>CAXIVR010000006.1:82603794-87403794 GCA_964035755.1 Teleogryllus oceanicus | reverse complement strand
ACCCAGCGCCGAATTACACGTCAGCTTCCGGGAGAGAGTCATCCGCCACGTATGTCCAGGAAACATCGAACTAGTCGGGACAAGCTCTAAGCACCCGATTGGATAGTTGCTAAGGTGGTAAGTTGTGTGTGTATGAGAGAGAGAGAGAGAGAGAGAGAGAGAGAGAGTGAGTGTGTGTTTGTGAGTATATGATTGTGTGTGCGTGTGTGTGTACGTGTAAGGGAAGACGAGGGGGGAAGTAATGAGGAAGGGAACATCGCCCGCGATCTGTGGCTGATTTCTTAGGTTAGACAGCAGCTGAACACGACCTAACTATGTAGCTAGTGTCTAAAATCGAGTCCCCCGTCGGGACTGGAATCCTAGAATCTCCTGATCAGTCTTTACAGACAACAGTTGTTGCCCTGAGCTAACTCAGCCAGTCAGTTGGTACTTTCTGTGGTTTCCCCTACTCCCACCCCCTCACACACACACACACACACACACACACACACACACACACACACACACTTCACACAAACATGCGTTACAATACCAAACATGACAGGAGACTATTCGGGAGCTTAGAGCTTGTCCCGGTGGTGTCCTCATGAGGGGAAAATTCGCAAGAGTCCGTGGAGGTCGGCACCGGATTTCAGCAGGTGAGGAACACCGCCAATATCCCCGGTTATAACACGCACTACTCTAACAGGACGAATAATCCAAGCAAGTTCTCACACCCGGAGTGAACACTCGCTCATCGTATTCGCATTTGGCAGCGCCCGCTGCAGCATTCCAGCGGGCCTCGCTCTCCACCGTGCCGCCACCCGCCGCAACGGTTTACGTCACGGACGGAATATTACTCGACGCGCCCGCGCAGGAGCGGCGCCGGCCGCGCACCGCCCATTAATCCCCCGGCCAAACGCACGGGGAACCCTCTGAGAGCGCTCGGCAGGCCGGGCGGCGGGGGAGCGCACCCAGGGTGCGGTGGAGGTCACATTTCTCATGAGGCGCGGGCGACAGCGTGCGCTGATTCACTTCCCGACATGCTGATTCGTATTTCGTACTTGATTATATCTTTGATCACAGTGATTCAGCTGATAAGTCAAAACACTTAATTTTACAGGAGAGCAAAAAACAAACAAACAACTTTTAAATGAATTTCATCAAGGATTACTAATATTCAAACGAAACTATTAGTGTGTCGGTTTAGTTTAAATTTCATTAATCCTAATTTACAGCATTAGTTTAAGTTTCTTTTCTCCTGTAAAATTAAGTTGTTTTCTTTTACTTATCAGATTATTCACCGAGGTCAAAGATTTAGTAGGGACACGCATATATAGGATGAGTCATTTCAAGTGGTAAAAAATGCACCACCTTATTCTCAATTAGATGAACATGTGTTTGTTATGGCATGTTACAGAAAAAACGCTTCGTTTTCCCATTGCAGTTTCTTGATGTTTTCTATTCTATAATGTTCAGAAGGTTGTGTGTATAGTGAGTAGAATCTCTGAGGATGATTCTTTATACGATGAATGGTTTATCATGTCACAAGAAAGCATACTTGTTTATAAAAAGCAATCCCAATTATATGGGTCACGGTCATAATATTAAAATTATGGGAAAGAATCTCTAAAGATTATATTGAGAAATGAAGATTACTCCAAACTCAATACTATACACAAGTGAATACAAAGAAATGACGATTCGTTGATAACAATATGAGTGATTCAATAAGCTTGTCAACAGAATGACATCTCTTTCTAAAGACAAAAATACACAATTCCACAACACGGGACAGGGAGCGGTAGCTCAGTGCATCAACTGATGTCACTGGAGTGCTTCTGACCGGGAGGTTCGAGTCCTGACGGCGGCAGGATTTTCGACACTAGCTTTTCAGCTAGTCGAATTCATCGCTTCTGGAGGAGAATCTAGCGCCGGCTTCTGATCGGTAGTTTTCCTGTTTCTCCGATCAAACCGGGAATGCCGGCCCCCCCAAAACACCACCACACACACACACACACACACTTACACTAACATGCACTACACAACCACATATTCCGGGAGACCGGTCGGGAGCTTAGAGCTTGTCCCGGCTGGGGCGGTGCCCCGCTGGTGGAGAGTCCTGGTTAGGGGGAAACCCCACTAGCCGACGGTAGGTCGGCGCCGGATCTCGCCATTCAGCGGAGGAAAATCACCGCCATCAACCGCGAAAAACATGCACTACACGCACTACATGCACTAACGGGACTAATGACCAAAGCAATTGACGCGCCCAGAAACACGAAAAAATAAAAAATCAAATCAAAAATCAAAAAATCAAATCAAAAATCAAAAAATCAAATCAAAAATAAAAAAATCAAATCAAAAATCAAATGTATATAATGTACAATGGGTAAAATTCAATATACACGTACAATGGGTATTATAGGACCTGTGTATAATGGGTGAACGGGACGGAAAACTAATAGTTCTGAGCAGATGTCGCAAGTGCAAAATGATGGCACCAGTCGCTATCTGGAGGAGAATTCTAGCGACCGGCTGCTCTGATCAGTAGTTTTCCTTGGTTTCTCCGCTCAACACCAAGGCGAATGCCGGAGCAGTACCCTAACAAACGGGCCACGGACCGCGCGCGATCTGTCCTTCCTCTTCCTTGTCCTATCCTCTCCCCTTACACACACACTTACACTAACATGCATTACACTACTACATATTCCGGGAGACCGGTCGGGAGCTTAGAGCTTGTCCCGGCTAGGGCGGTGCCCCGCTGGTGGGAGAGTCCTGGTTAGGGGGAAACCCCACTAGCCACGGTAGGTGGCGCCGGATCTCGCCATCCAGCGGGGGAAGATCACCGCCATCTCCCGAGAAAAACATGCACTATACTATCGGGACTAATGACCAAAGCAGTTGACGTGCCCGAAAACACGAAAAAAAATCAATCAAACACAACACAGGCCAGTATCTTCTCCACTGACGTTTCCAGAGTGATCAGTCTAATCACGTACACACCCAAGAAACTAACGACCTAGAAAGTTCATTTCGAGGTGTACCCGCCTTACAAAAAATCGGACACTCAACCCAGAGATGAGCGCGGTTTCTGATAAGTAGAAAAACAGTTGTCACCAACGAATCCCACGATAAGGCAGAGAGAAAACAAATCGATCAACCACTTCACTTAATCACCTTATCGCTGTGCAACATGGAAATTCCGTTATCTAGACCAGCAGGAGACCGCGGTCGCACGTACCAGGAAGTATCAGGCGTTGCCGTAGTCAAAACCCGCTTTGCCAAGGCAGATAACCGTCCTAGGAAGCTACAATAAAATGAAGTAGAGTAAGAAGCTTTAACAGTTCAGAGGCGAAAAATACTGGGAGTCCATACTGCAATTCTCGTAACTTATTTGTGGGGTTTCCTAAGTGAAATTATATCAATGTGTCCTCGTCAAAGAATTTGTTGAAGACTAATCTCTACGTACAAATTCGTACGTTCGTTGATTCCGTTTATGGTGCTAAGTACAATGCCTCATCAAATCATTACCATTTTGTCAATCTATTTGTACGATTAACCTAAATAAATTTCGGAACTCACTGTAATAATAAAATATATGCATCGGTACATGCTATATGTATACAATATTTTTAGTTTACCTTATATTAAGACAATGCTCTGATTCTCTACCTAAATTTATCATTTTTAAATGGATCAGGAATGACCCATTGTAAAAACGTTTCGAATTAATTAAAGTGTAAAAAACAAGAAATACACGAGTAACATAATTGTACTCCTATAAACCTGACCAAAATAAAAATATCAATATGTAATTATGTATACATGTAATTAGTCGTTTGTTATTTCGATATTTATAAACTATGAAATGTACGTACTATGAGAAAAGTGATTTAAGAAGAAAACATCCTGCAGCATTTCACAATAAAGATCCAAATAAAGATGCTCACCCACATTCTCTTGATGAGGTCGAAAGGATCGACCCACTAAGCACCAGCGACTCAACTTACCTGGAACAGAAAGAAGAAACAGTGATAACAAAATCCACGTTTACGTACTAAATTAATTTGTCATCACTGTAAGTGAATACGAATCTTACACTTATGAAAACGTAAGTTTCAACAACTACAACACAACGCCAATATATGTCAACGCAACGCCAAGATATGCCAACACAACGCCCATTATTACGATGTTTCGAAGTAATACTATTAATGATCATTTATTAACATCAAATTGCAATCTATGTTCTTCCCCAATTATGACTGCAGCAAGTCTGAGAAGCGACAGTTTTTTCGACTGTTTTCACCAAACGGCGTGATATTCATGACTCTCAATGCAATATGATCCACGAATTACGCGTCTGTATTAACGTTTCTATCTTGAATTGTTCTTTTAATATTTCACTTATGAATTATTTTCTTAAAATTACTTTTCATTTATTCTAAAAATATGACATGCGTTAGGGTATGCCTAGTTAACCTCAGAATTTGAACATATTTCACAGAGAAGCCTCGTAATACCTATCGCAGAATTTTTCGTTTGCGCTTTGCATTGAATATCAGAATTTACAACCACAATTCTTAATTCAATATTTGTACATCCTTATTCAATTTTCATAAAGCCTTCCTTTACAGTTAGAATGTTTGTACTGTTTTAATTTTTTCCACCAATGTATACGTCGCGTTTTCTCTTAAAGATATTTAATTTATAGGATTTCCAACCCTTAGAAGTTTTAATGGCTTTCCACTATGTTTAATTCAGTTATATTAAAAGAAAACGCGGAAAATTTGAACTATTTGTATCTTCAGCAAACAGTCACAAAAATAATTCAAAATTAATTAACAAGAACATGTGTTTCCAATGTTCAAAAATCTCACTTAAACTGATTCGTCTTGTAAGAGTTCGTTTGTTAACGGTTTCGGAGTTCTATATCAAGGCGGAAAACCGCAATTGAATGACATTTGAACGCTACCACGGAAAGACGTTGCTGCTGTCTGCACTTGGCACAGACAAATAACGAACCTCGAACTTCGAGCCACACTAATTTTTGAAGACACCCGCTGCACGATCATTAATATCCGGCAGCGAACCATTCATTATCGAACCGTTTCAGACAAGGTGCCAGAACTACATATTCCATCATGTGCTTTTTGACTTATCTAGGTCACAGGTAACTGTTTTAATGTGAATATCAAATGTACACCCTTCGTTGCAGCATTCTCAGAACATACGGCGCATTAACAAACTAGTTCACAAGTTCAAAACACACCGGAAGTAAGAACGTTTTAATATTACATTTACTGCTTCCTTGATGCCAAAAATAAACAAGGGGAGCTACAAAACCTGACGCTTTTCCGTATTATTTGAAACTTTTGTAATTTTCGAAAATTCAGAGTTAAATGAAAATGAAACTGCGCTAGTTTTAAGCTTCTCTTGCTCTATCCGAGTAAAAAAGCAAAATTTGGAGCCGATTTTTTTAAGCTGTCTTTGCTTCAAGCCACAAATATGGTAAAATTACCCTTATTTTCAACAAAACGTACTTGGCTCCATTTACAGATCTAATTATTAGAATACATTGCGTTAAGGAATACTAGTGGTACTAAAATAGATTTTCTTAATACTGGTTTGTGGTATTATAATTTAGGGAGTCTTTAGGACATATCGCCTGCACTCCGTGAACAGCAACACTGTCAGATGCAAATTTCAGCTGTAAAAATATTGTGGTGCTACAACTTCACATTTTCTCACCTTCTTTGCAACTTTGGTAATTTTCGAAAATTCACAAAGTTCAACGAAAATCGAGACTCGCATTATTTTTAAGCTTCCTTTGCTCTGACGATACAAATTGGAGCCATGTTTGAGATAAAAATTGCAGACTCAGAGAGGAGGTCGAACGACAGATAGACACGTTTTGCTATAAACCTACTTTTTCAGTATCATGGACCAACAAAACGGATTCTCACTCTACGAGTTAGAGAAAGAAATTTACTACATATTGGAGAAAATGATTCATCCACTTTTTCATATGAGGGTCCACAATGTATTACTTAAGAAAAATCGCCACTTTCCACTACAGCAGTACAATGTTTTCTCTTGAACGTAAGTATGTAGTAGGAGAGAAAAGAAATGTGTCTGTAAGTTAACATAAAAGTAATTGAAATGATTGAAGGCGTTGTCATTGTCAACAATAGTTGTCGCAACTATTGTTGACAATGACAACGCCTTCAATCATTTCAATTATGTGATGTCAACTACAACTCACCACTGAATCAATAACATAAACGTTTTGTTGAATGTTCAAATGTGTTTCACTATCAGAAGTGTTTTGTCTTATAACTTAGCTGAACAGAAATGAATTTGTGATAATGCATCAACAATGTACTTTTGTTGTATACCTGGTGAACGATAGTTGGAAAGTATGAAATGAGAATTATATGATGATACAGTTTTACATTAAAATTCGAATGACGGAATAAATGAAGGAATGTATTTTGCATACAAATCAAATTTACTACTCACATTCTAAAAAGTGCCCTACATAGGACAGTACAAGCAAAAAATGCACTATTCCCAAATCCATTTTCCGCCATATCTCACGTTTATCTCTGTTGTTTATTTAGGTCAGGCCTGTTTCTTCAGCGTCGAGCTATTGTCGTTATTTAAATGTCCAATTTCAACACGCATGATCGATTTTATTAACGAAGGCGCTTCTGATTCTTGCGAGTTAATCTACTCCCCACTTCTCTGTTCGCCTCCAACTTTCTTCGTCCCTGGCCTCTTTCCTCCGACGGCGATCCGCTCGCTTGCCCGGTCTGGCGCGGCAGCGAGCCCCGCTGCACTGCGATAACGAAGGCCTGATGGCTTCGGTAGTTTGCCGCGCGCGCGCATAACCCCTCCCCCTTCGACAGCAGCGAAGCACTCGGCCACGGCGTTCGCCGCCCTAGACTCCACCCCCGCTTCGGCAAACATTTTTCTATTGACCATTTCGTGTTCCCTGGCGGATCAACAGCAAGCGTCATTTGGGTGTAGTTTAGGTTTTGACACGGGAGGTGGGGGCGTTCTTCCCCCGCTAAATGGTGATATACACGCCAACATACACGTCCATTGATTATTTCGTGTTTCCTTTGGGAAGGGGGGGGGTTTCCTCCGCGGATGATCTACACGTCGGTGATTATTTCTTGTTTCCAGGCGGATCAACAACCTGCGTCATTAGTCCCGGAAGTGTAGTGCATCGGGCCAACCAACGTCGGTTTTTTTGTTTCCGGGCGCGTCAACTGCTATGCTCATTCGTCCAGTCAGGGTTGTGCATATTTTATCACAGCAGGCGGTGGTGATCTTCCCCTTTCAGGCTCCGATAAGTTCTGCGACCAATCGACATACATATCGTCTTGCGGGGTTTACCCTATCCAGATATCTCCCACTAGCGCAGCGCACTCCAGTCGGGACAAGCTCTACGCTCCAGACTAGTCTCCCAGCATGAGTGGTAGTGTAGTGCACGTGAGAGTAAGTGTATGTAAGGTGGAAGAGAAGACAAGGAAGAGAAAAGAAAGATCGCGCGCGCGGTCCATGACCCGTTTGTCACGATAGTGCTCCGGCACTGGCGTGATAATGATCGGGGAAATCACTGAAAAACTACTGATCAAAGCACCAGGCCGTTTTAAATCGTTTTAAATTATCCAATACACCAATAAGTGACCCATAAGACAGGTTGCCTACCACTAGTTAAGTGCTCGGAGAGTCCGTATGCCACTCGAATTTTTTACTACTATTGTCGTTTATACAACTCTCACAATTTATTTTGAGTTCACAAGCTGAGTCCTGTCTGGCATTACCGGGGATGGTGAATAAAAATGATGGATTGGTCGTAATGATATTCAGTTAATACTGGTGGAATGAGAGGTATATCAAATGGTAAAGGAAAGTCTGCAGAGAATTCGTTCGTTTCATCCACCATGAATTCCGCTTGGTAAGGTAAAAGGGTAAATAAGGTGAAAGCAAATTACAGGAACCCCGAGAAAGGGAGATAGTGCGCTGGGAGCTACGTTACCGGTCGAACACATGCTGTCGCATAAGAGCTTGCGGACGCCCGCCAAACAGCAAAGGAATGCTACACGTATTACCATCCTCTAATAAGATGTCTCTTGCAATAGCAGGAAATCTCGAACTTTCCTTTGAATCACGTTTTACGGTCTTGTACTTTCTCTTTTCTTTCGCTTACAAGTATTGCAAGCACTTTTGTCATGTATTACATCACTGGAAGAATTTAGCATTTTAGAAATAACGCAAATTCAGCGTTCTTATTTCTAAAATTACTTGATTTTAATTTGTCGTTTCCAATTTCTGTCCGAAATTGTCTCCGTTACCTTGTGAATACATAGAAATTATCAAAAAAGTGAAAAGTTCCATTTGGAATAACTTACTCTTTATAATTGAGAAATATATTTATTGAAAAACATCGGCATTAAATACGACTCTCCGACACCTGATGACTAGCGTTTCAGTAACACTTTTGATAACTTTGTTAGGGTTTGCAAACTCGGTAAAAGTCATGACACCATTTGCTAGGCCTCTTCGAACCCGCTTGACGATAAGATAGTTTTCAACATACCACAAGCAGACTGTCTCATTGAACGTTAACTTCGAAAGTAGTGTATAATGTGTTTGTAATAGAATTGAAAGTACACATGAAGAGTAACTTATACAATCAAGATAGAATTACTATTGTTACCTACGCTATCGATACAATACTTGTTTCTCCGAAGCGTTTCATTGGCGATGACGAAGAAACACAAACCGCACTGGCTCCTGCCTCACAAAAGCTGTAGACTTTCGTCCCGTGCTCTTTTTATTTCCAGGTAGTATTTTGTTATCAAAGGACAACGTGAACTATAGTTGCATACAAACATGCATGTTTTCGTCTTATGTTAAATTTCACATAGATTGTATAACATTAGTAATTTATAGTGTTCACGTTTACGATTCATAATAAATTATTATTTCATACCAAAGCAGTGTCAACTGCCCGTGATGAGCGCCAAACGCAGGCCTGCGTGTCGAGCTGGATTCAGGACATCGTTGCCCGCAAAATGCAACGGCATCGGGCATCGACAGAGTCACTCCCCGGTCCCCTTAAATACCCGCTGCAGGCGTCCACCATGCCGCGCGCGGAAATTGAATTGGTATGACTTCTGCAGGGATTCCACGAGCCTTCGCCGAGTGTTCTCGAGAAGAAGCTGAAAGAGAGAGAGCTGAGTATCGTACACACGAAACCAGCAGAAAAACGAGACAGTGTCTGTCGACTGGAAACATTAATCATCTCGCGTACATTATCATGTAGTAAGTAAAAGCGTACGGTGCTTACTATTCAAAGCTTGGACGGCTATGAGAACTGTTGAGACAAGCGCGGCATGTTGGACAGACGGCGGCGGCATTCCAAGGAACCTAATGTTCCCACTACAAAGGAAATATGATTGTGGCCAGGTGGTAACGTGCGAGTCTGTGCATGCTAGATTTAGAGAAAGGTCCGATTAAAGCCCAGGGTACTGCTGCTGCTCCTTTCACCCTTCTCCCATTTACCCTTGGCGGGTACGCCCCGCGGCCCCTCTAGGAACCTTGTCTCGCCAGAAGCGAGCTTGAAATCTTGGGCGTGGCTCCGGTGACTAGTCGAACGCCCGCGGCTGTCGTAGACGGTGGGTAACTGCATTGGACGTTGTTTCGGGCAGACCTGGGCTAACGGGACGCTGGGCGCGCGCGGGGCTCCAAACAGGGCCTTGCAACTCCGTCAAAACCGGAGACAAAGCTCGAGTGTGCTACTATACGAAGCGCTAGTGTCGCCGGGTACAGCCAAATACTCTATAGTATTTGGTACAGCTGCAGGTCAGGCTCGCCAACTTTCGCACATAAAAATTGCCTTATATAATGTAGACGGGATCACACTGATCCCGTTCGCGGGAGCAACGCACCATACTAAAGGACATAAATGTAACATATGCTGCCTAACATATCCCTAATTACAGCCCTACGCAGGCCAAATAAATAGCCGAAACATTGGCATACTAAAAACACAACTTGTCTTTTATTGACCTACCCTGAAGAGGTTTTACATTCTATTTAAGGTCAAGATCAACAGAATGAAAAATTGCATAATTTATTAAGAAATCCGAAAAGGTCTTCAAAATGTTCAATTATTCACAATATGATAATATAAGAAACTACTGAAGAAAGCGCGAACATCGTCGCGATCTTTTGAAACATTACAAGCCTGCATGTTTCTCACGAACCCACGCAGCAGCCACGCACGTTTTTAACATCGTTGGAAGCGGTTCGTATTTTAGTTTCTGTAAGAAGGTGACAGTTCCTGTAAGAAGGTTCCGCAAGAGTAAGTACTGTGCAGTGCAGTGCAACAGTAAACGAGAGACGGAAGTGTAACACCAAGAACTAGTTGAAAGACCTAGTGTCATTAGTGTGTATGAAAATAATGTGCCTAGTTTAAATAATTGTAGGAAAATAATTGCAAAACCCACAACCGTAGCTCAGTTGTGGGAATCATAAGGAGAGGCCGTTGTCCACCCAGGGATTCTCAGTAATTATTTATTTATTTCATTTATTTATTTAAGAAGGTGATAGAGACGAGCGCACCACTGTAATAGCCGTTACCAAGTTGTATAGGAGTTGAAAGGCCCTGGCTCCAAGTGGACCCTCGAAGGGCAGAGCTGCGCGTCGAGCAGCGCCATCACACGGTGTCGCCAGACAACTTGCCGGAAGCTCCGGGAGGCGCGCACCGTGACGGATGACAATCTGCCCACCGCCCCGCCCCTCCTTGCCTCCCCCTCCCAACTGGAGCACAGCGGACAAGAGCGGCTACCTCTATCTCTCTCTCTTGCGCTCACGTATTGTTCGCGGGAATACAAACGCAACCAATTACCTTCAGCTTGGCGAAAAGAATTTCACCGAATGTGAGTTTGGGGACTGTTGCGGTGTAGCTTCCGCGTACAAGTGCATGCGCAAGCACTGTCCATTGTGTATGCATCTCATCAGCTTCAGTGCTTCTAGGAACTACAGTTAGATGGACGAGTAATCGATTGTTTAGTTTATATGCTCAAAAACATATTTTTACTTTATATTTACTGACAATTCTAGAATAAATTAAAGTCAAGTTCTGTCCTCGTTTTTTATTATTAACATTCATTGCTTATTATATTTTTTTCAGTACACAAGTAAGAGAATAAATTCAAATGAAACAGTTTGAATATTTGTTTAATTCTCGACATTTCGTGACCCGAGGATGGTTTCCTTTTCCGGGACAAAACCTCTTCCAATATTCAGTCAAAATCACAATGATAAACAATTCTCTCTACCAGTTCCATTAGATTACTGTTTAATCTGAACGGACTTTGTGAATTCCTTTTTCTTTATGAACTTTCTTGGTCGACTTTTATGTACAGGGTGTCCTCTAATGAGGTGGAGCATCTTGTATTCATTAAGCCAAAGCAATTCACTAGCAACAAAGATTTTCCAGTTCCGTTAGAAAGATTCGATTGTTCTCTTGGAATTAGGTCTTTCATTCCTAACATTGATTTTTCTTTAAAGCATTAGTACTCTACTTTCGTACTTTCCTACTTATAATTATGAAATTAAGTAGGAAACTACCGATTAGAAAAGGTCTAGTTCCAGAGAACGCATTTCCTCGTAGCTGAGAAAAAGAACTGAAGTAAACAAGACTGTGCAAGTAGGATTTCAGCAGAGAACAAAAAGAAACCGGCTGCAGAAACTAGAACTGGAACGAGCGAGCGAGCAGAAACGACGAGGCGCGATAAAAATTGTACAAACAAACCAAGAAAATGGCGGAGGAACGAATAAAAACGACAGAAGAAAGGAAACGAGCCCGAAACCGCAGCATGGGCACGCTGGGGTGGGGGTGGAGGGGGGTGGAGGGGGGTGGAGGGCGTTCCGCCCGGCGCGCGCTCCGGGCCACGCGGTGTGCCTGCCTGCCAGCCCGCCTGGCGGCCGGAGGTGGATGAACGGGCGATGCCCTCGCGGTGGCGCCGCACCCGCCCACCCACGCACGCACGCACGCACGCGGAAGTCTTCCGCTCCCCACAAACACTCACAAGAATTGGAGCGTCACCCACTCGCCGTACAAAGCCCAGGGCGATATATGCTCCCTGGGTGCCGTTACAGCAAAGAATTTAAGTTCATTATCAGGCTACAATTTAAATAATTATATTAAGAATTAAATTATTTTATTTTATTGAATTAATATAATTGAATAAAAATTAAATCGTAAAATTAAATGTGAATAATTATTTTATAATGAAATATAATCTACACATAACAGGGAATGTTCTATTGCACACAGCAGTTTGGAGGTTTCAGTCGCCTCAGAAGGGCATTAGTACTTACTCCGCAATGGAGTATGTAATGCTGCGCGAAACAGCGAAGCATTTTCGGCATAAAAACTCTTATTACAGAGCTCCGGTGAAAAAGGATAAATCCAGTTGGTAAATTTAGAAAACGAAATCCTCTAACATGTGGAGTAGCCAGAATCCATATTTTATGGACCCCTGATACCGAAAAATCGAATGACGGCAAAACGTCTGTAAGTCCGTCCGCCAACAACGCTAGCAGCCAAACCTTTCAGCCGATTTTCTCCAAAATCGATATTCCCCAATAGATCTGGCTGATGTCGCGGTCCCTTGAATTTGAAACAGATTTTTTTTAAATTTTGGAGGCTACTATACATAAAGCCCCTGGGATTTTCAAAATGTCCACAAAAAATGGTTCCGTCGTTTTTTATTAAATGTTGTTGGATAGTGCAAATGACGTTTAAGAGAAGGTTGCAGGTCTCATGTTCGCTGAAAACCCCGATTTTTCGAAAACTACAAAAGTTCAAATTTGTTTAAGACTCCCTACAACTAAAACATTAAAGACAGATGTTTTCCCTTAATGAAATCGGTTAATTAAAGATAGATTTTAAAATAAGTTCACGTGCAACTTTTCGAAAATTTGAATACTTTTCGCGTAATTTTGTGAAAATACATTCCAGAAACTACGTGCTGTTTTAGCACCACTAGTTTGCACTAGTTGAATAGCTAGGTAGCGCCACTTTACCGATGAGAATCCTGAACGCCGGACCGTTGATGATGCGCGTTCCCTTCCTCGCCCAAATCCCAGTCGGATCTTTAATACCCCTATGGAAAAGCCCCGCGGAAATTAGGTCAAGGTGAGCACTAGATAGCAACGGGGTAGGAAGAAGACAAACTGTTTTTTCTGGAATGATGTATTACACTAAACGCTACTGGGCCATTTTACCTCCTCTAGACCTCTAAATCAATCTCTCACTCCAACCAACTACACTGTTTCCACATATTTCAGAAATATACTACATTCATTCTAGATGTGCCCAAGACTTCATTTTCTGTTTGTTTGCCTCATGCACTCCTTTAATTTTTCTCTCGCTATCAAGGTGGACCTGTTGTACATAACTTGATTATATCATTATGTTTCCCAAATCGCGTACACAACAGATTTCGCCAAACTGTTCAAATAAGTTCCAGAATAATTGAGAATGACTGATAAATAGAACTCATCTTTAGCCACGCAAAATAATGTTCTGTACATGTTTCTCCTATACAATGTCATTACCAGCATTACATTCGATGGCGCCAAAGATATTTCTACTCAGATTTCATGCTGGAAGAACGAAATGATTTAGCTCAATAAAAAAATTAAACACCAGAAACGTGTTTACGAGAGAAATACGAAATGTTTTCATGGGAAGTAGGACGGAGTTTGCGGTCTTTCCAATGTCACGAACATGAAATACACAGTCACACATATAGTTAGTTCCACTAATTTTTTGTCGGGGAAAAACAACAGGTTGGGTGACCTCTGTAAGGTCACTTTAACAGACGAGTCATTTCTTCCGTGAGGGGCGAACGCAAGCGACGGTGATAACGAGAAGAGAGAAAACAATGTTAGATGTGGCAGTAAAAGCTAGTTATGATAATAGGCGAGAAAATGAAGGGGGGGGAAATCAGTTCGGCTCCCCTCGTGTTTGAAGTTACGAAAAGGAATTGTTATCTTGAAATTAAAATGCTTTTATCAAAAAAGGCAATAATCTATATGTAATGAGAATGGGTGGTAATTGTTTTGAAGAAACTTAATAAAATGAGAAAAAATGTTGGTTCGGAGGGAGATGCAAATTTTCCTTATAATTTTATATTGAATTGATGTTCATGTGTACATATTTATTTATAAGCGACCTGACTAGGATAAAGTCCGATTCCCTATATCCAACGAAATGGAACATTAACAAAAACTCAATAAATCTATAAATATATTCTAATAGGCCTCCCTCATCCTAATAGATAACCCTTACCTAAATCACATACCTATTTCCCAGCGATATTAACTTCATTAACAGTGCTAATAACTAACAAACGAGAGGACACGATCGAGTATGAAACGGAGGCGGCAGAAGTGGAAAAAAGGGGGGTATGCAAAGGCAATGCCATTGTGTAAGGAAATTGAGGGGCACTGAAGCATAACAGATAAAAAAACGCGGAGGTCAGCCATGGACGAGTCGAAGGCCATAAAACAAACAGGCTAGTGGAGCGAGGCTTGAAAACGTCTGTACCTTTGCTACTACACGAAACTGCATATTTTACTTAAGTTGCGTGCTGAAAATGTTATCTGTAAATCCGTCAGATAAAACCGACCTTTAAATTCTTCGGCTACACAAATTTGAAGAAAATGACAGAAACTGGTTTTTTTGTTACTCAATGATCACTTAACACTGAACGAACTTAATATATCCTACCATCTGCATTGTGCTTTTGGGTAAAAATGAAAAAAAAAATATGAATACAGGAAAAATTTAAAAGTTGTCGAAATCCATAACATGACACTGAATTTATTCCTACCATCGTTCTCGAAAGACGGTTTTTCCTCCCAACTCACTGACACCTGCCTAAGAAAACAAATTATTGGTGCACTTACCAAACATATCGTCGAAATATTCGAAGGGTTATTAATTGAAAATTTTGATTTAAAAAAACCTTGATATTATGAGCCTATTTTTAATTGAAAATCAAAACAAAAGTGTAAATAAACATTGAATTTTCGCAAAATTACTTTGCTTCTTCAATGAAAGGCAAATAAACTAACAGCACTAGGACACTGGGAGAAGCGCATGCGTCGAAGGAAGGTAACTTACAGAAAAATTAGAATTGCTTGGTTCTAAAATGCATCGAATTAAGGAGACCAAAAGGCATACTGAGAGATTTATAGCACGATATTTCAGCCTGCATCAAGTTAGTTTTAGTTTAGAAAATTAAGTAAAGTCAGTGTTAAAAAGTAAGGCAGTAAAGCCCCCAAAGCAATTAATGAAGGGAAGAGAAGGTGGAAATGAATCGTCGCCAGCAGCGAGTTAAGGGGAGGGGGCGTGGCCTCGCCTGCGCTGCGGGGCCTAAGAGGAAAATGACAGCCTTCGAGCGAGTCGGCGTTGCTCGGCTCTGGTTGCGGCCCGCAGCGCACTCTTTGGCCCCTCTCATTAAGCCCAAAGCGGCGGGGGGGGGAACGGGGCGGAGCGGGGCGGAGCGGGGCGGAGCGGGGCGGAGCGGGGCGGAGCGGGGCGGAGCGGGGCGGAGCGGGGCGGAGCAGGGCGAGCGGGGCAGGGCGAGTGTATTTAACCAAAGCTTCATGATTTTCTCATCAAATGAAAGGTATTAGGCCCTATACGTCTCTCTTAATAACCGGTTTTACAGTAAAAACAAATATGAATACCTTACAATTAATATAAAAAACGCTTATCTCCCATCGTTCGTATTTTACTTAGATTTGTTGCGCTAGTTACAATTGAAATCAGTCGTCGTTCCGCCATCTGGCTCGAGCAAGCGTGCAAGTGAGGTTATAATAAGCCGAGCGAAGATATCAAGATTTTAAGTGCGACGGTCATTGAATTTCACTTTGATCTTTTTCTTCTAGACGATTACGGCCAAAATTCAACGAGTTTACACTAGCTGCTTTGAGGAAACCACAAAATACATGCAATGCTCATAAAAATAACCAAGAAAAAGTATAAGACATAAGACTAAGCGATTATTGCGGTAAATCTCTCACATAGCCATTATTTTTATCTTCGGTCGGGTGCTACCAATACTGGTAGCCTCGGACCGTGCAACACGCCCGTCCGGTCCAGGGACGACAGGGCGAGAGCCAATGCGCAGACGGAAGCGACTGCTGCGAAATCGCCCGTAGCCTCCTAATTGGCCGACCCAACTTCTCGTTCAGCGTTGAACAGGTGCGCGCTTCAATGAGGGTGCAAACACCTGCACCGTCCCGTTCTCGAACAGTTCGACGGGGCGCCACGTAGCTACGCTTGGCAATAAACTCTTTCCAGGAAAATAGTTCTTAGCCGTTATGTACACTTTAATCATCGACTCATCGATGACAATTAAAAATTTATCCACGGTTCTTTGCTGAAGTTATCATTTAGTCTCGTTAAAAATCCAGGTCGCATTTTACTCATTCCACTACCCACAAACAACAGAAATTCATATGCATCACCAAAAACTTGGGAAGTCTTTTCGAACTTAACATTTTAATATCAATACGGTAAGTACAAAGTGTATTCAATTTCTTTTTTAGGCCATACCGACTTTCTACCCTTGCATTCCTGAATTCAACGGTGTTATTATTTAAGGTAAATAGGATAGTAATTAGATTCAACAGGTTATTACAAATAAAATGAAATACACGAAATACTAGTGTTAAAATACAGGAACAAAGGCTCCCTTTATGCGTTGATTACTTCATTTCATTAAAGAGATGTAGATGATATTCTAGTAGGTGTTATAATCCATTAATGCCAACTTTTACAAATTGAAGCAAATTAAATTACCAGGAACGCTCGTTTCGGCGAAAGTTAGCCCTATGCATAAAGATACATGCTGATTTGCAAAAGTTTCCAACGAAGAGGGAAAACTGCGCCAGCCAGCGGCTTAATTACGTGTGATTCGAGCGGAAGCCATTTAACTCTTCCTATCGCCGCAACGATATTACGCAAGTCAAGTCATGCCCGGATACGAGTAGCGAATAACAACACTTGACCATTTCGCGTTGTTTCCACGACCTGACGGACTACTGTGTTTTACACAGTAAAATTTTGAATGCACAGACCTCGCAGCGCCGAAGACGCCAAAACAGTTCATCTTGCCCGTAATCGATGTAATCTTCGTGTAATCTATGAATGGTGGGTTTGAAAGAACTTTCTTTCCACGAAATCAACTTATGAAACGTTCGTAATTAAGATGCATAAAGTCACATATGAGGAGATTAAAACTATGTTACTCGGCCACAGCCCCATAACTAGCCTCTAAGGAAAGATCCTACCTTACGCAAACAGAGGAATGCTATCGTTAGTATTTGCGTTCGTTTACTGACCTGAAGGAGCAACTGCCATTCTGCTCTGTTATTTACGTCAATCGTTTCTCGAAACGAACGTGCATCGACCGAATTCCAACTGAATGTCTACTATTCGTCTTCCTTCGATTGACATTTCTTGGAGGGAGAGTTCGATCCTTAAACAACAATCAAGACTTATTTTTAAGAATTTCCTATCGCCTGATCCCCTTTCGAACTAACAGCAAACACGTTTCCTTTCTTTACTGAGCCACACCTGTCGTCGGTTCGACCCGTCTTGAGAGTTTCTGATCGATACGTGTTCCCATCAAGGGCGGGTTTCCTTCGTTTCCTGCCCTTAAGGTCAGCCCTCCACCGCCGGTTGATTACCCACTTCTCGTGGAAAAGTCCCTCCCGTTCCTGTGGCGGCCTAATCTCTGCACCCATTCCTCTTCTCTGTAACTTGTGACTCGTTTCTGCTGGAGCCCGCGCCGGCACGGGGTTTCGCGTGACGCGAAGGCGAAATACAGGCTGATTAGAATCTCCGAGGGGAGCGACGGCGCTACTCCCCGCCAGGCAACGCCGAGCGAGCGGGGGCTGCGGGGGTTCAAGAACAGCGAGGGCGGGGAAGGAGTGGCGGCAGGTCAAAGACGCGGGGGAAATCAGGCGAAGGAGGTGGGGCGATAGGATTGGTGAATCGATAGGGATGATGGTTGAGACGCAGGGTAGAGAGGGACAACAGAGGTGAAATATGGGTAGTAAAAGTAGCCAGGGTAGTGGGAAGGGAGGGAGTAGCTGAGGTTATGAAGTGAAGGGGTGTCATAAATCGCCAGGGAACAGGAGTGGAGGAACAACAGTAGCGAGGCATCAGGCGGAACAGTGGGATGAGGTCGGAAGTAGCGGAGGCTCGTAGAAATCGGGGAAGTGAAGGAGAGAAGGCAGCAGGAACTGCGAACGGCTGTAGGGGGAGAGAGTTCGGGTGGTCGTAGTATGGGAGCAGTGGTGGGAGTAAGGTGGGGAGGAAGCGACGGGGGGGTTGGGGCGGTGAACGCGTGTGCGACAAGGGGCCAGCGTCGACGAGGTGTGAGGGCGGAGGGCAGGAGAGGCAGAAGGGAGGGCGGTCCGAGTGGGGGCGGTTGGGGAAGGCGGAAGAACGGGCCGCAAGTAGTTGGAGGGAGATGTGATGGAGACGGGACAGTGGGGGGGGCGGGGGGTGGTGAGGGGGGGGAGGGGTTCGGGGGCCACGGGGTTTGAGGGCGGCGGGCGGGTGGAACGGCAGAGAGCGGCGGAGAACCGCGGAGCTCCTAAGAAGCCGCGCACGCGAGGCTCCGTCCATGTGCGCGCGGCAGAGCCTCGATCGATATCTCCAAAGCTAACGCCAACTTTTGGGAGCTGCAGAACGAGCGCGCGCGTTGGGCGAAGTGTAGACCACATGTCACTCGCTCGACACGATTGGCGTCATCCACCGACAAACGAAGATGGAGGGTCGTTACGTTAACTACCTGTGTTGCCGTTAAGTCACTTACAGGGAAGTGTTTTTAGTTCCAAGTCCAAGACCACCTTCCTTCATTGTCGAATGCGTTTTCTTCGTTAACTTACAGATGGTCAGAGGCAAAAAATGCTACGATGCAAAGAATGAATCACTAAAGTCCAAGACCACCTTCCTTCATTGTCGAATGGTTTTTCTTCTTATCGTATTTATCTCAACTATGTTTTACAAAACTTAGCTATTACTCTCACCGCCATTCCTTATTTCCAAAATTCGAATGCTCTCAGTGTCTCGGATGACTACAAGGTTAACAATTTATTTTTGTTTTTAATCAGAAAGTGTGCATACACAGTCATGTGTATTTTTGAGAACTACCGGTTTTTTATTACGGAATTCAATCAAATCCATTCCAAGCTTCAAAATAGCATTCTTCGATTTTTCTATAGTGGCCGATAACATTAGGTCGTTGTAGCACCTCCTGCCTTATAAAATTCATCTTTTAATTAATTCGCGAACGCACTTCTCAAAGGGCTCGTGGGGTCGGAAATATGCTGAACACTATTAAAAAGATGGCCACCATAGAAAAATCGAAGTATACTCCAATAAATCTCAGATGATTCTTTGGATATTATGGCAGTTGGCTAATCCCAAAATGTTGCGTGCGCGCTGGCCTATCGCATGTTTCAAATCGAAGTCTAGTCGGACTTCTATAATTAAATAATGGATTTTTAAATCTCAAAATTCCACTTCTTTAACTTCTCTACCTCGTTGTACTAAACCTTTCCACAATCTGCTGGCTGGGGCGGTTGCCCTAGCCTAGCTCAGTTTTCGTGATTTCGCAAAGGGCAGTATCGTTAAAGCAACGTCTGCCAGCAGCAAAGAAAATACCAGTATTTCCTCACCTCCCAGCCAACGACAAATATGCTTAATTTTGTATTTGATTTGATTTAAATTTAGTGGTAGAACAAAAGATAATGTTGTACTTCTATGAAATAAGTAATTAAACCATTACAATTCAAGGTTTTAATACTTATTAAAACATTAAGTACCCAAAGCCAACTTTCGTGAACACTTTTCTCACCTTCAGTGGGTGGCAGCAATGCAAAAGGAAATACATAACAATAAACAGTAAGTAAGAAAAAGCAAAAAGAAATATAAGAACAATAATTGTAAGAAAAACCAATGAGACAAAAAGTACTTAAGAAAATTACCTACTACCCAAGCAACGTGATTTATATTGCCAAAGAACAGTAAAAACTGTATATGGCGTATGCAGCAAAAACATAATCTGCACGCTTTCTCGAGTTTCAGAATCTCTTCCCCACTTTTTAACCACAAATAATTGAATATTAAATAAAAGTATCCATAAAGAGAGGTAAGCAACATTTGAAAAATATAAATTTTCGCCCCCGAGTTATAGAAAAGTTATTTGCATCGGTGAAGAACTACAGAACTTACCTTTTAGAATTGCTAACTAAGCAATAATTCATTCCCTCGATAAAATTGACAAATATGCTCCTGATTGTCGTACACTGAAGTTTTCAAGTGCAGAAAGGTGTACTATATATCGGAGGACTGGCACATGCCGATTATATTTATGGAAGCTTTATGTATGAGCAATTGCGGAAAAAATCTAACTCCCTATTCGGATCTAATGTATCGAATTATACAATATTTGGCGACGTTTTTGGCATCATCACAACTCGTTTCAATTTGGTACGGGTAAGTTTGAACATTTTGTATATAAAATACTCCATGTGCACGAAACTGCCGGTTTTGTCCTAAAAGTTTGGTAGTCCTACGTACAACATGTGAATGACGATGGGGAATGGACAGGGGTGCCCCGGACTTACCCCAGGCTCCCGGTTTAATTGGGGACTCGAAACATTTCATCATTTAAAACTCATAAAACTGTACTTGATACGAAATGTGTAGCTACTCTATTTTAGACAACTTAAAACGTTTTTAACACATATAACTCATTTTATTCATATCAGTTGGTCATGACATAAAAAAATTGTAAGTCGTCTAAAATAGAGAAGATAACTATTTCATATAATACTTACAACAGACAAATTCCTGTTCATCATATTAAATATGTATTTTCTTTTCTTTAAAATTAACCACTGAAAGTTATTTCTGTTGAATGGAAAGATAAATTGTCTACGAGGGGAGGGGGGCTTCTGTTTAAAAGAAGAGTTCCCGTGGATTCTCTGCCACCTTGTTTACACTCGGCGCACCTGTGGCTAATTGATTGAGAATAGTGATTCCGGGTGCATCAAATTAGGCAATTAGTCCCGCAAGTGTTGTGCATGTTTTCCTCGGGAAGTGGCTGTTATCTCTCCTGAATAGTGAGATCCGGCACCGTCCTAACGTCGGCTATCGGGGTTTTCCCAACCAGGTATACCCATCAACGGGACATCGCCCTATCCGAGACAAGCTGTATTTTTCCGACCGGTCTCCCGGCATGATAGTGTAGTTTTTTTTGTTTGTTTGTGTTTTTGGTTATTTAAGGTCGCATCAACATCTAGGTCATTAGCGACCACATTTGAGTTAACGTTATGGTAATTATAAAGATGAAACGAAATGGTGGTGATAAGGGGAAGAACACAGATACAACCATGCCCGAAGCGGGACTCGAACCCACGGCCCTTCGGTCCGAGATCACGACACTACTGCCTTAGCAATCTCGGCCACCGAGCCGGCATGGTAGTGTAGTGTACGTGAATGTAAATGTGTTTAAGGGTTGAAAGAAAGAGGAAGGAAAGATCCGGGGTCCGTGGCCCGTTTGTTAGGAGTACTGGTTTAGCATTCACCTGGAGTTGATGGGTGAACCACGGAAACTATCTATCAGAACAGCCAGCCGCTAGAATTCTCCAGACAGCGGCTGATTTCGACCTATCTTGCTCGTGTCGAAAATCGCGTTACCTTCGGGACTCGAACCTAGGTCCTCCCGGCAGTGGGCGCTGCAATGACATCAGTTGATGCTCTGAGCCACCTCTCCCATCCTTGTTAATGAATGATCAGAACAGCCGGCGGTTAGAATTCTCCAGACAGCGGCTGATTTCGACCTATCTTGCTAGTGTCGAAAATCGTGTTACCTTCGGGACTAACCTAGGTCTCCCGGTCAGTGGGCGCTGCAATGACATCAGTTGATGCTCTGAGCCACCTCTCCCATCCTTGTTAATGAATGATCAGAACAGCCGGCGGCTAGAATTCTCCAGACAGCGGCTGATTTCGACCTATCTTGCTAGTGTCGAAAATCGCGTTACCTTCGGGACTCGAACCTAGGTCCCCCGGTCAGTGGGCGCTGCAATGACATCAGTTGATGCTCTGAGCCGCCTCTCCCATCCTTGTTAATGAATGATCAGAACAGCCGGCGGCTAGAATTCTCCAGACAGCGGCTGATTTCGACCTATCTTGCTCGTGTCGAAAATCGCGTTACCTTCGGGACTCGAACGTAGGTCCTCCCGGCCAGTGGGCGCTGCAATGACATCAGTTGATGCTCTGAGCCACCTCTCCCATCCTTGTTAATGAATGGTGGTGCGGCGGCGGACTGAATGGCCGCTGCCCGTCAGCTGTTCGCGGGTCGTGCGAGCGGGGCGGACGCGAGCGCCGCGCAGATGCATAATCATAGTTTCACGTCGAGCAGTGCAGTTTTTTCTTGCGGGCACAAGGTCGACCACTCAAGGTAGCTCCCGAGGGCAGGTTCCCTGGCTGCCACATTCCGTTTTTGCTGCTTCCCCTCCAGGCGTGTAAACGAGGAAACTGAGGACGCGAATGCATTCCCAGTACTTTTTTGTCTGCGTTGGTAATTTTATCTTAATGCAAGGATGATGTTTTGAGTATCGATGTAAATCAGACAACGAATTCCCTTGGACTGACGAAGAAATGAAAAGTGATGTTAACACACAAAGTAGACACCACGTGTTTTATGCGAATAAATAGTAATCTTTGTTTAAAATTGAGGTTACTGCTATTATCGCCGAATAATTAAAAGTGGTAGAATGATTCTTCGCTAATTGTGTGGTTACATTATTAATTGCTTCACAACACTGCAACGTTAATTACTTATCAACACTAGTTCTTGTGGTTTTAAAAAATGGAAAATGTTTGCGAATGTTCATTCTTTCTGTTCTACTTTTACAATATAAATAACATTTAATTTTGTGAGAGTTGTACAAAAAATCTTAAAAATTAACTTAGGAGTACACACACAAAATCCTCACCCGTCACGCGTACAAGAAAATTCAAAACTAGATTTCACGTTAATATTCCCCAGTAATATTTGGATATTTAGAGCGCTAATATTGCTAGGAAAGATTTTACTAGACTAAATTCAGACATAAAAAAATATATTTAGTCAAAAGAAGTAAAAATAACAGTTTTCATGATGCCCAAAATGAATACTTTGTTAGTAGATAGTAATAAGGGAATGATGGCATTGAATATATAGGGAAGTTCTCATTAGTTATTTTAATGAGATATTAAATACTTGCATTCAATCAGTTAGTAGCTAATTTTATCGGACTTCAAACTTTCTAACTCCCGATCTTTCGGATTAAAAATAAGTGACAGTAAACATGCCTTTATTCTGTAACTAATCTGTTCAGCTTACAATTGTAGCCGGGACGAGGATGGCATTTTCGTAACTCATACAAATTCTTTCGTACAATTCACAACTGGCCTGTTTTGTCGAATTCAACTTGAAAGGCGTATTTGGAAACAACTCATTATTCTTAAAGCTGCCGTATATTGTATCAACGGTAGATTTTATTTGATTAAAAATGTTAAAATGAATTTCGTAACAAACTGTCGTTGTGATTTTGTTAGAAGCTGTCGTGTTTATGTACTTCACTAACCGATTTGAATCTAAGCAGACAATCCCCTCGCCGATTTTTTTTTTTTTAACATAAGCCAGCGGACAGCCAACACTGCGAAGCAACACGCATCCCCGACGCTGAAGGCCCGGAGAATAGCCCGCTCGCCCGCCGCCGCGCTCATAAGCCCATTCCGGCGGCCGTAAAACAAGCCCAGGCAGTCAGTCCACTCGCCGCCACTAAAAGCGGGCGTGCGTATTGTGTTCCATTGGCGGACGCGCCTACAGGAGGCCTCGCGTGTTTTTCGCGAACGCATGCGGACGCACGTGCCGTCCAGCGAGCGGCGCGACACACACACACACACGCACACGCACGCACCTCGCGACGATATCACGCGCGGGGGCGGGGGGGACCTTGGCGCAGTCACGCCCCCCGCGCCCGCCCACGCGCGAAGGCGACGGCCCGCGCCAAGAGGATGCGCCAAATGCACGCGGCGCGGCCACGTCAAGGGCTTTCAGGCGCAGCTCGCGGCTCCACAAGCGCCTGATTTACAGCCAAGCACCTAGGCATCTTGGGCGCCACAGTATCTCTCTCCCTCCCTCCAGCAAAATTTTTAATTGTTTTTTCGTCACGTGAATTGCTTTTCGTAATACTTTTATCTGAAATATTTTATTTTATACTGAAATACTTTATACTTTATACTGAAATATTTTATACTGAAATACTTTTATCACAGATTTTGGAAAAAGTGAAGAAACATGTACGCGAAATCGCTTTACCTTACGAGAAACAATAATGGCTCGAACAAGGGCACTTACGTTTTTGTTTCTCCTGGTTCAAGGCTTTTCCCCTTTTTGTGACTACTAAGTCGTGAAATCTGTGTAACGAATTTAAATTTAAAATGGTATTTATAAATTAAGTTGCCCGACATACAAATATGCGCACTCTTGTCTAGCCGGTATTCGCTACCATGACATTGTAATCCATGCTTGTCCCAAACGCTTCGTCTCTAACGGTTAAACATGTTTAGCAGGATGTAATTAATTTGTTAGAAAAAACTATATCATGTTCTCCAGTATTTCATCTTCACTATTCATGACAAATATTATACATATCTCGTTTTACCGTAATTGATATTAACGTAACATTCCTTAGTTTCATTTGTTGAATCAACCAAAATACAGTCAAGCCCAAAAGGAACATAAGTGTTGAATTTCGTAACCGAAAAGTATAAATAGATGGACATCACCCACTCCTATTATCAACTTCTTTTCATTCCCAACGTTGTCAATAAAGCACGGAAGTATAGGCAATTATTTTCTTTAAAATGGGCAGCCAAAATGGCTGATCAGTCATCTATAAAAAAATCCGTTATTGAAAATTGAAGGCTTGAAATAAAAAAGGATTCACGTGCCATTTTCATACTTTCGAAAAAAACGAGTTTATATATACGTTAAACCTATGGGCACATACAACTTATGTAACACTAGAAAGACTATGTCTGGACTTTGATTCTTACTTATGTTATAGGGCTTGATTCATTCATCATTATTCTAATAAAAACGTAAATTTAATAGAAGTGGCACTTACATCCTTTTTTACTTCAAGTCTTCAATTATCCTTAATGGCACACTAAGTATCTACAAGATGAGTGTAAATTTATTTCACTTGTTATGCTCCCTCCTAATTTCAGGACAGGCGTTAAATAAAAAAAAAGCACTGCTCGTGTTTTCGTTCTTCGAACTCGTGAAATTGGCAGCATTGATTCGATGCGTGTTGTGATCATGTTCAGAGAGGTAGCAAGTCCTCGAAAAGAATCGGGAAGCCAAACTCAAGCGTGGGATGGGATTCCTGGTGGATGAAAGCATGACGGCACCCGAAAAAAAATTGAGGGTTATGTGTGGCTTTCTCGAAGCAGTTTTTAACAATTACCAACCCTGGAACTGTTGCAAAGATAGGAAAAACGTGACAATGACACAGCTTACAGTCTTAGAACGTAAAAGATAAAGGATTACGAGGAAAAGGGCAGAGAAAGGTCAAAACCACACAAAAGAACTTTAAATAGGCATCGGCAGCTAAAATAGACAAAAAGAATTTCTAAAACACTTCTAGGCGCATAGTTAAACTTAATATTAATCTTCAAATCGTAATACTCGTAAGTCATTCTGCTAAAATTCCGAACTCTTTTTCATTGCTGTTCTTGTCACCATTCGATATTGTGGGTCGCATGCCCTCCTGGAGTGTTTGAGTGTCTCGGCAATGTCGTCTCCAGAGGGTGTTGTTGCCCAAGGTCAAACAAGGTCACGAGGTTCTCAATACAAATGGCAAGGGCACGCACGTCGAGCATGAGGCTTGTATCAACACATCTCTTCTTTAGTTGAATGTCTGACGCATGTGTTTATGCCGCACGAACACCACATACAATGACAACACGACTAAATTCCAAACATACAATACGCAAGTCTCTTTCAACAGTTACATTGATACACTGAGAACGGAATTTAGGAACAAAGTATGCTCTTGTGATTCCACGGGAATCAGTCCAATGGCGTAGCGTGGGTGTCAACGCCAGGGACGGGGGAACATTTCGCCGCCCCTCCGTGTGTAGGTAGTATTTAGTTTAGAAGATTAAAAAAACAGTAATTCTAAATAACTTTTCGGCAAGAACAGTTTTAATTACTGTGTATTGTACAGATTACAAATAAAAAGTCATGTATATACGTTTTACAATATAATAATCACTTTGCATTATTTTAAAGAAGACGTCACAGAAAAAGTAATGAAAGATTTCGTGCTCATTTCAATCGATCCGAATCGTAGGGGCGAAAACATGAAATTAATAAATTCAAATTTTTACAAGATTATTTATTGTGAAATTTTGCCAACTCCTAAATTTGCCGCCCGGAGCGGACCGACCTCGCTACGCTACGCCATTGAATCAGACTAAGAAAGAACAATCCAAGGCGCACATGGCAAAAAAAAATAAATAAATAAAAAATAAACAACAAAATTTGCAAATCTGAGCACGTAGTATTTCTACCATGTTGCTACATTAATAATTTAAATTAACGAATAACACGACAACAGTAAAGGAAAACATTTCCACTTCGATAAATCTAGGTACAAAATGCACATGGTTATTTACAACGCAATTAAATACATAACAATTGCAAATAATTGTCCAAACTGCAAGTACATCCCCGTCATTACTGTAATATAAGTTGCATTAAAGTAATTGTCATGAACGCACATTAAATTTAACGTACAATGTACATTAGGATGCAAAATTGAAAGCTATATATTGAATGATTCAATGAATCATCGTCCTGGACTGCGGATTATGAATATACGAGATGAATTATAAGAGGCAGGGGAAACGGGACAAACTCTACATTAAATCTACACTGATTTTAACATATGCCTTAAATTTAACGTTCAAATATATTGAACTCTATTTAATGTCCAAGGCTACATTAAGTTTCATGTACAGTATATATTAATCTACATTAAATTTACTGGCATTTCTGAAAGTTTACGCACGAAAACTACTCAGTATCCTGGTCCGTCTCGCTAGTTTGCAAATGATTAATTGAGGAAAACCATCATGAAATTGAGGGGAAGCCCGACGGTACACATGTCGTCACTGGCAATCATGACTAGCACGTGTGGGGGTCACGCGAGTACGTACACATGCGCTGAGAATCTAGAGTTTTTGTTGTTGTTTTTGCGTGCGCAGAAAGTTGTCGTGGAAGATGGATAGGATTAAAGAAACTCGAAACCCGCAGCCGCACGAACCCAACAACGTAACACTGCCTACGAATGCATGTGGGAAACAGCAGAAAGCACGTAAAGAGAAGAAAAACAAGCTGCCAGACTAGGCGATTGCATCGACGATAAATGGAACTGGGAAGAAAAGTATACCATTTTATACCAACGGAAAGAAGCAAAAATATATCGTTGGAATGAACCTCAATACTAGCAGATATATTTGCACAGAACTTAAAACATCTACCGAAACTCGGCAAAATTGCCTTATTGGGGACAGAGGACAACACAATGGAGGGGAGAGGGAGCTTCCATTCGAGCGAAGTGGGAAACAATTATGACGAGTTCCAACGTGGCAGAGAACGGTGCTCTAGCAATTTGGAATTAGCAGCTGCAGACGTCGTGTCGAAACAAGTAGCTCTCGCGAATACTTCGGTTCCCCACGTACACATGTCAGATGGGCACAGTAAATACACTATCATTTGTCATTTGAGTTTCGGACACCAAACATCTACCCGCTACACACGCCCTTCTAAAAAATTGCGACCGCTCTGTGGTCGCACTCAGCGGGCTCAAGAATGAGTCTTTGAAACAAATATGAACACGTTAAAATTTCCGGCTGACACATTGTGTCAACCGGAATTCGACAGTTTATCTCTAGGACATTACTTCCCTGATTCTTCAGTATTTTATTGTTATTGTCCGTAGGGTTATTAATACCTTCGCCTCGTTTTTCCTCTCAGCCGAACTAAAAACAAGTTTTACTTCCGAAAAGCATTTGAAAAAAATGTTGAAAAAACTTTTTACATAAAAAAATTTCCAAAGTCCCACATTTTCAACAGATGATCGATTATTTCCCTGGAATAGCAGAATTCGAAGTTGTACAATATACTTCTTTCGTCTCTCTGAAAAAAGATCCGAAAGGAAATGTTTGACGAATTTTTATTGACACATGGGTAACAGTCCGTTCCCATTGCTGCTTTAGTTCATTTCAAGCTTTGCTTTCGCTCCCAAAACAATCGGACCCAGTTGGTCTCACTACGCTGGCCCATCACACGATGGATGCGCGAATCGGTTGATCGTGACCGACTGCAAACGACTTCTAGACCATAGAACACAACAGGTATTGTCTATTACCAATCCAATGCAATTCCATTAACGAAATTTTATTACAGAACTCTAACAAGTAGAACATCGATCTTCCTGATTCACGTTCCGGGTGGATTATTTCGACTGCGTAATGGACCGGCACCAAAAGGACAAGAGTGAATGGAAAGCGAAACGAGCGCGAGAGGATGCCACTTCGCATTCAGCGGGGCCTCCGTTTAGCCTCCATGTAGCACTCCGTCCGGCCGAGCACTGTGCAAGCACTCGCGACGTGGCCAGCGTAGCAAAGCCCCAGCGGCTGCAGTGTCCTTCTCCTCCTACTCCTCTCAGTAGCAACGCTATAGCTTGTGCCAGTCCGCGAACCGGAGCTTGCCGGCCTTCGAAGAAGGGTGGCGTAAGTATGACGAGAGTAATGGAAGAAGGGGATTAGGATGAGAGCCCAGGGATGTACTTAGCCACTGAAACGTTTATGTGAGGCCGGGAAAGAATATGAGGAGTGGGAGGCGGTAGAAAAGACTGCGTTTAAGGCGAAAGTGACAGCGGGAGAGGAGATGGCGCACAGGCAGCGACAGTGGCGTATACTTGGGTTTCTATAACCTGGCCGATGACAGCTGACCAGCTGTTATGGTTGCGTCCAATCGGGAGCTTAAACGTCACCACTGTGACGTCTCCGTGATGACGTTTTAGCTCTCGATGGGATGACACCGTAACAGCTGATGAAGTATCATCGGCCAGGTTAAAAAAACAAAATAAGTATAGTTAGCTTGCGCTTATCGAAGGTAGCACTTCACCAGAATTTGATTACTCCGCGACAGCTCCTATATTACACGGCATACATGTACAACCGGGGAAGGAAAACAAATACTTTACGGCACTGCTTTATTACAAATAAAATGTTCCCCGTAAAAAAAAGTTTTTTTCTTAGGCATTTTTCCAACCGAAGTTACAGACCTCTGCGTCTATCAATAAGATAAACCCGAACCAATCACTAGCCTACCCCAATAACGTGCACCCCACATCTGGGATCAGCTGAACGCGAGCTCCTCCGTGATCTACGGTCACGAAAAACGAGTGTAATTTATCCAACGTCCACGTCGCATTTGATCCCGCGACGCTCGGAACCCACCGGTACAGTCCAAACACGCACTAACCGCGTCAACCTCCCAAATCGGTGTTTTTCACTATTTAATATTTATTTTCATTTATTTCAAGCTGAACAATTCCCTCTAAGCCCACACCCTGCAACCCCACTTCCACCTAGTTGTCCCTCTATCGGGGAAGTCGTAAGCGTAGATCATAGCGGTTTTTAATATTTATTTCTTTATTTATTTCTATATATTTAATTATTTATTTAGCCTTCTCGTCTCTTCCTGATACATTAAATACAAATGTTGTATCCACTTGTTTTGCGTATAAACTATATTAAATATTTACACAACTAATTTTCCATTTCTACGTTATTATTTATTTCTCCTTTAAATTTGTTGATTTTATCGCACCTTTCAGTCTTAGTCTCTTTTGGAACCCGGAACGGCGGAAGAGCACCGAACCCCTCTCTCAAGCCGCCACTCGCAAAAAACATCGACCGGGAGCGGTAGCTCAGTGTATCAACTGATGTCACTGCAGCGCCTCTGACCGAGAGGTCCTAGGTTGCTCCTAGGTTCCCACTCCCCACGGCGGCAAGATTTTCGACACTACCCTACGAAAGTAGGGTACGAAGATAGTACCATACCAAACGGGCCACGGACCGCGCGCGATCTGTCCTTCCTCTTCCTTGTCCTATCCTCTCCCCTTACACGCACACTTACACTAACATGCACTACACTACCACATATTCCGGGAGACCGGTCGGGAGCTTAGAGCTTGTCCCGGCTGGGGCGGTGCCCCGCTGGTGGGAAAGTTCTGGTTATGGAGAAACCCCACTAGCCGACGGTAGGTCGGCGCCGGATCTCGCCATCCGGCGGGGAAGATCACCGCCATCTCCCGGGAAGAACATGCACTACACTAACGGAACTAATGACCAAAGCAGTTGACGCGCCCGGAAACACGAAAAAACCTAACCAAACCAAACCAAGAAACATCGGCGGAAACTTATCCGCGCAGCTGATCTCTCTCCGCGAAGCGGGAACAGCACAATAAACAACGCACGCACGCACGCTTTGCGTGCCCATGCCTGATCGCGGTGACGTAACGCACCCGCACCAGAGGGGGCCCGGCGACTAAGTGCCCGGGCGCGGGCCAAGTTTCTTTTAGGGAGATCATGACCTTCCAGCGTCGCTTCCAGTGTCCAACAAGGAAAAAAGTCTTAAGAGTGCATTCACCGCCTCTCCGGCTTAAGGGTTTATGTAAGTAGTAAAAAGAAAGACGAGATCGATATAACATACCAAAGGAGACAAATTTTAGTGCGTTTCACATGCTAAAGACTGAATATCTGTAGAAAAGGCACATTTCAAATTCACAAGACAACTTACTGGATCCACGAGTTCAGCTACTCTTATCTTCTCCTGCCTCATTCAGTTGGACAATGCATGTGTTATCAATGCACAATTAATGGCAGTAAAGAGCACTGAAATTCAGTGCTCAGGTTAAAACTACAACCTGCAGTCATGAGCCACATAAAAAGCGATAGGACGACAAATCTCAAAGAAGTTTCTTCATTTACTTCAGTCGAACTAACCTTCTAGATGATCACGATACCGAGACATTTTTGACGATGTCCTTATGAATGTATTTCACGAAGTTTTCAAAAACTTTTCTCGTAGTTATCGAGGGCGCATCTGTCGAGCGATATGGTGGCGGTGGCGGTGGCGGTGACAGCAGAACAATTTTTGACACGCGGGGTCGGAAGTGGGCAATAGAGGAGTGGGTTAGATAGAGGAAGACAGAATAGCATGGTGAGAAAGAGAGAAAGGGAGTATTTCAAATTAATTGTTACATAGGTATAGAATTATAATGACAGCCGACTCCATTTCTTTGAATTTTAACCATTCCCTTTAAAAAATACAATTTACACTCCTGTTTCCGTGAGACGTACGTCACTCCTTGTTGACGAAAGATGTGCAAGACGCCTACTACCAAACACGAGACACATTTTTGAAAAAAAAATAGGTTGACAGTAATATGAACTTGAGCAGTTTAAACAAAAAGCAAATAAAAATACAATATTTAAAGTTTTTAAAACATGTATTAATAGAAGAACCTGGTGCTTGTGATGATTTATCACGAGTTCAACAAATTTACTGTAAAATATAATGGGGAAGACAAAAGGAATTATAAGGCGAATGATAAATAATGAAAATGGCAGGGAAGGCAGTGTGATTAATAAAGGGGAAAATTGTGTAATTAGTGGCGAATATAATATCATATGGACACCTGAGTAATTTCCGTGGGTATTTAGTTAATTTACGAAAAGAATCGAAGGATCGACAGTCAAGGAATAACTAAATAAAATGCTTGGGCGGTATTACCCAATTAGAAACGAGAATGCGCGCAAGGGAGGGGTGAACCTACGTAATAGAACTAGAGAGAAATGGAATTAGGTACTGTACTGCGCATCGTATGAAACAGAAGAATATCGAGTGTTATAAACAGGGGAGAAGAATAGATCGGTCTCAGTGAGGATGAAAGGTTCTCCGAGATAGTCAAACATAGCAATCGTGTTAATTGTTGATGGTAGAAATGTCGTCAGTGTAACAAAGGATAAGCCATATATGGAAAAGAATATGCCACGATAGGATTGGACTAAGTTGGAAATGAAAATTTAGAATGGCCGCGAGAAAGGCCAAGTATCCTGAGGATTCTAACAGAAAAGTTATTAAATGGGATATATAAATCTGAGTAATGTACGAAGACCATGTTTTGCAATAGATCTAAATAAATTTTCAATTAAAATCATAACAGTTAATGGCTATGCATGCAAGGCGAGATTGACGGGAAATATTAAATAACCATAGGATTTATTTTGTAATCTTTCTTGAGAATTGTAATATAAATGCCAATTACAATGATATCTGATTTTTGAAACAAATAATATTATCTTTTATTATATTATTATTATTATTATTATTATTATTCACGATAAGGAAAACTCCCAAATCCCAAATAAAAAAGTAAATATTTCTTACGTAAATGTTCGTAACCGAAAAACTGTATAGACGGTCTTGTCAAACCCACAAATAAGTTTTTTCAGGAGGAATCGAGCTCGGTATATAAATAGGGCAATTGTCATGGTAAATAATTAAATAGAATTTCGTGTAATAAAGTTAGGATATTGATGATAGGCAAGTGGAAAGGCCATAAGGTAGCAGCCCCATCACATCACGAACTTCGCGAGAGGCTGGTAACCTCTTCCGAGTTACATTTCATACTCACAATCTTCACAAGATAAACCCCGATATTGGTAATAAAAAATAATTGCCGTGTAGTACGAGGAAAATCCGCCAGACGCTAAAGTCGCAGCATCCAGCACTACTAACGCACAAAAAAAAGGTACAGTATACATTTGGCTTTAGCAGATGAAAATGTACGGGAATGAGCTTAAACTTTCGCCATGCGTTTGAACAAAGAGTTTCCTTAACATGTTGACACGTTAAAGAACGAAGTAATGAATAGATACAGGATTCTAAGACACAACCAGAAACCCAAAATTGAGGAAACCCTTTCTAAACGTATTCATCTCCGTGCACACGGGCTTTCCCAGCGGAGAAGTACTAGACGCATGTTATTCTATTAACCGGAGAACACACCACAAATTATGCATTCTGCCAAGGTGAGATGCAGAAACTTGGCAGTGGTCTTTAAGGTTTAGAGGCGACGTGCCAGCAACCACTGGTTGGCAGCGGCAGTCAGCAACCGGTTCTGCACAAAAAGGAAGCGAAATCACCCTGGGGGCAGGCTGACCAGACAGTGGCAATAAGGAAAACTGGGGCCGCTCGAGAAAAATTTATTGCTCCACAAGAGCTATAGTATAAACGGATCGAATAGATTTCGTCACGCCCCAAACACTATCCCAGGACAAAAGTAAGCGTTGCTCGTTTGCGACAGCTCTACAAGAACTTATATCCAATAAAAAGAAAACACGCTTAAATGGAAACAGACAAAATGGATTAAAAAACAATACAAAACACATACTGACTGCAAATCCGATTTCTGATGATCGTTTTGTCAGAAATTAAAGAGAAAACAAAATAAATAGACAATGTTTAATGGTTCTTGAATAGAAATAGAAAATAGAAAATGTTCACAATTAGCAGGTTGATATCTTGAAGAAAAACAAATGAGTAGTAAAAGCTTGTATAAAAATATCCCAACCGTTTAACTGATCATGTTTTAAAATTTAATATTGAAATTGTTCAAAAGTATTATTACAAATAAAGTTTCTTACATTAGTTTTCCTCTTCTTCTCAAAATCCACCTACATATTTACAATCTTTGCAACATCTCGACGCAGTTTGTTTTCTGAAGTACAGCTGCATTACATCTGAACTTTATGAGTACAGATTATTCATTATCTTGGAGTAATGTAGGGTAATTGCTGACGCATTTGCACAACGCTCCAAATTTTTGCTGCTAAATGCTCTAAATTTTAGCATATAAATCTTCATCTAAGACACCCTGGAAAGTAACCAACTACGTATTTTTTGTAAGCTTATGTATTTGAAAGAATGTTCACAACACACTTTAAAAACACAACAAAAAAAACAACACATATGCCGGAGAGTTTCAGTAACTCATTTATGAATATCAATGCAGAACACACTCGACACACCAGGAATTTTAAATTATATTCTAACGACAGTTCCAAATAATTTATTCGAAGAACCAGATTTGTAGACATTAAAATTAGAACTCACTTTAAAAGATAACCTGATGTAGTTCTTTCTCTTCCAGTACTAACAAAAAGCGTTCAATCGGGTCTCTAAGAGTGATATTGAATCGTAATTTTCAGGGTGCGAGACAGAATAAAAAGTTATGTTACTTTAAGTAAAATTTAGTATTTATTGAGAAGTCCTAAAATTGTTAGATTTCGAAAACTATCGATTGGTCTCTTATTTTCAAATATCTGTATTGATAATTCTTTCTCAATGGAGCAAATGTCACACGACGAATGCATCAGAATCAAATAGAATATTCAGTCAAGGTGCTTTCAAAATACATTTGCAATTAGGAGTGAAATGTGCATTCAATCGCACAGACTCCAAGAGTTCGTAAAAGTAACATATGATGAAGTCTCGTTCTAGAACACAAAGACAGAATCTCTACGTAATGGCCTCGTTTGATTATTTTGCAATTTCGTATTGAAATAAGATGTCTTACAATACTTCGTAAATAACTGCCGAACACGTATTGTGTTACTACAAATATTTTATTCATGCTGACTATAATGTTTGGACAATTCATTGTTAATATCAACCTGCAACGTGTTGAACCATTGGGAGCCGGTACCATAAAACGAATTCAAAATTACTTACGACGGAGAATATAAAGAATTAAAAGTTAATTTATTCAGTTCTTTAACTTCATTAGAGAATTATATCTTTAAAATTCATTATCAAGGCTGTAACGTACCCTGTTAACTCTCCCAGAAGGCGATAGAACGACACGTCCTGTTTTCACAGAATTTTAGCAAATAAATAAATAAACCCAACAAACAACTGAACGCACAGATTACGAACAAATTTAAGTATTATTAAATATAATATATTCCCGAACAATTACAATTCATTTGTTGATTCCAAGATTATAGTTAGCCAAATAATGTGTTTGTAGAATTTGATCTGTACGTAGTTTTAGGATCATGCACTAAACCATTAAAAAAATAAGCAAACAGTCGAAAGCGGTGTGTAGAGCGAAATGCAAGAAAATATTTGCAGAGTGAAACTACATAGCTGTCAGTTGTTATCCTGTGGTCAAGCGCAAACTGATGTTACGTTACGGAAATAATATGGGGTGCGGTAGCCTGATTGTTCAACTGTTTGAAGCAGATTTCCAAGTCGGGAAAGCAATACGTGTAAAACGAAATAGTAAGTGTTAAACAACAGGATATGAATTTTGGGAATTTAATGATCTGCACTGCTTTTATAATTCACAACTTTAATGCCAGTTCTGGGAAGGAACACGTTAAGAAAACCGCTCTCAGCACGTTAAATCGTCAGGTTTTTTGCCTTTTACGTTTAATTAGGGGTTTACGACACCTAGTTTCATGCTGTGCAAAACCTAGGCTCTTGCCGAGTATATCAATTAAAAAAAAACATCTCGATCAGGTTTTTCGTCCAGTTTCCCTGATCCATTGAGAAAATGCTGAGATGGCCCCTTGTTTTGCTTCTGGTCATAAATGTAACTTGATTATCTGTGCACGTCTTCTAGAATTCATTGGGAAAAATTCAAATTATCGTTTCCATGCTGTTGCGGCAGGAAGTATTATTCCTTGACGAAGGACATCATGGATAAGAGCCAAAATTTATTGCTTATTTATCCTTAAAAATTGATTTTATTACACGAGACCTTTTTTAAATTTTCAAAATTTATGTAGTATATGACTCATCACAGAATTTTGAAAATGTGCACAGAATTCACTTCTTCCCATAGCACGTCATACGCAGTTTCAAATGTTTTTTGACGTAAAATAAATAAATAAAAAATATCTCACACGGAAGAATCGATTTACACCGAAAAAAGAACTGACGTCGTCTCAGCGAATGCCAAAACTTTCTTCTACCAATACGTTCAGGGCGCGATTGACGCTCCGTACGCATGTGCCAGTTAGCGACGAGCTTTGATAATTCCAAAAAATCTGTAAAACACATTATTTCAAACGCAATTTATGCCAAAAAATTGGTGCCTTTTTTGAGAAAATTTTGAAAATATTTCTGAGGCTTCATGTGAAGTACCCTCAAAAACTAATATATCTGTTTGAATCTCCCAAAGCCTCGAGTTCATTCAGATCGATTGGAAATATCAATCGGCTGAACGGTTTAGGCTCTAGCGTTGACCACAGACGGACTTTTTTTCTAAATTTAAACAACAGGATTTATCCACCATTTTGTTTCCAGAGCCCGGCAATAAGAGTTTCTTTTTTTGGTAAAAATTCGCCATTTTCCGGCGCACGATTACATAAATTTGTCTTCTTACGAAGAACTTCGTAAGGCGAGAAAGTAAAAACACTGTTCTCCGATCTCGCAGCGCATCGCTTTGGTTCTCCGATCTCGCGGCGTTAAGTCCATCTTCCTCCTGGGAAGAGCAGGTATCCATTTTTGATATGAAAACATCGATGTTCAAAAATACATAGCCCCAAAACCATGATTTTTCGAACTTTTTTTTCTAAATTGCTTTATTATCCTCTGACATTACTGATCACGCGGGGCACGAGGGAGACGTTAATTTGAGTTGCCTTGATTAATTTTCAATTAAGATTTATCTCGCAAAACAAAGCCAAACAATAATTACAATTCACAATTTTATATTATACTGAATACAAATATAATACTACGTAATAACGTTTTTATATACAGTCTTCCATATTTTGAAAACGTCGTCATTAATGTCGCATCTCTGTTTAGCATTTGTTGCGCTAGGCTCCACTTACCCAAAAACGAGTCGGTGCTGGAATGTAGAATTTCCTCTTCCTCCTCATCGACCGACCCTTCACCCTAAGATATTTCAATCTGAAATACACTTCAATTTGCCCTCAGGTGAAAATTATTGGTTTTTGTTTGTTTGTTTGTTTTTTGTTGTTTTTGTTTTTTCCCTTATGGTGGCATTTAAAAACCAAACACCGATGATGTAAAAAATCGATCAACGATCATCCATGTAAAAAACATAGGTTTCAATGAATAAATGTCAAAATCATTCATATTTCTATAAATACACCGCTGTTTGGAAAACATCGACGGCGACGTCGCTTCCCGACCCGGGAGGCCTCGCGGCGTGTGGCGGCTGACTCAGAGCACCGGCCGCAGCGACTGCGCGAGGCAACGCCAGGCGACGACGGCGCGGCGAACGTGCGGCGCGCGACCCTTGCGCCAATGGGGCGTGCGCTCACGCGCGTGCGGACGTGCGTGCGCCCGCACGGACGTGCGGACCTTGGCCGCAGAGCGCTGGCGCGGCGCCTCGGCCGCCGCTCCGCCCTCCCCCCCCTCCCCTCCCACACCCGCCCAACGCCGAGGGCACGCGCTCCGCGGGGGCGCTCGTTTTCGTAAGCAAGACAGACCGACCGCCGGCGCTCGCCCGAATACCAGAACGCTCCTGTGTTCCAAATGCATGATCATCACGGGAGGGGGCGGTGATCTTCCCTCGCTGGATGGCGAGATCCAGCGCCGATCTACACGTCGGCTTGCGGTGTTTTCCCCAACCAGGAATCTCTCAACAACGGGCACCGCCCCAACCGGGACTGGCCTCCGGAGATGTGTGGTAGTGCGTGGCAGCGTATGTGGATAAGGGGTGAGAGAACAGGGCAAGGAAATGGAACGAAATATCACGCGCGTTCCGAGGCCCGTTTGTTAGGGCGCTGCTCCGGCATTTGCCTGGTTTTGATCGGAGAAAGCACGGAAACCACTAGCAGCCGGCCGCTAGCATTCTCTTCCAGACACCGACGGGATCAGAACACCGAGCAGACTTCCGACAGGTGGAACCTGCCACCGCGCGTCGGGCCCCCCGGTCAGCGCCACTGCAATGAGAGCTGATGGCCTGAGCCACCTCAGCCGATGCGTTTCAAATGCTCTTCGCGTCGCGCAGGTTTAGGTGTTCGTTTACTGAACTGGTCGGGTGAGTGTTTGGTCGTCAAATTTGGTATTCTAAAGATTCGAGATTGTTTTCGAAGACCGCCAGACTAGACTTCCTTGAGATTCTCGTTCAAAGTTTTCCTCACTTCCCAAATGAATGCAAGTTTGGCGACTTTCTCTGCAATTTTAAACTACTTCATTACCATCTCCCCTAAATATGCTCTCGCAACGCTTGCTTTTCGCGGAAGTGTCAAACTTACAACTGCAATCCACTAGAAATTCTGTCAATCATAATAATGAAAATTCAATGATTTTTTATTTTCATTTTAAATCTGAGATATCAGTTTAAAAATAAATACACAGTTACTTAAATTATGAATGTGAAATGTTAACTTCATACACAAAAATAAATTCTTACATCAATCAATACAATAATAATACTCAGTCATCAACAGTGAGGTACCGATTGACCAATGACTGGATACCACTGAATCTTGGCTGTCTGGGAGACGCCGCCACAACCGTGGATGATTGCCATCAGTTCTAACTGCGCCGTAGCTAAATAGGCTACCTACCTCCTTTTAGCTTTGAAGCAGACCGTGTGTGACACTTAAGACAGATAATGGTGAATGCACAATGACAGGTAATATGAGAACGACTATAATGACACATTCAGATCGTGTACATATGAAAACTATCAAATTACTTGAAGGATGTAAAATTAGAAGTAGAACAAAAACGTGATTCATATATCCGCGGGCACGTCACATCCTCTTTTCCACAGTTCTCACATTTACTACCTCACTTCTTGAAGAAAATCCTTACCTCTATTGTGCATCAGAAGAATGAACTTGTTCCAGCCTGGTAGCGGTAACGCAGGAAAACAATGGCAGAGGAAGAAGAGAAAACTTAGCAGCTGTTAAAGGGGGAAGCGGGGGGCGGGGCACAGAACGTGGCCATCGCCGTAGGCCAAGGCCCCTTGCACACGGCGCGCCGCCGCCCGCAGCCGCGCCGTCTATTAGGAGCCTGGGCTGCTGACAAGACGGCCAGCGAACCGCCTTATGAAACTCCCTGTTGTCTCCTCGCGCCGCGGCCGCTGCCTCCGTGCTGCAGCCCGTGTGAACAAGAAAGCAACAGCGGCGAACGCCCTGTCCTGCCCTACCGCCATTCACTTTTCTTTATTTATGTGCCCCGTTGCGACAGCTAGGCTTGTCTTCCGATTAACTTTACTCACAAAGTGCTTTCTACGGGTTACTCTGGCACTGTATTCTTCTTGTCGAATAACATTTCAAATTGTTTCTAAATGCCCAGTCTTTCAAAATGCTGTAACAACCTGAGTTGCAAGTTGCAGGATTTTTCGTTACCTCCCTTCAGACGAGGCGACTTTTCATGTTTTGAGCAACTGGGAACATTCTTCTTGTGGCACAGAAAGGTTTGTGTCTTAACTCGTATCTTCTAATGATACCACCACATGTAGAACTAGGAATATTTAACAGGTCTTCTCTTTCCGGCTTTCTTTTCGAATTCAGAAATATGACCAGCTGTCATTCAAACGTTTTGGATTCATCAAAGAGATCCCCAACAAGGAGAGTGTTTTATATTCGAATAAATCACAGAACTTGACGGATTCGTCTTTAAAAGTATACCCTTTTCCACCGCGAAGTTACCGTAAGCGCTGGTGGCAGAGTTTTAAATAGCGTTTTCTCGAACGTTTCAAGAAATAATCGCACAGCTTTGGTATCGTGATTTCGTGAATTTGATATTCCACGATACAACATTAACTGCTTTTCATTTGGCACTGTAAATGACTACGACAATAACATTCAAAACATTATTTATATCCAGTGGAGGAATATTAACCTGTATCTACAAGTAGTCACGGAAATCTTAGAAAAGTCCTGAGAAAGAGTATTTGGCAAACACGTCCATATCACATAATTCCAGAATTCAAAATTTACGTTAAGTCTGTTAAAGGAAAAACACACAGCCCATATACGAGTGCAATATCCAATTATTTTATCTATAGTCGGATATTGGATGCTGTAATTTTGTTTTCATGTTTCGAATCTGTTTGTTCTAGAAAAATTAACTTGAAAACAATTAAATTTGCAAGATGGTGCACGTCTCGAATACATCAAATAAAATAATACATTAGAAAACAAGATTTATTTAAAATTTGATAACATAAAAGAAAACCTTGAACTCATACTTCGTTGTTTGAATGAAAGTTAAGGAAACATCACTGTCACAAAAATATGCTACAAAACAAGTAAGAAAATAAAAAAAATTTTTAATTAATTTTTTAAAAAAAAATATTTTGAAGAAAAAAATTTATCAATAAAGTCAAACATATTGTACGGAGAGATAAACCACATCATTTCCTGCAATGGTATGATTAGGTTACAATGGTTACACGTAACTGTAAGTCTATTTGTCTCAAATAAGAATAATGTCGAACGGTTGGTAGTAGGAAGGGATTACTACTAGGTAGGGCGCACTACCCTATTTACACGTGTACCATCCTACGACTGCTATATTATCTCACAGAAAAGAAGGCGTTCAAAATGTCATTTGGTACAATATTTTAAGATAAAAAATCAAATTTTCTATTTACAACTATTACAAGGCAATACGAAGCAATGTTGATATTTGCAGTGCAAATGAAAAGTATTTAAACATGAACATACCAAGTATAGCTAACACTAAGTGCCAAAAAGAAATCCATTTTCTTACACAGACCGCATTCGTGAACGCCAAATGAAGAAAGTAGGAGCAAAAACAAATTAAGTTTTATGCAATGTGTAGTTTCAGTAGCTCATTAGAAAGCAAACAAATGTTTGCAACATAAAAATCGTGCTGCACATTATACGTGACTTTCAACATCACCAAAATGACCCCAATGTGCACGCCAGCAGGAAAATCTTTCTGGCAAATATGTTTCGAGTCAGGCAAAGGTGGCAATGTATTGCTGCTAAATGAGTGCTTGAGAATGTCAAGAAGAAATGTTTCTAGTAATTTGTATTTACATTTGGAATGCCAGTCACTATATTCACTCAAAATCACCAGAATGACTCAACATCAGAGAGGTTTGCAAGTACGTTATGTATATACCGTACACGATAATAACGCTACACTGGAGAATGGCAAGTTGTTCGTTCCAGAAAAATATTCATTTGGACAAATAATAGTTAACTTATTTACGTACGGCCGTCTTCTACTTTTGTAGGATGAACGGAATATAGTACATTTTCCTCCATGATGAATTAAATGTACATCAGGGGGAATACAACTTAGCAAATAGTTCGTATTTAGAGTGAAAACCGCTGGTTTATACAAATTGTCATGATCAAGAACACGATTCACAGGAGACAAAACAGTTAAGGTTTCACAGAACGTTTCAAGCATATCGAAGCTACTTCAACACAGTGACCATCGCATTTTTTAAAAATGATTACACTGTCCGTGTATTTGACGATAGTCTTAGTGAATTCAGCACATTCCGTACTTCCATTTGAGTGGTTTCAAACTCCGTGAAAATTGAAGCAAACACATCAAAAGTACTAAACAATTATACATGGATCTTTATTACATAATGGGAGAATTTGCTTTGAGAAATAAAAGATACGTAAAGAATTGATAAAATATACTGCATTAAATTGGCTAATAAATGTGCAAGATTCCACTTTCTTCCTTGTGTGGGTACTTTCTTTCACTTTCTTTAATGCCATCGCAAAGATCGTAGCGTAAAGAGTTAAACTATGCATTGATGTGTGCATTAAAATGTGAAAATATGCCCAAAGATAAAACAACATACTACGCTGAAACATTTGATTAACTCACATTTATCTGTTGACTCTCTGTTATGAGAAGTCTTACAGTGTAGTACTTGAATTTGAATTTAAATTTAATCTACTATACATTAAAACTCGTTAAGTAACCCGGCGTTTTTATCGTGCATTTAATAATCGAGCAGACAGGAAAATGAATTAGTTGTTTTTTGTTGTTTGTTTTTTGTTGTTGTTCAATTCCTAATTTTCCATATTTTAACTTGATATTTCGGGGAATTGTTTTACTTTTGGGGAAGAAGGTCTTCAAAGCCAACCATATAAACGGTTCCAAAATAATAGTGAAATTGTATTTATTATAGTCAATAAAATTTTAATATCCTTGAGGTGTTTTATTCATTTTCTAATACAGTATGTCATACGTAAATAAATAAGTTTAATGGGGCACGTAGGACTAAGTACGCCTATGGTACAACTGTATTTATATCTGCGACACGATCCGATCTGATTCAATTTGATTCGATCCGATCTCATCCGCACCGTCTGCACCGCACAGCCGCGCTCCGTCCTTGCGCAATTCCACACGTCGTCCTTGCGGAACCCCACCCCGCTCCGCCACGCCCCCGCCATGATGTACTGCGGCTTACATAGGTTTCCTTATATTTTGTTGCCGCTTCAATCCCCACTTCACTCCTTCCGGTCACGAATTTTGAACAATGTCACAGCGGTCATGAACAGCGAAATAGAAACCATTAATTTAACTTAAGTAGTTCTTGCTGATCGATGACATGTCACGTTAGTATTCTCATTGTTCGAATAACACGTTCACTTCAATTATTGAACAATGTCTTATTCATCTTGATAGTTACAATCAGTATGCTAAAATACTACAAAATTGTTTTTAATAATTGACTCATCGAATCTTTATTACCTCCGAATTCCACTTAATATATTACATTAATTCAATTGATAGACATTTTCGGAAAAGGTGGTTTTGAACGTCTTTAGCTCACAAGAAATACAAATGAGAAGGAATACAACGAGTATGATTCATAATCTGTAAATAAAAGTTTTGCATTTGAAGGAGAATCTGCGAATTAATCACTTTTTCACAAGGTAAAGTTAGACTTGAATCCTGGAAGCTGTGCGCCCGCATCAACTTTCTCCCCGGATGACTGATAAGCAATAACTGTCCTCTCATTGCAAAAAGTGCTCATTAAACAACAGCGTACTGAAACATTATGAAGATGTCAATATTATCGAAAATAGTAATAACACTAAAACCGCTAATTTTATTTAATAAGTATCACAATACATTCATTCGTAAGCGTTTAGTTTGGAAACACTATAATCTCAACAAAATGAGTTAAAACATAAGAATGTGCAAACGAAACAAACTTTTAAAATAAGCGCTCGCTAATACGTTTCTGAAATGAGAGGGTTCTATGCTTTTCATTCGGCGACTACCATGCTGCTAATTCAACCACCCGAAAGTGATTGTATATTGATGCAGTCGTACTTCACGGCCAAGGATCAATGGGTCAGCCAAAGCAAGCTTCCCGCAATTCCCGCAAATGTTAATACCTTCGATTTTGGTGAAAGTGTGAATCATCGACGTGTTATACGCTAAATATACGTCCTGCCACATTGATAAATGGTTCGAGGCAAAAACAATAAGAGACACACTTCGAAAAAAATAAAATATTAACATCCGCGAATAGTAGGAGGGCATGCTGAGACGGATATGACTTCTCTTCTTCCTGCACAAACCTTTGAATTGACCCGAAAATAATAAAAATGGAACAGATATGCCATGAACGTTTCAGAACATACAAAAAATAACAGTAGTTATGCACTGTGTGTAGCACGGCAATGTGCGCAGCAAGTTTCATGCTGGAGACATTTTTCCTGCATCGAAATCTGCAATCTTTCGTATGTTAGGCTTACGTGTGCGTGACGCGTAACTGGAAGGGAATACACTCACCAGAAGTAGCACACGTTAGGGACTTTTACGGATGATTTCTTATAAAAGGTGAAAAACTGACATCTTTCATGGACATATTATACATAAGAGGATTTTATTATTAAATGCAAAAAATAAATTAAAAGAACGGAAAAATAAACAAAAGCAAAAATCGAACAAGAAAAAAAAATCTTGCTAAAAAGCTGCCTATGCCCCGGCCTCCCACTGACGCGGCGCGAGCGTTGAGTATTGAGTTAGCGGCGTCGGCGCAGGCGTCGGCGTCTAGAAATCGCCGTTGCGAAAGGCCCCCGCGCCCCGCCGCGCCGCGCCGCGCAGCCATGGCGCAACTAGGAACTGAACGGTCCAGCGCGCGGAGACTCAGAGGCGAGGCGAGCCGCGCAGCGCAGCACAGAGCGCCTGCAGATAACCGCGAGAAAGCTGGCGGCGCGGGAGCAGCAGCGGAGAGAAGAGCCCCGCCGCCGTTGAGCCGCCAGCGACTAGTGATGGCAAATTCTACCGAAACATCGATACATCGCTAAACGGTTTGCGATGTTGATGAAAACATCGATGTTTAAAACATCAATGTTTAAAACATCGATTAACTAATAAACATGCTACTTTCCTCTATATTTTATTGTTCGGTTACCAGCATCATAACAGTATGTAAAAATTATTATCGAATGTAAATAATAAAATTAACAATAAAGAACATCGTGTTGTTTATCGATTTCGTGTTTCACTGTCGATTCAGGCAATGACAAACCTGGCGATAACATACATTTATAACACGAGCAACTACCAAACGTCCTCAGATTGCACAGGCGAAATGCGCAGCGTGATAAAGAGGATGACGCAAAACAAAGGTATTCTGCTACTCTACTACGTGCTTAAACCCCTTTATTTTAAAAAAATTAAAAAATTTAAAAAACATCGATGTTTTCGCAACACAATATCATCAACACAGTATCATCATTAATAAAGCAAAATATCGATTTTAATGCATCGATGTTTCTGGTGGAAAACATAGATGTTTTTTGCCATCCCAACCAGCCATTGAATCTGTTACAACTACTATTCCTTCGTTTTATTCGGAACCAGCACCTCGAAAAGAATTGTCCACATTAGCAAATTGAATATAAAGAAAAAACATGACTGGAAAATGTATTTTTGATTCTGATGTTATTTGTAGGTATTTTACAAGGTTCTAGTGGGAGAATTGTGATATGGATGAAAAACTATTGTAGAATGGTGGGATAGATTAGTGATGTGGTTAATTATTGGTTTTATTTGAGTTTCTTTTTGGATGTGTTTATTCGTGAAGAACCAGGAGGCATTGATTACACGTCGCAGGAATTTATTCTGCAATATCTGTATTTCCTGCATTCTTAACTACCGCACCTCCCAAAAACGTTTAGGATACCATACCCTATGAGGTGAGGTCAGATAATAGAAGATACGTAAACTTAAACACGTTAATGCAAATAAGTGTTAGAACTATAGGTCATAGTCTATTTACAGTTATTCGGTATTTTTTGTAGGCCTAATACTAAATATTGGTTTATTTTCAATTTGAAATCCAAAAAATAATAGAGAATACTATCTGAAGAAGTGAAATACTGAATAAATGTACGTGTCACGGCATTTATAATTCCAATAATAAATGTAAAATGCACAAATACATATTACGTTTCTGTATCATCTGTACGTAAATATAAAATCTTTCTTACATCTACAAATTTTATACATCAAATGTAATATTTGCTACCATTTATTGCATAACTAACTAAACATTTTTTTTAATATATCCCAACCTATCAATGTTATTTTTTGAATTTCTTGAGGACCTGCAAATTTACCTCACCCCCAATTTATTTTATGTACTTAGGTCATCGAAAGTCAAAATTTACGAAACTGAATCATTGTCGTAAAAAAATATTCTTAGAACAATAAATTTCATTCTCTTATAACACTATGATTTAATTATCTAGAGCCACTTTTAACAACAATAATTAATTTCATAACGCAAGTAATATTAGAACCCATGGCCTCATATCATCTACTATCAAGATCAACAAATCACCCTTCGGAGGACGAAGAGACAAATTTAAAGGAAAATTGGCATTTTTACAATGAATAAAATGTTGGGAGAGTCACCGGCCTACGCGACGCGCCAACGAACGGCGATCGGTTTCATTACCGGAGCTGCTCTTTGGAATGATGTTCCTAACGGTTGACTGTTAAAAATGATTGTGTTCGAACGCTGTTTATTAATTGACGCTTATTAAGCGTTTGGACGTGGTTCCAACACTTAATACCTCAATTACTAACATCTTGGTGGAACTGTGTTATCTTGTTTCCCTGACAGTTTCGAATCCGCTTTGCCGCAAACTCCTACGGCAGCCAAATAATGTCATCACAGACATCCTTTTCGAATAATTTACGTATTTAAAACACTAAGGGCCATCGCTGAGAAAGTCGTTTGAACTTTCTACTCAAAACGGGCCATCGCTGAGAAAGTCGTTTGAACTTTCTACTCAAAACTTTCCTGAATACTTGCTCTTATGAACCGGTAGTAATGTTTTATGCTACGTATAAACACTAAATATTAATATCTCGAAATAACGGAATCATTGCGGATCTGTCGACATTTGTGCATCACTGTTTTGTTGTAAGAGATGCAAACGTTCTATCGAAAGTCGTTGTTTCGTCGTCCGGAGCGAGCAACCGAGTGATTGTGCTTTTACAGTTGAAGAAGCTAAGACAGCGAGTAGTTTTTCAAATAAGAAGATTAGTGAGTGTATATAAACAGACAAATGTTGACAGATTTCCACTAGTCCAGTTAAAGATTACGATACAGAAGGTAATCTCATACAGTCGCCCATGGCATAACGTGCAACTAATAAATATAATCAACAGAGCTGTCAAACATTTAAAATAATAACAGAATTCATTAGTTGGCACATACTTTCCAGGCCACAAAACTATCGCCATATCTTCGATAATGAGTTCTGATTCTGATTCATAATTTGCGTTGAACTCTGCAAAAACATTTCAAATGGCACATTTATTGTAATATCACCATATCAAAAATTTACAAGAAGTAACAATAGCAGACGTAGCTACACTTGGTTTTTTTAACGAGGTCGATGACATTAGGTCATTTTTACACCTCCCGCCTCATAAAATGAATATTTTTAATTAATTCGCAAACGTGCTTCTCAACGGGGCTCATGGCCTCAAACATGTGCTTATCTCCGTACTAAAGATTCATTTCATAAGGCAGGAGGTGTAAAAATGACCTAATGTCATCGGTCACGTTATAAAAACCGAAGTATATTCTCCGTCTGCTTCGTCTCTTATTTTATCACAGTGTTCCCTTTCAAAATTCTCACATATCGTTCATAATAATCCAATTTTGTTGTCACACACAAACGGCCGATTGCAGCCGATTTCATTTTCATTCTTTAACGATTGTCTTCAAAATGAAACTAGGCATGTTCCGAAGTTCAGCATTAGAGTCATTTCTGAAAGACACTGATAATACAAGGTACCCGATTTAAAATATGATAATGAAGATCGGAACGGATTATCACACGCAAGTATCTTATCTTGTTTTTAAACCTATACAAAAACATGCACGAAAAGATTAAGACAAAGTTTCATTGCATATCTGAAGTTCATAGTAGAATTCTAATGGAAAAGTGATACTGTACTCTGACTTCGCTTATTTTTACAGCCTCATTTGCGCTTTGATATTTCTGACAAGCGAAACCTACATCATATTCTCATCGTGCGTATTAACAAAAATGAGTTCACTCCTCTCGAAGTTACCTTATGTATTGCCAGTCTGCGTGAACAGTGAATGCTACTCAAATCCAGCAGATGTTATGCACTTACGAGCAATAGTCCCGAGAACGACTCCAAATCATTCTTGAAGTGAAAAATGAGTACAGATAGCATTACTAAAACTAGTTACGCATGCAAATTTATAGCATTATGAAATTACAAGACACTTACAAGAATTCCAAGAGTAGAATAGTATAGAATAGAGATGTCTATTTTAATTTGAAATCTACATAAAAAGGCACAGGCTTTGTACAGCCGTGTTTAAACTATTAGATCAAGGTTGCACAACTGGCGGCCCGCGGTGCCATTTATTGGGACCCGCAAAAATTTATTGCTGGAAAGCGAAATTCTATTGAGCGCCTCGCGTACGCACTCTGTCAAGACCAACACCCCCTTTAATGTAATAATAAGTTAAATTGAGATTTAAGGAATTTCATTTTCTAGTAAATTCAAAACTTATAAAATCATCCCAATGCATTTCACTGCGTTCTGCATAACAAGGGTTTGATATCACGCATGGTTCCACTCCCACCCGTTTCAGAGCAGTCGGGCAAACGGCCGAGATCTACAGTACGGAGAAGTCAGGTGTGGATCGCCCCAGTAATGAAAGTATGACCCGCAATCATATTACAGGTTTCAGTTGTGGTCCTTGAGGCCTAAGAAGTTGCACACCCTGTATTAGACTAATAATTACTTATCACGTTTTGAAATAAATACTATTGTTGACAATAACAACGCCTTCAATCATTTCAATTATGTAAATGTCAACTACAACTCACCACTGAATCAATAGTTATCACGTATTTTATTATTGGATTACAGAAATAAATCGCAGTTATAATTTGCTTCGGGTCCAAATTATTATTTTTGATAGCAAGTCATAATTTTCTCCGAACTTCATGAACGACTAGACATGTGACCAATCCACTCGTACTTTATTTTATATGCAATCAAAGCAGAACAATATTTTACCCAGGAATGAAAATAGTTCGGAAATGAATGCTATAAAGAACTTATAAACAATAGTTAAAAGCAAAACATTAAGACAAAACAACACAGCGCATAAATTCAAAAATACTGGAGTTTCACAACATTGAGATAACTCCTGTAAAAATGTAATATAAAATATGCCAAAAATAATTAACATGAAAACGGAACACGCACATAATACATTTGCATCTCTAAATCGGTGGACACTCTTTGACGTCAATGTGGATCCGCTTCACATATCTATAAAAGGCAAGCAGCATATCCGTCACTACAAACCGAAACATTTACAAAAGTCAAGGTCGAAAAACGTGCGCGCCTCCAAGAGGAAAATACGGCATGCGCAGCTTACCGAAACTTTTCCACTCTTTGTCTTGTGAAACGCTCGAAGGTTTCTTTAACTTCAAAACCTTTCGTCCCCGCACACAAACAAATTTCGCAAGAATTAATATAACCGAAAATGTGGGAAAATAAAACGTTTAGGTCTCTTTTCAATTAACACGATTGTTTAATATTCTTTCCTATAATGTTTATTGAAAGATATAATGTTTTACCCAAAACCACGTACAATTTTACCCACTATTTCAGTTCCTTCAGTTAAATTGAAATGAGGCTTTCCAGATATCATAAAACAGGCAACCCTCATTTTATAAGGAAATTTTAGAGGAAACAATGTGTCCTTTTTTTTAGAAAATTTTGATTGTGCATTTCTAAAATTGCGACATTTTTATTTTGAACATATTTACTCCGGAAACTTTGGCTTTTGAAAAACGTCATAAAGAGAACACTTGAATCAATGGTGTCTAGAAATACAGTTAAGGGCCCCTGCACACGAGCGTTGCGTTGACGCGCAGTAAGCGACGCGCGTCTTGGAATAACACTGTATCTTATGAGCAATGGCACACGAGCGCCTTGGCCGTTCCGCATAAGAAGCACTGTTAATCTACGACGCGTTACTTATCGCGCGTCAACGTAACGTTCGTGAAACACAGGCCTAAGAATAAAATAAACCTGAAATAGAAGTACTAAGGTATAGAAGGTATTTCAAAAGAATTAAATATAAAACTTTTGAAAAACTCTAAAGTGTTAATGCTCTTGCTTAATGTGTATTAGAACATTGTTCTATATGCGTACAAAACGGCGGTGCTATGTATTACTTCTGTACCAAAATAGAGATTAAAAGCCTTTAATCTGCTCGAGTTAAGAGTGACTCATTCATCCATCACACACACACACACACACACACACACACACACACACACACACACACACACACACACACACACACACACATCTATCCATCTACACACCGACGTTATGTCTCAAGATACCCTCATAAATTATTTTACCACAGAAATCACGACCCCAAATACTGTTCCTCTTCGACACATATAGTCGAGGAAAAGTAAAAAGGTGATAAACAGGAGCGAGCCTCCTCCTAACCGCTGCGCCCTTCGAAAGCATCCTGACGGCGGGCACTTAGCGAACCCGCGAGAACCGCCACCACATCCCCTCCGGGGTGCCGAGAATTCAATGCGATGACGCAAGCCGCCGCTCCAGCCAGGCACGAGGCAACCCGCGTGGCCTACGGTCCCTAGATACAGAGAGCAGCGCAACCCGAACGGACGTCGCCGTTGAATATCCGTCCTTTCGCTCGATAACCACCCCAACAGGCAGCATTCGGGAGTTAAGGACAAATGATAACAATGGAAGGCATTATGAGGAATTTCCAGTATAGTATCACTGGTATTTGGTAGTTTGGTGGTTCCTAACTCATCCCCAATACCACTTAATTCTTTCTGACACAACGCTTGAAAATCAATGGTGTCGTGGTTATGGCTCCTGTCACTGAAACCAAGCGTAAAGCACAAAGACCCTTCACGATATTCTGCGATTAGTTAATATTCTACAAATCCGTGCATGTAGGGAGCACGTAAGGCCATAACGATTCTGTAAGGATCGCGTAAGGATATCAGTCAGTTGCAACGTGCGAAATGTGGAATGGGCAAATTTGAAATATTGCGCTCGTACGGACGAAAAGGGTTTTTCGTCATAAAGTCGACTTAACGCAAACAGAGGAACGAAAAGACACTTAAAGACTCTTAAAGACCGACATCGGTGAAGGATTTAACAATCAGTCGTCCATTAAGAACAATTAGAACAAAATTAGTTTCAACTAAATACAGTGTGTAAGTGAATTAATTATAAGAAATGGTATTGCTTGTTTATATGCTCCATTCTTATTATATGGAGTTACGAAAAGAATGGAATGACACAAATAAACAGACACTGTAGGTGTTCGTCGGGCGTTTCGCTGCTTTTCGGCCTAACGCCATTACGATTCGCCCCCCTGCAACAACAGGTAACGAGGAGCACGAGGAGCAGCATAGGGGAAGAGCAGAAGGAGGAGCAGGAGGGCAGGAGGGGGGAAGGAGGAGGAGAGGAGGAGGAGGAGCACGGGGAGGAGCAGGAGGGGGGAAGGAGGAGGAAGAGGGGAGGAGCAGGAGGAGGAAGAGGGGGAGAAGCAGGGGGAGGAAGAGGGGAGGAGTAGGAGGAGGAAGAGGGGAAGGAGCAGGAGGAGGAAGAGGGGGAGAAGCAGGAGGAGGAAGAGGGGTGTGTGCAGGGAAAACCTCGTGGGGGCGAGTTCGGGGCGAAGGAGCAGGCGAGAGGTACATAGGACGCGGGCCGGCTCGCTTCTTAAAGGTGCCATCGGAAATCGATGCCCCGTCGAAGGACCCCTCGCCACCTGCGCGGCGCGAGGCCCACGCAACAACACCTGACGCGGCGGCCAGGCTAGGCCGCCCTCCCTACTCTCACGTTGCTTGCTTCATTACTTCGAGGTTCAGGGCGCGTTATGATCATTTGTCCCGCAAATGTAGTGCACGTTTTATCACGGGATGTGGCGGTGATCTTCCTTCACCTGGAGGATGAGATCCGGCGCGAACCTACACGTAGTCTTGCTGGTGGATTTCCTAACCACGTGGTAACAAGTGTGGTAGTGTAGTACATGTAAATGAGTAAGTTAGGATTCAGGCTAGGACAAGGAAGAGGAAGGAAAAATCCGTCCTTGGCCCGTTTGTTAAGGTATTGCTCGGGCATTCGCTTGTTTTGCTCGGAGAAACCATGTTACACTACCGATCAGAGCAGCCGGCCGCTTGAATTCTCCTCCAGACAGCGGCTGAAATTGACCTAGCTAGCTATCCTGACATCGAACGGACGGACATACACCGGACTACAGTGACATCAGTTAATTCCCTCAGCTATCTAAGCCGGTATCCCGTACTGCGTTATGGGACAGCAACTTCGTCGATATTCTTGGCATGTAAAAAACTTTTGTAATGTGAATATACTTCGTTAAGTTAATGCTGTGAGACTGTTACTGTAAAATAAAATATTGCAGTGTTATACAAGAGAATTTTATTTGTTTCATTGCAGGACGCGTGCTGCTTTATCTAAAAAAATGTTCTGTTTTGTTTTGTTTTGTTCAGCAGTATTTTTTGCTGTTGCAAATCACTAGTAATTCTATTAGGCGTTTCCGGGCAATTTTGAAATTGCGATTAGTAATTTTAATAAGTGTGATGATAAACTACTATACGATGGTTTGGCTTTGCCTTGCACGTCAACACAGCAATTTGAAAACAATCATGCCTTAAAAAGGAAACGAACTGGCAACTCCTAAGGAGTGCACTTCCTGCCGTACCCACCTGCACAATTCACGTGGGCAAAAGATTAAAACAAATAAGTGGTCCTTACTTGTAACACACACATATCCCAAATGACACGCTAATTAGGGTGATTAAATAATTTTAGAATTGGTCATTAAAAGCAGTCATAATTTGCTTCGTGAAAAGGTAAAACACAAACTTATAATAGTCAAATACAATTGACTACACAGTATTATCTGAATAAAGAAAGGTGCAAGAGGAGAATTCAGATCCACTACAGAAAACATGAAAAGTATAAATAACCAATAAATGACATCTAAAATCTGCTCCAGGAATGTAGAAGAACAGTTCTAGACGAAGTCGGAGAAGGAAGTTTACGTCAAAGGGAAGACGAAGGTTGAAGACGTTACACGACTCTCATAATCAAACACACATGTATCTCATCGAGGAGTGCTTTCTCATAACACTGCCACCACGCGACGCGTGAACACCGAGGCCAATATTGAGAAAGGCGAACCGCAGTGCACGCGAGCATGCAGGAACGGTCACGAACGGGGCGCGTGCCCCCCCGCCCCTCCCGCCGCGCGCGAGGCCGCGCACGTTCTCCCGAGCAGGGGACCCGCGGCGGCGAACGCGCGCGCGGGGGCGTAGAGCGCGCCACACAAACTGTTAATAGCTCGCACCGGTGCGGGCAGAGCGGAGCGGCGCGGCGCGGCGCGGCGGCGGCAAAGCTGGGCCGCTGCCAGGGGCTGTCGCGAGACACGAGGCGCCCTCGCTGGCAGACGCTACCGCCCAAGCGCGGAGTGTTCTTTGACAAACGGCTCAAATCTACGGAAGTAGGGAACGGGGAGTCAGGGAACGGGGAGTCAGGGAACGGGGAGTCAGGGAACAGGGAGTCAGAGGGGAAGTCAGGGGAGAGTCAGGGGAACAGGGAGTCAGGGAGCGAGTCAGGGGACAGGGGAGTCAGGGACAGGGAGTCAGGGGAACGGGGAGTCAGGGGAACGGGGAGTCAGGGAACGGGGAGTCAGGGAACGGGGAGTCAGGGGAACAGGGAGTCAGGGGAACAGGGGAGTCAGGGAACGGGAGTCAGGGAACAGGGGAGTCGCGGGAGCAGGGAACGGGGAGTCAGGGAACGGGGAGTCAGGGAACGGGGAGTCAGGGAACGGGGAGTCAGGGAACGGGGAGTCAGGGAACGGGGAGTCAGGGAACGGGGAGTCAGGGAACGGGGAGTCAGGGAACGGGGAGTCAGGGAACGGGGAGTCAGGGAACGGGGAGTCAGGGAACGGGGAGTCAGGGAACGGGGAGTCAACTGTGGTACCTGATGAGATAGATGGAACAGTCTTCGAAACGTGATAGTTTCTCTACTTTATGAATTTAACAACCTTTTCATTTGAATAAAATTATGAAATAAATAACACGCCGGAATTTTGATAATATTTAATTACTGTTGCCCTAAATTTAAAAGGGACTGGGAAATATAAATTATTATAAGACACAATCCAAATCAAAAATTATATATTATTAAATAAATGGAATACTTGTAGAATGTGCGAATTTTATTAAGCAGACATACTTTAGGCGATGGAAGTGAGTCAAGGTAAGCCGTATCTGCATTTTTGTGCAAAACGCAATAGAAATGTAGCGTTGGCTGAACTCAAACATGTTCTTTGTTAAACGCGAAGGTCAAAGGCCGCCGTCTTGTTGTGATCTAGGAAATGTGCAAGAAAAAAAAATAGTGAAACTGTGCCTGTCAAATCTGCAACATTACTGGCATTCCATACATATTAATTTGCTTTAGATGTTTGTCTAGAAAAATAGTTGCAGCCCGCGGGCGCCTATACAAAAGGACACGGCCTTGGCTAAAAGCACAATATTTTTTAAAGTGAAAGTCAAGGAAATACTATGTGTAATATGGTATGTATTTGCGACTCCGCAAAAGAAGTTTCAAACACCGGAAGATTGTACTTGCCAGTCGAAGTAACGGAGAGTTGATTTTCGGCACCAACTAAGTGCTGGTTCCTTTCTCAACTACCCCGATGATAATTCGAGAGGTCGACTGTGTAGTCTGTGGTTTCCGCTGGTGTAAACCGCTGTGGTTTCCGGAACAGTTTAAGAGGACAGCGAAGTAATAGGGCACAATTTTGATGCTTAATCAAATCCTTCCATGATTTAAAAAAATAAGATTTTTGCTATCAATGAATTTCTTTCAATGAAAATTGAACCGAAATTTCACATTTTAGAAGGTTATCTGTTAATAGAAAATTCAACGTACTTACTAATTTTGGAATAGCTTTTACTAAACAAACAGACTTCTGTGACTCAGATTTTCATCCTAATTGCCTTGAATTAAATAAAAACAGATTTCAGTTGATTGAAATGTTTTTTGTTTTTTTTGTTGTTTTTTTGTTTTTGTTTTTTTTAATTTTTAAATATCTTTTGCAATCTTGTCTTTCTTGTTCAAGGAATGTACATGTCCTTGCTACTCAACTATACATTGATATTAAACTTTTCGTGACCAACTCGGGAACAATATTTTACATATTTACAAAAAAACTTTTTCCTACTAGCTCGGGGTTTGAAATGGAGCTTACCGAATACTGATAAATTTTTGGACAATCGATGAGAAACGTTCTTGAATTATTCGTATCAGCTTATTTGAATATAATTCTTATTTACAAATAACTCATATTCAAAACTACACCTCATCGTTTAAAGAATTGGTCATTAAAATGTCTCAATTTGCTTTGTAAAAATATTAAAAACACAAACTTATTATAATCGTCAAATACAATTGACTACAAAGCACTATCTGAATGAAAAAAAGTGTAAGATGAGAATTCAGATCCAGCACAGAAAAGTGCAAAGTAATACCCAAATTCAGATACTTTCCGAAAACAACTCAGTATCTTCTTCAATCAACCTTAACCAATGGAAAATAGACCGCGGTACCCTCTCTTCCCCTGCTGTCTCTACTCTCTATCTTCATTATAAAATGCTTTAGTTCGAATGTTGGGGCGATGTCCCATCGCTATAAGACCTATTCCCGTGATCTAGAAAATTTGTGACAGGTGACAGGGAATAGAAGACGCGGCGGAAGGCCAGCCTCCTAAAAAAAACAAGTTTGAAAATTTGTACATACGCAAGACGACTGCAACGGCAACCTCTGCAAGTGGAACAAAAGAATTTGGTTTCAAATTCCACGAAAATCAAGGAAGTTTTCACCTTCTGATTACGATGTACAATTTAATGGTTTATCACCATGAACAGCTTGGCATCACAAATATCTTTCAGAATGAACTCATGATTCGATGGTGTAAAACCTCTAACCATGCAAAATGCTTAAAACAACAATAGTATTAGTTCAGAAAATGACAAAAATTCCCCAGTTGATGCAACTGTCGAACTCAGAGCGTCCGATTATTGTCAATCAAATTACTTGAATTTCGAGGAGACGACACACTGGCTTTTCGGACAGCCCAACCATCTCGGCAACAGTCGTCACCTCTCCCAAGAATGTTACGCGCGTCGAGATTTTACGATGACGATGACGATGATGATACGAGGTTTGATAAACTGAATAACGGGTGCGAAAATGGGTAGCAGAAGCGAAAAGCGAGGGTGCGTCAAGGAAACTTACTGTGAGCACTATCGTGATCTCTACGCTACGGGTTTACCCACGTCGTTTGAGAGATCATTTAAGGCGTGCACACAAACGTCCATGGGGCAAGAACTAACGGATTTTCTATTCTGGCAAAGTGAAACGTGATTCAATTAGAAAATGACAGAGAAATTTGTTTAGAAAGTTAATTATAATACATAGCAATATGTACACCGAACATTTTTTTTACATGAAACTTAAAAATCAAAAATTTTAAATATAAATTAGTAAACGCCAAGAAATGAAGTTCTTGTTTTTCATCTATTTTGTTGTATTATTTAAGTGTAGAAGCACGTTCGGATTGTAATGATCTCTTAGTAAGCTGTGTCTCATATCGGAAACTACGATTTGATGTTTCCGGGGCCGTCAAGTGCTTTGGTCACTGGTCTCGTTAGTGCAGTGAATCTGGGAAATGGCGGTGATTCCACCCCCGCAGTATGGAGAAGTCCGGCGCCGACCTACTCGTCGGCTTGCTGTACGGTCCCCTCCCCCAAGTATCTCACCCAGTGGCATACGCACACGCACGCACAAACAAACACACACGCACGCACAAACAAACGCACACGCACGCACAAACGCACACGCACGCACAAACGCACACGCACGCACAAACAAACACACACACCTGCGCGAACGCACTGAAGCGCGTCAGCCCTTCTGCTCTTTGTTGTGGAGGGAACAATCTGTCCCGAACCCCGGAGTAAAATTAAACTGAATTTTGTACGGACTGTTATAGGACCTTTTTCTTCGTTTTTGCAAAGAACTTGGGTGAAACTTATAAATGTGGCTTTTATGCACTATTTTTTCTTAATTTAGAAGTCAGAATCAGAATATCATAACAATTTTTCAAACATTTCGCACTGTTTGGTGATATAAATCGAAGTGCGGTAAAGTGAAAATAAATGGAGTGGTGGTGTTTTCTGCAGAGACTAATAGGTTATGCTAACACATCGTCGGTTCCCAAGCAGAAGAGACAAGTCTAAAAAATTCGCATTTTTAAATACCTAAATTTATCATATTTTTCGATACTTACAAATTATGTGAATCAGTATCTACATTTTATTGGAGCAAATAAAATTTAAGGCGAAACAGAGAAACTTTGAACGAATGTTCTCTAATCATGATTCAAGTAAATTGTACAACACAATATAATAAACATTAAAACAAATATCATTCTACAACTGCTTATAACAAAACTGATGCAATTCTGCATAGCTTGTGTGTATGGTACGGCGTGTTCGATCATAAACTAATAAATGAGTTTTTCTAGCAAGGCACAGTTAATTGGGCCAAAGAAGGCTTGTTCAAGCACACTAGGTAGGTTACTCACCAGAATATGACGACTTAGAGGTGTCGGTGAGCTTGAAAGTGAAGGGGATGTGCACCTTCATCATCTTCATCTGTGGGATCTGGTGTTGTACCTGATGCACGGAGCTACCGAATATCAGCTCCTCGCCGTGCAGCCGGAACACCATCATGTTCCTGAAACAAAGCGACACGTTACAACTGCACACACGTGTCAAGCATCATCTGTCACGAACGTTAACGGTAATTAGAAAAGAAGAAACAACACAGCAAAATGTGGACATTTTCTGGTTGGATGTTATAACAAAGAAACTTTTAAATCGTGCTCATGAGTTTACTTCAATATTTCTGCCGAAGTGAAATCAAGGTCAATACTACTCGCGCAACTTTTCATGAACGATAGATCGAAGAAACGCGGGCGAAGTGGGGGGGGGGGTATTAGTTACAAAATCTGCCACTAGAGTATTCACAGTAATGACAACCTCTAGAAAATCAAAGTCAAACCTGCTACGTGTGCGGCTAGGTCATCGCTCTGGGTAGGCAACAGCAGGGACAGTAGATAGGAGTTTTAGATGCCTCCCTTGAAGGTTCTTGTCCTGCCTCAGGCATTTCTTTAGATAATGGTAATAAAGCTGAACACAAGTTCTCGACTATGAAAGCAACTATCTCTGACTAGCTTCTGTTTCGCGCCAACCAAGTTTTAATGATTGGAATGTTGTCATCAGTGCTCGCTGCGAGCTTTTTCCTTTAACTGCTTATTGCTCAAGGGAGAGGGAAGCAAGATCATCGGTCAAAAAAAGTTGCGCCAGTAGTATGTGAATGGCTTTGTTACAACAATTGATGAGAGAACAACGACACTAAGAAATTACATATGTTTGTAACAGCTATATTACTGTATTTTATATTTGGACATTCTAATGAAGCTCTGACCATGATTTTATGAAGATTCCTTTTAGGAAATTATATTCACAAGGCGCACCATCTCACAAATAACGAAGTATCGGAGAAATAGAAATGATTTATTTCTAATTTAATATTAATTGAAGGGGTCGGGGAAAAGAAGTGATAGTCGTTTTGGTAAGCCAGAGGAGAAACGAAGCTTGCAAAAACTCCATTTCCATCGAGACATTTCTCAGTTGAATACACTTTCTGCTGCTTTACATGCATTAATTGCTGTTCGATACACACATTTCTACGCCGATTGGATCGTGTTTGGTTTTACGGGGAATTAGAAAAATCGTCATGGTGGAGAAGTATAATGTGTTATCATTATGCTGCCTCAACCCCTTCAATGGCTTTGAGTGTATGGAAGTAAAGACACAATTCTATTGCATCTATATCATATGCACATCACAACTGTACATAAGCAATATTTGTTAAACGCCAAACATTTACCTTGAAAGGAGAGTGACAACAAAGATTTTTAAGGTTATGTAACGTCAAACATGAGATACACAACAGTCACAAAGTTTCGAGACTTCCAGAAATTAGCGAATTCTGAACAAACGAACAAATTCTTTGCTTGTGGGGATTGCCACAAGCTGAATACAAGGACATACTATTGCAAGGCTCTTTTGTGCTAGAATGAAGTTTTTGGTTTGTTTTGAATGATGTTAAGATACAAGGGTGATGCTGTCGGAAATGAGTAATGTTGCTTTGCGGGCAGTTTACCAGCAAAGCAGTTGCGTTCAACATTTTGTGCCATTAGTCCGGGCTACAAGCACCATTTCCCAGGCATTTTTTTAATTTTCCATGTCCATTTTTTTTTATCTACACGCAAGACGCGCAATTTCATTGAATAAAGCATTCGCATAGCCTTCAACATCTCATTAATACTGCACCACTTCACTGCTTTTCATCACCCTAAAAATACGTAATACCTGAATCAAATACCTGGCAGAGGCGGCAAGCTTACACTTATTCACATACTCGTGGACCAACGCACCAGACACGATTACCCAGAAAGGCTTTGTGGTTTGAAAAAATAAAAATAAACACTGAAACTAATGTAAACAGGCTGAATCACGAAATGCTTTCAACATAATCATAAGAATACTTCTTGCAAGTCACCTACTGAGATGAAGCAATTAGACTCCTGAAGAGGGACAAGGAAATTTGTATACGGCATTTTCAGCCTACTGACCAGGATTGCATAAATCTGTCCAACATGTCAGCAACGAAATCTATCCGTTAAAATCCAAATGTAATCCTTTCGACCCAAAGACCCTTTATCGATGCGGATATAGAAGTTAAAGAACTGGACACGCCACTTTATTTAATAAACCAAATGGTACGATCCATCTTGAAATTATAGAGCTTCCCGGCGGACTTCCCTTGTGAGCGGTGCGTCTACATAATTCCAACGAGAAGCAAAAGAAAAGAAAGGGGAAAAAAAGAAAAGAAAAGGAAACAAAAAGAAAAAAGAAGTACGTCTACATACAATTCAAGCACCGTTAAATGATTACGTAAACGCTATCATTAGGTTCAGAGTGCCGCAATACCGTTACTTGGGCAGATGAGTGCACGTGTACCATGCAGTCGTAAAACGAGGCAGTGTGCAACACGGAATACCAGGAGCTCCTGTTCTCGCCGATGCCGTCGCATCCTCTCAGAGGTTTGCGTTCAACGAAAACATCTTAGCGGGTAACCCCCGCCCGCCCAAGCTGCTCCCAGCAACACCGTATGCCCCATCTCCCATAGGATGTGGTTTGTGTTGTAGTTTGTTTTTTTCGTGTTTCCGGGCGCGTCAACTGCTTTGGTCATTAGTCCCATTAGTGTAGGGCATGTTTTTTCTCGGGAGATGGCGGTGATCTTCCCCCGCTGGATGGCGAGATGCCGACTTACCGTCGGCAAGTGGGGTTTCCCCCTAACCAGGACTCCCACTAGCGGGGCACCGCCCAAGCTGGGACTAGCTCTAAGCTCCCATCCGGTCTCCCGGAATATGTGGTAGTGTAGTGCATGTTAGTGTAAGTGTGTGTGTCTGTTAGGGGAGAGGATAGGACAAGGAAGAGGAAGGACAGATCGCGCGCGGTCCGTTGCCCGTTTGGTAGGGTACTGCTCCGGCATTCGCCTGGTGTTGATCGGAGAAACCACGGAAAACCGATCAGAGCAGCCGGCCGCTAGAATTCTCTTCCAGACAGCGACTGGATTCGACCTAGCTGAAAAGCTAGTGTCGAAAATCCTGCCGCCGCCGACAGGACTCGAACCTAGGACCTCCCGGTCAGAGGCGCTGCAGTGATATCAGTTGATGCACTGAGCTACCGCTCCCGGTCCCCATAGGTGTGGCTGTAGTAACGCCGCACGGGGCGGTCTTCTAATTTCTCGACCGTTCATTCAACAATATCTCTAAATTTCTATAGGTATTACAAAACCCGGCATAGATTGAGAGCAACTTGCGACTTGGTAGTATTAATGAGATCCTTACACCTGAGATTCATTCCATTCGAAACGCGAGAAGGGCAAAGCGGAAGAAACTTGACCCTCGTCTCTCTCCTCGGTGGCCCACAATTATTCACCATAATCTCAAGTGTTCAGTCATTCATTTCATTTATTTCAAGGTGGATCATCCGGTCTGTCTGATGGGCACGCGTATCCTTCAGCAGGCCATTTGGGTTCCATTGCTGACTGTAAAAGTATGAAAGTAATTATATAATCAAAGAGATTCCCAAGGCTTATTGGTATGTTTAACAGCAAATAGTTGGGTGCTAAAGGGATGGTGATTGGTGCACAGTGCTCGTCAGTGCACGTCAAGTTCCACGAACGGGCTTCCTTTCCTTCATCGGCATTTTCGAACTTCAATACGTGTAAGTACGGGGATTCTTTTATTTTTAAAAGGTCTGAGATCAAGACGAGAATGTAGATACGAAATAGCCAACATTAAAGCAGCATACTACTTTTTTTTTCGTTGCCACCCATAAATACATCCCACACTATTTCTCCTAGTTACAACACTTCTATCTCCCATCATCCCATCTTCTATCCCTATAAACTGTCCATCTGACATTACAATACCGAAATTTTAGGCGTAGAATTTTTTCTCTAACATTCCATTCCGTTGTAACTGATATTTTGGTTTTTAAGAGTGTTTTGATAAATCAACTATCATAATTTTAGTGACAGTAACTGGCAACACTGCTTTGAAAGGTGGGGCAGATGACTTTAAAATTATCGCCTCTCACAAGGAGCCCAAAGGGTGAAGTTCTTAGAGCTGCAACAGCAGTTGCTGTGTCAGCATTCGCGACCACAAAGGTCAAGAACGAAAGTGCACCAACTTAGCGTTTATGAGCACCCAACCCGTCTCTACACGTTCTAAGTTGGTCTCCTAAGACATAAAGCACACAAACATAAGTCAGAATTTCGTGAAGAAGTATGTACAAAATTCTAAGATAAGATACCGTGAAATCAGGTTCATCCGTACATGTGCACTCTGTTGCTTTTGTTTGTTTGTTTGTTTGTTGTTTCTTTTTTTGCACGAAAATATCATTCTACAATTTAATTTACATATATCACAGTCGGTAAGCTGGAATTATGCGTAACATTATGTCCTAACTCTAGGTGATAATGCGGTTAAGTGTTGACACCCAAAACAAATCCATACCCATTTCACAGCAAACTGGGATAATCGTATCTAAACATGCCCCGTGAACCCAACTGGCATTACCGAACCGCAGAACTTCCCAGTTTGCTTAAAAATTCACGAACAAAAGGAAAACTAAACTGGCATTATCTAACCCCATGCAGGATCTAATCGATTTGTAAATAGTCCGGATCTAATATACAATAGTCTAGCCCAATACAAGCAATGTTTTTACTATTGGACAGGTGATGAAATGGACTGAAGATGAGGCAGGGGTTTAAGTGAAGGGCGATACTTAACCAGAATCAACCAGAGTATCAATGAAATATGTTGCTTGCGAATTGATTGCTATGAACTAGAGGATGATCAAACGATATTCAAATGCTCTCCAGTGAGCAAATTGAGACTTCATCTTTTAACATCCTTCCTGATGGATTCCATGTTTTTACCCAATTTTCTATGTAATATACTTTTAAAGCGTATTTTTCAGTCAAATTTGGCAACCATGTACGGCGAAGCGGTCGTCCACGATTCAAAGGAGCGCTGTTGAACTCTGCAGGTACAATACAAATTGATCACAACTCATAAAAAGCAACACAAGAAATTATTATTATTGAAATTATTATTATTATTATTATTATTATTATTATTATTTAATCCCCCCATGGCAGTCAAATAAGATACACACTCGTTTCTTCATAATGAATGTAATTATTATTCTATAGGTGTCCTGACGAGGCGGAAAACATCGACATCATAATCAACTTATTTCGACCATATTTTGTTTAACACTTCAAGAAACTTTCCCGTTCAAGGTTATAGGCAATCATTATTTGCGTCCTTACTCCATTATCTCTTCAACAGGCCTTTATTCCAAAATGCATTTAAACATTTAGAAAGAATTTCCAGCTGCGCCATTATGTCACAAGGTCGCGGGTCATAGCAATCGCACTCATGCGATGTTGTGGTAAAAATACTGTAAGAAACGACCAGTTTGACGGGTTGAGAACCAAATAAATGTCAATTCGTCACACAATAATCGCCCAATGCCATAGGATGACATTGCGAGAGATAGTGTTGAAGCCATTTCCAAGTGAGGCAAATTCAAACAAATGCATGCACGAATTGAGCGCCTGGACACCATTGGTAATTACGTTTCCAGCAATAACTGTCAACGCAGACCCGTCTTAGAGCTCTGTACATTAAGGCACAAAACATTCACGAAAACGAAGTACCGCAGCGCTTCAAGTTACTCCATTGTTGTAAACGCTGTAGAAACAGAAGCATTGACGCTATGGTACGTTAGGAAACTATAGGTTAAAGTTTGCATCGCATTTCAATGCTTCTGCATTCATTCACCCAGAGTCTGACACTAGGTCTGCAGGTAAATACGCAAAAATAACATTAAATTAAGTATTTTATCCTATCCCTCTTGCTCCACACACGCCCGCGGGCATGGATAGTCTAACATGAACCGCGACACGCGAAGAACAGTAAATGATACGCTTCACTCCTGATTTTAAAATCTAGATTTATCGAACGACCCACCTGGAGAGGTAGCTCACTGCATCTACTTGTAAGTCACTACAGTGCCTCTGACCTGGTGGAACCAGGTTCGAGTCCCGATAGTGGCAAGATTTTCGACACTAGCTTGTCAGTTAGGCCGAATTCAGTTGCTGTGTAGAGGAGAATTCTTGAGGCGGCTGCTCTGATCAGTAGTTTTACGTCTTTTTTCCGATCTACACCAGGCGAATGCTGGAGGAATACCCTACCAAACGGGCCACGAACCGCGCGTGATTTTTCCTTCCTCTTCCTTGTTCTATCCTCACCCCTTACACACACACTAACATGCACTACACTACCATACATGCCGGGAGACCGGTCGGAATCTTAGAGCTTGTACCGGCTGGGCGGTGCACCGCTAATGGAGATACCTGGTTTAGGGAAACCCCGCTAGTCGATAGTAGGTCGGCGACGGATTCTAGCCATCGAGCGGGGGAAGATCACCGCCACCTCTCCATGAAAATCATGCACTACACTTATGGGACTAATGACCTCGGTAGTTGACGTGCCCGGAATCACTAATAACCAACCAAACGAGTTCGGAATATAGATGCTGGAACTCGGCCGAAAGACAGCCAAGTCGCACCACTTCTTTCTCCCGACCAGGTCTAGTAACTGTAAAATCACATCCCGAAACCCTGGGAATCTTTCCAGGTATGTCGCGAGGCCGCTTAATACTGAATTCTGGTCAAGACCGAACCGAAATATTCTGGGCACAAAGCAATGAATACTGTTAGCCTCCGATAGAGAAGGAAGTATAAGAATAAGTTTATTGTTTAAGGCGATTAAGAGAGATTTCATTTACGACGTAATATTTGATTCGATTCCATTTACTTTAGTGAACTACCTAAAGGAAAAAACTCGTGTACGGGTTACGTCAGGTTGAATAGTTACCGGCACCGTTGGAAGGGGCCCTCACGATAGTACGCCGCCCGGAGCGCTTGCGAGAGTAGTTATTTTTTATAGCCCGCAAGTGATAAAGAGGTACTTCATCAAAATATTATTAACCATTAAAAGCATCTTCAACCTTCTGAAGAAAATAATCACATTTTCGAGCCTGAAATTTACGCCCCTATACCCCGTCAACGGCTATGTAATAATGATCCTCACAGCACCACAAGGGGGGGCATGTTTGTGTAGAGAGCGGAAGTTCGGCAAAAAGTCTTGTAATTATTGCTACGATTTTATGTCTTAACAATAGGAATCACTTGATAGTACTTCTGAAACTTATTTTTAGTAGATTTTCATTTTACCTTTTTTTCTACTTTAGCTTTTGATGCCTATTTTTGGCATTTTGTTTCATTTGTGCCAATTTCTGCCGTTTTCTTCATTATTTTCCCTTTTCCCTCACGGCAAGCTGGAAACATGCCTGCAAGCCTGGACAAATAAAGGCACGGTCGGGTAATGTCTTTCCGTGGACGCGGATGCTGCAGTGTGACGATGTTTTAAAAATATAAAAGAGAAAGGAAGACGATGCCAGTGAAGAAGACTCTATATTTTTCATTGATGCCACAGATGTTCACGAGAAATCTCATTCTTTGTGAATGGCCTCGGCTCGCTTTTGAGGACAGAGCTCTCTGCACATGATATACCCTTCTCAGTTCCTTCTTGTTCCCTCCTCCCTTCTGGAGATTACACAGGTGATAAGAACGAAATCTACCATTCTGTTTTCACTGATACCGTTTCAAAATAAAAGAGAGAGTCTACAACAGAATTTTGTAGAGACAGCGTCGCTAGTAAAATAAACTCGTAGTCTCCATACCAAATGGTCATGTGCAATCAAGATAACAAAGAAAATGTAGTTTCCTTCCATGTGAGAGCCACGTAAATGTTAGCGTTAAAATAAAAATGTGAATAATTTTAATAATTAATTTTTTACGTTCATTACATTTAAATAGTGAATTTAAATGTTAAATTGTGCTTTTAATTTTAATGTTGGTGTTTTACCCCCTACTTTAGCCAGGATAAATTCCTTTTTGTATGCCTATTTTCATCTAAATAAATGCCTTTTTGTTTGTCTAATTTATGTAAAATGTCTAACTAGATAAAACTTCCGGGCTCTAGTGATTAATTATTTAAATGCCTTCATAGATCAATGATACTTATACTATTTGTAAATACCCCTAAAAAACTACGATCGCCAGCAGATTATATACCTTTTAATTAAACGCTTTATTTTTATTTTCTTCTTTTCGCAGTGGTAATTCCTACTCATCGGGGTACTTTAACATTTAAAAATTATATAGAGGTTTTAAGAGTTCATAAAACGGAGACAAAAGGCTTATTGTCGAGTTGTGTGAAGCACAACACTCTGAAATTACCCTAAATGTCACGTGCAATGCAGTGGAGGATCATGATCCATGGATTCGGATAAAAACGAATCAGTGACTTAAAAAATGCTGAACATTCAAAAGTAATTAGATAAAATTTTACGATCTTACAAAGTTATATTTGCCCCTAACTGTTTGAATAACAGTAATTATCTTAATTACAATTAATTTCCGTGAAAGTACCAGTTGCTGTTTTCATAAAATGATTTTGTTGAAAGATCCGGAAGAGAAACGTTCTCCTTCCTCTTGGTTTTGCAGGATACCAAAGAAAGGTTGGTGCTAGAAGGATTAAATCATCCGAGGCAATAGAAGATTTTTTAAAAGATCAATCTTGCTTACTTAAATTTGGGGAAATATAAATTGTCCTGTTCCCATGTCTCCACTCGTGTCTGTCCAAAACCGCTCGAACCTTCATCCGGCATCGATATTAGACCACAGCGCATCTTCAAGCGAGCATCGCCTTTCCACCGCGCCGCGGTTAACGGTGCTGTGGAGGGCCGAGCCAGATGGCCAGAGCGTGTCTCAAGAGCAGGGCCCTCCAAACAGTGGGCACTGGGACACACAACCTTCTCCAAAGTCAGCGAGGCGGTGAATGGGGCCTCATGACGCGACCTCGATAATGCCCGGATACCACTAGGTAAAAGGGGGCAGATCATAGGGATGCACTGTCCGCATTGTTAGATGAATATTCCGGGAACTCTGTTCCTCATTTTGGCAAGGGGCCTCTTTCAGCGAAGTTTGGAGAGTGACCAACATTGCCAGCATAAATAATTGTGAGTGTTTTTTCTACCTCCGTTCTATCATTTTCCTTCCTTAGCCTGTAAAATACACACGTATATTATTTATATATTACTTTGTTCAATATTACTGAGGACTCTGATATAGTGATAATTAATATTGGAATGAATTTTCTTGGATATCTGATCATGAATCAGTTACGTCTTCAATGTGAGAAGCAAATTATGTAAACATGTAATTTAATTATTGTGTAACGAAAAAACTCCTCATGAATACCAATTCATCTGATTTCTCACACTCCTGTCTGCCCATGAAGATCCACCGACATACCCTTCAAGCGTTCATGTCGACATACCCCTCAAGAACCTCATCGTGCATATTCTACCTTATATATTCATAGAGTCTCTTTGCGAACTCGTGCATTTCCAGTTATTTACCATTTACTAATCATTCACGTGCTATTACTAATAGAGCGAGTATTGTTCAAAAACACACTGTAGAATTATACTGTAATCATAAACTGAATTAATGATTGTACCTGTGTCAACTGGGAACTTCTGCCGCGTGGTCGCTCAACAAATTGCCACTATACCTACTTTATCACTTCCACACGCCCCCCGCAACAGAAAAGGGTGTGATTTCTCCGGAATCCCTCCTGCTTCCTCTTGATCACATTTACACCAATATACAAAAAAATGTAAAAAGTATTTGGCGATAGCAGAACAGTATCTCTGAAACACGCACACTCTTATACAAATGGGAATGCACTACACTGCCTTTGAAGACTGCGTGTTGACAGTGGCCGCGGAAGCTTTCTCGGTCTCGAGACATCTAACGGCGTCCGAAAGCACTTCGTTTTCACTCTCACATTTCCTTACTCATATTACGACATAGTTCCGAGGGAGAGGTAGGCACGGAGAGAGGATTGATTGATTAGTGTTTCCGGGCGCGTTAACTGCTAAGGTCATTCGTCCACTAAGGGCAGTGCATGATTTTTTATCGCGGGAGGTGTCCGAGATCTTCCTCCGCTGGACGGGCAGATACGGTGCCGACATACACGTCAGTTTCCCCAACCTGGTATCTCCCACCAGTGAGGCACCACCCCAGCTGGGACAAGCTCTAAGTTCCCGATTGGTCGGCAGAGTAGAGGCATGTACGAGTGTGTGTGTGTGTGTGTGTGTGTGTGTGTGTGTGTGTGTGTAAATAAGGGTGAGGATAGGACAAGGAAAGAGAAGGAAAGATCGCACACAATTTGTAGCCCGTTTGTTAGGCTCCGAAATTCGCCTGGTGTTGATCAGACGAAGAGAGGAAATAAGGAGAAATAAGTAGTTAATAAACTCGATTGTTACTGCAGAAATCTCGAAGAAATCCACATGAATGGGTAAAAAGCAGTTATCTTCCAAAACAAAAATGTCTTTAAACTAAATTTAGACTTTACATTGCCGCTTACATGTTTCGTTTCATACAACTTATATACATATATTTGTCTACATATACCTGATAGGAACTGAACATGAGGTAAAAGTCCTCCAAATATGTATGCGTGGTTTAAGATCTGATTTTAGTATTTTTCTGTATTGTGGAAGGTTTCTTCCATTTACCATCCAGTTCAGTGGTTATGTCATTCAGAATCGCAGTCAACCGATTCAATGAATCAATGTGTGATACACTCACTACACTGAGAGGAGTGGAGGAAATCCATGAAATGCCGAGAAAACTCCGTTCGTTCATTTATATACGTATTCTACGCTCGGCGGAGGCGGACAGGCCGAGCGAGCGAGAGAGCGGTGGCTGAGGTGAGAGGAGCGGAGGCGGAGCGGGCGGAGCGGGGCGGAGGGGCGGAGCGGGCGGAGCGGGGCGGAGCGGGGCGGAGCGGGGCGGAGCGGGGCGGAGCGGGCGGAGCGGGCGGCGGGGCGGGGCGGAGCGGGGCGGAGCGGGGCGGAGCGGGCGGAGCGGGCGGAGCGGGCGGAGGGGCGGAGCGGGCGGAGCGGGGCGGAGCGGGGCGGAGCGGGCGGAGCGGGGCGGAGCGGGGCGGAGCGGGGCGGAGCGGGCGGAGCGGGGCGGAGGCAAGGGGCGGGCGGCGGGCGGAGCGGGCGGAGCGGGCGGAGCGGGCGGAGCGGGGCGGAGCGGGCGGAGCGGGGCGGAGCGGGGCGGAGCGGGCGGAGCGGGCGGAGCGGGCGAAGCGGGCGAAGCGGGGCCGGAAGGAGTCCGTGAGGGAAGGGAAAGGAAAGGTGAGACGCAGCCAGCTGAGCAGCAACGGTGCGGGTCGGCCGACGGCGACCGGCGGCGCCCGCGGAACCGTGTCAGTGGGCAGCAGCCGGCGACCAACACTGCCTTCTTGACCGCGGGGCCTCTTCCAATATTTGCCTTCGCCCCGCAGCGCGCGGCCATTCTCGAGATCGGCGCTTCCCGGTCGTGCAGCGCACCGACCCACCGACCGCTTTTCCCCAACACTACTTTCTTTCTTTCTGCCCTCCCGATAAGGCTCCCAATTGAGATGACTGGCTAGCAAGTGATGACTGGCTAGCAAGTTTCCCCAGAGAATATTCACACGTTATATCTTTGTTTCGTCAAACGAATCGTTAGACACGGTTATTTGTATCCCTTTCCAAAAATACAATTTTGATGAGAATCATGAGTTTACATTTAAGTATTGAAAAGCAAAACAAGAAGAATATGGATATAAATACAATCATTGTTTTAAAAAATAAAAGGCAAAATACGATGCAATGCGTGTCCTTAAACCAGGTAAAGTGTGCCTCCGATTTCAACAAGCATACAATTCATGTTCGCTAATAGAAAAAAACATCCAGTACATAGAAGAATGCTGAGCCCCTGAACGTGGAGCACCATTTGTTCGTCGTCAAGGACTGCACCCGACACAGAATCACTCTTGAACAAGGTCGGGCCCTATTTGTTCAGAATTGAGGGCAGGGCGCACCAGAGGCCACGATCCACATGGGATGGAAACGCAAATACACACGAGGAAAAGCGACCCATTTGTTAACAAAGGATCGCCGTGCTAAATGCTAGGTGCAGTTCTAAGATAGTAAGTCAGCATGTGCCCGGCAAACACAACTAACCCACACACGATGGTGCAACCTTCTTACCTTGAAATCTCTCAGAAAAAACGCAGAGAAGATTCGGGAAATAAAAGGAATGCTGCCTATTCTCACGCAGCGTGGGATCGGCTCAGTTTGAGATGATTAAAAACAATTGAATAGTAGGAGAAAATTGACAACACGAATAGGAAAAAATGCAGGATGGTAGACCCGATATGACGTACACTGGGAAGAACCATACCGCTATCCAACATACCACATAATCGCTGGATTATCCCACATTAACGTCACACTTTCGCATTTCCCTCCTAGATCATGAAGCATAAGGAACTAAAGAAGGAAGACTAGGGCAACAGCAAGATGTCTGAAAAAAGACCAGGGAACTTGCGATACATTTAAACATCGATAGATTAAAGCTGGTTTAGTAACTTCTTACATTAAACTCGCGCGCAACAAATTTAATTTGACAACGAAAGTTATTATTAATTTATAATTGAGATTTAACTAAAACAAAGGTAAAAATTAATAAGAAAAAAGGATCGCTCAGGCCCGTCTCGAAGAGGCCTTAATTAGTTGGCCGAAGGAGGGTAAGGGAAGAAGGGCGGGAGGCTCAACACCCCTGGCGCAAACATAGCCTCTCCATGTACGAAATACGAGAAAACACGTACGCGGAAATGCTATTATGTCATTGGCGGTCATCTCGGGCGACAGAGATAGTCTGCTCGATGAAGGTAAGTTTTTTCGGTTCGATCACAAACTGACAATGCTACTATCAGTTATATTTCATATTTTAACTTTTACAAAATTGTGGTTATGGCAACATTTCATTCACAAACAAAACATTGAAAACTTAAAAACATTGAGCTTAAAACATCGAGCATAAAACATCGATATTAAAATACATCAGTTTTAATATATCGATGTTTTGAAAACTCTCAACATCAATGGCGCGTCCCTACCAGGAACAAGAGGTACGGAAGATAAGGACGTCATATAAGAGAAGAGAGAGTAAACGGAAGGAAAACGAAATGAAGTAAAACTTGAAAAAAGAGAAACTAGAAGATAAGAGCTGGAGTGATCAATGACGAAGAACTGAAAAACCAGACCTTACGACACAGAAAAAAGTCACAGGCCTAATGAGACAGGCTGATAGACGCTGTTGAGGGAGTTTGCCGAGCGAGTGCGACAGCGGGAAGCTGTATGGGGAGGCGGGCGGGGCGAAGGGCGGGCGAAGGCGTGGGCGAAGGCGCGGGCGAAGGCGCGGGCGAAGGCGCGGGCGAAGGCGGGGGCGTAGGCGTGGGCGAGGGCGAAGGCGCGGGCGAAGGCGCGGGCGAAGGCGCGGGCGAAGGCGCGGGCGAAGGCGCGGGCGAAGGCGCGGGCGAAGGCGCGGGCGAAGGCGCGGGCGAAGGCGCGGGCGAAGGCGCGGGCGAAGGCGCGGGCGAAGGCGCGGGCGAAGGCGCGGGCGAAGGCGCGGGCGAGGGCGCGGGCGAAGGCGCGGGCGAAGGGCGAAGGCAAGGGCGAGGGCGAGGGCGAGGGCGAGATGGAAAGCGAGGGCGAGAGCGAGGCCACACGAAGTGGGCGAGCTGTCGAGCGGGCGGTGCTGCATCCATCGCTTGCAATGGGATAATGGGCATCGGCTGATTGGCCACCGCCGCGCCGCCCCATCACAGTCCAGCTGCTCGCCGTGCCCACGCAACGGAGCTCCCGGGACACAGATCATGCCTCCTCGCAGCCTTAACAACCCAGCAGCTCCCTGGGGCTCTTTACTTTGAATTTAATCAACTTCCTACTTTTTTTATTCGTACACAACTGGTTTTTCATTGCAAAAGTAGACGATACGAGTGCACCAACAATTTTCTCGAACACCAAGCCCATGACAAACTATTTCAACCTAAATTTCAACAACGTTCTAGGCCAATAATATGAATCACAAAGCCATCATCAAAATCATTGGATAAACTAACCTATGAAGCAATTGTTTTGTAATTAATTCAATGATAATTTATTGTACACCATTAAGCATTTCGTTCTAAGTAGCAACTGGAGATATGCAGGCTAGCGGCTACAGAAAACGTATGCTCTCATTATAAAAATTATTCCTGACCTCCTACCCTGTCTAGGGTGGGCTAGTCAAATGTCGTTCCACTAACACCTGTGGTCTTTCGATACAACGGATGTCAGGCCATAGTGCTAGGCAGAGAAATTGTTACATGTCTGGTATTGTCACACGTCTGGCACTTCATGAAACATGGTCAATACTAGCCAACCATTATCCGGTTGACATTGGATCATCTGCATCTCACATACGCGGTAGAAGTATGGACGAAACTGAACCTAATTTTGATATTTGAAACAAAGTACCAAAAATAGGAGTGTGTTCTAACTTACCGCAAACAAACGTAAACCAAAATATCCGTGAGTCCTGAAGGAAAACATTTAGCCTTGACGTCACAAACACAATCAACCATCACTACAATACCGTCAGCCAATAAGCAAGTTATGATACGCCATGTGACCATTAATAAGACAACCTGCTTGCACCATCCGAGTTCAGCTCATACCCAGCATTGCCGCTGACTCTGCAGTGACTCTGGACAGGAGGTCCTAGGCTTCAAGCCCTGACGGTGGCAGGATTTTCGACACCAGCTGTATAGCTAGATAGAATTCAGCCGTTACCTTGATAAGCGAAAGAACAGTTATTTCGTTTATCCTGTTATTGGCTGTTCTCGGTTGAAATGCATAGAACTGCAACCTATTGGGCCTAATACGAACTACTACAAGCTTTTGTGGCAACCATTTTGTACGTTAACAATTTTACTGCAGCTAATCAATCATGATTTGCCAGTGTTCAAATTATAGATTCATTAATACATAATTCGTCATTATTATTCATCATGTGCCACAATATTTTTATATTTTATTGTATACACTACAACAAGATGTTTGTCCTTTAAATTAAGTCCGTCCAATATGTTAAGTTATTTATGTTCCATTGCTGCTTAGGTCCATAAAATAAAATGAGTTACGGTCAAATATCTCACATTATAATACTTGATATTCGACAGTCATTAACACTTTAGCTATAGGTAAGCAAAAACACTGTTTCTCCTCATTATTTTTGGCACTCGTCACTTCACTATGCACAAGTTGCACATGTGAAAGAATATTTGCAATCTGAACCCGAATCACTTTCATTTTAGTAATATTATATACATATTCGCTACATATTATATGAATTACAATTCATCCTTGGCAGTTCATCCAGTCTCGTTCATATCAGCTGCTTCTCTGTCCAAACATATTAGGGAAAGTAGTACAAGGAAGAGCCGTGAGGTAGCTGCACAGGCTTTACGGTGCTACCAACGTGATTCGTTTTGCGTGGTTTAACTCTTAGCAGTCGCTACAACTAATTTAACTGTTAGCAGTCGGCCATGTTAGGTTGCTGGTCATGGACCTGTTATTTTTCAACTGTTATTAATAACAGCTATTACGAGTCAGCTGCTTTTGTGATAAAGTTATTGAAGAAAAGCTGTTAAGCCCATCTCTACTTCCTTGTACTCTTATTTCCCCTTACATGCACACACACAAACTTCCACTTGCATGGCCCACACCACCGCGTATGCCGGGAAACAAGTCGGGGCCTTAGTGCTTGTCCCGGCGGAGGCAGTGTCCCGTTGGGGAGATACGTTTAGGTTAACTCTCTAATTTCGCCACGAGAAAGTACAAATTAACAATATTTGTTCAATGAATAAAAAACTGAACACAAAATAACGTTGTAGTAATGCTTTCAATACATAATATCAAGTTTTAAGTTCTCTGACATCTAACAATTCATCTACCCATTCTTGGATTTTTCCTTTACGTTTCCCGAGCAATGAAATTCTCTGATTTTTCCCGGTTTTCCACTCTCCAGAATGTGGCCACCCTGCCAGCTTTGCACCACTACCGACACTTCACGATACCACCCCATCCCGATTCCCCCTCTCAGGCCCAAAATCCCACTTGCGAAATTCATTTGACATAACCACGTGTCAATCTCCGAGGCAATGGCTCCTACAGGTATCCTTCACATTTTTCCCCCTCATTCCTGAGCAGTTACCACGTCCATCACACTGCCTGACGACAGATGGCACTAAAATGTTTACTAAGGCATTTAGTACCTGCTAATAAGCGCTTATTAAACGTCATACTCGCTAGCAAGCACATATTATCAAGGTATTGTAATCATTATTGTTGTATAGAGAACAGGATGTTCAAAAATTTCATCGTCACGAATATTTTTCATCGATTCAAGAAACGAGTCAAATAAACCCAACAAAGAAAATTTCGCCACTCTTTTACTACACACACAGCAGTATATGGTTAACAATTTCATGAACTTTTAGAAGACGATATAACTCGCCATGCACAGTAAAAGGCGATGAACGGTGACATCCGGAGACCGATTCGTGTAGCGCAATGCAAGTCAAGACAACCTGTGCGCTACGAAAAAACGCACGCGTGATCAGGTAGTGACAAACTTCTGTCGTCCTGATCACCCATGGCTCGACCATTACATGGTTATGAAGCCAAGGCGTGATTTGTGAATGGAAAGGAAAAACAGTATTAGCAAATCGGATGTGACAGGACGAAGACTGAAAAAGTGGAATTTGTGGCATTCCTTAACGTCATAAAACTGATTCTGAACCAATCGTCACTTTCTTTCACACAGAAAAAGAACGGTTTCAGAACAGCAAAATCACATGTATTGACAGATAATTTGATGCTTTCGGTTCCGTTCATCTACTACGGCCATTAATCCTGTAAGTGTAGTGAACGATATGGCCGAGTTAACGATGTTTTTCTCTCACTAAAACGTAAGATCCGGCAACAACCTACACATCACCTTGCTGAGTTTTCCATCTCCAGGCCTCTCTCACAGCGGCGCCCCGCACCAGCCGGGACAAGATTTCCGCTCCCGGCTAGACTCCCTACATGTGTGAAAGTACAGAGCATGTGTTTATATGCGTAAGGGGAGAGAAGGGGACAAAAAAAGGAAGAAAAGATCGCGGCCGGTTCGTTCCTGTTGCCGTTAGGGTACTGCTCTGACAGTTTCCTGGAACTGATCGGAGATTATCCGTTCCGTTAGAATATCTCCTCCCAACAGTGGCTGAATTCGACCTATGAAAAGTCCGTCGCCATTGGGAATCAAACCCTCGGACTAGCGGTCAGCGTTGCTGCAGAGACCACGGCAAGAGACTACGGAGCCATCTCAGCCTGTAAAGTTACACGGAGAGAAGCAAGTTAAACTGAAGAAACGTTTTTATCAAGTGTGAAATTTTCCTATTATATTGTTGTTTGAATAATACACTCCACTGACATCAGAGCTCCTTGTACTTTTTAATGATTTATTCCGTTTTCGCGCTTACCTATGTTCTCGTGTCCTCAAACTCCATACGTCACAATGGTATGGATGCAATCCGCAACTTTACATACCGGAGTTTTTCGAATAGATGAGTTTTTATTCACAAATGAAAACCATTTGTAATAATGGCGATATTGGATTACAAAACATTCAAAATTCGATTGAGTGGTTTCAAATTAATAAAAGGCTACAATTACAGTAAATTTTTTGAAATAGATATTTTTTCAATAAGACCCTGACAAACGCCTTTTATTCTTTTTGAATCGTCCCTTCCTTTTTCTTTTAATCTCTAGAAATTTCCCGTTTTTGTGCCGTTTCTCGCTTACCTCTTAGATTTTTAATAAGGAGTTTTTCGAAAATTTGCCGGCCCAAGTAAACGAAGACGAAACCTCAACCATGACGTGACCTTTCCTTCCTTAAGCATACTGCCTTTTGATTTTTCCTGCAGAAAAAGGCTAATCTAAATCAGAATTAGCATCGACACACACTTTCCGCAGACAAAAGCGATTCAAAAAATCAGCCAAACGTCTTTCTTAAATATGTATAAATGCTGTCACTGAAATTTCGCATTTTTGTGGTAATTTAAATATAAGGAAAAGTTCAATTAAATCCCAAATATATCAAAATTAAAAAGAAATAATGAAGCCATGCCCACATCTCTATCAAATATTAAATTCCGCATGTTAATGCATTAAAATTGTAAAGAGGATTGGTGGTCTCTTATTAACGAAAACTAACACTTGACACAGCATGCTGTGGAGTTTTCAAGGCAAAATAATTACCAATCAAACGAGATGAACACTTCAATTGAGACACAATGAACTCGTCACACGTTACATAAGTCAGTGGGAGAATCCAGGGGTTATTGACATCCTTGATGAAAACAAACATTATTTTACAACAGAAAAATCAAAATACGAAAGGAAAATTAAATTGAATGGTTGTGTCAAGAGTAATGCATGGCTACTTTCGATTCTTATAACGAGTGCTGGCAAAAATCCACACGAAAGGTCTCTTCTTAAACGAGTAGTGCCTTAAGAGCACAAACCTTCTTACATTTTTTTTGCAACTTTTCAAATTTTGAAAATAAAGAGGGTTCATCGAAAATGAAACCTGTACAATTTTTACCATTTTTTTCTCTATGTAAAAAAGAAATTTGAGCTGTTTTCGAGAAATATTTTTTAAATTCCCTTCGCTACAAGCAAAATTTACGAAAAAGCTCGTATTTTTTGAAAAACCGTATGCGAACTTCTTTTGAGACCTAATTATTTTAGAACAGATTTATTTTTTAATTTTGAAAATAAAGAATTAATTTAAATAATTCAATTTAGACTCGGGGGGGAAAATCTGTATCATCAATATTGAAAGGTTACTATATTAATTTCTTGCAATTTTCGAAATCACTGAACACTGAAAATGGCACCACCTGCGCCATTTTTGAAAGCGTACTTTGTCTATGCGAGAAAAAATGAAAGCAAAAATTTGGAGCATTCATTTAAATACACATATCGCAAAATTACTCATTTTTACGACAATATTACCTGAATACTCATATTTTCGAAAAATTGTCCACGATCTTATTTTAAAATGTTATTGAAGAATACATTTAATTAAGAAAAAACTATATTCACAATTGTAATTGTAGGATGGCGTCAAAAAATTTTGAACTTTTGCAATTTTCGACAATTCAGAGTTCAGCGAAAATTCGCCCTACGCCAGTTTTAAGCATCTTTTGCTACATTTGAGGTAAAAATGTATGCGAAAAATTCGGAGCCGTTTTTGAAAACAAAATTGAAAATGTTAAGGTTTCTTGTATCCTCTACCCCAATTAAATATCCGTTTCATATTTGTAGATCTTCATGTTCGGCCAAGTCGCTCAGGGAATATTAATTTGGGAAAAACAACGCCTGAGCTGTTAAGGCGCTAGTGTTTATCATAGACTGACAGACGTTTCGTCGTCAATCTATTTTTCTGTATCAATAACTCACAAAACATGGATTTTGACTACGCAACTGGATCCTAACAACCCAAAGTGTTGGAGGAAGTAATTTACGAACAGGTGCAAGAAATGTCCACTTTTTCGAAATCAGCTCCCCTTCCCAAACACAAGTGTTTACGACGAAAAATCTCAATTTTCCGCTTACAACATTACAACATTCTTAACTGTATATGTAGTACGTAGTAGGCGAGAATGTAAAAAACATTGGGCAGTCTCAAAAATTGCTGCTTAGAAAAATGTCTGCAAAAATTCAGTACCTAGATGATCGTGTTAAAATACTTCACTAAATCATCACATCGATGATCTTCCCCCGACTCCTCAAATATAATTAAAGCCTCCCCCGCGCTACAAATGCATTATTCGACATGCCTAGGCATGGTAACGTAGGATACATTCGTAAACACTTGTAAGAAGCGATCTGATAAGATATGCACTATCATCACCGAGCATCTAAACCCCAAAACAGTGCAAAACAGAAATGCAATGTTTGCACGATCACTTTACTTTCTCTGCTGTTCCCACGGACGTCCCCAGTTACGCAACGATGGGCCGTTGAAAGATGAAGGCTGCACAAGCACAAAGGAACTTCGAACATTGTCATCTATATTTATGCACACAATAATTGCATAATGCAACTATTTATTGTCAACATTAAAGAACAAATATAGTTTTTAAGTCTTCGTTTTGATATGCTTGCCTAAACGTGTTCATAAATATCATTTTGAAATTTTCATATCTGACCCTAATTTTAAGTACTTAACATTTTAATGTACAGAACATATTTAGAGGAATGGCTGTATCCTCTGTCATTTCATTCAGGTGACAACGATTACAACAGATGACAACGATTAGTAATAAGAGACAAAATTTATTGCTTATTTAAATTTTTTCAAAATTAAAATTTATTGCTTATTTTTTGAAAATAGATTTTACTACATGGGAGTTTTTTTCTCCCTTTCAAAATTCAAAATTTAAGTAGTATATGACTTAGTGTAGGGATCACAGAATTTTGAAAATGTGCACACAATTCACTTTTCCCCATAGCACGTCATACGCAGTTTTTAACTGTTTTTTTTTTGACGTAAAATAAAATAAATACTCATTTTTTGTCATAGTTTGCGAATGTTTCGCTTCAAAAGCTTCTAAAGCGTGTCTCTTCTTCTCAGCATCATCTCACGCATGCATTTCCCAACGCCCTCACACAGCAGAATTCAAAAGGCACACACAGCTCCCTTCCTCTCTACACAGTTTCATTGCATTCCTACCTTTCACTTGACCGTAAGCAACGATCGTAAGCTTTTTCGGCTTATGCAATTGTCCAAGTGGAGCTACAGTCGGGCTTTCTTTAAGCAATTTCACTTTTTGCATAAGACATTCAAGATAAAATGAATACCCATGAGAATGACAACCGTGCTAATGAAGCTACAATAATTATTGCTGTTTCTTGTTAAAGGGTAATTAATAATGTAATTAGAAGGAAGCAAACGCCCGAATGACTATAAATCAAAAGAACGAAACTAAAACAACAAAACGATCCTAATGTTTAGAGAGTTTCAATTACATTGCCATGTGCATTGGATTGGTTATGCAATAGACAATCTTCTTGTCGTGGATCCACGATAATCTTTCAAAATCGTGTTAGACGCATCTTCGCGGCTTCTTTTTGTTTTTCTGAATCTTTCATGGAAATAATTTGAAGATTCTGGTATCAAACATGTCATTCGTGTATTTACCGCTCACCAAAAACTATATAAAAATTGATCTTTGCAAATTACAAAAAATGTTGGGAGATGTTAACATAATGTTCATTATGATGTTTAAATAACGGAAAATCAATCTGAGTTATTTATATGGAATGAACTACCAATGGAGCGCGACCTAGTGTATTAAATCGTAAATCAATTTACTAGTGCCTTATTTTACAGGACGGGAGTGAGGCCATTAAGTCCGCTCTTCCACCTGACCATGCAAATTTCGAGAGCAGTAGCGAATGACTATTACTCCCACAACGAATCAGAATATTCGACTAGTCTTCTTTTAAGCTTGAAGATCGTTTACACGATCATGTACGTGTACAAAGTGAGACAGTCGGCTTCACTGTCTCTCCGAAGGAGAGCGTACGAATTATTTTTAGCCCTTAGAAATTCGCTTCGATCGGTTTTAAAATCGCGATCTTTGATGTAACAGTGCTATATGCTAACTGCTACACCCCAGAAGCTACGTACCCTGCCTCTTATTCAAATTACGGGCACGGGACTTCATTTACATACGTCAATGAACAAGATGAGAATCACGTTTCAGAACACTGACCCGCTTTAGTTAACGTCCTAAAAGAAAGTTCCAACTTTCCCATGAAGATGCTTTTATGGAACAAACCGGCTTCTTACGAACTGAAATACATCTTGGACTGTCAGCAGTGATCATCGCATAACCCCTCCATATGCTCACGCGCTAAGAGTTTTAATTGCATACCTGTCCCTAGATTAGTCTGACTCATGTTCACAGGATCGTTCTACACGATTTACATCGATTTGATAAATTGACAAACCACACGATTGCCAAAATCATGTCACATCTAGGTCACTAGTATTGAGTTTGCGTGAACCCCATTTGGCGCCACAAATAAATCGCAATCTTCTTTCGACTGATCACTATTACTTGTAAAAATAACTGACAAATTGCGAACGTGGAAAAATTATACTCACGAAATAAATAAAATTTGAGTAGCATTAAAAATATTATTAATTTTGAAAAATTACTTTAGAGTTATCTTCATTCAATTCAAAATACTATCACCATACGTAACTCATACTCTCCTTATTTGGAAAATGATTCACATATTCCTTACGAAAACTGAAGGCGCCATAGGTTTTCCGAATAGATTAATAGACAACTAAATGTATCTTCTATTAAACGAAGACACAAATCAGCCTTAAATTTCGGAATTATTATCTGTCCCACACGCAAACACAATCCTCCGACCTACGTAAAATCCCTGCCAAATTAAATCGCATAACTCACCAAAATTCCTAACTATCACCATATTTTACAACACATCATACACTTCCCTGTAGTAAAATGTATTTTCTGATGACATGACATTAAAATACAATACAAATTTACCTGAAATACTTGAATTCTGGGTGTTGGAAATAATCCAATCGAGAATTTGAACGGTATCTATGTATTGTACTAAAATTTACAATACATTTGGTCCAATCAACTAGTTTAATTCACAGTATGACATTTGATATCGCAACGGATATCGTGCGCCAACTCCATCACCGATTCTAAACTTCGTCGTCTCCTTTTTCTAATGATGCGAATCAAAAAAAGAGCAATGGTGTGTGCAGGTAGATTGAAGCAGCTTGAAGCTAGCTCCGCCCACTCAGGGAAAGCTCACTCGGTGCCCTAGATCCAGTCCGGGTTCCAGTCACTTTTCCCAGATTCCATCAATAGTGTCGCCAATCGAGAAATCCATCTCAGGTGTAAATACGTACAGAATTCATCCGCAGGATGTACGTACATGATTGTGGAATCTACAGTCTCTTCCGGAGAACGGGTAATCAGAAATCGTAGCAAGCATGGCGACTGCATTATTGTTTTTTCCAAAGCTCTTCAGAATCGAAGATCCAGTAATCTTCATGTTGAGCGATACGAATAAAAATGAGTTATTACTCCTTTGTCGAATTTTCAACGCAATTGCGGTCATTCAAATGAATAAAAGCAATTGATCTTATCTTAAGGAATTTCTCCATTTGTGAGTGTCTGCCCGGTCGACGATCAATTGCTTACTTTTCGCATGACTAAAAACGATAATTGCCGGCCTGGATAGCCAAGGTCGTTAAGGCTCAAGGGCCGTTGAAGACTCGGCTCGAAGGGTCGCGGGTTGGAATTCCGCCTGGCGCATGATGTTGTGTGTGTTTGTGCTGTCGTTACGTGTTCTCCCTACAGTTTAAAACTTGCAGTGTTCGCTGTATGACCAAAGATCTTTGAAAAGCAAAAAAATTGAATTTTCTTCTAAGGTGAAGCATTTACTTCGAATTTTCGGAGCAACCACTGTAGGTGACTCAAATTGTATTGAATGGATAGAAGAGACGTTATACACAACTGTTATGTGCTGGTTCTGAGGTTTTAGGTAGTGAGTGAATGAATGATGGAAGACTTCCTACGATTTCGCCAACATGCATCGTATATTGTACCACTTCACCTAAGACGGTCAACACCATCAGGAACGTGTCGCGCGGTAACGTAGACAAACAAAACAGACAAGAATCGACCAACCTCAACAGATCAGTTACTGAGCCATTACTCACAGAGAGAGAGAAAGAGAGAAAGAGAGAGAGAGAGAAAGAGAGAGAGAGAAGAGAAGAGAGAGAAAGAGAGAGAGAGAAAGAGAGAGAGAGAAGAAGAGAGAGAGAGAGAAAGAGAGAGAGAGAAAGAGCAAAAGAGAGAAAGAGAAAGAGAGAAAGAGAAAGAGAGAGAGAAAGAGAAGAGAGAGAAAGAGAAAGAGAGAGAGAGAAAGAGAAAGAGAGAGAGAGAAAGAGAGAGAGAGAGAAAGAGAAAGAGAGAGGAGAAAGAGAAAGAGAGAGAGAGAAAGAGAGAAGAGAGAAAGAGAGAGAGAAAGAGAGAGAGAAGAGAGAGAAAGAGAGAGAAGAGAGAGAGAAAGAGAGAGAGAAAGAGAAACAGAGAGAGAAAGAGAGAGAGAAAAAGAGAGAGAAAGAGAGAGAGAAAGAGAAGAGAGAAAGAGAGAGAGAAGAGAAGAGAGAAAAGAGAAGAGAAAGAGAAAAGAAAGAGAGAGAAAGAGAGAAAGAGAGAGAAGAGAGAGAGTAAAGTATAGAGTAAATTCTCAAAACTTTTAGAGAGATGAAAAGCATCAAATGCTTATGCAAAGTAGTAGTTCCAACTTGTACTAACGAGCAATTGCTCTGGAGTACTTATCTTTATTCATATCATCCGTTATCCTTCAATTCTGTTACCCTCCCGTTTATAGTACTAGTGATTGTGCAGTACTATCGCACATAATACCAATCAGTAGAAAATGTGTAAAGTCGACACACAGTTTTACTTTTTCAATGAACATCCCTTTGATACGAAGAGACATAAACACGCATACAAAAGCTGTTATTCGACTTCACATATCCCCGAACTTCCTTTAAAAAAACCAAGCTGCTAAAAATTACATCATGATGGTTGTTATCTCACTATTCAGGCACGAATTCCTACTTTGACAAGCTACATGCTTGCAATGTACTAATTAAAAACAAAATGTTCCGAAACAAACTGAGAACATAATACCTGACAATTGAAAGAGTAAACAATTCCATCTCTCGATAAAAGGTATTGGAGACATGGTAAAAATAGGTTATTGTATCAAATAAAAAAAAATCAAATCAAGCTCGCTAGAACCGGCCTACACTGATCTTTAATTGTTCTCTAAATCAGAGCTCTTCACAAACAGAAATACCATCGGGTATGTTAAAAAAAGTTGAGGATGTCCACCAAAGATAATATGCAATTAGCAATGAACTATTGTTTAACAATTCAAACTTATTTACAGTTTCATTAACTTAATAATTATTACAATCTGAGCTTTTATTAAAATTAATAAATAACAGAAAGAGCTAACTACTACGTGAACGGGTACTAACACTTGCTTCACGAAGCCAAAGTAGTGGAATTTGTGATTGACAGCACGTTAAAGTAAACATTCATGAGAATTATGTACTTTATTAACAAGTAATCGAGTGAATGACACATGAAATTCTTCTGAACTCATTTGAATTAACTTGTGGGTTACCAGGGTTTCCCTCTGTAGCTGACACACTGAGCTGAGCATCGCCCCAGTCGGGCTAAACTCTAAGCTCCGTGCTCGGAGCAAAGCTCTACGCTGAAGTCGTAGGCTTCCGCGGCCAGAGTCATGTAGATGATCTTGGTTCCAGGTGACGTTGCAGCCGAAGGTGTTGCGCGAGCTTCGATCATCTTATCGTGGTCTTCCTCAGGGCTGTTGTGCTAACAACAGCACAACAGCACTGTCGCACAACAGCCCTGAGGAAGACCACGATAAGATGGTCGAAACGTCGGCAACACAGCCTTCGACGCGGCGTCACCTGGACAGCCAAGATCATCTACAAAAGCTCTACGCTCCCAACTGGACTCCCGACATGTGTGCTAGTGTGGTGTATGTAAGTGCAAAGTGTGTGAATAGGACAAGGAAAATGAAGGAAAGATCACGCGCTATCCGTCGCCCGTTTTTGTGTGTGCATGAGGGGGTAAGAAAGGAACGAGAAAGGAAAGATCGCGCGTGGTCGGTGGCCCGTTTGTTAACGTACTACTCCGGTATTGATTGGCGAAACGGCGGTAAAACTACCAATCAGAGGCGCTGCCGGCAGCTAGAATTCTCCTCCAGACTGTGACTGGAGGCTTGACCTCTAGACTGCGACTGGTTTCCATCCAGCTATGAAGCGTGTCGACAATCCGCCACAAGCGAGACTTGAACCCTAGAACCACACGGCGAGCGACGCTGCAGACGTAACGACAATGATGACACCGAGTCGTTATGCTGCAGTATGCCGCAGGCGGTATGCTGCGTACAACACTCAGTGCAGTTTTCTCCAAAGCCCGCGCGTTTCCCAACCGCAGTGTGTAGTGTGTGCTATGTGCGCTGTACTACCGATCGGCCCCTGGTTTTCCGGGCTATTACATGCAACGCAGCGACTTGCGCCGTAGCGCTTCTACTGTTCCGTCGTGCTCAGCGAGGCTGCCCAAACAACCGCATACACCCACGTGACGAAACGCTCATTAGCCATTACCGACGGCGTCGCGTTGCGCTGCGCTGCGTCGCGAAGCCGTGAAAGTCATTTTTGACATTTCTCCGTCTCACGGGCTACGCATACGAATAGATTTGAATAAACTACACTTTCATGAATATTGCAATTTATTGGAAGTCCAAAATCGATTTACAGTTTTGTGGGATAAAATATGCCAATGTTTCGATGTAGTAACTGTTGTTCGTTGAGGATGTACAACACTGTGAAAAAACAGTCATTTCATTATTCAAACCTAGATTTGCAAAAATGATATATAGCCGGACATAGGAAACATAGTATGGCACAAAAATCTCCCGTTTGATAACTGACTGTGGTAAGAGACCCAAAGTACTCTGACATTCCTGACTTTTCATTCATAATACTATAACTTGAACTATTTACTGGACTAATACCGTAATATTTTCTCGATATACTGTATTATGTCACAACAAATGTTTGGTATTAATATACCGATATATTGAAACAAAAAGGTTGGGAGTTGGAGAAAACAAATATTGTTTTTACGTCCGCGCGACGCGAGGAGTCGCCATCATCCACACACAACAAAACACCTTCGTCAGCACAGCAAAAACTTGTGGCGCTAAAGATGATCCTCCCTACAAAAGGCTCCGCCCTCGAACTTTTGAAACGGTAGCAGCAGCAGCAGCAGGGTAGTGTTGGTTGGTTGGTTGATGATTCCGGGCACGTCAACAGCTTTGATCATTACGTCCGACAGTGTAGTGCATGCTTTCCCCATGATAATGATAATGATTTCCTTTCTTTGAAGAACTGGCAAGATATTTTAAGTTCATCGAGGCCGGTGTATGAAGCAGCGACCAAGTACAGTTTGCGCGAAGAATCCATGTACTTCGCGGACGTAATAGAGTAAGGAGATGGATACATTAAATGCCGTCTCAAAAACATCGACTTCCTAATTTCCGACTGGCAGCCTCGGAGGTAAATAAATTACATTTTTATTCGTCTAAGAAAGTACGCAGGAAAACCAAGAAAACAAATGCAGACATAATACACTTGTGGGAGATTACATCCCTATTGGGTTACCCAATGATTTTTTTCTCGATGACGATAGTACGCGTGAATGGCTCTCCTGCGCATGCGCAATGCGTTCCTTTTCGTGTGGCTCGTTCGCGCATGAGCGGTCGTCGAGTGCACAAATATCTCGTGCGAACTCTAAAAGGAGCTGATGGTGCGTTCGACTGATTGATTGATTAATTAATTAGCCATTCCGGGAGCGTCGACTGTTAAGACCATTAGTCCCGTAAGTGTAGTATATTTTATTGCGGCAGGAGGCGGTAATCTTTCCTCGCTGGATGGCGAGATCCGACATACGTCGGCTAGCGGGACAATCTGGTATCTCCCTCCAGAGGTGACACTACTCCAACCGGGACGAGGTCTGGTCTTCCGACATGTGTGGCAGTGTAGAGCAAGTAAATGTGTAAACAAGGGATGAGGATAGAATAAGAAAGAGGAAGGAAAGATACCGCGCAGTCCGTGGTTCGTTTGTTAGGGTACTGCCCCGGCATTTGATATGGGCGTTGATAGGGGAAATCACAGAAAATTACCTATCAGAGCATCCGGCAGCTAGAATTCTCTTCCAGACAGCAACTGATTTCGACCTAGCTATGAGGCTAGTGTCGAAAATCCTACCATCGTCGGAACTCAAGCCCCAGGACCTCCCATTCAGAGGCACTGCAGTGACATAGGTTGAGCCCCCTAAGGCGGTAGGTAGCGGGTTCGAGTCCTGGGTAAAGCGAAGGACTCCTCTCCATGATTTATGTCTTACACCACCACTGATCCCATCGGAACATCCTCTTATCTATAATATTTCATACATCATCATTCACCCAAGAATAGTAATACCTCTATGACCTTCCACCATAATCACATTATCTTTCATGCTCTGGAAGGTCAAACCATCACAGTCATCACTTGACTAAGAATGATAACAGCAGCCTCAACCTCCTTCCTCGATTACCCTCAGAAAAGGGAATGGCGCTCAACAATCAACTGGAAAAAATATGACCTCATTTCGCACGTTTTGGACTCTCGCGATTCTTAAAACATCTCTGGCCACCTGTGTAGATCTCCATTCCCGGATAGTGGAGTAAAAGACTGGGGACGACGATGAAGGCGATGGCTACGGAAACGGCAAGGGGGCGATGTAGCGGTTTGAACATTATTCGAGGCACTCCGTGAACAACGGTAAAACTATGCAGGAATCTCAGCAATCGTCAGGGTCATATGAGGTCTCCGAACCGTGCCACTCGAGGTCCTCAAAGATTGAGGCAGTATTGATGAGCGGATATCTCTAACAACCTCCTGGAGCGGGAGCACGAAGGGGGGGGGGGAGATCTCACTTGGCAGAAATCTAAGCGGCCAAGGAACCGTCAATTACGAAAGGATGGGAGGATAATTCGCCGAAATGGGCACAGTGTTATATTGGTGTCAATTAGAGAGAGATAATAGGAGGGGGCTACATCTAGGCTCAAATGAAAAGGTAAAATTGACCCTAAGCATACTCTCAACATTAATAACATGCGTGGCTGTGTCGACAACCGCTTTTCCTTACATTTATGTATTCCAATTACACGTAAAGTATGATTACTTTTAACTGTATGAATGTAGCGTGATACAAGGGAAAATTACCACAAATATTTCCTTAATCATCATTTGTTGTTTTGTAACTTCTCCCGAAAGTCTAGAATCAGTGCTCTGTACTTGGTCGTCAATACCCCGTTAGATATAAGACGAGAAAAAGAAATGCAGTATTATTGTATATTTTTAATGTTAAATACAAAAAACTATCACAAAGTTAGCTACATTAAAAATACTTAATAACGAGCGAAATGATACAATAATGCACTCATTGCTTGGAATAGGCTATGATGTTGGGGAGATCAAATACAAGACATTCGGGGCGATATAATATCATGAGGAAGGGGCATGTGACTTCTAACATACCCACTTCGAGCAACACTAACCCAAGAGATGCTATTGTACTAATAAACAGTACAGTGCTAGGGTAGAACAAAAAATAACCCCGCTTCATTCTCAGCCCACGCTGACAGCATTCTAATAAGCTAAGTCTTATCATGAACTTCAATCAACATCTGCCTGTCACCTTTCCTTAGGTGAATAGTCAAACATAAATGAAAATAACAACATAGGATATTTTTTTACAAAATGAATAAAACGCTGTGCGATGTTCGTTTTGAAGCAAGACGTCTTACGAGACTTATTTCGCATTTTTTTTTTTTTTTTTATTTATTACCGCCGCTAGCAACACGCCACCGCCCACCAGTCACCGGTCGCCGCAGAAGCAACCGAAAGTTCACTTGAGCGCATGCGCGTTCGCGCGACCTACAAACATGGATCCGAACTGCTTTTTCCCCTCCCCGACCGACCGGCACGCTGGCAGGCCGGCAGGTAGGCTTCGCGCCGTGCGGCGCTGCCCTGCCAGAGAAGATTTCTAGACGATTTCTCGCCGCAGTTGATACACGCCGGCGATGACACAGCGCGAAGGGAAAGCCCGGCAAGGACGTTCGGCCGGGCGGCACGTGCAACTCCCCTCCTCCACTGCGCAAAGCCCTATTTCGAGATTTCCGCCTCAGAGCTCATGCCCTAATCTCCTGTAACTTCGTTCTTTACCCTTGTGACACATTAATAACGATGCATTCACTTGTTATCAGGGCCAAAGTACAGACCTCGGGGGTTCAAAGAGTAGAACACAGTTTTCGGTAAATAATAATAATAGTAATAATAATAATAATAATAATCCTATTTCAACGTTAAAAAACGTAATATTTCTATGACACTTTTTAGACATAGTAATTTTTACATATTTTGTTGTTACAAATACAATACCACGCGACGATTGCTCTATTTAACGTGATTATTCTCTAAAATCTTATCTCACTCTATTTTTGAAAATGTTACAGACCGCAGGCATGTACAATGAAAAACAAACTGAAAAGAGACAAAGAACGAGAACAAGTCTCGAATTATTTTTAAACTATCTTATTTTATATTGCTTAAAGTAAAATTGACATGATTTCTCGTATACTGAAGTCACAAAGCCTTAACATTTCGTCGACGGGACCGGGTCCCTACTGGTCACAAGCAACTAACAGCATCGATGCCCCAATGTTTCTGTTATTGTTTTGATTATTCTGTTTTGTTTTGTTCGTTTAATTTGTGGCCCAAATTTGATGAAAATCGCCATTACACCTAACCGCAATAAGTTCTGCTGCAAGAAAGGCAAATTATTTTTACCCTACCAGGTACTTACTACAGGTATACCAGTACCTATGTGTGCTCCCTATGTACCCGAGACGCGGCGTGAGAGAAGTATTAGCATGTGTATATGATCGCTTGCTAATGTCGAATCAGTCTCAAAATCACTTGCGTTGCAATACAAGGCAACACTAGACAAAGGGTAGATGTCTACGGTAAGAGCCATGGGTATAACCTAGAGTCGCAGCCACAACCCAAGCTGAAGTTTTCTTCACGGAACAATAGAGATCCCACCTACATTTTTTAGCATTATTCGCCCGATCAATGATCGATGCGCAATCAAATTAACATGAAAGTTTTCAAAAGTCTTTAAGCTAAAGTACTCACTGCCATTAGTAAAATAAAAACAGTAGCGGTAGACGTCGGAAAAAATCGTTAATAACCACTTTACACATTTAATACAAGCTCTATCAGGATACTGTCTCATGCCAATCTGAAAACACGAAACGAAATAGTTAGTATGCCATGTCCTAAAATTACTTTCTGAAGACAACGGTGCATCATTGACGTCCGTGGTTATTGCAATCTTGCCCTCGTGATGAGAAGGAGTTAGCACTCAGGGGAAAACGAGATATATTTTAACGACAAGGAGAGAATTTTCTCTCAATGCTACCACTTGCCCTCTATGTAAATGCCTGGAGCTAGTGAGAGCTTGCTCGCACGTGAGTGTGCCGTCTGCTCTGATCACACTGACAGACAGCTTCAAGCATTTTATAATTCCTGACTTCAATTTATTTTACAACTTTAACGAATGGCTCTATGCTTCAGAACGCGACCCAAATGACAACCAGCGAGTTTCATTACGATAACACAGAACCCAGCTGTGTTTTGTTGTTGTTGTTGTTCCTTCTTAATAATGAAATAGGTTAAAGTTCGGAACACGGTACACCCTTCGAGAAGCGCGGCGGCGAGGGGTGAGGGAGAGCGGTGGGAAGGGGATGAGGTATAGGAGGTGAGTCTCCTTAAGCCCTCCCTCAAATTACGCTAAGCGCTCTGATAGAAATAAAAATCTTACTTATAGGCGATTTTCATTGCTCGCCCTTCATACACTTTGTTTCCGCCGCATTTTAATGCCGAAATTACTGCGTTTACTATAAACATCCTTGAGTCTATCCATCGCATAATTACCAATTCCCTTTTATACGAAAACACTTTGTAAGAGAACGTCGAATTCAAACTGCTGAAACGAACTCGAACGATGAAAGCTTTGTTTATCACAGACACACCACGATCGCGGGCAGCACTATTTTGTAATGGAGCTCCGACTAGATCCTAGGGTGAAATTACCTACCCTAACTTAGGACGTCACGTTTGTGACCAATTATGATAATCGCTTAGCCACCCCTCATCCCCTCCACCGTGGATTTACCCCTCACAACAGCGGCGCGAAGTGCAGGTTTAAAAGACTTCCTCGGTTGTACCGTGTTCTAGACTTCAACCATGAAATACAGTTAAACGATTAACTGAATGTTCTACTGGCCCGATAAGTACAATACTAAATGTACCTGATTTCATGGTGGATTCCGCCATAGCCAACATCTTTTTTGTAATTTTACCCAACTTATCCATAACAATTACTACATATTGATTGCATCACGAAGTTGTTTTCCTATTCCGCAAACGCTTTTGAATTATTTTTTTTTAATTTTATTTTTAAAAAAGGGTTTCAAACTGAAAATACCCCCCTCCCCGGATTTCAGTATATGGACTGCAATGGTATTCTACCGGTATCGTCTTATCAAAAGGTACGAAGAATGGAGTCAGCTCTAGACTGGATTTCTTAGCAAGTTTCAAAATTCATTGGAAAACTAACCATTAATTTAACTTTGAAAGTCATCAAGGTCGATTGAGAGAAATTGTCCGTTAATTAATACTTGTTGTTACTTTAATTCTTCCCGATTATTATTGTTTAATATATTTTTGATCATTAATTCGAAATTTGATTAATACTGAATTATAATTATCGCTAGCTCACGTACATGCAACAGTTTTGGACACTGAATTTCTGTTCAGAATTTGAAGATAACTACGGGCAATGCGACAATCAACACAAAAATAAAACTACAGTACTTTCTCAATCATTCTCATGGCGTACGGTAACAATCCCATAACTCCAACCCTAAACTAAAACTGTAATTGCAATTTTATTTACTAAGCTTACAGCAGAGAATAAACGGTGCAGATTTTACTTTGTGAAAGGATAAACACATCCTGGTTACAGTAGCACGTTTTATTTTCCGACATTTTTTTTTTACTAGAAAGAAATTCTTAAACGCTTACAGGATGGTGGCCGAAACTTGACAAACACACGCCTACACTATCACGAAGACTGACCACGCCTTATTCGCAAAGTACGGAAACTACTCTTTCAGGCAACGCATGGAAACGTCATACGTCACTCACATCGGCCGGCAGCATGGTAGTCCACGTGTCTCCGGACACTGACAGTGACGCCAGCCCTCCCGCCCGCGGCCCAACACGCGCACACGCACTGGTCGCAGCCTCCCGATACGCTCCCGCACAGGCCTGACCCGCATCTCGTCACGCACACAGCGATCACAACACCTGCAGCTGTCGTCTCCCTGGTTACGGCGGGTCCTCTCACGCAAGCTCCCGGCCGTCGCACGTCACAAGCTGTCACACAGATTTCGCCCCGACGCCTACCCTCCTACGAGTCGCGTCATCCAATGGAACTAGGGTACAGTTCGTTCCGGAACAGAATAAGGTTTCTGCCACACACCCGAACTTGCTCTATTGATCTGATAATTGTAATCACTTTGATAGAAGAATTCCTTTATTTCCTGTCCTGATGGAACAGACAATAGAAGTAACCAATTCAAATCTCTATCTACTGTGAATCGCAATTTGTAAGCGTGTATTTCACCAATAGACACTAGTAAGATCCTATAAAAGGTCTACGATACACATTTCAATTTGTGTAAGTCGATACACTTCTTATCACACCATGCAAATGATAAAAATTCCAGATATTTATACCCAACTTGAATTAATCTTGAGTAGACAATAATACATCACGTCACGAAATCTCTGAACATATGATCTGAGTTTTACAATAATGATCTTCCAAATGTGTTCATTTAGAATATTAGAAAGTTAAAACACGTAATAAAATAAAAGAAATTCACGCACTTACCTCATTATAAATAAAACCATTGCACAGAAACATATTAAAACCGCCAACACCGAAAAAATATTTGACAGTTCTGCGACAGACACGAGCATTGCGGTCATTGCAACCATCATACTGTTCAAATCAACTTGATATCATTTAAATTCGCGATGTACAACTTAGCACACGAGACACACGGATCCACGCGCAACACGTATTTTCTTGGCCATCGCGAAGCCAACTGGCCGATGTGAAAGTGCTCCACGGTGTGCACCAGGTTATCGAGGAACACTGCGACCTGCCTGTCTCTTGTAAACACTGGCGTGTGCGCCATCTGGTAACTAAACGTCACAACTTCTGCAACGTGGAGATGCCGAAGTGCCAACATAAAGTCACACATGTGTTTACTTTAGTTTTAACATTTTGCGGATTGTGAATTCTGAATGATGAAATAAGTGCTCTATATACATGCATTATTAATGACATGTACCATTCACTACCGTTCAGTAGAGTTTACTGACGTATAAGTCCCTTCTTAATTTTATGAGGGCACATGAGAGTTGGTCAAATGTGCTCACTAAAACAATTTCCACTCATGCGATTACAATTTCGTTCAATAATTATTGTCTGCATAGTTATATTATGTAACAATACAAGTCAATCCTGTGACAGTATTCACGAAAGCAATTGTCATGAACTGAGAAAAGATTCGAATAGTGGGATAAAGTTTTCAGAGTTTGAACAAATTTACATGCAAAAGGAATGTTCTAATTCAGAACCCGCAGTTTTAGAAAAAGAATCACCCACACACTCAGACGAACAATCAGAAAATACTGCAACAATGGCTGCACGTGAAATTATTCATGTCGAATTTGAGGTTTATGGGAAGGTCCAAGGTAAAGACAATGTACCCAAACGAAGTTATAAGTTGTTATAATTATTCTAGCAAAATTTATCAAAATAAATAATTATTTTTGTTCCAGGAGTATTTTTTAGAAAGGTGAGTACAGTTTCTGTTTTTTATTTAACATTTTCAATATTATTCCAGCATCTGAATGATTAAAATTGAATGCTCACACAAAAGGCAGGGATGCAACGTGAATTACCAATGTCTTAAGTCTCAGAATCAACAATGTATATTCATCCACTTTTTTTCTCAATTAGGCCAGCTGTGGACAGTGTAAACAGCTAAAGCATGTTCACATAGCATGCACTTAGCTATTGAAATTCAAGGGACAGAATGGATTGAATATTTCCATTTGTTTAAAGGGGATTATAGATCCCACAATACACAGACACACAAACACCAATTGGTGCCTAAGGTGGGACTCAAACACCACAGTCCTTTAGAGCAAGAAGCTAAATTTCTCGATTTGTCTTGACTACCTACATTACCCACAAAAGTACTTGTGGAATAATGAATTATTTTAATTCCAGAATACTGTAGATCAAGCTTCAAAACTTAAACTTAAAGGCTGGTGTATGAATACTCCAAGTGGAACGGTGAAAGGTGCTATGGAAGGAGATGCTTCCAGTATTCGAGAAATGTGAGTTGTAGTAACTGACTCTGTCCTTTATGAAAAAGAAAATCCAGTGATGAAGAAATTAGTAATAAACATGAAGCTGTTAGTTGTTGTGCAAATATTCTATTGTCAAAAACCTGTAGAATTTCTGACCACACTGTCATGTACTGCATAATATTTAGTGTAGTGATTGATCAATTTTATTTCTACAAGAATTTCAAAATGCATATATCAGATAGTGGCATTTTTTGACTGATATACAGTATGTATGCGAGGTTTAAAGTATGGAGCACACTAGCTTGTGTAAATTAAAAGTTAAGCTGTCTGCAATTGTTGGTTTTGTAAGTTTACTTGTTATTGATGTATTACACCTTACTTTACATATTTTACAATTTAGATGTCACATCAAAAACTATGGAGCCTGTAATTTAATAAATATTCACTTTTTCAGGAAACACTGGCTCGCAAATATTGGGAGCAAAATGTCTCGTATTGATAAAGCTGAATTTAGAAACGAAAAATCTATTTCAACTTTTACTTTCCCTAACTTCAGTGTGCGTCATTGAATTCTACTTTGCAAGAACCAGTTTCCTGACCTCTACATTGTGATACTCTGCATTGATTTGAAAAAATTGATTGGAACAAAATGGCAAAAATGTGTTGTGAATATTACAAATACATGTATTACTTACGCTAGTCTGATCAATTATTTTTTCCTAAATAAAATGCGAATTGTTGTTATTTATTAAGTTTTCTTTAGTTTAGTTACCAATTATGATTTTTTTTCCCTTGTAATGGTATAACTGTTTGAGACATTAATATTGATATTTGAGATGTGCCTTCCAAAAAACTTTTTGATTGCATTATATCATCAAAACTTGAAATTAAAACAAAGATAATTGTTTTCAAATGATTTGTATTAAAAATGCACAAATAAATCATTTCAGTTATATTTTCATAATGTTTTTTTAAAATGCTCTCGAATATAACTTAAATGAATTTCCTGATACAAAGAACCACATGAGCTCTCACAAATCATTGTCTCTGAACTTTCCAACGTTTATAGATTAGTGTTATAGATAGAATTAGTGTTAAAATAAACAATGTCCATACAATAATGTATTTTTTAACAAACGACACTGTAATAAAATCTTATTTGTTAATTATAATTTTAATTATATTAATGAATCATCATTTTAATTATGTTCAATCATCAAATTAATTCCCATGGCAAAAAAGCAACTTCAAATACGCCAATCTTCCAAATCCTAAATAAAAATAGTTCAAGTAGAACAGGAATTTAAATATGTACAATGCATTATTTAGGGAATATTTCAATAAATAAGATAGCTTTGTTAACATTACCATAATATTCTTATCGATGACATTTTCTTAATTTTCATTCTAACGCAATTGACATGTGACTTTCTGAGTATAAAAGGACTCACTTGGTTTCAGTAAAAAAAAAAAGGGAGAGGTTGTCATACTTGAAACATGATTGTTTGAAGATTTCCCAAAGCTTTAGCTTAAATGTATGTTAAAAATATTACAATAATTGTGGTTTACTTTGTAACTTTTTTTGAAGAGTTTATGTTGATGATTTCTCTACACCATAAATTTATATCTCTAATGTAAGCATTAATGATGAAACAAAAAAAGGGGGGGGAATGTCCTTTTTCAATCTTTGCAAATTCAAAAGTTGTAATAAAGATAGCACTTACACTAGATATTAAAAATAATGGGCATCTCAGTGCACAATAAAGCTTAAAACTTTTTTCAGAAAATTTACTGTAGTACTAAGCTTGATTTTAAGTACTCCCCAAAATCTGTGGATTCCACTGAACCTTGCAGTTTTTCAGGTGAAGTAAACAATTTTCCAAAATTTCATGTGTAGGATTTAGAAATTAGCTTTGATATAAAATAGATAATTATGATAGAATTTAGCGATTAAATTTTTAAAAATCACATTTTGAAAACAACGCTACAGCATTGTTTTAATTACTTGTAGCATTTGTGAAAAAATTATTAAGGGTGAGATAAAAAAAAAAAGAAATTAGATTTTCCCATTCACCCTTGCATATGGATCCTACCTTTCACTTGAGAGATGCCCCCATGCCTATGGTTAGTTATATTATAAACAAATTTAATTGCTAAGTCAGCCAGACAATATATTTATTCTCGCTGATGGCTCTTTTAATCCAACACAACAAAACATTTGCTTTCTTCATAACAGCTATGTCTTGTTTCTCCCAATTCAATTCTGTGACTTGTGCAAGACACAATGCAAACCAGCCTGCATAAGCCACAAGGCAATGCAGTCTCTTTACTTACCCAAATATAATGCTTCCCCGATGGAAGGCAATCAATCTCAACTAATTTAAAGGAAATAATTTTAACGCATTAAAGTATGATCTTGTTTAAGAAAATGTAATAATCAAGTTCACACTGACAACTAATTTTCTAAGTAGAGAACTCCCACTTTCTCTGTCTAAACAATGATGTACATCTTTTTAAAATTATTTAGAGGCTATGAAATCAACAATTTCCTCAAAACGTTCAAGGACTTTGATAACTTCAAATTAATGCTCTACTCATAAACTATGGAGAAGAATTTTGATCTAGCAAATCATTTTTCTTAAAAATTAGATAGTGCTAAAAAATCTCCATATTATCTGTCATCATCATCTGGATCATGACAAAATTCGAAGGCAAAAACTGTGCCGTATGGGTAATTAAATCAACACAATTAATAGTAGATTTTCAGGTACATTGGCTAATGTATTATTTGTTCAAAGACTTAAGAAGTTGCAAAAAAAAGTAATACATAACACATGGTACTTAATATCAAATTCTATATGTATAAAATTGGATGTTGATATATATAAGGGCAGTTAAATCCAACTGCATGTGACCAATCTCCATGAAAGTTGACACATCTACCTGTTTTTTCACTCATAAGGTTTATGTGTAGTTAATTTAGTTGTAACTCCACTAGATGGCAGTGTAGAAGAAAACAAAATTTTCATGTCAAATGCATCCCGCAATAATCGGCAGCATTTTTGAATATATATTGTTAAATAACTCCTTAATGAAGTGTTTTAGGGCATTAAAAACTAAAATTTTGAGGCCACAGGCCAATTCTCAATGTCATTTCTAATTACTTTAATGCATTTTGATCTGTGTCTTGATTGCTTCAACTATTCTATATTTGATATATTAATTGAAAGTCAATCTTACTTCATAAAGAAATCTAAGGATTTGCAGTTGCTCATATATTTCTGAAAGACATATCTCATGATCAATCAACTTCTATGATCAATTCTCAAAGGAGTTTTGGATCGGCAATATTACCAATCCATGTATTTGATGATGTATATGGTGATTACGTAGCATAAAGACTTGCAACTACTGAATAACTAGAATGGGCTGTAGATGGAGCTATTTGCTACATCCATTGCAAATAAATATCCATGACAAATAAATATAGCCTATCCATGGCAAATAAATAAAAATATCCGTAATATAAATATCCATAATCCATAATATATATCCATAATAATAATAAATAAAAATATCCATGGCAAATAAATATAGTCTATGAGAGAATGCAATTGCATGTTGCCAGTTCTATTTCACGAAATTTTCATGAGAAAATTATACAAATTTATTTTCATTATAGAAGTTGAATAAATAATTTTTCTTGGAAATCTTGATGGTATGAAAAAGGGAAGTATTTTGTTATCCAGTGGTCCAAATAATAATAGCAATTAGAAAAAATAATACTGATATAGTACGGTATAGTAAACCTTTATCAAATCCTATTTGTTAATTTTGATTACCTCAAAACCCACCCTGTGGACCCTTGTAACCATTCAACTTCATATTTTTTTTTTTTGCAAAATTTGTTTATGGTTTGAAGATTGAACCTTTTTAAGAGAGAAATGTTTTGATGTCTACACTTCGGGGTTTTTATGAACCCACGTTGTTATGAAATGGCATGGCCAATGCAGATAAATTTAACCAATTTTTTTATCGTTGAATAAATAATTTTTCTTGGAATCAAGAATATTTAGAATTTATGCTTTGTTAATGTCTTGTTTTTTTTTTTTTTCATGATATGAAATTTTCCAATTAAAATAATTTTATGTTTACCCCATAATGCACAATAAAAATGAAGTTAATATACCCATTTTCATTTTATTAAAAGTTCATTTGATTATTTATGCAAGATCCATTTTTATTTGTTTTTAAAAGCCTCTCATTATTTTACATTCGTAAGGCAATGAGTCCTAAATGACACGTTTTGATCCTTTTGATATTATTTTAATGATAAAAATTTTTTTGGTGCATTGTCATAAGGCCTTAAATCACTTTGGCCATATTTAGTTTTTTAAACAATACTAACAAGAAAAATACAAGTTTTCATTTGCGATTAAAAGCTTAACTCTGGAAGCAATTCAAGTCTTACTTAATCAAATGAATTCTGTGTCATAGGGGTCGTCCATAAATTACGAAACATTAAAGAGGAGAGGAGGGGGTTTGAAGAAGTTTCGCTGCAATATGTAGGGTAAGGGGAGTCATAGATACTTAAAAATTAGTCATGTTCTGACATAATTCTTTTTATTGAGTCTCATACCAAAATATCAATAAATTCAATTGAAATATAAATAAATTAAAAATGTTACGGTACTACTATATAAATTGGTATATAAATGGACTTTTTTTTTCACTTATGGAATGGTCGATTTATTGAAACTGTTAGATTAAGAAGAAAATATTTAAAACTGATCTATAGTTTTTTCTAGAATCCAATTAAATTAGCGCATTAGACTCAGGGCCTCATCCATGAAAATGTGCACAGCTTGTTGTCACAAATTTCTTGCCTAAGTGACCTTCCTTCATTCATTCATTCAAAAATTGTCCCCAATTTTTTTGTTAGGTGCAGCCCCATTGACAACTAATTCTGATTTTAATTGAAATTCATTTAAATACAAATAAAATTAATGTAACTCATTACTGCTTTATAATTTAGTTTTACTGATTTTACTGATGAGGGGGGTCTTCTTGCAAGCATTACATAATTATTTTGTGGGGGTTCAAGTGAGTGTTACAGGTGCATTTCGCGGGAAGAGGGATTATTTAAAATACTCTAAATTTGCATTATGTAATTTATGGACAACTCCATATGTCATATTTTCTAAATTTTGTTTGGCATTAAGAGCTTAACTTGTGTCCCTAGAATCAGCAGTGTGTGTGATATACTGCAGAAATTGTACGTTGAATTTGGCTCTGAGTTAAGAAAATGATATTTGAAAAACTATTTTTTCATAGTACTCATGATAGGTGGGTCGCATTTTAGTCAAACTTTCCACTAGTAAAATTGTGGAAAGCAAGAGACTCGGAAAGGAAACATGTATGCAGTTTCCTCAGTGTTTCAGATGAACATGAGAAATTTGTTAGACATGTCATTCAGAAAAAAAGCCCAAACATTGGAACACCTCCCAGTGATGGCCATGAGAAACATACTCCAATATTTCTGCGGAGTGAAGAGGACTCATGAAGTAAGAGCTTATTTATTGTCTTACCCCAGAAGAAGCATTTGCAAGAAGTATCACTGTTCCCAAGTGAATTAGTAAATAATGTCTCAGTTATACACAGGGAACACAATGAAAACAGTGTCTAGATTTATCTGTGAAAGGGAAAATCATGCTTTAAAACTCTCTTTGAAGAAACCTGGCATAGGTACATGTCACAAATGTAATGTCATATGAATGATGAATGGTCACTGAAAATAAAAGTTACAAAAGAAACTAGTAATGCACCATATCAAGAAAATTTCTCATTCAAACTAAAAATACATCAAGAGGCGGCTGACTTTCTTACTTAATATAAGGAAATGAAAAAATCTGTAAACAAGGTAATTCTACAAAATGTTTCAGCTAAGCAATGCCTTCCTACTCCATGCTTTGATTTTGCTAGAGCACTTTACCAACATCAATTAAGGACGTTCTTTTTAACAATACAAGTCAGTGGTAGAACCCAATCAATTTCAGATGGTATGCATGTAGCCTTAGCTGGTAAGGGGCAAACAAAATAGCTTCATTCTTATATTTTAGCCTGTCAAATGTGCCCCAATATGTTTCAGAAATTATTTTTGTGTTCTGGCACATGTGGAGGTCAAAATAAAAACTGATTTATTGTGACAATGTTCATGAAGGCCATGACAGATTTGCCTCACCTCAATGTAATCAATCACAAATTCCTAATGAATGTAACATCAACCATCCCATAACAGAGAAACAAAAGAAAACAATGTGAGGTTTCACACCATCCTTATAATTAGTATCAGTTGGTGAGGAACACTAAAAAAAACACTTAATTTAACGTTGCTGAATTAACCCAATGTCAGTTTTATGGCTTAGCTGGACACCTTAAAATCAAATTTGATTTTTGGAAAGTACAACACAGAAGGAGAATTTTACTCATGACATGCAGTTTAATGGCTTCAGTACACAAACAATGAAGGAATGTTCAAGAACAAGAATTCCTGGGTGATAAAACTTTCAAGATATTGAATTCCTGAAGAAGGGGTACCAATGTTAACCTGAAACGAAATTACCATTAACAACCATTTACCTGAAAAGAAATACAAAAACTTGTGCCTACATCCAAAGGAAAGAAAGATTTATTAGACCTGTTTTTATTGTATCATCTGTGTTCCATGATTATTATATCTTTGTCTTCCATGCCTTCCTATGTATCCTGATGTAATTACACAAAATCAGGATCTATTTGAAATTGAGCTGGAATAGCATTATAGTTCTTTTTTAACATGAACTTCTGTTCATATTAAATTGTTAAATATTAACATGGTTTAATAGAAAATTTGAGCATTTCTTTTTTTGATTTAATTGTGTGAACTGTCCCTGTCATCTTGTGTGAATTTTTTTGGCTAAATAAATTTAAGTCTCAAGTCAAATTAAGTTCATAAAATCATATCATAAATAGACAGAAGGAAGTAAGTCAGTTTAGGGGATAAAAAGAGCAGGAAACAAATTTAAGAGATAATGGAAAATTGGGCTGTCAGATAAGCAATATCCAACATGTAATTAATCGCTGTTACTCTTCAACATAATAAATATGTCAGATTCCTGAAAAGATTTTTTTTTCTGCTTTCCTGAGAAAGCAATGTCTTTGGCTTAAGCCCCTTTGACCATGCACCAAAGTTTTGACACCATTATTTTTCAAATGCATTAAACCAAGTATCGTGTTTTCATACAATTTTTTTTCCGCACTGAAATTAATTTATAAGAATTTTTTATAATAAAAATTAAGATAAAATTCATAATTTATCATTTGCTAACCCCTAAGGACCCCATTTGGTCCTTCCACACCAGGGTCAGCAAGAACTTATCTACCGCCCTGGAAAGAATTATTAATAATGTATGTACTAATTATGAAATAAAAGTCTCCAATCTCTTGTGCGTCAAATTTTTAGCTACAATTCCACCAGAATAATTTTCTATTTAATTTGATCATATTAATAAAAATTATCAGACATCAAATCTTTTGCTGCATATGATTTAACTACGTACATATTTTGTCTGATGAAAAGAACAAAATGAATTCATTAAATCACTTAGACGTACGGATTCTTAAACATTCCCACTGTTATGAGCTTATAAAAACAACTATAAATACAGAGTACAATTGTACATAAACATGTTGAGATTCTACATAATATAGATAATTTAATAGTAGGATTTCAGGATAAAAATATGAATATCTATGAGTTGGTACCAAAGAGAAATTTGAATCCTTCCATTCCCCTTGTGGTTTGGTGGACATGAACTGGTGCTGTTTAGTGGTTTCATTTCAACATGGTTGCAGCTATGAGAGATGCAGAGGGTCCTATGTACAGCCCTTACTAGAAATAATATTTGAAAAGATCTGTTCATGTTTATACAAATATACAATTTCACATTGAACAAATTGTTGTGGAGAGATTTCGGGATGTTATTCATCTTCTGTCAGAAGGTAGAGTGAGTGTCATAAGTCGTAATAAAAGGAATGTAACTACTTCAAAAATTTTACTGGAAGCAGAAAGAAAATATGATGAACTTCTGGGATATTTACTGCAAAAAATGAAATTAAAAGGACGACAATGTCCAATATTTCAATTTAAATATTATTCTGTATTGACATTCTTCTAAAGAAAGATGAACAAGAAAATGTGTCACATATATGTATTTGGTTGTAACTTGCAAATTTTCCATGAATTCTCTCTACATATTTCTTTTAATGTGATATTGTATTCGCAAAAATTTGCTAAGCATCTTTGAAAGGTATCATTTTTAAAATCTGGGCAATTATGTGTTGAACAGGACAGAAAGTCAATCAATATTTCTTCTTGATTGTCAATGAATGTTTACAAATAAAAGTATCCAAAGTTTTTTATGACAATCATTTATTTCAGCAATTGCACAACGTTTCATAACTAGTTTTGTTACATCATCAGGTGCTAAACTAATGGAACACAGAAACTGTTATTCTACATATCAATTAGTGTAATTACTAGAATAGTTCACAAACACTACAATTGTCTCAAAAGTATTGAGTAAAACTATTGAGTAAAATTATCTCAAAATCAAACATATCTACTACAAAAGAGATCCTTTTAAACTTATAATTTTTTTACAAAACAACCAAAGAACAACACAACAAAACAAAATCAATACAATACCAAATGGACACTCACCTTAGTGAGGGAACGCTATCCCATTGAATTACCTCAACAGCAGAACATTCAAGGAAACATTACGAAATACCTCACTCTCACTCAGATAGTCCTCTGCATCCTAGTGTAGGGCCTCAAATGTAAATGGTCCTTTATTTTCTTCCAGATAACTGTCAGTGTTAGATAGATAGAAACTTTATTCTGCAATTAGGTTGATATTGCCTAGTGGCAGAATACAGTAACATGGAACTAGATACAATTTCAAATAATAAATTGAAAAATGCAATAAATGATTGGTTGTACCCTTCCTAGCAAACGCAAATACATCCAGTCTACTCTGGATATAGAGAACAGTGAACCTAAGTCACTGGTCCCATTTCCCTTAAATTACAAATAAGCATAAGAAGATTTGGTGATAGTGAACTCTGAACCATGGCTATAGTGAGCATACAAAATACATCCTAGAAATTAATTCCCTTCTGGAAAAAAAAATATATATATCGCCTCAGTGCCACTAATTCCAATACTAGACAGCTTGGAAAAAATATCCCCAGCCAAACGTCATAATTAAAGAAGTTTCCCCTCAGGTGGAGGGAGCAGACTTGGAATATTTCATTCAGTGATCAGTTTCTTGCACCATACCGAAAGGTTCTCTTAGGTGAGAAAAAGATCTTCAGAGAGTAGGGTGGTGTTCCAACAATGCAAGAGGCATTGAAGGAAGTCAACCCTGCATTACGATATGTAGAGACAGTGGACAATGCAGAATCAAGTAAGGAGAGAGCATGAACATGAGAAGGATCTAGAAAAATTACTAATGAAAATTGTATGAAGAAAACAATTGAACATTATTTTTTAAGGTGAAATGAAGATAATGAAATTTTCAGTTGATACTGTTAATGTCTCGCTGTATCTCATATTAATAAAATTAACCAATGTGGAGAAATTCTATTTAATTTTGACATCACCAGCTATAATAAACTTTTGATACTATAGTGAACCAAAAATGTTAGTCCCCAGAGCTTCACAATAAACAAAGTTGACTGTATATACTCACATGTACATAAATAAAATTACAGACTATATGAGCATACAGGTATTTAAACCAAGCATATTCAAACAACTAGGGATAAAAATTGTACCTAACAACACAATATAATAGCAAATAGTAAATATTGTTTAAATTATATAGCATCATAGGCTTTCAAGGCTGGAATCAATATACGAGAAAGTTTCTGGGCTGTTAGGCCATGGTCCAGTTGGCATTAAAGGGCTGCCCCAGATACTGCACCCGTGACCCTGCCGCCACTGAGGATGTCCATGTGGACAAAATGTTTGACCCTGCAATGCCAACCTGCATCACAGCCTACCAGCCTGGAAATACCTCTTATATTGTTAAAATTGTTTGTTCAATTGCAAATATTAAAATAAAGAGAAATTAAATAGGAAGTGCATTTTTGAAAGGGGTTGTACAAACAATGATGTTTTAAAGCCTGGCCATAGAGAACAGTCACCAAAGGCCCTTGAGTTCCAGAACTGTTCAGAGAAAATTTTTTCAGAATAGTGTAATAACGGCTCAGACGAAAACTTGTTTCAATATAATTTTTCATCACTGATGTATGAAAATGCCACTTTTTTCCACTTTTACAGTCAGGAAATGTGTCTAAATCTTGCACTTGTACTAAAAGTAGTGAATACTTAAAATACTTTTCTTACAATTCATTTTCAGAATTGTAGAATGTTAAAAATGTTTAAATTTATTACTTTTGACTTTTAATAATTATTTAATCAAGAAATTAATATTTTATTAATTAAATGTCAGTTTTGAAGGGTAATGGGACTACAATATTGAACTGTCTTTAGATAATGTGCATCAAAAGTGCTATCCTGTATTTTTATAAAAGATATTTAACTTAGATAAACCATTAAATTCTGTGCACAGAAATGTCAACATTTTCTTAATTAATAACACAGGAATTCATATAACGTATACTGTATTTCCTCAAACATAAGCCCACTTTTTTTTAATATTTGGAAACATAAAATAGAGAGGAGCTAATACGTGAGATTCTTGAAATGAAAGGAAATAATTTAAAAAAAAATTATTTATCAAATTAAATGAATAGATATTTTAATTTTCGACATCCCACTTGCAATTTTCTTAGGATCTGCTGACTATGAAAATTGCAGGGAATTAATAGTTTATAAACAACATTAATGCAATGAATTACTCACAAAGTTTTCCAAAATTTTCATTAAAAAACCTGAGGGGAGCTGATACATGACGGAGTCCTGTATTTAAGAAAATACAAAAACTGGGTATCCGTTGGAAAAAAAACTTTTTTTGTATGACAAAAAAACTTAATTTTTTAATATAAGGGGTCGAATATTTTTTTCCCACTAGCATAAAATTAGCCTTAAATTTTTGCATTGAGTGATGTTAGACGTTTTTTAGTTTTTGTGTATATAAGTTCATAAGAACGTATGCCATCTGTTTCACTGTGTACAACACGGAATTTCCGAGAATAAAGGTGGGAATTTTTTTTAGAGCCTAAAAGTGACCTTAACCTTGGGGAAGCGTGTCGTATTTTTTTCTGAAGTTTTTGAGTTTTCGTGTATGTTAGTCCATAAGAACGTAGTTTACATATTTTCTATGCAAATTGAGTGGACGCTGCTAGCTTTAGAGTAAATTTAGCATCACCCACGGTTGGAAGAATCCCACAGAGTCTAAAATTCGCGAATATGGCACTTAATTAGCCTAATATTAGACTTTAATTTTGCATATGGTTTGGTATTGTTTCGTTTTTCTGGTGCTGGTAGCTTTAAATGTCTCAGCAAATCGAAATCCTATTTGTGGGATCTGATGGACTTCAGTGTGTGTTTAATGCAATACTATATGTTCCAAGTTTCTCTCTACTGTATAAATTTGTCAATACTGCAGTAGTTGTTCTTTTTGATTTGCCGATAACGTACATTTTTAGCTTCTTAATGGTTATCTACTGCCCCCTTCTCATAAGAGCACATTCTTTTTAGTTTGTTTCCGAGTAGCTGTAATAATGCCATCGCCAGTGACGTAATTGTAAGTTCTCGGAGACCCCAGGGCAGAAGTACAAATGGGGCACTTAATTGCGATTGCCAGACGTGAAATCAATAATTTAATTTCTTTTTGAGATACCGAGCGGTCAAAGGGGCAAGTGCACTTTCTGTGAAAATTGAGTTAAAAGCAGAAATGTATAGTTAAAGTACACACAGTGACTGAAAATTATATCAGTGAAAACGTCACAGGTACTGAGATGTATATTTAAACACGTGAAAAATGTATCTACAAATAAATACAACTAATAAACTTTGAACTTTTTCTCACAACTGTAAAAGTATTACTTAGTCCTCCTTGGCCCTCTCGATGCCTCATTTTATAGGCATACAGCAATGTGCATAAGACGTTAATGCGGCATTTAATTTGAGATCGCAAAATTATAAAGATGATCTCGGGGAATATGACCCTCGTGGATTCCCCTTGACATTGCAGGACGGCGTAAATTATTACTAAATTATGGAATCAACAAGCTCCTTGCATCATAGCCATAAATACCGCTATTTACCGACTTATTTTCTCTCAATAAAATCAAAATATCTTCGTCTTTCATTGTGGAGAAACATTGTGATCGAACGTATTATACTGAGTTAACGCAAAGTATGTCCCTGACAAAGCTGTGTTCTTTGCGCGAATCCTCATTATCGTGCTCATATTTGTGAGGCGCTATCACTCAATTGACGTCTCAATCAACATTGCGCTGAATCTATTTCTAGATTTTCGTCGCTCCAAAGAAACGGTCTTCCCATCAAAATAAAATAACAATGAAACTTTTTTGCCATTCGTTTGAACTAACTGTTGGCCATTTTGACCGTATGCACAGTCGCAAATCGAGGAACCATTTTCGCAAGACGACTGTAAGTAGCGAGTCTAAACGTATCATCTGTGCTTCAATACACTACAAGATTTCAAAGGCAAAATATACTACCCCTCTGCTGTTTTGCCGATCACAATCGTTGACGAATTGTTTATAAGGAGTGTGCGCGTCATCTGACGATATTCTTCAGAACTGCAATCGTTACACAAGTTTTAAAAAGTAGTGAATATTCTTAATTGCTTTTCGAAACACGTAATTTTGTATTCCTGGAAACAAAATAATATAAAGCGAATGACGAATGAAGTGGCTTTCTTTTAATTTAATCCATTGCGCATTTCGAATTTGAGAGGAGTAATACTTCAATGTCTTTGAATAGTACCTAAACAAGACATTCATTAGTTTATGAAATCCAGCTTAGAACACACATTTGTTATAGAAATGCCAAATGCCGCACCCCAGTGACATCCAGCAGCCAAAAGGAGAACTCTTTCGTGCAGCTAGCATACTCGAGTAAAATGCTCGAATGCGGGGCACTAGTGGGTACCAGGCGCAGTTAGTTGAAATCAACATTCTCTGAAGCTAGAAAAAGCCCCAGGAAGAAAAAAAAAGTAGGTGTTCCTCATGAACGCGGAATGAGTACTTTCTCAAGTGTGCAAATATTACATCTGCGATAGGCATAAATGATTTGTTCAAGTTACCAATATAAGTGATTGTCCTTCATAGTAAATGAAACCACCTCATTGAATCTGAAACGTGGGAACGTGTCATCTGCATCAACTGTTTCGTAACTGTGTCATAACTCATTTTTCATACAAAGAGTGCCCAATGAGACTTGTGCACTTTCGAAAAACTTCGTTATTGTACTACACTTCCACTTGTCTATCCATATCTGCCTTTTCATGGTACGAACGATAAGTTGCATGGAAATCTCAATATACACAACGAAATCGTTATGCTTTCCTGAAATAGAAGCAGCGTAAAAACAACACAGACTAGTTAAGGGGGGAACTGAAATGGGGAAGAATACTGTACTTTACTTTACTGTACTGTACTTTACTGAATGAGGAAGAATAAATAATTGTAAGAGAGATTTTGTAACTAAGATGTTTCAATTTGTAAAAGTTAAACTAAAATGTTGTTCAACATGACTATACTTCGGATTTTCTAACGTGGCAGCTGAGGGTAGTATCTCCAAGATGGAATTCGGCACGACTTTTTGAGTCATTCTCAGTCGTGCCGCAAGATGTCGCACAATCGCGACCGCATCAAGCAGTGCTGCAGGTCAAGCGACTCTGGTGGCAGGACGAGAATGACTCAAAAAGTCGTGCCAAATTCCATCTTGGAGATACTACCCTCAGCCGCCACGGTAGAAAAACCCAAGTATATCTTGGCAATAGCATTGGAAAGAAAGTGACGCGTAATCAACACCCGCTGAAGTGGCGTAAGGCATGATGACTAGAAACCGAATTTTTATGCAATTACATATTTTTTGTCTTTCTACTTAACGTTTTCAAAACTGTAATCTTGGTGAATCGTTACGATACTAACACAATATCCATAACAGATATTTTTACATATTTAGCCTTTTTTAATTTTGCTATTTTTACAAAAAAAATTATTTTATCAATTTCCTTTATGTTATACATATTTTTTTAAAAAAAACCAAAAAAAAATTTTTTCAGTTATCTCAGGGGGGTAAATTGTTCATTTTAACATAATTTCCTAAAAATTTGGCTGGAAGTGCGTGTCAGCGACTGTGACCATTTTCACCTTTAGGTGTGAAAAGTATCACTGACGCCGGGATCTTTAACCCTAATTTCCGAGAAAATTTGGCTGTCGCCGACGTGTAACACTTCATAAGAATGCTGCACGCTGAAGTGATTCTTTGCTGGTGGTAGATATCGTACGAGGGCCTCAGTTTGTACGATGGTTTCTATTTCGTCTAGTCTGGCTGCTAAATTGCCGTTTTGGATAGAAAAAGATGAAGCTTTTATTACTGACGGGAAAGGTGAACGGTGAAAATTGTGCATCAACTTGTGCTCTTCATATGATTTTTAAAACGTTTGTATTATTTTTAAAATTTGTTTAGGAAAATTTTGATAAATTTAATTTCGAATTAGGTAACTGTGTTTATAATTAGTGTATTCTAATATTACATATTATATCTGATTTTACATATTTGTTACATATTCTCACTTTTCTTTTCGTATTTATGTACCTAGATATTTGGACGTTTCATACTACATATTGTTCTGGTCTCTAATGATGACAGTGCCATTCCTCCGGCAAGGTCTGAAGAAATTCATTTTCTACTAAATTTGAGTGCAAGGGAGGTCCCAGGGTTCGAGTCCTGACGGTGGCAGACTTTTCGGTAAATAGCTCGACCGAAGCACACTTACATGCACTTTACTACCACAAGTCAGAAGACTAGCCGGGGACTTAGAGCATGTCCCGGCTGAAGGGAAAGGGGGGCCGGCGGTGGGAGATACCTTGATGGGCAAGCCGCCGATTAAGCCGGTGTTCTTCCCCCTTCCAGCGGGAGAACACCGCCACCTCGTGATAAAATCGTGCACTGCACTTACTAATTACTGTAGCTGTTGATGCGTTCAAAGACACGAAATAATGAATCAATCGAATTATTTGCCATGCGGATATTATTCAGGTACTGAAAAAATGTATGAAAATATCGTTGTGTGTATCCAAATAGAATGAGTATATCACATCTTCTTTCATCTTAAATTTCAAAATATGTTAAATGGTTTTCAGCAGGGTGCAAATTCGTTATTTTCTCCAGGAGGGAGGAAGGCGATCAAAATTGCAGGGGAGGGCAATAGACGAACTGATTGGAGAAATGATTTTTCTTCGAAACCATGTCTTTGCTTTCGCAGTATATTGTATAGCCTGTACTAGATTTTTAAGTGGAAATTTCCTTCTCCAAGAATCTCCCATAGCGGGGCACCACACTAGCCGGAACAAGCTTTAAGCTCCCGACATAGTGCTTGTATGAGTGTGCGTTTATGCAAGGAAGAGGAAGGAAAAGATCGCGCGTGGTCAATGGCCGGATTGTTAGGACACTGAGATATTCGCCTGGCGCTGATCGGAGAAACCACGGAAAACTAGCGATCAGAGCAGCCGGCCTCTAGAATTGTTCTTCAGACTGCCATTGAGTTCAACTTCGCTATCTAGCTAGTATCAAAAGCCTCCACCCTTGGCACTCGAACTCTAGGACGTCCCGGTCAGTCGCTGCAGAGACAGCAGCAACGCTGGTTTTGAGATAAACGCGGCCGGTAAACCTTAGTACATAGTAGTTTATACAATTAGTTTATAATGTTAAGCTTTATTGCCTGAGTATGTGTTTTGAAAACGAGCGAAGTTAGGAGTAAGTTTTCAAATTTGTACGAATGCAATAAAGCAACATTATAAAAGAGTTGTATACGCTATTTTTTTGTATCACAGCATTAATTTTTTTTTTAGAGAATCAAACTTCATTTTGCGAAACAACTTTCTTGTGACGTCTCGGGTATTTGACATCTGTGAAAGAAAACGGAACGGTGATCGGCTGTTATCGCTACCTCCCAAGAGTATCTCGTTGCGATTGGTTGAATGTGTGATGAGCCCTCAGATTTTAGAAGTAATGCTTATTTAGTTTCTTGCGGAGGTTGTGGAAAATAATTGCAGATGTTTACGAATCATGAAAAAAGAAGATCTTCTGAAATAATCTAAAAGATCTACTCTAATAGTGCCTAAAATGTCCTAAAAGGGCGGTTGATGCCCATTTTGATACATTTTGCCCAAAACTTCATAAAACAAGTAATTTTGCAGAATTATTATATTTTTATTAGTCATTTTTTAAATTTGTTATACCAAAATGCAAATACTGTCCCGAATTTGCCGAAACGTGAATATTCCCTGATCGACAAATACGCAATCGACTACGCACCGAAATCTCTTTACCAATCTCTTTATCAATCGTATCATTCATGTTATTTATGATGTGCTTTTTTATCAAAATGTGAGACAATTAATCGCAAGTGTTGGTTACTGTTTGAGTTTTTACAGCGTCTTTCGCTGTATATAAAATACGATTATTCATTCAAAAACTTAACATTCAGAATACTATAACACTATAATTTAACACATCATTATGTTATGAAGATATTCGGTATTTATTCCACATAAAAATGTTTTGTCAATAAAAACAAATATTGGTGTTTGAAAATCAATATTTTTTCATTTTGTTTAAATGAATATATGTATTTACTGTATAAAATTAGTAATATCAATTTAATTATTTATCAAAGTCAGCAAAAACATCAATATTAATCAAAGATGAAAATTTAAGCGGTGGGGTCCGTATCTCCCTCCCTGAATAATCAATCCCTCGGGATGTGCGGAGGGATGTTTTGTTCCTTGTTATTGCTGAGTTCGTATATCTGTTTCTTTAGTACGTTTCGTTATTCCCGTCCGCTTCCCTACATGTTTTTGTTTGTCTGCATGCTGGATGTGAAGGCGCGGTAACATCTCTTCGAAAGACCTCTGGCTCCTAAGGAATCAAAAGATTGAGTTCCGTCCTTTTTAGCAGCAAAGTGGCCGTCCATAAATTATGTGAGGCGATTTTGGTGATTTTTCGACTCCCTCCCCCCTTCTAATCTCACGTGAGATTTTTCAAAATGCGTATTTTTAATGTAAATACGATAATTTGTGATTGATTGCATTTGGGATTTATTTAAAAAATATAATTTGCTTACTTATATTTATGACTAGCATTTAGAAAATAGAGTGACTGAAATACAATGAATATTATGGTACTTCTAAAAACGCTCGGTAACAACATTTCTGTAAAAATACAGGTAATGAGATTTATCTCATTAATCATAAAAAACGTTTGGTAATATTTGTTAGATTCTTTTTCGCAGTATACTATGCTACTTATTGTAGCATTCACTTTTGCGCGATAGAAATTATTGTGCACAATTTAGCCATATTTTACTATAGAAACGTGTTTTACTTAAATTGTCACAGTTTCCTCGAAATTTAGCACTACTTTTTGCGAAAAAAAAATTACGTGAAATTTGCCGAAATCCCCCACTCCCCACGTAAGATTAGGTGAAATTCGCTGTACCCCCTCCCCCTCCTAAAGGCCCCCCTGAAAAAAGCATGAAACATGGGTACGGCGCTCGCATGTTCTAAATGGTAACCCAGCACCCAAGATCCAATTTGTTTTCTGTCGATACGTGCGGGTGTTGGTGGAGGAGACAAGTTCTTTCCGCAAACCTCACTACCAGGTCTCTAAACGTCTGGCACAAGTATTATTATTAGATAAATTATTGTTTTAATTCCCACTTATTACAGCAATTCAAATATTTTAAAATCTGAATTAAATAAATATTTTTAAAAACAACCAGTAGAACTTTTACAACTAGTAGAATAGTTTAAATTGCCTTTTATATTTGTGTCTGAAAAGAAACGTGTCTTAAAAAACATTTAATGGGGCTCCTGATATAATTTATTACTATTATCTGGAGCCTCCTCTCAGGTTGGGCCACTAAACAACTGCCCAGATTGCCTCGGAGGAAGTCAGCCCTTGCCTGTCACATTCGCAGCCTTTCCTTCTCCGAAGTTCTTATCCCCTCCCCAAAGCACCGCGTTTCAGAAGGAGGCGTGGGAATCCCAGAGATCACGTGCCAATCGGTGTTCACTTTGAAGCGGGATGTGGATATTAGAAATACAACGTGATGCGGGAGTGGGAGTATAGACCGGCTTGATTGATTGATTGATTTTTTCGTGATTCCAGGCGCGTCAACTGCTTCGGTCATTAGTCCCGTTAGTGTAGTGCATGCTTTTTTTTCTCGGGAGATGGCGGTGATCTTCCCCGCTGGATGGCGAAATCCGGCGCCGACCTACCGTCGGCTAGTGGGGTTTCCCTAACCAGGACTCTCCCACCAACGGGGCACCGCCCCAGTCGTGATTTTCGATGCAAAATACTTCGTTTCAGGGAAGCGAATATTTCTATTATCAAATTTTGTTGACAACATTTGTTGCAATCATTTATTCTGAATTCAACTATAGTTGGTAAATGAATGGAGGTAGTAGATATTGTGGGACTCAAAGAAAAAAAAGAAACGTGCGCGTAGAACAACACTGGTCTTAATCTGAATTTTAGATGGTGCCGTCTCATGACATGATTGTCCATTTTCACAATTTTCGAACATTCACTATTTTAAAAATAAAAGGAGCGTATTTTAAGTCAGTTAAATAAAGAAGAATTTGCAAACTACACTTGCATCATACAATCTCCAAATACACAATTTGATTACAACTGTTAACTCTTTTAACGATTTTCAAATGTAAATAAGTAAATTGTTCTTAACAATTCTTGCCAAAAATGCTCATATCCATCAGTATTCAGAATTCAACTTGAATACGAATCGCAGAATTTAAGAAAACGTGTACAAAATATTCTCCCCATAGTACGTCACATGCAGATTTTAACTTTTTGACGTTAAATGAATAAAAAATAACTTATTCAAAATTTCCTATTTGAAGTTTTATCTAAATATACTTTAAACACTTGGGGAAACGGGTAGGCAGTGGCGGATACAGTGAGGGTCATGGCCCCCAAACATCCTAGAGTTTTTGCTTGTTACCTTCCTATATTTTGGCAAAGTTAACTTCATATAACTTCATGCATAGTATCATACACACTACAAAAATAATATACAGTATAATAACAGATATTTTTTTATTTAAAAAATCTATAATGCCCCCCTCCCCGCCCCCCAAAAATGCCTGTATCCGCCCCTACGCCTTGGCACGTATTACTTTGCTTACTTTGTCTCCTTAATATATCTACTTCAAAATTAAATGAACTTTTGTATCATCGTGTGAAATTTAAACCTACCATACTTGTATTTTAATGTTTCTCCGAGCTTTATTGTTCAAACCAGAATCTTTTATGAAATAAACGCAAAACCTACACTATTATATAAAATGAGAACAGTTATGCGAATAATCTTAGGGTTGGATTGATTGATGATTCTGGGCGCGTGAATTGCTATGGTCATTAGTTCCGTACGTGTAGTGTATATTTTTATCACGGGAAATAGCGGTGATAAAACATGCACTTTCCCGGCTGAATGGTGAGATCCGGCGTCGATTTGCAGGATTTTTCCCAGACAGTATCTCCCACTAGCGGGACACCGCCAGAGCCAGGACAAACTTTAAGCTGACGTCTGGTCTCCCGACATGTGTGGTAGTGTAGTGCATGTAGGTTTGTCTCCCGACATGTGTGGTAGTGTAGTGCATGTAGGTGTGTGTGTGTGTGTAAGGGATTTAGGTTAAGACAAGGAAAGGGCAAGGAAAATTACGCGCGGTCCGTGGCCCGTTTGTTATCGTACTGCTCCAGCATTCGCCTGGAGTTGATTGGGGAATCCACGGAAAACAACTGATCAGGGCAGCCGGCCGCTAGAATTCTCTTCCATTCGACAGCTATGTCGCTAGTGTTGAAAAGTCTGCCACTAGGACCTCCCGGTTAGAAGTTCTTTAGTGACATCAGTAGATGCCCCGAGCCACCTCAGTCAGTGAATAAACTGAGGGAAAAGTGCAAGCAAAACATGTGGCGGCGCATTCAGAACCAGGAACAGCTGTGCTCAGCTTGTGTCTCCAAGCTCGAGTGGTAATCTCATTAGCAGTATCTCTCAAAACATGAATTAGGAGAGGAGTGATGCATCGGACTTTGTTCATCAGAGTAATTCCATTTATCAAGAGCTTCTTTGGTATACGTCGATCAAATCGAATTATGTTCTTGACACACAATATTGGTGATACTCCATGGGTATTAAGTATAATTGTATAGTAGCTGTGTCAATCATGAAGAACAGTCATGATGTTGTTTGAATTTAATTTTTGGAAACTGCTAATAAAATCGCTAGCCTTAATTGACAAAAATGTGTTTGAATGTTAACATTATTTCCTTGAATCCTTATTGCGTCTTTTTTCTAAGTATTATTACGATATTATTATACCAATATTATAAACGACATTTTCTGTTGCAAGAAATCGTTTATAAAAAGGACATTTTTATAAACACATGATGACGTATTAGATTTTACGGCATCAATGACTGCGTTATCACTAGACCTCGGAATTTTAGGCACAAAAAGTTAAGATTTAGGCACCAGAAATATGTAAGAAAATTATAAAATTAGGTTCTATTAGGCAGGAAAAGTGACAACAAAAGTGACACAAAAGGATTGAATGAGGCATTTAAAAAATCATTAGACATTCGACGAAGTTATGTTTCTGACATCTAAAACTGATCACAAAATGTTTACCTTCAATCATTTTTATTATTCAGGAAAGTATTTTTACATTTCTGAGAGTGACTACAGGCGTATTGTTTTATTCTTAATTATTAAACAGCGCAGTCTAAAATCAAGATTCGAACTGAAACACACACATTCTCTCTCTCTCTCTCTCTCTCTCCCTCTCTCTCCCTCTCTCTCTTTTTTTACTTTCTAGGGGCTCAAGACATTTTTATCAGTTTCTCTTTTCCGACCTGTTTCTCCTCGCTTGGATTGCATAGAAGACGCGTCTCTGCGATAAGTCTCGATTTGATACGATGAACACTATGATTTTAAGTGTGAACTACGCATGATGTAAATGAATGAGAGCTCTTCAAAGATGAGAATAATCTCGGGGTACACGTAAACAAAATTACAGTATAATTTCGATATGTGCAGTATCCCAAATTCTAGAAAAGCGCGTTTCGCTATTTTTATCTTCATACGTATGGGGAGGGGAATTTGGTTTTCAGATGCCAGATTTTTTTCTACGAGATTCTAGGTTTTGTATAAATACTCTGACTCCACTGACTGCTCTAGTAATTTATGAGAAACTGAATAATGTTATAACTCTTCCACTCAGAAAACAAATCGATTAGTTCTTCAGGCATCAATATATGTTCATCGATTCAAAAACTATGAGGAAAAATTAATGGAAGAGTGTATAACCCTCGGCATTTGCAAAGTTAGTGAGACATATTCCCCAATCCTGTAAAAAGTACTTCTTGAGGCTAGCCTTTACTGCTGTGTGGGTTTTGTAGTTCGTATTCCTTCTAAAGGTCAACTCAGTTCTGTTACCTGATTAGCTAGTGGCTTCTAATCGACTTTCTTATCCAGCTCAAGAAAACAAGTGAACTTGTTGGTCGTCTGGCTTCGTTTAAACTGCAACTCGTGCGTGTTCTCATAGCTATAATCTCATCGTCCTTCTTTCTCGAAGTGTTTGTTTTTATTGCAGTCTATCACTGTGCAGTTGTGTGCAAACATCACACAACATTGACTTCAGTTGTCGCTCTATCGCTCTCACCCGTTACTTGATGCTCTCGCTTCTGCACTCGTTAGTAAATGCATTATCGCCAATACATATATTTCACAATGAAACACTGCAGCGCCTCTAACCGGGAGGTCCTAGGTTCGAGTCCTGACGGCGGCAGGATTTTCGACACTAGCTTTTCAGTTACGTCGAATTCAACTGCTGTCTGGAGGAGAATTCTAGCGGCCGGCTGCTCTGACCGGTAGTTTTCCGTGGTTTCTCCGATCAACACCAGGCGAATGCCGGAGCAGTACCCTACCAAACGGGCCGCGAACCGCGCGCGATCTGTCCTTCCTCTTCCTTGTTCTATCCTCTCCCCTTACACACACACTTACACTAACATGCACTACACTACCACTTATTCCGGGAGACCGGTCGGGAACTTACAACTTGTCCCGACTAGGGGCGGTGTCCCGCTGGTGGGAGAGTCCTGGTTAGGGGGAAATCCCACTAGCCGACGGTAGGTCGGCGCTGGATCTCGCCATCCAGCGGGGGAAGATCACCGCCATCTCCCGAAAAAAAACATGCACTTCACTCACGGGACTAATGACCGAAGCAGTTGACGCGCACGGAAACACGAAGAAATCAATCACAATGAAATGTACCTAACATTCGCCTCCGTTATCACATCTTAATTTAATTCTTCTGCATTTGTCTGGCATGAGACTAGTTTGTATGTTGCGTTTCATTGAAGAAATTCATTTCTGTGGTCTGCTATTTTCTCCCCTTTTTTCTCTGGGGTCAAAATTAGGAGTTGTGTGCGTTTACGTTCATCATCTATTATTTTTATAATATATTTCCAATGTTATCTAAGTCCTTTTCATTATTTCCCCTTCACTATCACAAACGTAAAATGAAGATTTGTCAACGTAGTGATAGTGCTTCGAAAATCCACTGCGACAGTGTTGTTGAAGTCTCTCCAAAGTCTGGGGCATGATACGTAGCACTGCATCCAACAAATGCAATTGTTAGCGGTGGAAGTTGTAGGCTGCGGTTTCTCGGCCGCGTCCACACAGGTGCAGCAGCAGCTGCCGCCGAATTTTGTTTTTCCGTCTCCCCCGCATCTGTCACTATTAGCATTCCATTTCCTGCCACCGCTAGTACCACCGCCTCCTTGCCACCCCCACTGCCACCGCCATCTTCACGGCCACCACCACCACCGTCACCGTCACCGTCACCGTCACCGTCACCGTCACAGTCACTGCCACCGCCACCTTCCCCCCACGCCCGCGCCCCCCACCGCCACCGCCACCGCCACCGCCACCGCCACCGCCACCGCCACCGCCACCGCCACCGCCACCGCCACCGCCATCGCCTCGCCTCGCCTCTGCCTTCGCCTCCCTCGCCTCTCCTCGCCTCTCGCTCTTCGCCTCTGCCTTCGCCTCTGCCTTCGCCTCTGCCTTCGCCTCTGCCTTCGCCTCTGCCTTCGCCTCTGCCTTCGCCTCTGCCTTCGCCTCTGCCTTCGCCTCTGCCTTCGCCTCTGCCTTCGCCTCTGCCTTCGCCTCTGCCTTCGCCTCTGCCTTCGCCTCTGCCTTCGCCTCTGCCTTCGCCTCTGCCTTCGCCTCTGCCTTCGCCTCTGCCTCGCCTCTGCCTTCGCCTCTGCCTTCGCCTCTGCCTTCGCCTCTGCCTTCGCCTCTGCCTTCGCCTCTGCCTTCGCCTCTGCCTTCGCCTCTGCCTTCGCCTCCGTTTTTGCTACCGTCTCCACCTTTACCTCCGTCTTCGCCTCTAGCACCGCCTCCATTTCAGCCTCAGCCTCCGCCTCCCCCAACGTCACCGCCGTTGTCTCTGTCACCTCCACCCCACTACCACGGCCTCCGCCTCCGCTGGCGCCACCGAGGTGCCGCCTCCGCAGTGGCGGCGGCGGCGGTGGCGGCGGCGGGCGGGCCGCGCGGGCGGTGGAGGGTTCGGGGCGGGGAGCGCGCGGCGGGCGGCGGGCAGTCGCCCGGAGGGAGCACGCGTGGCGCCATGGAACTCCAGCCGCTCGCAGGCCGCTACTCCAGGAAGGTAAGCGACGCGTGAGCCTCGACGGCCACGCAGGCTGCCACGCCCCCTTCCCACGTGGGGTCGTTGTGCCCCTTCTGCTGCAGTTGCTCTGATTGTCTCGACTTTTGGAGTGTGCGTTTTTATTTCCTTCAATAAATGCATATTAGAGCGAACGATTATTGAAATGGGTAACCTCGTAATTTCGTATTTAGTTCGTAGCAACAGTTAGGAAGAATATGATTTAAATTGATGGCTAAAAATTATTTATTCTTAGATTAACACCCTTCGTTGCTAAAAAAAATTGACTGTACACAAACTTACGTACTTGTTTGTTGTTTTTTGTCGTTATAGAGATATCTGACAATGAACATTTCTGTAAAGAAAAATGTATTAAATGTAAATATTTTTTAACATGTAACACGTAATGTTACATGTAAACATGTTCAGGTAGAAGTAAATGTTTGGAGATTTACTGAGTATTTTATAATAAGCTATGATTCTTTTGGAATGCAATATTCTTGAGAATGTTCCTAAATGAATCAAATTATTTAAATGCAATTATGTCTTGCAAAAAAGATTTGGCCCAAACCAAACAATACAATGTGGTGACTACACCGGAAAACTCATTATTTGAGTAATCTAGAGGTGATAGTCATATGTCGTAATCATTGAGAACGACTGTTGTCATGGACACTCATATTTTAAAACTAATTGTTAACTGATAATTTAAGTTTTGTGAGAGCATTAGCTTTCCAATATTTTTTTTGTGTGTGTGTGGGGGGGGTAATATGCCGACAGAGTATTGGAGCAATTTTCTGTATTACTTGGCCTGCGTACTTGAATTTTGTTTCTAATTCAGACAGTTTCCATTGCTATCTGGTGTTACCGATTGAACACTTAAAATCGAGTTATTTCAAACGCGCATTACAACCCACAAGACACTTTCTAATATTACTCATGTTACTGGAGTCAGTTTGGAATCCTCTCCTTCATGTTTTTACAGTCATTCGATATCTTTCCAGTCTTAGCTTCATTGAAATTTAACACAAGGAAAACCAGCTGTATTTTAAACTAGATGTTTGGAAGAATGATTCTGAAAAAATTTCGAATACATTGTTCTACCAGACAATATTAAATCGTGAGGTCACCTCTTCAGAAATTAAGTGCAATGTCTATTATGTGAAACAGCTTTTATATACAGGGAATATATTGAGAACCGAAAATGAAAATAGTTATTTACTTTCATACAATTATAAATCTACATTTTATAGTATAAATAATATGCCTACAACTACATGTAAACCCCATCTTCATAGAATATTTCGTTAAGTTTATTTTAAAATATTAATTGAGGAACGGGTACGGTGACATCATGTTCTGCTTCCGAATAAAATGCAACTACTCTTCCCACTTCTGCAATACATCACAGAACATTTTAACGTGAAAAAAATTGAAAAATTGTTTCTGTACTACTTCTGCGGTTTTGCTCAAAATTAAAAACCAAATCAAAAACGCATACAGTATGTGTATCATTCTGTTGCATGGGATTACTCTCGCAACATTTCCAACGTTTTAAAAATTGTTATTTTTTTTAGTTTTCCTTCTTACAAAGTGTCGAAATGGTTTATAATTTTCTTATGCTCGTCCCCTAATTTATAATTCATGGTACAAGCATTCACGTTGTACGACCAAAAAGATTGTCATTCGCCTTGGACATCAAAGCAATTTGAATAAGAAGCGACGTTTCCTACAGTGGACAATTTACGAACTTCAAACCGTAAGTGTCCTGCTGAAAACACACCTTAGTTCATGGTTTTCGAAATTTCACACAAATAAGTAATACACCTTACCATTAGTTTTTAAATAAATTGTATCACTCTCTTCTCTACAAACACATTTGAAACATCAACACATATGTTATTTGTGGCCTTCCAGATAAATTATGCATTTTTTATCTCAAACTTTATTACTTAAAACTGTCATAAAACTGTCCTTCAATTACTACGAGCTATTGCTCTGACTGAGAAAGATAAGAACTAAATAATATGCATGATTTATTATGAGTACACTTTCAGCACAGGGCAGGAATTGCGATAGAGGAATTTTAATTTTTTATGCTACCGTCCTTCTCACTGATTCCGTCACGTTAATTCGTCAAAGACTACGAACGGGTTTATACCTTTCGAAAATATTCGGCGAAATGATTAACGCTAAAATTAAACCGTTTGTAATACAATTATTTGTACTTCGGATTTACCAATTCTAAGGCCTAAAATATCCATAACAATAATTCACTTTCAAATTACTATTTCTTAAGTTTTGATTTTTCTATTTTTACAATTTTTTAATATTGTGAAATATTTTGCTGGTGTCTTGACATTACACTTAATTTTAATGAGTTTTAGTTTATCCCCTTTGTGATTGTTCATGATCACTGGGCTACGTACTGGACGTACGTAATTCTGGGCTATTAAGATGTTGCTAGATAGGTGTGTGTTTAAAGTGCTCCAATCTTACAGTCCACTTTAACCCCACTCTTCACGCCTACTTCCTGCACCAGGAAATCTTTTTCAAAACGATATAAAGATAGGATTTTTATATTCTAAAAAATCTTGAAATATTCTATTGAAAATATGCATTTATGACCTAAAAAACTGAAATATGCAATAAAAATTAGCAATATTTCATTTCCTGTTTTATCAACTTTTCTTGATAAAATTTAGGAGAAGTATAGAATGAAAAGATATATTTTTCTGCAAACATAATACAATCTACTTTACTTCGCGGGAGAAATAATTGAAATAAATATTCACCTTAGTGAAGAACATTGTATGTCTTGTTGCATTTCTCCTTCCTGGATTAAAAAATATGATATCAAGAAATATCCTACATTTGCACAAGTATTTTATCGTAAGAGAAAAACTGTGATAAGCTAATTTTAATGAATGAATGCTCACAAATAAATAGTAGATTCTATGAAAAGATGAAACGTTAAAGAGATAAGTGTCTATTTTAACGAAATATGCAAATTATGCACCTATAATTACACGAATATGCACCATCAGAAAAAGTCGGCTAAATATGCATATAGTGCCTTAACATGCTCCCGAACAACGGACAAAAATATGCCAAATCATAGAAAGCTCGCTAAAATTAACACTTTCCTTTTTTGAAATTTATAATAAATATTCTTTAAAACTCAAGACAATTTCAATTCACATACTTTAAAAATTTTAGAGTGCGTTAATCATAGAGGACTAGGTGTGTAGAAGCTCTATTTCCAACCACCACATCACACGTAGTATCGTAAAGTGTATTAATATGTGTATTAAAGCGTAGAGTGCAATGTGTGTACAGATCAACCAACTGAAGATGTCTGAAAGGAAAATGTTGATTTTAGTATAATTATAAAAAGATTTAATTTTATTTTGGAATTAGAAAAAAAATTCATCTAAACGTTGCATTTATTTAAATTGTTAAAAAATTACATAGACTAGCAAACGTTTCCAGATGCTTAGTCAACTTATATTAAACTTGTTCTTTTGATTTAATTTCTTCTATTTTGACTGCAATCATTCCAATGATTGATTATTTGATTGATTGACTGACTGATGTTTCCGGAGATATCAACTGCTAGATCAGGCTATCCCGGACGAGTCGCGTCACGTCGTGGCGGCTGACGATTCGGCCCAAATGTTGTGGCCTTCCTCAGAGCGTACTTTTCTGAGGACCGTGCGTACTAGCAGTACGCTCTCAGGAAGGGCACATGCTGACCGAAACAGCCACCACGACAGAGACGCGACTCGCCCCGGGTCGCTTAGACAATACACACTCCGGCCGTGGAAGCCTACGCAATCATATCAACGGCCAGGGTCATTGGCTCTGTTAGTGTGGTGGATGTTTTGTTCCGGAAGGTGGTGAGATCTGGCGCCAACCTACACGTCGGCTTGCGGGAGATTTTCCTTCCATGGTATCTCCCCCAGTGGGGCACCGCCCCAGACGGAACAACTCGAAAGCTCCCAACTGATTTCCCGAGTGGTTGGTTGGTTGTTTTTTCGTGTTTCCGGGTGCGTCAACGGCTTTGGTCATTAGTCCCGTAAGTGTAGTGCATGTTTGTTCTCGAGAGATGGCAGTGATCTTCCCCGCTGGATGGCGAGATCCAGCGCCGACCTACCGTCGGCTGGTGGGGTTTCCCCCTAACCAGGGCTCTCCCACCAGCGAGGCACCGCCCCAGCCGGGACAAGCTCTAAGCTCCCCCCGGTCTCCCAGAAAAAATCCTCCCAGTGGCGAAAATCCTGCCGCCGTGGGGAGTGGGAACCTAGGACCTCCCGGTCAGAGGCGCTGCAGTAACATCAGTTGATGCACTGAGCTACCGCTCGGATTTCCCGAGTGTAGTGCAGTGCATATAGGTGTGTGTGTGTGTGTGTGTGTGTGTGTGTGAGTGCATATGAAAGAGAGGGTGACAAGGATGAGGGAGGAAAGATCGAGCGCCGTCCGTGGCCCGTTTGAGTACTGTTCCGGCATTCATCTAGTATTAATCAGAGAAACCACAGAAAACTACAGATCAGCGCAACCGACCGCTAGAATCAGATTGCCGCTGATTTGACCCAGCTATATAGTTACATAAGTTGCACATTTGTTTGCTTCTAATCTAACTTTCATCTCACTCTCATCTCAACTCATCTCGACTCAACCAGTTCACGACGGTACAATTTAATATCTACAAAAGATGTTCTTTCGATCTTGTATTTAACGCAACATATTCCGCGGCGAAACCATAATTTCAAAATAACTATATATTATTATATTTATACGTATTCTAATCTGATAAAATTATAATTACATACTAACAAAAACATTTTTGATATATTTCAGTAGTTCTACGCTTATGGTATGCCTTTGATATAAATGAATACTTATATAAACTACTTTTTACAACACTTTATTAAGTTCCTTGATTTTAGTAGCTTATAAATTGGTGTGGACATTTCAATAATTCAGAAATATGTTTGTTCTACAAATATTTTCTCTAGAAAAAACAATCATTTAAACGGCTTTCACTACTGAAACGAAAAGTTTCAGGAGACACTCTTGCTGTTGGTTACTATCGAGGTCAAGCAGCTACTGCGTCCCGACTGATTGATAAGAAACACAACATTGTACACTATTTTCAAGTTTTTAACTGGTATTTATAAAAAATAAATAAACTAAATAAATTTATTATGTATCTGCCTGTTATGACTAAACATCCTTGTGGTTGTGACTGCAGTGAATGTTCAATATTAGTATTAATGCTAAAAATAATAACATATTCTGGTCGATAGATTTTTCTATGTATTACTTAAACGAATAATGTATTTTCCATCACATATCTGGAATTCGCGAGGTGTAACTGATACCTCTCTTGATATTCGAGAACATACTTGTACTTTTACCCGAGGGTTTCATATTACTAAGCAGTCATTCCCTTTCTTTCAAATCTTCTATAAACAAAAAACTAGAGAACGAGATTGAAAAAAACAATTTTTTTGCTGATGAAAATTACTACGATGCAAACAAATTATTTTCAGTACTATACAAGAATTTTATGCTAAAAATATTAGTAGGGGTGATGTCCTTCACCCAATGCATTACGCAGATGAACAAAGATAATGGCATGTGAGTTACGTGCCGTTTTCTGAAAAACGTATTTAGTCTTTAGAACCCCATGGGCTGCTAGGCAGATGGCCTAAATTTCTTACATTCTACTTCGAGGCCACAACATCGAATTCTCGTATTTAGTCTTTAGAACCCCATGGGCTGCTAGGCAGAAAAACGTATTTAGTCTTTAGAACCCCATGGGCTGCTAGGCAGATGGCCTAAATTTCTTACATTCTACTTCGAGGCCACAACATCGAATTCTCGTATTTAGTCTTTAGAACCCCATGGGCTGCTAGGCAGATGGCCTAAATTTCTTAAATTCTACTCCGAGGCCACAACATCAAATTCTCCTTCCAATACGTACTCGTGAATGTTGGCCGATTGTACCAGTGGTGGGTAAGGGCGGACAATGAGATATTGGGAGATCTCGAACATGTGCACACGTCGCTTAAATGTATAGCCCTTTAAAACACAGTAAGCGGAGACTGGCGATAGCGTGCGGTCGTCCGGTCTGTAGCCTGGCAAGTTCTACCTATCTTAAACATTAAGATACTGGGAGGACGAGAGGTCAAGGAGAGATATCGTCAGTCCGTGGAAGACCGCTTCAACCGTACTAGAGAAGTGGGACAGGACAAGATCCCTATATAGGAAGTATTGTGTTTTATGTGTCAGAATAGAGTTCTCTGACCGGTGTACGGTGGGGGACCCAGCCATGTATCAGAAGTATCTGTATCAGAAAATATCGCGTAATGGCTCACAAGTACATTACAGATGTGAAGGCTTGGTCCACGGAGATGTGAATATGAATGAAGCGAATTGACGCGACAGAAATCGCAGTCGCAAGAACTGTGAAGGGGTTGACAAACTGAGAAGTGTTCTTAAGGAATGTCCTACAGTGGAACTATGCCTCAACTGGCACAATAAACCACAACAAAAATAATTGGTTGCAATACGTGGAAAGAAGCCTGGCAGATTTCTAAGGATAAGATGGCTCGAGAATTCCACTTCACACAGGCACGAGCCTAATCCGTAAACAACGAAGAAATGAAATTAATCTAATTGTTATGTTTGAATATTTAACTACTTGGATCCTTGCAATTCATTACTTTCTAAATCATTGTTGTAAAAGTGAATGTAGTTCCATATAGGTTACAATTTCGAAGGTTCTGGAATAATTTCGAACTCGGAAGCGAAAATGTCTGGTTTTCAAATGTTGCTAACCTCACTATGTTGGTACTTTTATACATCATTCAGCTAAGTATAGTAAAAGTCTGGGGAAGAGATTCTAAAGCTCAAGAAAACGTGCGCAGATTATACTTCTCCCTCATACGTCACATACAGTTTCTCTTAGAGAGGGCGAGGGGAAGGGGCGAAGTTAAATTTAAAAAAATCGAACTTGTTCCTGTCAACCAAAGCTGTAGAGTAGGGGTACTCTCCAAAAATATAATATAACGTTCCAAAATGTCCTGTTTTGAAGATGAAAGCATAAGTCATAAACGCACGTCTCTTCCGAACACTTAATACATGATTTTGTATTGAATCGTAATGTGTGTTTGGCGGGTTGCATGTCCCTACCGTAAACTGTTGCCCTTATAACATAATATGCAAAATTAAATATTTTTTGTCTTAAATCTGTTCGATGCAGGACTGGTGCATAATTTAATTTTCTCTCCATCACCAGCGCACTTACGGAACTTTGTGTGGATGGTATCTTTTATATGGTAACAAACTATTTTTTTGACGTATTACAGTCCTGAAGATTTTCATTTAACCCATTCATTTTTCCCATAATTTTGCATAAATATGGATAACGCAATTTGAGTAAAATACTTTATTTCGCCGTTTCCATTATCCTTTTCGTCACCTCATTCCGCACTATCCAGACGGTCTATCTATCGCGACGCGACTGTGCCGTAAGCACAGCGTAGCAGCGAAGGAGGGGAAACTCGGCGTGCCGGAGCGACGCAATGTCTGCCTGGCAGACGGAGTCATGTGATTCATGCAATCAGCTGCACCGTCGCGCCGACTCCGGCACAATTGCCAATTAGCTCAGCGAGGGTCTTCGCTTCTGCGGGCGCAGCGCGCGAGGCGGCCGCTTTGAGAACTACGTGCCCGTTTCGGGGTTGCCTCGCAGCTGTCATTCATTTACACTTCACTAATTTTTAACTGTATCGCAATGGAACAATTGAGCTTCTCTTTCTGTTACGACAACACTGCAATCTAGAATAAAGTATACTTCGCATGCTTCTTAGACTGAACATTTTGTCTACATTCTCTCCAGAATTATTTTAATATTTCACTTTGAAAAATAGTTAAACTTTCATTATTTGTCTTTGACATGAACTCTGTGAATCGACATCACTTCACAAATATTTATTTTTGCAAGAATATTGAATTGAAATTTTAATAGATTATACGACATATCTCCAAAAGATTATCCAAATTTCACTTGATGATCAGATGGATAATAAATAATGGAGAAAATTGTATTTCATGTAAAGTTAGTTATGAAGTAGACAAAAGGATGTTCGAAAATGCAACTTTGAGAACATCTGTATATAAAATGAGTATTAAACATTAAGTAGGTCTGCTTTCCGAGCATGCTATTGAGACCAAGTGTTAAGGAAAACATTAAAAATTACAAAATATGGAATTTAAATTCCAGATATAAGACGGGCTTTGGAAAAAAAGCTTTTCAGAGGGATGCCTTATAGAATTTTCATGAATTTTACTAGCGTATCCGTGCGAGAATTCTCGCATGTTAAACCCCATCCCCTTCCCTATTTTCCATTTCTAGATTGAGCCTGTAATATATCTTTTTCTTCAAGACCCTCTTGTCCTTCGTCATTTATTCTATGTCTCCTTGTAATGGATAAAAATACAATACAATACACGCTTATCAATACAAACGACTTTACGTAATTTCCGAGCAGAGAGGAACACCCATGTAATTCAATCACATAGAATATTAAGTAATTAATTTAATTTCATATACAGTTGTAAATTCTGCAGGATATGAACTGGTGGGGTAGATTCGAGAAGCGTTGAACCAGCAAAAATGTAATAGAATGTTCAGGAAGATCTCATTTTGTACATTACTGTGAGAGAAACGTCTCTTTGAAGCCTTCGGCTTTGAAATTTTAGTTTTTTAAGGTCCTAAAACGCTACGTTTAGGAGTTCTTTAACGATATAGATTTTTTAAAATGCGGCCGAATGTTGCGGGTTGCATTCGACATTAATATTTATACGCGTTTCGTGCAATTCGTCACGTCTCCGTGAAATCCTCTTTCTTTAGAGACCACATTTCTAAAGGTGGGTTGCGTGTGAGAGCCGCAAAAGGTATACTATACTACTGAAATAATATAGGAGACGATTACCATTGCAGTAGCCGCTCCGACAAAGGGCTCTGCAGCTCATTGACGGTCTGCTCCTCTCATTCAAACGATATGCGTTTAGATTGTATAATAGATTTTAAACTTTCTGTTCGTTGGATTCTACGTTGTTTTGTATCTTGGAAGTCATTACAAGGTAAGGAAGTTTAACCATTTCTCTCTCTCTCTCTCTCTCTCTCTCTCTCTCTCTCTCCCTCTCTCTCTCTGCTCTCTCTCTCTTTCTGACTCTCTGTCTCTCTCTGTCTCTCTGTCTCTCTCTGTCTCTCTCTGTCTCTCTCTGTCCTCTCTCTGTCTCTCTCTCTGTCTCTCTCTCTGTCTCTCTCTTCTCTGTCTCTCCTCTGTCCTCTCTCTCTGCTCCTCTCTGTCTCTCTCTGTCTCTCTCTCTCTGTCTCTCTCTCTGTCTCTCTCTGTTCTCTGTCTCTTTCTCTCTGCCTCTCGGTCTCTCTGTCTCTCTCTGTCTCTCCCTGTCTCTCTGATTTTGTCTCTCTGTCTCTGTCTGTCTCTTAAAAGACAGAAAAGAAATAAGAATTTCATTCATTTTGTGCACATTCAAAACTCGTACAAAAGTCACAGGAAGTACGAGCCAGATATCAAAGGAAAAAAAAACACTTCACAATGTGTTTTCTGCACACTGTATCACTGTATTTCTGCGGCTTACATTTGATCTCGCAAATAATATGTCTCCAATTAATTCAATTGATTTGTATAGAGATAACAAATTCACATATGTTGGACTTCGACAATTTTATTATCGAAATCTAGATACATGTTTATTGTATGCTTTATTTGATGCCGTATAATAATGCATACTCGTATAGGCGGGAGTTTACATACATGAAATAATACAATGAAATAAATCAATCACTCAACAACATTAAATATAATAATGAACATTAATCAACTTTCTTGTTGATATTTCCTTAAATTACGCAGCACGTGTTCTGCAGTTGGTTGCGGCTCAGCCAGTTCAGACGGTGCAATGTTGTTTTTTTTTACGTAGTCAACACATGACACATCTGCTGATTCTCATTATGATAATGCTATTACCACCTGTCAAGTGTTCGCTGTACACACAGTTCTTGCAGCCAGACGATCACAAAACAATGATGGAGTTTCAGTATTTTTTAAGAATATATCCGTATCTTACAATGTGTATTGTTCCAGTACAACATACTCAGAGAAGAGAATGTAAGAGTACAGTGCTATGATCGCAATGTGTAAAATGCAATGAATCCGTAATTTTTAAAAGACATGGAGCCAAAGAAAGAAAAATTCCAAAGTTAACATGGAATTGATAAAAGTATTCCTACAAATAAAATTTGAAAGAAGAAAAAAATCCCACGACGTTTTCTAATCTCAAATATTTTCAAGTTTTGAGTAATAATAATATCTTCGTATTCTCCAATGTACGTAAACCTTAACACATGGACTTGTGTTGCGTGCAATGACACATCACCTTCAACAATTAATCTAATATTTTTAGAAGTTCACTTTAAACTTCGAATGCGATTGTGAGGGTACCTAAACGAGTAGATAAAGTTCACAAATGTCGCAAGCTACAGTCCCGCATTCTTCTAAGCATCACGATATTTGGAGCTATGGCTTCAGTTCACGTTAAGTAGTAACTTACGGAACTCAGACGGTTCAACGTTCTGCCATGTGTAATAAAAGAACTCTGGGAATAAGAAATAATGTGCAATAACAGAATTCAATATTTTTGGTCGCCAATAATATACAACGGCATATTTACCAAAAATATGTAATCAAACAAACCGGAATTCAGTTATCCAAAAATGAAGTCCACAATCGAAACAATATATCACAGCTTTTACAGGAGAGATAACCGAATGCAAAGTAATTAATTGATTGATTGATTTTTTCGTGCTTCCGGGCACGTCAACTGCTTTGGTCGTTAGTCCCGTTAGTGTAGTGCATGTTTTTCCTCGGGAGATGGCGGTGATCTTCCCCCGCTGGATGGCGAGATCCGGCGCCGATCTACCGTCGGCTAGTGGGGTTTCTCCCTAACCAGGACTCTCCCACCAGCAGGGCACCGCCCCAGTCGGGACAAGCTCTAAGCGCCCGACCGGTCTCCCGGAATATGTGGTAGTGTAGTGCATGTTAGTGTAAGTGTGTGTGTAGGAGGAGAGGATAGGACAAAGAAGAAGAAGGAGAGATTGCGCGCGGTCCATGGCCTGTTTGGTAGGGTACTGCTCCGGGATTCGCCTGGTGTTGATCGGAGAAACCACGGAAAACTACCGATCAGAGCAGCCGGTCGCAAAGTAATTAAGACTAGCATAGTATATTGATAGTATAGACTAGCATAGTATACGATAATATATCGTAGCACAAAAAAGATCTGAGCGAGGTGCCTGCCATGCCTGTCGTTTGTATTTCATCACTCTCCATGATATCCGCCTGTCTTCTGGCTGCCTCTCCGTTACGAGGCGGTGGTTATTTGGGCGCCAGGTATATTCGCTAAAACATCCTCAGAACCACTCATATACATGGTACCCTCTTCCTTACTTCACAAATTCCCAAAATAATTGATTGATTAGTGATTCCGGACGCGTCTACGGCTAAGGTAATTTGTCCCGTAAGTGATGTGCATGTTTTTATCTCGGGAGGTGGGGGGGGTTCTTCCCCAGCTGGATGGCGAAATCGGAGCCAACCTAAACGTCGGCTTGCGGGGCTTTTCTTCATCCAGGTATCTGCTCCAGAGAGACGCCGCCTCTGGGAAGAAAGCTTTAAGCTCCCTACTTGTCTCCCGACTTGTGTGGTGCATGTAGATATGAGTGTATGTTAAAGCTTGAGGATAGGACAAGGAAGAGGAAGGAAGTAAAGCACACGGTCCGTTTATTAGGGTGCTGCTCCAGCATTCGCCTGGTATTGATCGAAGAAACCAAGGAAAACTACCGATCAGAGCAGCCGACCGCCAGAATTCTCCTCCAGTTGGCGTCAGTGCATTTGGACTGCCCGCTCTTGTCAACTACCATGGCTCTTGTCACGGTAGTATATATTCCCACGACTAGTACGTGTCCTAATCTGCCACGGAGAATATGTATACGTCAACTCCAATCTAGCACTGGATTTTGAATCCCGTAACAACAGCTGTGAACCGACTTGCATTAGCAGAGGAGGTAAATACGCAATGACTAGGCTTCTCTTCCCGGCCCAATTGGTGCTTACATCCAGGAATATGGAACATGAAATCCTAAATGATATTAATATTAACGACGTTGTTTATCTGATATTGTAATATTGATTCGATATTATATCAATGTCCCGCGAGCGGTGGCTCAGTGCATCAACTCACGTCACTGCAGCGCCTCTGACCGGGAGGTCCTAGGTTCGAGTCCTGACGGCGGCAGGATTTTCGACACTAGCTTGTCAGCTAGGTCCAATACATTCGCTGTCTGGAGGAGAATCCTAGCGACCGGCTGCTCTGATCGGTAGTTTTCCATAGTTTCTCCGATCAACACCAGGGAATGCCGGAGCAGTACCCTAACAAACGGGCCAAGGACCGCGCGCAATCATTCCTTCCTCTTCCTTGGCCTGTCCTCTCTCCTTACACACACGCACTTATACCAACATGCACTAAACTACCACACATTCCGGGAGACGGGTCGGGAGCTTAGAGCTTCACCCGGCTGGGGCGGTGCCCCGCTGGTGGGAGAGTCCTGGCTAGGGAGAAACCCCGCTAGCCGACGGTAGATCGGTACCGTATCTCGCCATCCAGCGGGGGAAGATCACCGCCATCTCCCGAGGAAAAAACATGCACAACACTTCCGGGACTAATAACCAAATCTGTTGATGCGCCCGAAATCACCAACCAACTATATCAATGTGATATTTCATGACATTCAGTCTCATTTCTTCCCTCGATAGAGAAATGCGCGAAACCGAAGACTTGGTGATTAAGAGATAATAATCCCAAAGCAATTTAAATAAGATTTAATCTCTCAAAGCAATGGTGGACCTGTTTGGTTGTATGTTGAAATGTAAAGTGGTTAGAAGAAAGGAGGTAGTTATTGACTGTCATTTTTGCAGATGGACGTGAATGGGAAAAATGATTGTTATCTAATAGCCTGTAAGACATCGCTAGTTACTAGGCTATGCACATTTTCAAAAAATAATATTTTTTACAATTTTAAAAATAATTCGAGAGTAAGGGTGTGCATGTGATATATGATGTACAGTACAATGATACATACACACCTCAGTCGGGAATATACAATGTATTGATGTCAAGAATTAATTTTCTTACTAGATTATTATCTATTTCTTACTTCTGAATATAAAACTGTTCATTTAAAAACACAATCATCCAGCTATGTATCCTTTCCCTCACAAAAATTGCCCGGCAAAATTCTATCAACCGGTACTTACTGTACTATTGACAGTAATTCTGGATGGAAAAAAGGTTAAGAAATATTTTTCGTCGTGGCGTACACGCAGGCAAAATCTCTCCTTCGGCAGGGAAATTTGACGATATTTCCGCCTCGTGCGTAAACGAACCTCTCCCCCTGAAACAGCGTCCTTTCTACGCTTTGGGATGTTGCACCAATCAGAAACAATTGTGGATCAACCTGCTACCGATTAGTCAACGCATCCCTCCCCCTGCCTTCCCCTGGCCCCGGGGTGTCCAAGTTCGTCCGCGCGGTTGGGAAGAGTACATATAACTAGACACGCACGATTTTTCTCTTCGGGAGGGGGAGACTACAGATAGAGTCGAGTCGACTTAATATTTTCTTATAAAGATTTTTTCATTTATGCCGAATATTATAAATATTTTTATTTATTGGCATAGAGTGAATATTTATAACGTGAACAATATGACTTTCATCATTGTAGAAAATGAGTAAAAGCTATATTTTTTAATATGTATCATTGGCTTTGGGGGGTGTGGAGCCGTAAACCCAATGAACCCGTCCCTTTTTATGTGCCATTGCATAAAGCAAATATCGAGTGATCCATCTTTCTATAATATTTTTGAAGTGGTCTGAGTAGTGATCGAATGTGAACACCTCATTAAAAAACAAGAATCAACTATAGAATGTGTATTTAATTTTATTATAAGGCAAAATCGATATATTACAAGTATTTCCATAAAAGGAAGTAATTTTTTAACAAGTAATTCTGTTAGTTATCATGTGCAATAAATCTTCATTTCAACGATGCAAATATTTGGGTCGCTAGAAGTTCACTACAAGCACAGCTGACTGAGCGTGCGGAGAGAAATATTCTACGCAGCAGCGATTTGCTTGGCGGATGCCTTTTGAATGCGACATCCCACCACTCATCAAGAGTGAAGTGCGCCGGGAATTACCTCCGCGCCCTCTAGCGACGACCTTGGCAAACGCCGCTCTTGTGTCGGCGACCTTGGCACGGCAACGAGGCGTGGGAGGAAGCGGCAGAAAGCGGAAGTAGCGCTGGAACGTAGCATCGCCGCTGGACGGGAGAAGAACTACGCCAAGTGCCACAAGGCATTTAGAATATCTTTCATTTTCCGAAAATAAATAGGAAATACATGCAGTAATTAACAAAACAGCAAATTATTGATCTTGAGAAATAGATTACGAACTGCCGTGAAGATAACTCCTACATACAAATGTTACGGTAATTTATTTCACCTTCGTCAGAACTTTGAAGAAACTTTCAGAATATTTCATAATATAATATCGATGCAATTCAGGGAGCAGGGGAAGAAATGAGAAAGCAGTGGATGAAGCATAGTTTCTCAACAATGTTAATACAAATAAAATGGCTTGAGGCAAAACAAGCGAAGATAATACTGTATGGATCCTGTCATCCGGAAGGACTTGTTCTGCTGCTACTGTTACTGCTGCTGCTGATGATGAGTAGAATCCGGAAGTTCAGGCATTTATTTTACTTAAAATAGGCAGGCAAAAAAGCATTAATTTTTACCAAAACTGGCATGCAAAATGCATTTACTCTAGTTAAAGTAGGGGTGCAAACTTGCATGTAGTGCCAGATTACCGAACAGTCTGAATAGGCTGCAGCCTGGGGGGCGCAATTTATGGGAGCTTACGAATTACAGCGAATGCAAACTTTCATTAAGCGAGCTTTTGAATGTTTATTATAGAAATATTTATTTCCATATTTATAACAAAAGAAAATGCTAATTAATCAAATATATATCAAATGAGATAAAATGAATGCAAAAGTATCGTATATTTATTAAATCAATTTCGTGGTGAGAATTATTTATGCGTATAACCAGAGCTTCATTTCTCGCGGAAAGCAATGGAACGGCATTCCGGTACTCCGGGAATAATTATTAAATTATAATATAAATATTCAACTATTTCTATTAAATTGATCATTAATTTGGGGCAGTTCCGGAGCCAAAATTTTATAAATCAACCGCGTATAATCAATTATTTATACGTACACAATATTTGCTCGGTTAAAAATATCGTAAAACAATTTTTATTCAAAATATTAAAAAAAGCTTTAATATTTTACAAAAGCAAATTAAAAGGGCGCTATAACATTTGACAGCCTAGGGCGCACATAAGTCAAAGTCAGGCACTGCTTGCATGTAAACAATATGTGATATACCAAAATGACGAACTATTTTTATTATCGAAATGTCATTTTGTGTGACAGAGTATGGGGACGTCAATAGACGATTGCAAGGGGGTCGCTATGTGACAAATAAACAACCTGCGTTAAGGATAATTTTCGTTAGGTTGAAATGACAGAGGAGAGGCGGAATAAGCATTGTTTTGAGAGACAATATATATTGTGACATACCAATATGTGGGTCATTTTTATTAAATATTATTTGTCGTAAATGGGTGGATGCGAGGGTAATTAAATAGGAATATGGCGCCTTAGCAACGGCGCCCAAGTTGATAAATATTTATCTGGCATTGAAAGTGACGGCGTGGCTAGTCAGATTTGAAAACGATTTGGGTATTAGTTGGAGAGAGCAACGATCGTCTACTACTGCGGAAGTATGTCTGATTTTTTTTAGACAAAAACAGTAGAAAGGAGAAGTCGAGCTCTGGAGGGCTGAGCAGTAATAAAAAAATCACATTCTCTCACATGTCGTGACGCTGTGCGGGTCGCTCGCGAATAGATAATTTGTGTAATTGGAACTTGTAATTTTTTGAATAATTGGAATTGTAACTTTTTCATGAGATTGAGGAACGTTGGACTCCGAAAAATTTAGTGTGTTAGAAGTATAACTTGTTATTTTTCGCGAGGGAGTTCTACTAATTATTGAACTGAGAGAATTTCGAACGTTCACGAACAGTTTGGACTTTAATTATTTTTACAACATGCGGAAATTAGAACTTGTGAGAAGTCGTATATGATAGGACTCGGAAATATACTGGACAAGTAATTAATTTGTGGAACTTTAAAACATTTCCACTGTGTAATCGTAAAGAACTGGGTATTATTTTTGCAAGTCAATCGAACTAGATCTACGAATATTTGAAGTAGTGCGGATCAGTGGCTCGGCAACGTTCGCGTGGAAGAACAGGAGAGAAGACCACGGTACTTCGACTCTGGAATTCGCATCACCGGGGAGAAGAGAAGATGGTCCTTCGTGGCGACGTCGATCAAGAGCGCGCGAAGTATAGTGCAGTATAAAGGTTCGAACAAGGTCATGATCAAAGGACAGTCTTTCTGTTGCAATAAGCAATAAATCCTAAGTTTCTTCTTGAAAGGAAAAAAAAAGATTTTCATTGGCCAATTCGAGTTAATAAGTAGCTAGATAAAATATTTGTTTCCAGATTCCTCTCCACTCTGTGTGGATGACCGATCGGGTAATCGGCTATCAATAGGTAATAGCGATTATTTCAGACGCAACCCATCGACCTAGCTAGCGGGACAATATTTAGTTTTCGTTGAAGCAATAATAACTAAAAATATTATCGTAAATATTATCTTTTTCCTGCCGCCCATGTTAACATAAATTCGGAAATGGGTTTCGACGAAACGCCCAATAATTGTGAGCAGTTTGTGAGCATGTTTCAATATATAGGAATATAATTCGGATGTTTCCGAAGTTTTAGAAGAACATTCATTCGCTAGAGCAATGCGGTGATGAGCGGGTCCGCTCGTGATATATTTTACTAGATCGAGGAAATACTGTAATTGACAGTTGTTTAAATTAATTATCGTTTTTATATTAGGATAGAGCGTTCTTGTAGGAAGTAAAATTCCTGTCTAGGCGTCCACCCGAGACGCAAGTGAAGGAAGTCACGGATTATAATAGTACTTATGACAAAATGAAAATCTACTAAAACAACTCCAGAATTAAGTGATCCTTTAGTTAAAAGTCGTAAAATAGTAACAATAACAAAAAGGCATTTTGTCAAACTTTCCGGCTCTAGTGATAATGATAATGATGACAGAAGCATTGAACATTATTGTAATAACATCCGAACGCAATTTTTTCATTAGTCTCTTGTTAGGACGTATACGTATGGAAATATGTATCATATTGTCTAAAATTCTCACGTCGAAATTAATAATTTACCAAATAAATTTTAAAAATAAAAAAACAGAAATGATATATAAATAAAAATACTTAACGCTTAATGGAATTGTAAAAGAATAAATAGAAAGATTTAGAATAATTTGGAATCCTCCTCTTTTGTGTTCTCCTACATTCATTTATTCATCATATTGTCCTCTCTCCCGCACTACAAAATAAGATATATCCAGAGAGAGAGAGAGAGAGAGAGAGAGAGAGAGAAGGAGAGAGAGGGAGGATGAGGGCGGGGGAAGAACGGAAGGGATGAGGGAGTGCGTGCGTGAATGACAGGGGGAATGAGTTTGCGTATTTAGTTTCTGTTGGAAATAACCATTAGTGTTGCATCCAAATTATATGTCATTTATGTAAAGTAAATTATGTAAAGGTTAAACACTTATCTCTCAGCATTAATTTTCTGTAATTAATACATGTGTACCATTTCTTTCTTATCATGTCATCTGCATGTGAAGAGATTAACACCCTAATATGAGTTCCCTTAAAGAGCATCGCTCACTTTGTAAACCGGTGCACCGACAATCAGCTGTTGACAGAGAAATTCGTGCGGGTGGTAGTCCGAGAATGTTTTTCGCCCTAATGTTTTTTTTTACAATGATATAATTTTTAATCATTTGGTGCACTTATTGTTACCTAGTAATCCAGCTTTCTCTATTTTATTCCCCCTAAAAGTGTATTCTACAAAGTTCATTTTTCGTTTAAAATGCATTTTGATCTTTCTACTCAGCCAAATTCCGTAATTTTTCCTTTCAATGATGGGTATTGGGCCCCAGATGTGTTATCGCTTGCTATTACTCACCAGTTGTATAGTATAAATACTTAATGACAATACAACCGTAAAATTAATAGAAAAATGCTTATCTGTACTCATTTGTTCATTACATCATTTTCATGATCAACTACAATACAATACAAGAATATCATGGTACCTTGAGATTATTGTCGGAGAAGCGAAGATCGCAAGTGTTTTAAGTTCGAAGATCGTCTATTTTGAAATGCAAAGGTTAGAGAGTGTACATGTGAAAGCAATTCCCAAAAATCTTCTTTCACATGTACCCCTTTAAAAAACTTTTCGTTAGTTATAATTAAAAGTTATGCATTACGTTTTTAAGTTAAGGTTGACAGCGGGATATCCTACAATAGTGTACAGGCTACACTACAACAAACATGTTGATATCGAGGTAAATATAAAACATTTCAATTACATTTTCAGAATCATGTTTAACTCTGTGTTCACAAGAAATAGTGTTAGTATTGTTACATAAGTTACCAACTTCAGTCAGTTTTGGAGAATAAGAGCGACATGAAACAATATTTTTGGGATTTTCTCTGCGGTGCATATGAAGTACTTTTCGGTTGTAACTTTTTTACAGCTCTTCCTTTTTTTTCATGTAATCGCAGGGGTTCAGCTAGTTAATTATAAAAAACTGGAGAATCAATTGGAAGTTTACGTCTGTGAACTATAAATTGTCAGGAAACTTCACAAAAGTACTAAGAAATCAGTTTTCCGCATATTGCCAAATTTTGTACGAAAGATCTCAACATGTTTTGTAATGTCGACGTGTTCCATGAGTGAATATCGTGAATAGATTGATGATGAATTAGAATATCGTGAAACCATTGAAGACTGTCCCTGCAATTCAATGCTGTAGCAAATAAATGAGAAATGTGGTTTCAACGAATTAGCAGGTAACGTGTTGTGCTGGCACGTTTACTTGTTTTGGAGATGCGTTATCCTACCCGCAAGAGGGATGTCGTAACACATTTCACCGCCACAAGGACAATGCAAAAAGCGCACACGTCACCTGGCACATGAACGCGGTGATACAAGGTGCACGCTTTTCAGTCACATAATGGAAACACCATGCAAAAAATCAGGTGTGTTCAAGTCTTAATTGTGTCAAGTTAAGTTCATGTTTTTAATGCATGATAAACATTACAATTCCCTTTTCAAAAACAGGTTGATATTGACAAAACATATAAGATCATGAATCGAATAAATTAAAAAGGAAAAAGTATAATTAGGTTAAAGACATTTTTTTCTTGAAATACTTTTCTCAGAGCAAAGACGCTTTAAAAAATGGCGCAGTTCTAATTTTTGTGGAATTCTCTAAATTTTCGAGAATTGGAAAAGTTATAAATAATGCGAAGAGAATATGCCGAACGACAGTGTGAATTGTAGAGCCACTAGTTTGGATTTTTTTATTTTTTATTGGTGCGTCTACACCTTGACGCAACGCGTCTCCAAGCCCCTTTAGGGGCGTTGAGCGCTTTGCACTGGGGAGTAATCCTCCATTAATGTGCAATTTTTATTTAATATTTGTCAAGTCTCGTCACGTCGCAGTCAGTCAGTGCCTTTTATCCCTTCGCCCAGGGGCTCGACGCCGTTAGATCCCGGGATTCCTGGCCGGTCACCCAACCACGAACCCGCAAGTCTCGAATTCGCTTAACCTTCATGACTTCAGGAAGCCTAGTAAACGAATTCGGCTAGCGCCGCCGGCTTTAAAGTGTGTAGATACGAGAATGAGATGGAGAGGTTCTTTCAGGAAAGAGGACATTCTGCAAGAAGTATAGAAGCATTAATGTTTAAAATTCAAAATTATAATTTAAATGTTATTAAAGAGAGAAGGATGAAGGTGCAAGAACAGGGTATTCACGAGAAAATTAAACGATCGAAGTACAAAGACTTCTATAAATAAAGGATGGGGAATTTCGTATAGGATGAGGTATACAGAGGTAACTTAAAAGAACGAAGACAATTGAAACACGATAGCGGAATTTACGATTGGCCACGAGATAAGAAATGGGTTCTACTGGGAGTGCGCAAAAAGTTTTCATTAACTCAACTGTAATAGAACATCTGTCACACTCATTGGCAACGCCGAAGCTACTTCCATTTTCTCTCTGAAATACTTATATCTATTAATTAGGTTGATTTCTACTTTAGGACTTGTTCGAATTTTCCAATGAGGAACTTTTTACGAACAGCTGCTATCAAATCTCCGCTTGCCTCCATCGACATTTAGCTCTCGCTTATCCCGCTTCTAAGCACCTTTCATCGAAGTCTCATTAGAAGAGAAGGAAATTTACTAACACCTTTCCGACCGGAATCTTTACTCCAGAGCTAACATTATTGGTTCGTTACTTAGGAGAATTTGATCAAAAGTCAAGAAATTAACTGTTTTGTTAGCAAGTCCCAATTCGAAAAATCTATTCCTTCCTGTTTTATTGGAAGTGATAGGATGTATATGAAGTGTCTGTTGTATTTCAGACTGTCAATGCTTTTGCGAAATAGAAGTTGATGCAGTACACAATGCACTTTTCGAGAGAAACAGGGATCAACACACAAATGTAGTTAGAAATTTGCATATTCTGAAGTGTTTTTACTTTCTCTCTACAGAAAAGGAAGAATGTTATGTAATGCTGCTCGAAAAACTGGCGAATTTTCGGCAAAAATCTCTTATAACGGGGCCCTGGTGGAAAAGTGGATAAATTCAGTTGCTAAATTCAGAAAAAAATCACGTGGTGAAGCCAGGATCCATGTTTTGGGTGTCCTTGATACAGAAAAACCGAATAACGGGAAAACGTTTCTGTTCGTCCGACGGTGAAAATGCTAGAGGCTCTACCGTTCAGCCAATTTTCTCCAAAATTGATATTCCCCAATCGATCTGGCTGATGTCGCGGTCTCTTGAATTTGAAATCGATATTTCAATTTTGGGCGGGATTTTACATGAAGTTCCTTGGAGATTCAAAGGTTTTTCAAAAGTTTTAAAAAATGCCTCCATCGTTTTTGTTAATTTTTTATGGATAGAGTAAAGGTGTTTAACAAACTGGTGCAGATCTCATGTTAGTTGAAAACTCTGATTTTTCGAAAATTGCCAAAGTTCAACATTTTTTCGGCGTCTTCCTACGACTAAAATATTTAAGATAGATATTTTCTCTTTTAACGATATCTGTTCCTTAAAGATAGATTTTGAAATAAGGTAGAATTTTTCAAACATTTGAGTAGTTTTCGCGTATTTTTGCGTGAAAATACGGGGGATAAAGTATATGCTGTTTTAGCACCACTAGTTTTTCTGTAATTACGTCCTGCCGGTTGAATGTATTTAGCAAATTATCCAGACTCGATTTTGTTGCTCGAATGTTAAGTCAGCCAATCAACAAGAAGTAATATTCCTTGATTGGTGTCATAACAGTGTGTTGATGAACATATTATATGAAGAAGATTTGGGGAGGCATTGATAGCCTTGATCATTTAGAAGGACGCAAGAATTCATTCTCTAGAAAAACATTGAAGCAAACACACGTTGAAAACAATTCCCATGAGATCAAAAGAATTTGTAACATATGTAAGAATGAATGTTAAATTTTTATTGTTGAAAAAGGCTTATAATTTATAGTAGTTGGCATCAATCTAACAATTGGTTTCAATCAATAGAACTCCCAGGAGTCGTGATTCTGTGTAGAATTACACATCCACAAGCAACAGGTAAGGAGTAATGTGTTGTACGTCGAACCTATGATTAAATTGGAAGTAAATTTAATAAATTAGTGTTAACATTGAAAGAATTTGTGAGTATAGCAGGGCAACGGTAGAAATAACAATATTATCAATAGCAGGGGAAGTAATTCCCTTCGTAGTATTAGATGTTTGTTGAAATAGTATCCGAATTTGGCAATAGTAAACATATCAGAGAAAAGACAGAAAGTAATTTCACAATACCGGACAACGCCTTTTATTTATTTAGTCATGAAATGGAATAAATATATTTCTGAAGTGCATTCAAGACGGCCTAACATTTATTTATATCTTTGTAACATATTTATTTACTACCTAGTCAATCATACAGATTTGACAGTTTTGGAATATATCTTTAACTGAAGGTAGGGCATAGGCAGGTGAGGGGTTCATTTTATGCAAAGTTCTTTCTAACTTCTAGTGCATTTGGCTTTATTTAAGTTTTTAAAAGTTGCGATTTGAATTTGCATAACAGAATGTTTTTAATGAGTTGAATTATTTGTAGTAAGCTATTGCGTTTTAATTTGTATGCTATTGCACCTATTACACTTGCATACACCTCAGAGAGAGAGCCACAAACCTTCCACACTGCTGCCTCCCCTCGATTGAAGATCACTATTAAAGATAGAGTGACCTCCGTTCACCTCGAGCCGGAAACGGAAAATCCTTTTTAATTACAATGGGCACATCCGGTAGTAGATTTCCGCATCTGTTGCTCTGTGTAGGAGTATTATTCAGCGGCTTTATCCGTTACCGGAATTCTGTTACTTGCTATATTCTGTCATGTAAAATCTCATGAGTGGCCTGCGTTGTGTTTGTCGAAAAATTAGACACTTCAAGATTTATAAGGAAAACTTGCCAAATTAAATCATTTATTTGGTAATTTCAGGGCGGTATCTCATTCAAAACCTTCCTGATATTTGTTGTTGCACGAAATGTGCATGAAGAAAAGCAGATAACTTTGTTAGCATCCACGTGGCTTTACATTGGGGACAATGTTTTCACTTAAATTCAAAATTAATACATTCTTACTTTGTGTTTATCCTTTAGCACTTATTGCAGTATCGCAGTAGCATTGCAAAGTAATTTGTTACACTAAGAGTAAAATGTAAACAAAGTATATACGTTGTAAAATGTTATATATAGTTGATTATCTATTATAAGAACTAAAGAAGGTAAATAAGTGAGAAGGAAGCTTCATTGATGCTTCATATCGATTGCATTCTTATTTGGATCGATGCCTAACACCTGATTCACGGCAAATTGTGAAACAAAAATCAAATATTTTTTAAACATGTATTTATCATTTACCATTACACCTGTTTACATTTATCCCTAACTGGAATTATACCTCATCAACAGCAATGACGGCCGTAGTGGATGACAAATAAATCCTGGAATAGAGAAAAGATGTATTGAGTGAGCTGTTTATTTAGCTACATAACAATTCGTCGGTTGATTTTCCTCAACGTGTCCTGAAACGGCTACGAAGGGACATGAAGCTGCTCGACATGATGCGAATCCTAGACATGAAGTCTAGGATCAACAGAAAACAAGTGCCTGTGTTACGAAATGGTTTTCTTCACTTCTATTGGAGAGACCTTTCACCTTCTAACCTGACTACATCCTTTTCGTTTAAGGAATTATACCGATTTGAATTCTTCAATCTTGTGCTTACTTACACAGCAGAAATGTTTTTGATTCAGTGTATAGACGTATATTTAAAGATAGTAGAACCTCAAGGACGAGAAATGAAAAGAGAGTCGTCCTTCACCGGATGTCACATAGAGATATAATTTCGTAGAATTGATATCCATTAAACCAATGGAGAACAACATTGTCTTAGGCGGAAGTGATGAAGCAATTAAGTCAATGGGATAACTTGGAGTTGAAGCATGTACATGTTGTCCTTTGATAGAAGTGATGCGTCGGACGTGTGCACCAGCAGCAGGACAAGTATACAGCCGAGCACGTTTCCCTACGCTCAATCAACCTACACTAAACTTGTAATTTTCATTTAATTTGTTCTACTTTGTCTGCATGCATTTTACGTATTACAATTTAAGTAGTAAGTATTTACTATTACATAATAATAAAAACAATCTTGGAATTGGATTTTTATTTATTTTTCAATCGTTTTATGAGTTTTCAATTTTAAAAAATTTCATTTTTAATTATCAAGTTGTCGGAAAGTTCCGTATGGGTATATAGGTCCCAGGGGCCCCGTCCGTTTGGAATTCTAGCGTTAGTAACTCCTTTCAAAATCGCCCTTTTACCCAAAGTGTACGCAAAAATGGAATCAGAAATGAAACTCTGGATCAGTTTAGAATTGTTGTTATGTACGATAATGCCAATAATACCAGCACACTCAGTACTCTAGCCTTTCACCTGGATGACCTTTCTTTCCTTCTTTCTTTCTTTCTTGATCATAGCCTTTGGGTTCCATTGTTTGAAGTATGGTAGTTCGTATTATTATTATTATTATTATTATTATTATTATTATTATTATTATTATTATTAAATTTTCAACTACGGGCATACATTAATACGTATACATTATATAACGAATAAGCATTTTGGTAACACAGTTGTTGAATGCAATTTTCCTTTTTAGTGACACATTCTTTGTAAAATATGAAACACTTTTTTTACAATGAATAAATGAGGACAGTGTTATAAATTAAGACTTTAAAAAGTAAACTTGGTCATTGTCTCTTTGGTCATTTGGAACTTCACATTGTATCAGTTTAAAACTATCATCGTTTAATAGCTGCTCTATAATGGGCTGTGAAAACTACGCAAATTATAAATGTGGAAAGTAAAATTATTGTGCCATTTCAGGCAGATAAATTTGTTGCTTGATTGATTGTTAGTGATACCGGGCGCGTCAACTACTAGGGTCACTAGTCCCGTAAGTGTAGTGGTTTCTTTTGTTCGGGAGGTGGCGGTGGTCTTCCCCCACCGGATGGCCAGATCTGGCGCCGACCTACCGTCGGCTAACGTGGTTTTCTCCAGCCAGGTATCTTCCACCATCAGGGAACCTCCCCGGCCGGGACAAGCTCTAAGCTCCCAACAGGTCTCCCGGCATGTGTGGTGGAGTAGAGTATGTTAGTGTAAGTGTGTAAGGGGTGAGGATAGGACAAGGAAGACGAAGGAAGATCACGCGCGGTCCGTGGCACGTTTGTTAGGGCACTGCTCTGGCATTCGCCTAGTGTTGATCGGAGAAACCACGGAAATCTACGAATCAGAGCAGCGGGCCGCTAGAATTCTCCTCTAGACAGCGACTGAATTCTACCTAGCTGAAAGGTAGGTCGAAAATCCTGCAGCCGTCGGGACTCGAACCTAAGACATTCCGGTCGCAGTGTCATCATTGTTGCACTGAGCCACCGCTCCCGGTATGAATATGTTAAATGTCCCGAGATAAATTACCTTTTTTTATTAAAGTCTTGTATTGTTTAGCAAGATATTGATAAATATTATAGAACATCTTCATTTGCTTTAAAAGAAATTATTTTATTATGTCCTCGACGATAACATTATCAACTTCTTCTTCTTCTTCTCCTCGTTATACCAACAAGGATTAAAGTTCAACCTTCAAGATTTAAGCTTAAGCTTGTTCCGGTGTTCACGTTATCAACTTTGGATTCGTAAATCGAGGATTTTGAAAGACGTTTATCTTCAAACGATTACCTGTACCTTCTACTTGCAAGGTGCGTATAGCAACTCCTAAGAAGGCATATCCTTGGACAAGTGCTAATATTGTGAAAGGCTGTTTACGTCGGCTCATCGCCCGTAATCGTGGGCGATCGGTTACGGCGTCACCGTTGTTGGCCGACCGCCAACGCACGCACGTACGCGTGCGGTTGCGTGTGCGTGCGTGTATTGCCGGAAGAAAGTTGCCTGCTGGTCCACTGCACCCGAACGGGGATGGGGTGAGGGGGGGGCTTGGGAACGGCGATATGAACATTTGTTTTTTGGAGGAAGAGCTGATTTCCTCAGGGCTTCCACTTCAGTAAACGATTCGGAGTATCCGAAAGGAGCGCAGTAAAAATTAAGGTTTTTTGTGGACGTTCATAATTAAAACATTTTTATGGCAATCAATTTATCTGTATACGCTTTTTTAATTTTGATATTACATCATATTACATTCAAGCACAATGTGTTAGGTGTAAAAGTTGGACAGAACGAAAAATGAGACCGAATATTTAACTTTGAAAAATGTGAAAGAAAAAAGACAATCAATATTTCCTGAGTAATTATTCCCTATTTATTCGATTTATTCTTGCTCTGAGATTCTTCTTTTTTGTTTTGCTATCCAAAAAAAGTAATTTTATTTCTGAAACATTCTTTGTATTGCTTCTCAGGCAAGTGATTTTATTGATTATTCCTGCAATAATTTTATGATGATCTGATGATGCATTGACTATTCAACGTCAATCATGACTCAGGACAGTGACGTAACATAGGCTCACTCGACAGAAAAGAATGTGGCTTTGTTTTCATTTCATGCATTAATAATAAATAAATAAATAATAGCAAAACAGTCCAACTGTGCTTCTTACACAGTCCTGAGGTACCAACTTTAATTGCACAGAGATGATGTAGCAATAGATTATCGCTACTGCCGTGGGTTCAAATTGCACGTTCGCAATAAAGTAAAAGATTTTTTCTTTACTTCCTTGCACAGAACAATCACCCCAAATATCCCAAAATACCAAATATCATCACTTACCATCATTATCCATTAAACCAAACGTCATTTCTACAATACTTAGTCGCTAAAATACCATTAGTTTAGTACGAGTGGTGTAGTAATTAAAATGTTTCAATGAATAAGAAATGATGCCTAGTGAATTTCATTGGAGCACAAAACTATTCAGTTCGCATTCCGATGATTCTCAAAGCAGACACGTGGCTGCTGGGGCTAGGTAAAGAAAAAGTGTTCTTCTAGGGCAGGGATATAACATTACGAGAAGATATTGAACAGTGGTCTTTATGAAATTCAATTTATCTACTGAACAACACCACACGAAATGATTTTCCAAAAGTAGCACCACACTGTTTAAGAACAACAAATGAAAAGTTCACCTATAACACTTCAATAAATTAAATATTTAAAAAAAAAAGCACACGTCACTAATACTGCAATTACATAAAATAGTATAATCGGATTCACAGCACAACAGTTCTTTATATACCAAAGCGGGTTCTTCTTCGGAGCCTTGCTGTGGCATGACGTCAGCGATTCCGTAAGCAGTGATGCACTGAATACGAGAATTCAGCCGGAACGCTCACTGTAATAAAAGACGGGAAAACATGATCAAATGTTTTCACTTTAGTAAAAATCGAATGTCTCATTGTTTTGGATTTTTTCCCAGAGCCTTGGTAAATAACGAAACCATTGACTCTCATGCGCCTATATGCTGCTTAGTCATCTCTAAATTTCTGCGCATACGAAATTAGTAATACAGTAGATTCTAATCGATGCATTTGGCTGCAACCTACCAGCTACTGCTGTCTACCCTAGCGCCGGACAGAATCCTGACCGCTAGATCATTCATTTGCATTTTCAGTGAAAATATAAACAGTGACATTATTTTCGTAATTTTTCCCCAAGATTCTGAATATTCAACAAAACCATCGACATCTATCACATGGCTGTAGTCTGTAGTGATGCGACATCGATATAAAAACGTCGATGTGTTCAAAATTAAACCATAGATGTTAATAATACATCGACAGAAATCCTTCGATTTTTTTAAACATCCTTGTTTTAAGGTAGTTTAGTAACCTCTAACGTTACATTCGGGCGCAAAATTTTTTTCAGTGTCCGCGTTTATTAAATTATATGTAAGATTTAACTGAAAACAAAGGTAAAATAATAATAACAAAGGATACTCAGCGAAGATGGTACAAACAGCGATCTTTGGTTCAAACTAATAAACTCAATGAAATGGTTCAATCAGTTATTAATGTATTCAATTTTGTATCTTTTACAAAATAGTGATTACGGGAGTTTTTCATTCACAAACTAAATATCGAAACACTAAAAACACCGAGTACAAAATACCGATGTTAAAAAACATCGTCTTTAATATATCGATGTTTAAATCATCGACGATTATATAAAATTATTAATGTTTTCAAAAGGTAGACATCGATGTCGTGTCCTTAATAGGCTGCTTAGTAAAGAGTTTATTCACGCCATACCGGACAGGACTATCGATTTTCTGCGCAGGGGCAGATGCACCAAAGTGATTCCAAACTTGAAATGCACATGCGCAGAAGATCGATAGTGCTTTAACGTACGAGGGGGCACAAACTCCCTAGTTTTCTCTCGATTTCTGCGCGCATACGAAATTAGTCATACAGTTGTGGCGTGGAAGTGCGGTGCGGAGACCGCTCACATTCCACCTCCTCACAAACAACCGAGAGAGAAGTGGGCCGGGGGCAGGTGGGGGAGGGGGTGGCGAGGGGGAGCGGCTCTAGGAGCGGCGCGCAGTGAAAGTGGAAGCGCGAGGCCTCCGACCTCGACAAACGAGCGGAGGGCGGCCGCGCCGGGCTCCACCGCGCTTCCTCGTCCGGGCGGCAGAGCTTCCTCAGGAAGATCCTTTACAGCTCGGCAAGGTTAAGAAGAGATACAAAACCGGATTTATGTTATACGTGGGTTTTTCAACGTGGCGGCTGAGGGTAGTATCTCCAAGATGGAATTCGACGACTTTTAATCTTTCTTGGTCTGCCGCAAGATGTCGCATTCGCTTCCGGGCAGCAGAGCTTCCTCAGGAAGATTCTTTACAGCTCGCAAGGTTAAGAAGAGATACAAGACCGGATTTACGTTATACTTGGGTTTTTCTAACGGGGCGGCTGAGGGTAGTATCTCCAAGATGGAATTCGGCACGACGTTTTGAATCTTTCTTGGTCCTGCCGCAAAATGTCGCATGATCGCGACCGCATCAAGCAGTGCTGCAGATCAAGTGACTCTAGCGAAAGGACTGCGAATAACTCAAAAAGTTGTGCCGAATTCCATCTGGGAGATACTAACCTCAGTCGTCACGTTAGAAAAACCCAAGTATAGTTTGAAGATCATTACGTTTCCTTTATGCGGAGGTCTCTCAGCTATCGCCGGGGTGCCAATCGACAAATTTTTCCAGAGACGTTCAAAACCCCATGGGGGAAGAGGGGTGACAAATCGATGAATTGTAGAAATGATGACCATCCTCGCTTTCGCAGCAGTCTTTATGTTCCGTGGAAAGTTCCCTTTTTATCAATTTCCTGATTTTGATAACATTATTTTAACATTCCGAAGTGTAGAACTCTTAAATGAGGCATTTTGAAATTTAGTAATTTTGCTTCTGCCAGTGACAAATTAATACTTTTTCCAGCATGAGCTTCAAACTCTTTGGGCTAACGCTTCCCGCACCCTCTGTCAAGTGTCAATGCCTGTGGACACATCTCTTAATACCGACGTCTGTCTGGATCAAAGGGGAGGGAACGGGGAATATGAAAATGGAAAATTTTCCCATCTGTTTTAGGGGCTGGAATGGGATTGGGGGCTGGGTGGGAAGTTTAAGGAAAATAACGATGAAAAAGTTGCTCTTGAAGTGCCATAAAATGTGTTCGTTTTCTAAATCAACTTTAACTATTATTTAATATAATTTTTTTAATGATGTTTCTATATATTCAAGATTAACCGCGCTAATTGATTACTTCCTCAAACTGTTTTTGTCATCGATGTTGAATTGTTTCTGGTTATATTTTGTGAGCCATAAGGTACTAGAAGTAGATTTTTTCTTCGACAATTTTAACAGTGTAAGAATTTTGCATACACGAAATTGTTTCCATGTCCATGAATAGTCGGAGATTACCATCCAGGCTGGTCTTCAAAGTGCTAAAACGTATAAAATACTGCCTTGTATTTTATTTCAGAGTTCAAACTTCCTCAAACTCTATCTATTACAAGAAAGATAACCACACGTTTAAATCAATACGAAAGAAACATCTATGCCACCAATATTTGAAATGAGTATTGTTATCGATACCATATCGATAACGAAGGTACAATACGTACCAAGTCAACTGTTTTTCCTACAGCCCCAAGTTTCTTTCAGTGGGATTGTGAACATTTAATATAAGAATATTCGAGTCTAAACTGACAGCGGCTTTTATACAAAACATTTCAGGAAACGCGGTTGTGGAATTTGGACACATAATCTCAACGGGATGAGAAAGAACTTGATGTCATTTATTTACGACGTATTCTTACTCTATTGCCGAAAGAAATAGCCATGTATGATCGTAGCTCGATAGCTATTGAATCAATTGCACAACTTGAAACTAGATTTTTTCGCTGTGGTGGAGGAACAGACTCCTAGCGCACCCATTAGCTAGTGTGCGATTTCCAGTTGCGAGTACACAGGTCGAAGTGTTGACTCCTAGCGGGCCTTCTGACACTAGCCCCGTAAGTGTAGTGTACGTTATATCCATAGAGTAGTGGTATGCCTCTCCTTTAGAACGTAAAATCCGGCGCCCTCCAAATATGTCGGCGTGAATATTATCCTTGTCTAGATATCTCCCTCAAAGGAGCACGGCCAATATAACAAGTCCTAAACCCGAGACTGGTCTGCCGACATGTGTAATAGTATTGTGCACGTAAGCGTGTGTTTAAAGGAAAAGATGGGCAAGAATGAGGAAACAAAAATTGCGCGAGGTTCACGGCCCGTTTGTTAGGGTACTACTCAGGCATTCACCAGGTACTGATCGGGGAAACCATGGAAAACTACCGAGCAGAGCCGCTGGTATTCTCCTCGCGATAGTTGTAGTATTCGACCAAGCTATTTGACTATGTCGAAAATCCACCACCCTTGGGACTCGAACCCTAGGATTTCAGGGTCAACGGTACCTCACAGGCATTGCTGCCGAGCTACCACAGCCGGTCCCGGCAGTCGTACGCGGCCCCGCGTCCGAGAGGGAAAACTGATACGCCGCGTGTCTCCCACAGGGAATGCGAGTACGCTTCCGGTGGCGCGAGGACTGCGCGGGTGGTGGTGGTGGGAGGGGGGCGTGGCGCGCCGCGCCGCGCCGCGCGCCCGTCGGCCACTGGGGGCCGAACGGTCGGGAACCGGCCCCCCCCCCCCCACGCGGCGGTGCTCACCCGGTTTCGGTTTCCTCTGGCGATCCCGGGCAGTCGACGTTGTTGCAAGTTGAAATGATATTGTGTGTGGATGTCCCATATGAGCGGCTCGAGGATCATCTTCTCATTTATCTTTTTCTTTTTCTTTTTCGCGGTGAGAATGAATACGTCGCAGAGCATCATTATTTTATCAGCTGTCAACAACGTAATGAAGTTCTTTTGGACTTTGAAACCTATCGAGTGACGTTTTCAACTGTGATATGATTACTCACTTTTGTGATTTATAATCCATTTCAAGCATTCTAGTGGTCGTAAGCTGGATGTTACAGTACATTCAGTCTTCAGATGTCCCAGGTCGTCACCATATTTTAAAGAACTTTTTGTATCGTTTCTTTCAGTTTCCAGTGTTACTTTACTTAAACAACAACTTTCCAAACAACCATTTCCCCACACTCTCCCTTTTACAATAGTCTGACTTTGTCTTAAAACATATCACATTTACTATATTTATTTTAATGAGCGTAATAATACAAAAATGTGTTAGTGGCTTGTTTGAAAAATGTTCGTACGTGAGGAGAGCTAGAGACGTCACAGATTCCCCGATGAAGAGGCGCATCCACGAGGCCAAAGAAGCGCGATGTGATGTCAGAGTGAAAGGAGTCTGGTCCTTGTTTGACGGGTATTCAACGCCGCGGGCTTATTCAGGGGTCCTGAACACAGCTGCTGTGTTGTGATTCGTTTACTCACTAACCGTAGCAGTGCGTTATCTCTGGAGTTTACTTAAGGATGACAAAGATTCTATTGTTCCCCATCCGCAATGTGGACACCCTATTCATCTCGTAATGTGTGTGTCAGATCAATCGTATAGATTCACGGTGTTATTCTTTTCAATTGTGCAGTTTTTTCTGTTTTTTTACCTTTTCATTTTAATGCTCTTGTGTAACCGTCTGACAATATGTTCCTCTTAGTAAACAGTTTTAGTACGTTCAATTGGTCATTTTATTGGGTACTCGAAATTCTCCAACGCTGTTTTATCCCAAATTGTAAATGCAAAGACGTAACACGTCTAAGCTAATTGCAATATGTTATAAGGTTACGTACTAGTTCTTACTTCCCTACCACACTTCCAAAGATAATTAAAGCAATTGTTATCATGTTAGTAATGTTTGCGTGGTTTCTATATCTTTGTCATACATCATTCGACATGTGATTCCAGCCTTCAATTTCAACTCGATGCACAAGTCAGAGATAACAGTAACTTTTTTGGTTAGACGTGTAATTAATTTGAAAAATGCCACTGATAAGAATGAAAATTAGCTAATTAATTTCGCAGAAATAGTTTTAGAAAACGCATTCCACATCCATCAGAATGAAAACATTGCTTTCGATAATGAAACCTCTTTTGAAGTTCGGCTGTGCGAATGGCGTGAGGAATTGGGTGATGGGGTCCGCTCAGCTAGGAAGGTTTGGCACCACTGTCGCCTCTTTTGAAGTTCGGCAGTGCGAATGGCGTGAGGAATTGGGTGATGTGCTGAGGGTGAAGTCTCGCTCAGCTGGGAAGTGTTGGCACTGCTGTCGCGCCTCTTGGCATCAGCTGTGCCCACTCATCTGGGTGATCAAATCACTCCAGAGCCCATGAGACCCGATAACGAAACAGAAGCATTCTGTCATTGGGATTCAAGGGTCATTCGTTTCGAGTATTTGTCGAATTTTGGATATTCTTTTTCAAAACACGAGACACACATATAATCAGTGTTTGCCTCATATGCAGAAAATGAGGCCAACACTCGTTCTCATTCGTAGGTGTACAGAGAGGGAAGTAGGAAGATCGCCCCCCCCCTGAAATTTTTGAATGGGATCCTATCCTTACATAATAAAAACATTTAATTTTCTTAAATATGTTCAGACTCTGATGTTTCCATTTTTAACCTGAAAATTTGGTAAATTGTTGTATGAGAAATAGACTACAAACCATCAAGCAACTCTGGTAATAGTTCCACATAAAATCAATCGTGTTTATGAATTGTATCATTAGTTATCATTTAATTCTTGTAGTATGATTTATTCATGTAGTAAAATATTTCATCTGTAAATAAAAACGTTCAACGGAAAAGGGGGCCTAGATATGTAGTTGTTCCCCCTCTTGTTTTAGGGTGTGTATGCTAATGTTATCGTTGTACTTAATTTGGCTAAAGTCTTTTAAATTATCCTAACCATTCTTTTCCCAAGGAGTGGGTAGAACAAGGATTGTGGTGATTAGGTAACGTGGCACTTGCATTCGTAGCAGCGTGCCAGATGTCTCACGATTCTGTATAATCCTCTCATTATTCTTCATTCTCTGCGCAAGTTGCATTTGCTATGGCATCCGAAATTACGTTCATCTCAATATACGTATGCTGAAAACAGAACTGAGGAATCGTTAAGTTTCCGTGTTAAAATGTCATGGATCACATTTTTATGAACTCAAATATTAAAGAATTCATTTCAAATGGTTATTTTGCGACTTTGATGCCTGCATGTGAGTAATTTTGAGTGCCTCAATTGTGCGTAATATCCTCTGCCTATGGCAGATGTATCTAAATCAGAACTTAGGTGATTCTCTTACAATTCATTTTTTATCAATAATGTGTTCGCATCTTCTTCCTGTACTTTATTGTTCCCTTGTCTGTATTTCATACATTCGCATTTTCTCATTCAGCTTTCTTATTCGACTGCGTTCTTTCTCGTCTACTCTATTGTTTTATTTTTAAGTTTATCCTTTTGTGTCTAACTTATCTTCATTTTTTCATCATTCACTTTTCTCCGCGCCTTGATTATTTTTACTTTTTACACTATTTAATCTTTATTCATACTTTTTTAATATAATCTAAGAGGAGAAACCCATTTGACCAACTAGTTCCTGAACGTTTTCCTTAAAGGGAAACACTCATTCTTAGAACTTTGGTCGTGACCAGGTAAATCCCCTCGCAGGTGACTAGGGGTATACATAAGTGTGACGGTACGTGTCAGAAACCAGTTCCTCCCAAGAAGAGTTTCTGTATCAAAGCATTTTTTATTTTTATTAAATAGCACTAGATTGCTCCCCAGGATTCCATTTTGTATCAGTTAATGAAGAAATCATGTTAATCGCAATAATACACTGATGATAATCCAATACGGTATTGGACTCATCTTTCATTTTTAAGATATTACAGTATTAAATACGCGAACTTAAAAGGGCAGCCAAGTGTGAAAACGGATGGGCTGGAAATGTTAGATAACATTGTTCAACTTATAAAATTTAATGGGAGTGAGAGCAGCTAATTAGACATTCGGTGCAATGAATTCGAAAATGTCGTTGACATTTTTAATTAAGATCTATTTTTTGGCGTTATTACCATAAAATCCACTACAGTTTCGAAGTTTGCCACTAATTATTGGGCCTAAATGTTTGAGCAATTATTTCAAACTGAAGGTAATCTCACATAATACTAATACTTAGGTTTACTGATGGATTCATTAAAAATAAATTAATATGAGACATTGTCTTTATTAGTGATACTGTTCATTGGCGGTAGACAAAACGAATCGTAAAGCAATTATTTCAAAATTTGTTGGAAACTGCAATAAATGATTCAGTGATTAGAAAAAATCTGGGGAACGCCATTGCACATTGTTCTCAGAAAGATTCCATACCATTTTTTTTTTTCATTTTTCCATTTATGTAATTTCACTTTTCTACATCGAAATTGATAAAAATACGTAGTATTGTGTCAGCATTGTTATGAAGGTGTTATGAAAAATGTTTGATGAATTTGGAGCTGAGAAAACATTTTGTAAGATAAACAACTCTAAACAATAACAATCACCTTTTGAAATTTTCACGAAAATTTACAAGACGCTAAAATATTTTAGTTCTACCCTAACAAGTGGGCCAAGGACCGCGTGTGATAATTGCTTCACCAACCTTATCCCCTTCTCTCCCCCTATTCACACACTTCCTCCTACATGCACCACACGTGTCGGGTATTTAGAATCTGACCCGATTGACACAGTTACCCGCTAAGAGAAATACTCGGAGTGGAAATACATTTTTTAATTGGTTAATTTTTCTGAGTTTGAAAACCCGCAAGTGTAGGTCCGCCCCTGATCCCAAGCAGGAGAGGAACACCTCTCCCTTCCCGGATATAAAATGCACTACATTTAGGAGACTAATGACCTCAGTAGTTGACGCTCCTGGAATCAATACTCATTCAGTTATTTCCTCTCCATGACCAATTGCATATTCATTACCGTTTCTGTTCTTAACCTTTCCTTGCAGAGCAGACTGTGTTATAGGTTCCACTCGCGTACTAAGAGTAAACATGACGCCAACGCTCAATGCATTTGCACCACCTCACGTATGCATGGGAAGACCCTCGCGTCCGCTGAGTCAAACCACGTGGCTCAGTGGTTTCTCCGCAGGAGCACGCATTGAGGTTGCGTGGACTCCAACGGGAAATCCTCTCTCGATCTTCGAGCGTAAGCGCATTGATTTTTGTGACATTTGACCCATGTTCATTCATTCCCTCATTATGTAAACCATTTACAGTCGAGGACAGCAAATTAGTGAGATTTTTCTACTTACTGCTGGCCTTCTTATGCTTTTCTAATTTGGGTAAAACGATGGTTAAAAATTCAAGGTCTCGGTTAGTCAGGTGGAGAATAATTTAAGATGAATGCAACAGAGTATGCAGCCTAATACTACAAACTTCTTTTTATCTTACGTACTTATCAATACTCCATGTCTTTGACTAATATAATTAGGTGTCAAGCAAAATGGCGTATTCAAATTGTTTTATAATCAAGTCAGTCGTCGATTTAAAATGGGAAAACTGCTATCTGACGTCTCCAAACATTTAAAATTTCACTCTGCGTTTTCATGCAATAAAGCAACCACAATTGCGATAGCATTCCTAATAATAAAGGTCTTTCCTTGGACTGAACCAAAGGACTATTACGTGCGTATTTCATGAGAGGATACATATGTTTGGAACCGGTAATAATGTGGGAGAAATCGACTTCCCAAAATACAGTTAGGAACGGACTTATAAGTGTTTGGTTTTGCATATTACGTCACTGAGTGTTTTTGTATAATTTTTAGCCCGAAACAAGAATAGAAGAAAGTACGAGAAACGGAGAAAAACCTCTTTCAGAAGAAAGACAAAACGCGTTCTTCTCAGTTTCCTTCATTCGAATTTTATAAGCGATTTTTAAGCAAATTACTTATGAATTAGTAGTTGATGACTACTGTTTTGAAACTTTTCTATAAATTCATCATTTGCGAAGCGACAAGGTAATTGAGAAATCTGAGCATATCTAAAGCACGTGTGAAAATTACACGAGTGAAATTGTCTTTTAGAGAAGAAGGAAAAGAAGTTTGAATATAAAAGGAGGAAGAGTAGAAGGAGAATAAGAATTTACTTTATTCATGAACTGGTCTTCATAATTAGGCAGCAAAATTATCTAAGATATCTTTGTAAACGAAATAACAGGAGAAATTCACACTTTTGAGGAGGTGTTAATTAAGCAGTGGTAATTTGTCATGGTTCATTCTTCTTTAATTTGTATGTTCTCCATTCTTTCACGCTCATGGCAGATATTTCATGAGTGAAACACAGTAACCAAACATTGAATATTCTTACAGCATTGTGGATATTTTGGCAAGATTCTGCTTCTCCCGTCCAAGAACGTGCCGTTTTCAATCTAAGCCAAACCACTATTGACCCATTACCCATTTATTAATCAAAATGAATAATAATAATAATAATAATAATAATAATAATAATAATAATAATAATATAATTGCCTTCAAATGTCAGAAATCACTTCTCGTTTCTTGTCAGACAAAGACCCCTTCGCGGTGTAGATAAAGATGGAGGAATATCTCTACCGAGTTCATCGCTCTTACTGGAATGCGTAGTTTTATTTAACCTGCAAGTATGCTGCGATCATATTGCGAGTGCACGGGAGTCGATAACTAACAGTAGTACCGGGAGCGGTAGCTCAGTGCATCAACTGATGTCACTGCAGCGCCTCTGACCGGGGGGTCCTAGGTTCCAGTCCTGACGGCGGCAGGATTTTCCACACTAGCCTTTCAGCTACGTCGAATTCAGTCGCTGTCTGGAGAAGAATTCTAGCGGCCGGCTGCTCTGACCGGTAGTTTTCCGTGGTTTATCCGATCAACACCAGGCGAATGCTGGAGCAGTACCCTACCAAACGGGCCACGGACCGCGCGCGATCTGTCCTTCCTCTTCCTTGTCCTCTCCAATACCCTTACACACTTACACTAACATGCACTACTCTACCACTTATGTCCACTATTTGTCCTGTGAGGGTAGTAAATGTTACATCCCGGAAGGTGGCGGTGTTTTCTCACTCTGGAATGAGAGATGTGGCACCAACCTACACGTCGGCTTGATGGATTTAACCATCCAGATACTTTTCCAAGCGGGGCACCGTCCCAGTTGGAAGAAACTAAACTCCCGACCTGTATGGTAGTGTACTGAATGTAAGTGTAAATGTATATTTATAAAGGGATAAGAGGTGTCGAGGATGAGTAAGAAATGATTGCACGCGGTCCGTTGTCCTTGTATTAGAGTATTGATCTGGCACTCGCCCGGTACTGATCGGAGAAACTACCGATCAGAGGATCCGGCCGCTAGAATTCTCCTCCAGTATTGAATTCGACCCAGCTACTTAGCTAAATCGAAAATGCCCTACCGTCAGGACTCAACCCTAGATAAGAACTCCACGTAACATGATGCTGCATTGGAAACAGTATTGCCTCTGAGGTATTGCAGCTTGTCTGGACGCGTAGTTTCATTTAACCTACAATCGGACAGTAGTGGCGTTGCCTGACTCGCCCGTTTGGGGATGCTCAAAATAACCCGAACTGAAGACATCATGATCTTTAATGTTCTCTAGAATATGTGTTATCGAAACAAATGTTACAATACTTCAATAGATTTATGTCAGGACACTTTCTGAAAGTAAGTTATGCAATGGCCAGGTTTTCATTCTCATGCGCGATTGACAATGATTGATTGACAATGACTTGTGGATTTATTCTTTTCAAACAAAATATATTTTAATATATTTGAGAAGAATTCAACTTCTTAGATATTAATTAAGAATAGTAGGCAAGCGTTTTTTCTACTGTTGTGCCCATGTCCAAGTGGAGGATCACGAGTGAGAAAGAAAAATATTTCACGGACAACCTCAAGTGTGCTTCGCTCTCGTGCAAAACGAACAACTTGTTCATAACCCTCTTTTCTCAGTTGTAGGCTAGCGTAAGACACTCGAGAATCTCTTGGACAGGAGAGAAGAGGGGAGGGGAGAACCTGGTCGTCTGCGCATGCCACATTGTCCGTCGTAATATCGCGGCAAACACTGGAAGCATTTGAGCGTCCAAGCAATCAGGCGTCAAGTGTAGTGCATGGTTTTCCGGGAGATGGCGGTGATATTTTCCCGCTGGATGGCGAGTTCCGGCGCCGACCTACCGTCGGTTAGTGGGGATTCCCCCTAACCAGAAATATCCCACCAGCCGGGCACCGCCCCAGTCGGGACAAGCTCTAAGCTCCCGATCGGTCTCCCGGCATATGTGTATTGCATGTTAGTATAGGTGTGTGTGTAAGGGAGAAGATAGGACCAGGAAGAGAAAGGACAGATCGCGCGCGGTCCGTGGCTCGTTTGGTAGGGTACTGCTCCGGCATTCGCCTGGTGCTCTTCGGAGAAACCACGGAAAACTACCGATCAGAGCAGCCGGCCGCTAGAATTCTCCTCCAGACAGCGACTGAATTCGACCTAGCTGAAAACCTAGTGTCGAAAATCCTGCCGCCGTCAGGACTCGAACCTATGACCTTCCGGTCAGAGGCGCTGCAGTGACATCAATTGATGCACTGAGCTACCGGTCCCAGTTTGGTTGCTGGTCGTAGATATCACTAGTTTGTTCGATGTTTTCTATTGCATCTAGTCTGGCTGCCAAACGACAATCTTGGATAGCTATTGCCATCCAAGTTGGTTACTACTAATGGGAAAGTTGTTTCGTGCAAAGTATGCATCAATTCATGGTCTCCAAATTATTTTTAAGGCGTTTGTTTTTTTAAATTTGATTAGGAATTTTTTTATAAATGTAATTTCGTATTATGCAAATGTTATTTATAATTAGTGAATTTCAATATTACATATTATATACGATTTTAAATATTTATTACATATTCTTACTGTTTTCATGACATATTTATGTACATGTTTTGACGTTTCGTACTACATATTATTGCGGTGGGAATTCTGATTGGATGTTGTTGACCTTCTTATAAGAAGAAATAAAGAAGTCATCTTCGTCAACATATCATATATGTGACGAAGATGACTTCTTTATTTCTTCTTCATATTATTGCGGTCTCTAGTCATGAGGTTGCAGGCGAGGGGGAGTCGACGACCCAGAGTAGAACGGAGCGGGCGCACGGGAGTGCTCCGTCCGAAAGAGAAAGGGCGGTGGCGCGGGCGACGAGGCAGCGGAGCGGTAAAGAACGCGCGTCAAAAAGCTACAGCTTTCTCTCTCCGCGCGGTCGACGCCGCCGCCGCCGCCGCTTGCGGAGGCGAACGGCGCAGCCACGGTAGCCAAATGCTATATGAACGCTTTTGCGAAAACCGCGCGATTTCTGCGACGCAATACTCGCATTACGGTGGACGAAACCTTCAATCACACTCATGTTTTCGCAATACGGTGAACGAAAACTCTAACCACATTAATGCTTTCAAATACAAAAATCTCATGAGAAAAAACAAAATATCTCGGTGTCCTCACAGGGAGAGGTGGCTCAGGGGATCAATTGATGTCACTGCAGCGCCTCTCATCGGGAGATCCTGGGTTCGAGTCGTCGATCCTGGGTTCGATGGTGGCAGGATTGTCGATATTAGCTATGTAGCTAAACTGAGTTAAGCCTCTCGCTGTCTGGAGGAGAATTCTAGCGGCCGGCTGCTCTGATCGGTAGTTTTCCGTGGTTTCTTCGGTCAACATCAGGCGAATGCCGGAGAAATATGCTAACAAACGGGCCACCGGCCACGAGCTATCTTTCCTTCCTCTTCCTTGTCCTATCCTCACACTTTAATTAAACACTCTTACACTAACATGCACTACACTTCCACACATGCCGGGAGACCGCTCAGGACCTTACAACTTGTCCCGGATGAGGCGGTGCCCCGCTGGTGGGAGATACCTTTTTGGTAAAACCCCGCTAGCCTATGGTAGGTCGGCGCCGAATCTCGCCTTCCAGCGGAGGAAGATCGCTGCCACCTCACGAGAAAAAACGTGCACTACCCTTACGGAACTAATAACTTAGCAGTTGGCGCGTCTGGAATCAATCACTCGGTGTTCTCGATCGACTCGTGAGCTTCATGACAGAAAAAAAGCATTTGACAAACTAATTCCTTTCTACTCTCTCCTACTCAATAGAGCATTTCCACTTAAACTAACCCCCATCATCCTATACAAAACCATCGTTCGTCTAACTAGAACATATTGGTCCACATTATCGCAATTCAATATCCGTCCCTTTCAAACATTCTAAAATAAATTTCTCAGTGGAGAAACGAACACATCCTGATTTATAAACAATTTAAAAATCCGCAGAGAACTGGGCTTTTTTACAATAGAGTAATGCATCCATTATCTAAATTCTGTTTTCTCACGCAGAGTTACATTTGATCCAAAAACATCGTCCGTTCCACTAAGAAGAACAGCACACCCGTGCCTTCCCGTGAATCCACAAAACCTTTCTCAGAGATCATCTGACCTGTCAACAAACCCTTCTCAAATCCTTATTTCCCCTTACGTCCCCAACGTGGTTCACTATTCTCCATGTTACATCACCCATATAATTCTCACCCCAACAAACGGTCATTGCGCAGGATCCCCAATTGGATGACTCCGCAATTTATATTGTAAAGCTTACTCGACCAAACTAAAAACGAAACCATATGTAACAAGAGACATAAAGGCTGATCAGTGAAATAAACTTTTAAACAATATGAGCTCCAAGCTTGCTGCCTGGTGGAAGGAGGTGGTGATTATGCATTCTCAGCCTTGTATTTGTGTACACATGCATTCAAAACTTTTCCATTCCGTTCAACCATTCAGTGCAATTGATGATAGGGCTATTCGGCAATTCTATAAGGGCTTAGGGAAACGTGTATATATTTTTATTATATAACTGTTCAATGAGTACAATTTTCGACTTTGATTCCAAAATAGACGTTCATTTTTATGCCTATGTACACTGGTAAAATAAAGTATCAATATTAAGACTATTGAAGGCCGATAAAATCGAACTCTCACATTTCTTGGAAATTGAAATAAGTGGATATCAACGTAATATTGTTCTTGTTTTGAAAACGATCTGCTCTGAAAATATAAAAAGATGAATTCGTTCTTATCAAAAATTTCGTAGTAGAAACTGGAACAAATTGAAGCATGCAAAATAAATCAAGTAATTATTCACAATGCGTTGAACATGCTGTCGGAAACGAACGAGGATGCAAGTTAATTGGGAAGTAAATTTCCTATATCTCTTCTGAAAATCCATGTTTTCTTGATGGATATTTGTAAAGTAAATTTCGTCTTTTCTCCATAATTCATCCCTAAATCTCCCCAGGCGAGGGTTTAGACGCTATTTACCCATGCTTTTAAACTTGTTCTCATAATCGTTCCTACAGACATGAAATCTGACTGGTAATTTCTCTACTGCATTAACGATTTACTAGAAACAAAACTAAGAACACGTTCCTTATTTAAATCAATATTTCTTCTTGATTGTCAAAATATGTTTACAAATAAAAGTATCCAAAGTTTTTTATGACAATCATTTATTCAGTAATTTCACAACGTTTCGTAACTCGTTTTGTTACATCTTCAGGTGTTAAACTTAATGAGGGAACGCTATCCCATTGAATTACCACATCAGCAGAACATTCAAGGAACCATACCGAAAAACCTCACTCTCGCACAGTTGATACCACATAACTAACCGTTACAAACATTGTTTGTAACGATACGGTTACAATTACGATACGGTTAAGGATGAATAAGTGGTCAAAAGTAAACAGTTAATGAGAAACAAATGGATACATAAGCTGAAAGATAAGCAAATGGCGAAGTTCAGTTTGCGATTGACCACTATAGGGTGGTACACTAAACAGAATAATAATATTAATAATAATACAAATAATAATTACTATTATTATTATATTATTATTATTATTATTATACATATCATTGTGAGGAAAGGTCTCCCCACGAAAGGCACAGAGCTGGGAGTCATGAAGTATCACTTCCAGGCGGGCCAATTCTGAATGAATCATTAACTTACCTAGCTTCATATTTCATAAATTTAGTAAATGACGAACACATCAACGATATTATTGACATGTATATTAGAACGCTTGAGGGCAAATAAATAAAATATAAATAACTAGTAAATAATTCTATGTCTCCCATTAGAGCTGCTTCGAAGCTGATCACTGCATGGATAACACTTCCAGGCTGGATTCTGAGATCTGCTGTTATGATTGGTGGTAACGATGGTTACCTCCACCAATTATATGAGGATGCCGGAATAGGGTCTTCAAGAACGGACCAAGCGTCCAGCTTCTCGTTTCTTCCTCTGCTACCCCACATCCTACCTTAGAGCCAAGTGATGGGCCCTATAAAACCCTCCCCCAATTAATCTAAAATATCCGTTTGAAAATCCCAAAGCCACGAGTTCATTTAGATAGACTGGGGAATATCAGTTTTGAAGTGCATGTTTGTGTGTAGTGCATGTTTTTTCTCGGGAGATGGCTGTGATCCCCGCTGGATGGCGAGATCCGGTGCCGACCTACCGTCGGCTAGCGGGATTTCCCCCTAACCAGGACCCTCCCACCAACGGGGCCCCAGCCGGGAAAAGCTATAAGCTCCCGACCGGTTTCCCGGAATATGTGGTAGTGTAGTGCGTGTTAGTGTAAGTGTGTGTGTGTATAAGGGGAGAGGGGACTGGAGGAAGGAAAGATCGCGCGCGGTCCGTGGCCCGTTTGTTAGGGTACTGCTCCGGCATTCGCCTGATGTTTATCGGAGAAACCACGGAAAATTACCGATCGGAGCAGCAGACCGCTAGAATTCTCCCCCAGACAGCGACTGAATTCGATCTAGCTGCAAAGCTATTGTCGACAATTCTGCCGCCGTGGGAAGTGTAACCTAGGACCTCCCGGTCAGAGATGCTGCAGTGACATCAGTTGATGCACTGAGCTACCGCTCCCGGTGCTTGGGAATGTATATTTCCTTATATGCCAGTTTTGTCAAGAGGCTGGTTGCTACGTTTATTCAACATAGTAAAACAGCGGGGGTTGAAATACAGGAGCTCATGAAAACGTGCACAAAACGCATTTCTCCCCCATAATTATCGTACATTTTTATGTGAAATAAATGTATAGATCAGAGAAACATCGATAAGCTGCGAGACTCCCAGGGAAATTTTCACAATAATGCTCTCATATGCAGTAATTAACTGCGCGACCGGAAGCGTGTTTTGTTGTGGCACGGCGAGGAAACGGAAGTTTACGAGGATTAGACCACTGAGACTAATCGGTCATGCACACTGAGCAGCACGTTTCATCAAAAGAAATATACTCCCCAAACCAATTGCTACAACAGTGAGCACTGAGCCACTATCTTTGTTCCGGGAGACTATGACCTTTCGAGTGATAAACGTTTACTAACTCGAGAAAGGTCGACGCAGCTTTCTCAAAATAAAACGATACCCATTTAAATGTACTCTCTAACGTCGAAGTTGATAAAACAAGTATTTTAACTATTACAAAATTAAATTCACTTAAGTTAATATAAATTATAAAACTAACATGTGAGAGTAGATACTGGCAAATATAATCTTTCAAACAGATATAATATTGTTTCGCTATTGTAACCTGCACTGCATTCGTGCCATTACGTAAACTTAAAAGATACACTAATTTCCATTGGTCAGGTTTGGTCATGCTTTCTCTTCAGTAGATATTGCAGTTTTTTTTTCAAGTTTTCTTCTTACGTCAACCAAAGATTCAGCAGGTTACTGCTTGTTTTCACGGAGTCACTCAGTTACTCCTTTTTCCACGAATAACAATTACCCTGAAAATGATGGTGGGCGTTACTTTCCCGTATTGTAATGTTCGACAATTAAAATAGAAGTTCTTCGTTCTAAATAGTATACTCACGTCCCAAAACACTTTAATTAAGAGAACCTTTGGAAAGAAGAATCCGAGGAAAATTCTAAATGCCAAAGGAGGAGAATAGTTAGCGTATGTTTCCGGAGTAATCAGCACAAAATGTTAAGGATGAAAATCCGACGTATGATGACGAAATCATTCAATTGGTCGAGAGGTATTCGTACTAATATTTAATAGACCTTAAGCGTGACTAAGTTAGAGAATGAATAAAAAATTACAATATATGAAAATATAATTTGAAGTCGGAAAATTTTTTTCTTTTCGAAAATGAGAGAAAATAATCACCACGGATTTGGAAATCGATTAATAAATCCGTTATTCTTATTAGTTGAAAATTTGAAAAATGTTTAGACGATTTAGTGAAAAAATCCTTTCTCTTAAATCCAACAGCACTGTCACGTATAATGGTAATTATTTTAATGTGTTGGTTCAAAATGTTCTGTGTAAAATAATACTGATCGGTTTAAAAAGTAAAAATGTGAAATCAGTTGCAATAATGTGCAATATTTTTAAAGCACATGTTATTTACGTTTTATAAGAGATATTAAATAACGTTTTACAATTTGTGTATCCTTAATAAAATCGGTAAAAATATATGTGTATGAACTAATATAAAGTTGGGTTAAGAAAATTATCGGGGGCCCCTAGAAGAGGTCCTAAGTTTGTGTTTAGTCTATCGTGTGATTTTAATATAGTGACATGTGAAGGATCATCGGGTGTGACGCGGTTAACGAATTGGGAGCTTCTATAACTAAAATTAAAGTAGTAACGATGCTCCTGATTGGATAACCGCCTCCAGCTGATATCCAAATACTATATTTAAATCGGACAATCCTTAATGCACTCCTGGGTCCTCGATACTTCCTCGTTCCTTAAGCCTGTTTTACACGGTCATTTTTTCATCATTTTTCTGTACAGAAACTGGATGGGAAAAGGACGTTCGGTTCTATGCGTACCGAAACTGGATGAACGTGATTCCAACGTTTTACACGGTCATTTCTGGTCTGTACGTAATCGTGATGAAAATACTTCCTCCAAACGCCGCAAAAAGCGCTGGAAGTTTAACAGTTGAACATCGGATGTACAGAAACAAATGAAATTAGCGGGAAGAATGATCAGATAGTTACGAATTCGCAGAGTAAGGAGTAGAAAGATTGTGAGATATTGTGGTTTTATTTGCGAGAGGGATCACTGAACGCAAAGACTCAATATCACAAACAACACGTGCCCACGCTACGCACCAGATAAATATACTTCCTGCCGGAGAACTCACGCAATCGAAGAAAGTTCCATAAAGAGACACCAGGGACGCTGTAGTCAAACTGGATGAAATCTGTACGGAAAAATGAAGCATGCTTCATTTTTTCGTACAAATTACATCCAGTCTGCTCCGTATCGACGGAAATGATGAAAAATGACCGTGTAAAACAGGCTTTATGTCCATCTAATCTGCATGTTGTCAATGACTGCCGTGGCGTAAAGGAATTTCGAGCGCTTGCAGAATTCGCGTTCCTTGAGGTGCAAGCCAGGGCGTCCTTGGTCCCCGTCGCTGCGGGACAGCGCCTGTACAGCGCACAAAGAGAGTGTTCAAACCGGCACTTTCGTTAAACACACTCAATAAACAATTTCTCCACTGACTGGAAAACGCTTGCTTACAGTCATGCGCGGTCGCTTCTTTCACTCTGTGCTACTCTGAGAGGACACAGTCTTTACGTGTCAAGGGCTTTTGCTAGTCACGAACGTGTTGTTTTGAGCTGCACGTACAGTCATCAGTATGATGGCAAGGTTTTGTCTGAATCAAGTGAGCAATAGAAATATCATCAGATAGGCCTATTTTCGTGTTCGGAATGTTCCGTTTTGTGAAATTTAGCATATGCAGCCCGAAATATGAACGGAATATTTTTATACCTAAATTAAAATCAAAATTTGACAAGTCCATATTCAATCAAATGACAAAATGATAATGATTGACAGGTATTACTTTATCTTACATTTTATCTCTTCATTGCCATATTGGATTGAGCGTGCCTCAACAACGATAGCCATTGTTGTCTTCATAGTTGTACTACTTTTCTTCGGTTGAACATAACACAGAGGGAACATATCGAATTCCGTTAAAAAATCGAGGTTGAGTCTCAGGAGCGCTCACAGAAAACAAGAGACTTGGAGGAGTAGAGACAAGGGGTCCCATATTTCAAGCCAAAGTTCCACCCCTCCCAATCAAAAACAGAATTAATTTCTCCATACCACGGAAATTAGGTATGGCGGTTAATTTGAATTAGAAATAAATACATATTTGTTTTGAAGGAAAACAATTCAGGGCCCCTATTAAGTCAAAGCCTGAAGTAAGTTGCCCCAGATGGCCCCACCCTTCTGGGGAACCCACTTAAAACTTCGCTACGGTGCAAAATTCGATTCGAGCGGCACAGAAACGAAATAGTTTTGTTTTCCATGATGTTAGTACGTACGCAATATCCAAATAATGCATTTCACAACACTGAGACGAGGAAACGTTTTTTTTTTATTCTTGGTTTGATTTTCGAAAACCGTACCTTGCGTTTTGTATCGTATTTGCTAAGTAATTGAATTAATTAAAAAAATAATTAAATTGATATAAAATATAAAATTAATTTGGGCAGTAAGCTATTTTATTTTTTAAATTTTATCATTGTATTATTTGTTTCACTTTTGTTAATTTTATCCTTTGCATCATAGTTCTTCTTTATGATAATCTCTCAATTTTTTTCCTTTTTGTTAGACACTCACTGATTGATTGATTGATTTGTTCGTGTTTTCGGGCGCGTCTACGGCTTTGGTCATTCTTCCCGTAAGTGTAGCGTATGTTTTACCTCGGAGATGGCGGTGATCTTCCCCCGCTGGTTGGCGAGATCCGGCGCCGACCTGCCGTCGGCTAGTGGGGTTTCCCCCTAACCTCTCCCACCAGCGGGGCACCGCCCCAGCCGGGCCAAGCTCTAAGCTCCCGACCGTTCTCCCGGAATGTGTGGTATGTAGTGCATGTTAGTGTGTGTAAGGGGAGAGGATAGGACAAGGAAGAGGAAGGAAAGTTCGCGCGCGGTCCGTGCCCCGTTTGGTAGAGTACTGCTCCGGCATTCGCCTGGTGATGCTCGGTGACCCACTGAGGATGGGAAGATATTGTTCCCGAAAGTTAGTTTGGGAATGATATATATATATATATATATATATATATATATATATATATATATATATATATATATATATATATTGTTGTGGTTGATTATTCACATATCTATAACTACTAAAGACCCTACTACGTGATCAGTCTGCTCACATATTAATCCACCTCTGCGCACCCGGTGCAAGAGGGACTCGGAGAAAATCCGCTTCCGCCTGCCTCGGAGCTTCGCGCGCCGACCACAAGCGGGCGCTCCGGGATCCCCCGCTCCACTCCGCCCCCTCCGGGGCCAATTGCGTAATAAGGCGCGTGGAGGCCTTGGATCTCGCGAGGTCGCCCGCCTCCCGGAGGCGGTGCTGCGGACTGCGAGCTTCGGCGCAGCGCCGGTAGAGATCGCTTGATCGTCTATTCCTCCAATCTGTGATACATTTTTAATGTTTAAGAAAGATACTTCATTGGAGTACAAAAAAATTAACACCGAAGGAAGACAATTCATGAGTATTGTCCTCAGCTCCAAATTACCTTTAGTGCGTACATGTTTGGGTACGTAAACGAGGTGTTTGTTAAACGTAGGTACATTGTACGTTTCACTTTCAGAAATACGTTTTCTTTAAATAGTACATATGTAAGTGCTTATCGAAGTGTAACGTTCATAATCAACATACAATGCATATATATGTCCATTGTATCTTTCAAAAATAACCCAGACTCGTTAATGTGCTGAAAAGATAGTTAATACTTTGAGACACCGTAGTCGATCGGTTTCTGTTATTTTTAAAACCCTTTTTTTGAAAATCTAACATTGTACTATTTGCGCCGTATAATTTCCAGTATTTTGTTATTATTAAATGTTATGAATTTTTATGAGGTCTCTTGCATTACTTATATATATAATTTTTATGAGGTCTCTTGCATTACTTATATATATTTGCTATTTTATTTTGCAGTCGGGAACGGAAAAAAAATTTATTTTAAAAAATGTTCAAAAATTGGTGTGTCATTCAAGGTTATATCAAGACATCAGACATCAAAGTGTTATAATACACTTTCGCAGTGTTATAAACAATTGATCCGAAAACCACTTGGGTGTCTTGCACCTGTCAACTTTATCGAATTTTACATACGGTTGTCATTATATCTTGTCTTCAGAAAAGCATTTAAGCAATTTATCTTCTCTGGCACTTTAGTATAATGTTTACAAATTAATTCATTATCGATTTTTACAAAGCCTCCCTTAGTACGTCCATTAAGCAAATTTGTATCCATTATGGTGGAAACAGGCACACGAATTTCAATCAATACTCTAGAACATTGACGACCATCATAATTGACACAGCAATGTAAAAATACAGAACATAGTGTTTGGGAATTTGATGGGTAGTCTAAATAATTCCACTATCGCAATAAATATGTTATATTTTTTAAATTTTTTCAATTAATTTCGTAATTGAAAATTTTTGGAAGTAGGTAGCGAATAACTTCACTGCCGAGAAGGTTGCCTACATTGTAGGCGTTATATTTCGACTCGTCCCATATTATCACTTTTGACCCTTATTTTTCTATCTCAAAAATGTTTATAAGCGCTCTTTCTAGTACCATGTAATAATTGGATAACAGTGTTCTGCACTTTGAATATCCTCCGATTCCGAAATATTCCGCCATTTTTTTGCCAGTTTTATTGCAGTACAATCACGCGTTTGTAGGAAAATGTAAAAAAAAATATTTTTGAGATGAAACTCGTTAAACTAAAACTATTTTAAAAACTGAAAATTAAAGGCAAATGTACAGTTTTTACATATTAAGATAATATATACCTATATCTGATTATAATATTTGTACTTTCTCCAAAGAATTCTCGATTTTTTGTGATGTGAGTCTGTACACTGCTGATCATGTCTCTCATTCATAATCTCTTATGAACTGTTGTAAGAAGCTTTGTTTAGTCACAACATACTGTAGTTTGTTTTAACATTCCAACTTGAGATTTATTAAATAAATGGAATCCAATGTCCCTATAACTATCATAAATTCATCCAACAGGAAGACGCCACAGAAGTATCCAACACAGTCCAAGTAGAAATGTCAACTGAAAGTATTTCCAATGTTTACAGTTATTTGCAGCAGCTAGACTTGTTCTTAGAAATAAAAAATGCATGCTCGCTAGACCAGAACCAACAGCTTATCCGTAAACCAGCAGTTGGAAAGCGTCTACCAGGAAGTCTCGTCGCGACAGCACTCAATAGTCGCCAAGTAAGTTTACCACGAGGGTACGATATATTGAACCTCTCATTTCGCCATCAACATAACACATCATTTACATTAATGAAATAACTAGTCCAAGCCAACAATGCACAACAAAACCTGCTAAAAACATATTACAGGAGGAGTAGTGAGTTCTACAATGCCTATTGAAAATTGACGGAAATATATAAGATAAAATTGATTAACATGGTAAATTTCCACCCTCTCAGGCGATCCACTTTCAATTACTGAACAAAGCTGTACTGTGTTATTGTGTAACTTGTTATTGGAAATGATGATGTCTTAATGTAACAATACGAAGAGTTCAGAAGCTTCCGAGAACGTACTTATTTTGTCTAATGACATAATTGAGTGTATGTTACTTTAAAAACATGAATATAAATATAGATAAGTACTAACTTTCGCTGAATGAATAAATCTTAGAAAATCGTGGGAAAACATCTACGTGACCCGAGTGGCCATGAACTACTTTTCCAGGTACCTAAACGTGCACTTAAAGTACATGATCTTGGTTTGTGAGAAGCCAATGGTCTCAAACACCAGCCGAACATTTTCACAACACACGTCCCATTTAATTATTTGACAAGAACATCACACAAGAATTGACTTGGATGTTCTCAACTATATCTACAATAAATAAAGAGTATTTTCCCCTAATAAAACTATGACACTCTCAAGGTGTACAGCAATCATATAGTTTTGAGGTGAACAGAAAATATTAGTAACCTGTTCACAAACGTTAATTACATATAATAAATTTAATCGCCTTCCAGGATTTTATGCATAGCTCATTGTGCTCGGTGTAAATTATATGACTGAGTGTCAATTTTTGTAAACTGATTTTTATACTAAACTTTATTGGATTTTCTTTTCATTATTTGAATTAAATAATTCATCATGTATAACAAGTTTTAATGCAGGGAATTGTGTAATACGAAATCAACAACGGACACGGAAAAACGTAAATAAGGATGTGTTCTTCTCAGATTCTTCCCAGGATCTCTAAACGTGGGAATACACTCAACGGGTTTTAGTTCCAACAAGTAACGACCCATGATATTCTCACGCTTCGGGAACGCCAATTATTTTCTCGTGAACACCTACAAAGATAAGTTAGCAAATGCTATTGTGTGAACTAAGTGAAAATTCGAAAAATTCGAGGATATATGTGAAAATAACTTTACCTGAAGACGTAATTCCCAGGGCTAAAAGAATAATGGATTTTTTAAAATTTATTTACTTATTTAACCCTGCCCTATCTGCTCAGAGCGAGTCCATTCCAACTGCATCTTCCGTCTCCACAGTACTCAGGGTAACTCCCATTTACATTTCTGGGAAGAGCCTGTACTTTACTCCTTCGAAATGGCGCCTTATTGGCATTGGGGTCACCAAAGGGCACATAATGTGGAGCACCTGTCATCTACGTTGCTACGTAGCGTCCGCCGTTGCCTCAATCGTCAACTGAAATCCGCCTCAACCACTTCCCACTTCCTTAAATGCTGAGGGGGTCCATAGGCAGTAAGAATGAGTAAGAATGACGAACATGTACGGACAAACACGCGAATATTGAAATTGTGACTCTGAGAGATCTCTTACCAACTCTTATGTCATATTCTTTCTTACACCTACACCGGTACAGTAATATTAGCTGGAAAGCCGTTCAAGCACTTGGGTTGACCGGCGAATCGCTGTTGACTGTCCATTAGGCAACTCGCCTAAAGTATATATGTTACACGCTTTTAGGTTGAAGTGACCTTCGGAAATGTCATAATTGAAGAGAAAAGAAGAAAAATAAATAAATAAAAAGAAGAAAGAAATAGCGTTTCACTCAGCCCAATACTATATTCTGTATTCACAAAACGAAACATATTCTGCACAAACTTATTTCTGGCATATGAATCTCATTACTGCGGGACCCCGACAGTTAGCGTAAACGAAAACATATAACTGTTTCTGGTGGAAAACATCGATGTTTCTTTGCCATCCCTACGCACGTGTCACAGTAAAAGGCGTGAGAGGGGAAGGTCGCGTGGGGGCGGTGCCGCATGGGAGCGACCAGCGAAGCGGGCCATCGGGGGCAGGCGTAACGGCGGCACGCGATCGCCGGCCTGCATTCTGCCACCGGGCTCTTCGCTGACGCGCCAACGGAAGCGGCCGCTTTAGGGCGACACAGTGGGGTTGGCCAACGCATGCCAGTGCTCCTTCGGGCTCAATAGGGAGTTTTATCGCGTTTGGTAAGTCTTAGCCTAATGCACTACAAGTCACGTGATAACGACGAACCTTACGCGTACCAATCACTATAAAATGGATGCCGTGTCTAGCAGGCTGCCACGTAAGCTCATAAAAACTTGTGCGAATAAAACATGGATATGAGTGAAATAGTCCAATTATACCAATTATTTAAGATCGTATTAAATTTATATTTCTAAGATCGAATCCGTTATTTCTTCTGAGACTTTTCAAAAGTGCTATAAACTGCCGCTTCTAAATCGGAAAGTCACAACTAGCGATAAATTCTCAACACACCTCCGTGATGGAGCAAGTTACAGGAATGCAACATATGCGAATCACACAAAGGCACACAATATGAGTTTTTGATGATCTCTGACTTTTTTGGGCGCTCAACTACTTTATTTTGTTTTAGTGCGAAGATATGCCGCCAACACGCTGAACCTTTTTTGTTCTCTCGCTGTCGTTATGAGAATATAACGTTGAATACCTCGTGATTTACAGCGCATATGTTAAAGATTTTACATGTCTAAGTCTTTTTAAAAAAGAACAAAGGCCGCTGCTTCGTTAAGATCAAGAGACTCTAACATGCAATGAGGTCGGAAAGAAAAAGACTGATTTCGGTCGTGGATTAGATGCACGACGAAAATGTTTTGCTGAGCAACGTGCCTAGAGAATTTTCGAATTGTATTGATAGTTATATTTTCTTCTAAAGAATCATTAAATTCAAGAAAATCATTAGTTGCATTGCAGGAAGCGTGTGGCAAGCAATTAATGAATACATCTATTGGAAGAACTAAAAGGCTCGGGTATTGCATAAGCCACTGTGCTTGAAGAATCTGTTTGATAACACATGAAAGTGCACTTAGTTTCTGACTTCCCTTCCCATATCAGGAGGGTAACCGTCTGCAATCACCACAGTCACCCCCTGGCTTGGAAAACCCCACCTTATCTCGCAATACATATGTGCGGCATAGTCATGAGACTATGGTCACCTACCTTTCGTACTTACGTGACACATACCAGAAATTAAAGCCAACAGATCTGTCGAGTAGTTGCCATAAAATGTGCTTGCAATTTTTGCAGTTAATGAATTTTTAATACTAAATTAAAAAAATCACCAAATAATCAACCCATAATTTGTATAACCACCACAAAAAAGCAGATACCCTTGCATTTCCAGTTTAAGACGTTTCTAATCCTCAACGCACTCACCTTTTTTATGAGTATTTTGTCAACATGAGAGTTTCTGATTAAAATTTTAAAACATCAATTAATTATTACACTATTTTCAGCAAATAATATACATAAATGTATGTTTTGTTGTATTTTATAGATTTATTGCATTGTCTTTCAACACAGTTCTTTTTCCATGAACGATGAAAAGAGTTGTCATTTTGTGGATATTACCTTCACTGCGACAAAAGAAAACAACTTCAAAGATAATGTGCAAACTAAAACGCCACGAATGATCTTAGGGAATGATCTTACACTGGTCGAGTTAATCATTGGAGGAAAAATTGAAAGTGTCAAAGATAGTAAAATTAGATGTATAGTACATGACTCTCGTATATAATTCTTTACTGAAATTTCCATCATCAAATCTGCCGTCCCTTCATTTTTCAAAACCTAGCCTAGTCCCTAAATTAGCCACATTTTGTGTCTCTCGGAAATAAGTTTTATATTACTCTATACCACCGAACATTACACCACATTATTTAACAAACGTGTACCCAACATAACTCAAGTACCCAACATGACTCAACAAATGTGTTCGTGAAAACAGCTCTGAAATATATACCTTGCGCTTATAACTTTTCCGGGACCACGACACATTGTCAGATACAACAGAATGACTGTGAGTGATAATTCCGACGTGTCTCAAGAGATAACAGCTGACTAAAACGCATAAAGCAACATATTACTCACGCTGCTGCTTCGACTGCCAGAGGTATCGTAGCTAATGGTGGCAAAATAGGAGGTCGCACCGGATACGATTTTTTCCCACTAATAGCATTAACAAAAGTATAAAATGGAACACGTGTCGGAAGTGCTGTACGAATGCGCTCATATAATGAGTGGTGATTCAAAAATTTGCACATGTTAAGGTATTTGGGTTAAGTTAGCAAAACATCTTCAAATTCATTCGCTTTGCTCACGCTTTTCCAAGACAACGAGGCTTCAGTCTTCAGCGTAAGCGATGAACGTAAAACCTTCTCTAGTTCAGTAAACGCCAAATTTCCAACGCGTTTTGCATTAAAATTTGTAAATCGTTATCGTAATTCACGTAACTTAATCCAGATGCTTTAGCTGTAAAAATATGCTCGGGTCCCGGGTCTCGTCTACCGAGTGTGCCCTAACCAGCAGCGGAAGTTCCTTCTGTACAGACTCATTAGCTGAGTAGACCCTACCTAAGAGGTAGCCCCATGTGCCAAAGGATTTTATTTACTGCGGGTCCAGTTTACCGAGAGGGGCACTCATTGATAGATTAATTGAGCGTTTTCGGGCGCATCATCTATTTAGATCATTCGTTCCTTAAGTAAAGTGCATGTTACATCACGACAGGTTCCTCCCTCGCTGGAAAGGGAGATCCGGTGAGACCTATACGGCGGCTTGCGGGTTTCCCTATCGAGATATCTCCCCCAGTGGGGCACCCGTCCCCTGCATGACCCCATCCCGGACCAAGTTTAAGCTCTCGACATGCGTGAAGTGCATGCAAGTGTAAGTGTGTGAAGATGAGGTATGATATTATGAACGAAATAGAAATCGGTTCGCATTTTGACAAGGGGTCCGATTCGGGGTGCGTTTCAATACCAGTAGTCGTGGAACAAACGGAAGGACTACGATTCTAATACTCAACAGACAGTTCTTATCGTTATACAATCATTTACAACCAAACATGAAAAACAAGTTTTGAAAGCTTAATGAAAAGTAATGGTCGCAATTATTTGTTGCACTTGAGATTTTCACTACTGCATATTTTTGGCAACTCCACTTCGTAAAGCACATGAGCCACCATTGTCCGATGGTGTTGCGAATGTGTAAATGTCAGGCTTATCAAGCTCGAAGTAGGACATGGCGCCCAAGGATGGATACCTCATCAAACTAATCTCATGCTTAGGGTGCCCGTGAATAGGTGACCCGCAATATTCTTTTCCACAAAAATGTACTTTAAATTCATAATACCTACAAATGAGTGGTAATTATTTTATTAATAATACACAAAAATAATTAATTTAATTAAGATTTTTAAAATGATAAGGTATTTCTGAAAAGAAATGCAGTTCAATATGTACTAGATAATATTTATTGTAAAATTTATTTATTTGTGCTTACTGTATTTACTATTTCAATATTAAATTTAAAAAGTTAAATGTCATAAATTTACGAGTATTTTATTTTCATTTTGTTGACATATAGTGTCACCCCAAGAAACGGTGGCTCATGGGGTTCAGCCCTCTCCCATCCTCAGTACCCAACGATACTTTAAAAATATAGCTTTTACTAATTCTCTGTACTAAATAAATTCATTCAACAAATTAATTGTCGACGTTGTAAATATTAACTATAAGTTAACAAATAAACATAAATTTTACTTTGTGCACAAATGAAAAATTACTTTTAAGAAAACATTATGTCGGATGGACCCATATACTTGTAACCACCTCTCTTTCGAAAAAATCTCGGTACACTTATCAACTCCAGGCGAATGCCGGAGCAGTACCTACCAAACGCGCCACGGACCGCGCGCGATCTTTCCTTCCTCTTCCTTGTCCTATCCTCTCCCTTACACTAACATGCACTACACTACCAGATATTCTGGGAGACCGGTCGGAGCTTAGAGCTTGTCCTGCTGGGGCGGTGCCCCTCTGGTGAGAGAGTCCTGGTTAGGGGGAAACCCCACTAGCCGACGGTAGGTCGGCGCCGGATCTCGCCATCCAGCGGCGGAAGATAATCGCCATCTCCCGAAGGAAAAAACACGCACTACACTTACGGGACTAACGACCACCGCCGTTGACGCGCCCGGAAACACGAAGAAAATCAATCTATGATTATGTTACGTCCCAATGACTCTCCATACGTTCAACATTTCAATATTAGTTTACTCTCAACATGCCAATGTGAGCCTGGTGGTGCCGAAGGAAGAAAGTCCGTGTGCGTGGGCGCGTGCTGGGATAGCGAGTCGCGAGGTGGAGGTGCACCGTCACCGCTACGCTTACGGTGCTCACGCGTGCAGACACGCGGCGGCGCGCGGAAGCCCGCGTCGCCACAGCGCCTCTCATGGCCAGCACGACGCGACATACTTGCCGCCGCGCTCCATAACGCTGACCGGGCGGCCCCTATCGCCTAATTAGCGCAACCACCGCAATTTGTGTTTCTGTTAAGATATTGGGAGCTCTAAGCCGCTTTGTGACCTCGATCACGAGTAGTCTGAATGCACTGTTCGAAAGTTAAAAGTAGGCATTTCACCAAATCTAGATATGAACTACTGAAAAAAATATAGAGTTCAATTTACCTACTACATTTTGTGCATTTGTCTTCCTTCGTTTTGTAACGTTTTAAAAAAATAACAATAACTGACTATTGTAAGATTTCATAATAGTTTGCAATTACTAAGGGTGAACAACAAAAACACATATTATTATATTACATTTGTTTCAGATTCCTTTTAAAATCCTTTAGATTTATAGACGGTTTATGTACTCCAAAACAAATCAAATTTCAGCAAATAATGAAATAACAAATTCCCTTTGATAAAGAATAATATTTTTTTTAGTTGCTATAAAGCGCTTTAACTACTTTTGCCTCTGTAGTAGTAAAATTGACAACAAGTTACGTGCATATCGCCATCACATATTCATATGTATTTGCAAACCTGATAGTATATTGCACTACAGACTTGTGAGTCCTATTACAGTAAACCCTCGTTAGCACGAGCTCGCTTAAATTTTGCCGTAGCATGAACAAAACTTGGGTTCCGGCAAGGGATTACGGCAGTGAGGACCTTTATAATACTCACTCAGATACCACTAATTTGTATAATCGAACTTCGATTATTTCGGACCCTTAGAATTCGTGTTAATCAGGGTTTACTGTAGTTACTATTTTGAGTCTTAGTGATTCTCCCTCACATTCATCTATTTTATTCATTTTCAATACACGTAGAAATAGAAAGACAACCGTTCACTCCTCGGCAATGTGAGGAGTCTATGAGCATTACATACCCAAAACCTCGGTAAAAATCGAAGACAGTAAAACGGTTTCGATTTTGACTGAAACATTCAAATTTTTTAACATATTGCACCTCGTACTGCGGATACCAACTGAATTGCTAGAGCGTTACTGCTTAAGATATAACTGACGTCATGCGACAGCAAGACTCCAAAGAGAAGAGAAGTCCGCTAGTTAATATTTACGTTTTGTTTTATACTCTTATCTAAAAAACTGTTGTGTACAGAATATTGAGGTATTTCATTAATCCTGTTAATATATTTCATTTATTGCAATGTTACATGGGATTATTTTACTGTGCGTGCTACTTTTTGGAAAATCAGTTCGTGTAGTTTTCTTTAGCAGCATTTTTAATGATGCATCCACTACTTTAGAATAATGTTTCAATATTCGGCCTGACTCTGGAGGATTGAATACAATTATGTAGGAGTCAAATCGGTTGAACAAGGAGAAATACTTGAAATCAACATTTTCCTGTAAGTGTTCATTCCATATTCAGTAGTTAATATCCTATACACAAACATATTCATTGGAAACGAAATCCCAAAACACCAAATGAAGATACCACCTGTATCTAAAGCCTAGAAAAGTGCACAGGAAAAATTCAAGGAATAATATCTATGATAACAGCCGTCCTTGGAAATGGTAGATTGAGTAAAACAGGATTGTAATACTGATAATACAGGAAAATGAAATGCATATACCTCTAGAGCAATTTCAAGTGGTTTTCGGAAGACTACTCTTCTTCACTCACTATCTCTGTACATCTTGGAAGAGGGCATGCTCCCTCTAAATTATTCGAGGACTAATCAATACATACCGTGTGATTGTTTCTTGTACGTAACTTTTCTCTAAAGAGTACCGCAAAATACATTAATGCACCGAAAAAAATTAAAAACAAATGGAAAAAGCAGAAGCTTTCTCGCCCGTATTTTCACGGAAAAATACGCGAAAAGTACTTAAATTTTCGAAAAATTCTGCATGGCCTCATTTCAAAATCTTTCTTAAAGGAACAGAGTCCACTAAGGGAAAACTATCTTTAATATTTTAGTTGTAGGAAGACTCAGAAAAAAGTTTTGAATTTTTGTAATTTTCGAAAAATGAGTGTTTTTAACGAACGTGAGACCCGCACCATTTTCTTAACCATCCCTTACACTATCCAACAACAAAATTTAAACAAGAACGATGGAGCCATTTTTTTAAATTTTGAAAACGTCCCAAGGGCGTCATGAAAAATACCCCCCAAAATTGCAATATCAGTTTCAAATATGCAACATCAGCCACATTGATTGGGGAATGTCAATTTTGGAGAAAATCGGTTGAACGGTTTAGGTGCTAATGTTGTTAACGAACCGACAGACGGGCAGGCAGACGTTTTGCCGTCATTCGATTTTTCGGTATCAAGTATCCACAAAATATGTATTCTCGCTACACCACATGTTAGAGGATTTTTTTTCTAAAATTTTAAAATTTAATTAAATTTTTCTAAAATCTAAATATATATATATATATATATATATATATATATATATATGTATATATACTTTTTCGTTACCAGGACCCTGAAATACGAGTTTTTCTGCCAACAATTCGCCGGTTTTTCGCGCAGCATTACGTAAGTTTCTCTCTACTCCGTAGCGAGAAAGTAAAAATCAACTACAATAAGTAAGTTCGTCCAAATCTTACACTTGTATCGATGATATTGACCTTACAGTGAAGCTGACAAGTCGCCTTTCACCCCGACGTCCGCTCCATCCCCTGACCTTCCTCGGCGCGCGTCGCGTGGGAAGGTACGACGCGAGGGAAAGTGAACGTACGAGCTGCGAGGGACGGAGGGAGATCAGGTTCTGCGCACGAAAACAAAGGAGGTCGGGCGCGGTGCGGCAGCGCAGCGGAGAAACTCGCCTTCAGGGCCACGACGCGCAAGTGCACGCGTACTTCGCCGCCACGACGAGTTTTGCTCCGACCCCGCGCGAACAACCCGTGGAAGACACAAGCCAAAAACGCACGGGCAGGCACATCAAACCGCGCTCGCACGAGCTACTTGCTCGCCAGGGCAGCCTGGCGCTCGTACGTGAACCGGCAACTTCCCTTGACTCCGCACTCATTTTCCCTTTAACTCCAGAAAGGGGTGGACATGCGCAAGCTAAAGCGGCGCGAGGCGGTGAATAATGGTTTCGTACGAAAATATGTTGGTCACATTTTTTCTAATAACTGGTAATTGTATTATGTTTATATTCTTCACTACATATTACTATTTACTATTTACTCAATTTATTCAAAATAAGTACCATATGTAGGTCGATATCATCATATACAAATCATTATTCCATTTACGAATATACTAGTATTTATTTCTGTCTAACAATTTTAAAAAAATGTTCTTAGGGCTCCTAAGTGAAATTGCGCCCTCCCTGAAATTCTTTCTGCAATCGCCCCTTGGTGTAGTCATGTGATGTGACTTACTACTCGCGCAACTTTTCTTGAACGATGACCTTCCTCGCCCTCTTTTGAGCAAAAACAGTTGAAGGCAAAAGCTCGCAGCAAACACTGATAACAACACCCCAAGCATTAAAACTTCGTTGGCTCAAAACAGAAGCTATTCGAAGCTAGTTGCTTTCATAGCCGAGAACTTCTGATCAGCTTTATTACCATTACCTAAAGAAATGGCTGAGGTAGGTCCAGGTTCTTCAAGAAGGGTACCTAAAATTTCTATCTAGTGCCCTACTGTTGCTTACCCAGAGCGATGACCTGGCCGCATACGTAGCAGGTATGACTTCGATTTTCCAGAGGTTGGCATTACTGTAAATATTCTAGTGGCTGACTTTGTAACTATAACCCCCACTCCGTCCGTATTTCTTCAATCCATCGTTCAAGAAAAGTTGCGAGAGTAGTACTTTGACAATTGGACATGCTTCATTTTACAAACCCTAGGAAATTGGATCTAAGGCTGAGACACTTCCAATTGTTTTGGAATACTTCAAAAGTTTTATTCAAATAAATATTATTTACGTGGATTATTCTTTAATTAAAAGTTTGTCTAATGTGAGTTGAATTGAATGAAAAATTAACAGCGTGGACTGTCGATATTTCATTAATGTGGGCTTTCTGTTTACCGTCAACTTGCACAGATTTATGTTTAATTTTTTAATCATTTTAATTTTTGCACATACTTTTCAATATGATTCCTGTCAGTTCTTAAAGTTTATTTATAGAGTCTTAATTAAATCACACATGACAACTCCGTTAACTCCAACTGCACCAACTGAACCCACGATTTCGAGACATTGCGCTCCCTGTCTGATGTGCCTAACAACCAAGCTTAAATGAAGGAGGGACTTGGATCCCATCTAGAACATGTGTGCACTTATATCAAACGATTACCAGTACACATGACATGATTAAGAGATTCGATTTTTATCGTTCGGGAGGCCTCCATTCAAAACATTTCTTTCCAAAATTGTCCAGGTCACGCAATTACCATATTCATCAAGCACAATTTGCAGCTGTTAAGAAATCACAGATAAGATTTTTTCATGATAAGAAATTCTTGTGTACAGTGCATTCTTCTGATAAGATTACACATAAAAATAATGAAGCCCAGAAGAAATGAACCAGGTGTACAATCGTGAATGTAACAAATCGCTTTTTAAAATAATTATTTTGTTCATAATGAAAATGGTTTTCAATATTTAATTTTATTAATAAAACTCATTGTCAGAAAGAGCATTGAGGACAGTCAAAGAAGGCAAAACTGCACTTAGAACTTGCCCAGCCGGAACAAGTTCTAAGTTCCCGACCGATCTCACGGTACGAGTGGTAGCAAAAAGTTCATGGCTGTGTTGGTAGTTTCGATTCACTTATTCTTTGTCAAAAAAAGAGTTAATTTCTAAATGAGATGTTATGTTATGAAATGTTAAATATGTTAGAGAATAATATTTCACTTTCTCTTCGCAATTTTTTAGATAGTCCTGTTATTCACTTATATTTTTTGATTTATTGATTGTTAGTGATTCCGAGCGCGTCAACTACTGAGGTTATTAGTTCCTGAGTGTAGTGCATGTTTTTTATCGAGAGGTGGCGGTGGCCTACCGTCGACTAGCGGGGTGTCCCCAACTAGGTGTCTTCCATCAGCGGGGCACTGCCCCAGCTGGGACAAGTTCTAAGTCCCCGGCCGGTCTCCCGGCATGTGTGGTAGTGTAGTGCATGTTAATGTGTGTGTGTGTATGTGTGTGAGTATAAGAAGTGAGGATAGGACAAGGAAGAGGAAGGAAAGATCGCACACGGTCCGTGGCCCATTTGTTAGGGTACTGCTCCGGCATTCGCTTAGTATTGATCGGAGAAACCACGAAAAAACACCAATCAAAGCAGCCGGTCGTTATTATTCTCCTTCAGACAGCGATTGAATTCGACCTAACTGACAAGCTAGTGTCAAAAATCCTGTCGCCGTCGGGACTCGAACCTACAGGACCTCCCGGTTAGAGGCACTGCAGTGACATCAGTTGATGCACGGAGCCACCGCTCCCGGTATAAGTTTTTGAGTAATCGAAATCTCCCATATGAGAATTACTTATGTATTTGATATTATATAAAAACGTACACGAAATATAAATTTATTCAGAAAAATGTATAATTTGCATGCGTAAGGAAAATGTGGGGATTTCTTTGTTTCAGATGTGAGAAGTAAAAGTTAACAAATGATGTTCTTTCATCGAGTGAGCCGTATTTCTAGAGAAAAACTGCTTAAATAGTAACTTTCTTAGTATTTCTATTAAAATATATTCGGAGAAGATATAGTATTGTCACAGCCACAGCGCTCCCTTTGCACGTGTAACGGAGTTAATAGTACATATTCGTATCTTGCGTTGACGTTTAATAACAGATTTGTATTATTTCCTCAATATTTAAGACTCAAGATCTCAAGGTTTGTGTGTAAAGTAACATGACACAACTTAATAAAAATCAACTTGTGCCTCCTCTCTCTTAAAATAACAATTCGCGAAATTAAAATCGTCGATAAGCTTCATTCATCTTGTCACACGACTATGATGTACAAAAGAATGTCAAGTACTTCAAGAACAATGCGATATGTAATCGTGATTTTTGTGCTGAGTACATCTCCCAACCTTTTCAGCTCACAAAACAATAGGGATAGAGTTCTTGGTATTTTGATGAAGTCACACGATTAAAAGCTTCATTACATGGTAGTCAATTTATACACCAACAAAGCTTTCCTACATTTATAATGGATAATTCTAATTACATACAATTAAAGCTAGCGTCTCTAATTTCCCTCATACAATATCAAAATATCTGATATGTTTGATATCATAAAGCTCTTTTTTTAAGGTAATTCATTGGAATTTCAATCTCTAAAAATTTGACATTTTAGGCGGCAATCAACGATTCTTCCAGGATTTCGATCACTTAAGCCTAATATTGCCCATAAATCGCTTCATGTGACGTCGTCTAGGTGTTTTAGCCCCTTATCCAACAAAAATGTGAGGTCCTTTTCTCAATTCAACAAATGAAGAGAAAACTGCAGAGGCTACATTAAAAAATAATTTTAGGAGCAATAGAATTGTTTGGTCTCTTTCACATCATTCATATTTAGCCTGAATTTTAAAACCGAAACGTTAGTGATGTAGACAGATTTATCGTGCTTGTGAATCAGTTTTGGACCTAACATAATGCGCTAATTGAGCTACACCTGCGTCTTCAGGCAGTCAGAAAAGAAAATATAGTAAGTTGTCGCCTTGAACTCTCGAATGCGGCGGATGTTTGGCACCAGATTTTAAAAAGCACTTCTGACGAAGCCACTTTCTGATTGAAACGTTTTGACGCCTGGTACTCTCCGCAACACATCGTTCTGTAATATCCCCCTTAACATTTCATGCTAGATACCGAAGCAATCTTAAGCACCAAGCAATATTTTCTCCCCAGCCTCCCTCCACTTCCACCTTCAGGGATGGGAAATGGGCTGATCTATAGCCTCTCCATATGTCTACTATGTCTTTATAGAGATGATCTCCAGTGGATGCGAGTGACTCTATCAAGACTTTAAATGCTCAACTTCCACACCCAGGTGATAAAGGCAATTACCCCAGCAAAGGAAAAATAAAGCCAAATTAAAAGAGAGAGAATGAGGAAGAAGCGGAAGAATGGAGAAACAAGAATAAAATTAAGACGAAAAAGCAAAAAGGGGAAGGGAGATAAAAGAAAAGGAAGAAGCAAGAAAAGAGGATGAAGGGGAGGAAGAAAAGGAACACTTATACTATTTTTTTTCTTCCGGTTATTTGAGGTCGCATGAACATCTAGGTCATTAGCGACCACTATTGGAGTTATCGTTATGGTAACTATGTAGATGAAACGAAATGGTGATGATAAGGGGTGAAAGGACGAACACAAATACAACCAGGGTGAGGTGGGGCTCGAACTCGCAACTTTTCGCTCCGAGATCACTACGACACTACTGCCTTAGTGATCTCGGCCACCGGGCCGGCTCTAGTACTCTTGGTACGTGTTTGAAGTGGGCGTGGCCACTTGCCCCCCACTGTATCTGGTCGTATAGAAACAGAAGCAATCGCCGTCACTTTCCTGATAAAGCAACCTGCACATGCCTCCCGACGCGATCAATCGCCGTCGTTCAATCGGCGTCGTCTCCATGCGTCGGCGCCACGACGCGGGGCCGTGCGGCGTGCGTCAACACGGCCGCAGACGCCGCCGCCGGCGCGCCGAGGCCGCGGGGCCCCTTATCTGCCGGCGAGGAAGGTGCCCTTGGCCAGATGCCCCTCGCTACAAATCGGAGCGGCTGCGTCGGCGACAGCAGCCGGATGCGCGGGTTAGATGCCGTAATCGCGAGCGGTAGCCCAGTGCATCAACTGTCACTGCAGCGCCTCTGACCGGGAGGTTCGAGTCCTCACGGCGGCAGGATTTTCGACACTAGCTTATCAGCTAGGTCGAAATCAGTCGCTGTTTGGAGGAGAATGCTAGCGGCCGGCTGCTCTGATCGGTGGTTTTCCGTGGTTTGTCCGATCACCACCAGGCGAAGGCCGGAGCAGTATCCTAACAAACGGACATGGACCGCGCGCGATCTGTCCTTCCTATTCCTTGTCCTATCGTCTCTCCTGACACACACCTTACACTAACATGTACTACACTACCACATATTCCGGGAGCTTAGGGCGGAAACTTAGCGCTTGTACCAGCTGGGGCGGTGCCCCACCAGTGGGAGAGTGGAAACCCCGCCAGCCGACGGTAGGTCGGCGCCGGATCTCGCCATCCAGCGTGGAAGATCACAGCCAACTCCCGAGGAAAAACATGCATTATACTTACGGAACTAATGACCTAAGATGTTGACGCGCCCGGAATAACTAACCAACTAGATGCCACATCAAACAATTATTAATATTTCATCTATAGCCACCATCGCTTGTGTCGGGTGGTTCTCGTGCGAAGTATGCAGCTTGATTGTGGACGCCTGATGTTGCGGTCAGACTGCTCGCCTTCCACTCTGGGTCCTTGGGATCGAAACCCGTTCGAATGCCGTTCGCCGTGTGGAATTTTTGGCGGGCACAGCAGGTTTGAACCGGCTTAGGAGGCCCTGAGCATTAATTGATGTCAAAGCAGTGCCTCTGACCGGGATGCCTCGAGTTCGAGTCTTGACGGGGACTTGATTAGGACACTATTTAGACAGCTAGGTCGTGTTCAGTCGCTGTCTCAAGGAGAATTCTAGTGGCCGGCTGCTCTGGTCGGTGGTTTTTCGTGGTTTCTCTAATCAATACCACGCGCATACCAGAGCAGTACCCTAACAAACGGACCACGGACCGCGCGCGATCTTTCCTTCTTCTACTCTGTCTTATCTTCACCCCTTACTTACACACACTAACATGCACTATACTACCACACATGGTGGGAAACGGGAGTCGTGAGTTGCGAGCTACTCTCGGCTGGGGCGGTGTTCCGCTGGTGACAGATATCTAGCTGGGTTAACCCCATAAGACGATTTGCATATTGACGCCGTGCCACAACTTTATTCAAAAAAGCATTTTGAGTATAATAATAGTAATAATAATAATAATAATAATAGTAATAATATGTCGAAATGCATTTAATGATCTGTTTTAGGAGCTACACATTTTTAAGATTTTAAAATTCGAATACTGACTTTGTTAATTAATTGGTTATTTCGATTTGTGTTAAAATACCATGAACGGGAAGTGTTACTGTATTCCATTTGTTTGTGACATATGGACAATCTCCTCTGGTATCTCGGAGACTCTTCACCTTCAGCAATTTTCCTATTAAAAAGGTACCGGGTGTGATGAAATGAAGAGTACGATTTGAATCAATTATTTATAAGTGTGATGGACTAGCGTGGACTTTCATGTTACCCGCCACGTGACAAACCAGTCATTACTGACTCTATTGACAGATGTTTTCAACTGGGTTTCTTAGGTATGCTCCGAAAAGCACCACTTCACTACTGTGAATTTGAAAACACTTGTAACTTTAGTTAACCTTGGCGTCAGGCACGTAGCCAATTATAACTAATTGAAATAATTATCGGCGTTGAATTTAATAATTGATTTGGTCTTTGTAATAATCAGCAAATGCCATCATCTCCCACCGGAAGAGGTGACTCAGTGCATCAACACATATCACTGCAGTGCCTGCTACCTGGAGGTCTTAGGTTCGAGTCCTGACGGTGACATGATTTTCGACACTGGCATGTCAGCTAGTCGAATTCAGTCGCTATCTAGAGGAGAATAGCGGTCGGCTGCTCTGACCGGTATGTTTCCGTGGTTTCTCCGATCAACACCAGGCGAATGTCGAAGTAGTACCCTACCACACGGGCCACAGACCGCGCGTGATCTTTCCTTCCTCTTCCTTACCCCTATCACACTAACACTAACATGCTCTACTCTACCACACATGCCCGGAGACCTGTTGGGAGCTTAGAGCTTGTCCCGGCTGGGGCGGTGCCCCGCTGGTGGGTGATACCTGGTTGAGGAAAACGTCGCTCGCCGACGGTAGGATGGCGCCGTATCTCGACATCCAGCAGGGATCGCCATCCATACGCCATATCCCGCGGAAAAAGCATGTACTACACTTACGGGACTAAAGCTCTTAGCCGTTGACCCACCAGGAATCACTAACAATCACTCAATTAGCTATCATTACCTCATCGGAAGTTAGACGTATCGTCTTGGTTTTGGCTATGCTTCTAAAGGGAAATGAAAAACGACCTTGTGATATCCCGAGTTCGATGTTTGATCTCTGAATGGAGGATGTATCTCATGCGGGTGAAAGGAAAAGGTTCTATACGTTCCCATCGAGGAGGTCATCCATACGGAAGAAAGTAACGCAGGGAAAGTAAGTGAAAGGTAGTGACATCACTTGCTCAAAGAAGCTATCTCAGATCATGTTTATAACATGAATAAAAAATCGCATGTTGTTCGAATGTGATAAAAAATATTAAAAGTTTGCGAACTCAAAATAATTTGTTCTTATTTAAAATATTAAATGACTGATTTCATTGAAATATATCAACTTCAGTTCCAAGGGTAGCTCAAAACTGAAATGAATTTTTGTTCTATACACGAGACATGATCAGGCACAATATTAATCTAATAACCCCAAACTATATTCACTTTATTTTCCTGCGTGTAATATTGTCATGTTGCTGAATGACCTTGAACTGGAAGGGTTACTCTATTCCATTCGTTCGCGACAGATGGACAATCCCCTCTGGTATCTCGAGACTCTTCACTCATATCCACTCTTTTGAATAATAAATTTCGGTTAAAATAATTCATTCCTTTGAACTTTTCCTCCTCAAATAATACTGGAAGGTAGTTTCGCATTTAGTTCACAGTAATAAAAAAGAGCCAAAGTAAGTCGTCTGTACGGTAGTACAATCAAAACCCTCGTTGACCAGTTTCCCCTCCCATCCAGAGCCCATATGCAGCATGTGTTCCAGGGAGGTTTATTTGCTCCACTGCTAAGGGAGGAGTTATATTATACCCGTACTGTTTGTTGATTGTACTGTTGGTTACTCTAACAAGGTTCCATGCCTGTGTTCGGCATCGAACAGTGAATAATTTTCCTTGAATGTAGTAATAAGTCATTACACATGAGTAAGTCTCTTTGAACGAAGTCAATTTTGCCACAATGTCATTGCGATTTATTCCTACCGTTCGGGGGCTAGGCGCCGTTAGAATACAGGGTTCCCAGACTATCACTCGTACAGGGGCCTTCGGCGTCTCGAGCAGCTTAAACTCTGATCTCACTTAGTTAATCAGTTCGGCTAACGACATCGTATACCTTTCTTCTTGTATTATGCTTTACCTATAATGCATTACAGGGATAGTTCTAACAATAATGCAGAACTCTCCCTATACTGTAGAAGACTGCTAAACAGAGTGCCGAGCGGAAGGTCACTGTGACCTCAGATATTTTTTTCTCGCTATCAGAGCTCACAGTAGCCTGAAGACAGAAAATAAATTACAACCGAATAATAATAATAATAATAATAATAATAATAATAATAATAATAATAATAATAACGCAAAAATTCAAAGCAGTAGAAGCGAAAAAATACGTAATTAATTGTTTTAGCATGAAACTGAAAAATAGGTTCTGAATTACAAACATGTTCCTCCTCGCAGTGGTCAATACCGAATAAAGGATTTCCTCAAACAACAGACGATAGAACTTTGAACATTAGTTGACCCTCTGACCCAAACACTGATATGTTTTACGTAAAGGAGTACTCGAGAAACTTTCGAGAAACCGTACTGTCTAATAATTATTTTCTTGTGGCTCTCCCTTTCTGTCTCGAAAGAAACCTCATTTCCACGTTGACACCTGAAGCATTTTCTGGGGCTGCTGGTTGATGTCGCAGAGCTAGTGAGAGTTGATTGTTCATTGCTTACCTTGTCCATTTCTACGCTCCACTCACTTGTAGAGGCAGGCAGCAGTTGGTTTTCTCTAGTCCTCGTTTCGTGACGTTCATACTCGACAACCAGCAGCATTGTCCTCTTTTCTGTGCTTCTGTACCGAGATGGCTTATTCTGAGATCATAGACAAGCTTCACAACATTATTTCTGTACCGCCTTGCCCTAATTTCAAATTTCTTTAATAATTTTAAGCAGCGAGGGATTATCATAAGTGATCTGTAAATATGTTAGATTTTAATGGGGGATATAGTGGAGCAGTCAGGGAATAAGAGTTTCTTCTTTCAATTTCTTCGTCACCTTGAAATTACTTTGTTGCGTAATCCTTAGGAGCTTCAACAATAGCAATGTAAACAATAACCACATCTCTGACCAGACGTAGCGTCATCCTTATATTTATTATCTCATTCTACACTTAGCTTGCTACTCGTTCTTGACGTTTTAGCAATTGAGTTCGCAAAAGAATCGCTTTCGAATTAAAGGACAACGCCAAAACAGTCATTTATGTTACTACGAATTACTAAAACCTCACCTCACACAATGGCATTTGTTACATACAAACGGCGTAAGATTCTCGATGACAAGGTATTATTAAAAATGTCACAATAACCGCTTTATAGTTGCGTGTTGGAAAGATCTATCAAAAGAGACGTTTTGTACGAAGTTAAATGTCCGTGATAAGCACACTATTAACATTTTTCGTAAGAACAGTCGTAAAACTGGCAACCAATACATTTGATCTACATTCCCTACCAGTGTTTTACCTATATGGGCTCAGCTAAAGACACCAAATATAAAATATTAAGCTCAAAGGGACAAACAAATTATATTCAATTACTTCCAAACTGTAGATATATTCCCAATTAACATACACAATTTTATCCGCTTAAAACGTTCTGACGTATTTCAATTGTAATGTTTTAGGAAATAGGTGCATTTAGAAACCGCCATCAAAATGTAAATGATCTTGGCTGTCCAGGTGACGCCGCGTCGAAGGCTGTGTTGCCGACGTTGTTGTCGAAGGCTGTGTTGTGCTAACAGCCCTGAGGAAGACCACGATAAGATGGTCGAAACGTCGGCAACACACCCTTTCGACGCGGCGTCACCTGACAGCCAAGATCATTTACATGACTTGGCCGCGGAAGCCTACGACTTCGCCATCAAAAATGTTATATTCTAATTCCACTCTTTTGAATAATAATATTTTTTTAATAATTTTAAAAAATCAAGTTAATATGGAATACTTCCTAAATGAATGTACCAAACGAAATGTCATAATCACATTTCTACGTGAGTTGACGGCAATGTGCCAGATTTACGTAAAATAAAATCTCGGAACAGTTAAAACATAGACCAGAGAAGAAGGCGTCTGGTCTTTCAAACGTCCAAAGTCTCACGTCGTCTTAATACAGCACACTAACGGCCGGTCAGAATAGCTACCTGTTAATGTTTAATAGCCGTCCGATGCCGCCCGCAGCTGCTGAATGGCTATTGGCTAATGGTGCGTTTTCCGGAAGAGCGAGCGGGCATCAAGCGGGCGCTTTCACGCGGCGCCGCCCATTTGGGTTTCCCGCTTCGCGCGCTCGTTTGCTCCGCTCCGCCACTTACGTAAAGGCGCCGCCACCGCGCGACGCCGCCGCCGCGACGACGCCGCCGCCGCCGCGCCGGCGCTTTCTCGGCTGCGCGCCTCCGCGGCCAGGCGGCGTCCCATTCGCACAGCACACTACGCCACTAGGGATGGCAAAAAAACATCGATGGTTTTAAAACATCGATGTTTGCTACCAGAAACATCAATACATTATCATCGATATTTTGGCGGCCAGGCGGCGTCCTATTCGCACCGCACGCCACGCCACTAGGGATGGCAAAAAAAACATCGATGCTTTTAAAACATCGATGTTTTCTACCAGAATCATCGATACATTATCATCGATATTTTGGCGGCCAGGCGGCGTCCTATTCGCACAGCACACCACGCCACTAGAGATGGCAAAAAAACATCGATGTTTTTAAAACATTTTCAAATTAAGGAAATTTGAAAATAAGATCCTGGGTTGATGAATTTAGGAATGTTTATTGGCCTAGTTGCTTTGGGTATCGGGCCTACTTTCGAGTTATCATTCAGAGGTCTTATGTAAGAACCGTCAAAGGTAAAATGTATGCATATTACTCATTCACCGTTAGTAAAAAATGAAAAGGCTGGATTTCACATAACACATCGGAATGTGCACTTTTAAATTTTTGAAAGTGCCTGGAGAAAATTTTCTGTTCGCAACCTGTCAGCAAACCAGTGCTTGGAGACAAAATAAGTAGAGTTACAAAACGTCCATGCGCACTGAATGTAAGAGGTACTTCTTAATAATAACGAATAATCTAGGTTACAGTGACCATGATGCACAAATTCTTACAATTACTAATAACATGAATACTGACACAATAAATAAAACACGCATGTGCAGAGCATTTACTACAGTTAACATAAAGTTATTTACGGACTACTTGCTGAAAGAATCATGGGAGGCAGTTTATAACGCTATTGACACGAATGAAAAATATAATTTATTTTTCTCAAAGCTTTCATTTCTCTTTAACGCATGCTTTCCTATTAAAAAGAGAAAATTAAACATTTCACGAAAAAGTAATACTTGGATCACAAAAGGAATTAGAACATCGTGTAAAAATAAACGTACTCTCTATTTTATTTCTAAACGTCATGACGTATCTCAAGATTTCCTTATCTACTTTAAAAAATACAAAACATTGTTACGAAAAGTCATAAGGCAGGCTAAAATCTTGAAAAACGATCAGGATATTTTGAACTCAAGTAATAAAACTAAAGCAATGTGGAATATAATAAATAATACTACCAAATCAACTAGAAAACCCGTAGAGAATGTTGTTTTAAAATATAACGATATAAATGTGAACGATCCGGCAACAGTGGCTAATCTCTTTAACCAATACTTTTCGAGAATTGCTGCCGATCTCACTAAGGGTCTTCAGGCACAAAATTCAAAAACAGACAGTTCACTCAAAATTTTAGACACAATGTTTGTTTCCGAAACTTCTTCCTATGAAATTCTTAAAATAATCGGTAAACTAAAAAATAAATATTCGTCCGGTTTAGATGAATTCCCGGATTCTTTGTTAAAGACTTGTGCGTATGCCATTATACATCCGTTAACTCACATATTTAATGCATCTTTATGCACTGGAACGTTTCCAGATATTTTCAAAACAGCTAAAATTAAGCCGCTTTTCAAAAAGGCAACAAAATGAAATTCAAAATTATCGGCCCATTTCTCTTCTATCAGTTTTTTCAAAAATATTAGAGAGACTTTTTTACGTACGAATGGAAACCTTTCTCACTAAACACGACGCGCTTTCAGATTGCCAACATGGATTTAGAAAATCAAAATCAACGGAAACAGCTATATTTTCTTTTCTTAAAGATGTCGCCTCATCATTAGATCAAAACGAGGCACCTATTGGATTATTTTTAGATCTTTCAAAAGCTTTTGACGTCATTGATCATGATATTTTACTTTCCAAATTACCTTCATATGGAATTCGTGGTATTGCTCTAGATTGGTTATGTTCGTACCTTAAACAACGATCTCAGAGAGTTGAAATACCTTACTGGAATGATGGAACATTACGTACGCACCTTTCCGACTCTTTGCCCGTTGCATGTGGAGTTCCTCAAGGATCGATTTTAGGCCCTATTCTGTTCCTACTTTACGTAAACGATATGCCCTCGACGATTCAAAACGGAAGAACGGTTCTCTTTGCAGATGATACGAACATCCTTTGCAATAAAGAAACCGTAAATAGTACAATATCAGATGTTTCAAATTGGTTCCGAAATAACAAATTAATAGTAAACGAAAAGAAAACGGTTTTAATGCAGTTTTCCATTTCAAATAAACAATTCTGTGCTCCATTGAAAATGAACAGTGTACCATTGACTGATGTTAAGGCAACAAAATTTTAGGTCTCTCAATTCAGTCAAACCTTAAATGGAACGTCCATTTAAATGAATTGAACACACAATTAAGTTCTTTATGCTACGGTTCAGAATTCTTGCAAATTCAGTCAGCCTTCATGCTGCTCGTTGTGTATACTTCGCGAATGTTCATTCCGCCTGAGATATGGCATAATATTCTGGGGAAATACATCTTATAGCTCCCAGACTTTTAGATTACAAAAACGAATTGTACGAATAATAACCAAATCCCACCCACGTGATTCATGTAAGCCTCTCTTCATTAATCTAGGAATTCTACCATTACCGTGTCTTTTATTTACGAATCAGTGGGTTTTGTAAAAATGACTTGCTCAAGGGCGGGAATATTTTTCAGAAAATGCAGAAGTCTATTACTATAACACTCGACGTAGAAATCATATTCATCAGGGGACAGTATCAACAGCTCATTACAAAAAATTCACATACAATACATGTACATTATTTTACAACACTTTGCCAGATGACATTAAACGATTAAATTCAATAGAAAAGTTTAAATCCCAAGTGAAATCGTTTCTGCTGCATAACTGTTTGTTAGAGACTATACTGAGCATAACAAGAAAAGTAACATTAATTTTAACAATGATACATAATGCATTATTTACCATTTGGACTGTATAAATGAGTATAAACAACCTGTAACAACTATTGTACTACAGCTTCCGGGTCAATGACCCCCATCTCGATCAGGTTTTTCGTCCAGTTTCCCTGATCCATTGAGCAAATGCTGAGATGGCCCCTTGTTTTGCTTCTGGACATAAATGTAACTTCATTTTCTGTGCACGTCTTCTAGAATTCAGTGGGAAATACAATTATTCAAATTATCGTTTCCATGTTGTCGCGGCAGGAAGTAATAAGAGCCAAAATTTATTGCTTATTTATCTTTGACAATAGATTTCATTACATGGGAGTTTTTTTGTTTTTTTTTCTCCAAAATTTAAGTAGTTTGAGTAAGTGTAGGGATCACAGAATTTTGAAAATGTGAACACAATTCACTTTTCCCCATAGCACGTCATACGCAGTTTTTAACTGTTTTTCTGACGTAAAATAAATAAATAAATAAATAAATAAATAAATAAATATTCAACCAGCGACATTACAATCGCTTGACCGCCTACAAATAAAAATTTCCATTCCACATGTACTAAAATTTTTGATTGACAACTGTACAACTGCCCCCTCCATACTCGTAGGGTAGCCAGCTATAACTTCCCATCGACCGTCCAACTTGGTGTCACCATGCGTTCAGTATCGGTGACAGTTGATGCCCTTCGAGCTCCATTGCGCCTTACGCAAGAGGTGGCTCTCTCGCCCCTGTCTCTAACTCACTGGGAGACCCGTTTCACCTATATCATTATTGATATATTATCATTCAAATATCAAAACCATTACTACTTATCTTTCAAAAGTATTCATCTCGGATACGACCGAAAAGGATCAGGACATAATAAATAATACGCAAGTTGCCCACCAACTCCCCAACTGTTTGACGAGCGATCGGGGAGAGAGAAGGGGAGTTGATAGGGGATGCTTCCCTCCGGGCTCAAGAGACAAGCTTCGCCCCCCTAGGATTTTTACTATGGTATAAGTATAATATGTCTCTTGGTTTATTTTCCTTTGTCGCTTTAGCCAGTTTCTTCGCCTGGCGTTGGCGATCCTCGCTGCACTATCGGAGTCTTTTGAAATGAAGGGGAGGTATCATACAAAGAAGGGCTGACAATGCCCTGATGATGGAAATTGGAGACCCGAAAGGGATGGAGAAGAAAGTACTGCGAGTTGTCCGAGGCCCGTTCTTTAAGGTATTACTCCAACATCCAGGAGTTAATAGGAGGAAGACTCAGAAATGTCCCAACAGCAGACGGTCCCTAGACTTCTTATCTAGACGAACCTTTGACTCAGCTACTCGGTAAAGTGTAAAAAATCCTCTTTCGGGAGTTGCCCGGTGTACGAAGTCCTAATTACATAACTTAAACTATACCAACGCAATACCCAATGTATATCGGAATCTAGAAATAAGAGGTAGAAAACGTGTTTAGGCACTAAATGGAAGAAGGGTCGCGAAAAACACTCAATCAACGAGAAAGTTTACTATCTATCTAATTGCACGTTTACTGGCTGCTACTTACCTTCCTTCCTATCAGACTATTGGCTAGTGAGCTCGCTGTTTGCCCCGTGAGTGGGGTTGTCGACCTGGATACTTTTCCTCGCTCTACTCTCACAAGTTTACTTTCTGAATAGTAAACTCCTGTGTGAAAACGTGCACCTGGGTAATACGTCGAAGGCTATAAAGAAATACGAAAAGCAGGCTAACTAGTAAACAACATTGGCTAACATTGGCTAACTAGTAAACAACATTTCTTGCCATGTGTCTGTAGAGAATTCGATCAGCGTAAACGATTATTAAACGTTCGTCATATGAGAATCATTTAAGTCGTCTTTAAAAATGCAGGCATGGGCAGGCTGCATGTCTGCAGGAATGTTGTTTCGAAGTACTGCAATTAAAATATGCATCATAATCAAGAGGATATCATTCCGATCATACTTCTAGTCTGTGGCGACATACATAATTTTTCTTTGTATTGTTCGACACCAAAATAAACATTTGACAAAGAAAAAAAACAAAAGCATATGACCAATAGCGTTGCTATTACGAAATAAACGCAAAAAACACATAAATAATTTGATTCATGTGTATATAAAACAATTCGTACGAATTTAAACCATTCCATATCTTTCGAAGAAATAAATATTATTAAAATTAACTGTTAGTATTTTAGTTCGTTATATCTTCTCTTTTTATTCAAATTAAAATCACCACTTTCTTCGGGAAACTTCATGTTCTGCGTTCAGCGTATGATCCTAGGAATCAATGTTTGAGCTGGATATATCTTTGTAAAGCGAAATGCCATTGAAATGGGTCATGGGAGCGAGGGGTGGAAGCGAGGGGAGGTAGCGCAGTCGGGGGTAGGCCTGAGGGGAAATACTTGTCGACTCCCTGGAATGCTCAATATCGGTCACGAGTAAAGCGGGAGAGGCAACTGGAGATGGAAGTTTTTAGAGGAGTAAGGAATTTTTAAGGATGCACGCGATGAACCGAGGTGAGTGGTTCTGTATGTAAAATTGATGGAAAAGGACGAAAAACAAGACAAATGGTAAAAATTGAAAGGATACAGAAATCACGAATTATGGAGAAAAGAGAAGGGCAAGGAATCCACGGCAGAAATTGGGCGATCGGAGGAAGTAAAAAACACATATGTACATCGTAGAATTCACGACCATGATGTACAATTAGTATCTGAACGTCCTCTCGTTCATTCAGTTTATGTTTGCAGGTATGTTAGTGCAAATATTATGTTAGATTTGTACAATATTAAATTGATTCTGAATATCTTGACTGAAATTATATATATATATATAATAATATTATATATATATATATATATATATATATATATATATTTGAATAAGCGCTTGAGAAACGAGACATTGCGAAGAAACTGATTGACAAAGAAAGAGGAAGAGCTTACATAGGGAGACACTGTGGAAACATAACACAAGTAACTTAAGACTGGCCGTAAGTCAACATTTGTAACAGAAATAAACAAAAAGACATATGATGAAAGATATGACAGAGACGAAATCACAAAGTAGAATTAATATAAAATCTAATATTGAAAAAAAATTAGTGTCAAAACACCTACATATGGAGGATTTAATACACACAATTAGATTGTTTATATTTAACAAATTGAAATTACGAATGCCCTGTGGAAGAGTACCTTGAGTTCTGCTGACCCCAGATCCGAAGAGCTCGCCAAGGATTTAGCTCTAGTACACGATTTAAAAGATATATCCCCTGAAGCATAAAGGGCAACTGCCTTTGATGAGAAAAGTCATAAAGATTTTTTTATTTAGAAGGCCATTTATTAGAAATGTAGATTACATTGTTTTAGTTACAGTAAGGTTGAAGGTTTTGAAGCCGCTACAAAATCCTGCAACATCTTAACCGTTCGAATTCTACAATTCCATCCCATCAAACCTGCGAAAAAGAGGCCATATGATACGGATGGAGGGAAAGAACTAAAGAGAGAAAACCGGCTGTCAGACGAAAACACAGGAATCTACCAAACTCTCTGTAAACTATTTTTAGCCAGACGAAGTCACGTGTTTTCTCCTTCCTCACTTCGGCATCCTCAGCAAGTAAACCGAAGCAGCGTCACAGAAAATCGTCCACAACGCCACCTCTACAGGCACCGAGAATACACACGTCCATTTACACCGATCATATTATCACAGAAGAAAATAATGAATTAAGCAAACCATCAATTACAGCCCAATTTTATTTTTATTATAAATTCGTAAGAAGCGCCCTTTCCGAAAGCATTTTCGACATTGGTTACATTTCATGAACGTTCTGCCTCTTCTGAAAACCGCACCACAGACAAACGTCCGCAACATCGCTGCTACACCCACTTAACGCAAACGTCCCACATATAATGTAATGATAGTGTAATAAAATAACTACAGCAGTTCATACTTACCTTAGACAATTTATTCACACACACAATATAATATGAATGCGAGTGTGTGTGCGTGAGAGAGAGAGAGAGAGAGAGAGAGAGAAGAAGAAGAAGAAGAAGAAGAAGAAGAAGAAGAAGAAGAAGAAGAAGAAGAAGAAGAAGAAGAAGTCCCTTCCTCATACAAGCCATTTTTCCAAAGGCATTTTCATCTGCATACATTATCTCGTCAACGTTCCCTGACTCCTTATGTTATTTCACGCCTACAATGTGATTTCAGAAGAATATAATAAGTATTGCACTTCATGAGACAATTTATTTTTCAAAGAAGTCCGTTTGACGCCTTCTTTCCAAAAGCATTTTCGTTAGTACGTCCTGTCTCTTTATGGTCCCCTGGCTCCTGGGGTTCAGAGAAACGCGCCCTCTCGTGCGCGAGCGAGGAAGAGCGCTGGGGCTCGGGCGCGCCGACGCGGCCGGGCGACCGGAGAGGGGCGCTATCTCAGGGCGGGTGGGCGGGCGGGCGGGCGGAGGTCGCGGCGTGGGGGGCGGGCGCCAGTGGCTCGGGCGGCAGCAGGGTGCATCCAGATCCACGCCATGGCCGAGGGGCTGCCGCTGCCCGCCGCCGCCGCCGCCGGCACCGCCTCCGCCGCCGAGACTCCCGACGCCGATGCGGACACGCGGGCGTTGCTCGCCTCCGCCCACTGGCAGCCACGCGTACGTACACACACACACGCCCCGCCCCGCCCCGCCGCGCCGTGCCCCGCCGCGTCCCGCCCGGCCCCGCCGCGCGTCGCGCAGCACAGCGCAAAGCGCAATGCTCGTCCGATCGATTGCGCCGGCCAACCGCGTGGCAGTGCTATGCGGCGTTCGGGGCTAGAGGAGAGATTTTTTCACTTGTTCTATCAGGGGGGCGTGGTCTGTGAGTTGTCTTGTAGATGTTGTAGCCAGTTCTGATTTCCATTATTGAAATGTTCGATATTTGTTTCCATCACGGTCTTCTCTCTCTATTATTGTGCTTCCCTAAACAGATGAAAGCGGTGGGTATGACTAAAGGAGATATTTTTTTGGCTTGTTCTATTGGTCTATCAAGGGGGCGTGGTCTGTGAAGTCTTCAAGCTCTTGTACACAGTTCTTATTTCCATTGTTGGAATACAAGGTATTCTTTTAAATCTGAACCTGGCATCATTTATTATGTCAGGCCGTTTCCTAACAAGACGAAGGCGGTTGTAATGACTGGAGGAGAATTTTTTTGACTTGTTCTTCAATGAGGAGGCATGGTCCGTCAATAGTCTTGAAGCTGTTGTACCGAGTTCTCGACCTGGCATTGTGTTTCCCTAATGAGACGAAGACATCCCACACCACAGATCGGAGTCTTGGGTTTTCTAAGGCAATTAAGTGTCCAGTTGACAGTAGGTATTAAAATAAATCCATGGAATCATTCATACATTTTATATTTTGAAGTTATTTTTCTGAATAAATTCCTAGACCCAAACGGATGTTTTGGGTAGGATGAGTTACCACGTGCACTCAATTGACAAAAGAATATTTTGCAGTGATTCGACCTACATCAACAATACTGAGTTTTTCATACTCCTAAAATATGAATTATTTGGAATTGAACATTATGTTTGTGGTCACGTTCAATACCTTTTACTGCGTTCCGCTGTATCGTACGTCGTAGGCGCTGTACAGTACGTTGCAGGCGCTCCGAACCATCTAATGAAGACGGTTCAAACGGCACATACACGTTGAATACTGAAAAAAATTGCATTCCATGATGAAGCAAATAATATGTTAGCTTCATTAGTGAAATTTAATTGGATATGTCTTTTGCAAGAAAGCGCTTTCACTCGATTCACTCAGGTATCCGCCAACCATGTGGAATTTAGGTTTGTTAATAGTTCGTCTTGTACTGTTTCAGATTCAAAGTTCAGTAATATTGCTACAACTAATCTTAATATAGTTTACTCCTGTGTCGACCATAGATGACCTTTAAGATGGTGGTTTAAGTTACCATCAAGTACTAATGTATTAGCTACGCAGTGTCAAAACAATAAAAAGTTCTGAGTCAAATTATTTCTTGTTAGAAATTAACAGAAAATATTCCATTGCTTCAAATGATTATGTTCAAATCACAAGCGTACTCAATGAGTTTTCCTAAAATTAGAAACATATGGTGAGTCCTTTTCAGGAAAAATATCAGATGACGTTCGTTTTATTAAATTACGACCTACAACGACGAGTTAAGAAAATCATTGCTATATATATATATATATATATATATATATATATATATATATATATATATATAAAATGTTTGTATGTATACATATATTTGGCATTTTAGTGGCGGGTTAATCCACCTTTTTGCCAGCTAGCGGTGTTGCCAGGTCTGGTCCCTGGTTTTATTTGTTATCCACGCCTGGGGGCAAATGAGACATGTGGCGAGCGTGACGTATTCTCATTACCGTACCTAGTTTACTTGGCCTGCCTGAGCCTTTTCTTTCGATTGCCAGGTCTGGTCCCTGGTTTTATTTGTTCGGGGATTGACAGAAACCTACAGCTTCATTTTGCTTCGACCGGAAATCAAACCAGAGACTGACTCACGAAAAGGTAGGACGCCGATCATAAGACTCTGAGGGCGTCTTTAAAAGTAAATATTAATGATAATAATAATAATAATATATAATAATAATAATAATAATAATAATGAGAAGATGAAGAACAACAACAACAATAAGAATAATTATAATTACAATAACAATATTATATATTTAAATTAATATTATATAAATATAATAATAATTTTAAGAAGAATATTACAACACTCGATTGCTTGGTTTTCTTATGCCACTATTTACAATGAGGACGTTCGTGAATTAGGAGTAAGTTCCAAACTGCGCATTAAATAGATGTTACATCGTATCGTTGAACTCCGTGTGTCCATCCAACGGCTGAAATGTTGATACATTTAGGAATCACGATAGATGCGGCATCGTCGTCTTGTGCCATAGCCGTAACGGAACGTCGAGTACCAAGTACAGAGAGACGAAATTTGGCTCTCCTGGGAATTTTTAAATTTATTTATAAATGAAATTTTGAAATGATAAATTCTTTATCTACGAAATCAGTATCTTAAGACATCTAATTACAATACGAGATTGAAAATTGCCAAATGAGGCCGTTGGCCTAGTTTCATAATCAATCTAGTGTCACAATAAAAACACCGTACTTTTTATCCATTTGTAAAAGTTTTATTACTATATTTTTTTAATTTAACGATTCATTCTATGAAAGGTGTCACATTGCTGCAGATATTAGTCAATAGGAGGGTGGATTGAGGACACCAGTTCTAATAATTATGTTACGAAATTGATCTTACTTTGGAAAAGTTGGACTTTAGATAATGAATGTGGATAAAATTATTATAATGGCACAGTGGATGTATTCTTTTACCTTCTACGAAAAATAACAGAATGAAAACAATCATATCTCGAGCAGCATTGGGACCGAGAAACCAAATGAAGTGCTGAACCACCTGCAATATTCCAATTCGGAGGTGTAGTGAAATTGCGCAGTCGAGTTGGAGAGGATTGTATTAGGTGCTGCCATTCTTAACAACATCTAGTTACAGTGATACCATATCGCATCAACCTTTATGCGTAGATACTGAAGCAATATTATCTGCTCAAAGAACGGTACATTAAATGCTTTGTTTTTCAGTTTCTGTAGGTGAAAGATGCCATGCGGGGAGGCAAGAGAGACATGTGGCGAACACGCTTTAGCTTCACATGACCTATCTAAATCCTCCTGCCTGGGCTTTGCTTCGTCACACAGTTACAGAATCTGAGTTGATTTTAAACGAGAACTACAACTACTTTGCCTCGATGCTATCAATTTATTTATTCATTTTGAACCATGTCTCTATACCCGGTGGTTAAATCATTGGCCTGCAACTCTGTTTTCCAGGATTGGTTTGGTTGGTTAGTGATTCCGGGCGCGTCAACAGCTTAGGTCAGTAGTACAGTAAGTGTAGTGCATGTTTTTATCGAGAGAGGGCGGTGATTTTCCTGCTGGATGGCGAGGTCCGGCGCCGACCTACCGTCGACTAGCGGGTTTCCCTAATCAAGACTCTCCCACCAGCGAGGCACTGCCCCAGCCGGGACAAGCTCTAAGCTCCCGACCGGTCTCCCGGAATGAGTAAGTGCGTGTGTAAGGGAAGAGGATAGGACAAGGAAGAGGAAGGAAAGAACGCGCGCGGTCCGTGGCCCGTTTGTTAGGGTACTGCACCGGCATTCGCCTGGTGTTGATCGGAGAAACCACAGAAAACTACCGGTCAGAGCAGCCGGCCGCTAGCATTCTCCTCCAGACAGCGACTGAATTCGACCTAGCTGAAAAGCTATTGTCGCAAATCGTGCCGCCGTCAGGACTCGAAACTAGGACCTTCCGGGTCAGAGGCGCTGCAGTGACATCAGTTGATGCACTGAGCTACCGCTGCTGGTTGTTTTCCAGAAGATGCCAGCCCAGAAAGCTGATTTCATGTGTTCAGTTTTTTTGTTTTTTTTTATTTCGGTGGATGCTGAACTAGCGTGGTCGCAGTTGTCTCCGCTCCTAGTTAGCAGCACCAGATATCTGTTATGTATGTTATCGGTGTATTGATGCCCATAAATAATAGTTTCTTGTTTCGTTGTTTCCGAGTGAAGAACACCAGAGATTGAGTGCGTCATTCTGTTGTCTTTGCGTCAACTGTGGTCACATCTACGAATAGGGTTGCTCTGACTTGACAAGATCTGTCAGCTGACTCTTATATATTTATTTATTTTTCGCTGTTCATCCTTCGCTTCCATCTTTCATCCTTCATTTCCAGTTCTTACAAAAACACGCGCGGTGAACCCATCAAATAACATCGCCATAGATAAATGTCTTTAAGAGCGGATTTTTGTTTTTCTAACGAACTATTAATTTTTCCCTCCCATGCGATAGACTCCATCAACGCCCCGGACATCACAAGCTCCTTTCTCCTGAGTATTCCCTAGCCTCCAAATGTTCTGAAGCGCAAAAGTGTTACGAGTCTTGTATTTTTTGTTTTGTTAGTAAATGTGTAATCACTTACATTTGGATATCTAACGGTGAATTATTTTGTCTGTTAATTTGAGGTGATTTTTCATGTTCATGAAAAGTACCATGATTGCTAGAGATGAGAAAAACAATGGAAGAAGGCTGGTGATGTTTTTCTCTTGATTTTTCCTAGTGAAGATAAGCCATTGTTTACAGAATACCGTATTCTTTGAATTTAATACGGTGTGTAATATACAATTAGAAGTTTCTTAAATGTATAATGTTGCTTCCAAAAGGGAGCATAGGTAATACAAGCTCAAATTTGGTGAGCGAAAATAAAAAGAGAAACTGGAAACAACTCCATTTGTTTGAATTGAAGACGACCCTTGAAATAGAAACGGAACTCCATTTGTTTGAATTTGAGACATTTATTTAATGAAAAACGAATGCAAATAATGTGTGTTTATTATTTGAAATAGCTGTCAATTAATTTATCGAAGTAAGCAAATTTTCACGCTACCTTTTGGCTGAGGTAATACATTTCAACATATAACTGTATCTGGTGAAAGTAGGCCTCTATTCTGTAAAACATATTTGATAGACAAGACTTGGACTACAGTTCTGAGTAGTGTTGCCAACTGTCCTCTATTTGGGGGCACAGTCCTACATTGACGTCAGTTGTCCTCCTCCTTCTTTGTATTTTAAATGTCCTCCTTTTGGTAATTTTTTTAACATTTGTTGTCATTTATTGTATTACATGACTAACATCTGCTACGTTGTATCGTTTAATTTATAATAGAAAAATGAACAAACTTTCAACAAGGACATATGACAGTGTTTCTGTCTAGCGACTGAGGTAAAAATTTCAGGCCATCTTCATCTGCATTTTATAAAATTTTCACTTGAATCGCAACTGGAGAGAAGAAAGAAATAGAACTGATGTTAGTCTAAATGAAATATTTATGAAAATAAATGCTTTTTTAGTTTTGTTTTTGCTAGTCGAGTGTCCTCTCTTTTACATGGATATTGTTGGCAACCCTAGTTGTGATGGACGTAATAGCAGCTCCCCCTCCAGAGACCCGGGCCGCGACGATGTGAAGGAGGGGGGGGTGGAGGCGATGGCGGGGGTGGCAGGGCACGTGGCGACCCCAGTGGAGTTTGACCGAGTGAGATACGCTGCTCGGACATCGCCGCTCAGAGGGCGCGCATGGCACTGCACGCGCAACGCCGCGCCGCTCCGAAATAGAACTGCTGCTCTAGCAACCAAGAGACATGTTTGGAATCAGATGCAACCCTCCTTATAATTACTAACGTCATACTGGGAGCGGTAGCTCAGTGCATCAACTGATGTCACTGCAGGGCCTCTGACCGGGAGGTCTTAGGTTCGAGTCCTTATGGCGGCAGGATTTTCGACACTAGCTTTTCTGCTAGGTCGAATTCAGTCGCCGCTTGGAGGAGAATTCTAGCGGCTGGCTGCTCTGATCGGTAGTTTTCCGTGGTTTATCCGATCACCTCCAGGCGAATGCCGGAGCAGTACCCTACCAAACGGGCCACGGACCGCGCGCGATCTGTCCTTCCTCTTCCTTGTCCTATCCTCTCCCTTTACACACACACACACACTTACACTAACATGCACTACACTACCACATATTCCGGGAGACCGGTCGGGAGTTTGGAGCTTGTCCCGGCTGGGGCAGTGCCCCGCTGGCGGGGGAATCCTGGTTGGGGGGAAACCCCAGTAGCCGACGGTAGGTCGGCGCCGGACCTCGCCATCCAGCTGGGGAAGACCACCGCCATCTCCCGAGAAACAAACATGCAATACACCAACGGGACTAATGACCAAGGCAGTTGACGCACTCGGAAACACGAAAAAAACAAACCAAACCAAACTAACGTCATTCGGGCGACAAAGCGAAAATAACGGACGCTGTTGGATGTCGTTAGCCAGGCATGCCAAGGTCGCGGGAAAGGTAACAATCTTAATAGAGCTCGCGGGTACTGTGTCCAGAGAAAATGGCGCGAGATTTAAAAGTCTGGGTTGGACAAATGCAATGTAGTTGTGGTATGTCGCTGGATGCTTGGCCCATGACAGTCTTTGGGAGACGTTACTTGACAGTTATTTTCACAAATGTAGCTATATTAATTCCTGTTTTCTCTTTAAGGCAAAGAAATTATTTATTAAATGATAATACATCAGTCCGATTTCAAATTGTCAACTGAACGCAAAATTAAAAAGTTTGAATCAAAAGTATCTTGATTTCGTAATCCCATGTTCTTGAGAGTGATATAAAAGCATAAACTTTCTACATTCAGGTTAGAAGGTTTAACAAACAAATATTCTTGACTGTTAAAAGCGCTATTCCTCCGTAAACGAGAATAGTTAACTTATAGAGACTTCTTAATTTATTTCACATTATTCTAAATACAATAAATAACAGAATGATTTAATAACACAGCACAAACAATAAAAATACAAAATTAAAACAAGGAAATAATTCGCCATTCAAACATATTCCTGTCACTTAGCAAAGATGTTTATATAAGGAAAAACGTAGTAAGAAAGTAAATATGAAATAGTAATAAGTAGTGAAGAATATAAACACAATACTACTAACGGTTATTAGATAGAAAAAATCTGGCAAATATATTCTCGTGTGAAGCCGCTATTAACCGCCTCGCGCCGCTTCAGCTTGCGCTTGTCCACCCTTTTCTGAATTTTAAGGGGAAATGAGTGCGCAGGCAGATGATGTTGCCCGTGCCCGCAGGAGCGCCGGGCTCCCCAGAGGGGAGCCCGAGTAGCCTGAGCGGGCGCGGTTGGACGTGCCTGTTATAAGCAAACGCGATAGCGAAGTTTTCATATCTAACGAGTCCGTTATTTGTGATATGTCGTGTGTCATTCAATACTTATCTTAATACTTCTCAAAAAACAAAATCATTAAATTAATTAATACTCATAGCCCTCTTTAGCTATTCATTTGTTTTGATTGTTCTTAACGGACGGCAGACTTTTAGCAGCAATCAACAGCAATCGACTGCAATCTCGATCTTCTACGCATGCGCAGATTCACGAAAGTTATGCGAAAAGTGAACCGCGCATGCGCAGAAAATCCATAATGCTTTCGATTGCTTAACGTTTGTGGGTGCACACAGGGGGGGAGGTCTCTTGCATGAAGCATTTCTTTTAGATATTGCATCTTGTACACCTTCTTCGAGTTATTTTTGGTAGACTAAGTTGAAAATTGACATTCTGTACCAGTTTCAAAATGTTTCTTAACCCTAGCGGCTAGCGTCTGAACTAGCTTTTCAAACGAAGTGCCCGTGCTGTGGTCACGTGCTTCGTGACGCAAACTGGTCATGCGCAGAACCCCCACCTATATATTTCCACCATGGGTGCACAAACTCCCTATTAAGGAAATAAGTGTATTTCTTTGTTTGGCCGGTAGTGAACTCCGATATAGCAAGAAGATAAGTCCGAAAATTAAAGGCATTCTTATTTCAGTAGCAGAGTGGAACTACCTACCTTCCAGACTGAATTTCGGAAAGCGGATATTCTACTGGGCCCTTCCCTTCCATGGTTTCCTCGATCGTAGCTGAAATGAGCTGGAGTATGGACTGTCCGTAACTCTTTCTGGCATGTATTACAATGGCGTCGGCCCGCACACTTCATACCAATGACTCAGTGGCAACACCGTTGCCTACGCACCATCACTGACTGAGAGGCCCTGGGTTAGATTCCCGATGGTGATAGATTTTTTTTATAGCTGATTCAAATTCAGCCGCTGTCTGGTGGAGAATTCTAGCTGCTCGCTCCTCGGATCGGTGATTTCCTGTGAAATATCCAAACAATAACGGGCGAGGACCCGGAACGTAAATGGCTAGGAACCGTAAACGCGAAAGCAGTACTTTAACACATGGCCAGGGACCGCGTACTATCCGCCTTCGTCATCTTTGTCCACTCCTTGTTCACCCCCGTACACACACACACACACACACACACACACACACACACAACACACACACACACACATACATTCGTACATACACAGACACACACACACGCGCGCGCGCGCGCACGCACACATACATTCGTACATACACAGACACACACACATTAACGTGCACTGCTCTACCACACGCGTTGGCAGGCCAAACCGGAGCACAATATTGTTTGTAGCAATTGGGACGCTGCCCCGCTGGGAGAGAGACCTGGAGAAGAAAACCCCTCAGTCCGGAGTGTAAGCTTTCCTGCGGGGAGAAACAGTCACCTTTGGGGATACAATTTGCATTACACTTATAGAATTAACTATAATAATAGTCGACTAATTGACACACTCAGAAACTCACACTTCATTCTTCATCATGTTCCCTTTTTTAATTGCAGGCCAGGGCGTTTATCTTAACAGTATCACTCATCCACCAATCGCCCTTATAGGTGGAAATTCCCTCACAATTTTTACGAGTTCATAATTTCGTTCCAATCCATATAAATTTAGTTTTACATCTGTCCTAGCAGGTTTTAATAATAACTATTTTTGTTTCCTGATGATATGAGTAGGAATAAGCAGAGAAGAAACAAAAAGACTTGATTTACTCAAATCGAAGAATTTTTTATCCGTTACTTTAAAAAGGGTTAATATCCATTAAATGTCCTATAAATATCCTGAGTCCATAAAATTAAATAATATGTAATAGGCGTTGGAATAGCAATGGAATTTTATAAATCATTATGTACCCAAAATTTCACACATTCAAAGAGAGAAAAAGGAAAAAGAAAGAAGAAAACATGAAATTAAGGAAGGAAGTATGCAAAGGTAAAGAAAGAAAGGAAGAAGGAAAAGAAGAAAAAAATTGTATAGAGGAGAGAAAAAAGGGAAAATAAAGAAGAAAAGAAAGAAGCAGGTAAAGAGAAAGAAAGAAAGAAAAGAGAAAGCCAGAAAGTGAATCCACCCTTCGACGCGAGGCCCCAATCTCCTACCCCGGGCACGCCCCCTCGCTGCGAACGCTACTCCGCTTGCGTTCATTCTCTCCCTCGCCCCGCCCCCCTCCCGCCCGCCCCGCCCCTGCCTCACGTCGCCTAGCCTCGCCGGGCACATTTCATTAGAGCCGCCCGCGCGCAGCCTCCGCCCATCGCCCGCGCCCTCGCCCCCGCAGGCGCTACCCCCTCCCCCTCTCGCGACCGAAGGCGACGGCGAGGGTCCAGCCGATCGATAGCTCCGCCCCCGCGCCGACTTCGGACTCGCCAGCGCACGCCGGACCCCGCCGCGGGCAGCCTTCGCTTCCAGAGAAGAGCATAAGGCGGCGGTCACATTGGAGCCCATTTTGGCCGAAATTAGGGTCGGCCGACGTCGGACGGACAATACCAAACAAAACACTTGGTTAGCACTTTGCAAAAGCACGCTGCCAGATTGCCAAAAACATGCAATTGGTTAGCACTAAATTGGTTTGCACTAAACACTACAATTAGTTTGCATTAAAAGTTGCAAAAATATGCTGGAAGAGGGCTCCAACAATGACTGTGCGCGCACGAACGTGACAATGGGAGAGTGCCATGTGCACGAAATTAATTTGGGCGTTAATTGGTTAATAAGCGAGATCGTGTATTTTCTTCTTCATAGTGCTTTGACGTCTTGATGTCGGGTTGATGTCTGACGTTGGCCCCATGAATATAACAGTGCAACACTGACGCTTGGTTATTGCGATGAATGTAGTATTGCTTTAGATGTCTCCGCCCCACCCGCGCCCGCTTCGGACTCGCCAGCACACGTTGGACCCCCCCCCCCCGCTGGCAGCCCCCGCTTCGGTGGAGGACCTAACGCGGCGGTCACATTGGAGCCGATTTTGGCCAAAATTAAGGTCGGCCGACATATCGGCCGTTCTTCCCATGATTGTTTGTCCATAATTGTCCGTCCAATAGGACGGACAATACTAAACAAAGCAGATCTTCGTTTGTCGACAGCCGATGTATTCGGATGCCGTTGGACGAGGTCGTTCTTCTATTTACTATCACATGTTTAAACGAATCCGAAATGTCGAGAAAAAAACAGTCCGACAGAAATTTCGCCCAAAATCAGCTTGAGTGTGATCGCCACCTAAAAGTGAAGATAATGCATTAAAAAGAGATGTATTGATAAAAGGGGATAGGCATTTCATTCATCGTTATCAAATTAGAAGAAAAGCAGAAGCGAGTCTCGACATTGTCAACGCCATTGAAATTAAAAGACTCAGCTGGTATGATCACTTAAACGGAATGGGTGGAGAACAATGGCTTCCAAAGCTGTGCAATTGGCAATCAGCTTCGCGCAGAGGACAATAAAGACCCAGAAGAAGGTGGAAGGAAGGAGTGAGGAATGCGAGGAATAGAAGAAGATTAACTGTAGAAGTCTGCAGTGTCAAACTAAAATGGAAACTGAGATGCATCACTGAGTCAAATGCTCGCAGTACTACTCTATCATCAACTTCACAAATTAAGCTTCAAGTCTGTTCCAAAAGAGAAGCCATGATCTCGCTTATTAATTTCGTTACGATTGTGTCTTCCATTTGTATTTTCATTCGTGAGGAAGAAGTGTACGAATCATATTCAGCATTTTGCGATTGTTTCAATTAATATGATATTCCTCCGAAGTAAAATGTTTCGAATGATCATCGGCAATTTACTATGAGAGATTAAATGTTATTTTTTAATTGGTGCCATATCTATGCAAAAATAATTGCGCCAAATAGAGCAGTTGTACATAGATAAACAAACAACACTTCTGTGTAGTTTGCAAAGTAATCGAGATAACCACACGACCTTATTGAGACGAGATCAAGTTACATAAACTAATATCGAGCATGTGGAACAATATTTCGCAAGTTCTCTTGTAAACAGTATCTTGGACATGCTAAATAAAACATTTGACATTTAATTGGAAGAAAAATTAACAAATTCGACTCACTAATATTCATTAATATTCATTTTTTTAGTCTTTTAATACCAGTTTTTCGAATATTTGTGACAAAATTGGAATTAAACTAATTGGTCTGTAATTTGAAGGAAGATTTAAATATTTTAGGCTTCGAAATAGGTATTATTACCGAGTGTTTCCAAGAATTAGGATATTATCCTAGTCGCAATGCAGAGTTAAATATATTATTTAGGTAAGCAAGACCATGTCTTGGCAGATTCTTTAAGATATTTGCAGTAATTCTGTCATGGCCTGGTGATTTTTTGTTAGGTAGTTTTTTATTAGTTCAAATATTTCGTTGGGTGATATAAAGAAATTCGATTTGGTACATCAAAATTTGGTGACTGCACAAAATGGGTTATTGTACGTGTCCTATATCGTTTACAGCATGCTGGGTGAAGGTGGTTTCAAAATAATCTGCTAACAGCTCAGCTTTTTCGGAAATTGACTGCGCAATTTTGTTATTACTTTTTAATGGCGGAATATTGGTTGACTGACCTAGCAATCGACGTGTTGCTTTCCAAAGAGATGAGTCTTGCGGATTAAGTTTTGAGACGTACTTTTGTAACTTTCAATTGGGACATTTTAAGAGCATTTCGTACCAATTTAGTTAGATGGTTTAATGCGGCTTTCAAATGAGGTAAACGATGTTTTATCCACAAACGTCTGATTTTGTTCTTATGTGATATTAGTTATGTTCAGGTAGCGGATATTTTGAGAACCTTCTGCGAGTGATAGGTGAGTGATGAGACGAATAATCAATTGAATTTGTGATAGCATTGGTAAACAAATGCCTTTGTCGATTTTAGCTGGGGTTTTTAGATTCAACAACGGAGAAAGAAGCGATGATAAGCGATTTTGAAATGTATGCCAATTTATTTTGTAAGTAGATAGATGCGGTGGAGACTTAGATAAAGAACTGATTAATTTGGAGGTTGTAATCACCGGGTTATGATCTGAGTCTAGTTCGTAGATAGAATACGAATGAAGTGCAAAGTTTAAAGTTGTTATCGCAATATCTAGAATACCTGGAAGGTAATTTGTATTGAAAGGAAAGTACGTAGGGTCAATGGGTGCAATAATATTAAATTGGACTGCTTTGCGAGAATTAAAAGAAAAGTTCCGTTGGTTGAATTCTCGTGTTAAAATCGATGGCAATGATCTTGATATCTTGATGTCAAAGATGAAGAAAGTCATTAAATCCATTAATACAATTGGGTAACATTTACGTTTCACTATAAGATAAATGTGGAATTTTTCATGGTGTCTTGTTTTAATTTGTTATTCATCAGTAATATTATATAGAGAGATTAATATATGAAGGGAGCGCTTTGACAGCTACTGCTGGCAACTAACTGCAGGATATGTCCATGCACTCATTTTGTCAATGCGTTTGTTTACAGTTATTTCATTTGTAAATGTTTTCATCACTGTCGCTTGCAATGTCATCGCGCTGCGTGACGTTCATTTGTTTCCGCCTTGTCAAAGTGATCCTTCTTACAGTAACTCCTCTATAATTCTGCTTCCTGTGAGTACGTGACATCTCATGATGTTTAACTATTTTCCTGGCTCGAATCAGATTCCTCTAATTCTTTAATGAATTAAACTTCACACCATGACTTGCAAAGCCTAGTGTTTCACTGTATACGGTTTGGATAAGGGCGCTTGTAAAAGCAGGGTTCTGATTGGTGCGTGCGTCGTGTGTTTCAGATGGAGAACGCGGGTTTCGAGCGGGACGACGTGCGACGCGGGTGCTGTAGTCCGGGCAGCGCCGGGGTCGGAGGCGGCGGCGGCGGCAGCAGCAGCAGCACCGTGGGATGAGCGAGGTGCCGCGGCGGGGGCGGGGACGGCGGCGGGGGCGGGGACGGGGTCGCTGTCCGCGTCGCCCCCGCCCTCCCCGCTCCACGCCATCGCACCCCCGCAGCTCGCCATCAACGGCAACGGCGTGCTCACGTGCTCCGAGCACTGCACCTCGCTGCACATGCAGCACCAGAAGTACTACCGCGAGAAGGGCGAGCCGCCGGCCCCGGAGAGCCCTTGGCACCACCTGAAGACCATCTTCCTCGTGGGCACGCTCGTCTTCCTGGCCCTGTGGGTGCTCGTCTACACGCTGCTCAGCCAGCTCTCAGTGCTGTGAGCGCGTCGCCACCCGTCGGGGCTACTCGGCCGGCCTCGACCGGCCTCGGAAGACATCGGCAGGCGTCGGCTCTCGTCGGAGCACCTCGTGAGGCGTCGCCCGACTTCGGCTGCAGGGCGGCGGGTGCCTTCGTGCGAAGGGCTCCGGCGGAAGGTCAAGGATTATGGCGGAGGATTTTCCTCGCTTGATGGAAATACACATCGCTTAACAAGGGGACCACCACGTGCTCGAAACCGGACTCGAAACTATTTCCAGTATTCGATATCCCTTTGCCAGCCAGAAAATCCACGAATAATTTGCCTCCTTACAACATTCATTTATTTCTCAATGTATTAGTTTTGTTGGATCTTTTATCTTCGATACTTATTTAAGCACATTCTAGTAGAAATGTCCCAGCTCAAATAAACTAATAAAAGAAGTCGGATTTATGGATTTATTTTGTAATTTCATCACTGACTTAAATGCACAATGGACTTTGTTTTCTTGTCATTTTTTGTTTATTTTAAAATGAAACTTGCGTTTCTTCTGATGAACGAATAGAAAGACAATACTTGTTATGAATATAAAAATGTGATCGAGCCCTAATAAAGGTATCTATTTTACTCTTTGTTGAGCATATCTATAGTGATAAAACGCAGAAGTATATAAGTATGTTGTATAAAATTAAGTTTTAAATAAATAATATGTATTTTTCTATGACTTTTTATATAATATCCAAAACCGAGAACAAATATCTGATCCTCTTGTGATTTATCCGCCCATTGATTCATTTCCCTACAATATCCATAACAACTCAGAAATAAACAAACAGTTGAATAATCTTGCCACCGTCTCTTTGCACATCTCGAAGTAAAGGTGAAACCCTACTAGCTCAGTTGTGTCTCACGTTAAATGAGTATTCGTATGATTATTTCTCTGGAATCTGTGTGTGTGTTGATATCAAATCTATTCCTGAGGTTCATCTCCATACAACACGAGAAAATATAAGAATACCTGCTGAATATTTTTACGAACTTTTCGTCAAAGTGGTACCTGGCAGTGGATTAGTGAGGTTGTCTTTTAATCTACAAAAACATCAACGTCGTGTTATTACTTGAGTAACAATAACGTAAGTACTTAAGCATATGCAAGAATAATAGAAATAATATTCTAAAACTAATGTTTGATTGACATAAATCTATTCTTCACACCACATACAGAAACAAATCACATAAATCCGCGAATTCGAGAACTATAAACACAAGAATACACTATATACTGAAAGAAAACTTATTATGAAAATATCGAGTCTAATGGAAATTACAACGGAAGGTTTCAATTCTCGTCTGTCTTTAGTTGCAATTCAAGATCATCAGTATTGACTACAGAATATGAAGTTCAATTTTTTCATGTAAACCTAATCAATGATCAGGATCATAAATTATTCTTTACGTCAAATGTATTACAATGCAAAACCAACTCGTTACGTAGTAGATTTTTTGACTTGTGGATCGATGTTTACGTCCCCGTTCTGGGTTTTTTTAATAGAAAAAGATTTATCCCCTTTTTCGTTATGGTTTATCTAAAGAACCTATACCTTATCAGAATTTAAGTTAGAAGAATAATGAATGGAAATAAGTTCTGGTTTTATCAAGTACAAAATCAAAATAAGCATTAAAAACTCATGAAAGATTACGTTGTAACATTGAAAAGTACAGTGGAGAAGTCAAATTAATCAATAATTGACTTGAGTCTAATATAAATTTGATATCTTCATTGGCGTGTATGCAATATCATGAATATTAAAATGTTTATTTTAATTTTGTACATGTTAAAATCAATAGTTGCTTTAATTAATTAACTATTCTGCTAATTTAAGCTCTGATGAAGACTATTTTGTCTACACGAAACATCAGTAAAAAGTAAATAAATACTTTTATGTAGAAACTTGTGATGTTATAAAAACGTATACTTTCTCGCATTATTTGTAACTCCTGCAATTGTTCAAAATTCAGTGTTTAACGAATATGAGACCTGCGATAATTTTAAATTCTATCCAAGAAAAAGTTGGAGTCGTTTCCGAGAAAAATGTAAATTGCTTTTACTTCAAGCGAAAATTACACAAAACTACTTATTTTCTCAAAAAATTGTAAATCCCCTTATTTAATTTTTAAAAAAATCAAGTAAAAAATATCTGTCAATTCCATTAAAAGTTCAATAAAAAATGAGAGGAAGTTTTGAGAAATTTTTGAAAATGTTGAGACTTCTTGTAAAGTGCCCTGTAAATCAAATTATCGGTTTCAAACTCAGAGGGTCTCAAATTTGCCCAGATGGATGGGGGGATATCCTTTTCGGAGAAAATAGTTTTAGCCGCTAGAGTGATGACCACAGACGTACGTTCGCCATCAACCAATTTTTTGGGTGACACCAACCAACAAAATATGGATTCTGACTGCTCAACGGTGTCAGAGGTAGTAATTTACTACCCACAGTAATAATATTTATTCACTTTTTATATATAAAGATCCGTCAAAACCCTTTTTGCTCCAGCTTTACAATACTTACGTAGTACCTATGCGAAGAAGTAAAAACAGCTGAGAACATTGATCCACAGGTTATAATCCATAATTAATTATAATGGGATCCATCAACGATTATTCGTCGTATTTCAAATTCGTTATCTACATATATAAAATATTACGGTTTTCGTTTAGATTGAAATTTGAGCTTTCCACTCAACTAAACTTCGTAAGTTTACTTTATTGTAATACTATTTACTTACGTAGTACAGAAAAAGTACTGTAATGCTGCGGCAAAAAAGCGATTTGAATGAACCTCACATTTGTGTTCCAAATCATTTCCTCTGCCGTCTGATAATGATTTGCTATATAATAATGTGACGATAACGATGTGACTTTCTAGCATCTTGCCGTGTGTTTGATAGTAGGAGTATTCGTTCCTAGAGAATCTTTCGCAAAAGTCAGTGTGTTGTTTTCTAAAAAAAAAAAACCCTCTCCCATGTGAATTACAAACGAAATTTATCCATTTCAAGCGTTTAAAGCAGAAAATAAGAAAAGCAAAAACATAATATTTTTTTAATTGTAAAGCATTATTTGTATAGGTACTGTATTTATGATTACGTAGGCTTCCGCGGCCGGAGTATGTCTCTTGGCTGTCCGGGAGAAGCCGCGTCGATTTGCTTGTAGCTGACGTTTCGGCCAACATATTGTGTGGCCTTCCTCAGAGCGTACTGCTGTACGCAGCAGTACGCTCTGAGGAAGGAGACAGGTACTGTATTTGTATTATTAGATAACATTTCTGCCTCCCACATCACAGCTTCAAGAGTATTCTGCATCTCCCATGCACTGCAATACGAAATGTCAGTTCAACACAATCGGTACTTATAAAACGTGATCAGATAGCGTAATCCACTTACCTTTCAACCGTACGGCACGATGTATGCCCCACCTCCAACAGTTGTTTTTTTCTCGTGTGGATCATTGCCCCTCTAATCTACACCATCTAATCGCGGCGCGCCGATAAGCACACAATGGGCGGGCGGGTGGCGGCGTCGCGGCGCGGCCGTGAGCCGGCGGAGCGAGGGCGTCGCGAGCAGGCTGTGATGTGGTGAGGTGAGGTGAGGTGACCGCCGCCGTCATGTCAGAGCCAGCGCCGTCGGCCATGCCCGAGAAGAGCGGCGCGGCGAGCGCGCACTCGGACGCCACCGTTGCCGCAGCGGCCGCCGCCGCCGCCGTCGCGGGCGCCGGGGCCACCAGCGTCGGCGCGCCGTCCCACGGGTTCGCCGTCTTCGCCGAGAAGGAGCCCGGCAAGAGCGCCCGCATGCGGCCGCAGGTACTACACTCCCCCGAGCTGGCAGCATTCACACTCTACACGTGTATGTTTCCATGTATGTATGTGTGTGTGTGTGTGACTCGTCCCTCTCCGAGAGCCGGCCGCAGGTACGAGTACTACACTCTCCCGCCACGACCAGCCTCGAGCTGGCAGCATTCACACTCTATACGTGTATGTTTCCATGTGTGTGTGTGTGTGACTCGTCCCTCCCGAAGCCGGCCGCAGGTATTACACTCTCCCGCCACAACCAGCCTCAAACTGGCAACATACACACTCTACATGTGTATGTGTGTGAGTTTCCATGTTCGTGTGTGTGTGTGTGTGTGTGTGTGAGTGTGTGTGTTATGAGGGTGACTTATCCCTTTGTGAGTCTCTTCTTCCTCTGTAGTTGCTTTGATGTGAGCCTAGTTGGTTCGAGTTCATGCCCCAAAATGACATGTTCAACTGTAATCTGGCCATGTTCATGCGCGATTGAGACCACGTCTGTCCTGCCTGCCCGTTCCGAAAATCCTCGTTAACGGTCCAAACATTTGTTTTTTCGTAAAAGGATATTTTCCTTGAGAGAAAACCATTTCAAAAAGGAAAGAATTTTCAAAACATGGACGGACACTAATCTAACGCAGTGACGATAGTGTCGCGTTTTCTAGACCAAATTCAGGTGCACAGAGCAGTGGCGAGTGGCGTTTGGAAGTGCTGGAGCAGTCGTGTGTTGGCTGCTACGTAGGTGTACGCGGCCCGCAAGGGAAACCGGCAAGGGGGCCGGCAAGCGAGCCGTCAGTCGGGCTTGAAGGCGAACCACAAGCTGAGCCTGAAGGCGGGGCGAGCCACGGGGCGACCGCAGGGCGAGGCGGCGGACCAGGGGTCGGTCTCGAAAGCGGCCTCCCGGCCAGCGGGCGCGCGGTCGGCCCGGCAAGCCAAGCGGCAAGCCAACCACACGGACCGGCAAGAGGACGCGGAGCAGCCGAAAGACGCGGACCAGCGGCCGAGCGACCGGCCGCTCCGCAAGACGCCGCCGCCCAAAACACCGGCGGCGGCGAAGGGGGGGGGACGCACCCCCACCCGCCCCACGGGCCGCCCCAAAGCACGGGCAGGCAGGCAGGCAGGCTCAGCAGACTCGCACACACACATACGCGCACACACACACGCACACACACGCGCACACACACACAAACGCAAACACACACAAACGCACTCACAAACACACACAAACGCACCACAAACACACACACAAACACACACACACACACACACACACAACACACACACACACAAACACACACACAAACACACACACACAAACACACACACACACAAACACACAACAAAAGCACACACACAAAAGCACACACACAAAAGCGCACACACAAAAGCACACACACAAAAGCACACACACAAAAGCACACACACAAAAGCACACACACAAAAGCACACACCACAAAAGCACACACACAAAAGCACAATACACACACATACACACTCACACATTCTCACAAACACAAACCTCTGCACACACACACACACACTGCAGGCATCCGGCAGACGGGCAAAGGGAAGGAGTTAATCTTTGGTTTATCGGTTATAGTAGTCTGACGGGCAAGTGTTGTGTCAATATTCAAATTGATATTGTTTTCACCAACATATTTATTTGAATTATTGTAAATGTTTGCTGACATAAATATCAAGTCTACCATCCAGGAGTTGATTTCATCTCCTAGACGGCAGATCTGATGACGGTGGTGGCTTAGCCATCGAAAGTCGTTTATCATTCAAATAAAAATGTTATCTTTGCGGAATTTGCATGATGTTCAAAATGGATAGCAACAGAGTATCTGGATTTTTGTTGTTACAATTATTGAATCGCTTGGAAAATTCAGTTCCAACAAGAAACACTATTTTTTACAATGAAAGAATTATCTAGATTTTTTCGAAATGAAAATAGCAATGAGGTATTTCACACTTTTTGTGAAAGGTCGTCAGAATTCATCAGTATTTCTGTAACTACTTGAAGGAGTCATGGTCTGCCAATGAGTTTCATATCTCAAGAGCTATCTCGACCGTTATCCTTCTCCTCTCTAACAAGGTCATTGCTCAGTTAAATTAGTTTCCGGAATGCGAAACCTCTATTGGGCACTTCATTGTTCAGGTTTAATCTGTACAGTTTAGCATATATCGTTTTTTAATTAATGTGTTTATTATTTTCAAACCTAAGGAAGTTCACTTTAAAACGTCGTAACAGATACTCCTGCCCTCAGTAATGCTAATAGAACAACATGTACGAACTAGTATGTACGGACTAGTCATGTACGAACTAGTCTCCCAAATCGTCATTGATTCCGTAAATCGTCTTTAAAGTAAAATTGCAGTATTTATAGATTGTTTTAAAAGTCTGTAATTATTTGGTTGTTTTAATACATCTTCGTTTTGTATAAGCTATTGATTGGGGTTTACAAAATGTCTCACTTACATGTTAATTTGCATTTTGCTTCTGAAACCTCTGTCAGATGAACAAATTAGTATCATGCGTTATCATTTACCTACTGAATTAAAAACCTACATTCTTACTAAGTTGTCATTCTTCTGCCTCTTTTGTGTAAGTTATCGTATTGCATTTATTAATAGTACTCTACACATTTCATTACTCACAAATTTAATTTAGAAGAGTTGAAAGTCCTCTCAATGAACGGCACTTCAATGAAGTTTGCTAACGTCAGACTCAGTGATTTTTTTAATAAGTAATATTATTATTTTTATTATATTTCGGCTCCTATACGACCTTAATGTATAAACGGAGAAATGCAAAATAGTCCGTTTATTTGTAATCATTATCATCATCTATACCGGGAATACCACTTCACTTTAAGAAATTATACACGTTTCCACACATACTACACAAAACGAATTATAAAATTAATTTTTTGTAAATAGTATAATATAAATATTGATGCGAAAAAAATACTTAGTAAGTACAAAATGACGAATAAACGTAATAAGCGAGGCATTTTGTTTTTCCAGAGTTTAGCATTTCGAAAATTTAATCATCTAGGTACTCGAGGTGCGAAAAATACATTTTTGCATGATCAGAATCAATAACAATGACAGTTTTCCTCGTCCAAAGACGTTTGTAATAGCAACTTACAGTTTGTTTTCACACTCGGAAAATTAAGCTGTGGAAATTTAGAAAGGCTCTTAAAAATCACAGTACAAAGGAAAATGCCTTAATTTTTCACAATTATTTCCGTGAAACTCATAATTACAGCTTCAAACGCGCTTCTGTTACACTTTATTCTTTTCTTAAAGGGCAATGATTAATTGATAAAAGTTATTAAGCACTATGACCACCCGTGAGAGAGACAGTCAGTATTAAGGAAAGGTTCATATTGCTAAAGCAGGAACTTTTTCATGTGTATTTATGGAATAAATAATATTCATTTTAAAAAACTTAATAAAATCAACTACAATAATTAAATTCCTATAAAGAAAAATTATATTAAAACGAATAAATAGTTTCGTTTGTCGAGGCTCTACAACTTCAAACAGAAAGGATCTGCTGAAACAACTAGATGTAACGTACGAATAATTTTCACATTGTTTCTATTTCTCATGAGGGTCATGATGAAAAACTAGAAAAAAATCCCTGACCCCTCCTGATAATGATCAATAAAAATTAATCAAATAATTGCAAACAAATAAAGGAAAAATTAAAATGGAATAAACTCGTGACTCAATAATAGAAATTACCCATCAAGTGTTACGAAAAAAAGATATTGAATGTTAGCCACTGATCAACATCTCTATCCAAATTTACCTCCAATTTTTATTTATAGGAGATGAACTAATGCATACTTTTATACACTGGTACCCATATTCTCTCTACAAATCATCATAAAATGTATGTTCTTTATATGAATATTAATTATATAGTTTTATTGTTACAACTTCCAAATACGTATGTCATGAATCTACTGAATTCTACATATTTCCAGGTAAGTGAAATGTACTCTAGTGAATATGTTAGTACATAGCAAGTTACATAATCAGTGTGTGAAACGGGTCATTCGCGCACGATTCGAGTTTTTTGCCCGAGCGTACACGAGCACACGTGTTGCGTATACTATTTTTTAACACGTCGTTCGCGAAATATATTTCACACACTATTACTTAAAATGAAAATATTATCTTTTTCGTACACGGAAAACAAGCAGGATAAATCGTGTTGCGTGCACGGTGTGTTGAAACGAAAGTTTTTTTGAAAAGGAAAATTAAATCTTCACGCTAAAATATTTTATTATCATGAGGCAATGATAAATTACTGTATCAATGGTTTTCTTTTCCCTGAACTAATTCGGTTCGCCTTTCACACTTGAAGTTAGTAAGACATTAGTTGTTTGCAACTTACTATCAAAGATGTTCAAAAATGTAAATGAGTTTTATTGGAGCACTTTTCTTGTGTAAGTAGCACTTTCATTCATTCTGTCCATAGGTTTTGTAAGAATTTCAAGAAAAACACTTCTTCGCTTTTGACATCTAAAGAAAGTAAAGCACGTCCCGACTTGTAATTTCCTCTTGGAGAGAAATCTCTCTCACGGTTCTTCAAAAAAGTTAGACCAACAGAAATACATTTTATATCACACACATGATAAAGAAGTTTTTTTTAGAATTGTATCCACGTATCTCTAATTGCTACAGACAGCTTCATACTTTGACAGTTCTTGTGAAACTGCCTGTGTTGTTACGGTAATCCGCGTCAGAATGGTCCCTCCCATTCACGCGTCGTAAGGAAGACTGGTACTGAAATGTACATGATCGTTTTACACCAGTTTTGACCATATTGTCTTTCATAAATTTTTGAAAAAAATACACTGGTCGACGAAATTTAACTTTTGGTTTGGTTTTCTTTCTTTACTTACATATAATAATCTCGATCAAAGTGTAATTTTGAACGATTGTTAATTGCATTTTCTTTGAGTATATCCTTTTTTAGTGCCCATCAATAGTCTACAAGCATATTTTGATTCCATTTTCTCTTATAAAATTTTTCCATAGTTGCAATGTCTTGGTTCAATCATTCACCGTGTTTGTCACTCACAGCACCGAGATTTTCAGGAAAGAAGTCTTAAGTGTGAATACAGAAAATGTATATTAAGGAACGTGTTACATCCCAGAGCTTTATAATTGTGAAGGAGTTCCGTCACTATTTCTTCATAGGTCTCGGCTTTTTCTGTTACCAAAGAATTCCGTTACGACCTTTTGAAGCGTCATTCATGCAACCTTTCCAACATAATTCAAACATGCCTCAGTGTCGTGATCCTTCTTAAGCGCCTTCATTTTTGATTCTACAAATATACTCTTATTTATTTTCACCTCAATGACCCTCGGGAATTTATCCTTTAAATGCGGGAAACCTGGACCATTTTTATCCATCACCTTCACAAATTATTCATCATTCCGAGTTTGGTGAGCAAGGGAGGAATATATGCTTGTGCAGTATTACAAGGGGTTGCAAAATTACATTTTTTGTCTAGGAATCTGATGTTGAGGTCTGTGCTTCTTCACAAGATAATTTTTGCAATCTCCACTATTCCATTCGCATAGAAAACAGCAAAATTTAGAATATCTTTGTTGGAGACCTAACAAAAGTGCGATAACTTTCAAATTACCGTATACATTCTATGAATACTGCTGGTATTGTATCTTCGAAAACACAAGTTACATGATGCCAAACATCTCTTTCATGTGGGTTCCGTAGGCAAGAGGAACAGCTTGTTTCTCATTTCCGATATGAAATTTTGCTTTTAAACTGGGTTTAGAGTAATCTAATCAACCTTCATTTCTTAGGATCATGATGGTCTCTCAAAGCACTCAGTGATGCATCAACAACAGCACAATACATTATATTGCCTTCTTCTGAGAACAGGCAGCGAAGATTTTGTTGACGTCGGCAATAGAAAGTAAATTTAGTTCCCTTCTGAAGGAGGTTCCAACCCTTAAATCCAGATACCAACAATTCTGCCTGATACTTCGACGCGTTTAAATCACCAAATAGATCTTTTTATGCTGACTCATATAAACAATCATTCTGTAGATATTCCACCGAAATACGGGTCTTCAATATCATTATTTTCGGTTCTTATGTTTAAATCTTCATCGCTAAAGTTTTTTAGAATGCAAACAATTGGACTGCAAACTCTAATTGTCCGGATTGGAAGATCGCCTTTGTGAGGAACAGGCCTGATAGCTGAAGGGATGTTACTATTTTGAATAGTCTTCTTGGTCTTGCTTGTGATTCCAGCAACTTTACCAATGCAGCAATAATAACCTGTGGGGTGGTCCTTTGGTTCCCTCCATGCAATGGGAATTGCAAATGGCATACGTGCCGAATTTCCGTTAAGCCAACCAATGAGTACTGTTACATAAGGCGAACAGCAAACATGAGGGGCCCATGATTTGTTCTCATCGCCGATTTGACACCTGTCATATAGTTTATATGCCTTTCATCTTAAGGGAGAAACATTCCGCCTTTGACTCTTCAAAGGTTTCTAGTCATACATAACAGAAATTGTTTCGATGGTTTACTCACTGCCGCGGTATTGCAAGTAATCTGTTTGTATAAAAATTAACACTAGAACTCAACGAATAGATGAGTCGTGCAATACAGAAATATCAACACCTTTCTAGCTCGGACACGCAGGGCGCAACTAACCTGTAGCCACCCACGTACACAATGCGCCGAGTCGGCGCGTCTTTTACTCGTACGTGGGTCTCTGCAATTCCCAAGATGCCCGAAATTGCTCAACTGATTTGACCGGCCTGGCATCCTGTTTCATGTCTTGACTGGAATCTATAATATCATACATTGTTGACAACCACTGTCTTGTAATAAACGTGCAAGCAACTAGCGTTTCAGGATAAACGACATGTGTCTGTCTCCGACATATATACATATATAGTTTTAATATACGTGTGATTACACGAAAACTGAGGGCGATTTTTGGAGTTGTATCGGTTTTAGTGTAGCTAAGAACATAAGAAACAGCTTGAGTTAGCCATTTAACAAAATCACGGTCAACCAGTCTTATTGAAATTCAACGTTCCGTATTACGAGAGATTGTATATTTAGGAAGTCTCTTAAAATTATTAATTTGAAACAAAAGAAGCATACATACTATACTATACATACTATACTCCATATTAATTTGAAACATAGAAGCAGACAATAAGCAATTAATATAAGGAAACTAGCTTGAGAAACTCGGTATTGCTCGGGCATTTATTTATTACTATCTGGTGTTGCCAGGATTTTAAGTGTTTAACTTTTTTCGCGTGTTTAAGTGAAAAAAACATTAAATATAATAAAATTTACAATTTTCTTTGAAGATACATTTTTATCTGCTAATATTAAACTTAAGTACATTGCATTGGTACAATATTCATTTCATTTCCAATCTATTGAACAGGGATTCTATTACTGCTCTCTTCGCTCACTTTGATCTATTCTAGTGCAAACCCGCTCCACTCTACTGTGTTTCGTTTTTACTTGCAAATCCCCGTTCAATTTCACTTATTTTCTAAATAAAGTAATTAAGGAATCTATGCAACAAAAAATAAAAATCCTATTTACTTCTATGGTTTTATCATACCAATAAAGTACATTTCCCTACAAACGTTATCTAGTGTGTCAATGTTCTATCTTCAAGAGAACAAGCATGTTTGTTGTACTTAGCACACGACTATTTTCCATTAATTTCATATCTCTCGTACAACTAATACACACACTCCTAGATGCACTTGATCACGGTGAAGTACCCCCAAAAAGTACATGAAATGGAATCAAAATCTCCGTTCAAGATGGTAAGAAAAAAATTGACCCTTACCGGCTTAATTTTTTTAATAAAAGGGGTTTAAATTAGCACAGGCTGGAAAATCTTTCGGGAATGTTCGCATATGTTTCTTCTAAGTTATTGAAGTTATACGATGAAAGTACGTTTTTCTTCTATTCAACACGTGGTAATGTTTTTTTAGGAATCAAATGGTATTAAATATAACAAATTTTACCGGGGATTTCGAAGAGTAATTGATAAAAACCTGCTGCGAAATTCATTGCAACCGGAAGTACGATTTTCGGCTTAGGTATTATGATGTACAAATCACGCTACTGCCACCACTGTTTCCCTCGAGGTACGTGACAAAACCACCAAAACGAAAACCCTTCACCACACACAACCATGAACTATTTGACGATAAATCACTTTCCATATAAACAATGTGGACTAATATTCAAAGCAAAAAGAAAGAAAAGTACGGGTACGCCGAAGCTAACGTAACCCAATTAGGTATTGCCAACTTGTGAAAATCAAAACTAATGCGAGAGACTACATTGTTTTTCTAGAGAAAATATTAAATACTTATCTTTTAACTGTTACAAATAATTATTTAAATGCTCCGTTCACGCTTACCAGCAGCTACTGTCAATCTGTAGGTGTAATAATTGGTCAAGTGTTTGAAAAGCGACTGACACGAACATATCAACTAAAGATCAATTTCCAACTGACCTTTATAAATATAAATGAAGATATACTGTCAAAGGTTGGCTTTCTTAAATAAAAAAAGTTAACTTTACGCAATTGAATGTCAAATAAACAACAACTCACCAGAGGTAATAATCAATAGTTGTAAATTAGGGGATTCAATAGTTGTTTCAATATCATTTGTAGTAATATTCTTCATTAATTAATTCTTTTATTTCGCGTAGTATTTCTATTAGTTCCTTTGGACAACACGTAGACATGCTCTCCATTGTCGCTTCTGTGCACTCGATTCAGGTGTTTGATATATTGATTTTAACAATGGATAAGCTATTATATTTAGTCTGAATATACACCAAAGCAATTTTATAATATTTTTTTAAAAAAACGCATTTTGCAGTATCATTTGGGTTACAACTACGTTATCCTTCATTTGTGGACTCTCAAAAGTATTTGGACTAAATATGGGGGCAATCACTCCAGTGGTACTATTTTTTGTGATATATGCCATTGTAAACAACTTCATTTTTGTATAATAGATAACAAAGTATAGCCGAAATATTAGACCGATCTAAATGGAATAGGATTGCGTTCTGTCGTAACGCGTCGATACGAAGTGTTTTAAGGGCACGAAACGCATATCCAGTTCTTGACCTCTTTTAGTTCACCGTTGTAGCATTATAGTACGTCTCATTCCAAGATTTACCGGTATAGATTGCGATGCAATAAATACCCCATATCATCATCAGCGGAGCAATAAATACCCCATTATTCTTTTGAGTATGATATTCTAGTAAGTCGTTAATATACCTATAAATTATAAACAATATAGATTCCAGAAGTGTTTTGAGCTAATCTTACACATAAGCGTATATATTCGCTTATTTTATCTTTTATTGGTCTATCTTTTGATATAATTTGGAAGCGTCGCGGTTTTGTCGCGAATCAATGAAGTAATAGCAGTAGTATCACAAAAACAATTTTCCAAATCCACCAATGTCTGCAGCAGATTGCTACTTTCCAACTGTGATGGTTCAGTGGTAAACATCCATTTCCTCTGCAGCATGTTAATTGGGAGGTTCAAGGGTTTCATTCCCGTCAGTGGAGGATTTCCGAGACTAGCTACATAGATGGGTCAAATTCAACTACTGTCTGGAGGGCAATCCTAGCGACCGGCTGCTCTGATCGGTAATTTTTGCATGGTTTATCCGACAATTCCAGGCGATGAACAGTACCCTAACAAACGGGCCACGGACAGTGCGCGATCTTCTCCTCTTCATCCTTGCCTTGTCCTGGTTGGGACGGTGCGCCGCTGGTGAAAAATATCCACAACACGACGACGTGTAGGTCCGCCCCGGGTCTCTCTGTCCAGCCGAGATTAACACCGCCACCTCTCGGAACGTAACATGCACTACGCTTATGAGACCTATGACCATAGCAATTGCCAACCAGCATCCATTTTCTGAGGCTGGTTACATTTTTTTTTTTTTGAAGCTGCTGTTGTATCGATTGGTCCCATATCCAGTGTTGATTAACTAATGATTCCGAGCGTGCCAACTGCGAAGGTTGGTCACGCAAGTGTAGTGCATGTTTTTATCTCGGGAGGTGGCGGTAATCTTCCCCCTTGGCGAAGTTCGGCATTGACCTACGTTGGCTTGCGGATATTTTTTTGCAATCACGCACCAGCGTGTCACTGCCTCAGCTGGGACAAGCTCCAAGCTTCCAACTGGTCTCCCGACATGTGTGTTAGTGCTGTGCATGAGAGGGTAAGTGTAAGTACGAGGTGAGGGAGAGATGGCTCAGGGCATCATTTAATGTCACTACAGTGCCTCTGACCGGAAGGTCCTAGGTTCGAATCCCGACTGTGGCAGGATTGTTTACACTAGCTAGGTGGAATTCAGTCGCTGTCTGGAGGAGAATTCTAGCGGGTGACTGCTCTTATCGGTAGTTTTCCGTGGTTTCTCCAATCAATACTTGGCGAATGCATTAACAGAACCCTAACAAACGGGCCACGGACCGCGCGCGATTTTCCTTCCCATTCCTTGCCCTATCCTATCGCTTACGTACACACACCTACATACACTTACCAGCACACGTACACGCCATGAGACCGATCGGGAGCTTGGAGTGTGCCCCGGATGAGCCCACGCTGGTGGGAGATACCTGGTTGCGAGAAACCCTTTTGACAGACGGTAGGTCGGCGCCGGATCTCACCAACCAACGGGTGAAGAACGCGGCCACTTCTCATGGAAAAAACATGCATTACACTTACGAACCGTAGTAGTTGACTGTCCCGGATTCACTAATAAATCAATCGAAAAGTATGTGGTGAGGATAGGACAAGGGTCCTGGCCCGTTTGTTCGGATGCTGATCGGGCCTGCATGTGGTGGTGGTGGGGGGTAGGGGTGCGGAGGGTGAGGCGGCGCAGGCTGTCGCAGGTGGCGGGGCGCAGGCGCTGACGAGCCACGCGCACGGCGGCCGGGCGCAGTGCGAGGACGCCGTCTCCACGTCGTCGGGCGAGGCGGGCGGCGGCATCTGCAGCGGGGGCCGCTCCAGCGGCCGCACCGTCACGCGCCTGCTCATCGTGGGCTGGGACCGCGTGCGCTCCTACATCATGATCGCCCTGCTGCTGCTGCTCGTCATCTGGGCCGCCGTCTTCTTCCCGCTCATCACCAACTAGCGCCTCATCACCAACTAGCGCCTCATCACCGACTAGCGCCTCATCACCACTAGCGCCTCATCACCAACTAGCGCCCGCCAAGCGAATCAGCGGAACGGGCTTCGACGTCTGTCTGGAGAGGACGTTCAATGTCAAGAGTCCAGTGGTTGTGGCCTTGTATCGCACACTGAGACACGTCCTAGAGCGAACATTATACGTGGTGCGTGAGATACTGTGAAGGTAATGTCTTTTCACTCAAAATGATCTCACAGAAGCTTCATCAAGACTGATGACGTACATCGTGTTCCATTGATTGGAACTATCATTTCCTTCCAATCGATGTTAATGAAAAAGAAATGTGAACTCTTGTGTTTTATGGAAGAATCAATTTTACAAATGTAATTGTTTATGTTGTGTTATCAACTCAATTTGTATGTTGAAGTGCAGTAAAGACACCAACCCCTTTCCTTTCTTTTTCACTTCCCAATTCATAGCTGGAATTGTCTGTCCGTTTTCGTGAAAACCTCAGGCACTGAAGGAAAGTTATTGATTTATATTATTAGTATTTAAAAAAATACTTTTCCGAAGAAGCTTTCAATCTTCCTAGAAACCGATTTGTAATTTCACTATCCTTTCACTAAATAGTTTTAACTAATTCACTAAACCACATAATACAAGCGCCATGTTATTTAAAACTTTTTATTTCAAAAATACACATGTAAATTTCTATATACCGTGAACTTCGTTATTTTTAAGTTACAGAGTTGTTTTGAAATTAAATGCATTTGTGAGAACAAATGCTTTAAAAGACATCTTATCACGTTTCTGGAAATCTAAAAGGATTTTGATTGTAAATGAGCTCAAAATGGCGCAGAAACACCTAAACGAGATTTTCTGAAATACGGAATCAATGTTTCCCAAAAAATCTCCTCATGAAAAAGAGGTTTTGCTAATTATTATATTGTAAAATTCTCATTTCAAATCAACTAAAATAAGATTGAAAAGTTTAGAAAATCTGAAAGAATGATTTTGATGAAAAACAATATTACAGGAACGAAATTGTTACAGGTACGAAAATTGTGTTAATTGAAAAGATATATCAATGTTATATTCAATAATAAAAGTTGTTTTAAAGGATAATGACTCAGAGATGAGTGATCCGATAAAAGAGACAGGTCTTCAGTATGTCAATTGGGTATGCGTAAGACGTGATACAAATGGGTTACCCTAAATTTCGCTTTTCTGGTACTTTTTAGGGAAATTAAGAAAATATTATCCAGCTGTAGAAAATATTTCCATTCACGTTTCTTCTTAATAGGGCTTACTCAGCAGCGTTTTGTAATGTATAGAAAGCAACTAATCGTTTAGTAAATATTAATCAATGTAACGATTCTTTAGTTATCTCCACTAAATAACATTACTATACTGATTAGTGTGTTTAACTAAACAGAATTTGGAAATACTAAGCACTTTGTTCTTCCAAAATGTACTATACCTTATAGTGGAATCTACTCCGTTATTAATTTTATGAACTACACATTTCTCTTCGTGAGTGTCCTTTCCCAGAGAAATCGGTCGTTAGGACGGAGCGATATTTTGGTAGGTTTTACTGTAAATATTAATATGAAAAAATATGAAACATTGAGCAAAATTTCGTAGATCGCGTCTTTGTCAAGACACTTTATTATTAAGTATGTGTAATGATAACATTTCTTACGTAATTACATGTCATTTAACGAAACATTTGAAACTACATTTAAGTCAATTTTCTTTTGATCAGTAAGTCGAATAAACTTGGAAAATAAACGAATAAACTATTGCAAATCCACAACTTCGATCTGTTGCAGTGTTGGTGATTTTGTGTCACAGAGTTTCCTCCTGGAAATGTCACTGCAAGAAAAATTCTTTCGAAACAGTCAAGTTAATGAAAAATCATAGCGTGAATGAGAAACGGATATGGTGTTTATGTAACTAATCACGAATCTGTTGAGTTTTGCACTTATTTAAATCGACTTCCCTTTTCCGCATACACACATTTTTCTGCAATGACATAAAACTATTCTCATTTATAAATCATGGTTTATGCAAGGAAAATTAACCCTAACAGATATAAATGGTTTCGAAAATTACCAAGAACGGGGGGCATAGCCGATCGTTCGATTTTATTGATATTTTTAACGTTTTTGATAAATTATTAAATTTATGTAAGCAATTAGTGCAGTCGATGTCAATTTGCCTTGCAAAAGGCGAGGTAGAAAATTTGATTTTGTTTATATTGTTACTGTTACCTACGTTTTCCACCTCGAAATATTCGAGAAAAGTTTTGGTAGCAAAAAAATTCGGGAATGTTTTGTATTTTGCGTAATAACGTTTTAATGGTTGATTTTAGCGCAATAATAGTTGCTTGTAATTTTAAATGTCATAAAATTCTCTACAAATTTTCTTTATAAATTGTTTTTCTCAAGTAAATAGTAACAGAACTACGAGATTTTAAACTTTTATATTTAGATAATTTTTTAAGATTTTAAAATAACAATCAAAGAAATTATTATTATACCACCCTTCTTGATCAAAGAAAGTGTGCAGGCCAAGAAGAAGAAGAAGAAGAAGAAGAAGGAGAGGAAGAAAGAAGAATAAATCAAAGGGACTTCGCCTTGCCACTAATGTTAATGAGACCATGCAGTTCATATTTTCTTACCTTGAAGGACATTCTGATGAATACCATTTCTTATTGATAATTTAATGGGCGAATACAGGGAGATATCGACCCGATTGCGGTACACTATAATCGTGCTTCTTTTAAAAGTATGAAGAAGACATAATACTGATAACAGACAGCAAACAGAACATCTGTTTTTCGCAATGTTGAGTACAAAATATTCAATGAGTGCTGGTATCGAAACAAGAAATATAATATCGCAGATGCACGTCTCAGAGTCTTTAAAACGTTAGCTGACCCATTCACAGATGTATAAATAAAGAATACCTACAAGTAAACAATTTCTTACATAATGCTGAATAGGTCATACTAGATACGTTGCATTTATTGAGTCAGGGATTTTAAAACTCAAGAATGGTGCAATTTACTCATGATAGAAAGCAATGTATATCATTGGGACATGCCGTTGTAATGGCAGTAAGACGTTACAAGAAGTATTTTTTCTCTTTCCTTTTGACAGAGGTAGTTGACAAGTTTGGATCATAGCTACTTACTGACCTTTTATTATACATCTCATGAATATCCTTGAAGTGGAATTTCTCAATTACGTTTCATTCGTAATGATTAGGGGGCGGATTTTTATGACCTAAAGCACTGTCGAAAATGATCAATAAATGCTCTTTAAATGTTTTTAAAATGCTGTAAAAACAAAGAAAAAAGACGTAAAAAAATTTATCAAAACCACTTCAGATTAGGAATTTTACAAAACTGTTTCATTAACTTCAATCTGATGTGTAATGGGAATCCTCATGGGGTGTACGAGGCCATTCTGTACCATTAATCCCCCACCAATGGCGGCAGGAGTTTAAGTTGTCCGGTAGCACAACCCTCAGATAACCATAAAAGATATTTTAGAAATGTATGTTTCGATTTAATATTATTCAATAATCGTTATATTGCTACAATATCGATGCATGAAATCATTAGTGATCTGTGCATAGCACCCTAATGTATACCATTTTGGGGCTTCTGCGCATACGCAGTTCGAGTTGCGCACGAGAGGCACAAAATTGGCGTAAACTAAGCTGCTTCACGAAGTACAAAAAGTCTTAGTTTTTAAATCAGAACAATTGTTCTTACATTCTAAGTAGATATTCTTAAATCCTTTGTCATAACCCTGGGACATCGCATAGGTTGCTATACATTGTCCATACGGCTTTCAATAGTCTCGACTTCGTTAATTTTTACTTTCTTGATTACGTAGGTATTAACGTACTACAGAGAAAGTTACGTAATGCGAGAAAAAACGGCGAATTTTCGGCACAAAAATATTCATTCCCGGGCTCTGATAGCGAGAATGTGGATAAATCCAGTTGCTAAATTATGAAAAAAATCCTCTAACATGTGGTGTAGCCGGAATCCCTTTTATAATGGGTCCATGATGCCGAAAAACCAATTACAAGACAAACGTCCGACCGTCCGTCTGTCCGTCTGTCTGTGAACACTGCTGGCGCCTAAACCATTCGTACGATCTTTTCCAAATTGAAGAATCCCCTGACGATCTGGCTCTAGTTGAAGCTTTGAAATTTTGAAAAACATTCTTTAAAATTTGGGGTTACTTTAGGTAAAGCCCTTCGGACATTTTCACATTTTTCTCAAAAAAGGTTCCAAGTATTTTTATACTTCTTGTATGAAACTGTTAACTCTAATTTCTTGAAAAATGCAAAATTTGGATTTTTCGGCGTCTTCTTACAACTATGAAATTGAAGATAGATTTTTCCTTCAAATAAAATTTGTGGTTCATAATTAGTTCTTACATCAAGGTCATATACTTTTTTTGAACTTTTTAGTAGTTTTTGTGCAATAGTGCATGAAATATTTGCAATTTTACAAAATAAAGAAAACAAGATTTTCTCAAAAAAGCTCTAATTTTTTTCTTTGAACGTTTGGTACGGATATCGCTAAATGCAGCCTGTATGGTGGTATATACGCCACATTGCTCTATCCTTTTTTGTTTTGTTTTTTATTAATTATAAAAATGTAATTTTTTGATTTATCTCTCGCGTCGTTAATATTTGCGTTAGCGGCTATTCGTTCACATGATTGTATTTATGAGTACATTGCTTTAAATAAAGTTGTATAAAGTTTCTCGACAAAAACAGTTTCTGTTAAAATGAGCTCAAAATTCCACATTGTCAAAAACGCTCAAAAGCCATTTTCTCAAAAACGGCTCTAAATTTTTTCTTCAAACTTTTCGTACGGATAGTGCTAATTGCTCTGTTTGGTATGTCATAAAGTTAAATTTTCTGTATTCTTTAGTTTTTTCAAAAATTATACAAATATATTTTTTTAAATATGTCTCACGCCGTTAATATGCACATTTCCATCGATTTGTATACATTATTGCATTTGTAAGTGGCAGTGATTCTAATGACTTTAAATGAAGTTTATCGAAAATTAAATAAATTTCTGTGAAAAAGAGCTTCAATTTTCGCATTTACAGTAACGCTTAATCGCCATTTTCTTAAAAATGGCTTCAAGTTTTTCAATCGAACTTTCTATTTAGGACGAGATTTTACTCTTCTTTAACATTCTTGAAGAAATATTGCGTTTCTACTACTTTTAACTACGAGAAAGCTTCACAACGAAAACGTCTATGTAATTCTCTAGCACCACTAGTTTCTAGAGTAAGGTTGCTGGCCTTACGCCCAACCTATTGCCCTGTAATCACGTAGGCTTCCGCGGCCGGAGTATGTCTCTTGGCTGTCCGGGACAAGCCGCGTCGATCTGCTCGTAGCTGACGTTTCGGCCAACATATTGTGGCCTTCCTCAGAGCGTACTGCATACTCAGCGTACTGCTGACTGCTCTAGAGAGCGTACTGCATACTCAGCGTACTGCTGACTGCTCTAGAGAGCGTACTGCATACTCAGCGTACTCAGCAGTACGCTCTGAGGAAGGCCACAATATGTTGGCCGAAACGTCAGCTACGAGCAGATCGACGCGGTTTGTCTCGGACAGCCAAGAGACCTATTGCCTTGTAGGTCAAGGATTTGTGTAAGGTTTACTCCTCTAATAAGATTGGCTTTACTATGCCTCACAGAGCTCTTTTTACTTAAGGTTTTCTGTCAGGATTTTCCTTCCTTTAGCCTTTCGTAATCAAATGCTTACAAATCCCTGCAAGCCAGCAGGTTAATTTGTGTTGGATTTACTCCTCTAGAGAGATGGCTTCTCTGCACCTTACAGAGTTCTCTCTACCCATGGTTTTCTGTGACGGTTTTCCTGCCCTTATCCCAAAGCTCCCGTTTTCAGGCACCGGAGACTCGCCCTCGCCTTGCTTTCATTAATTCCTCTGTACGCTCTCACCTAGCACAGTACCCAGCGGCCGCCACGTGGAGGAGAGAGCAGGACTTGCTGAGGTTTAGTCCAAATCGAGTATCCCCATTACAAGAGGGCATTACTGAGTTTTAATGGGGATTATCTACGGGCGTGAGGAAAGCCTCCCACCACTTTCAAGCCAACCATTTGACCTTCTAGCAATACATTTACACTGAGGTAAACACGGTCTAGGAACCTTTGTCTTCGTAAGATAATGTTAAGTAACAAAAATGTCCAAAGTCTTGATTTTTATTCGCAAAGAAGACGGCGTGTTTTGAAACTGCACTGAATTCCCTTAAACTGTTGTGAAGAACGTGAATGCGCTCTAAAGTTTCATAGTGTCAATTTAATTTTAATATCCAATGAATTGAATATTACAACATTATGATTTCACTCTAAACGCATTTAGTTTTAAATTGAATGTAATTAATTAAAGGAAAAATGGAATCGGTTTAAAGATATTTTATTTATTTCTGATAAAACTGAACATATTTCGAAATAACAATTCATATTGGTCAAATTATTCACTAATAATTGTATACCTGATTTTCATCTCCAATATACATGAGAGACGCCAGAAGATATTGAAAATTTGTTTGACGTAGAATGGAAAAAATATTGAAAAATATCAGAAAAAGGTAATCAATACAAAATGCGGAAAACGTTTTGCTTTTTTTTTTTTTTTCAATGTTTACGCGATCACTATGACCGGACTCGTGTCTTTTGTTGCACATGGAAATCATTCTATAGTGATTTACATAGCGTGCAAGTGAAGCTAGAAGACGAGGAAGAAGCAGTGATAGTGGTGTGAAATGCCATCGCTTGTGGTGTTTGCTTGCTCCGCTCTGTTCCTCGCTCTTCTGAGGAGTGGAAGCTCCGAGAAGTTGATCTGCGAGGAGTATAGTCCGTGCCGCTTTTCATGGGAGGAGATCGCCACCGTCTCGGACGAGGAGCTGATGCGCGTGTCGAGCGAGCTGTTGCGGAACGACGAGCACAACGCCGCCAAGCACATTCGCCCCCTCTATCAATCGCGCGCTCTCTCCAAAAACATAGACGACGAAGCACCCAAGCCGTGAGTATTTGGGTAAATCCCGAGTTTAAGGTGGCACGGTTCCTTTGGTTCACTGATTCGGTTCATTAGAAGAGAATCGACTCCATGAACTGAATCCTTGTTTATACGTAGTAGTCGCGTGTAGTTAAGTTCATGATGTTACAGCAATAAATATAATGGTTGATCCCGGGTTTAGGGTGGCACGGTTCCTTTGGTTCCTTTTATGATTCATTATTTCTCGCGATTCCTATGTTTATAGTTGCGCGGTTCACTATAACAACTGAATTATTTATGCTCAATGTTAAATGAGAAGAAGTCACCTGATAATTTGTTGGCGTGGAATTGTGTGTATTTTCGCATTTCAAGTCTTCTTCAAATAGGTTTGTGTGTCTACTCAGATGGAAGGTATGCATTTTCTTAAAAGTGAGTGTTCCCTTTAAAATAAATTCTCTTAAAAGTGAGGGAGTATATAAGACAACGTGAGCGCCGGAGCGACAGCGGAGGCGCGAACCAGGTCTCGAGCGAACGTAGCACGTTGGATCCGTCGGGTAGCGACGTGCGGTAGCACGTCGCGGACCACTTGGTGAAAAAATGCGTTGGTTAAAGAATTGTGTAGGTTATAAAATTAAATTTGTAGCGTGAAAAATACAAATAATCAGTTCACTTAATGAGAGTACGTTGCTACGGAGATTTATACGTACAGGGGGTTTTGGAGCAGGGAGGTAGCTATTCTCCCAATCTACCTTTATTTTAAATAATTATATTTATTGCTGTAACATCATGAACCTCACTACATGCGACTACTACGTATAAACAAGGATTCAGTTCATGGAGTCGATTCTCTTCTAATGAACCGAATCGGTGAATCAAAGGAACCGTGCCACCCTAAACTCGGGATTTACCAATATAATTATTTAAAATAAAGGTAGAGCGGGAGAATAGCTACCCCCTGCTCCGAAGCCCCTGTACGTACGGTAAATCCCGAGTTGAACAGATATCCTTGACAAGGCAATTTGTTGGTAACATGGAGATTTGCATTCCTTATAATTTAATTATGTTTTATTATTTGATTGTTTTTGTACATAGATCAGCTCCTATAAAACTATACATATGTAGTAATGGCTTAACTCATAACACTCAACCTAACTTAACTCTAATACAGTGGTTGAGGAAACCATGATGGCACCTCGTAGATATTATTCTAGGTCTGAAAATTATTTGCAAAATATGTGGAATGAATATTTATTTTTGATGCGAGTGAGATGAGTGGGGATTTTACAGTGGTTGAACGAGGATAATGTTTGAATATAGTGAATATTAGAGAAGAACTTATGGGGTAGGTAAGTAATGTGGTGAATGAGAGGTAAGGTTGAATTCATCATGTAATTGATGATTTGATATGAACCAGGGTGCATTAGTGATGGTACGTAGGAATTGGTTATGTATTTTTTTTTTTTTAACCTTATTTATGGATGATGTTGTTTTAGTGAATTTTTGTCTATGAGTTGTTTCCAATCAATCTGGTGTCCATGTGCAGTCCTAAATATTTAATGGGTTTGTTTGGGGGGTACCAGGAGATGGGCTGTGCATTCTTTATACTTGTGTTTTCATAACGTGGCACGTGAGGGACTTGTCTTCACGATGGAATACGTATGTTACATATGCTTCGTATCATCTGCAAAGAGAACCGTTCTTCCGTTTCGAATCGTCGAAGGCATATCGTTTACGTAAAGTAGGAACAGAATAGGGCCAAAAATCGATCCTTGAGGAACTCCACGTGCAATGGGCATAGAGTCGGAAAGGTGCGTACGTAATGTTCCATCATTCCAGTAAGGTATTTCCACTCTCTGAGATCGTTGTTTAAGGTACAAACATAACCAATCTAGAGCAATACCACGGATTCCATATGAAGGTAATTTTGGAAGTAAAATGTCATGATCAATGACGTCAAAACCGTTTGAGATATCTAAAAATAATCCAAAAGGTTCAAAATTAAGTTCATTATGCTACGCGTTCGCAATTCTTTCAAATTCAATCAGCCTTCATACTGCTAGTTGTGTAAATTTCGGGAATGTTCATTCCCACCTGAGATAAGGCATAATATTCTGGGGAAATACATTTTATAGCTCCCATACTTGTAGATTACAAAAAAGAATTCTACGAATAATAACCAAATCCCACCCACGTGATTCTTGTAAACCTCTCTTCATTAATCTAGGAATGTTACCATTACCTTTTCTGTTGGTTTACGAATCAGTGGTTTTAGTAAAAAATGACTTGCTTAAGGGTGGGAATATATTTTCAGAAAATGCCGATGTCTATTACTATAACACTCGACGTAGAAATTATATTCATCAGGTGACAGTATCAACAGCACATTACAAAAATTCACATACAATACATGTACCTACATTTGTTTATTGTATGATTTTATAAAAATTTTACAATAAACAAATACACATATACATTGTAAGATTTTTATTAATTGTATTCGGTGTCTCTTTCAGATTCTTCAAGAGACTGTTTACACATCTTTGGTTTATTTATATCTTTGAATCTGTTCTATATTGATCTTTCTGTTAGTAAGCGATAGGTTTCAGTGAGTATTTGAATAATGGATTGAATATTCTCTGAAGTCTTTTGAAGTATTTGATTTTGTTAGTTAGAAAGGAACTTTCTAGATCATTTTTCTTAACTCAGAGGTATTTTTTCAGGATTTTCTTCCTGGCACATTTATTATGTTCAATGAGTTCTTCGAGCGTCTTCGCTTGGATATTCTCTTCAGAGGGATTATCATCACCCTTTTCTTGTTTTTTCCTTTGTCTTAGCTGGTCTTGTACTATCTTGTACTGTTTTCACTCACTTCGTGAGGAATACTTGGACAAACATTGGATATAATTAGCCTTTTATATTTACTGATAAGTGCTCTTACTACTAACTAGTAATTTTTGACTTTTTAAGACATTGTGTTTTTCAGTGAAGTGGTCAGCTACAGATTTACTACTGGGGAAAACACAAATTCTGTTGCTGGATTTACTGGGTGTAGTTATCATGGCTAATGGTAGGTAGAAGCATATGTTTCTGCCTTTCAATATGGGATCATTTATAATATTTATCGATAATTTACCGCTGACTTTCATTACCACGTGACCTCCATTACCCCCACTTTCCCTATACGTGATATAAATGGAATGTCGTTAATATTTACTATAGTGGCTATGTTATCCATATAATATTTGATAATTAGATTCTCTTTAGATTCAATCACTATTGCTTGGCCCTTCATAGGAAACATTCCCTTTGAGGTATCACAGACGTCTTCATTTCAGAGTTGGGTTGGTTGTGGGTTGTTTTGTTTCCTTTGTTCACAAGAGACATCATGAGAAATCAACTGCACTGCAGCTGATCTCTATTGTAGGTTGTACAGTGAGGGTCGAACTAATATATTGGATAAATAGTTATTTCACTTGTATATATCAAAACATCGTGAGACTTTTTCGGGAGACTTTTTCTTAGAGACGCTGATCACTTCGCGACCGTGTTGACTCCTCGACATGCAGCACGTAACTGGTTTTAATAAGGGTTGCTGTAACCAATCCCCTCAAACATCAACATTAAGATACGTTTTTAACAGGTAACGCACTCCCAGCTCGTTCTTTGTCAGCAGCTCACCAGCAGAGTCTATGGTTTGGTAAACATGCAAATGTTTCTGCAAATGTCTAAACATGAAAAAATATAAGAAATTTTCCCTAAATGATGTTACACGATGAAAAAAAGCGAAAATTAATGAGTCATCTCTGAGAAGCCAACATTAATAAAAGAGTTTATGTCTTGTGCTTTTCAGACTAATGACATTCAAGACCAATGTTTTCAATCTACCTAGTGTTACCAGAATGAAAATGTTGTTTGACAATTTCAATCCCGATTCAGCCGAGTCTGAAAATATCACTATGGAGAATACAAAAGAAGAAATGGAATTAATAAAATACATCTTAGTCACAAATGTAATGCAAACAGCATTAGATTTCTTAGCTACCAACGGTAATAATAAATTTGATTACTTTATCTCTTAGTAGCATGTATTTTCAATTCTATTGCAGAGTTTATTGAATGAAAAATTATAACAATATTTAACACGTTAATGTAAGCCATAACAGACATTTAAGCGGACTCGCGTACTTGAACTAATGTGTAACAAAAGTTACATGGAGGGTTAAAAGTTTTTTAGTTTCTTCAGAAATTCCAAACATCCATGGCAGATACTTTCTGGAATTTACAACTGAAACAATTACTACGATCAATCAGTTCCTAATATTTTCCTTTGCAATTGTCTGTAGGTAAATACCTCTAATATCCTATACTTGCACTAGACAGGTACCTGTTGTTTAATACTGGGATTTCCTTTCGTTTTGCCTCGACTCTCTACTCCGGCTGCCAAATATCGGCGCCTAAGGCAACTTTCCGTGTGACTCTAGCGTCACTAATGCTTACTTGATTGAGAGTTAGTGTACACAGCATGATAATCCACTTTACTCCCCAAACCTGACGTCGAAGTGGCCTTTGGGCCAATCCAATTGGGAGAGAGTCTGATCTTTTTTACGGGAGATAGTCCGTTCCCTCGGTACCGCCATCATACAGTGGCCCTTTTGAAGTAGACACCTGAGTTACCAGGTGATTCTTAAGAATTATAACAGAGACAACATTTTGAAGTGATGCATGAGGGACTGGGAATGCTCCCAAGCCATAAACAGGATTGGTAAAATCCATGCCTGGAATTCGACCCCTCCCCCTGGCGTCCGTGCGCTTTGGTGTATACGCCCCTGCTTCACCGGGCCGGCATGGCTGGTTGTTTATTCCGCCTTAAAATACGTAGTAAGGCAGGCACGTCAAGGTCGCGGGCAACGTAACTAGCTTACTAGAGATCACGGGCACCGCGTCCAAACCTATTGCCGCGATATTTAAAAGTAAAAGTTGTACCATGGTGGAAATAACAAGGTGTAACGGTGCGCATGACGCCGACTGTGGACCAATAATATTATATCCCACCAACTGTGCGCCAAATTCAAATTATCTACGCAGGCGCGGACATTTGAAAATTCTTTAAAATAACGATATTTGTTATTAAAATTACTCGTTTAATTTAGCGAAGACCTTCAATATTAATTCATTGGTGATATTCATGAAATGCTCGCAGTTTAAATATTTCAGGTCTTGTATACCAAAAGTGTGAACAAATACAATGACTTGACCTAACCTACAATATTTGGCCAACAAAACCACGATCTTCCACTGCTTTCACACTGCCTTGCCAAACACGTCGTATCTTCTTCGCAAACGGGAAGCAAATGAACACGTGCGCCAGCCGTTTTCGCTTCATCCCTGGGTTCAAACGTGATTGGCTGCTACTGCGTATCTTCCGGAGCGCTACACCTTGTTATTTCCACCATGAGTTGTACAAATGATCCGGAGTCACTGCATGCCTACACTTTGGAGAAGGCAGTCGAACTCTATTGCCTCAAAAACGATATTTATCACCACATTCTCTACTAAAACAAAGAAAGCATCCATTAAAATGAAATATATCAGCAATATTTAAAATGCTCAATTGAGAATAAAATTAAATATTTGAATCGATATTTATTTCGTAACGTTTAACGTGAGTGCAATAATTGTATTAACTTCCCACTTTCACGACAGGAAGTTCAAGAAAGATTTTTATCCAAAGAGCGATCCACTTGTAAGAGACTTTCTAATTTATTTCACGTTATTTATCTTTACAACAAATAATAATGATTTAAAGAAACATAACACAAAACGAAAATGGGCAAAGAATTCACTTTTGAAATATATTCCTGATTCTTTGACAAAAATGTTTCATAAGGCAAAATTTAAAAATAAAATACACATTAAATAAATTTCCATACAAGTAGGAAATTATATAAACATAATTTATATCTCGGTGGTTTGATAGAAAACACCAAGCAAACTTACTTTCGTGTAAAGGAGCCGTTCATTCTTGGCATTGTTCACGCAACTAATAATGTATTGTTAAATGTCTGATACGCCTGGCAGCTTGGTGGCGACTGTACAGATTATTTTATCATATGTTACAAATACGTAAGTCAATCAATGCGATCCTGGTGGCTGTGTTTTGAACGAGTGCCGCCAAGAGATGCACTGGGTATCGGCTACGCCGACCACACAGTTCTAATGTACTTGTTGAGGGAGAGGCATGGCGCCTTGTACGCCGCTGGTTTTTGCAGTGTTTTTTTGCGGCTACAGTGCATTTGTGCTACCACTGTGTCCACTGCCATGTGGCACATGTAACGTGTGAGTGGTGCCCTTGTTGGTTATGTGTTATGTGGCTGGGATTCCGTGAACAATAATTTTCACCACATGCTCTCCGCAGCCATGCCACGTGCACGGGCGCTGGGCCTTTGTATCTGGTAACTGGTCCTCAGTAATCCAATGCCCTACTGATGGCATTGGGTTATTTCCAGCATGCGCTCGTGTATTGTTAAGGTGGTAAATTTTGTGATTGTGCATTGTGCGGCTGACATGCTGTGAATACCAATTTCTACCACATGCTCTCTCCTATGCCACGTGCGCAGGCACTCGGCTGTACTGAATTTCTTAAGTTTCATTTAATACGCTTTAATGGTTTGTGTGAGTTGTGTTATTGTTTATTTGATGTATTTGTGTTACAACATAAACTCAAAGGTTTGAACAACAAAGTGTTTGAACAGTTTCTAAAATGCCATGCACCTTCCCATTCAAAAGAGCTTAGAAATTAAAAACTGAGTATCTTAGGAGTTTATAGGGTTGTCTATTATCATAGTTCACAGTTTTCCGACACCCTTACAGGCATTAAGAGCGCGGTTCGTACTACGCCTCCCCGCTACAGCTCGCGCGTGGACACCCCTTTCGTGACTTGCAGGAGAAATTCGAGCGGAGTCAGGGGGAGTTGCCCTTGCTCGCAGCAGAACCGGACTCCCCAAGCGGGCAAGCAACCCGTGCGTGTGCAGTTTGACATGCCTCTAACAAAGCTTGTTCATTCCTTTCAAATAGTGCATTTTCTCAAGTCATTTTCCAGCGCCAAAGGCTTCACACCTGCTGTTCTGCTTCTTCTCGCACACAAATCTCCAGTCGTACTCCTCTATCCCAGACTTCTATTCCTTCGTCTTATTCTCCGTACTTGAATTTAAAATAGAAAGTCAATCTTTATCCGATTTTGTAATCAATCACCATAACGTATCCATTGCACTGAAGATCTCTCCACCCTTCTGTGTCTACAACACCACAGGTCCTAATGCGTCTTTGCCCTTTCTGTTTGATTGACTGACTAATGATTTTGAGCGCGTCGACTACCGTCACTAGTCATGGAAAGTATTGTGCATCGTGAGGTGGTGATGATCTTTCCCCGCTGGACAGTGAGATTCGGTTTCGACCTTCCCGTCGGCTAGCGGGGTTTTCCCCAACCAGGTATCTCCTATCAGCGGGGTACTGCCCCAACCAGAACAAGTCTAAGCTTCCGACGGGTCTCTCGGCATGTGGCATGTAGTGCGTGTGGTGTAGTGCATGTAAGTGTGTGTGTGTAAGGTGTGAGGATAGGACAAGGAAGAAGAAGGAAAGATCGCGCACGGTCCGTGGCCCGTTTGTTAGGGTACTGCTCCGGCATTCACCCAGTGTTGATCTGAGAAACCATAGAAAACTACCGATGAGAGCAGCCAGCCGCTAGAATTCTCCTCTAAGCAGTGACTGAACTCGACCTAGCTATGTTGCTAGTGTCGAAAATCCCGCCCCCATCGGGACTCGATCCCTAGGACGTCTCGGTGGGAGGCACTGCAGTGAATGATGCATTGAACCACCTCTCCCGATACACTTCCTGTAATCACTGTTTCATTTCATATATTGCCCGCTCTCCACGCTATGTTCCATTTTCCATGTTTTTAGCCTACCTGACTGCTATTTTCGGATATTCATTCTACAAGATTTTACTGGTTCAACAATTGCTCCTAGCAGTGAAACACCTCACTGAATGCTTGGAAACAAAAGTAGGTTGTAGGATGTGGATTGCAATCAGCAGCATATTTATTTCTTTGGTGGTTCAAGAAAATTAATTAGCTTGAGACGTCTCACTCAGGAAATCTACTGGCGCGGCCCGACCTACCTCCACGCTTCCGCCGCCGGGAGCCAGGCCTCGTAACATTACTCATGGCAATGCCCTCATGCACAGCGTAAAAGTCAAAATTTACACTGATCATTAATTCAGTGCTGGCTAATAGCCCAACGTTTATCCCTTTCACTGTAAATCCTAAACATAGAGATAAGTTGAATATGAAACATGAAGTTTGAAAACATGTAATTTCTTGAAACAAAGTCAGAAACAGCTTTGAGAACCTTCTGATGTAACAAACGTTTGATTTTCCAAACAAATTACTACTGGGATTAGATTAAGTATAAATCGTGAAAATACATCAGAGCTCAAATTTTCATGAACTTAAAATCAACTTTGGGATTAACTAGTTTTCCAGACAAGTTCTATAAAAGTAAGATCTTTATCTTCAAAATTCGAAATGTTTCATGTACATGTTAAATTAAAAAATTGCCAAATCCATCAATGATTTTAATTTCCCTGTAAACGTGAAGGAAAATTATCCAGAATTGTAGCGATTTTACTCAATTCTGGAATGAAACCATGCTCTTCAGCAATTCAAAATGTTAGGCGCGAATTATTTATGCCACTCGTCGGCAGACTTTATGAAGAAGCGGAATTACATTCAGCTCGTATTGCATTGTTTTTATTTATGTCAAAAATACATGTACATCATCTTCTTTTGTGGTCAGGCGGAAGAGCAGGCTAAATGGCCTGAGCCTCGCCACCAATAAAGACATTTATTTATTTATTTATTTATGAACATCACACGTCAATCTAATTCGGGTTATTTACCCCTTCAGTCTGTAAATAGCATAATCTAAATCGCAGATTCTGACGAAAATGTAGTATGCTTAGAGAGGAATATCTCAGAGGAACCTTAAAATGCATTCTCCTTTTTTCTCAAAACATTGTAAAACACCTTTTTGAGGTGAATAGTTTTATCAAGTGCCTTTTACAGCATAACTTGTAACGTTAATTTTCTTTAAAACTTTATAATTTACAACTACTACTTTTTGCGAATTGTGTATATCTGACCACTAATTTTTTCAACTGTGCAGGAATCATTATCAACCACAAGGATGCTTTTTTTGATATTCTAATGGGAATTTGGTTTCTAAAGTTTCCACGAACTGCTAAAGATAACCCTGGATCATGTGCTTTTGAAAGCATCTTTCTGGCAGAATTGGTCCAAGATAGGATATTAGGAATGAAAAACTGGATCTTCTTCAGCTTCCAAGAAATCAAGAAAACAGCTGATTACATGGGCTACAAAAGAATAGTGAATCTAGGAAAAGTGAGTTGTTTCGTAAAAACAGAGTAATGGTACATTTAGTTCTACCATAATCTTCGACATTGCAAACAATGAAGTTCGTTCACAATAGTCACTACTAAATCCTTAAATAATATTTTTTTACAGCGAGGAGCCATTGTGAAACTTCGGTATAAGTGGTTAGATGTGATGAACCCTTCAGGATCCATGTTTATGGGCACTAGTCCTGAATTGGAAATGGCTCTCTACACTATATGTTTTCTCACCAGACCAAATAAACCGTGTCATCTCTCTCTTGAAGGCCAAAATATCACCATCAAAATGCACTCGGTCGTCTACAAGAAACTTAGATATTTGGAAGGAGTATCCTTTAGTATTTGAAACTTCCTTAGTTACATCTTTACATTGCTTATTAACCATAGTTTACATGACATATTCAAAGGAAACAAGAAACTCTATTGTACATATGCCGAAATGTGAACGTGAAAGAAAGAAACGATGCAAATGTGAAATTTATATGATAAATTTTGTAATTGCAGATAACAATACATATTTGCAGTAGCATAAACAATTGTAATACAACTGTATACAGAATTGCATATAGCTTTTTGTTTACAAAAAGGATTCTAAATTAAAAATGCTAATGCTTTTAGTTCAGATAAATCTGTAAATACATAAACAAGACAAAATACTTTAGTGTGACGGAATAAAAGGAATAAAATAAAAGTCAGTAACGCTGTCTAAAAATAGTCTCTCTCTCTCTCTCTCTCTCTCTCTATATATATATATATATATATATATATATATATATATATGTATATATATATATGTATTATATATATATATATATATATATATATATATATATATATATATATATATGTATATATATGTATATATATACATATATACATATATATACATACGACACACATGGTAAAAGTGATTTTTTTGCTCGTAGGACAGCGCCCATTGAGATGAACACAGGAATGAACGATTTTTACAAAGATTATTACAAGTTCTGTTAAAATTATTGCGTGTTTGCTATCCTAGTTGAAATTATCACAAGCAAAAAACATAAAAAACAATTAATTTTCCGCTGCAATAACATGTGTTGGTGGCATGTACGCTCCCAGCTTCCTTTGTTATAGTCTTTCCGCACCTCGGCGGGGAAAAGGAGCTGACGAGAACCCGATTACGGGTCATTCACAAAAAGTCTTACTGTTGTTGACGTGATAACTTAGTTCCTGGGCGGCTGGGTGCCGGCGAAGCCTTCCGCGCAGCGGGCGGCGGTGAGATGCAGGCTCGGCTTTCTCCGTCATCCAAGCGGGACGTCGGACAACAGCGCGCGGCCATAGGGCCCACTGAGGCGTCAGCGATGTCACCCTAACGTGGCGATTATCTGTATTCGTTCCCCGAATCAGGCGAGAACGCGTGGTCAAAGTGAGCGGTCTCTGAGGACATGTGATGGCAAACTTAAGGGATGGAGTTCCACGTACACGTTTAGTCCCGAAATTTAAAAAAAACATGAAGGCGTCTTTGAGACATCAGTGGTCTCACGTGTTGGCTCGAGATGCAAATTACTGTGAGTGCATCTTCGAAGCCCAAAGTCTATTGTAGAAGTTCGTCTACGGCACGGAAGGTCTTAAGTGAGAATTTTGAAGTCATGTTCGAGGCACAGGACAGAAGTATTAACTCAGTAAACGTTTGAATAAAGTAAATTACGAAGAGCCAAGTTCGAGCTGGGAGTCTTTTTTGGGACCTCACACGCGACGAAACGAATGCTTTGATCCCCTCTTCTGATCCGAGTGCCTCACCCTAATTGCTTAGAATGAGCTATCGGGAGCGGTGGCGGGGCGACACTCGAACAAATGGTGCCGTTGCACTTTTGGTGCGAAAGTTAGTGCATGGCCCCATGCGGGGGGGGGGGTACGCCGCGGTCGGTGGAATGCAGTGCATCTGGATATCAATCTTTGAACTTATTTTTTGCCCGAAGAACCGTTTGGCCGGCGCGCATGTGCGCGTAGCGAATTGCTGGCCCCTGCAATTTTATGAGAAGGTCGATCGGTCGCTCTTTCGCACCCGCGTCCATGACAAATCGCGTAGTATTTCATGGTATCACGCTTCGCGCAAATGTAGAGTACTGCGCCCCGTTAACTGCCCTTGTCCCCACTCGCGACAGGCGGCGGCGCGAACTTTTAGTAGATTTTTGACCGCCAGCGCTGGGCAGGGCGGGTCCATCTTTAAAAAAATCAAAGTGATAGCCTTTCGAAACTATTTCGCGGCGCCCCGTGCGGTGTAGAACGTGGTCGGCACCACGGGCCTGAGCTGCAAAAGAAATCGCAGGTGGCCGGTTCTCTGTGGGGGGCACAAACTATACGCCCGCTCTGTCGCGGCGGCTGGGTTGTGGTCGGAGCGGCGAGGAAGAGACGGAGGCCGGCGGGGGGGGCCTTAGCCGAATATTTTAATATTAAAATTGCTGGTGTGATTTATCATGTCCGTTCACGAAGGGTGTGACGTTACAGCATATAGCACAGTATTGACAACAAATGCTACTCAGGAGATCACAATTGGTGAGTTTGTTATGACCAGAAATTCATAACATGTCATTTTTTCTTTGTGTTATTCCCATGGTAAAGGTAAGTTAAGCATAATTTTATCTAAGACGACTAAAATTATGCAATTTTAATGTGTCATTTACGTATTTTGACTTTGTACCCCACTTGTCATTTTCCATTCATATGCCATATTATGGTTATATGTTTTCATAAAGTTTCATATTTTTATCTTTTTGATTCCATTTTCGCATACTTGCTTGCAGAAGTCTCAAAGACATTTTTTACCTCTAATTAGTACCTGTAATTCGTTACAATTTTTTAATCTAATTTTTATGTCTTTCCTATAAATATATTTATATTTATGTGAATTAGGAGGGTAAGATACATAAAGAGAGAGCTTTACAGAAAGCACGCGATGCGAAGGAAGCGTTTATTTAGTTTTTTCAGATTTTGTGCGAAGGTCAACCGCCTCTATAAATAACTTTAGCAAGATGATTATTCTCTTCTCGGGGCGCCAAAGCAGAAAGCAGGAGTGATAGAAAGGTACAGCGGACTCAGTCACTGGACAATTTCGCGTTTGTGTTTGACCGCAAATACTCTTCATTACGCATAAATCTTAAGGGTTCAGTAAGTGAAAAATTGCTAGTATTTTTGTAGGAGATAACCATTTGAGTACAGATGGCACTACTCTGTTCTGTTCTATTCTGTAATCTGTGCGAAATTAAAATAGTTATTGTTGCAAACGTTGTTGGTGGTGTTTTAAAGGGACCCCTATCAGAAGATAAATTTCTCATTTCCTGTGAAATATTGGACAGAACTAACCACTCAACAATTGCTGTTACCTCGCATGAATCTATTGTGGCCTGAAGGAGTAATAATAGAAAATGTTCTGCCTCTAGTCAATGATGCAGCCTTTACATGGTGAAAGATGGCAATAGTCTGCAGCTAATCTACTCAAAAATGATACCTGTTACATGCATTGCACATGCAATAAATAGAGTCGGAGAAGAAATATGTGTAAATTATTCTGATGTAGATAAGTTAATTCCTTTGGTTAAGAACATTTTCATCAAAGCTCCGTTATAAGTACAAAAATTCAAGAAAATGGTTTCTTCGGTGCCATTGTCTCCCCAACCCATTGTCATACATTGCGGTACGTGGCTTAAACGCTGGAAACTACTACTATACAAATTTCAAAGCTATCGAAGATTATGTTAACGCATTGAATGAAGGGAAGCAGCCTCCATCAAAACCGTCCAGCTGTTGTTTTCAAATACCATACTCACCGCGATCCGCTTATATCAAAACCAAAACAAAACAAATTAATTCATATTTATGGTCATATTTTTAGGTCATAAATACTTCCACATTTCTAACATTTTTAGGTCAAAAACATCCGGGCTTTCGTTATGACTTTAAAAAGACGTTTTACGTTATGAGATAATGTTCATATAACTTTCACTTTCGCGCCCTTAACGTATGAGAGAAGACCAAGTATTGTAATCGTACACCGGAAAACGGAGGATTATCGACACAAAAACTTTTAGTGCCGAGCCCTAGTAACAAAAATATAGATAAATATGGTAAACTAGCGGAACCGTTAGCGGCAGACGATGTTCAGTTCTCCCTCTCCCCCACCCTCTCCCAGTTTTCACACAACAAAGTCGAATCATGGAGAAATTAATAATGCCTTTAAGACATTATTTTAAATATTTTTTAGTTTTTGAAAAATTTAAACATTTCTTAAACGAAACTATATTTTTTTTCTAACTAGGAGTGGATAGATCATAAAAACAGGAATACAATGATGTATTATGTGCCAATCAGTGGCGAATGAGGATTCGCCACTGATACATCGCGTATACCGCCGGTATACCTAGTAATTCGTAATGTATAAGAAATATTTCGTAAGTTTGGTAATTCTCTAAAAAGTTGTTGAGATTTTGAAAGCTTTAAAGCTGAAGCAGCATCCGGCATTCGGCATCCGTAAGCGCTATGAAGTGCGATAGAGTGAGAAGTTTCACAGTTCTTAATTCTGTCCAGAGAATTCGCTGGCGCAGGCGGAGGAACCGCATGCCAACCGCGATAACTTAGGGCTCCTCATGAGTCAAGGGCGGGAGAGGGGAGGATGCACGTCTGGACGGTCGGTAGGTATCGCAAAATATTGCGGTGAACAGTCCTTCTCTAGTCGTTTGTAAGTTACGCATCTCTCAAGTTTTTGTAAAAATGGAGTGTGTTAATGACCCAGAAGTTATTGGTTTGCGTAATTGTCTTATACAACAATTATTAAGGACGGAATTTCATACTATTAGGATTTCAGAAATGCTTAAAATAAAAGTCAACGGTAGAGTCAGCTTCCATAAAGTGTGGTATACTTAAAATAATGTTCAGGATTCACCACTGGTGTCAATTGTATACGTATGCTCGGTATAAACAAATTCTCAAAAACCCTAGAAAATGTTTCATTAATGTTTTTCCGCAGTTAAAATAATTACTTGCAAAACCAAAGTTCCTTAAATGCGAGATATTGATATATTTCTCGAGTTGAAAATACTTTGTAAATCAATATTTCTTCTTAATTATCAATATATGTCAAATAAAAGTATCCAAAGTTTTTTATGACAATCATTTATTTCAGCAATTACACAACGTTTCGTAACTAGTTTTGTTACATCGTCAGGTGCTTAGTGAGGGAACTACTATCCCATTGAATTACCTCATTATCATTACCCAATTACCATTTGAAAATACTTTTTTGGGATGAAGTATTAATGTAACATTTTATAATTGAAAAATGTAATTTAATGGCATTAATTAAATGGATTTATTCATATATTTTATTTTTGATATAAGTATATATTTCTAAATAATAAATGGAATCTAATTTCATTATAAACAATCAAATATCAATACATTATCATTACATATCCTTTACAATTTGTATTATATGTGGCAAGATTTCGTAGCGCAGTTGTGACAATATCAGGTAGAAAACTCGATAAACATAAAATTGAAAGTCGTAAAATACTCATAAATTAATTAAAATACAAAATAGTAAAACCAAATGATATTACAATTTACATTAAATTAATAACAATGTATCTCAAGTCGCGAACCAAAAATATGACAGTCCCATAGCAACAATGGATCAAAGAAAGTAATGTATTATAGTAAATTGTGAAATATTTCGTTTCTTCGATATTTTTACTATTGTTAAATCCGGATACTATTTACAACAAATATTTGATATTATGAAGAAGATTACTTCAACTGCTATCATTAATATTGTTATTTCTACCGTTGCCATGCTATGATCATAAATTCTCTCAATGTTAACACTAATTTATTAATTTACTTTCAATTTAATCATGGATTTCCACATACAACATTTTACTCCTTACCTGTTACATGTGGACGTGTAATTCTATACAGAATCACGATTCCTGGAAGTTCTATTGATTCAAAATAATTATTAGATTGATGGTAATTAATAAAAATTATCAGCTTTGCACAATAATAAAAATTTAACATTTATTCTTATATATTTACAAATTCGATTGAGCTCATGAACATTCCTTTTTCTATGTACATTAAAATACCGTACGGTTCTGAATATAGTTTGTAAGCTTACTCCAATGTCTTGTTAGATGACTTTTCGGACGAATCACCAGAATGTTGTCCGTGGAATGTTCTTGGTATCCCTATTCTCTTATCTACAATGTTCCGGAATGTCTTCAACGATTTGGTATTTAATATGATTTAATACTCCCATAAAATCAAGCTGTGCTGCGTGTGAAACACCTACGCGCGACAATCTTCAGCTACTCTTCCAAAAATTCTCCTTCTACGGCGCTACCCTAATATACATGCCCTCGAAACACGGAGTCTATTTTAATTCAAATTCCAACTACTACATTAATAAAATCACAATTACAATTCAATACTACTATTTAAACAAACAAGCTATCAGATTAATCATAAGCTCCGCTCACTATCATTTAGATAATACCCCAGTCAATGCTGAAAATCCGTTCTCACTTGATCAACCACTTACGTGTGTACGCTTCAATATCTTTTTAAGACACCGTTTCTATCAAGTTCTTCAGAGAATCACGGCTTTCAATGCCCTCTCCACACCTTTTGCATATAATGTGTTCGGGGCCGTGTCCCTCTGCACAGCGCTATGACCCCAAAAATGGAATATTACACTTTGTTGATCGGTTGTCCTAAGAATGTGTATTCTTTGACTTTCGAGTTTGCAAACAATGCCATTATTACTAACGCTGGGTGCATTCAAATCCAAACCTTAGCTTATCACAAAATGTTTTGAAAGTATTTATATCAAAGCACAAGTTTCTCAGATTGTGATAACTGCATACCTAAAAATATCAATTAATAAACATTAACACAATAATAATTATTAATTTTAAATAATAAATGAGTTGCAAGTTCTTCCTTTAATTTTCTTCCTCGTATGTAGCGAGAAAAGCAAAGAAATTGGGCTGGTTCCATTTTCAGCCAACTCTGTATTTTCGAAAATTGCAAAAATTCGAATTTGTAATTTGTAATTTCGAACAACATGTATTACACTATTTACATTCGAGGTTAACCCAATTAGAATCCTATACATTTTCATTTTGTGAGTTTTTACTTTCTCCCGACTGCGTACGCAGTATAGAGTAAGTATTGTAATGTTGTGGTATTGGTATGCTGTGTTTTTCGACAGAAGGGTCGTGTCAACGAAAAAGTGAGTAAATTTTGTCCCTACATGTAGTAAATTACTTCCTCTAACACGTCATAGAGTCGGAAACCCTAAAGCCCCTCGGACATTTTCAACGTTTTCAAAAAAATAGCACCAATTTTTAAATTGAATTTTAATATCGGATACTCCCACCGATTTTTGCAAATTGCAAAAATTCAATTTTTTTCGGCGTCTTCCTACTACTACAATTATGAAGTTAAGAGATTTTTACATTATAAAAAACTGTTATTTAAAGGCAGGTTTTGAATATGGTTATGTTCACTTTTTTGAAAATTTGAGTAGATTTTCATTTATTTTAAACACTTTTTTTTCAAAACTACCACAAAATGTTTTGATTAAATTTTGACCCCGTATAGTGTAAAGGCCGCTTAAGAGAATGGGGTAGGTCCCATTTTTGTTGATAACCCTGATGTTTAGAAAATTGGAAAAGTTCAATTTTTTTTCGGCGTGTTCCTACAACCACAATTATGAAGATAATTTTTCTTAATAAAATGTATTAATCAGAAACGCATCTTTAAATAAAGCCACGTTCAAGTTTTCGAAAATATAAGTATTTTATGTATTAACGAAACGCATAGATAATTTTTCACGTATGTAGCAAAGAACGATAAAGGAAGTGCCCTGGTCCGAATTCTTTGAATCCAGTGTCCTCAATAATACTGATTGGTTGATTATCTTTGCATAGCATGTAAACAAATTTTCTTGTTATTGATTTTGAACGGTTGTCTCCTGGTTTAAATTGTTCTTTGTGGCCAAAAAATCGAGGATTGGTTGATTTGTCTTTGAACTCGAGGACCTTGACAGGACTGACCATGGGTCATTAACTTCTACTACTTCACTTGTACGATCTGTGACGTTTCCAACGTCCGGTGCAACCTTAATTGGCTTGGCTCTCTTGTGTTCGGTGGAGCTGAATACTCCCCGGTGTATTGATGTAACACATTTTTTAAATTACTAATATTGTGTGATTTTCCACCAGGCTAAAATGTTGTTTTTTACAATTCTAGAATTAGCACGATTGTTATCTTCCGAGTCTTCTTCACAATAATTTCACACTTCACTAATTTTGTGTATGGAATGCACTAATATATAAGAGTCGTCTTTCGGGTCACTTTAAAACGCAGAACTGAACTCTAGAGCTCCGTTACATGCCTCCACGGAGGGCTGAGGAGGGAAGTACCCCGGGAAGAAATGCAGTCATCGAGCATTGCTTATCGTGCCTGTCGCCACTAGATTGCATGAGCTCACAAGGAAAAGTTTCCCAAAGCTGAATTGGTCGCGAATTGCGTGCTATCTCAAGAGATGGTGACAAGTGGGATGGTGACTTAAAGAGCGGGGCACGGCGCCCAGATATTGAAGCATTGGCTAATTTCAACGACGGTAAGTGAAACCGAACAGATGGACACTTCCTTGATCCTAACAGAAGAAAAATAGGAGAAAGAGGAGTGTGAAGAAGACAATTATTCTGTAAAACCAGAAGAGACGGAGAATAGCATAAAAAATTGAAAGTATCGAAAAAGTATCGAGTCATTTTCCGAAGTATCGATCGCCATCGATACCACCCGAGAATCGAGGGTATCAAAAGTATCGAGGATACATCCCTAATTTTAATGTTGTTAATAATAATGAATTTGAAGAAAAAAATCGACGAAAATGTTAGAAATTATGAATTTCGGCTAAATTATGGAAGGTAAGGTGAACAAATGAAGTGAGAACCAAGTTAGATGAGGAAAACTGCTTAGTAAAATACTTGCAGTTTTCAGCTTCAAATGTACATCTTCATGTTATAAGTCAAAACTGCAAAGGACAAAATAAAAATAGGTCAATCGTCGACATGGAGCAAAATTGATTGAATGTGTAAGATTAATGTCTGTTTCTCACTGGTTCCACCAAGTAGTTCATGTTAGTCTCCTCTGTGATCAGGACTTTTGAAAGATACAGAAGCAAACCCGCCATAGTAGAAACATTTGTTCCGAATGATTAGATGGCTGACACATCTGAGTTGTACGTTTAAGTTTTTGCCCATTTTATTGCATGGGCGTATGGTTGGTTACCAATATGGGCATTTGCTAAATCCCCCAATTGATAGGAAAAATTAGTTTTGAAGATGAACGTATATTCTGGTGAATAATTTTCTTGACGATCAGTTAACAAGTGCAACGAATATTATTTATTATGGTAAGCACTGGTTTTAAGAAGGTGTAAAAATATTCATATTTTCCAAAAATTCAATATGACGTTATTTGAATATCTGTTTTGGATGAATAAATTTCATTAAGAAAAAAATTATATCTTCACAATTGTAGTCGTAGAAAGACAACGGAAATTTTTTCTTTTTAATTTTAGACAACCCAGCATTTCTTGGAACATGAGACCTGCACTGTTCTCTTAAGCGTCCTTTACGACGCCCAAGATGTAAATTTAATTAAAAAATGTGCCGTTTTTAAGAAAAAATTGTTTAAAGAAAATAAAAATTGCCTATATATGACCCAAAATTTTGAAAAAAAAATACTCATGTTTTTAAAAAATTGAACATGGCATTATAGTTGGATCTGTTTTTTATTAACACATTTCAATAAGAAAAAATGTTTATCTTCATAATAGCAGTTGTAAGAAGACGCCAATTTTTTTTAATTTGTTCAATTTTCGAAAAATCAGTGTTTTTAACCCCTTCTCTTAAATGTCCTTTAACTATCCAATGACAAAGTTTAATCAAAAATATTGTAGCCATTATTTTTTTAATTTTGAAAATGTCCCAGGAACACCATGTAAAGTACCGTCCAAAATTAATATTTCGGTTTCAAATTCAAGGGGCCGTGACAACAGCCAAATCGATTGGGGAAAATCAATTTTAGAGAAAATCGGCTGAACGGTTCAGCCGCTAGCATTGTCCACAGACAGACAGACGTTTTGCCGTCAATCAATTTTTCAGTACCAAGGGCCCACAAAATATGAATTCTGGCTACACCACGTGTTAGAGTATTTTTATTCTAAATGTATCAACTGATTTATCCACTTTTTCGTAGTAGAAAAAGTGCGAGAAAGAAAAAAGTGAAGGCGGGTGACGAGGGTAACCGGCTTCGAGTGGAGAAAAAGCCCTCGGAAAACAATACACCAAGTAAGCTTTTGTTTTATCCCTTGCTCGCGCCTGTAAAAAGAGGCTAGCGTGCCGTTACACCTGTCCGCGCGGGCACGTGAAAGGGGAGTGGCGCGAAACGGCGCGCACGAGAAGGCCGGTGTGCGCAAGTCAGCGCGGAGATGACCAGGCGTCCGCGCAGCGCAGGCCACGCAGTTATCGGCACAATGGCCATGAGGACTGCCACGGCCTGCCATCTGCTGGTGCTGCTCTGCTCCGTCAGTGTCTACGGTGAGCATTGCGATTAATAGTTCTGTGCTTGTTGACTGCTTTGTGACGTACTCCAATATTCCGCTCGAGGTGGCTTATAATTGCGTATAGTACGCCTTTCTCTTCGTTATCAGTTGTATTCTCTTGGGTGCAGCATTCTCTTAGTGCAGTCCAACTTCATTACCTTTTGTTTGTTATGGTCAAGAGTGGAGGCAGGAGTAGCAGCGGTTCTCGAGGCAGGGGAAGGCGAGATATTATCGACCGTGGAAGCGGAGACGAGATAATGTCCGCACAACAGCTATTCTAGTGCACTTCATTGTTTGTGGTTGCATTACACGTCAAACATAAATAGGCGATATTTTGGCTGTGATGTGGGTGTATTTTTATGTCAGCTCTTTTACTTTCTCACTACGGAGTAGAGAAAAAGTTATGTAATACTGCGCAAACAAACAGCTAATTTTCTGTAGAAAAACTCGTATTTCAGGGCCCTAGTAACGAAACTATTGGTGCTAAAACAACACGTACTTTCTCGCCCGGATTTTAACGTTTAATTACACGAAAAGTACTCAAATTTTTTGAAGAATTGTACATGACTATTTCAAAATTATCTTTAAGGAACATATTTCAATTAAGAAAAATTTTCTATCTTTAATATTGACCATTGTAGAAATCACGACCGTTAATAAGTAGTAGGATATGGATCACGGGATCGGTCAATGTGTTCCATTAATTGACCGATCCCGTGATCCATATCCTACTATCTTTAATATTTCACTTGTAGGAAGATGTCGAAAAAATTTTGAACTCTAGCAATTTTCGAAAAATTTGGGTTTTCAACGAACACGAGACCTGCATCATCTCTTCAACGTCCTTTATACTAACCAACAATAAAATTTCATCAAAAACGATTGAGATATTTTTTTGAAATTTTTTAAAAAGGGGCTTCATATAAAGTCCTCCCAGAATATAAATATCGGTTTCAAATTCTAGGGATCGTGACATCAGTTAGAGCAATTCGAGAATATAAACATTGGAAGAAATATGAATTGGAACTTTGGAGAAAATCGACTGAACGGTTTAGCCGCTAGAGTGAAAATCAGCTAACGGAAAGACGTTTTGCCGTCATTCGATTTTTCGGCATCAAGGACCCACAAAACATGAATTCTGACTACACCATGAGATGGAGGATTTTTTCTAAATTTAGCAACTGGATTTGTCCACTTTTTCGTTACCTGGGCCCTGTAATAAGATTTTTTCTGCTGAAAATCCGTCGTTTTTTTCGCACAGCATTACGTAACTTTCTTGATACTCCGTAGAAAGAAAGTTAAAGTGGATAAATCCAGTTGCTATCCGAACGACGTCTGTCCGTCTATGAACAACACTAGTGGCTCAACCGTTCAGCTGATTTTCTCCAAAATTTATATTCCCCAATCGATCTGGCTGATGTCGCGATCACTGCAATTTGAAATCGATATTTTTATTCTGGGGGATACTTTACATGGAGCCCTTGGGACATGTTACAAATTTTCAAAAGAAAAGGCTCCATTGTGTTTTATTTAATTTTGTTGTTGGATAGTGTGAAAGACGTTAAAGTCATATTCGTGCAAGTGTCATATTCGTTAAAAACCCTGATTTTTCGAAAATTGCAAAAGTTCAAAATTTTTTGACGTCTTCCTACAACTAAAATATCAAAGATACAGATTATTTTCGTAATGAAATCTGTTCCTTAAAGATAGATTTTGAAATAAGATCAGGTATAATTTTTCAAAAATTTGAGTTATTTTTGTGTAATTTAGCATGAAAATACGGGCGATAAAGTGCGTGCTGATTTTGCACCACTAATTTCAACTGTCATTCTCGCAATCAGTGTCAAATCTACAACAAAAAAATTAAAATTGTAAACGACAAAGATAAATGAAATGACAAAATTCATTTTAATTTAAATAAATCTTCTATTTATCTTTACTTTAAAAAATAAAATCTACGTGTTAGTCTCGAGTAGTCCAAAAAGGACATTTCACGGCTCAGTATTGTGATGCCAATATTAAAAAGATATTCCCAGCTTATTATTTAAATATAAAATTGAAGAAAATAAGTAAAGTATTTTCGATCGAATTCTCATTACTAGAAGACATACGCTTCACGTTCTGTAAGTTTGAATCCTGGTGGAACCTTCCAATTTTTATTTTTCAATTTTTCTGTTTCAAAAGGCCACTTCTGACACAGTGGACATTACTGGTGTCGAAATTTGAAACTGTAGTTGCCAGTGTGAGGCTGTTTCGCAAGTCTCAAACGGTGATAAACGTGATTGCATTTATTTGTTACAATAAAACATTGAAAAAATCATTTTGACGTTCATTTATTATTGCTCCACATTCTCACAGAGGTGTGCCAACTTACCCCATGCTAGTGACAACCTTCCCAAAGGCGTGTGCCAACCAATGGACACAAGTGCCAACCAACCCCATAACATGCCGATCCGGTGGCCGAGATAGCTTATATAGGTAGTAGTGACGTACCGTTCTCGGACCGAAGGATCGCGGGTTCGAGTCCCGCCTCGGGTATGGTTCGGTATTTGTGTGGTATGGTATTTGTGTTCGTCCTTCCTCGCCTTATCATCAATATATCGTTCCATCTTCACAGTTACCATAATGTTAACTGCAATAGTTGTCGTTAATGACCTAGATGTTGTTGCGGACTTAAATAACCAAAGAAACACCTTATTTTGTTTTGGTGACATATAAAGACAATTTTAAAAGTTCTCTATTCACGAATAAACAATTTCACAAGATATATAATGTCAAATAAACATATTTTTCACCGATACATTCAAACTAGTCCAAACTAAACCGAAATTGCGTAAAGAAATTAAAATTGCCAACTGATGCCAACCAGGCCTGGTTTCCCTTACTTTACATTGTGTATTATAAGAAAGAGGTCAGAAGTTTGAATATTTATAGAGGGGGCAGTTGCCCCTCCTCTCCTTGGCTAGGCACATGCTTCTTTACCGCACCATCCTGGAATAACATCTGGTATGCTAGAGGATATCAATGACGGAAGTCGGGGCTATCATTGCAACGACTTCTTGACATTCCGATTTGTGCGTTGTAGGGTGCCACATCAATTTTGATATTTTCAAATATCGGTTTTACTGAAACATTAATGTACTAAACATCGATTTATTATAACAGATGTTTTTAAACATCGATGTTTAATGCCCGATGTCTTTGCGTTTTAGATGTTTTATTTGAGAATAAAAAGTCCCATAATCACAGTTTGTAAAAGTTAAAATATGAAACAAATGATGACACCACTGTCTGTTCATGTATTAGAACAAAGCAAACGCTGTCAGTAGTATCTTGAACTAGCAGACTATCTCTTGCCCGAGGGATGACCCCGATTGTTTCCAACACCTTTCCAGGCATTACGCTGGCTGAGAAGCGGTCAGAGCATGAGAAGCATCTCTCAACTTCTTTCCATCCCCTTCTGCGGCAAACTGAGGAAGCTTTGACCCCTTGAGATGACCCTGAGCGTTCAGACTCACCTTTCCAGGCATTACGCTGGCTGAGACAAGTCCTCTGCCAAATTAAAATCTCCCGCGCGAACAATAGTTGAGGTTCGCCAGTTTTAAAAACGTTTATATTTAAAAACATCGATGGTTTATGTGAGCGAGAGTTATTTTCATTGCTGTTTTAATTTTCAACGTCGGTATTTTGTTGTCGATGTCGCGGCACAATCCGTTGCGGCATGGTGGAAATCATGCGTTGCGGTGTCGAGTCGTACCGCGATGAAAAGACATGAATGAGCTATTGCGCATCGTTCAGGACTTCAGCCACTGAATTTCAGGCACTAGTTCGCGAAACAGTACGAGTATTAGCGGGAATTTTAAATGCAGTCAGATACTAAAATTATCACCTTGTTACATTGATACATAGTTTGATTTGTTTGATTGTTACATTGATACATAGTTACATTGATACATTGATACATAGTCATTGAAGTAGATAATTAAGATTTCTAATATTGCATCTTTGATTTCAATTACAATTTCGTAGTGTTATTTTTGGTCGGTCATCGTTGAAAATTATCATTTTACGAGCAACTTTGTAAGCCACTTTCAAAATGTTTCTCAACACTTCTCGCTCTCCATGCACCCAGCGTCTCGTCTGGCTTTTCAAACGAAATGTCCATATTGTGGTCATGTGGTTCGTAGTGTTAACTAGTGCTGCGCAGAATGAGCAAAATCAGTGCGCCGGACTAGCTCACCTACGTCTTTTCACGTTCTTGTCCATGTGAGTCGTAAGTCGTAACCCGGTGTCCGTGTGAGTAGTAAGTCGGAATATTTTCAGTGGAAAAAAGTAGTGGTGCGCCGAATGAGCAAAATCAGTGCGCCGGACTAGCTCACCCATGTCTTTTCGGTAATGCTGCATTACTTTTATACTCCCCGCTACCTGTGTCACAATTTTACTTTACAATAAAAAATCATAATGAAATAAGGGACGTTAAAACATTTTTATTATCATGCTATTCATGTATCCAAACCTTTTCTGCTGGAACAATTGTTGTGAAGAGTGTCAGCTATGTTTCTTGATATCTCTCATTTCTTTGTTTTCTTAGGAGCCCTCTCTAGTCAAGTCTCAGACGAGGCTCTACGGAATATCTCGGAAACGTTGTTGGCGAATGATGTAAACAATGCTGCAGAACATATTCGCATCAACTATCAATCGCGCACTGATTCCAACAGTGCCACTGACAATGCTCCCGACCCGTAAGTAATTATATTACTTTCAGGAACGGCTTTTAGTTTCAGAAGTTGCACTCGCAGCGGTAGCTTGGAAGTTATTTAAACGTACGTTACAGTTATTTAAAATTTTACAGTTAAATTTTGTTTACAAATAAATCATTGTTCGAGGTATCTGTAAAAGAATAATCTATTTCTCATTTCGAATGAAATGAACGGGATAATTGTAACAATTATGGCTATTAGTTTTCGACTCCTCGGAGACCATTTCAAAGAAAAAAATCGCTAAAAGCATCACACAAACAAAGCTGACGACGTCAGATAAGATAACGAATAGAAGCAGTCTTTACATAGCCTACTATTTTGAAACAGGCGGAAAAAGAAATACGAGGAACTTCCGGCGTGGTCGGTTCTAAAGTAGTGAAAGGCAAGGGGCATGCGGTCCACTTCAGCGATAGTTTGGCCCCAAATCTTGCATTGCAGAAGGATATCTGATGGTTATTTGGAAGGTAAAAACAAATAAAAATATACCCCATAATAATATTCAGATCCTTCATTGCGTCATAGACGGGAAATTATTTAATTTCAGACATTTGCCACTTCATATCTCCAAAAGATCCATTGATTGCTAAGTAAAGAAAAAGAGGTAGCAATGAGGGAGACTCTCAGCCTCAGGATAATGGTGACCGGAAATGTAAGCATTTATTTTAAAATGGTGATTTTCTGTTCATAAGGGGTCTGTTGCATGTAGTCAGTTCGCTTCCGCTTCAGAATGGTCTCGTTTTGTAAACTACAAAAGTGTTTAATGAATATACTAAGACATTCATGAAGGTTCTCGGATTTCAAGATGGTCGAAAATGTCACATTATGGATAGAACGTACACGAAACTGCGAAGCGAAATGGAAGAGCAATATCATCACATGATATTCCTGAGACAAGACAATTCAGCTTCGTTTTACCCATTCACTGCGTTTTCCAATTCACACACGTTTTACTCTACTTATAGAAGAAAAACAGAGTTTTTTTGACAGAAACCCCGATTTGGGGAACCCGATAACGAACAAGTGGATAAAGCTTCTTCGTACATGCAGTAACTTACTTCCTCGAACACGTATACTCAGAATCCACGTTTTATGGGCCCTTGATAATGGAAGTGGCTGACGACAAAACGTTTGTCTGTCTGTTCGTCCGTGTGCAACGCCAAAGTCTAGAACAGGGGGATGCAACTTGCGAGGCCTCAAGGGCCACAACCAAACCCTTCAATGTGGTTGCGGGCCATATCCACATTACTCGGGCGATCCACGCCGGACTTCTCCGTATTGTTGATTTCGGCACTTTTTTCGGGTGCTCTGAAACGGATCATGGTGGTTAAGCCGTTGTAAAAAGAAGATGAAGACACTTCAGGAGAGGATTCATTTTGTTCCACTTTCTAAAAGATTCATTTTTCTGAAAATAAACATCAATTTTTTAAATGGGGGTCAAAACAATCAATTATCTTACTTCTGGCAAGCCTTTCCACGAAGTTGCGAAATTCATTGTAGACATAGACCAATTTGTTTAATTAATTAAGAGACAAAATATATCATACTTCTACATGTAATGACATGAATACAATGGAATTCATCGAGAAATTTCAAATTCACAAGTGGTACTTAATAAGATTATTTCACGAATGAAATTATGTCAATGGTTGAGAATGCGCCAAATATTAATCATTTTAACACTATTATTATTATTATTTTATTATTATTATTATTATTATTATTATTAATTTGTTGCGTCTACTTCGACGCAACGCGTCTCCAAGCCCCTTGGGGGGCGTTGAGCGCTTTGCGCTTCTGGGAGTAATCCTCCCATTACTGCGCTTGTTTTATGGAGTAATCCTCCGTTAACATAATCTGTCGCGTCTCGTCGTAGTCGGTTGTCAAGAGGACCGCCAGGTAGCATCTCCGCATACGCGCCTCCTACCGCGCGCTCCTGCGTCACTACCCAGCGGCCAGAATTAGGAAGGAATAAGGATAGGGGTAGGATAAGGATAAGGATAGGGCAACGAGTTCAGCTTTTCGATAACACTCGATTTCAATGCCCGCCGCCTCTTTTGTCTCTAGTAAGCTCGCAAAATAAAAGAAGAAACTAATGGTGCTACAGCAGCACATAATTTATCGTACTATTTGTAACGGTTCAGTAGTATTAAAGTACTATTTGAACCAGTGAAACTTTATGAAGTCCATTACACGGCGAGCGACAGCGTCGATAGGTATTTCATGTCAATGGATCGCCTCATTGACCACAGGCCACATCACACCACATCAAACACTTGTTTCCAACAAGCAAAAATAATTTTTCAGAACTCAAACTTGGAAACTTGTACTTACCTTCAATGTTTATTGATTGGAAAGTGTTACTTGAGGTACGCATCCGGCAAAATAAGATGTGTACCGTAAAAAATTCATGGCCATATAAAACAACTGATTACAGCAAAGGAAACACATCTTTGGGGTTGTATGAATAAAAAAGTTTTGATGCACGTGGCTAATATATATTAGTACTTATCGCTGCCACTTCGCATATTGAGAATAATCCCAAGAGTTTATACTTCTAAGTTTCCATGAAAGCAACTCACACGCATGTATATGTGGCGTATTCATTTCAAAATGCCCTACTCAGTTCTTAGTATCGCCTCCTCCCCCAATATTTCCTTCGTACGCCAAAGGCACTTTCTGTACTAGTTACGTAAATAACGATTTCCGAATTTCAGATTTTAATTTTACCATATAGGTTTCTACACTGAACTCTCTTATCCTTTATCATACACGGGGGTTTGACATTTCAGCGTCATAACGCAACCCGAAAAAAAATATTACAAATTGCATTTGCTTCTGCACATAGATTGTTTGAAACTTTTGAATTTGGATAGCTATTTTCACCTTTTTAAAAATTATTTAATGATCGCGGAACTCTGCACGGATCCAAGTAATAACAATAAAAATTTAAAATAATAACTATAACTCAAGTGTTCAATTTTTCAGACTTCTCACTGTTGCACCAGAAGCTCTCAACATACCTACAGTGTCAATATTACGAAAAACATTTGATAACTACATAGCAGACACCAGAGTTAATGAGCAAATAACAGACGAAGAAATAACCGAGGAAAATGATCTTTTAAATGCCTTTATAGCAACTCCGGTAATGGAGCATACATCAAGCTTTTTATCTAGCTACGGTAAAGGACTTAATGGGAAATATTTCAATCCAAGCTTATATTTTAATGTAACCATTATGTAACCATAATGTGATTGAAAACGAATTTTAATAAATAAGTAATTTGTTAAAATATAATTGTATTTCTATTACCATTACAGGAAATATACCATTAAATTGTGTTCTTGGATTTTTTTAGATTTCCTTACAAGAGATCCAAATGCCTTGAAGAACCTTTTACGAGAACTGTGGTTTACAATGTATTCTCGTAGTGGTGAAAAAATGGGATCAAGTGGTTTTGAACACGTCTTTCTAGGCGAGTTGAAGAAAGGAAAAGTATCAGGAATGCATAACTGGGTCTTCTTCAGTACCGAGGAAGCTAAGAATTCTGCAAACTATATGGGATACTTAAAAAAACTAGATCTTGGGGAAGTACGTTATCTACACAAATAGTTATAAGTATAATTTCAAGAAACCTTATGAGTATAGTAGAATTTTCAAAACGTGTAACTCTACTATATATTGAGATACTATATATTGATATACTATATATTGAACGATACTATATATTGAGAATGTTTCTTTCACAGAAAGGCGATGTCGTGAAGATTCACTACAAATGGTCTAATGCTATGAAACCCGTAGGCTCAATGTTTGTGGGTACTAGCCCTGAATTTGAAATGGCACTATACACCATTTGCTTCCTAGCAAGACCAAACGGCAAATGCAAAGTCACTTTGGGAAACAAAGCTGTCACAATTCGAACACATACATCCCATTCCAAGGAGAAGACTGTAGTTGGAAGTGCATTTCCGGAAATTTGAGTAATGGTCTCGGCATATTTCAAGAGCTGCTACTTTCTACCAAACCAAATTGATACTACAATAAGATAATTTTTAAGTGTATTTGATTGTAAAAATGTTTCAAAGTAATAAAAATATACATGTCTCATGTTTTCATACAATCTTCTGATATACAAACTGTCGCTTATGGAATATTTTGTGCAAAATATATTTACGATATGATCTAAATGTTTTAATATTTTCAATTTGACCTTTCAAATACGAGAACCTGAGTAAAAAATAAAAACTAGTTTTTGTATTTCTCGTCACACTATCGTCTTCTATTACATGGAAGAGCGTGTGTGTATCTTTGTATATGCCACAGAAATTATAGACCCACTAGAGTGATTGCTCTCAAATTTGGCATGAATATTTTTAAGAGGTCAGTAATAAAATTAGCGTAACTAAGATTCAAAAGTAAACCGCAAATGTGTTTTTATTATATGTAAATCCAATCCCCAATTAATTTTGGAATTCTCGGTTGGCAAGGCGGGGCAGAGCGCGACCAGATGGCGCCGGCGGAAATGGGAGAGGCGAGCTGAGCCTATGGGGACGAAAGGAGCTTGTGGAGCAGAGTGCAGAAGGAGCGGAGAAGTAGGGGGAGCGACGTGAGGAGATGGAGCGAAACAGCGGGCCGAGACAAAAGACGGGAGTATTGTATACCGAGCGCCTATCACGCACTTGTCCTTTACCAGAGGGGATTAACCCCTTAGTGGCCCCCTATCCTCACGCCACGCAGACGCACAAGTACGCCTTTGGGCTGGAATCTGGGTCCCGCCAGAAGGCAGTTGACCCTCACGGTAACCTCCCCAAAGTGCTTGGGTCGGGCCGCCCTACCAGCTCAGAGCTACTAGCCATCCAGGAGTCAAAACAATGTGTCACTCACATGCGCCGGGAATAAGTTCCCTCCTCTTTGCCTAGCGTATCGAGCCACTGCCACGACGAATCCGAGAGCCTAACTGGGGCCACCAGAACTAAGGTCCAGGTGGCTCGGAGCCCCCATCCCGTCTCCCTATTGCTTACCGCCAGCTATCGACGTGGGGAACGCCGGAACCTGGGCAACCTGACGGGTGGTATCTAGTTTCCCGCTGGACTTTAAAATGGGATCTGGAGTACTCCGAAAAGCATCCTTCGCCCGATCCAGCCCAAAGGTCGACGCGCCATAGGCCAAACTGGTGGGTTGCTGAGCGAACCCGACTACCAGAAGCTTAGCACTGTTTCTCGCTGCCTGTACCTTCACAGCCAACGACGTGAGCGGCGCCGCAAGACTCAGGGTTCCGGGTGGTCGTCTACGACTCTCCACCACAGACCACAACGACCTGAGTCATCGTGATCCACCCTGCGGGGAAAGATGGGCGTAGCGGAATGAGCGGAAAAAGCAGACCGAGCGGGATGAACAGATAGACCGCAAGGTTCAAGCGGCCATCGTCTCCACGTGTGTCAATTCTAACTAAGTCCGAACCTGGAAACTCGCGATTGGGCCTCCATTGTTAGATGTGGAACACCCTCACGGTTCCAAACCTATACTTGAAGGAGCACGAGCATTCAGAAAAGCTGTGCCGTATGTTGGACTTTGTAGAATATTGTACAGCCAAGAAATATAAAAGGATGATAGTAAGAGATCAACAAACAGTGTATTGTTGATCGGGTTGCGGAGAAAAATCTAGTCGACTTGTTGACGTTCCGTGCCATGCAATCTAATGGATCAAAACGTAACCAAGGAGACCGAGAAACGCTGTAGAATAAATATAAAATTTTGAATATGGAGACCAGCTTACGTTGAGCGTAAAACATAGGTTGTACCAATAGCAGAGAGGTTTCGCAAGACGGGAAATCAATTGTCGTAGTACGTAAACATTATTGTCAGAAGGAAATAACGTATCTTCAGAAAAAAGAGTTTTTGCATGTCGTACAAGCGAAAACGTACGTTAAACCTAAGAACTAATTAGAACCGAATATCAGGATCACGAATCAGGATCTAAAAGCTTTCATGGAACATCTGCGTATCTCTGACATTTTTGCTTTTATTAGGATTACAATCGTCGAGAGCAGTTGCAGGCAGCGGCGATTATGGCTCCCCGAGCCCTATGGGAGAACGCATGGTGAGCGCTGAGGAGGAGTCGGAACCCAGCCAGTAGAAACGGGTCGTCAATGAGGGGGCTGCGAGATCTCTGTTGGGCTCTCGAAGTCATATTTATGAAGCTCTTAGAGGTCTACCATCTGGGGGCTTGCTGGAAGGTCAAAGGGCGACTGCAATTGGCCGGGGCCCGTTCATAAATCGCAAAACCGAACACTGGCAGCCTGGTAGGCCTGGCACGCCCATGGCAGAGGTTTATAAATACGGCCCTCGGCTTCGTCATGGCAGTGGAGCGATTCTCTGGGTATAGAGGAGGGGCTTGTTTCCGTCGTATGGTGAGTGGCGAATTGATTAGACTCCGGCACCGGCCTGGAAAGCCGATAGCTCTGAGCTGGCAGTGTGGCCCGACCCAAGTACTGAATGGCAGGGCGGCCCGACCCAAGTACTGAATGGCAGGGCGGCCCGACCCAAGTACTGAATGGCAAGGTTACCGAGAAGGAAAAACTACATTCCGGCGGAACTCCGATACTACCCTCCTGTCAACGTACTTGTGCGTCGGCGGGGGTGCGGTCAAAGGCTGACGCCTAGGAACCCACAAGTGTGGGAGAGCAGAACGTAAATCCAAGTCACGGACGCAAGTACAAGTGATCTCCGTAAAAGCAGGATATGAATTACCAAGTCATCTAACCAGTTCGGTAAAAGTTGGAACGTGAAGTCATTTGACCGGTTCGGTAAAAATTCATCTAATTTTCATTCATTAAGGCGTATAAACTTGTATCTAGTTATTTTTGCTTTTCTTAATTAATATTACAACCCTTTGTTTTTGTAAACTACTAAATAAGTTTTAGAATAAGTTTTCTTTTTATTAATTCATCGCTCGGGCCCGGCATGCATTTGTTAATAATATAATAAGTTACAATTGGTTTGTATTTTCTTATATTGTAAGTTTTATTTATTTTGTTCCAAGAGACATAATCACTCTCGTTTTAACTTTCTACCATAAAATTAATATTATTCAATTTCTTCTTATTTAATATTTCGGTCGAATCCTATCATTTTCCTCTCACGAGGTGGTCCTCCAGCCTTTCCTTTTAGTAGCCCTCTGGCCACATCGCTTAGCTACCGGAGGTCGATGTGTAGGTGTATTGTGTGTGCACATAACCAGCAGTTGAGTCCACACTGTTGGCTTATCATCGTGCGTGGCGCCGTGCGAGAGGTGGGTACCAGGTGAGTACATCTACACGCGCTCACACGTCACTAGTGATGGCAAATTTTAGCAAAACATCGATGCATCGATGTTTCGAACATCGCTGAAGGGTTTTCGATGTCGATGAAAAACATCGACAAGGAAAAAATGATGTTTAAAACAACGATATTTTAATTATAGACTAATAAACATGGTACTTTCTTATACATTTTCAATTACAGTACGTAAAAGGGATATATTTTATTGTTTGGTTAACAGCATGTTAGTAGTATGTAAAAATTATTAACGAATGTAAAGAATAAATTTGACAATAAAGAACATCGTGTTTTGCTATCGATTTCGTTTCACTGTCGATTCAGGTAATGACACGCATGGCCATAACACACACTCATAACAAAAGCATCCCCAATCTTCTTCAGATTACACAGGCGAAATGTGCAGCGTGGTAAAAGAGGATGACGCAAAATAACGATATTGCTGTGGATTGCTGCTACTCTACAACTTGGTAAAACCCCTTTGTTTAAAAAAATAAAAATTAAGAATTATAAAACACCAAAGCAAAAATATCGATGTTAATATATCGATGTTTCTGGTGGAAAACCATGTTTTAAAAACATCGTTTTTTTGCCATCCCTACTTGTCACGGACGCGCATACGCATATAGAACGCTCAAATATCCGTTTGAAACTCCCAAAGCCTCGAGTTCATTCAGATCGATCGGGGAATATTAATTTTGGAGAAATAGACCGAACGGTTTAGGCCACAGGCGGACGGACCATAGGCGGACGGACAGACCGACAGACCGACAGACGAACAGACACACGTTCTGCCGTCAATCGATTTTTCGGTATCAAGGAACCAAAAAACACGAATTCCGGCTACACTACGGGTTGGAGGAAGTGGTTTGCATTGAAGAGCCAAAAAAAACTGGTGCACCTGCCTAATATCGTGTAGGGCCCCCGCGAGCACGCAGAAGTGTCGCAACACGACGCGGCACGGCCTCGCATAATGTTTGAAGTAGTGCTGGAGGTAATTGACACAATGCATCCCTGCAGGGAGGTCCATAAACCCATATCCATAATGTGTCTCAAACTCCATGTAGGCGTTGTTGAATGGTTCGCATGCTGACGCTTGATGGCCCAGCATTGAAATCTGCAGCAATTTGCGGATGAGTTGCACTTCTGTCACGTACAATGAGTCCTCAGACGTCGGTCCCGTTTTTGCACGATCTTTTTGCGTCCGTAGCAATGCCAGAGGTTTGATGTTTTACCAGATTACCGATATTCACGGCACACTCGTGAAATGGTGGTATGGTAATATCCAAATTTCATCGCAACCTCGGAGATTCTATGCCCCTTCTCTCTTGCGCTGACAATAACACTACGTTCAAACACGTGTTTAAATCGTGATAACCTGCCATTGTAGCAGCAGAAACCGATCTAACATTTGCGTCAGACTCTGGTTGTCTTTTAGAGACGTTGCCAACCTGAGCGCCGTATTCTGATTGGTTCCAGATCTCTTTATTTCAATACGCAAGGCTGTACCAGGGTTTTTTGGCGCCTCAGTGTATTATATATGTACAGCAACAGGATTATCTACTTTTCGTTACCAAGGCCCAGCAATAAGATTTTTTCTACCGAGAATTCGCCATTTTCCGGCACACGATTACGTAACTTATCTTCTTACGAAGTAAGTGCGAGAAAGGAAAAAATTTAAAAATAAATATATTTTATTTTTTACAAAATAAAGTATGGCAATTTTGCTCTACAAAAAGTTCAGTTTCTTTAGCGTGTTAATACTTTTAACAATAAGTTCATCCTTATATTTCCAAATCGAGTTGTCAAAAAGAAGATTTTTCTTATTTATTTTCCCACATTGTAGGGAACGTGCCATACAATTATCACGGTAATGGTTTAATTTAGCTTCAGACACATACAGGAATTCCAACGTACTTTCCTTAAAGTGGGCTATGGGCATGTGATTATGGACAGATATCACTAAATCAGGGTTGTGAAAACATTTTGTAAACCTACCAGTTTGTGAAAATCGTTTATGGCGGTACAGGTGCCGTAGCATGTGTAGGTAACTAGGAATGCCTTGAATATACCCAGAATATCCGAACTTATCAAAGAAAAAACTTACTCTAGTGCAAATCGAAAATGCATTTTTTCCGATTCTGTATTTCACACTTTGTAGTAACTCTGGCCAGGTGTACGTTTTCCGAGGTACTATCATCTCATCAATGTCAAGGAGAACAATATATTTATAGGAATAAAGATTTCTGTAAAAACAGTCATTGTACACAATCATTTCGTCAAACATTTTAATTGTCCTATGTGAATAAAGATATTTATGTTGCAAAAGGGGAATGTTTATGTATTCTCCTGGAAGTGTATGTCGAACAACATTCACGAACCCAAGTGTCTGATAGTGCTCTAGCACTTTCGATACGTTTGGGTGGACGTTCAACCTATAGAAATATACATTGTCCGCTCCAAGAATTTTTAATAATTCTAGCCATTCTACCAAACGAACTGATATGTCTAAGTCCAAAAAGTCTAGACCCTTCACACAAACTGCGAATTGCTTTTTCTTCGAGGGTTTGATGTATATCAATCTCAAAACGTTGTTGGGCGTCTCAGTTTGATTTTCAACCACCGAAACAGCAGATGGAATTTTATGTTTGACCTTTGATGGGATACGACAAGATAACAAATACGGTTCATACAACTTTTTATTCCAATTCCCCCTCCAAATAGATAGCCACATCCAATGGTAATGAATTCTTGGAGTCAAAATGGGTTTGTGTAAATCTTCAAACCACAATAGACAATAAGTTTTCGTTGTCGGTGTTCTTGTGTTTATCATTCCTACTATTCGAATCGATGGACTCTGGGGATTTTTGATTCGATTATCATAATACGCATTGAATAGCTGAAATGTTTCGTTTGTTGATTGAAACACCTGCCAATAATTGTTGCTAAATTGTAAGTTGAAAATTTTTGGATATCCAGCATCACTCACATTAATAGCAATACTCCATTCAGGATGTTTCATCCAAAGGTCAATCGGTAAATTTGGATATTGTAGTTGGTCTTGCCTGAGACTCTGCATAGGAGAGTCAATCGACCTGACATCTCGTGATTTATTCTGCCGTAATTTTGTAAAGGACATTGGATCCATATTGCACAAATAAATTAGAATAAATAGAGCAATGGTCACTACACAAACTTCAGACGCAATCCGCATAGTTCCAGACGAACTCCTTAAAGATGACCGCAATACATAAGGCCCTGAAATATTTCCGGAATACAAGCAAAATACCATCGAAATTACTATCTGATATTGTTAAAAATAATGTTCAACCTTACCTTCAAATTTATTTCATCACATAACAATTTATTTCATTGTTCCGATCGCAAACATAAATACAAATAAATATGAAGTCATCATGTTCACAAAGAATGTTTATCTGTCATAGTTTCAGATTAGAAAAACAAATGACAATACAATTTCACAAATCACACAACGTTGCTTTTAGTTTATCGTGTAAGAACGTGTATACGTATACGTAATATAGAGAAAGTTCTGTATTGCTGTGGAAAATCGATTTCGAGAGTTCAAATTCACGAAATACACGTTTTGGGGTCCCCTGAAGCCGAAAAAGTGGTGTTTTTTCTCCCAAATCGTACGTTCGTCTGTCTATCCGTCTGTCTGTCTGTCTGTTTGTGAACAACTTTAGCGCCTAAACTATTTGTTCTTGTTTTTCAAAATTAATATTCCCCGGCCAACCTGAATTCCACATTTTCACAAACGTTCGAATGCAATTTCTCGAAAATAGCTCCAAATTTTTTTCTTAACATTTTTTGAATAGATAGTTCTAAATTGATTGAATAATATGACGTAAATGACACTTTCACCCATTCTTTTGTTGTTGTTTTTTTAAATTAAAAATATATTCTTTTAATATCTCCCACGCCGTTACCAGTAATATTACTCGCAATTTGTATTCGTTATTATACCAATTCGATTCTGTAACACCACCAATTACTTTCTTGTGGACGTATGTACATCCCTTTATAAGATTTGTGTAACTCCCAGGGTTCGTCCATTCTTCCCTGCGTCCGTTACCCACGGTTAGATAACTTTTCGACCACTAATCGAGACATGAGATATTGGGGGGGGGGCTTAAAATGTGTTTTCAAATCCGGCAAGAAAATTCTAAGAAATTTCCAAAAACGTGTTTCTGCGTGTTTTAGCACTGCTATCTTAGTTGAAAGACCTCGAATTAAACTAACGTCACCTAAATTCTTGTAGATCAATGTAGATGGCGTTAATTAAACTTAATTGAATTAAACCAGTACCCAGAGGCAATTTTCGCTCCACGACGCCATAATTTTCTTGCACGAGGATGGCTACACTGATTTGAAAGCTCTCGGCTGTTCAGATGACGACGCGTCGAGGGTAGTGATGCCGACGTTTTTGGCCATCACATCGTGGTCTTCTGCAGGGCTGCAGTGCGCCAGGATGGTGGGCGCTCGAGTTTATGTACAGTGTGGCTGTGTAGGGATCGGGGTTTGGTAGGCCGGCCAGTCAGACGGGACCGGGCAGTGGCGTCGGAAGGAGGTGATATGGGATCGCACAGATCAGTCCGGTCGGGCGGGTCGGACGGCGTGGGCGTCTGGGATCGGACGGAAAAAGTATTCCTGAGGGGCGGTCTCTCGGGTCTCAGTTCTCTTCGAGTCTGGTTGCCAATCATCATGAAGTCCCAACCCCGCGTCGCCGTTAATTTTGTGGAGATCTTTGCCAATCTCCAAGGCTTGCTTGATCCTTTTCGCCCACCACTAATCCTCTCTGGAAGTACCTTAGTTTCCTCAAAACGGAAATGGTTTCTGGTTTCCCATGCATGAAGAGCTGCACTACACACTCTTGTATTTAAAATGGCGAATGTGCTGTACTCTTTCATCCATTGTTTTTCCTGTCTTGTCGATTTACTTACAACCGTAGCTGCATGGGATGAAATAATTTCCCGCCATTTCGAGAAAAGGAAGTGGGTGCTTGACACGAATCAAAATGTGTGCTAGTTTCTGGTGCGCCCTAAGGACTGTCCTGATCTAGAAGCGTCTTAGAAGTTTGCCTTTTCTGTCAGTTGCGCGTTTGATGTAAGGTAGCGTGGCTGTTGTCTTGGCCTCGGTATCTGTTGTGGGGTTCCCTTGATGTTGGCGGGGCATATGTGGGGTTTCGGACCGTTTTCGCCATGGTCCTGTTGTAGCCATTGGCAGCGAAAGTGTGTTTCAGCATTTCTCGTTCATCGAGCTGTGGAAGCAGATTCTCGCTGCACCAATGGCGAGAGTTTTAATTAGGCCATTCTTTGCCGCTGAATGGTGATGTGGCTCAGCACGTAGCGGTTGGTATGTGAGAGCTACCTGTAAACCACATGGCCTAGGCTGCCATCGTTGCGTCTGCTTACCAAGACGTCCAAGGAAGGAAGATGGTTCTCCTTTTTCCCCTCTATCGTGAATTGGATTTTGGGGTGAGCGCTGTTTAGGTGCTCTATGAATTGCTGAAGGCTGTCCTGACCGTGAGGCCAAACCTCAACGGTGTCGTCGATATGACGGACCCACAGCATGCCTGAAACATTTTCGAAATAATGTGTTCTGGGCGAACAAGGAAAATGTCACAAGGACAATGTAACACGCAGGAGCACTAGTGACTCACCCATAACCAATCCTGCCGGACCTTTTGCAAAAGCTCTCCACACTGTCACTGCCGATTGCATCTACCGTCTCTGCCGTCTGTGCCATCTCGACAGTCTCCCCGTCTCGGCCCGTCTCTCGGCCCTCTCCGCGGTCTTGGCCGTCTCGGCCCTCTCCACTGCCTCGGCCCTCTCCGCCGTCTCGGCCCTCTCTTGATTTGTAGTGTGAGCTCTGGTGTTGTCGGGTTCCTGACGCTAAAGTAAAGTTCTCTGTGTAAGAACTAATTTATCTGCCATCGTTCGTTAAATTAACCTTGCGTCAAAACTATTGCAACGGTTTCGAGAAAGGAGATTATTGTGAACTGAATATGCGTTGCTGGGCGATAAGGTTACGAGCCTCTGATGGTTCAGCCCACGAACGTGCTGACATGGGTCAGGCGAGTGGGACCGCGGCGCCGCGCCACTGATCGGCCTACGAAAAGTGCACAGTTCTGAGCGTTTTCAATTCGTTATTGCAGAGTAATCCGTCGTTACCAGTGAAGCAAAACGCAGAGTTTACTGGAATATCCGTATCCAGCGTAATGAAACTCCGGAAAGAGCTCCCTACAAGGGACAACTACAAACGCCAGGGAAAAAAGAAAGGGGTAGAAACGTGTGTAAAGCATACGATGACTTTGTAGTCTGTGGTGATCCGTTTGTCATTCGATCGAAAGTGCATTCCTTGCATCCAAAGGGCAAAAGTGTAGAAACGAAACACGGACATTTGCGAACTTGTTGCTGCTTGTGAATTGTGATCAAGAACTTCCGAATTTTAGGCCAACCAATTGATACAAATAATTGACAACATCCGGTTATTGACAATCACTTCCTGAAGTAGACTGATCGTAAGTAAAATAGTTGCATAAACATGACATTTGCATGACACTTCCGTTTGAATTGGAGGGGTATGCTACTCGCATCATCTATAGTAGTGCGCTATAATTGTCCAATCGGACGCATAGGGCAGCGCAAAGATATCTTCAGTTTGTTTACATCAGGTTTTTTCTTAGGGTGAACGGACAATAGGGAACGATACCAGCGTTTCTCTAGTAATCTTCATTAAGTTCCATTTACACAGGTTTGGAGTGATAATGAAGATTGGACACTCCGGGTTTTATAAGAGTTCTTCCCCTCGAAGGCCTACCTGGTTCTATCTAAAGAGTAGAAAAAGGAAAGACTCCCTACCTCTCGAAACGTAACGTCGGGGTCGAAGAAATCAAGAGTTGGCCAAGGGATGCCGATAGAACAGGCAAAAGAAGTGTGGCATGAGTAAGTAAAAGATACCACACTTGAAGAAGGAGGAGGCACAGAAAATGCGACTGCATTTATGCGAGCAAATAGTGGTTAGAAGTAAGAACGGGAGATTATGATGTAGCTTCAGGTGGCTCGTTATGAGATACATTAGTCTGGCCTCTCCATTTCAGCCTGTCCGATATGAGTGTCCCTACCAGGAGCTGTGTCTAAAAGAGCATACTACCACCAGGATAGCCTTGCACATCACTGAGGCACGCAAGCCTCCTCGCCCGCACCGATAGTACTACGTCTAGGCGGTGTCTTCCAAGGAGGATGAAAAAGTTTAGAAAAAGGCGCGGCTCGGCATTAAAGGCTGTAAGGCCTCTCCTACAGAAATCGCCCCTCAAAAAGAAATTCAGAAATATATTTATTTATTAATAGAATGGATTTCCATATAATTACATGCTTTTACAGTAACTAGGTACCCACAGTAAATTAAATTTTTTAGAGTTTACAAGATTTTCTGAATGAATTAGAACCATTTTTATTTTACATATTTTTACATACATATAATACATACATATATATAATTACATACATACAATAATTACATACATATAATTACATATTTTTACATATTTTACCTATTACGACACATTTCTTACATATTTCACTTTATTTTAATATATTTATACGTCGTAAAAAAACATTTCGAATGCGAGTTTGCAACTTATGTTACGGAATCATCTTTCTTAGAAATCGAATGCAATGCTGCAGCGCTTCTATTACCCCCATATATCTGCTAACTTCAACTACGTACTTGCTTATGTGTCAAATAGCAAATTCGCTACTCGATCAAAAACTAACAAAATTAACAAATATACTTTACAGAAAATTGTCTTACCGCGTTGTTCAATTTGGAGGGTGGGGTATATACAGCCTTTAATCCCCTCCCCTGGGATCCATCACTCGCTACCCCGGACTACTATTTACTTGTACACCGGCTCCCCGTAAGCATTGTCATATATACTACGAACATATTTTATATTTCGAATGAAATTCTTATATGTGGTGAAGTCTAGTGTACAATAACTTCAGTAGAGATAGAACCAACTTTCAGCCACTCCAAATCCTTAAAAACTGATCGGAGACGTTCTATGATCGGAAAATGCTTGAAGAGAACAATTATAAACACAGTAATGATCTTTTATTTTACATATTTTCTATTTTTTCTTACAAGTTTTGGAAAAAATAAGTAATATATTATTTATTAATAATGGATTTCTGAGTTATATTATATAACATTCATATCAACATTTTTATTTGTCAGTACGTTAACGGCCGTCCGTAACGCTTCGACAGGGAAGAGAAAAGCGTTAGACTTCCACTTCATTCCGCCATAAAGCCTGTGCAAAACGTGGAGGCGTGACGTCATGTATTCACTGCACAGGCTTACCGGCGGACGAAGGCTGCAACCAGGCAGCCTTCAAGGGTGGGGCCTAGGGTTTGAAGACGGGTGTGCTCACCAGAGAGCGTTATTATGCAGATCAGCGAGTAGCATTGCGCATGAACTAGTTTTCCCAATATGCGGAAGGATCGCTACTCCCTTAAGTCTTTATGAGAATCGCGAAGTCTGTAGGACAGTAGTCTTCGTCATCGGAAGAGATTATAGAAATGCAATGTAATGTATCGCATTTGCAGCCTTCCCCATTCAGAAAACCACGAGCCGCGACTGTTTAGAAATGAAAATATAAAACAGTAAATGCGTATCACTTCGGATATAATGGATTCAATAGAGGGAAGACTGCTTAAAGTTGCTGTGGTCGTATTAGAATGCCGGTAGAAAGATGGCTAATAAAAACATGGAGGTGGATGCAAATGCACAGAGAGAGGGGCAGCTCAAGACTCGTGTAGTATGATGGCGTGCGACAATGAAAGGCCGGCGTGTTAAAGAAAATTAATGGCAATATAGAAGAAAATGGAAACTTGGGTACAAGATACATGGTGCGTATGTGGTGGTGTTCTATTCGCGGAGAAAGGGAGACTAGTATTAAATTACAAGGAAAATATACAATACTATATTATTTCAATATTCCAACCCTTAACCACTAAATTTGCAGCAATGAATCTCTAAAATTTAGGCCACCTGAAAAGGGGTGCTATGCTTGTAAATTTTGAAACTAACACTCAGGTTTGTGGAATATTCTTTTTTGTAAACGCATTCTTTATACAAAATTCTTACCATGGCAACTGATTTCTGGCCACCTCACTTGCCAATTCATAAGTGAGCGAAGACACAGAGATTAACCTGTACCTCGAAATTTAGAAACTTTTCACAAAATGTTATAAGACACAATATTTAGAGATCATTTAAATCTACGCGAGTATTTACTTTTAATTTCTGTAAAATTGGTATTTTTAAATTGTGTTTAAGAAACACAAACTTTTCAGGTTTTTTTTCGAAGTCCCTAATAGTTTTATTGAAAGTAGGCTTGCGGATTATCATTAAACTCTTTTGCAATACAGAGATTTCAAAAAAAAAAAAAAAACTTGCAGCCGTTTTTGAGAAAATTAAGTTTTAACTTTTTGTAAAATACGTCATTTTTAGTTCCAGCGTTTTCAAAAGTTTGTAATTTTGACAAACCATCGTTTAAAATCGCTTGAAGCTTTTGTGATAACGTGTTAAGTGACAAATTAATTTTGCGCGCATTGCGCTTGCCCATTGACGTCACGTCCGTGCTCTAAATACAATAGTGCACAACGGTAATATTTACTGCACATTTCTATTAACACAATAATTGTCCAGTATACTTTCATGCAACTATTTACTTGCGGAAATAGGTTTTATCAAAAACCACGTACATTTTTTCTCGTACTCTTTTTCACAGAAAACAACTTTCAATGATGTTACATATCAGGGGAGTCCACCTGGCAAGGTTTCAAGGACCACAACTGAATCCTGAATATGGTTGCGAGCCATATTTTCATTACTCGGCCGATCCATACCTGGCTTCCCCGTATTGTTGGTCTCTACAGTTTGCAAGATGCTCTAAAACGGGGGAGGGGGATGGAACCCTGCGTGATATCACGCCGTACCATTCATAACGTAGTGAAACACACTGGGATGATTTTCAATTTATGAATTTACGAGAAAAAGAAATTTCTTAAATCTAAAACTAACATTAAAGGGGGTGTAGTTCACGACAAGACGCGTGCGCTAGACGCACAATGTTCTCGCCATTTATGGATGAAAAACACTTTTGACTAAGAACATCTCGCGGACCGCATGCGGCACGTAGGACGACAGTTGGACAACCCTGTTATAGATGACAAGTGGTGACTCATGTAGGGTTGTTAAGAGGAGGACAGACGTAATGCAAATACTATTACATTAAATGAAACATAAAAAAAACTATATTACATTCAGATGTAAGTGAAAAGAGAGAGGGAGACTTATCGGCTCGATTTGCCCTATCATCCAGGTTTACGCCAGACTACGGTGTCAGATGATATTACAACGTGCCTCTTCCTGACCCACAAAGTAAGGCCTCATTCACAATACAAACTTAAACGTAACGCAATGCCGTGAAATTAGCAGTAAAATTTATACGTAAAAACAAGCATTCACGAACGTAACCTGAACCGTACGTTTCGCCTGAACCAATCAGATTTCAAGGTATTGAAGCTTGATCAATTGTCGATTCGTTTCTAGCATAGTGGAAAGATCTTTTTCCCATGGTTTCTAGCTTTTTCGTCGATTGTCCTATAGATTTGTCGTTATAAATAATTGCGAGTAGCTGTTGTATTAGTGCTCGCATTTCCTTTATTTTATACACAAGGATTCTCTTGTACCAAATTCACGAGTCATTTCCTTCCCGCTCAAATTTCTCCAGGATGATAAGGTTGGTTTCGTATCACGTACACTTCTGCACCTCAGTTAACTGGTATGGTATCCATTTTGAACGCTTCTCATGCATCTTTAAGTCCTGTCGTAAATGCGAAACACCGTTGCCGTGAACATACCCGTCTGTATCATTGATTCCTGCACAGTTCAGTGCCGGCCCTCTGTTAAACATTGTTCGATAACTGCGATGGACATGGTAGTGCGGGCAGACGCGGGGGTGTCCACTTCGTGGGACGACTGCAGTTGCCGCGCGACCCTGTCGGAAAGCCTCCACCCAACGTTCAACTGTCCGATGGAACAGTGTCTTGCCTCCCAAAACTTTTCCTAGTTCCGCAGGACACTGTCTAGCAATTTTGCCGCTAAGAAAGGCAATTTTACGTACGATTCCAATGCTATTCCAATCTGCTTTCATCCATTCTGTACCAGCAGCGTCCCGGCTCGTGGCCATGGGTTTAAAGGGTACTGAAACAAACTGTTTGATTTAATTTTTTAATTAAATATCTCCGAGTCCGACAATCATACGCTCCAAAGTAAATGTTCACAATTCCCAAACTCCCAACATCAATTATCTACACACGATCCGCACAGCACCACGGCATAAATCGGAATGCCTCCATATTCCCCTCTTTCAGCCCTTCAAAACTCGGTCCATCTTTCTGCTGTTTCTTGTCAAAAAAAATTTCATGGCTAGCCAATCCCTCAATTACTTACAAATTCAACTAGCCGCGCCCCAGTCTGTCATTGCTTTCCGGCCAATACCCAAACAGTTTTCTTTATCAACTAGCCGCGCCTCGTGGTTCAAAGCAATGAAGTTTGTTGACCTTGACAACTCGTCTACTGTTGCTATGCCGCCATATTTGCATATGTCTATCCTTACCATTCACCCTGTTAACAATAAATGTTACGCCATACAATGTCCCACATATTGGTATGTCACAGAACGAATAGTTAGCACGAAGACATCCCCACACCGTATTTTGGTCTTCTCAAGCTGAGAAGTGAGTTTTCTCATCATCACACAGCAACATATTCTGGGATTTTGAGAGGAGAATGCACATTATAATCTTGCCCGACCGGAATTCGAAACCGGGATCGCGTCTTGGAAAGCGAGCACGCTCACAATGAGCTCAATCGTGAGGGCGTATTTTGTGGTTACCGAAAATTAATTTTTACATAGGTCTTTCCCAGTGGCGTAACATTCGGGCCAACAATGCAGGCGGACCCAGGTAAAAGAGGTCCTATTTTAGGAGATATTTTTACTATTTAATGTACTAATACAACTTGTGTTTGGTATATACTTTTATAAAGTGGAACCGGATAAAATCCCTCATTTCGTTACGCTGCTGGTCATTTCATAAGTCATGGCAAAGATGATCTATCTTGAAAAAGTATGGCATCACGTTGTCTAGAATTTGCATTTGAAACCCCGCGACAAATAGTACCAAATTCACTCGACAGATTACCACTAAGTGAGGATGGCTAGGAAGTAGAGGCTGGCATATTTAGTCTGAGTTTGACCGTGCACACTACTAAACTACACGTACGATCTTTATGAAAAAAGGAGGAACCCCTATCCATCTGGCTCTAGTTGAAGCTTTCAAATTTTGAAAAACATTCTTGAAAATTTGTGGGTACTTTACATGAAGCCCCCGAATATTTGAAGAAACAGGAATCTATTGAGAATTCGAAAACTTCATTTGAAGTAATTTGAAGAACATCCACTCCAAAATGCAATAATGTATTCAAATCCATTGAAATGTGCATATTAACGCCATGAAAGATATTGATAAAAAAATACATTTGTGTAATTTTTGGAAAACAAAAGAATCCATCAAAATACACTTTACGTCATATTAAACAGTGTCATTCCACGATTTGTTGGAATAATTTGAAGAAAAAACTTGGAGTCATTTTTGATAAAAAGGCGTTTGAGCGTTTCTGTAAATGCGGAATTTTGACTTCATTTTCACAGAAAACTTGAGTTTTTGTGTAACTTCATTTCACATTATTTAAAGCACATATACTCAAATATAATAATATGAATAAATCGCCTCTAATTGAATATATTATTTGCCCACGTGAGAGAACTCAAAAAAATTACCTTTTTTGAAAATTTTGAAAAAACAAAAGAATAGAAGGATATGGCGTTTATCTCACCGAGTAGGGTGCATTTGGTTCTACCCTACTAAATATTTAAAGAAAACATTTGGAGCCGTTTTTGAGAAAATCTTGTTTTTGTATTTTTTTTAAATTGCAAAAATTGCACGCACTATTGCACGATGACTACTAATTTTTTCAAAAACGCCCACATGATCTTAATGAAAGAACTATTTATGGACAACAAATTTCATATGAAGGAAAAATCTCAAAAAATTTCATATGAAAACAAAATTCAAACTTTTGCAATTTTCGAAAATTCAGAGTTAACCATGAAAATTGGTTCTATGTCACCTTCATAAGTGTATTTTACTCTATTCTTACAAGAAATTTAAAGAAAATTTGAGCCATTTTTGAGAAAATTTTGAAAATGTCCGAGGGCTTCAGTAAAGTACCCCAAATTTAAAAAAAGGGGTTAATTTGGAAAAATTCCCATTGTTTCTTGAAAAATGTCGTTAAAATCTCGAAATAGATTTTCCGCAGCATTACATAACTTTCTCTATACTACATTTATTACTTCGTATATACGTATGTGTAAGAAAGTAAAAAGCAACGCTGTTAAGACAAATTCTCACACGAAAGTTCGCGAAACACTCTACAGATTGGTTTGTTTGTATATGTTCGGAGATAGTTTTCAAAATAATATATATTGAATCTTTATAAAACATTGCGCTCATTTGTTGTTGTTGATGTTTTTTCATTTACTTTACGTCAAAAAGTGTTAAAAACTGTGTGTGACGTGCTACGGGGAGAAGGGAATTTTGTGCACGTTTTCATAATTCTGTGATCCCTACCCTAAGCCATATACTACTTGAATTTTGAATACAGAAAGAAAATGAGCGTTTTTTTGCAAGGATTGTTAACAAAATATTCGCTCCGATGTAATAAAATATATTTTCAAGGGTAAATCATGTAAGTCTAAGTAAAATAAAGCAAATAAATAACGCTGTTTTTGTGAGTCGATGTCCCAGAAAAGGTTGACTATTTGAAGTGAAAATAAAATAATATCAATATAAAATTAAAACAATAAAAGTATAAAATATATCATAATTTTGTAATGTAACAAACACAATTAAAATGCGTGAATACACATATATTCAAATGACAAACATATGAATTTGATGTACATCCTTTGACTTTGTTAAAACCCTCCTCTTCCCCGTGACTTGTGTTTGGTGGGGATCCCGGGGTCAACCCCCACTCTTAAATCCAGGCCTGACCGTCGACTTTAGACCTTTTGGAGTCCTATAGGCCGACATAACTAGGATATGACATTCATTGGTTTCCAAATCTGTCAAACTGGCCCCATCTCAGAGTAACTTATATATAACAATTTCTCAAATTGTCACATTAAAAAAAAGAAAATCTGTTTTATTACGCCAGGCTGCGCTGCCTCTTTCAATATCTTCAGGGAACCACGTCCCCCTCCCCCGACACGCGTAAATATAACAGATATAGAACATTCGCTCATCTGGCTCATCCTAGCTAGCATTCGACTCAGGGCATCAGAGGCGGGGTCACGGATAAAATCCCATGTGTTTTCTTCTTCCCCCTCTCCATCCTTCTGCACACCCTCCAGAGGCCCACGTGCTTCGCACCTGTCCTCGACCTCCTTGTCAGACACGCGCGCAGCAAGTGAAAACGAAACCTAACCAAGATTCGCTCGTACGAGTTCTGTTCACTACGCTTTTTTCCCCCTCGTGACTATTAGCAGCTTCGAGTGCGATTACCCCATTTTTCAAGTGACCCGAGGCGCGGAAATGTATCAGCCTGCGCAAGTCAATGCGGAGATGGCCTCACGTTTGCGTAACTCCGGCTAGTCAGTCACTGGCAGAATGGCTACAAGAACTGTCACGGCCTTCATCCTGTTGGAGCTATTGCTCTGCTCTGTAACTGTCTATGGTGAGCATTCCTATTTGCTTTTTTCTCGTGAGTTTAATCTTTACTCCCTACTCTTTGGCTGGCCGTTTCAAATTACACAGTCCTTTCCTTTGTCAAATGCAATATTCAGAAGTTCATTCTCTTCTAGGAGCAGAAGCGCGGATAACAGGATACTCTAACCTCGCTTGACTTCTCGTAAGCAACAGCTGTGCAGAGTTTAACATTACGTTTTTGAATTCTGTCATTTCTGTGTACAGGAGCAACTCCCGGTCGAGTTACAGACGAAGCTCTCCGAAACATCTCTGAAACGTTGTTGGCTAATGATGTAAACAATGCTGCCCGACATGTTCGCGTCAACTATCAATCGCGCACTCGCTCTAACAGCATTACAGATGATGCCCCCAATCCGTAAGTACATCTTAAGAGTGAGTGTACAATATTTTCTTTAAAATTAAATATAAATAACATTAATAACAGTTTCTTACAATCAGAAAGTAATACAATAATGAATGTGGCATAAAAAGAGTTGTATTTTCAGGTTTCTGTCTGTTGGAGCGGGAGCTCTTGAGATTACTACAGTGGCAAAAGTACGAAGAATGTTTGACAATTACATAGCAGATACGGGAATAAATGAACAAGTAACAACCCAAGAAGTGTCTGAAGAGAATGGGCTCTTGGATGCAGTTATAGCAACTTCTGTTATGAATCATACACTAAATTTCTTAGCTACACACGGTAATAAACTTATTCTGAACTTTTTCATTCTTTACTTCCTTCATAATAATAATAAAAACAACAACAATATCCATATTCTAGTTTTCATACTGATAAAAGGTACCATTAAATTTTATTGCAATAAATAAATCTTAGTGGAAATGATGTGAATTTTATGGGAAAATTTTATATGAAGATCTGCATGTGGTTACAATGTGTTTTTGCATTTTTGTAGGTCTTGTCAGAAGAAATACAAATGCCTTAAAGAGTCTTTTGAGAGAATTATGGTTTACAATGTATTCTCGTGGCGGTGGTAAAATAGGATCAAGTGCTTTTGAGCATGTCTTTCTTGCTGAGTTGAAGAGAGGAGAAATATCAGGAATGCATAACTGGATCTTCTTCAATTTTGAAGAAGCTAGAAATACTGCAGATTACATGGGATATATAAGAAAACTGGAACTAGGAAATGTATGTTAACTATAATGATTATATTATATTTTACTGTTTTCTTTTTTTAAGAAAACGATATAGTGAAAATTATACTAAATATTTGTGCTTTTTTTCTAATATTGAGAATTTTGTTTGTTTTCATAGAAAGGTGCTATTGCAAAGATTCATTACAAATGGTCAAATGTGGTGAAACCTGTGGGTTCAATGTTTGTGGGCACTAGCCCTGAATTGGAAATGGCACTATATACTATCTGCTTTCTTACGAGGCCAGATGATCGATGCCAAATCACTTTGGGAAACAAAGTTGTGACAATCCGAACTCATACGTTCCGTTACAAAGGAAAGAATGTAATTGGAAGTGCATTTCCAGAAATATAAATATTTATGTTAAAACTTATATATTTGTCACCTACATTCATTTTCATTACTGTAAGATGATTTGATAGTCTCTGAATTATATTGAGAATATGCTTCAGATCAAAAAATATAATGATGTACATTCAATATTGGTGTATTTGACTATTTTTATTCTTTGATATGTATAAAAAAAACTTTTGTATAATGTATGATATAATAAAATTGTTAAAATTCTATGTTAACGTTTTCAGTATATCATGGATTCATAAACTTTCAATTACCTGTCTACTTGATTAACATTAATGCACAGATAAGGAAGGTGGATAATTTTGTAGATTTGCATTTGTAAGAATTATTCAGGAGTTACCAGAACAGGTCAGATTACACCACATTAATTTCTTCTCTAGTTTCACAAAATGTAGAACAGTCTCTGATAATACTTTCTAGTCAAAAAGGGCGATTTTGTTTTTAAACACAATGAAAACTTATAATGAACAATAAGTTTCAAGAATTGGGTATGAGAATTAATAATTGTTAGTTTATAAAAAAGAAATTGGAATCCCTAAATTTAATTGAATCATGCTTGAACGAGAGAATTGATTAGAAGGCCCAGGGGGTTGTACCATCCCCCTTATCTATGGGGATTGAGGTCTCCTACTGAAAAAGTATTAATATATTCTGTGTTCAACATGTGGCTTTGAAATGTTCAAATCCAGAAAATTGGAAAAGAAAACTTCCCAAGAGCTATCTGAGGATTTGTGCTGGCATCTGTGAAAGAGAAGATGGTCGTCATTTCAATCATAGATTCAACACTCTCCCCAAAGAAAAGTTCCATTCTGTGACCTGTCATCAACTTGTAATTATCAGAGTTTTTAATTAAATCAATAATAATAAAATGATGTAAATGAAAAAAAAAAGTGTGAAGAGCAATTGCTCAGATGGTTATGTCATATTTCTGAATGTATTTTTTTTCCCCATCCCAAAATACCAATTCAGACTTTTTCGTTTTTTTTTTTTTTTTTTTTTTTCTGTATTATATCAATGAAATTTGTTGAAATTCTGAATCAAAGTCATTACACTAGTACAGAAATTACAATACCGGTACATTTAGTAACATAATTATTACGAAATTAATATTATTGGATAATAAATTCGAGATTATCAAATAAATAATTTTGAACGCTTTTCTCACCTTGTTTTCAAACCGTACTGTAGAATTTTAAGGCCTCTTCGTCGCTCTTTCCCCTTTTACAATCAGTCCGACTGCGAGAATTGGAGAGAACGTCGGCCAGTGTCCGAACAATAGTCGCAGGGAACCTGGTTGGGACGGATTAGCCACACAATGCAGACTATGGCGGCCCCTCCTCCACGGCTTCCGGACTGGATTTTCACACCCGGGACAATCGCACCAAATTTTCAGCATCGCAATGTCAATTTAGAAAATATATATTTTTTACGTTTAATGTTCTTTGTAAATTAGTGTATGAATATGATTTATAAATGTTTAAAACTATTACAAAAGAAGAACGCGTCTAAAATTGATAAATAGGTTCATCTAATTAGATGCGATGTGAATTTCAAAAATACGTCGAAAATTAAAAATTCAGTAGAAGTCGCATTCTCGTAATTTGTTAAAAGCCCCAAAAAATAAATAGTAGTTGCGATCCCATCACTTCGACCATCACACTTCAGGAAAATATCGATCTATATAAAACCAATATTATACAACTTTACTATGCTATATGTTTATAGATACTATGTTGTTTCTTGGTCTCCACCTACCCGTCAATTTTTCGCAACTTTACGCTGTCTCTCACATCTATCGCCCTTGCAAGGTGCGAATAAGCAATTTTCTCCAGGGAAACGTTGAAAACTCCAGAGGATGGCGGATCGACGAATTGACGAGTGAAAAGAAAACCATCTTCGCTTTCGCAGCACAGTTTGAATAAATATTAATATTCTTTGGAAAGTTTTCTTTTCCAATTTTCATATTCTCACTTTGAACACTTGAAAGTGGGGATATGAGAAGTAAGGCAACTTTAGGTGTGGGCTAATTGGGGTCTTACGAAGAACATAATTAATACTTATCCAGCAGGGAACATCAGACTCCGGAAGGAGATGATCCCCGGCACGACCTATACCTCACTAAATCACACCCTGGTCTGACCTCTTATTTTCACAAGTGAAACACTGGCGAATGTCCCTGGAGTCAGTGTCTGCCTGCCCTAGCACTGAAACGCAAGATCATCGTTTTGCGACAAACTCTCGAGTCTCACCCCCCCCCCCCCCGCCACTCCCAGATATCGTTAAGTCTTTTCCTGCGAGTCTAAGTTCCGGGGTACATTATGTCATTCACGTAAGTTACGTCCTACACAACCTTAAATAAGAGGGGGGCAACTACATTTCTGGGTCCCCGTTGACTTTACATTTTGATTTACATATGATATATTTTACTACAAAATGAATAAAGTGGTATTCTAAAAGCAGGATAAAATTGCAACTTTAATGACTTAGTTAACTCCACCCACCCCACTTTTTTTTAACCATTTTCAGAGCTAACAGATGGATTGGAGAGTCTTTCCCAAATTGTCAGATTAAAAACGGGGAAATCAGGAACTGAATATATTAATATAAGACTACCAGATTCCTTGAGGGGGGAATGACCCTCTCCCCTGCACGCACGCCTATGAACCTCACCCTACGTTAATTCAGACAGGTCGAGATTTTTCATTTATTTAGCTTGTGCAAACCGATGACAGATCGACAATGCGAGTTTCATATTTGGCATAAAAATTAAATTTTAGGATGAGATTATATACTACTTCCTATCAGCACAAAAACATTGTAGGAAGAAATATTAAGTGAAATAACACTTTTAAATACGGCGCGTTTCCGACGAAGGAAGCCTATCTTCGCTGCCGAGTAGACCAGGAGCAAAGAGTATATCTCTGGAGTAGACTGAATAAGCTACGCAAGGAGGCGGAGTCAGAAGTTAAATCAACACTCTCAAGGGCACTCGCTCCGCTAGTGACCCAATCAGCAGCATTATCAGCTTCTCACATGTGGAAGAAACACAATGGGAAAGTCTTCACGTTCATGACAATAGTTGAATGTGGTCTGCGTGATATCGGGATAATGTGCTACCTTATTCACCGCGTGCCTGTCAAATGCCATCGACTCTGTCGCTCTTTCCTGCGAGGCACAGAGTCGGTTGCTACCCATGCCAGAATCGGGGGTCTTCTGCCTGCTATTCTCGTTCAACACTCGCAAACCCTTCTATGCCGAGGAATTACTTTCCATACCGGAAAAGACCATATCTTTACCTGCCTCAAGCGCAACTATCATTCGCGAAATGGGGTGTACGGTTACCGACCCCGAGCAAAGGAAGACTTCAGGGGTAAGTATGACTTCAGATGAAGGAGCGATGGTCGAACTAGATGGTGGAGGTCGGTACCCTCTGTTCCCTTAAACGCGGTTTATTCAAATAACAACAAACTGAATGTTCACGCAGTGTGGTAATTAATGACGAAAAACTCTTTAAATTCACCTACAAAATCACTATATATATATATATATATATATATATATATATATATATATATATATATATATATATATATATATATATTTCAAGTATATGAGCTTACTTTCTTTAATTATGTTGTGTATTTTTCATGCATTGAAAACTAGCAAATTGTATTTGCTCTTCTTTGGGTATCACCTGTGGCTTAGATATCATTCTAAATATTGTGTAAAACAAATTCTAAAAATTGTGTAAAATACATTTTCTCTTTGAGCACACTATTTCTCCCAATGGCAAAGGTTCCCTCATTGAGGGAGAGTGGAAGCAGCACTAGCACTTCTTGAAATCCTCATCGTGCCCATGAAAACTTTTAAACCAACGTCAAAATACTTATTAAGTTCTAACTGCATTTTATTTCAATTTCATAATTTCAGTTCCTCCTAGTGTTCAAGAAATACGTATCAAGCAGAACCAGTTTTATAGTTTTGTGATGGCCTATAGGCATCATGGGCATAAGATGGCTAGTGTTAATCCGCTTGTGACTGACAGGTTTGTGAAAATTATTAATTTTTAGATGTATTACATTGGCTTATATACAATTACATCTTACTGTGTTCCACATTATGATAGCAGCAATATATTACAGAATTACTGTGCCTGATTTGGATCCCAGTTTATTTGGTCTGCAGATGAACGACCAATTTCAATTCTCAGGAATATTATTCTCACCGAAACAACAAGGAACTCTTTTGGAAGCCATACAACATTTGAATAATTCATATACTACCCATTTAAGTGCTGAATTTCTGCATCTTGAGGTATAAAACTAGCATACCATACTAGTAATAATTATTAACATAAATTTACCCTTAAACATTTTTCTTTTTAGGAAAATGAAGAAAAGGAATGGTTTGCTAGGGCCATAGAAGAAATTGCATATACAGACCTAGACAATTCCACACGCAAAGGTCTTGCAACTAATTTATTAAAATCCCAAGCTTTTGATAACTTTCTAGCTACAAAATTTGTTACTGTGAAACGATATGGTGCAGAAGGAGCTGAAAGTATGATGGGGTTTTATTCTGAATTATTCAGATTATGTGCTGAAGGTGAAGTCAAATATTTGTACATTTGTACAATGATTTCTCTATACATGCAAGAATTGCCTACAAAATCCACAAGTTTATTAATTTTTAGAAATTTTTTTTTTCTATAAATCAATTTTCTTGCAGATGGCCTGGAACAAATAGTATTATGTATGCCTCACAGAGGAAGACTGAACTTTCTAACAGGTCTTCTTCACTTTCCCCCTGCAATGATTTTTAGAAAATTGAAAGGTCTTTCAGAATTCCCTTCAGATGCAAAAGCAACTGGTGATGTAGTCACCCATTACAGTTGAGTACAATATATATAATATATTTTTTGGAAAATAAAACAATGGGATGACCTTCTAATAACAGTCTCATATTATTCCAGTTCAAATGAAATAATTATTTTCTGTTTTCTAGCAAACTCAGTTGATCTTCATATTGATGGAAAAATCATTCATGTAACACTTCTGTACAATCCATCTCATCTTGAGGTATTAAGTTACCCAGTACTATTAATGTTTATATGTAACAGTTCCTATAAAATAATGAAACATTTTGGTTGGGCAGGCAGTAAACCCAGTTTCAATGGGAAAAGCTCGTGCTAGACAACAATCTCTGGGTGACGGGGCTTATTCAGATACAGCCAATTGGAGTGACAAAGTTCTCAACTTTCAGGTTACAAAGAGAACCACCTTCACTTTCCTAAAATACAAAAACTGGAAGTTCATAATTTAGGAACTCCTAATTTTTCTTTTGACTATAGGTCCATGGTGATGCAGCTTTTGCAGGCCAAGGTGTGAACCAAGAAATGCTGAATATGACTTCTGTGCCACACTTTGAAGTTGGAGGATCAGTTCATCTCATTGTAAATAATCAATTAGGCTTCACAACTCCTGGAGAAAGAGGGCGATCAACAACATACTGTTCTGATCTTGCAAAAATGATATCAGCCCCAGTACTACATGTCAATGGTGACTACCCTGAGGTATCTCCAACTGAAAATTAAAAATATTTTACTCATAGCCAACCAGTATTTTGAAATATCTTTTTTTAACAGATGGTTGTTAAGGCTGCAAGGCTTGCAGTTGCATATCAGAGAAAATTTCGGAAAGATGTGTTTGTGGATTTAATGTGCTTCAGAAGGTGGGGTCACAATGAATTAGATGATCCAACGTTCACCAATCCAGCTGTGTACAGAATAATAACATCAAGAAGGTATTTTTTAAAATAAGCAAAATTAAATATGTGTTTAAAAATATTGAAGAAATGACATTAAATCATTGCCTTTAGATCTGTCCCTGACATGTATGTAAACTCACTGGTAGAAGAAGAAGTTATGACCCAAGAAGAAGCATCATCCATAACTAATGAGTATTCATCATGGTTAAACAGTATTTTGAAAAATTTAGATACGTTTGAAGTTCAGGTAAATTGATTTATCTTGCCACAACAAAACATACACACAAAAATTCTGCACAACAGTAATATTAGAAATTTTCAAATGCAGCATAATATGAAGATGATCATTAGTAATTTACAATTTGTTATCAAAAAAATATATTATTCTTGAAATTACATGAGAAAAATTTATAACTTCTTTCACATGATTCTTAATTTAAAAATTGTCTCTAGCTTTCAAATAACCTGTGTACTATTAATAAGAGTTAACACAATAGAGGGAAATACTTTTAGTTATAGAACTACAACACTTCAAGTTTAGTTAGTAAAAACTAACTCTTCTTGTTTATTGTAAGAAAGCAATTAAAATTTTTGGGAAAACCCGGGATCTGTACAAGCTTTATTGTCAAGTTCTCTTGAGATTATTGTAAATAATTAAGTTTTGCACCAAAAGAACAATAATAATCTAATAATTTAATGTGACAGAAATCCTTCTTCAAACGTCAGTGGGCCAGTATAAACCAAGCTCCTGCAGCATTGACCACATGGGACACAGGAGTTGACATCAATCTTTTAAAATATGTAGGAACCAAATCAGTAACATACCCAGAAACATTTGTAAGTACTGCTAGAAGTAAACTAGTATCAATCCATTTGAATCTAGAAGTAACAAAAAATGAATGACATTTCAGAGTATTCACAGCCACTTGTTAAAAACTCATGTTAATACACGAATGACCAAAATTAGTCATGGTCAGAACATTGACTGGGCTACAGCTGAAGCTCTAGCAGTTGGATCACTGCTCTACCAAGGTTCTACCTCAGTTTTCCAATTATAAGTTTCATATCTTCTTCACTGTCCAAATGATGCAGTGTTGCAAGCTAAAAGGTCGAGGTTTTGTCTGTCATGTTGCAGGCGAAGTATATAATATTTGATGCACAGACTGTGGTGTCCTTGCCCTGAGGTAGCCTGCAACATAACAGGTGAAACCGCCTCTCAGCCTGTGATGCAGCATCATCCTGACAGCAAAAACGATATGGTTCTCAAGCCATGGAATCTTACATTTATGTGAGTTTCAGAGTTTTTGTTAACTAATATGAAATTGACTAATTTCAGGTCACTATGTTCGCTTGAGTGGTCAAGATGTTGGGAGAGGTACATTTTCTCATAGACACTTTATGATCATAGACCAAGACACAAATGATATGTTTATTCCATTGAACAATCTCATCAAGGATCAAAAAGGATTTTTAGAAGTAAGAAACTTCAAATAAAATTTGAAATACTTGTTATTGCCTAAATTACTTACCTACAATTGATGTAGATAGCAAATAGCACCTTATCAGAAGAAGCTGTACTAGCCTTTGAATATGGAATGAGCATTGAAAGTCCACAGAAGTTGATTATTTGGGAAGCACAGTTTGGAGATTTCTTTAATGGAGCTCAAATTCAAATTGACACATTTGTCACAGGTGGTGAAAGTAAGTTTCTGAATACACTGCAAATCCCTGAACTCATGTAACTTGGATTACATAATTTAATTTCATGTTTTAGCTAAATGGATGGTTTGCAGCGGTCTTGTGATTCTTCTACCACATGGCTACGATGGAGCTGGCCCTGAACATAGTTCAAGTCGTATAGAACGTTTCTTACAAATGACTGATTCAAAAGAAAATTTTCCTGATGGAGATGATGTCAATATGCATATAGCCAATCCCACCACTCCAGCCCAGTACTTCCACTTGTTGCGTCGACAAGTAATATCTAGTAGTATATTATTATAATGTGATTCATATTTTACAACTTCCTATTAACTTCCGATTATTTAATTGTAGATGGTACGAGACTACAGGAAACCATTGGTAGTGATTTCACCCAAAACACTATTACGTTATCCAGATGCAACCTCTTCACTCAATGAAATGATTGAAGGAACAACATTTTTGCCTGTCCTTGGTTGGTACAATTTTAAGCCACAACACTTCAATAAATCAGTTTATTAATAATATACTTCACAACACATTTTTGTGCAGGAGACAACTCACAAGCAGACATCAAAAAAATTATATTTGTCAGTGGAAAGCACTTCTATGCTCTTGATAAGTATCGAAAAGAATCAGGAATACAAGATACAGCAATTATACGATTAGAGGGTCTCGTTCCCTTCCCAACACCATTTCTCCAGGAAGTTTTATCAAAGTACAAACATGCAAAATGTAAGTATATCCAGTGTAAATTTTCTTTTGCAAATGCAAAGATATCTTATCGTTTTTGTTGCCATTGTAGATTTTATATGGAGCCAGGAAGAACCTCAAAACATGGGAGCTTGGAGTTACGTTAAGCCAAGATTTGAAAATCTACTAGGAAGAAAGGTAAAAGTGCTACTTAACAGTCACATACCAATGGGGAGGGGAGAGACGTTGAAATGTTATTTTAGTATCAATCTATTTAAAAGTGTAATTTGCTAGTTCTTCGGGTCATCTGCATTCATGCAAAAAGGATCGAAAGTTCAGAAAATTTCCAAAATATATATGCCCATCCTATATCTCAATAACTGAAAATATTTTAACACAAATTAGCAGAAAATGATTGTGTAGATATTGATAACTATGTACTTCATTAGTTCATAAATATATAAAATATCCCTGTTACATTGTAATTTATTCTGGGGTCTGCTGTTGACCTTCCTCTTTGGTGTTCTTGGTAATGGCATTGGTATGCGACTAAACATTGCTCTTAGAGAGTCCTACAGCTTATAATGAATATTTGTCAATTTTATATGCATTTACATTACAGTTAAAATATTCTGGACGCCCACCACTGGCTACTCCTGCTGTAGGAATAGGGGAAATTCACCAAAAAGAAGCACAAGATGTCATAAGAACACCATTTACTACGCGATGATAAAGGAGAAAAATGACACTGTTTTCTTCAATTCATACTTGAATGTATGTATGTATATATATTTATAATATGTATACAGCTGAAGTGCAGCACTACAATATTGTGGTACATGAATGAAATTTACAGAATTTTTTTGTCAGTTTCTGTCTTTTTAAGACAATGCCTATTTCTAATACAGCAGAATGAAGTCAATAAAGAAGCTGAGAATTGCTTGGTTCTTTGGCAATGTTCTTGAACAGAAGAAAGGAAGGAATGCAAGAGAACACAGAACAATGGGAATAATACACATTACCAAGTTTGAAACACCATTAATTTAAATTAATGTATGAATAACAAAACCAAGCAAGGAAAATATTCACAATAAGCTTGCTGTTCTATAATGCTCTTGTAAAAGGTCACACTGCCAAGTAAAAAAGAATGTAACAATCCTCAGTAGTTCTCTTAAGTTACACATGACCCAAAACACTTGTATGGCACTTTGAGTAGATGACTTAAATGTCACTTAAACATTAACATAAACATTGTACTTCTGCACAGTTATTGGGTGATACTATTTAAGTGAACTATAACAAAGAAAAAATAAGTAATTGTTACAAGTGTTTATTCCACTTTGTAGCGCTGCCACATATTGAGATGAAGAAAACATTTCATCAATACGACACTATTATTTACTGGTACCATCATAACAAAAATGTTCAGTTTTATTTAGAACTGGCAATATGTATAAATCTCAAAAACATTAAAACTACATCTGCAATTAAAAATTTTATGATTTTTTTGTATTTTAAAAAAAACCAATCCAATTTTTAATTTTTTTTTGGTCAAAAACACACCAAAAATGTACGACATAGCAAGAGGTATACATGATATTTTTCAAAAATAAAAGCACAGAACACATCCAACTCTATTTACATGTCAGTTTAACAACACCAAATAAAGCATGAGGTCATGTTTGGCAGATCTTAGATAAAATTTTGTTAGTTTCACCTTTACCTAACTGACCTAAGGTCTGGTTGACGATATGCCAGAATTATGTGCACAATTTTACTGCGCCAAAACACACTACGTATCTTAAAACATTCCTGCTGTACACGCTCAATAGCAAACATTATTTCCATAGTTAATATATAAGTAGCACTATACATATTCAGTGACAGTATATGATAACAGCATTGTTACAAAAAAGAGTAATGGAAAAAGTACAGTATTACAATGTGAGTCATTGCTTATCTTTAGACAATATGGTAGCTGCAAGAGTTTTAATTGTGGCTTTCACAAAAGATGACTCCCATTGTTATTGAATGCAACCTCAAGTCTACAGCAAAAATTAAATTGAACTCTCGGTGTAATTTGAATGAAATTTCATTTTCTAAACGTTATATTAAACATACCTTTTCTATTTATATATTTACAAGTTATTACGCTTCTTCGAACTGTCATTCACACTTAGTACACACACATTCATTTCAAAATACATACTTTCACACATGCACAATATATATATATTTATATTTATATGTATTTATAACCTCATCTGGAAAAAATAAACACATCCAAAACGTTACTCACTAAATGTACGTATATGGAACAAAATTCAAAATCAAGAGATTCTTACAGAAATAACACAACTTGTGTAGTCAAACACAGGGCTCTGGCACATCGTAAATACATGGTAGGCCTTGCGTTAGATTTTTTTCTCTTTTTGAAGTTTTATTTCTCTGGCACACGAATGTTACGAGTGGAACTGCCTTGCAATTGTCTACAATGCGTATTCCTGCAAATACTGTTCTGTGGGGAGAGCGGGACATGAGAGACAAAGAACAAACAGCTTGCTCAGTTCACCATTAGAGTGTGAGACTCCATTGGGGCAGCTGAATCATAGAGTGTGTCTGTGTCCTGGGTGGGTTCACCTTGCAGTTGGCATTGGTTGGTCAGGGTACCAGCACCACAGTCACAGAAGAATCTGGAAAACAATAAATATAACAAATTATAATTTTCAGAAAATATGTATGCAAAGGGGGAAACACCTAACCCTATTTGGTCAGAATATACAGATAGAAGAAAAAATAAATATTTATACTGAGATTTAGGATGTCAAAATCAGATTATGAAAAGTAACTCCATGTTTAAACATTTATGTAATAAAATACATGTTTCATGAAAGAATAATAATCATACACTTAAATTCTGAATGAATGATGAGAATTTAATCGTATTTACCCAAAAATAAGACAAGTTTTTCTTTTTTCAAAAAGTCTTATTTGAAATATCAGGGTCATCTTATATTCGCTGATGAAGCCTTGTCAGTTAGGATTTTTTGTTTTTACATTGCCTTTCCATGTTCCCAAACTCATATGTTAATATAACAGTAAGCAACAAAAATGACCAAATATCACACATATCTGTAAAATCTAATTGTATTCAGGGATGTATTCCCGATATCCACAACAAATTTGCCAGGTAATTTAGGTCAATATTTTTGAATTGGGCCAGAAAAAAAGGGAATCTCAAATGAACAGCATTATATTCAGGGAAATGCAACATTAAAATAAATAAAAATGGTTGCTGAGATTTTGTTTCACAACCATACAGGCCACAAAGACTGTTCAACATCCAGCAAAATGGAAAAGAAAAAATCCACATTGATAGAAGTGCATATTCCCCATTCAACCCCCGAAAAGGAGGATAATGTAACAAAAACTTAAACTTGGAAACTTACTGCTATCTCCCAACCATGAAATGGAGACGCAAGAGTGCTCAGTACACAATTCAATCACACAAACATTAAATGATACGAATTTCAAGCCTATCCTAATTTAGAGAGAGGGAACTGTTAAAAAAAATCAGAGGTCACAGAACAAGAAAGGGACAGGAGAAAAATCTCATGACATGGAAGGAAACTTTCTCAGGTGGCACCAGATGAAAGCGACAGATTCTTTCACAAGGGTCTAAAGTCAGAGGATGACCATATAAGAGGACCAAAAAGAAAGTAGGTAGTGACAAAAATCATTATTAGAATCATTTCAAGGAACAAGAAAATAGTGATAGCTCAGAAAATAAGTTTTAACAATCTCAAAAAGACCATTTTCTAATCAAAGAGTCAATTTGCAATTTTATTTTAACACAATAGTAAGAATTAGTTAAAAAAATAAAAGAAATTCTCAAGAGGCCTCTTCCAAATTCAGGGATCATCTTATATTCAGGTAAACACAGTATTTATCAACAATGCATCAATAATTGTTTCAGCTCTTCCCCTAACGCAATTGTTAATAATTTCCTAGAATAAAATAGTGAACCAAGCTTTCTTATCATTTTCTAGGAAATATTTTCAACATTCTGATGAAATGTTAATTCTCACAACTAGCTACTAAGAAAGTGTAATCCATCTGACAATTTCACACTGAAATATCAGAAGAAATCAATTCCAATTTACAGCAATCTTTTTCTTCCTGAAGTTCAATGTCTAGTGTGACAAATATTTTCACATATTTCTTATTTTCCTGTATTTAAATTAAAAGATCAGAATCATTACATACTTAAACACGAAATTGTATCAATTACAGACATAACATAATATTTTGCATGCCACGTACTTTATCACATCTAACTGAAAATTACAAAAGTTAATTTATTATTCCGACCTGGGTAGGTGAGATCACTAAGGCTGACTTGTTTCAGCAGTCTCAGTTTGAAGAGTTGCAGGTTCGAAATCCACCACAAGTATGGATGTTTTCATTGCATGTCGTGGCATAGTTGGAACTACTGCCTAACAAAATAACATTTCCTCCCACCCCACAAATGAGGGTGCACAAGGGTGAATATATGACAGCCAGGGTGAATATATGACGAGCTGATAGAGAAACCAGTCAATGGGTCTATGGTCTGTAACATGTGTGTCAACTGAGCAACACTGTATCCCCATAACAGTTAAAAACGTTCCAAACATTGCTATGGGCCACACAGGGCCACTGCTTCATGAAGGTATGGGAGGCTAGTTTAAGTGTCCCAGGTGTTAAAAATGGCTGAAAAGGTAGGCAGGGGGAGTCTGTGAAAGCCTTAGTAGATAATCAGACACTAAACTAAGCCCAAGACAAATTTATTCAAATGAGGATCCAGCATTTTAAATTAGCAACAAACCTACAAAGCAGAACGAACCCACACAAATGAAACAAAACTTTGATGGAATCTTTTCTTGACGACTTACAGCCCACGTGAAAGATTTGAATATCTCTTAACTCATCATTTATAATTCCTCACAAAAGTACCATTTAATGCGAAAATAAAAAAACTGACATTGGCACACTCATAAGCAACCATCTCCTAATTTCACAAACAAAACATTTATCTAACATGTTTTCTACCATTAGTACTAACAGCAAATAAAATTTTTCTTGTAAATCCATAATAAAAAAATTATCTTACCTGTCATGTCGAATAAATTCGACATCATGTCCAGCATGGCATGTCTTAATGCAATTAACACAGATTGCATTGCGGTCTGTGGTATTGCATGTTTGACATCGATAGAAATCATGCATTGGAAATGACGTGTAACTTGATATCTTATATAAACACTGACCATTAGTTACAGCCTTTTCCACAGCATCTTGATTGTTAAAAATTTTATTACCTGCCAAGAAAAATTTAATTTGAAAAACGTTTGGGTTTAAAATGCATAACTGACAAAAGTTTGAACATTAATTATCCCCCCAGAAAAGAAATCCATTTATACATATTTCTCACCTCTCACAATTGGCTGAACACCACTTGCTAGACACAAACCACCAAACCTATTGTTGAATATCTGATTATATTCTAATGTAGCAGTGGCATTGTTGGTTATCTCAACTCCAGCTGCCAGACCATCAAATATCCGATTCCGCCTCAAGATAGGGTGACTTTGGGTAGAAATAAGAACACCAGCTTGTGCATTACGAAAAATATCATTTTCTTCTAGTATACCTGAAAGATGGCATCCATGTATATACGTGACCAGATTTACAATACAAAGCAAAATTAATGAACATGCTCTTACCTTTCCCACCATTGAAAATACATATTCCACCATCTCTGCCATCAAATATTTTGTTCCGCTTCAGAGTAGGGTTAGAATCAGTTTTAATCCATACACCAGCCATAGCATTATCAAAAATTTCATTTTGTTCCAACAACCCTAAACCACCATTATAAACTAGAACCCCTCCATTCTGACCACCCCATATTTTGTTTCCTCGAATGATAGGGTTACTTCCAGTTCTGCAAACAAATTCACATTCAGAATGATGTCCATTTTATACAACCATTTTCTCTTAAAACATCAAACTAATGTAAACACAATAAACTCATAATTAACTTTACCTTATTTGTACACCAGAATATAAATGGTTGAAAATGTCGTTATCCTCCAGTTTGCCATGGCCATTATCATAAAAATACACACCAACTTGCTTTCCAGAATGTATTCGATTACGGCGCAATACTGGAGTGCTACCAGTTGTAATCCAAACTCCAGCTAACGTGTTAGCATACACTTCATTTTCTTCTATTAAACCTTGCCCTTTCTCATGGACATATATACCACCATGTTGACCATGATGAATCTTATTGTGCCGAACAATTGGATCACTATTTGTGCGAATCTGAATTCCTGCCAAGGCATTACCTAAAGAAAACAAAATAAGCATCAGTCTAACAATAACAATCATTTAATTGAGGGGAAAAAAACATTAAAAAAAAAAGAATTTTAAAAACTAACATACCATATATATTGTTATGTTCAATTAAGCCCCTTCCTTCTCCAAAAATATACACTCCTCCTTGATGCCCATTATAAATTTCATTGCGTCTTATTGTTGGATTGCTGTTTGAAGTAATCCAAACGCCAGCAAAATTATTAGAATGTATTTTGTTATCTATGAATTGACCTAAACCATTTTCGTGTACATAAATGCCACCGGTTTGACCATGATGGATTTCACAATGTACAACAGTCGGATTAGCTCCTGCCTTCACTTCGAAACCAGCTATACGATTATTATGAATGTCATTCGCTTCAAAGTAACCCTAGAATCAAAAAATGGAATGACAAACTTTCCTTATATATGATACATAGATATTAATTGCACATTACACATTCATTGTAATCAATACAAATTCTACTAGTAAGTCACAAGTGTCAAATATTATTGAGAAAGAGTTGCAATCATCACCTGAGGAGAATACATTTGTAACGACCACTAAAAGTGCTTTATTGCATCTTTAGAGAGCATACATTATAAAATAAGAGTTCTTGTTAAAAATATTTAAGCAAAATTGAAAGACGAGGCAATATTCACACATAAAATTCGCAAAACCTTTAACGTCCCAAAAATAAGTATACTCACCAATCCATTCTCAAAAGTAAAAATACCAACATCCCTTCCATGATGAATATGATTTCTGCGCATGATTGGATTTGCAAAATTTTTTACCCATATTCCTGCTAATGCATTTCGACTAATTTCATTATCCTCATACGTTCCTTGGGCATAGTCTGTCACATATAGACCAACATTTTCACAATCACTGATATCACAATGTTTGATAACAGGATTGGCTCCGACACCACTAACACAGACAGCTGCTCCAACTATTTAAAAAATATAATTAGAACAATTACCAAACAACCACCATTAGTAAACAATGAAAAGATATAAAGACAAGGCAATAAAAATTACTCACCAACAGAAGTGCTTCGAATGATGCAGTGGTCAACTGTGGGACTACAATTTTCAACAACTTCCAAGCAATAATGCTTATGATGGGGAACAGTTGAAGTTACGTCAGGAGAAAACTTCAGAGTAAGATGTCCAGCATACGCATGCTTTGCTCCCTCCACAAACATCACTGTACTCTCCGATTCACGTTCTAATATTACAGATTCCGCAACATTTCCTGGAGCTGCCCCGATGAGTGCCACGTCGGAATCTATGACAAGGAACTCGCCACGGTATGTGCCAGCATGCAGGAACACCAAAGCACCATGACCATCTCCATCGGCATTGGAACCACGCTCATCAGCAAAGTCCAAAGCATTCTGAACTGTATTAAAATATTTAATGTTACGGCCACGGAATGTCATGTCTTGGTAGCCTGGTCGCACGTGCACACCACGGTACAACTGGTGGAAGCTCTCCTTCCAAGGGTTGGCATGATCCGAGTCTTCTGGTGCACAGAACTCAAACCGACATGGAGCAGGGTTGAACAATGGGAGGTCATATTCATAAACACTCTGATACAAATTTTTCCTACAAAACAGAAAAAAGAAAGAAAGAAATGAAAATACTTTTTTTTAAATGTTTAAATTATAATTATGACATTTAACATTTTCCAATTAAGATACATTGTTTGAAATCTTGCAAAAAAATTAAAAACCAGATTAATTGCAATATTGCATTAAATTTCTGAACTAAAAGAATTATTTTATTCAGTTAAAAAAGTGGACAGAAAGGCAATGAATATTTGATCACTCAGTTCAAAGTATGCTATTTTTTATGCCTAAGACATTAATCATCATAGCTTTAGAAACATGAACTAATGTGCAAAAAGTACTTGCATTATCTTGGACTTACCACAACTCTGTGTCATTCGCGATAGCTTGAAATCGTTTACACACTTGGCTCACACGACACAAGTCCTGTTCTAAAAGGTAACTAAATATAGTGAGCAGAACTTCATCAGGAAGTTCATACTGAAGATAGTGAGCAGCAGTCGCCGAACAAGCTGCAAATAATAAAAATTAAATTTTCTTGTGAACAACTTAATGAAATATAATTGTAACAGCTCTTTACAGCAATTTATGAATTCATAAAGAATTAAAATTCATATCATGCAAAATGTATTAAAAAAAGACATTGGAATAGAACCTTTTATTCTTAAAATTCAAATTTAGTGAAATAATAATACAAGCATAAAAAAAATCACCCTTACTTTCATTGGTGACAGAACATGTTCGACGAGGCCGCTTACGTGCAGGCAGCATCGATGCTAAATAATTACTTGAGGTTGAACTTGAAGTAGCTGTACTAGTACTGGCGGTAGCATCATGGTAAGGTGGAGACTTCCTCCGTAAATCATATGGTGAGTGATGGCTGCTGGTTGTGTTACTTAAACCTGACGTGCTTGTGCTTCCCGTGGCTGCTGTCACAGCTGAACTGCTGGATGCACTAGAGGAAGACGCCCCCGCAGCTGGTGGTGCACTAGAGGAGCCTCCTGCTCCAGGTATGCTTTGATTTGGTATTTGGCAAGTCAGTTCACATGGCTCAGCTGCCCAGAGAAAAACATATTCGTGTAAATGAACATAAGACATGCTTCCCCTTGGGCAAGGTATTAATATGTTACACAAATACTCTTATTATTTTTTCCTATTTCTGACATTTCACATACCGAAATGTCACTTAAAAGAGGACTAATGATAACGCACATGATTGCAATCGCATTAATGAACTTGATTACACGTTCAGTTACGTTGAACAATTATCTTTATGATGTATCTTACTACATTTGACAGGCCATTTTCGTACTTTTGTAATGGATATGGTGTAAACGGAAACAAATCAATAAATTATTAAAAAAATCTCCACCCGAAAACAAATTATTCAGACTTTCTGGTACGTAAACGCTTATTATCTCGAAGAGCATAAGCTGTCAATAGGTTGGTGAGACATGGTCCCAGGACGAGTCCAAGCAACAGAGAATTCCATTATTTCGACTCACCTGAGCTCGTACGAGATGGTAAAGGAATCCTGTTCGCAACTTTTCTTCGTGATCTTCTTACATATGAACGCGATGACGTAAACGAAGCACTCGGCATTTTAATATTTCCTTCAATTTTCAACCCTGAAAGTACTAAACAAAGGAGAGACTTCCACCAGCCCGAGCAGCCATTTTCTCATTCACAAGGCAGAATAACGAATAGCGAATAGGCAGGCTCCCGTTGGTCACGTGATATTGTAAATGTCAGTATGGAGGGCGAGAAACGTAAAGTTTATCCTTGCGTATCATCTGTTGCAGCATGTTTCTTTCTTTCGGTGATATATGTTGCCAGCTTGTATGTGTGGAACTCGCCACTTAACCGGTAATTACAAATACATATTGTTACATGTCACAATTTTACTTCTTCATGTTAACTACAGAGCCAAGAAATATTGCGGCCCGACACGTGACGATGTTGCCAAATGTATTATGCAAAGTCGTATTGAAATATATTTACAAAAGTATCATTCCCTAGAATTTATTATTTGGAAGTATATAACTTCTCAATTAATGTTATACATAAATACTGTAAACAGTTTTATTTTTAGGAATCATCCGTCAACCATAAAAAAGAGGTTTTTCAGTGTCTTTATAATGATGTTTGTATCTCCACTATTTTTATACTGTTTCTCCAGTGAAGAAATGCTTCAAGATGTGAGTATTTCTATATAAATAAGCGCATCCGAATAAATACGTACTGCGTGGGGAAAAATGTAACATTTCCCATCATCCCTATGACTATACTATATTTTTCAATACCATTTACCCTAGAATGTTAAGTTATATTTATTGTAATATAAATCCTTGACATATGTACTGTATTTTTTTTCGGAGTTACAAGGGATACAAATTACTTTATAATATCTATCATGTTTATATTCTCCAGGCCTCATTGCTTCAACTAATGGGCTTCCGTTTGGCAGGACTATTACCAGCTTTAATATTACCTTTGGGGCTTACAATGGTTCTCTTTTTGGGCCCTCTTAGCATGCAAGGCCTTAGCGGCCTCTGGAAATTGTATGCTGGTATGTTAGATTTCATTTCAATCAAGTCAGCAGCCATTCTTGGTCATCATTTTATGCAAAGAGTTTCCAAAATATTTCTTCTAAAAGTGTGGAGTTACACAATTTCATTTCATTTTTTCAGAGGCCATAAAATATTCTACCGTCAAATTGTTAGTAGCATCTTGAATATTATATTATTCATTACAAGATGAATGTGAAATATTTTACCAACACCACATACAGAACTAAAAGTGTGGAATTTCTTTTAATATAGTTAATTAACAGTGAAGGAGTCAAAGAAAGAGTAAGAAAGTATGTAAAAATTAGAGGAACTTCATTTGTGCATCATTTCTTAATGTTGCTATTCAGTTGTCGTTGTTTTAGAACCGATGTACTGGGTGTCAAATGCAAAAAGTTTAATTTGGCTGCGTAATCATGTGGTGGCTCCTTTGTCTGAAGAACTAACTTTCAGAGCGTGCATGCTCCCTCTGCTGCTTCAGTGCTTCCGGCCTTTGACAGCGGTATTCATCTGTCCATTATTTTTTGGTGTAGGTAAGTGCTCAGAATGTGAACAAGATCCTGTTGATTTTTATCTGAAAACTATCATGTACACAAAGTCAAATTTAATGAAAATTATATTATCAAAACATTTTTCACCCTTTCCAACAAAGTTACTGTACATCAAAACTGTAATTACGATTTAATGAATTTTTTGAAAATTTTCTGATTGTCGTTTTCCCAATTAAAATATTAGAAATGTAATAATGATTTTGTTTTGTGTAAATGTATTATTTTTTTAAGTTATAGAATCAAAATTCATGTAATAAATGCGATATGAACATAAAAGCTCTCTGTGCTTTAGATATTGAAAGGAGTTCAAAGGATCCTGATTGTAGAGAAACTGACATTTCCAGGTTGAAAATATATTTTTCTCTTCCAAAAGCTATATTTTACTGGCACATCTAAAACAATAACTGATTGGGAAAGAAAGTGTACAGCTTGTGTATAAATAAAATGAAATAATTAGGTATACTCTGATGCAAATAGATTTTGAGATTGTGTTTAATTAGATAAAGAGAAAAGACAAAAGTTAAATGGTTTGCTTTCATGGTGCAAAGAGTTATTCATTCATTTTCTTCAGCCAAGATTTTGAAGTCATTGTGTACTAAATAATCACTATATGTTTTGTTTGGGGATTGTTTGATGAATTTACAGAACCTTATTAAATTTACATGGAATGAATAATGTGATAATATTTTGCAGCTCATTTTCATCATATGGTTGAAAGAATGAGAAATGGATTGGACTTTAAAAGGTCGTTAATGTTATCCTGTAAGTAACATACATCTCTTGAATTTAAATTTTTTTAAATTCTGTTTTTTATCATCCACTGTTCCTGTGCAGGCTTCCAGTTTTCCTACACTACCATGTTTGGTGCTTACTCTGCATTCCTGTTTGCCAAAACAGGTATGAACATGCATTTAGTTTAAGATAGATATATATATATTACTCAGTGCACCATGCAGTGGATAAAGTAAGTGTATTTTTTAGGTCATTTTGTGGCACCTTTTGCCGCTCATGCATTTTGCAATCACATGGGGTTTCCGGATTTTGGTGAACTTCTCACTTATCAGAAGCCTCAAAGAATTCTCCTCATGTCTCTCTTTGTTGTTGGTTTGTTAAGCTGGTGTTTGCTCCTGACACCTCTTACTACTCCGAGTATTTACAGCAATCAGCTCTTCTGGAGATACCACTGATTGCTATTGATTTGTATCAGAAATTGGTAACAAAAGAGCCTTCAGAAGCCATCCTTTATTGGCCTTCAGAAGCCATAACTGTCGACATCAAGATTCCCAATGCTTTATGTGCAACGTCAGAAAAGGAGAAGAGGTGGTTTTCAGTATCTTGACAATAACGTATCCCTAAGCAGATATGGAAGTATCTTTATTTGTCCTATGTAATGTTAATTTATTATTTCTTTGCTATTAACTTATAATTAATGAATTTCTAGCCTCCATAGTACTGCAAATAATGTACTGAAACTGAAACATGGTATTAGCAATATTAGATACTGTTTTGTAGGTTTCTTACCTGTTTGTAGTCTTCCATGACTTTTTTATTTTGTTTTGACCAATAATGTCCTTTGTCTAGTTTGAGTTATTTCAGCTTCAATATTATTTTACTTTACATTTTCCAAGCCTGTGTATTAGAATAACATTTGCCTAGTGAGGTTGAACAATAAGCTATTTTCTTGTCATTAGAAAAAGAAATAATAATTTCAGTATTTGAAACATGAGCAACTATTCTTTGAATAAATAATTGTAAAATTATTACCAAAGATTAGTCAAATCATGTAGTATGAAGATTTCTTATTGTAATGTACTTTTGTATTAAGTAAGAATTTTTTCTGTTTAAATTTGTTTTTTAAAATTTTTAAAACTTGTTCTGAGAGGTTTATTGCTTCAGAACTAATAAGCACAAATCTGATTGCACATTAGTATTTATGAGCTTGTGAGACTAATTTTATTATCTTATGGTAACATATCTGGACATAGAATTTTTAAAACCTTATCAAAGTATTAACATGTTATCTTTGTTGTTGCATCTATTGTAGTTGAGATTTATGTACAATTAACTGTTTTCATATTACTAGCAACAAAACAATATTGAAAAAATATGGCACTAAGTATATTTTAGATCAGTTTCCCATTTTAAAAAACCTGTGGAACTTTGTTGATGTCATCATTATTGTAGGCAAGATTATACTGGTGCTTCCAAGATCCTTTAGTATAATCTAGGCAAGAGAAGTGGAAGTAAAAGTGCTATATTGTCTTAGATGGGAAATAAAGTTATAACTAAAGATATTTAAATTTGAGATGAGGAAGTAAGTTACAAACCCTGAAATTTCAGTGAACTAATCGCTTGGTTATATTTAAGGCTTCATGACATGTAGAGGATTGTTGCAAAAATGCATTTAAATTCAAGGTGCATTTGCAAAAAAATACTTTAACAGCTCTTTGGGAAATTCTTATGAATAAAATTTATTATGGAACAGTATTTTTTGTTGAGCAATGACTTATGGTCGAATTACTTTGATTTATTTAAATTGATTTCTTCCTAACAAATGCATAAATCTGAGGTAGAAGTTTGAGTGTAATGGCTAATAAGAAGAATATAATAAAATGCAATGTAACATTATTAGGTCAATTTGACCTAAATTTTAAATTGCATTTCATATTTTGCTTGTTCACTGAAATTTTTCTAATGAAAACAAGTGGTTACAATGTATATGGCTACTAGCTCTGCTAGAGTTACACTTGAATCTGATTTGGTGTTCCTTTTTCTGGTTCCAGAAAAACAGAGGGTAGTAATAACATTTTTGCTTCAATGTTGATGATTTCAGAGCAGCTTATTGTTCACATTCCTAATGCAATTGTGTTTTTAATTCATGTTGTAGTGGCACTTATACATTGACATGAAGCAAAGTTCCACAGATTATTGCACCGTTTACTTCCTTGTAGACTTGCAGGGAGTTTTATTAAATCAGTGCCTATTCTGATCCAAGAAATCATTAATATCTCAGGATTTTCTGAATAACCCTGCCTTGTTAGTCTTCTTCAGAGGTATCATAATAGGGGACAAAGTACTCCTGATTTTAAATATAAGTAAGCAAAATGAAATTTGATGTTTATAATAAATAGGGAGAAAGTTTTATTACTTTATATGTGATGTTTTGAAGAATAATTCTAGCTTTACAGTGTTGTGACTGAAATTATCAAATCACATTATGTGATAGCATGCTGTTCAATTGAAAGTTACTGTGTAGATGTATTTAATTTTTTGATGGAGATTGTCTACTTGTTAATGCATGTGTACAGAAATTACTCATGTGTGCACAAGAAAGCTCACACTATTTCAGGTTTCCAGATGAAGTGCTAATCAAAACTAAAAAAACTAGTCAAACGCGTACAAATTAAAAGTATGTAACTTGCTCAAGTAAAATTGCATGCCATAAGCATAAATTATGTAGCATTACACTGAAAGTATATTTTAAATACTTTGTACATATAAAAAGAAAGTGGTTACGATCAACTTTTATTAAATAATTCATGGACGTGGTGTTCTAATTATCATTTCATTGATGTCATTGCATGGGCATTTGCAAACCATTTTTTATTGAAGATCCTGTACTTTTATATACTGTTGTAGGTTCCATGTAATTGCCATTATGAACTTTGTATGTATGTATGTATGTATGTGTGTGCGAGAGTGTGCATGCGTGAAAACAACATTGCACACACGACCATAATGATCACATGCAATAAAACATCTGGAATGTATTTATTAATTTTCATGATTTTAAATTAAAACTCTTAAAAGGATAAATTTGGCATTTTTTAACCTTTTCTGCTAATTCTTTCAGACTGAGGAGAGACAAACCGGTACTATCACAACATGTTACTGTCAGACCTAGTGACATAGCAGACTAGTCAGAGCATTTATTGAGAAAGAACTGTAATTCTTGTAACATGTTTTCACTCAAACAATATTTGAAAAAATTTAAATGGTGAAAAATCCTATTCATGTCAAGAAACTTAAGCAAATTAGAGGGAAAATTTTGCATATTACTAAATTGCATTGCACATCTGCATTGCAAACTAATAGACATTCAATAGCGGCATTATTCGCTCGAGCAGTAGCATTGCAATTCTTGAAATGTACTCAGTCCATTGATTCCTAAATTCTTAGTTCCTGAAAAATAATTGCAAAACATTTTACATTAACTATAAAATAAAACTGATCCTTCAAACAAAAACTGATAGTAAGGAAACGTATACATCTTCTACATGTACAAACCTGAAAGGACTGATAGAAAACTTGTCAGGATGTTGATACAATCCTCTATCTTGTTACAGTTTGTTTTATTACAAAGCTTCATGAATTATTTGATTTACACAAAATTTGCATCAGATTCATTGCAATGTGTGTTAAATCTGTAACAGGAAGTTTATCAAATCCTCAATATCATAGTTATGTAGATTTTTCAAACTTGTCTGGTTTACAAAATGCTGTATTGACAATCAAATTCTGACATTATATGAAATTCACCAAAAACTTAATTACGCTTGCATTCATACACTTTTTAATTATCTCAGTAAAAATTTTATTTTGTTTTTGTACAAGTAATATTCTTTTACAGTGATATACTATATATAGATCACATAATGACATATCCAAAGACAGTCAACCACAAAACTTGAATGGTAAATCAAACAAACTTTACATACTTTTGATATTGAATAATCCTAGGAACAACGTTAATGGCCTGTATTACATTGTAAAAGATCTTCAAAGATCTTTTATAAAAGAAATATGACAGTGTAATAGCCAATTTTTTATAAAAGATTTCTTTTATAAAATTTCTTGGATAAAATGTAGTCTGAAGCGTCAAAGTTTTATCATACATTTGGTAACATGGCATCCGATATAGAAGTATTGCTTCAACCAAAGTTTTAATTGCAGAGTGCGAGCAATTAGAATGTTTATATAATACTGTCCATCCAGACTACAAAAGTAAAACCAAACGAATTGACGCGTGGACACATTTTCCCAAGAAGTGGAAAATCTGGGGTTTGGAAAATGCCCAATTCAGGGAGATAATATTTTTAAACTTCCAAATCACAGGACTCTATTTCAAAAGAAGGAAGAACATCATTTGAATGTTTCCTCATCCATCCTCAAATAATTCATTTCGAAGTTCTTTAATTAATACTTCACAATATGCAACCCAGGGCCTCACCATGGATGAATACCATGGCGTTGTTCTAAGGCCTCAACTTCAAACTCTCTACCTTTTACTTCATCAGCATTCAACATAGATTAGTTATTATAAAACAAAGTAGCACAAACAACTGTGCATTGTCCATTATAAATCGTGAGCAAAACTACATGAAATCTTGGACAAAGTGTAATATGTTTGTCAAATTTCTTTGTCAGTTTTCTCATCAAAGATATAAGTCAACTATCTTTTACAATGTAATACCGGCCAATGAACAACCATTCCAATCCTCAATATTTATGTGACTTAACTAGCAACAAGGTCAGTTCATTGCACATTTGCTAAATAAAATATCCTTATCCAATAGTAATGAGCTCCACTCAATAAAACAGCATACAAGTTCTAGCTTTTTTATTTGCATCAAGTAACAGTTTAATTCTTATACAGATAACTGTACATAAAATACTTTCAAATCTGTATACAAAATTATACATAGTAGATTAAAGTTTTAGAAGTTACTGGAATTACATGATATAATTACGTGCAGAAAATATTTTCTACACTACAGTAAATGTAACAATATGCTACATAATTTAATTCGACAGCCTTTTCTGAGAAGTGTATTTTCATATTGATGAGTTAATGTTTTGGTGTACCATTGCATAAAATTTGTCAGTAAAATCAATGCTTACTAAAAACAACCCAGCCCTTTTAAACCATCTGTTGGTTTGGAGGGCATCACATGATATGATTTTTAATCTTGTAATATCTTCATTTTTTTGTAGCCACCCTTCAAACTACACTTCAAGATATCTTTGTAGAATTAGTAAGAATTACTAAACAAATATAATTTATTTTGATCACATATTTCTCTTCATTAGTTTGCACTCCACATTCAAACATAATCCCAAAACAAAAATGTATAACTATGAAGTGCCAATAAAAAATTACTGTGTATTAATATTCATTATGTTTATAATTAGATGGAAGAATGAACAAACAAAACAAGCAATATACTATCAAACATGAGAATTTTGTTTGCTTAATAGATAATCAAGCCATTTTTAAATAATGGTTGTATGTTTACATTACATTCATGCATGTTTTAGATGCACAAAATTGTCTGCAATTCCAAACTTAATTTCTTGATATTCAGTGTACACAATATACCAAGAATGCACACAATGAAGTGAAGCAGATGCATAAGTTTAACCATGTAATATATGCACACAATTAATTATGTTATTAAAATACAGAAAGTCTTGATTTTCCATTTTGGAAAAGTTTTAACAATACAAAATGTGTTGCAAGCCAACTTCTTGAGAATGAAAATTAAAATATTCTACTATACATTGAAATTTGGTGGAGAATAAGAATACCACAGAATTCTTCCACTGAAAATGGTAGCACTTCAGTAAATACAATACAAAAAAGAACATATCTACCATTGTGAAATTCCTATTTGAGTACGAACACAAAAATATTCAAAGCTATAGGAACAGTAAAGGTTCACAGCTGCATTTCGTTTATTGTCCACATATCATAGTCACAAGTTTCAATGTCTCACATATGAGCAATGTTCATTGTATTAAAAGCATCATCAGATCTTTGAACAAAATCACAGAAAATAACTAAATATAGAAAAACAACATGTATAGAACAAATATCTTCAATCAAATTGGTAATTCAGAAAAGAAATACATTAGCTTTCTCTTAATAAATATTAAGTAATTCTAAAAGAGACTTCTTTCCTAAATAGATGCTCTAAGTATCACAGAGTTCAAAAGGGTCAGCTTGATAATAAAAGTGTGCTAACCTTCCCATAAAAAATGGAATACAAAACACCTACCCTCCTACTATCGTTTGCACCCTTTGCTTTCATTGATTCCAAGAAATAACAGGAGCCTGGAAACCAAAAATATTAACACTGAGTACCTCCACTTCCTGCAGGTCCTCTCTCTGATGCTTCATGAGATTGATTCAGGAACGCAACATTGGAAGCCTTGATTCGTGCTGCAGCATTAGCAGCCATTGAGGGGCACGGAGAGATGCATGGTGTGGAGCAGTGGCTATTGCTCAAATCACATTGGTCTAGCAACTTCAGCAATTCCTCAGCTGTTGGTCCACCAGACATCTGTGTGGCTGGTCAGGCCAAACACAAATATTTCATTACAGGAACTTGCAAGCACTCAAGATGAATCCAGCAACCATTAATTTATCCTGAGATTCATTATCATTAATTTCAAATGGATTGGAAGTAATAGTTTTAAAACTTCGTTCAACACTTCTTGACATGTCTCTCATACATCAACTACAGCAGAATTCATGAAAATAAATTAATGGTTACTTTGGCATGCATTTTTCTTTTTTTAATATATATTTTCTTATATTAATATTCATTTTTCATATGATATGTATTCATCTAAATGTAAAGTTATTAAAAAAAAAAGAAGAAGAAGAAAACTGAACATGAGACTAAGACACTAACAATTTCTTTGAAAAAGAATTAGAGAGTAATGAGAGTTAATTAATTCAAATTAACTCTCGTTACGTCTCTCTTCATATTAATTTATTTTTACTTAAAATAAAAGGGTGTGGCATTTGCATTACTGTACAAAAAACACACCTGGTTCTCCTTTTATAGCCAAATCAAGAGCAGTCGTGAGATCCCACATCTGAATGGCACCATTGCTGTGGCCAGTAAATATGAAACGCCTAGGGCGAGAACCCATACGACTCGATCCTTCACACTCATGCACACAAAACGATGTGATTGTAGTATTATCCACAGCTTTAATAACACAAACTCTGCAAATATTTTGTTTTATTAACATTTCAAATGCATTCAATATTAATTACATATGTATTGAAACAATGGATAAATAATGTTACCTTTTGCCATTTGATGCAAGGCGAACAAAAAGTTGATCTGTTTCAGGAACAACTTTTTGTACAAAAACTTGTTCATCATCTTGTTCCCCATATGGACCTAAAAAAGGAGTTGTGATTTCCATTAATTATTTTATTTACATAATCTCGTTTGAGATGATGTGTAGTGACATCTTACCACAATCATTTCCAGCTGTGTAGCTTATATATGGCTCCACTTCATCCAGAGAGACAATTTTGAAAGATGCCACAGGTGTGGATCCTGGTTGAGTAGATATCATGCCACGAAACCTTGTTACACTCCAAGTACGAACATGGTTATACTCGCTACATACAGACACCAAGAATTTCTCTGACAAAGTAACCTACACAAGGAAAGATTAGTCATATTAATTGGTAAGACTCAACATCAAAAATTAAAACAATTTAAGAAAAAATTCACCTTTGTCACAGGACTCTGATGTACTGTAAAAGTTTGAAAAAGTTGAGGGCCATGACCAACTGTTTCTGGGTGCTGCACAATAACTCTAACAGTTCCTGAACTTGTACCATAAGCAATTTCAATCCAGTTTCCACACAAACCTTTGAAAAAGAAATGCAACATGTTTGGAATTCAACAGGAAATTAAGATGTAATTTCATGGAAACAAACAATACAACTGTTTAAATTAATATTGTGCAATAGGCAATGCCTGATAGACATTAAAGTGATTGTCAAAAATATAATCGCTTTATGCAATTTCAGTGTTCAACAGCATTTACACAAACAAGAACATCGGAAATTACATGCCAAGTGCAATATTCTATACGTATGTTTTTGAATTGCTTGTTTAGAAATGTCACAAAATTTTTTAACAAGAGTGAAGCTAGGCATGCCACAGTTAATACAATACTATTAATAACTACCTTCACAATTAATAAGCTCTTTATTCTCCTTTATTTGCATACAAAGTAAATAGATTACTAGAAACCAGTTTCTTTCTCATTTACCGACAGCAATATATCCTTGTAACACAAAATATATCATACATTTTAGAAAAATAAATCTAATACACTTTGTTATTACACCTAAGTATTGAGGTAAGGTATTCCTTGAGACTTCAAAGCAACTGCTCTACATGGCTCTGTTTTGAACTAAACATGTTGATTACTTCATGTAAAAAAATTCCTGGGCAAATCAATATAAGTATTGTATTTTTAGCAAGAATATATAATTCTTTCCATTAATAAATATACAGTCACATGTGAATAATTGTCAATCATTTATCTTATATTACTTTCGTAATAAAAATTACATTAAATTACTTTATGTACTGATGTTAAATGAATGCAAATCTCTGTACTTTAAATATTGTTAGTCATTGGTGACAAAAAACATTAGAATATTGAGTTACAGTTTAGAAGGACCTGTAGTCCCGTACCTTCCCTTCAAAAATGTTTCTTTTATTTTTTTGCTGGGTCAAAAAACATTTTAGAGTAAGCTAAATATTTTGGGTCATTCCTTTTTAAGTGGTTCAGAATTAAATAAATTGGTCACCTCACCATCACAAAAAATTAATGTTTCAATTGTTTTAAAAAAATTTAAAGGTTAATCGTACTCGATACATAAATGGTCGCTATTTTTGTTTTAAGCTGCGTGCCATTTCTCATGTTTTTAAACATTTACGTTTTGCAAATTACTCTGCGCTAGATAGTTGTAGATTTTAAACTAAAATTCACTGGATTCTGTAAACTATGGCCTAAAAATGAAAGTGATATTTATGTACCTAATATGTTTTTATTTCGGTAATGTTTGCAATGAAATCTATCGATTGCTAATGAACAAATTTCAATTTTTAGCGAGTAGGCACAGCCTTAATTTTTTCTGTGCTTTTATTAAATGCACATAACAGTGTTGTTACTTTACCTAAAACCTCGATGATAAGTAGCATGCCAGTTAAAAATTACCTCCTCCTAGAAATTGGAATTTTGGATTATTTCTAAATTTTCAACTGTAATCTCTCTTTTGGGAGGAATTAAATAAAAAATTTGAATTTTGCACATTATTGCTATGATACCAAACTGCAGTATATATTTCAAATTTGAGATCAAACTCAAAGTTTAAAAAAAAAAAAAAGTACACCTGCATGAAAAATAATTCATTTGCACATAAAGGAGAAGTGGTGAAAAATAGTAATCATTATTTTGCAGTCATTTTGAACTCTTGATATGTAGTGGTATTTTATCATGGTTTCTGATTGTGGCAAAAAACAATTAATGGATTTTAGTACTTCAAGTTTCTGACAAGATCCTTTCCACTAAAATATTAGAATTACGTTTTTGAATTTCCTCAGTTTTTTGAAGACATACTAGAATGTATTATTTATATACTAGAGTATATTTAATATTTGCAAAATTTGAATGTATTAAGTTTTGATTGCTGTAAACTAGCCTTCGTTACAGACAGCTAGGTACTACCCCTATGGTATCACAGGAATTTTGCTACAGTTTGATGCAAAGAAAACTGACATTCAATAACTAGTCCAAAATATTCTTTGTGATAGCAATATGTTCAGATAAAGTTCTTTTTGTTAGAGTATTTGCTTGAAGAAATTATAATTGTTTTAAAACTACAGCAGACTGTAATGTCTAAACTCTAGTCATATTCTGACGGTAGGTTCATTCAGGTACGTTTCATCTTGTCATCAGTAAATAATTTTATCAATCAATATTTTTAAAAAATATTCCCATAGTTTTGCAACTATCATCTTTTCAGTTCAGTCTTGTATCACCAAATGCTTGTCACAAGTGTTTCTGGAATAGAGACCTCTTCAAACATACCAACTATGGCAATTTAGCTTAAACATTCTGGCCAATTCCTATTATTCTATGAGTTTTGCATTCTAGAATTTCCAAAAGATTCTCATAATCAACTTTAGTTCTGGCACCATTAATCATTAACTTTGTGTTCTGGTAGGCACCAAACAGCATGAATACCAGAAATCCATGCAACAACTTGTCATTGTGGTCTTAACTCACAAATTTTGATTTTAGTCTTTACTCTTAATTCCTAAACAAAGAATTATCTATTGTCTCAGAACCATGACACCATTTTCCTGAAGTGAAACAATCCTTTAACCCTGGCATCCAATAGTCAACTTCAAAAAAACTTGTAACATTCTCTTTTGTTTCTTCATTTTCCAGCTTTGATGCTTTCCTTTTTTGTAATTCAGGAAAAATACCCTCCTATTTAAACTGATCTCTTGTTAATTTTACCATACCTTCTGACACTTCAAATTCATTCTTTAGTTCAGTTTCAAGAACTGTGAAGTAAACTGATGATTTTAATTTTATATTCTTTCTTAAGGACAGCACATTTTCCTTTTAGTTTCTCTATCAACTAATTTTTGTAGTCAAAATAAACCATTTCCACGTTAGCAGATTTAGGTTCTAATGTCCTATGTCCTTTTCACAATAAGTTTGAATGGTAAAATTATATAACAAGCAGATATGTTTATTTATAATAAAATATTAATTGTAAACCAAGGTAGATTTGAGTTCAAAGCAGCTGGAAACTAAAATGATTTCTCCTTGTCATCACTTTTCTCCAATGACAAAATGAAGCAATTTACCTGTGAATTTACGATATTTTTCCCATACTTAGAAATGAAACTCAAAGTTGAAGTTTATATTGCAGTTTGGTATCATAGCAATCTTGTTTTGGTGTGCAAATTTCAAAGTTTAAAATTTCAATTTCTAGGAAGGTGTAATTTTTAAGTGGTATGCTACTTATCATTGATATTTTATGTAAAGTAGCAAAACCTGTGTGTAAAAGCATAGGAAAAATTGTGACTATTCCTTCTTTGAAAAAATACTTTCTGAATATCGACAAGAATTCATTCATGATCAATAGTTTTTGTCGCAAATATTACCTGAATAAAACCCTTTTAGGTAAATATCATTTTAATTTATAGGACTGAGTTTACTGTATTGAATGCATTTTTGTTTAAAAATCTACAATAACAAATCACAGAGTAAATTACAAAATCGTAAATGTCTCTAAACACAGAAAATGGCACTTAAAACAAAAATGGTGACTTAAACAAAAATGAATGCCCTTTGTGAACCATGTACAATAATTATTTTTAAAGAAAATGGGTTTAAACAACAAAAACAAAGGAATTTAAATATAAAGTATGCACCTTTTTGAGACGGCCGAGCAACCAGTATTGAATCACTTCTAATGGATTGACCCTTTTCTAAGGAAATCTTAAATATTCCTAGCTCCCTCAATTTATGACAATGAACCTGAAATTAAATTTAAATTCCACTGTTACATTCTACTTCACTTTCCAATTTTCTTTTTAAAAAAAGGTAACAAAACTTGAATTTTTCTTAATTTACTTTAGAATTGAAGCCTGTTCAAATAATAAATTATGTATAACATCTTCAGAACTATTTTACTTCCCAGTTACAGACATCCCTTTCCCAAATAATGAAGATATATTGAACCACCCTAACAATAATTGTGAATTTTCACTCCTCAAAATGACCATTACCAAACATGCACTGAATAAATTATGTACAAAATTAAGAATTTAAAGAAATATACATCTATTTTGTATTTAGAAATATCAAAACTCCTTTTACATCAAATTTTGAGAGAAATTTATTAGAGCCTTACAAAATCTGATTAATAACTGGCAAGTGATTATTGGCCGTTCAAATTTCCAAGTAAGTCTCAAACATCAGGAAAACTCTGCCCTTCAAAGTTGCTCTAAGCGATACTTGGGATTTAAATCTCTAGTAAGAGTTGACGCTTATTTTAAGCTAATTCCATTTGAAGTTTCTAAATAAATTATTGCTGAAACTAAATGCATCTTTTTGTGCATGAAATATATACATGAGAAAAGAGCACAAATTTTTCTGACAACAGGATTCACAGATGAAGAAACAAGAAGAAAACTCGATAATTGAAAAATTCTTATGGCAATATCTTCCACAATCCTTACAACATCCTTTGGAAATATTTAATGCAAATATCTAAAAATTTTCAAATTCAAATCTTTTCCCCACTTTGCATACAATTTGTCATGTTTTGTTCATCGAGCAACGAAATCTTGACAATGGAGAACATTAATTTATTTTGTCAATTCTCCAAGAAAATGCAGCCATAATGCAAATAAATTTTTAAACAAAATTATCCTATTATTTTCAATTAGTATAATAATGAACAAGTGAGCAATTAACTAATTTTGAACTTCAATTTCTTTAGCTTGAAGCTGGAAGGGGAAAACTGAAATTTTTTAATTCTGTTTTCTCAAAATTTCATGGGGAAAGAAAAACACATACAACAATCCAAATACTAAATACAAATGAAATCTCCAACATGTAATGGGAACAAGGAGGAGAGAGGATAATGCAAAATGGAGAACAAAGAAAGAAGACTGAAGAACAAATAAACTAATTGGCAGATTGTATGAAAGTCCACTCAGACATGTACGCACAATGATCAAGGTACACAAGAAAAAAAGATTTTGACAAGAATAAGCATTTCAAAAGCTACAATGATCAAGGTACACAAGAAAAAAAGATTTCAACAAGAACAAGCATTTCAAAAGCTAATTTAATGATGCATGCCACAAAAAGCAAGAAATGTGTATCAAAACTTCTTCACAAAGGCCTTTTTATTTAATGAAGTACTGACAACAGACTTAGCTCTTTATAAGATGGCAATTCTTTCAATTCTAATGCACACAGTTATATATGAAAAGGCTAGGGATACTAATAAAAACATTTCTGTCACATTTTATGAATTAATAAATGCCTTTCATTTTATTTCCATTATTTCAAAAAGTCTAAGTTCACTGCAGCAAAACTGTTCGGTCTGCTGCAATGGCACAGGTCAAAAAGCAATGTGAGCAACATGCATGTGACAGGAAGGTAATGAGATACAGCCAAGTGGTTAAGCTGAGTATGTGCCCAGAACCTCAAAAATTGAGAGATTATGTGATACTACTGTGATTTTACTATGCAAAGTGCATACTTTCCAGTACAAATAATTTTCAACATTACACTACATTAGCAATATGCAATTTTTATTTTCTTATTTAAAAATTAATTGTACCATGATATAATATATACTTTATTTGTATTCATAATTTCATTTAAAAATTAAAAGAGGCTGTCTCAAAATTTATTTTCTTTTTCTATATCAGAACAAAAAAACAACAAAGATTTGAAAATTTATATTATAAATCAAATAGCTATGATGTCTTATTTTGAATCTGTATTAAATCCCAATTAGCATTTAAGAATAAATTGTGAATTATGATATCCAGAAACTGAAGTCAAGAATGAAACTTTTAACAAATCATATGTAATATATATGTATATATGGCCATATGGAAGTATAGCTGTGACACTAGGAACAAAGCTGCTCTCACGCTCAACTGCCTTGGCCACCATGTGCCAAATCAAAGGACAATCAGATCAATCATTACCTTCCCTCCCCCTCTCTGGTGCTAGCATGAAACACAAGGATGCTATGTAAAATGCTACAATGTATGGAAGTTATAAAAGATGCACAATTAAACCTAATGTTCATAAAATTAACTCTGGACAAATATTTGGGCATGGAAAATATTAGGTTTATCTATCACTAAGAGTATACACAAACACCCACACATACATACATACATACATTTATTTAATAAATTCATAATAAAAGTAAAATAAGTTTCATTGTGCATCCATGATATCTACATAGTGAATGCATCTAATTCTCAGAAATGCTCTCGGAAGATATCAGCTGCTGGTTTGAACAATTTCAGAGCATAAGAATTATCTAAACTTTTACTTTTTACCATCCATCTCAACATGTAAAATCCAGCAACAAGAAATGTCTACAAAATATACAGATATTTATTATGAAAATTAAAAGGCATTCTCATAAAAGTTTACATACTTATCTCGTGAACTCTTATAATTAAGCCAAAATTCAATATGCAACTATCAACCAACCACAGAAATTCCAAGACCAAAAAATGTCTATTCCTTACCATTCCTAAACTTTCCTATTGTAGTATTTAAATTAATGAAAGAGAGAATTCTGATATTCAGAAGCCACGTAATATGCTGGGGCAGTTATACTCTTTATTAATTCTTACCTGATACCATGCCAATTCTCTGCCATGACAGAGGAACTTCTGTAACTTTGCAATGCATCAGTAAAGTATCAACCTTTTTAGGGATCAGCTAAAGAATAGCTTTCTCGCCTAAAAAGTACACCTGCTGCACTGCCCCAACTTCACTATTGTCAATTAGCATATATCCAGTAATTATTGTTTTGAAATCTATTACATGCATCTAATCTTCAGAGTATTATTCTGCTGGACTATGAAAAACATAATGAGGGATCATGTAAGTGAAAAGTAATTAAGTAATGGTGACATTAAATATACTATTCAATTACATGCTCTTACCAGTGTTCTCAATTATTCATTTTCTATCAAACAGAACACAGCAAGAAAACAAATGAATAGTGCGTCCCTTGCACACCTTTGGAGTAAACAGTGCTTTGGAGTAAGCCTTTAGTATTCTTATTCCCCCTCAATAGCAAATAAAACTATGGATATTCTGGTTAAAAGTCAAAGGAGTACCTTACATTCCTTCACAAAAAATTATATTTCATTCTAAACTCCTACTCGTTCAAATAATACCTCAATGAACACTGAAGATGGCCTAAGAAATATTAAGTTTTCAATGAGTCATCAAGACAAGTGCAAAGTTCCTTAAATTTAACTAGACCCCTATCAAAACTTTCTTTGCTTAGTAGGGATAAATTTTACACTACACATTCACTGAAAACTTTCTGGGTCAAATTCAAAATTCTTGAATCACAATTAACATAAATTAAATACCCATTTCTTGCATACTGTTTTCACCTACATTTCCCAAAAAGAGGTAATTCATATATAGTGAACTACACATGATTAACACATCCCAAGTTCATTAATGTTTTAGTCAGGTCAACTTGCAATTTTTTAAATTAATTTTTTTTTTAATTTTAATTTTAAAAAATTTTCAATAAAAAATAAATTATAACATTAATTTGATTCTGTAAATTCATTCTACTTTTTTTTAATACTAGGAATATCTCATCAGAAATGAAACCCTGAAATTAAATTCTGGCATTAATAACAAATAAAAACACAAAGTTCACAAAATTTTGTGATGGTTTTTTTTTAAAAAAATTTTTTATTATCTGGAGAAGGCTACATGAAGTTAATCATGGACAAAGGTGTTTTTTTTAAAAAACACACCTATTTGTCAAAGATTGACCCCCAGTCATACAAAATTAAGAGAGCTGCCAATCAAAATAAATTCAGAAAATCTTACATGGTGTTACTGTATTTTGCAAATCCCTCAATCCCCGAACTCACTCCCAACCACCTGTACCAAATTCATTCCAATTACCCAATTGCATGCCACTAAAACTACTGAATTGTACTGCCATATGTTTCAATAGCACCAAATTCTGTAGCATGTGTGTTCAGATTGGTCGTTTTTTAATTTTTTATTGCTTAGGAACAGGTCTTATCCAAAAGATCTTTTTTTTGCAGCACCTTAAACATAAGTAATAACAAGCAAAAAAATTTTAAAAATTAAAAAGAGAGAGAGAAAGGGAAAGAAAGAGAGAGTGAGAGTGTTTCTATATTGCTCCAGTTGCTCAAACTTTCTTATTCAATTGTTGGGATGCAAGAAATTATGTTATAAATGTTTATACAATTAAATGTTTTTAATTGAAATAATTCAAGGCGTTGTCAGTGCTAACAATATTGTTTACTTTAACAAGAGCAGCTTTCAATGGCTTAGCCATCATCATCAGTTTTCTGATACAAGAAAATATAAACAAAAACATTACAATTAAAGAGTACGGAAAGTTCATGATTATATTATTACATAATTTTTATTTTGAAAACATCTTAAGAAATGAAAGAAAGTAAGAATTACTGGAAGAAAGAAGGGGTGGAGAGCTAGATCGTTTAATAATACATTTATTTTGCAAATCTATGCAAGAAAGTGAATGAAATAAACATGTAAAATTTTTGTAACAGAAAAATATGAAAAGTAAGTTGAGCCATTTCTTACCTGGTGTATGGAAGCCACAAAAACAACTACATGGGTTTGGGCGGGCCTAGCAGCTTAAGTACCGGCTGTAGGGGGGGGGAGAGGGTTAAGGGTCTGGGTGCAGTGTGTTGTGCTGGCCCTGAAGAGTGTGGTGTCAAATAATAATTTTAGAAGAGAGGAGGGTTAGTTTATGCTTACATTCAGTAGGTGCTCTGATTATTATTTGATACCACACTCTTCAGGGGCAGCACAGCGCACCCCACTCATGCCATTAACCCTCCCCCTAACCCACAGCCGGTACTTAAGCTGCTAGGCCTGCCGGAACCGACGTAGTCTTTTTTGTGTTTTCACACAGCAAGTAAGAAATGGCTCAACTTACTTTCCACATTTTCTATTACAAAAATTGTACATTTATTTCATTCACTTTCTTGCATAATTTACAAAATAAACATCTAGCTCTCCATCCCCTTCTCTCTTTCTTTCTTTCTTTATTCTTATTTTCTTTCATTTCTAAAGATTTTTTAAAAATTAAAATTATGTAATATATAATCATGGCCTTTTGTACTCTTAATTTTAATGTTTTTGTTTATATTTTCTTATATCAGAAAACTGATGATGATGGCTAAGCCATCGAAAGCTGCTCTTGTTGAAACAATATTGTTGGCAATGACAACGCCTTGAATTATTTCAATGCCAACGACAATTCACCGCTAAACCAATAAATGTTTTTGGCCTATTCTCATCATCAACTCCTCTCTTAATAAGGCCAGTGCTAGCTAAAATGAGGACTCTATTCACACAAAACATTCAACAAGGCAGATGCCAGAGACCCAGCACATCATGCTGTCATAGCTCTTCTCAATGAGAAAAAGACATGACACACAAGGGGGTTGGAATTTCAGACACTGCAACAAAAGATCAGAAATGAACATGCTTTGTTCATAACAACTTTAAATGAGACCATGAGAAAAAAAGATAAAGGGTTTAAATAAATAAAAAAAAAACAACTAAACAAAAAGGGGAAATTCTGACATGTATAATGATAATGTATAAAACTTTTTAATATTTCCACAACAAGAAAACTCAAAAATTTGTGTTGTAAAAAAACTGGAAATCAAAAACAAAAAAAATCACAATTTTTTTTTTTTTTTCCTTTAAAAAGAGCTTTGTTTCTACATCAAAGAAATTAGAAAAGAAGACATTTTTTCAACTTTATGTCCTTTTTTTTTATGTACACAAAAGCTTTATATAATCACTAGTTTCTCAAAATCACAACATTTTTTAAGTATAAGTGAAGCAGAAATGACATATTTTCATAAACATTCAAACAGCTTCAAAATTTTTTTTAGATCCTTAATAATATTCCAATAATATAGTTAATTAATCAAGGTTCGAAAATTAATCAAGGTTCAATTAAGGTTCAAAAATTACGAAAATAGGAAAAAAATTTTTTTTTAATTAATCAATAACATGAATATTACAGTAACGATAAGTAAACTGTTTGATTAATTGATATGTTTTCAAAATCTGGTATTCTGCAACATTTTGTGTAGAGTTTGTGAATATTTGACGTAAAAATTTTTTTTTTTATATTACAATAAATTTTGTTTAAAGTTTTGGATTTATAGATTCATTTTTTAATTTTTTTCAAGAGCTGAAATATTTATAGATTAAAAATGATTTTTTCTTGAGTGAAATTTTTAGTATATACTAAATTATAATACTCTCATTAATATTAGTTTTCATTTACCCATTACAAATTATACAGAAAGTCTGATTTGTATTGTAATGTAATGAGTATTTTGTTTCTTATGCCTTTTTTTCTTTTTTTTCCCCTTTTCCTTTTCTTTTTTTTTCTCCCAAGTATATTACCTGTTGTAAATTACAATTACGCAGTCCAACAAATCTTAGAATTGTTAAAGTAGAATCAAAATTTGTTATACTTGCTTATAGAAATGGTTGCAACTAAATTCTGTCTTAATATTTCCACTTTGAAAATAGAAATTTGTATTTATGTTTCCCTTCCAAATGCCTTTCTTTTTTCAGTTCAAGCTTTTTATGAAATAGGTCTTTTCAATGATTTTGCAAAGTACTTGAAAATACTATAATTATATCACCATACTGTAAACTCTCTATAACCCAGTAACTTCTTTGGAATGAAGAACTCCCTGTAACACAGTCTTCACTTTGTTTTGGCTGGTTTACCTCAACCTCTCCATTGACACTCCCTCCCCACAAAATAAAAACTCTCTGCAAGGAAAGTACGTCCTCTCTCTCTTTAATCAAGTTAGAAAAAGTTTTTATAATCTATCCTCTGTTTCAATAATAAAATTAGACAGTTTTTGAAACAAAACTGCAGTAGAACATAGCAGATAAAAATGTTGAGCTAATTTCTTAAATTCCCAGCTGCAGACTTTAAATGTAGTACAAATCCAAAAACATCATCCTTGTACTCCATATTGCTTATTATCAGAAAATTCAGCAAACTTAACAGAAAGCATAATAAATCCCCTAAGTACCCCCTCTAAGAAGCCTAGAAGATAACCATGTGGGAGGCATCTCTCTTATGCATCCCATCATGTGTGAATTTTGAAACGTTTTGCTTCAGAGTATTAGCCAAGTCCTGGCTTGAGCCAAACCATCTCACAGGCAATAATCCTTGATTTGGGGGAATAGGAATAAAATCACATTGTGATATACCTAGTTTGAGAGGATGTTCCAATACTTAATATTCCCAGTATAGGACATCCCTCCATAGTGTCTACTGTATACGCTCTACCATAGTCTTCTAAAGTAAAGGTGTTTTTGAGAAGATCCAGGGTTTGGCAAAACACTGTAAATTTAGTATTTAAATACTTCACCAAAATACTTCATAAATAAGTATTTAAATACTTTCACCAAATACATTAAAAATTTTAATTTTAAATATTATAAATTTTCAAATATAAAATAATATCAAAAATATGTCTAACATAAAGAAATAGGATTTACTTTTAAAACAACTAATTTTTCAAACAAATCATCAGACAATAAACTAGTTGCAAATCTACAAAACCTGCAAAAGAAAACAGTCATTCAACTGGCTTGAATGAACATAAACTAGTGTTATAACTCAGCTGGAGTTTTGGTCACGAAAAAATGTAGAAATAGGCAAAATAGGCATTTAAAAGTGTGAAATAGGCATTTATAAAGGCACTGTATGTTTTTATTATCCTTATTTACGTTCTTGAGTAAGAAGTTTCTGAAGTAAACAAACTTCTTACTCAAATAATTACCGTCATGGAAGGTTTGCTTTCATCATTGTTCTCACAAATCCTTGTAGAAATTCTTTCTTTCATTGTTGGACGACTCGGACAAAAAAGATTGAATTGCAGTAGCTACCTAGTTGCTTTTCATTAAATCCAAACTGATATACTAATGCTGCACAGTACAATTTTTTCTCCCATTTAATTTAAACATGAGTGAAAAACATTGTAGGCTTTTTTTATCATCATGCATAACAAAAATTTTGTAACTAATGGTGTTACATTTTCTCACATTATTGGCACACATTTTCTCACATTATATCTAAAAATAAATGTCAAAATTTGCAATTTACAAAAATTGAAAATTCAACAAAAATTAGACCTGAGCCATTCAAGTGTCCCTTGCTCTATCCATGGAAAAAATTGAAGCAAACATTTGTAGTGGTTTTTGTGAATTACTTTAATAAATTGCATGAATTTTAAGCAGAGATTCTTCAAAAAACACTCGTTAAAAAAAAAAATACATTGCCATTTTTAACGATCTGATTTTTTAGAAAATATTTAAGAAAAAAAGCTCTGTATTCGATACTGTACTTATGTAATGTTACTTTATGCAATTTTCAAAAGTGCAGAGTTCACGGGAAAAATGGAACCGCCTTTGATACATACGAGGAGAAAATCTTAAGGAGCCATTTTTGAGTAAAAAATGGTTTATAAATTCGAAGTAACAAATAATATGACTACCACCAGCAATTCTGCACGTTTCATATGAAATACCTGCACTGTGGTGGCAGTAAAACAGAACATAGATTTATCAATAGTAGTTTTGATTTTCTCTGTAATCTGCAGGATAAAAAGGAAAACATACATTTTTTAAAATTTTTATTAAAGATAGTAGAAATTTGATCAATAAATATGAGAAAAGGCCACATTTAGGTATTTAAACACAAAATAGGCATTTATTAGTGAAACAGGTTTCTATAGGCACTATAAAATTTGCATGTAATACTCCTAACGCATCAAAACGAATAAGTAACCTAAAATATTGCATTTTCCGTCGGAGGCAAAAATAGGTAAATTGCCACAGCTTAGTTATAATGAATAAACGTTTCTTTTATTACGGAATAATTGTCCAGCATTTTTAATAATTTACATTTATCATTTAAAAATGAGGAAAATCCAAAATCAACAGCTGAAAGCAGCTTCTATTTTTGTTTCAATGAGGTGCATTCACTAGCGGAATCAAATAGAAAGAAACTACCCACGTTCTCACCCATCTTCTTTTTATCTGTAATTGCAGTATTTCTGTTTTTAAATACACCTACTTTAAGTATTTAAATATATCTCTAAAATACAGTTTTTCAAATACAAAATGCATTTCAAATACAAGTATTTAAATACTGCCATCCCTGAGAAGATCTATACATTATTCCCCTAATAGCACATAAATGCCTCTGCAGTAAGTTTCTGTAGTATCCAGCTGTCTCCATTCCCCTATTGCCCTGTGCAAGTCACCGCTTGCTGCATTGCTTGCCCCAAGGCTTCCACATGACCACCTCTAGCATTTCTAACCTGGAGAATGGCAATTTTGATATAAGCCTTCTTGCTGCCATACATCTATTCTACACAACTCCTATATTACTACTGAACTACCTTTACCCTGTGCATGATAAATGTAGAACATACTGCTATCAAGAGACCTGGACTTCAAGTGTCATGTCTTCCCTGTATAATTATATAGTACAACTGTTCTAACACAAGAAAAAAATAGTTGTCATGACTTTTTAAGCACCAACCTGCATATTTTACAGGGTAGCCATTTATTTCCTGGGACAAATTTCCCTGACTATTCCCAGTAGACGTTTATATTTTTTTATGAAAAGATTTTTTATTTCACACTTTTTAAAGAAAGCCAGCCCAATAATGAGTCAGCTCTCTGATTTTGCTATGAGAAAATGTAAATAAACAATTTTTTCTCAAAAATAATAACTGAGCAAAAAAGAATGGTATACTAATGTTTTTAAGAAATAAAACCTAGTTTTAAAAGCCTCAAAAATTGTCCTCAACTCCCAACAATTCTTCTAAAAATTCCCTGATGTTTCCCCCGACTTTTCCAGAGAAACAAAATACCCCAATTTTTTTCTGTTTTCCATGTTTTCCAGAAAGTGGTCATCCTGTTTTAACATGACTAGACATTTCCCTGGGTTTGCCCTGAAAACTTTCAATCCTCTGTTTTCCCTCGAGTGTTCCAGATTCACCTGTTTTTTACAAAATCACCGAGATAAATCATCCACATGGAAGAATATCTTTTTTTAACTAAAACCAGGTATCTTTTACTAGTTGGGCACTAATCATTACCAATGGGACAAGCTCTAAGCTCCTGACTGGTCTACTAATACGTGTGGTGGAGAAGTGCATGTAAGTGTAAATGTGTGAAAGTAAGGAGTGAAAGTAGGACAAGGAAGAAGAAGGAAAGATCGTGCATGATGAGTGGCCCCATTTTTTAGGGTCCTGCTCTGGGGCATTCACCTGGTGTTAATTGGAGAAACCATGGAAACTAGATTTCTCCTCCAGACAGTGGTTGAATTTGACTTAGCTATCTATCCATCCTGCCACTGTCAAGTCTCAAAACCTAACATCTCCCAGTGACATCAACTGACTCCCTAAACCACTCAAGCTGTTAAGCAAACTAGTTTTGAAGACGCGGCTGAAGACTAGAACATGGTACAACCTAAGGAAGTCATTTAAACTAGCACTTCGCGCTGCTCCAGCAAGGAGGAAATCTACACGGGAGAGGTTGAGGGGTGGTTGGGTGATTATAAGGGGAACCTATGAGTGGGGAGGGGTAGTAAGCAATATACATAACTTAATACATACTTACAAAAAGCAAAGCATGGGCTATTGCACCAGCAAAGTTGCCATATGTGCAGCCCAATCCTTTGACATGGGTGATTTAAATAAATTTTAAAAAATACACTACTGAAATAATTTTAATGGTTCATAATTGCTCATGAACTTGATGTCATAAGTTAGAGGAGGCAATTTCACCCTAGAATCTTGCTGGAGCTCCATTACGAAATAGTGCTGCAATCGTGGGGTGCCTCAGTGATAAAGCTTGTAGTGTTCTTTCTTCACAATGCGTTTGCAGCTGCGCAGTTTCAATTCTCAAGGCTTTCTTTCTTAAGTTCTTACAGAAGTGCTTTCTTATGAAAGTGAATTGGTAATTATGCGGTGGATAGACTCAAGGATGTTTATAGTGAAAGCCTGAGCCTCCCCATGACTTGGATCCCGGCAAGCAAAGCGAGAAAACTTGTCTTTGAAAGTAATTTGACATTACAATGCAGCAGGGACAAAATGTATTAAGGGCGAGCCATGAAAATTGCCTATCAGTAAGTTTTATTCATTTCTATCAGAGCGGTTAGTGTAATTTGAGGGAGGACTTAAGGAGACTCCCCTCCTCCCCATGATGTTTCACCAAGGGTGTGCCATCTCCCTTACTTTAACCGAAGATGCAATTCACATTCTGTAGAAACTATACAGCAGGACCATCTGTTGAAAGAGTAAGCGAATACACTTCAGATCAGATTCAAACCTGTGGCATTCTCCCACAGAAGAGAAGCATGAGCAAGCAAACCTAGAAATGCTCTGAAATAGGCAAATAGTGTTGAGTTGTTTCATTAATAGATATTTATTAAAATCATCTGTTGTTACCTAAAATGGAAATTAATCCCTCTGCATATTACAATACCCTGAATGTCACTGTTTGAAGTAATCTATCAATGCATCCCATCACAGAAAGATATTAAATTAACAGTAATCCCCTTTTCATTTTATTAAAATACAGTTCAAAAATTGCTTGAAGTGAGTACTTAATAAAGGTCAATCTATGAAATGTGACAAACCGTTGACTACTTAGCTAGATGGCCACTGAAAAGTGGGCCATGTGTTATGTAAAAATCAATTCCAAGGAAGATTGACCATTAACAGAGGTGACAATTTAGTCAGGGTGACCATTTGAACAGTTTCATTGTACTTAACAAATAGATTTCTTTACAAATGCCATGAATTAAGAGTAAAGTTCAAATTGTACCTAGAGATGATAGAAATCATGCCGGTTTTGTAATATTAAGAAAATGGGCAAATAAAAAGTCAGTAGTAAAAGTCTCTTGTAAGTTAAAAGTATAAAATGATAAAACATGTTTGGCTTTGAAGATTAGTCCCGAATCAAGATTTTTTAAGTATTATAAAACGCAAGACATATTTATTCTTAAATAAAAATCATAAAAGGAACTGTGGAAATAAAATAATGTCTAAGTTCTTCAAAGTTCTTTCCCATTTAACTACAGAAAATGTAAAAATATTTCTAAATGTATTTATATAACTAACTCAAGCTGTTGCCTAGAGCCCAGTGTTTACTCAAACATCTTATATTAGAAGACCACATCCCTTAATAATGTCGATGAACCCAGAATTTGACATACATTATAGATGAAAATATTTCAATTATTTATTCTTTTCAGATCAATTTTTACCTACAAATGTTGGAAAGCATTTTGTATGTATTATCATTTGGCACCATGGTGAACAAAATTCTACAGGAGTCAAATAAGAAATATTATCCATTTTACTAAATAATAACTACAAAAGAAAGTGAAGTAACTTACTGGTTTTTGGAGTAAGGTACACAGATATGGCTGTAATAGGATCATTTGAAGGATCACGATATAATTCAGTCACTAACAAATCATTATCTTTCATTCTCAAAGGAAATTTCTGCATATCTGGAAAATAAACACATTTAAGGGAAAATATTGAATAAATATCAGCAGGTTTATTAATAGTACGCTTGTTTCACAATTTTTGTTTTAAATAAATTTGTATGATTTTTGAAAATTTGTTAACTGCTTACCAATGTAATAAATTGAGCCATTATTGCAACCCAATAACAGGAAAGACCCCGCAGTATCAAAAGAAGCAATTGGAACCACATCCTGAATTTGCCAGTGTTGAGTCATTGCATGCCATACACCTATTTTACCAGTGGGTGACAATGCCACAAGCTGGCTCCCAATAAAAAACAAATACTCTACTCTGACATGAAGGTTAAATGTTCCTGGAAAACAAGGATTTCATGAACAAGTAGAAATATATGAATCTACCTAATGTGACATTTTAAAACATCTTATTTCTGGTCTTCATAGCAGAAACAGAAAAAATGAGGAAAAAGATGAGAAAACAGAAAATATTTTCCTATTAAATGAAGCAAATTAAATACCGGACATCTTCAACTTTCTAAAATTTACAGATTTACTGATAGCACTGTTTTAAAACCACACAGTTTAATAACTACCTATATTAGTTCGAGTTCCGTCTTCAGACACACCCCATAAGCGAACTTGACTACCATAAGAAATTGCAACCATCTTTGAGGAGGCTTCTCCACCACCACCTTGTCCTATTTTAGCATTGATAGCAATACGCTCAATGCAGCTCTCGATGTGAGGACTAGTAAATGCATGCTGCCAGCCACTTGAATCTTTCAGTCTGAAACATCAACATTAATTAAGCAGAGAAATTCATTTTACTCACAAAAATATAAAATCAAACCTACCTATAACAGGAGACAAAATGAGCGTATGCTACAGCAATCCAGTTATGGTGTGCTTTAATGATCTGGACACGTAAAGGATCAGTCCAACTGGAGCCTGCAAATATATAACTTACAAATACGAAAAACATAAAACTTTAATACCCCCCAAAAAATTAAAGGGAATTCACAAGAATAATTAATGAATCAACAATTTGCAAATATTTGGTCCACAATTACTCAAGTACTTCAACAAACAGTTCATAAGTGTTTTGTAATGACTAGACAAGGCAAAGGAACACACCACATGGGTGCAATACAAAGACAAAAGAAAAATATACTTATTTCAATGTAAGGTGCACGTGCCTTGATGTGTTCCAAACACCAATCCCACATCATTTCTAAATAATTTGTTCAGATCTGCAGACGAATTTCGAGTGTGCCGCAAGTCTAATGAAGCAGCTCTTGAATGCCCAACCGCAGAGCGCCCTGCCATGTTACGAATGTCTGTTGAGCTTCGAGACGCAACTGTCGCACAACCATTTGAAGCTACACGCAAATCTAAGGATGAATTGCGGGAATGGCCTGGTGCTCCCGGGTGCTGGAGGGCCGATTGTGGATGTGCACCATGAGTATGAGGTCCAGGAAGAAGAGGAGAATTCACATGAGCAGAAGGAAGTATACAGTTGCTTCCAGCAGATGAGACTGAAGGGCCAGGGATAGGAAGAAGGGGTCCAGACATAGGGGGACCTGGAGCTGGGATGCTTGGAGGAGGAGGACATGGTGCACTGGAACCTACTGAAGGACCAGCATTAATTGCATTGCAGTTCACTTCGGGAGGAATTCTCACAATGGAACCTGGTCGAGCAGTGTGTACCGCAGCATTATTCTCTCCCGCAGAGGAAGAAGATGAAGATGATGATGCCGTGCTAGGTTCTTGAAGTGGAATACCTAAAAATAATTTTTACTAATTAAAAATTACAATACTCAATACAATTCAACAAAGCAATGTAAGAGCAAATAATTACTCAAGGTGATATTTTGAAACTGAAGCTTCAATTATATTCAATATATGTAATTAAAATTGTATCCAATTCAAGGATTTATCTTCACAAAAAAGTATGTCAATATGTCATACATCAAAAAACAATATTTTAAGTGATTTCTTTATAATCCTTAATCATACATACATGAAGGAGGTAGATAACCATAGAAGAGAACATCACCACAAGATGACTGACTGAGATCTTCACAAAGAACCAATCTTTTCACTAATGGAGTGATTCCATAGAACTCGGCTTCATGTCGAAACGCTCGAATATCAACACTCAAGTCTATGTCACGAGTGCGTAAGTAATTCAATATTGTAGCAAATAGTTTCGGATCTCGATCTATAAATATTGCACCCGTTTCATCTCTTAAACTTGATATTCTTCCACTGAGTAACGCCGTGAAAAAAGAGTCAGGAACCCACATCAACGTGTGTCGCGATGTCGAAAACCTGCAAATATTTTATTAAGAACATTAATTCGAGCTTATTGAACAACAAAATAATGTTAGACATTGTAGGTTCCACAAACATACCTCGTTCCACCAACATTGAGATGAACAATATCTCCATTGTGAGGAGGCCATCCTGCCATTCTTAATTTAGCAGTAGTTTTAGCTGCTTTTGTTTGAAATTAACACCCGTCTCGGATATTCCGTAACACAAATAACCTCTCAGTACCCGAAAAGAGATTTCCACAATCTCATTTTGACTGATTTTGACACTGCACTAAAAACAGTTATGCATGTTGTTACAATATCGATTATCTTTTCCGAGGTATCGCAGTTAAAAAGTCGAGATTGTTAGATTGATGTATTTTACTGCCCGTTCAAAATTCAGGAAACGTGTTCGCGTTTCAGGTATATTCACATTCAGGTATATTCAGGTTTATTAACAACCTCGAGTCATATAATACATAAGAAACCACATAAAGTAATTTATAGCTTCCTATTAAAGATTCTTACGTTTCTGTGAGTAAATCGATTGCAAGGTGTACAGTACATTGTTTGCTCACATAGCAGTTGCCATGACAACATATATAACTACGTATTAAGATACGTATATATATACTACGGTGTGGCATGCGTGTGAGACGTACATATTAAACAACAACAAAAATTGTCCTATCATGTTTATTCAGAACTTGCAGATAAAAGGTGGGAAGACAATATATACCATGGTATTTGTCAATAAACATTGTTTCAAAATGTTTATTTCTTCAATTAAAAAATAATGAAGACTAGATAATTGAATACATGAAATAATAGCAACTGTAGCGTACATAGGCAAAAAAAATATTACTTTTCAGTTTCTTTTCTTATATAATTGGTTAAATGGTTAAATAATTCATGTTTTCTATTTTTTCTGTGGGAAAAAAAATGTGTTTTAACATCTGATTTTAGATACGGGATCAAAGATATAATGATGCAATACAGGTATTGGGTAATGTGCTAGAAACAAATGCAAATGTAAGTTTGATAAATATCATGAATCTAAATTTTTGAATAAAACTTATCGCTGAATTACATCCAGTCACTTTTCTTTTCAGTCAAGAGCAGGTCTCTCCCTTCTTGCATATTGTTACTTTTATGTGCAAGATTTTGTAAATGCTGCAAATTGTTATGAACAGTTAACCTTATTGCATCCTGAAGAACCAGAATATAGATTGTACTATGCCCAGTCATTATATCAAGCATGTCTTTACGAAGAAGCTATGAAAGTTACTTCACAAATTGATGATCCAAATTTTCTGCCAAAGGTAAAATTCAAGCTTTAAACATTATTTAAAAGAAACTGCCCTCGATGTAAACCCAATTTCACACATATCTTTGATTTTTTTTAAATATTTTATTGTTTTGTAATTAATGAATATAATTTTGCAAACATATTACTATCTAAGGCATTTGTACAGAAAAGAAAACATAATTCATTTTGTGAAATTTATATTTCAAAGAATTTGTTCAATATTAGGAAACTAGAAGTTCCATTTAAAAAAAGTGTTAAGTGAGGTATTCAGTGCAAGATCCAGGAGGATTTATAGGGGTCCACAAATGACACCTTATTAATTATAATTGAATATCTATAGTGTTATTAAAATTTAAATTAATTATTTAAGATAAAAAAGAGAAATGAGTGTGCAGGTCCTACATAATGTCTACTACTTACATTAACCCATTAGCAATCTAATAATTCACTATATTAAAATTACTTATCATGATTTGAACCTGTAAATATGCAATGATATTTAAAACTACATCCCATTACTTTTTAATATATACCTATCCTTTTTTTAATTACTTTTATGCATGCTATTATTTTCAGATTATTTATTACAATTTCTAGACAGTTGTTAGTATAAAGAAATTACCCTTTTCCTTTTTTGTGTTTCATTTGTGATAGAGTTGGTTATGTTATGTATTTTAATCTTAAAAAAATGTTCTCAAATTCCTTCAAACATTGGCTTAAATTATTAGTATTAAGGGCAATGGACAAATTTTTAAAACTCCTATTATTAATATTTTTATTTTAATTATTAAGGTATAAAAGATTCCTGATTACTTTTCACATTTTTAAAATTTGCATTTTGCAGATTAATAAGTTAAAAGCTGCTATAAAATTTGGAGAAGAGGACTTGGCAGGTACTAAGAGTTTGGTTGACAGTGGTCCACCTGATGATCCAGACACTGAGATAAACCTTGGTTGTTTATTATACAAGGTCAAAAATAAACCTTTTATAAATATTTTTATGTGATCTTGGTGTAATTAAAAAATGAATACATTAATTTTATATTAATGAATGCTTATAGGAAGGAAGATATGAAGATGCATTACAGAAGTTCACAACAGCTTTGCAAATAACAGGATACAATCCCCATCTTTCATATAATATAGCTCTGTGTTATTATAAACTTAAAGAATATGCTCCAGCTCTAAAGCATATATGTAATTACAACTTATATACTTCTGACTGAAATGAGGATTTTGATAAATAATTTTAACTAAATCTGTTAATTATTCATTTAGCGGATATTATTGAACGTGGCATTCGAGACCATCCCGAATTAAGTGTTGGAATGACAACTGAAGGAATTGAAGTAAGAAGTGTTGGGAATACTCTAACTTTACACGAAACAGCCTTGATTGAAGCTTTCAATTTAAGGGCAGCCATTGAATATCAACTGAAAAACTGTAAGATTATTTCTTTAAGTATGTGCCATAAATAGCCACTAAGCACTTTCTCAATAAGTAAGGTTTTTTAGTGATCAAAATTAAATATTTAGGGATATCCAGAAGGAGGGGAGGGGGCAACTGGGGCAATTTGCCCCAGGCCCCAACTTCATTGCCTACCCCCCCTTTTTTAAATTCAAAACAAATAAAAAATGTATTAACTTCTAATTCAAATTAGTGTCTATAAATTATTTGTATTGCAAGGAGAAATAACTTCTGTTTACATTTTGGAAAGGAGACAGAAGAATTTTTGTTTGCAATAAGGAGATGTAGATCGACTGCCCCAGGCCACTTGTTTTCTCTAGACGCCCCTGAAAACAGTAATAAATTAACATTTACTTTATAATTTTTTCCAATGACATTGAAACCACTGAATATGAAGATAGAAATTGCTATAAAATATAAACAATCATTATATATATTTATTAATAATAAAAATAAAAGTTATCAGTTACTGTACGTTTCTGGGGTTTGTGTCAGTAACTACTTCGCTGTCCAGAAGATATTGCATCCTAGGACAGGGGCCATCCCCCCCCCCCCCAGGTCTAGAGGTTTTGTATATTACCTTCTTTTATATGGTAAAATTTATTTAAATATTTATGTTAGAATTATGTAATTATTTAAAAACTAATATTTATAGCATGATGTGTACTCTACAAAAATAATGTACAATAAAATAACTAATGTTTATTATTTAACAAAAATCTATGATGGTCCCCTTCAAAATGACCAGCTGGATCTGCTCTGGCAGCTAATTATGTTATCAATAGGGCTGTGATTTAAATGCATTTGCATATTTTTTTCATTTTTTTTTATATCTCTTATAAAATTTTTTTTTTGGGCCATATTTGTATATTTTTGTTGCATATTCACCCCCATCTGTGAAAAGAACATATTCACCCCTCATTGCGAGGTATTTCAATGAACCAATGTGTTCTTTGACCGAGTGAAACTGCATGAAAAGGTTCTGTTGATTGGTGCTCCTTATATATGAAAAGCAGGGGCTGCAATAACAGTTTTTTTACATAAACTTTTTTATCTAACTTGCCTTGCTTACGCTTTTCATCGTGTTGTAGAAACTGTAAGATTTCAATTCCTAGATATTGATCAGTTAATATCAACTGTCAAGAAAGTATTCTTGAAGGCAAGGAAGTATTCTCCAAGTCATGTGGATATCATGTGGACAAATTACCCTGACCTACCTCTACCTCTAAACCAGTCATCACAAGGTGGGGTACTTGGCTCAAGGCAGCTGAGTATTATTTCCAACGACATTGATCAAACAAAAGATGTTCTGTCTAAGTTATGTGTTGATTGCTGACGTGGAATAGGCATTCAGCTGGTTTAAAGCAATTTTGAGGCCAAATAGATGTTTGAGTTTGAGAACTTGAAAAAGGTGGTTGTTTGTAATTGCAACAATTTTGCAAGTGTTTTGTTCAAGGTATGTTTGTTTGTTTTACTAACATTTCTCGTTTAACCAAATATTGTTGGCTCACAACTGAAAAGCATTAAGACAAGATTTTCAAGTTTTAAGTTATTTGAATATTGGGTTCTAGATTTTATTACAATTGAAAGAAAGTCATATTTTTGTTGCAGTACCTTCTCTCTCTATCTCTCTCTTTTTTTTGGGGGGGGGGGGGAAGAATGTACATTAACTATATCTCCCATTCTTATCCTAAGAAATAAGTGTGCTTCAAAATTAAGCCCTAAATGTTAATGTTTGTCACTTGTAACAATTTATATGATTTCTGTACTGTGTGAATTTTACACTTACACTTAACATACTATATTACATATTATACACATTACTATTTTGCATATTTTCCTTTTTCAATTGCATATATTACCAAATATATTTACATATATATGTGCATATTTCGCTGTTTTTATTGCATATAAATCTCAGCCCTAGTTATCAGTCAACATCATATGGAAACGATACATACAATACTTGTTTAATGTGAAATATCATTCATGATTTCCAAATTTCGTTCAAGACATTTTTTAAATTGTATTGCAAATATTAAATACTAACAAAGTGAATATTGTTTGTGATTCTGTTTTGTTTGGCTGTTGTTCCCTAACAAACGATATTGTGAAATATTTGGTTTTAAGTTGAAGCAGCTCGAGAGGCATTGACAGATATGCCTCCTCGCTCTGAGGAAGAGCTAGATGCAGTTACACTACACAATCAAGCCCTCATGAATATGGACTGCAAGCCCACTGAGGGCTTTGAGAAGCTACAGTTCTTGCTTCAGCAGAATCCATTCCCTCCTGAAACATTTGGCAATCTCCTACTTCTATATTGTAAATATGAATATTATGATTTAGCAGCTGATGTATTAGCAGAAAATGCTCACCTGACTTATAAATATTTAACCCCAGTAAGTGATCAAGAATAAATTATGTCCTACTCTATATTGCCTTCACTTCAATGATAACACCTTCCCACTCTTGCAGTACTTGTACAGCTTTTTAGATGCACTTATTACCCAACAAACGTCTCCTGAAGAAGCCTATCGAAAATTTGATGAAGTAGCTTCCAAACATACAGAAACTCTGCGTAAATTAACCAAACAAGTTCAAGAAGCAAGGCAAAATCATGATGATGAATCAGTTAAGCGAGCTGTTGCTGAATATGAAGAGGCACTTGATAGGTAATTGAAACTGACTTCTTACTTCTAGGAGATTAATTTAATCTTGTTTTTTACTTTAAAAAAAGAGAGCAGTTATTTATTTCTTCTTCTTCAATGATGTACTATTTTATTTTTCAGACTTTTTACCACTTTTTGTTTCAGATACATCCCTGTTCTAATGGCACAAGCCAAAATTTATTGGGATTTAGAAAATTATGCTCAAGTTGAAAAAATATTCAGAAAATCAGTGGAATTTTGTAATGAAAATGACACTTGGAAACTCAATGTGGCACATGTTTTGTTTATGCAAGAAAATAAATTCAAAGAAGCTACAGGATTTTATGAGCCTATTGTTAAAAAAAATTATGATAATGTATAACCATAATTAAAATTGTATAAGGTTGTTTTCATAAATTGATGGAGAAGATAAATGTACAGAGTTTGTATTTGTTTCAGATATTAAATGTAAGTGCAATAGTGCTAGCAAATCTGTGTGTGTCGTACATAATGACATCCCAAAATGAAGAAGCTGAGGAAATGATGAGGAAAATTGAAAAAGAAGAAGAGCAGTTAGCCTTTGATGAGCCAGATAAGAAAGTTTTTCATCTCTGTATAGTAAACCTTGTCATAGGGTAGGTTTAATCATGAAAATTAATTTCCACCCTATATTTCTTCTATATAACAGTTTATAATTTTTGTAACTTTCAACTTTATTTACAGTACATTGTATTGTGCTAAAGGTAATTACGAATTTGGAATTTCAAGAGTCATTAAAAGTTTAGAACCGTACAACAAGAAATTAGGAACAGATACTTGGTCAGTATGATAGTATTTTCCATACATTTCTAAACATGTTCTGCCATTTCTTTTTTCTCTTTCTTTTATCTATTCTCAACATTTAGCAATTGTATTTGTTCAAGATTTTTTTATTTGTTTGTTTTATCTAGGTTTTACGCTAAACGATGTTTTCTTTCTCTTATTGAAAATCTTGCAAAGCATGTAATTGTAGTAAGAGACTCAGTCTTTGCAGAATGCATTCAGTTTTTAGAAAACTGTGAAGGTAACTAGATATATGTTTTCAATTTTTACTTAGCTGCAAATTTACACTTTACACTTATAGTTCAAAATTCTATTTTTATTAGTTCATGGGCGAGATGTGAAGACGGTCATTGAACAACCTCTTGAAGAATCACACCTTCACCAAGGAATGAACACTGTGACATACGAAGCCAGACATTTGAAGGCTCTTCTCTTACGATTACAGATGTACTGAGGGTTTCTGCCCAAATCAAGCACAAAGTAGTATAGGCATGATGAGCATTTGTAAATCAGTATGTTAATTTAATAATATTTTAGGAGGTGTTATTATCACAGAAAATAGTAAGAAGACTTAAAAGAAAAAGGATAATATTAATCATGATACAGATGTAAATCCTACATATTCAGTCGCACCATTTTACTAACACTCAAAAATTACATATTAATGAATGTCCTACATAAATCTTCAAGAAGACTGATTGGCCAATGATGAAGATTCTTTACTATCATTAATCTTAAAATAGTAGTGAAAAATTATAGCTTAAGGTGCAAGGTTAGTTAAAGTTTTATTGTAAATATATTTTCTCATATTTAATTAAACATAACCTTCAAATTATTAAAAAAAAATTGTCTGTTTCAAAAAAGTATTTTTTAACAAATTTCCTTAATTGCAAATCAACACATCATATTTTTTAAGAACAAAATAATAATACAATTATTTTATAAGAAAATAAACATATAATTAAGGTTTTTGAATGTAGTATTTTCATACTGTCTGAGCTAACATTTCTCCAAAGCAGCATGCTTTGACATGAAACAAAAGAGTCCTAAAATTACAATATAATTTTAGCAAATACATCTATGTATAATATCAGTGAAAGTGTGATGGCTTGCACTCCTCAAAACAATAAACAAAAATTTTATAAGCAATTTCTGATTTTTTATCATTTTCTGCATTCATGCATACAATTTGTCACTTACAGGATGAAAAGAGGTAACTCAATCATGCAATGTATTCACACTAGTTCAAAAGACATACTATTATTGCAGTATCAATTCATGATAATGAGAGATTATCATATGAACAAGAGGATGATTGTTGTCGGAATCCCACTGCCCCCACTAATCAAGATTACTCATAAATCTGCCAGAGTCAAGATCAAAAAGTAAACTACAGTTTTTAGCGCCACCAGTGAGTGGCGCCCATGGCACGTGCCATGATTGCCTCTGCACTGGCTTATGCTGATTCTCTTGCATTGTTCTCTTGCATTCTCTTGCACTCAGTCGCATTATATTCACCGAAGTATTGTGCAATTGTCCGTATCTCTGAAGAAATGTTCAGGAATTATAAGCAGAATGGCAAATTTAAACAAGAAAAAAAAATGCTGAATTTACTTATTTGGTATTTTTGTAAACTATATTTATATTATTTGGTTCAGTTTTTGACACCAAAATGACCATGTATTCAATTACAAACGTAGATGTCAAAATGTAAGTTTGCTTTCAAGTAAAGTAATATTCAAAATAGATTAGGCAAGTTTTATGTGTATTAATAATAAAATATAATTAATTATTTTAAATCAAAATAGATTTTAGTTCAAAAAAATCAAAATAATATGATTACTACTTGTCACAACGTATTCTCAATGTGAAAATGAAGCCTTTTTCTTTGCGAAAGTTTACAATTTTTTAAAAATTACTTCCAGTTCAATTTAAAAGTCAAAATTTTACTGAAGTTTGGTATCATAGCAATCTAATATGTGTGAAATTTTCAGATTTTATCTGGTCCCCCAACTGTGGTCTCCCAACTCTGGTCCCCCAGATTTTATCTGGTCCTCCATATTGTGGTTGAAAATTTGGAAAAAAAATCCAAAATTCCAATTTTTAAAAGGGTGTAATTTTCGAAGGGTATGTTACTTATCAATGATATTTTACAACCTGTAACTACACTTTTATGTGTAAAAGTACAGAAAAAATCAAGACTGGGATTCTATTCCTTCTTTGAGAAATTACTCTCTGAAAATCGAACCTGGTTCATTCGCGTTCCATAGATTTGGTCGCAAATATTTCTGAAATAAAAACATAAAAGGTAGGTAAATAATATCAGAATAAGGTCAGAGTACACTAAATCTAATGCGTTTTATTCTAGAATGCTAGAACTACCCAGAGCTGAATAATTTAGAAAAGAGTAAATGTCTACAAACGCGAAATATGGCGCACGGCATAAAACAATAATGGCCGCTATTTGTAAACCAGAAACTATAAAAATAAATTAAAGATGTTTTTGAACAGCCAAAACATAAGGAAAATAATGTAAAAAAAAAGATTTTTTATTCGAGCTTTTCAAGGGACCAATTTATTGTTTGGCGTTTGGCTCTGCGTTGCAGCGACCCCTGCGATTGTTAAGCCACAATTATCTGGGCCCCGAGGAGGAAAAGAGAAAAGACAATGAAAATTAGAAGAAAATGACACAGAAGAAATTGAAACGAAATAAGGAGAAGAGAGTAAAAAAGGAAGGGCAAGAACGTGGTGCTATAAAATGTCAGAGACGTTCCCATTTAAGTTTATTTTCATTTGAGTCGGGATTGCCTTTTGGTTTTGCGGCAATTCCTTCCCGGCTACCATCTATCGGCGCCCAAAGAATGTACCAGGTCTTGCCGCGATCACTACAGTCTCTTGAAAACAATGGCCAGTGAAAAGCTCCCTCGTGCTCCCCGAACACTCCGAGGTAGCTCTTGGTTACGTCTTGGAAGTTAGCCGGACCAATTCACCAAATCACAAAACTGTATAGCTCATAATTTGCCGCTTTTTTGCCGTTCATAAGATGTGAAAACAATTTTCCGCGGGTCATTTTCTCAAAAAAATCAATGTTCTTGCTAACTTCCATTGGAAGTTAGCAGGACCGTTGCAAACTGTAATCTGTAATTAAAAAAAATTGCCACGGACGGGCTAGTTTAAAATATGCAGGTTCGAACCCCAGAAATTGAAGTCTTGGAAGCTCTCTGCCCAAGGAAAAGACACGTTTCGTCCAGGACCAATAGCCGTAACAATTCGTACTCTACGCCAAAATTTGAGTATATTTTGACCTCAAATAACAAAACAAAATCAATGTGGAATATAATAAAAATTCGACAAAATCAACTCGAAGCCTGCTAGAGAATGATGTTTTGAAACATGACGATAGAAATGATCCGGCAACAGTGGCTAGTCTCTTTAACCAATACTTTTCGGGAAATATTTCTGATATCACGTCTTCAGCCACAAAATTCAATATCAGATATTTGTCCAAACATTTTAGTCCCGATGTTCGTTTCCGAAACTTCTTTCTATGAAATTTTCAAAATTATGGGTAAGCTAAAAAATAATAATGCGGCAGGTTTTGATGAATTTCAGGATTGTTTGTTAAAGACCTGTGCGCCTCCCACTCGATACCCGTTAACTCACATATTTAATGCAACTTTATGCACCGGAACTTTTCCAAATATTTTCAAGAGATCTAAGATTAGCCACTCTTCAAAAACGGCAATGAAAATGAAATTATCGGTCTATTTCTCTTCTGTCAGTTTTTAGACATTATTATTTTTAGACATTATATTTTAAAACATTAAAGAGACTTTTTAACGTACGAATGGAAATCTTTCTCAGTAAACACAACGCGCTTTCAGACTGCCAACATGTATTTAGAAAATCAAAATCTACGGAAACAACCATACTTCCCAAGTTGTACATTTTTAAAATTCGAACTAGGTTATTTGAAACAAACAAATCCGCAGAATATGTTTCGCAGCAGATAACGTTTAGCATATGTTGAGGGAAAATTTTTGGGTAAGGTATAAATTATGAATGCTAATGTTTTAGAAGACGCGTCTTTCCTTTGCGGAGGGGGCTCCCAAGATGTACATTTTTGTTATTCGAACCTGCTTAATTGAAACAAACTTGTCCGCGGCATATTCTTTTATTACAGATTACATTTTGCATCCGCGAAGGGCAAAATTTAGTGTAGAGTATGAATTGTTATGGCGAATGGTTTAGGAGGAACCGTGTCTTTTCCTTGGGCAGGGAGCTTCCAAGCCTTCTATTTCTGGGGCTCGAACCAAGGTATTTTAAACTAGCCAGTCGGCGGCAAATTTTTTTATCACATTACATTTTGCAACGGTTAATGCCAAATTTTGGCGTCGAGTATGAATTGTTACGGCTATTGGTTCAGGAGGAAACGTGTCTTTTCCTTGCGCAGGGAGCTTCCAAGACTTAAATTTCTGGGGTTCGAACCTGGGTATTTTAAACTAGCCCGTCCGCGGCAAATTTTTTTTATTACAGATTACAGTTTGCAACGGTTACGGGCAAATTTTGGCATAGAGAATGAATTGTTGCGGCTATTGGTTCAGGAGGAAACGTGTCTTTTCCTTCTTGATGGCACTCGCCATAGGAACGTAGGTGTTATGTTTTGTAAATATCTTTAGAAAAAATGGAGATATCAATATGATTTCTTCACTAATCGTTTATAAATAAAAAGCGGCAGATTTGGAGTACTGTTTGGTGTATATACTTACATTATTAGCGAATTTAGACGTGTGGTCCTGCTAACTTCCAATGGAAGTTAGCATGAACATCGATTTTTTTGAGAAAATGACCTGCGGCAAATTTTTTTGTTTTCACATCTTAAGAACGGCAAAAAATCGGCAAATTATGAGCTCTACAGTTTTGTGATTTGGTGAATTGGTCCGGCTAACTTCCAAGACGTCTCTTGGTCCTGTACCTAGGGTCTGTGGTAGTTTTATTCCCACTTCGTTGTCTGTACCATTGCTCTGGATGTAGGGAGCCAGTTCCTATATTACACGTAGATAGCAGACAATCTTATACGCAGTTACTGTGAAAGGATTCTGGAAGGATTAGAATATTGATGTGATATACGTAGGAATGAGAATGCTCCAATGCCACAAACACAACTCAAAATACCATGCCTTACATGGATTTCGAACCCACAGCGTAGTGTTCATGTACTTGTATGCACATGCCTCCAGTGCCTTCAAACAACACCCCCTGAATATAGAAAGCCTTCACACTGAGGTCGTGACGTAGTGTCATGGCGCCCAGAGTAGTCCTATGCAACAGCGTGATTTTCACATGGTCAGTTGTTTGGGTAGCAACAGTGTGTTGTAATTCGAAAGCTGTGAAGATTCTATCATGATAATTCCAATCGGTGAAGATTTTCAGTGTTAATTTTAAGAATTGGTGCCAGCATATCAGTGATGTTTGTTCTAAAAAGCCATATAGATGTGCTGTACCAAACTGCCGTGCGTTGCCTTGGATTTTACAAGGAGGGTCTAAAGTCCATGTATTAGGTTTCCCAAAATATTGCGACGAAAGTCGCTTGCTCTACATCGACGGAATTTCAATTTTTAATTTCACAGGTTTGCCATCGCCACTTCATGATAGTGCTATAGTATGTGAAACAGTTGTGTATGATACGACGAAAAATAATGTTTTAATTGAGTGTCTCTCAATTAATAATACGTGGCGTCTTCCATATTTCTTGATTGACCTACCTATCATTCTAGCAAAGAAACAAGGCGATAAACTCCAGCAGAAAAGGAAAGAAGACTGAATAGCTCCCAACGGTTGCTATCGATGCTGCTAGTATGGTTTTCCAGCAAGTTTATAAACAACAGTTTTCTCGTATAACGTTGGAAGATTTAATGAATAATTTGAGGAAAGTTACAGTGTCTCCAGTTTGGACAATTGTTAAACAAAGTCATCACTTTGTTTATTCCTTTGTTTATTGTGTTTCCTTTTTAAAACTAGCGTGGAAACCTCATCTAATGATTTCTCTTTCTGTGGTTGTAAATAGTGCTTTGAATTTTAGTTTATACAGAACAAATGCTCCTGTGACGAAATTAAGAAATCAAAATTTTCCAAGAAATATTAACAAGATTCATTTAATTTCAGATATATTGGTTATGTTTTTTATTAGAAGAATATTTTACGGAAGATGACTGTGTGTCTAAAAATGTATCAGAAGTTTAATACTCCAAGTAATAGATCAGATAACTGAAAATAAAAGTTATTTTAAGTTTTTATTGGAAAAATTATAACTAATTCATGTTCGTAAAAACGGCATATTTTTAGCTCCAAATTAATTACGTTTTGCTCCCTTTTATTTTCAATTTCATCACATGACTATAAATTTTATTTTAATTGGGAGATTAGATTGTCGGAGATTGAAATACCCAGCCATAGTACCAGCACATGGCGGCTGTGGTGATTTGTACCAATATGGTGATGGATACGAGTACATTGCTTTTTCAGCATGAAAAGCATGCAAATGAATGCGCATTTTTTATGGTATTTGTCCCAGTGGACATTATTCAGTACACATAATTAAATTGATGACTTGGACAGCAGTTAATACTATTTTATAGCAAGAAGATCAAAGACCAAATATTTTGTAAAATTGCTGAAAGTTGAAAAATCTGACTGAATAATTTATAATTTGATATTATTGTATACGTAATTATGTAGATGTATTAAAATGTGATTGGACTGTTTGCACATACATTATGATTTATAACCTAGTATCTTTATAAAGTTTCACTATATTCCTTGTAATAATGTGAAATGCTTGGGGGTGTAAAGTATCTGCAAAAATATGTTCTTGAGATCACTCTTAAAAACGTGGAGGTAAATGCGTTTAGAACGAATATCTTATGGATTCTTGAAATATAGTACTTAATTTCACTGATGTGAACATTAAATGGGAACATCTTTCTTGTAATCTATTTCCAGAATAATAATCGCAAACGAAAGAAGGGTTTCTAGTATAACTGGGAACTGCCCAGCTATCCGACGTTCGGACTACTTGTGATGACGTCAGAAATCAGTGTGGAGAGTTTCTATATCCAGGGGGTGTTGCTTCAAATCCCGTGTCACCAGGAGAATTGTCTTTACCGTCCGATTTATAACAGCTGGAAATAATAACACCAATCTTGTTATTATTATTATTATTATTATTATTATTATTATTATTATTATTATAAGGGAATTTATTGTAACTGAAAAATACGAATACGTATATACAAGTACGTATGTCTACGAGTAGTCCATTTCCAAATGCGCCCTTGTCCGTGCAGGTTAATTTTACAGAAAGTGACAGAGACGTTTTAAAAGCACTTTGGCTAAGAAAAAACATTAACTACAATTATTGTATTTTGTTGATTTTCAATCTTGGAATGATAAATTGAACAGTTTTGCTTTATTTTCGTATTGACTTGGTTTAAAATAAGATTATTTTCTTGGATAAGGGTCATTTTGAAATTGTACTGTGGACAAGGGCTATTTTGGAACTGTACGGAGCGGACAAGAGGCATTTTGTTCTCGCAACATTTTTTTAAGAGTTAGAAAACTATGTTGTATTTTCATCTATCCATTGGCAATTTCAAGATCTTCCATGAAAATACATTCATATTCGTCGTCAGAGAATAACTCAACTTGACTGACACAGATCATCAGTAAATTTGTGTAAAATGGCAAGTGTCGCAAATGAGCTCAGCTCTCTCCATAGAGCAGAACCAGTAAGTGTTGGATATCATTTCTCTTTGCCAGTTTTAATGGCATCCCAATACTCATTCTTGAAGGGCCAATGTCTCCAGCATCCATTTTCGGTAGACAAACCTTTCTTCCTGGTTGATGTACGTAACTCGACATTCTACTGATGTTCTCTCTGAACGATCACTGTTGCTGCCGATGTGGTCAAACGTTTCACAATAAAACTGAAATAATAACTATGTAATAAACTAATAATAACTGAAAATCTAAACTGTCATTGTTTTGGTGGTTTTACAACTTTTGTATAAGCTCTTTTCAAGTCCAGAGTGTCAAAGTCTTTCATAATTTTAAACACTGTACCATACTGTTCTATACTGTAGTATTTTTTTAGTGTTGCAATAATTGTGAAGGTTTTCAGCTCTTTCTCTATTCTACTTAACACCCAATCGAGTGGCATGAAGAAGCATCCGGGTATTGGAGGAAGAGTTATTACTTTCTCGTATACGTACGTATATACGGAGTAAAATACATAGAATAGAGAAAGTTATGTAATGCTGAAGAAAATCGATTTCCAGATTTCAACGGAAATACACGTTTTGGGGTCCCCTGTTACTGAAAAAGTGATTTTTTTTTCTTTCCAAAATGCCCACCCGTTCGTCCGCCCGCCCGTCGGTGAACAGTACTAGCGCCTAAACCACACGTACGAACATTTCCAAATTGACGAGACTCCTGTCCATCTGGCTCTTTGAAAATCATTCTTTAAAATTTGGGGGTACTTTACACGAAGCCCCCCGGACATTTTCAAAATTTTCTCAAAAACGACTCCAATTTTTTCTTTAAATTTCTTGTAAGAATAGACTAAAATACATTTATGAAGGTGGCATAGGTCCGAATTTCACCCTTAACTCTGAATTTTTAAAAATTGCAAAAGTTTGGTTTTCTTTTCGGCGTCTTTCTACAACTACAAAATTGAAGACAGGTTTTTCCTTCAAATGAAATTTGTTGTGCATAAATGGTTCTTTCATTAAGGTCAGGTACATTGTTTTGGAAATTTTAGTAGTTTTTTTTAAAAAAAAAAATTTTAAAAAATGTAGTAATTTATTTACATAAAAATTTTTTCTTTAAATTTTTTGTACACAAAATATTTGATATTTTGTGTCAAATAAATCCTATCCGATGACATAAAAGCCATATTGCTCTTTTCTTTTGTTGTTTCAAAAATTACAAAAATGTAATATTTTTGACTTGTCTCTCACGTCGGTAATACTTCCTTTACATCTGCTAATCGGGCATGCATATGTGCAAGGAATGGTCGGATTAGCTTTAGTCTAGTGTAATCACATAGTAAACAAAGTATTGTAATGCTTCAGCAGATTTCGGCAATTTTTCGAAAGAAAAACTCGTAATCTGGGGCCCTGGTAACGGAAAAGTGGATAAATCTTGTTGTGAATTATTTGATCTAATGTGATCATCATTTGTGTAGTCAGAATCTACGTTTGTGGGTCGTTGATACCGAAAAATCGATGGAAAGCAAAACGTGTGCCCGTCCTTCAGTCCGTCTATGCAGGCTCACTCGTAAACCGTTCAGACGATATTCTCCAAAATCGATATACCCAGATCGATCTGAAGGCTCTGAGAGCTTGAAACGAATAATTTTGTTTTTGGGGTTTACATGAAGTCTCATAATTCTGGAAATTTCATGAAAATGATTCGAACACTTTTAATTATTCTTTGTCCTCAAATAGCGAAAAGGACGCTGAAAAAATTGAGTAGGTGCCATTTCCGTTGAAATTTTTAAATTTCTCTTAATTACTTAAGTTCAAAATGTTTTTGGCGTCTTCTTACAAGTTTAATATTGAAGATATAAATTTTGTTCCTTAATGAAATCTGTTCTTCAAAGACAAATTTTGAAATAAGTACAATTTTTCGAAAATAATTGTAGTTTTGCGTAATATTGCCGTCAAAATAGGCAAGTTTAAAATTTTTCTCAAAAACTGCTCCCGCAATTTTTTAAATTTTTTTCCCCCTTTGAATAGTTATGATACAAAAAAATATCCAAGTTCCATTTTCGCGTAATTTTCTGCATTTTCGAAAATTGTACAAAAGTAACAATGCAAATGTACAACACTAACGTTAGAAATTTTTCCCTGAATAAAATATATTCTAAATAAGTAAGCTTAAAATGGGTTCTATACACTTTTTTCACAAAACTAGTTTTAAAAATTTTTTTCTTTCATTTTTTCGCATACAGGAAATGACGTTTAAAAAGCGGCGCAGGTCCCATTTTCGTCAAAGTTTCTTTGTATTGTCGAAAATTACAAAGAAAAAATTAACATTGCGACACTATAGTATTGATGTCAAAATATTTTTCTTAGGTGAAATCTGATCTTTAAAACTAGATATTTCAAAAAAAAAATCTCTGAATTTTTCAAAATTGAAAATACACATGTTTAATATTTTTAAACGTCGGTATTGTTGAGTTTAGACCGGTAGAGTAGAGGTAACGCAACGTGACGGGCATGTTTATTCTAAGGACCTGAGTTCGGATCCCAGGGCCGAGAAAAAATTGTTTTTCTGGTTGGAAATACTTTTACAGTATCATGTATTATTATAATATTGTGTTACCGTAACAAATAATTCGAGAAAGTATGCGCTGTTATACCACGAGTTTTAGAAAGTAAAACGATGTTCAGATTACTGTAGTTGAGGTGTAAAGAAAGGATCTTCATTAATCTTTATCAGGCTTCTTCATTTGTCTAGGCATCCTGTAAGAGAACCGCTTCAAATTAAAATTTGGGAAGATGATTGCATAACAACTATTTTATTTCAATGTTTTATTATGAAAACAAGAGAGCTGATTTTGCCTTGCCGCTTCGAAAAAAAACTAGTGGTGCTACAGTGTGGTACAGATTGTCTCTTATTAGTTTCTGTTTTCTATGGTCCGGGCTAGCTATTCGGACTTGGCACATACTCTTGCCTGCTGCCATCTATCGCCGCCTCAAGTACTTTTTTTTCTCAATTATTCGGTTTCTTAATAGTAGAACCGAAATATTACTTTAAGAATATTAAAGAACACTTCGTTCTAAATGGCAATTTTCATTGCAAAATTGATCCGCTTTTAAGAAAATAGCGTTTAAGCGATACTGTAAATGCGAAATTTGAAGCTCTTTTTCACAGTAAATTTTCGAGTTTTCGAAAAACTTCATTGGAATTCAGTTGAAGCACTTTCACTCATAAATACATTACAAATTGCTCAAATTCTGCATATTAACAGCGTGAGAGATATTTTTTTAAAAAAACGTTTGTTTAATTTTTGAAAAAACAAAAGAACAAAACCAAAATGAACTTTAGGTTACGTTAGGTTATAATAAATAATAGAATTAGCACTATCCGTTAGAAAAGTTTGAAGAAAAAATTTGGAAACATTTTTCAGAAAATAGCCTTTGAGAGTTTCTGAAAATGAGGAATTTTGAGCTCATTTCACATAAAATTATTGAGCATTCGAGAAACGTTGCCATTATTTAAATCACATGTACTCATAAATACAATAATATAAACAAATTGCCACTAATGTAAATATTAACGACGCGAGAGATTAAAAAAACAAATATTTTTGTAATTTTTCAAAAAAACAAACAAGATAATAGAGCAATATATCGTTCATGCCATCTTATAGAGTACATTTAGCACTAACCCTGCCAAATTATAAAGAAAGAAATTGGAGCCATCTATGAGAAAATCTTGTTTCTGTTATTTTTTTAATATTGCACATATTGCACTATATTGCGCGAAAACTACTAAAAGGTTCAAAAAATGTACATGATGTTTTTGAAATAACTAAATATGGAGAAAAAAAATACTTAAAGGGGCAATCTCTATCCTCAATTTTGTAGTTATAGGAAGACATCGGAAAAAATTAAAACTTTTGAAAGTTTCAAAAATTCAGAATCCATCTTTATAAGTGAATTTCAATTCTATTCTTTAAAAAAAATTAAAGAAAAAATTTAGAGTCATTTTTAAGAAAATTTTGAAAATGTCCCCCGGGCTTCATGTAAAGCACCCCTAAATTTTAAAGAATGTTTTTCAAAATTGCAGAGCCTTGAGTCGAGCCAGATTGACTGGGGAATATTCGTTTTGGAAAGAATTCTAAACACTGTTTAGGAGCTAGCGGCGTTCACAGACAAACGGAAGGAAGAACGGGCGTTTTGTAGTCAATCGATTTTTCAGTATCAAGGACCCACAAAACATGCATTCTGGCTACACCGTATGTTAGAGATTTTTTTCTTAATTTAGCAACTGGATTTATGCACTTTTTCGTTACCTGGACCCGTTGATAAGAGTTTTTCTGCAGAACATTCGCAGTTTTTTCGCGCAGCATTACATAACTTTTTGTCTACAGCGTAAGCGACAGCGAGAAGGTAAGTAGTTGTGCTACAGAATAGCACAGACTTTCTCGTTCTAGGTAGTTATCTAATTTCTTTGGTGTGGGCTAGCTGTACGTCCTTGCCTCACACTCTTGCCAGCTGCTATTGTTCAAGGTTAATTTTTTCAAAATTTTCTCAATTTTCGGCTTCCTAATGGCAGAAAACTTACTTTAATAATATTAAACAATAATAAAACCTCGTCCTATAAGTAAATTTTTGTTGAAAACTTTAGAGTCTTTTAGAAAATGTTTAAGAGTTACTGTAAGTGCGAATTTTGAAGTTCTTTTTCGCAGGAAATTTTTGTTTTCGAAAAATTTCATTTGAAATCGTTTGAAGCATCTTCACTGACAGATACAATATTGTATACTAATTGTAGGCAATGAGCACAAGGCGTGAAAGATTTTTTAAAATTCCATTTGTGTATTTTTTCAAACAAGTAAAAGAATACAGTAAAATTAAATTTATATCATTTTAAATAGTTTAATTAGCACTATCCTTACGAAAAGTTTGAAGAAAAAATCGGAGCCGTTTTTTAGAAAATGGCTTTTGAGCATTTCTGAAAATGGGGAATTTTGAGCTCGTTTTCACACAAAACCATTGAGTTTGTGTGAATATAGAGGTAACCTTAACATTTCCAATTCATTGCAAGAAAAATATAGTATTCAGCTTCCCCCCGTCCATGGTTTTACAGAAAGGACCTGACTTTCCTCCTCCGACGTCAGCATACACACCTGAGTTCCGGGTAGAACATTCCGCCCTGAATTGCGCGAACCGGCAACAGTATGTATATACGCAACAGCGTCGGAAATCAGCACGCGCCGGCGGAAGGAAAGCCCCGAAAGAAGTGATGGACGAGCGGTGGTGGTGGGTCGCTTCATTGTTACGCCATGCTCCTCATCGGCCGCTCCTCCGTCGTATATGATGTCCTCTCGGGCCAGTTGCAGGTCGCCGCGGCGGGCAGCGTGCGGGGGGCGGGCGGGCGAGAGCCAGTGAAAGTTTCGCGCATCGGACGCTGGCAACGCAGCTGCTCACAGAGGCCCGCGCCAGCGATGGCTCCCGCCGGCCGTCTGCCTCCAACCTACCGCATCGCTCCACGAGCAAGCTGCTTCAGCTACGCAGCCTCGCTCTGCCTGCTGGTGGCCGCGTGCGCTCACGTCCGCGTCGCCGCCGCCGCCGACGGCGACGTCGTCGCTGTCACGACGCCTGCCACCAACACATCGCAAGCTCCCAAACAACCAGGTACTGTACTGTGCAATTCACCTCGTTCCATAACGTTGACACCTCCCCTCCCTGAATGATTGCCGCATCAAGATAAAAGTGCATGCAGTGCTCTCTTAACTAAAATTATTGAACCATGCTTTAAAAAAAGTTGCAGTAATTTTAACACGATTCATTGGAAACTGGAGCAGGTCGATTTTAGGTCAAGATCGCAAGAGCTGATGAGTTATATAATTCATGTCAGTGCTGTAAACCTCAATATCGGAGTGTATGAAGCGGTACAATCTTCAGAGTTAACTTACCTATCTATCTACGTGAATCTAAGAAATAAGACTGGTATGTTCATTTTTTTTTTACCATGAGAAATAAGAAATACCTTAGGCTAGTTTGTAAATACATGGGGGCGGGCGGTTCCGCATATAGTTTTTAAATTGTTATTTCGGACAATATTAGCTTAATCTCGTGTATGGTCCTTATTGTTTCATGAACGGGCAACGAGACAGAATACCCTTTCATGAGAAAAGTGATCATGCAACCCGTCATACATCCATGTGTATAGAAATTTTAGATTCAGGGGCATTAGCCTAGACCACAATATTACGAAGTTGCTGGCGTTTTCTCGATTTAAGTGTTCGACAAATGAATTGTATGTCCTTTCTTATTATTATCTGTTCTCTAACTAGTTCCTTAATGCAAATGAATCTCTTCATTAAGCTTCCAGGTGCAACTTATTAATCGATTTTAGCGCGCCTTAAATAATAACGATAAACTTTTAGGAATGCTGAGGTTGCATTGCACGGAGGAGCCGGTACAAGGACGCCCACGCGGAAGTGGTACTTTCTCCCGTGACACTTGCGAGCCGCTTGATAACTCTCGCTCCCGCGTCTCCGATAACATCGATATGTAATCTTCGGAAGAAATTCGGACACGCGTTCCGTCTTCCGCATACCCTGCACGCGATTTCAGGGAGGCTTCATTCACTATTTCCTATATTTCTGAAACATCAAGAGTTTGTTGGTTTTTTTGGAATGGATCATTCTTTTCCTGCTTTCTCTTAGAACGTACGGCGAAAAAGCATTTACGCAACCACAAACAAAAACTCAATAAAAAAATTTATCTCGCCTTTTCTGCACTAGCCATTTCGATTTCTGCCATCCCCGTCTTTTCTTTTGTGGTAAATAATATCTAAAAAAATTGAGGGAAAACTATTAATCGGCGAAGTTTACCGGCTTTCAATATTTATTGTTTTAACCCCCCCAAAAAAGGGCAATTTCGAACCTTCCTTAACCCCACTTCGAGTAAACTCGTACTTCATAAAAATCTTTTATATGCAAAATAATTAAAAGAGCCACGTTCTTCTAGAAAAAAATTCTTCAAAATAACGAATCGGTCGGATTTATTAGAATTGCGCCAATAATGTGCAAACTTATTAAAATTTAAAAAAATAATTGTAGTGTTTTACCCTTCACAAACGATGAACAATGTAGGAAAAGGCGCAAAAAATAGTTGTTTCACACTGATACTCTTTTTGTTTCTAACAACTGATAACACCTGCAAACATGAGCGTCATCAAACATGTTCCCAGAGGCTTAAACCAGAAAAAAGGCCCTTATAAAACTTCTTCCTTGGCGATTTGATAATTTTCCGTCCACGTTATTTATTGAAATTTATTAAATGCAGTTAAGTTGATATAACATTACGATCATAACAATTTATATTTATTATGATGAACCCATTTACTCAAGTACGAATATTTCAAAAGTCAAGAAGGGTGGTCCTTATTGTTTCATGAACGGGCAACGAGACAGAATACCCTTTCATGAGAAAAGTCGTCATACCTCCACGTATACAGAAATTTTAGATTCAGGGGCATTACCACGATGATGCTCATGCTTCCAGGGATTGAGATTTACAAAATTGACGCATATTGACTATTCAAACCAATCACAACAAAAGAGTTCCTGGAAATGCAATTTGATGAATTTCTCTAATCAACTCAAATATTATAATCCTCTTCCAAAAATCTTTTGTGGGTTTTCAAAGAAAGAAAGAAAGGCACTGCGAAAATGGTTGTTGTAAGGGTACTGAACAGTTCAAAATTAATTTCTTTGCAGTTCGTTAAATAATGAAAATGCTGTTACACAAGATCCAATTATTTACCAAAATAGAAAACCATTGATTCGAAACAATTGAATTAAAATGTAGTCAGATGAAAGGAGGCAAGGGGCACATTCTTTCATATAAAATGAAATAGCAATTCTGACAGGATTACTCTGAGTGCGTTTTATCTCTCTTCCAGCAGGGCCTATTACAACTATCATATGTTAGCCACACAATTTGCCCACATGTACGATCAACGAAAGATCTTTCAGGATCAAAATGGCGACCGGATAGCCGCACGTTTGACCCCATTGGCCCAGGAACGTCTTTTATTCGGCTAGGTAGAATTGTATCATACAGTCCTTGAACTTTCTCAACGGCCCAACATACTTGATCACAAGAATTGTCTCAGATTACATGAAAGATAGGAATGTGGTGTGCAATGATGATGACGGGTCACCGGAGAAATTCCACCTTTCTTGCCTCTTGCCATGGGACGCGGTTTTGTGACTCCAGTGAAGAGAGTGCCAGAATTTTCAGACTCGAAGTCGACATGGCTTTCACAAACGTGAAGAAACACGTCAAGGAGTTAATATTCGCAGGTGCTTTCTGAAGTTGGTCAATGAGTGAAGTGCTTTCTGTGGTTGGTTTATAAATGGCAAATTGTGAAAGCAAAACAATTCTATGCCTGGGTAGTCAAGAAACAAGAACCATCTGTTATACGAGGAGAGTAATTGAAGTAACTCGTGCCTTCATGTACAATAGCTGATACACAGGAAAATCGACGAACACATGCGTCTGCAGTGACGCTGTAAGACCGACAAAGGCCGAGTGCAGAGGGACCCATGGGGGGACCAAGCCTGGATCAGAGGCGACGACTCCTGTCAAACCCGAGTCCATGTCGCTCCACGTGATTCACATTTGGGCGAAAGCCCTGAGCACGAGTACAAACCTAGCTCTTTAAGCCCTGACACTATCCGTCATCGAATGACCGGTCAGCATCAAAATGTTCAGGGCTATTAGTAGTCGTGAGAGACAATACACCTCATCATCTGCGGACTAGGTCTCCGCAGGTTATGGTAAAAAAGAGTCAACTCTTAAAAGAAGATATTGGCTCATACAATACACAAATAAGTATGGGAATATCTACGCCTCGTCGATTACGTCTACTATCACACAACTGCTAATGCCCTTTTAAGACCTAAACATGTTTATGGTGACACCCTCACATGATCGATAGCGTCGGGATTTATAAGAGGTACGGCACAAACACGTTTGGAATCACCTTTTACCTTTCCACCTAAATTGCAATTCAACGTGTCACGTTTCTTCCTAGAAAGTAGACAATATAGATGAAATGGCCAATTTATGTGGAATGCTCAGCAGCAACCACTATCGACAACGGTGCACACTTGCTCTCCTCAATGAGGCGCTTTGGGCACAAATCCAAAGGCACTGGGAGAAAAAGAAGGCAAACAATCATCAGTTTAGAAGTGGGAATGGTGAGAATGAACATGCTATATTCACTCCCACAAATGCCTAATGAGATTCCATAAAAATGAAGCCAAGGAAGGTGATTTTGGTGGGGGGCAGCAAATGGCTTTTATGAACAGTATTTATTCATCGAGATGAAATTCTGTGATAAACATTTTGTAAAACATAAAGTATTTAAAATTAAATATTCTTCAAAACGTGAACAAAAAGAAAACTCCAGATTGTGATAAAATGCTATAGGAAAGACGACTTCAGCATGGCATGGAAATCTGAGAGGAAAAAAAAACAAAATGGCAGATAATTGTAGACATTAATCAAACAGGTATTGTGCTGGAACTATTTTTATCAAAAAACGGCACAGTCATAATATCTATTACTTTCTCGCCTTATTCCTACAAAAGGAAAATATAGTAATCGTGAACAGACAAACGGCGATTTTTCGACAGAAAAGCTCTTGGCGGGCCCTGGTTAGTAGATTAGTAAATCGTGTTCTCCTCTAACATGTTGTGTAGTCAGAACCCATGTTATGTGAATCCTTGATTCCGAAAAATCGATTGACGGCAACACGAATATCTGTCCGCCCTGTCTGTGGTCAACGCTTGCGCCCCTTACACAGTTCAGACGATTTTTACCAAAATTGATATTCCCCGATTGAACTGAGCGAACTCGAGGCTCTGCGTATTTGAAACGGATATTTTGATTTTGGGAATAATTTACATATAGGGTTAACATTTCCAGAATTCTCTAAAAATTGTTCCATAATTTTTTTATTAAACTTCATCCTCGGAGAGCGTAAATGACGCTTAAAAGAATGTTACACGTGTAGTTTTTGTTGATATCCCTGGTTTTTGTAATGGCAAAAGTTCAGAGGCATTATCCTACAATACTGAACACAGATTTTTCTTAATGAAATGTTCAAAGAAATAAGGTTGTGTACAATTTTTCAAAATTGTTAGTAGTATTCGCGTAATTTTACGTGAATTATAAGCAATTTTTAAACAATTATTTCCTAAAAACTGTGCCGATTTTTTTATTTCGCAAACACGAGAATTTTTTGCTTGAAAATGCAATTTATAAAAAAAATATCAAAAAGGTTTATATTATTCATTCTTAAAAACATTTCATTAGCTTGTGTCATACCGCTACCGAAAGGATCTGATGTTACAGATATTAACAGTAGAGGCATTGAAGGGAGTCAAGACTGCAGTCTGAATGAATTTAATGAAATTTATCGTTTTTTCGCACGTCGCGAGGGGTGACGCCAGGCTGTGTCAGTCGTGCGTTTCCTTTCGCCTACTTGGTCCGCAGTAGTGAAACTGAGCGGCATGAAGTCATCAAAAGGTTCCCATTCCATTTACTTTTAAATAATGTCACTTTAACATGTTACAAAAATACCTTCCTTTTGGACCATATGTCCCTAATACTGTCTCGCAATTGTGACACTACTTGACCATTCATTTACACCTTTTTGTTTCAGGTCGCTGAGAACTTAATGGGTACTGTATTGGAATTTTGAAAAAACATTAATCATGTTTCAAAAGACAGTTCTCGGTTCTTGTATTTACTTTTGATATTACTACTCATTTTACTCCTTACACAGTATACATGTCTATAAGGAAGATCCAAAGCACTGATGATTTGTACAGACCGTAGTTTGAGGAACTTTGTACAATACTCCGCTGATTGTTAAACATATACTTCGTATCCTGATGCTTGGTTCTTAGCTACGTTTTCCAGTCATCTTCTCATTGTCTTCCACAATACCTCCATTACATGGAAAATCACTCGCACACTCATTTTAGTGATCATCCACCATAAAAAACCAATTGTAAACTGCATGCATGTCATAAACTGCGTACGTTGAAGGAATGGGCTCTATACTAGGTATATAGTTTGGAAAGAAAAATACCTGATCATCAGCTGTTCCTTCAACTCAAAATGACTACTTTGTAAATATATCACCACCTACTAAAGTAAATTAATTTTTACGACTAAACAAGTGAAAACTGAGCTAGTTGATATATTCGAAAATCATGAAGGGAAGCTGTGACCCTGAAACATCTGCAGATGTCTGGTAAGTCACTCCCTATTTTTGGATAGTTGTTTCTTTACTTTTACAACTAGTTTTGAACAGTGACTTTTGAGGTTTCGTTTAATACATTTTTATATCTCCACATGAGCTTCAGCATTCTCAATGCATTTTTAAACGAACTAGTCCGTTCGATGCTGATGCCCGCAACATGGTTCGTGGAACATTGGTTAACACAAGATATTGTTGCTTCAGATTCATCAATGTTCTTTGGTTTTCTCTTGTAAACCGTCTCCTTAGCCCACGCCCATGGAAATAAACGCAACGAGTTAAATCAGGGCTGCAGGCAGGTCATTCATGTGCAACACGTCTGCCAATCCATCGATCTGCTAAATGATCATGCAGCTATTCGCGGACATCATTTTCAAAATGTGCAGGTGTTCCTTCATGCATGACGTGAAGCTGTGGGTTGTTCCACTGTGAAATTATAGGCCATATAGAGATTTCTTAGGGCTCCGCAAGAATAATTCACTAACTCTAATATTCTCTTCTTTCCTCGAAGTTGTTCTTCCTGATCTCCTTCCATCAGCGATATTCCCTGTTAGTACTTTGGAATGCCTGTTTTTCCATTCAGTGTTAAATGGATCCCTTGTTCACCTCTCTACCACCTTTGTACTCGCACAACAGATCCCCAGACCTCATAACGAGCTGCTATTCCGGTCCACTTTTCGACACAGGCAGCATATTTCAACTGAAATATACGATTAAACGTATGAAACAAAATCTCAAGGACTACTCTTTCCACCAGATTTGTTTGTAAAACCATTGGTTCATAAATGAAGAAATCGTAGGTATCCAAAAATAGGGAGTGGGTTATCAGGCATCCTGTATGTGTATCTATCTCACCATATCACCATTTGGAGTCCGAAATGCCCTCCAATTTTCGAAAGTTCTTTTAAACTCTTAACATTTCGCTTAGCCTCAAAGATTAGAAGATATATTTATTCAATAGCTATTCCTTCAAATAAGAACAATTTGCTTTTAGGAACTTAGCCTTGTACAGCTAAAACAAATCTTGATTCTTCAATTCACAAGTATTGTACAAGGCGGCCACATAAAGTGAAGGTATGTAATATGAATCAGAATATGAACGAAATATGGGGAGTTATGTTTGAAAATTTTCAGCATTGAAATCAATAATGCAGGAGATCAGGATGAGCCACAACTCTAGGAGAAGAAATGACACCTCCAGGGACAGGAAGAGGTGCTAAATCAAGAGCATTTAAGCAACCAATACACTATCAATCCTATACACATGCTCTTCAAAAACACATTGTTATCTAACTTAATTTTATATATAGTACCATTATTTAGGTAATGAAATCAAGGATCAGTTTTGAACTCCAGGCAAGTTACTCCAATAGAATTCTTAGAGGGCAGTCAGCCTATACCACTGTCTCAAGTTTGCTTTCTGAATGCCTAACACTCTTATTATCTTGTCACACAATCTATATCAAATCACCATTTTCAGTTTAGACACTTTCTTCACTTTTCAACACTTCAAATTTCATCAGAAATCAGTATTTTAAAACAATATTTCTGCCCCTTTTTAGTTAATAAAATATAAAAAGTAGTAACAGTTTACTTGTACTTGTTCCACCACTTTGAAGAGTCCTTAACAAGTCCTTCAACAATTTAAACTCAATTTTCTACTAATGAAATATATCCACGTAGATACAATGGCATTAGAAACTACTTAAAGTGTAAAAGGATAATTTGTAATGTGATCTAGTGAAGTATGTCTTTACCCAATGTTTTTTCGTAAAATATCAGTAAAAAAACTTCCACTACTAATTATCACACTAACTAAAACACTTGAAATTTCAGCCATATATTCAGACCTTACAACCCAATCAGAGATAAGGTTGCAACTGTATAATTAATAAAATTCTGATCCCTTTTTCATTACCTCATAAGCGTTTTTCTGTTAATTATTGCTAATGTTCTGATTACAAAGAGTTATTATGTGATATTTTTGACAGCATTGTGAACGTCCATCACTTCTCTTCCTACTATTCAGCATCAAAACTTCATTCTTTCCTTCTGCCACGTGGTTCAGGCATGAGCCGAATATCCATTTTTTTATGTAATCAGCCATTTCCCTGAGTTTTCCCTGTATAATTTCCCCATTTTCCAGAAATCTGTCACCCTATGAGATTTCAAAAATCTAATTACAATGAATGTGTTACATTAAAACCTTATAACTTATTCATTAACATTTTCACAAATATAACTTCAATTAAATGTATTAATAATTCACAACTCTTGATTTCAGAAGAGAACTCAAATGAGTTAATATGTCCACTATCATCAGTAAACCGCCCCATCTTCACTCTGCCCTGCAAAACAGATGCAGATTGCAAAATACTGGGCGAACAATGCTGCAAAGTTGATGGGAAAAATCGATGCCTGAAGGGAGTGCCAAAACCTAAACCAGTTCCTACTCACACACGTAAGACTAAAAGAAATTGGTTTGCAAATATGATGAAAGTAGTTAGATAAAATATGCAAAAAGATAATGAAGTACAAAAGTAGAACTTCAGTAGAATTAACACAAAACTTTACTGAAAAGCTTAATTTGTTTGTCGCATGACAAATATATCACGAACATTTGCCATATTAGTCTTAGTTTATAACTAGGGATGGGTCCTCGATACTTTCGATACCTCGATACTCTGATGGTATCAACAGCGATCGATACTTTCGGAAAATGACTCGGTACTTTTTCGATAGTATCAATTTTTATGCCATTCCCCATCTTCTGATTTTACGGAATAATTGTCTTTTAACATTCCCCTTTCTTCTATTTTTCTTCTGTTAGCAACAAGGAAGTGTCCGTCTGTCTCCAGACGATTTTTCTTCTGTTAGCAACAAGGAAGTGTCCGTCTGTCTCCAGACGTCTGGGCGCCGTGCCCCGCTCTTTATCCCACTCGCGCCTGTCATCTCGAGATAGGACGTAATTCCCGACCCATTTAGCTTTGGGAAACTCTCCCTTGTGAGCTCCTGGCAATCTAGTGGCGACAGCACGATAACCAATGCTCGATGACGGCGTTTCTCCGCGGGATATATATATATATATATATATATATATATATATATATATATATATATATATATATATATATATATTATTCAGCTCCACCGAACACAAGAGAGCCAAACCAACTAACGTTGCACCAGACGTTGGATAGGTCGTAGATCTAAGTGGTAGAAGTTAATGAATCATAGCCAGTCCTGTAAAGATCAAGTTCCAGGACAAATCAACCAACACTGTGATTTTTTGCTCACAAAGAACAAATTTAAACCAAGAGATAACCGTTCAAAAGTAATAACAAACAAAATTGCTTTCATGATCAGTATTATTGGGAACAGTGAGTTCAAGGAATTAATTAAACATCTTGAACCTAGATTCAGCACACCCACAAGAAAATATCAACCCTTTAATCACAATTTCGATTCTGATATTTCAGTAGTACAAAAAAAAAAAAAAAATTAAAGTCACTGTACATAATTTCAAATAACTTCTGTATCTACATTAGAAATTTAAAATTAGACAAGCATTTATTGTTCAAAATTTTAATTTGTTTAATTTATTTTATAGTCATCCTCAACTATTGAACCCCCGAAAATACAATGGCATGTGATCTCTTTATAGTAATATTCTGAAGAGTAACCACAAAACATCATGCTGTGTATACGAAACCACAGCACAAGAGGATGAATTAAATGTGCAGACTTGCTTCCTCGTGAATGTAGTCTTACTGGAAAAACAAAGGGACTCTCCTGAATTTAAGAAAAAGTGCTGTTCGATACCAGTGCATTCCATCAGCTAAGGTGTTTTTCGGAGACACTTTTTAACTGGATTGATACATGACAAATGAATGGACCCAGCAAAAATTAGAATGTTAGTTTTCCTTAATAAGAATCTTTGAAAAGTTTTAAAAAGTATGTTCATCTGAATAGTTTTTAAATATTAAAATAGTACATGCATGCGTGCATGTATGAAGAACAAAATATATCCTTCCAATTCTGATTGAATCACTTCTGCTGCCGAGTCTTTACAGTAGTATGGTATCGAGTATCGAAGCTCTGAGACAGGTAACGGTATCGAGAAATTCAGGTATCGACCCATCACTATTTATAACTAATGTAATTGAATTGCCTCTAGATATTAAAAAGTGCAAAACATTTAAAGCTAAGTTTGCAATATTAAGGTGAAATATAGAGTAACACCCATAATAAATTTGTAAAGATAAGGAATTCCTACTGCCACATTAAGAGAACTGAAAAGTGGACTTAAAACATTCTCTGTAGTTTATCAACACTGAACCAATTAACTGTGCCATGTGCACTGTAAACAGCAAGATCTGTTACACAAAAATAGTAAATAAGGCAAATTCACAAATGCAATTTTCCTTTTTGTAACTGTTGGGGGTATTTGAAAAAAATGATTTCGTTTATTTAGTCTTTACCTTTAAACCCAGGAGTTCTTGCAATAAGCAGACTCACACCAATGCCAGCACTGTATCTCTCAGATATAGTCGCAACTTTTTGTGAATGTGAATGATCTGAAGGTCCAGTTATTGAAATACATATTTTATTCGGTTTGTACATGTCCCCCAATTCAATTGTTCATGGATCTTACACTGCAGAATATTCATTTGTTTTATATCATTTCACAACAAATTGAATTTTCTAGGCCAATTTTTGCATTTGCTCTAAGACATTACTTCATGTGAAGGTACCAAACTTGTCTGTCATTTTCATTTGGAATATGCTTTGTTAATTTACTTGTGCATCATTAAATTAAGCAACTTTGAAATTAAGATTGAGAAGTTCTGGGCAACACCTCACACTTGCTAAACTTAAGTGTCAAGTCACTCCAGTCAAACTATATGTATCACCATTTTTCTGCATTCCCAGTTCTATCCTACATTACGCATTAAGAAAGATTCTTTCAGCAAGTAGGAAGTATTTCCTAAAAAACAGGAATGTATTAAATATACTGTAGATTAACAGCCTTCATTGCAAGTAGATGGTTCCTATCAAATGTGTAAAATATACTTTCATGCTAATAGCCTGTATTTTCTAAATTACATGCAGCTCAAATGAATTTAATAAAAGAGGGCAAATTACTGTAAAGTACTACAAAATAACATCCTTAACAGAGCTGTAAACATTCACCATATTGTTGTCTATTGTATTTCCTAGCTTTCTTAGGAACATACACAAGAGAATGCCCAGCAAATCCAATACCAGAAACTTTGCCTATAAAAAATTGCTCTCATGATAGAGAATGTTGGCCGAGAATATGTTGTCCTGATGGCCATGACAACTACTGTCGAACACCTTTACCCAAATGGGAAGAAACACCACGCCTGGAACGTAAGTTTTTTACCGTTCTCTCTCTCTCTCTTTTTTTTTTTTAATAATATTGTATCTTCTATGTATGTTCCTGTATTTGGGAATAGTACATATTTATAAATATCAAAGATGTGATGCCATTGAAAATATACTGCATACAGTAGAACCCCATAAATCTGAAATTTCGGATCTTAACAAAATTCAGGATGGTGGAAACAATGAACAAAATAAATAAAACGGTATAAAGAAAGGATTTTACAATTACTGTAGAACTGAACAACTAATTATTGAAACAATGTAGCAGCCATAACTGCATGCAACTGGTTATGTACGTACCCAGTTGTTTAAAAACTTTGTCGTGTCACTACCCTACATTGCATTGTCTGGTATTCCTGTAGATTTATTTGAATACATACAGTATATTTTTTACATATTCCAAACAGATCACACCCCCAATTAGTTCGGAATACCAGGGTTCTACTGTACTCAAAAAATATAAATTTTGAGGAACGGATTTATTTTCCAGCTTTGAAAGGCATGGTTGCATACTTGCAATGTACTCCACCGCCACCACCTCTTTTTGACTTATTTCCAAAACCTTGTCGAAACATTCTTGACTGTTTCCCTAATATTTGTTGCCAAGAGAAGGAGAAAAAGGTGTGTCGCCCAGCCAAAAAGTCCATGTTAGCACTTTTAGCACAAGTTACACAGGTTAGTATGTTGACTATAAATAAAAATATCCAAAACAGAAAAAGTATGTTGAAATATTAAAATTTATTTCCAGAGAATTGGATCCGGTTAAACAAATGCAACATAATAATTTACATAGTTGAAGATCCCTGATGCTCAAGCAGCAGCAGCGAACACCAATGAAGAATCAGTCGAGCTAGAAACAAAATTTATCCCAATATATATATACAATAACAGTTGCAGAACATTTTATTACAAGGACTGAATGTATATACTACATATAATACCTTTTTAAATCCAATATCATGAGAATACTCTCTGAAACATTGGCGGCAGATGTTCAAGCCGTACTTTCGGATCAAGCCATGGCCATTAGCACAGGCTCGGCTGCAATGAGAATTAACCATCCAATCAAAATAAGAATCTGACAATATTTTCAAACATTGTAAATGTTCTACACAATCAGAAAAGTTTAAACAAATGTGTATGAATTTGTAAAATAAGAGTTTTGTAAATATAATTTTCAAAGATTAAATCCAATTATGCAAATAAACAATATATTTATCCATTTAAATGATTCATAATCAGTACAATGCACATTTCAGTAATTAATAATTATAAGCAACTGTCTCTCAAAAACAGCTAACTTGCGAACATTAATTGAAGATAAACCACCTGCCATTCAGGAGTTCAGATCAGGGTATCCACTTAAGTTTCAGGTTTATGAAATTGAATTTCTAATGTAAAATCCCTATTTTACTAAGCTTCTAAAACCTGACCAAGGAGAAATTAACTTCCTAACTATAATAATGGCTTATTAAAAAAATCAATCTACATTGAAGAATATTACAAATCAAACATCTTCAGACATTGAAGAATATTACAAATCAAACATCTTCAGAACTATTTGGTTGCATGAATAACATCCTTTTCTGTAAAATGAGAACATTAGTACTCTATGCTTCTGCAACACAAATCACAACTATGACATTATCAATTTAATGTACACTTTCATAAAAGAGTGTAATCTCAAACCTTAAAACATGTCCTTTAGCACTGTCAGATCAACAGTACAAAATTCAAAGCATAAAAGATAAATTAATAACATTCTTATTTTAATGGCAAGGAAGCTGCCATTCCTAATTCAAGAATATTCAACTTTTTCTAATAAAATTTGCAAGGGAACCCCTAACCATGTACAAAAAGAACCCTTACAGTTGCAGAAAACACAATGTTGGGGAATAACCACGGTTACAAAAAATCCCACAGACATTCCACAAAGCAGGGTAAGAGAATTCTTCAAAGTGAGCATCACAGACCTATAAGCTTCAGCACGCACAGAAGAGTATCAGCATGAGAATATTGCCATTACCAAGGGAAAACTTTTCAATTTATATTATGAATGCTTAAAAAAAATGCACACAGAACATTTCTCATTATTAAAACAATGTCCAAACCGAAGCCAAAAGATTTAATGCATAAAACATTGCAGAAATTCTTAAATTTGGCCCATTTAACAATATTACGAAATCAACGTACTAGAGCCAGTAAAATGGTCCGAAAATTTCTTATAGTTAACACTCGCATTCCAGAATTTTTGGATTTTGAAAAAATCAATGTTGAAATAATAATTTTAAAGAATATTATAAATTTTTTAAAAAAGCCCACAGTAATATCAATCATCCAATGCGCGAACAAAATGTTGCCTCTCTCTCCGATTTTACATTGAAAAAGTAATTGCACACTTCGTACGCTATTGAAAAACAAGGTACCGCCACCGAAGGAATGCACCGAAAGGAAATACCCTTCCTGAAGTTGATCAACTCACCATTCTGACACTAGTTCACTTAGAAATTAAAGAATACGGCGAAAATCGTGCACTTTGACTAACATGAATATTAATAAAGTAAGAAGGTTCGCCCCAGTGTGCATTTAAATACACAGGCTAACTGGAATGTCAATTTAACACATAGGGAAATTTCTTAGATAAATTACAAACAGGACGCAAGTACGGCATGTACTTACACACGTGGTTTCGATTTCCTTAGAGCACTTACCATGACCTGGAACCTTGCCCATACTTCCTTGGGTGAGAATACCAAATATTTTGGAAACCCATTTTGTATGTGAAGTTTACGTTAATTTACTAATAAATAAGCACGATAATCCTCCGCTATGCTTCCACCTAACACACTTCAACACAAGCACGCAAACGCACCCAAAATGGTCGATGATTAAGAAATTATCACGTGATCTCATGTCAAAGAGAAACAAAACCAAGGAGTCGAGAGCATGGAGGAATAAAGATATACTCCATGGTGGAGAGAACGGAGTCAAGGACTGTCCAATTTACGAAATAAAAACTTTATTCTTTTGCGTATCGAAGCCATCGAAGCGAGCGAAACTCGTGTGGCGAAGTTTGTGCCGCGAACTTCATTTTAAAATTTCATTTTCATCCTACCTGGATGATGCTGCAAAAAATATAGATCTTGTGTAAACTTCAAAGTGAAATTTTACCGCAGATTGAATTGAAAGATCCAATATTGGTTTGTCCGGGATATATTCTTTGTCATTTGAATGGTCAATATGCTGTTTGCTGTGACACGCATAACTTACGTATTTAAGAATGTTGGATGTATTAGAGGTGATTACCATAGAAACAAAATCTTCCAGGTTGAACAGTGTTTGTTCCAGCAGTTGAACCGGTGCCAGCTAAATTTTGGCATATTACGATGCCAGTCTTGGATGGATTCTATGGTATTTGGATTAGTTGGATAGGTTATAATCAAATTACTACTCCACTTATTAGAGAAAATTTTCGCGCCGAAAAAATACTTCCCAGTTTTCATCGAAAAACGTTGAGCCATTTTTGAAAAGACGTTTGTGTTTCCGAAAATGTGCAATTTTGAGTTCACTTTTACAAAACGTTTTGAGTTTTCAAGAAATCTTTTAATGATGTTCACAGGCGGACGGACGTTCTGAAAAACATTTTTTTTTTTTTTTTGGTGTCATGGGATCCTAAAACATGTATTTCCGTTGTATTGTTGAAATCAATTTTTCTGCAGCGATACACAAATTTCCTTACACTCCCTATACTACTATATATTCTCGGAAACATTTTTTTAATGGTGCTACGGAATGACACAGACTTGATCGTACTAGTTTTGGAACTTCTTTGGCCTGGTCCATCTTCCCCCACCTCTTTCCAGCTACCATCTATCGCCACCCGACAAACATTTTTTTCACATTTTATCAGTTTTATGTCGCATTTTGGTAGAAATTAAATATGACATCAATTAGAAGAATACTATAGAAGAGTAAAACCTTGTACTACAGAAAAAAAATTGGAGCCGTATTTCAGAAAATGTTTAAGCGTTTATGTAAACGCGAAATTTGAAGTGCTTTTTCACGGTAAACTTTTGGAATTTTTGAGAAATTCCATTGGAAATCATTTAAAGCACTTCTACTCACAAATGCAATAGTAATTGCTAGTAATGTAAATATTAATGGCCTGTGTGAGAGAAATAAAAAAGTACATTTGTGTAATTTTTGAAAAAACAAAAGAATACATCAAAATGCATTTATAATGTCTTGTTATCCAGTCCATTTAGCTCTATACGTTCAAACAAAATGTAACTGTTTTTGAAGAAATGGTGATTGAGCGATTCTGAAAAGGCTTGATTTTGAGCTCATTTTCACAGAAAAATTGGGTTTTTGAGAACGACGCCATATGAAACGGTCATCACATAAGAGGCCATCCATAAATTACGTAATGCCAATTTCGAGTATTTTGAATACCCCTCTCCCTCTGCAACAAGCTTCACCAGCCCTAAATAATTACAAAACGCTTATGACATCACCCCCCCCTTGTAATTACAAGAAATGAAAATAAATTATAGTGCAGTAAAAACAGTTTGTACTTATTTATTTGTGTTACATATTAAAATCTATGATAATTAAAATCAAAATTATTTGCCGATGATGACTGCACCAAAGAAGATTGGGGGCAAGTTTTGAGTGAAAGAAGGACGCATAGGCGAGAATATTTCTGATCCCAAACCCTTGCGCATGCTGTTGTGGATTGGGAATGGGCAAGTCTAAACGCCAATTTCATTGGATTCTAAAATACACTACTGATCAATTTTCAATATTTTCTTCGTAATCTTATAGCAATAAACAATTTATAAAATAATTGTATTTATTCTAACAACTAATAACTTTAATTTATTTTATTTTTTTAAATAATTAATTAGTTAATAGTTTAATGTCTTAGTGAAAGACTCAAAAAAAGAAAGTATTTCAACAAATGTTGAAAGATGTATTAAAAAAAAAAGTGTTATATAACACTAAACGAATACCCCAATGTAATGCAGTGAAACAAGTACACCAATGTAATGCTGTGTAACACTACTACAAACCCCCTCCCCCTCTCTTTACCGTTCCTTAATTTGTGGATGTTCCCTAAATATAACACTGTTTACAAATTGTTGGTATTTTAAATATTAATGACATGAGAGATACATCAAGAAAATTACATTTCTGTAATTTTTGAAAAAGAATACAGGATAATGGAGTTTATCTCATCTTACAGTACATTTCATTTAGCACTACCAAAAGTTTTAAGAAACAATTGGAGCTGTTTTTGAGAAATTTTTGTTTATAATTCTTTATATTGCATATACATAACTCAATATTGCACAAAAACTACCACACTTTCAAAAAAATTAGCATGATATTAATGAAAGAATTAAATATGGAGAACAAATTTCATTTGAAGAGAAAATCGCTATCTTCAATTTTGTAGTTGTAGGAAGACGTCGAAAAAATATTCAAGCTTTTGTAATATTGGAAAATTTAAAGTTAGAATGTAAATCAGACCTCCCATTTTTGTAAGTGTATTTCACGCATTTCCTACAAACAAATTTAAATATTTGAAGCCATTTTTGTGAAAATTTTGAGTGGCACAGGGCAAGGGTTGGATCCAGCCCATCATTTGGGGGAAACATAGATTTTTGTTAAATAATAAACATGTTTGTTATATTGTATATTATTTTTGTCATTATATGATACTATACAGTATTTTTTTATAATTACATAATTCTAACATAAATATTTAAATCAATTTTGCCAAAGAAAGGAAGTAAACAAACCTGGGGGGGGGGGCTCCCACCGGATCTGCCATTGTAAAGTAAGGCAAATTTTAAGGAATGTTTCTCAAACTCACAGGGCTTTGAGTGGAGCAAGATTAACTGCGGAATATTATTTCGAGAGAATATCCTGTATGGCAAGATGAAGGTTTCCCCTCTTGAAAACAACACATTTTGGTGTCAAGGACCCACAAATCATGGATTCTGACTATACAATGTGTCAGAGCAAGTAATTCACTACACATTGGAACAAAATTTATGTTTTCTGTATCAATGTCCAAGATCACCTAGAGAAAACCAGAGGCATAGGGTAGTTGATCCTCAGTGGTCCCTTATTTCAAACAAAAAATGGAGGAAAAATACAAAACATTTTTTTTCAAATTGTCATATTTATCATTAAATTGTCATCACATTATTTCATGTAACTTCAGCAAGTTCATTTTTGCAATGTAAAAACAGCACTGTACATTACATTGTCAATAAACTCATTTAACAACTTTTGCAAACTATTTTGTCAGTCGTGTCACTACAAACATGTAAAATCACAATGCTAATCTTGCAACATTGTAGATTATGTACACTTTTTGAGCTGATGCAATACTGAAAAACTTCATTAATTTCTTAAATTTGATGTTATTGCAATATTTCTCTCATCACAAATTCCGAGTGGGTATTTTACCCAGAATTTTTCATGTTCAGAATTTCATAGCTAACCATGTACCCACCGTATCTGCTAAACCTGGTGATTATTAATATTATTCATTGTATTGGTTTTATATCATATTTTCCTCCCATTATATTCAGATACGTTCAACCAACTGCAATGTAAAGGTAAGTCAACACCAAAAATCAAGAGCTCTCATTTTAGGTAAATTCAAAAGCATCTAAATAAATTAGCAGTTAAAGTATAAACTACTCTGCCACTCAAAAAAATTGTAAAAGTTTTATTCATTTATCATTACAAATAACTTGACATATTATTTCCTGAGTGTAGATAATGATTGTATACAATTTCTCTGGATTTTGAAGATACTATTATTTTTTCTTATATAAGCATGCCAGTCTTGGATCCTTCTCCAGCCAAGCTTCAAGAGCTGCATATTTCTGAGGAACAAGATCTCTGTGACGCTTTAACCTAATTTCCAAAGTATGTAAATAGAATCTCAGTTGGTTGCATTGTTCAAAATATTCCTCCTCTTCTTCTTTTGTGAGATTATCTCGCTGTTGTTCATACCAGTAATGTTTCATACGCAATGTATTGCATGTCTGAAACATAAATGTAGGAAAGATGAAAAATTGATATACATTATCACAAACTTAATTACTGTCACAATTGATGGCACAATAGAACCTTATTGAATATAAAACATTTATAACTTCAAAATTTTAGTAGGTATATTCTTTTTCATATTGTGGGCAAAATTTTCATAACCCAAAGTTAAAACTAATGGTGTTACAACATGTTTTCTTGCATTATTTTAAACTTTTGCTAATTTTCAATAATTCAGAAATTTCAATGCAAATCAATGTTTTTATAAGTATTTTTAATGCATTTTTAAAAAATTAAAAAAAATTTGGTTTTGGAAAATTTTTTTTAATTTTTAGAATTTCATATTTTAAAATAATTAAATGTACATATATTTTAATATAATTAAAATAATCAACCTCATTTAAAGATCTAATTTTGAAGAATAGATTTCATTCAAAAGAAACATCTTGATATTCAATATTATAGTTGTAGGATGACACCAAAAAATTTAATACATGGAATCTGACTACACAAGATGTAATTGACTATACAAGGCAGTAATTTACTACATGTAAGTATGTATACATAATATCATGCCATTAAGCAGCATTACACAACTTTCTCTATAATACCTACTACATATGTGTATGTGAGAAAGTAACAACTGAATAGATTTTTTGATTTTTGGGGGAAGATATTAAACCGAAATTTGATTTCTATTATTCAAATTTCAGCAAGCACAAACTTCATAAATCAAAGTTCAGACAGTGAAACCACAATTCCAAATTTCTCCCTGAAGAACTCTATAAATTAAGTTGAAAATACTTCATGTCATAAGTAATTAAATTAGTTTTTTTGTGGTTAAATAAAACTGATATTGACTATCTGTTGAATCTACATTCTTGTCCAAGTGTCCTTTGGTACATAGATAATCAAACATGATTTCACAGTAATTATCCACTTCATTCTTTTAAAAAGTTTATAAAATGCAGCTGTTGTGCTCGCTCAACGCTCACTACACAAATTGTACTTAAAAATAATACAGTTGATTTAAATGAAAATAAATCATGTTTGATTTTCATTTAAATTTACTCTAAAAATAAATACTCAAGAGCACAATACAATTAGTGCAAATTGTTCTCCTCCACGTCACAGACAGTTTTTCTGCTTGAACAGTAAATAAATAAAAATTGCTCGGAAGATAGAAGTATTTGTCAAGCTTACATCAAATTCCAACACACATGGATGAATAGAGAAATGGAATGAATAACAACAAAAAGAAATTGCTGTGAAATTTTGATTCTTGAATAAACCCTGTTTGAACTAATTCCTGAATTCAACACCCAGAAATAAAAAAAATTAATAATTAAAAAGAACAATATTTTTGTCATTGCACTATCACAGATTCCCTCTTACAAAAAATAATAAATATCATTTGACACAGGCTTACCCTCTCAAATGCTTCCTGCATATTATTAGCTCTGTTTACAAATATATTTTTATGATCAGTAAGACACATATCCCGAACTGTTGTTGCATCTTTCAATGAAAGAGACTTGGCATGAGTTAAACCCAAAAATGCAAGATAGGGTGCCAAATAGTCAACCTCTGCTTCATGCTCCTTAACAATTTGTTCCTTTATTTTTTGGTCCTGGAAAAAATAATGACAATATTCCATCCAATACATTTTTTCCTTCAATGTTCTTATAAAATGAATATATTTGCAATGTTGAACATTATTATTCTTACACTATTAAGTATATTAATATATTCTTTTTTAATCTTTTTTGCTAGGTCAGTTAATATCCTCATAATATATTTCATCAGAAGAAAATAAAGAAAACAAGAAGTGATCGAAGAAATTATCCAAAACAAAACTGACAAGTGATCCATGCACACTGTTTGAAAATTACCATTTAAAAATATATTGAATTCATTGTGAATCAATAAATATAAATAAAATAAATACAATACGTAAAAGTCAATGATAATTATGTTTGCAATGGTGACAAGATCAGTTCATGGGAATATATGCTATTTTCTTCTAAATTAATTGGACAGTAAGAATATTAATTAGTAATTGTCTTTTTATTATACTAGTTTGTTAATACGATTTACGAAACTAAATTGACTTACAGACAAAAGTTTTTCAAAATTTAGAAATTTGAAACATCATATTTCATCAGATCTCATGCCGCTTTGTTGAGAAATTGAAATAATAATTATGGTAAAGCCTTGATAACATGAGTTTCAAGAGATAAAATTCTTTAACAATTAAATTTAAACCTTCAATTGGTAGACTAAATTTTTGAAGAGTAAAAAAGAGTTCCGAACATTTACCTTATCCAGCATTTCTCCTTTTGCTTCTTTATTTCTTTCAGTATCGTATATACTGACTGCCAGTTTTGGCAATTCTATCTCAGCAATTCTCAGTTTTAAAAGCAAAGAAAGCTGTTCAAAAGACATTTTCAATTATGTAAAATTTGCTCAAGGTTTCTGCTTTCAAAATTATTATTTAAAGAATAATTAAATTTAGTATCTCACCTCATCTTCTAAAGCTCGAAGTTCAAAAAATGCTTGCTCTTCAGCTTGTAATTGTTCTTTAAGCAATTCAAATAGCTCATATGATTTGAGATTAGGGTACGTAGGATCAACCTATTTAAAAAATAACAGATAATATAATAATAACATTTTGCATAATAGCTAAAGATAAATATGTTCTATTTATCAGAGCTTACTATAATTCTCAGGACTGTAAATTAGATAATTATAAAAAATGGTAAACATAGTAACAAAAACAGTTGAAATTACAATTTGTAAACAATACAAAACACTTACATTAAAACCAACAGTCATCTCATTTTCAAATTGTAGTTTGTCTCCCTAATTTTTCAGGAGGTGGTTTTATAAATTCACGAGTTGATGCTATTACTTTGGTGTCTCCATAGTGAAATTTCAGGAAGATTCTATTTTCTGGAGGAATGTAAGTTCTTTCTGCTATATCTTCTTCATTGTTTTTATCAGGATTTTTGTGGAATTTTTCAATTAAAGACTGAAACATTTCATCATTATCATGATTTATTTTAAAATGAATATTAGGTAATACATTCAAATATTATTCGATATCTTGTAAAACATTATGAATTTAAATAAATCATTACCAAAACATTTCTCTTGTCTTCTGATATTTCACCCTCAAGTCTCGGTTCAAAGATTGCATGACGGAAGTAGAGAAAGTCGATTCGATCTATGTAGTGTAAAGTGAGAAAAAGAGGATCCATTATAAGTTCTGATAGACCATCAGCTCGTGCTTCATAAAAAAAATTCAGCTTTCTTCTGTCTTCTACTGCAGTGTGACCCATGTAATATTGATGTTCTAAAAGCAAGTTGTTGCATTTTCAAAACTTACATGAAACTTATTTTATCCAAGCAATTTAATTCTATTATTTTTCTACCTTTAAGACCTTCTTCTCTCCCTCTGGAATACTTTTCTGTGACTAAATTAGTTTCAAAATTTTTTATCACATCTGTGAGCTTTTATATGTCTGTAAACCATTTCTTTAACTTTATAGTTCTTATCAGAGAATGAAACTATGTACATTGTTAAACCATCATCTTTAACATATGGTGCATAATATTCAACCTTTGATTTATAATACACAACTTCCTTGTGACCACCTGGATATCGCCTTCTGTAAACTACAATAATAACAGAATGAATTTGACATTACATAGGTTTCTACAACATTCCCAAAAAATATGTATGTAATATATTTTTAATAGGAAATTATCTGTTTTTTTATATTACAAGTTTGTGCCTATGTCTCAAGAGATTTAACTAAAGTTTTGAATACAAATCTAAATATTTTCAAACCTGCTTCAGGAATTTCTAATCTAGCTACCCAAGATGCAGGCATATCCAAATGCTTTTCTATCAAATATTTGGCTAACTCCTTTCTTTCTGGGTCTGCTTTCTCTTCATCCTCTTCGTCTTCATCTCTCTCTCTGCCCTCGTCTGCCTGACTTCTCATATACCAAGGTTCTGCCATTAATAACCAGTTCCAGCAAGTAGGGTCTTTCAAATCAAATTTCAAGTTCTGGTAAATAAAATACAATAAAATATTATGTTCAAAATTCAAAAAAAAATTTAAAATTTCCATTGACATTATAATGAGTACACATATGTACTCACAATGCAAGTGTAATGTATTAGGCATTACTATTTTTTCTATAGAATTTTTCTCATTTGAAATGAGATAACATCCAAATTGGAAGTTACAAAATATGTTACTTTCTCATGCAAAAATGGAAGACGAGGTGACAGAAAAGTTAAGTTTATAATTTTTGGTTTTTTTCAATTACAAGAAAGCAATGAATTATATCCACAGTGTAAAATGGAAGAAATTTTATTTACATCCTCTTACCCCATCAACTCCATTTGATCTCACCCCACCTGTTCTCCTCCTCCCATCTGCCACCTCCTTTGCTCTCCTTACTTCCTCTGACAGGGCCACCACGAGAAAATTAAGGCTCCAGTACTACAAAGGTACATGGCCTCTTATAAAATAATCTACAAACACATGTATATTATTATTTCTTACAACTGATTATATTGATATATTTAGTTAAAACTGAATATCTGTTGCTGCTGGACACTTCACAAAAGCTCTTAGTCCACTTTCTTGGATTCTGTTGACCCAGAACATGATATAGTACTTACTGTGACCCATGCATGAGTTTAAACTTTGAAAATATATTCACTTGCAAAATTGAAAAAGATAGGTATGATATGAATCAAATAAATATTCAAATTATAATAAAAATCAGAGGACTCATTGACTTCATTGGTCCCTTGAGCTATGAACTGGCTGCACCCCCCTTTCCATGGGTCTGTCCTCCGGTCTCCCCCCACCAGCACTCTAACCTGTGTCCTCTCCTGTCTCTCTGCACTCTAACAAAACTGAATGGATGGAAATGAAGGTGTTGATGAAAGGAGTGAGTAGAAACTAACTTTTAATTTCAATGTCGTGTTACTCCAAGCCCATTTGCTCTATTGTAATGAATAAAAATGCTTTTATTAGAAACACTATTATGCACTTTAAGAAAGTTTAGACCCCATTTCACCAATTTTCTCATCATTTCTGAAACAACACTGAATATGTGTGCACGCAAATTCTGCTTTAAGAGGAAGGAAAAGGGAATGGGGATTATTGTTTTAAAATCTCATTGAAACAGTGATCTTCCTCTAATTAAGATCTATGAAAATAGAAAATTTCATGAAAATTGGATTATCAGAGCAGGAAACATCCATTTTTATGTGAATACATACATGTGAATTACTACATATTAAACTATATTTACCTATGGCATACACAATTTCTTATGGTTACAAATAACCTGAAATTAATAATATAAGAGAAAGAAACAATAATACATAAATTAATCAGGTCATTTTTTATATTTTGTAGTTATACAAGATATTATATACCATTTTCCATATATTACAAATAAGAAACATAAAGACGGTAAAATTTTTGTCAATAGCCCGTTTAAAAATTAACATTTGAATATACTTTACGATTTTCTTGAAAAATAATAACTATGGTTTAAGTCAGTTCTACTTGTAATTAAAACTAGTTATATTTCAAAATTACTACACACCCTGCAGCCTTCACTACAGTCTTGCATATTAACCCAGTAATTAGTATTATTCCAGAGGCTTTCCAATCCCAAAAAATTAGCATCTACTGGGGAAAATGATCTTCCTGTTGGAGGGTCAATGAAAAAAGCTTCTTCTATTCCCAGAGTTCCTGGTCGAATTAAAACCCAACTATGCACTCTCACTCCAAATAACTCATCAGTTGGCAGTTCAGTGACCCTTTCCTGTTGATTGCACAAACAAATTATATTGAATTGACAATAAAAATATTGGTAATACATAATAAACGGTCTCAAATAAAATAATATTTGAAACTTCATTGAAAAATGGTTTAGTGAGAAATACTGTTTGCTTTTGATATGATAAAAAAATACTATTGAATTTTAAATTTATGAAACATTTCTAACAATATTTATGTAATGAAAAATACCTCTAAAATGAGTAAATAATAATAATAACAATCATCATCATCATCTTACTGTCAGAATTTTTTTCATGTTTTCTTCAGTTTCCTTTTCCTCTTCCTTCAATTTAGCTTCTAAGTCAGCCCTTTCTTGCATTGCTTTTAAATACTGACTGTCAAACTCTTTAGTAAGTTTCATTTCGTATTTTCTTTGAGGAGGTGGAGGTGGTGGTACTATAACCTATTAGAAGAATAAAATTTGAAAATCAGGTAATTTTGAATGAAAACACAATTGAATCTCTCAAATACGTCCAAAAAAATTACCGGTTTGTATTTTTTTAATTCAGGGTTATCTATATTGGATTGATCAGCTCTGCACAACGCTTTAGTTGCATAGCCAGACACAATATAGGCATCATATCCAATTCCAGTGAGGAAAGAACAAAGGACAGTGCTGCATTCAAAGCAATTTCCTTTCTGATGTTGAAGAACAGATGTTGGTGATATTATTTTCACAGGCTGTAAAACCAAATATAAATTGAAATTATTGTAAAAAAATTGTTTTAAAATATTTTTACTGCATGCAAAGCAAGAATATGAACGTGCTTTAATCAAGTAAAGAATTGTAGAGCTATTCATGATTTCGTAGTCTTTTTGAATTGTAAATTATTTTTTGATGTAATATTAAAATAATAGATGTTATGGATGTGTGACTATGTTATAATCATAAAAAATTTGAAAAGGTAGGATATGGTAGTGCTAGAGATAATAGAAAGTCAACAGGAATTACAAATTGAATGTTAAAAGTTAATCAACAATTTACCTTTCCTTGAAATTTATTCAATAAAATAAAAATTGTAAAACCCTTTCTTAAAATTTAAGGTTTCTTTATAATTTTAAATAAGAGACCATCTAATACTTGTTTTAAATGTTACTCCAGCTATTTTAATAATTTTTTTCTGGTGTCTTTGATTCCATTGTAGATTATGAATTTTCCTGACTTATAGAATGATTTTTCACTAAAGAATATAATTAAATTATTAATATACATATATATTATATTATGAAAATAAGGTGTAATACAGATTTTTATACCAAAATGACTTTGCAATACATTAATGCATCATATTTGTCTTTATGCAAAAAGGAAATGAGAAATATACAAGATTACAAATTTCTTTTTTTAATATGTGAAAGCAGAAATTAGCAAATAAGATGCAAAGTTTTTAAGAAATACTACAAACAGTTCAAAATTGTTATATTTCACTTATTCCCATACATAAAAGAAAGATTTCAATCAGATAAAATAAAACTTGGAAGTTCTACGAAGTGACACTGAGGTTGGAAAATAAGAATCATGAGAAAATAATGACATATAAGTGAAGAACTACTAAGATGGAAATACAAATTAATATACACTTCTGTGATATTTCAACCCCAACTGAAAATATGCTATTACAATTATTATACTTTAAGAGGTTATGTATAATTTGTGCATTGTGAATTGTCAGTTGAATAGTACCCATAACACTAGTATACACTAAGAAAATTGTTATGTGGTAACAAATATAAAGCAACTGGAACATTGATTAATTAATTCATTAATTTTCTTGAGAGTTAGATGGTCAATCTTTGCCCAGAGTCAGGAGGAGAGTATTGATCCGGGTACATTGCTTGAAAGTGCATAATATTGGGATACACCTTTATCATGATTTCATTAACTGAAATTGTTATTGTTGATGTTAATTTCATTACAAACACTAAAGATTTTATTGAAAATCAAATTTTATTATTTTTATTACAACTCGTCCACATAATTATATAAATGACGTTTTAATATCTGCCAAGGTTTTGAGATGTTTGTTGAAGTAAATTCATAACAAGGAAACGAAAGTTATTTGCAGGAATATGCAAAACAAGAAAACGCATTTCGTGTTTGGTTAAACATTGGTTTCGAATTATGCGCCATTTTTATTGTATGCTACGTTCTGTTTCCCGCTGCATGTTCGTAGTACATCTCTCAATATTCCAGAGATGGCAGCATCACAGAGAAACGGAATCGTGCCATTTCAATTCAGTGAGGTTTTTTTTGTGACGGTTGTATCTCTCTTCTTCACCGCAAGATAGCAGCGCTATATTCAAATGGTTACATACGTACGATGACGTCATTACATTTCCACGTGTGTGGATGAAAACGATCATAACAACATAATTTTGAACGTGCACTTTACGATTTACGAGTGCACATCTCGAACACGTATAGTTAATGAGACTTTTAGGATGGAAAACGAAACCATTTTTTTCTCACAAATAGATATGAGAATGGTAAACAATATTGTGAGAAAAGACACGGAAAGAATCCAAAGACATTGACAGCTATTGCGAAGTGCCGGTGGTTGCGCGAAGACGAACGCGAGCGGTGGTAGGGGTGGGAGTGGGAGGGTGCAAGGGCAAAATATTTTACTCTCTCAGAGGGGAAAAAGAGAGGAGCGAATGCTTCACGACTCAACGCCTCGTGGACATTCGGAGAGGACGTACTCTGGACGTTCTGATGCCTCTCAGAGAGACTAGGCCCTAGCTCTCCGGCGCAAGGCGGTGTGGGGCGGCGCCGGCACGTGTGAGAGCCGCCGCGAGAGCGGCCGCCCGCCCGCCCGCTCCAGGTCCCCTGCTCTTTCGCGAGCCGCCCGCCCACGCACAAAGGCGCCAGCCGCCCGCCGCAGGGCCGCGATGGGCCTGCCGGCTTGTGTACGTGTCTGTGCGCGCGCGCGAGTGTGCTGCGCGGGCGATGCGCAGCGGGCAAACGGTGAATCGGAACGTGTTCCCCGTTTCATTCATACACAACCGCAACAGCTGGTCGGGAATTAATGGAAACTCGACCTCGTAGAACGTAGACAGCGCTCTGACGGGGCAGATTATTGTAATCGACGTAAGCGGCACATAAACAGCCCTCGTTATTACTAACAGGCGCGGCACGTCGGACGTACGGCTGCGAGTTTATCGAAGCGAGGCAAGCACGAACCAGACAAGTCGTCGGTTCGAGCCCCGCTTGTTCACTTAATTTCTCCCACTAGTCTTTCGTAAAGCTAATTGTCGTGATTTTTCCGGCGTCAGGCGTCCGATAAATAAATGACGAACAAAGGAAACCAATAACGGAGGAAACGAACAAAGGAAGCCGACCAATCAGGCGGAGGAGGAGAAGGAGCCGAGGCGCAGCGGCGGGCGGCGCGTGTGCGTGCCGCGACCGAGGGGCGGCGAGGGGGCGGCGCGGGGGCGGGCGGGCGGACGGGCAGGGGCGGGTGCGCATCGGGGCGAAAACAAAGGCGGTTGGGCAAGCGGGCTGCGTCCGCGGGCAGGCGGGCGCGCGGGCGAGCGGACGCGAGGGTGATGAGGTGGGCGAAGCGCCTTCGCGCAGGCACAATGGCGGAGGCGCGAGGTCGGGCTGGGAGCGCAGGTAGCCGCGCCGCCCCCGTCGCCACCGCCGCCGCGGGCGCAGAGAAGGCGCCGCCGATGACGGAGCGCCCGCAAAAACCCGCCGCCCGCGGGGCCCGGGCCGCAGGGCGCCGGTCGGCGAGCGGGGAAGGGAAGGGTGAGGGGCAGGGCGACATGGCGCGGTTCGCGCATGATTTACGCGGAGAGAGGCCGTCGCGACGGCGGCGTCGGCTGCGTCGGCGGCGCCGCGGCGCTGCGCTGCGCCGCGCGGGGGGCTGGCAGGGCGCGGTTCGCGCATGATTTACGCGGAGAGAGGCCGTCGCGACGGCGGCGTCGGCTGCGTCGGCCCCGCGCCGCCCTCGCCGCCCCGCGCCGCCCCGACCGCGCCGCCGCCCACGGCCCGCTGATTAGCGAGCGAGAGAGCGCCACATCGACCAGCTGCCGCGGGAGGCGGAGGGCGCCGCGCGGCCGCCTCGCCGCGCCGCCCGCGCCGCCCCGCACCGCCTCGCGCCGCCCCGCCGCGCCGCGCCGGGCGACGCCGCGGCGGCGGCGGGGCGGCGGCGGACGCGCGGGCGGGGCGAGGGCGCCGCGGACGCGGCGCGGCGCGGCGCGGCGCGGCGCAGCGCGCGGTGGGCGGGGGCGAAGCGAGCGACGCGGACGGCGAGCGGGCGGGGGGCGGGGCGGGGCGGAGGCGGGGGCGTGCGGGGCGGCGGCTGCGCGGCGCGGAGCTGGCGCTGCCGCCGCCGCCGACACGCTACGCTACTCGCATTGTTCGGGGGGGTCTGCGCCTGCTGGCGCCGCCGCGTCCTGCCGCCGCCGCCAAGCGCGCGCGTGCGGACAAGGGGGCGAGAGGGCGTGGGTGGGTGAAGGCAAGGGCTACCCGGGCGCCGAGAGCGTACGCAGCTCCACGACACGCTTCCTCGTGCGCTCAAAACGAGTTATAGAAGTTTTGTATGTGGCGCGCATCAGCTGTTCGGCGACGCCGAATGCCTGTGCTCCGTGCGTTGCACCCGCTTGGCAGACGCAAACACCTGCTCTCTCTCGCTCCGCCTTGTGCTTTGTGCCGGCTGCGCATACGCATTTGCGCGCCGCGCCGTACAAAACCTCCCCAACAAGCGGCGTCCGATCTCGAGCAGTCGCGGCGCGTGCGTGGCCCGCTCGGCTTCGCCCTCTCGCCCGCTCGCCCACTGCCCTCGTCCGCCGCGCCGCGCCGCCCGAGCGCTCTTCTTCGCTGATAAACTTCGATCAGCGCGCGCCAAAATAACGCGCTTCGCCCTCGCGCCCGCGCCCGCCCGCGCCCGCCTTGCGAGTCGAAACGCGCTGGCCCGGCCGCCCCGCCGCCCACGCGTCGTCGGCCTCTCGCCCCCGCACTCGAGCCCTCCGCCGCCCGCCGCGCCGTCGCGGGTTCTATCCCTGGACGTTCTCAAAACTGAAATTCGGATATAGATTCATGCAGCGCGAATGGAGTTTGTTGATACGATAAGCACGTGCAGATTATACAGGCAGTTGTCAGTGTTTACTTTGGTTATATCTTTACTTGAGATTTTTAGGAGAGAGCACCTAGATTCAATATTTACGTGCGATAGTTGAAGCACAACTTTTGAATGAAACTTGAGTACTGTGAACATTATTGTGAAAAGTTCAATTAATGAGGAAGGAAAAAAAAGAAAGAAAATATCAAAAGACTATTTGTTACCCTCTGACAAATTTCATCCTATCTCCCAACAAAGGCGGCTCGGTCGCAATTTCTGAAGACGCAAGTTGCGCAAGTTCTGAAGACCGACGCGATGGCGATTTTGCGAGAAAGACATCCTCAGAGATTTCACTGGAGCGCGTCTACCTCACATCATTCATATCTTACACTATTAACAAGTCCCTTAGTTTTCATTGCATGAAAAGATTGACTGAACCACTCAATTCAGTTAATAAGACACATGACACGAAAACTGAACCGAATATTTGAACCCCTTGAAATACATGTTAGCCTCCTTAATTTGCTTAAGTGAAGTGATTTCAAGAATAATGATGGGATGGCAAAGATTAAAATCCATATTACTGGTCTTCAAACGTCTCCCTTGTTTTGAGTAATTGGAAAATTACCCACGACAAAAATACTAGTTAAGCATCTGTATCATTTAGCTGTAAAAGTAGCCGCTAATTGTGACTACTACCGCAGAAGATGAGGAATGACGTATCAGCGAATCAAACCGATAAAAAGCATTAAATCTTCAAAGAAGCACTGCCTTGAAATCGTAAGAACAGATTCTTCGAACGATATCCCAGGTTCGAATCCAATAAAATGCTCATGTAAAGAAAATTGAGGGAGCGGTGATTTAAAATAAGAATAAAGAAGTTCAACTTCTGAAAAAGTTGTGGAAGATATTGAAAACCAAGAGCATTTTGACGGAAAACAGGTGTTTATTTTTAGGTTATATAGGAACCTTTTTTAGTTATTCTCATTCTGTCAGAAAAGCACATTTTATTTTTTAAAATAACATTGACGATATTGACATTAACCAATAATGAAGATGTATGAATATATTATGGATTTTTGTAGAATTTCATGGTATTGCTTTTCTTCTTTTTACGCCTTCTTCTTTATGAATCAGTCCGTGAAACGGTTTACTAACTGGATCCCATAATGTGCTTCTTTCATCTGTCAGATCGTAAGACCTTACGACACGAAATATGGCCCATTCAATTCGCCTTCCTGTTCTTTATTGTTTCAAACAGTTTTCATTCTTCTATTATTTTGAGTACTATTTAATTACTATTATTTTTCGGGCAATTCTACTTTTAACATTTTTCTCCACAAACATATTTCTAAACTATGAATATCTTTCCTTTCCAAGTACTCACATCATTTCAGTACAACACCCCAGACAAAAAATGTTACAATCTTTTTATCGCATTAATCAGAACACTATTCGCCGTGGCCCTCTGACGCTCATATAATGCAGCCAGGAGAAAGACAATTAGCTTATTAGTATATTATTAAAATCTCGCTACTCACGCCTTCTTTCGACTCAAGAAATGCATAATCACGACGAAGATTTGCTTATAGCTGTAGAAGTGGACTGTAATTGATTGTTCTGAGTGCCTATGAAGGCTTTACATGTCCGTCTCTTTGATACTCTTGTCTGTTTTTACTTTCCCTTTCCCCGTCCATCCCTCAATCAATGTAATTCTCAGTATATCAGATCTCAATTGTTCGAAACGGAAAATTATTTACACACGTAGATTATTCAAAATACATACGTCGACAGGCATTTCAAACCACAAATCAAACCATAAGCTATAGTTAGCTTGCTTATTGTAGCCAGTGTCTAAAACCGCACAAAATCCGCAATTATTGTCGGTGGCACGTCGCATTGGCAGAACCACCTGTACGCGTCCTGCAGAGGACAATGCGGCCGCACAGATCCGCGCCACCCCGGCCCCGCAGTCGGCCGCCGCCCCCGTCGCCGCCTCCCTCGTCCCGAGAGAGTCAGTGCCTAGTTCCACACCGCGCGCGGGGACCGCCCCGCCCGCGCCCGCCGGGCCCTTTGTTCGGAGGCTTCCATCGCGGCATGTCCACGATCGCTCGCGGATAAGATACGAGTAATCGAATGGTTCACGATAACGCGAGGACGGTCACTACAATCGCAATTTTCCCGCCATCAAACAATGTAATGAAATCTAAACGCAATGTCATTCGCGACACCATGTGAGTATTTAACACTCCTCCCAATAACAATGGAAGAGGACAATGGAATACAAATAATGACTAGCGAAAAAAAAATGCTCAACAAATATTTTAACAAAAAAAGTCTTCAAGATCTCTTCAATAGCATAGTTTAATGTATAAGGATAATTGCTCTTCTGACGCAACACGTGAATAGCAATACTTAATGGTGGTCGGTCTCTTCTTTGGGGCTTTACTGTCGCATGCTGCGTCGTAAGCAATGACGCGTGTATGAGAATTCACTGGGTATGCGCAGTATGAGAATAGGCGGAATATTATGATCAAATATTTGCAATTTTTGTCAAAAACGAAACTGTCTCATTGTTTTGGCATTTTCCCGGAGTTCCTCGGTATCTGACTAAATTGAAGACATCTTTCACTGGAGATGAAATCTCCGTCATAGACATCTTTCATCAGTTTTTGTTTCAGTTTCTGTACGCATAGAAAATGTGTAATACAGATAATCTGAAAGCTTGTGGACATTGATCTACAGATTAACAAATGTTCTTTCAAGTTTCATACAAATAGTGTGATGTTAGAGATATGTTAGAAAACGACGCAATCTGCTGGATCTTTAAATATTGTACTGCAATCCCGAAATAAGAATATCCTTTCATTTCTATTCAATCAATAATAATAAATATTCCCTTCAATCTATGGAGGAATGTAGTGTCTTATGAACATCAGCATTGCAGAGTCAAGGATTCTTAATTAGAGACAGGAATCGATCGAAGTAGATGACATTTACAAATTATTCTTCAACATCGCCAATTCAAACTCCAGAATATTGAGGAGTATATACAATTAATTAACTCGCTGCACGATGTCCAAGGCAGAGGGGATACTGTTCTCTCGAGAAATCAATTACCTACGTATGTGTTTGTTCAAGATGGTCTTTGATGATACTGAGATTAAAATATCTTTCCGCATTTTTGTAACCTCGTGGAAAAACATATAGTATTTTCAAATTAGATTATGTGCTTTTTCTTGTTTCAGTATAAGACAGATTATTGTTAGATATTGTAGACCATTTCTTACTTCATTCGATATGACATATATTCTGCTAATAAGAATCTGAGCCTACATTCAATTATTTCAAATGTGTATTGGTGTGCAATTTTCGAGGCTTTTATACTTTCCGCAATGTTGATACTGCCACAAGTTACCTTATCATCATAATAAATCAGTTATTTACGACAGTTACGTCAGTTACACAATAGTGACGTGATAAGCGTTAATGTGGAGTGCTGCGACAGGGACGCCGAGAGTGAAAGTGTGGTGAATGTGATAGTGAAAAAGCGCAAATGTAAATAGTAGCTGTATTCACAGAAAAAGACGCACGTGTAAATAGTGCGTATAAATTAATTCATTGATTGAGTGAGTTTTCAATTTATTGATTAGTGATTCCGGGCGCGTCAACCGCTAAGGTCATTAGTCCCGTACGTATGGTGCTTTTTTTTTTTTTTTTTTTTTTTTTTTTTTTTCCGCGAGAGATGGTAGCGATCTTCTCCCGCTGGATGGCGAGATTCGGCGCCGATCTAAACGAGGGGCTTGCGGTTTTTTTCAACCAGGTATATTCCACCAGCGGGGCACCGCCTCAAACGGGACAAACTCTAAGATACTGACTGGTCATCTGACACGTGAGGTAGTTTAGTGCATGTATGTGTGAGTAAGGAGACAGGATAGGACAAGGAAGAGGAAGGAAAGATCGCGCGCGGTCCGTGGCCCGTTTCTTAAGATACTGATCTGGCGTTCGCCTGGTGTTGATCGGAGAACCCACGGAAAATTATAGGTCAGATCAGCCCGTCACTATATATCGGCTAGATCAACTTAGCTATCTACCTAGTCGAAAATCTGCCACCGTCGAGACTCAAACTGTGGGACCTCCTGGTCAGAGGCACTGCAGTGAAATCAATTGATGCCCTGAACCACTTAAGCCGGACAGGTTTATTCATGTATTATTAAAAGAGATGCGAGATATTAAAACTAGCGGTCTAATAACACTTATCAGGGAGCTGATTATAGTTGTTAATAGTGGGTCGTGTATTAATTATTAGAACACTTGTGTTCTAATAACGTTTATTACGAACTTGTCTCAATTTAGTAAACTTTTTAACTTAAAATAATTTTATCCACATGAAATAAATTAACTGGATGATATTTTCTTGTTCACGTTATTGATTTCTAAATAACTTTTTAGCATTCTCACGTTGTGCTTAAAACAATATTTATTTATTTATCGTTAAAATTCGTAAATTTGTTCAGAAGTTTTGAAGACTTGAAGAAAATCATTTATTTCGCAGTGAAATCCTTTAGCTATTAGATTTTCCATCTAGGAAATTGCATTCATTTATCTACTTGTGGTCCCATGGGCCTGACAATGAGCATTCAGAAGGAATAGTTTGAGACAAGAAAGGCAGATAAATTTGACATAAAAAATTACCAAGATTCCTATCGATCGTGAAAAAATGTGAATATACATCACAGACGATATGGTGAGTTTCCACCAGCTTATACAATATGCACAGGTTGACATTGTATGTTTAAGGTTTAAGATTCAGTGCTTAAAATTTGAAAAAAATGTTTAAAGAGCAATTTTTAACGAAATGTAACAATTAAATTAAAATTAAGATTGTTTTAAAAAACTTTTCAGATACCTGAAGATGGGTCAAAAGTCTCAACCCGAAACGTCGTATTTTATAAAGGTGTTATATGCAAATTTTAATAATAAAGAATTTTAATTGTGATGTAGTGATTTTATTGAAAAATAAATGACTTTTTAAAAGAAAGAAGAGGAGATAAGTTATTGAGAACAAAATGTAATGAAAAAGTCAGAAAAATATAAACAAATTTGTGTGATGTACTCTAATTTCATATTTTAGTCGCGCACTTTAATATTCATTCACACGGCAAACGTGAGTTTTCTAATTGTATTCGCATAATAAAGAATTCAAAGAATAACAATTTTTGCCGAAAATAAAGCTTAATTATTGTAGAAAAGTATGTACAAAATTAATAAAATCATGTTAACATGAAGAGAACAAATTCTTAAAAAACAGAGACCTTGCGTCAGAGGGAAGAAGCCAGCTGCTCGCAACAGAGGCTTTATTTTGGATCATGAACCTGATAAAAATTTAAAGGTATCCCGTATTCCGAGCTTATCCGCACTTTGATGCAAACATTCATTGAGAATGCGGAGATAATCTTCCTTCGTCATCCTCTTTCCCACAAACCGCACTTCCCCAACTCCATAAAACTGCCTCCGCCGTCTAAACAGTCTGCTGCGGATTCGGTTTTTTCTTGTGTTCGTTGACCTTGCACCATACCGAGGTTCTGCCATCTGATTGCCACTAGGTAAACTTCCTCTCGTCAGCAAAATAACATCCCGACTACCACTCTAATCCCTTGTTCACGCACTGCTTTGCGAATTCTAGCCTTTTCTTTCAATTGGCTTCGCTTATAAACGGATTTTTCCTTACCATTCTTCCATAAAACACATTTGTTTCTCAGCACTTTCCTCACGGTTTTGGGGTGCACTTTCTTTAGAATTCTTCTATTAATTCAGTAACAATTTCAGGCACACTTAATCGATAGTACTTCCTTCCTTTCTTCAGAATTAGGTGCTTCTCTCGTTCTGTGTAAAACTTTTGTATCTTGTTCGTATTGCCTTACGATGTATTCAATTTCTTGTTGTTAGTAAACGACTCAAGATAAATTACGATATAGGCTACTGGGGTGACCGAATATTAAAGTGAGAGACCGAATACATGTTTATTGTGTTTGAGAGTAAACGTAATAATTTACTAAGGAATATTAATTAAATTGTATTTATGGTTTTAGTATGCATACTCAAAACCTTAAAAAGCAATATAATGTCGAACACGGAGAAATAAATCATAAGTTTTAAATTCTTCACGCAGTTGTATAAAAAGTAATAGTAAATAACCAGAGATGTATATTGTTTATTTTGTGCATTTTCCCAGCAAATATGTAGAACAAGTTTGTAGATCAGATTTTCAGAAAAAATTGAAAAAATATTTGCGTTTTGCTGAAAAAATGGCGAGTTTCTGATAGCGGATTACAGAATCGTGTATTGTAGCGAACTGTCTGAATGGATTTCCCGTGTTATGTAACACCGCTTTCGTTGCCAAGGTCATGTTACGGTTCTTCAGAGAGTCAGTGAACTAAAGGACACACCAAATCCTCGTGCGAGACCCGATGATCCCTGAAGCACGAAAGTAATGTAGCTTCAACAATCTTCAACTTCTGTCTGAAGAGGCGTGGGCGTCTGCGCTCCTTCCCTAGATCCGTTTCGGAGGATTGATGACCACCATGCCCGCCTTAAATGAAATCCCTGTTAACTTCACGGTCGTTCTAATTTCCACTTTCATTGCTCTACACGTTTTATTTCACGTATGCTTATTAGTTGGGATCTCAATAATTCTTTCAAAACTGTCTGTGCCCTAGAGTGATCGGTTGAAGAATGAACGTGGAAGTGGGTGTATAGGAGCGCAAAAACTATAACAAAATAACAAGAAGGCTTTCCAATATTTAGGCATCAAAGCTGTAATAACTATTAAGAATCGAGCAAAGTGTCTTTGTATATAATTAGTTTTAATGTATATTAGCTGTTCGTTAGTTTTAAGACAGCCTTCTGGTTGGTTTATTGAAGGTTTTCCCCCCTCTGCTGTAAAAGCCGAAATTGCTGCAGTGCCCGCAAATGTAATGCCCGCGAAGTACAGTAAATAAAGCCCTGCCTCGCCAGAGATACTGGAAGGGGAAAATTGAAGAAAAATTGGACAACAGCAATTCGCAATCTAAACCACAAGATCCAATTTGAAAGTATCCAAAGCAATGTTTGACGGGAGTGATTATAGTTAAATAAATTCGTTTTTGAATCATATTTACAATTCATGTCTCTCTTTAATTATCGGCTTGATAACAATTCTCGACATCAAAAAGTTATTGTAAGTTTCAGAAAAAAATATTATTAAAGCTTTTTATTCCATATACATGCCTGTTACGTTCGCACAATTCATATTTATGATATTTAGGAAGCATTTCATAAAAAATATCGGAAACAAAATATGAAACGATACTGACTTCCAGTGTGTGTAATGCTGTATAATTTTCCATTTTCCCCAATCCATGTTCCCACAAAGATATTCGTTCAAAACATCTTTTTCTTCAAGTCGAACGTTCCCAAGAATCCATTTTTTTTTCAGCTAATACATAACTCCAAAAGTTATTCCTCTCATTTTCCACTCATTTCGGAAAATAATGTGAGAAGCACGTATCAGATGACATTTCTTACTTCTCTCGCATGTCACCACTAACAAAAAATTCCACATTTTTTAATATATCTATCTTTTGATTTAAATGGAACTAGTACGTCAAAATTTGATACTCTTGCTTCTTCAAATATATCGGTCGGAATCCCCATTATTTTCAAATTGTCCTCCGTTTTTTACATAGAATTTGACATTCTCGTTTCAATTGAAGAAAACCCCAAAACAATAATAATCAAGTATGGAGCTATGCTAACAGAACAAATTATAGACGGATGATTAACAGAACGGATCGACGATTTCATGCCAATGATATTATTTAATTACAGGAAAACATACATGAAGAAAATTTTGTACATCACTCTGCAAAAGTCCCTTTTCATGATTCGACAGGATTCCCCCAACTCGGCCTGGCGGCCTCGGCGGGTGAACACTCCAGTCTCGTCGTGCAAAGGTCAACTTATAATGTAAACTACTGATCGGCTAGAAAAAGTGGACATAATCAGTGACAATGTTACTGAAGGGATTGTTTAGGTAAAATATTGTTGAAGAAAATATCATACGCAAATAATTAAACATTGAAAAATGCTTTAGAAAATAATGAAGTTAAAAGGATTATAAAATATAGACAATGGAGAAATTCTTTAATGAGATTTTTAAAGATAGAAAATTGTTTTGATAAAAGTTTTCGAAAATCATACAATAAATATTTTATAACCAATTTATTTTGACTACATTGACGAAAAAGACAACGTACAGGGAAATATATGACCTTACATACGAGGTCACACAATGATGCGACTAGGGAAGATCTAATGTATCCTGAAAGATAATACTACGGCTTTTGCCGTTTTTCGTCTTGGTGAATTAGGTGTTTTTTTTTCTCAACAGCAACGTTTGATATCGTAAAAATAAATAAAACAAGTCATATAAACTCAAGTGCCGATGGTTTTGATTCATTAGAAGCCTGGGCGCGTCTAGGATAGAATGGTCGAATGATTGACGTACCAGTCTTTCACGAGGTGTCGTCTAGTAAGGAACAATCTCCTTTCAAATGTTGAAAATAAACCTTTACCTACCTCATCGTAATATAATCAAATATATTTTTTCGTTTGCTTTTGTGATTGTACGCAAAATTTGATGGAAATATAACTTTCGCTCATGTGGCTTTTAGATATTAAGAACGGGTAAATTCATATGACGCTTATGCGCTGACGGTAAATGTTGGAAGGGGGTAGCAATGACAACCTCCATAAGCAGTTATAAGCAGCAAACGGGAGGTTTATCAATCACTTTGTTTTCTGCTGTCTGCCAGTATGCAGAGGAAGATGTAGAAAGGAAGTCGATTGCGAATCCGATTCTGCGTGTTGGTCAATACATATACTGAAGTGGAATGCGCCGGAAATTCTGGATATATTTTGAAAGAGGGAAAAAACGTGATGTTCATGAAGATGAAATTAATGGGTACTTCTACGAGACGGTTCTTATTGCTTACGTACTAGGAGGCTGTTTGCTGCTATTTTCAGTTGTTGTTGTTGTTTTCTTTTAAAGATTTGAATTTTTTAGACATGTTGGAAGGCGTGGTATGACCATTACGAACCGGCCCAAGAATACCTGGGAGTCTATTGGTTTGACTGTAATGTGGTCTTTACACAAGTCTTCTTCAATACAAGGGCGGATCCATCCGATCATTTGGAGGTGGGGGGGGGGGGGAATCACAGATTTTTGTTAAATAATAAACACATTTGTTATTATTTTGTATATTATTTTTGTAGTGTAGATTTGATTCTATACCATATTACTTTTTTAAATCATTCCATAATTCTAACATGTATGTATGTATTTGGCGTTATTGATAGACCGACTTTGAGGTCAGCTACCGGTGTCCCACTTGCCTGAGCCTAGTTAAATTCCCATGCATGGGGGTAAGAGCCACATGAGACGAACATGACGTATTCCCTTCATCGTAACTAGCAAGATACGCCTGCTCCAGCTTTTCTTCGTCACACAGCTACAGGAACTGGGACGATTTTAAAGGAAAGCTACTACTCTATTTTTGCCTCGACCGAGAATCGAACTCGGGACAACAGCACGGGAAGCAAGTACGATGCCCATGAGCCATCCCAGAGGCCAATTGTAACATAAATATTTAAATCAATGGGCATGAGGGGAGGGGATAGCCTCCATGCCCTCCTCCTGTGGATACGTCGCTGCCTCAATAGTCTGATATCTACAAGTATTAGAATACATACGCAACAAAGGAATGTGTTTGTAGAACACCATGGTCGTGTTGACGTGTCAAATCGTATTGGAAGTAGGATGGGTGGGGTGCTGAGGGTGAAAACTCTGAATGACGACATACTCGATTTTATTTTTATTTTTCCATTAGACTATTCTTCTGGCAAGGGTAAGACGTCATGAATCTATTATGCTTGATCGGTTATATTAACATAGATTTCACTCTTCTTGAGTTACTAGATCACTTCTTCGTAATTAAACATTCATTTACATATTACATTAATAACTTTATTTGGAAATAATTTTATTTCTGGAAATTTGACGATTTGCCTCGTCCAAAATTAGAGCATAATTCTGCATGTCACAAGGAAAACCGTGAGAATATCTGTAGCGATTTCCTTCACATTTCATTCCAAAAATAGTCTAACTGCAACGGATTTCATTAATTCCTAATCTCCAACAAGAGAAATAATACTTTTGTATATTGCGCTCCTATAAAAAGACTGTATAAAGGAACCTCAACTCCGTGCTAGGGGGTATATTCGAAAAGAGTCCACAGCCAAATTGTTCACCTTTCCTTTTAGCGACATAACGCGATGGACGAACGAACCTTTCACGCCATTTTTCAGTCAACAAGTATAAGTAAGCGACGACATTGGCTGAAAAATTTCCGAGATAAGTTCCTTGATCTGCCGCACAATAGCTCTGAAAGTAGAGCACAATTTAGCAGCAGATGTTTTTGATACATCACCCCATCGTGCCTCCAGCACCGGTCGAGTGACCAACTCACCGTCTTGATGCTCGTAGCCTACGATCCTCTTGCGCTTCCTATTCTGCCGTATGGGGCTGTGTCGAACTTGAGGTCTGGCGGTGATCGTATTGAGCGAGCCGGTGTATCGCTTCGCGCCCTCGCGGTCCCGATAAAGCGAGCGCACAGGCCAGATAGCGGCCTCCGCAAGCGCGGGCCCTGCTCCCTCGTCCACCCGCGCTGTACACGCGCTTTTCGCTGCCAGATCTCGTTTTGAAATACACACGACACCGACTTACACAAAACATGTACGTCCTGCAACGAAAATTATGAAAATGATTTTCCCAATGAGACAGATACCACTTTAAAGGTTTTAGGGATTTCTTTTAATACATATTTATTTTTCATTCGGATGTACTTAGTTCAGTTACATGTCACTACAAGTTTTAGGGATGCTAATAAAAATACTTGTCAGCCTTTAGGCGGCAGATTTTTAACGTAATTTTTGTGTATGTATGAATCACATCGTGACTGTTCGGTCGTGGATTTAAGCTATAGAATTTTCCTATCACTCTGGTTACGGCAAAGTCACAACTGATACACTACACCCATCGGAATTTTCATTATGATTACTGTAAGAAATATAATATGTTAAATCCCTAAAATCTTGGTGCTTCGGATCAGAAAACAGTCCAACACTTCACACTGATTTTTTGCTTGTGTAAATGTAATGAGATGCAACAATATCGAAGGAGCAATGGATAGAAATTTAAAACATGTCTCTTTCAGATAAAGACAGATACATCATCTGGAAGCTTTTTTATTTCATACTTCTGCTGATATATCTCTTCACTCAAGATAACAGCGAGATTATTTTTTCCTTTGTGTCAGATCCGCCTAAAGAACAGTAATAAATGAATTATTAAACCATATGGGAAGAATCTCGTCAACGTGAGCTGCGACCAACTACTTCTCACAAGTATTCATGCATTGCATCAGTGATCCAATTTTGTAGGCCTTTTATAATCATTTAATTCGAAGGATAAAAAATTTTGGAAATATTTTGAAAGCAGTTAGTATTAATCACAAAATCGATAGTGAGAGACAAAAAACACACAAAAAAAGGAAAAAACAACAAACATTTCATGACAATCACGACACAGTAAAGCGACCATTTCAATTTTGTCAAACCAATAACAATATAGTTTCAAAAATAGCGATTTTGACTCAACATGTTTTTCTCTGAATATTATGTAAGGCACTTGAAACTTTTGGAAGAAAATAGATTTGACTTAAAGAAGAAGAGAGTACGTTGAAAGACCTCTAAAAGGTAAACATTAAATAGGCTTCCCTTAAAGAATCATTATTTTCTTTGATTCAATAAAGGCAAAGGATATGAATTTACTTAAGGAAATATCAACATATAAATCTGAAATTTCTGGTTCTAAGTACTTTAGAACGATATAGTTTAAGAAATCTCCCAACCTGTTGCCTTGTCAGCGAAAGCCCAAACTTTAAAGGTACTATATACTACTTCGTGTTTTTCTCCGGCTCGACCAACATTTACATACAGAACAACTCTTGAACCCTTAAACAACGTTTAGTTTTGTAACTCGCTTAAAAGAAGCCGGGAGTTATTTGGATAACTTTACATATAAATTGTTCGATTTAAAAGGAGCGTATAAAAGAGGCTAATGTGGGTTGCATTATTTGGATAATTAATTATTATAATAGACATTCAAAAGAATAGTTGAGTTTGATTTGACTCATACTCCTTGATTTGTTCAATTAAGATAGTAATTAAAAATATATTACAATTTCACGTGCGAAAGTACATTCATGTCACCTGTTAGCAGTCTGTAAAACAAGATCACAATGTAAATTCTAGATACACGAGATCCAGGAAAGCTGGTCTTGTTTGACGATAAATAAAATGCTTCCGAACGCGTCGTGGGCAAAGTAGGAAAATGAAATAAGGTTGATTAATTTACTGACTAAACACAAAAAGCGTCCGTCGGTGATTGTTTACGATAATCGATAAGCTCACAAACCTCGAATCGTTCAAAAGGAAATTCATGGGCATAAACTGCATCCGTATCTCCCTCTCTTTCTTTCTCTCTCGCCCGCTCGCTCGCGCACACACACGACACATACAAACGCGCACATGTTCGTTTAAAAGCGGACGATCTGAACCTGAAAAGTCGTTAATTTCGCCGACTGTCGTCCTTGCACTGGTAAATAGGAAAGGCTTCGGTGTTTAAAATAAGAGGGTATACAATTTCTCTCTACCAGGCAGTATTCAGTATCAAGCATTTTCAGTATCAAGCAGTAATCGAGCAATTCTTAACAAAATAATTCATTAAATCTGCCAACACATCTTAATTTCAGAGTTCAGCACATTTCTCTTTACGCAGTTTTAAATGACGAACCTTCGGCGTCAGACACGTATTATCTGAATATATTGTATTTTCAATACTGGTATCACAGAATTTACCGCATATTTCAATCTTTTATCTTTTTATGTTGAGCTTTCCAATGCATTATCTAAAGTAGAATGTACTCCTTAAACCGGTTGTATCCTTTCAAAAATGTTCTCCACAGCTGGCGTGTCTATGCACCCGTAATCTCCTCGTAAGGAAGAAGGGCCTTCACGAGACACCGTTTCTCCAATTGCGTTTTGACTCGGCGGCGCTTTGCGGCGAGCGACGGCGGGGCGGTGGCGACGGAAGTTAACGCAACCGGATTTCGCACGCGCGTGCGGCGGCGCATTTGCTGAAAGGAGATTCATTACTGCCCGGCTGCTGAGCGCCGAGGGCGAGAGAAGAGCGCCTGCTCGCACGGCCGCCTTCTCGCCCACCCCCCCCTGCGCTGACCCGCCCGCCTGCTCGCTCGCCCGCCCACTCACTCCCACCGCCCGCCCCCCGCCCGCCCCGTCCGCCCGTTCACCCATTCGCTCGCCCGTCCGCCCACCCGCCCGCCTGTTTGCTCGTCCGTCCGCCCGCTCGCCCGTCCGCAATGGTAGGCCGATGCCGTGACTAGCCACTTGAAGCCGTGTGAGACACTGGGCGGTGTGAGCGGGTTAAGGCGGGGTGAGACAGGGCCTGGAGGGGCGGGGCGGGGTGAACGGCATGGTGTGAGGATGGGCGGGAGGATGCGGGGAAAGGAGAAGGGCGGGACACGTGTCGGCGGAACGCAGCGCTCCTACACAACTTCAAAACTACGGCGCAACTTGGAAACAGAACGGCGCGCGGGGCGGAGCGGAGCGGGGAGCGGTCTGGCGCGCGCGGCGGTGCGGGGGCGAGGGCGGGGGCGGAGGCGAGGCGAACGGCCCACGGGCAGCGGGGCGCTCTTTTTATACCCGCGGGGCGGGAAAGACTGCGTCGCGACAGACGTGTCCTCGTTCCGGAAGGTCGCCGATCGACGACCGCGCAGGGATGCCGCTTCCAAGGGAGCGCCGAGCGGGGGGGGGCGCTTTGACCCCAGCGCCGACGGTCCACGGCGCCGAGGCCCATTCTCTCCGGCACACGTCAGGACTACCTCAACCAAGTCCAGTTCACGGGAAACGCGAAGAAAACTTCCCAAACGATGGAAGTTTGTATGCTTTCACCGCCTGTCTCCAAGGCGCTCGCTTTAAACTTGTCGTTTACACGCAGTAAGAGATGACATGCCACTTTTTCATTACTGTGTCTTTATTATCGCCATGCATCTGGGCCTATCCTGTCCCCGAGCGCATTGTGCAAGCCGGCAGAGGCGATAAAGCGGCGTACAGGGCGAAAGTTGGAAGTTGCTTCTGCGCCCCGAGGGCCGTGGGCGGGCGGGCGGGTGGTGCGGCGAGTAGCCACGTGCCGACGCGAGGGTCGCCGTCCGCCCGCTCGCCCGCCCGCGCCGATCGCGACGAGTGCAGCGCGCTTTAGGCCTCCGGAACAAGCGCCGCGCCTCCGGGATCAAGAAAAGAGATGGGCGGAGAGAGACAGAAGTTTAATTTTGACAGATGGGCGCAGTCGACTTGGGGGAAGCGACGCCGCGTGGAGTAGACTTTCAGAACTTCCGATCTCCGAAAAAAAACACAAATGAAAGCGACATTTTTGCATCTCTGGCTTGTTTAGAGCACATGTGAAGGGAACGAATTAAAATTGAAGACTTATCAAACCCCCAGCACACGTCCCATGAGACATTTTTTGTCGAAAAAAGTTCGGATTTTCGGTTCGTAGGCATTATCGACATGCAGGGACACGGCTGGCAAGAGGTGCACACGAACGGACCGGCGGAAGGGTCGGACCGGGGATCGAACCGCGGGCCGTGAATCGGATTACGGGCGGCCGGGCGGCGCCGGGCGCCAGGCCGAGCAGCGGCGACGGCCACCGCGGCGGCGGATCGAACCGCGGGCCGTGAATCGGATTACGGGCGGCCGGACGCCGCCGCGCCGCCCCGCCCCGTGGCGGCAGCGCGGCGCGGCAGGCGCGGCGGGGCGCGGGAGGGGGCGGGGCGGCGCGGGCGCGAGGCCGCGGGCGGCGGCGAGGCGCGGCACGGCGCGGCGCGGGAGGGCGCGGGGCGGGGGCGAGGGCGCAGGCGGTGCGACAGAGAGGAAGTGATTAGCGTGGCGCACAAAGCGGCCGCGAAGCGAGACGGCGCTAGGCGATAGCGGAGCGGGGCCGGCGCGGGGACGCGGGCGCGCCGCGGCGGCGGCGGTGGCGGCGACGGTGGCGGCGCAGGCTGCGGCGGAGGCGGCGCGGCGAGCAGGGGGAACGCGCAGGGTGGGCCGCCGCGGCGTCGGCGGCAGGAAAAGGGGCGGGGAAGGGGGGCGGTAGTGAGAGCGGCGCGCTGCGCGGCGCGGCGGCCCCGGCGGCGGTGGCGGCGGCGGCACAGGAAAAAAGTTGCTCGCGGGTCGGAAGTGGCCGCGTGACGGGGAGCCGAAGCGAACAGGCAGCGGGTAGGCGTGCAGGCAACGGTGACGGCGGTGGAGGCGGAGCGGTGCGGCAGGCTGCGCGGTTTTTGTCCCTAGGCCCCAGCGCCAGCCGTTGCTCCGCGCTTCGCCCGCGCCCGCGTCCGCGCCCGTGCGCCTCGCGTTCGCTCCACTTGCCAGACCGCCACGCTAGTGCCGCGCCGCGCCGCGCCGCCTCCGGCTTTCTCGCGGCGAGGCGAGGCGGCTCCACGCGGCGCGGCGCGGCGCTGCGCGGGTCGGGTCGGCGCGCCAGGCCGCGCCCGCCGCCGCCGCCGCCCGGGGACGCGAGGGTCGCCGCGCGTATAACTCACCGCCACAAAGGCGCCGGGGCCGCGCCCGCCCCCCCCCCCCCCCCCCTTTCCGCCCCCGTCCCTCGCTCCGGGCGTCGCCGCGGGCGGGGCGGCGGCTCTCGGGCGCGCGGCGCTCGCTGGCTCCCCTCGCGCGGCCTTCGTCGCCGGTCGCATCGCCGCGTTCGAATTTCCTCCTGCAGCTTACCACGGCCCGCGCTCTCTCCAAATTTCGGTGCGATGCCCGCTCATTTTCTCTGCAGGAGATACATTTTCTCCGAACTTCGAATAAACTTGCGAATAGCTTATTTCTTTCTTAATCATCAGAAACGTTGAAGTCTCTGTCCAGAGAAAAAAAAAGTGTCGCGTCGAAACATTTATTCCGACTTTCGTCGGCATGCAGTCGTTGCTCCCGAGTCGCCAGTCGTTCCGCCGCCCCCACCCCCACCGATTCCGGCAATATGCGGGGCCGCTGCGCAGGAGCGGCTTAACGAAGCAAAATTCACTTTACTAATCGACGCGGCCCGGCGTCCAGGCGCAGGCCAGGAATCGATAGGCGCCCATCGATAACGCGGCGGCAGAGGCAGAGGCGGAGGCACCGCGAGCTCCGCGCTCGACCTACGCGCTCCGCCACCGCCGCCGCCGCCGCCACCGCGAGACGAATTTGCCTTGGACTGTACGCCGCCTCCGCCTACGCGGGCGGCGCTGGGCGGCGGCGGCGCGACGGCCGGGAGGCCGGCGGCGGCACATATTTTCCGCTTGCACACTTAACTTGGCAGTGCAGTAGCGGCGGCTCGGCAGGCGCGACGCGCGGCAGCGGGGACGCGGGGAACGGGCCGAGGGGGCGGGGTGGCGGCGGCTGCGGCGGCAGCAACGCGGCGCAGGCGGCGCCAGGCGCTGGGCTGGGCCGCAGCCATGGCCGCCGTTGCCGCCGCCGCCGCCGCGCCGCGAGGCGAGAGAGGTGGCTGGCGGCCGGCTGGGCGCTTGATGAATTGCTTACTCAGCGCGCCGCGGGGGGAGCGGGGAGGCGCGGGGTTGGGCCGCCGCCGCCGCGGTCCGCCCCGGCCCCGGCCCCGCGGTGACGCTGGCGAGCAGCGCAGGGCGGCGCCGGGCGGCACGGGGGGGCGGCGGGGGTGCAGGCGGGCGCGGCGCGGCGCGGCGAGGCGCGGGCGAGGGCGGGCGCGCGGGGGCGGGGCGGGGCGGGTACGGCGCCCCAGGACGGCGAGCGCGAATAGCCACCGCCGCCGCATGGCGGAGGCCCCCGCGCGCCGTGCGCTTGCCGTTGCGCCACCTAGCGTCCGCTTCTGCCTCGCCTACGCTTCACCTCCGCCTCCGCCTTCGCCTCCTTCGCCGGCGCGGCGCGGCGCGACGCGCCTCGCGCCGCCACCTGAGCCCTTCGCGGAAGCCGCCCGCATGTTTCATTTCCTTCGCCTTCGGTCCGCAGACGCCTTTCTTTGTCCACTTCGAGCCCCGAAGCGCCACTTTCTCGGCGCGACGCGACGCGACGCAATGCGATTTCACGTGCAAACATTGCCTCGTACACAGATCGCTGGGGCGGCGCGAAGGCCTCTTGTAAGCGCGTGTTCAGTCTCTTTTTTTTGCTTTCGGATCCCAAAATTTTTCGGAATTATGCGGAGCCCCTGCGGGAGCTTCCAAGCATACTCCCCGCCCTACACTGTCGCCCCCGGCCGCCGTGGGCAGCGCGACGGTGGCGGCGGCGGCGTGGGGCTGCCAGCCGCTCTCCCGCTTTATTACTCCAGTACCTGTTATGGAAAAGAACTGCATGCCGCCGCCGCCGCCGCCGCTGCCGCGAGCGCCGCTGCCTCTCCGCGCAGCGCCGCTCCGCCCCGCGCCGGGCCGCGCCGCGCCGCGCCACAGCGCACGTGGCGCAAATAAAAAACCCTTCGCTCCCGTTCCGTCCCTTAATTACACAATCTCTCCTCCTCCGCGTGCGCGCCCCCGCCTCCGTCCGCGCTCCCCTCGCCCGCCGGTCCTGCTCGCCCCGAAACGTTGCGCCGCGTCGGGCTGGCGGCGGTTGAAGCAGGGAGCGGGTGGAGGCGGTGATGCCGGCGGCGGCGGCTGCGGAGGAGGTAGAGGAGGAGGAGCAGGAGGAGGCGTGGGCTGATCCGCCATTTAAATCCGTATTGAGCGTCCAAGAGGGCGGCGGCTCCTTTGTCCGCGCGATCGATGGCGTGCTAAACGGCGAAAATCGACGGACGCGGGCGGCTCCGCGCGCGCGTTCGTCCGCCCGCCCGCCCGCCGCGGGTCCATATGGAATCAATGCGTCCCGCAGCCCGGAGGCGCCGCCGACGCCGCCGGGAACAAAGAAAGTCGCCATCGCACCGCGCCAACCGCCCCCCCCCCACTGCCCCATGTCCGCGTCCGTCGTCGCCCCCGCGCCATAATCTCGTGAAGGCTCCGCGTCCGCTGGCGGAGAATCCGCCAGCTTCACTCAAAGTTCTTCCCCGGCCACTGTGCTGCACGAAGCTCCAAGCAGTGAGAATAAGGAAAGGATTGGGACTGGTTTTAGCACACTTCATTCCACTGGGTCGGTAATACAAAACTGTCGGCACGAAATTGATTAACATCACAATGCTTGACTTCCGTGTAAAATCCCCTCCTCTCTCGTTGCAGTCGACAATAGGGCCCTTGTTCCCATGTTGTCCCCTAATTGCAAATTGATCCCATGTGAAAAATTGGGTGCGCATTTTACACGCATTAAGTCCTGTCCACGTGCTTGATCAGTAAGTAATCCGCAATATTTATTCAGATGTGTTCAATGAATTTTAATTAATTTAATGATTAATTGAACCTGCTTAAATTAATTATACATACTTGGTTACATTAGCATCTTTTAATGCATTTATACTTATTGATACTTTTGCCTTTAGTAACATTGTCCATGACTTTTTCTTATCTTTCTCAAAGAAATTAAAAGGTTGAAAAAGTATGCCAACGAATACAGTAGGCAATTTCAATTCCCCTAGTATTCAGTTCTCTGAAGGCAACATGAATTACCAACACCACAACCTGACATCACAGATCTTTAACACTGCATGTTCGCAACACTTTCAAAGAATGCATAGTGAGTAAGTAGAGTTGTTTCCCACACAGCGTAGAGAAAGAAATGTCAAACAATATAGCTTCTATTAAAATGTTTGTTAGCTTAGTCATTTAATTTTGTTTATTTCATGTAGACCTAAATAAAAATTGGCAAGAAAAATGAGCAGGTTCAAAAATATTTGAAGTGTTAGAAATATAACCGTATTTGCATTGTCATCAACGTCTTGCTTTATTATGGCGCTCGGAAAATAATTTTTAGCGAATCCCTCCAAATCTCTAAGTGTTGAAAAATTTTCTCTATTTTACTGCATCAATAAAACATTATCTTTGAAATTGTTTTTCAGTAGGAAAGTGATTATTTTGGATGTGGTAGTGTAAATGAATTTGTGAGTGGGTGGGATTAAATGAATTGCATTCAGCCGATCGCCCACTATTTTCGTTGTAGTACATTATGGATGAGAAATAAATAATTGAAAATAATAATTTTTACAAAAAGAAATACGTTGGATACAAACCAACTATTCAAAAGTAGGTATTAATCCATTAGTTACAATATTCAGAGAGGTGTAAAGTCTAGTGTTAGAGAAATGTAGGTGATATGACTAAATGCACTTGTAACACTAAGAGTTCGGTTCAGGCCTTGTTATTAAGAAATGCACGAGTAAATGTACACGTCGCTGAGTTAAAAATGTTAGTGCACGCTATCACCATCAGAAAAAGTCTATTAATAATTACTCGTCTTTATACGAGTACATAGACTAACAAAATAAGATACTAGTCAATAAAAATTTTTATACAAAATTTCTTTCCTACGATATTTTGTGAAGTTGTGACAACACGTCGTTTTTTATTCAATTTTCGCTGAGTACCTCATCATTCCGCCACGCATGTCCTCTCCTATGGTGATATTGGAATTATGCAACTCGTCTCTATAACCACAATTGAAGTATTCGATCCGTCATATAATGTAATTCTTGATGTAAGCTTGATAATGAAGTTGATGTCAAGAATATGACGAGACTTGAAATCCATTAGTCATTGAAGCAATAACTCAACATTCAGCATTGAAAGTTACTCCAGGAAGTATTCCGATCACTAAACGTTCTTAAAGTAGCTAGAATCGGTCCTCTTCGTGTTGAAAGTGAGACTATTATTCTCCATGATCTAATTAATCAATAGTTTTTCATGGCCCTGCTTCGGTGTCAATGAAAGAATATTATGAGCTTAGTGAGATGCTTAAACGTGCCTTGAAGATCGTAAAGAATAATCACTTAATCCATATGATGATAGATTTTAAAAAATGACAGCTGGAATGTCCATTAAAGTCGGTTTACCTCTTTTGCGTAGTATGGACCTTGCTCTAGGTCTACACGTTAATTTATTTTCGACAAAAGTTGTTTGCGTCCCACACATTTGTATTGATTTACGAGAAAAAAATAATGTAGCACATATTTTAATAGCTTTGATTTAAAAGTAAAGTGTATGAAAACTTACATTTGAGATTGTATTAGCAAATATCAAGATGCATCGGCGTATAAATTAAACTAGCTGGGCCCGTGTGAATATTCCGCGCTTTGTAAACCATTATCTTAAACGGGACAATAACTGTATACTGAAATCCAACTTCGAACAGCCTGGCTCTGAATTGCGCGTTACATTAGTGAATGTGTTTGGATTCCGAATATGTTACCCGCGGTACTATGCGTGAGTAACCATTCTAATATTACTAAGTATTTATAATTAACAAAAGGACAACATTGATAACAAACAATATTTATAACAAAAAGACTTAGAACCATGCAACAAAATATCAAATAGTCAATTTAATTTTAAATCGATAACGATTCTACTTTGCTCGTTTGAGACATGAGTTTAGAGTGATGACACTCATAAGGACTAAAGGTGTATCGGAATCTCTAAAACGGTATAATTTTATAGATTACGTCAAAAGGAACTGTTTAATAACCTGGTTTTAGGAGCTAATGGCATGCCGCTTTGGATTTCTGCACGATAGCAACGTGCTACAGACGTGCGTGGATTGGAGCTTGCACGTAAGTCTGTTATTTCCTCATATAATCTCAAAATTCCACATTTTTTCTTCTTAAATCTATTTGGTACACCCGTGTGAGAGAAATTCCCTACCCAGCAGTAGCAGGTATTTTTATACCGATGGTATCTTGTAAATAGTACGAAACAACCGTCAATACCCATAGCGTATTATGTACTACATGTTCTTTCAGAATAAACGTTACATATCCCTCAGGCATGTCGAGATGCCAATAATAATCAATTTTTTCCAGTGAACGTGTAGGCATAAATTTCATAAAACGAAGTTACACATGGCCATTCGTGCCTGATTGTAGGACAACTCCTTATGCACAGTTTTTCGGCACGTCTGTCGCTTTCAAGGAAAGTTCAGGAATCTGCGGGACACCTGTGCATAAGAGAAATTAGATGCAAATGTCAGATGTTATATGAGATACCCATTCAAATGTTCATTCGTAAAAAGTGATTAACTTCGACCCCCCATATGCTTTAGAAGTTTGTTTAATTTATTTTGATACATTCTGTAAAAAGGAAAATATCCAAATATATCTATTTTGCAAAATAAATAAAATGAAACTACATGATTAGTATTTCTTCAGTGGCTAATTTTACATGTTCAAGAAGCAGTTGTAGGAATTGTATGATTAAGCAACAATTTTATGCATTATTTAGTAAGACATCTTCCTTCTCCAATAATTACAAAGCCTCCTTGAAAAAGAAAGATTTTCAATTTCAAGCAGTATACACGCAGAACACTACTGAAGGGGCGCCCTTGGGTATTGAAGATGAGAATTCTGACATCAGAGCCCGAAAGGAGGATGAGACAGGAAAGGGATGAGAAACATCAGAGACACATATTCACATAGAAAGAAAAGAAAATAATGAAGGTAACACAGACTATGTTATTGAGGAGTGTGTGATTAAATGAAAAATGTATGGTATTGAATTAATTTAGAACTCCATTTCCCCAATTAATATTTTAGGTATGTAAATCATAATCGATCCAATGCATATGATGACAAAGCTGCGGATTGTTAGGCACTAAACAGTATAATAGGCACTTAAAATTCTAAAACAGGCATTTAAATACAGACAAAAATTCTTATATATGTTTTTAATTAGACACTAACAGTTTATTATTCTCCACTAATAATACAATTAAAGAAGGTTAGCACAACAGAAATGTCATTAATCAAAATAACACTATGAACCATGTATGATTATGACAATGAATAACTGAATATTGCTCCGCATTCTCATGTAAACTATCGGCGGTTGAAAGGATGTTCTTAAATAAGGCGACGCAGCACTTATAAAAATATGAAAGCGGGATTACAATACGCCTACACTCACACGCGCTTCTTAGAAAGCTCAACTCGCCAAACGACGCACTTGAACACGCGAAACGCATCCAAACGACACTGCTACCCCATTGATTCTTCACGGCTATCGAAATACGAAAACTCTCTTTAAAACATATTTAAGTTATTTGCTCAATTTATCTGCCACTTAGAGGATAAACTTGAAAACAACTTTTGCTTTGTATAATTCAATTTTTATTTCAAAATGACAACCAACGTCTTAAGACATTTATACAATTTATACAAGAAAGTCAGTAAGGCAAGGTAGAGGCTTTTTTATTAAATAGTATTTACTTCACAAATAGGCATTTATACGCACTACAGAATTCGCAAACAATACTCCTAATACGTCAAAATAGATGAGTAACAGAAAATAGTGCTTATTCAGCTAGAGGAATGAAATAGGTACACCGCAGCTTAATGATGACCTACGACCGCAGTTGTGGTAAATAAAATCCTTGTATCGCTAAGATCTTGTTTTTACTGATAGTATTTCTTGAAGCTGCCGCTAATGTATCCTTTTCTGCAGTTTCTAAGAACGATTCTATCAATTCTCGTAGTAATAATGATAGCACATCCTCACCATGGTCGCGATTCGCACTCAGCCTTTTTTTATCATGTTCTTATGCACAAACACGTAACTCTGGAATCAAATTCAAGGTTTTCCTACGAAATATGATGATGATAATAAATACAAATTGACATAATCAGGAAAAGACTCCGTATTTGTCTTGAATTCGAAAAAAATACGCACGCGTTTTTTTGCTGCTTTCTAAAATTATTTTTAACTCCGGAATCCCTAACTTCACTTCTTTATTTAAAAAGCAATAACAGTTGTTGACATTTGATTACAAGAAATTTTCGCCCTCGTGTAATAGAAACCACCAGCATTGAAACACAAGCTTCACATTTAATATAATAGTACTGATGAATAACCAGTCACATCTCTCCTCTCGCATCTAGTGAAATGAGAGCTCAAGGAAACATGTGCGTGATATAATAAAAAGTGCGAAAAACATTGGATTTTCAGCATAGTTTAATGCATGTGATTGTAGTATTTCTTTTCCATGTATTATTCTCTTTATTCAGAAAACCAAAGTTGGGTATGATTTGTTTTGATTCTTTACCGACTTAGGAATCATATAAATTCTCGTGACATATTTGACTGACTTGAAAAATACACTAAAATGCGAAACGTGCATGCTCAATGATACGTGAAAAAGAAAAATGCAGCAACAGACCGTCATCGAAAACACGCAACCGTGGATGGATAGTTGCATCAAATATATACGACTTCATCGCAAAACAATCCCCCTCGCTTTTGTATAAATGACATAGAGCACGTCTCTTATCAGCAAGGCCGCTATAGAAAAGGAAACACGCAGCCGACCGCCGAAGAACACGGAGGTGAGGCGATCGGAATGGGAGGAACATTCCTCATTACTCGTGGGGGCTTTCTCGAGCGGTGCAACAGCCGAGTGTATCCTATCAGCAAGGCCATCGTTCGGAAGGCGCACTCGGGCAGCGTTTTTCCGTCGTTGCTGGGAGGACTCGTCACTCAGCTGACGCACAGCGCCCGCTCGGCTGAGCGGGGCGGGGCGAGACGAGACGAGACGAGACGAGACGGGCGGGGCGCGGCGGGGCAGGGCGGGGAGGGGCGGGGCGGGGCGGGAAGGCGAGGCAGGGCAGGGCGAGGCGTGGCGGGGCGCGACGGGGCGGGAGGGGCGGGGCGAGGCGGGGCGGGGCGGAGCGGAGCGGAGCGGGCGGGCGGGGCAGAGCGGGGCGGGGGCGTGACGGGCGAGGCCAGGAGGTGCGGGGCGGGGAGGGGCACGCACCGAAAAGTTTGAGCGGCGCTGCGGCGGCGTCGAAATCGCAGTGACGAAGGTCGTGCGCCACCGCTCCCGCCTCCGCCGCTAAAACCAGTCTTATTAGTCTGACAACGTAAAGATGGTTCGAGTGATGTACATGCGCGAGATTCAGAAACAACCGCCGTCATCAACCGCCGTCATACGAATATAAACCTCTATTGTTTTCACAGTTGAATGGCATGGTTGCCTTTTCTGGTCTTCCTTCCCCGAGGTCGAATACAACTGTAGGTAATTTCCATACACAGTTTACAGATTGTTTCACACTTAGAAGTAAGAACTCATGTCGGTATAGTTAGTACTACACCATTTTGATACTTGCATTTTCATCTTCAGTATTTGCATGCTGTAGATAGAATATTATTATAATTTGTGTCCGATTCGCACTTCTGAAAAGACATTGAGAGGCAAAAATCAATGTAGAAAGAGGAATGAAAACACTTGATAAAAAGTCTGTTTCGAAGAAAATAAATAACCAACAGTGTATCTACTCTCTTTTTGGAAACACTCATTCATTAGCCGGTAGTTCTTTTTCTATGCGATTTATTTCATTCTCTAAAAAAGTCGATGATAAAACAGATTCACAATGTCACAATTTTTTTATAAAATAATATTGAATGGAGGGTTAGGTTTGTTAACTCGCCGCCAATGACAAAACGATTACTTTTCTAAATTAAACATTGAAAAGGAAACATAAACGCCTTTTCATCAGGGAAATTCTAGCTCAGTGTAAAGACATCCTCGCGAGTCAGCGGACGTTAACAATTTAATGTCGTGTCCAGACCGAAAGCCGCCGCTGACGACGAAGCTGTTTTAATCAATGTGCTCCGTAATTCGAAAGCCATATAAATACCGGAAAAGCCCTAAAAAAGAGTTTTGAACATTAATTTAAGAAACTAATATTTTTTCAAGCAACTTCTGTAGAAGTAAAATTATTTTACTGCTACTATTCCCCTATAATTGTAATTTTTATCTTAATTCATTTTCCGGAAAATGATAATAATATTTACAATCGTTATTAAAAAATTTCACAATTTTAAATTATTACTATAACGTTTTAAAGGAGCATTAAAATAATATAATGATAACATATTCCTTTGAATTATTTTGCCATTTCACGATACACAATTTTTTTTTTTTTGTTCCAATGCCATCGTTTTAAAAATTATAGATAGATTTGATCTACTTAGGATACACCCGGTGCATGATTTCTAAGTAGTATTACAATGTACATAAAAGGAAATTGTTATATTAAAACACATTAACATAAGAATGAAAAAAACACTACCACACAAGGCGCGAAACAAAAAGACATTACTTATATATATATATATATATATATATATATATATATATATATATATATATATATATTCATCACTATTTTTCTAAAACTATTTACACTTTCACGGCCAGTCCCAAATGCTCCAGCAGGTAAATTGTTCCGGTCATTTATTGTCCTCGTTCCATTTAAAACTGTCCATAGAATTCGCAGCGCTACTTTTCTTTGGGTCTTGGGCCCTCATGATGCTTCAGCCGGCTCTACCCATCGACCGAGAACGGCGCCGCCGGCTGTCTCCCAAAGCATCTTCTTCAGCATGTCCAACTACTCGCGCCACTCGTGTTGAACTCCTCGGCCGGGCGACAAGGACAGAGCGGCCGCTGCTCAAGCCTCCAAGAAGCCGCCGCCGCCGCCGCCGCCTGCCGCCGCTCTCTTTTGTTTTTATTCGATCCTATCACAATATTACATAATTCAAGCGAACACGTCCGCCGCGTGTCCCTTGCAACGCATGAGTAAACTCGTTCGACTGCCCACCGACTACGGTTCGTCTCCCTCTCTCTCTCCCTCTCCCCCTCTCTCTCTCTCTCTCTCTCCCTCTCCCCCTCTCTCTCTCTCTCTCCCTCTCCCTCGTTCGCCCGTCGTTCTCGCTCACGGGCAGTCGGTGAGCTGCTCGATACTTGGAGATAGGATTAATTGAAGGGAATTGCCGAGTGCGCGGGAGAAGGCGTTCCCGGAGTGCTCTCTGCTCGCTGCCTCCTCCCCGCTGCCCGCCTCCTGCGATCTCCGCTCAGGCGAGAAATAAACAAAGAGGCGCGTCGTAGGCACAATGAGGAGAGCGACCGCAAAAAAAAAAAGTTGTTTTCTTCCGGGAGGTGCCGAGCTTGCCAAGAGAAGAAATTGCTCCGTTATTATACCACTAGGCCAAATGACATAATTCAGCTGGATTTATTTAATTGGAGATTCAAGGATAGGCGATTCCTACTTGAATAAAGCGTGATCACGAGTTGAAGTGCCTCGCAAGTTTATGCTGGTGCGTGACTATACCGACGTCGTCTCTCACCGCATCAATGGGATTATTTTGTTCGAGCTCGTCTAAAATTGAATGGGCGACCGCCCACGAATCCCTTGTGTGCTCCCAGCGTTCACCGAGTCGTGTCGGGATAAGTGGTGGAGCACCCCCTATCGGGGTAGGTTCTGGACTTATAAGAACCCCGATCCCCCTCAGCCTGCTTTCGAACGAGAACCGGCATCTTGGGGTGGGGTGGAGGATAAAACGACTGTATCTATGCTGGATACTCAACTCTCTGCGGAGGCGGGGTAAACAACGATTTATCGTCAATTTTTCATTGATGTCACGAAATGGAAACTAATCTATACCGCGTATAATTTTTACTTAGTCGCCTACTACATAGTTACGTAGCAAAGAGAAACTATTGTAATGATGCAAAGGGGAGAGCATTTTTGCTTGTGAACACAGACCACTAGAGATGTAATTATTTTCTCCTCCAATATACTGTAGCAAACTGTTCGAATACAGAGGTGGGTTTGATATTAATGATTCCTTTTACATGAATGCACGCTACCAGATAGATTTCTTGGATAAATCATCATATTTTTTCCTTAAAATTATTATTTTTCTTTCTATCTATAGATTATCAACTTTGTCAGACTGTATTTGGTCTTTTATTTTAAAGACAGAAAATTGTTTTTCGATAATTGTTTTATGTACAAATACAATACATTATATCACATATCATCTATTATGTAACATTAGAGTAATAGCTATTATGTACTACTTGAATATAAAAGAAACATAAAAGACATGACATGTAGACAGAATTCTCTAAAACGACATAGAATTACAACTTCCCATAACCTGAATTTCCAGGAGATATAGATTTTAGCCTGCGGAAATTTCATGTATCCTAGATTAACATTAGAAACACTTTATATCAAAACATCTTCCTGTTGAATACACAGGTGGAATCTAACAAATTCACATATTTATGTGATGGATTATTGAGTAATTTTTCTCAAAGTTAAATTGTTCTCTTACTAACTGTTAATTCTTCTGTTTAAATTTGACCATTGTTTAATGCAAGTTTATGCAATTAATTTATAATGTTCAGCTTTCTTGCATGAATACCTGTTTTGCGACGTTAGGATCGATCTTTCAAATTCGAACGAATGTAATAAACAACATTATAAACTAGTTGCATACGTTAGACAAATAAATATTTGTATAACAGCATTATAAATGTATAAGAAAATCAGACTTAATTTTAAGAAACAACTTTCTGGTTACATCTTGAGTATTCGACGAGTGCGAGTAAACTGTGGTCGGCTGTTCCGTTTACCTCTACCTCCCACGATTCTCTCGCTGCGATTGACCGAATGAGTGATGACACAATCATTCACGTCGTAAAATCTAACACGTCATAATTTGTGTCGTAAAATGCCCGATTATGAACTATTTCTTGCAACGTTTATAGTACTGATATACAAAAAATATTACATTTATTTGTTTAGACATTATAACTTCAGTCTGGAGATGGAAATAATTATTTCCGAAATGTAATTGCTAATATGTATCACGCATTTTAATAATTTCAATCATATTGTATTTTTGTGTAAAACAGTTAAAGAAAAACAATTTTCTGTCTTAATCTTCTGTCCTAAATAAAAAAATACAGTCTGACAAATGTAAGTTTTCCACAACTCTCAAAAATGTAATTAGCACAAAGTCACATGTGATTCAGCTCTTCTAATATAGATTGATCACTCAACGTCTGAGCTATGAAGATGTAATCGTACAACGAAGAACAATTCTAAGATGAAACTTGAAACCATGGCAAATGTTATCACCAACAGAAATATCCTACAATTCCTTTTTTAAATAATTCATATGCAGTTTTAAAATCGCATTGTTATATAATGCATCCCAGATGTAGCTTGCAGTATGGATTTTTGTCATGGAAGCGTACAAAAATACTTTCCGTCTTAATACTTGAAGCAAAAAGTATTAACAAGCATATACTTATTCTGTTATTTTAGTTCTAAAAACTTCGCCAATGTGTAGATGTACGGATCCCAAGGCCTCTCCGCGCGAAGACGGTGATGTTGATGATGATGTTTTGTCATGGAAGCGTACAAAAATACTTTCCGTCTTAATACTTGAAGGAAAGATCACGCGCGGTTTGTATCCCGTTGTAGATTATGCTACTTCGGCATTCGCCAGGAAGTGATCATGGAAATCATTGACTACAAGAGTCGACTACAAATTTGATTTCGGCAAGCAACACAAATTCCTGAAGTTAAATATTAACGTAAATTTCCGGCATCTTGCCGGATCGACCTTCCAATCAGCGATAAGGTTGAGCCGTAAGGCATCATTGCCTTTGAGATCACCTCTATCGGTTTTGAGTGCGATATTTCCTTAATAATGTTTAGTTATTGCCCAGCAGCTTGTCAAAACATCCTCTTATAAATCCCATTACATCCAGAAGAGTGTGTGTAAGAGTTTATTCGGTACGGATATTTCGAACTACCTCTGCAAAGAAAACGTACTTCTTTCGATCTAAACGACTAAAAAACGCAAATTTGTGAATTAATCGAACTTGCGTGCGAATAACGACAGTTCTAAATCAGCGAGACCCATTCATTCAACACAGACAATCCGGCATGTGGTGCCAGTGAGAAACAGGTGCGAAAGAATTATAAAATTACTCAAAACTATTTTTAAGGGTATCGATGCTTTTGAGAAACAATGAAATAATTATATTTTGCTATTATTAAAATGAATATGATTGTGTTGATTTTTACATTTGTAATGTCTCGTTCTGTATATTTACAACACAACTTTCTTAGGCTGTGAAATAATTTGCTTTCACAAGAAGCCGAGTCGCATGGTGGAATAAAGGACATGACGGTTGCTCTATTCCACTTGTTCAGATTAGCGATTTTTCTCTGCGCTCTTCAGGATCTTCTATTATCTTTCCGTTATTAACTTACCCCGTTTCCGTATCCGAGAATAGCGAAAGTGACATAATAGATTTCTCCGCCGCCATAAAAGCGCAAATTACAACCTTAATCTCTGGTGGGCCATCGCCTGGTTTCACACGCCGAGACGTTTCATTCAAAGGAATTCCACCGACCTACAGGTGCCACTCAAGTTCAGAAAAAATATGGAAGCGCTCTACGTCGGCGTATTATTGAAGTTCAAAATGTGGACAAACTAAACTGTAATTGTCAGTAGCAATAATGAGCGTAAATGGTCATAGTACAATTTTGATAACAACAAAAAAGCATAATATGAAACCAAGAAATGAATGAAATACATTTATAGAGATGAGAACACTGTTAGAAATTGTGGTGGCATATGCTCAAATAACTCAAGCGCATTTCTCATGCCTTGACACAGTATAGTTGTGGAAACAAAGAAGATACGAGAAGATTAAAAAAAAATGCAGCATGCGTATGTCATCCCAAACAAGTAACCAGCATTTAAACACCTTCCTTCTCGGAAATCACTTAACAGTGATAAGGGATTTTTCTGATTAGAAAACTGTTTTCTCTTCGCACTCAAGAATATAATACTAATATTTACCAATCCTTTCTAGTATGATACTTCAGGATACACTGTTGATCTGTCATGACCTGCCAACCTATCTACTTTTTTTGAGAAGTACATTACTCTTCTGTGAAAAACTTTCTTTACCGAACTATCAATCACATCATCTTCATTCAGCAAAGAACAGTGCAAATTCCCACGTCAAACTGACAGAAGCGAATTTCGAAGAACATAAAGAGAATAGGAAGGACCGACATCGCCAGTCCTGTCTCGAGTACACTGCTTTGACATGCCTCTTTTACGACCGCAGGCTCCTGCGCGCGTGGTCCCCTCTTGTTCCGCTTGCTACCGGACGCATAATTCAGAAGGGTCAAAAAATGCTCGCCAGGTGGGTGGTCCGAAACTAATGTGTTGCTGTAGTACACGGGTAAGCTCGTGTTCCGACCTGAGGAACCACTAAATGTGTAGGCCTATTCACTTCAAAATCTGCCTGTTGCCTTCGTTCTTTCTGATTGACTTATTTAAAATCGCGTTGAAAAACTTGTTCTTTCACAATGAACACAGAACAAGGTTGTAAATCGTGTGAGGCACATTTCAGTCTGATTGATTATTTTAACTTTTCTTTTCCTGTAACGTCGTTAGTGTATTCACGTAAGGTCAATGAACAGAGCTCGCTATTTGCTGTAATATTATGCATCACCTCTTCCACTTGACGAGACGTAATGGATATGGAAATAAATGAGGGAGTGACGCAGGCGCTATATTTACTTCACAAGCGACACGCGTCATGTTTCACTGTAGACTTTTAACAAGTTGTACCCAGACATAAATAAAAACATACGGTTGACTACTCCACTACGCTGAAATGTAACGTTATAAAGAGACGGTATTCTAGGAAGAAAAAACAGCATTTTCCAAACGTTTATTTTTTCTGGAAATATTGGCAATTTCGTGCTGAGAGTCACATGTAACTAATCGCAAAGATACTCTCAAAGTGAGTTACTTCCACTTCAATCGCAATCTTCTGGAGGGCCTCAAATAGAATTACTCTATTTTGTAAACACCGTTCGGTGTACAGTATCTGCTTGTTGGGAGAACTCTCCAAGAAATTTCCAAGAGGCTGTAAAGCATTTTACGAGGCGAAATACTACGAAGAGCGATTCCTTTCAAAGCGAATTTGACAATCTTTTCTCAATAAAATGTTTCTTACATTTCACCGGGAAAAGTACTGGAAAAAATAAATTGAATGAGCTACTCGAGTTACAATGACTTCCTTAAATCGTATTCTTTACAATAATTACATAAGTACACTTAAAAAATGTAGTTATTACGAATTGGAGTTAATTGTGGAGCTGTTTAAATCCGTACTTCGCATCTCGTAGCCCCTACTAGAATTTACGAACGGTAAACAATACAAACAACCAATTGTGAATTGTTATCCAAAATATTTTACTAAACCATCATCATCGGCATTAGCACCTCCTTTATAAATAATAGGGGACAGAAATATGATGTTGTAAAATTATTAAGACACTATTGCCATAAAACCCTGTAAATTATATACTACTCCTGGATAGGGGAATGTTACACACTAGTCTTTTTTAATTTTTAATAAAATAATTAAAGTTTAATTTATGTTAAAATCAAGGGATTGCGTGTTTTCTTTAAACAATGTTTTTTATTTAAACAAGGTGTTTTGATTTAGTTAAAGTTTGGTTATTTTTTTCTTTTGGTATGGCAAGGTTTTTGTTAAAATAAGATTTTTGGAAATAATGAATTCTATATCAAAAAGATGATTTTTGTTAAAATAATGTTTGGGGTGAAAATAAGGTTAAGGGGGTCAAAATTAGGATTTGGGGGTCAAAATCAGGTTTGGGGGTTATAATCAGTTTGAGACTTAAAAGATGATGTTTTAGTTTTAGTTTTAACTTTGATTTTATCTAGTTGCTTAATTATATGTAATTAAATCTATTGGTTCATATCAAATGTTCTGGGTTCATATCTTGTGCTTTTGTTAAAATAAGATTTTTTGTTAACATACGTTTTTCCTAAACATAATATTTTTGAAAGAAAGCTTTCTTGATTAAACCATATTTTTAATATGAAACACCACAATAAAATGTTACATGGTAAGATAATACAATAATAATAACAAATCTAGACGTGTAAAATTACACGTATGCGTAAACGTAGGCGTGTATGAAACACGAAAAATTTGTTGAGTATTTACAAGAGAAAGAGAAATAATATACTATTTGTGAACATAACACATACAAATCCATAAACGGAAATGAAATTGATAGAATAGCAAAATACGACTTGATACTTATCGAATGTTTGAAAAAACACAAAAATATATTTTACTTTCTGGTATAAATACCATACATTACGTTATCTACGTAATATAGAGAAAGTTATATAATACTGCAGAAAATTAGTTTCGACGGAAACACATGTTTGGCCCCATCCTTATACTTATCTGATATTGATAGAATAGCAAAACTACGATACTGAAAAAGGTTGTTGTTGTTGTTGTTGTTGTTTTGCTGTTGTCTACCGTCCGTCTATTTGTCTATCCTTTTGTACGTTCGTTTGTGAACAAAAATTTGCAGGAGGTTTTGCAAAATGAATATTCCGCTGCCGATCTAATTTGTCTCAATGATCTGCGATTTTGAAAAATATTCTTTAAATTTTAGAGGTACTTTACATGAAGCCCCTGGGACATTATCTTCGAAATTGCCATAATATTTTTCATTAAATTTCTTGTAAGAATGGAGTCAGATTCATTTAAAAAGATGGCATAAGTTGGATTTTTATTGTTAACTTTGAATTTTCGAAAATTACAAAATTTTCAGTTTTTCCAGTGTCTTCCTACAACTACAAAGTTGAAGACAGCGATATTTTCGTCAAATGAAATAATTTTTTTTTTTTTTTTAATTTTAAAAAAAAAAATTTTTTTTTAAACTTTTATAGGATAGTACTAAATGTAAAGAGAACATAAACCATTTCTGTATATTTTGTGTGTTTTTTTTCTAAAAACAAACTTCAAAATTGTATTTTTTATATCTCTCTCACGTCATAAAATATTTACATAAAGCGATGTGTGTACATCACTGCATTTTTGAACGGAAGAGATTCAAATGATCCCTTACAAAGTATCCTGAAATATCAAAAGTTTTCTGTGAAAATGAAAAAAAAAGTGCCTTTTCAGAAACGGTCAAGCGCTATTTTTTCGAAAAGGGTTCCAAATTTTTTGTTTAATGTTTTATTTTCTAGCTAGCGCTTATGAGCAGTAGAGAGAAAGTTATGCAATGCCACGCGAAAAAACGGCGAATTTTCTGCACAAAAACTCTTATTAAAGGACCCAGATAATGAAAAAGTGGATAAATCCACTTGCTAAATTAAGAAAAAAATCCTCTAACACGTGGTTTATCCAGAATCCAAGTTATGTAGATCCTTGATACCGAAAAATCGAATGATTGCAATACGTCTGTCCGTGTCCGTCTGCCTGTCTGTGAACAACGCTAGTGGCTAAACCTTCAGCGATTTTCTCCAAAATTGATATTCCTCAATCGATCTAGCTGATGTCGCGTCCCCTTGAATTTGAAACCGATATTTTAATTTTGGGGTATTCACATGAAGCTCATGGGACGTGTTCAAAATTTCCACAAAAAATGCTCCATCGTTTTTGATTAAATTTTGTTATTGGATAGGGCTAAGGGCGTCTAAGAGAATGATGCAGGTCTCATGTTCGTTGTAAACTAATTTTTCGACAACTGCAAAAATTCAAAAAAAAATTTCGGCGTCTTCCTACAATTACATTTATGAAGATAGAGATGTTTTCCCTTAATGAATTCTGTTCCTTAAAGATACATTTTGAAATAAGGTCGAGTACAATTTTTCCAAAATTTGAGTACTTTTCCAGAAAGTACGAGCGAGAAAGAACATTTTTATAGCACTACTTGTTTCGAGGAGCATTACATAACATTCTCTCTAAAGCGTAAGCGGTAGCGAGAAAGTAAAAACGAGTAATTTTCACGTAGTTTCAGTTTAAAAGTAATGCAATTTATAAAAAATCTCGAAAACGGCTTCAATATTTTTCTTTACATTGTTTTTCACACACAGAGCAAAGAACACTTTAAAAATAACGCAGGTCTCATTTTCGTTGAACTGCCTGAAGTTTCGAAAACTACAAATGTTAGAAATAATATGAGAAAGTATATGCAGTTGTAGCCCTTTTTGCTCTTGGCTCTTTTCTTTCAGGCTATACTCTTAGAATAGTAAGGAAACAACCTTAATTGTGTATTGAACTTCATTTTTATTAATTTACAAGTTTTCACAAATATTTGAAATGCGTGTTATAAGGTACTATACCGGGAGAGGTGGCTCAATGCATCAATTGATGTCACTGGAGTGCCTCAGATCGGGAGGTCCTAGGTTCAAATCCCGATGGCAGCAGGATTTTCGACATTCGCCTGTCAGCTAGATCGAATTCAGTCACTGCCTGGAAGAGAATTCTAGTGGCCGGCTGCTCTAATCGGAAGTTTTCCGTGTTTTTTCCGATCAACACTAGTCGAATGCCGAAGCAGTACTCTAACAAACGGGCTGCGGACCACGCGCGATCTTTCCCTCCTCTTCCTTGTTCTATCCTCACCACCTACACTGACATGCACTTACACTACCACAGAAGCCGGGAGACTGGTCGGGGGCTTAGAGCTTGTCCCGATTGGGACGGTGCCCCGCTGGTGAGAGAGATCTGGTTGGAGAATACCGGCGCTGTACCTCGTCGTCCAGCGGGGGAAGATCAATGACACCTCCCGATGAAAAAACCTGCACTACACTCACGGGACTAATGACGTCAGTATTTAACGCGCGAATCACTAATAATCAATCAATCATTAAAGGAAGCTATATGTAAAATCGAAACTGGAAAGCGAGGTATACAAGACTAGTTTATTGTGAATTATTTTTTTTTAGTGAGAGTTCCAACACTTTTCCAAGATTAGTAATATTAGTGTTCCAACACTTGTCAATAATCTATAAACGTACTGTGAAGTACTGTTTGTGTTTTAAAATTTAAAAAATTAAAAAAATTAATTATTTAAAAAAATAAAAAATAAAAAATAATAAAATAATAATAATAAAATAATTATAAAAATATAAAAATAATGACAATTTCCTCTCGGACAAACCATATATAAATCCAAAACAATAATGATGGGTGAAAATGGCCAGGGCGAGTCTCAGAGTAATCACTGATTTTCAGACTGACCGACAAAAACCACAAAAGTCCATATAAGCAACAAATACGTAAATACAAAAACCTTGGAAAAATTCCTAACAATACGAATTAATTTTTAATTCGGATTGTTTAAGAATGAAAGCAAATAATTATTCAGAGATCATGATTTGTTCTTATAGTTGCCTCAGTAAAAAGTCATAATGATGCAGATAATAAAAAAACGTTTGTTCAGATCCTCGTAATCTTTTCACCAGAAGCTAGCTTCTTAAACCCACGAGCAAGCAGATCAAATCTAATGAGTTGTTTGGGACGTCGAGGTTGGGGCGTGGGTCGCCGGCCGCCTGCAGGTCGTCCTGCACCAGCACACTGGTTTCGTCTCAAAGGAGTTGATCTTTAGTCGCACGAGCAAGGAGGTTAAATCTTTGAAAGAAGGGCATATCCGTGATAGAAACAGATGATTCCGAGCTTTTAGTATCCAGATGTAGAACTTCCAATGATATGTGATCTTTGAGTGTAATTCCAATTTCAGCTGCTGTCCGATATTATGCAGGTCGAACGTTCCGATCTCTTTCAAGGAATGGCTTTCAGTAATCGGGGATGCACTCTGCTCTGATATATTTCGTCGAACGTCGGGACGATGACCAGGAGACCAAACCGGGAGCGGTAGCTCAGTGCATCAACTGATGTCACTGCAGCGCCTCTGACCGGGAGGTCCTATGTTGGAGTCCTGACGGCGGCAGGATTTTCGACACTAGCTTTTCAGCTAGGTCAATTTCTCGCTTCTGGAGGAGAATTAGGTCGAATTTCGTCGCTATCTGGAGGAGAATTCTCGCCAGTCGGCGATCTGTCCTTCCTCTTCCTTGTCCTATCCTCTCCCCTTACACACACACTTACACTAACATGCACTACATTACCACATATTCCGGCAGACCAGTCGGGTGCTTAGAGCTTGCCCCGGCTGGGGCGGTGCCCCGCTGGTGGGAGAGTTCTGGTTAGGGGGAAACCCCACTAGCCGACGGTAGGTCGGCGCCGGATCTCGCCATCCAGCGGGGGAAGATCACCGCCATCTTCCGAGGAAAACATGCACTACACTAACGGGAATAATGACCAAAGCAGTTGACGCGTCCGGAAACACGACAAAATCAATCAATCAATCAAACCAGGAGACCAAGGTTCCTACGAGAGCGTCTCAATGGCGCTCGGAAAGTTCCTGGGCCCGAAGGTACCCGCGAAGCCGTGTCGTAACTGGGAGTGACCAGTGACAGGCGAGAGCGGTTATAAGGAACACATGTTCATTAAAACAAGATGTTTATTGTTCTTGCACGTTCTTTGGCCTACAACACTCGCCCAACTCGAAGCCTAGTCCGTCGCTGTAGGCAAGGGGAGGGTAGTAAGCACTAGTAGCGTTGCCAGGTAGACAAGCAGGGGACGCGCAAGAAGAGAGGCTGGCGGTCGCCTGTACTCGCGCCAAGGAGCATCTCGTCAGCGATCCTACCCGCGGGCAAACCAGTGTAGAATGGCTCCGTCAATTGGTGGCGATAGCGGCAGTCTGGCGTGGCGATCGCTCGGTTCTAAGACAAGCGGTTGCGAGTGGTTCAAACCTTTCGGCACCCGCAGGAACCACGGGCGGACGCATCCAACTCACGACAGAGTCGCGGATCAGCCTACGACAGGCCAACTCTCTACAAGTTGGGACCGAGCGATGGTTCAGGAATCGTGACTCTTGCTTACAGAGCAGCAGGCCAGTTCATTTTGCTTGTGCGGGTGTCCAATGAGTTCGCACTTTACGGTGTGAAGAAAGTGGGGTAAGTAGATACGGGCCGACGTTGAAGACTGCCAGATGTCTGGAAAGGCATTGTCTAGAGCGAGAGCGCTTCGTTGTAACTTCACCACAACCGGCCGAGAGGTGAACAGCGACTTACATCTATTCCAATTACTATAACATATACCATTACAAACAAGTGGCGTGCGCTTCTCCTTCCTCACGCTGCTCCAGAAACGCTTGCTACCGTGTGCGAGCAAGCGGAGGTGACGCAACCGATCGCGGGCGAGCCTCGTCGCCGGCCGAGCACGCGCGGAACGCGACGCTGCGGTCCGACTACCACGCCCGCGGACGGACCTGAGCGTCGCGGATATTAATTTATTTATTTATAATAGGTAAACCCAGGAGGTATGCACATAATTGAAGGCTTACAAATACAAAAACAACAACTCTGGTTTGTAAGGGTAGATACACATCACTTTTAATTAATTATATTATTGTTATAAAACTAATTATAAAGTTAATTAGTTCATAGTTAGTTGTATAATAATTTAAACTTAGAGATGCCGATGATCGATCAAAAATTTTCTTACGCTCATTAATATAAACAAACAAAAAAAACGAGTGGAAGGTGATAGCCAACAATTCTAAATATCTCATCACGCACTTCAGAAACATTTCACAAAAAAATTACTGAAAACCAGATCTAACTGGCGATTATTTACATTCCTTACATTACTTCATGGTTTCAGTCCCATTTATAGTCTTGTCGGTGCTGTGGCATCGGCTTAGGTGGCTCAGGGCATGAATTGATGTCACTGAAGTGGCTCAGACCGGAAGGTCTTAATGTTCCAGTCCCAACGTTGCACGCTGTGTAACTTTCGCCATATAGCTGGAAAATAGTCCAATTTTCAATGTACTCAGACGGGTTATCTAGGGTATTTGTTCGATTTTAAAAGATCCATAGTACATAAAATGAGAATTGATTTTCTTCTGAATCGCTTGAGGTGGCAGAAAAACAAGTGCAAACTTGCGTGATCTTGCGCTGTCAGCGGACGGCTCTGTCATTTGCATTCCACTATATCTCGTGTTGGAGATCAATGTGCATCAACTGGCACTTATATCACGGAGTCATTCACGAACTTTGTTTTCGATTTTTTTTTAGTACTGCCTCAACATCAGTAAAAAAGTGCCCTTGATTGCTCCTGAGGGTTTTGAAACAGTAAATAATTTTAATGTTATTTTCACGGCATTTTACAAATTTATCTAAGCTTTTAATATAAAATTTACCACAATTGACGCCTATGACTATATAGACATTTATTCTTGTTATTTTCGCTATCGAAATTATGAAAGATCAGCAGCGCTTATCTGGGCACTGAAAGAATTTTTAATATTTTTCAGAGGAGCGCTCAATTTCTAGGAGGACGTTATTTGATGTCTGTAGACTCGATATGACGCCGTAGTTTCTTATATTTTCCACGAATTAGGTGAAGAAACTGTTACTGGTTCTTCAGTAAGTCCTATAAAAATTCAAATTATCAAGTTTTCGTTCATTATCAAACGATGGAAAAAATCTGCGAGGTATAAACAGCGTTTTTTAGAGAAATTAGTCATCGTGGCTTCTAGATAATATCAAATTTTATACTAATTCATTGAAAATTGCTCTAAATACGTCAAAATCAGATATTAGTACAGGATATGGCTGTCTACTTAGCCTTTTAGTTTGTGAGTTCCTAAAGTTAAAAAATAATAAGTAAATTCCCTGTTCAATTCATCCACTGAAAAACTGGGAACACCTACTGAAATAAAATGAAGAAAAGAAGGTAAAAGAGGTTCTGCTTATACGGATATATCGTATATATCGGCTTATATCGTACATAGTACAGGAACTTTCAATTGCTTCTCTTAACAAAGGTACAACAATTAAGAGAGTGCGTTGCTTATTTCCTCAAGAACCATCTTTAAAGCGTCAAGGAAGAATATATCTTTCATTTGGAATATCTCTTCATTGGTGGATAACGCTATTTGAAAGTCTTCTGCACATTTCACAACGACTGGAAATGTAGACAAGTTACGTAAGATAAGTTGAAAATAAATAAAAATGCACCTCCAAGGAAGAAAAAAATCCAAGAAAAATTCAGACAGATATTAGTACTGTTAGTCGATATGCCTAAAACACAAAGTGGCAATATCAACTGAAATAAATCTGGGCATAATAAAGCGCTTTGGGATCATACCTAAACAGTGGTGAAAAAATTAAATTCAATAATTCTGAAAATATATTAATGACACTCAAAATCTTATCTCCAACTGATATTGCATACCCGTAACTCTCCATTAGATTCTACTCGTGGATAAGATGTAATAAAAAGTTGCAAACTTCCTATTGGACAGTTATCTGAAGAAGCCCAAGAAGGAAGAAATAAGGACAACAGAATGTTCAGTGAACTATTTACAAAGAAAATATTAAGAATAGACACTAACTCCGATCCCACGGACAGGCTTCTCATAGCATCTGATCCACATATTGCATGTTTCCTGAGTTCTTCAGAACCAATAAAGAAAAAAATACAATCATAAGTTGGTTAACTTGATAAACATTGACCAACAAGACACTTAAGGAGTAAATGCCATTACTTCATTCGAGGATTCATCAGATGGAGACTGAACATTTAGTGGTTCCTAATAATCATTATTTACTCTAATTCTTTAATTTGTATTCTTATCTGCTAACTTATTTTAATTGTCTCATCGGCACACAATTAATAATATAACATTTTTTTACTTTATTAATTAGTTTTACACTTTCGTTTTATTTCTATTTGCATTTTCTTTCTCAGTTCGTCAATTGATACCTGATGCTCGACTTCTTATTTTTGCAAAAGAAAATAGTTGCCTTCAAAATATTTCAAAGAAAATTGTTCCATATATTAACATTACTTTGTATAACAGTGAACAATTCATAGTTTTGAAACTTCAGACTTTTTTCCACCTGCCTGCACTTGGTGCGACAGCCCGCGTACAGGTAATGGTTTACAGGCAGCGTCCCAGCCTTACGGTGGGTACGTGTGATTAGCACGAAGACATCCCCATATGGTCTTCTCTACCTGAGAAGTGAGTTTTCTCACTGTCACACAGCAACATTTACAGTGATACTGCAAGGAAAACGCAACACGCCAAAATTACACACTGTGCGGTGGTAAGATTTTCGACATTAGCTGGATAGGTCAGTCGAGTTCAACAGCTGTCTGGAGGAACATTCTAAAGGCCGGCTGCTCTGATCGGCAGTTTTCTGTGGTTTCTCCGATCAACACCAGGCGAATGCAGCTGCGGTACCCTAACAAACGGGCCACCGACCGCACTTCTACAGTTACAATTATATATAACAATTAGATTTGAATTAGATTTTAAGATAATTTTAGAATGTTTAAGTTAAGCATTCCCCTTAGCTAACCCGCAAGGCAGTAGTTCTGTATACAACTAGTAGAATCATCTTCCATCCTCCATGGAAATTGTATCAACTCTCGTCTTCACTGTGCTACATCTCGCGAGAATCTATACAAAAATTATGTAGTTGAAAAATAAGTGAAAGCATTATTGAAACTATTAGAATTCACCTTTCGTCTTAGTCTTGAAACAAAAATTACTATCTAAGCATTCATTCAGTCGCTGAGCTTTCGGCAGCGAGATGTGTGTGTGTGTGTGTGCGTGTGTGTTACAGTTACTCGATTATGAAATAGAAGAATGGATCATAAATTATTTCGCAAGGTTTTGAGACAAATAGTTTAAACAATATAGATAACCAACATAAAATAATATTGCTCTTAAAACACAAATATTAACCCGATTAAAAATTTTCCATTTGTAGCATTTTCTTTATTTTCATCATGAAGACTTACTCCAAAGTATTTAAAGTTTATCTCTTTGAATACGTTTATAAATTAAAAGTATTATGCCAAGTCAAGTCGGTCTCGTACAAAGTCTTCCCTGACATTAAACGAATAGATGCACGAAGAGTTCCTGATATCACGATATAGAAATTATCGTTCTAAGTGAATACACAAAACAAAAAACCAATAAACCTCCACAATCTAAAAGCACGCCTATACATCGATTTCGTCCATGAATTCCTTTTTACAGTCACTTTCTTTTCAGATCCGTTGGAACTTCCGAAATTCTGTTCTTTGTAATTGCTGGTCTTTGATGACGTCCTTTTCGTATCTTTCGGAGAATCTCTTCTATTATATTTTGTTTAAAAGGTAGTCTTACGCTTAATATGTGCCATTTTCCCCCCGTTCAACATTCACTTAATTATTTTTTCAGTACCTTCATCACTTCTTTCAAGATGTTTGTTAATTTTGGGTATTGAAGTGGGTATTAACGATTTTCTTCGTGATCTTTACATTTTTTTAAACAAGTACCATCGTCATCCATCGTTTATTCCTGACATCCTCCGTCGTTTACTCCTGACGTCTACCTCCCTCTCCAGTACAATAAGTCAAACGCGAAGCAAATCGCGCAAACTGTAAAAAGGACACGCGTCTTCCGCCAGTGGACGCCGTCTCCGCACGTGCGCCGACTGCCCTACCTCCCCCTTTCCCCCGCCCCGCAACTCCATTCGTCCCCTTTTCCGCACATCATTTCGCAGAAATAAACCCTCAATTACGCGCGAATCCCTGGCGCCGCGCCCCCAACCCCACGCCGCCCGCGCCGCCCACCGCCCGCCCTGCCTGCCGCGCGCCGACGAATCCACGCGGTTTGTTATTTTGACGGCTCTCGATCCTTCTCTTTTATCCGGCAGAGAACTTCTGAGCGCAAGAAAGATTTCAATGTATGGAGTCGGCAAGGCTTGTTTAAAGGGGAGCCTCTCGAAAGAAAAGCCCTCGAAATCCGAAAGGGCTTTCAGGTGTACTTTACAACATCAGCGCCAGTCAAACTGTTTACATTCGAGCGTATAAAGCCGACACGCAAAAAAAAAAAAAAAAAAAAGTGGGGAAGCAGGAGATAGAGCGAGAGAAAGAGACGGCGCCAGCCAAGCCCCTGAGGGTGAGCGAGAGGAGCGGTATGTGGAAACAAATGAAGGCAGTTTGCAGCGATGATTTACAAATGCTGCAGGCGCTAATTACGAATCATGTCAATGTTGGCGGAGGCGGGAAAAAGTTTACAACGGGTAAAGCAGCGTGGTCGCTGTGAGCGCGCCGTCTCTCTCCTTTTTTTCAAGGTCATGACGTCACGGCGCTTTCACATAAATCAAACAGCAGAAGTCGTGCGCTCCCAGAGATACATATATTCCTAAAGCGTTTCCGTAAACTCCGGCAGCGAGCACGTGGCGGCTGCAGCGGGAGCGAGAGCGAGGAAAGAGACGGAGCGGCAGCGACTGACAGATACAATCTGTCTCGCACTTTACAAAGTTACGACGGGGGAACTCCCGCCCTTTCTCAATGGGCACATTGTTCGCAGATTTCCTCGCCGTAACACTACCTCTCTCTCATCCCCGTCCCCCCCAAGCGCTCGCTCTCTCTTTCCCCGCCCTTTCTCTGTCTCTCCCTTTCGCTCGCCGCTGCCGCCGCCGCCCCACCACCGACCCCTCGGGCGCGGGCGAGCGGGCGGGCAGGCGGGCGCGCGCGGGATCATAAAGACAAGGCATGCAACACGAAACGGCTTATCAGCCGGAACGTCAAATCAAAAAGCAATCACGGCAACGTGACGCGGGTGCGCAACGCGCGGACGAGGTGGCTCCGGCCGCAGATGCCGAACGAGAAGGAGACAGAGAGAGGAGGGAGAGAGAGCGAGAGAGAGAGAGTAAGAGAGAAGAAAGAAGGAGAAAAGCCGCCGGCGCCCGAGGTAAAAAGTAGCCGACGACTTAACCGTACACACACAATTGCTCCCGCTCTCCAGGGAAACACACGGGCGGAATAAAAAAGGAAGGCGGGCGCGGCATGAAGAAGCCGTTCCCGTGACAGACGATGCGCTATTGAATGGAGTCGTCGCTCGTGAGCTCTCACTCCACGAGGCGGGCGAGGGGGCGGGGGCGGCAATCGGCAGTCCAGGCCGCTTGCACATCGCATATTTCATGGGCCTCCCCGCGGATGCGCACTTGTACTCACTCGGTGGCGGCCCGCCGACTGCCCCAATTCCAGGAGACAGATTGGCGGATCTCTCATCGGCCGGATTCCAATCGGACGCAGAGAGCGACCCTGCTCAAAATACGAGAGCTATCATCACAGATATTTCAAATAATTTGCATGAATTGCCTGCACCACTGGAATATTAATGATTTCCGAAAAATAACCGTAAAAAAAACTACTACATCTTAATCGCATCTCTACAGTAAATTAGTGCTTTCGAGAAGACAAAAGTCGATTACAAGAGCAAATAAAGAAGCTGACGTTTTTTTTTGCATTTCGAGATGATCTGACAAAGCTGTTTCTTTTTTATCCTTTCAAGGTTTCATACTTTTACTTTTTTCAACAGAATGACTTGGTAATTAATTATACCAGAAGTTAACGATCTTCATATTTCCATGTTTTACACGCAATTTTCAAGAATTGATATATTGTATTATACAGTAAGCACTTTTGAACGGGAATTACATTAGCCAATTATTTTACCTGACCTTGATAGGTGGTTCTGAAGAAAACATGCATGAGAAATTATATCCCATTTTTTAACGGACACACACGTAAAAATAAATAGGTGAATACGAGAGTTGCAAATAACTGACTTAACTCGATGAAAGAGGTGGAAGATGAAGATATTCCTGACACGGGAAAACAGTAAATCGAAAATCAATAATGCTCTGATAGCACCAGACAGATATTCGTGCTACACTTTCACGAGGTTAGCTACAAAACATGTTTTACTAATACTGTGGATAAAACATATTCCTTTACCACAATAATTCATTCAATTCAGCCTTCATCAGATTGTCTAAAAGAACAAGCCTCTTTGGCAGAACGGGATCTAAAGAGATAACCGCGTTTAATTCATTAACTCCCCGGTCAATAGCCGCGTACGAATTGGATTATAGCGATTAGCGAGCGCCTTCGCAGAGGGTGAGTGGTATAATAAAGCGAAAATCGAGCATAAACAAGAGGAATGGGCCGGCGCGGAGTGTCAGCGGCCGCTTTAACCTCTCCGCTTCTGCCGCTCGGTGGCACTCGTAATGCACTCGCAGAGCGCGCGCTCATCCGTCTAATCAGCAGACAGGCACGGCCGCCGGCGCGGGGGCCCCTGCCCCTCCACAACCCCACCCCTCCCCTCCCGCCCCGCCCCGCCCCGCCCCCGCGCACCGGCTCCGTATGAATGGGGCCGCCGCCGCCGCCCTCGCCCCGCGCCGCCGCTGCATTGTTCCCCGAGCAGTCGTAGTATTAGAAAGCACGAAACGTCATAATGATGCCATCACTTTTATATGCTCAATTTCCCGCCCCGCTCGCCTGCCCGCACCACCGCCTCCACCGCCGCCGCCGCCGCCCTCGCCCTCGCGCTCCCGCCGGCCCTCTCTACGTCTGTCTCTCTGTCTGTCCTTGTCTCGCCGGAAACAGCAGCCACAGCGCATCTGAGGAAATTTACGATTACCGACCTACCGTACTACGGATATGTGTGGCCCTGCCCTCGGCCGTCGTCGACAGAATGAAACTGATACTCCGTCCTCTTCCAGGGCTGCGCGCGCCGCGTTGCGTCTTTGTCATTTCCGCGCCGAGGAGCGCGCGCGGGGCGGGGCGAAGCGGGGCAGCGGGGACGGGGAGCGGTTTCAACTTTCTCTGTGTGGGCACGTTAATAATAAACAGTGCCCATTGCTCGACGCCGACGCGGCTGCAGCCAGCAGTGGTCGAATAATCCCGCGCCGTTTCCGTATTAAACAGGTGCGGCATAACTCCCGCGAATGTTGGTCCGGCGAGGGCGGGCGGGCGTTTGGGAGGCGGAGAGACACGAGGGCGGTGGGGCCGCGAAACAGATTTCTCCAAGCGCTCGCCAAGGGCCGGCGCCGGGGCGATGGGCAGAGGCGCGGAGGCGGCAATCCCTGCGAGTATGCGAGGCGGGGCTTTGAGGGGTCGAGAAAGGGCGGGCGGTGACAGACGGAACAGGGAGGGGTCAGCAGGCGGAGCAGGGGATAGAAAAGGACACGGCTCTCAAGAACGGATCCAGGAGGACGGCCAAACAGAGGAAAGCCTTTAAACGCCGTAAGGGGGGGGGGGTGATGACGGGCACTCACGTAGATTTTGTCACACATGCTTTCATATTTATATTGAACAATATTCGACATTCGTACGAAATATAAAATCATTAAACATTTCATTTATTTAAGCATTGTCGAAGTTACTGTCGGGTTAAATAGAAGAAAATAAATACCAGTTTCTAAATCAAGTAATTGGCCCAGTAGAATTTTCACAATGTTCACTGTACAGCACAAAATTTGAAAGCATGTTCTGGACTTTTAATTAAATAACAAGCTAACAAAATGTTTTACTAAGCATTTTGTTGCCAACGTTTTAATAAAATAACATTGAGTAATATACAATGCGCATGGATGGAGATATTAGGTTTACTAAAATTTGCAAATAGGCTCATTGCAGGAATCTCCTTTATTAAGTATTTTATATAAAAGCCTAATATAAAATGATACATTGTGAAAATAATCACGAAAGATGAAGTGACGTATCACATGAGTCTCGAATAACTTCCGGAAACAAATATTACAAATTCTGTGGTGGCAGCGGAGATTTTGTGGTATTCCATGATAAAATCTGGGATGAATGAGGTAACAAACCACAATAAAGACTAAATAATTTTACTTCACATAAAATTCACATTATTTAGAAATCTTAAAATTAGACAAAAATCCCAACCTTATATGCCTAAATGAGCAATCCTAATTTAGATCCAGCCCCATCATAAATTTATTCATTGACTAACTTACTCATCCTTAGTTTTCCTCCTTACTCTTCCCTCAGTCTGACCTCGTACATCGTACGATGCTCAAGATGGCGTCATATGAGGACAATTTCGAAATGGTTTTATAAGTGTTTAATCTGTGTTAACTGGGTAAGTTCCTTGTTGAAATAATTTTATTTAGTAAATTTGCGCTTCATTGTAGATATTGTTTTTCATATGTTTATTTGTTTATGTCATTTTATATATTATAGAGCCACTGATGATGGGAGAACGCTCCTGAAACACGTGTATGGCCTAATTTTATGTGAAGTAAAATTATTTAGTCTTTATTGTGGTTTGATACCTCATTCATCCCAGATTTTAAATATTACAAAATAGAAAGAAATGTCTCAAGACTATCAACTGAAATTATTTCTCGCCAATAATGTGAAACACGTCGAATATAAGATACAAAGAATGACGGTTAAAAATGGATTTTGCAGAAGGGGTGCGGCGAGGAGGAAAATGTCTCTTCAAAAATAAATCTCATTGAGTTGAACCAAAGCAAAAACGCATGCCTGAATGGTACAAAGGCATGGACCATCGTTCAAATACGCAGAGCCGAAAGCTGCGCCAAGGTTTCAGTGGCGCATAACCTATCGGCCTTTCTACAGGTGGTTGTGACGTATCTAGCTTTCTTTCCCAAATTAACATCATCTCCCTTAACCACTTATCTTTCGACACTCATGAGCACAATACCATCCTTCAAATAGTGGAGTAAAAGACAAATCACTACTCTGATCACCAGTCCGGGAAAGAGAAGGTGTAAAACCTACTCCCTAGCCAACAATCAGAAATGAATTTGATACTCAAGGCACTGAACTACGTATTTATCCATTCACGTATTTGTACATTCACGCATAAAATTTACTTTTATGAGTTTGAAGAAAATGTTTACCAAACATTTGTTTTTTAATTTGCTTTTGATACCCCACTAGACCTTCAAAACGCGATTCACATCGACCTTGCCCAGGCATGGAACTCGAGTCTCCTGAAAGTAAGTGAGGTTGGATTTACATATGACGTATCGCAAAGCATAGTTTTGGAAAACAGTTTGTAGCAATATTTACAAGCAATATCGGTTGAACTCAAAAAAATAAAAACATGAACTTGTAACCCCTCTACACACTCAGCAACGTGTCCTTCAGTGATCCACGATAAGTTTATAAACACTATTTTTCGCTCTAAAGTCAATCCCGCCGCAGAGGAGCTAATATTCTCAAAAATATAATATGATTTTAATTTATTACGTAATATCTAAGTATATAAAAGGCTAAGGGTTTACTTTAGAAAGAAACGAGAGCTTACGACTCAACCAAATTTCGTGATTTTTGTTTCAAATGAAAAGTAGTTGGCCCCAAATGTTTTATTGTTTGCTATTATTAAGCAATGTTATAGTACAAACACTAAATTTTAATATCTTAAAATTAATACAATGAACGTTTATCTGCAGCTATTTGATCATTAAATCATATCCAAGACCAATTACATGTAAATGGTGTTGGTCGTTTCGTTGTCCGATTTGCAATCCATCTATCAGAAGAAGTCCACATTTGGCAGCGCAAGCAAACGTGTGTTATAGTCAGCAAAGCCCAGATAGCAAATTCTTTAAAGTTCGAAGATTGCATTTTTTAAATGCAAAGATTAGCGAGTAAGTACATATCCAGCGATCGTCTGATATATTGTCATATTTTCCCCAAAATGATTATCATTATTTGTGATGCATTATTTATTTACTTATTTTACGTCAAAAACAGCTAAAAGCTGTGTGTGACGTGCTACAGGGAGAAATGAATTCTGTGCACATTTTCATAATGCTAAGACATATACTACTTGAATTTTGAATACAGAAAGAAATGAGCATTTTTGCGAGGATTGTTAACAAAATATTCGCTCAGATGTTAAAAAACTATTTTCAAGGGTAAATCAGCTATAAGCTTTAGCTCTTATTCCTCATCATGTCCTTCATGAAGGAATTCCTGCTGCGACAGGGAGAACAATAATTTCAATATCTATATTTCCCACGGAATTCTAGACGTCGTGCGCAGATAATGACGTTTTTGAGTTAAGGTAGATAGTAGGAGTTCCAGCTTTGGTCCACTAGAAACATCCATGGGCAGTTCTTGGTAAATATACAAACATTTCAATTACATGTTCAGAAACATGTTTAACTCTGCTTCCACAATTTATAGTGATTGTATTGTTCCAGAATTTCTAAACCCCTTCTTTCATTAGTCTTGGGAAATAAGAACAGAACGACATGAAAATATCTTTGAGATTTTCGATTTTCCCTGTAGTACATATGTAAAAATTTTGAGTTATATCTTTTCTACTCTATTGTGCGATGTAGTCGCTCAGGTTCAGCAATTTTTTTGTTAATTGATTAAAAATATTTTATATATGGCGCGAATGCGCGCATTGCCTAATACATCCAGGTCACAGGTGTGATCCCTGCAAGAAGTTAACTCGTATCAGACGTTAAAGGGTTTGCATAATAAAACATCAAATGTGCATACATTTACTAGCATTTGTAAGTAAAAATAAATACTATAATAAAAGTATATTGCAGACTGATGTAAAATGGTTTGTAGACAGGTCACCTTGCAACGTGTTACGTATGTTGGAAAATGGATTAATAGATTGTAATTTACCTTATAAAAATATTTAAAATAACTTTATGGTCAATTTTTGTTATTTTGCATTACTGGGTATATTTTCTTGGACTAAGAGCATAATGTTACATCCCTCCCAAACATTCTCCTCAAGCGAAGAAGAAAACAAGAGAGGGGAACAGTTTTATTTTGAAATGAATACGCAGAGGCATCACCGCTGAGGGGCGTGTGCGAAAGGGAACAGAGCTGACGGCTCAGCCCCATATACAGAAAAAGGGGGTCGTTCCCCCAGCACAATTCGCTTCCCCCTCCGGGTCATCTCACCCTCAACCAAGCTATACACCCGGAACATCCAACAAAACCTCAACCATTCGAACATAATGTCCGCGTGAAAGAATGAAAGCTTACAATTGGAACCCCCAGAGAATACTAACAGATCCCTTAAATATCTCGACAATTCATTGTTTGGAGGGGAACGCAGCGTACAACCTCACTTAACTATCAAACGAAGTCACAATGATATATAAAGGTTTTATTTACTTTTGTGAAGTAAATAAACAGCAAATGCTACGCTATAAAAACACTATTAAAGAGTAATTACATCATTAAAGACAGTGGTGAAAGGATCTGACTTTTCAGGGTCTCTGGTGAATCCCTTAATTCAGATGTAGTCTTTGAATTTTCAATAGGGCACACATGCCAACAAGATAATAAAATTAATTATCACATAAGTTCTAATGTATTCGTAATGTTAATTTAGTGACATGATTATAATAATTAAGAAGTGAGGGCCGCGTACATAAACAATGACCTTTACACAGTCTCTCCTCTCTCTCTCTCTCTCTCTCTCTCTCTCTCCTCTCTCTCTCTCTCTCTCTCTCTCTCTCTCCTTTCTCTTCTCTCTCTTTCTCTTCCTCGCACACACGCGCACCCTTGCGGACTGTCACACACGCGCGCGCGCGCGCACACACAAATGCTTGCATTTATCTTTAGTCCCGGTATCGAATATTTAGCGTTGTGTTAATGGAAAATTACACTGGCAGCTTCATTTCATGTTTGTTACAAATTAAGAGATTCCCCTCGCAATCCGGGCTACCGGAAAACAATGGAAGGCCCGTGACAAATGCAAAGCCATTTTCCTAACGCGTGTTAGCTGAATCCGCTTGAGATCCAGTAATTTTATTACCTGCTGGAATTAAGCGGCCGGTGGTGCTATTTGACGTGGGCGAGATAAATCTTTGCCTTCCTGTCGGCAATTCCGCACAAGCGGGGAAGGGTCCCAATGCGCCGGGGAATGAGAGGGCGGGGGGGCGGGGGCGGGAGGAGATATACGACGAAAAGACGACGACGTCGCCTCATCGAAGAGTAAGCGGACGGGCGCCCCGCCCCTGTCTGTGCTCCGGGGTCGGAGAGTCCGACCGGAGTAAACCAAGGGTGACTAAGAGTGCTTAGGGCGTCATGCGATGTCACTTTTATCACACCATGCGACGAAGCACGAGGGCGCGGCGCCGGGGCGAAGGGGGAGAAAGGGCCCTTGACGGTGCCCGTCCTGGAAAACGCGCGGGTCGGGGCTGACGGGCGGGGCTTGCGGGCGGAGCTGGCGGTGCGGGGCTGGCGGGCGAGGCTGGCGGGGCGGGCTGGCGGGGCGGGGCTGGCGGGGCGGGGCTGGCGGGGCGGGGCTGGCGGGGCGGGGCTGGCGGGGCGGGGCTGTCGGGGCGGGGCTGGCTGCGCGGGGCTGGCGGGACGGGGCAGGCGGGGCGGGGCAGGCGGGACGGGGCAGGCGGGGCGGGGCTGGCGGGCCGGGGCTAGCGAGGCGGGGCAGCCGGGCCGGTGAGGAGCTGGCGGGGCCGGGCGACGTGGCGCGGCGCCGGCGGCGGGGCGGGAGGGAGGGGCGCGTTGGAAAGAGAAACCCATTCGGCGGCGCTTCGCTTTTAACAAGCAAGCGATGCGTATTAGAACCGGGCTGGCTCAGGCGGCCCTCGCGGGAGCGTCTGCTCTGTGAGTGGATGTTGGTCAGGAAGCAAGGAGGCGGCGAAGAAGGAAGCAAGGGCAGTGGGACTTGGAGGGTGCAGTCGGAGGAGAGATGGTGTGTGGAGGAGGGGGAGGAGGAAAAGGGCGCTGCCCCCATTTCTCAACTCCTCAGGGGTCGACGCGAATCACGGGAAAAAATCCGCTCAGGACGAACGACCTGCGATTTGAGCGGCCCCAACACACGGCGCCAGCCCACTGCGTCGCCGCTTCGCACCCTCAATCGGCGTCTTGGAATCAGATAGGAAGGGACGGCGTTCCGAATAACTAGTATACCATCGATAAATCTTTTCATCTCTTTCGCCCTTATCAGTAATTTATTACCTATTTATTCGACCATAATCCCTTATTATTCGAAGGAGCAAAGTAATAGGGCAAGATCAAATCAGAAACCGAAAAAATCTTCTATCAGAACTATACATGTATTTGCATTCAAGGTTCTAAAGTTCATAAATAACACAATGGAATCACATAATCATTAAAAGAATCTACGACAGTGAGCTTGTAAATAATTGATGTGGTTTTTAAATCACGAATGCACTGCAACTGTGTTGAGTCGTGTTTTTTACGTCGCGGTATCTACTACGATTTCCGTCAATACGTTACTAAATTTGATGCGCAATGTGATGATACAATTTGTAACATTCTGGCATCGTGATCTTATTTGTTCCTATTTTCATGTTCTAACAAGTCTATCATTTCTTTACATCAACTGATTTTTAACTGATTTTTTACTGATACGTTTTGTGCGTTATTGCCTTCGATACATGGCTCGATGTACAATGCACATCTTACCTCAATCGAGAGGATCGTGGTTATCAGAGAAAGATAATAGTTGAATGATGCTACTTGTTCTCTTATGTAGGAAAAAAGAAAATGCGTTATGAAATAATTAAGGGGACAGAAATATGAAAAGACAAACCAAAGTCAAGTTAACTTCTCGTTACTTAGTAAACAATTAAATCAGAATACATAAAATCAAGAGAAAAGTAAAACCATGTATGTACCACGGGCATTAACTGGTTCTAATGATCTCGGGCGGCCAAACGCCCGAAGGCCTTTTGTCCGAGGGCGTTCTGTCGCCGCTCGATCATTAGAACCCTTATAACGCCCTTAATGCATAAAAGACTATTTTTCCGGGAGCACCGATTGTAAGACTTTTTATATTCCGTCAGCCACTTTAATAAAGTCGACATGAAAGCTTCATAACCAGCAGTTCAGTTCAAATAATTGCGGTAATTACTATGGACTAACACTCCTATAAAACTATTTAAAAATGAAAGACGTTAAAAATTTATACCGCTTCGAAAATTACGTCGTAATTGTTAGATTATAGAAAAGAAACATCTATGAAAAAAAGTATTAAAACAAGAAAAATACCAACAATTCATGAACAACTAGTTTTATCTCTGTAACGCTAAAGTACGTCAGTAATTGTTCGATTATAGAAAAGAAACATCATGAAAAAAAATATAAAATCAAGAAAAATACCAACAATTCATGAACTTATTTCTGTAATGCTAAAGTACGTCAGTACTGAATTTTATATTATGTTATTAATAAGACAAATGTTAACTCAAAAAGTAAACTTCATTCTCATCAATTCTTTAGATACTTGAAAAATGTGTTCGGGCCAAGTTCAAAGAATTAATATAAAACGCAAATTACGTGCACTTGTGAAGTTGATTCTTAAAAGTGCGATTATAATTAAGTTACCACAAATGCGATTCTGAATGGAAAATGAGAATTCGTAACATTAAAAAATACCTCAACTCAAACAACGGAGAAAAATGTCTTAGCAAACAATTACTACTCCACAATAATTAATGAAGAAAGAAAAAAAAAATCAAATTTCCTTCATCTTTAAATAAAATCATCCACTTCAATTTCACATTTTAGAAATTTAAAACATTTTAGTAAGCAAACAGCCGGGAAAACCTTTCATGGTTTGTATCCTCTTTCGGACAATGGGTGATACCATAGAGTAAAGATGTATATGCCTCTTTAGTCTATGGTGATACGTATTCACCGTACAATCATAGAGAAAAGACTAAAATGTCTCCTCTATGACACAGGCAGTCCAAGACACAAAAAACGAATAGCAAATAAGAAATAACATCAATAGAAAAGAGAAGAAGGAAATGAAGTGAAGAAGAAGAAGAAGAAGAAGAGAGGAAGAAGAAGAAGAAGAAGAAAAGAAGAAGAAGAAGAAAGAGAAGGAAAAAAGTGTGTGACACAATATAAAGAATAAAAAGGAGAATATATGAAAAAACGCCAAAGGAAGAATGTAAAGAAAAAATTTAAAAAAGAGAAGAATGAAACCTAGAGTCGGAGCAGTGGACAAGGAGAAGGCGGCGGACGAGGAAAGTCCGGGGAGCCGGGCGCGGGAGGGCGAGCGGCGGCGGCGGCCGCCATTTCCGGGCGCGCGGGTGGTGCGCTGGTGCTGCACGTGTTGCGCGGCGCGGGCGGGCGGACGCGGGCGACGCGGGCGGCGCGGGCGACGCGGCCAGGCGCGGGCGGCCGCCCGTTTTTGTTCGGCTGCTTTTATGGCAAGCCCCAGGCGGATGCGGCGCGTCCAGTAACCGCCCGCCGCGGCGCGCCGAGCCCGCCGCCGCCGCCGCCTCGCAGCGACCCGCGCGCCGCCGGCCAGAGCCATTTGCGAAGCGCGGACCCCGGGCTCAGGCCGCTCCGCGCCGCCGCCCTGCCCCGCCCGCCCAGCCCCCGCCGCCGCCGCCCGCGCCCCCATAGCCCTTTCGCCCCGTCATCGCCGCCGGACCGAGCGCGCGTCATCGATCTTCGCACGCGTGCGCCTCTACCTGACGAGGGCGACACAGCGCGGGCGCTCGCCTCGCCGCGCCGCGCCGCGCCGCGCAGCGCCGGCCAAGGAGCGGACGCATCGAGCCGATGAATGGGGCGGCGCCGGCCCTCGCCTCTTCAAGTTGTTTTAATACACCGTACTCCCAGCGCTCGGAGAGAAAAAAAAAGGCGCACGAAAGTGGAGCACCAAGTTTCCTTCAAAAACTCTAATCTTGGAATCTCTTTTACTCCTAAACCTTACGTTCTATCAGAAACAATGGAAGAATAAAGATGCAAAACACGTTTGTTAATCGGTATTCGGCAAACGTATACATTCCACGTATTCGCGAGCTTATTCGCGTTTCTGTATGTTCTGTAGAAAGGCGAAAATGTGAATGCACATTTCATTTCCGTCGTTCCCAACTCACAAAAACTAACCCCGTTTATTGCTTACACCTGTTTGGGCAATTCTCTCGGAAATCAACTGCGGCTTTCGAAGATCCAATCCGAAGAGATTACAGCTCCGTTCCCTCCGAAGAGATTTATTTCTGCCATCGCCAAGTGCAGCGCGAAGCCATTTTTCACGAAACGGGACGCCCTCCGCGGCTCCCTCCCGCCTCATTCCACTTGCAACTCCACCCCCTCCCTGCTTCGTCTCCGCGCAGCCACAGAAAGAGAAGGCGAATTCCCCGTCACTTCTCGCCGACAGTGATGCCTCCTTTATGTGTAGTGACAGCTAATAGCCGCTCATCTATCGCCAGAATACTCTTGACCACAAATCTCGTTTCCCTTGCTATTTACTGATCGTACATACAACACATAACATACACCCTGCAACAAACTGAAAGGTTAAACACCACAAATGAAGGTTACAATTACGAAGAGTTTTGTATTTCCAAAACATTTTCTATCAAATTTATGAAGTGATCATTTCACTTTTTAAGTAACATTTCCGGCAAATTATTGGAAACTAGATTTTCGTTCACTCACCTACTGATGACAAAAAAAAACATTTATTCTACTGGCGAGACACTTTCTCTGTCAACTGTATTCGACGAAATGACGAATTGAGTCATTTTATGTTTGGATCTTTATTTCCGACACATTAGAGTAATTCCTTCCTTTATCTTCTGTTAAAAAAGTTCTTTACTTTTCAATATTAAGACGACAACTTTACTCTTTCAGCTCAGCCTGTTGTTGTAACTTGTTAGAAATATTATGCAAACTTTTCCGCAGCCGCTGTTGTCAATAAGACTAAGGACGATGAACAAGTTGTAAACATACAGTGTTTATTTATAGTTCCGGCTCCATTAATTTTATTGAGAGTGAATGTGGCATTAAGTGCAAGGAAAAAGTAAGAGATACAGCTCTTGCGTAACCATCTTCGAATCGATGTTTAACATCTAGTTGAGAGAGCATTATGAGCGTCGATAGAGCTTTGTTTGGACGCCTCTGTCACGAATAACGCATGGGTTGGTTTGTGTACTGAAACCGCTGTCGGCGCAAAGGGAAATAAAGGGAAAAAAGATTTCGTAATTCTTTTTAACTTTCCAATGTCTGAATTGCCAGAGTCCGAATTGCTAGAGCAGGGATGTCAAACCAGCCATTAAAAAGCACAATTTCTGCATTTCATGTTGTACTTGCATAAATTCGACTCAAGTTAAAAAATTAAGGTTCTTTTCCAGTTTTGAAGTCACGATCTAGATGATGCCACTCTTTCACTCAAAGCGTCTCAAAACTCGCTATTTCTGCGTGAAATAAGCTGCGATAAAGACTTATATGTCAAATACCAAGAAGTCATTAGTGTCACGAAATGGTTATTCATACTTCAAAGCGTGCCTGATTTCGATCCATGGTGTGCACATAAATATCCAGCTACAGAATCGTACGACAGCTCGGAACATACTAATTATCATTAGCTACAAAAGCAACTATGACATGCGTAGGAACATGTACTTCTCAGGACCCTACAATTTTGAGAATCCTCGATTCATAGATTTTTCCCATTTTTGAAACTAGACACCCACTCACGAAGAGCGGCCAAACTGGACACTTTATGTGATTCAGGCCGCCGAGTGGGGCCTGTGTGTGCAGTGGCTATTAAAACACGCGCGCTTGCGCGGATTGCCGCGATAATTGACAAACAGTAAAAGTTCAATTATCGGCCGCCGGGGCGGGGGGCGGGGCGACGAGAGGCGGCGGCGGAGCACAATCGGTCTCGTTAGGGCGCCATTAGGCGGCAGCGCTCAATGCGGCGGCGGCGGCGGAGGCAGACCGCAATTTTCTTTAAACTAACCCTGACGTCATAAGGGCCGAGGCGCATTTTTCCCTTGCCGCCCCCTGTCCCTCTCACTCTCAATCTCTCTTTCTCTCTCTCTCTCTCTCTCTCTCTCTTGCTCTCTGTCTTTGCCTTCGCTCCCTCGACCCTCACTCGCCCCGCGCTTCGCCGTGCCTCTGCCTCGCCGCTGCTCGCCTCGCCGTCCTCGCCGCGCCGCGCCGCGCCGTGCCGCGCAGGCCGCGAACCTTCGGGCCGTACAGTCGGGTCTCCGAGCGAGGGGGACCCGCGGCGCGGCGCGGCGCGGCACGGCGACGACGGCGGCGGCAGCGTTGGCGGCAGCGGAGGCGGTGGCGACGGCGGCGGCAGCGGCGCGTTGGCGGGCGGCCCTTCCACGAAATGGCCGCCGCCGCCGCGCCGTTGGCATTCCTCGCCGCGTGGGGCGGGGCGCGGAGCGCGGGCAGAGGCGGGGCTGGGCGGGACTGGGCGGGACCGGGCGGGGCGACGGGTGGGGCCGCGGCAGCGCGTTCTAGCGAACGACGCGGCGCCGCGGAAGGCAGAGCGGCCGGGCGCCGCGCCCCGCCCTCGTCGCCTCCGCCCCGCCCCGCCTCCGCCGACGCCGCGGGGCCGCGCGGCCCCGGAGAGCGCGCTGTTAAAATCGATATTTTTATTAATTTCTACCCAAGGCGCGCAGCCGTGGTGGCAGAGGGCCTCGCAAATATCGCGCGCGGAGCGCGCTGCGCGGCTCTGCTGCGAGCGGTGGGCGAGCGTTACTGCGCTGCTCGCTCGCTGCTCCCTCGGCTGGCCCGCCCGCCCGCCCGCGCGTCGCCGCTGCTGCCGCCGCCGCCGCCGCCGCGCGCCCCCCGCGTCCGCCGTCGCGACGGGAAGTATAAAATAAGCGGCGACATAAATATTTTCGGCGCGAGCGAGCGGTGGAGAGCGGCGGGTGTGGCGCGGCGCGGCGCGGCGGTGGCAGCGGCGTCGGCGACGGCAGGGGCAGCAGCGGCGCGGGCGAGCGCGGGCGAGCGCGGTCGCGGGCGCGGGCGCGGCGGGACGCGGGCGGGGCGCGGGCGCGGACGACGCGCACGAGGGAAGCGAGGGTGCGGGGACGGGGCGCGGGAGCCGTTGCCGGGTGGTCAATAGACGGGAAGGGAAGCTACGCGGGCGCGGGGGCTGCGCGGCGGCGGCGCGCGCGGCGCGGCGTGGCGTGGGGCGGGCGAGGCGCGGCCGGCGGCGGCGGCGACGACAAAGCGGGCGGTGCGGAGCGGAGCGGTGCGGCGTGGTGCGGCGTGGAGCGGTGCGTCGCGGGCCCGGCAGCCCCGCCGGCGCGGCGCCGCACGGGCGATCGCAAGAGAGAGGGGACTGCTTCAGCCGAAGCGGCCATGGCGCCCCGGCGCCGCTCCGCCATGGAAATTAGGCGCCCTCGGTTTCTCTTGCTTCGTTCCGTCTCTTGGCCTATCTCGGGCTCACCTGACAATGGATGCTTTTCAGGTGCAAACGCCTCCTTCACCCATAATATACCTCGCATTGTCCGCTCCTGCTGTTAAACCCTCTTCGCCTCTTCGGCGTCTTGCAAAACCGCTTCTCTTTGTCATGACTGCTGCCAAAACATACTACTTGTCACGGAAGGTTTACGACATCCCTGAGAGTTGTGTAATTATCCTTTTCTTGTTCACTGACTGCATTAAAATGCTTTCCGAAAACGTTATTGTGATCTATTGACAGGAATCTGCGTCTGAAAATGCACGGACAACAACGCACGATATAACATTTCGTTAAAAAACAAAAAGTTTGCCGCACGGTGGCAATGCTTTTGTGCTTTTCCCTCTAATTCCGCGTTGAATAACACACGATAATGGATTTTTAATTCCGGCAGGGGGAAGAATTTAAAACTCATGAAGCTAATAGACATTTATAGCGATCGGCCAGCATCATCAGAAACGAGTTACGCAACGACTTTGAAGTTCACGTTCAACGAGGTCAGGGTTGATTTTACGACTTCCATCTCCGACTGGCGGATAGAAACGAGTGCGACTTTCCATCACTGTCATCGCGCGGGCGGGGGGCGCGGGGCGGGGGCGGGGGCGGTAGGAGCCTTCGCTTTCGGTGGAAACGCCGCCACATCGGGCTATCTGTGCTGACCTAAACCCTCCCTCGTTCGTTATTCAAAGCGCGGTTTGCGTGTGAATAGTAGTACGTGTTGGCGTACAAATTTATGGACGCGTGGGCTATTAGTTACGTTATGTCTGCTCGATACACGAGCTTTCGACTCAATTTACCAGGGCTTTTCAATAACAACGATTCCGATGCAGGTGTAATGGTGCAATCTTCTTTATCCACTCGCCGAAAGCCGTCTGAGGAAAAGAAAGGTATAAAAAAAGGACATTAAGATAACAATCTCTCTCTCTCGGAGAATAATAACTCAAAAGCCGAGCAAAAATAACACGCCTTAAATCCTCTCCCTCTCGCCGCACGAGGACAAAAAAACCATTCGGAAGAGGCTTATTAAGGAAACAGATACCACAGCACGCGCCCTTGCCTTCCAACACCGCCCCCCCTCTCCATGCCACGCCCCCTCCCCCGGGTGCTCCCCCTCTCTCGGTGAATGATGAATGAAATCTAAACTACTCACATACTCCAGTAAACACTCCGTCGTAAATGGAGAGCGTAAAACACTTAACACACCTTTAGCTTTAAGTCTCTCAACTTTGACTGCCGCTCTTTGAGCAGAAGTTTGAACAAGTTTTAGTGGATGTCAACTCGACTCGGAAAAGGACCTGCCACAACAAAGCGTCGGCGGGGCGAGCTCCTACGCCCGAGCGGCGCATTCAACAGGAGGCTGCCTGCGTGGATGCGTGGGCGGCGCACGCACTAAAAGAAAGCAATTAGCTCAGAATTGTCGCAGACCGCGTGTAATTAAAATGACCCGCCCCCTTCCCCTGCACGCTCCGCCGGCGCGTATGTTGGCTCTAGCGCGGTGGATTTCGCGTGGCTTACTAAATGAATAGGCTATTGTACTGGCGGCGGCTTCTCTCCCGCCGGGCTGTTTATTTTAAATGCGCCGAATATAATTAAACAGTTCAGAGGCGATGGACGCCGATGAGACGAGCGGGGCGGGAGGTAATCTCGCATCCGGCTTCGATGAACACTTTGCTTCGGTGCAGCAACGGAGGGAACGGGAAGAAATTGGAATATCTGCGGTCACTTCTCGTTTGTCCTCTTCATCTATTTGCTTTCTCCGCAGGCGTCTATAAATAAAAGCTCTGCAAAGGAGTTCGCCTGTTGTTTTGTTCCTTTATCAGAAAACTTTTCTTTCCGTACGATTCCCAGAAGTTCGAGGAACTTTGTAACGCCGGTAACAATATGGGGGAACTTAAATATGGATATATCGAACCGACAGCCGACTGTTCATGGGAGAATGCCTCCTTTAAAACTACCATTCATTATTTTAGAATCAGATGCGCCAAAGTGATTAGGTAATTAATGTTCTTTATATCGATTATGCTGCAATAAAAGGCATGGAAATTGGTCGAAACGTTCTCATCAATTCACTGAAAACCTGTTTTCATAGAAAGTGTAGAAAAGAGACACAGGATAATTCTTTAACATCAGTTATTTACTCTGATGTCTCATTTGACTGATTATCAATTTATTCAATTTCGTTTTCAATTGAACGATATTCGAAACAAGAGAAGTCATTCTTCTCAAACGAGTATTCTAATTAAGATTAATATTTTCATTTTCTTCAGCATTATACAGTGATGTGTCCTGAAAATAATTCACCATTTTTCACCAACAGAACTATCTGTATTTTATAGAACTAAAACAGCAATTAACCTAATTAACCTTAACTTCACAATTAAAACAGCAATTTGGTATTTAATTGTTATGGTTAGAGAAATCTCCTCAATCGCCGCCAAGAAAAAAATATTTTCCAGAAATCAGTATTGGCATGACGCTATTTCTGGCGTCAACTATAAACTCTTTTCCTTTTTACGGCTTATCAAAAAGCATGGAGAAGAAAAAAATACGAGACCCTAAATTAATCATAAGAAAAATATATGTGGAATTAGTATTTTAAAATAAATAATTAAGTCGAATAAATATTGAAATTCGACTTTTCAAAATACTTTCTTCGTAAGAAACGTCACTAAATGTGCCCTAATCTTCACAGTAAACAAATGTGAAAAACATGTTTTTAAAAGTATAAATCCGTTTAAATTTTAAAACCCGAAATTCATGTAATCTCCAAACAAACGTAACTTTTGATTATAATATCTTATCCTATCACAATCGTAAATAATGTTTTCCATATACTATTGTTTTCTTTTCAACGACGCTAAGAAAATACCAAAATTAATTGTTTTATTTCACAGTATCTACGAATATATTGCCGTAAGCAGTCAGAATTTATATCCAATCAATAGATACAATCTGCTAAATTACTCTGCCATTCGTGTGCAATTATTTTGAGCCTTTTATTGAGTTCACAGAGTACATCTTTAACTTAAAGTTTCTAACGCATGCTTTTAACAAACGACTGAACATCAATTAACAAATTTCTCCGCTACCTAAGCTGAGACAAACCTACCCTAGGTGAATACGTCACACGGTTTCTCGTTACTGGGTTCTGTATAGTAAACGAGTGACCTGCGTCCGTCACTCACGGTTAGCTCATTTCTGGTTCACCAATTGAGACAAATGAGGTGTCATTCAACGCCTCTCTGTCTCTGATGAGGAAGTGATTATATTTTTACATTTCCATCCAAAAAACTCTCAGAAATTCCTTTAAAAATGTGTTTTCTTAGCAACTAAACGCTGGTTTTGGTGACATACGGTACCTACAGAGTTGATCAATAGCCCACTCAATTCCTCTCGACAGGGCAAGTCGATTGGAACAATTCTTAGCCGATTTTCTCTATGATATTCTGGGAGAATTCTAGAAATTTAAACGTTATTTCCTCCCTACGGAATAGGGAGAAAGTTATGTAATGCTGTGCGAAAAAACGGCGAATTTTCGGCAGAAAAACTCTCATTACAGGGTTTTGGTGACGAAACAGTGGATAAATCCACTAGCAAAATTTAGAAAATAATCCTCTATTGCATGGTGAAGCTAAAATCCATGTTTTGAGGGTTCCTGATATAGAAAAATCGAATGACGGTAAAACGTCTGTCTGTCTGCTTGTCCGTCCGTCCGTCGGTCCGTCCGTCTGTCCCCTCCGTCCGTCCGTCGGTCCGTCCGTCGGTCCGTCCGTCGGTCCGTCCGTCTGTCCCTCCGTCCGTCCTTCCGTTTGCCCATCTGTAAACAACGCTACTAGCTAAACCGTTCAGCCCATTTTCTCCAAAATGTAGATTCCCCAATCGATATGGCCGATGTTACGGTCCCTTGAATTTGAAACCGATATTTTAATTTTTTTGGGGGGGGCTTAACATGAAGCCCCTGAGACATTTTCAAAATTTTAAAAAATGGCTCCATCGTTTCTGATTAACTTTTGTTGTTGGATAGTGTAAAGGACATTTAAGAGAATGGTGCAGGTCTCATGTTCGTTGAAAACCTTAATTTTTCGAAAATTTCAAAAGTTCAAAATTTTTTCGAAGTCTTCCTACAACTAAAATATTAAAGATAGAGTTTTTTCCCTTAATGAAATCTGTTCTTTAAGATAGATTTTGAAATAAGGTCTGTAAATTTCGTCAAGGTTTAAAAATTGTGTTTTGGTTAACTTATTAAATTTTAGCTATCTTTTTTCACAAGTATACAATGTAGTGCAATATTCATAAATGAAAAACAAAATGCTGTACAAAAATTCCAATTAATGATTTAAAATCTTATTAACTTCAATAAATTGAATTTTAACTAGTGCTGCTACAGAATGGCACATACTTTCTCGTAGTAAAGTTTCTAACTGCCTTTACGGACTTGCCCCACCTTCTTGCCAGCTGCCATTTATCGCCTCTTAAAGTGCATTTTTTTTACAATTTTCTCAACTTTTAGGTTTCTTAATAGTAGAACCGAAATATTATTTAAAGAATAACAAAGAAGACTAAAATCTCATCATAAATGGCAGTTTTCATTGAAAAATTTGGAGCCGTTTCTAAGAAAATGGGGTTTAAGCATTACTGTAAATGCGAAATTTGAAGCTCTTTTTCACACTATTGAGTTTTCTAAAAACTTAATTTAAAGTCATTTGAGGAACTTCCACTCGCAAATGTCATATTTGCGAGTGTCATATATCCACTCACAAATCGATGGAAATGTGCATATTAACGGCGTGTAAGACACTTAAAAAAGTTTCATTTATGTAATTTTTTGAAAAATCCACACAAAAGAATACACCAAAATGAACTTTACGTCATATTAAACAATGCAATTAGTACTATCCGTTGGAAAAGTTTAGAGACAATTTGAAGCAATGTTTGATAAAATGGCGTTTGAGCTTTTCTGAAAATGCGGAAATTTGAGCTCATTTTAATAGAAAACTGTTGAGTTTTCGAGAAACGTTATGTAACATTATTTAAAGCACATGTACTCATAAATATAATAACGTAAAGAAATCGCCTCCAAGTATTACCTACGTGAGTCATGTCAAAAATTAAATTTTAGTAATTTTCGAAAAAACAAAAGAATAGAGCAATATGGCGTTTATTACATGGTATAGGGTACATTTGGCACTATCCCTACCAAACATTTAAAGAAAAAATTTCGAGCCATTTCTGAGAAAATTTTGTTTTTGTCATTTTTTAAAATTGCAAATATTTCACACACTATTGCACGAAAACTACTAATATTTTCAAAATATCTTCATGACTTTAATGAAAGAACTATTTATGGACAACAAATTTCATGCGGACGAAAAATCTTCATTATTAATTTTATAGTTGTAGGAAGATGCCGGAAATAATTCAATCGTTTACAATTTTCAAATATTCAGAAATAACCGTGATATTCTGACCATTGCCACCTTTATAAGTGTATTTTACTCTATTCTTACAAGAAATTCAATGAAAAAAATTTGAAGCCGTTTTTGAGAAAGTTTTGAAAACGTCCCGAGGGCTTCGTGTAAAATACCCGCAAATTTTAAAGAACGTTTTTCAAAATATCACAGCTTCAACTAGAGCCAGATGGACAGGAACTTCGCCTAGGCGCTAGTAGTGTTCTCAGACGAACAGACGGACGGACGTTTCGAAAAAAAAAAAAAAAATTAAAAAAACCCTTTTTCGGTATCAGGAGAATCCAAAACGTGTATTTTCGATAAAATCTCGAAATGTATACGATGTATATTACTCTGTATATACGTATGTATACGAGGAAGTAAAAGAGACTTTTAATTTCACATGTCCCTTTCCGAAATATTTTGTGTTTGCTCCCTGGTCGGTTTGGACACAGAAACTTGGCTCGCTCCAAGGAGAAGAGATTCATGTACGCGTGAAGAGAAAAAAAAATGTTGAAGAATGTCATATATGACGGGGGCAATTTACTACTATCCTCAAATCCTCGTTCCAAATTGTGAGTGGATGATTAATTAGAAATGATGAGACACATTCTATTTTCCAAATTTGTTTATCTCCCACGCCACACTAATACGCCTGCTACAGGGAAAAGTAGAACTTGCGACCCGCTCACAGACACGGCGCGGACAACGTTCCAATGACTGACGAAGAGAAAAACATACCTTTGAACCAACAGATAGCAACTGGCATGTATACAACATATATAAAGTATGAATGATGCTTGAATTAAAAAATCAACCAACATTATACAAAAGAACAGAACATTACCTAGTATAAAGAAAAAAAATATCAAATTTCGGTCTGGCGAAATGCATATCAAATAACTGCACAATTAGATTAATCTAAAATTAAATTATTTTTAGTTCGTTATTAGGAAAAGTCCCCTACCTAGTTACATAAGCTGCAAAGCACTATCTCATTGTACCGGGAGCGGTAGCTAAATGCATCAACTGATGTCACTGCAGCGCCTCTGACCGGGAGGTCCTAGGTTCGAGTCCTGACGGCGGCAGGATTTTCGACACTAGCTTTTCAGCTAGGTCGAATTGCTGCCTGGAGGAGAATTCTAGCGGCCGGTTGCTCTGATCGGTAGTTTTCCGTGGCTTCTCAACACCAGGCGAATGCCGGAGCAGTACCCTAACAAACGGGCCATGGACCGCGCGCGATCTTTCCTTCCTCTTCCTTGTCCTATCCACTCCCGTTACACACACACGGACTGTGCACTAACATGTACTACACTACCTAACACTGTTACACTAACATGCACTACACCACCACTTATTCCGGGAGACCGATCGGAGCTTAGAGCTTGTTCCGACTGGGGCGGTGACCCGCTGGTGGGAGAGTCCTGGTTAGGGGGAAACCCCACTAGCCGACGGTAGGTCGGCACCGGATCTCGCCATCCAGCGGGGGAAGATCACCGCCATCTCCCGAGAAAAACATGCACTACACTAACGGGACTAATGACCAAAGCAGTTGACGCGCCCGGAAACACGAAAAAAAACAAACGAAACCAACCTGTCTCATTGTACCACAAAATAAATTCCGGCCCCTCACAGCGATGGGGCTGGTATGTAAGGGGGAGCCGGACAATTCGCTGTGAGGGCGGCGAGAGCGCCCGGCGGCGCGTGAACGGCCCTGGCGCGGCGCGGTGCGGCGCGGCGCGGGGGCCTTGGGGAGGCCTTAGCGTCGCCTTAGCGCCGCCGCCGCCGCCATCGCCTCCACCCGCCGCGCCGCCATGCCGTCGTGGCGACGCGACGCGACGCGCGGCACCGGATGGGTGGCGCCGCGCGTTGGCTCAAGACGTGGACGCCATTTGCAGCTGCTTACCAGCGGTCGAACCCTCTGAACATGCTTGCACTTGCGCCGTCTGTAGATTCGAACTCTACGAATTTCTCGAAAGGAGATGAAATATTCTGTTTCATTCTTTTTCAAACAGGACCCTTGTGATTTTTTCTTTCTCATTTCCATTTCTTAACAGATCGGCTAGGAATTCCCAAATCAATTAACGTCCGATTTTTTTGTTTTTCTTCAGTTTTAAATTTAGCATTCACGGCAGGGCAGATTCAGGAAGAATACTAGGAGGAAGAAAAATAGGGGGGGGGGATTTCTGTTCAATTCTCAACTTTTACTCTATGAATATTTTGGAAGTAAAGAAAATAATAATTATTTTATTAATTATATAGCCTCCATTGGTGGCTCGTTAGTTAGCGTGCTCAATAGCGTTATTTAGCATGACCAATTATATTTTTATATTCAGCAAAGAGGATGTTCCTCAATGTAAATAATTACGTTTCACAACGTTGCCGTTCCTAAGATACGATTATATTACGTTATTGTGTTATCCAGAGTATATCCATATATACATCCAGTATATCCATTTATGGATATGCTCTTATATAATACCTGGATATAATATTTTGCACATAAGTCGACGAAATGAAATGCAATTCCTTTTCTATGAGGCCTGGATGCTTTCTTTCTTTGTATAATTATTGGGACGTCAATAAGAATAATGTCCGTTTATTTAGTTGTAATTGGAGTGACCATGTTTTTGTTGTTTTTTATGCAGATTTTGCTGATTAAAGGAGACGTAAAGTGTAAAAAATACTAAATCAAATGATAATTTTGAAATATCATCTTCCGTAGATATCTTTCGTGTGCACTGAGTGTAAGAAACTTAAAACTAGCGAGGCCTCTCAATCTGTCTTTCGTCTTAACATGTTTTGTACAATAGTTATGTTACTTAATGTATTATTTAGAAATTTGATTGAGGCCATTCAATTAGAATTCAGATTGCAACAAAGTAGTCATACATATTAAGCAAGCACCGGAATGTAAAGTCGGGTTATACTTTGCTTTTCCTTATTTTTTAAACGCACTTTGAATAAAAAGTTGAAAAAAAGTTATAATTACACTCTAATGAAGTATCTGATCTATATAAACAATTTACAAATGCGCAATAATTTAAACGCCGGAGAAATTATTATTAAAATATGTTAATGATTATAACAAATAATCCGGAGGCCGGGAATCTCAACACCGCGAGGATACCCGGTGAAACTCAGAATCTTCCGGTTGTTCAGAGTCTTGATTACCATAAACGTAGTCGTGATTACTACAAATTACAAGCGAGCCAATTTGGCAATGTTAAATTGGAAGGTGAGTGTTTTTCAAGTACGGTGCCTCACAATTTATTCGAACTCAACCGCATGTACTTAATTTAAAAGCAAGTTTTTTCAGGTACTTGTGGGCAAAAGATGTTCGATAATGCTTCACAAAGAGGCAATATAAGTAGTATTATTATTGTGAAAATAGAGATATTAAGTGTTGGTTGCGTGAAAAGATCGCTTTTCGAGGAGATTGCCTCATCGTGTTATATGTTGCGGCGGAGAAGAAAAAGAAAAACATATGTATCGCTTTAGCTGGCGTTGAAAATGTGTCCTCGAATTGTTCAATTGATTACATTTTTGTCATTTTTGACTACTTCTTTTTGCCCCATTCCTGTTTAAATATTATATTAAACGAGTAAATAAATTAGTGAATGATCAATAATTATACAGCGTGAGTGATGACTGCACTATTGTGAAACGAGAGGAGGAAAAGAATAGCGCATCCCCGACAAAGACTACCATGATTCACGGTCCGCGAATGCGTTCTGTGACGAATTCCTCAAGGAGTGACCCGTATTCGAACGCTCAGCTGGTGGCTTGAATACTGTATCAAGGATCTCTTACGTTTGTTCACCGAGCTATTTTGAAAGATAAGTCATTTATAAAATATGCACACAAAGTTCCACACGTAGCGTTACTTACACTAACATGCACTACACTACCACATATTCCGCGAGATCGGTTGGGAGCTTAGAGCTTGTTCCGGTGGGCGGTGCCCCGCTGGTGGGAGAGTCCTGGTTAGGGGGAAACCCGCTAGCCGACGGTAGGTCGGCGCCGGATCTCGCTATCCAGCGGGGGAAGATCACCGCCATCTCCCGCGAGAAAAAAACATGCACTCCACTAACGGGACTAATGACCAAAGCAGTTGACGCGCCCGGAAACACGAAAAAATCAATCAACCAATCAATCAATCAGACGTGGCGATGTCAAAAAAATACTTTACTATGTTTTGGAACCTCTAGTGGTCGAATGTGCCATTGCCAGATAACCAGCATTCCTTTTGGTTTACCTTACAGATTGCGTGAACGAAGTTTGAAATGTGGAATTGTAACCACAGTACTTCGTCGCGACACACACAAAACAAATGCTACATGTGCTTCTTCAAAATAATCTCTTTTCAATTTATGAAAAAATAAATATATGATAATAATACGAATTTATATATATATATATATATATATATATATATATATATATATATATATATAATACTATTATAATTTATAATTATTAATATATAATTATGTATTATATATATATACTCTTTCATATTATTATCATATATTTAACGCTAAATTACAGTGGAACTATCTGCACCGATTCGTAAACTATGTTACAAACGGATAAAACATTTGGAGCAGAAATCTCATGAAACTGGGCAGAGAACCCCTCTGAGATTCATAAAAGTCGCATCTAATAGAAATCTCCAGATATGAGTGAAGCGGAGTGAAAAGGCGGCTCGCATGGAGAACCAGGGTTCGACGCCCCACACGCGCGCTGCCCGCCCCGCCCCGCCCCGCCCCGCCCCGCCCCGCCCCGCCTCGGCGCGACGCGGCGCGCCAACGCAACGCAACGCAAGAGAACTCGCCCGCCTCAACGGCCTCTTGATGCGTGGAGCCCCCTGCGCTGCTGGCAGTAATCCTGAAAACCCGCGGCCCACAAAGGGCTCGTGAGAAGGGAACACAAACGCTCCCCTCGGCACTCGCTTACGCCTGTGCACGCGTAAAAGGAGTCGGCGAGGGCTCCTCTTTCAACCTAACTCTTTCGAGAACATCTCTTAATTGCCACATTAACGTTTGATGCTCATTTCATTTTCATTGTGTCGTTGTGAGCACGTGACAGTTATTCGATCAGCATTAAGACATGTCATTTTGTGATATATATTTAATTGATAAATGTAAGAGAATAAATGCCTCGATAACCTGTAGCGCGGGATATACATGTACCTTCACAAGTACACAATCGGGAATGAATATCAGTGTGATGATTCAAATTAAAACAGTACAGCATTATATCTGTATTAAATAGACTTTAATGAATATACTTAAACTGGTATTAGAAAAAACTTGATACATCGTAAAAAGTGTAATTTCAAAGTAACATACCTTCAACAAACTCAGTTTAATGAACCATAATCGAAACCACTTAAGCAAAAAAGGCAGCAAATGATTTATACTGTGATAGTATACAATCTTAAAAATGAAGCTTACAAAATTCTAACAATAAGTTCTCAACAATATTTGACAAAGGAAAAATGTAGAAACAATAAAATAAAATATTATTTAATAAAATATTGACTATCGATTTAATAATATGTGTGTAAATAGATCTTATGTAAACATTTGTTTCTTACATATTCTTTCAAAGACTATCTCTTACAGCTTTTGAACAACATTATTCCTTTTGAAGACATGCACTGATGCTGTATATCATGACTCAGACCCCCTCGGTCAATGACAATGAGGTAATGAAAAACTGACTAATGCAAATAAGCGCAGGCGATAGGTGACATAAGTGGACTAATATAAAAGCATAAGTGGTAGGGTATAAGTGGACCTTCAAAATTGCCAGGGCGTGCCGAGAAGTCTTTGTCATCAGGGAAATAAAAGGGAAAGAACTTGCAGGGGAGATTATATTACGAATTGTATGACAATACAATTAGTAACTTTGGCTCCGAATTTTTAGTCAAAAGCACAAATCTGATACAGTTGAACCAGACACCACTACTGAAAACATTTATATTGGATACTAGATATTTTACACGCACCTTTCGAAAAAGAGCCTTCTGTTGCGTAGTTAGTACTTCGACATTCTCATTTACTGCCAAATAAATTACGCAATTCACTTCTCCTTTTCGAAAGTCAACAATTTTTTTATATGTTGTTTACAAACTTTCCAGAACTTATTCAAGCAACGCACACACATACATACAACTACTCGAGAACGAGAAGTACAAAAGAAGGGAAATGTTTTCGGAGAGTATGTATGGAATTTACGCGGGAAAATTTGTTCCTCTCTACACACTGATCTATTCAGCAGATTTTCAAAATCGAGATGTCATTGCATTGATCTTAATATCCAGAGACACTAGGGATAACTATAAAAATGTAATAATAATTTATTTCACTTTTATTGAGGTTTCGCGTATCGACGACATTATACGTTATTACCAGCTGTGATAAACAACTAGATGTATGAGTATTTCATTTCCTATTTCGATACTCTGTCAATGACTAGAAAGCAAGAGATTGTAATGAGCTTCAACGTCGCATGGAATGCAACGACCAAGATTTTGCCTCGCCGATTGGAGTAAATCTCCAGTTTCCAGAGTACTGACAGTGTTAAAGAACATTAATTTTAATCAAGCTTTTAAAAGCATGTGCATGAGTGAGCTGATAAAACGTCAGATCTTCGACGTTAAAAATGTTCTTTAGAGATGTGGTTAATGCTTTCCCACTTATTACTTACATATTATAGAGACAGTTTTGTATAATTGCTGAAAAAAAAACGGCCATATTTGTACAGAAAACTCGTATTTGTGAGACTCTGATACCGAAAATATTGATTAATTTTCTCCCAATATGTAGTAAAATATATTTCCTCTAACACGTTGTATAGTCAGAATCCACATCTTCGTGGATTGATATAAAAAAAACTGGTTTACGGCAAGACATCTGTCCCGACTGTCGCTCCGTCTATGTTCTACGATAAATGCTAGCGGTTAAATCGTAAGAAAGAATTTTCACCAAAATTGATATTCCCCGATCGATCTGTCTGATGTCGCATCCCCTTGAAACAGTTATTTTGATTCTGAGAGGTACTTTACATAAAGTCTTAACATTTTCAAAATATCTCAAATAAGAATAATTTTTCGGTTAGAATAAAAACTGCAAATAAAAATGTGCAAGATTCATTTTCGCTAAATTCTTTAAATTTTAGCAAAGTTAAAAACAAAATTCGGCACCTTCGTACAACTAAAATGTTGAAGATATTGTAGTTGAAGATTTTTTTTCAAATAAAATTTCTTCTCTCCAGTTAGTTAATTAATAATTATTAAAAAACTCATTGAAGATCAAAGGACGTACGCTTTCGTAGAGGCAATCGTTTGTTTTATGAAGTTAAAAAATGCAACACATAGGGTGGGAAAATTTAATGATTTCTTTGTAATATTGTTTTACGTGGTGTTTTGTGAACTTCAGAATCGTCTTGGGTAATTTTTGTGCGTGGAAGTACGATTAATAATTTCGTTAGGGTAATTGAATAGCTAACTCAAGTAGATTCAATTTATTTATTTTATATTTTTATATGTTTATTACTTTTATATATTTATATTTAGTTCGGCGGTATCCTCCAAACCAATTTCCAAATCCTCCAAACCAATTTGATGAAAGTATTTAGTTGACTATGACATGGTGATATGATGACGATTACAAAACTATGAAATGATCAACAAACCACAAATAAAGCAATAAAAAACATGAAATTACGAAGAGGCAAATGGAAAGGACGAAAAGTAGAGCTTCTCCATCTTTCATAAACAAATAAAAGTGATTTCAACCAGTGACACGTAAAATTGGGTTTCTGTCATCTTTTGCGAGTCGTAAAAATGGTTTCTGAAATTGCCAATTTCGAAAGAAATACGATTTATACGAATACGAAAGGAATTAATAGGTGGTCAACTATAACCTACTACCAGAAGTGACCACATGCCAAAAAAAAAAAAAAAAAAAAAAAATGCAGACACTAAAGACCAAATATTTTTTATATAATTTGTAAATTCTATATCCAGTCATTTAAATTAAAAAATCTTCGTCAATATTCAGTCAGGAAGATATACTATAACGAATTCTTTACATTTCCGGGTATATTCGTGATTTTCGATCTCATTCCACAATTCAAAAATCACATTTTTAATCACCAATGTAATACGACAGAGAAACAACTTTCAATTAGGTTCCTAGAACAATTCAATCAGGAACTACCATGCCCTTTTGATCCAATCAAATAAAGAAACTGATATCAAATTTGATGTTTCAATTCATTACACCCATTCGTTCATCTTCGTATCAGCTGTAAACACGAGCGTGTGGCCAGGGAGGAGGCGGGGCGCGGAAATGGGAGATCAAGACGGATAACCGGTGCGATGCCGCGGAAAAGAAGAGGCAGTGGGGAAATGTGACAGCCGACAATAAAAGGAACAAAGGATCGACTGTGAGTGCGCGTGAGGGCGGCGAGGGCGGCGAGGGCGGCGAGGGCGGCGAGGGCGGCGAGGGCGGCGAGGGCGGCGAGGGCGGCGAGGGCGGCGAGGGCGGCGAGGGCGGCGAGGGTGGGAGTGCGCGTGAGGGCGGCGAGGGCGGCGAGGGCGGCGAGGGCGGCGAGGGCGGCGAGGGCGGCGAGGGCGGCGAGGGCGGCGAGGGCGGCGAGGGCGGCGAGGGCGGCGAGGGCGGCGGAGCCGGCGTGGGTGGCGCCACGGGGAGGGGGAGCCGCACTCACAACACAATACAATAAATAGGGGAGGAGCGGGCGCGCGCTCTTTATGGGCCATGAATTGTCATCAACTCGCCCCGCGCGAGCCCCGCAGCGAGGGCCGGAGGGAGAGGACGGCAACGAGATAGAGCGATAATAAAAAGGGACGCGAAACGCCGGGACGGGGGGAAGGAAGGCAAGAACGGACAAAGGTCCTCGGGAAAGGCAACCGACGCAGAGAAATCAGGTGTGTTAATGTCGTTTGAGACGAGCCTGTGACTGAAGAATGAAGAAAAACAACGCATCTGGACAACGTTGTAAACCGAAGAGAAGGCAATTTGTACGATCAAGTTTTCCACAAAAAATGGTGAATATTCTAACGGAGATTAATTACTAAGAATATACCGAAAGAATGTTAATAGACTGGGCGGGAAAATGGTACCATGTTGTGATAAATCTTTCTTATCACACTCCCCGGTAGGATAGCTATTTATAAAGTTTTAATCTTAAATTATAAGATTTTCTTCCAACTCAACCATAGGTTCGACATACAACGTACTGTTGCATGTGGATATGTAATTCTATACAGAATCACGATTCCTGGAAATTCTATTGATTGAAATCAATTATTAGATTGATGGCAACTACTGTAAATGATCAGCTTCTTTCAACAATAAATATTTAACATTTATTCTTATAATCTATCCATTACAATTCTATTAATTTAATGCGAATTACTTTTCACTATAAAACACGAAAACACCGTACGGGTTTGACTATAGTTCGTAAGCTTACTAAAATGTCTTGATCGCTGACTTCTCGGCTGACTAACAGAATATTGTCCATGGAATCCTAGGTGTAAAAATTTTCGCGTCCTTTACGAAATAAAAAAAAATTCCAAAATGTCCTCAAGATTGCTATAATTAGACTAATATTACCACAAATTTAATACGCGGTCGCGACTTTCCCTATCTTTGTTTCGTATGAAACACCTACTTGCGACTGACTATATTCAGCAACTTATTAAAAAATCGATCTACGGAGCTACCCTAATATGCATCTCCTGGAAACATGGAGTCTATTTAATTCCAACTTCCAACCATTACATTAATAAAAATACCCATTACAATTTACACAAGGCCAAGCTCTCTGATCTCAAACTAAACATAACTTCCCGGATCACTATCATTTACATAATACCCAGCCTATGCTGAACATGCGATCGTACCTCACCAACCGCTTACGTGTGTTCGCTACAATAATCTTTTAGAGAATGATTCCATACGTCCTTTCTGAAGATCAAGGCCATCCAACGTCCTCTTCACACCTTCTGCACATAATGTGTTCGGAGCCGTGTCCATTTGCACAACGTTATAGAACCCAGCATGGAATATTAAACTTTGTTGATCCGTTGTCCTAACAACACGTATTCTTTGACTTTGGAGTTTGTAAGCAATGCTATTATTCCTGATGCTGGATGCTGATTTTCTCATTTAAAATTAAACCCAGGTTTCTAGCTTAGCACAATACTTGTTTTAAATTGTTCTATTTCATTAGCTTCATACATTTTGTAAGCAATAACTAAAGTCAGAAAAGATTAAATTACATTAATTTTATTTTAAAAGAAGGATCTTAAAAAACTCTAAATTTTCCCACAACGGAATCGTAAATTCCCCCATCGCTCAATAAATCAGTTAATGGTGATAACTTCGTTTACTTGAATTATGCTCTTCTGTTTGACTCATCTACAAGCCTATAGATCACATTTTTTCTTCCCGAAGTGCACTAATGTATTTATTTATTTATTTATAGCAGGAAAAACAATTCAGGTTATTCGAACGCAAGTTAACCTGAGATCAAAACATTGCCGCTAAAATACACATGCAAAACACGCTAGCTTCGCTGTTATTGTAACAAAATTCGAAACGTGCATCCCTAAGAACATGTTGCGATTCGAAGATAACTGTACACACCCGCGGGCTATTTGATGTTCAGCATCACAACAGAACATTGGCGACCGGCGATAACAACGAGAATGCAAAAGCACGCGTCTGAAAGCGTCATTAGAGAGGCTTGCGTAACGGCAGAAATACGAGGGAAACAGCCTAAACCCATAAATCTTTTGTGCATAAATGCCTATCAGCAGAGCAAAAGCTATTTATAAGCAAAGTTCATGCGAGAAAAAACAGTTTGCTTTTCTTTGCAAAAACCTCCTTCTACCTAAATGCAAGAGGTGGATTTAACCATGAGAACGTTTTTTATTGGCTTTGTTTTCGTAAGTCATTGCCACAAATTTGCGCACAAAAATTTGATGTACAGCTGACTCCCGATTATCCGAGGTAGAAAGGTCCTAGATACCCTATCCTGGATGCGAAAAAAACTGACATAATTCAGACTTTATGTGGTCGAGGATTGTGTACATTTTTTGATACTGATTATTCACTGAAAAATATAAATTAAAGAATACAATACAAATGAGTCACAACGTAAAAAAAGCAGTCACGAAAAGACAACTGAAACTAAGAGTAGGAATGAGGCTAACGATAATCACAATTCGGCGAGGAATCCGATGATTATCGAATTCGGGGAAACAAGTGGTCTGTAACAGCAAGAACGTTCCTGCACAAACGGCTCAAATTGGATTTCCGAAAAGGAGTACTACATCTACTGCTTAAGAATAACAAACAAAACACTCTTGTTGACCACGACAATAAATTAAATATTTAAAAAACACTCTTCACACGTACTGAAATAACATAGTAACGGATACACAGTAGAACAGTTCTTTACTTACGTATACAATTTTTTTGGCACGCCTTTAGCGAAACGCAATGCGTTAAATAAAGGAATATAAACTAGAGGTGTCACAGAATGGCTCGTAAAAAATTATTTCTAATTACCTTGGTGTGGCCTGGCTCTAAAGTCTTCTCTACGCAGCTGCCATTTATGGTCGCCCAGAACACATATTTTTGACATTTTCTCAACTTTTTGCTCTCCTAATACTACAACCGAAATAATCCTTCGAGAATATTAAAGAGGGATAAAACCTCGTCTTAATTGAAAAACTTAAAGCCGTTTTTAAGAAAATTATGTTTAAGCATTACTGTAAATGCGAAATTTGAAACTCTTTTTCAAAGCAATATATTGAGTTTTCGAAAAACTTCATTTGAAGTAATTTGAAGCAATTCCACTCACAAATATAACAATGTATACAAATTGATAGAAATGTGCAAATTAACGGCGTGGGAGATATTTAAACATTTGTGTAATTTTTGAAAAACAAAATAATACGCCAAAATGAATGTATGCCATATTAAACTGTACAATTAGCACTATCCATTAGAAAAAATTGAAGAAAAAATTTGGAGCCATTTTTAAGAAAATGACCTTTGTTCGTTTCTGAAAATGCGGAAATTTGAGCTAATTTTTACTGAAAATTGTTGAGTTTTTGAGAATATTTATTTGACATTATTTAAAGCACATGTACTCGTTAATAAAATAATGTGAAGAAATCGTCTCTAATGCAAGTATTACCAACGTGAGAGATAAGTCAAAAAAATTACATTTTTGTAATTTTTGAAAAAGCAAAGGAATAGATCATTTGATGTTTATGTCATCGTATAGTCCAGGCCGTGTATTAGGCCGCACTAGATTTGCAATATGGCAGCATAAACAATTTCCTGTCGGAATAGCCAACTTATGAAACTATACTCCGATATTGTTTTGTTTCTGATCATCCACACTCCTTGCGCGGTTACGAGACTCTTCACTGTATAATAATGCATGTCTCGTTTTTCGTTAGAATTTTAAAAAAAGATGTGCATCTATAAACGTATATTAACTCTGTGAACAAGTTAATTAAGAGTTACCATTATCAATAGGTATGAGCAAAAGAGACGTTCAAAGTGTCAAGTGCAAATGAAAAATATACCTTAAAAGTTATGTGGTCAAATTTGTCTTAATAATTATTATCAATTTCAATTGGTAAATAAATATTTTATTAAATAAATATTTCTAACAATAAATATCCTCTCATGAATTCCACAATTATTTAACTTAATTAAATTTTTATATATGTTAATTTTTAAGTGACCTAAGTATTGTATTTAACAGTCTACTGATGTGGAAATTATTGCAAATGCATCAATTTTTTTTAACTGTTTAATTATTTATTACATTTTAAAAGAAAATATTTTTAAAAAAATAGAAAATCATCATTAATGTAACCAAGTCTTCGGTAACTTGTCTGTTGTTACCAGAGACAGTCTTTCTCTCTATACATATTTCTTCTCCATTTCAATGGAGTTTGATGCATAAGATTGGGATATTTATGGAAATAAATAGATCTTTTTGGTTTTGTAAGTTATTTATTGAAATGGGAATATCACAATGAATATAAATGACACAATAAATATATAGTCAGTAGGATATTACAAAATCAATACTTTCTAATGACGATTAAAGAAAACATTATCATGTAAAATTGTGTCAACAAAACTGGCTCCAATAAAAGATTAAGAGGGGCTAGTTCAGACACGTTTCAAATGCTGGGAAACGAAAAGTTATTATTACATTAATCGTGCATCTACTTCATGCAATACAACATTCACCATTAACCGTAAGGTTAATGGCTTACCTGAAATCGTACCAGGCTATGCATCACGTTAAACATTTTTCCAAATAGATGGAGCATAACAGTTCAGAAAGTTTCTCCTCTTTTCCGGAACACGATAAAATAGTCTTGGTTTGCTACAAGGTAAATAACAGAACGTCCTTCTGAATTTGTAGTGCACGTCAAATATTGCCTTGAAACTACAAAAAGGCAATGTGAAGAAGAATGTGACAGTGAAGTTTTAATTCGTTGTGCGTGATGTCAAAAGCATTTATGTTTTAAACATTCAGTGAAAACCAGTCATTTTTGCTTTTTATTCGTGCCGCACTAACTTGCAACAAGAGACTGCTCCTGGCTTTCGCCTGCCCGCCCGCTGGCTCAGTGGCCTGCCTCTTCGGCCAGCCGGCCGCTCGACAGCCGTAGGGATGTCCAGCGGCGCCGCGATACTACATTTCTAGATTGCTAGATTTTTAGCTTCAATTTGGAGCCTTGCAGTGGAAACTGGCAGCTAATATTTTGGATATGGGATCCTGATAGTGCATTGCGTGTGTCATAAAAATTTCGAGGGGTGTTTCGACATGAAGGATCTGTTACTTCCCTTGTAAGTATATTACTCCGTATATACGTACGAGAAAGTAATAAAATGGATTTCAGTCAGTTTCGTAACACTATTGTTTGTAAATAATAAACAACGACGTCGTCAAGACGAAAGAAAACTGAGAATCGTTACAGATATTTCGCACACACTTCATGATGTTTCGCATACTATGAATGAAATTAGCAATTTCGCACACGGAAAACAAGCACGAGAAAGAGGGTTTTGCGCACGAGGTGTTGAAAACGTTATTGTTACATGGTGAAAATGTTATTAAAACACAAACCAACAGCAAATATTTAACGGAAGAAGGCCTCTTCCTTGGAGCCTTGGTTTTATATTACGTCAGTTGTGTCGTAAGCAACGATGCATGAGAGAATAAAATATTTTTGCATTTTCAGTCAAATTCGAAACTTTCATTGGTTTTGTATTTAACCGGAGCTCCTTGATATCTAAAAAAACATAGACTCCTCTAACATGACTGAAGGCTGCATAGTTTTCTTTCAATTTCTGCGCGCTTTGGAAATTAGTATTATAGTTTCCCGATATTTCTAGAATAAGAAACGGCATTCCTCAGGGCACACCCCAGCTCACCACAACTGTAGCAACCAATTTATACACTTCCGTGTTTCGTTTTAGAATGGATTACTTTACTGTTTCTTTTCTAATTACTGCCTTGGTTATTCTGAAGTCTTCGTTAACCGAGATAAAATTATAACCTGATAATCCCGAGTCTACTGTAAAATTATTGTTGTGCCATTGTGTAGGAACGGAGTCACAGCTTTTTCGTAACATTTGAAACAAAACATATAGTATCCTCTCTCTCCGTATAATGCCCTAAAAGAATGATGGTTTTTACAGCACACGTTACTCTCATGAATAAATCAGAAGAGTTCTAGGCCCTCAATATCTGGCTTTCGTCTCTTGTGAAATACTATAAGTGTTATGTTTCTTATGTCGTAACCAACAAAATGAAAACGTTTTGGGCGTTGTTACATTTTTGGAGGGTACCCCGACTTTGCAGCATGGGCTGTCAGGAACGTTCAAAGATACGGCTGGACTGACAGGGACAAAGATGTTGTACGAAGTCAAGATTGAAAGTGTTTGGTTCCATATAATGTTCCAAATATTTTTAAGTCTCTGCATTTTTTCTAGAACACCAACAAATTTTCTCAGTCACAGAACAAGTATCTGAACATAACATCTGAGAAAAACTGCAGACCTAACAATAACTATTTTCGTTTACATGTCATAAATACTGTTAATGTAAGAAACGCCCAGTGAAATCACACAATAACCAGATGGCGTGGATAAAGCTGTAAGAATGGCGATAATTTTAATAACGGATAAATCTGAACTTCATCCGACTAATGGTTGCATTTGCCACACGACATTTTCTAAAGTAAGGTTATTGTCTGAGTGTGAGTGAGATACTTTGTCCTCAAGAAGTATTTTAGCACAAAAATGCGTTGGAAAATTATGTTTTGCCAAGCTCAAGGTTGTTTTATGTAATTCGCAAAAGCTGAAGGCTGGAGTCTCCTCGACAACTTGGAAATGCTTAACGAAACATTTACTGAAGCGAGGTTAGATTTGGTGAATCGTATAAATGGAAATTTATGATTGCCCAGTGGTCTCCAACTTCACACTAGCCTCAGAAATTTCCACCAGAAGGAATACGAACACGGCCTTCACATACCCAAGCCATGTATTGGCTTATGTCAACTTCATACAGCTGCAATGCGAAGTCTACATCGAAGCTGTTTCTTAATCGAACCCATTTTTTATGTGAACATTAACCGACAACTGCTGGAATTAGCCAGAGTTCCACTTTGTCCGTAACATATAGTTGGTCCTTTTTAAGTTCTTAGGCTCGTTGCCTCAATCGTATTCTAGTGCCACAAGGAATCCCAGACTGTTCCACTGAGCTCTATTACACACGGGCAAGCGCGACGCGGGCGGAGCAAGGAAAATGCCGCATCGATGAAAAAATACGCTTCTAATTTTCGCTTTGCTACTCAAGGTTCGACACCAGATGTAACAGCACGTATTAATAAGATATATCAAATTTCAGAATCGTCATAAATATAATGTGTTACTGATTTGATTTGATTTGTAAGTTTCCTACTAAAGTTGAGATGTTGTTTTATTCTGAAACTCGTTATGCTCACCATCCCCCAAGACAGGTTGTTCCTACTCAACTGCGCGCGCTCTAGCGAGCGAACGAGCAGACCCGCGCGAGCCTTCGCGGTCACAGCGGGCGCGCCGACTGTAATCGCACTATCGCTCGTTGCCGACGCGGCGTCTGGTGAAATCTGTGCAAGCTCGGGGCCGCGAGTTGGCCTATTCAATGTCGCTGATAGCCGATGCGAGAGCGCTTAGGTTATGACTGGCGTACTCACTAGGGCCCAGAATGGATCTTTCATATTTAAAAGGAAATATACATATAATTCAAATCAACAAAATGACATTTTATTAGGAATGAGAGACCTGACAATAGTTCTCTTTCTTTAGAAGTGATGTTACATCTGGTGTTAATCTTGTAAAACAAACAAAGCGAAAAGGGAAAACACCCTGCTTTCTTCAACATTTGTTCAGCTACAATTAATATGACACGCATTTCTCACCTCGCCGGCAACGTGATAGTCTACGTGTGAACTCAACAGTGCCCTCAACCTGAAGGGTTCAGTTGAAACAATGTATCCCAACCTAACCGCTTTCTGCTTCGGCTATCAGAAAAATTAAATATTATCATTTACTTTAGTATTCCTACAATTACATCTGCTGCTAGCGGCGGCGAAACCAATAGGTTACTATCTCTGAGACGTGGTCCCTACAGTATCATCAGCACTCTTCGATAGTATACTATATTTATCTGCTTCTGCCCAACATATTTAGTTCAGTAATTACTTTATATTTAGTTCAGTAATTACTTTAACATTTTACAGCTACTTTACAGTATTTGGTTTTGAAAATTTACTTGAAGTAGACAATTGGTAAAGATAGTTCCTCTTTCATTCATCGGGAAAGTGAAGAAATAAGTGCAATAATTTGTACTGAATAAAAAAGATGGTTTCAAACATAGGTAAAATTAAAATTTTAAAACGTTTATGTCGTAAGATATTAGTTAAAATATAATCAAAATACAACAATAACATTTATGAAATTGATTAAAACAATCCAAGTGACTGGGCACACTATCACAGTAAATAATAAATATAAAGTCCCTAATAAAAGCTATTTACATCTCGTTCAATGAGTTGTCGACTAAATGTGCCATCTGCGCTCCTCGTTATCAACTCTTCCCTGGGCGGAGCGCAGCTCGCGGCCCCAGCGCTTCCACTCCCATTTCACTACGCGCCGGCAAGGAGTCACTGCAGGCTCGCCCGCCGTGCCATGGAGACTCGCGGGCTCACCAATAGGAACAGCACACGCTAAACAATAATTTCTTGTTCTGCTGCTCTTGAAAGATAAAACATTTGGCGCCCCTTAATATAATCCTTAAAAACAAAATAAAGACTTAAACTAAGTTGAAATCTGTTGTGGTTCGTGGCTGTGAGGTTAGGTAAAGACCCAGAAGAGAAATATAGCTTGTCTTAATAATTGAAATCCCTGTTTCTTGTACTCATTCGTGTGTCTTCATTCGTCTGTTTCCTCATTGACTGCAGAAGTACTTTCTTCTGAATTACAAAATTCTTCAAATAAACACTGAGACACCTATGCATCTTGTGCAATACATGGATCTATCGTATCACATTACTCAACATAAATAATCAGACGTAAATTCTGTTCGTACCAAATCATTGCTGTAGTCTGAAATGCACTCGATTAATTAGATTAATTAATTTTATAAACATTTTATGTGATCTGCCTGACTTAAACAACAATTGAATTATATTTAATAGAGAGAGTAATCCTTTTCTGTCCCAAACGTTGCTTTTACTGCTAAAAATATATCACCAACAAAACAATTTTTTCTAGAGTAGGAGAGGAACACGGTTTGAAACCAAGGTTGTAGTTTTTTTCATGAATGTTTAACTTTTGTTCCAGATATTCAAAGAGGACGCATACAACTTAAATTTTTTATCTTAGTCTTTGCAAAGTGAAAATGGCGTTTATAATGAAGTATATCCTATATCATACACAGTATTTGTATTTGAAACACCATAGCACTATTAAAGAAGCGCGATTCGCACGGATTTGATACGAGAAGAAGGGTCGTATTTGTTTGGCCTCTACTTCACCAGCATGGCTCCAGTGGTGTGCAGTCCACGCTCTTATCCGGATGACTTTTCGGTTGCCTTAGCAACCACCGAGTCAAGCTGCACTCTGGATGTAGACGCTTAAAAAGGGGTCCTTAAAATATAATTTATATTTAAAATACAAGGTTTGTACAAAATGCTAAAGTGCCACTACTACTTCCGCTGAATAGCCGCCCCTGCTTGTAAATACAATTAATATATGCGACTTTATGCGCGATATTAAGATATACGGCTTATGTACTATGAAGGTTTCGAAAGCAATATGAATACAAAATATGATCTGGGAATGTAATGAATAATTAAAGTAATATGATGTGAGGTATTAAAAATGGTTCCAAATTAAATAAATTATTAATAAACGAATAAAGGTGATGAAATTAATCTCTAACAGGGAGATAGAGATGTTTTCCGAACCAGCTTGCAGTTCGATATGTGAAAAAGATGGTTTGGAAAATATGCTTTGTTAGTAAGCTTCATCATTGCACCTAATCTAACATTACAATAACATTAACATTAATATCTATCGCAATTATTAATTCTATTTTATTTAAATTATTTATTTCTATTAATTTGCAAGACACGCTACGAAGTAAGTGTGCTCATTTCCACCAGTTCCACTTTAACAATTTGGAGTAAACGTGAAAGTATACAATCACACTCGCCCTCAAGAAGAAACGCTTGGGTTTCTCAATTCCCAATAAATCCTCATACCTGGCGCGTTTCCAAACGTAGGGATTGAGCCAAAGTCGCCGAGAGGGGCGTGCAAATCGGAGTAGTTGCACCCCGACTGATAAAGTACGTTGGTAAACTTTCAAGGTTAGACATAACTAACCTTGGTTGATATCATTTTAAAGTACCACATTTAATAATTTATTATTACTTGTGGCAGTAATTTGTATGCATGCTGAAATTACGATGCTTTCCACAGATTTTCTTAGGTCTTTGAGAGATGAGCCTCATCGTTCGCCCTGTGTTTCAGTAAGGGAACAAGGTTGGGTAAGAGAAAGTAAGAAAAGCGTCACTCGTTCCGAGGCGCTTTTTAAACGGTGCTGTTCCGGCATTTCTTTGGAAGTGATCAGGGAAACCATGGAAACCACCGATCAGAGCAATTGCCTCCTATATTATTTCAGTAGTATACATACATTTTGCGGCTCTCATAAGCAACCATCTATATACATGAAGTCTCTAAAGAAAGAGAATTTCACGGAAATGTGACAAATTGCACTTTGACTTTAAAAATATGAAGGATTTGTTTTAAAAACGCATCTAAATATTCATGTCGAAATGCAACCCGCAACACTCGGCCCCGCATTTCTGAATCTATATCGTTAAATAACTTCTAAACAAAGCCTCTTAGGGCCTTAAAATCTAAAATTTGGAGACTGAAGGCCTCAAAGAAACGTTTATCGTACTGTAGTCGACATCATAAGATCTTCTCGAACATTCTATTACGTTTTTGCTGATTCGATACTTCTCGATTCTACCTCACCTATTCAGAGCCTGTAAAATCTGCAACTGTATGTAAAATTAAACTAATTACTTGATATTCTACGCGATTTAATTACACGGGTGTATCTCTGCTCAGAAATAACGTAAATTAAGAATAATTTGTATTGATAAGGGTCTATTGTATTGTTGTCAATCTCAAGGGGTCATATAGCACAAGTGACGGATGATACGAGGGTCTTGAAGAAAAAGATATGTTTCAGGCTTAATATAGAAATGGAAAAATAGGGAAGAAGGTGGGATTTAATATGCGAGATTCTCGCACACGTACGCTAGTTAACATTTACAGTTGGTCCAGTCTTCTGATAAAATATTTTGATTTTCAGAAATGCCAAAGTAAATTAGGGGGAGAGGTCAGTGAACAAGTAGAAACGTTTAGCATTCTTTTCAGAAACGTTGGTGAACTTGTGGTGGGGGCTATTGTTTGCCATTTCGCCAACAGGTAAAAGTTTCCACTGAAAACGCATATTTAAAAGGCTAGAATTCAATAAAAATGCATTTCACAATGCTTCTATGTAAAGATACATCATTTACGTGGATTATTCGTTGATGAAAAGTTAGCCTACAGCGAGTTCAATTGGGTGATAAAAGTGAACAGAGCGGCTCTCAGTTCACTTGGGGCGTGCAGGGCTTAATTTTTAATTTCTCTATCTATTCTTTTTTCCGTGACATTATGGGAACAAACTAGTAAATCACTCACGAAAACTATCCCTAACCTCTTAACTGCACTCACTGAAATGACAGTGCCGAGACCTTATCAGCTAGTGTTTCAACTGGCGGGAAAATATACTTCGTAGAGCAAAGCAATTTTCGCGATGATTGATTATTTCGTGTTTCCGGGCGCGACAACTGCTATAGTTATCATCCCCGTAAGTGAAGTGCATGCTTTTATAACGGGAACTGACGGGGTTCTTTCCCGCCGGATGGTGAGATCCGCTGCCGATACATGTCGACTTGCGGGGTTTTCCCAACCAGATATCTCCTACCAGCAATGAACCACCTCAGCAGGGACAAGGCTCCTGACTGATCTTCCGACAAGGTGGTGTAGTGCATGTTAGTGTACGTATAAGGGGTAGGATAGGACAGGGAAAAGGAAGAAACGGTCACGCGTGGGCCATGGTCCAATTATTGGGGGTACTGCTCCATCATTCGCCTCGTGTCGATTGGAGACACCACTGAAAACTACCGATCAGAGCTGTCGGCTACTAGAATTCTCTTCCAGACAGCGGGTGAATTCGAGCCAGCTAGTGACAGACATCCTGAGGCATTGTCTGTCAAAAATCAATCAGATCAGAGGCACTGCAGTGATATCAGTTGGTACTCGGAGCCACCTCAGCCGATTGGTAACTATTTTAGAACCTGTCAAAATCATCATCCACTGGTCTGAATCTAGAATACCGACAATCACATCGCCGTAATGATTATCTGTGATACTGATAATTATCTGTACTACTTGTAATAAAATCTAACATATGTCGCGGACATTGAACCATTTTTATTTTTATTACAATTTTTTTTATTTTTGTGGCTTGTTTTCTAGACACGCTCGCTTGCAAACGTCCCTGACGGCCCTACCAATTGAGCGATCTCCCATTCCGTGGCAACGCGCCGCCTAACGGGCGGGCGGAAACGCTTCCGTTTCTCTGCCGCGCGCCGCCTGGGAAGGCAGAAGGCAGGTTGCAAGTCCGCTGCCCCAGTCTCCGCGCCCCTCTTTCGTGCGGCGCAATGGAAATCCGAGTGACTCGGCGGAACCATTAGTTTCAATGTCCATGAAGACACGCTCGGCGGCTCGGAAGATTCCACGTTCCCCGCCCTCTACCTCCGCTCCACCTCCCAGACGCCCGGATCGGGGCAGACGAAGTGCGGGAGAAGTAACAGTTGTTTCAAGTGCACGCGGAGGGGAGGGGCGCCCAGTTACTGACCCTCCGCACGAATTTCAGGTTACTTGTTTTGTGAGTGCCCTGCCTCCCACACGAGTCGGATTGCGCAAGTAATCCGGAAAGGAAGCTAATACGAAGAAGATGTATTTTTGGGTCAGGTCAACTATGCTCATTTACTTCCGAAAGGAGAGATTTATAGCTCTTGTTAAGTCTCACAAAATGATACGCATTTTACACATTCGTGGAGTCGTGAAAAAAAGCATCGAAGATCGTCAACTGGGAAAAGCCTCGAATATTTTCTGGGTAGTTATAATTACGAAACGTTCAGCACCTACAGAAAGTCAGATGCCATTCGGATGCCAATGAAACTAGCATTCTCTCTAACTTCGGTTGACTTCCGAGATAAATGCTTCTTTTTCTCTCACCAGACACATCTACTTGCAATCTCTCGGCAAATAATGAAATGATTTGCATCATCATTTGGTGTCTCTGATTAACGTGCAGGATCTCCACCATCGTGACTATAAGTTTGTACCTGTCACCGCAACACGAATATTAGAGAGGAAAAGTTTTTGCTCTCCAAAGGAAGCCACAAAAAATACATAAATCGTTGATCGAAAAAGAGAAAAGACTGGTTCGATCTGATACGCCCACGATCGTAGTCGGGCAGACACGAATCGAATATTTATTTCCTAGAGGGTGTATCCAGTGCATTACAATAATTCACCCCAAAAAATTGATTCTAAATTACCTGTTTTACGTCCTGGAGTCAGGGTTTTGTTTTTGTTGTGAATGAAAGAAGCGGCAAGCTTTTGCGGCTGGAAACTTTATCGTATCACCTCGTTATTACATCATTGCGCCGTGAGCCATCCTCTAGAGTAAATGATTACGTCGTTAAAACTCGTTAGAACGTGTGCCCTCCCCCCTTCCTCTGAGCGCGCTCCACGCCTGTTGCCGATATCGTATCGGCCGCGTAAGAGCCGCGCCCGGTGCAGGGGCAGGGCGCAATCGCACGCCTTGTGACGTCATGCGCGCGCGCTCGTGCTCGCGACAGGCGAGGCCCCCTCCCCCTCCCCCTCCCACCCCCCTGGCCCCGCCGTGTCGGATGTGCGTTGTTCGCTTCCTCCGACTACGGCTCCGTCTCAAACCGTCCGCCCCCTTGCTCGCTCCCGAGGCGTTTAAGGGAACGGAAGACACGAGAAAGGGGGAGTGACTGCCTTCAACGAGCCACACAAAACACATTAACAGAAGCGGTGTAAGTCGAGAGTTAAAAAGTACGAGTGTTGAGATGCAGCACCTGACAAGAAGTTGTTTTAAATTTCACAACATTAATTTAGGAACAAGAAACCACACCGACCGACAAAACGATTACTCGCCTTACTCAGACCAAATCCAATCACTTTCTGTCCATTAGCCTAATGAATAATTTGTTGAATCTCATGTTATGTCATACGTAATGGCTTTATGAAATCCTAATTGAGAAGAGAGACATGGTTAGCGTTGGCCTTGTACTGATTGTGAGATGAGCAATGGGCAAGTCAGAAGGTTCTTATCTGCTTTCGATCGTCTCTATGAAGGACAAAGTATCCCTGAAAATAACTGAATACTATCTGATTTGTAAAGAATACTTATTATCGCGGGTTATACCGTTATCTATCCTAGACATGTTTTCTCAAAATCCATAAACGTAAAACATCGCCACTGTTTACAGAAGAATTTTAGCAATTCAAATGTTATTTGTCAGATAATAAGGAATGTAATCTTTCAGTGCCTGAATAGCTTTTCTTAATTAAGATAAATACATGCAGAAACCGACTTGTATTTCCTTTTACAGTAAGAAGATAATTTTCCTTCATGCGATCCAAACAATTCAATAACTATGAATCACTCAAGGTCTCTACGGATATAAATCGACGCAATCTCCTCTCAAGGCGGAACAAAATTGAGAGTTCAGTGAACCCGTTTTTGAAATCTAAACACAGGATACACAAAGGTGTTCATGTTTATTAAAAAGCTGTTTGCTGGGCGCTTCTTTCATTTTCGCGGGGATATAATAAAATTCGGTGTTTTCCTCTAGCAAATCAAAGAATGTAGTAAACTGCGACGAAACAACAATCATCTGTGTCTCTCAAGATACCATTCCAGAATACAATTTAGTGTCCCCACTCAGAAAATGTAAACATTTTTAATTGTATCAAATCTCGAACAGCGGACGAACATCAGTCGAAATACTGTTAGTGACACAAGAATGTGGTAATAATTTATCTTACAACATAAATTGTATTTTTTTCGGTTCCTTCTTTGCAAAGGAGTCGGTTGCTTAATTGTTCGTATAAAGTGATCCCGTGTATCTGCGAGCGGATACACGTAAAGAGATAGTGAAGTACGTAGGGGCGATTTATTGATCTAATCTGAGTCGTGATGTCTGAAATAACAGGCATCGTAAAGACACCGTGAAGAAATAAGTGCGGGTCGTGATCATGGCAACCGGGCACACCGAGTGAGGAGGCTACCGTGCAGCGGCGACCGCGGGCCGCAGCCTTCGCGTCGGTGGCGTCGGCGGCGAGGGCGGCGGCGGGCCGCGCCAGGCGCGGGGCCGGGCCGCGAGCGAGGTCGGCTGCCGCGGCGCTGCGCCGCGTCGCGCGGGGCCGCGGGGAGGAGGGCCGCGGGCGGCGCGGCATGGTGCGGGCGGCGCGGCGCGGCTCGGCTCGGCTCGCTGGTTCCGCGAAGCTCGCGCGGCCCAGCGGCGCGGAGCGGCCCCCCCGACCCCCATCCGCCCCCCTCGCCGGCGGCCCCCGCGTCACCGCCGCCACCGGGCGCCGCGCCGCGCCTCGCCGCGCCACGCCATGCCGCCGCCTGAGCCCCGCGGGTCGGCGCTGGGGGAGGGGCCGCGTTCGGGTGCGGCGAGGGGGGGCGGGGGCGCCTGCCTGCCTGCCTGCCTGCCTGCCTGCGCCGCGCCGCCACCGCCGAGACAAAGAACGCGGGCGCCGCGCGGCCGCCGCGGCTGGCTCGCGAGCCTGCCGGCCGCCGCGCCGCCCGCCCCTCCGCTGCCCCCTCTCGGCAGCCGCGGCGCCGCTCTCCCTGTCCCCCCGCCCCCCCAGCCCCAAGTACTCTATCGCTCGCGGAAAAGTACGCCCCCGAGGCTATTTCGGGGGCCTGTCGAACCTTCCTAATTCTGGCCGCCTATTGTCGAGCCCGTAGGTGGTGTAAGGGGCGGCGAACCGGTCGGCGCGGCGCGGCGCCCAGCGCACAGGCTCCTGCAACGGCCTCCTGCGACGCGACGCGACGCGACGCGACGTGCCGCGCCAAAACCCTCAGCTCCGCATCCCGCCCCGCGCGCAGTGCCGCTCCGCGCGAATCTGCTCCCAAATCAATGCGGAGGCGTAAATCAATTACCGGAAATCAATGACTTAAACATATGAAGGGGCGCTGGAGGCTCTGCAATTAGGAGCCTTGAGAGAGCGGCGTGGGAGGGAGCAGTGGCGCAGGGCGTGGGCGGGCAGGTGGCGGGTGCCGGGAGCGCGGCTGTTTGCGCGGGCCTTGCCCACTTTCATGCGCTTCATCTTCCTGCCGCTCGTTTCTAATGCTACCCCCCTCCCTGCCCTGCTTGTTGCCTCACGCGCGCGTCCCGATGCGCGACTTTCCTCGTAAGAAAGAGAGTGGGCGAGAATAGTTGCAATGAGAGTAACGATAAAGAAGTAATGTGCTGGCGAAAGAGGGAGAGTGAATGCCATTCAGAAAGAGACAAAGATCGAAGTTAACGTGTGGATAATAAGTGAGTCAGATCGATTTATTTCGAGCTGTAACCCGAACCTCGCCATTCCGACAAGCTGTTTCATATTTATCCCTCCACGACCGTAATAACACGATAATTACGTTTCTTCAATGTCATTCAAAGCCATCGCGGACTGAATAGAAACGCCACACAAACATCCATTCAAATACAAGGCCTTCGTTAGATATTTATCTTCGGAGAAAGCGTGTTTCAAGTCATGCAATACCCTGTTAAAATTCTCGTTCAATGGTTCAGCTTCTTGGGATTTTTATTTGCTCATTTAGTCGACCTTACCTCATAAATTTTACAGAAGTGATTAACTATCACTAAGAGTATGTTAGTACATACCGTCTTTCCTGTTGGAATGACTGAATAAAGACGAGCGTTTGCCGGAAATTACTGCGGACTGGTATTAACGTAATTTGTTTACATACAACAAGAAAAAGTTATAATAGACATCATTATTGATAATGCCACTAGACATGACAAATATCTGTAAGAATTTATAACAGCTGAGGAATTACGTTGTTCAATAGTACATCAGTCATTCGAAAAACCGACTTACGACTGTTTTTCGGCTTCCCGTGAAATCGAGAACACGTTCCACAGAAGCACCTGTTCAGGAGCAACTCACCAAGCGGCCTGGTGTCCACATTCTTGTTTGCTATGATCTGTACAATGTATTCTTATCCAAGAGAATTGAGGATACGGGAAAAAGAATCATCTTTGCCAATTACTTATAGAAATTAATTTGTATCTATTTCTGAAGATGTCTAATTTATGAAACAACTAATTAATGAATCTCGCAATCAGCACCCATAACGTCTCTGAGGTTGAAATCAAAGGTTTTTGTTTTGGAAATAAATACAATAACAAAGAGATGCAGCCTATCTTCCTTTATTCATTTAGTTCAGGATTCCCAACGGGGTCGGTATCAACCCCTTGGGGACCGATGAAATTTGAAAAGTGTTAATGGAGATTAAGGGGTCGACTGGGGTCAGTAGCTGAATGTGAACTGGTGACTGATTGATACAATCGAGATCAAGACCCCACTGAAAAAAAAAAAAATAATGACATGGATAATTAAGTGTTTACTGATACCAAACCTACAAAACATCTAATGATAAATTACAAATTCGCTCCTCTTCTTTCGTATTCATTGCCCATCTTTAGGAAGTATACAATACTCAAAATATTAAAGCTATGTATTCATATCGTTTCTAATCTAGCGAGCAAGAAAATATTCTCCTCAATATGCACCGTAGAAATACAACAGCCAGTTCTTTAAAAAGTTCAACATAAACTGCCTTTTCGTAATCATTTCACAACAATGAACGTTAGAATTTAAGCGAAAATGTCTCCATTATAGGAAATCGAGATATTTACGAAAATATTGGTATGCGATTTGTTATCTTTTCTGTATGTTGTTTTACGCAATTATTTGTGTTATGATTATGATGTATGTTGAATATTATCGAGAAAAAACGCAAGGAGATCGATGAAGCAAACAATATTTTGAAAAGGGGTCGTTGCAGAAAAAAGATTGACAACGCCTTATTCAAACTCATCTTTTGAAGAAGATAAACTGCGAGGACCCACTCTGCATTTATATGAAAAAAATATCTTGATAATGAAATGGCCGTGGCGAACAACACGCGATTAACCGGATTTGGATTACGCAACAGACAGGGTAATCACGTCCTCCAGGAAAATGAAGCCACCTTCAGAAACGATTGTCTCAAACAAGGAACACGGAGCGTGTTCATTACAGTTCAAGTAAAGATACCGAATCTACTCAGTCTTCATTTTAAGAATAGCGATAAATCTTTACTGGCCCAGTTCTGCTGTTTTTAAGCCGCTATCGTAAATGCGCGCGTCGAAATGTGAAAGCGTGAGTGTCAGTCTTTGGCACTTTGTTCTCAGGCCGTTAGACCGATGTCGGATAACGCGAGGCGCACGACATCGTCGGCGAGCCGGGATCGACTCCCGACCGAACCAATTACACGGAGCGGATCTCGAGCAAGAGCCGACAACTACTTGGCTATTCACGCTCCTCATGGGCGGAAATAGTGGCGTGCGAGAGAAGCACACCTGCAAGCAAAGCGCCCTTCGCTTTTGTTTCGGCTCAACACACGGCGCGAAACGCGATGCTCCGGACGCAGGAACAGACGGGTTGCATGAGCTCGCGTTCTGTTTCTACACGGCCCGCACAAAGGTCGGCGCGGCCACGTTCTTTTGTCGACGTTTTTAAACTTCCTTCTCTCTTCCCCCGGGAGAGATAATCTGAGTTCCGGCGCTGCGAGCTATTGGTTTATGTGTTAATCCCCGGGAAGACGTAATTGGGCGCCAAGCGCAGAAAAAAGGAAAAGCAATGAATGACGCATTGAATGGGCAGCGCAGACGCACCGCCGCCGAGCCGTGATGTATTACGGTGGAACGAATTAATCTTGTGCGCCGCTCCTCTCCTCTCTTCTCCGCTCCGCTCCGCGCTGCAGCGAGCGAGAAAGAGACAGAGTGGGACAGAGACGGGACGAGAAGAGCTCTTTTACAATGCCGGTTGCCCTCCCGCCCGCCCGCCTACCCGCCGCTCCGTCTCTGTCGGCCGTCCGCCTACCTACACATGTTATCTTGTGGCATTATAGCGGCTGCGGAGCGGTGCGGCGCCGTTACTGCAGTTCGCAGTGAGGGTGGTCGGGGCAGACGAGACGGGACCAGACGAGAGCTCTCCAGACTCGGGAGCCCCGAATAAATACTTGCAGGGCCACTTGAGCCGCCTCGGGGAGAAAGAAGCGACGGCGAGTGCGGAGCCGCGCCGCCCGCCGCTCCCCGTTCCCCGCCCCGCACTGCATCCCCGCTCCTCCGTGACTCACGAAAAGTTCGCGACGGGCAGCCCCGACGGGCGGGTAGCGGGCGGGCGGGGAGGCATGTAGGCGGACAAAACGACGAGGAAACGGAGGACGAGTTGAGGCAGAAGGTGGCCGAGACGGGCAGGACACAATACGCACGCAGCCTTCCACCCGAGATGAGCAGCCCGCGGACATCCTGAATGTGTTCCTACAGACAATGACGGTAAATTTACACGACACCTACAGTAGTTCTCCGGTGGCTTTCCTAGCGAGAGCATTTATCTCTTTCGACAGGAAAGCGGGAGCACGGTCGAGATACATTGCTTTTAGTTTCGTTGTAAACTGCATTTAAACGGTTTATTAAAGGGAAAAGTAGCTTAAATAATAATGAAATATAATCGGTTGTTGGATTGGGTGCGAGGCAAGAGATAAAGCGACAGGTGATCTATTAACACTGCCCATTCATTAAATTGGTGCTATACATTATCCAGAACAATGGATCAATTAAAAGTTTGAAATCAACTTTTTATGAACGAAACACACACTCACTCACTCTACACACTCACTCCACACGCCACATACCCACACACACTATTCGTGTGATGTTCTTTCTTCTCGGAACCCGACCGAAAGAGAAGTTCCCCAACCCGCTTTCAGAGAACTTTAAAGAGGAATTGCCACTCCAAACGCCCTCCACAGCCCGACTTCCTCAGCCCTCGGGAAGTGAGAGAGCTCTAGGGCGTGCGACATTTCCGTTGTGCGAGTCTCACACAATAGGTCAAGAGGCTGGTTTGAATCACAGCACATTCCAGTCTCGTTGAAGCTTGCCTGGAGCAAATAGAGGACAATAACGGGGTAGAGTAATAACAGGCAGTATCTCCGACGATTATGAATGACTTTGTTCTTTTCAACCTCCGTATACACGCGGTACTCAAGCTCGTCATGACATAATTAGCAAAGCATTTTATGTAAAGAGTATCACCAATGCACATTCCATTCAATGTTCGTTAATATTGGACCTTAAACACAAATCAAACTCACTTTCAATGGTTTGTCAGCATTACGCGAATAGAAAGTAAAACAAGCTGTCATTTCGCACGTGCCAATGCGTGAGAAACGGCCAGCACGCCACTCCAGCAACGCATTCGTCGCCGGGTCAAAGCACGCAGTGGCCCCGCGGAAGCGCGAGAATTTAATCAACCCGTAAGCACGGAGAGAGTGAGAGAGACAGAGAGATATCATCTGCAATTTCCACATTTCACCTCTCTAATGTTTCGTGAATGCAAAGCCAGGCAAGAGGAGAGGGGATAACGGGATAACAGCGTGCGAGTACTGAGGCGTAACCGAAAGTTTTCCTTCCCGCTGACGATTAGACCTGTTGATTCGCCGTGGGCGTGCGTCGCCGGGGGACCCGTCCCCCCCCCCGTCCGCCCTCCCGGGGGACGGCAGCGACGAGACAGCCCAGCCGTCCCCGCCACCCTCGCCGCAGCAGTTATTGAGGCGGGTGGAGAAGGAACTGCACTTCTTAGCGACGCCAAACTTCCGTGCACGATGTAGTTTTCCTTCGCATCTAGTGCTGGAACACTTTGTATGAAGAAGGTTGTGTGTAGATAATTATTGACTCCGCATAGATTTAACGCAACGTTTCCTACTGCATTTTCCTGGTGGAAGGTGTAGATACTTGACCTTCGCATTGATTTGACGCAACTGTTTACTGTTTGTACTGCTAGTTCCTCAGTTCGAAACACATGTACGGAGTGTTTTTATTTTATCCGTTGTGCGCGGAAAATCTCTAGTAATAAATTAGCATTTCATCCATACGATTATCGTTATTAGAAGTGCCAAAGTCACACGCTTGTTACTCTCATTCCCCAAACCTCAGACGACGAATCCAGCTGACCAATCCACTGAATTATCAAGTGGCACTTCACATTTTACCGCCTTTAAAAACATGGATTCTCAACCGTAACCAAAACAGAATTGTACATTTTAATTCCAAAAGAGCAAACTAACTGCAAACGAATTCTCAAGAAGAGTCCTGACTGCGAAGAGGCAATAAAAAGGCAGCATTACGACGTAATACGTTAATACATAAAACATTCTATTACTCAGTTTTCAGACAAGACAATGAACTACGATCAGCTGGAGCTTCCCACCATGAAAATTCGCGGCATGAAATAAATAAAAAGCGATCCCATTCGCAGAAGAAGAAGAAGAAGAAAAAAGCACTTAAATCGTATCTCGGACAACGTCGTTTTTCCGGCCGGACGCCCTTTTTCCCAGGGCAACGTCAGCTGCTACGGACGGCACCTTTGCCGACCCCACGCGACCATGACCTGCCCCAGCATGCGGCGAGTGACAGAAACAGCGCGAATCGGAGCGGCGGGAGGGAGGGGGCGTGGCCGTCATTCAGCCGGCGGCGGCGCGTCGCAGCGCGGCTAATCGTACGAGCGCAAAGCGACGCGCGCGACGCGCCGTTCCAATCGGCGCGCGTGGCGCGGTAATTAATGGGCGTTTGAGTGTTGACTATAGTCTTTGTCCGGGCTGTTATGCCAAGTGATGTCGGCTAATGCTGCTGCTGCTGCCACCACCGCCCCCGTCCGCCCGCCCGCTTCGATCAGGTTTCAATGGTACATTGAAGAGTCCGGGAGGGCGACGGCAGGCAGGCGGGCGGGCGGGCGGGTGGGTGGTTGGGCGAGTGATCGCGTTTAAAGGTGGCGCTTCGGTGTCGCTGCAGACTGCGGTCGCACGCGCAGCTGCCATTCGTCAGAACGAGCTATCAGTTTAACCCGCTGCCTCCGACGCCTATTTGCCAGTTGCCACCGGCGGAAGCGCCCGACTGTGGCCAACAGGACGAGTGGCCCGTGGATTGTTCTTGACGCCCCGCCTCGCCGGGAAGACTTGTGCCCACCCCTAGAGCTCAAGTGTTCTCAAATAATGTGTGGGTGTCTTGTTCTGCCTCGCTGCTCAAGAGATATAATGGATATTTCTTTGCCGTCGGCGTCTTCGTTCTTTCACATTTGCACCTATGATAAATTTAATAAATACAATACAAATAATTAACTTTAATACTTCTTTGTTGTTACTTATGTTCACATTTCAAATCCAAAAGTACATTAAAATTATACAGTACTCATAAAACACAATAAAATCGAATTGAATATAAAAACATCATTAAGTCATAAGCAAAACTCAATATATTTTCAGTTGACCACAGACTGCGAAGGAGGTTTAAATCCGGGACATCGAACCTCGATTATTCTTCACTACAGTAGTCTGCCGTTGCTTCTTTCATTTATCTTGAGCGTTAAGCTGGAAGGGCTGCTCCAACCCTAATGACTGTTGAATGAAACTCGTGTAAATAAGATAATACTTTGTCTTTCTCTCTTCCTCTCGGAGGTTATAAACATGAGTAAAAAAAGTTTAACACGTAAATCAGGATCAATTACTGCTTCGTTCCGGGATTACATGGCTGTTAGGTGGGTTTACTGTCAATTATACTCCTCTAAATAAATAGTTAAGTGGTGTAATCTTCAATTACCCCAACTTACAATTCTCTGCTCACTTATTTGCTCAATTTCATCGCAATGAGCTTTTCTATCTAAGAATGTTGGGTGCAACATTAAACGTACCGCGTCTGTCTTTTTATTCTTTACAAATAAAGTCTACTTGTGCTGCTGCTAGTGAAGCGACGCACCACTCAGCTTTTTAAACATAAACTTGAAAAGAGTTTTCAATATGAGTTCCAGATAACGGCAGGACTCGGACTGAGAAACGACATGTAGGCAAACCTGCTCCGGGAAAGTCGATCGCACCGGGATCACAGACGGGAAATAAATCGGTGTATTCATTCCCCCAAACTATCGATAAAGGGTCCACGATAAACAGGTGCCAACGCCAGCGCGCGGAGCAGGAAGCGATAGAGAGGGGAAGACGAAACCAGATGCGACGATGCGGAATCGCGACAGCGCAGTCTTCAGCTTACACAACGCGAACACTTCTCTCCTCCGGGGCAATGATGTATCACCGCTGCCGATAAACTCGGCTCGAGTTTCAGTGTGTTTACAAAACTCGAGGGCGACCGCGCGATGCAGAATCAGCTGAGACGAAGCGCAGTTTTGCAGCAAGGGCAACGTCACAAGATACACTTCCCACCCCTCCCCCTTTCTCTCACACACCCACACGCCGCACGGAAACTCTCCTGGGCCAAGTCGGCCGCGCACCTCGTACGTACGCTTCGCAAAGGGACTCGTGTTGTTATTGCTCTTGAGGTAATGGCGCCACGTGGAGGCGCGGAGGTGGTGGCGTGGACGTTTGTAGTTCGCAGTGTACTTCTCGGGCACATTTCGCTTTCATAACAAACATCGTAAGTGGGTGCGCGCGGCAGCGGATTCTCCCTTCCTTCTCTACCTTCCATTTCGCATCTCCCTCGAGGCACTTCCGAATGCCGACAAGTCCCTGCGGAAACGTGCTGTCGCAGTCTCGCATTGGGGAAACTTGTGGCTTCACACTGCCCGTTCCTAAAGCTGGGTTTGTGAATTCTTTTCAGACTAAAGTAAAAATAAATTATAATAGATTGGCTGAATACTACTGTCTTCCCTGTCAGTTTCTTTTTCCCTTTTTCTGATTGTGCATTCCCTTGATTGATCCTCTGAGAGCTTTATTTGTTCAGCCTTCGACTGCATTTTGTGAAAATTGCGGACAATATGCGGGTTGATGAATGACGAGTTTTTTTTAAAGGCAGCGTGTACCCCTTCCCATTCTCAAATGTTGTGCTCCGCTCCCCTCCTGAGCGTTGTTTATTTCCCATTTCCAACTCGGACGTCTCCCTCATTCATTAACCAACGATAGCATATGTTCAACGAGATTGTTTGTTTTGCCATTTCCTCACGCTCTGGACTTCCTCGACGTTTGATGCAGCAACACAAAACATACAATGGCATTGTCATGTCAAGTTATAAAGCGACCCCACTAAACGAGCCATGAATCGCTCCCGCCCCTTCTTTCTCATTCTCCTCCACGTCAAGTATCCATCTTTCCTTTCAGAAGTTGTGATAAAGGGAATTCTCTACCAAAAACACTACACACTTACTTTATCATCCAAAATAATATTTACAACTCCGCAGATGCAATGAATAAAATCTCTTCACTAAAACTGCAGATTACTAGTATACATTTACGATTCCACGGCGAGTATTAACAACACAACAGGTGCTCTTTGTTAGAAGTACTAAATATCACTTCACTAGATACCGTCTTTTATGCACAGAAAGCTTTGACCAGTCAGTTGGCGTTTCGTCTGTCACTTCTCCAAGTCAAAATGGGACGCGTCGTATTGGGGGAACAGATGCGGGACAAGAGGCGAACAAAAGACCGCAAAGGATCGCGAGGGCAAACGGGCCGAGTGACATTGAGCAACATATCGAGAAACTCCCCGCGGGGCACCCTCCCCCTCTCGCGGCGAGAGGGGCCAGGGCGAGGAGGGGGACGGGCGCGAGCTGCTAAACGCACCGGAAAAGTTCACGCAATCGCGCTCGCACCCGCGCCGTCCGTGTTTGATAAAGAGGGGAGCGCCCTCCGCGCTGTGGCTTCGCTTTCAATTCCGGCAGCTGTCAAAGACGGCTCCCTCGCACGGAGGGAGGGAAGGCGGGGGTGGGGGAGAGGGGGCGAGCGGGACGCCGTCGGTGTGCTTGCATTGTTCGCCGCCAAGACGCCCGCCTCGGAATGCCTCCACAATGACCCTCCGCTCAAAAAGCCACAGCCGCCCCCGCAAATTAGCAATAACCACCTTCCGGCGGGCGCAGAGAGAAGCCCAAGCGAGCGGAGGGGTGAGGAGGGGTGTCTGGCGAGCCACCACACGCACTCTACGCACTTGTTACGCACCGACGCGGCGCCGAGGGATCGACAAAAGCCGGCAAGCGAGTGGGGAGCGGCAGCAGGGCGGGGGCCGAGGGGGCCGGGCGGGGCAAAACGCACGGGAGGGAGCGAGAGGGAGACAGAACAAGCCATAAGCGGCGATAAATTTGCACGGCCGGCAACACGGATTACTGCTCATCGCGTACACATGTCGTTGGGAACTGCTACATCACGCTTTAACAACCGCAAGGTCAAAAGGCCCAACTCGCTCGCGCAAATAAAGCCGGAGCACGAGCGAGTGAGCGACTGCAAATAAAACGCCTTTATCTGCGTCAATGGGCGATGGGCGGCCGTGCTTGTGATAGGTAAGTGGCGCCCAGAGGGGCAGGGAGGGGTAGGATCTCCCCGCCCGCCTCCCCGCCGGGCCATTCCCAATTTGAACGCCCCCTCCGCGCTCCCGCTCCTTCCTTGTCTTCGCTCCTTAATGTGCAATTATCGTCGGGCGGCTGTTTGCAGCCAAGCACCTATTACAATCTTTTATCTGGTTTGAGGATAATGTAAAATGGGCCTTAATCAAATACAGGTATCAATGGAAACAACTTTCCGAGTTCTCAGCACGAAAATACTTTTCCGCTGGATTACAGGTCAAAAGTCTTCTAAAGTACCGAAAAAAGAATAACTCCGGGCCAACGCAAACTCGACTTTCCATTCCCATTTCCTCGCTAAGTTTCCAACTCTTAATCTCTTTTCTTTTTCTTTTATTGCCGCTCTTAATGAAACGCACTCTAAAAACATTAACGATACATTACAGCGCTTAATGAAAAGTTTAGCAGATTGAGCGGCCCCTCGTGACGATGATAATTGGCTGACAAACGCGCTTGTTCTCTGTCGTGAGAGCGCGGAAAAGCGACGAGGTCGTTCACTGCATTTAACAAAATTCCTCTCCTTCATTCCGGGCACGAGTGGGTGAGTACAACGGCGTTTATCGGATTTGCTCTCCCTTGCAGTATCTCGCCACAATGGAACGTTTAAACGCGAAATGAATAAGGCAAGAACGCAAGAACACAACACGCGCGGACGTAGTAACACGAACTTCTCTCACGGAAGGAAAGGAGAGGCAGTTGTAAAGGAACAACGCGCGAGGCGGAGGGACGGGACGGGGCGAGGCGGGGAGCGGCGGGGAAGAAAAGAAACAAAACACGCCCATTCAAAGCCGCCCAGCGCCGGAGCAGCGCTGCGGGCGGGATCTACATCCACTTAACAATAAAGAGCCAGCCGCCGCCGCCGCCTCCGATATGCACTTGTTCCCGCCGCAGACTCGGTGACCGCGCGCCCCCGCGCCCACCCGCACGCCCGGCTCCCGAGCCGCTCCCGCTCACGGGTGGTCCGCGCCGCCCCCGCCCCCCTCCCGTCAATATGGACGCGTTTCAATCATACGCACTGTGAACGGGAAGGGGTAAAGAATCAAATTTAAACACATTTTAAAAGGTCAGCAATGTTTCGATGGAAATAGCACAATCTTTTATGGAAGTTGGTTAAAGACTTGCTAGTTATAAGTTAAATCTAAGATTAACGTAGTATTTCTCCCCCTTCCCTTCTGCCGCCAAGTACTGTTGCGGCGCGCGGCATGTCTGTACTTCCCCTGAAGCAAATAAATTACCGCCTCGCTGGGAATATTGGTTGGGAGAAATTGGGGGAAAAAAGTCAAAGCTACACCTGCATTTTTTGCGCCTCTCGACGCAACGAAAATTATTGTGAAGATTATTTCTGAATATAATGTGTTCCTTTCGTTCAGTTATTAGTTGCAAAAAATCGTTATTCCACCCACCTTATTTTCACGTTTGAAGTAAACATTATCAAGGTCATTCGCAAGCACATACCGTTGTAAAAATTCATAAACTTTATTCCCCATTTCACAATAAATTTACAGCAACAATATATACCTTATCTCCATAATAATGCCTGCACAAGTAAGGTGTGATAGTATCACAAAAAAGTAGTACACTACTTACGTACTTACTACTACAGTAAATAAATGCTTGCGCGCCATACTTTTTAAACACACGATAACAAACAAAAGCCAGCATTAAAACGTGTTATCTTCTTCAAAAATATCTTCGCAGTCTCACATACCTTGAGCTGCGACTAAAATTCGAAATTTTTCTTTCTCAGTTTTTATAACTTAGATTTCAGGGTGCCTCTTGTGTTCGGGAATACGAAGTAAGTTACTTGCGAGACAGACTTCATTATAACACACACAACTGTCTCATCTCTATTAGGAAGCTAATTGATAACAGCAAAGAGGAATGAAAATGCATTAGAATGTTTATGTAGTTGCTGTCAACTCAAAAACCAGAAGAAGTAGTTTTATCATCTAGGAAAATCACACAAGGTATTCTCTGGAAAACAAACGACATCTGCCGTTTCGATCTAAGCCTGGTTTAATCAGATTTATGAGCAATTAATGAGAGACAATAAATATCACACAAAAGCAAAAATAAGGTAAATAGAAGTTTTTCTTTCTCCCAAATGTTGCCTTTACGCTCATTATTCATTTGGCCTGTCACTTCTCCTTTTCCCCAGCCTCGCCCGAGGCCCTCGCAGCGCAAGGGAGGGAGAGAGAGAGAGAGAGACTAGGAGGGCGAACGTGAGTGGCAACGGGGTTGTCCCCCACAAACCATTTCCTAAATAAATGACCTGATTCGGTTGTAAAGCAGTTTATAGAGTAACATATAAGCTATTGCCCATATATCATTTCAGTATTATCCAGTAGGGTAGGAGGTTAATTAAATAGCTTACATAACATACACCCAACTAAATACACACTACGGTCTACAATTATAAAAATTAATTAATTAATAATTACAGATTAATTTAATGAGTGAAATCAGACAATGTTATGGAGACATTTACGTTATTTAAAATATCGTAAATACCTTATCCGATACTTTATAAGAAACATTTCCTTCCTTAGAAACTATTTCGTAGAGAAATGTGATATATACATTTTTGTCAACTTTCTTCAAAAATTGTAGTGAAGATATAATCTCAACGTCTTTTTTATAAACAAACGTCTCCCATGAAAAGAGCAGATTTTTTTGTCTTAGCCTCACAATCACGTTTTGGACCTGTGTTCAGCAATTCAACGCTATCTTAAACATTCAGAAACATGCTCTCCGATAGAATGAACCGTATACAATGTCGACACCAAAACAAAATACAGCAAATGTGTGTGCCTCTTCAAGGGCACCACAAACTACATTTAGCCTGCCCAAGTTACACTCGGCAGGAAGCGTCCAATAACAGGAGCCAATTTCTTTCGCCCGACGACGCGTATATCATCAGAGAAGAGAAGGTAATGTTTCAGAACGACAAGGGAAGACTTCCGCGGGAACCGCAGAGAAGTCGCCGGTCGCTCCAAAGGGAGCATTCCAACAGCGGAGGTTTAATGGGCCCTACATGGCCGGTCCCCAGGGAGCAATAAAAGAGTCCTTTGCCGTCCCCGCGCTCCGCCCCCCGCACCTCGCCGAATCCCCCGCGCAGCAGCCGTCTCGGGCGACGGCGGGGGAGGGCGAGAGCGCGGGCGGGGCAAAAAGCCTGATGAGTGAGTGACGGCACCGGGTTCCTCCAAGTCGCGGGTCCACCTGCACGAGCACACCCAACGGGAGGATGGGCGGGGGGAGGGCCGTCGTCGGCGATGAGGAATCTTCGTAATGCGCCCACGCAAGGTCACGGCTGGCAACAAGCGGAAAAGAAAGAAAAAAAGAAGAAGAAAAAAGGATTCGGGCAGTTCCAGCGACGCGGGTAATTTTTGTCTGAAATCTCTTAATGATAGTTTAAGGTATCAAATCTTTTCTTTTTCTTTGCGTTTATCCCGCTCAGTTGCAGGGTCAAGGCCTCGCCGACGGCGTATTCCAGTTATGACGCAGTGGGTTAGGACGGGACGCACTCTCCACGCCGCCTCACTCGGAACTGGGGACGGCGATGGAATGATGATAAATTATAACGATGGGAATGGAATAAAAGCTCGCGTAAGGTACGTGACCAGTTGTCGCAGGTGCTGCTCAGGGTTTCCCCTCAAAGTGAACAGGGAAACCACTGATCAGCTAGGGACTCGATTCCGACAGGCATCATAACTCATTGATGTTAAACGTACCAGTAAAATGTCTGGCACCTTGAAGGGGTCGAACCTGCGATCTCCCAATTAGTGGTATGTTCAAGGCGTATGACGTCGTCACGATTGCTTCCGCTGTACCAATAGATACCAAATGCCAGTACCATTATGACATTAATAGGTCTGAAATAAAACGCTCGTATTTTAGTTTTTGTAATTTGGTAAAAATATAATTTTTGGTTTTTCTCTAGCTTTAATGAGAATTAGCCAATGAATTTTCATTTTTAACACGTACATTAATTTCAATTATTTGACAAACAATATTTTTGACTTATTTTCAAACTGGTGTTGTTGCACAACTAATTTTTTTAGTAATTGCCCACTGGAACAATTACGAAGCTGCCTGCTAGGTTACATCGCACAAAAAAGCATTTACGCTCGCCTACGCCGTGAAGTGCATCACACAAAACGCCAATGAGTCCATAAATCCAACGACCTGCTCACTTCGCCTCCGTTTCAAAGAAACCGGCGAGGAGAGCTGTTTTATCGCGATCCACTACACACACTCTCCATGTCTCACGAGCACAGCGAACTGGTTATGTAGCCCCATTGACACACAATGGCTGTCATGCTCCGACAAGTGTCAGAAAGAGAGTCGTTTACAAAACGATGCACACGGTTGCTCGAGGCCACGAAACGAATCACTTTCCTCTCTGGCGTTCTTTTGTATGGAACTCTCCGTGACAGATATCAGTTTGACAACAGCCTATAGCTTAGCGTTAAACGATCGAGGACAACTCCTTCCGGCAAACGACGGCCTGGTCCCTCGACTCCACTTTCTGTGTTGACCCATCTTCTCGAAACATCCGTCAAGATGAGAGCGCAAATAAACACACACGATGTAGTGGCGCGAGCAAGAATAACTGCACTGTAGCATTCCCGCACGAGTCCGGTTCTCCCTTTTGCGCTGGCTTTACCTCTTTATTGGGCAGCCTGTAGTAAAACACAGGTTGTCCGACGAGTGCCTACACTGAACGCCGTGTTTACGTTCCAAACGGTGGAGCAGGAATGAAAAGAACAGAGCGTCGCACGTGACGGGGTAATGCGAATGTCGGCCGCTGTTGCGATCGACAGACGTACACGGGGCGGGGGAGGGCGCAGGGAGGGATGAAAAACAAACGCCTTCCAGGAAGGGAATCCCCCGTCGGAACTGGATCCGTCGGCATCGAGAACCGGATCCAAATCCAGTCCACGTGCCTTCTGGAGGACCCCTCGCATCCTCATGCCCTGAGGGGGGATCAGCTGTCTCGGAATGTGTCACGAGGTTTTCCAGAAGTGCGCGTTCAATCTCGATCTGATCTGTTCAGACATCTCTTGCGTAAAGTCGCCTAAAATCTGGATTTTACTCTGAAAATGTAACTTACAACCCCATTAATTTAATGCTACCCTATAGCAAAAAATCGATCATGAGAAGAGAAAAAAGTAATATACGAATACGTCTATAATTCTTGAATAAAAATAATTACAATTTGATTGTCAGTATTAATTAAAAGAAATTAAAATTAAATTCCATATTTTTTACATCACTAAATGGTTAATAGTATGCAGCACTCAGCAATTTGTCAGTTACAATTCAACAGAAAACAGTCTCATCAGCGTCGTAAAGTAGGCCTACTAATCAAAAATATCGAAAATTCACCTTCAAAGGAGAAAGGAAAAAATTACTGACGAAGTAGACATACTGAAGTATTATTTAAACTAATTGAATGTGGCATCGCCGACGCTATAAACCGTTTTAAAAGAATTATAATGTGTTGAAAATTTCTTTCATACTTCATTTTTTTCATGCCCAACTTTGTTGAAATATATTCTTACAGTATTGGCGTTGGGCTTACCAATGAATTCTAGTACATGATAATGTTATACCATTGTTCAAAATTACCAACATCCAAAAGCGTTGTGAGGCCAGGCGTACGAGATATAACCTGGTAATATTGCAATTTCAAAATTATAATCGCCGTAAAAAAATACTTGCCGGTATTGATGATGCCAATAGTAAGGGTTTAGTACGACTACATTTTTACGCTCTTTTACTAATATGCACAAAACCGTACGTAAAAGATCACCCGTAAGCTGTTCGTCTGGGTTATTCTCGAATCCTAATATAAGATCATTCTCAATTAGTTCCGAAAATTCTGTCGCAAAATCTACAACTACATTTGATTCTTTCCCGGATTTGCTTAATGCTTTCATATTTTTCTCTCCATGTTTTTAGAAGATATTAAAACTTCACAAATTCAGTCACTTCTAACTCTGCAATTGATCTATTAATCCTTTTGTATGAGAATCTATGTAAACATTAAAAGGCAACTGTTTTTTTACGTTTGTGTGAATACGTTTAAGTTTAATAACAATTTAAGTTGTGGGTCACATTCATTTTGGTATATTTCGGTATTTGCACACTTAAAAACTTGAAAGTGAGAAGTTGAACGAAAGGACATTCGTTCTCTAGAATTACTCATAGTTTTGTTTTCTCCATATTCATTTGAAATTCTTTAAGTTTAATAAGTTCCAAGACAGTACTTTTCGTGGGTTTTTGAAAATTAATTTTTTGAAATACGGTAATACGGAGGAAAATTAAAATAAAATCTGTCGTGCCATTCATTTGTCTGTCATTTGTTCATTTAAAGATCGCAACATCAGTGTTTCCAATGTCGTGAAATAAAATTATGTCGTACGGAGTGAAAATCGTCTTTGAATACTCAAGTTTAATCAACGCCACCTACATAGCCATCTATATAGGTGGCGCTGGTTTAATTCCCGAGAATCTCTCTAAGATTGCAGCGCCAAATCACGCAAGAACACGTTTTTAAAAATATCTTTGAATCTTATTGTGTGATCCGAAAACAAATTGTCAGTTCCCCATGAGGAGACCGAAACACATATAATGACATATGTCTCGATTGGTGCACAGGAAGTTGTCTAATCGTGAGTGACGGATCAGCACACACACGCACACGGACTCCTGCACTCGCGGTTACTCAAATACTGGACAGGGATAGACAGATGTTCTACTCACATACATGTATTAGATGTATTACTAGATCTTTCGTATAATTAGGAGATCCGTTACCTTGCAACACCTGTTATACAGTCTCTTTTCAATAAGAATAATAATACATACGCTATGTTTTACAAATAGGTAATTATTACGTTCTCGTGATAATATGTACAACCCTCTTTCTTTCTTTTTTTTACTGTGTGGCATAAGATTAAGACATAAATTATTGAACAAATGAATACTTATTGTTCCTAACGTATTGTACAATAACCTCTATTTAGGTACAATTAAATTTAGCACTTGACGTAGTTACCATTTATTAAAGTTTTATTTGAATGGTTGTTTTTGTTTTAAAAGTAATTCCAAAAGGTGCAAAAATTATTTCATGATATCCTTAAAACCTTACTTTACGTTTTACTTCATGAATTCACTACGTAATTCATAAATGATGCCCTTTCCAACCTTTTCGTTGAAGTTACCACTCGTATTAGTAGATTTTTTATGTTATCATCTTTGAGATTCCAAGACAAACGACATGTTATAAAATGCACATGTATAATGGGTTCAGTCCACAGTAATAATTTTCAAACCTTTTGAAAATGAGAACGTTTTGAAAGGAAAATAATGGTTCATTCACTAAAGAGTGAGGTGTTTTATGAAGACCTTTGTGCATGTTTGCTGCCAACAGGACGCGCCTCACTTGCATCTGAAGCCGGCCTGCCGACCTGCCCTGCGCTGTCCTCCCCCGCGCCCATTTCCTGCCCCGCCAGTTTCTGAAAGACTCCCTCACTCACACAATCCCCGCACACTCTTGTTGTTGCATTCTGCCACAAAGTTCCAGTAAACCAGTCGTAAATCATTCGCGCCAAAATTGAGAGGAGGCGGGAACGTGCGGAACTCTTTCTGGTTTCCCGTACCGCGGTGCATCGGCCTGCAGGAGCAGTTTGTAAATTTTCATGGACGTAAGTGAGTCCTCTTTCAAATGAGGAACCGTCTTTATTATTTCGACGCGATCTCCTCCCATAACTCTTAGATTACATTTATGTCATATATACGACTCCAACAATCCTCTACTTCTAATTCAATCTGCACAGCTGAGCGATATGAAAATCAATATCAATTGTATTGTATTATTTCACAAATGATTTCAATTGGAAAGTTTCGGAATACTTTGTGCGTTTGCGTTGAAAGGAAGGATACAGTACTTATATCTCACTTTAGAACTCCAGACTCAAGATTTTGGAATATCTTTGATCTCTTTTTCTTAAGTGAATACACATTAATATTCTGTCTTAAGTTCACTGTGCATCAATAGATAAAATGCCATTAATTGACATTATTTCAGTAATATATTCCTACTACTTGGTTTTCCTTTTTTTATGAAAACAATTCTGATGGTAGACGCAATTGAATGAAGGTATATATCATAAAATTAACTAATGATTGACATAAGATTATATTTACTTAAAATGTGTTTTTTTACTGAAGAAACATAAAAAACAATATATTTTACTAGCTTACAACATGACTTTCAAATGAACCTAGAACTACACAAATTCTGATGCACTTCTAGGCCTCTAAGTATCACAAAATGAAATGGAGTGTTCTACAAGAATGATAAAAAATAAATGGGTAAAGCAATAGTGAATTGTGATTGCAGACGTATATACTGTTTACTAGCAATTAAAATGTATGTTGCTCGTAGTGTTGGGACTGTCTATGGTGATAAAAAATTCAGACAATTGACTTTCGATAGAAATGTGAAATTACATTACAACTTGATAACTAATTCCAAAACATCTTTACGGAAAATTAAGACCGAATTAGATTTATTCAAAAATATTCTTTCGTGAGATAGCGAAGATAATATTATTCATGAACAGAAATGGGGGTCACAAAAAATATGCTATTAATTATCTGTAAATAATCTGAAATTGCATGCCTGTGAAAAGTTTAAGTACGTCCCCACTAGACGTGGTGAAGTCCTAGAGACCCCACTTCACATTGCAAGATAGACAAAAGTTTAGGAATTCGTTTCGGATAAGTTATAAATTACAGTTACGTAGTTACCGTATCCAATTACGGTTAACCGTAGGTACTTCACAAACTCAGTGCTGAGTACATCACAAGCTCAGTTTTTGGAGTGCCAAAGTCTCTATTGCATGATGACCATGTTACTTTGTATTACAGGTAAAAACAAAAGGAAACAACACTTACATGATTGTGTTTGTTACTCATCTTGATTATTCTATCTCCCGTCTGAAACATTCTGTTTTCCTGCAAGACGTCTCTAAGTACAAAAAGTGAATTCAAAGAAATGGAATTACAAGCTTCAGTTACGAATCAGAGTTAAGAGGAGAGAGGATTTTTTTTTCTGGTAACTGGACAATCGCGCGAAAACAAGAAGTGTGCACGATTGAAAATCAGAAAATGGTGTCCTCAAAGAAATATTTATTTTTTGCATCAAGTAGACAGAGGGCAAATGTTGCGCCTGCAATTCATCTGCTGCGATTTCAAAGGAAAAAATAAAATTAAAATATAATTGAAACATTGCCAAGGCTTTCTGAAGCAAACACACGCTGCGGTTCTCCACAAACCTACCTGGCACGTAGACAGGGCCAGATTTTAGGGCAAGAAGACTAAATCCCATCCAGTGAAAGAAAAAACTGCGGAAGTTGTACACAGTTGTTTAGGAATGTTGTTTATCAGTAACAAATGTTTAGTAAATTAATGTTAGATTTACCGCAATCTGAAAGAATTCTCAGAATAAATATTAAAGATTTCAGTAACTGATAGTCACCATATATATATATATATATATATATATATATATATATATATGGCATATTTGGTTAATATATATTCCTATATATTAATATATATTAACCAAATATCCCCATAATATATGAACCAAATTACGTGTCACGTCTCGTTGAAAGATCTGACAGTTGAAAATGAATGTGAGCGCTGTCGCATTTCCTACTAAAAAAGGTAAGTATACTAAAAATGAAGGGCTCCAAAAAATCATGTTTTAGTTTTGGTGTGGTAACCTACGATATTTATTGATTTTTGAATGTAGTAGATCGTTAAAATTATATCAACCCAGAGTAGTTATTGCTAAACTTGTCAACCTATCCACGCATTTCATAATCTGTATCTTCCCTGTAGCGCCCAAGGTCCTGAATGTTTTCCGTTCAAACGTTCTCACTTGTCGAAAGAAAAATTCCGCCGCGCGGCACTGTCCGCGAGGCGATTTGTAGCCGCGGCCGGCGGCCGCCCTCCGGCCCTGGCGTTCTCGTCTCCGTGCTCATTAGGCGCGCGGGCAGGCGCGCTTCCGCGAACCAATATCCGCGTGCGGGGCCGCACGGGGCGGGGCGGCGCGGCGCGGCGAGGCGGCGCCAGGAGCCACCGCTGCCCGCCCACACGCGGCGGGCGGGCGACCCGCGCGCCACCCCACCCCGCCCGGTCGAGGTGCGGGAGGAGAGGAGGAGGAGGCGGTGGCTCTGGAAATTTCCGCGAGCTCGGGGCGGCCATTTCCTCGACGGGGCGGCGCGGCGGGGGCGAGCCGCGCGGGAGCGCCGCGCCGCGCCGGGGCGCTGCGGGAGTGAGGTGGGACGGGATGGGGCGAGGCGAGGAAGGGCGGGGAGGGAGGCGGGGCTGCTCGCGGGCCGCGCCGCGTCGACCGCGCCGCGCCGCACCGCGCCACGCCAGCCTTGCTTGCCGCGCCTCGCCTCGCAGCCCCGTACCGCCTCGCCTCGCCTCGCCTCGCGCCGCGCCGCGCCGCGCCCCGCCAGCTCGCGCCGGTCGGGCGCCACCCGGTCGCGGCCGTAAGCCTCCGTCGCACAGTGGTTGAAAAGGCCAGACTAACCGGTCTCTCCCAGGTACCGACACACACTTTTGGTTTGGAGGGTTCGTCACTGTAGCAATAACCTCCAAAGTATTCGCGTATAACCGATGAGTTTTCTTTTGATTTTTGAACGTTCGCCTCCGAAATAAAAATTCCCGATAAGGGGGGAAAGATATATTATAATACTTTCTAATAATGGATAATTTCTAATTATTTTTATGGATGGTATATTTTGTTGGTACAAAGAGATATTTTTATATTATCCACGCACAGTAGAAAAATAATATAAATTACATGCCTTATATTTTGAAACTCTATCGATATGTATTCCACTGTAGAAATGCATTCCCTTTTATGATGAGAAAAGCGATGTATATATTTTCGACCGTTAAGAATTGAGACACATTTTTGCTTAATTTCAGCATTCTAGTCACATGAGAAGTATCATTTGTCAAGTTCACGAGAAAATAATTAAATGAAAAATTCGGACTTCATGGAAGAATTCTGCACAGGGGAAATATTCTTCTATAATGACCTGTACGCGAAACAGGTGTCAGTGACTTTTGCAGGGGTGTGTCTCCCCTAGAGTCGGGCCGGGCCCCGGCCCCCCCCCCATCCGCGCCCCTCCGGTCCCTGGGCCCTCGCCGCCGCGCCGGGGCCTTATCGCCCGCGGCCGCCTTCCCCCGCCCCCCCGCGCGTTTCCTCCCCCCCCCCCCGCCGCCGCTCGCCCGCCAGCCCGCCGCGCCGGCCAGCAAGCCCGGGCACCCGCCGCCGTTGCCGCCTCCGGGGGACCTGCACAAAGCGCTAACGAAGGCGCGCGGACGGTCGCGGACGGCGGAGCGGGCGACGGCGACGGCGGGGGCGGCAGCGCCGGCGCCGGGTCGGGCGCTGGGCGTCACTAGGCGTCGCGCGCCAATCAGCGTCTTTTATGCGCCACTTTGCATCTTTTAACGACTTCAGGACGCGAGCGTCGCGACGCGCGTCGGGGAACGCGAGCATCCAGTTCGCGTTTGCCTACGCGACTTTTTTCGCTACTACTTTTAAAAAAATATCGCCTCTGCTCTCCCAACCCCGGCAATACGTTTCTGCAACGAATGTTATGGCATTTCAGTTTGAAATCTCGCCTTTGCCAGCTTGAATGATGCCCATGAAATCACATTTCTCCGTGCATTACAATTTTCCTTCAACCTATTGAATTTCCATTCATTCGCCGCAACATAAAAAACGATATTTAAAACAGAATGTGAACTGCAGTAAAATGAACTTGATACGAGATGCAAGCACTCGTAAACACGATGGATGTCGTCTTTTTGTACCGTAAGTATGCACTAGTATATTCATGAATCTTGGTAACCATCTAAGGTAGGAATGCTGATCAAATTAAATGCTGTAATGATTTTGCATGTTACAAATTATTGGGGCCTTGGGGCTTCGAATATCCCCCATTACAGAGGTATACTCCGGTTATTAGCATGAAACTTGAAGCATAATACCTTGCAGAACTCAATAAAGCTGCAATGGATGTATATTGTAATTGTTTCATTTCCAACGCCTCAGCACATTAAAATCTTTGCGGAATTCAGAATAAAGTAATGAAGTGAACATTTATACTTTATTTCATCGAAAAATCGAACTTTCTTCGATATTTGTTGGTTTGGTTTGTTTTTTTCGTGTTTCCGGGCGCGTCAACTGCTTTGGTCATTAGTCCCGTTAGTGTAGTGCATGTTTTTTTCTTGGGAGATGGCGGTGGTGCGACCTAGCTGCAAAGCTAGTGTCGAAATTCCTGCCACTGTCAGGACTTGAACCTAAGACCTCCCGGTCAGAGGCGCTGCAGTGACATCAGTTGATGCACTGAGCTATCGCTCCCGGTTTCTTCGATATTGAAAATTAAAGTACAGTCTATTTGAATATTATTTTAGAATAATACTTCCTTCAAATACTTATTACGCAGGTAACGAAATCTAAGTTGCTGAAATTTCCGAAGTCGAAATCCATTTCTCCCGAGTCAGCACTTTCGAAATGCTCAGGACGAGATGTCCGTCCGCCAACAGTCACCGGCGGCTTAGCGCAACTTAACGACAGAAAAAGAATGCTTTTGTGTGCCGCATTACCCCACCCTTTCCCTAATCTGCTTAGGCCCTTCCAAGTAAAAATAAGGGACTCTTTCAAACCCATGTTGGCCACTCATCCGCGTACTTATTCCACTTCTGCAACTTTCGTAAGGGGAGTCGCCGGTCCTCGAAATAGAAAAGAGTATGGACAATCCGAGAGACCTGCGCAACTGTCGTCATCCACAGTAAATCAAGTGCGACATGAAACTTTCGAAATATCCAAACTGAGCGTTCATAGCAAGGAAAGGCAAATCAGGAACACGACGCAAATTCTTAATCACTAAATGCTTCTGCGCCGTTAGTCACATTTGGAAAATATCTGATCGATCTTTCCTGGTTCGACACCCAAGAAAATACATAATGCGACAAATTGTTCGTGGAAAAACTCACTTCAGCGACACAACACTTCCAACACTAATTTAATTTTTAAAATACGAATATGCTTTGAATCTTGTAGGCGGGTGTTTATTTACGAGTTTAATTGTAAGCGGAACAACTGTTTGAAAAAGAAAGTCGAAGTCGAATACAACATATAAACTCCTAACATGTTTAATTAGAATATTAATCACGTAAATGACATAGAAATTCGCTAAAAACATCACTCCTCAACAAGCCAAAGTGCAAAAAATCGTCTAATAAACACGGGCCTATGCAGCCTAAAACAACAGGGGGCAACGATAGTTCTGAACAACCCTGGACCTCCTAACCCATTAAACGTGTTTTTACATGTGACATATTTTATTCATAAATAAATAAAACTTACAAGGAGAATGGAATTATAACTTTAGTGATACGTTGTAAATACAATTGATTTGAAGTTGATCCATTTATATGATAGCCACATGCAAGTGCCAGTTATTTAGAGAACCTTTTCCCAAATATTAAATATCAAGTCTCCAAATTGTCAGCTTAAAAAGGAGGAAGTTACGACTTGATTAAAGGGCTACAAGCCCCTTCCGAGATTATCAGGGGGTGGTCATGGCCCTCCTGGGCACTCCCAGGCTCAAAAAGATAATTTATCTCTCAAAAACCATACATGGAACATTAAATTATGGTTCTTGATCATTTTTAAGAATACTTCGGAGTCATCTCACTTTTGATCACATTTCAACTTTAGAAAAATTGAAATACTTTCAATAAAATCTTCCGCTCGTAAACAATCGCTATTAAGGTTAGACAGTCTTCTTAAAAAATAAAGTGTGAAACGTGTGAGCGATTTTATTGCAAGGAAACTAAAATCCTTGGTCTTTTGGTGAATAATAAAAAAAATTCATGTCATGGCTACATTGTTGCCGACAGGCAAAAAACGATTTGTGTTCAGAAAACAGCGAAATTTAGACCAACAGTTTTACCCATGATATGAGTTTTATTCGGCATTACCGTAAACAAACGAGGCGATGGACCAAAAGTTGAAAATCCTGAGCTAGATTTTTGAGTGCCGGAGGCCCTGTTTAACCATGAGCCTCCTATGTCATCTTGGCCGGTAGCCCAAAGGCGGCCGGAACCTTGAACTGCTTTTGTGTGCTGTGGGCGTACCGATGCGGATCAAATGACACAGATCGTGATGGCTTGTTCTTTCCGGTTTGGTGGAAATCGCTGGAACAAAAATGTTCGCCCTCTCCACGCGTGAACGCGGGTTCCGCGCTCTTGTCCCTGTCGACGGAGCACCGCTTCCACTGACACGATTCGCCGGTTTCTCAAGGCGCTACACAGGCAGCGATGGTTCGGTAGCAGCACTGTCTTTGCCTCTGTAGCGTCGTTGGCCGGGTGGTTTTAAGGTTCGAGTCCAGACGATGAGGAATTTTCCACGTCATTGTAGCTAAATAGCTAGGTCAATTTCAAACACTTTTTCGAGGGAAATATTGTAGTGACCGGCTGCTCCGATCAGTAGTTTACTGTGCTTTTTTATCTACACCAGGCGAAAAGGGCCACGGACCACATGCGTTCTTTCTTTCTGTGTTTCTTTCTTTCTTTCTTCACTTTGTCCCCTTCTCCACTTTTACATACACACCTTCCATGATTTACGCTGCCACACATGTCGGGAGACCAGTTGGGAGTTTCTTTGGACCTTGACCCGTCCGGCGTTCCACTGCAGAGAAACTTGACGTGTAGGTCGGCGCCGGATCTCACATACAAGCTCGGAAGGAATACCGTCACCTTTCGGGTTAAGAATGCAGGACACTTACGGAATTAATGTTGGTATTCGTGGCATTTGACGCGTTCAGAAACGCTAAGTACTCAGTCGCTAAATAATCAAGGCCCTACAAATCCATCAACATGTTCATATTCTTTCAGTATATTGAGACTTTGAATACGAAAACATGAGAGAAGAAGGATGTGCAATTGAAAGTGAGAGTTAAAATAATTTTAATTTTAAAAACTGTAGAAGAGATTCATAAAAAGAGACACTTTATGTAACCTAAAGAATAGACAAAAGGACAGACTTTAGTTAGGATCATTTCTAAAGCTTTTATAAAATTTATTGAGTCCAGCTTGATGTTACTTTGAATGTGATTCAGTGGAAAAAACACATCATTGCAACAACTAAAAAGCAACACTTGTGACAAAGTTATGTGAGTGAATTCAAGAATGTAACCATATGAAAGAAGTTTAATTCATTACGTTTCTTCAGAATCAATCTTTACGTTCTGCCTGTGTACTCTTGCATTTTCTATACTTTAATTATGATTTGATTATAAACATATAAAGAAAATAAATATAATGAATTTGATTTTCATCAGACTTACATTTATCAACAAAATGTGATACAGGTAATGGAAGACAACTTTGAGTAACATTCGTAAACACAAGAATACTTTTGAGCGATTCAGATAGTTGCGATGCATTTCTCCTTCACCATTTCCATTTCTTTGGGTTCCCACAAAACTCAATTTTAGTTTCTATCTCCGACAATGCAACTTTCTCTCTATAAATGAGAAATTGCATCAACCTCAGGGTTATGAGTTTGGTACTTCACTTTTTACTGCAACTATAGGATCCCTAGCTCAAGGCGCGTTTTCTTTGCAGATTTTCCGAAACAAAACATGGTGAGATGTTTCCTGTAGCAATTTACATACGACCAAAAAACTACTAGTCACTGCTATCTTTGCTTGACAGAATGTTGTTTTACAGTACGAGTTGATATTATTTTATAGTGTAACATTTACTCAAGGTTCCAAAGGACCCTGGCCCTAGGCGCCGAAATTTGAAGAGCGCAAGTTTTGCAAAGAAATAATATTTATTTTGTATCTTGAAATATGTTTGTATCAGTTGAATTAAGAGACAAGAGACCTTTATAACATTTTAGAAATTTTTAAAACATAATTTATACAATATTATAACGGCATCACTCATTTTTCAATAATACAATAGAAAGGAATGCGATAATGTTCTTCGCCCTAAGCAGGTAGCCCTCAAAATACGGGTCAGTTATTTTAAGAAGCCAGCGTAAGGGAGTGACATACATTTTCCTATGTAGTACATACCTTGCACGAGAAAGGACATTCGTTGGACAAGCATAGGGTACACAACCACGGGGGTTTGCTTTTCAGATTTATTTTTTTAGTTATTCGTTTCTTTAAGCGTAACCCAGATGTCAGGAAGAGATAGACCGTTGCGTCTGACCAACACGCTGTATGCGGGGCGTCGCCAAAAAGCATGCTGAAGTTTTTACTTCTCTATTTTTTATAAACTTTGTTTCCTTCACAGTTGAGTCGTCGAGTTTCCGCACGTTCTCTCTCTCTCTCTCTCTCTCTCTCTCTCTCTCTCTCTCTCTCTCTTCTCTCTCTTCTCTCTCTCTCTCTCTCTCTCTCCACACACACACACACAACTTTCTCTCTTAATAACTAAACAATTACATTTTTAAATGTTTGAGCTTCAATTATTGTTCAAGTTGAAGTATTCAAGTATCTCTCTTCACACTAATGAATAGTGTATGTATTATATATGTTATTCAGAAATTGTCAAAGATTTCTGTCCAATTAAATTATTATAATATTTTTAAGTCCTGTATAAGATGAAATAAATCACCGAAAAACCAATAGCTGGAAGATTACATCTCATCTCCCGACTTATTTTTCGATATCAATAATCCCTCGTATTAAAAGAAAAGAGGTGCGACCACTTCTGGTACGCTAACGCTAATGGGTTCGACGCCCAACGGGGCTGAGGGCGAACACCGCTCTCTCCTCCGGTGCATCGCACGCAGCCGCGGCGCGGGGCAGGGGCGAAGAGGAGGGGGGGGCGGGGGGCGGTGCGGTTGGGGGCGCGGGCGGCGGGGAAGGGGCAGTTGACAGACGACTAATCGCTCCGAATGCAGCTTGATCGCGCGTGAATCCGCCTCGGAAGCTGTGGCGGCGGCGGCGCCGTGCGGCTGGCCGCGTACAGGCGCATGCTGACGCAGCAGACGTGTGAAGTTGGCGTACAGCGGCATACGACGGACATTAGAAATATAAATACACGCTTTCTTTAGTGGTTATATAAAAATAAAATGTCTCCAAAAATTATTGATGCGGAAAATCAAAATGCCATTCTAGCCGGCCGCTAGAATTCTCCTCCAGACTCCAGAGACTGAATTCGACCCAGCGGAAAAGCTAGTGTTGAAAATCCTGCCGCCATCGGGAATCGAACACAGGACCTCCCGGTCAAAGGCACTGCAGTGACTTCAGTTGATGCACTGAGCCACCCCGCTCGGTCTGAACCGACAGAAGTTATATGTTTCTACTACGATAGTTCAATCTATGCATGTCGACGGGTTGTACTTCACAATTCAAAATGACACTAATGACATGTGACCTCCATGATCCGACACGCACGGTACTTTACGTTCGACGACAAATGTTAGTAATAAAGTACTAATGGCTTTCTTTATTTCTGAAGATTTGAATGCAAAGCAGTGAGCAAGTTGTTTACCGATTACGGTAAACAATTTGCACATTATTTATTAACATGAAAAATCATATATCAACTATGCCTTTAGGTAACTGAAATTTCCTCCTGTGAGTAGAGAGTTAATTTTCGCGATTGATTGTGCCATCAGCTGAGGACTTGGCAATTCGTTCTATTGAGGGGAACCTCGCCAAGAATTCATTCTTAAAGAAGCTTGTGGGCTCTTTGAAGTGTGATCGTAACATGTTACTGGTATTCTCAAGATAAAATATGGGTCATGAATCACTCCTAAATCCCTGAAAATATAATTGCCGTCCGTGCTGAAAGGACAAGAATGCCAAAAGATTAAAGTTCGGAATTATAAATATTTTATAAATAACTGAGTGACTTTCCTAAAGTGAATTAATTGTAAGAGTATATTTTTCAAAAAACAGTAAAATTGTAAATAAATTATGCAATCGATTCTTCTTATTTATTTATTTATTTACGTTAAAAGACGTTAAAAAGTGTGTGTGACGTGCTATGGGGAGAAATGACCTGCGGTAAAGTGTTGTAAAATAATGCACATGTATGTGAACTTTTTGTAATGAGCTGTTGATACTGTCACCTGATGAATATGATTTCTACGTCGAGTGTTATAGTAATAGACTAGAAAATATATTCCGCCCTTAAACAAGTCATTTTGACAAAACCACTGATTCGTAAATCAACAGACAAGGTAATGGTAAAACTCCTAGATTAATGAAGAGACGCTTACAAGAATCATGTGGGTGGGATTTGGTTATTATTCGTACAATTCGTTTTTGTAATCTAAAAGTCTGGGAGCTAAAGGATGTATTTTCGTAGAATATTATGCCATATCTCAGGTGGGAATGAACATTCGCGAAATATACACAATGAGCAGCATGAAGGCTCACTGAATTTGAAAGAATTCTGAATGAGTAGCATAATGAGCTTAATTTTGTGTTCAATTCATTTGGTCACAATGGACGTTCCATTTGAGGTTTGACTGAATTGAGAGACCTAAAAATATTGTTGCCTTAACATCAATGTCAATGATACACCGTTCATTTTCAATGGAGTACAATATTTGATATGGAAAATGCATTAAAACTGTTTTCTTTTCATTTACAATTAATTTATTTCGGAACCAATTTTAAACATCTGATATTGTACTATTTACGGTTTCTTCATTACGAAGAATGTTCGTATCATCCGCAAAGAGAACGGTTCTTCCTTTTCGAATTGTCGAGGGCAAATCTTTTACGTATAGTAGGAAGAGAATTGGGCCTAAAATCGATCCCTGTGGCATTGGGGCAGATTCTGGCATGTTCTTCTGTGGCATTGGGGAAGACACTGGTTAATTTTTTGTTAAACAATGTCTGAATATCTGTGTATTGTTCTGAAGAAGAAAAAAGAAAGAAAAAACCTGTTTGTGCTGACATATCTTCCAGATTTATAGATATGCAAAGTTCGAGTATTCGCAAGAAGAATCCCCATTCTGGTTTTAGTGTATGAAAAAGAATAAAGTAGGAAGGGAAGAGACCTTCATTCAATATTAGTAACAACCGGTTTATAAGTTATTTCACTAAAAAACGATACGATCCAAGATTTATGAAGCTTTATCTTTACGATTAGTGATCCATCAGTCTTGAGAAGTGACTGGCATTTCAAGAGATTTTTTTTCTTTTTCCCGTTCCATTAACGTATTGATGTCGTCTATTATCTCACTAGAGAATCTGTGTAACATATATAGTTGACCAGATGCCATACACTTTTCACGTAACTAATAACGTTTAATCTCGCCAAGAACAATTTTGTCACTGAAGTATTCCTGGGGAAACGGCAGGATCACTTCTAACAAACAATCAGAACACCGCAGTCTCTTTTTTGCTCTGTGGCTTCTGACTGCTCTTTTTGTTCGTCGACTACTCTGCTTTCAAGTTCTGTGAATGGGATTCAACTTCCGTAAACCTCGTGACGCTTCACTTTCTTGTTTCTGCAGCCAGAAAGAGAGAGGTAATTGGACAACCATTTGAGAATGTGTGACTTTTTTTCTACAGTCGATCCTAGGGGCGCGTGCAATATTAGGTTTTTGAAGCGTCTGCCGATGAACGATCCTTCGAAGTCACGGGTTCAATAAACGCGCACATTTACAGAAGCAAAACGACGGGAACAAGCACGGAATTCGTAAATACGGCGATAAACATTAAGATAATGATCCTAAATGAGTGTGGTAAGCGGCTCTTGTATTACAGCCAACGCTGCACGAATGTAACTCCATTATTGACCTTGAAAGAGAGAGGGAGTTTCAACAGTTCAAATTAGTACCAGATTGTAAACAGAATTATGGACTGAAGTTACTTTCTTCACTACAAAATAAGTTAAAAGACTTATGGCGCGCGATGCGCCCAAGTAGAAAATGGGCCATGTAATTGCGCGTAGTGACAGGACTTCCTTTATAAACGCCTACGCGCATATAATGAATATTCCAAGTATTTCACAGTGTTGTTTTCGACCTGCTAACTGCATCGCAGACACCAGAATTATTATATACAACTACGTAAACACTAGTATAAAATGAATGTGGAGTGTGCTTCCAGTAAATGCATAGGTGTAGTCTCCTGTACTCGAAATTCGCGACTAATTTAACGCTGTGCTCGGTGAATAAAAGTCAAACAACTTTTTGGGGGTTTGCCAGGAAACAGTCGTCGCTTTTCGTTTTTTCGGACGAGAGCTCGTGACCGTGACACGGCAACATCAATTGTTTTATTGCATTTTTAAAAACCGAAGATACATAATCGCGCGAATATGTGAGTGCCTCTCAGTCACAGATACATACTTCTATCACAACTTCTACTACTACTACTCGAATACTACAACTTCTTCTCCGCCGACAGTTTGTTTTGATCGCGAAACAAAGACTCTGTTATAAGTCGGGTTATTTTCTCCGGAAAGGGAAGCGTAGCTGGCGAGGCGCCGCCCTGCCGTGAACTTGCGCCGTATGTTTTCAATTCGGCGAGTATGCACCTCTCTCTCCCTCCTTTTTGGCGCTCTCTCTCTTTCTCCGCGCGGTACATTAACCTCAGCAATCCTCCACAAACAGCTCGCATGCCGCCTTACATCCTAAACAGGTGTTAAAGAGCTACAACTCGATTTGGTGTGCTTCGCGAAAATGTTTCATCTCCCGGGAAAGCGACGAAAGGAAAAGTTTTGAGAACTCCCGCCCTTCCTTCCTCTCAGCAGTTCTCCAACTAGGGCGTCCGCCGGAGGATGAATGACGCGACGAAAGCTATACACCGACGAACAAAGGGCATTCTGTGGTTAATTCAGCCCGCTGTTTGCTTCCCAATGAATGTCTATTGATATGGTGTCGTTCGCAAGCCTCCCTAACGATTATTGAAAGTGGTTTTGAAGAGAATGCGCGCGCTTACGAGCTCTTTAATGTATGCTCACGCCAGAGATTGAATGAAAGCGAAAGAACACCGCTCACTCGAAACGCGAGTTGCAGCAAAGATGGTCCAGGGACGGGGGAAGAGGAGGAGGAGCACTCGAGAGGAAAAGAGAAGGGAGTAGAACAAGTCGGAAAAAGGAAGGGGTATATCTTAATTGACAACCCTGCGATTTGAAGACTCTTAACCCAATTATCCAGATTGTTCTTGCGTCGGGGTGACTCACTTATTCTGATAGTTCTCTTCAGAACAGTTTTATCGTATCCCTTTAAAGCGTTTAAAGAACTTTATTCTATTCGTACTTCCGCAGCATTGTTTATGGCTTAATCGTATGGCATTCATTTTCTTTCGCAGAGTCATTACGCAACTTGAGATTTCAAACGCATCGTTTGGTGAATAAGAGAGGAGAAAATGTGGTTAGCTTTCAATTGTCTGTTTTACCAACATCAAAAGATTAAAACAAGTATACGCATTATAGTAAGGAAATTTAAATTCACTCAAGCACTAAAACACTTCATTCCCAACGATCCCATACGTACGGGAATTGAGTAATTTCATTATTGAAACACATTATGAAAGTGCCTCACAGATAGCTATACTATAATGTGAGAAAAATCTACGTATTACCACTTGTTCACGGAACAAGACTCATGAACGCTGATATAAATTATGTTTGTGCTCCAAGTTGCAAACGTCAGTTTATTGGGTGCTAATATCTGTAAATCCATAACTATTATCAATCAAAATCCCAACCAATCGAAACCTGCACGATTGAAGAAGTTGCAATATGTCTTTTTAAAACTTGATACAAAGAAAAGAAACGATATTATAAGCATGTCACAAAGAGGAATAATACGAGCGTTTCAATCGCGAAAATATGTTCAGCAACATATTTCATTTCCTTTCTTTCAAATATTTATTTTTCCTTTCATATAGATAAATGTAAAATATTCCAGGTTACAGAAAGAAAAATTAAGAAAAGCTATTAATGCGATAATTAAATGAGAATAGCAGAGGGATAATGAAACATAAAAATAAAAAAGATAAAATTATCACTTTTATTAAAATCGAAGCTTTCACTTCGATGAAAGAGACAAAAATTAAATTCCACGTGCAATGAAGACGAAAGCAACCGAAGCACGGAGAAGAACTGCCAGCCAACCGAGAATCCCGCATGTTCTCCCAGCGGGCGCGCAAGGGACGGACGAGAGAGGACGCGGGCGCCATTTGCCCAACCGGCGCGGCGGCGGAGGCGGTTCCCAGGCCCGCGGGGGGAATAAAGGGTTTCCCGGGGGCGGGACGGGGGCGCGGCCGAGCCGACGGCGCGGCGCGGCGTGGCGTGGTGGCGGGCGCGACGCCCAGCCAGCGCCGACGCGCGCGCGCCTTTCTAGGAAGGTCATGCGCTTATCGCGACGTTATCTTGCCCCTACCGGACTACACAATAGCGCTCTCCGCCCCCCGCGGTCCGCCCCGCGGCCCCCCCTCGCGGGCCAGATAACGGCGTTAATTGCCGCGCGAGCGCAGGCCGCCGTCCCCGCCGCCTGTGCGCGCCAGGCGCAGCGCGGCCCGCTGCCGCGCCGCACAGCCCGTTGGGCGAGAAGTAGCCCAGTACGTCGAGGCCGCTTTGGCTCGACCTTTCCGATTTCGTAGGACGCTTGACGTTAAAATGGAACGTAGAATCAAAGGTAAATGAATAGGAGCTGACAAACTCATCTTCAAATCTTGAAGTACGAATTTTTAATGAAAACAATCTTTGCCTTGATTCTCGTGAACTACTGGGCCTTTGGACACTAGAAAGTATCATTTGGAGCCACACGTTTCCGAGAAACGCGAGGTAGTGTCGCACGAAAACTTTCGCAAGTCGGAAAGTGCGACGGTGAAGGAAGAAGAGCATGCACTGGCCGCACGTGGGGCTTCCTCCTCCGGTTTGTCTTTGTGTGGCTGCTTCGCAGAATCCGCGAGTGCGTAGGCGAGCGTCACAAGGGCGTTGGGCTTTCCCGCAGCAGAGAGGCGGCGGCGCTGGGCCTCGTCGGCTCGGCTCGTTCGCTCGCGGCACCCCGCCAGTAATTTCGGGCCCACCACCCCCAGTAATTTCGCGGCGCCGCGGCGCGCGGAGGCCCCGTCCCTGCCCGCCCCGCCCCGCTCCTCCCGCCCCAACCCACCCCCCTCGCCCGCGGCGGCGGCAGCGGCCCTTCCAATCGTTACGCGGCGCGGGGCGGCTCTGCGCGGCGCGGCGCGAGGCCTAACGACGCAGCGCGTTGTGAAACGCGGGGCCGCGTTGCCGCGCCTGGCGCCTCGCCTCGACTCGCGCCAGCGCCGCCGCCGCTGCTCGCGGCCGCGCGGCCCTCGCGGGTTCCCTTGTCATGGGGCAGCGACGGTACCCGCGCCGCCCGCGCCTCGCCGCGCGCTCGGGGCCTGCGGAGGGGCGGTGCTGGCGGCGGCGCGGCGCGGCCCGCGGGGCGGGGGCGGGGTAGGGGGCGGGGCGGCCGCGCCGCGGTGGCGTCGGCCAGGCGGACGGGTGGGTGAGGCGAAGCCCAGGCATCGACAGAGGCGAGCAACCACCGCTGCCGAAGCCCAAGCCTGCCTGCCTCCGCGCCAACGCGTCGCGTCGCGTCGCGTCTCGTCGCGACGCGTCTTCCGAGCTGCCAGTAAAACGGCGCCGAAACGACGACCCGTAGAGCAAAAACGGACACCTGGGGACGATCACGTGAACTCGCGCCCCGCGCCTCTTTCCGCCGCATCCTCTTTCTCGCCGCCTCCGCCGTCGCCCACGCCGCCCCGACAACGCCGCGCGTCGCTCGTCTCTCTCTCGACGCCCTCGCGTTCGCGGGCCGTCGCGGCGCGCTGCGCGGGGCGGGGGGCGAAGGCGGCAGGCGGCGCCGTGACGGAGCGGTGCCGAACGCGCGCGGCGGCGGCGGGGCGAAGCAGCGAGCGAGGGCGGCGGCGGAGGGGAGCGCGCTTGCCCGGCAGGCAGGCAGGCAGGCCGAGCGACCGACCGACCGGCCGGCCGGCCGGCCGCCGCTGCCCGGCCCCTCCCCGCCCGCGTCCCGCCACCCGCCTCGCCGACCGACCGGCGGTCCGGCAGCGCGGCGACCACGCAACAGGCAGGGCGATAGCGCCGTCTCCGTCGCGACGCGGCGCCGAGCCGCGCGCGGCCCTAGCGAGCAGAGCGGAGCGGCGGAGGCGGAGGCGGCGGTGGCGACCGGCGCCCTGCGAGGGACGCAGGGCCCGCGCGCCTCGCCTCGCTTCGCCTCGCCTCGCCCGCGCGGTACCTCTCCTCCTCCGTCCGCGCTCTCCTTTCCGCTCGCGCCCCCACCGCACTAATCTCTCTCCCCCCGCGGGCGCCGCGCCGCGCTACACCACGCCACGCCACGCCGCTCCGCTCCGCACAGCCAGGCGCCGCGGTGGCCGCTCCCTCTCGCTCGCGCGGCCCTCGCGCCCTCCTCGCGCTCCGTCGCGCCACCGACCCTCTCTGTCGGCCGCGACGCAGCGCCGCGACGCGCAGTGCCTCGCCGCGCCCGTGCCCGCGCCCGCGCCCGCCCCCGAAAATATAGTGCACTTCCCAGGAATACGTCACACGGCGCCTTTGTCTGCCGCCGGGCGGAAACGGTGATGTGGACGCGTGGGCACGTGCACGAGAGGAAAGAGGATGCGAAAAAAAAACGCCCTCTCTACGAGCACGGGCGTGTTAGCAAAGCACGCACCCGCGCGCCCCTGCCCGTCTGCGTCTGTGCGTTTTCAAAGTTGCGCTGTCTCCGCAAGTGCAAAGGAAACAAACGTATCAGCTCTCGTGGCCTCTCTGAACTTGACCCCGTTACCTACAGAAATTACACAACTGTATATATAGTACGTATCCATTTAGCCGACTGTATCATAAACCCGCCACGCAAACTCCTTTTGCCATTCCCTCTCCTCTCCATCCATCCATTCACTCACTCACTCGCTCGCTCGCCGCCCCTCCCCACGCGCGCCACCTCCCCGTCCCGCCTCTCCCCGCCCCGAGCGCCGCGCACAATCCCACTGAAGTACTCTTGTTATAAAGTAAGCACGTGGTTTAGTAGTGGCGCTGCGCCGCCGCCGCCGCCGACATTCTTAAGGCAAATGCACTTCCCGGCGGCGGCGGCGGCGGTGGCACAAGTGCTCGTCTCCACGCACACAGACGCACACGAGTGCGTCGAACGCGTGCGCCGTAGAGCCGCCACAAACGGCGCGAATGAAAACAGAAACAGCAGCGATTGCGAAGGGGAGGCGATCTCGCATCTCGGATCTCTCACGTGAATGGACGGATGAATGAACGTATGAAGACATTTACGACTCGAAAAAAACGAGGAGAGAGGCGAACGGGATGAAGAATGGAAGCTGAGCCCCACAAAAGACTGTTTTCAGGATACACGTCTGCAACGGAGGGTCTTTTCTTATTATTTTTTTTTTTATTCGACAAGCAAAGTGCGCGACGCAAAAGAGGGAGAAACCTATAAATTGTAAGAAGGCGTGTAAAGTGTAGCAGGAGTAGAAAACAGGTTGCACTGCAAAGTTCAAGCCCCCATGGTCGTATCCTCGGGACTTCGGCGAGCCAAGCGTGGGCAGGCAGGCGGGTGCGAGGCGCGGCGAGGCGCGGCGCTGCGCCGCGCGACGGCGGCGGCGGCGGCGGCGGCGGCGGCGGCGGCGGCGGCGGCCGCCGAGCGCGGCGGTGGCGGCAGCTGCCGCCGCCGGGGCCCGTGCCGCCGCCTCCGCCTCCGCCTCCGCGGCCGCCGCGTCCTCCGTCCCTCTCGCAAGCGCCGCCCTCTCTCCCTCACACCACCACGTTGCTTAGTAACGGGCCCGCTCCACCGCACCGCATCCTCCCTTCCCCGCCGCGCCGCCGCCGCCACGCCTGCCGGCCTCCCCGCCAACCGCGACCCTTCTCGCCGGTTCCGTCCCCTGGCCGCCGCCGCGCCTCCACCGCCCGCGGGCGGGCGCGCGCGGCGCGCGGGCGCGGCAGGCGCGGGCAGTGAGTGTCCACCCAACCCAACCCGGGGCCTGGCCGCCAGAGCCGTGCGACCCGCGCTGGCAACGAACACGCACATCACAACAGGCTAGGGCAGGCTGCGCGGAGGCGGCAAGCGGCAGCAGCGGAGGCGGAGGCGGCTTGCTGGTGTGGGCACGGGGTTATTGATCGACACAAAGGACCTCTTCCCTTTCCTTCCGCTTGTCTTTTCGTCCGGCTAAGCAGTGTCCGAACTGACCGTCATCATGAAGTGGACCGTCGACACGAACAGTGCGCAGTGAATCCGACGACTGACTCGCCGAGTGCTTTTCTTTTCGTGTGTCATCGCGTTTGCACACGAGACAGAGACAGAAGTTTTCGAAGCGATTGCGCGTCGACGGCGCTGACGACGACGACGACGACGTCGCGCGCACTTTCGCGCAACTCGAGCGCTCGGAAACTTTTCGACTTTTGTTTTCGCCGCCGGCGCGCTCTATCTACAAGTTTTTAATAACTTGCTCTATACATTACGAGTGAAAGTGTGTGTGGTAAAAAGTGTTGTGATTGGTCGTCGTTGCGCGCCAATACGATATCGTGGGTGGAGCTATCGAATTATTCGCAGCCTTTTTGAATCGACTGTAGAAGAGCGAGTGCGCGTGTGAAGTGACTGTTTTCGCAGAGCGCGCGTGCCCGCCCGCGCGAGCGCGCGTGTGCGTGCGTGCAGGCGCGCGTGCGGCGTCAGGCCCGTGCGCGCCCGTTCGCCGGTGCATGGCCGCGGAGACCATGCTGCCTGCCAAGCGACCCATCCGGCAGTTGTCGGTGCACGAAAAAAACTGGAGGCGATTCGGCGCGTGCATAGCGGCGAGTCCAAGGCGTCGGTGGCCAGGGACATCGGCGTGCCCGAGTCCACGCTGCGCGGCTGGTGCAAGAGCGAGGACAAGCTGCGCAACGTGGCCCGCTCGTGCGGCTCGCCCGAGTCGCAACAGTCGGACGGCGAGAAAGACCTCAGCGTGGACCTGGACAACAGCGGGCCCTCCGACCTGAAGCGGCTGCGGATGGGGCTGGACGGGCAGCCCCAACACGGGCTGGCGCACCAGCAGCCCGCGTCGGCGCCGCCCCGGCCCGGCCGCGGCGCGGCCGCGGCGGTGGCGCCCGCAGCGCGGACCCCGCGGCCGCCGTGGCCGCCGCCGTCACCGGCGACAAGGACAGCAACGGGAACGGCGACGGCACCGGCTGGTTCTGGCGCTGGTACAAGCGGTTCCCGGACCCCCTGGCCGACAAGGTTGGCACCGACCTGTCCGCCGGCGGGTTGCAAAAGGTGAACGGGTACGCGAGCGGCGGCCTGGCCTCCAGTAAGGTGCGGTCCACGCTCGATAGTGTGTTGTTGAACGCGAAGGACAATAACAACGTGAGCCCCTTGGCCGCCACCAACAACAATTACAAGAAGTTGGACGAGTCGGACGACGACGAGGACGACGAACCCCCTGCGACGGCGGCGGAGGCGGTCACGCACGGGGAGAAGTTCCTGCGGTGGCTGGAGTGCTGCTCCGACCCCAGCGTCACCGCCTGCCAGATCCTGCAGTTTAGGTACCTCCTCAATAATGTGAGGGCGTGCGCCGACCGCCGGGCCAACAAGATCAAGACGAAGACGAGGTCCCGCCGCAAGTAGACGGGTCCCGGCCCCTCCTCCCGTCGTTCCCCATGTACTTGTATACCATTTGTTACCAAACAATCTAATGTAAGTAGTGTTTAAAGTCAAGTGTTTCATGCAGGTTGTAATCAAGCTTTAAACATATTCCATTTGAATCTTGTTTTGTACTGTACATTTTGTTTAAATATTATAGATTGTGATCAGTGCTTCTGTTAAATTGAAACTATAAACATTCAATAGACATGTTTAAAAGAAGACAGAGTGCAAGAAGCTTATGTCAGTGCTGATGTAATAGTCACTACAATAGAGGCTATTGTTTATTTTTGATAAGCAGATGCTAGCACTTACAAACCGAGTTGGCTTGTGTAATGGCACGTAGACCAGGTGATCTGCAACAAAGTGTGCGCAGCCTTCCCAATTTGAAAGCTCGGGGTAGGGCAGTCTTGTTGGACGAATCGTGGTGCATACCATTTTCTTCAGAACAAAACAAAGTTATTACAGAATGTTATTATATTTATTATGTTACTTTAATGTATTGCAAATTATGCATTGATTAAAATTAAGAATGTTATGTTATGAGACATTCATATTTATGCTTCATCTTTGCTTGTATCATTCTCTCAAAGTGTACAAGACTAGATGATTTGTCATGTTGTACTGATCATGTAGAAGCTTTAGTATGTTATAAGAGTCAGAATATGTTACATTTCTACATTCATTTCAGCATAATATTTAAACACGTGTAATTTTAAGTTGATCTCAGGGGTGATAACATGTGTTTGTCATTTGCAGTTTATTTTCTAGTTTAAATGTCTTTGTGGTGTTGACACGGTTCTGAAGAGACAGTCACTTGCTTCATTTTTTTGTCTTCAAAATGAGATGTACTTTAAGGGGCATTTAAGAGAAATATAACCTGCAATGAATGCTGCACTTAAAAAATTAATAATTCAAGTTGTGTTTTTAATGCTTAAGCACAAGTTTGATAGTGCAATAAGGAATGTGATAATATTGATTAAACATTACATCACTGAAATGTCATTCTTTACTTTTGAAGTCTGATTAGTGATAATGTTCAGTTCTGCTTTAGTCATAAAAAAACTAGTAAATGGATATAAAATTCTAATTGTCATTATTTTATTTTATTGCAATTGTTTGAAGTTCAAGTGTTTCCTAAGTATTATTTTTTTCAGTATTGAAAATGTTTCAATCTTTGATGTTATGGAAACTTCCCAAAGATATTTTTTTTTATTGTAAGGTTTATCAAGATATTTTTTATTTTGTTTTAAAACCTAAGCATTAGTTTTAAAATTGAGTTGTTCACTATTTTTTCAAAATAATTTTTTAACTGATCAATGTAAGCCATGCAAATGAATCAGGTGCCAGCCCAAAAACCAAGTAAACAAAGTAGATGAGCTTCCTAGTTGTCTTTGATGACAAAGATAGACATGTCCTGGAAGTGTAAAAGTGAATAACTGATATTCATAAAAGTTCATATTTATAATTTCATACATTGAAACAAGTGTGGAGATTTGCAGTTTATATTTTCTACTGAAGTGTACAAATATTCCACTTTCTCTTGTGTAGTCTGGCTTTTATTAGCATATTGTAAAAAAATTCAGTATGTCAGTTTTAATATGTATGCAACACCTTAGACTTATTTTGTAAAATAAAACAAATGAGAAGTGATGCCTGTACTTGAATATTTGTTTTACCTGTAATCCACATTCATTATCAGCTGCTAACAAAAGGGGTTTTCGATCAGGGAATATGAAATGAAATTGTTGTCTGAAATTTTCAGCGTACAGCAATATCAGTTTTTCTTTGCTGTTATTCTCACAGTAGCAAGGTGGGAATTTTTTTGCACTGTAATCAAAGTAACATAATTAGGCGTTGATAGTTTGTAGATATAGCAGCTCTAATTACAATGCTTCCACTTACTCCTCGGGAGTCCGTAGGGGCCAACATAAATGAATAAGACCCAATTCATTAGCAATATTTTTTAATAGTTTCGGTGTTATTTTGCGTGGGCCAGTCTCATGACTATCATCGTCGTCGTCCTCGTCCTCGTCTTCTCCCTGATCCTCAAACATTTCGGCCCCCGATTTGGGGGCATCAACTTCAAACAGCTCAAAGACGTCTTTTTCTAAATCAGAACCCGATTTCCTATCGTCTGGTTTCTCATCTCCTTCGAGAATGCTTTTCCTCTGTGTTTCATTGTCAGTTGAGTTAGGCTTATCAGGATCTTCAGTTATTTGTTCAGCATTCTGTGCTTCCTCCGCCATTACTGCAGAATACTTAATAATAGGAAGTTAAGTCACCACTATACTTCATCTCGAATTCTACTTTCAAGATCAACTTGTACGTCTTTTCATTACATTCAAATGTAACGCAACTGGCATACAGCTTTCTGTATTTATTTACTATTGACCACTACTACCAATATTTAAAAAAACACTGGTCTATATAAACCACATTATCCAGAGTAGGGGAATAATCAGGAGTTTCAATTCAGTAGAACATGAAGTGTTGTGAGTAGATTATTATTTTATCGGCTATTTTCGGACTAATGGTTGCTTTTCACAACAATTAAAAAATTGTATTATTTGCTTTACGTTGGTATCAACATACGTATCCTATGACTGTTTTTACAATATTTGGTGGTGGGCACTATCTAGCGGCGAAATTTCTAACCAAATGTAAAATCAATGCCAATCGAAACGTAGAAACGCATGAACGTTTCTGCGATTTTGAAGTGAACGCGTTTCAGTTCACGAGTCATTATAATTTCGTAGTTTTCAAGCAAATCATTTTATTCCATTCTCAGTTCCCAATTTTTAATTTCTGAACACAACGAAAATCAATAACTTCAATTTATACCAACACCCAGTTTTTAAGTTTATCTTTAGATTTTAGAATGAGTTATTTTAATGACTATTTTGACGTGAAAATACCATCGAATGGATCAAACAGTAAAGGGTAAAATGGGTTAAAATATACTATAAAGCAAAAACACAAAACAAAATAAATAAAACATTTTATTTATAAGAATCTTTTACCCAAATGTACATATTTATAGTTATATTTACCTAAATGCACTGTATGATTCTGTTTTAAGCCCAGTCCAAAACACACATTTGTAAAACAAGAATGCAAAAGAATATACTCTAACGTACTGAATAACTAGATTTCTAACTGAAAACATTTACATCCACTTCAAAAAACAAATATCAGCAGCAACCTTGCATTCATTTATATTACCTCTGCCTAAATACTTCATCTTATGACAAAGGATTATGTAAAAATACAATTGATTTTTATATCCATAAAAGACTAGAACAAGACAGCAATAAAGCTCCACAAATTCTGAAGTACAGAAAATAATCATTGCATTAGCAATGAGATTAAAATGTAAAGCATTAGATTACGAAATTTAAAATTTACAAAAAAAAAAAAAAATAATTAAAAAAAAAAAGCAACTTGGACAAGGCATGTGTGATGTGTACTAATAAATTAAAAAAAATGTCCATTACCTTAATATAAGAAATGCTCAATTATTCCACACAAGATATATATATATATATATATATATATATATATATATATATATATATATATATATATATATATATATATATATATACATACATACACATATATACACATTATTTATCATGTATTAAAAAATTACTCTGGCCTGTAAATTCCATATTTTAAGGTCCAACATTCTTTCACGTGAATGTTAAAATAACATATAACTCATGATTTCATTCAGTTATCATTTATACAAATAACATATTATAATCTCACATTTCTCTGTAAATTTTTAATGTGTACTTTGTGTAATATTACTTGAGAATTAAATACAATAAAAGTCACAAAAAATCACTGGATTTATGTTCCAAGATGCTCTCATCACATAATATCAACAAATGGAAAGTAAATTAATATGACATTTTTGAACATGAAATAAAATAAAATAAAATCTCAGTGAAAAATAGACAACTTTCAATGTAGTTTAAGTACTTACAATACTGTTTTGCTTTCTCTTATTCTGAATACTCAAATAAGACACTTCAAGTCTTGAACACTTACACTCTAATTTGAATAATTGCAAAAATAACTGCAAGATTAGAAATCACATATCATATTCTTTTCCTGAATGTAATTATGTTCGAGTATTTCACATTTTAAGGATAAATCAACAAAATTGGAGGGAAATTTAAATAATACTATCCTACATCAGATGATGATGATGATGTGTTCACCCATCCGATGCACTAACAGCGTGCTCAGGAGATGGTGTATGCACAGGGAACATGAGCATCTTGGTTCGGAGAAAAGAGAGATCTGGAAGAGAGTCTAAGACCTTTATGGCTTCAGGACTGAGTCCATCTCGACGCTGAACACTGGCCAGGGGCACAGACTGGCTGGCTGCTAAGATCCGTTGTACAAGTTGGTCAGTTTGTGTAGTGGGTTGAGTTGCTCCTGGTGTGGATTCTTCATTTTGGGGCTGGAGCTCTTTTTCCAAGCCTTCCATAAGAAGAACAGTATCATCTGAATTAACTGAACATATTTTCTTTAATATCTTATAATTGATAAATAAAAAAAAAAAGTTAAATAACAAGAAATTTTATAAAAATTAATAAAATAATACAAACCTCTTATGGCACTGTAAACAATCTATACATTTTCAATGAAGCAGCAATGCTCTTTATTGAGCTTATCTTTTACAATCATGCATTTAAAAAATAGTCCACAAAGAGGAAAGAACAAATGAGAAAAGTGATTGGTAAATTTCAAATGATAAAACTCTGAGAACATCACTCATAAAAATCCACTAGTTAGTCATTCTCGCAAGTTCTTTGCTGCAAGTCCTTCATAATTACATTTTTTGACATCAATATAAATTGATACATTTGTAACAAAAATGTCAATAAATATTTCATGTACTCATCATTTAATAATATAAATATTCTATTTGATTTCCATTAATGAATGTAACCAAAAACTCTGATAACTAAAAGCGTAATATATCTAATAACAAATACAGCTCAAAGACAAGAACAATAAATTTCATCAGAAGAAGTCAACAGGATACGCACATTTAACTGTTAGGAGTCATAACTCACTAATCATGTTTGTAACCTACTTTTCCTTAGGTCTAATTTATTCTTTGTTTTTGAAGAAATAAACATCTTTAGCAAAACCACTAGTGGTATCACTAGTGTACTAATAATAAGGTTCTACGGACTCTTGCATCCTTAACTTAGTTTGCAAAAAATAAATTATTTGGTTAATAAAAGCTTTTTTCAGCAGAATGCTTTTCTAATGTCTTTGTGCATGTTTAAGAATTACTAAAGAAGCAGCACTATATTCACATAAGTGCATTAGAAAGCGTAACATTTTTCTACTTTTATTCTGAGATCTGCTGAACCCTGGAAAACTTGCAGCACAAGATCTCAGAGGCTATAGCTTTCAAAGGTTGAATGTGCAAATACTTATGCTACTTTAATATTTCTTACGGCTTATGCAAAGGTAAGCAAACATATTTTTTAAATAATGGGTTGCATGATGCAGAGTGAGGTGAGCGGGAGGCATGATGCAGTGGGGGATGGGCCAAATGTCGTCTAGGGGAAGCACAACGAGCAACGCTCACAGGCAGCCTGCTTTGATTACTCACTGGCGAGTTCCCAGGCAGCGACGGAAGAAGAGGAGGAGGCAAAGTTATCAAACGTGTTGAGATAATCCAAGTCGAGTAGGGCAGATTGAGTGCCTGCATTTCAATGCAACACCACCACCACACCACCACCACCCACCACAAAGTTAGATCCAAACCCAAGGAAATATCCAAAGAGAAAAAAAGAAGAGAAACAATGGTGCTATTAGTGCAATAGAAATTCGTTATATCAGAACATTTTTAAGGATTTTTCAACTGTATAGAAACAAGCATATGTAACTAAATTACTAAAGTCGAGGGCAAGGAGTTGTAAAACGTTAATTACTGAAGGAATTTATTTTCTTAAGACTGCATAAAATTCAAATACATTAAAAATTCAAATACTGCACAAATCCCAAAGATGATTCATTTAGTTCTTCCTTAAAAAATGCTCTGATGAACGTATATACAATGAAGGTTACAAAAAAAGCACCATTTTAAAGCACAAACTGAAATAACACACTATTTTATACAGTCTTCTAGTAAGTTTTCATTAATTTAATAATGATGGCTATTGTAAATAAGTTATTCTTCAATGGACAGTCTTTCTCATTCTGAAATGACTGCCTACCATTAACTTACAAGCAGTCTGCACCCAAAATTTGGAACACACAAGAACACGAAAAGTGGGTAAACCAATATTCTACATGTTAGTCATTAATCAAAGAAATTATATGATTTCATTGACATATTTGTTTTTAAATTATTTTTAAAAAATAGGTAACCAACAAGAAGTTAAACAAAAACATGCAATAAAATGAAATTACTGATGAAGAAAATGTGAATATGATGATTTGGTCTTTCGTTTCACTTCCAATAACAACAAGTTGTATAATCATTCATTTTTTTAAACTTGGTCAACCACAACCTCACTCAACATGTGCAAAAGACTACTTTGCCTAAGGTTACAAATGCAGAATTTTTTGTAGACAACTTAACTTTTTAAGACTAAAATTCATTTGAAATAAGACAGTCCTAAAGTGTCTAAAAATGTCATAATCAATAGTGATGTGAAATGTCCTTTCTCACACAACAATTTAAATTTTCTAGCCAACATCTATGTTTTTAATTAACTGATATAGTTAGGTAATTGCTTTTTAAAATGATAAAAAAAAAGTTCATAGATTAACAAAACTAAATGTAAATTAAATTTCATAGTGCCAGATGAGAGTTTGGTAATCCACAGTAGAACTGGATAAATGAAATAATCTACTTACAATTTTTTAAAAATTAAACATCAACATGCATTGAGAAAATTTTTCCCTGTGGAAGAACCTAAAATCTGTTTGGGAGGTTTCATGTTTTAAAAACTTATCACAACTTTTATATTTAAGTTATTTCATTTACACAGCTCTGCTAATCAAAGATTATTTAATTTTTGATTTTTACATCAACTTTTTCCACGTGAACATTACATGTCTCTTTTAAAAGACAATTTTTGTCCATAATGAGAAACCTTCATGAATGATTTATCTTGACTAAGCAATTAGTGTCACAAAAGTTTGGAAATGAACCAATTTACCATCCCTGTTTGTATATCAAATTCCAATGTATGAATCGAAAAACTATAAAGCTTATATTACATAAGTGAATGTAGGTAAGTAGTTCCACAAAACTTTTGAATACCTCAAGTAAATACTTCCAAATTTCCATACATTCTTCAAAGATGCTGAGAAAAACATGAAGGTTTGCAATTCAAAAGGTTACCCCAAACTGTGACTTTTAAGTTTTATTTTAGTAAGAATAGTTTAATGTAATCAACACTGCATCTAGGAGGCACTCAAAGCAGTAAATAAATACCACGACAAAGCAAGGTAATACGAGCTAATACTACAATAAATGTTTTTTAATACTATATACATGTATGGGGCTGCTGGTCCCCATTGGGCGCTTCCCCAGCCAGACTTATCTAGTGGGACCGGGGAAATTAAATACCTGGGGTGGACCAAAACCAGCAAAGAGTAAGAAAAGAACAACAATGGCTCAGAAGATGGAAGAGAGTGCTTGACAGCTCTTCAATGGCAGAAGACTTCAGTACGCATCTTTTCTCAAAAACTGCTACCTTGCAGAAGATGACAGCTTGTAAAGGTTAGGGGAAGGAAATCTCGAGAAAAAAATCCTGATCCTCCAAGTTGGGGTTGAGATGTTAGGCTTGCACTCCATTGCTAAGAAAAATCTGAACATGCACGAGTCCCAAGCAATAAGCCTCAGAATCATGTTCGTCTACAACAACGGCTGAAATAGGTATATGAATTTTGATATCTGGAAGTGCAAGGTGTAGGAACAAAGGAATTCGAGGTGTCCAAAGAGTTAGACAGATTATTTCCCTAACAAAAAGAAAGGGAAGGATTTGGAAGATTTTCAAAATTACATTTACATATACAGTGAAGTAAAACAAGAAAACAAAGCAAAGAAAGAAGTATCTATTGCCATATGCAAATCTTGAAAACATCACATAAAAAATGGGATAATATTAATGAAAATCTACTATGAGTCAACTTATATCTTAGGGGGTAAGATATGGTCATAATGGGCACCTATGTGCCACCGGACAGTGCAAGTGATACGGAAAAAATATAATTTTTTTACCAACTTGACAAACCTTCTGGATCAAATTGTAAACAGGATGGAAACATATTTAATGGGCGACTTTAATGGAAAAGTGGGAAGGCAATATGGAAGAAATGTAGTGTGGAAATTTGGAAAAAATGCAAAGAATGGGAATGGGGAAAGACTAATAGATATGTGCAAGCTATATGAATTGCAGATATGGAATAGTTTTATTCATGACAAAAGGATCCATAAATACACCTGGTGTCATCCACCAAAGTCATTATACTCCATAATTAATTACATTATTGGTAAACACAGTAACAGCACCAGAGTGGAAGAACATAGGTATATAGAGGTGCAGAGTGCAGATCTTACTACTTTCCTCTGTGAGCCAAATGTCTCTTCTCCTTCCAAAATGAAAAGTAAAAGATCAAATAAGAGAGGGAGACTAGAAGAAAAGACACAGATAGCAAGTACAAAGTGAGTTTACTAGAAGACTCATTACTACTGTTCTTGTACAAGTTCAGGTTAAGTGAGAAGTGGCAGAATGTAGACGAGACCTCTCCAGAAGCAATGTACAGGGATGTAACAAAATACTTACATGAAACAGCAAACGAAAGTTTGGGTGTAATTGAAAGGAAGCAGCAAAGGAGTGGGACATACTGGAGGCATGACAAAGTTGCTGAAAGGGTACAGGAGAAGAAAAACGCCTATCATAAGTGACTGACGACCCATGATCTACAAGATAGAAAAACTTATTCACAAATATGTAGAGAAGTCAAAAAGGGGATTATAAAAACTAAAAATGATACGTGGGACCTCATGTCTGAAGAAATTAGTAACAACATTGGAGGCTCAAGATCATGAGAGGCTTGGAAAGTGTTGAAGCAGTTGAAAACAAATGAAAAGAAATATGGACATTTGCAACTTATGAGCCTAGACAGATGGGTAAAGTATTATGAAGAACTACTTCAGGAACATCATGTAGATTACCAAGCTTGATATCATCTGGCAATCGTGTAGAAGATATGTCACCAATATAAGTTGAGAAAGTGGTAAAAAGTTTCAAAAGTGGTGAAGCTCCCTGACCCAGTGGGATAAATATAGAACTAAAAAAATCTGCCCCATCAGTATTGTTCGAACAGCTTTGGGAATAATTTAATGCATACCTCAAGGGTAGTGGGATACCAAAAGTCTTTAAAATGGGTTACATCTCCAATATATTTAAAAAAGAGATAAGGAAGAATGCTCCAATTACTGTGGTATAACCCTCCCAAGTTCCCTAGGTAAAATATATGGTAAAATTATTAAAAACATTGGAAAATGAAATAAATGAAATGGAAGAACAGAGTGGTTTTTGAGTAGGTAGATCTTGCACATATAATATATTTACCTTTTGTCAAGTTACGGATACGCGGCTGGCACAGAACCTTGATATACATCTAGCCTATATTGACTTGCAAAAGGCATAAGACAGTGTTCCCCCTTTCAAAATTGTGGATGGCATGGAAAATTAATATATTAATAACATATATATTAAGGCCATTAGAAAGTTATAAACAGACAATATTGCTTATGTCAAGTTAGGAGATAACATATTAAAAGAAATAAAGATAAGTAAAGGGCTAAGCAAGGGTGTTATATAGCCATCTCTGTTCAAAATCTATCTATGAAAATCTCTAAAAAATTGAAACAACAAATGCGGAAAAATGGGAATAAAATTATATGACCATATGAGATGACCACATGACATTTGTACAAGTTGAAGACCATGCAGATCATATGTTAAAGGAAATTAAATGAAGAATATTAAAAACAGGGTTTGAAAATCAATTTCAAAAAGACAGAGTACATGGTGGTAGAAGGGACAGGAAAAGATTTAGTAATTGCAGTTGGCTGGGTTGTTTGTCCCACAATTCCTAAAAACTTATCTTGTCTCGTATAACTGAGAACAACAACAACGACAACAATAATAATAATGTATTTTGAAAAGATCATTTTCCTTAGCAAGCTTCCCTTGAAATAATCAACAAATTACAGGTACAACTTGAAGCACGAGAATGGATAATTGAACACTCTAATAAGCAGAATTATAATGAGAACCGATAGTAAAATAACTCGCAACCATTGGAGAACAGTGAACATACAATCCTCTTGGCTATTCATATTTCATGCAGTTTTCATTACTGAAAAATCCTTCACATAAACATTTCAATACTGAAGTTGCAAATCAGAATGATGTGAATTTTATTTCCAATTAAAGTAATTTTCAACTTAAGAGATTCCACAAGAATGTGATTTGGTAAAAATGACGGACAAGATGAACAAACAAGCGAGAAACAGACAAAAAAAAATACATACACACAAGTAAAAGTGGGTAGATTTAAAAGAAAAACAGAACAAATAGCATTATACCATATAAGAAAACCTACCTATAAGAAATTGGTAAAAGTTTTGTTTTCTTAAAAACAAAGCTTTTTGCATAACCCTGTCTTACACAAATAAAAATGTACACATTCATTAACTTACTCAGAGAAAAGATGAAGAAAAAGAAGAAAGAAAGGAAATTCATTTACAGCAGTCTTCAGGTCCTGTGAAGTACTGAAAAATGATAAATGTGAATAACGATGCCTTTGACTGGACAATAGTTACGCAGACAAGTCCTCATAAACACAATCTTGTATACGACAATAATAATTATGTTAATTGAATAAACACAAAACTATCATCACAATGACTAGGTTTGGAGACAAGTTTTAATGGAAAAACTGAAAGGAACATTCATTTAACTCTTACATTAGTTTCAATTTATGCAAACTGCTCCTTTAAAGCAAATACTGAAATGAAATAAAGTCAATCAATATTTATTATTTTCAAAACAACAATTTTACTGGAATTTGACCTAAAAAACATGTAGTGCAATAAACAAAATTTGGCAATGGCTAATATTTAAAAAGGAAATTCTAATATAACAGGATGGTATGAAATTGGTCCAAAAGTCCCTTTTTGGCTTCTTAAACATGAAATAAAATGTTAAAACAAATAATATTTTGAAAATTGAAATTATTGTCATTTTATATGCAAATCTTTTTGCATGGGCTTGTGTCACTTATTTGTATCTATACGTAACTGTTGAATATTGCTGTGAGATTAAAAATTTAGACTAAAATGTAAATAAAAGCATTTGTTTTGAAAGTTCATATGAAATAATGAATTACAATTTATTAACTTTATAATTCTAATTTATCTACTATACAAATTAAAATTTTCAATGAACGTGATCAATGCAAAGAAATGTAATTTTAATTTTTTAATTGGATTATTGGTTATTAGGATTAAGCATTATTAGGTTTAAGATCAGGTAAGTCGCAATTTAAAAATGTACAATGCTCGTGATAACATATTCACATGATATACAATGATTTTAAATGAAATATTTTTAAACATTAATTTATATCAAAAAGAGGAGGAGAGTTTCACACATTTAGAGGAACTTAAAGTTGTTTTTTTTTTTCAAACAAAAAGATGAAAATGAAATGAAATGTAAATAAAAAAACAAAAACAAAAAGGAATACACAATTGACTTTGTAAAGGCAATAGACATATTTTCAAACCAAAAATTAAAAAATGCAATATCGAACAGGTCAGTATTATAACATAAATTTCTACATGACTGTTGTTTTTGTACAAGAAAATAATAGACCTCAAACTTTAAACTTTAAGTATATGAACGTACAAAGTTTTAAAACAAATAACAGGTTCACATGAAAAAATTTAGTCATTTAAAATTCGCCATTGTGTCTTAGCTTTAAGATGATTAGCAGTAAAACTCTTGACATGGAATAAACCCCTAAATCCTCTCAAATCTAAATTCTAAAATTTGTTTAAAAGATAGTTAATAATAATAATAATATTTAGATGAAAGAATAAGAAGAAAACTTGCTAAGAATGAATATAAAAAAAGAGCCGTAAAATTGAGAGGTACATCTTTTCAAATCATTCTGACAAGACATTTTTTATAATTTTAAGTGGAAAAATAATTTAAAAAATATGTTATGAATATACAAGTACTTAACAAAAATATAAAATACCAAAAAAAAAAACTGAAGAGAAGGGGAGACTTATGAGAGAATAGAAATTTATGGGAATTTACTGATTCAAATGACATGACAGGAAAGATCTAAGTTTTCAAAACTCACCAATTTTTCAGAATTTAAGGTTATAAATCACCTATTCTATAGAAAAATCTTTGCGCATCAATACAGTTTGGAAGGGTAGACTTACCACACAATTTTCATCTAAACTGACTCACAAGTCAAGCAGGTTGGGATGGCCAAGTATTCCATAAATATTTTTAATGATGTTAGTAAAAGCAGACACAAACATATACTAGTATTAACATATGTACATACACCCATCATAAATTGTCAACAAATGTTTTCAAATTAAATTCTGCTTAAGTGACTGGCAGAAACAATTCTCTGTTTAGATCTCATTTAATCAATGTTATAATTTTTAATATGAGATTAATACTAAACTTAAAAGTCTTGCAGTTTTTCTAAAATCAAATCAAAGAGCAATAATAATTATACTCCCTACTTATACAAAATTCATTGGAACAGAACCCTAATTATTAAGAACACTGGACATTCTGGACTTTTCTTAGCTCTTAATATCTCCAAATTTCCTTAAACATATCACAGGACTAATTGCAGACTATTTTCATGCAAAATTGTAAAATTTGTTTGGGGAAGGATTGTGAGATTTTTTTAATTAAAAAGAAACATGACAATTTAAATATACATTGAAAATTAATTGTACCACAACATAAACATATTTAACTCTCTGAATACCATTGTTTTTGTGAAGAATTTTTATATGGGAATTGCATGTTCTACTTCAGTTAGATGTAAAGAACCTATTATTATAAATTTTTTTTTACAGAAATATCTTCTCTGGGCACTCAACTGACAACTGTGGCAATACAAGTGGACAACTGTTTGAACTAACAACATCACATGTACTACACACATTGTCTGCAAACTGACTGGGAACACTTTTCACAAGAATAGTCTTTCTTCAGCTGATTTTCACTTCTGAATCTGAGAACATCAAAGTTTGTTAAAGATATTTGTAGTATATACATCTGAAACTTGAGGATCTTGTTGAATCTCTGGGTTGTTACAAGCTCCTCAGAGAGGTTTAGCAGACATAAACATATTGCTCCTATTAATTTTCTTACTTGTACACTCTTTGTACCCAATTCAGGCATTGAATCCAGGATCCAATAGATTAGAAAATGTTTGAAAAGGTGATTTTTTAGTACTAGTTCTTATAAAGTAATGTCTTGGGAGGTATGCTAAAGCAACATTTTTTTAAATTTTGTTTCACTGTTGGTAAAAAACTAATTTCACACCACCTGCACTAATCCTAAGGTGCAGGTATAGCACATATTTTCATGAATTAATTGTTAAGTTTACACCAAATGACAATAATTAAAATGCAAATAGTGTACTTTTAATATTTCAGGTTTCTCTTCATTTAACTATTTGAAACAGCCCCACCAAGTCTGTTATTTAGAATTTTCAATAACCCAATTTACAAGTTTGATTGTTTCATTTCACACATAGCCAATAATATGTTTAGCCTTGCTGAATCGATTGACTTAAATGACATACAACAACATTTGTTTTCACAGCAAGAATGCTTGAATGTTTCTATAACTTTAAAAACTTTCACCTTCACATTCATTAATAAACAAATTTTTGAAAATTAACTAACCATACAGAAAATGTTGTAGATTACAATATTTAGATATCTTCGTAAGTAAAACAATGATTTAGTGTTCTTTCCTATAATATTTATATTATAGATATTGTCTTATCAAAGAAAACAAATATTTTTACTTTCTCATATACATACTTATATACCGAGTAATATTTTAACCAGAAGAATTTGTGGTTAGGATATTTTTGAAAAACATTCACAACTATCTCAAAATTCCATGAAAACTATTTTGCAGGAAGAAATAAAGTACATTAAAAGATTAATACTCAATGACCTTAAAAGATCCATCCACACATCAACTTATCCATTCATCCAGATTGAATATAAAAACTACTTTTCTCATCTCCAGACCCTTGAAACTGATTTAATGATTACTTTTCAACGATACATTTTTGGATCAAATTCAATATTTACTTCTCTATAGCCATGGCAAAGATAAAATCATTTATCTTATTATTATTATTATTATTATTATGATAATGCCCAACATTATTAATAAATCAAGGAAAAAATAATCCTAAAATATTTTTTACTTAAAATTTCAAACTGATAGAAATAGGATTTTGCAAATGAGATTTTAATTAACATGTGCTCGACTTTGAGAAAATCCATTTCATTTGTATTTTAATTAGAATTATTAGTGGAATTGAAAAGGAAATTTACTTTGTTTAAATAACAGAAAACCTCATGATTCTGTAAATCGAGAAACATAATGAGTCACAATTCCGTAGCACTGAGAAACTAAATGTGAGAATTACACACGTATTTAAAGCCTGCACATAATTCAAACATGCAATAACCAAAAGTTGAGTAAAAATATGTAATGACTCCAAAATGCGTTTGGCTACTACTATTTGTATTGTGTTGTGTGATCTCACTACTTGCAAGTAAACCTTCAATTTGATTTTCATTTTATAATATAATAAACTACAAACATTTCTCATGGGTTTGTAAAAGAAAAAAATGCTCCTTACTCACGTTTGGCTGAAAGCAATAATAATATCTAATAAGAAAATACACTGACAATATAATAACACAAGAGAAGAAAACCAAAAGAATTCGAAGTGCTACATCATATACTTTCTCGCATCATTTGTAACGGTTGTGTAATATTATACTATTTGAACCTGCAAAAGTTATTCCAATCTGGCAGGGTTTTGATTATTTAAATCAAGTGAATTGTTAATTTAAATCAAATTATTCACAAAAAAGAAAAAAAGGAAAGGCCAATTAAAATCCAAAATATAATTTATTGTAAATTTTACAAAGATGGTTAAAAATTTTAAGGCGATGAAGAAAAGGATTACAAATTAAAACACTTAAAGTTTATATTTATCTATTAACTATATTAATAGCTTCTATTAATCAATTGTTTATGAAGAACACCGATTTTGCTGCTTATTCTGTTCCAAGGCGATTTTTTTTTTGTTTTGATTTTTTTTTAAACAATCATGAATTTTAGTAACCTTGTAAATTGGAAAAATATTGCATGTTTGAGCCCAGTTAGGGTCCATGAGAAAAGGGCACAATATGATCTAGCCTTTCACAATTGAACACTTCTCCTGCTGGATTAAAAGGAAAGTTGAAATTTTGTAATTATTATTTTGTAAGAGATTTAATAATAATTAGTCCATTGTTCTTATTCCAATTTACAAAATTGAAGAAAAATTTGAAGCAATTTTTGATGAAAATCTTCTTAATGTATTTTTTAAATGTCACTATTTCATTCAAAATTACACAAAAACTATTCATATTTTATGTAAATTGTACTTTACATTATTTAAATTTCTAAATTTGAAGAACAGATGTCATAAAGAAAACAATAATAAAGTCTAGACTACTGTAACTATATAGTGAATATACAGTTCCTCATCATTTGGGCTGAATAAGAGATATCAAAAAACAAAAAAGTATATTCTGTACACTATATTCATTTTAAATAGTGGTGCTACAGAATGATACAGACTTTCTCGTACTAGTTAGTTTTCTAATTTCTTTGGTACGGGCTAGCATTTCGGACTTGCCATGTACTCTTGCCAGCTGCCATCTTTCGACACTCAAAGTACATTTTTTTAAAAAATTTTCTCAATTTTTCGGTTTTCTAATTGAACCAAAATATTGCTAAAGAAGAGTAAAACCTCACCCTATTTGGTGATTTTCAATGAAAAATTTGGAGTGCTTTTTGAGAAAATGGCAATTACCACTGTAAAAAATTTGAAGCTCTTTATCACAGAAAACTTTTTGGTTTTCAAAAAACTTAATTTCAAGACATTTGAAGCACTTTAACTCACAAATAGAAAAATGTTTATAAAATGGCTGGAAACATGCACAGTAACAGGATGGGAGATATTCTCCCTCCTCCTCAAAATAAATAAATTTTTAAAAATTGTGTGTATGTGTGTATATAGTATATACCAAAATGAATTTTATGTCATCTTAAACAGAGCATTTATCACCATCCATTCAAAAAAATTGAAGGAAAAAAATTGAAGAAAATATTTGGGAGCTGTTTATGAGAAAATGGCATTTGAGCACTTCTGAAAATGCAGAATTTTAAGTTAATTTTCATAGAAAAATTTTAGGTTTGTGTGAAAACTTTATAAGACAATTGTTTGAAGCAGGTGTACTTGTAAATGTAATAATGTGAACAGATTGCCACTAATCTAAATATTAACGATGTGAGAGAGAAGTAAAAAAATTTCATTTTTGTAATTTTTGAAAAAACAAATAAATGTTGCTACATTGCATTAAGTGTCATCTTTAGACCTTAGATTTTTAAGACAAATGCCTATTTAGTTCCTTTAAGAGTTTGTGGAAATTAATTGCAGATATTTACGAACCATCGAAAACTAGATCTACTGAAAGCATCAAATAGTGCCTAAAATATCCTAAAATGGTGGATGATACCCATTTTAATATCTTTTTGCCTAAAACTGCCTAAAACAAGTAATTTTGAAGAATTATCGAATTTTAATAACTTATTTTTTTTAATTTGTTATACCAAACCTTAAAGATTTTCCAGAAGTTCCCAAACTGCAAATGTCCCCTGATCAAATGTCCAATTGACTATGCACTGAAATCTCTAACTCAACATATCAAATATAAGGAGCTCTGCAAGGCAATATAAAGAGAATGTTTCAAGCTCGTGTACAATTAGAACGCAGTTCTCAGGGAACTGCATTTATTGCCAGTGCAGGTGCGCTGTTAATAGGTTGAGAATGAACAGTAACAGGATGAATAAAATGAAAAGAAATGAAATGAAAGTGAATAAAATAATACACTTTTGTAAATGTAAAAATACTTGACTTTCCTGAAAAATAAAAAGGGCCTAATTCTTTCTTTTTGTGATCAGTTTTAGATGCCAGGAACATAACTTTTCATGTATAATGTTTTTATTCTGTGTTTAATAATTTTATAACTAATTTGAAGTGCCTAAAATATCACTTTTCTTACCTAATAGTGCGTAGTTTCATAATTATGTTACCTAAATTGAGGTGCCTAAATCGTCTCTTTCTTGTGTCTAAACTTCTGATGTCTAGTTGACTTGTAGAGTACATTTAGCACTATCCAAAAATTTGGTTTTAGAAAATCTTGTTTTTGTTATTTTCTAATACAGCACATATTGCATGCAATATTGCATGTAAACTACTAACATTTTTAAAAAAATGTCTATCTTCAATTTTAAAATAGTTAGAATAAGTTGAAAAAATTTCAAACTTTTGAAATTTTCAAAAATTCAGAGTAAACAATGAAAAACAGACATATGCTATCTTTATAAGTTTATATCTTTCTAATCTTATTTACTAAAATCTAAATTATATCTTTATAATCTTTATTTCTCTATTCTTTTAAATAATATAAAGAAAACATTTGGAGCTATTTTTGAGAAAATTGTGAAAATGTTCCTGTGGCATCATGTAGTTACCCCAAATTTCAAAGAATGTTTTTCAAAATCGCAAAGCTTAAGAGTTGAGCCATATCAATCAGAGAATATCCATTTTTGAAAATATCATAAGTTTGATTTAGCTGCTAGTGGTGTTCACAGATGGCTGTGTGGGCGGGCGAGTGGGCAGACAAACAGACAGACAGACGTTTTGAAGAAAAGGAAAAAGAAAAAATACTTTTTCAGTATTAGGATACCGAAAACGTGTATTTCTGTTGAAATCTCAAAATTGATTTTCCACAGCATTATATAATTTTCTCTATACTACATTTATTACTCCATATATATGTATGTATATGAGAAAGTAAAACTAAACATGTAGCAGTTTATATCATTAAATTGACGTGGATCTCAATGAACAATTCAAAAACCAAATATAATTTAATTAAGAAATAAAAAGCCCTGTATTTTTTAATGAAATGAAAGGCATCAAATGCATATCATGTAGATTCGTTAACGCAATTCTCAACATTGCCAACCTAATGAACTTCAAGAGAATTGTTTCTACCAAGAAGTAACTAAGTACTTCAAACTCAAAAGTAATACTTACAATCCAAAGGATTAACCAAACCACTGCTGGTCCAATCAAATTGAGCAGCTGGAACAGAATCCTGTAACAACAAATTAATTATGTGAGACGTACATTAATATTTCCATCATGATTATTTTACCTTTTTATTCATTAGCACATCTGTACAGCATTTTCAATATTGACAGTACATGGAAACTACTTGATTTGAAATTGGCTTTTTTTTTAAAATATTCTTTATTCGATACAAATGCTACTTTAACTGCAAAAACTTCAGACGATCTGTCTGAGCAATAGTTTTCAATATCAATGCACAATCAAAAGTAACCCAGATACATTGAGTAGAAGCTATTGAATGGCTAATTATCTTGAATCCCTAACTTGTTCAATCTTCAGCAATTTGCCCTGGTCAATCATTTTTAAAAATATTGTTTATACTCAGCAGATATTCTTAAGATTTTCCCAAGAACAGAAGTCAAGTTTTAAAGTTTTACCCCCCCCCCCTCATCCACATGTGATTGTTGAATGCTCTTAATGGCACCCCAAGCAAAAAATTTGTTGTCTTTGAGAAACAACTGCAACCCATTCATGCTGAACTTATCTAGGCTCTCTATCTTCCTTCATTCCCATAAAAGTTTGCAAAATGATATTTGAGGAAAGGACCTTTAATATGAAAAAAACACCATTCCAAATCATCAAAGTCTTAGCACCTTACTTGCCCTCGTATTTATTCATATTTCAGCCACCTCTTGCAAAAAGTCATCTAACTGCTTCCAGCACACAACATCCATTTACAAACATCATCTAAAAATTGACTTTTTGCTCAATAAGTAGCCAAAAATTTGTTTTTTAAACCTGAATTTATAGACTTAAATGACTTTCAACAGAATCTGTTCATTGCCATGGTACTAATGCTCAAAAGATTACATGTTACATGTTTGCTTCTATCCAATAAATAAACATTTTCCTTAAAATTCACAATCTATACACACAGCGTTTCCACAAACCTTTAAAAAGTTATTATAGCTTCAGGTAAAGAACCTTTTAAAATTAAATGATTTTTAATTTCACAGGGGCTCAAGTTAAATCAATGAGATTGGAGAACATGCGTTATGTAGTTTAGGTTCTTGTGTTATACATTGATGGATAGACAAGTGGAAGTTTTTGGAAAAGAAAAGAGAAATAAAAAATAACAGAAAAAAAAACAAGAAAAAGGAAAGAAAAAAAGAAGAAAAAATAATAACAACATTACAACCACACACACATCTGTTAGGTATCAGGGATCACCAAAGCATTTCCATCAAAATCTCATGAACAATTTTATGCAGCACTTACACAAGTTCCTCTTTTCTTAGTAAAATGGTTGGAAAAATCTACACCTTATCTTGCCACATGATATTCTGAACTCAGAATCAAAACAAATATTACAGGTCAAAGTACAACTTCGTGACTTCATTCTCTTTGGGATAGAAAAGATAATAGCTTTATTATTTGGAGGCACTCAATGAAACAATATTACACCAAGCACTGAGAAAGCAGAATGGTGACTGGCTCAAGCCAAGTAATGAAGGGTAAAAAATCATAGAGTGCCCATGACATTTTCAAAACTCTGTATGCTCTGCCTCAACAACAGAATTTGGGTATATTTCCTTGTTTTGTGAAAGCTGAACTTTAACAAAACTGTAAAATTAAACTGTGATAATTTGGAAACAAGTTCAAGTCAGTCCAAATGGTTGAAATCACTAGGGTGGAGTTACAATAGCAGTCCTGGGAAGAAGTCTTGCAAGTCCAGCTCCTGCTTGGGCATGATGTTTATTGGTGTGTTGTGGGATTATGAACATTCACATCCACCATGGATTACTTCACCTAAATTATCCCATCTTCCCTGGTCTGTGAAGTAGGAACCTGGATTGGAGCCAGGTACTTGCTACATATTGGCAGACAATTATGTAGTACCTGCCTTCTGTTGGTAAGTGTGTGTACTGGTGAAACAAAGTGGCTTGCATTCTCTTCAGCCCTATGAAACACAGATATGTGCTTCCTGGGTGCCACTTTGATGTTAGAATGGAGGTATCATGAAAATGTTAAGGTAGCCGCACCTGGAGGTTAGCTAGTCTCAGCTGACAGGAGTGTCTAAAAGCAGGCAGTGGTTCTTCAAAGTCTTGAAAAAAGCAATAGAGGAAAACAGATTTTATCTAGCAACATATTTAAATTTGTATTGTTTATTTTGATTAATAACAATAAGAAGAAAAATTTTCCGAGATTAACTATTAATCGCTCCCCGATTCCAAACTGAGCTTAGATTTTTCTACCATGTACAGTTGCTGTGATAAGACAGTGTCTTATTCAGTGACTGAGAAATATCCCAACAGTATAAAAGGCATTTTCAGGAACTGTTGCTAAGGAGAAACTAAGTTTTATTTATGTTGTCTCAGAAGAGATAAAATAATGATATTTATACAATACATTTATACAACATGGATACTCGAATAGTTAATGGAACTAGATAAACAGATGAAATCATTTAATGCTATTTGCAACACCAATGGTATGTTGTGAGCCCAATAACCATATTTATGGGTGTTACTTTAGTTGCAATTTTGCAGGTTTCTCACCAAAAAAGAAACATAAAACTGTGTAATTGAATAAGCTACGAGGGTTGCAACGAAAGTTTCGAGATACACAAAAACTAAGAGACTTAAAATAATTTTGATTACTATATTTTCTAAAAATACTCGCCACAACATTCTATACATCATTTTCCTCGAGTGCTAAAAGTTCACTTTTGTAGGCTTCAACAGCTTCTTCAGGACTTGAGAACCTGCTTCCTCGCATGCGTTTTGACTGTAGGAAATAGAAAATAATCACATGTCATTAGTTTAACCTCTGTTGGCTCCAGGAACTGAATTGTGAGGTTGGCCATGTGCGCTGACGCATTGTCATGGTGCAGGACGATTCCCCGCAGTCCTGTCTTCAGTCGTCGTTTTTGAAGCTTGGTGAAAACGTTAGGTAGACATATTCTTGTGTACCACAGAGCAGTAACAGTTCTTTGTTCTTTCAGTGGAACAGTTGCGACATGACTGCTTTTGGAAAAGAATGTTGCAACCATTTTCTTTCCGACGCTTTGAGACTGCTTAACTTTTGTTGGTGGATGGTGGGTGTTCATCAGGAAAAACCCACACAGTGGACTGGCGCTTATTTTCAGGATCGAACTGATAAATCCACATTTTGTCACCAGTAACTATGTCGGAAACGCGTCTAGAGTTGCCTCTTTCAAATCTTTTCAACATTTCTTCACACCATTCCACCATCGAGATGCAACTTTTCTGACTTGAAGATATTCGTGCAAGATTTTGGAAATGGCTGGCGATCCAATCTATAGGGATCCTTCAATGTCCTTAAATGTCATACGATTGTTTTCGCTCACACATTTTTCCACAGCAACAATGTTTTCTTCAGCCACTGCAGTCACCGGACGCCCGCTTCTCTCCTCGTCTTTCAGCAAAGTTCTGCCTCTTCTGAATTCTTGAAACCACCGAAAAATTGTTGCACGGGAAGGCGCAAGGTCCCCAAAGGCCCGCTGCAAATGATCAAGGCTTTCAGATTTGTTTATACCACTTTTAAAGTCATAAAGAATCGTTGCACGAAAGTGCTCTCTTGTCAGCTCCATTCTGATAACTGAATGCCCAATCAACAAAAATAATCAAGGTAGGTTTCTTAGTAACAGCAATAAGCCAAGCAAGTTCCTATTTGCACGCAATACTCAGAAAGGACACTGCTATCGACTCACATTCTTGGATGCCAAGAAGGTATTTAGGATGCTAAGAAGGCAAAGAGAATTTTCTAATGAGCAACAGTCGATCTAATTCAGAACTTAACATCGAATAACTGTGAACAGTTACACTTCACTTTTTTCTTTTTTTTCTCCTCGTTCTTAATCTTACCGTATCATTATACGCTGCAATGCATCTCTTCGCCCCTTGTCGAGCGCAGAGCGTAGAGTAATCTTCCATTATTATCTCGTATATATTTCTTTTTATGTTTGTCTCGTCTGTCGGTAGTCAAGAGGACCACCAGGTAGGATCTCCGCATAAGCACCTCCAACTACGTGCTCCTGCGTCACTACCCAGTGGCCAGAAATGGGAAAGGAATGAGGAAAGGGATAAGGTTTATGACACTTCACAGGGGGTTGGACTAGCCCTTGTGAAGCAGCCAAACTCGATTTGTTGGAACAAATTTCACATGAGATTCGACGGGAATCAAACCCAGACCTCAGTTGTGAAAGGTGTGCGACTTCGCTATGAGTCACGAGCGACCTGCCGCTTCAACTACTACTTAAATATTTGATGATAGCGATGGCTAAAGCTAATTACACAGCATTCCAGTATCTCTCTAAAAATATTCCATACATCAGAACAGCTTAAACGAAGAAAGAGAGCTTTTTGGGAACCCAAATCTGAGACTTTTTAAATGAAGCTCCACCTATGGAAACAATGACTGCTATAGAATAAGTTTCTGGTCGAGTTTTCAATGGGTGTTCCAAAAGATCCCAGGGGAAAACAAATCTTCACTTGATTTCATTAATGGAATCACACAACATCTGTGTACATATCAAAAAATGGATTGTAAAATACCATTTAAGTTAAAAAGTCTACATATATACTTTCTTTCCTGAAACCTCTAAGCCCTAGATGACAGAAGAAATAAACAACTGTTGTTGTATGTGTTCTTGGCAACAGAGTTTTGCAAATGCTCTTAGCTGAGCATGCAAGATAGGGCTTTTAACTAGGACATCAAAAATAATGTAGCAATTCTCTTGATTGACTGATAGTGCTTGCAAGCATGTTAAGGACTACAGTAATCAATTCCATAAGTGTAGTGCATGCTTTTTATTGCCGGAGGTGGCCATGGACTTTCTTTAATGGATGAAATCTGGAACTGACCTACATTCGGCTTGCATGGTTTTCCAACCAGGTATCAGCCACCAGCAGGAAACTGCTTCAACCAGGACAAGCTCTAAGCTCCCGCTGGACTCCCAACACATGGTAGTGTAGTGCATGTAGGTGTACGTGTGTAAGGGGAGAGGATACAACAAGGAAGTGGTAGGAAAGATTGCATGCAGTCCATAGCCGGTTTGTTAGGGTACTGCTCCGAACTTCGCTTGGTGGAGAAACCATGGAAAACTGTTGATCAGAGCAGCTGGCCACTTAAGTTCTCCTCCAGACAGCAGGTGAATTTCACCTAGCTATTTAGCTAATGCAGAAAATTCTGCCACCATTAGGACTCAAACCCTAGGTCATCCTGGTCAGAGGCATTCAAGTGACATTGTTTGAAGCCCTGACATACTTAAGCTGGTGCAATGCTCTCAAGATTTCAGAATGACTCCACGACGCCATATTACTATTGGATGTAATAGAAGGCTCATGAAGCAGTTCACAACAAATGTGTAAGCCCAACATATTTCTTAGCATGTTTTACATATGCGATTAAATTTTTTAATTTAAAAAAGGAAGAAATAAAAAAATCAAATTATTTAATAATTTCTGGTTTAGGTATTCAATATCAAAACAACTCATTTTGAAATAGTTCAAGAGCCGCAATATTTTCATGAAACCTTTTTTTTTTTTACTTACAACAGTGAAGTCAATGTTAAGTGATTAAGATTTGACCAGTTTCTACAAGAATGCTAGGAAATAGTTTTTAAGAATTAAAAATAAATACTTCCTTTTTGCCAGAGGCATCCAATAAAACAAAAGAATAGCTTAAAAGTATATAATAAAGTTTTAAAAAAAGAGTTTTCAATGTTTTTTTATTTCAGATTCATTGTCTTGCACAAATCTGACTTCACATTTTTATTGTGCTGAAAACCAGATCATAAAAATACTTATATTTTTCTCTGCCTCTGTCTCTCTCTTACCATTGGTTAAGAAATTGGTACACATCTAAGACAGTTGGTCATAATATATTCCTTGTTAACTGTTACGATACTAATTGTGTTAATAATTCATTATAAGTTAATAGTTACTGGAAATCGTTTAATAATATTTGAAATTGAAGTTGTTTTGCTGTTAATGGGTGCTTTATTTTCTTATTTCTCTTGTAAGCTACCTTGTGAGCATAAAGTCCTTTTGCACTGTGACATCATTGTGAAAAAAAGTCTTTTATGCACAGACAGGAAGCACTTATATGCATGCTGCTTTAAGTACAGACTAACTTCAAACACATGTAGCAGCACATAGAAACTCAGATTTTAAAAAGATCATAGGAAAAGAGTATTTAATACTAACAATTAAAAACAAAAATAAACCAACAAGTAGGTAACTCAATGCAATAAAGAAAAAGTCTAGAAAAGTGCTTTCTGGGAAATACTAGGTTTACCAGCCATTCTGATTTTTGAACTCTGTCTATCAGGACAGACTACTCCGATTTGTTTTCAAAGGTCCTGACATTTCAATATGTATCATCTATTTACTGATTAATTTAATTTTAATATTTTTCAAATAAAAATTTACAAAAATTAAATTGTGATAAAGAAAAAGTGATACTAGAAGTTAAACTCAGCGTTTCTAACTATAAGAACAATAAGTATGTCTTATTTTTATATTCGCACATTGGAATTCTTATATTTGCATGAGGAATATTGAAACAGATATTTAAAGAATTCTTAGTAATAAAGCTGCCTGTCATAAAATTTACCATAAAGTGCAGTAGTAACATACAAATTGATCTCTCTTCTATATTAGTACAACAACTTTGTACCCGATGTCATTAAAAACTAGTGGTGCCAAATCAGCACATACTTTCTCACCTTTAGTAATGGTTATGTAAAACTATTTATATCAAAATATCTCTCCGAATTAACACATCTCAGTCATCATTTTTTGTAAAACTTATTTGAAATCGTAGAACATTTGGTGCAAAAATTAAATAGCTCAAGCAATAGATTTTTTATTCAAAACTTTAAATGAAAATATATTTCTGGCATTGAATTCATTGTATAAGGTATGCAGTGTATTCACAAATATATCGGATGAGTTTTTAGCCTTACAATATTCTGTGCAAGCAGTCTGCAAGAAATTAAAATAATTAAATAATATGATACTGATAGTGTTGGCAAACAAATGCAAATTGATCAAAAATATACAACAGTAATTATTAAACACTCTGGTATTGTAATATTCTACAAATATATAAAAGTATTTACTTTATATTTATGTGAACGAAGGCAGCTATCATTATTGCTGCTGTTCTCAGTCTGTGTTACGTCAATGGGTTACAAATAACAATGGATGCTAATTCGTATGGGATACAAATTTTGCCAATTATCGTTGTTGATACCTAAAAATGCAAACGGATGGTAAAATACAATTAAAAATAATGTTTTATACTCATCAAAATTACTCTGTTTTTACATACATTACTCTCCATTCCCACATCATATGAAGCAAAGCAAAATCATTTATTCATTTTCACATTTAACACAAAGAACGCAATTTAAAATGAAATAACATACAAATTCTAACTTAGGTAGCATCCAACTGTGTAGCACCACCATTCACTGAACATTCACAAAGCGCAATGAATTGGGAGCGGGCTACTTGTGTCTGTGGCCAAATTACACAAAAATAATCATATTTTCAAAAAATTTAACGTAACCTTATTAGAAGATCTGTTTTTAATAAACACATTTCATTAAGAAAAAAACATTGTATCTTCATATTTATAGTTGTAGAAAGACGTTGAAAAAATTTTGATTTTCTTTAATTTTCAAAAAATCAGGGTTTTCAATCAACATGAGACCTGCACCATTCCTTAAGTATCCTATCCAACAACAAAATTTAATCTAAAATGATTAAGCCATTTTTTTGAAATTTTTGAAAATGTCCCATGGGCTTTATGTAAAGTACCCCCCAAAATTAAAATATTGGTTTCAAATTCAAGGGACCGCGACATCAGCCAGATCGATAGGGAAATATCAATTTTGGAGAAAATTGGCTGAATAGTTTAGCCGCTACGGTTATTCACAGACAGACCAACCACTGGATGGACAGACGTTTTGCCGTCATTTGATTTTTCGTTATCAAGGACATGGGTTCAAACATGGATTCCAGCTACACCACGTGTTAGAGCATGTTTTCTAAATTTAACATCTGGACTTATCCCCTTTCTCGTTCCCAGGCCCTGTAGGAAGAGTTTTTCTGCCGAAAATTCATTGTTTTTTCGCACAGCTTTAGGTAACCTTCTCTCTACCATAGTAGCGAGATAGTAAGTATTTGGACATTTTAGTATTAATGTTCTAACTTTTTGATCCAACGATCCTCATTTTTACTTTCTCGCACTTATTTCATAATAGTAGAAAGTTTCATAGAAGTATTGTAAAAATAAATGAATAAGAATTGAAAATAATGTAATTGTGCACTAGAAAACAGCAAATTTTCTCTTATTGTCAGGCCCTGGTAACAAAAGTAAATTGTTTCCTTTAACGTGTATAGTCAGATTCCTTGTTTTATGGGTCCTTGATACTGAAAAATCAACCAACTGCAAAACGTCTGTCTGTCTGCCTTTCTGACCGTTCGTCTGTGACCAACGATAGCGCCTAAACCATTCAGTCGATTTTTTTCCAAAATTGATATTACCCTATCAATCTGAATGACCTCAAGGCTTCACAAGTTTGAAATGGATATCTTGAATTTTGAGATTACTTTACAAGAAGCATACACATTTTCAAAATTTTCTCAAAAATAGCACCAAGTTTTTTGATTAAAATTTGTCTTTAGTATAAAGGATGCTTAAGAGAATGGTACCAATCTCATTTTAGTTGAAATCCTTGATTTTTCAAAAATCGCCAAGTTTTTTTCTCTTCTTTTTTGTAGTGACTTCCTACAACAACAATATTGAAGATATTTTTTCCTTCATGAAAACTTATTTCAAGATCTTATCTTTGAAGAGTCATGTACAATTCTTCAAAAATATGATAGTGTTTGTGAAATTTTGCATGAAAAACTGAAGATAGAAGACTTTTGCCTCAAACAAAATCTGTTCTAAAAAAATTTTCTGGTTGAAATGAATGCAAATTATTAAAAAAACATTCACCCAAAAACTGTTCCAAAATTTTTCATTAAATTTTTTCCACATATAAAACAAGGGAAGCTTAAAAGAATGGTAGATCTTCACTGATCTCTCTGAATTTTCGAAAATTACATGTTGGAAATATTGAGTTCAAACAATTAGATTTTTAGATTAATAGTTAGCATGACACCGTATGTTAGTGATGTTGCATGAGTACGTAAGCATGAGTTAACTTGGAGGACCTGAGTTTGAGTCTCGGTGTGGAAAAAAATGTTTACTGGTTGAAAACACATTGCAGATGCATGTAACAGTATAACATTCTGGAGCTGTTACCAATAATGCAAGAACGTATGTGCTGTTGAAGCACAGTAGTTTCGACTAGGTCTCTGTTACCCCCCTCTTCCCGTCTCCCATACACACACAGATTTACGTGCAAATGAAGTAGAAGGTGTGGAAAGAGACAAAATCACTATTGTTGAAGTGATATTGGATTATTCATCATAACCATCATCATGCACTGCAGGATGAAAGGCTTGAGTCCTGTTACTAGATATTTGGTTGAAAAGGCTATGTTACTGTATAAACAAGTGATTATTAATGTACTTTCATGTATTCCCTTTAGAAGCTATACATTGTATTCAGTGCAAATACTATCTCATGTTACATCCTTTTGTACAATCCCATATTTACATGTACCTCATTTCCAGAGGTTTCAGGACTCTCTGTGGGCGTGATCCTTGGTGATTCTTTGGAAGAAGATGGAACAGAAGGTGAAGGCTGAGTATTAGCACCATTTCCAGATGCACGAACTGGTTCCAGTGGACTGAATCCCAAATTGGCAGCAAATCTTGGCACTGACGCATTCCAGCGTGGACCAAACAACTACAATGATAACCACAAAATATGTAATAAAAATCTAAAAATATTTGTACGGATATTATTCAAGCACAAGCTCCTGCAGCTCAAAACTTACAATGTTACGTGAATCTATTCCAAGAGATGAAAGTAAAGCCTTGTTAGCTGTTGAACCTGACCACTGATATGTAAGAGCATGACTACTCTCAATTACACGAAGTTTGTCCCAGACTGGACTAACAGTATTCAAATACTCCATTAAAGGTTCAGATTCAACATGAAAAACCCCTCCTGCCATTTCCATGTCATTTGGAAACAAATCCTTAATCAAACTTTCTATCCTTTCCAGTAGCTGAAAAAAAACAGGACAACAAATGATAGTTCTTTTTTCCACATACAAATAAATGCCATGCTCTTGTGAAATCATCATTCGTCAATAGGTAAGACAGGAATGTGAATCCATTTTTCAATCAACAGAGAGTACACAATTTTTTTTTAAAAAAGGAATAATGTTAATATTTTGATACCTGTACTAACCGTCCATATGTGGTTTAATTTTTATAAAAATCTTTTAATACATTTTCTCTTTTAAATTTGAATGCCCCAGAATATCTGTTAGTTGATCACTAGGGTGTGGAATTTAATGATTGATTGATTTTTTCGTGTTTCCGGGCGCGTCAACTGCTTCGGTCATTAGTCCCGTTAGTGTAGTGCATGTTTTATCTCGGGAGATGGCGGTGATCTTCCCCCGCTGGATGGCAGATCCAGCGCCGACCTACCGTCGGCTAGTGGGGCTTCCCCCTAACCAGGACTCTCCCACCAATGGGGCACCGCCCAAATCGGGACAAGCTCTAAGCTCCCGACCGGTCTCCCGGAATATGTGGTAGTGTAGTGCATGTTAGTGTAAGTGTGTAAGGGGAGAGGATAGGACAAGGAAGAGGAAGGACAGATCGTGCGTGGTCAGTGGCCCGTTTGGTAGGGTACTGCTCCGGTATTCGCCTGGTGTTGATCAGAGAAACCACGGAAAACTATCGATCAGAGCAGCTGGCGGCTAGAATTCTCCTCCAGACAGCGACTGAATTCGACCTAGCTGAAAAGCTAGTATCGAAAATCCTCCGCCGTCAGGACTCAAACCTAGGACCTCCCGGTTAGAGGCGCTGCAGTGCGGAATTTAATGAAAGGTCTTTTTGTTCTTTTCATTGTAGAACAATGCCTTTTCGTACAGACATTAATTTTATGTTATGACAAAAGGAAATGACATTTTTATAAGACTTTTTTGCATTTTTCATTGATTTTGATTAATAAGTCATTTTTTTTACCTTTTCTTGTCTTTTTAAAGTATTTTCCTCTAATTTCATCGATTTTAATATAATTTTAATGGCACTTGCTTCAAATATTATTTACGAGATCCAACAAATTCTCTACAGAATTCCTGAGTAGCCTATCACTCAGAAATTGTAACGTCAGCTATTGTAAGTATGTATTCTAAGTTTCCTGTGACGCCTATAACCACCACTGGTTCAGTCTATTTTGCAATAAAGATGTAAAGATGGATATTTCCTGGCAAAGAACAGTTGAACTGAAAGTTTGCAAGCTGAGTTCTCTTAAATGAACAGAAGAAACTTCAATATATCAGTCACATATCCAACAGCTTGAGTTGTTCATCTGAACTGGTTTTGATCAAATTTTTTTACATCTTTTTCTTTCATTTTAGGGCACTTTTAAAAGATTATAAGAGCATTTTATTGATCATTTTAGGCAATGTTTTAGGTCCTCAAAATCCGCCCCTAACGATCAATGTATCCTACAAAGATGAAAGATACTGGCTTAACAGCAGATTATGCATTATTCATTTAGTTATTACAAAATTCAGCATAAGAAAATGCTATTTAATATAGTCTTTTCTGGAAAATAATTCTGCAAAATAATTTGTACATTTAGGTTACATTCTGTATTCACCAACATAATACCTAGTCATTATGGGAAAAACCTCCTTACACACCTTTTGAGGCACCTTTCCTTAATGTTTCATAAAAGGAAAGCTGCATGGTCATTAGTAAATGACGTAGATGTAAAGTGTATACTACATAATTTTGGGAAAATCATACATTGGAAGTTTTGGAAATACATACACGGCAGAAAGTAAAAACCTGTCTACATTTGGAAAACAAGAGAAATCCTTTCAACTCTTCCTTCTAATCTAACAGAGAGAAAACATATTTTCCTATAAATATCAGTATGTGCAATAATATTTTAGGACAACAAATGTATATTACAAAAATAATGAAATATTTATTTATGCTCGAAGATTTACGGGAAGACAATAATCTACATTTATTGTTCAGAAGCAAGGGAAGGGACTGTCAAAGGAAACTGAATGAAAATTGTATTCGGATTACAGGGGGGTGATTGTCTCAGAAGTTGTTAGTGGACTCTGATATTTGAGTACCTTGTCATTATCATCAGCAGAATGCATTTCATATGGATGAAATTCAGTTGTTTCAAAATCATCAAAATCTCCTAGTTCATCTAATGTTGTTTCTGCATCTGGAACTGGAACATCAGCCCAACTACTAGAAGCCGTTTTCTCTACTGTCTGTGACTCTGGAAAAAAAGACTGCAATGGCTCCGAGGCAGAGGCAAAATCTGCAAACTCATCGTCACTATGTTCATCAGTAGGGATATCCTGAAGTTGAGAAGTACATTCCTTTTCATCAGTTTTAACTACCAATTTATTGTGATAGTTCTTTCCATACGATTCAGTAGTTTTTTCAAAATCTCCAAATTCATCTCCATCAGCATCTAGCAACTCATGTTGGTCATGCTCAGCATTATCAATGTGGTGATTTTGTTCTGGAGCAACTGTGAAATCATCAGCAGTACCTTCTAATTTTAACTCAGTAGGATGGTTTTTTAACTGTCCACTGTTTTTACTCTCAACACTCACTTCAAGGTTATTTGTTGATATATTAAGTACATGCATGTTTGTTTGAATTGAAGCTTCTTCACAAGTAGACTGAAATTCTGAGAAATCATCAAAATTATCATCTTTTATGATTGTATCCAATTCTCTAGTAGTTCCAATTTGGTCCCTAACATCAACAGTTTCACTCTCATTGATTTCTCCCAAATTTGAGGCAGATTCCACTCTGTAAGACACAACTTCACAATTTTCAGCACTAACTGTAGCTTCTGAACCTATCAAATAATTGCTCACATTTTCTGCAACCTTGTTAGACATAACAATATTCATGTCCGAAGCAGAAAAATGTTTGAGAGCATTTTCTTCATTAAACGTTCTATTGTAATCTTCTCCCAACTTTCCTATTGTTTCGTCACTTTCACACGGCTCCTTTTCAAAATTTTCTACTCTCTCCCTACATGTAGAATTTAAAACTGGAGATAATCTGTCCACCTCTTCACCTTGAGGTAAAGGTGAGGTACCCTCACTAATCTGGCTTGCACTGCAAAGTCCTGAATCTGTTGTACCCGACACAACAGAATCCTGGCTAGTGTTATCTTGTTGGATTTCTCTGACTCGCATAATATCACATTTACCAGTTCTACTCTGGTCAGATTGATCACACTTATTGAACACTGGACATTCCACTTCTTCGTCATCATCAGTAGTTGTAGGATCTGAATCTCTCCCACAGGTTCCATTGTGCTTGACAGGAGTTAAATTGTCATCAGACTTCAATACTGTTTTACAGGCTTCTTCACTTAACTGTGATTGAACATCATTAGCATTAAGTGATGAAGGTATTGTTTTGTTAGTTTCCCATGACATATGTGCAACAGAATTGGACGGCTGAACATCTGAAAAGAAAATGAATGAGAAAATAAAGCATTACAAAACCAAAAAAACATTACTAGTCTGAACAGTTATAATTTCATCAAACAATTTGAACTTAATATTTTCAATAGTTACCTGAAACATATGACAAATTGGCAGATGCGAAATCCCCAAACTCATCATCTTCATCATCATCCATATTGTCATCCATTGGTGGTGGTGTGGATGACACCATAGGAGGTATGATGTTTGACATGTTGTCAACTTATAAGTACCTAAGTATTGAACCTAATCAAAAATTTATTGTCAACTCATTCCATAATATGTTATCTGCAAAAGAAAGGGGGGGTGTTATTAAAACAGTAACTATGTAAACAACAAAATCTGTTAAACACAGCTTAAATTCCCAAGTCTCGATATATACGTGAAGTGCAGGTGTACTACACAATACACCACGTCAGTGAGTCATGTGATGACTTTTATATAATGAAGGTGTACGAACTTCTCACACTTAGATATTTACACTTAAGAATTATTTAAGTTTTATAAATCACCGATACATGATTAGTAAGTGGGTTATGTCACTGTCACCCATATTAACGTCAACTAGATTCATTCCACTATCTGCCCGATCGATGTGGCATTCACTCCAATTTATTTCGCACAAAGTTAATATTCCTAGCTTAAAACACAAATATCGATCAGTCGCGAACCTTCATTATTTCTTGGGGGAAGTGTTGGATATTTTTCCTTCTTCCTAAAATGTCCACAAACTGATAGGTTTTTCTATATTTTCTCACCTGTACAGAGAATGATTACCTCACCCAGCTGCTCCATAGTCAATGGCAATGCCAATGCGCACAAGTTATCTTTTTATGCATTGCGCATCTCGCTTTGCAATCAGGACTTTTCGTCTAGCCGGAAAGAAAGTTTTCTCTTTTTTTCACAGAGGTTCATAAGAAACGATAGGAAAGTGTGAAGTCAACCGCAAATCTACAATTATAAAGAGAATATACTGTTTGAGATATAAAATTTGTTTCCAAGTAGAAACTGGCAGGAACTAGGGAACTGTAATGATCCGGTACTAATGATACACTGCAGTGTTCTAGCTTTGTTACCATGACAACAAACCTTCGAAACACGAATGCATGTTAAATTAGACAGCACCAGACAGTGCAAGACCCCATCGAACTGCTCGTGCGACAAGCATGTGTCTGTGTTTGGGTCCTACAGGATCTGGAAAAACTCTGTTGCTGAAAAAATTGCAAAACAAAGAGACAATAGATTTCACTTCGAATACGGTACCCACTGTGGGCACGAACCTAGTGACAATTAAATTAGAAAATCAAAAAGAATTAACAATCCGAGAAATAGGAGGTGCAATGGCACCTATCTGGAAGAACTACTATCAAGGAATCAATAAAATTATTTACGTTGTGGACACCAGTAATTTGTGTCAAATCGCTGCGGCGGGTGTACTTTTGTATAGTATTTTGGCTGAACCTTCCTTGAAGAGAACAAAGGTATTAATGATACACTTATTTTACACAAATAATTAAGAGAATTTTTAATTTCATTTATAATTTTTCTATTTTGTTGTAGATCTTTTTCTCTCATATTGCCTTTCAAATTATTACATTACAGTAAATATACTGAATATACATAGTTCTTAATTTTATAATTTTCTGAAACCAAATCTTATAGTACCATTTATTTATGCTCTTTGCACTTTTCAATGACTGTACTTTTATTATTATTTTATTATTATTATTATTATTATTATTATTATTATTATTATTATTATTATTATTATTATTATTATTATTATTATTATTATTATTATTATTATTATTATTATTATTACTGTTGTTGATACCATCATTATCTTTTAAAACTCTTTACACTGATTAACAGATACTTCTTGCTTTATCAAAAATGGATGTTTCTTACCGGCAAATGAGAAATGAAGCATTACTAATGCTCCAGTTGTCTCGATTAAAAGAGGAAATTTCACAAGAGATAACAGTCATAGAGACTAGTGCAATGACAGGTGCTGGAATTGATGATGTTTTAAAGTGGATACAAGGACAATATCCAAGGCAGGATCAAAAGAAAATGAAATAATTTCATTGTTTAGATTTTGCTTTAAATACAGCCTCTATGAATATTAAATAGAAATATGATGAGTTTACGTGTTATTGCACGTCATACGCAGTTTTAACTGTTTTTTGACGTAAAATAAATTAAATAATAAAATTGTTTGAATGAGTTTGGTGCATAAAAGTGATTGCAGAATGCTCACAAAACTTTCATAATACTGAGGAAATTATATTCATATGTCAATAATGATTGTATATATTAGTGTACAATACTTGTCATGTTGTTCTTTGAATTACAATATATTACTCTCATTTTTAAAAATCAATTTCAATTACTAATTATTTTGTAGACCTTATATTACCTTTACATTATCTTAAAAAACACACACACACACCAAAGACACCACACATTTGAGGTTTGGACTGTATATTCATCAGGGTTCAAAGTTGCATTCCAGATAATCACATAATACACTTACTTCTTGATAAATATATACATCAATAAGAATTCTATGATGACAAATTGGGAAATTATTATATGACTCTCTAGAAAACTGAAATGAAATGAATTTTGGGAGTAAAAATTACATAATATTGCTTTATTATTTGAAACTTACCATTGTGGTAACGATTGATTTTGTTGTCTTAGCTCTGAAGATTTTACAGATTTTACATTGATTAAATTTTGACAAACATAATTATATAACTGAAGAAACAGGAGAGTATTCGTTTTTGGTAAATGATTGGGATCCCCAAGATAATGACTCCTTCAATTTTTTGATTTGACTGTTAGTACAGTTAGCAAGTAGGCCTACGGGGGATTACCTGGAAAAACTTTTTCTTTGAATATGTTGTATGTATCCAGGCACTAGTTAAAAACCCCGAGTTTTCGCCCTAGACTGTGTGCTAACTCCAGGAGGCCCGAAAAAACGGTACTTTTTTTGTTTGTTCGTGTCTTTTTCTATAACTTTTTAAACTTAAGTCATGTAGAAAAATGATTCGATTTAATTTGAAAGAGGATAAAATTTTCCACAACTTTTGTATGAAACATTTTTTTAAAGCAATTACCAAGCGTCCTACAGCTTTTCAAAATAATGCTATTTTTTAATTTTCCAAAATGTGTGCAATAATACACGTGTTTATGATATTACTTGTGATATTAATATGTGCAAAAATACATATATTCGTGATAAAACAGTCACTTCTTTCCATAGTACGTCACACTCAGTTTTTAAGTGTTTTTGACGTAAAATAAAATTTAAAGCATAATAGTTATTTATGCATCAAGGACGTTAAGTAGATGTTTTTGCCCCGAAGGTGACTTCCAAACCCGACGGCCTCTGGCCCGTGGGGTTGGAAGTCGCCTGAGGGGCAAAAACATCTACTACTCACGCAACTTTTCTTGAACGATAAACCTTGCTTCCCCCTCCCTTGGACAATAAACAGTTGAAGGCAACCGCTCGCAGCGAGCACTAATGACAACATTCCAAGCATTAAAAACCTTGTTGGCGCGAAACAGAAGCTAGGCGAAGCTAGTTGCTTTCATAATCGAGAACTTCTGTTCAGATTTATTACCAATATCTAAAGAAATGGCAGAGGTAGGTCCTATCTACTGTCCCTGGTGTTGCCTACCCAGAGGGATGACCTCGCCGCACACATAGGTAAGACTTTGATTTTCCAGAGGTTGGCTTTACTGTAAATACTCTAGTGGCCAACTTTGTAACTAATACCCCCACTCCGCCCGCATTTCTTCAATCCATCGTTCAAGAAAAGTTCCGCGATTAGTAGTAGTAACGCCCGTGGTGCGTACAAAACTTTATGGTTTACTAGTTCGTTGCTTTTTAAACGAGAATTCGAAACATTTTATAATTTTTCTTGCGTCTAAAGTGAGAAGATGCATTGTAATCGTCATTTGTCAAAATGACGTCAGGTTTCTATTGCATAATTTTGGACTGATTTGTTCGTACATAATGAAAGAATATTGTGAAGTTCCTGCGGAAATTCTCGTAAAAGCTAACAAAACTACGGACAGTAATTTTCAGTAAAATTTCGACAAATATATGAAAACGTTTACGGTATATTCGAAAGTTATAATAGTTTAAATTGCGTTGATTGAAATTCAAAAAAATAAAGTATTACGTAATACTTAAGCTAACATCCCCTGCTCTGATATAAAGCAGGGCAATGCTGCCTCAAACACATTCACCCACCCGTAGCGTCATGAAATTTATGGATGACCACTTACTGATACAACAATTAACTTGGTGGATCTGAAAATTAAACTATCTCTTATATTGTAAGTATGATCCAATGGAGGATGTCTTTCATAAGTCATTTAGAGAGACATCAATAAATTGATAACTATTTTTATTTATGTATTTTATTTTACGTCAAAAAACAGTTAAAACTGCGTATGTCGGGCTATGGGGAGAAGTGAATTCTGTGCACATTTTCAAAATTCTGTGATCCCTACACTAAGTCATATACTACATGAATTTTTAATATTAAAAAAAAGCTCTCATGTAATAAAATCTATTTTAAAGGATAAATAAGCAATAAATTTTGGGCTCTTATCCATGATGTCCTTCGTCAAGGAATAATACCTCCTGCCACAACAACATGGAAACGATAATTTGAATAACTATATTTCCCAATGAATTCTAGAAGACTTGCACTGTTAATGAAGCTACATTTATGTCCAAAAGCAAAACAAGGGGCCATCTCAGCATTTGCTCAATGGATCAGGGAAACTGGACGAAAAACCTGATCGAGATGGTTTGTTTAATAGATTATTTTGACAAATAATTACCCAGGCAGCGCCGGATATTTACTTTGTATGTAAGTAAAAGACGACTATGTACTTTGCTTACGCAGTGCGTTGTTGATATAGTTCCGTTCTCGGTAATTCCAGAATTCGCCGGTTAATGTTTTCATTATCGATCATAGGTAGATAAAGTCCTTTGTAGGAAACGTTTCGAACCACACATCAGAATAAGGCCAGATCTGGACCGGTTGAAGTTCACATTTGCCAAAACGACGTGACTGGTGTGTGTGTGGAGTACGTTACAATGACGAGAAATAATAGATACTATGTGATAAACAGGAATCAGAACGCCGATGAGAAGTGTCTAAGGCTAGTGAGAGTAAAGATTTGAGAATTTTGTCTCGAACAGTCAGGCATATTACGAAAGGTGGACGAATTTATAATTAGTTCTACAGCACCGTCTTGTGAAGAACTACACGAATAGAGTGAACACATAATGTTGTATTTTACGATCTATTTTTTCACTAACCAAATTGTTTGATAAGAAATTATACGAAGGTAGAGAGGGATACATAGAGAAGAAAGTGAAAGCGATATACTATAATTGAATATTTGTTTATTTATTGTTTTCAATATATTTTACACATAATAACTTCTGTCTTATATTTACTTTCTCGTATACATACTAATCGCGCACCTTTTTCTTCATACTCCACAGCGGGGGGTGCGGGGAGAAGCGGGTTCTGTCCACGTCACGGCAGTGCAGGGCTGTCAACTTTATTGACAGAAAACTCGGAGTAATAACTCGTCTTTGAGTAGATAGCTATGAAAAACAACGGATGATTTTTTTAATTCTGAAGAAATAATTAATAGTTATAAAAATAATTGAGTAACAAGAAGGAACATGGTACGCATGAGAGACCGAAAACTAGGAAGTCCGCATTGGAAAGGAAGGTTGGAAGCACTGCAAACTGAGCCGTGACGTTCCGAGTGGAGCTCATATTTACTACCGGGCCGTGCTATGCCGGGCTGAGCGAGAACTAGCGAGCTCGAGGATCAAGAAAAAGTGCGAGCATAGTACTTATATACGAAATAATATATGTACTGTAGGAGCAGCGTATAAGCGACTCTGACAGTTCTCTCGCCACGTGCAGCGGTTCGTCATGTGACCTGCTCTGAAGCAATCAGCGTGCGAGGATTTGTTTACTTTTTCGCAGCCAGGGTTCAGCGTTGCCGCTAATCTGACTCATAGAAAGTTGCTTGAGAAGCGTGCAGATTCCTGTCATCAACAGTGGTTCGTTGTCTACACCGGGCATGACCAGAAAGAAAAAAATATTTTTTACAGATGGATAATTTTCAAATGGATGCCATAAGACGGCACGTCTACACGTATTACCAGAAAAAAAGAGTATCCCTCTCGAAAAAATTGACAGTCTTACTGACAGTGATCTATTCTGGCAGCAAAAGTAGCTTTTCTATTGAATTATAGAGTCTCGGGTTCAAATGGAAGAGCTTTTCTGGAAGAAAAGTATTATTAGAGAGAGTAGATATTGTTGCCTGGAGATGCCGAATTTTTTAGAGAAGCAGTGAAACTGGAACCCGAAAAAATCGTTTGGCTTGACGAAACTTGGGTGAAAGCAACTCATACAAAGAAAATAGGATGGACCGACGATACAGTTCAAGATACTATGCCAATACCTACTGGAAATGGGGTCTTCTTATTCTAGCGCACGCAGGAACTGCTGATGGTTTTATTGTTGGAGGAATGCTTCTCTTCATTTAAAAAAAGACCATGGATTATAACGAGGAGAATGCTACAAAATTTAAAGATTGGTTTGTTTCTTTACTGCCTGCAACGCCTGTAAATTCTACTACAATAATGGATAATGTACCTTATCATTTTTTGCAATTAAACAAAGCTCCCACCACTTCTTCAAGAAAGCAAGACATTAATTGGCTAAGAAAGAATGGAGTAATACTTAAAGAGGAATAAAAGAAGGCAGAACTTCTGGAAACTTAAAATACATAAACCAAGTCGCATACAATATGAAATAGACGATATTGCAGAAAAACACGGACATAAAGTTCTGCGACTACCACCATACTATTGCAACTTCAACGCCATATAGTATATTTGGGCTCAAATCAAAGGGTATGTTGCAGAGAATAATAAGGATTTTAAACTGAGTAGCGTTGAAAAACTCACACGCGAGGCAGTTCTCAACCCTTCAGATATCACGCGGAAAGATGTAGTAAAAAGCACTTAGCAGGAAATAAAAATGTCGTGGACGCAAGGTCTGCAAGATGAAAATGTTGAATTGGTAATATCATTAGGAAATGATGGTGATAGCAGCAGCAGTGAAAGTGAGGAAATAATTGTGTCTTCAGACTCAGAGGATCTCGGTGTGCGTCCATTGCCTGCGGAATAGAGGATGAAGCCATCCGTAGCTGACGCATCAAGTTTTCAACGAGAAGGGTCGGCTAAAGCGAAGTTTATGAACATGGTATCAAAACGTGTTATCGCTTGTTGGTAAGTATTAATGTTTGAGATTTCATTTATCTGACGTGTAGGTGGTGCCACGTGCGTAGTAATGTGTGGCAACAGCGCATCGAACTCTCATAGTCGCTTAAACGCTGCCCCTACTGTAGCGCTCCAAGTGGTCAGTAAGCTGGTCACGCCCTCATAGCATAGCTTATGTATGCTAGATCAAGAATTTGACATTGTAATTATATTGTTTCGAAAATCTAATTCGCATTCTAGTTCAATTTTATCATTTGCTGTTATTAATGAAAGCTTAAAAGTATACAAACCTAAGATCAATGTCTAATCAAAATCAACGGAAACAGCTATATTTTCTTTTCTTAAAGATGTCGCCTCATCATTGGATCAAAACGAGGCACCTATTGGATTATTTTTAGATCTCTCAAAAGCTTTTGACGTCATTGATCATAACATTTTACTTTCCAAATTACCTTCATATGGAATTCGTGGTATTGCTCTAGATTGGTTATGTTCGTACCTTAAACAACGATCTCAGAGAGTTGAAATACCTTACTGGAATGATGGAACATTACGTACGCACCTTTCCGACTCTTTGCCCGTTGCATGTGGAGTTCCTCAAGGATCGATTTTAGGCCCTATTCTGTTCCTACTTTACGTAAACGATATGCCCTCGACGATTCGAAACGGAAGAACGGTTCTCTTTGCGGATGATACGAACATCCTTTGCAATAAAGAAACAGTAAATAGTACAATATCAGATGTTTCAAATTGGTTCCGAAATAACAAATTAATAGTGAACGAAAAGAAAACGGTTTTAATGCAGTTTTCCATTTCAAATAAACAATTCTGTGCCCCATTGAAAATGAACAGTGTACCATTGACTGATGTTAGTAAACTAAAGGAACGTCCATTTAAATGAATTGAACACAAAATTAAGTTCATTATGCTCGCGTTCAGAATTCTTCAATTCAGTCAGCCTTCATACTGCTCGTTGTGTATATTTCGCGAATGTTCATTCCTGCCTGAGATATGGCATAATATTCTGGGGAAATACATCTTATAGCTCCCAGACTTTTAGATTACAAAAACGAATTGTACGAATAATAACCAAATCCCACCCACGTGATTCATGTAAGCCTCTCTTCATTAATCTAGGAATTCTACCATTACCGTGTCTTTTTATTTACGAATCAGTGGTGTTTGTCAAAAATGACTTGCTCAAGGGCGGGAATATATTTTCAGAAAATGCCGAAGTCTATTACTATAACACTCGACGTAGAAATCATATTCATCAGGTGACAGTATCAACAGCTCATTACAAAATTCACATACAATACATGTACATTATTTTACAACACTTTGCCAGATGACATTAAACGATTAAATTCAATAGAAAAGTTTAAATCCCAAGTGAAATCGTTTCTGCTGCATAACTGTTTCTATACAATTAGAGACTATACTGAGCATCACAAGAAAAGTAACATTAATTTTAACGATGATACATAATGCATTATTTACCATTTGGACTGTATAAATGAGTATAAACAACCTGTAACAAGTATTGTACTGCAGCCTCCGAGTCAATGACCCCCATCTCGATCAGGTTTTTCGTCCAGTTTCCCTGATCCATTGAGCAAATGCTGAGATGGCCCCTTGTTTTGCTTCTGGACATAAATGTAACTTCATTATCTGTGCACGTCTTCTAGAATTCATTGGGAAATATAGTTATTCAAATTATCGTTTCCATGTTGTTGCGACAGGAAGTATTATTCCTTGACGAAGGACATCATGGATAAGAGCCCAAAATTTATTGCTTATTTATCCTTTAAAATAGATTTTATTACATGAGAGATTTTTTTAATTTTCAAAATTTAAGTAGTAATGACTCAGTGTAGGGATCACAGAATTTTGAAAATGTGCACAGTATTCACTTCTCCCCATAGCACGTCATACGCAGTTTCAACTGTTTTTTTGACTTAAAATAAATAAATAAAAGGTCATCTGCATTGTCTTGGTTTCATTTATTTGGAGGTCGTTTTCTTCCGCCTATGCTTCTAAATTATCTATGGCTTGTCGGAGGCTTGTCAGGCTGGTTGAGCCTAGCACCATGTCGTCTGCATACATGTGTGATGCTTCTCGATTGTGCTCTGTTATCCTTGTTATGTCTGCGGTTAGTATGTTAAATAGAATGGGGCTTATTGGGTCTCCCTGCATTACTCCATTTGTTTGAACGATGTCTTTAGAGAAACACACTCCTCATTATGTTTACTGTGTTGTAGGCCAAAACATTATCTAGTATTCTTGTGATGTTGTGCTTTGCTCCTCTCATGTGTGCGAGCTTTTCCAATACCCTTTTTCTGTTCAGGAGGTCAAATGCCTTTGTGTATCAATAAGACTGCGTAGTACTTTCCTTTTGGCTGTTTCAGGGCTTCTTCTATTTCGTCTAATAAATTTCCGATCGCCTGGAGGGTTTTCTCTGTTTCCTGAATCCGTATTGTTGTTCCGGATTGTTGGTCTTTGCGTCCCTTTTTCCTTTGTATAATAATTTTGTGGTGGATTTTCTCTATGCTTCCGGTATTTCTCCGTTTTCCATGCATTTGTTGAACATCTCTGTCCACGTTTCTATTAACTGTTTTTCCGTAGCTTTGATATGTTCATTGTATAATCTATTTGGGCCAGCCGCTTTCTTGTTTCTTGTCTTGATTATTATTTTCTCACTTCTTTAGTGAATTGAATGATGTTTTCTGTTTCTACGTTTGAGGTTATGTGTTTAGCGTTTAGGATGTCGGACTAGTGGTTTTCCCATGTGCTCATTTGAATTGTTGAGCCTTGTTTATTTCTTTTGCAGGGCAGTGCATTGAATGGGTTTCTTGATGCATCCTCCGCTATTTGCATCGCTTCTTTTTCTATGTGGACTTTCCTTCTTTCTTTTAGTAATTTCTTGTACTCTCTCCTCTTTTTTGAGTAGATTTCAAGGTCTTCGATTGAGTTTTGGGTTTTACTTGCTTGTAGCACTCTTTAGAGCGATGGCGGTTGCTTCCAGGTTGTTATTTCTTTTTGAATTTGTATGGTTTTAGAGCTTAGCGTTTCCAGGATTTCCGTGTTGATTTTCCTTGTAAATCTTTGATTTGTTGTGCCTATGTGAGATTGTAGTCCTGATTTTTTCAACATTAATGTAGTTTTGATCGGTATGTGCTTTCTGAGAGGTGTGATTGTTGATGTCCATAGTGCCTCTTGGGTTTTGGGTATTAGGTCCCTTCCTTTGATGAGTACAAGATCTATTGCGCTGGAGCCATTATGAGCGAAATAAGTCTTGAAGTCATTTCTGTTTACTAGTTTGAAGCCATTTTCCGCCATTAGGTCTATTTCTGTTTTGGTCTTGTGATCAGGTTTATGCAGTCTGCAGTTGAGATCTCCTGCGATAATAACGTTTTGTTATTGCTCCACATAGTTAATTATTGTAGAAATTGTTTCCGTTACTACTTCCAGCGATGCTTGGGGTTGTATATATAGGCCAACTAGGTTATTTGCGTTGAGATGATGTGTAATACACACTGTGTAGTATGTTTTACTTTGGCGATGCGGTGGTTGTATAGATATGATACTTCTCCATAGGGTCTCCCTTTTTCTTTTTGTTTTGCTTAACGCATGTACGTTGTAAAACCCCTGAATGTCTAATTTGTATGGTGTATGAAAATAAAATTGTCTTACATCAGGGAGTCATACACCGTGGTGAACGAATGTAACAAAGATAACCAAGGAATAATCTGTTTGATGATTGTTCGCCATTTGTGAACACGCTCTGATGCTTTGAATAGAGAAAGCCGTTTAGTTGTGATTTCTGTGAGCGCGGGAATGAAAGAAGATGCAATCATTTGTTATGATTTCTAGTGTTTCTAGTGTGAAATCTTCTTCGATATATCGTCACTGTGATCAATGTTTATTTTTTCGTGTTCGAGAATTGTCTAATCTCAATTAGATGACGTAAGTTAATGTGATTTTGAGGTATTAATATTAATTTTGAAGTGAACATTGGAAAATTGTGAAGTTTCTGTTTGTTGCTACCAATACGGTTACGTATTCAAATGTATAAGGAATTTTCATATTTACAATTACTAGTAAATGAAAACTTCGCCGTTGTGTATGTTTTTAGTAATTACGACTCTTGAAGGAAAAGGGGAAATTTGAGCACTTGTACTATATCTGTATATTAATGTCACATCGTAATCGTTGATGTCATTTTATACAAAAAAATGATTCTGTGGTCAATGTACGTTTTATACATGTGCATATTTTAGGAGTAAATTCAATGCCTCATTGTATAATATCCAATTTGTAATTGGTTTTTTCCTTGAAATCTTATGTCAATTGTGCTTAGTTTCTCCTGAAAAGTAGAAATGCATTGTATAATGGTGAATAGTGTGAATGATTTGAAATTGTATTTAATATAATTGCACATATTTACTGTTTCCATTGTTTGATTTAAGAATTTTCTTCATGTTTCAGAATGGTTCGAGCACAGCGAAAACGTGTTAAAAAACCAACAAATACCACCCGTGGTATTCCGTGTCGTGACAGTGGGGAGCAAAGCAGCCAAGAGGACAAGAAATTAAATATCAGGTGGAAAAGTGCAGATAAATCTGTAACGGGGAAATTTATTAAGCGTCAATCAGTGCATAATTTGAAAAAAGCTGTTGTATTGTTGGAAGATATTGCAGTTAATTCATCACTTGTTTCTAAAAGGAATGTACTGGGTGATAAAACCAATTATTCACCAATGTCGCCTATAAATCAAAAGCAAAACAGATCAACAGATGAAAAAAGTCATCAGAAAATGTCTTGCAACTTACCAGGAGAGATATCCGAAGGAAGATCACCGTATAAGTTATCTGACAGTAGGAATATACTTTGTGCTAAAAAGTCCCCTTTGGAAGTGATATCTTCTGAGGGAAATCTTCAGAATCAGCCAAAATCATCACAGTTCTCTGAAAAGTGTATTTATACAAAAGTACAAAGAGAGACATTGAGAAACAAAATGATGCCTCTTGAAGAAAAATTGGCTCAGTATGAGTTTGAAGTTGATGAAAATGAGTGTGTGGTGAAAAAGAAAAAAAAGAAAAATGTTAAACACAGGAAGAAAGTAAAGTCCAAAGAGGTATATTGTCCTCCATCAAAAGTTTTCCAAAAAATATTCCAAGCTGGTGTCGAAGAAGCAGAAGAGAAAATTAAGGCAAAACCGAAAAATGTTGGAAATGTTGTTCAACCTAAATTTGACTTTTCGTCTGAAGATAACTGCACAGAACAGACAATAGGCTGTGAAGTTCAAGATAATTCCTTGTCTCCTCTTGTTCCTCCATCCAATAGGAAAAGTTTGAGATCTTTTTCTGAAAATTTATGTTCTGATGGAAGGCCAGATAGTCGAATTGAGAAAAGGAATATTGAATCAGGGAAAGTTAACACTGTTGCAAAGAACACCATACACAATACAAGTTTATGTGGAAAATCTCTTCGTAATTTGGATCATGATGTTAGTGTAGTTACTGGTACTCCAAAAGTAATGCCCACTGCTAACACCATACACAATACAAGTTTATGTGGAAAATCTCTTCGTAATTTGGATCATGATGTTAGTGTAGTTACTGGTACTCCAAAAGTAATGCGCACTGCTAACACCATACACAATACAAGTTTATGTGGAAAATCTCTTCGTAATTTGGATCATGATGTTAGTGTAGTTACTGGTACTCCAAAAGTAATGCCCACTGCTAACACCATACACAATACAAGTTTATGTGGAAAATCTCTTCATAATTTGGATCATGATGTTAGTGTAGTTACTTGTACTCCAAAAGTAATGCATACTGCTAAGAACAGGTGTAATAATAAAAGTGACTTATTCAAATATCCAAATCAACAGTTGGCTTCATCATTTGGTTTTCAGAGTTGAATACTGTTAACTCCTGTCTTCCAGAGTACTCCACTGAACAGAAATTGCCAAGCAGCAATGAATGTCTCCCTCTCTGCGAATGAGTGTTCTGTGAATCATTCTGTTAATTGGATTAAGAGAGTTTCTGTTGTACCTCGTGAAAGTGGTGGTGTTAATAATTCATGTGAAAATGTGTTGGCAGAAAACTGGAGTGTTGATAATTGTTTTGGTTTTGATGATGTTGGTGAAGAGCCCGTTGAGTTACCTCCACTTACAGACCTTTCTTTAAAGCAAAGATTGAGAAATAATTCCCCAGTGAACAAAACCAACTCGTCTTCAAAAAAAAGGAAATGGTGCCGACGTAAGGGAAAGGAAAATGAAAGTTCTCCTCTAGTTAAAAGGAGGCCTGGATTAACTGCATTAGTTTCACCTAAAACGTCATTCAAACTTGATATTACAGATAAATATTCTTCTTCAGTAATGAATAAATCTAATGCAAGCATAAATACTTCAACACAGGAATGTTCTGAAAGAGATTTAGAAACTTCAGTAGCTGATAATCCATCTTCTCCTGTAGCAGCAGGTCTGTCACCATTTTCAAAACCCCTGAAGCAGACCAAATTGGATTTTCTAGCTGTTGAATCTAATACTTCCACCTGTGAGACACCTAAAAAAGATGATGAGGAATCCCCTTTACTATTCAAGGAACTAGATGATAAAACTCCTATTCATTTCAAACAGGTGAGATTTTATTTTTTTGCAAATAGTGCATGTGGAATTATCAAAAGAAACAATTGTCAAGTATTTGAAGCAATAAGGTGTTATGTGATGTATGTTTAAAATACCTTTTTTGTGTTAGTGTTCAGATCATTTGGTTCCCATTTAGTTTTGTGTGCTTTGTGGCTTCCCTGATTTTGCCATGTACACGTAATAACAATCTTCAAGCTTGCTATTTAAAGTCAGTGTTCCTGTCATAGTTCAAATAAAATTTGTCTATCGTCTGACATGGAAGAGGGGGATCTGTTATCCAATCAGAGGCTTCAAATTCTGATGATGTCACTGCAGAGTTACTGATACTTATTAAGAAAAAAATTACATCAACAAGCACAAAGTAACTGCAAATTGATGAGCGCCATTTAGCACCATTACTTGTTTGGTTATGCATCGTGTGTGTGGTTCTCTGGTGTTTACTGTTGGGTGCTTTCATTGTGATTTGTTTCTTATTACTGCTCCTGTTGTGATCTGATGCAAGAACGACCACATGTCTGACACCAGAGTAAGTGGTAGCGTCGCTCTACCCCATCCCCAGTTGTCAAATTGTCATCCCCAGTAGACAAATATTATTTGGACAATACAAATATGATTGTTGGATGATTTAATTTATCCTTGTTGCTACCAAGTCTGAATGAAACAACTCTGAAATGAAGGGAAAAGGGCAATATTAACTTTTTGGTGGAAGTATACATCTAGCATATGGCAAGGGTGATGAAACGTGATAATACCATGGCGTAAGTATTATTACACCATGGGTAATACTATCTCTTTGAGGGAACATCTATTAAGCCCAATGAAGACTGGTATAGAAAAACTGATTAAAGTAGGGAACACGGTACACCCTTAGAGAAGTGTGGTGAGGGGGGGGGCAAGGAGGGGAGTCACCTTAAGCCCTCCCTCAAATTATACTACGCGCTCTGATAGAAATGAGTAAAACTTACCGATAGACAATTTTCATGGCTCTCCCTTAATATATGTTGTCCCTACTGCATTTTAATGCCAAATTACTTCCAAAGGCAAGTTTTTTCACTTCGCACGCCCAGATCCAAGTCACGGTGAGGCTCAGGCTACGCCTTCGTGATCACTATAAACATCCTTGAGTCTATCCACCGCATAATTACCAATTCATTTTTATAAGAAAGCACTTTATAAGAAAACCTCGAGAATTCAAACTGCGTAGTTGCAAACACGTTTGAAAGAAAGAACACTACAAGGTTTATCACACCAGCACACCATCCATATAGTTAAAAATAAATAGCAGTACTATTTAGTAATAGAGCTTCGGCAAGAAACGGGTGAAATTTCCTCCCTTTATAATCGCCTAACCACCCCCCGTGGATTCCCCCTTCACCAGAGCGGCGTGAAGTGCCGGTTTAAACAACTTCCTTAGGTTGGACCGTGTTCCAGACTTCAAGGACGATTTTTGTTGAATTATGAAAATGTAACAAAGAAGTTCTTTTCCAATTTTGAATTTATGGCAAAAGAGTTGGGGGGAAAATTACACACTTGAGATAGGAATTTGTGTGATATAATTTTATTTGTTAATTGAAAAATAAACAATATGTGACTTTTCGCAATATTTTAATTTTGGATCACTTTTTAGACAAGTTGCTTTACAGAAGACCAAAATTTCAAATAATTTCAGTAAGTAATACCGCTCTTGAAAAAATTATCCCAAAGTGAATGTATGTTACACCAGGTATCGTAAGCATTTTGACATTAATTGCAGGCGATAACTTCTTTTGCCGATTTCTCAATTACTATAACCAGGGCTTGATTTCTGACAGAACGGCGTTCCGGTACCTTGGGAATAATTATTAAATTATATTATAAATATATAATTATTTCTGTTAAATTAATAAGTAATTTGGGGATGTTCCAGGACCTAAAATTTTATAAATGAAGCACTAGCTATAACAATTTAAGACTGTTTTTTCTAATAGTTTCAAAAATCATAATGTACCCTTATGTCTACCATTGTCATATTTCATACTAACTGCATGCCAACTGGACTTAATGATCCCATGTGTGTACGACCTGAAGTTTTTAAAGAGTACTGCACATGAAATTGTTTTGATTTCTATGAAATGTGGACATTTGTGCATGAATTCAAAGAAATTCAAACAAAATCAAACAAACCGTGCCCAAAATGTGCTAAGTGCTATAGATAGCTCACATACAAGAAAAGTTCCTGTAAGAATAAACAGTTCTGTTTCTTGAACTATTAGAAAGGATTTTAGTGTTAAGTGTGGAATTTTTCTTCTGAATGTACACTTTTAAATAATTCTTTTGGGGATAACTAGAGAGCCCACATGACATTGAATATTTTGAAGTGAATAACTGTAGATGAAAATCCGGAAACTGCAGACCGGAAAGCTATTGAGAATTATACATATTTACTTTAAATTATGAAGGTGAATGAGAGATGGTTAGATAAATTGAACCAATGACTTTAAAAATGTGATTCTGTAAAATTCTTGATTGATTGCAGTTAGTACCTTTCCTACACAGTCTTGCTTTCTCTCCCACCCTTATCCCGGCTTTCTTAATGATACCAAGTTTAACCTGAAAGAAATGATGATGTTTCGAAGATTCAGTGAGGTACGATGATTAGAAAAAAAATTTTTTTTTTTTTAATATTACTGATTTATATCAAAATTATCAATTTTTCAAAATGTTAAAATAAATATTCATTGTTATGTTAATTTCAAGGAATTAAGAATTATTCAGGAAAGTGAATGTCTATACAGGGTCTCCAGTGAGGAAACAACGAAACTTCGAAGATAAGCTCTTAAAAAACATTAACAAAAAAGCAGTTGAATTGGATAAATTGGGTGCTTTTTATTTCTGTGATAGTTTTTCTTTATGAACAAATATATTCATTTCTTTTGTAAATAATAAACAGTTTACATGTTTCTGGAGTTTTTATATGCTTCTGAAATGCAAATTTTTGCCTAAAAGTATTTTTTCAAACCAACTTTTGGGTGCTTATTGCAGCTCAGCCAATTGGAATGTCAAAGGAGTTTATTAGACAAAATAGGGTAAATGGTACAGTGATTGACCACTCCAACTATAATTGGGGTATCGCTTGTTCTAACACCGTTTTCTAATATTTTGCTTTTAAATGACGAGAAGGGACGCTTTCTGAGTGTTATGGAATATTTACTTAGACCGCAAGAGAGCAACTGTTGCCAATATGATGGATGCTTGCTAACAGTCCGGTCTGTGTGTTAATTGTAGGTAAAGATTTCTTACGATTTTCTTAGAAACCTGATATTCAAAAGTGCTGTTTGTTGATTACGGCAGTAAGTAAATTACAATATCTCAGAAAGCACAAATCTTATTGAGTGACAATGATATCAGCTGTAAATGAGAAGCCTAGCTTAGCATATTTAGTGGCATGGGGGGGGGGTATTTAGTGGCCAATGACTATCTGATAGTGTGTGGATTGTGTTATTGGCCACTCTGCTAGTAATTGTTGACACACTGTTTTTAATCATAGTTTAGTATTATTGCACTTAAGTTATTCTGGTGTGGACCTGAAATAAGTGATCTTACAATGCCAGAGAAGCGGAAGCAAGAGTATGATGCAGGAGCTATGGCAAATGCCATCAAATGTGTTAAAAATAACGGTTAATCTGTGTTTTCTGCTGCAAAATCATTTAGTGTTCCCAAAACAAGTTTGCAGTATTGTTGAAATAATCCAGATAACAAAACAGCTCTAGGTCCTGATACTGCTTTATCTAAAGAAGAAGTTAGCCTAGTTAGGTGTATATTTGAACAAGCCAGCAAAAGGTTTTCAAGGAAGAAAGATGATGTGTAGAGTAGCGTTCAGCAATTTTTAGCTGCTAAATCAAGGTCCAATCTGTTCAACAACAACAGTCTAGGAGAAGGCTAGTTCAAGCCTTTTTTAAGAAGACATCCCATAATCACTACATGGACAATAGATGCAGTTACAGCCACTTGTTCGTATGTCAAACATCAAAATGTGATATGAAGAAGTTATAGGGTTCATCGAGGGAAGCAACTTGGATAACGAAATAAATGATACTACAAGGCTGTTTTGGAGAACGGATGGAAGACAAGTGAAGTATTCTACGAATATATTCGATACGTATTCCATCCATTTCTATTTCAAAAAAAGCCATCACACTCCTTGTGATTCTATTTGTAGGTGGCCAGAAGATTTATTTGAATTAGATATTTTAATTTTCCCAAACAGCACTTATATAAAATATTAAAGTTATATTTAATCTGTATCTTACAAAATGTGTTTTCATGGGTAATTTAATGAATTAAATATATCGTTTTCCTAGGTGTTTGTGTTAGAAATAATTGAGTGGCCAATCACTGTACAAAATGAGGTTTTTACTAAAAAAATTATTAATTACCTGATGTTCATTTTTCGATGAAAATTTCGGTTAGGAGAAGTAAAAGGATCATTAGACATTAGAAAGTTCTTAGCAAATTTTCAAAATTTTTATTTTCAAATGAGTTAATGCTATCACAACTCTTTAAGTGGCCAATCACTGTACCATTTACCCTATGTTTAAAATTGTCGTAAGAGCTTATTTTCGAAGTTTCATTGTTTCTTCCCTGGACATTCTGGATATATGGATAATGTAGATAAATACTGAATTTCGACAAGGGGTTCATCAAGGTGAACTATGCTTCTTGCGGGAAGAAATGGCCTCTAGAGTTAAACAATGCCCTCATATGGGTTGATTATTATTATTATTATTTATTAATAACTAAACTTAACCAAAAATCTTTCTTTGGCACAAATCTCACATATATTTTGTTTTAAACTTTAAGTATAGTTAATATAGTTTTTGAAAACTCAACCATGTTACCAGATGTGTGAAATTGAATTTTCATGCAATAGTTCTGAACAAAATAATATAAATATTTATATTCAATACATTAAAACACCAAAATTTCCTGAGCTGCTTTGAAAGTCCCCTTTCACATTGGAGCAACTGACTCAATAGCTACCCTCCCTCTTAATGTATTCATAATTATATCAATTATTAATTAAATATATCAATATAATCATAATTAATCAAATATAATTATTCAAATTAATATTATTTAATTAATAATAATATTAATAAATAAATTATGTATTAATTATATTATATATCAAATGGAAAAATTTTGCTAAAACACAAAGCCCAATAAAATCAAGGCAGAGTCCAGAGACTCTTAAAACTAATAAACACTTTACATAAAATATGAAATTACTATGTGGTAAAATATAAAGATGGTTTTTTCTTATTTCAATCTTTTAAAAAATCATAATTTTAAGACGTCTGAAAATTCAGATTGCTCTTGTTTTCTTTGAGGGGGAGGATAGCAATTGAGTCAATGTTCCCTTTTGCAAGGACGCTTTCAAAGCCTCAGAAAATTTTGGTGTCTTAATGTACTGAATATAAAACAGAAAATCTCATTTATTATTTATAACCATTAAAATCTGCTGTATGGTGTGTAAAACTCATATGTTGAGGTATCCTTTAAATTTTTATAGACAAATCAAATACAATTCAAAATTATTGGAAAAAATATTCTTTGTTTATTGAGTTGTATTGGCAAACTTAGTATTTGTTAAAACTCAATGAATAAAAAACTTTTTTCCAATAAATTTTGAATTGTTTTTGATTTTATTGTTTATAAAAATTGAAAGGGTACTTCCACATATGAATTGAATAATACATAGACAAACTTTCAAGAGAGTATGGTATGCTAAAAGTTTCCAGCGAGCATGAATTTTATTATTTATCAAGTGACAAGCACAGAAGTAAGAGTCTCCCTCTTTTATTGTTAAAGAATTTATGTGTAAAGTAAGTGGACTGATTTGTGTTCATGTTTCAGCCTGCTCGAAGGTCGTATGTGCGATCAGTTCGGAAAAAGCTGAGACCTGTGGGCTTTGAGTGGATTGAAATTGACAGTGAATCAGAGGAAGAGGGAGAAAGATCCCACCATCCTGCTGCAATAAAAAGAAAAAGAACGAAATTAAATAAACATGAAGTAAGTGTATTTGCAAGTTTTGTTTGCTAATTGACTTTCATTATTTAAGGAATTGCCTTTCCTCCAACTATCTTTAATAATTTACTATATTAATATAAAGATAGTTTGTGTCTGTGTAATAGATTTGGAATTCCTTTTAAGATTTTTTGTTTTCTTGCAGGAAAAAGAAGCAAATAAATGGATGAAAGATTTTAATCGCCAATGTGAGGAAATTGAAGGTTTTGAGTTGTGTGTAGAGAAATGAAAATGTTCCTACAAAACTGGCTATGTGGTCTTAAACATATGCTTATCTGGGGACAATTAAATATATAATGACTGACGTTTAATTTTATATTTGTTTAAAAATAATTACTAATTAATGTGCTTCAATGTGTCATAGTTTTTTTTACAAGTTTTTGATAAAGAATGAAAAAGGATCACGTAGAAAGGAGTTCTTTAAGTTTAGAGTAACTTTCTAGAAAATCAAGTAATATGAATTTTCAACGGATTTTTTTCATATTTATTGAGATATCAGGTGTTAATGATAACTTTTATTCTATGTTATTTAGCGAATCAGAGTTCAAAAGTACTTTTTAGAAGTTAATTTTTATTCATATTTTAATGACTGTTTTTATAATGATTTGAAAACAAAATTCAAATAATTAAAAGTAACATGATTTTATTATTAAAGAACATTACGAGGAAAATGCAAAACCAGTGGTGAAGATGTTATAGGCTTATGTAAGTTTCTATTTCTGTAAACGAAAGAAATGTTATATCTGTAAATATTACTTTTGTACAGTATTTTTTATATGATAAATGTATTAAAATATTTTTTATAAGTTTTGAAATAGTAATAGTAAAAATCTTTTCTCTTCTTTATTGAAAAGACTTGGGGTGTGCTTTGATGAGAATGGTTTGACGAAGCCAGTGTAATGATTTTTAGACTCAATGAGAATATGGAGGACAAATAGTTTAATTAGTGACTATTATATGCTATTGTTCAACTAATATTTTTGACTACTTGACAGCTGAGGGTGGGATAGTGAGATGTTGCCAGTTTACTCGAGTGGCGGATCCATGGTCATTCTTGCATCAGATCACAGCAGCATAACAAGAAACAAATCGCTATGAGAGCTCACAACAAGAGATGACAGAGAATCGCACACAACGCAGAACCAAACAAGTAATGATGTCAAATGGAACTCTTCAATTTTCCGTTGCTTTGTGTTTGATATAACTTTTTCTTAGGCAACTCTGCAGTGACTGCAACTCTTTTTATTGGCAACTCTGCAGTGACCTCATCAGAATTTGAAGTCTCTGATTGGATAACGTAACCCCTCTCTCGTCATCCACTAGCTGTCAATTAGACCGAAATATTATTCAGACAATGTCTCAAATAATTATTTCCTTTTTAACAATTGTATTTGATGGCCAGATAACTGAACCAAAAATACCTTTTTTTCATAAAAAGTTTAAAATTTCTTCCAAAAGGGGATTTGTAGATTTTTTGATATATAGATTGCTATAATGTTTTATTATTAAGGATATTGGATTGACTCCAAAACTTAATAACAATATTTTTAAAAGATAGACAACCTGTAGTCCCTGATTTGGCAGTTACCAACCCGTGATTATGTGAAAATAATGAAAAGAACTCTAAAAATAAATATTTTTGTCTGTTTTTTCTCTTTATTCATTATTTGTATCTTAGTAATATGCTTCAAGTTTGTTTAATAGTATTCAAACTAGTGGTGTTACAATAGCATGTACTTCATGAACAGTTACATAAAGTTATAATACGGCAAATTTTGTCCATATTAACTCATTTCAGCCATCCCTTGGAAAACTCATTACCACTCATAGCGCCTTAGGTACAAACAATTAAGCCAATATATCCACACAAATTCAAAAATATGGAACACTGTTCCTTATACCCAGAAACATCACCCTACAATGAGAACTTATTCTGATTGCTGTGGTCCTATTATTGCAATGTGACCTGAAACCTGATAGCTCCTAAAAGATTCTAACAAAAGAAGTGCAGGTAATTCAAATCTGATTAGCTTGTATCGGAGACGCAGTCAGGGCACAGGTGCCAACGTTGCGCCATTCTGCGACCTTCCTCAGGCGTAGTACTGCGCCTGAGGAAGGTCGCAGAATGGCGATCAAACGCTGGCACCTGGCCCTGGACGCGCGCCTCCGGATAGCCAAGCTAATCATGACTCCGCGCGAAGCCTACGCCTCAATTCAAATCTTCAATTTTGAAACTCTTATTTTAAATTAAAAAATCATATAACGAAAAAATCTCTTATCAATATTGTGCTTTTAGTGTACTGGATGAATTTGGAGCAAAAAACTTTCCTATCTACCCATGAAAGGTGGCCAATTTATACTGGATGCCCTTCAGGAACACTCAAAATTTGAAACTGGAAAAATGAAAATCAGTTAGCCAAAAATGTTGATAAACATGAAATAGCCCTGAAAAAATTTGGCCAAATCAGAGTCAACCCCACTGACAACTGCTCAAAAATGTATTTTGAAATTCGAAAATAGACAAAATAATTGTACAAGATAAATTTTTAGGGGAAGAAAAGAAGTTTATTTGGAAAGTTGAGTAGGTGTGACTTCTAATGTACAATGATTATGTCTAGATTAGGGCGAGTTGATCAAACTCGCCTCAAAGAATTAGATGAACCAATTTGCTTTGGCCCCCATGACGGTTTTAAAAACAATTTAATGTTTTGATAGTATTGACCTTATCATTTCATGCCATCAGCGTTTACCTATCAATTTTTTTTGCATAAGGGTTACTACCTGTTTAAGAATAAGTAAATAGGATACCACAATGCAATTCCAATTATGTTTTTATTTGAACTTTATCTCCAATTTTGTCCAAGGAACAACTATCCAGGGCCAAGGTACAACGCTTGTGTTGTACATTAAAAGATAAAGAGGTCCACAGTACATCTTTCTTTTATTATATTACATAATCATTTGCAAGAAAGTACATACTGTTTTTAATATATTGCTAAAGTACATTAACGACAGTATGTAGTACCTCTCAGTTATCATACTGATAAATGCTGAAGATTAGGTCTTGTGTGATGCTCTGACATTGTCTCATGCCACAATTCATAAGAACTTTTTCAGCAGAGTTGTAGTTTGTACACACACTGAAATTGTACATACTATTGGTTAAAGTAATATTCTTGGCTAATGGTTTGATGGATATTTTTGGATTTTGTTTTTGGTAGTATTTTTTCTAGGTCAAAAATGATTGTAACTATATGATTTCTTGAAATGGAAAGATCAGACATGATGGGAGGACTCTTGATTAAAGTAATATACTGTGAATGCAATAAACAACTGAAAATTTACAGCAGTTATTTTGTTCATAACATAACCAATATTTATATTTGAATCGTCTGTGAATCGAGATTTTGGTTCCAATAATATTCTGTTAATCATGTATTGATATGATATGACTGTATTGATCAATAAATAATTCATATACTTTTACTTTCATTTCAATGTTTCCACATTCCCAGGGGAATTCTTGAACTGTTTCTAAAGGTACATTTTTTTCTCTTCAGAATACATGTGTTGCACCATCATAATATTTCGAGAGTTTTTATTTTATTCAAATGGACTGAGACGTGTATAGTGGAAAAAAAAGTCATCTGATTATAACTTGTAGTATACACACACACAAAAAAGTTTTATTTCTTCCAAAATTGCTACTTTGTATGAAAATCTTTTAGCAGAGTTGTTGCATTACCAATTTGTTCAATTTTCAATTTGAAAAATTTTTAAAACATTAATTATCTTTGATTTAAAAAGTTTAGACAAACAAATCTAAATACGTACACCATTATTATTTCTTTTGAATAAGAGAGGTTTTTTTTTCAAATTCTTACCTAAATTACAATAACTAATTGTTTCACAGTTCTGTAAAAATTAAATTTTTTTTTTTTAAATTATTTAGTGCCAAGTCATTAATCACGTAACGCAAATTGGGAATGTTATGAATAACCCCTCCCCCACCTGTAATGGACAGTTGAACTCCCCCTCAATAAATATATAACATTTGCAACCCCCCCTTTACAAGTACAAATAAGTTGTACAACACAAATTAAATTACAGACTAGAGGTGCTACAGAATGCCACAGACTTTCTCGTAAAGTTTTCTAATTTCCTTGATGTAGACTGGCTTTACTGTTTTTTTTTTTTACGTAAAAAAAAACGGTCTTGCCTCATCCTCTTACCAACTACCATCTATCGCCGCCCAAAGTACGTATTACTTTAAGAATATTAAAGAAGCGTAAAACGTCATAATTGGCGATTATCATTGAAAAATTCGTTGACAAAAATACCTTCAAATTGAACTGTTTCCCCGTCTCTGCAATTATTTTCAGCCTGACGCAATAGATGCTGAGAAAAAATAAAACATGCAAAACACGTTTCTCGTATCTCTGCAACAGATTGCCCTAGGAGGCTGATTTTTTGTGAATCTACGTCATTTTGTATTATCTTTCATAAGAGCATCGCGATTATCGATTTGGTTAGGGGGCACTTTTCACCGCCTTATTCGGCTATACCCTTTGAGCTCGTTTTCACAGAAAACTTGAGAGTTTTCGAGAGAATTTATATGACATTATTTAAAGAACATGTTCTCATAAATGCAATAATGTGAATAAATCGTCAGTAATATATTAACGACATGAGAGAGAAAAGTTTTTGAAGAAACAAAAGAATAGGAGAAAACGTTTTTTATGTCATCTCAAAGAGTATATTTAGCACTATCCCTACCATACGTTTAAAGAAAAAAAAGGAGCAGTTTTTGAGAAAATTTTGTATTTGTTATTTTTTAAAATTACACATATTCCACGCAATATTGCGCGAAAAGTACTAAATGTTTCAAAAGTGTAGATGACATAGAAAGAACTAATATGGAGAACAAATTTAATTTGAAAGAAATATCTGCATCTTTAATTTTATAGTTGTGGGAAGACGCCGGAGAAAAATCAAACTTTTGCAATTTTCGAAAATTCAGAGTGAACCGTGAAAATATGACTTATGCCACCTTTATAAAAGTATTTTACTCCATTCTTACAAGAAATTCAAAGAAAAAATTTGGAGCTGTTTTTGAAAACATTTTGAAAATGTTGCATGGGCTTCACGCACGGCTTCTCGAAGCTTCGATTCGAGCCAGATGGACAGGGGGTTCTTCAATTTGGAAGAAATTCTACGTATGATTTAGGCGCTAGGAGTGTTCACAGACCAACGGACGTTTTGCCACAATTGGTTTTTCGGTATCAAGAAACCACAAAAACACGGATTCTGGCTACACCACGTGTTAGAGGTTTTTCCCCATAATTTAGTTACTGGATTTTTCAACTTTTTCATTATCAGGGCTCGGCAATAAATTTTTTTCTGCCGAAAATCCGCCGTTTTTTTGTGCAGCATTGCATAATTTTATCTATATTACGTAAATTACTCCGTAAATATGTACATATTCGGGAAATAATACCCTTTTCGGTATCAGGGGACCTTAAAAGGTGTATTTCCGTTGAAATCTCGAAATAGATTTTCCGCAGCATTACATAACTTTCACTGTATTACGTACAGAGTATTCATTTTATCGTTCGTCGAAGATTCGACCCGTGTCGCCCGGGCAATCGAGGACCCATTCGCCGACCGAAATGCTGCCTCAACTCCCGTGTTGACACGGGAATTATTGCTGCGCTTATCTTACCCTAAAGAAGATGCTTAAATTGGCACTTACTGGCAGACTTAAGTCGAACAAAGGTGTCGTAAAGAAATATTCTCTGCTTCAAAGATAATTTCATGATGGTCAGTTGAAGGCTCTCGGGACACTGGTGTATCGGCCGGTCGCGCCAGATGAACGGTGCCCTCGTTGACAAATCCTCTGGGAACCGAGTGCTTGATTGCTGGGGCAAGCGGTGCCACATCTTCGTCGAAAGACAAAAATACCCACCCGTTATTTTATTCCGTATACGTATACGAGAAAGTAAAAACCAATTTGTAATAATTTTATTTGTATTATGTATTAAAATTTTGTAATGCTAGTTAAAGTCAGAATTAGTTGGCAATGCTGACTGCACGTAGCAATGAGATTGGGGACAATTTTTAGGTTGAAGAATGACGCACAGGCGAGCAAATTTCTGACAAGCCATGTACACGCTGTCGTGGAAGATGGATGTGTGAGAGATATTCAACCAATTTAATTGGATTCTATAATTAACTAAAGGTCAGTTTCATTTTTTCTTCATAATCACATAACAGATTCCACCATGTACCATTGATGAAAACATTTCCATTTATTGTAACAATTTGTACATCATAACTTTTTAGTTTATATTTTAAAAAATAATTTCTTAAGATATGACTTTTTTAGTATAATACTAAAATAAACGAATTATGCTAGCAAATGTTGCAAAATTAAAAAAAAAATAAAGTATTACGTAACACTAAGCTAACATCCCCTGCTCTGATATAATGCAGGGCAATGCTGCCTCAAACACCCACCCACCCGTAGCATTATGAAATTTATGGATGACCACTTACTGATACAACAATTAACTTGGTGGATCTGAAAATTAAACTATCTCTTATATTGTAAGTATAAATGTCTTATGAAGTGAGGATGTCTTTCATAAGTCATTTAGAGAGACGTAAATAAATTGATAACTATTTTTATTTATTTATTTTATTTTACGTGAAAAAGCAGTTAAAACTGCGTATGACGGGCCATGGGGAGAAGTGAATTCTGTGCACATTTTCAAAATTCTTTGATCCCTTCACTAAGTCATATACTGCTTGAATTTTGAATGAGAAAGAAAAGCTCCCATAATAAAATATATTTTCAAGGATAAATAAGCAATACATTTTGGACTCTTATCCATGATGTCCTTCGTCAAGGAATACTTTCTGCCGCGACAACATGGAAACGATAATTTGAATAACTGTATTTCCCACTGAATTCTAGAAGACGTGCACAGATAATGAAGTTACATTTATGTCCAGAAGCAAAACAAGAGACCATCTCAGCATTTGCTCAATGGATCAGGGAAACTGGGCGAAAACCTGATCGAGACGGGATATTGATAAACATTAAATTGAATTGGTGAAATAAAATACCTCAGCAATAATAATTAAATTATTTTAAAATTATCTTGAGATAAACGATGCAAACTGTTATTTAGTTGGTTTTCCTTAATAGCATAAATGAAAAACGAACTTTTTTGTTTTGATTGGTTTTGTTTTTTAACTAAAGGCTCTTGAAATACACCAACCAGGAAACAAGTCAATAATAATGTTTGTTGTACGAATAACTAAACATTAACCATATCTTTGATAGAAAATAGAAAGTAATTAACTCAGTGGTTTCCGTAGAAATATTGTGGAGCTTCATTATTGTAATACAACGGGAGGAAAAGAAATAATATTTCACAAACAAATTTAATAACAAACAGTCAGTTGTCAGTTACAGCAGCAGACATGTTTCGAGGTATTTTACCTCATCTTTAGTTGGGAGACTAGGTGAGTAAGGAGACCAAGGCTGAGTAAATGGATCTCGAAGCGTTTGCGTGGTAGGTTTCCTGCAGAATTCAAAGGGAACGCTGTGAACATGGTATTGAAACGAAATCTGACTGTCGAGAAACTATTTAAAGCACATGTACTCATAAATGGAATAATGTGAACAAATAGGCGTTAATGTAAATATTAAAGATGCAAGAGACAAGTAAAAAAAAATTGTAATTCTTGAAAAACATATAGTAACATGGCGTTTAAGCCATCTTATAGAGTGCATTTATCACTATCCCTATCAAAGTTTAAAAGAATAACAAATATTGCAATTTGCGACTATTCAAAGTTAACTGTGACAATTGGTCCTATAGGGTATTCATAAGTGTATTTTACCTTATTTTTACAAGAAATTTAAAGAAAAAATTTTGAGCCATTTTTGATAAAATTTTGAAAAGGGGCCCCCAAATTTTGACGATAGTTTTTTTTCAAAATCGCAGCACCTCGAGTCGAGCCAGATTGACCGGAGAATATTAATTTTGAAAAAAATCCTACGTATGGTTTAGGCGCTAGTGATGTTCATAGACAGACGGACTGATAGACATACGGACGGATGTTTTAAACAAAAAGAACACTTTTTCGGTATCAGGGTACCCCAAAACGTGTACTTCCGTTGAAATCTCGAAATCGATTTTCCGCAGCATTACATAACTTTCATTTAATATACGTACTACGTATATGAGAAGGTAGTAAGTTCATAGATTCAGTTGGATTCAGTATCGACGATTAAAAGTTTTCAGTTACAATCAAAATGCATAAGAGTTGAATCAAAGTACTTAATAAGATCGATTTGATTAAAAAGTAGAAATTTGTAAATATTAAGATAAAAACAAGTTTCTAGTTATTAAAAAGTCATTTTTCAGTAGATTTAAAAAAGAAAAATTAATTACTCAAAAAATCAGAAATTATGTATGTACGTATAATTAATTTTTAAATTTTTGCTGCAGTAGAGAGAAAGTAAGGTAATGCTGCGGGGGAAAACTCTTATTACTGAGCCCTGGTAATGATAATGTGGATAAATCCAGTTCCTAAAATTAGAAAAAATCCTCTAACATGTGGTGTTACCAGAAACCATCTTTTGTGGGTCCTTGATACCGAAATATAGATTGACGGCAAAACGGCCGTCCATCTAAGTGTGAAAAACGCTCGTGGCTGAACGGTTCAGCTGATTTTAGCCAAAATTGACATTCCTCAATCGATCTGACTGATATCGCGTCCCTTTGAATTCGAAACAGATATTTTAATTCACGTAAATATGAAACCCCTGGGAAAATTTTTCATAAAATGGATCCAAATTATTTGATTAAATGTTGTTGTTGGATAGTGTAAATGACATTTAAGCGAATAATGCGGGTGAAAATTATCATTTTTCGAAAATTGCAAAACTTCAATTTTTTTCGGCCTCTTCCTACAACTACAATTATGAAGATATTTTTTTCATAATAAAGGGTGTTCTTCAAAATCAGATTTTCAAATAAATTTAAATATAATGTTCAATTTTTCGAAAATATGAGTGTTTTCTGCGTAATTTTGTGTCAACATAGGTAAACTTTATTTTCTTTAAATTATTTTTTTAATTAAAATTTGACCGCGAATATCGTAAAGGACGCTTCAGAGAATGGTGGAGGTCTCATATTCCTTGAAATCCCTGATTTTTAGAAAATTAAAAATAAAATAAAGAAAATGGCGTCTTCCTACAACTACAATTGTGAAGACATTTTTTGTTTCTTAATGAAATGTGTTCACCGAAAACAGATCTTCAAATAAGTTCATATTCAATTTTTGGGAAATACAAGTATTTTCGTGTAATTTGATGTTAAACATAGTCGCCCGGTTCTCATTTCCCGCGCTTAGTGAACGCAATTTGAGATTGTTTAGAGGCAGTTCAAAGACTTCGTTAAAACGAAGCTTTGGGCAGTTGGATGCTACGTAAGTTAGATTTGTATATTATTTCATATTTCTTTGTTCGTTCTTTCATTCGAGTTTTTGTTATACTTGTATATTTACAAATTAACCTTTTATAAATGATTTAAAACCTATTTGATAATCCATATTTTTGTCCGTGTTGCGGGGTACGTATTTGTATTCTCTATGTACCGATGTATTTTCTTTCAAGGAATCCGGAAAGCTTAATTGAAATTAGCCCAATTAGGTTTCCTCTCTTAAACATATTATTTAAATGTAACATGAAAGAAAAATTGAAAAAATGAATACCATAAATGTGTATGAACTTTTATTTAACATTAATTGTATATTACCATCGTACGCTGCCTTGGACAACGTTGCAGCGATGGATATTTGAGAAGTAAGTAGTTGAACGGCGACAAGATCAGTGAGTTTTATTTAGTTGTGAGAATTCCATCTCATTGTTGGGACATGATTTGGCTATATGTAATGTAGTTTTAATTGTCGAATTTTGTTGATATTTGCCAGAAATATTAGGTGTTGTACCAAATGTTCTTCGATTTGTAATGAGTTTTACAAAAAATGATGACAGATGTGTTAATTCAAACACAAATTCCGATAAAAATAGTATTGTGTAACCGTTACTAACGGGGAGAAAGTATGCGCTGTTTTAGCACCTGGGGGATTTTTTAAAATTATTTCAGAACAAATCTGTTAGAGCTGTGTACTGATTCAGCAAAAATCTAGCTAACAAATTGTCGATCGAACCGGAATTTTCTGAAAAGACAAACGAAAAGTTAAAAGGACAATGTTCGACAAAAGGGTCAAGGATGATGCGGCCATATTGATTTCACTTCACTTCAAAAGTTTAAAATTCAGCTTTACTGTGCCCTACGCCGCCCTTATTCAGCAAATGAGATAGAGATTTCAAAGTTTAACTGCCCCAGCTTCTGATTTTGGTTTCCTTTCACGACTTTAGTTACACGAAACCTCCACTGAAGAACCAAAGAAATCCGCAGCTGATCTCGCATTAAAATTCAAAGATGATTTAAATGCAAACGAGTTGTGTTTAGAGATTGAAAGCTACAAACACCAAATAAATTCATTATTGCATGATTTTAAAAATGCAGAGTAAAATGCACTTCTTAATTGCCGTGAAGAATGTGGCTTAGTAACCAGTTATCCCAATACAGGCATTACACTTCGCTACCTGTGGCTTCTGCCAGCTGTAAAAGATCTTTCAGGGAAAAGAAATTAATAAAAAATTATTTACAATTTCAGATTGGTCAAGTACGTTTGAGTAATCTCGCTATACTGACGACTGTGTATGACATTGCAAAAAGTATTAATGTAGACCATGTTACTGACGAATTGGCCTTACAAAAAGCCAGAAAAATAAATTTTGAAGAGATAATACGAGTATAATGTCTAAATTAACGAACTCCTTTTGTATATTTCCCTAATAGTAAGTAAGAATTATAATTTTATGCTTATATTTATACATTACTTAAATGTAAATTACACTAACAAAGTTATTGTGTTGTTTCTCTTCCTAGAAAATAAGTCTTTGGGGCCCAACATTCAAATCTTCCCAGGGGCGCTCATAACCCTAGCTTCGACTTTGCCATTGACGAAACCATTGACCCAACTGGGGGGGCCCTCGAGCAGGCCCGACAACACGGGGTTTAGCATGTGTCTACTCACTGCCTCCTCCTCGGGCTAACGATGTGAGTTACACCGTGTAACTTAGGGCGTCTACAACTCTCCACCAGAGATCGTGTCCACCTACGAAGTCACGATCCCCCCTGTGGGGTGTTATCTGCGAAATGTAACCAGTAATTTTCCTGCTTGGGCAGAATTTTAATCCAAATCGATTCGTGATCTATTGCTAAGTTCCGATTGGTCGCAATTTGACAGATCCGTCTATAGGAAATTGTTTTACGATCTAAAATCTTTAACTTGGAAATATTCTGGAAGTACATTGATATGGCTCTTTGATACATTCGAGGTGATCCTACGATACTTTTTACTGCAAAAACATCAGCATCGAACACCTTTTTAACGCGCAATTGTGCGTGATCTATCTTGATATAGACTTGAAAACAACCTGCATAGAGGCAATTCGAGTATTTCTCGACGAGAGTACCAAGGAGCAATTCTGTAGCTGTGTATGATAGAGAATTATCGATACATCGAGGAATGCAGTGCTGCCGAAACCTGGAACTGTTCTGATTCTACGAGTGCAGTCCGGGGTATATTTGTTACACATTTCCCAATGTTGTCTGAGAGACAGAATGACAGATATGAACTCTGTATTAACATGTACAGAGAGGAACTGTGTGAAAGAAGAATTGAAGATAATACTTAGCATAACAAAATGAAAGGCATAATTAATAGAACTTTTAAAAATTCTTTGTAGATTTCTTGTAGAAGTTATGTAGATTTCTTGAAAGGTAGTTTAGCAGCAGCCTCTGTTTATGGATTTCGAGATGTATGTCTAAATTATTCTATTTAATTATACATGGCTAAATTATGTTTAATTACATCATGTTTTAATTAAATCACAAATCGAAATGTAATGTGGATAATACTTTCCAAAACTTCGAGTCAAGTACACCTGGAGTTGGGCACAAATGAGGGGTTAAGGAATGAATAATGAAACGGAGTAAGCGATGGAATAAGGAGAATTAAACGGTCGGTCCCTTGAAAACCTGCCTTGATCCCATGTAATCTCTCACAAAGCCTTACGCTAGACGTGACCAGGATATCAACTCTGATACCATAGATATAGAAGAAAGAGGAGCTACGCTAACCAGTCCAAGTCAGTAACACTTACACTATGAAAGAAATATTGGGGCAACGCGCTGCTTAAGACTAGAAAAAGCCTCATAAAGTCATAATTTACGGAGTGCAATTAGAAAACCATTGGACAGAAGCTATATAGAAGTTTCGAAGCGCTTCACGGGACAAATAAAGCGTGCGGGCACTCGTTCTGGCTCTTCTTCTGTTCTTTGACAACGGTCGGTGACGTGCGTCGAGAAACGCGCGCTTTCCACCTTGGCGCCGCGCGTGACGTCAGTTTGCGAGTGACGTCATTAGAATGACGTACGCGAGCTCCGCAACGTTGCCGCTTTGGTGGCAGCGGGTTGCCGATCGCAACGCGCTCTCTTCTACCTGCGGCAGTTCCGCAAACCAGTGACCACGCGACGGCGCGGCGGGCGCATGGACTGGAGTGGAGGCATGAAGTCGGTTGTGATGGGGTGGACCTTGGCACTTCTATCCGTATACTTTCTACTTCTACCCCCTGCAAGAATGGTTGCACACCATTGCCACAAAAGGTCATTATTGATAGACATACTTTTTAAAATATCATTGATTATGTATCTCGCGAATTTATCTTGTTACAACCGCGAATCTGACCACTGACATACCGCTAATACCAACGCCAAAAACCCAATCCAAATACCATTAATCTGGAATTCTATCTCATTATGATAGAAGAGGCATTACTAAGTATGTTCCAAGCTAAAGTGGAAGAAGTTGAAAATACAGTCCTCTCTTGTTCATCTTTAATAAACCAACTGAAGACTTTTTTCTAGAGAAAACTCACTAGACTGTTGAAGAACTTCTTTCCCATATTTTATACACATTTATAATATTTTTTGATGTTAGATAAACAACTCACTAACTCGAATATTGTTTATCCTATTTAAGTGAAAAAATAACAATAAAAGAACTTTAAAATATTATTTGCCGAGTCCGAGTACAATTGTAGACAATAAAAGTTATTATTGACGAATAAAAATATACAAAGTATTAAAAATTAAGTGATTATTTTTATGTACAATACGCTAAGAAAAGTGACGGTTTTATACGACTTATAAAACGCCATACAAACGACTTACAAAACCCCATAAATATGCTGCTGCTGGATATGCATTATTCAGGAGTGCTTACAACAAATTTAAGAAGAAAAAAATATTACTTGTAGATGATACTAGGGAAAAAATTCGAGGTCTCGAATTTTTCATTAAGAATACATAAAGTATTTACTTCTAATTCAAATGAACTGCCAAGAGTTATTTCTGTTGCACGGAGAAATGAATTCTTTTATGTATAAGGGAACGGAACTTTTTTTTGAAATAAGGATCTACTGTGCCAGGCCTGTTTGCTCTGGGCGCTCCTGGACATTAGTAATCGTGCAATTCGTAACCCACGTTACCATCGTGCATAACTTAATACTGTTAATTCCTAGGCCCTTAAAACTACGGGTTTCAGGGAGCCCGAGATGTTTCACACACCGTAATGTATAAAATGTGACCGCCTTTGACTCTCTATTTATTTATTTATTTATTTATTTATTTATTTATTTATTTATTTATTTATTTATTTATTTATTTATTTATTTATTTATTTATTTATTTATTTATTTATTTATTTATTTATTTATTTATTTATTTATTTATTTATTTATTTATTTATTTATTTATTTATTTATTTATTTATTTATTTATTTATTTATTTATTTATTTATTTATTTATTTATTTATTTATTTATTTATTTATTTATTTATTTATTTATTTATTTATTTATTTATTTATTTATTTATTTATTTATTTATTTATTTATTTATTTATTTATTTATTTATTTATTTATTTATTTATTTTTATCTCTTTTGGCACTCTGTCCCATTTTATAGCACAGATGGTCAGAAAGGTGTAGAATCACGAAATCTGTGAACTTATATGGACTTTTTCAAATATTATGCTTCTTCTCTTGGATTTAAAGCTTTCTGTTTGTTCATAAATTCTTAGCAATATTAGAATATTTATCCAAGATCATTAGCGGACCTATATGATGACACACAGTTCCGGGCCGGACCGCTCGAAGTGGGTTTCCAGGACGAAGATTTTATCACTTTTAAAACATTGGTTCGCAGATTGCGAAATATTCACACGAGTCCAATTAGTTAAATATTACATAGTACATCAAAATGTTATTTGAATGTGATAATTGTGAGGTAACGTAGTAATTTTGCTAACATGCTTTTAATTTGCTCTTATATTCACAATAATACGCTATAATTTATATATTTTTACAATGTTTACATTTTTAAAGTTAAAAAACAGTAGATTTGCAATAATAACAATTCGGGGAAAGTATAAATCAATCATTTCCATCTTCTATTTCTTTCATATTCATCACTTCTAATATTTTTAAAATATAAATTTATAATATGATCAAGTGTTATGTGATGAAGTAAAACACTTTTATAGCACTTTTATATCTCATGGATTTATGGCCTGGAAGACATTCAGGTATTTGCGTGATGTCACCAAGAAAAGTGTGATGGAGCAAAGTATAGGCAATCCGCGGGACACTAATGAGTTGGTTTGCTTTCATGCCCCTGACACTCTTGGCTTTGGAAATCTCGGCAGCATGTTCATTGTAACTGAGTATTATTGAGTCACGTTATTGGAATTAGTTGATAATTGTTGATTCGGCCGAACGTATTGTGTTTCTTATTGAGAGACTGTTACGAAATGAAAATATAAATTTATTTAAGTTAAATTAACTCGTAAGTAAGAAACAATTGAGATATGGAGCGTCGGTTACTATGGACGCATGTTTGTTTGGGAGAAACTTCCAATGAAGTTAGCAGGACCATCGATTTTTTTGAGAAAATGACCCGCGGCAAATGTTTTGTTTTCACATCTTAAGAACGGCAAAAAAGCGGCAAATTATGAGCTATACCGTTTTGTGATTGGGTGAAATGGTCCCGATAACTTCCAGGACGTCCTCAAGCTAGCGTTCGTGCAAGATGTCTTCTCGACGAAGACCATTAAGCGTGAACGAGCCACACGAGGAGGAAGACACTGCTCGTATGCAGTAGAGATATACCTATAGCCATGTACACAGGGAGGGGGAAGTAGGGGGCAGTGGCCCAATGAAAATTTTGCAAGAGGCCATGGACATTTACGTAAATATGTTCACGATTTCCCCTTTTTTGTAGTTGACAATTTGGGAAATCGTTATACGACATTTGGGGAAGAGTCTCTCTACCCCATTTGGCAACTCTGTAAATGATTCAACAAAAAATGATTCTTATTAACTGAATCATTAACTTCATCCTCCTTGCAGAGTGTCTTATTCATTTGGTAATAACATATTTCATAAGTCAAAAAGTTTAATGAAAAAGGCGGCTCAGACATTTCATCCTCTTTGCAGAGTGTTTTATTTATTTTGCAGTAAAATAAGTCATAAGTCAAAAGTTTAATGAAAAAGGAATGTAGAAATGAAGTTCCCCGGGAATGTAATTGACCCCTCCCCCTCTTGTTTTAAGCTGCACTCACTGTATCATATACGCTTAATATCGCTCTTCAGAAAACTTAGGCTACAAATAAATAACCTTGTCCCCTGACTTTCGCATTCTACCCCAGCCAAATACCTAGGACTCGACGAACTTTTTATTGGACAAACGATTAACCTGGAAATCACATATTCAATCAGTGGTGCACAAATCCTGGCAAAAATATTTAATCTTTACCAACTTATTCCCAAAACCTCCTCCCGTAGTACCGAAACTGCGCTTCTCATTTATAAAATGATAATAAGACCAACTATGGCATAAGCATGCCCTGTGTGGCGCAACATAGCACCGACGAACCTTTCTGTGTTACAAATCATTCAAAGACAGTATCTAATAAGAATCTTGAAAGCTCCCTGGTTCTTTCCAAACTCACAAATCCACCGTAAATTACAAGTACCATTGCTATCCCAATTAATTTCACAAGCATCTGAAAAATTCTATTCTCTCCTTCCGATGTGCCCCAGCACTCCAATCTTCAAACTCGGACAAAGCGAACATAATCGTTCTCGCATTAAATCTAGATTTCCTAAAGACCTTTTCCAGCTACCATAAATTATAAAACCACGCCTCCCTTCTATCACAAATTTTCTCACTTCTCTCCCAAACCTAAATTATCGAATTAAATTAGCCAAATTTAGGGAGAAATCGTATTAAACTATAAAAATAGTGCGAGGTTTTCTCACAGAGATCTGCATTCGCCTGAGGAAAAAGAAATATCCACTGCAAGAATATGTATCTTTGAACAAAACCGAAAGACATAAGTGGAACGGGAAGTAAATAAACTTTAAAAAAAGAAAACTTAGGGTAGCCTAGTACGAGCTAGGGATTGTAATCGTTCAGAAATTGGTTTTGGCTACGTTAGTAATTTTTTACTTTTGTTGTGAACGTCCTTATACGAAATGTGATTTTTTTTTGTGCCAAGATTCTTGTCGAAAAGCTAGGAAGTCAATGTTGTTGAGATAGCAATCAGTATAGCCACCTCCTTCATCTGTGACGCCAGCCGTGTGGACAGATTTCTCGCGTGGACTTAAATCAATTGGCGGCGAACCCTTGAATACAGTCCATTGTTAATGTCTGCGATGAAGATTTCTAAGTAATTGTTTGTTTTGGATTTTCAGATTTTCCTCACGAATCCGGTAAGCCCTACGAAACATCATCACACACAAACGATCCCGAATATCTACAAGAAAAGAGCCCGCTCGGCTTGCATTAAATCGTGGCGTAGATGATGGGCTCCAAACTACCAAAGAAACTTCCGTTTTAGGGTCTCGGGTCATATCCTCGGTTATTCTGACAAGCTTTACTGATTGCAAATTATTACCTGGCATATTCGTATGTAACAAAGTTAAAAAACTTTCCTTTGATTATTAAGTTAGTTATTACTTATGTATTTAATTACTATTTAATTATTTATTTACTGATATATTGTGTCTCTTTTGGCAGAAAGAAAACCGAAAGGAAGCTCGGCTCATGTACGTCTATTTTTAAGTACGTTAAAGTGCAAATATTTAGATTTAATTGCACGCGTCTTCTCCTCCTGAAAGAACATTCTCGAAAAGTCAAACGTATTATATTGAAATATCAGTTCATTCTGTTCGATCGGGGGTGGGTTAATGCATGTGCCGAATAAGCACGTGCTTAGGTCTCTACTAGAAAGTGGCACGAATTAATTTTTGATGAAGTTTTATATTAGTTCATACTATGCAAAAATAAATTAATATATTTAATTGCAAATAACAAAGTTTCTTTTTATATTAATTTTAATTACCTATCGCATCCCTGAAGTTACACAACTAATGAACTATTAAATTTCCAAGAATTGCTACATTTGTTGTGATCGCATTCTTACTACAAACAATGTAGGTGATACAACAGTGAAGGTGACAATCCCTCTTTTGGCCTTGTGACGGCCAAATCATGAAGTTAAGGAACAACATACACTGACAGCCGAAGTATTGTATCTTGAATTGTCACGTTTTTGAATTGTCACGTTTGAAGCAAAGGTGCGGTGGATTGATTTGATATTTTGTCTTTCCCGCCACGTTAACTGCTATGGTCTTTAGTCCAGTAAGTGTAGGGCACGTTATATGTTTTGGGAAGTGCTGCTGTTCCTTCTTCACTTAAACAGGAGATCCGGCGCCAAACTAATGTAGGCTTGTATGTTTTCCCCGTCCAGGTATCTCCCTCGAGGAGGCACCGCACCAGTCGGGAAATCTCGAAGCACTCGACTAGCCTCCGGACACGTGCGCTAGGTCAGTGCATGTAGTTATAAGTGTGAGTAAGGGGAGATGAGGGGAAAGATGAGGAAGGACAGGATTTTCGACACTAGCGTTTCGGCTAGGTCGAATTCAGTCGCTGTCTGGAGGAGAATTCTAGCGGCCGGCTGCTCTGATCGGTAGTTTTCCGTGGTTTCTCCGATCAACACCAGGCGAATTGCGGAGCAGTACCTTACCAAACGGGCCACGGACCGCGCGCGATCTGTCCTTCCTCTTACTTGTCCTATCATCTCCCCTTACACACACACACACACTTACACTAACATTCACTACACTACCACATATTCTGGAGACCGGTCGGGAGCTTAGAGCTTTTCCCGGCTGGGGCGGTGCCCTGTTGGTGGGAGAGTCCTGGTGAGAGGGAAACCGCACTAGCCGACGGTAGGTCGGCGCCGGATCTCGCCATCCGGTGGGGGGAAGATCACCGCCATCTCCCGAGATAAAAACATGCACTAACACTAACAGGACTAATGACCGAAGCAGTTGACGCGCCCGGAAACACGAAAAAATCAATCAATCAATCGTAAGGGGCCTCGAGACACAGCACATCACTTCATTCAAAACTCCCCTCAGGCAAGTTTTGATCTTGAGGACTATAGCCACATCTTTATAATGGAGTTTTGGTAAATCCCCTCGCTGTGTGTGTGTTTTGGGTGGAGTGAAGCACCTGTGCGCGGAGCGCTCCTGGGAAGACGCCGTTTCGCTCTGGCGGGCGCGCTCGCGTGGCGACGCGGCAGGTGGCACAGAGGCAGGCATCCGCGCTCGCGCCCGCGTGGTGGCCGCCCGTCCTTCCTTCCGCGCAGGTATAGCGGGCGCGCGAGAGGAAAACCGGATCTCGAAAACGAAATCGCGCCATCACGTCATTTCCTGGCAAGCCCGTGACTCAGCCCTCGCGCGCGCCCGCCCGCCCGCGGCGGTGGCGCAGACAGCGATGGCGATTAGCACGTTGGATGACCTGGCTACGCTCCTACCTTTACTCGCGCTCTTTCCGTCCTCTTTGGGACGTGACATTTCTTTACGCACTCAAGACTACCGGTGTCTTTGATTTTGCTGACTTCCCTGGCGTTTCTTTATTTCGGGAAGAACGTAACAAAGCAATTTCTTATGATGCACGCGTTATGTTATCCTTGGTGATATTCCGAGAATTAAGCTGTATCACGTACGATACTTATATGTACTCCCTAATTTTGCAACGAAATTTGCTGCTCAACACTGGACGTGCTCCATCAAAGATAAAAGTAGGTGCATACAGCTCACGTGATAATTGCTTAAAACTTTCATTTTACTAATTCTGAGAAGATAATAATTATTAAGTGCGTTTCAAAGTAAACATATTAATCATTTCACACCATTCAAACACTTCTGTTTCGATTGCCATTGCACACTCTATGTACCACATGCTACTTACACGCTGATAGAAAGTTTCCTAAAATCGCCATTCAAAGGAATGTGCGATGAACACGAGAGGAAAGATTTATATTTTTTGCGGAGAGAAGGGCGTGCCGAAATAAATTTTCATTTCGGTTCAACTTTGAATCTCTATGAAAAGTTACACGAGCGCGCTGTGGCCAATGCGCAAAGAAGCGATTACAGGAAAGGGCAAACCTCTAACGGGAAACGCTGTCGGAGAAGTGTGAGGAAATTTTCCTAGTGTGTCTAATAGGCCAACACAGGTTGTAGGTGAAGCAACATCCACGGATGAAATCTATATGATGTCTATAACCTCTGCCCTTATTTCCTTTGACTATGCAGAGACAACTCATGACATACTAGTGTCGGAACTTAGATCACCAATAAGCGACCGTAGAAATACGTGTCAGATGGGTCTGTTTAGGGCACTGAAAATCGATAAATATTTGAGTGTGAATGTGTGCGTGCGTGTGTCTGCGCGCAAGAATGTCCGTGGCGGCTGGCAACGAAAACCAATGGTGTGCGGTTAACAGTGGTTTAGTTAAGTTTTTCCAGCAACAGAGGCGAAATGTGTCTAACCCCCTTCTGAAGCAAGTTTTATAGAAATTAAAGTATTTGATAAAGGAATTTTAGAAAATACTTTAAGTTACTCACTACAATTATATTTGAATGCTTTTTCATGGAGTAAAGTGATATATCGAAATGAAGTTGATAATAACTACACCTGAAATTTTACATTAAAAGTAATTAATATTTCGTGTGGTAATTAATCTTTTAATTGCTAATAATAATAATATTGATAATTCTAAAAATATATACGTTAAGGTTTATACGTCTAAGTCTGATTTTGTCGCATCTCTCTACAATTACTATCGGCGCCATCTGTTGACAGTTATATATTTTCTAGTATGAAACTGATCGATAGATGGAAGTTAGCTGCCAAGGTCACTACGCGGTGCTATGAATCTCGCAACCTTCAAGAGCTTAAATGGCCAGCATTTTAGCGCTTGTGCCCAACACCAATTCTCGTGCTTGCATGATGTCATTAGTCTTTTTCGATTATAATAACACATGTTAGACCTCAGACTGTTCCGGAAGTGCGTAGGTGCTTAGGTGTACTTGTTAATAAAAAGGAAAGAAGATCGCCGAAATTGTTATGCAATTCACGAGCGTTTTAATTGATAAGTTAAATAAAATAACCGTTATTTTGAAACATAATTTTTTCATTTGCAGCATGGCAATTGAAACGTTGGTCATTGCTGGTCTCCGGACATTTGTGATAACGCAGTGCATGTAAGTGTAAGGAAATGATTTAAGGAAAGAGGATAGGAATTACACATCAACCGCCATTGGCGTGTGGTAACTCTTTGTATTCTTTCCGTTACAATAATTCTTCATTCATCATTCTTTATTGACGTCATTTCACGTAGTAAAATATACTACGATTCACAGAATAAAGGCAACTCATAATGTATGGATTAACAAAATACGGACTACTATGACCTTCAATTGTCACATCCTTGAGCTAAGATACAAAATCATTTCTTGATTCCAAGAATCTGATGTGTATCGGTAAATGTCTCTCTCACCGATAAGAAATGAACAACAGGAACACGAAGGGAAAATGGAAAGTAAAATCAAAAACAATAAAGTGATAACGAGAATGCTGATGTGACATTGCTGACAACAAGTTCTGGATAATCGAAATTGAACATGAAATTTGAATTACACATTCAGTAAATATAATAATTAACAATAAAATGGCTTCAGTGATTTATCGCTTTTAGACCTTTTTATAGATTTCGTAAATGTATGGATTAATAATGGACTGTAATACTTCTTAAAATATCGGATTTGATGCAGGTTTTCCCGATGAATAAACTTCTCTCAACAAGCTCCTTCGAACTTGAATTTCCAACCTTATAACGTCATTGGTAGCAGACACCTGAGTAGCCGCGTCGCCGCACCGCCTAGAACTTCCTTAGAACCATCAAAGCTATACTCTTTTTCACTTTCACATGTGGAAGTGTAGCTCTTGAATTACAATTATCCGGAAACAACTTTGAAATCTACTCGATATTATTCTAGCGACTCCATAAACTTACATTATAAGTATACACTTCAAAAGAACAAAATGGTTTAGGTTGAAAGACAAGGATTTTTATTCTCAAGAGATTAGAAAATATGATATATGACGTTGCTGTTGTTGTTTAATGTCCTGGCTGAAAACTTGCTAACTGACCACCCTTGAAATGAGCTGTATTGTTGGGAATTTTCGAATTTTGAATCGCATGGGCACCCAACGCTACCAACTACTTTTTGACTTCAATATTCGTCTCTTAAGACCGACTCTGCAACAGTAATTTTGTCCGTCACTCATCGTTCTCCGACCAAGCAAATAGGCTGGTTGACTGATGATTTCGGGAACGTCATCTGCTATGGTCATTGCCGGTCTCTCGAAATTTAGATGCAAGGGAATGTGTAGAGAGGAAAGGATAGGGCAAGGAAGAGGAAGGAAAGAAAGACGAGGGTGCGCGGTCCGTGGCCCATTTGTTAGGTTGCACCGACAATCGCCTGGTATTGATCAAAGAAGCTACGGAAAATTACTGTTCAGAACAGCCGATCGCTAGAATTCTCCTCCAGACAGAGGCTGAATTCGTCCTAGCTAGTACCTACCGTCCACCTACCAAGTATACAGGACTCGAACTCTAGGGCCTCCCGGAGTCGCTGCAGAGACAGTAGCAATGCTGGCTCTGAGCTAAACGTGCGATTACGAGAGTTGCTCAAACAGGAATTGAGGAAAAAAATAATTTTACCTAGCACTAAGAGTTCTTTTACAAGCCTCAAGTGTGATATGACATATTGAGAGTTTCCCGCCCTTTGAAAATCCAGTCGAGTTTGTGCCCGGAATCTCGGAGTTTGGAAGTCAGTGTTGAAGCCGGTAACATGAAATATAAACGTTTGTATTTTACTAACAAAGAACAATGATTGATGTGCACATGGCGAAAAGAGAATAGAGAAAACTGTATAAAAGAATATTTACGGGAAGAAAGTACGACAAATATAGTTCTCTTTTGCACCACGTAGTATTAACCCAGTATATTCATCTTTCCCTGACAGATGCTGTTTGCTTCGCACGCTCAATCCATTTACAGCAAACGACCATTTTGCCAGAAATCCCACATCCACACCATATGAAGCCGTCGACACTCCGGCTATCCGGATCACCAACGGCGGTAACTGTGGGTGGATGCGACAATGGGAGGGGCGGAGGGGGCGGCGGAGCGGAGGCTCAAAGGTCGCGTACGGGGAAACGAGCAGCATTGCCCATTCCGCTCCCGCCCCCGCCACGAAGAAGGCAGGCGAGGCCGCGCTGCACACGGCCCACCGCCGCGCCGCCGCCACGCTGCGTCGGTATTTCCCAGCGCCGCCGCCGCCGCCTCCCCCCTCGCCCCGCGATCGCTCCCGCAAGCAGCGCGCGACGCGACGCACCGCGCCTTCCACTTAGCGACTTCCGCCGCCCGGCGGTGGCTGACTCGCGACGCAGCCACTCCGCACGCGAGCTCCAATTAACGACAGACGCAACGCAAGCTTCACTGGGAAGTAAAATCGTGTTATTACTGCGCAAATGCGTATCCTGCTTGTGTCTCCAAGTTAAGCATTAGGGTATGGGAGAGTTCTTGCAAGAAATGATACTTTAAAAAATAGAGAATACGAATAAATATGTACCTTGCAGAGTTATAAAGACCACTCATACCCGAAATACCTGACCATAACCGTAATTGCACCAGTTAAACGTACAATTTCGCTATTTCTGAGACTTGACATTGGCATCAACTGTTTCATCGTGTGACACTAGTCAAAAATCGTGCAGGTTCCATCTCAGGTCTCGGATTCATATTAATTGCGTTCTCCACTTTTCAAACCGAATAATAGTCCTGCTATCACATGCACTACCGGAATCATTGGTAACAATCGAAAATATTCGAAATTAATTTGGAAGCATGGAATACCGTTGGTGCTGTTTGACCGGGCGCGCGGTTGGGGAAGGGCGGCGGGCCGGGCGCGCGCCGTGCGCAGCACAAACAGTTCTCGCTGACCGCAAGAGCGCGGCGGCAGCGGTGGCGGTGGCAGCGGGCAGGCGGCCGCTTCCGGGCACCGCCGCGGACAAACAAGTGCCTTTCGACTCCGCCACCGGCACAGGCCGTTTCGTAGCTACAGTTGAGGCTGTCTGATTTGCTGGTGGGCGTCTGTTGGCCTCTGTTAAAAATTTGTATGAAAATGTGAACAAGTAGAAGATGACGCTTGTCAGTCCCAAAAAGGATATCAAGGATATTATTGTTATACTCTTTTAATATTCCCCAACTTCACAAGAAATGTCACAGGCCTGTCATGTCAATGTCATCTAACTTCTCTGTGCAAATATGTGCTTCTTCTTCTTCTTTCTATTATTATTATTATTATTATTATTATTATTATTATTATTATTATTATTATTATTATTATTATTATTATTCCTCTACCTCACAACTAAAGATGTTATGAATCGGTTGAATATAAAATTCACACTAGGTTGCATCCAGCTCCCAAAGAAGCAGATCTATCGACCGTCGCGACGGTCGGCGTCTCTACAATACTTTGCCCACAATGTGCGCTGTTCCAACTAAAGCAATATCTTGCATTTTCCATTCTTTTGAACGACCTTGAAGTTTAGCCAAGTTCTTACGCACATTTTGCGGAACAAACCCCAGAGCTCCGATTACTATCGGGACGACCTGTGCTCGATTTCCTGTATATTCTTGTATTTAAGACGTTTTTCTACCTCCTTGGTTACTACGATTTGATCGCATAGCAAAGCAACATCTACAAGTAGATAGAAGATTCCCGGAATACAATACAGGTTTGTTTGTCGATATCGTGCGATCAGTTTGAATTTGTTGGTCGTACAATATTGTACACAGTCCAACAGACGTCACCAGTTTTGTTGAGTGTTTGTACTACTAGGAGCATGTGTTTGGAACTTCGAGGGCGTTGTAGATCGGCCAGTGGAAATAACTAAACAACCTATCGTGACTTTTCATGTATCTTGGTCTGTCTTATGGTCTTTGCTAGGATTGGACAAGCTGAGACACTATGATCAATGGTCTCTTCTTGTTTCTTGAAGATGGGGCATTTATTATTTTGGGAAATTTTGAGAACAGCTTTATCATAAAGTCGTGTTCTCAATGCCTGATCTTGGACAGCTTTAACAACTCTTCCGATTCTGGCTTCATTCTTCCCCTTTAAGCCACATAAATGATTGATCTTTATTGATCTGCACCTTGTTCATTCTTTTTAGACATTGTCCTTGGAGTATTTTGTCTCTTCACGATTTCTTTAACATTTGTTGTCTCACATTTCATGTTAAGTAGCAAGAGAAGTTCAGTGTTATTCTGCGTGTCTTGCCTAGTTTTCTTCGCAATGTTCTTGCTACACTTACAGCATCAACATGAACAACGATGTAATGAAATTCATCCTTCCAAAAACATTCTAACTCAGGTGCAGAGAGGTATTAGGTCCCATTCGTTTACTTTCAAGTTAACATGCGTTCAGAATCTTTTTTGTTGATTACATTATTTACTTAATTGCAATTAAGCAATAACATTATAGTCAAATAGAAATGCTCTGTTCGTATCCCAGGTTCTTATTTTTTCTTAGAGACAACGGATAATTGGTAATGATTTCTAAATGATCCCATAAAGTATTAATGAATTAGCAATCCAAGAGTTGTTTCCTTCACAATAACAATAAATTTTAATTATTGTAAGTTAGATTACTCTTCACTTATACGAATTTCGGGTTGTATTTCAAATTATCCTGAAATCTTGTCAAAGTATCCTTGAACAGGCTCAAAAGTGTAGTGTACAATATAAGGAAGGAAAAACAATCCGAGATCAGAGGTTTGTGGCGCCTGCCAAAGGGAGGATATGCAATCCGCTATACGGGAAAGGAGCAATCTCGTGGTGTTCCGGGCGACCAAGGAACTCTTCAGCAGCGGAGTCATTATATATATATATATATATATATATATATATATATATATATATATATATATATATAATGAATTCGCTCCCGCCCCCTCGATTAAAGTCTCCTTGGACAAGAAAACATTTCAAGTTTCCTAGAATGAAGTAAGTGTATTTTTTTAAATAAAATTAATATTGTACGAACTAACTTGCAGTATGCATAACAGTCTTACACAAGTACCAGTCATACACCCGTACTTAGTAGGACTGAATGTTGAGGGAACTAACCCAAGGCAACACGGAGTACAGGAGCAAGAGCAGAATGGTAGTAGAAGGTGGTGGTTCGGAACCTCTCCCGCTTTTCTTGCGCCCGCCTTCATGACTAATGACTCGTTCGCGGGAGTGGGCGTTGGGGCGTGTGAAGGGGGCGGGGCGGGGCGGAGTGGGCGTCGCCGAGGCGACGCCGCGGCGCTGGGCGGGAAAGCCCTGCCGGGCGCCGGCACGCGGCGCCAGGGCGGCGGCCACGGCGGCGGCGTCGCTTCCCGCGAGGTGTCCGGCTGGGTCGCCACGGTGATGTCACCGGCAGCCGCGATGTCCGCCGCCCCGCACCGGAGGCGCGCGGCCGCCAGCCCTTCTCGGTATTTGCGCACAGCACCACCGCTCCCGGCCGCCGCTGTTGTGCGCGCCGGTGAGTCAGGGCGCGTGGGCGCCGCGACGCCGCCGTCGCCGCCGCCTCGACGCCGCCCGCCGCGCCGCGCCGCGCGCCGCTGCGGCGGAGCAGTGACCCTGTTTTCGGGCGGTGGGCGGAGGCGGTCCCGCGTGTTCGCGGAATACCCCCATGACGACGCAGCGACGGCTTCGGCGGCGCCGCTGTATATCAAGTGGGCGCGACGCCGCGGGAGCCTGGTGGCATAGGAAGAGGCCCAAGCGATCGGGGAACTTTCATGCGTTGCTTTCGTGGGTATCGGCTGCTGTGGAGGAGGCAACCCGCTGCGTAACGGTCATAGCGCCAACTTTTCACCACTGGACGTTCGCGGCTTAAAATATCAGCTACTCCACGTGTAATTTGGGATATGTTTTTGGAGAAAGCGGGTTCACATCCAGTTTCCTTAGGGTTCTCCACCCTTCCCTGCCTGCGTTGGTTCATCACTCACATCTTGGCAACATCATTATCGTCTATTCATACAATCATCCAATAATCCTGGCTGAAAGTTATAGTACTGTAGTCATGATAATAAAGTATTCTGGAGGAAATTTACCAATATACAACCTCTTCGTGACTGAAAAAGGTTGGATATAATTATAAAAACAATGCAACTGGCATGTATAATATCGCTGTGACAATAAACAAAAGTTTGTTTTTTTTTTACTTTTAGTTTCATCATTTGTCCTCATGAACAGACGTATTCAGTTATTAGATAACAAGAAATAAACTTGTAATTCTATTGTTGCTGTCCAGGATTAGAACTAGTGTATATTCATGACATAAAATAGGCTGCTTAATATGCACTGAATATTTCAGATAAAAGTGCTCTTAAATACACTCTAAAATTGAAATACGTATTTTTTGACACAAAAGATTGAGGGAAATGATTTTCGAAATTTTGGATTTACGACAGAATATCACATTGAAAACCTCAATATCAGCTTATCCTTGTAACTAGATAACTGCTTCCAAAGTGTTAATAAATGAACTATTTCGGATGTTATCATGAGTAAAATATCTATTGTGACCTAAATTGGATTGACATAAACATTCCCACAACACAACACAAAATAACCAATTTTATTACAGCAATGTCTTTTTCTTTTAGTGCATCACTTATCAACATAACTCATATTCTTTATTATGAACCTCAAACTTCCCTTATCGCTCTGCCGGATGGTTTTGATGGATGATGATAATTATTATTAGATTTAAATGATGGTACAATGGTGTTATGAGGTGCAGCAAAACGGGAAAACCCGGAGAAAACTGGAGCGAATCTGTTTTGTACACCACAAATTGGTCGTTAATCGACCGAAATTTGAAGCCCGATACCCAGAGTGTAAGATGAACGGTTTGACCAATTAAACTTGGATCGCCTTTTACTTAGCTTGTAGAAATAATTAACGCTCTCATATATTTCTTTTGAGTTATTTTGTCCTTTTGTAGAACCCACGTTATTTTCATTAATGATCACGTCTATCGCTGACATCTGTTAAAAGCTGTGTATTTATTGATTATTATTATCTGGTTGATTATCAGTGATTATCGGTGGTTATTTTCTCATTTTCGTATTATGTGTATACGACACAAATATCATAATCGATTCCTTACCTTTCATCAAGAGCATGGTACAGTAATTGGCCCATCTCAAGTTGATTCTAGGAACTTTCCACATCTTGTCTTTGGCATAATCAGTATTCTGATCAGATTTAGTACGTCCATGAAATTTAATCTCAACAAGAAACAGAAAACAGCACAAAATAATCCCTCAGTACATTTCCACAGCTGTAAGCCCGGAGTTCTGCGGTTTGGGGCTCGTTTACGACTTGAGGACATTAGAAACAGGAAGCGAGGAACCGCGACGGCCACATCCCTTCAGGCACTACCCCCTCTCTTTGTCGGTGCCCCTGATATCAGGCTGCGAACGCATTTACTGGGCCTCTGGGCGGAAAGAAAGACGACTGAAATCAGAATCGTTATAACCAATATGCTCATTAGACGTGCTTTCGGAGAGTCCCCGATATTGCAAAAAACATTTATATAAATTTAATTTATAAGGATAATTATTTCATTATGAAATTTTGTTATTACATAGATCGATTTTTAGAGTTCATATGTCCATGCGATTACGATTGTCCTAGCAATAACTGTTGAAATATATGTAATTAGATTACCTTACATACTTTTAACTTCATGATAGTAAACATGATAATAATTGCACATTCAAATCATTCATCAATATTATTTTCTGAAAATTATATTATTACAGAATTGTTACAGAATTCATCAATTGGTTCAAAATTTATTTTAGCGTATTAGCACCAAAATGACCAAAACAAAACAAATGCATACAATTTAAATTACAAATTAAATGGGACGCCATTTAATAACCCTAGGGGTATTGAAGAGGGCTCTGGAAATGACTTTCACATACACTTGCAAATGTGTGTCTTGAACATGCTCTTTAAACACTTGTAATTACGGTCAATCCCGTAGAGGATAGGCATTGAACATACATTTTTAATTGAAAATGTACGTAACGTCGTCCTTAAAACGTTTACCAAGACAGCCTTTCTAAAGGACTACTTTTAAAGTAAGGACTCTCTTATACCGAATAAAATGCAATATAAAACAAAGCTTAAAACCACCGAGCTTGTTGCATCTGCGACTAGTTAGCGTAGCTGTAGTTTGGAAAGAAATTTTAAAAAATTGTTACTTTCTACAATTAATATGTTTGTATTTTTATGGAATAAGAAATTTGTTTGAAAAAAAGTTTGATTAAAATTTATTAAGAAAATTATAGTTTTATGGAAGAGAAATGCTGGGTGCACTAAAATTGTTAGCAATCTAACAGTAAAGAAAACATCGTCTACTACAAACATTTTCGTTATAATTCAATATGTCCTAGCCTTCGAACTTTATCTGCACTACCTACGGAAGTTACGTTTTCTGTTAGGTTATCTTGGTAAACAGTCCTTCGTGACAAGGAAATCGAGCTACTATTAGGTGAAAGAGCTACTGTTTGAACCTACGAAGGTTTATTATTCAAAAATAAGATCTGTCTGTTAATAAGAAGAAAAATAGTGTGTACATCATTAAAATATATTTTTTCAATATTCTACATACTTTCATCTTCATTTCTACATAATTTTCATTTTTATTCAATTATTTGTTATACGGTTCAACAAGTATTTTGCATTCAGACATCAACGAAACCTGTTGCCTGAGAAAAAGCCCAATCCCTGACTGAGATTCCATTTCTTCGTCGTCGCTAAACCGTTGACCACCAAGCAAACTCTTTTAGGTATATTATACCCCAAAAGGAAACATCGTAGAATAAAACGGGCTTCGCCATATTAAAAGGAATGTATAAAATGTTATAATTCTGTTAAAAGTCAAAACCGATTTTTCGATTTTCCTTTATTTTTGGGCGAAACATGTGATTGTGGATGATCCAGTTGTTTCCGTCCAAAAGACCTGATTAGACCTTGTGTTTGTACAGGAACACGGCGACATCGGCGGACGTCTCAATTTTTTAAACTTTATTAATTTCTACAGTTCAACTTACACATACCATACGGCTGTAAAAGGCGGCAAAACGCGAGTAAAACATGCTGGAATCAGAAACTCACGCCCACTGCGGTAATCGCGCGCCCATCTCACTCCCCTAAACAAACGGGCCTTATTTAAAAAATAACGTACGTAGAACCTGGCTACTGGACCAAGCCGCCGCCACACGCGCCGCCAACGCGCACAAAGAAACGCGTCGCGCGTTTAGTGCGGATCTGGACAGCGCACGTGCACGCGAAAGGCGCGGAGATAGAGCAGGCGCTGGGGAAGGATGACGCGAGCGGTTGCGCGGGCGCACGCGAATCTCCCGCTGGAGACTTGGGAAACGTGCGCTTCTTTGCCAGATAGAGGCAGGAGGCAAGCAGCTGCCACCGCCGCTGTCGGAGCCGCACGCGTCGCGATATCGCGCCTAGTCGCGAGACGTTCGTGTCCTCTCCGGCAGGGGCGCTGGCGTAGACGTTACATGCAAAACCCACTGCCCTACGAGATAGAGCCCGCCACTGTGCGCCGTTTGTCTGGGCGAAGGTCCTCCTTCATTTGGAAAAGAGAATCAAGCATTAATGGATGGCTATCAGAAAAATGTCTGAATGGGTATCAATTGGCTTTTACGTCGAGGATTTTCGATAAAGTATTTGACTTAATTATGTTTAATATTGTTTTACTTGTTAATTGTGTTCAATTTTACGTTACGGAAAATTTTAAATTGTAATTCTCCAAGTAGCAATGGGCCTTGCGAATTCAAAACCGACAGTGACAGTTCAGCGGCTTATCTGCTGCCTCTATTGCACGCCGCAAAGCTGACCGATAATTCCAAAGGCTCTGGCCACAGTGCAACCGAGATTTTCGAAGCAACCTTACACAGCTTGGTCGAACTACTGACTGAAGGAGAATACTAGCGGCTCTATTTGGTAGTTCTTGGTCAATATCAGGCAAATGCCAGACCACTACCGGAGCGGTAGCTCAGTACATCACCTGATGTCACTGCAGCGCCTCTGACCGGGAGGTCCTAGGTTCCAGTCCTGATGGCGGCAGGATTATCGACACTAACTTTTCAGCTAGGTCGAATTCAATTGCTGTCTGGAGGAGAATTATAGCGGCCGGCTGCTCTGATCTGTAGTTTTCCGGGGTTTCCCCGATCAACACCAGGCTAATGCGGGAGCAGTACCTTACCAAAAGGGCCACGGACTGCGCGCGATCTGTCCTTCCTCATCCTTGTCCAATCCTCTCCTTACACACATTTACACTAACATGCACTACACTATCACATATTCCGGGAGACCGGTCGGGAGCTTAGAGCTAGTCCCGACTGGGGTGGTGCCCCGCTGGTGGGAGAGTCCAGGTTAGGGGGAAACCCCACTAGCCGACAGTAGATCGACGCCGGATCTCGCTATCCGGCGGGGGAAGATCACCGCCATCTCCCGAGAAAAAACATGCACTACACTAACGAGACGAATGACCAAAGCAGTTGACGCACCCGGAAACACGAAAAATCAATCAATCAATCGGGTGACCAGTCTACTGTTAGAGCTTCTCCGGTTGGATGTTGCCCGCTGGAGAGAGATATCTGGAGGAGGAAATCCTGCAAGTCAAACTGTAGGTCGTCGCCGGATCTCACCATCCAGCGGAAGAAAAATACCGCTATCTTCCGAAATAAAACATTCATTATACTAAAGGGACGAATCCCCAGCGGGGGAGGAAAATGTTACTTTCTGGGATATAACATGCACTTTACTAAGTGGACCTTAGTAGCAGAATTGTCCTACAACATCAATCAATCAATATGAGATGACACATTCATTCGAAGTAAATATGAAGAAATCGGTTCAATAGACACCTTAAATACGACTGAAATAACCTAAACCTTAAACCTAATAACGGCTGAAAGGAACCGCCAAAATGAAATATACTATAATAGTACACCGCGTCATACCATTACAACTTTCGTCACATCTAATCCTTCGCGAGGCTTTTCTTTACCACATCTGTCGCAATCAGCTTTGAAATGGCAAGGCCTTCCAATGTAGCTTCTTCAGCTGCAGAAAATTTTAAAGATTCAAATAAGAGAGGCTGCTCTGACCGGCCGCTCCATGATTTCCTGCGATCAATTCCAGCCCGATGACAGAACTGGACCTAGATACCAGGCCACGGTGGTTCGAATCTCTTCTTCGCCATACTGTACCCACTTCCATCCAGAAGGCCGGGAGATAGACCGCCTAATCCCCGCTTGATCAAGGAAAGCTCTCGCAAGTAGACGGACTTCTCTGACGAGGAAGAAAAAGAAGATGAATGTCTGGCTCAGAGCATCAACTTATGTCATTGCAGTGCCTCTCATCATGACGTCGTATGGTTGCAGTCCGACGGTAGCGGGATTTTCGTCACTTGCTAGATCAGCTAGGTCGATTTCAACAGCAATCTGGAGGAGGATTCTGGCGGCCGGCTGCTCTGATCTGTAGTTTTCCGAGGTTTCTCCCCTCAATATCAGGCGAATGCTGGAGCAACAATCAGGCCCCGGACAAACGGGCACACGGGCCACGCACCGCGCGCGATCATTCTTTCCTCTTGCTTGTATTATCCTCATTCCTTATTTACACCCTCTACACACACACACACACACATATGTCGGGAGAGCAGAAGAGAGCTTAGATCTTGTCCCGACCAGGGCGGCTCCCCGCTGTTGAGAGATACCGGGTTGGGTTGGGGAACACACCGCAAGCCGACGTGCAGTGTAGGTCGGCACGGGATCTCATCATCCTCCCGTGATATAAGGATATAAGCAGAAGGAAGAACACCATCACCTCCCGTGATATAAGCATTCAGTACACTTACGATTGATTGATTGATTTTTTCGTGTTTCCGGGCGCGTCAACGCTTCGTCATTAGTCCCGTTAGTGTAGTGCATGTTTTTTCTCGGGAGATGCGGTGATCTTCCCTCGCTGGATGGCGAGATCCGGCACCGACCTACCGTCGGCTAGTGGGGTTTCCCCCTAACCAGGACTCTCCCACCAGCGGGACCGCCCCACCGGGACAACTGCTTCAGTCATTAGTCCCGTTAGTGTAGTGCATGTTTTTTCCTCGGGAGATGGCTTCTAAGCTCCTGACCGGTTTCCCGGAATATGTGATAGTGTAGTGCGTGTTAGTGTAAGTGTGTGTAGGGAAGAGGATAGGACAAGGAAGAGGAAGGACAGATCGCGCGCGGTGCGTAGCCTGTTTGGTATGCGTACTGCTCCGGCATTCGCCTGGTGTTGATAGCGGCGGTTTTGGCGGAGAAACCAGGGAAAACTACCGATCAGAGCAGCCGGCCGCTAGAATTCTCCTCCAGTCAGCGACTGAATACACTTACGAACTTATTACCAGAGTAGCTCACGCGCTCGGACACGATGGAAATAATCAATCAAGAAGAGGAAGAAGTATTCGGCGGGCCGCGCGTGGCCCACGTGGTGCTTTGAGCAGCCCTGCGGTGCTCGCGGGAGGTGGGAGGTGCGAGTGCCGCGCTTGGGCCACGCGGCGAGGGGTCCGCAGCGGTGGGCCTCGGCCGGGGGAGCGGTTGGGTTGCGATCGTGGCATTCCAGCGTCCGGCAAGGCCGACCGGATGCTCGAACCGTCACCCTTCAGGAATTCCACGCGGCCGTTCGCGGCCGGCCATTATCGTGTTGCACCGTGAGAAATCAATGGCACAGACCTTGACGGTTAAGATGCACGGACAGCATTGAAATGAGAAGAATAAGAATAAGAGATGTTTGTTTTGTTTAGAAACAACTAACAGGAAATTGGACTTTTGGATGATGTATTCCTTATATGTACTCATTATGTTAGTCCCCTGAAACCCTCTAAAACTGATTCTGTTACTCATACATAGTAACGATTTTCATGTAATAAGTCCTTTATGAACACAAAATAAAAGTCCTTCCCTAAACTTACCGAAACCTAAGTTCATGTTTGAAACTTTAAAGAGCCTAAGAAACCCATTTGGAAACTTCGTAACCAAGGATTTTGGAAAATATTCTTTTACTGCGCAATACATAGAAATATATCCTTACTTATTCTTGTAATTTTAACAAAATTTTCATTTGCTTAGAACAAGTTCAGAGTAAAACAAAACTTGTAATTGAAGAACATTAGTATTGAGTAATTCGAGCGTAATATCAAGGCAGTATGACCACTTATTACTTAAGAATGTCAACAGATATGACCTTTATCGAAAGTTGCCTCTTATTAATTCTAATCCAACAAGCTAAAGTCATTCAGTGTTTTGTTGTTTTATTTGTAATCAACATTATATAACGGCGATTTGATTCAAACACGAACACATAAATATTAAACTTAGTTTCAAAAAACACATTCGAACAATTGGGATGATTAATGTAGATTGTGCCTGTGCATGTGCTTCATCTGTCCATAATGTTTTAATTACGTAATGACAATAGGAAAATTTAACGACGAGTGAAAAAGTGAAACTTGATGGAATCGGAGTGCGAATGCATTTAGTGCGCATGCTCCGCCTGTGCGTGGCGAGGACCCGGGTCCCGCGGAGCGCAGTGGGTGCGCGCGAGGCGAGGGCAAGGTCGAGGAGGCTGGTCATCTGGCGACCGCACACCGCCCCCGAAGCGGAGGAGCCCTGCCGCGGACACGAAGGCCAGGGCCTCCGGGTGCGCGCGCCCCCCCCCCGGCCCTGCCACGCGTTCGGCGCCCGCGAAGCCGCCAGAACAAGACAAGCACAATCCGCCGCCCACGCGCACCGGAAGCAGCTGCGGTCACGCTACACAGGGCAAAGCGGCAGGGGCTGGCGGGACAAGGCGGGACTGACGGGGCGGGGCACGGTGCGGTGGGGCGGGGCACGGTGCGGTAGGGCGGGGCGGCGCAGACGGGCAGAGCGGACGGGTGAGGCGGGCGGGGATGCGCGGGGCGGGCATGGGGATCATGCTACACAGGGCAGAGCGGTAGGCGCACCCCCGGGCGGGCGGGCAAGAGCACCGACGGGGCGCGGGTAGGGACAGAGAAATCGAAAAGTATACGGAAGAACAGACAATTTGGCATACATCGGATCAGAGAGTGTGGCATTGAAACATTTCTCATTCATTACTGATGACTTTGGTTATTAACATATCGAAGTTTAAGAAGATAATAACAATGTAGTGTAATAAAAGTTAGTAAATTAAAATATTAATAAGAAAAGAACCCATAAGATAGATCGAGGTCTCTACTAGTACATTTAGTTCCCTTTCTAATCCGCACATCGAAAGAAGGTTATATGTAAATTTCAATAATGTAGCAACTGGGTGCTGTTGACATGTTAGCTTGTCGATTGGTCAGTCAAAGCATTCCGTACTTCCCAGTACTTCAGTAAGCTCTAGAGAACAAATGTGAAGAATGTTTAAATACTACATGTCGGTATACGCTGGAAATATTCAGGAGGGTGGGAGTAGTCAAAGTAACTGAGGAGCCTTAAGTAAATAAAATGAAAACTCTGTGTCACTGAAAGAAGAATACACTGTTTTATGAAATATTGAAAATAAGTTCGAGTGAGTATTTGTTTTTCCATGTGCATCAAATACATACGTAATTTGTTCCGTAAGTGTAGTGGATGATATATCCCTGAAGGTGGCGGAGTTGCTCTCCCGTTGGAACTTGAGATTCGGTGCGTCGCCTTGCCGGCCCCCTTTCAGACTTCTTCCCCAAGAGGCACCTCGCCAACCGGGACAAGCTTCCAATTCTTCTCCCGATATGTGGTAGTATAGAGCATGTAAGTGTAAACATGTATTTGAAATACATGGAGCAAACTAATATATAATGAAATTCGTAGAACATTCTTCAATTTCTTTCTGTTAATTCAATTTTCTTTAACTCCATATCATCCATTCTTTAACTCTATATCCTGTCCTTGTATCATCCCGGTTAGTGAGCTGACAAAGAGCGATCTAAAATATTCTCACTGAGAAAAAAATCCTCAAATATCCGATACTGAGGACGAAGACCGAAGAGTACAGCAAGCCGGAGAGCACAGTTAATGACAGATTGTAGAGCAATTATGAAAAGTGCGAAGGCTTTGAAGGTTCCCTCATTTAGGAGCGTTCATGTAAATAACAGCGTCCATCAAATCAGATTTTTTAGAAACAGCGAAAAACTTATTGTCGACAAGTTATCACCTTTTCAAACAATGTAATATGCTGTATTACTTACCAGTATTGTTACAACAGTCTACGTATGCTATCAAAGTATTAATAATTATGACCATATTTCAGGTTAAAAGTTGGACATGTTTGCTTTTGTCCGAAGCACCTGCGGACATGTTTGCTTTTGAATGAAACAGGGCTACTATTATTATCATCACATTTATCTGGGATAAATTATTTTACTGCAGTTTGTATGCAAATATTTTATTTTTCCAAACAGAACTATAGTTCTACTACAACAATTTCTATAGCTAATGTAATCATTTTTGGCCCTAAAGAAATTATAAAGCACTAAAAAGAAATTAAAATCTATATGTGCCAACCATGATCATCTTCGGAACAGTCATAATTATTTTTCAGTTATTTGCTATCCATTACAGTTTGATTTTTCACTATTGGTTCATCAAGAACAAAGGAATACCAATACCAGGACAGGAGTATCTCAAGAATTCTCTCCATGTATCTCCTAAAAGTTCAGTCAATAGACCTGCTACATTAGATCTCTTTGCCAATGGTAAACCGTAAGTGACACCTGCTGAAGGCTAAATTGTACCACTATTGTTAATGAAAAACCACGTTTCCGAAGGGTCAAAGCAGAAACTTCATCAATCTAAAATATTGCTCTGGGATAACTTCAACTGCATGATTCGTCTTCCCTTTCATTGTTTTCTGAATACTGAATCGTTTCACATTTCTGATGTTCTGAAAGTTCTTGCATATACTACGAGTACTCCAAGTTCTTGTGTCCTTGAGATCGCAATCTTTAATAAATAAAATAGGACGCTGTCTTCACAGACGGAATGAACCACGCGGCATGAACAATCACGTGATCCTGCATCTTGGCATCTTATTGGTTACACGGACATGTTCTTTGTTGCTTACAACAACGCTTTGGACATATTTATTCCGCATATCTATTCCATTACTTAATTGCGGCTCAACACAGAAGATTATGAAAATTACCTAAATTAGTAGAAATATACCGACATTGCGATTTGTTTTAAAGGATTTATTACTTTTAGGCCGCGTCGACCTCACAGTTAATATTGTTGACTGCAAGAAATTCAATAAAAATGTTTGAAATTACTTTTATTTCAAGCGAACAAGTGTTTATAAGAAGACGATATCTTTTGTTCTCTTTAGAAAGAGCAGAAATATTGCTGGGAGGAATAACTATGAAGGTTTATTTCTTGACTATTTCCTATTGTTTACATTAATAAATAAAAAGTTGATTTTCGAGGAATAGACTCGTAATTCTCGTCCTGAAACTGAGGTAGAAAGTGAAAAAAAGCGGGAGCCTACAGCCTAGACGGAAGCACCTGCAGTCACTCTACAGGGAGAGCAAGCTGGCAGGAACTCGATGACGAACTTAAGTAGGATTGGAGACAATGGCTTGAGCAGGATTCGAGACAAGCTTTAACACCTGGCGACAGACTGCAGTCCATTACTTGAGAGTATGAAGCGGTCAGAGAAATAATTGGAATAAAAAGACAAAAAAATGTGAATCGACGAGAGCTTAGGTAGCGGAAGTAAAGAGAGATACTTTTATAGTAGAATTAATTACATAACTAGATACGAACCCTTAATTTGGCATTGTATCTCGTGAGATACATTGTATACAAAAGTGAATACAAAAGTAAAATTAAATTCTTCATTGATTACTTGATGCAGGAGTCATGGAAAACGGTTTATAATACTGCTGATACAAACGAAAAATATAATTTTTTTTGCAACCCTTTCATTTCATTTTAACACTTACTTTCCTCTTCAAAAACGAAAATTAAATATTTCACGGAAAAGCAATTCTTGGATAACACAAGGGATTAGGACATCTTGTAAAACAAGCGAATTCTTTCTTTCATTTCTAAACGTCATGACGTATCTCAAGATTTCTTATCTACTTTAAAACATACAAAACCTTGTTACGACAAGTCATAAGGCAGGCCAAAATCATAAAAAACGATCACGGATATTTTGAACTCAACTAATAACACAAAAGCAATGTGGAATATAATAAAACATACTACCAAATCAACTAGAAAACCGTAGAGAATGTTGTTTTAAAATACAACGATATAAATGTGAACGATCCGGCAACAGTGGCTAATCTCTTTAACCAATACTTTTCAAGAATTGCTGCCGATCTCACTAAGGGTCTTCAGGCACAAAATTCAAAACAGACAGTTCACCCAAAATTGTAGACACAATGTTCGTTTCCGAAACTTCTTCCTATGAAATTCTCAAAATAATCGGTAAACTAAAAATAAATATTCGTCCGGTTTAGATGAATTCCCGGATTCTTTGTTAAAGACTTGTGCGTATGCCATTATACACCCGTTAACTCACATATTTAATGCATCTTTATGCACTGAACGTTTCAGATATTTTCAAAACAGCTAAAATTAAGCCGCTTTTCAAAAAGGCAACAAAATGAAATTCAGAATTATCGGCCCATTTCTCTTCTATCAGTTTTTTCAAAAATATTAGAGAGACTTTTTACGTACGAATGGAAACCTTTCTTACTAAACACAACGCGCTTTCAGATTGCCAACATGGATTTAGAAAATCAAAATCAACGGAAACAGCTATATTTTCTTTTCTTAAAGATATCGCCTCATCATTGGATCAAAACGAGGCACCTATTGGATTATTTTAGATCTCTCAAAGCTTTTGACGTCATTGATCATGACATTTTACTTTCAAAATTACCTTCATATGGAATTCGTGGTATTGCTCTAGATTGGTTATGTTCGTACCTTAAACAACGATCTCAGAGAGTTGAAATACCTTACTGGAATGATGGAACATTACGTACGCACCTTTCCGACTCCTTGCCCGTTGCATGAAGTTCCTCAAGGATCGATTTTAGGCCCTATTCTGTTCCTACTTTACGTTAACGATATGCCCTCGACGATTCGAAACGGAAGAACGGCTCTCTTTGCGGATGATACGAACATCTTTGCAATAAAGAAACAGTAAATAGTGCAATATCAGATGTTTCAAATTGGTTCCGAAATAACAAATTAATAGTAAACGAAAAGAAAACGGTTTTAATGCAGTTTTCCATTTCAAATAAACAATTCTGTGCTCCATTGAAAATGAACGGTGTACCATTGACTGAAGTTAAGGCAACAAAATTTTTAGGTCTCTCAATTCAGTCAAACCTTAAATGGAACGTCCATTTAAATGAATTGAACACAAAATTAAGTTCATTAAAATGAACGGTGTACCATTGAAAATTAATTCGGAAATATTATGGGGAAAGACATCTTATAGCTCCCAGACTTTTCGATTACAAAAACGAATTGTACGAATAATAACCAAATCCCACCCACGTGATTCATGTAAGCCTTTCTTCATTAATCTAGGAATTCTACCATTACCGTGTCTTTTATTTACGAATCAGTGGTTTTGTAAAAATGACTAGCTCAAGGGCGGAATATATTTTCAGAAAATGCCGAAGTCTATTATTATAACACTCGACGTAGAAATCATATTCACCAGGTGACAGTATCAACAGCTCATTACAAAAATTCACATACAATACATGTACATTATTTTACAACACTTTGCCAGATGACATTAAACGATTAACTTCAATAGAAAAGTTTAAATCCCAAGTGAAATCGTTTCTGCTGCATAACTGTTTCTATACAATTAGAGACTATACTGAGCATCACAAGAAAAGTAACATTAATTTTACCAATGATACATAATGCATTATTTACCATTTGGACTGTATAAATGAGTATAAACAACCTGTAACAACTATTGTACTACAGCTTCCGGGTCAAATGACCCCATCTCGATCAGGTTTTTCGTCCAGTTTCCCTGATCCATTGAGCAAATGCTGAGATGGCCCCTTGTTTTGCTTCTGGACATAAATGTAACTTCATTTTCTGTGCACATCTTCTAGATTCAGTGGGAAACACAATTCTTCAAATTATCGTTTCCATGTTGTCGCGGCAGGAAGTAATAAGAGCCAAAATTTATTGTTTATTTATTCTTGAAAATAGATTTTATTACATGGGAGTTTTTTTGTTGTTTTTTTCTCCCTTTCAAAATTCAAAATTTATTGCTTATTTATCCATGAAAATAGATTTTATTACATGGGAGTTTTTTGTTTTTTCTCCTTTCAAAATTCAAAATGTATAGCTTATTTATCCTTGAAAATAGATTTTACTACATGGGAGTTTTTGTTTTTTTTTTCTCCCTTTCAAAATTCAAAATTTAAGTAGTATATGACTTAGTGTAGGGATCACAGAATTTTGAAAATGTGCACACAATTCACTTTTCCCATAGCACGTCATACGCAGTTTTTAACTTTTTTTTGACGTAAAATAAATAAATAAATAAATAAATAGATACATAGATTTTATGACACGATATCTACCAATAAAGAAATTATAGTTGTACGAGTAGTTTTTCATTGTTGATTGGTGTCTTACGGAATGTCTCCGACGAATACTATGTAGTGTTGCACTTTGTTACTGTTGTAAATAGAAAGAGCGTGAACAATACACGCAGTAGTGTGATACGCCCCACTGAAGAACTTCTCCGGCATTTCGACCACTCAATATAATTACCTTGATTTAAGTCTTAGTTTATTTTGTTTATTACAATGAAGTTGTGTGCTTATATGTTGGTTGAGTATTATAAGCTTATAATTTATTTGAGAAAGCCAATTATTTTAACTGAAGATCGGAGAGGAAACTTAGTATCTCAGGATACACATTGTCAGATATGTAACCAAGTGGGGCGACACATTATTGAATTTTACATCACAACCTGAAGTGTTTTGAAAATAACTACTGTCACAGGACGGTTCAGATGGTCGCGAGTTTGTAAATTCATAATAATGAACGTAATAATAATAAACGTAATAATAATAATAATAATAATAATAATAATAAAATTGAATAATATAATGAAGTCGTAGGCTTCCGCGGCCAGAGTCAATATTACATTCTTGGCTGTCCGGGTGACGCCGCGTTAACGTCGGCACCAGATAACTTAACGCGGCGTCACCCGGACAGCCAAGAATGTAATATTGAATAATATAATAATAAGAATAATAAACTTAAAATTTTACACTAAAATAATTTATATTGTAATAAGCATTATATTTAATAATGCAAGATAATTTCAATATAATTAATAACAAAAATAATTATACTTAAATAAATACACAATATATGTTAGAAATAATACGAAAAACAATAATATACTGCGCAAAACTGTAATATTAAGCTGTAATATGTAATGTAAGAATGTTTGTATAAGAAAACAGAAAATACTTCAAAAAATAAAATTAACTCTAGCTCATTATATATTTAATTGAAATAACAGTACATTTACAAACAATTAATGTAATTATTGTAATTAATGTAATTGTACTCTCGCCCAAAAATTTTGAATCTGAATCAGTTCGCAGTTAAGAAGGTCTAATATTAACTTCACAAGCAAAGATCTACTCAAGGGAAAAAAAGTAGAGATACATTATTTACTACTGTAGGGTGTAGGAAGAGAAATTAATCATATACATTTTTGTTTTGCTGTTCTACGTTCCAGAATGTTTATGTATCCCTCAATATACTTGTCATGCTCCTCTACTAATGAATATGTATCTTGAGAGGTAATACCTAAAAATATATTAAAAAAATCTGGAAACTAAGACTGCAAAACAAGAATTTATGTGATTAATTTCCCTTTCTAAACCCCACAATAGTAAATAATTTATCACTATATCTTTTCTGGAGTAGTACATCTTTGCTCACGAAATTAACATGAGATCTGCTTATCTGCGACCTGATTCAGATGGTCGCTAATCGGCATCTGTAACAAACCACATTTTTCTCTGCGTACTTGTCTACTTTCGCTAAATTGGTAAGTGGTGCTGATCAACTGATTTCCAATCCGCCAAGTCGACAGCATTAGATGCTACAAAACGTTTTCGCCTTTTTAAAATACTGCGCGTATATATCGTGAATGAATTTAATGCAATGAATTATTCATTTTCCTGTAAATAGTGACATTTCTCTAAGTCTATGAAGGAAGAGTGCAGGAACATATTTCACACCTGTTTCTTTCAATCTACGAAGGTAGAAGAACAACATGACCAGCGTTCTCTTAAACCTTGAGATAGCATTTTGGAAACTCAGCAATGTTGCCTTAGGCGATCACCCAGCATTCCACAACGGTGATGCGGCAGAAGCTTTGCCGAGCAATTTCCTTGGCTCCGGGTACGTTTTGCCCTCCATCACTCTCCGGAAAGAAACGTAATAATCCTGAACATCTACTCATCTTGCTCTTTTCACAATTGAACTATCGTTTGAATCTTGAGCTTTTTCGGTTCTGAATGCTTGAATGCGCACTAAACCGACAAGAAATATTTCAAGCATTAAGTATGTTTCAATGGAATCGCCATTGAACCATACCATTACTGACGTTTCCAGGAAAACATCATTTAGAGAAGATCCAAAGATCTTTTCACAATATAAATTTGCTTTAAAGAAAATAACTTGTCCAATAATGATATCAAAAGAAAAGAAAATGCCGAAAAGAAAATAAGGAGATCATTGTAAGCTAAAGGACGTAATCTGCATTAATTTATTTTCTGTCATATTAATCCTATAAAACTATTCAAACTATAGGGTTTCAGTTAACTCTCATTCGAATGTTTCTTTAGATGTGGTAAATTAACATTCATCATTTTAGAAACGGTACACGTTCTAGGGTGAACGGGAACTCTCATTAAAAGTGAAAACCTATTGCTGTGTTTCAAGCAAATCTGAAAGCCCATCAAAAGTATTTGACAAATCCTAAAAAACTAAAGGCAAACCCCGAACTGCTACAAGACTGCTGATATGACAATTACTCGGCGAGGAATCTTCCAAAGACAAACAAGAATTTCGAGGATTCTTAACCCCAAAATTTGCACATCTATTACACTCCGAATGAGTGTTCAAGCTACGTGAAACAGTCATTACCTTATCTACTGGGTAAAGTGTCGCCAATATTCAAGAGGATTACTGTATTTCTGAGACTCGTACAACATTATTTTTGTCATTTTATGTCTCTATTAAATGTCATTTTATTACTCGTTATATAGTTTACCAGAGAATCAAAATGTTCAAAGATCATTCGAAGTCCAGTCGACGCAATAGTTAGTCGTTTCTAAAGAAGACAATTTATTTCTCCCATGCTAATTTCTCTAACAAATACGACTCACAGGCACAGTTCATGCTACACGGACACTTCGTTGGAAGTAACTCATCTTCCTTCGCTTTCTGAACTTCCATCTGAGGTTCTACCAATGATTTACACAATTTCATTAACCTGACGATTGATTTCACAAAATGTGTAGATTTGCATGTGCAGCAATCATCATAGTCCAATATCGCTTTTTCCATTAAACGATTGAATTACGATATGTTTTATCTACGTTTCACCAAATTTTGCTCTGAATATTTTCATTTATACTCCACAGTTTACGCTTAAAAATCGGTTTGCACAAGAGACTTCCTGCCGACCATTGACACCACTGTCACCAGACAAATATGTTTTCTTAAAATTGAACTGCGTTATCAGGAAAATTTCTCCATTGGATACTCGTGGCATCATTCTGTGTGTATAGAGAATCCTTCCATGGTGGCGCATTGAACACGATCGCCAGATTCAAAAGAAAATGATAAATCGTAGACTGCTAGCAGTTGGGAGTGAGCAGAGCCCAGCTGTAGCTCCAACGGGGAAGGGAGCGGCGTCTGGAAGCCCCTGTCGACCGGGTGCACCGGCTGGTGGCCGCCACACTGCCCCATTTCATGGGCCACACCCCTCACAGCACACCCTGCTCATCTGTTCCCTTCCGCACCCACCGCCTCCCCCTGCCCCGCTCTCCCCTCGATCGCCGCTCCTTCTCTCTGTAATCTCGCCCCCATTCTGAATGTATTCATCAATATTAAAAACGATTATAATACCCAGCAATGTGTCTTGCGTAGATTTTTTTAAAAATTTTCACCTCGACGTCTCTTCACCGCCCCGGCTTCGATGGTGCAGGGCGTACACTAATATCACTGTCAGCAGTGCCTCTGTCCGGGAGGTTCTAGGGTTTGAGTCCCGACGGTGGCAGAATCTTCCTTGTCCTTACTGCAATCTCTATCACAGTTTCACATTCAAATTATCTATTTAAATGAACCGTGTACAAGAAACTTACAAAAATTGTATCACAGAGAAAGGCGACTATAAAGAGGGAAATTTTGGTAATCTCAAAGAGCAATATGGGCAATGAGTCAATGAAATAAACACTTTAATCTTTAAACGTTAAGTCGCCATGTTGAAATTTCAGTCGGCAATGGGCGTAGTAAAGAAAGGCACCAGAACGGTGAAAACATAAAATAAATAAAAAATAAAAATATTTTTAAAAAAATTACGGAGCGGATAAGAAAATTATGCCAACCAAATTTCATTTGTATCTTGTGCCTCACCGCTCGTCCATTTCCCCGCGTCTCCCTTTGCTCCCGTGGGGCAGGTAATTAACAAGTCTCCCCCCGGGTGGCGGGGCGGGGCGGGGGCGGGGAGGGCGCGTGCGCGTGTGCGTGCGCGGGGCGAGGGGGGCGCCCTCGGAAGGGTTGCGATATCGTCGGGGGCGCCCGCCGGGCGGGGGCCGCTGCCGTCGCCCAGACGCGTGGCCGGGGCGCCCAGACGCGACGGCGCGCCGCCGCCGCCGCCGCCGCCGTGGACGGGTGCGGGGCGCGGCGCGCCACGGCGCCCACCTGCCTGGCGTCGGGGCGGGGCGGCCCGAGGGCGCGGGCTGCGCAAGGGGGACGGCCGCGGCGGCGGCGGCGAGGGGATTCGTGAAGTGCGCGCTTGGGGAGGCCGCTGACGCTGGGCGAGGGTTCGAGCCTTTCCCTGCGGTGCGTGGGGCGATCGGCGGGTTTCTTCAGGCCAGCTCCTCCCTTGTAAAAACCCCGTGCAACTCAAGAATACGAGTTCATTTTATCAAAGGGAGTCAAGTAGTGAATTTTGTTCCCAATTCGTTATCACATTGTCTTAATTCTTTGTTTTTGTAAACGATCTCGCTTTTGGTGCGTATCCAATTATTCTGGATAGTAGAGATTACTATACTTTTAAGTGGCTTTATACGTAGAGACATTGGTAGTGTGCATCGTCGATAAGATCTTTATATATATATATATATATATATATATATATATATATATTCTTTGTATATATATATATTCTTTATATATATATATATATATATATATATATATATATATATATAATCTATTAACTATTTTGGTATTTTAGATACATACTACATGTAGTGCATTAAATGGTTTCCGGGTGAAATATGACTATCATTAATGTGCCTGAAAATATAAATTCAGTATTTTTCAGAGCTCTTACTGCTACTTACTGTTTTCCGGCTCTAATTGGACTAGTCTTCATAACTATAACATATTCGTTATAGTTTGTAATTATCGTATATCTAGTTGTAACAATGTTTGCCACGAGCATTAGCTGAAAGCGAACTTTAATAAATCTATCTTAAAATTATATTTACTGCACATGATGGTTTCATAATAGGTACAACCAATAATGAATTATACTTATTTCATCAGAGATTTCAAACAATTTTTTTGAATATCAATTACAGTGATAATATAAAAATGAGCAATGGAGGGCAGTGACCTCTACATTGTTTCTAATAGATAATTCTATAATCAAAAGAAAGAAGAATATTTTTCAGTAGTTCACATTTCTTATTTTATGTTTTTTTTATATATATTCTTTATATTTCTAACCAAGAGCTGAGTTCAAACGATTGTTCTGCCTCAGTGACCACAGACATTTGTTTCGCTATGACATAACGACATCCATGAAATACCCTATATTGTTTTTGTGAAGAACCAACATGTTATTCTTCTCTGTGGCGAAGGCGGAAGGAGAGTTATATTTTTCACTGTGAACTTTGTCAGTTTCTTCCCGTCCATATGAGCGAGACGTCCGGAAACATACAAATGATTTTTAAACAGTTCTAATAACACAGCGCACCTTAGAGAATGAATACCTTTTAAACCATCCAGCGCTCTTGTTTCTGAACTGAACCATAAACTCGTTTCTCAAGTCATCCCTTCAGTTGAGCTACTGCAGCTCTCCGCCGTCTGCGGACGCGCGGGGTGAAAACGTGAAGGTGTACCCGGCGCAGCGCCCATACCCCACCCCGCTCCCCGCCCAACCACGCCTCGCCGCGTCGCGCCGCCGCGGGCGTTCGCACCCCAATGCAGCTCCGCGTGCCCCCTCCTTGGCGCTCGCCCAGCGCGTGCCCTTCGCGTGCCCTGCGCACACGCAACGCACCCTCCGCCCTGCGGCTGGGGCGCGCCGGCAGAAGGCCGCCTGTCGCCAGCGGCGGATTGCCCTTGCGGCTCTCCCTAAGCGCTAGCTCACTACACGGGCACAGGAATCGCTTTCTTTTTTTTTAACGCGTCGTTGCTCGTGCGTAAAAACTCAAATTGCAGTTTTTTTCTCAACTGATCCATAGCCAAAATAGATTTATATCACCCGAGATGTTAGTACTAAAGAATCTGAATTTAGCAACATTTAGTAATATTTTATTTAAACTCATTTTCTACTCGTTTTCGTTTTAATTTGAGAGCGTTCAATATTGCCTCAATTTGGAAATTTGGCAACAGACTATCACAGAATTTTTCGGTTGTGAGATCAGGATCACGGAAACACACCCGACAGCACACAAGTTGGATTCTAAAATGCAACGATTCAATCATTGGTGGAGGAAGGTGGACAGTTTTCCTACATACTCTAACTACTTACACCGTCTGGGGGACGAAAGGTTATAAATCACTTAATAAACCTGCGAATTTTTGACACTCACTAAGTTAGGGAAATGAGGGATAGAGTTCAAGGGATTTGATCGGAGTGAGTAGAAACAATTACACTATTAGTTTGCCGACGTTTCGGAATATTTTAATTCCATCCTCAGGGCTAGTGTCCAAAAATCAACAACAACAACAATAACAACAACAACAACAACAAAACAACAACAACAAGGCATGAAGACAACATTTATATGAATATGCAATACACAAATTAATAATATGGTATGCAAAAATGATAGAAAATGTACTCATCATAAATTATTTTCTATCGTTTTTGCATATCATTTTATTAATTTGTGTATTGTATATTCGTACTGATGTTCTCTTCATGCCTTGTTGTTGTTTTTATTATACACCAGCCCTAAGGAAGGAATTAAAATATTCCGAAACGCCGGCAAACTGATGGATTAATTGTTTCTACTCACTCCGACTAAATTCAGCGATCTACATCCCTCCTTACATCATGGTCGTGAATTCTAGAATGGTGAGGGTAATGCTTGTAAAGTATCTCCTGACAGCTTTCCTGCTTCGTGGTTCACATTTCCAATTTTCATTTCGTCCCCTTGAATATTACTTCTGAAAACACAAATGATTCGCACACTTTTTCGGGAAGAGGGTGACGAAGATGAAACTATTTCTGGGGCCTGACGGCACACGCGCTGTCGTCGCTATTTGAGCACGTCTCGCCTGGGCTCAGTTCGGCAACACATGAAAAAGTTTCGATTCGCCGCAGGGCAGGGTGGCGCGAAGGCTGGGGCGGGGCGGCGCGGAGCGGCGCAGGGCTGGGCTGGGCAACGTGGTGCGGAGTGACGAGGGGTGGGACGGCGCGGGGCGGGGAGCGCGGGGGGCAGCACGAGGCGGAGCGGGAGGCGCATGGCGGGCGGGGGGACAACGTGGTGCGGGGTGACGAGGGGGGGCGGCGCGGGCGGGGTGTGGCGTGGCGGGCGGGGCTAGGCGGGGCGGAGCGGGGCGGGGCGGAGTGGGGCGAAGCGGGGCGGGCGGGGCGGAGCGGGCCGGGCGGGCGGGGCGGGGCGGAGCGGGCGGGGCCGGGCGGGGAGGGCGGAGCGGGCGGGGCGGAGTGGGGCGAAGCGGGGCGGGCGGGGCGGAGCGGGCCGGGCGGGCGGGGCGGGCGGGACAACGTGGTGCGGAGTGACGAGGGTGGGACGGTGCGGGGCGGGGCAGCACGGGGCGGAGCGGGACGGCGCAGGGCGGGGCGGACGGGACAACGTGGTGCCGGGTGACGAGGGGAGGGACGGCGCGGAGCGTGCGGCGCGGGCGGAGTGACGCGGGGCGGGACGGCACGGGTCGGGGCGGGCGGCGCGGAGCGACGCAGGGCGGGACAACGTGGGGCGGAGTGACGCGGGCGGGGCGGGTGGGGCGGGGCTGGGAGGAGCGGGCGGAGCGGCGCGGGGCGGGACAACGCGGTGCGGGGTGACGGGCGGGGCGGCGCGGGGCCAGACGGGGGTGCCCAACTCTCGCGGGGGAGGGGGAGGGGCGACGCGTGCCGAGGAGGGGGAACGAACTCCCCCGGGGCGTTCGTTCCCTTCCTGCCCCCAGCCTCGATCTGCGGGCCCTCGTCGGGGGCCCGTAATCGCGTAATTGTAGTGGTGCGGAGGCGAGGGTGCAAGGGCCACGCGTCCCCTTGCAAGGGAGCCTCCGACAGACGAGCGCCGCGCTGCTCGGGGCGCAGATAATCATCATCACGGGAGTTCTTACTCAGAAAAGGGGTTTTTAAAAAACTTGCTCGTTCTTCGGGAAAAATGGATGCAATTTTTTTCCTGAAAGTGAGATAGCGATTTTCAATCACGTTTTGTACGAACAAACGAATATCGTAATTTGACCTCGTGATATTTTAAGTAGCCATGAAAAAATTCAGTAAAAAACAACACGAAATTATTCTATTTATCCACGAGCCTATCAAACAAAGAAACTACGTCGCAAACATTGTATTCAAATTAACCCGGAAATTGTGGCACATGTTTACTGAGTTTATTCAAATCTGTTGTTTGCTCATACTCTATTTAAATCAGAAGCTAGAAGGTGAAATATATTCCCATATTTGCTCAAATAATATGTTATCTGAAACATACTTATGTGAAAAAATTTGGAAATTTCAAAGCGGGTTGGTTTCATCACAGTATCACTTAAAAAACTTTTCAACATGTTTACCAGATGCTGATATTTCTATACCTTTAAAAAAAGGAATCGTTATGCTATCTAGAGGTATGCTGTAGAGTGAAAGTTTTCGGAACAAAGACCCGTCGGATAAATAATTGAAAACGTAGAGAACAGCACCGCTTCAAAGATTCGCAGTATTTAGTACCACAGAAGGCGACGTACATGAATTTCTTCTGGTTATTTTTTTTACAATACAAATTTTTCATTTGATGACCTGTTTCAATATGTACACATGTATGAGTGAGTACAGTGACATGAAGGAAGCAAGAAGAATAAAGGGATGAAGCGCACGTTTGCCTGATTGGTGAAGCTGAAACGGCACAGAGTTGACTGGCGAGGGGAGTCAATTTTTAGCTATCGTCCACTCGCAAGTTTTTTTAATTTAAAGGCTTAGTAGAACAAAGGGTTATCCCATATTTTTGTGAAATTGACTTAAAACTTTAAATATTATTCTTTTACAGTAATTTGTTACTTAAATATAGTATGGACTTATAACAGGGTTTAAAAGTTTACAAATGTATTGAGTTATATAAGGGAAGTTCAAGTAAAACGCTATTATCTCAGAATTATGTCTATGTGGGATAGCTGCTTGTTCTACTGAACCCTTCAATTGAAACCTGACCATCAAGAAAGTTGAAATAGCCCCTGAGGGGTCGATATCGATCACACAGCCAATGACCGATCCAGCAGCTAGATATTCCGAAGTTTCAAGAAGCACGCCCCCCCCCCCTTGGACCCCTTTCCCGGCGTCCAGGGTACGCCAAAGACGCCACTTTGGTGGCGTCGGCTCACGTTCTCAGGGCTGACTCTACGATTTTTGCCACTTTGGGCTTCTAATAACTTCCAGGCGAATGCCGGTGGGGGGTCGCCTTCTCGTCGGCGAGCAGTCGACCCGCCTGGCTTTCGAACCCAGAGTTTGGCGTAGAAACCGCGAGTGCGACGAAAACGCAGACTTCGAAGCCAGAAAACGTGGGACGTGATCCGTTGAGATCTAGATGCCTCGGGCGAGAGCGAGGGCGGGGCTGCATACCAAACCGACATCCTTTACCCTCTGAAACCGCAATCTCCACGTGCGCGTCCGCGCCGCGCCGGTGCCCGGCACATGGGCGACGCAGGCGGGCAGGCAGGCACGCGCATGCCTTCTCGCGCAGTCATCAGCGCGCCCCGGAAGCACGCGGCGGCATATGCGCGCACTCGGAGCAGCGACGGCGGCACAAAGAGAGTTCGCTCGTCCGCGATAACGCAAAAAGAGCTGAATCGGAAGACCGGGTGGACGAAGAAGGAAATACGATAAAGGGTAGCAGATGTTGGTTTCACAGTTGCGAGGCACGCGTTTCTGTACAAAACAAGATTTTCACTGTCCGAATGTGACACAATTCGTTTAAAGATCATATATGAATGAGTCCTGATATATTGCTTCAAGTACTGAAACAGGACAATACCCATGCTCTCCGCAATATCTCCAAGCTAGTGTCAGGACCTCAACTGGTGTCGCTGCAGTGCCGCTGACCACGAGGTCCTAGGTTCGAGTCCCGACGATGGTCGGATTTTCGACACTGTAGGTAGGTCGGTTTCAGTCGCTGTCAGAGGGAGAATTCTAGCAGCTGGCTGCTCTGATTGGAAGTTTTCCATGGTTTCTACGATCAGTACCAGACGAATGCCGGAGCAGCACCCTAAGAAATGGGCCACGGAACGCGCGTGATCTTTCCTTCCTCTTCCTTGCCATATCCTCACCCTTTACTTACAACACTTACACTAACATGCACTACACTAACACACATGCAAGGGGAACGGTCGGGAGCCTAGAGCTTGTCCTGGCTGGGGCGGTGCCCCGCTGAACATGGTTGCAGGAAACCCCGTTCATCGACAGATCGGCGCCGGATCTCATCATCCAGCGGGACAAAATCACCGCTACCTCCCGAGAGAAAGCATACCCTACACTTACGGGACACATGACCTTAGCAGTTGACGCGCCTGGAATCACTAATCAATCATTCGGAGCTGGAAATTTTATTTCCGAAATTAATTTTAATATAATAAACAAGGTGGAATAAAACTTGGTAAGAGAGCTGGCGTAATAAACAAGATGACATTATATAATAAATAAGGTGTGAGTAGTGGATGTAGGCCTGGCAACTGCGAGGCACGCGGAACTAGGCAAAAAAGGCAAAAGATTTTCACTGCACGCGGAACTAGGCAAAAGATTTTCACTGCCTGAATGTGACCCAACTGTTTTAAAGATAAAAAATGAATGTCCTGATACATCGTTTCATATTCTGAGAGAGTACAATACTCATGCTCTCCGCAAAATCCCGAAGCCAGCAATTTTATTTCTGAAATGAATTTTAATAAAATAAGCAAGGTGACACGTCATTATATTTAGTCAAGTCTGGTTAGTAATTTTGACATGTTATTACTTTAACACATAACTATATTTTCGTTTATGTCAATACGTGGTAGCAATGTTCATATACATTGTAAATTAATATCCTGCTTTTGTATTTGGAGAGCAGATTACAACGCGGCAATGAAGTGTCTTGCAGGTTGCATTATTGGTTGTTCGACAAATCGACCCGTTTGAAATGAGAAAGTTGTTCGTGTAGCAAGGTTCTGTTTGACTTCTATTACAAGTAGAACATAATCGTTCTGAAATCTGTGATCAAATAGTTCGTATGAAAATCAATACTGTAGGTGCACAGATGACTGAATAAGGAGTTAACGAAATGTTGATATCAATTTACTCGAAATTACCGAAATTGTAGTTGAAACCTTGTTATTTCAAAGGATCGAAATAAGTTCTACAAGAAAATGCACTTGACGCTCCCGACGGGAAAATACAAATGGGTGCAATAATAGCATGGTTTTATAAATTACTTTGATCTTGTTTCACATGAAATACAAATTGTACACTTAACAAGCACTAAAACTGATTTGGGGTTATTATCCAAGCCCATTAGATGGAACGTTCACAAAGCCAAAAATGTAGTTAATAATATTGTTGTTTTTCTCTATAATATACTTTTATTTAATACAAGTATAGAAAAACAATTTCTAAATTTTATATATATATATATATATATATATATATATATATATATATATATATATATATATATATATATATATATATATTTGTTAGCAGAGAGTGTCGCCCTAAACGCCTATATCACTCTCATCCTTGGTTTTCTTTAGTTAATCTCAGGCCTTCAGCCCATATTTTAGATAAACTCCTCAATTCGTCGAAATATCTACACTTTATGCAGTTAACGTCCATTTGAAATCTATAAATATTTTTCAGGGCTGAATTTGAAAATATTAGTAATTTTCCCTGTATATTTTAGATATAAAATTAGTGTTTTAAATTAAAAACTGTCTACAGAGGCGGTTTCATAAGTTTCTGGACTAATCAAGATAACGCTCATCAATGGGAAAACCTGAGCTGTAGATAGTCTTGTGTTTCATTGTTGTAATGCTGTAAGTTTGCAGCCGACATCCCAGTTTCGTGGACTGGTACTGTAGTTGGATGCGGTACGTGAAATTTCGTAGTGTTTAGCTCCTTCATGGCAATGAATCTGCGCTTACTGCACAGATTGAAAAGAATGTTGTGAAGAACTTTGTTTCAGAAAGCTGGACCATTCATCCTACAATCCAGTTTGGGCACTCAGCGGCTACAAACCACTTATCAAATCTCAAGAAAGACCTTCGGGGAAGAATATTTTCAGATGAGTGTGAGGTGAAAGAAATACTTTTCGACCATTTTACGAACCAAATTTCGGAGTATTTTTTAAAAGCATTGACATGAGAAAAAAAAGGTGTGACACGTGGGTAAGAGCAAAGGATGATTAAGTTATATAATTTGTTTCTTTGAATCACAAACAGACGTTAGTAAGGCCAGAAACTTATGGAACCCACCTCATACATCAATATGTATATTCTCCTTACGCAGGCAAGGAAATGCGAACAAATCTTGACGGCTTCCTTCTTTTAGAAAATAATTTCTAGAACTTAATGACATGTGCTTCAGGTTGTACTGCATTATGTGAATCAACAAGAATGACAAAGTGCATTGTACGAGTATCTTTAAAACCTCATTATGTCACGATGTCCTGCCAAGATAGCATGTTAAGATTAATTACATTTTTTCCTTCCTTTTCTCACGCCAGCAAGTAAATAGAAAGTGACTAAGCATCACACGCGTTCCACTAATCCTTAATAATTACATCGCTTGGCGTGGAGTGCGCGATAACGACCCATCAGCGAAATACAACCCGGTGACCTTGTGGCTCAATCGCCGGCTGACGTGGCGCCGTACGCTCCGCACTCGGGTTACGGCGTGGGCGGCCCGGCCCGGCCCGGCGCAGCGCGGAGCGGAGCGGCGCACGAGTGGATGATGATGATACGCGAGTTATCGGCGGAGCCGGCTCGAGAGGCGATGATAAACATTATGAGTACGAGTCGGATTTTATTGAAATGTCTTTTTTTTTTTTCTTTTCACTTTAGAACAATGTCGTTTAGTATAGAAATACATTTTATGTTACGACAAAAGGATTTTATTACATGGGAGTTTTTGTTTTTTTTTCTCCCTTTCAAAAATTCAAAATTTAAGTAGTATATGACTTAGTGTAGGGATCACAGAATTTTGAAAATGTGCACACAATTAATTTTTCCCCAGAGCACGTCATACGCAGTTTTTAACTGTTTTTTGACGTACAATAAATAAATAAATAAAAATAAAACGATTTTACGATTTCGACTAATAAGTCATTTTTTACCTTTTTTCGTCATTTTGTGTGCTTTTCTCCTAATTTCATCGATTTTAATGTCATTTTTAATGGTACTTGTTTTAAATAACATTTACGAGATGTAACAAATGTTTTTTACAGAGTTACTCATTAGCCTATTCGATTTGTTCGCTCAGAGTTGTATGTAATTTTTGTAACGTATATCAGCGCCATTGCAGGTTCGGCCGATTGCGGGATAACTAAAGACAGATTTCCTGGTAAAGAGCAGTCCAAACCTAATGTTTGCAACCTGAGTTCACTCGAATGATTGGAAGAAGCCTCTATTACATTAGTAACGTATCCAGCAGCTTGAATTGTTTATCAAAGAGGTTTTGATACGATTTTCTACGTCATTTTTCTTTGGTTTTAGGGCATTTTTAAAGCATTTTAAGAGCATTTTATAGATCGTTTTTGGCGATGTTTTAGGTCATCAAAATCGGCCCCGTAATTATGAGCAAGTCATCGGCGTTGTCGGAGGCGGCGGTGGGGGCGGGGGCGGGTGGCGCGACATCACGTCTGCTTGTTTCGGCGGCGCTCGCTTCCGATTTGCGTCAGAGCGAGCGATGTCCTGCCTTTTTACCGCCGCCGCTGGGTCTCCGACCGCTTCCGCGGAGTGAGCGCCGCGCGCTGCTGCCGCTCTCAAGTGACTCACCCGAGGAAAACCCGCGCCGCATGGGCGTTCAGAGACCTCGTTGTACTACAACGACACCGTTCCTCGCGTCACCCTGTTGGGGCATACTGTCTGTATACATACACTCTCATAAAGCGTTTCTTGTTCCTCGCGAACGAGAGATGGGTCACCAACGAGGTTACAGAGCGCTGTATCAGTACGACGTTTAGATGCAGATTTGCGGGTTCTTCGTCGTAATCAGGATTTACGGATGAACGATTCGAACTCCTCCGATCAACATTAGATTACACATAAGGAGTGTAGTAACATGTGGTTCTTAAAATCCATTATTTCTATGGAACCATATCCGATGAGAATTAAAAGAACCAGCAGAATGCTGCAGAACAAAGTTTATTCTCAATACTTTCTTCATTTTCTGTGCAGTGGTTCATAAATTCGAATAGTAATGATGTCGTTCAGTGATGATCATATGAATAACGGAATGAAGATCCTAGAACTGCTTATTTCTTTCTGTCTTACTGCTTGCTTCTTTAAAAAACGTTTGGGTCTTATCCTTTGTCGTACTGAGTCGGGTCCGACGGCGCCAGATCGGCGAACGAAAGCGAAAAATGAATGGCGGGGCCGAGAGCAATCTTTTTATATAGCACACCTAACTGCGCGTCAAGGCCTGCCGCAAAATATGAATATTCAAATGTGTTACAAAGGAGGTGCATTATTGTAGTGATGAGGATGTTATTTGTACTTGCAATTATTAGTGGTGACTTGTAGTGCAAGTGTAGCGCCACGCGTGAGCGCCACGCAAAGACCACTTAGTGTCAAAACGCCTAGGTTGTAAAACGACATTATTTATAAAATTGCGTACTCTTTGTGCGCCATGTCCTCGCAGAAATAAGCCGACTCCTTCCCGTTCGGAGCGGGAGCGGTAGCTCAGTGCATTAACTGATGTCACTGCAGAGCCTCTGACCGGGAGGTCCTAGGTTCGAGTCCTGTCGGCGGCAGGATTTTCGACACTAGCTTTTCAGCTAGATCGAATTCAGGAGGAGAATTCTAGCTTCAATTCCTGGAGGAGAATTCTAGCGGCCGGCTGCTCTGATCGGTAGTTTTCCGAGGTTTCTCCGAACAATACCAAGCGAATGCCGGAGCGGTACCCTACCAAACGGACAGCGCGCGATCTTTCCTTCCTCTTCCTTGTCCTCTCCTCTCCCCTTACACACATACTTACACTCACATGCAATACACTACCACATATTCCGGGAGACCGATCGGGAGCTTAGAGCTTGTCTCGGCTGCGGCGGTGCCCTGCTGGTGGGAGAGTCCTGTTAGGGGGAAATCCCACTAGCCGACGGTAGGTCGGCGCCGGATCTCGCCATCCAGCGGGGGAAGACCACCACCATCTCCCGAGATAAAACATGCACTGCACTAACGGGACTAATGACTAAAGCAGTTGACGCGCCCGGGAACACGAAAAAAAACAAACCAACTCTTCCCGTTCGGTACGATATGAGATAAGAGCCAAATATTTCAAGGGGTGGCATTGAACGTACGGCCATATGCATCGTACTTTGCGACTACATACGATTAAAGTTTGTGCGTACTTTTACTTTTAAGTTGGATAATAATATGTTCAGAATCATACGGATCTCATTACCCAAATATTATTAAAAGTTACCAGTATACGGAGAATGCAATTCTGGTAAGGGTATATCTGGAATTTTTATCTTTGGTCGCTTTTGAGTGGAGTATCTGTGGAATTTATGAATTTTCTAATAATTCAGAACAAATTTCAAGTATATAGAAAAATGTTATCTCAGCACTCAAAAACCATTCGCAAAGAAATTTCAATCAAATTCTATCTTACGAAATGATATGGTAAAAAAAAAGTTTAGGAATATTTCGCGAGTTTAAAAAAATGCCATTTGAATTGCAGTGAAATCAGCAGTATCGAACTGAGATCTAAATTGAAACAATTCGCACTACAACTTAGTCTAAAAAATGTTATATTCCATTTTTGCGTATCTGAGTAAATCAACTCTGGATGATGATGGGTGTTTAAAAACGCTATAAAATCTCCTTAACAAAAAATTATATTAGTAAATTATATTAATTCCTTTTTACCCTTCGTGTTTGGGGTGATCTAATTTATCATTCAACCAACCAGTTGCTCTGCGTCATTCAACGAGAGTAAGATAGCTTACAATTGAAATAAGAAGTGACACTGACGTCATACAGACGATTTGTAATCAGAAACGTTTTGTAAATAATCCGGTCAAAAGACATACCAAAGTCCGTTTAGTTTTTGTGTAACACATTCAGATTCGAGCGTAAGAGTCTGATTCACCGAACAGAAACGAATCATGATACTTCTACGATTATACTTGAGTCTAGAAATATATGCACGGAGAAGGGTCCGAAGTGCAAATTCGCGTTTCTTTTCTCCATTTATCATATTTCTCTTAGACTGGTAGTACATGAGCTTCCTTTCTGCCCAGAAGCAAAGTTTCTCCGGAGTAACAACCACTTCACATTTTCATCTGGTAATTCTTAGTCTGCTCTTCTGGATCATTTCATAAATAATTTTTGAAACAGCATTAAGGGTTACATAGAACACATCAATAATACAATTAACATAATAAGAGCAGTTCAAAGATCTAGGATTTATTTGCGGATCAATTTGGTTTCAGTACCTGGTATCTAATCTGATAATTGCTCAGGACTGTCACTCCGTGTCTACTAATATCTCTCTATACCTCTTGGTATTGCAGAGATGATTGAAATACTCAGGTGTTAATGAAATGTTTTCATGAGCCTCGGTGCATCACTCAAGTTTCTTGATGTTCATCGTCATCATTGAGCATTTTAATGTCAACTTAATCTTCCGGTTGTCAGCTTACGCTCTCTGCCGTCAGTTAACTCTACTGCATTTTGTTACTCCCTAGGATACTTTAACCATAGCCTCCGTACTACCATTTCACTACACTGTAGCTCGTAAAATTATCGCGTCCGAGAATTGTCTGTTGGTGCTAGTAGAACCATGGCACCCTTTTACTGGTAGCGAAGTTTGGTAGAGGCCAAGTGACGTTTATGTAGTAGTCCATGTGCCCAGTACGAATCTTGTTTTTTCTGACTTGCAAACAGTCACGTTCATACAACATGCACACAACATTCGAACAGGGAAAGGACTGAAAAGATATTGGTTATTAAAAGTGCTGTATTGTGTTTTGGGCAGGAGCTACACAACACTAGAGCAAACATTCATCCCCCAGGCGGGATTCGAACACGCAGACCGAGCAGCTCACGGGTGCCCCCTGAACTCTAGGCTACGGGACTCGGCACTACCGGTACGTTTTTTCTTTCGAACCTCCTAAGAACCTTTGCCTGGTTTACTACAAGTGTCAGAAAAATAAAGTTATTCCATCTAGCCCAACATAGGCTTTTAAATGGTTTTGGACAGTAACAATTCCTTGTTCTATACCAAATACTTGAACCGTCGATTGAATAGTTAGGACAATATGAGTTCGCCGTATGTTGTCAGACTATTCCATGTAGATGTGTTAGCAAATACTGATTTATATATCATCTACAACTATAAAGACTACGCCATTGCAATAGAAACTAGTGGTGCTAAACAGCATGTACTTTCTCACCCGTATTTTCATGTAAAATTGCGCGAAAAATACTAAAATTTTATAAAATAGTACATGTTATTTCAGAATCTGTCTTTAAGAAATTCGTTTCCCTGAATTTCATTCAGGGAAAAATCTCTAACTTCATAATTGTAGTTGTAGGAAGGCACCGAAAAAGTTTGAATTTTTGCTATTTTTGAAACATCAGGGTTTTCAACGAACATGAGATCGGCATCATTCTCTTCAAAGTCCTTCACACTTTCCAACAACGAAATTTAATTAAAATAGATGAATTTTTTGAAGATGTTCTAAGGGTTTCATGTAAAGTACCCCCAAAACTTCGGTTTCAAATTCAAGGGACTACGACATCAGCCAGATTGATCCGGGAATATCAATTTTGGAGAAAATCAGCTGAACGGTTTAGTCGCTAGTATAGTTCACAGACGGCTGTCGGACGGACAGCCAGCTTTTTTACCGTCATTCAATTTTTCGGCATCAAACACCCACAAATAATGTATTTTGACTACATCACGAGATAGAAGATTTTTTCTAAATTAGGAACTGGATTTATCCATCTTTTCGTTACCAGGGCTCTGTGATAAGAGTTTTTCTGTCGAAAATTGGCCATTTTTTCGCGCAGCATTACACAACATTCTCTCTACTGCGTAAGGGGTAACGAGAAAGTAAAACAATATGTGATTTTAATGCCGAAAATGGCTATGAAAATTAAGAAAGAGAAAAAGTCTCTTCCTTGGCAGGGCACACCTGCTCAGGAATTGGAATTCGGAGAGAAATTTACGGCGTTTCACTCCGAAATAGCGTGGGTCACGTAGGTACGATTGGAACGGTTGATAGGTTGCGGTCGCAAGTGTTTTCTTTTAAATATATCTGTAACTCTCGTGTCAGACGTTGACGAATGTTTATTGAATGCGGAGAGAAAAAGTAGAAAATTCCATTTTTTTAGACTTTGCGATGTTTATTTATTTATTTATTTATTTATTTATTTATTTGCGTCAAAAAAACAGTTAAAAACTGCGTATGACGTGCTATGGGAAAAGTGAATTTGTGTGCACATTTTCAAAATTCTGCGATCTCTACACCAAGTCATATACTACTTAAATTTTGAATTTTGAAAGGGAGAAAAAAAAAACAAAAAACTCCCATGTAATAAAACCTATTTTCAAGGATAAACAAGCAATAAATTTTGAATTTTGAAAGGGAGAAAAAAAACAAAAAACTCCCATGTAATAAAATCCATTTCAAGGATAAATAAGCAATAAATTTTGAATTTTGAAAGGGAGAAAAAAAACAAAAAACTCCCATGTAATAAAATCTATTTTCAAGGATAAATAAGCAATAAATTTTGGCTCTTATTACTTCCTGCCCGACAACATGGAAACGATAATTTGAATAAATGTATTTCCACTGAATTCTAGAGACGTGCACAGAAATGAAGTTACATTTATGTCCAGAAGCAAAACAAGGGCCATCTCAGCATTTGCTCAATGGATCAGGAAACTGGACGAAAAACCTGATCGAGATGGGGTCATTGACCCGGAAGCTGTAGTACAATAGTTGTTACAGGTTGTTTATACTCATTTATACAGTCCAAATGGTAAATAATGCATTATGTTATTGTTAAAATTAATGTTCCTTTTCTTGTGATGCTCAGTATAGTCTCTAATTGTATAGAAACAGTTATGCAGCAGAAACGATTTCACTTGGGATTTAAACTTTTCTATTGAATTTAATCGTTTAATGTCATCTGGCAAAGTGTTGTAAAATAATGTACATGTATTGTATGTGAATTTTTTGTAATGAGCTGTTGATACTGTCACCTGATGAATATGATTTCTACGTCGAGTGTTATAGTAATAGACTTCGGCATTTTCTGAAAATATATTCCCGCCCTTGAGCAAGTCATTTTTTACAAAAACCACTGATTCGTAAATAAAAAGACACGGTAATGGTAAAATTCCTAGATTAATGAAGAAGGCTACATGAATCACGTGGGTGGGATTTGGTTATTATTCGTACAATTCGTTTTGTAATCTAAAAGTCTAGGAGCTATAAGATGTATTTCCCAGAATATTATGCCATATCTCAGGCGGGAATGAACACTCGCGAAGTATACACAACGAGCAGTATGAAGGCTGACTGAATTTGCAAGAATTCTGAACGTGTAGCATAATGAACTTAATTTTGTGTTCAATTCATTTAAATGGACGTTCCATTTAAGGTTTGACTGAATTGAGAGACCTAAAATTTTGTTACCTTAACATCAGTCAATGGTACACTGTTCATTTTCAATGGAGCACAGAATTGTTTATTTGAAATAGAAAACTGCATTAAAACCGTTTTCTTTTCGTTTACTATTAATTTGTTATTTCGGAACCAATTTGAAACATCTGATATTGTACTGTTTACGGTTTCTTTATTGCAAAGGATGTTCGTATCATCCGCAAAGAGAGCCGTTCTTCCGTTTCGAATCGTCGAGGGCATATCGTTTACGTAAAGTAGGAACAGAGTAGGGCCTAAAATCGATCCTTGAGGAACTCCATGCAACGGGCAAAGAGTCGGAAAGGTGCGTACGTAATGTTCCATCATTCCAGTAAGGTATTTCAACTCTCTGAGATCGTTGTTTAAGGTACGAACATAACCAATCTAGAGCAATACCACGAATTCCATATGAAGGTAATTTGGAAAGTAAAATGTCATGATCAATGACGTCAAAAGCTTTTGAGAGATCTAAAATAATCCAATAGGTGCCTCGTTTTGATCCAATGATGAGGCGACATCTTTAAGAAAAGAAAATATAGCTGTTTCCGTTGATTTTGATTTTCTAAATCCATGTTGGCAATCTGAAAGCGCGTCGTGTTTAGTGAGAAGGTTTCCATTCGTACGTAAAAAGTCTCTCTAATATTTTGAAAAAACTGATAGAAGAGAAATGGGCCGATAATTTTGAATTTCATGTTTGTTGCCTTTTTGAAAAGCGGCTTAATTTTAGCTGTTTTGAAAATATCTGAAACGTTCAGTGCATAAAGATGCATTAAATATGTGAGTTAACGGGTGTATAATGGCATACGCACAAGTCTTTAACAAAGAATCAGGAATTCATCTAAACCGGACGAATATTTATTTTTAGTTTACCGATTATTTTGAGAATTTCATAGGAAGAAGTTTCGAAACGAACATTGTGTCTAAAATTTTGGGTGAACTGTCTGTTTTTGAGTTTTGTGCCTGAAGACCCTTAGTGAGATCGGCAGCAATTCTCGAAAGTATTGGTTAAAGAGATTAGCCACTGTTGCCGGATCGTTCACATTTATATCGTTATATTTTAAAACAACATTCTCTACGGTTTTCTAGTTGATTTGGTAGTATTTTTATTATATTCCACATTGCTTTTGTTTTATTATTTGAGTTCAAAATATCCTGATCGTTTTCATGATTTTAGCCTGCCTTATGACTTTTCGTAACAATGTTTTGTATTTTTAAAATAGATAGAAATCTTGAGATACGTCATGACGTTTAGAAATAAAGTAGAAGTACGTTTATTTTTACACGATGTTCTAATTCCTTTTGTGATCCAAGTATTACTTTTTCGTGAAATGTTTAATTTTCTCTTTTAATAGGAAAGCATGCGTTAAAGAGAAATGAAGGTTTGAAAAATAAATTATATTTTTATTTGTGTCAATAGCGTTATAAACTGCCTCCATGATTCTTTCAGCAAGTAGTCCGTAAATAACTTTATGTTAACTGAAGTAAATGCTCGGCACATGCGTGTTTTATTTATTGTGTCAGTATTCATGTTATTAGTAATTGTAAGAATTTGTGCATTCGTTTTAGTGTTCATTGAAATCTAGTTTATTCGTTATTAAATTAAAAGAATGAATTAAATTCAGAAACTGCTCTTTTTCGTGGATTCGCTCAGAAAATCAATATTGAAATCTCCACATACAACAATGGATTTAAAGAGAGATTACTAATTTTGTTCAGAGTTATCTCTAGATTTTCTACGAAATTGAAATAATCTACAGCTTGCTTTGTTGGAGGTCTGTAGATGCAAAGTAAGATAATTTTGAGCGTAGTAAGATGTACAACTGTTATTTCAAAAACTTTTCAACTGCATATAAATTGAATTCTAACAAGAAGGTAGAATCAATATTATTTCTTACATAAATACACGTAATGTTCAAAATTTATGTAATATTCAAAATAGAATGAGAGCATCCCACAAAAGTGGTCGAACCTAAGCGAGCACAAATTAGAAATGAATACGAACGAGCGAAAAAATGGAAGAAGTATGGAAGCAGTACATGAGGGGGTGAAAACTAAAAAAAATGTGAAATTCCAACAGATATCACAGAACTACTCTCTGTGATGGGACTTTCACAAATGACTTGCCATTTTCCCCATTCTTCTGATTGTTCGAAGCACAGTTCGGAAGGCGGATAACTCGCTGATGAGTTAGACTTAATCGCCCGCCAAAATGTTTCACATTTATATCGGAAGGGGGAAAACATGAGAAGGGTCTAGGAATAAAGTAGGCAAGATAAACGATTTTTATTCTGATATTTCGTGTAGTGCGCAATTAAACAATTGGAAAAAATATAATTTCTTCAACTTTCAAAATCTAAAAAAAAAATGTTCTTAAACAAATAAATAATCATAGTATTTATTTTTTGCGACGGAGAAAATAATTAATTGCTTCCACGTTAGCCAGACCCAATTTTTATACCGACGGCCCTGAGAGAAAAAAAATCGAAGAGGACTTTAAAGCGGAGATGTGGGCGGGACGGGGGCGGGCGCTGCCGAAACTTTTAAAGACGGGCCGGGCCGGGCTTCCCCCTGCGGTGTCGGCGCCGGGGCTTCCCGATGGCTCTTCCGCGACGCTCCGGCTCCTCGCCCTTGGCAGTCGCTCCCGTTCGCTCTCCCTTTTCACCCCACCCCACCCTGCCCCGCCCACTTACGTAACGTTCCCCGAATCGTCTTCCGCTGGCGTGGCGTCGCGCGGCCGAGGACGTTCCCCTCCCGAGCGTACTTTAACGTGAAACGTTGTTCCCGATTTATGGCCCAGGCTGAGGAGGATCGAAATTCTGTTTGGCATGAAACCAAAAACAAGTTCCTCCCTTCCCCGAAAACTACGATTACACTTGTGCCTTAATATAAGTATAAGGATGAAATACACGTCGTGTAATATTATTCGCTATTTGTAATTTATTGATTAGCGTGTTTACATTTATGCGTTACATAATTAACGCCAGGTACAGAATGTTCGATTTCAGAGAGCTGTTCTAATAGTTAACTTGATGCGAAATCGAAAATTAAATTTCACATTTAACTTGATGCGTAATTTACAACAGATCTCAATTGAAAGCGAAGTTTTCAGTTTTAATTTTTTCATTTTACGGAGGATAATAACACTGATGTTTTCTTTTAGTTCCATTTACCTTCCATATGATAATTATACTCGTAAATATCCTTTTTTCCCTCCTGATGTCGTACGTTATTTTCTTTCCGCTGGAGAGTGGATCAATAGAGAAGAATCGTCGGAGGTCAACATGTTTATTTGTAGTCTCGCTCCCTTATGTAATCAGTTTCGAACAGCAAAACCGTTTGGAATTAGTCCTTTTTCTGCCAACCCAGACAATAAACAAGCGTGCGCAACGCGATGTCAAATTCCAACGCATTTCCTTTAAAAAAAAAAAATATTTTCTTCCTGTTCGTCAGTTTTGCCTTTCAGGGGTGTGTACATTTTTATTTGTAATACATAACGTTTGGGCATTCACGTTTGAGCATACAACCTCTCACTCTTGTATCTTACTACTAGCTAATTTACAGGATTTAATACTTATATTTCTAATACCACTCCATCATACATTGCGATGAAGATTTACATATTTAATACATATTAATATACTGATTTTTTATGGGGGTTTAAACATGTCTTTGGGATATCGAGAACGAATTCTTTGGGGATTGTTTAAAGTTTTTCCCATTGTGAATTTTATACTGCACGGAGAGGATGAAAGAAAAGTAAAAAAATTGTTACGGTTTTTTCTTATATGTTCAATTAGGGGTTCTATTTGAAGTTCCCTTTGAATATGTGTATTTGATATGAACGAAGGGGCCTTTGCACATTTTCGTAAAAACGCATTTTCCTCGACGCTCTCTCCTCCCTCCGGTCACCATCAAAGATCAGCCCTAAGAGCATGAAAGCGCTTTGATACGCAAGTGTAACTCTACGTATGCCACTTATTCGTATAAGGGATGTCTTTCCAAGAGTTTTGTCATAACATTTAATATTATTCCCTCGTTGTTTGTGAATATTTTAGTTCAATTGTTTCCATTTAAAAACCAAAATCGATAGACAATTTCATTCTTACAATTTGGAATATTTCTCTCAGTAACTCGAAACGCAATTTATCGAAATATTAGACGGCTTGAACTTCTTCTCTTTCAAATATAGAGGTTCCATTGTGTTTGCTAAAATGAATTGTCAATGCTTACATGCACCTCAGTTACCCTGGAATTTGAGCCCTAGCTGTTTAATAGAGAACCCAGTTGATTCATGATCACTCATTCTCATTCAGAACTTCGGCTGAAATACGAGTGGCTTCCAACGACTGCCCGAAAGGATTCTCGTACGCTCTCCAGCTTGCTGCCTCTCCAATTCGCGAGTGACTTTCCCCGGGCGCCACTCCCCTTGTTTGTAAACAAACGCGCCGCGCGGAAAGCGGCAAAGTGTTGGAAGACGCTCTGAATCACAGCCTCTCCATCGCGCCGCATGATGGCCTCTCCTTGACAATATCCGGCAGGTGTTTCTCTTTGAAGATACAAAAGAAACAACACTTGGCCCTTATCGCCAGGCGGGTGGCACGATTCCTCTGAATCACGCCGGGTGAGAATCCCTGCCTGCTGAAGCGAATTCCTTACTTATGATTTGCTGGAAGACGTGAGTTTCAATCAATGGAGGATTATTAATCATACGTGATAAGATGTGATGAGGCATTGAACCATTAAACGAACAAAACGTACGTGACCATCGATCCTAAGTTACTCACATTACATAATCTGACTTTTTCCTTCTATTTTTTAATTCCAGAATAAATCATGTGACCTTAGTCACGCGATGCTCTCCACGTTTCCTTATTTTACCTCTACCATCAAACATTCTTGTGTTTTAATAATTTGAAAAATATTGTTTTATTTCTCCTTTGCATTTTATACACTTCCAATTTGCACAAAATGTTTATGCCGCTGACAACATATTGAAACAATATGTTTAGTTTTCGAAATATATTTAATGAACTATCTGTAACAATATGATAGGCGCAACGACGCTGTCATTTTAATAAATGTTTTGTCATTTTTAATAAATGTTTAGTCACGAATTATCATTAGTGGATTACTCAGACATGAAAACATATCAAAATTAGATATCTGTGGCACATGAAAACGATAAAATAATGCGTGTATATTCTAAGGTTTGTAATATTTGAAAATATGAGTACTTTACGTGAAGCCTTCATGAAAGAGTTGAAGACATTTATTCCATGAACGCGTCTAATAAATGGCTCAAGTGAGTGTTCTATCCTTCTGACAGTCACTAAGAGTGAACGAAGAAAATAGAATTACGCGGACGCGTCCAAGTTAAGGTGAAGTGGGCAGTGTTCGCCGAAAGAAAACAAACGGGGTGCGTTGCGACGAACCTTTGGACGCCGTTCAACGCGGCAATTAATGGGAGGGCGTTGCACAAGCCCTTCTGCGAGACGCGCCGGCGCGGCGGCCAGCCAACGCCTCGGGCCGCGGGGGCGGGGAAACCCCAGAGCACCAACAAAGGAAACCCACGACCCGCCACAGGCCAACAATGGATCTTTCTAACATGTAATCACTCGCATGCAGTTTTCGTGCCCTCTAATGGAACGGTTTTCAGCAAACAAGCACTTCATCCTGCAAAACTAGGAATTCTGTACTACATTGAAGAACACTTGAGTAACAATTTTCTCACGAGCAGATAAAATTATTAAAATATGTTCCTTTGGAAGTGGAAGCATCAATTGTTGTTAGCTCGGTTTCAAATGTCACATTTTCAACCACGTTTAATTTCTAAGTCTTAATTTTCAGCTCTACTCTTACAAATTGCCGAAAAATTTAAAAAAATTTGTTATTAATTTCCGGTTTTTTTAATTATTTAAGATTTAATTATTTTAATATCTTTTGATTGATTGAAGTTATCTAAATGATGGACTTTAGATGACCATCGATCAGCATTACTTGAGGTTTCTTTGCAATTTGAATTGCCCTTATACACAGATTAATTTAAAATGAGTGAGACAAAAATACACGACAGATTCTTTGTTTAGCTTCGTGACAAATAGAAAACTTTATTTTGCTGCAAAATTTTGCAAAATTGTGAACAATTTTGACTTTGTATTTATTTCGGGCGGATTTGAACTGGCGGAAGCGTCAGCCGAATTATATTGGCGCACAGAATGGTACTCCCAGTCATTTCATGTTTTATGCAGGAATGCTTCAACGGTGAGTTAATACATCACTATGATTAAAAGAGCGCCTATCACATATTGCAGATAGGCACATTCTCTATTATTTAATTTAGATACTATACTATTCACTCAATATATTTAAAACGATCCAAAAATTACAGAATGTTGCCTTTGGTGTTGCATATGTTGAAATGAGAACCCTGATACAAATTTCGTAATGTAGCTTGTATTTTTCAAACTAGATTCATATAGTTCCGCGTTTCTTTAAATTGTATTCCAAATGAGTACTAACTAGGTTTCAGTTTTTAGTCGAGTTGTAAGAATGATGTTTACTTTGATCCCCATCACACTTTAATGTTATAGTTATGTACGGTCTAACATTTGTAGTTGTACAAATATTGTTTCCTACTTTTTCTAATGTATTCTCTGACAAATTATTTCTTAAACATAATCCAGTAACACTCGTGGAACTCTACACTGTCAAGTGTTACTTTTTAGGAAAGCCTGACATTGGAAATGAAATTTTATTTGGTATCTTGGTTGGAAAGCCTAACGCAAAGCTTCCATTAAAATATAAATAATACGGAAAAGAAAATATGATACTTTTGACAATTTGGAAAGAACGATACTGATTGATTGATTGATTGATTCGTGTTTCCGGGTATATCAACTGCTTCGGTCATTAGTCCTGTTAGTGTAGTGCATGTTTTTTTTCTCGGGAGATGGCGGTGATCTTCCCCCGCTGGATGGCGAGATCCGTTGCCAACCTAAACGTCGGCTAACGGGTTTCTCCTAACCAGACTCTCCCACCAGCGGGACACCGCCCTAGCCGGACAAGCTCTAAGTTCCCGACCGGTCTCCCGGAATATGTAGTAGTGTAGTGCATGTTAGTGTAAGTGTGTGTGTAAGGAAAAGGATAGAACAAGGACGAGGAAGGAAAGATCGCGCGCGGTCCGTGACCCGTTTGGTAGGGCACTGCTCCGGCATTCGCCTGGTGTTGATCGGAGAAACCACGAAAAACTACCGATCAGAGCAACCGGCCGCTAGAATTCTCCTCCAGACAGCAATTGAATTCGACATAGCTGAAAAGCTAATGTCAAAAATACTGCCGCCGTCAGGACTCGAACCTAGCACCTCCCTGCGAATGTTTTAAAAAAATTGGTGAAATTTTAAAATCTCGTGTTTCTCTTACTATTTGCTAGAGAAAAATAATTTATAAAGCAAATTTGTAGAGAATTTAATGACCTTTAAAATTCTACATAACTATTTTTGTGTTAAGATCATCTAAAATTAAGCACTAAGATTTAAAAGTTATTTTTAAAAAATACCCAAAATGTGTTTGGTTTTTTGGCTACCAAAACATTTCCCGGGAGTATTTCGTGGTGGAAAACTTAGTTGTTGTTTTTTTACCAGAAACAATATAAACGAAATTTCGAAAAATCTTCTACCTCACCTTTTGCAAGGTGGACCCCGTTATGTCTGCCCATCAACTGCATCAAGAATGTAATGTGTAAAATTAATAATTTAATGATATAGTGTTGCGTGATTTATGTCTGCTTCTGTTGCAAATGTTCTGATATTTTCTTTTAAGATTTCAGCTAAGATAATGAATTGCAAGAATGATTTTAATGCTGAAATGCAGTGTGTAGTAGAAAAACGTAGAAACGTTTCCACGCCTTTCTCCCTACAATAATACAAATGTAATACAAATCAATAGCCCAAGCATCTGTATAGTTGGTTGGGCACTGCTCTCAAAACAAAATTTCAACGATCGTTAGGAAATTGAATGTCCAGATAATGGTAAATACGATGAAAGTTAAGTAATTATGAGAAAAAGAAAATCGGGATTAAAAGTAGCACTCAAATCTTATCGTGATAAAGTTAAATTAAATTGAGAAAATAAAAGTAAGAATAAAATACCACTTTGTGGCGAGATCTTTTGCTTGATATTCCACAGGCTTGCTTTCTGGTGAATCGACCACCTGAAATAAAAGAACATAAATACAATATAAACATTTCGTGACGAAATTAGTTCGTAGTAATATTGAATAATTTATTAACTAATTGAATTACACTATGAAACAATTTATCGATGTACTTAGACATCTTCGCAGCCCAGTAGAATACACAAACTTCGCATTCTGATTCTAACGGAGTACTTTCATGCAGCAATACAATATGTTGGGGAATAAAAAAAATATCATGCTGATTTAAGAACATTGTAAATTGTATTGGAGACGAACAATAATATATTTCTTCATAAGAGTGCCGGAAAGTATTACTTCGCAAATTCTAACTATTGTATCTAGAGAACAGCAACTTTTTAGTACTAGTGTGCCTTAGAAATTAAACCCATTATTATTTATTTATTTTTTTATTTATTTTATTTATTTATTTATTTATTTATTTTTTTTTGTTATTATTGTTTTTGTTATGTTTATTTTTATTTTTTGTTTATTTATTTATTTTTTTTTTATTTTTTTATTTATTTATTTATTTTTTTTATTTATTTTTTATTTTTTTTTGTTTGTATTATTTATTTTTTATTTTTTATTTTTTATTTATTATTTATTTGTTTATTTATTTATTTTTTGTATTGTTTATTTTTTTATTATTTTTATTATTTATTATTTGATTTATTTGTTATTATTATTTATTATTTATTATGTTTTATTTTTTATTTATTTGTTTGTTGTTTGATTTGTTTATTTATTTATTTTATTTATTTTTTTATTTTTGATTTGTTTGTTTATTTTTTGTTTATTTTTTTTGTTTATTTATTTTATTTATTTTTGTTTTTTTTGTTTATTTTTTATTTGTTTTATTTATTATTTTTTTATTTATTTTTTATTTTTTTATTTTATTATTTATTTTTATTTATTTATTTATTTATTTATTTATTTATTATTTATTTTATTTATTTATTTATTTATTTATTATATTGTATTTCATTTATATTTTCATTTATTATTTTATTTTATTTTATTAAGACAGGCGTTCAGGCTGGAACATGAAGCAGCCGCTGGCAGCAGCAGCCACCTGGCGGTGCGGGCGCGTGCCCATCCCGTGCGAGGAAGCGTGCTGGCGGTGGTGGCGTTGGCAGCGGCGGCGGTGGCGGCCTTGGGGCGCGGGCGCGTGCGTCACGGGTGCGGTGGGGCGTGCCGCGCGCCGCACGCGCCTCCTTTGTGCTCCGCTCCGCTCCGACCCGGTCGCCCCGGCGCGGCCCGGCCCCCGCGGATGCGCGCGGCGCGGAAGCGACCGGCCGCGGGCGCCTGCCTGCCTGCCTGCTCAGCGGCCGAAGTCCATGCATCCCCAGCACGCCACATCCCGCTGCGGAGCGCCTATCTAGGCGACTCCGGTCACGGCGGCGTTAGTCAGGGAAATGGAAAGGCGGAACCGACGTCAATCTGCTTGCTAAGGTCCTTTGGTTTGATAGCGAAACATCTGACGTGTACAGCAAGAAAAGGGGGGAAAAAGAAAGAAAGATAGAAAAAAAGGACTTAACGATTCAAACGCCTCGAATTCGCAGGTGCATTTTTCAATTAATGCGATTTTTTCACGTCTAATTCTCAGCCAAACAAGGTTGTTCAAAATATGAGACCATTTTACCGTGAACCGAATGCATGTTATAATACTAATCTGCACTAAAACTGATTGGACGAAAACGATGAAACGTCAAAATTGTCGTGAAATTGTGGGTTTGTATCTCTACAAGTCCTGGTAATAACACTAATCTCACTGATCTCCAGATCCTACTTCGTATTTCTAACGCCGATGAAAACTTTCTCAATAAATTATGTTTGACAAGAACGGAAAGCCGAATTCGACACAACAGGCACAATGCAACACACAGGGTCCGGTATGAGGACAACAGGCGCACCTCCTAGTTCGCCTTTTCGTAATTCGCGCAAGATGTTAGATGAATAACATTGATATTAACAAACAGAAATACGCATTCCTTACATTATTCTCTAAACTACTTAAGCGAAATAATTTATTAAAAGAACAATAACACATTCGTACATACGTCTATAATTTATTACAAGACAACAAATAACATCGTAGAGAAGAATGTGAACTCCTGGATTGATAGCCAGGGACTTGACATAATCAAATGCTTTATTCTCTTCGGACTATCGTCAATGAGTATACTGTCGGTTTTTTTGGACACTGTCGATTTTCTATACCGAAATGGAATATCATGTCTCTTATGACTGAGCTCATTGGGAAAACTGGTAGCCTGCTTAGCGTTGTAGTGTGTAGTAATCGCGGTGTCTTGAGGGAGAACCGTCGAGCGCGAAGCCTGAGAGCTCCTGATCACACGGTTTTAATCGTTACTGGAAACTTGCCCATAAAATTATTGACAAGAAATAGTAGTTGAATAATATCCAGTAAAATGCCGTCACTAAAAGCAGAGAAATGTGTTGCACTTATGTTTCCAGAGGATTCGATCCTACATTGTTTGCGAAGCTATTGACTAGTGCTCGTATTATCGATACTGGAAGAATACCTGAACGTGTGTAGAAATAAGTATATTTAATACTAATAATAATACTACTAATAATAGTAGTTCGAGGTTGCATGTCAGTCGGGAAACGCCGAAGGCCAAGGGTCGTGAGAAGTTCACATTCAAGTATTTCTAAAGATGCGGAAAATCCATGCATCAAATTCCTGACAAGAAACATTGCTGAATAATATCCCGTAAAAATTATCTACCATTCTTTTAAGAGAAAGCAGAGAAATGTAATACAGTCGCTTTCTCATCTTCATCCAGTCTTAAATTATTTGGGGAGTTATTAACAATCGGTCGTATTAACGAGCTGATTGGGAATACTGGAAGAATACGGGAGTCTGCTTGTGGCAATAGTACTGAACATAGTAGTTGGAGGAGACAAACAAGACGGGGAGCTCTGAGAGCCTTGGGACACATCTCCACATCCTTCCAATTTCAACGATGCGGAAAATTTGCCCATCTAAACCGTATTTATAAGAACAAATTGTTAAATAATATAATATCCCGTAAAATGCATATTCTCCTATATCGTGGCAGGCTGAGAAACATAATGAACTCGGGACATTTTTTTGTGAAATTGCGACAAAAACAATGACCAGACATGCGTAATTAACTTTTCGAGTTAATGCCTTCTTGCACTAAGATCTTATGAAGCTAATGCATTTCGATCTGTTGCTCCACATTGGCGCAGTTATTGCCAAGTGTTCGTATCATTGAGCTGATTGCAAATACTGGAAGAATATGGGAGGCTGCGTGTGGAAATAGTTGGTGGCAGTTGGAGGCACGCGAGGCGCGGAACGCCGAAGGCCGCGTGGCGGGGGCGGGGCGGGGGCGGGGGCGAGCGCTGGCAAGCGCGCACGTGTGCTCTGCCAGGGCCTTTGTTGCGGGCGCGGCGCACGGTGGCGCAACAATAAGCGCGCCTCGCCGCGCCGGTAGCAGGTGTCGGGGCGCGGCGGACAGTGGGCTGAAATGTCGGGATTCCAGGTATTTCCACATTTCGCAATCGCCGGGAGCGGTAGCTCAGTGCATCAACTGATGTACTGCAGGCCTCTGGGAGGTCCTAGGTTCCCACTCCCACGCCAGGATTTTCGACACTAGTTTTGGGAGTGTTCCAGGTTCTCAGTGCATCAACTGATGTCACTGCGGTAGTTTTCTGTGGTTTCTCCGTTCAACACCAGGCGAATGCCGGAGCAGTACCCTTCCAAACGGGCTACGGACCGCGCGCGATCTGTCCTTCCTATTCCTTGTCCTATCCTCTCCTTATACACACTTACACTAACATGCACTACACTACCACATATCCCGGGAGACCGGTCGGCAGCTTAGAGCTTGTCCCGACTGGGGTGGTGCCCCGCTGGTGGGAGAGTCCTGGTGAGGTGAATCCCCCCCAGCCGACGGTAGGTCGGCGCCGGATCTCGCCATCCAGCGGAGGAAGATCACCGCCATCTCCGGAGAAATAAAACATGCACTACACTAACGGGACTAATGACCAGAGCAGTTGACGCGCCCGGAAACATGAATAAATCAATCAATTCATTTCGCAGTCATAAAACTAGAAAAGTATCATGATCGACAATGTACATGCTGTTTTCCTGTGTCCTCAAAGATTCATTGGACGTATGATTATTTCAGATAAATTAATTTTGTCGGAAAAACCATAGGCCAAAGTATCATGATCGACAATGTACATGCTGTTTTCCTGTGTCCTCAAAGATTCATTGGACGTATGATTATTTCAGATAAATTAATTTTGTCGGAAAAACCATAGGATGGTCAGAGGAATTTCTAAATGCATTCTATTAAAAATCTGAGCATATATATGTTCCGATTTTCAAAGAGAAAAATGTGCTTTGCAAACCAAGGCGTTACATATAAGCTACGTAGTAAATAAAAAAGAAACAAAAAATAATATTTATTAATTAGAAATTCTCACCCGCCCGTGAAACGGCAAGAAATTAATTATAATGGAATTGATCAAATATAGGAGTCGCACCATATCTAATTTGCATTAAAAAATCATTACTTTAGGTATTAGATTAAATATCTCCATTGCGCATCAACAATGTGTAGGACAGGAGTTCCCAACGGGGTGAGTACCTACCTCTTGGGGGTCGATTACATTTTAAAGGGTGTTATTGAAGGGTAAGGAGTCTACTGGAGGTTAATGCTTGAATACGAGCCGGTGACTGATCGATGTAATGAAGATCAAATTTCAATTGATTACAAGAATGTAAATGAAGTTGACATTTCTTTTCTGCTAAAAGGATACCAAACATTTAAAAATGTATATTAAATTCGTTCCTTTTTGTTTCCTTTTCACATTTCATCGTCAGGATGTTTAGAAAACTCAAGAAGTTATAGATATGTATTCACAACGATACCTTGCCGTGTTAGAATAAATAACCACAGCAGAAATATTTTGTAGCCATTGCACATCCATAAATATTAGAAAGTCGGTTACTCCAAAGCAGAAGCGTCTCTGGTTATTGAAAAATTTTACATTTTTTTATTTTTGAAAATGATTTAGTTAATATTTATAGTTTTTAGTTTATTCTATTATTAACTAAAATTTTGATATGTGATTTGATATTAAATCATTTATGAGCAATTTTGTGTGTTATGATAATGTAAGTTATATCTCATAAAGGAAAATGTAAGGGGGTCGGTGAAACAATTTTTGTAAAAGGAATCAATATAATAAAAAGTTTGGGAATCCCTGGAGAGTATGGGTAATTTTAACAGAACTACGTGGAAACAATTTTGTGTGTTATGATAATGTAAGTTATATCTCATAAAGGAAAATGTAAGGGCGGTTGGGGGCGGCGGGGCGGCGGGGCGGTGGGGGCGGCGGGCGGCGGGGCGGCGGGGCGGCGGGGCGGCGGGGCGGCGGGGATGGCGGGGGCGGCGGGGGCGGTTGGGCGGCTGGGGCGGCGGGGGCGGTTGGGGCTGGGCGCCGTGGGAGAGCCGGGAGCGGTGACATTGAGCGCGGCTTCCGCAACGGCGCGGGCGTTGGGCCCAGGTGCACGCGGACGGACGCGCAACGCGCTTCTGTCGCAACGACTCCCCCTGGCGGTCCTCGCCCGGCCCCTAATCAGGAGCCATCGGCCGACTTCCTGCTGGGATTTACCTGAATGCGAAAAGCAAAATTACATATTCAGACCTCCGGGGCCGGGATGTGGAATGGAATCGAAAACGTTAGAAAGAAGAGAGGGGACAGATGTGAAGTATAGAAGTATTTTGAGATTGAACGTTCTCAGAAGAGCACATGGGCAGCGTACTAGTTTCCGGTCGTGTGATCCCCGGTCAAGGTAAAAGTGAAGTTGTAGCTTTCGTTTAAAATCGTCTCAGTTTCTGTAGTTGTGAAGGCGAAGAAAACCTCATGGGTGACGCCATAAGGTGAAGGGAATACGTCATGTTGCTCATGTGACATATTCCCAAAGCTTGAGAATTAAACTAGACTCAGGTATGGGGCACACCGTTAGCTAGCCGGTAAAATCGGATCCAAAATGGCAAATACATAATACACTTTCTTTCAAAACTAACAAAGTTAAAAAATTACCTCAATTAATCATTCTTAATGTACATTACAGGCATCGTAGGAGTTGTAAACGTGCGCCAAGCGTATGGGCTCTATTTGGTGCTCCCAGCGTACAGCTATTTGAGCTTTGCTGCTCTTTCGTCGGTTGAATAAAAATGAGTTCTCCGATGGGCTGTAGAAACAGTGGTCGTGAGTAGGGGCTGATTTTAATGAAATGTCATTTTTTCTTTTCATTTTAGTACAATGCTATTTAGTATAGAAATTAAGAAAGGATATGTCTTTTCTTTTCGTCGATTTACAAATAAATAATTTTTTTTACCTTTTTCATCATTTTCATGCATTTTTTGCTGATTCCACCGATTTAAAATCATTTCAATGGTACTTGCTTCAAATCATATTTAAGAGATGCAACAAATGTTCTCTACAGAATTCGATTTCTTCGTTCAGAAGTTGTAATGTCAGCCGCTGTGAGTACGTAATCTAAGGTTCCTGTGACGCCTGTCAGCGTCATTGGTGGTTCAGCCGATTTGGGGATAACTAAAGACAGAGATTTTCTCCTAAAGAACAGTCCAAACCAAAATTTTGCAAGCTGAGCTCTTGAACGAATAGAAGCAATATTCATATGTCCATTATTCGACTTATAATCATCAAAATGTAATAGAAAAATTCTGTAAAGAAGCAAAAGTATACAAATAGCAATAATAACTGACTGGACTCATGCCAAGTTTACAAGCATGCTAACCGTTTTAGAAGTGAAAATACCTTTATATTCCGATCCATTTTAAACCGGCCAGCCCCTAACCTGGCTGTTACAGCAATATATGCCTGGTAAGATGTGTGGGTAAAAGTTCTTACATTGCTGAGGGTTTGTTAACAAATAGAAATACCTTGATCGCTAAGATTTAATTACACAGAATTGCTAAATGTAATTTTAATTTTACAGAAATTTCGAGATTCAGCATAATTCTTATCACCTGTGCGACAGAGTATTCGTACTTAGAAGAGTTACCCCTCCAAAACTACAGTAGAATGATCAAATAGGTGCCATTCTGTAGTATACGCCTGAAAAAAATATCTTGGGATCCATCCATCTCTCTACATATTGCCCCGTTCATTGTCTGAATGTTTCTAGCATGTTCTCCCACATTTCCCCCAGCATGTTCCCTAAATATTTATTAACATGTTACTCTGACGAAGAGCCCATGTTCCTCCACGTGCGCAAACACATGTGGTATGCAGACATTTATTTGAAGTCGCCTTTTTTACGAAATACTTTCTTAATATAATAGCGGTGGACAGCGTAATGGCTCCTAAGGCGAATGAAACGGGAAATTCAATCGCTAGAATAGACAGAAGAACTGAAATCCTCGAAAACCAGGTTTTAAGGTTCTGAGACGCGCTGGTTATGAACTGTTTCCGAAATTAAGAAATTTATTTTAAGTTGTTTCTTTTTGAGGGAAAATGTAATGCTAATATGATGATATTAAATAATGATGTAACGGTAATTTGATGAATTTGTCACACATGCACACAGTCTGTCTGTACTCGTCAAACGAAGGAGTAATTATGCCATTCCATTAAGTATTTTTCTTAATATAAAGCAAAACCCTTTTGCAGTTTTAGTGAAAAATATATAATGAAAATTGAAACTAAAAGTTAAATTTAGTTTTAAATGAATGTGTAAGAATCACAGATCCCTCTTCTTGCTTTGAAAACTAATAGCAAATGTTACTTCCCTGAGCATCCTAATAAGCTATGGGCCCTGATTAGGACTCCGGGGTTTCCGTAGAAAAAAATGAAATATTGACCGCAGGCATTGTCCAGTGTACATCAGAACCGTCCCGGGCTCTTTTACGCTGGAACTACTGTATACTAGGTGCACGAACTCTTCTAGAAAGGTATCGATTGCATGCTGGCAGTCATTTCAAAAGCACCGCTTTTTTCTTTATCATACTACGAGGGATGGCAATTAGTATAAGGTCATTTTAGGGTATTCGTATTAATTCGTCCTAGTTACATAGTAGGAGTTAGTGTCGAAAATCCACCACCGTCGGGACTCGAACGTGGGACCATAGGGTCCCTCGGTTCACAGTCACTTGAGAAACAGCGGCAAAGCTGGGCCTGAGCTCCAATCAGGCGGTGCGCCATTTTCCTTTATCATACTACGAGGGATGGCAATTAGTACAATGTGACTTTAGGGTATTCGTCTTAATTCGTCCTAGTTACATAGTAGGAGTTAGTGTCGAAAATCCACCACCGTCGGGACTCGAACGTGGGACCATAGGGTCCCTCGGTTCCAGTCACTTGAAAAACAGCGGCAAAGCTGGGCCTGAGCTCCAATCAGGCGGTGTGCCATTTTCCTTTATCATACTACGAGGGATAGCAATTAGTACAATGTGACTTTAAGGTATTCGTCTTAATTCGTCCTAGTTACATAGTAGGAGTGTCGAAAATCCACCACCGTCGGGACTCGAACGTGGGACCATAGGGTCCCTCGGTTCCAGTCACTTGAAAAACAGCGGCAAAGCTGGGCCTGAGCTCCAATCAGGCGGTGTGCCATTTTCCTTTATCATACTACGAGGGATAGCAATTAGTACAATGTGACTTTAAGGTATTCGTCTTAATTCGTCCTAGTTACATAGTAGGAGTGTCGAAAATCCACCACCGTCGGGACTCGAACGTAGGAACCCTGGGTCACAGTCACTTGAGAAACAGCGGCAAAGCTGGGCCTGAGCTCCAATCAGGCGGTGCGCCCTTGGAGCCAAGAGAGCGCGAGCAATTCGCGCCCCGCAGACCAAGAGCGAGGCCGCCACCCGCAGATAGGGGGCGCCTGCAGAGGTGGGCCGTCCTCGCCCCCGCGCGGGAGATAGGCAGCGCGCAGTTGCGCAGGGCGCGGGCGTGCGCGCGCGCAGACACGCCTCCGCCCGCGTTCATAAATAATAGCTGCGCCAGCGCCCGCCCGCCCGCCCGCCGCCGCGCCAAGCGCCCTGGCCGCTGCGAAGGAGGTCAGTAGGGCGGCGCGAGGCGGCGCGCCAGCCCCTCCCCCGCCGGCCGCACAAGGGCGAACCGCACCGCGGCCACCCACCCCGTTCACTGCCCCTCCGCCGCCGCAGATCAAACACGTTGCACGCCCGTGTACCCCCTTCGCAGTTACAGGGTTCAGAGGGGGCACTGCACATTCTCCAAGGAACTACCATTTCAGTGAAAGTTCATTCGTTGCTAAAATTACTCTTTAAGTGATGAAGCAAATGTACAGGAAAAACAACAAACCCGTAGACATTCATACGTATACTAAAATATTATTTCTTGAAATTCTATCATTACGGACACTGGATTTATTTGTTTTCAAGAAAAATTAAATCCAGACAAACCAATAAATCATAATGCTCCCTTAATGTAATAAAAACTGACACATTAGTTTTTTTGAAAAATACGTGCGTTAATCAATATCAACATGAAAATAAAACTTAAAAAATTACAAATATGGTCAATAGTGTGCCCAACATTTCGTTGTGTTTTTGGCAGATCGAAAACGTATCGAGACGTTGAAACAATTGAACTGAGTGGGGGAAAAGTGAAATCAAGGGAACTCTTGCCTCACATTTCCCTTGAAAACTATGGAAAAATAATATCTAGCCGGAAAACAAAATTACTCTTTCTTACGTCACCACTTCATTTGTTATGCTCCGTCTTGTAGAAAATCTTCATAATGCGATTGCCATCCCGATCGACCCCGATAGAGGAAAAAGTGAAACAATCAAATCCATTACGTCCGTGAGTCTAACCTCCGCACCATCAGCCGCCCATTCTGCGGGAGTGCGGCGAGGCGGGGCACGGCGTCGGACAGCGGGTGGTGCGGATGGGGTGGGGGAGGAGGGGGGATGGAGGGGTGAGGGGTGGATCCGAAGGTTTGGTTGGGTAGATGAGTGAGCAGGCGGTTCGGGGCAGTGGGTGAGCGGGTGGATGGATGGATGGAGGGATGAGTGAGTGGATGGCAGGGTTTGGGTGGATGGGTGGGTGAGTGAGTGGGCAGGTGAGTGGGTGGGTGGGTGGTGGGCGGGGAGGGTTGGAGCGGGGCGGCGGCGACGGCGGCGGCCGCCCACCAAGGCCACCCGCTAGCGGCGCCGCGCGAACATCTGGCGGCCCTTGCGCGCGCTTGCGCTAACGCAACGCGCCATCGGCTAATATGGCGCCGTTGCGCCACCCTGAGATCGCGGGCGAACTGCGCAGCGCAACGTAGCGCAGCACGGCGCGGAGTGGAGCGAACTTGAAGGGTAGCACACTGGGAATGAAAGGGCTTCAATAAACTGCTACGTACTTCTATTTTAAATATTTCCAATGGGCGCAGAAATTGAAAGTAAACGATGGAGCCTCCGGCCATGTGAGAAGTGTCTGTGTTTTCTTTATAAACCCGGGTACTCGCGATACATCCGAAAGCAAAGAAGCAGTTTCGATTTTGACTGAAAATGCAAATATTTTGTTGAGTTGATCCGCTTATTCTCATAGTGCACAAGCCGACTGAATTCTCATTTTCCAGGCTCATTCTACTTACGATGAAGATGTCATGCGACAGCAAGGTTGAAAGGAAGAGGTCGCCCGACAATAAATATTTGCTGTTCACGTGTTGGAATTTTTTTCCCCATTCTTTTCATATAAAGAACTGCTGTACTGTATATAAATATTAAATTATGTTATGGTAATAAGACCGAAAAGACTATTTTTGTTAAAATATTTAATTTATCGCAGTGTTATAAGATTTTTTAATTGTTGTTCTTGAGCATTGTGGATGGTACTTATGGAAAAAAACATTTTGTGTGGTTTAGTTTGGCAGCATTTTCGCTGCTGTAAATCGTAAGTAATATAAATAAAACATAAATATTGTGTGAATGAACAAAAAATTATATATCACCTGAAAATATTATCGAACCTCTTAAGATTTTAAAAAAATTAAAATTAGGAATGTCAACGAGCACACTTTTGAAATTGTACAATTACATTAAGTTAGAATTAAATTTTTAGGTACTTTATTTAAGAAAAGTACTTTCTGTAGCCACTAAGCTCCAAGGCAATAGCACAAGGCTGTTCGTCCAAAAGTGAATGAATAATTTACCACTTCCGCAGGTGTAGAGGTGAGTAAAATTATAAAAAATAAAGATAAAAAAGTGTTAGTGGAGAGGATCATTCGTTTGTTCTACAAATACATTTTATTTAGTATGACCAAATTCAATGGTTTATTGAATCCTAATTTCCAAGAAATTCTGCCCTGAAAATAATATTCTTGTAGGAATCTAACTCAGCCACTCCTCTGAATTCCCTCCACGGTCTCCGTCTCTTTCTTAAGAACATTCCGTACATCGCATGTCGACACAAAAGATTCCTTTACACGCAACGAAACAGAATACATTGAGCAAAAGACGTGTCGAATGACTAAGGGATGGGGGGATCGAAACAGCCCTTAAGCCTAATCCTGGCAAGGGAGTACTAGAATTTGTTTTAACAAATGACATCCGCATTTTCGCTCACAAAAATTAGCAGATGGAAGTCATTAAAATGAGCGGAATGGACAGAAAGAATATAAGTACCCGGCGTAAATATGCATTCATCGGCTATTTAAAATCATCTCCCAAATTAAAGTCGGAGCTACTGGAATTTAAACCGCGACACTTCACGATAGTAGAAGAGCCACAGGCAGGTGTGCCATAATATCCTACATTTGGAGCGATACTCGTCTGGATTGCCTTGGTAAAGAAAACCGCCCCGCTGCAGATGTTTGCCTCTCCCTCTTTCCCTCGCCTTCCCTGTCTATTTCTTGCCACCGTAAACATTTCGGAGAGCATAAATAATTCTTTGTATTTTGATTTTTAGAAAGGAAAATTTATATTATTTTCATTAAGTAAATATACATTTATAATATTGTTGCATTGGGTACTGAATGTCCTTTATTTTAATTACGAATAAAATCTTATTCATATGCAATATTTAAGTAGTGGTGTTAACAGCACATTTCTTGCATTATTTGTAACATTTTGAATTTTCGAAAATTCATAGAGTTCAACGAAAATTGGACCTGCGACATTTTGTAAGCGTACTATCTGTGAAAAAAGATTGAAGCTACTTTTGAGAAGATCGTGTTCTTAAAATTACGTTTAATTCATGCAAAATTACGCGAAAACTTTATTCTTTGAACAAATTGTACATGATGTCAGTTAAAGATATAATTATGAAGAACAGATTCCATTAAGAAAAAATCTCTATCTTCAATATTGTAATGTAGGGAAAACGCTGAAAAAAATACTTTTGTTGTTTCGAAAATTTGGAGGCAAACGAAAATCAGACCTGTGTCATTTTTACAAGCGTACTTCGCTCATAGAAAAAAATTGAAGCCATATTTGGGAATTTTTTAAAATGTTCTTTTTATACTTTTTTACCTTAGTGTACTGTGAGTATTGTAGATTTAATCTGCTTCGGGTTTAGAGGATGTTGGGAATTGTTTTTATTTACCCTTCTCCGGTTACTAACCCCATTCATGGTCCTCTGTACAGGGAAAAGGTATTTCTAGAAGGTCGTATTATGATTTGAGAAGTACGATGAAAATGGCGTGGCAAGCGTCATGCTTCATCTGGACATTTCTTGAGGCTTCATGTAAAGCAGGGAATCAAAATACCCGTTTAAAGTTTAAGTAGCTACAGCATTAGCCAGATCGATCGGGGAATATCATTTTGATGAGAATACTGCCTACAGTTTATCCGCTAGGGTTGTTTACAGACGGACAGAAGTTTTGTCTTAAATCAATCTTTCGTTTTCGATGGCCAATGAAACGAAAATTCTGACTACTAGACGTTTTAGAGGAAGTTATTTACTACTCATAGAAACGAAAATTTTCTATTTTTTCGGGATCAGGAAACCACAATGTCACATGTTTCGCTCCAGCATTGCAATACTTCCTCGATAGTACCTCAGTAGCTAAGTAGTATGCGTAAAAAAGAACTCAACTTCACCATAAAAGTTTAACATGGCGTTGGATAAGGAAACATAATAAGGAAAAAGATTCTATGACCTTTCCTTTGTGTGCAAATGAATATAATGTCATTCCCTTAAGTAATCTTCCCAGCACCTGCAAAGCTGTGAAATATCTCACTGGATTCGTATTTAACACAAACCCTCGGCAAAAATAGAAATTATACACAAAATTACTTTTATTGTTAGAAGACTTGTTCCAAGGACACACATGTATTGAATTACATCTGTGACCAATTACACTACGTAATTCATGTTTCTGAATCTGATGGAACTTCGTTTACTCTCAAGCGTTGTTTCTATGTATAACATTCACTATGTAGATAAACGCTACTTCTCAGTATTTGTCGGGTGATCGATAGGATCTGTGTAATGCAAAGCTCTCGGACAGAACTACGAATTCGCAGATGTTATGCCAAAGCTCGATAGGGACTGTACCGCTACCTAAAAGAAAATTGAAATATTATTATTATTATTATTATTATTATTATTATTATTATTATTGCTTTGTAATTATATCTCAATCTATTTTGAATGAATTTATTAATAAAGGACGATGGGTACAGAGTGTTATGAAGGATTTTTTGACTATCTTTAGATTTTTGTCATGAAATTCAGGACTTAATTTGGCTAATCCTGAATTTCATCAACAACAACAACAACAACAATAATAATAATAATAATAATAATAATAATAATAATAATAATAATAATAATGTATTACCCAACAAATCAGCCGCTTTTACCGCTACCGGTTGCTAATTGGAATTTAAACTGAACTTATTGTGCACTGAAATTTGCCGAAAATAGAAAATAGAGTATCTCGGATTCAATTTCGAAAGAAGATTATTCATAATCCGCTAGAAAAATCGGAATATTTAGAATTTTCAGACATTTTTCTGTGTGGCTGTAACTGAGGAGCAATATTATTTAAAATTAACATATTTTCGTGTGATTCATTTGCCCACCTTTTCTCAAGATAGAACTTATTGTCAGGCTCAGAGATCTCCAGAGGATCCACAGGTCTACATCGGTTTAGAAAAAATATATACGGATAGGCAAAAGCGGAAATCGATTTGCGATGTAGTGACAAAGGGAAGTTAATTGATAATGTAATAGAGCTACCTCAGTTTACAGGAGGCCTTTATGCTAGACAGGTTTGTACAAGTCCTAGTGTCTAGAGATCTGATCGATACGATCCTCCTATCGTTTTGACATTTAGATCACATAGATCCTCCTTGTATACGCACAATGTGAAAAACTGAGGAGGAACACTTTTTTTTTATTTTTTTGAATTATTCCAGCGAAAGATAGTTACCCCTTTAAATTCTAAAACGATGCGTGACCCTGCGGACTGAAATGTTGGTTGAGTAAGTACGCGCTTTAATCATTCTCCAGAGCAACCCAGAGGTTCTTTTAAGCTTTCAATCAAGCGAGATTCGCGCGGGCATCTGCAGAGCTCCGCAGCCGTGGCGAGGCAGATGCGCAGCCTCCGATGACCAGCTCTCCCAGCGCAGAGCTTGCAGCGGTGACGGCATCGCTCCGACGCGGCCCAGCGCCGCCTCCGGGACGCCGGCCTTCACCTTTACTCATGACGCGATGGACGCCGCAGGTGTCCTAACACGCACGCTACGGTGCAGTAACAGACCGCCTCTCAACAACTTACTTCCGAGTCGTCTCCGAAAAATGCTTTCTGGGATTCGAAAATTAGCGTAGTATTTACATTACTTCGAACTGGAAAAGCGTAGAAAGCAGTGGAAGAGAAAGAGAGTGGAAGAAACCGTTCTTCGCGGTGAGGTTCAAATTGTATTGGGGGAGGAGGGGGAGAGAGACACGAATGTTGTTACTGTAAGTTTGTGGAGAGAAACAATATATATATATGTGTATAGTAATAAAGTTTTAATCACGTTCACCGTTTCCTAATTGCCAAATATCAGTTTTCTAAACTAACGATCCGTTACGGAAACAGATTAAGAAAGAAAAAAAAGTATTTGTTATGTCTGTAGCTTTTAAACACAACAGATTTCTTTTCAGAAAACAATGAGCGATTTTGAGATTACACTGCTACCTTTGGTACTAAATGCTTCATTTGCCACTTTAAAAATGTATTACTATAAATAAAGAAGATGGTGATACTGATACATATTACTTACACTCCGAAATAAAGTCCACCTTCCTTGGAAAACAGACCAGAAAAGGATACAATTCATACATTGTACAATTAATCTTCATTAAAACTGATAATTTAGCGTGATTTACCCTTTAAACAGGTCAGGAATGAAAGGAATTCCGACAATCCTGATAATTATAATACAATATGTTACTGTATATTCAGTGAACAATGTTAACTACATTTCTTATTGCGCTCGAGAAGATCATTTTGCAAAGGAGGAACAAGCATAATAAACCTTAAGATGAGGTTTTTACACTTCATCGGCCTCAGCTGGCCTTAATTCAAACGTTAATTGTACATGTAAAAATGTAGGAAGTATGGATCAGAAAGACAGCTCCCATCACGTGAAGTAGGGGAAAGTTCATCGTCCCTGTACACATTTGGTAAGCAAAACAGGTAATACGAGAATCAAGTGAGCATTCATATAAGGAAACAAGTTTGACCGTGATAATATTCGCTTTTGTGATCGACTAAAGTGGTTGCAACTTCTACAACTTCTGTGCTGAAAAGCTCCCATCACGTGAAGTTTACCTTACTAACATTTCTCTAATATATTATATCTATCTCGCATCAAGCATAGCTCTCAGAGAGCACTTTAATCTTTCCGCTTCCACGACTTGTTGAATATATGAAATAATTTGTAGGATCTTCTCTCTGACGCAGTGGAATACACTGTGACTACTCGAACCCAGATGCTAAGTAATTACAATATTTTTGTCTTTCTATGAGTAGTTCTCAGAATTGAGAATCATGGCAATTTTAACATTGTATCCACATTCTGCGTTACATATTTTATGTGTATTGTAGTATATTACATATGCACATATTTAATATTTTACATTATTCTACCAATTTTATTGAAATTTATTTTGCAAAAATATTTAATGAAGTTTTCAGAAATATTTTTTATTTAAAAATCGGTTTATATTTTCTTACACAAATTCAGAATTGCGTACTCACTACGGAAGTGTTGAAGTGTTCTACGAAAGTACGCAATCAACTTTCGTTTGCACCCCATGTATGTTGCGACAAATGTGTGTGAGCGCTAGGAATATTACCTTTAGGTGCGGAAAGTATCAGGAACGTCGTGTTGCTTGATATTTAATCCCAATTTCCAGAAAATACTGTAATAACACACAATGCTTTAATGATTGTTTACCGGTCATTGAATTCTCACGTTTATATGATGGCTATCATTACTCTCAAGGATAAAATGTTCAATTAAAAATTTAATCCAGTATTCCAAGCAATTTTTATTTTTAAAAGTGTTTATGATAAATTTTAATAAATGTTTTTTAATTTACAAATAAAACGTTTCATGTTTTCAAACAATCTATCTATTTGTGAGCGTTCATTGATTGGAAAGAACTTGTCACAACTTGGGTTTTTTTCTGTAGATGATAAAATACTTGTGCAAATGTACGATATTTCTTGGTATCATATTTGTTAAACCAAGCAGAAAAAGGAGGCATGCAATGAACATCTTTAAGGTGCATATTTACTTCAATTAAGTGCATATTTCTCCCGAGAAGTACGCTAGGTATTATTTATTATGTTTGCACCAAAAAATATATCTGTTCATTCCAAGTACCCTTCTCCTGAATTTTATCACGAAAGCTTTATGCAGGAAATTAAATATTTTTAGTTTTAATTGCATATTAAAGTGCTTATATCAGAGTTTTTAGGTCATAAATGCATATTTTAAAAAACATTTATTTATTTTTATTTATTTATTTAGTCACAAACAGTCAAAAACTGTATGTGACGTATGGGGGAGAAAATCATCTGAGCACGCTTTCTTGAGTTTCAGAATCCCTTCCCAACAATTTAACTATTAATTTATTAATAGTTAAATATGATACAAGAAAATCGTACATTTGCACAAGTATTTTATCATCTACAGAAAAAAACCCAAGTTGTGACAAGTTCTTTCCGATCAATGAACGCTCACAAATAGATAGATTGTTTGAAAACATGAAACGTTTTTGAGATAAGTATCTATTGTAACGAAAATGCAAAATATGTTTCTATGATTACACGAATATGCACCAACAGGAAAAATTAACTATTAGCATATTTCCAGATTTTTTAGGGCCTAAAAAATCTAGTAATCTCTCTATAGCACCCGGCCGGCCGCGAAGCGCTCGTCATTTCCCAGCGCGCCAAGCGCCCGCCGAGCGGCGCCTCTCTCTTCGCTCGCGAGATCCATGAATGAAAGCACAAATAAGCGTGACTCACGCGGCGGGCGGGCGGGCGCGTACGTACGTACAAGCCGCGAGAGCATTAGTAATCGCGCCCGTCCCGCCGAGCGTCCTGATATGCCGTAAGAGGAGGCGAAAATAACCCGCGACTCAGCGCTTATGCAAGTGACACCGCGGCAGGGCACCACCCGCACTTCCCTCGACGCCCATGCAACGCGTCCTGAGGGGCGAAGGAAACAGCGGTCGTGGAAAGTCCTGCGTTTTACATAATTTCTCGTTTTTTCCCCCAAGTTTTCTGCATCAAACTGTTTTCCTTTTGTGGATATCAGATTCATTATACATAGTATGGCGGTCATTAAACGAGTCTCATATGCGTCCCATATGCTTGAACAATAACTATTGCAGATCTATGTTGAATCCCTTATCTATCTAACACTTCGCGATGGGAACATGTGAATTTGAAACATACAATAACAAAAAGATAAGGCGAATCAGGTGTCATCTGGAGAGCCTGATGTATAATGAATAGTAACCAATGTAATGTGAATGTAGTATAAGAAACCGTCCCGGATCTATTCTCTGGTTTTGGTTTTTTCGAAATTTCTGTTCCCTGAATTATCGCAGCTTTATGATTTCTGCAACAAAAATGGAAATTGTAATAAAAATAATGCTTTGTGCAGTCGGAATTTCAGTGAATGCATTTTTTCACCTTTCAGACACGTTTCCTACGAGTTTTTTTTTTTTGTTTTCTTTTTTTTTCACAAAATGTTATCCCTGGCGTTGCAATCATATTTGAGAACGAGTGCCTGTTTCTCTGTCTGGTAAATTTCATGATCATAAATTTGTAACTTAATTAACTGTAACTCTCACATCTGTCAATAAATGTTCCCAAGAGATTATTTTCATTCCAAAACAATTTAAATGTGTTTACAAATAATCTTATTATCAATAACTGCAATCACTAATCCTATGCCATGAAGATGTCCATCACGACATAAAAGTAAATTTTATCAAAAGACTAGTAAAAAATAGACCCAACGCCCAGAGGACCTCACAATTAGGATCAACTTCATTTTTTTTTTAGTTTGGTTTTTCTATTATTTGCATTACTAACAATCACGAGTTTTGCCGGTCTGGATTGCCGAGGTCGCTAAGGCTGTAGGGTTGTAGCAGCCACGGCTCGAAGGGTCGCGGGCTCGAGTCCCATCTCGGACATGGATGTTTGTGTGTGCTCGTGTTGTCCTTACATGTCGTGTGCCACCTTCAGTCACCCCAACGTAAACAATAACAGCGGTCTCTATATGACCTAGGAGTTAAAAAGCGACCTAAAAAAACGCATTTTTCTTCTATGTGTTTTTTCCTTCAAATGAAAAAATATTATTTTATTGGTGTCATTCATGTCAGTGCTGTGGAGCACTATATAACATTGAGATATTGCGAAACAAATACAGGTTAATCAAAGTCTGAGGCTGCGACATATCCAAGAATTAATTAATATTCAAAGTCATACCGTAATGTCCATGTTGCAACTGAGAAGTGTAATTTAATGGACAAGAATAATACAGATCAGCAATTGATAATCCGTGAACAAGAATCTTAGAAAAAATAAATGTTTGAAAAAATCCACAACAATGAATTATTACATTAGATTACAATAGCAAGTCGATGTTCTCCGTGATTAATGTAGATTAGTTGTGTCTCAGATGCACACCGAGATGTTCTACTAGTGCTACTACTATCAACGATTAATTTAAGAGAAAATTTAGTTGGATATTTAGTTGGTTGTCTTCTTGGAAATGCGCGGGTAGCTACTAATCCGGAACGTAACAGTCCTGACATTTTGCTTCAAGTCGTGTAAATTTGCATATGAAGTAACCGTACGAAATAAATTTGAATGTATTTGATGTATGATTTTATTTCTATTTTCAAATGTCATGCAGTGAATATGTTCGTTTATTCTAACAAGGAGGCTAGTTGACCTTAAGCTGGACGTTCTATTTACGCCGCAGAGGTTTTCAACCGCGGCGCCAGAACGGGGCTTGGGCGTCAAATGCGGGGTCGCGCTTTTGCCCTTTCTCATGGGAAGTTGTTGGCCGGACGCTGACGTGATGGAGAACATCGAGAGCATAGGGCGGTCGCTGTTAGTCACGAACCGTGTGCCATCGCACTGAACCAGCCTCTATTGAAAAAATGGACAAAAATGTTTCCTTCAATAAAACAAAGTTCGCTACTTTAGTTTTCAGGCCGGCCTGACAGGTCCTAGATTTGAGACACGACGATGGCAGATTTTCTACACCTGGTGCGAAGTCGATCACAGTTTGGTTGAGGATTATAGAGACCGATTGCCCTGATAGGTAGTTCCGTAGTCTCTTTTGATGAATTTCAAGCGAATGCCGGACCAATGTGTTAAACAACAGGAGGTAACCTGTCTTTCTCATTATCTTTATCAAGATAAATCAAAAGCTAATGTGAAGTTACATAGTGGTTGAGAGTTGCAAATGAAATCCTTCCGGACATATCGCCTTTCTTGTAATACTAGTGCAAATTTCCTACGATTTTATTTTTAAATCAAGAAGTTTTAACAATATTCCCAACAGGATTGTTCATATGCCAACATATTTACAATACGTATGATGAAAAATGCAAATTTATAAAAATATCAGTTACTGATAAATGGTGTGTGGATGCCAACATTGAAAATTTAAGAACGTCCGGTTTCATAAAAATTCACGTTTGCGGGCCTTCCACAAAACAATATTTAAAAAAGAGAAAATTCAGTACAAAATCATGGAAATTGAATAATCTTGAAGACAAAATGATCCACTTTTTGCTAACTCAAACCACTATGCGTCGTGGTGGTCGACGTTTGGGAAAGAGCGGTGTGCGATCACGGGTGCGCGCCGTGCGTTGAGCTTCCTGCTTCCTCCGTGGACTTCGCCTGCCCCGCCCCGTTGCGCCACGCGCGGTCACCGCTCACCACCGCCACCAACGCCAACGCTGCCTCCGCCCCGCCCCGCCGCCACCGCCACCGCCACCCGCTGGCCACGCCGCCATCGCCGCCACCGCTGCCACCGCCGCCACCGCCAACCTGCCACCGCCGCCGCCGCCCCGCCGCCCCGCCGCCCCCGCCCCGCCGCCCCGCCGCCCCGCCGCCCCGCCGCCCCGCCGCCCCCGCCGCCCCGCCGCCCCCGCCGCCCCGCCGCCCCGCCGCCCCGCCGCCCCGCCGCCCCCGCCCCCGCCGCCCCGCCGCCACCGCCACCGCCGCCACCGCCGCTGCCATCGCCGCCATCGCCGCCACCGCTGCCACCGCCGCCACTGCCACCATCACTGCCACCGCCACCGACAACGACAACGCTGCCTCCGCCGCCGCCGCCGCCGGACGAGGCTCGGCCACTTCCTCGCCCCACGCGTCTGGGTTCCGTTTGGGGCGGTGGCGCTCTGTCACGCTTATGTTTACGTTTTCCGGAAATCTTCCTTGTATCTTCCCAGGCATCAACCTCCGTTAGTCAAACGTTTTCTGCTGACATTTCCACGAAAAAGGAATGCGATCGTGCGTATTTTCGGACATGATGGCGAGTCTTGGCAAGCTACTCCAATTGCTTAAACGCACAGTCATAATCTATTATTGAAATGTATGCTTTGTAGCTTCTTGAAAAATGGAAATGCATTTTTGAGTTACTTATTATTATATCTTTCTTTCCATAACAAAAGTGATGTATTTAAATATTTCATTTCTGGCAAACAATTTGTAATCTAAACAAGAAAGAAAAAGTTTTGATGTTTCTTATGGCAATTATAGAAAATTACGGAATTTTAGGAACAATTATATTACTGAGTCATCTTAATTAAGAGTAGAAAACCTTTAATAGAATTCACTTCAACCCCACTCAATTTTTTTATCACCGCTGACACCACGTGGAAAAGTAAGTAAGTGTCATGCAGATGACGCTGGAATACAATAAATTCCTTATGAATGGTATAAATCATAAAATAAAATATCTACCATTTATCCTCCGAGCAGATCATCAAAAACATTGCAAAGCTTCCAAAGCGTTTTATTATGTTTCAGTAGAGTTAAAGAAGGACACACTGCTTTATCTCATTAAGCAGTTGAGAATTCCATTGAGAGGCTACAGTATTTTCAGATCAATTACAAAATAATCCGAAAACAGGGTATTTCTGCTCTTCGTAGAGTATTTTATCCTTCATAGTGAACATTCTTTTAAAATTTTAACTGGATGATAGTTTAATGAATAATTTACTGTATTCTGTATCATTTCATAATCACCATTGCGCGTCCAACATCCGCTCATCCATCCTGGCATTCATACATCCTGTGAACGTTATTTGAAACAATTTCATAGATTTTATTTCTACTCATTAACAGATTTCTGAACATTATGCCCAGCTCCATTTCAAGATATTAATCTTTTTTGGTTTATTGCTTTTTGGATGTCATATAGTTCTGTTTATAACTAACTTCAACTTGTAATCTAAAATTAAATCTACTTCATGGCTGAGGATGCCATTGGGTCCTCTAGTGAAGTTCGATTTTTAAAGAAATATATTGTGAGGGTATTTTTCTGGTGTTGTGATTCGAGATTTTGGCGAGTCGGAATGTGCCGATGGAGGGATTTGGGGTAAGTTAAAGAAAAAACTGTGTCCAGGAATGTGATGTGAAGGGGTTCCGTACGTTCTAGGTTGAATTCTATTTGAAGATGATTAATATGGAACGGATTTTCATGTAAATACATATTTTTATAGGGACAAGATACCTACATTCACAATTTTTTTAGATTTAACACGAAATTCTGAACAAATTGAAACCATTTTATTTTACATATTTTTACATATTCTATCTATTGCTACATATTTTAATATATTTGTAAACTAAAAATGAACATTTCACTTGCGCGTTACTTGAAAACTAACTTTGTTACTGAAATATTTGCAAAGCCATTGCGCTTGTATTAACGCCGGACCTTCGCTATTAATTGTCAAACTTACCCCCCCCCCCGCCTTCTGCTTCTTGGAAACCGCGTACTCGGGATCAAGGAGGAGCGGATGTATGTGAAGCAGAAGGAACCTCAACCTCGTGCTTCCTCGTATTTAAAAGACCCCATGCGTAACTCGATAAAACAAATATTTTTCAGATCATTGTCTTATTGCTTTTCTGAAGTCAGGGGAGGGAGAGGGCGTATGCTCCTTTTCCCCTTTCTATCACAGGGTACACGGTCCTATTCACTTGAGTGCCAGCTCCTCGTAAACAACATTGTATATACTATGAAAGTATTATATATTTCGGATGAAACTAGCGAATAATTGCTTCTGTAGATGTAGAACTTTCTTTCAACCTTTCTGAACCCATGTTAAGATCTGATCGACAACGTAGTGTGCTCGGAAAACGCTTGAAGAGTAGAATTTTAAACATTATAACGAATTTTTATTTCACATATTTTATATTTTCCTACATATTTGGGAAAAAATAAGTACATATGTATGTACATATTTTGCTTTTTTTATTACAAAAATTCCGTTACTCTCCAAGTTGAGAAAGACCTTCCGGCTTTACTGAATCTCGTTTAACCACTTTAATTCACAATAATCTACATTAGTGTACCCGAGAATTGGTAAATGTGATAAACTATAATCTTTCAACCATCATTTGACATTTGCACTTAATGGGAAAATGTTCAAAAATCGGATGTATGGGTTTCGCAAGCTCTAAGCAAAATCACAAAAACCAGCGAGTGCAGAAATGTTCATCTTAGCTTGCTCGTTATCGATTCGCTCATGAACGTCAGCCATTCCTATGCAATACTGTTACTGGGTTCGAGAAATGATGACGTTTTTACGTTAATCTAAGAAAAAAGAAAGGAATGGCTGAGCCCCACCAAAAAAACAACTCCCCGAACAAAGTTCGATGCGCATCCACGGATGATTAAGTTATGCACCCGGTAGAACAAGGAGGGTACGGTCATAGAGTAAAGGGAGTACGGTCATAGAGTAAAGGGAGTACGGTCATAGAGTAAAGGGAGTACGGTCATAGAGTAAAGGGGGTACAGTCATAGAGTAACCTCTGTAGTCTATGGTACGGTATTCCACGAATTACTTCCTGAAGTGTGACTACCACTACCAATATTTATTGCCAACAACTGAGACATGTTGCTGTCGCAATCCAAGAAAATCTACCAAGACGAAGGCTGCGTGAAGTGATGCTTCAGCATGATCACGCCCACCTGCTCTCTGCTAACCTCGCAAAAGAATCTATTCACAAGATTGATTAGAAAGTCATTCCACACCTAGTTTATTCACATGATCTTAGGCCCTCACCTTTTCCGCTCTCTATCCAGCAAACTTCAAGGAACTTCCTTTCCGGATGAAAATGTACTTCGAACATTGCTTGTCGACAACATCAACTCCAACCAAGAATATTTCTACAGGCGTGGAATCGAAGAATTACCCCAGTATACAGTGGTAAAAAAATAAGGAGAATATATTACTGATCTTTAACGTCTTTCATACATGTGAAATAAAAGTATTAAAAACTACTGCTACTGATTTATGCATCAACCTAATAAATTGCTATTGCTCGATGTTTTTATAGGATGTGTAAGCATTGAGTTTTGTGTTTATAAGAGGAATATTGTTTTTCTGTTTGAGTATTTTTATTTGTGAATTGCCGCAGGAGTTATTATTGATACCGAGTGACTCAATTAAATTGTGATATTGCAGGTTATTGAAGTTAGTTATACCTCATTTTACGAGGTTGGTGATTATATTTAATTCAGTCTTTAGTTCAGGCGTTCTTGATTAGGGCCAATGTTTTCTGGTTTTATTTTTACCGTAATTGCCGTTAAAATGTCTATATAGCTTTTATGGCTATTTATATTTGAGTTGTAATTTTAATTGTTCTTTTTGTAGTTGAGTTTATTAGTTGAAGAGGTGAGAGACGCATTGATATATTTCTATTGGGCTTTTTATTTTGAGTAAACAGTGCACTCTCATATCTAAAGTTGAATTTTACGTATCTTTTATATTACGTGCAGGTTCCTTTCTTCAGCCTAGGTCCTAAACTTTTGGAGCCTAGGCTGTGAAATTTCTAACCAACATATATAACTCGGTGCTAAGGACAGGATATTTCCCCAGTTCCTGGAAACATTCCGTAATAATTTCTGGACCAAAACCCAACAAAAAACATGCCAACCCTACTAGTTACAGACCCATCAGTCTCATTTCCATTTTGTCAAAAATTTAGAAAAATTACTACTAAAGAGACTCCGTAAAGTTATATATCAAAACAACATTATTCCTCCCTTTCAGTTTGGTTTCTCCCCAAGTCACTCCACAAGCCACCAATTAATGCGTTTAACTGAAAATATTCACGAGGCATTTCACTCTGACCATTATTTATTAGCAGTCTTCCTCGATGTCGCTCAAGCATTCGACAAGGTCTGGTACGAAGGAATCATATATAAACTAAGAAAACTAGGTATACCGAAATATTTAACACCATATCCAATTTCATTAAAGACCGCACATTTATTGTACAAGTGGGCTCAACCTTCTCTTCACCACGAAATAGTTCAGCAGGAGTTCCACAAGGTTCCCCGTTGTCGTCAGTCCTCTTTAATATATTCATTTCACATTCCAACGCACCCTAATGTACACACTGACCCTTTTGCAGACGATACTGTCATTGTTGCTTCTGACCAGTATCTCAATACCACAAGGAATTTAATTCAGACACACCTCACGACTATTGAAACATGGTGCAGAAATTGGAAAATCAAGATAAATCCAAACAAATCCACATCCAAAGTTTTCACGCTACGATTTCCAGCCTTCCCACTCCCACTAAAATTTGACTCGGCAGTAATACCTTGGTGCTCCTCAACCGCCCCAATCCGTTATCTAGGTGTCCTAATGGACACCAGATTGACTTGGAAAGACCACATCACCTCCAAGGTGAACGAAGCTAATAGACGCCTAGGTATTCTTCGACTAGTAATCAACCGACACTCATCATTAAAGCTCCATTCTGCTCTCCTTATATATAAAGCCATTTTACGTCCATTACTTACGTACGCTTGTCCAGTCTGGTGCAATGCCGCCCCTACAACCATTAACAAAATCCAAATATTCCAAAATAGGTTCCTCAGAACTGCAGGTAACGCACCTTGGTTTATAAGCAACACTAACCTTCACAGAGACCTAGCCATAGAGCCCGTCTAACATACATCATTAAACTTTCCGCATCATTCTTCCAAACTCTACCCTCAGTTACCGGTGCTTCCCACTACAACATAGGTAAAGGCCATCCCGTAGAAACTCGTCTCCGCAACAGACTCCCCTTCCACATCTTCCTCCGGAAACTGGCTGATATAAGATAATGAAATAAATAGTCCTCCCATAAAAAGTCAACAATATGAATTCCTCCACTTTATCATTCGCACTACTTCAATATATGTTTAATGGGAGGTGGCCGTAGCCACCCCCTTCGCATATTTTCGTCTGAAAATGCTCGCTCCTAACAACTGAAAAGCCATATAGAGCGTTGCATAATCAGCTCACTCTATTAAATAAATACATTTTAAAAAACGGCAGTGAAATAAAGCATGTAAAGCCAACATAATACAGAATCATAAAATGTAATCAAGTACTTCATTGAACAGTTTTGTATAACATTAACTTATTCAACTGCTAGAACGAAGAAAATAATAAATGCTTTATTGTTGCATTGGGTACCCAATCCCTGCATGCCAGGATCTGCAACCCGTTGTACAGCTACGAAGTGCAGAATAGCTCACACAGTTACAAAGGAAGTGCTGTAATAAGACACAAATCAGTAACTTGTTCAATATGGAAGTTATTTTCTTATATGAAAATCTACAATGATATTCATTCATTGTAGCATGCGTCAAACATAGGATAACTTAATCATCAACACTAAATAGAAAAAATAGAGGCGTGTTTTGGCCAACATAATTATTCAACGGAAGAGCTACTTTCGATGGCTTTTTTTTTTTTTTAACTTTTTATTTAACAGTGAGCTGATTATACAACGCTCAGCCATGTGGCTTTTCAGTTGTTTGTAGCGAGCATTTTCAGACGAAAATATGCGAAGGGTGGCTACGGCCACCTCCCATTAAACATAGATTGTTGTAGTGCGAATGATAAAGCGGATGAATACATATTGTTGACTATTGATGGGAGGACTAATTATTTTATTATCTTATGTCGGCCAGTTTCCGGAGGAAGATGTGGAAGGAGTCGGTTGCGGAGACGAGTTTCTATGGGATATTCTTTACCTATGTTGTAGTGGAAGCACCGGTAACTGAGGGTAGATTTTGGAAGAATGATGCTGAAAGTTTAATAATGTAAGTTAGGACGGGCTCTATGGTTAGGTCTTTGTGAAGGTTAGTGTTACTTATAAACCAGGGTGCATTAACTGCAGTTCTGAGGAACCTATTTTGGAATATTTGGATTTTATTTATAGTTGTAGGGGCGGCATTGCACCAGACTGGACAAGCGTACGTGATTAATGGACGTAAAATGGCTTTGTATATAAGGAGAGCAGAATGGAGCTTTAATGATGAGTGTCGGTTGATTACTGGTCTGAGAATACCTAGGCGTCTATTAGCTTCGTTTACCTTGGAGGTGATGTGGTCTTTCCAGTCAATCTGGTGTCCATTAGGACACCTAGGTAACGGACTGGGGCGGTTGAGGAGCACCATGGTATTAATGCCGAGTCAAATTTTAGTGGGGTGGGAAGGCTGGAAATCGTAGCGTGAAAACTTTGGATGAGGATTTTCGATGGCTTAGCCACCATTGACAGTTACCTGCTTTCGGAAGTCAGAAAATTACAACAGTTGTTGACGTGGACAGCAGTCATTTTCCATTTAATCTTGGTCTCTAATTTTTTTATTTGGAAAATCTCCAACAACAAATCGCCAATAATCCAATATCGCTAATCACGCTAAGGCAAAATACGGAATTCACTAATATTCCTGTTCTTAATTTCCACGTAAGTTGATGTCAAGGAAATTAAGAGCGAAGACTCTTCTTGAAGGAAAGAAAAAATGACGGCAGGAGATGGATTGATGCACCGAAATCCTTTGCATTTTATCACCAGATTCTGGGCGGCCAACCTCGCTGCTATGAATGTGCTCTTGCCCTTCCTGCAACCATCTGCTTTCAGATATTATCCACAAAACAGGACTCACGAACCAATAATTTTTTAGAAAATTCAGAATCGAAATAGCAGTGAAATACGCTCTTTAGCGAGGCCTCTTCGCTACCTCTTCTGGCTGATTGTCTTCTTACAAAAAATAGTACTTGTGGAATGTGTTCTGAATACTACTTAAATGTGCAAAATTTCTTCCAGACAATTTGAGTTACTTTTAGCACACTTTTTTAAATCCATCCGTTCCGTATTGATAATTGGGTAAAACTTTTTGGGGAAAGGAATGGAGTACGTTTGTTTTCAGAAATCTTGTGATTCAAAAATGTAGATTACGGTGAAAGACACACATTACATATAGTATATGCTCAGTTCATGCCATTTTTCTTGTCAGGAATTCACCACCAAAAATATTGTTGTGTATTTCATAAGTAAATTTGTATACATTTATCTTATTAGAACTTTCTCCAGTCGGTAGTAGCTTTCTTCTTCCTACACTCTTCTGATCGTATTGTTAGATCCACAATAACGGACTCCTCGGATAGAAAGAACGCTAAACTCTCCACGACGCAAAACAAATAAAAGTCAAGGGACACACATTCGCGCCCGAGAGATTCGAATCCCAGAAACAACGAAGCGTTGATTCTGTTGTACAAATATCAAGCGAGTACTTTCGCCTCCTTTTGCCCTCTCTCTCTCCCACCCCGTCCCTCCGGAGGGCAATCCAGCGGCCGTCCTGTGCCTGCACCGGGAGCGGTAGCTCAGTGCATCAACTGCAGCGCCTCTGACCGGGAGGTCCTATGTTCGAGTCCTGACGGCGGCAGGATTTTCGACACTAGCTTTCAGCTAGGTCGAATTCAGTCGCTGCCTGGAGGAGAATTCTAGCGGACGGCTGCTCTGAGCGGTAGTTTTCCGTGGTTTCTCCGATCAACTCCAGGCGAATGCCGGAGCAGTACCCTACCAAACGGGCTACGGACCGCGCGCGATCGTCCTTCCCTTTCCTTGTCCTATTCCCTCCCCTTACACACACACTTACAGTAACATGCACTACACTACCACATATTCCGGGAGACCGGTCGGAGCTTAGAGCTTGTCAGGGTTGGTGGGAGAGTCCTGGTTAGGGGGAAACCCCAGTAGCGGACGGTAGGTCGGCGCCGGATCTCGTCATCCAGCGGGGAACATCACCGCCATCTCCCGAGAAAAAACATACACTACACTCACGGGACTAATGACCAAAGCAGTTGACGCGCCCGGAAACACGAAATAACCCAACCAAACCAAACCGTGCCTGTCACCCTGCCACTCAGCCGGGCGGGCGCCCTTCCTTGTCGCCAGGCCACGCCTGCGGGCGTTTTCGTAACGCCGCCCCGGAAGCGCCGCCCCCCGCGCCCCGGGCGCGCGCCTCTCGCCCGCGCGCGACAGCCTGCCCGGCCGATGAGGGACAGCGAAAGAGCTTGGACGACGGCGAACGACACGGCCGTTCCCAGGCCGACGCCTCGTCTTTGTCGAAGAGGTCTAGAAACGTTCTCTCATTCTGTGTCCTCTTGCTCTTTGTCCTCGCCGACACGCCGCGTTTCGAAACACGGTCGACCTGTTAGTCTATTAAGAACAAAGCTCATGTTTTCTTCAGGGCCTATTGGGCATACTTCGTTCATTACATCACATGTAATTATCGTACGAGCAAAACAAAATTAAAAATTGAACAGTTAATGATTTACAAATATGTGCAGTAAGTGAATCAGATTCAGTGCAGGATTTATTTAGGACTTTAATAGGACTGAACGTAAAAAAAACATTTCAATTCGATTACTTTTTTAATAAGAGAATTTTAAGGAATAGGTTACCGTCAATTTTTAATAATAAAAAAAATTTTTTATTAATTTCTATAGAAATATTTTTAGTTTTTCTTACATTGTGTGGAAAGCTCGAAATGTTCTATGCTCAGGGAATTAAACACCCTAAATTCAGATTTGGATATAGTAGGTTATGTAGAAAGATCTAGAATTCAAAAGAAAATATTACGTTAACTTTTAATTGTTTTTATTCACGCCGAGTATCCACAACCTAATTAATTCGATCCACACTTTTCATCAACCTAAAGTCATTTTCAAATGCATCAATCATATGTGTTTCTAAAAAACTTGAATTCAGTTCCCGAAAGTATCAACCGTTGCCCGTGATGTAAGGTACGAAAATAGACCGTTCTGAGGAGAGAAGTCGTTTATCTCTTCGGAACCTTTCGAATGAAGCATCGTCCAATTCCCTGGACGTCGTTGATGGGACACCCGTGGTTAGTGCCAGCGTAAAAACCACCAGGTCCCAACGCAGGAGCGTTGTTTTGCTGCTGTGGTTGTTGGCTTCGGCAGTGAGCGTGCGATGACTAACGTGTTGTGGACGCGCGCCTGCCTGACGTCCACCGACGCACAGTGGGCCAGGTTGTAAAAATCATAGTCTGAACAGTCAGGCACTCCGTTAATGCAAGCTCATCTTCACTCCCTACATTCCTGTAAACCTATCGAATGCAGTTGCCGTAATACATTTACGACTAGAACAGTATTATTCTTTTCATTTAATTTTAAAATAAGTATTTTTTTGGATTGCAGTATACTATGTACAGTTTCATAAATATTAATGCATATTTGTAACGAATTAGAAATAAGTTCGATTTAAAACGATTGAGTCTAAAATAAGTTAATTGAAAATAGTGCTCGTTGATGGAGAGTTACAGAGAAATACCATTACTACAACCTGAAAGCTGACATTCGCCTTATCACCTACTCTGTCCAGTGGGATCGCATTTCCGATAAGGCGGAGTGCTGTGACTTGTGCCCAGGTCCTTAGCCCCCCGAGGCCATCAAGCGACACGTTGTCAGGTCGCGTTGCGGCACGGGGACAGCAGCGAGAGCGATGGGCACGAGCTGAGCAGGCCGACGTGCGGGGTAGACCTATTTCAGGGCCTCCCGTTACGCGCTGTGGCTTCCGCCTCCCGCCTTTTAGCGGCAGCACGCCGCCCATCCCTCCCCTGCGCCGACCGGCGACCGCGGGCGGCTCAGCGTCGCCCCATTCAACATTCAGGCGACGGCGGGCTATCGATCTACGCACAGGTGGCGCCCGCCGGCCGGCCGCCCCGCTCGCCCCCCGCCGACGCCAGTGCGCGTCTGCCCAGGGCTCCGACGCCCAGACCCCCCGGCGTCCGCCGGCCGCAAGCGCCCTGTGGCGGCCACGCCGGGATCCCCCACACGCAGGCGCCGCTCGACGTCCGCCCCCATCACTCGGGCCCTGGAAAGGAGGCCGTAAAGCAGGCCACTCTGATAAGGGGGTTAGTGAAGGAGACCCCAATGAGAAGATGGGTTGGGGGCGCCATACCGCCCCGCTTGTTTTAACAGTCCGGGTGATCCACAGATGGGCTCTTGGCTTTGTCGTGTCAATGCGCGGCTCGCATGGGTACTGAAGAGGAACTTTGTCCCGAACGCAGTGAACAGCTCCGGTACCGCCCCGCAAAGTTTGTAGTTTCAAGTTGAAGAGACGGCCAACCCAGGCTACGGCTATGAGTGAACTGCAACATCTAGCTTTTCGGCATCGCGCTCCGGCGTATCAGCCCAACGGAGTACTTATACACTGGCGGGCGTGGGAGGATAACAGCCATTTCTCAGGGTGGCTGTAACCTCCCTCTTATAAAGTACAAATACAAGTAAAAAAAATACGTTTTTGTAATGTTTGAAAAACAAAAAAAGAGGGATATAGAGTTTCTGTCATCGTAGGGTACATTTGGCACTATCCTTACCAAAAATGTAAAGAAAACATTTGGAGTCGCTTTGAGAAAATCTTGTTTTTTGTTATTTTTAAAAAACTGCAAATATTGCAAGCAACTATTGCACGAAAACTACTAAAAATTTTCAAAAAAGTCTACATGACCTTAATGAAAGAACTAATTATAGACAACAAATTTCATTTGAAGGAAAAATCTGTCTTCAGTTTTACAGTTGTAGGAAGACTCCGAAAAAATTAAAACTTTTGCAATTTTTGAAAATTCAGAGTTAACCGCGAAAACTGGACATATCCACCTTTTTACGTGTATTTACTCTATTCTTACAAGAAATTTAAAAATAAAAATTTGAAGCTGTTTTTGAGAAACTGATTGCAAATATGCGGGGGCCTTCATGTAAAGTACCCCCAAATTTCAAAGAATGATATTCAAAATTTCAAAACTTCAACTAGTGCCAGATAGACAGGGGTTTCATCAATTTGGAAAAGGTCGCACGCATGGTTTAGGTGCTAGTGGTGTTCACAGACGGACATTAAAAAAACAAGCATTTTTTCTGTATCAGGGACCTTAGAACGTGTATTTCCTTTGAAATCTCGAAATCGATTTTCCGCAGCATTATATAACGTTCTCTGTACTATATATATTACTTCGTATTTAAGTATGTACACGAGAAAGTAAAAATGTTACGCTTAATATACGTATTTATAGATAAAATAACCAGGAAGGAGTTTTCGACTAGTCAGAAACTCTTATCCTTCGGGACATGAGATAAATGTATCTTTTGTTACGGGCGATATGGTTGTGGTCGTACGTGTCTTGTACGCTGTTCAATCACCTATCTTGTCGCTGGCTCTTGGTGCTCTAAGGCATCCGAGGTTGGAGACATGACTGGCGCCTTCTTTCTAATACTCGACTTCTTCCAAATTGGCAGAAAACGCATTAATGAAGAGAGATGGGTGTAGGGTGATTATTTTACAATATTCTATTAAGAACTGAATAATTTGTAACGTATTGCTGGGAAATCTTTACACTAAATTGCGCATACTTAATAGTGTAATTGCAAAATCTGCATCACACAGTAAGTTCAGGAAAAAGACTATCATGTACACAGAAAATGTACCTGTGGCACTGCTTTCAGAACAAGAATTGCGAAAGTAATTAGCTTATAACGTTGAAATATTCGGTTAATTTTGTAAAATCCACATACGAATTTTCTCTAGTATATTCTTTAATTGTTATTTTGAATCTCCACCGTTAAATTGAATTTCACCCTTTTCAACCTATAACCTAATGGAAGACATTGAAATTGAATATGATCCTCTTGATTTTAGCTACCAAAGATCTACGAGAAACAGCATCACAGGTAAAATGTTGCACACAAGAGGATCTTACATCACTCAGAAAAAACAAATGATACCTTCACCATCGTGAAGAATGTTCTATCTTCGACTATGAACTACTGAACTTTGTCCATTTAGGGTCGCAGTTCGCTGAAACAATGTTCAGTAAACCTTCTCGAGTATTGTTATTTCTGGATAATTTCAAACTCCTTCTACTTAGCAGAAAACAATAGCTGAACTTCGACCTTGCAGATAATAGGCATTCGCGAATGTCCTTTAAGGTTGCGATCTAAATATTTTATCGACTAACCTCTAAGAACCTTAGTGATGAGTATACAGTTTCTGTAAATACAGAACAGTATACAGTAAGTAAATTTCTGGAAGTATAGTGACAGTATGTAAGTATGTGACTAGTTTTGTAAAAAAATATCAATTATTTTTATAACTTTCGCGATTTGTGATACAAATCTCAAAAAAGTAAAAAATCAGAGATTTTTCATGAAACGCTTAATTTACTTTACGATAAAAATAGTCAACGACTACGGAAATAATTTATGTGTTTCAGAGATATATAATTTTATGGATATTAAATATTTCTAAAGAAACTGTTCGAACAATAGCGACTAGCTTTTCATCTCGAATCTTCGTGAATCGAATTGTGGTGAAATATACGGAGTTAAAACGGGTACGCAGGAGATGATAACTATCTTCTCTGCTTTTCTCTTTTTGTTTTCTTTTTTCAATAACTACTCCTACTATTTCAATAACATTGCTCATCTTCACGTATCACCATTCATCGTATTTAGCCAACAACCATCGTCATATTTAATAACATAACCAATTAATGTAGGAGAAGTTAAAGTGTTGCGGTCGATTTATCATTCGTTCCCCTTCACCCGAAAGCTAAAGAGAATGAAGAAGAGCCCTCCAACTCTTGCAAGATAAAGCCTTGAAATAAAACCACAATGCTCCTTTGAACACAGTCATTCCCTTCTTCGCAGGGCTGCCTCTAGAGAACAGCGCCTTGATACCGCAGAAGCTCCGCTTCCCTCGCTCTGGTTGAGTCAGAGCTGGCAGCGAAGCTACGAAACGAGCAGGTGCGTGCTCCAAGTAAAAACATTCTTCCTTGTGACGTCCTGCATCTCGGTTGTTTCTGCTTCAGAAAGTCATAATCTGCAGAAACAAAGGAGGTAGAACTATAAAAATGTTTTATGATCGTGTTGAACGCTGGATAACAGAGCGAGCGACGGATCTACAGCGATGAAGGCCAGTCAGATATCGGTCCATCCTTGTGTATTATTCATTCTACAGTTTGCACACCTCTCTCTCTCTCTCTCTCTCTCTCTCTCTCTCTCTCTCTCTCTCTCTCTCGCTCTCTCTCGCTCTTACGGATCCGGATACTTCACATCTTAATTTTTTCGCCTATAAATAATATCATGAGTTGGGATTGCCCACTCTCGTCACGAAGCCATAATAACTCGAAACTCATCGAGCGAAGGAGGGAGTTACTTCGTAGCTGATGAATCTTAAAATACAACCAACGTATTATACTCGATTTAAATTAAAATATCGATTCACAAGAAAATATAAACTTTTTTTTCATTAAGCATTTTTGGGTTGAGAACTTCATCTTTGGGAACTTAAGCATAAAGATTGAATTATTATAAGGAACCATGGTATACCATGACTTAATTACTCAACATTTTGTTTCCTGGAGCGATTTACAATATCACAACAACAAAACTCAGTAGTACAAGTCTCCATATTCTCATCTCCCCAAACACTGTTTTGATGTAACTCAAGTGTCCGTAAGTGCTGTTAAACAATCTTCCTCACCAATTACTACCTCACAAATGACAAAATTGCATCGAGAACAGTTTTTTAAAATATTTACAAAACAATTAATTTTTTATAAGGGTCTTGTTAATTTCGTAATCTAATTAACTTGAACGATACTAATTATTTTATTCTGTTAATTATTGTCTTAAACTGGAAAATGAGAAATCCAGGTCCAATATATTTTTGAAAATATGGGCCATCCGAATGCTTTCCATGATTTTTGTTGTAGAACAAAACAATTTAAAGAGTGATTTAAAGAGTATTTAATACACACTTTTTACTGAATTTGTTACTTGAAAAACTGAAAAATACTACCTTTTTATTTTTTATATTTCTAATATTTCACAAGCTAATGTTTCTAGATCCTCTGCACAAGACTATAGGCTAAAACGGATTCCTGCTGTCATCAATTCTAATTTTCGTAACTGGACCAGCGGAAGTCTCCAATTCCACATTTTTCTGAGCAATTTGAGATTGGGCAGGAAGAAGCGGTGCGGAGAGAGAACAGGAAGTCGCGACGGCTGATCTAGATGTGCCAACGCCGCCGTTAACGGATGAACACTCTGACGGTGATAAATATTCGCAGCGAAAGGACTGTGATGGATGGAGAGAAACGAGTGAGCAAGCGATGAGGCTGGGTTACGAATTTCGCGAACGCACGTGGAAATGTCCGAAAAAAGCTTCTCACTCCACAAAGCTTCTCTTTCATTTCAAATCTTTCAAACCATAGTAACACATTTTTCAAACATACTCAAATACATACATACACAATTTTTCAAACATAATTCAAGGCAAATGCGTGCATATGGATTAATGTCGGACTGCTAAATCGTTCACATTGACCAGGGGCGTCGAATTTTGAAACGAGCAAAGCTTAAAATAAAAGTTGAATATTAGTTTCGAAAATCATTTACTTCTTTAATTACAAATTAGTGTAAACACTGTTAAACAATGATTTATTTTGTGTATATATATATATATATATATATATATATATATATATATATATATATATATATATATATATATATATATAACAAATAATTACGAGCGTATTCTAGTTGTTATTCGCCTGATGATTCATCTTTTCCAAAATTGTAACAATAATTAATTGTAAGACAGTTAATGAGCAGTTATTAGACAACAAGTAGTCACAGTACGCCAGATATCAACGTCCACTTTATTGTCAGATACAAGGAAGAAACTTTTTTAAACACACGCAATTCCCGCAGCTCGGATGTAGGGTTCGAGATAACAGCGCAGTCCACAGTGCTGGACAACGTTCAAAGGGTACATGCCGGCACCGGCGCGCGCGCGCCCCAGTGCCCGTCGCCCACGCGGTCCGCCGCCTGCCCAGGTGCAGGGTCCGCGCGAAATGCCCACGCCGCGGCGCGCCGCGCCGGCCGGCGAACGCCAGGCCCGCACGTGCTATTCTGGTTCAAGGGGCAAAAGCCCCACTTACGAGCCACTTCGTTGTATTCTTGGATGCGACAAAAAGTGAATTGTCAGCCCTTCTCATATCAGGATCTCGCTCCATAAGTACACATTCGATTGATTGATTGATTTTTTCGTGTTTCCGGGCGCGTCATCTGCTTTGGTAATTAGTCTCGTTAGTGTAGTGCATGTTTTCTCGGGATATGGCGGTGATCTTCTCCCCGCTGGATGGCGAGATCCGGTGCCGACCTACCGTCGGCTAGTGGGGTTCCCTAACCAGGACTCTCCCACCAGCGGGCACCGCCCGGCGGGACAAGCTCTAAGCTCTCGACCGGTCTCCCGGAATATGTAGTGGTGTAGTGCATGTTAGTGTAAGTGTGTGTGTTAAGGAGAGGATAGAACAAGGAAGAGGAAAGACAGATCGCGCGCGGTACGTGGACCGTTTGGTAGGGTACTGCTCCGGCATTCGCCTGGAGAAACCACGGAAAACTACTCGATCAGAGCAGACGGCCGCTGGAATTCTCCTCCAGACAGCGACTGAATTCGACCTATCTGTAAAGCTAGAGTCGAAAATCCTGCCGCCGTCAGGACTCGAACCTAGGACCTCCCGGTCAGAGGTGCGGCAGTTACATCAGTCGATGCACTGAGCTACCGCTGCCGGTACACATTCGACTTCATAATAATTCAGATATTGGAACATTTATTTGAAGACCCCAGTTTGGAGTCAGATAGAGCGAGAAGCCAGAGAGATCGAGTAAATAAACTTGATCTATCTTACTTTGTTGTTACCAGAATGCATTAGTGGATAGGTGAAAGATCAAGGAATGCTCTAAATGGAAATCGAGCTCGTGACGTCAAGGTTGTAAATTCTCAGGTATAATTACTTATGAATTCAAAGAGGCTACAACTTTGCTGGAATGAACTGAAAACTAAGGACAACTTATTCAAAAACTACGCTATAATAATCAATTTTCTAAATCACACTAGTGATAGATATTTCTTGAACAATTGTTGTCCATTAAGAACTTAAAAAAATGACTTGGTGAACAGGTATAATCAAGGCGATGGCTCTCATAAAAAAGAATGGGAAAATAAATAATCATATAACCATTTAAAATATTTTTTCTCCAGGTGAAATTATATATTTAGACCTTTTTTGAACATTTGGATCAATTACCTATGCATTTCAGAGAGATCCTTATGGCTAGATTTTTTCTTGTGCTTTATTTATAAAGGACGTATAAAACACAAGATTCATTATTACCGACGATATATAATATTACATTAATTATTTATTACAATAACATTTTACGTAGTGTGCAATATAGTATGTTAATACACCAATATATTACGGTGATTCAATCATATAATAATATATTTCCCTTCACGCGTTAAATACAAGGTATTAAAAAATTTATCTATTATTTTGTTTATCAATGCTGTGAATGTAAATCTGGGAATGTGTAATGAAATTGTAAAACGAAATAAATGCTTTGTTATCTTTATCAGGGACATTGATACCATTGACGAGAAAGAGTAATCTGTGAATCAGAGTGTACCGTGAAAAACGGAAGCACGAAATTGTCAAGATAACAAACACATTTACCGATGTCCCTTAACCAAATCTCCTGGCGGCTTGAGGAACGAAGAGGAGCCGAAAAGCAGAAGGTAATGGATAAGGAAACCGGGAGATTAAGCGCGAGCGAAGGAGGTCGCCATGCACGGCGGCGGCGGGCGCACGTCGCCCGGAGGCGGCGGAGGCGGCGGCGGCGGCGGTGGCGGCGGCGGCGGCGCTCGGGGACAATGGGCGGGTGAACGTCTGGCGCGGTCTTTTTATCTGGGGAACAAACACGTTCGTTGGAAGGCGCGCCCGCCCTTTTCGTCCGCCCGAGGCGCTTATCGCACGGCGCCCCGATAGCACCTCCGCCCCGCCCCTCCGCGGCCCCGCCCCCTCCGCGCGGCGGATGAAAGGTGCGGAGAGCGAGCGGCTCCGCGCACACAAGCAGCCAGCGCGGCCGGCGCCACGTGAGTCACAGCCCAGGAGCAGGCCAGACTGCGCGGCGCCCGCCTGCCGGCCCGCCCGCCCATGCCTGGGTCCACGGACATCGGTTCTCAGGAAATGACGGACAAACTGTGTCAGTAGATCACGTCGCAATACATTACAAGCAAGAGTGACTATGTTACCAATGTATTACGTATCGGGCAAATGACAATTCTAGTTCAGTTCATTGTCACGGTATCATGGGTTGGCATGTTGGAATTGAAAAAAGAAAATGACAATAGATTGCCTTCCGATGACTGTGACATCTTAAAGCGCTCTAAATACGAGGGAAAAGTACACCTGCGCAAACACCAAACTTTCTGAATAGGAAACACCCAATTTGTACACCTGGCTCTCCAAATAAAACGATCCAAGTCCGTTAGGTCGGTATTTCTCTCTCATTACAACACTTGAAGAGAAAATGTTCATTGTTTTATTTTCTTCGGAAAGTAACCTGCGAAAGTGGACACTGCTCAAGAAGTGAAGTTGTGCAACGCAAGCGCTCCATGTCGGGTCGCAGTGGCCGCCGTGCGTGTGCGGGCGATGCGTGGGGGTGTGGGCAGGGACTGCGACCGCTCGCCAAGTTCACGGCCTCCTGTCCTACCTCCGCCGCCACCGCCGCCTTTTAGTTAGCGGGGACTCCGCCAGATGACTCAGCCGGCGCCGCGGGCGAGGCGAGCGACCGCCTTCCAAAAGCACAGCGGCGCGGTGTGGCCACTCGGCCACGGCCGCGTTTCATGAAGACGAATTGGCGCTGTCCAGTGGCCAATAAGACGCGATTCGAAGTCAATTGGACGCGGCATTCGGAGACCCTGCTTCCCTCCGAAGGGTGTCTCTGCAGCCGCTCTTGTGTTGCAGCGCTACAATCATTGCGGCTCGCATTGTCGAATTTGCCCCAATGGTTAAAACTTGTACGTGTTCTAAGTGTGGATTTTTTACATGTTAATAACGAATTTACTGTAAATGGAAGAAATATTTTCGTCACAAAGTAATACTTAGAATTTTCTAATTGCACTCCACTTTACTAGATCATTTTAACACATTAAATTAAACGTGTTTTGAAGAAATCTGAAAGCAAGAGCGCGTAGAACGTATTAAAAACTACAAGATTTCATATCAAACTCAATTTTTCTACCAATGGACAATATAAGTTTTGATTAGTTACTCCTCATGTAAGATTGAGGATTCGTCGGACATATGATTTTACTTACAGTGCATTGGTTCAATTATTGGTCCACTTTTCAGTATTTTCCATTTTTTAAAATAATATTTTATTTGAATGATCTTTGATGTTTTCAGGAATGTTTGTGTAAGGAATCTTAAACAAACTTGCATATCATATTTCCCAGAAAAAAATGAAAAACAAAACGGAAAGACAATAAGCAGTATATTTGTTAAAATTATTAATGAGGTCCTGGTACCAAAAAACAACATATGATTTGTTTATGTCAATGTTTTATCTTCAGAGATTTTGACAAAGTGTAAATATCTACTAAGAAAATGTCACTGAATAGAATTCGAAAAATACATTACTCCAGAAATCGCTTGTAACGACGTCGCTTATAGCGACGAACCGACGGAATTCTGAATTGTAGTTTGTATTGCAGTAAAAACATTTTGAAAATAGTACTGGTTGTAACGAAATTAGACCATAACGACGATGTTGCGAGTTACGATCTGCTTTCATGGGCGAAGAGAAACAAGAAGTCTTGTATATTAACTAATGATATTATCCCAATTTTTTTAAAACATACTATATATGTTGCAATGAACAGCTCCAAGAACCCGCACAGATACTACATTGCAATTCGAATGATCTTCAGTTATTTGTTGATGTAGCCTTGTTTCTCAACCCACTGTTTCAGCGCGCGCAACATTCTCTCCAGAAACACACGTTTGAGGCACAGTATTCTGAACGTGACTGCTTTTGAGGAACATGTCTAAACGATGAACACTTATGAGCGAAGAAATGTCCAACCTCGTATGGAAGCATATGAGAGTAATGCATCAATAGCAAGAGAATTTTCTATTTCTCATCCTTTCATTTAGACTTAGGTGAACAGACGAAAAAAGATAAATAAAAAGTATTGTTTTAAAAGAATCTCACTGTTTTCTAAAAAATCCGAAATTCTTTTATATGACGACCACCTGTTGGCTGTGATAAACTGAGGTCGTTGTAAACAATTCCAACTTTGCAAATGCAAAATCACAAGCAAAACAACATTTTTAAATCATAATGATATGCAGAAAATATATTTCCTTACGAAAATATCTACGATGTTGAACAGTCAGTATAATGAGGCCAATAATTACTCACTATAAACACTACTACACAATACAGCTGTGAGTTGGAGGAAACCTGCATGTTCATTTCTACTTTTTCTATTAAACATGCATTTGGAAAAGATTGCTGAAATCTAACAATAGAGCTTTGACTTTAGGTTCTGTGAAGGTTTCTGTTGTTTATACAGGCGGTTTACGCAAATATTCCAGCAAGCTAGTTCTAATAGCAGTTCACACTGTTTACATTGTCCCGAGGAAAAATAATTTTTCGATAACTACATGCTAATGCCAGTCGTTCTCCTTGACAATGAAGGCAAGCGAAGCGTCCACACAACGCGCTACTGGCGGAAGACGAACTTAGAGGAGGAACATTTTCAATTATCAGTGAAACACAGAAAATATATGCTTATGAAAAAATCTACAATGTTGCATTGTTAGTATAATGAGGCAAATAAGCGAATGTGAGTTGAAGGAAACTTGCATGTACACATCAACTTTTTCTATTAAACATGCATTTAAAAAATAATGTTGCTGAAATCAAACTAACTGTACAGATGTTGTAAATGTACAGATTTCCCTCCCTTCTTATATGTTACTACCTTGTATCAATGTAGACTCAGTGGTTAGGCGGAAGAGCAGGCCCTATGGCCTGAGCCTCGCCATTAATAAAAACATTATTTTATTATTATTATTATTATTATTATTATTATTATTATTATTATTATTATTATTATTATAACAAACGAAAAGGCGTTGAGAAGAGGATTTGGTCGTTCTCTGAGGTTTCCAGTCACGTACATGGGCCGTTTACACAAGTATTCCAATAAGTCACTTGTAGTAGTAGTTCCCAACGGTTGCCATGTCTTGAAGAAAAAGAAGTTTGGTTAGTGGCTTGCTAATGCCAGTCGTCCTTCTTGACACTACAGGTAACCGAGGCGCCCACGCGGCGCGCTGCTGGTGTTAGCGGAGGGACGCCAACGCCGTTAGACACCCGGCGGCAACGCGCCCCCCGCACCGCGCCACCGTCGAGTTAATTCAATTTCCACGTCCGGGAACTTGACCGTTTCTTCGTGAACGCTCACGAACAGCGCCTAAGGTGTTATCGGTGTTATTCAAAAGCTTCCCAAATACGGAAACGTCGGGCATTCTATTTCACTGAATAACATAGAAGAGACGGCTTATTGAGAGAATATTGGTTTAGTGGTGAGTTGTAGTTGACATTTCCATAATTGAAATAATTGAAGGCGTTGTCATTGTCAACAATACTATTTATTTCAGTAAGAGCAGCTTTCGATGGCTTAGCCATCATCATCACCAGTTTTCTGCTGTCTGGGAGTCACAAAAACGACTATGTCGTTACTGTAACGTAACTACGTAGTTACTAAACGTACTAGTCGTTTTTGTGACTCCCAGACAGCAGAAAACTGATGATGATGGCTAAGCCATCGAAAGCTGCTCTTATTGAAATAAATAGTATTGTTGACAATGACAACGCCTTCTATTATTTCAATTATTGAGAGAATGTGAAAATATTAGATCAGTGGCTGCCAAACGTATGAAGCTTGTGAACAATACCGTTTTCAATCCTACTGTGAGCTACCAAGAAACCAAAACAGAAAAAATTCAAATCATAATATTTGTTTATTGTCTATAAACATACGTTTCTATTAAACTGAAACCGTTGCACGGCACAAAAAACACACACACTTACCCTTTATCTGGGTGAAGAAGTAATTGGTTTCCAATTCAGAATTAAAGCGATCAATCTTCTGTTTTTGCTTGAACGCGCCATCATTAGCACAAATCTAGCTTAGTAACAAAGGGTAAATCACTGCGCGGGAGTTCGCAAGATACTTTTCGCGAGTTGTCAGTCTGACCACTGTAGAATAAGTCCAGGTTAACCAACCTTGAGCATGACCTCGATCTACCGAAAATACTGGTAGCTCGCGATCGACGGTTGGGCGATCACTGTACTAGACCAAGGTTGTGGCAATTAAAAAATCCCTTAAAGTGAAAGCACTGGTAATGTCCATTGTTAAGAATATTCTCATAGTTATTTTTCTCTTCTTGGTCTACAATATTAAATTTGTTATGTAACACTCAATGGGCGTTTATCATTCCTCTTTCTGAATAGATTTCTTGCCCCAAAATGGTAAATTCTCAATTTGACCTATTTTTTAAATTTAGTATTTCCAAGCCTTGATTTTTATCCAGAAGTGGACCCTTGAAAATTGCATAACTTTGTTAACGATCGGATTCTTGAACCAACAAAAGCCCTTCGGTATTCTATTCCCTAAACGAGTCTTTGAAACTTTGTTAAAAAAGTATCAGTTCAAGTTATATTATTGCAGTAACAATAAATAACACTAGAATCTGGCGTCGCTGATGCGTAAACTGTTTTAAAATTATTTTCATGTGTTGAAAATTTCTTTCATTCTCCATTTATTTCATGCGTAGCTTTGTTCAAAAATGTTCTTGCAGTATGTGGCATTGGACTCAACAATGAATCGTAGTACCTGATAATGTTATATTCCCCTTCAAAAATTCCCAACATCTAATGGCCTTGTATGATATCTCCATACGGGGTATGAACTGGTAATATTGCAATTTGAAAATTATAATCGCCATAAAAATACTTGGTAGGCATTGATGATGCAAATAGAAATTTAATAAGTTTCAAGGTAATACTGTTCGTAGGTATCAAATTTTTTTAAAAATATGGTAATGGGCCTTATGGATAAAACTTAAAATAAAATATGCCGCGCGATTTACATTGTTTTTTAAATGAACTTCACTTGACCACTTAGAGATGTCAAAAGCAGTTTCCAACGTCTTGAAAGAAAATTATGGCGTATTGAGCGAAAAATGTCTTGGGGTACTGAGTTTAATCAACGCCACCTACATAGATCTATTTAGGTGGCGTTGGTTTAATTCCCGGCTTACTCACTAAGATCGCAACGCCAAAACGCGCAAAAACCCGTTTTTGGAATTTCTTTGAATGTTCTAGCCGGATCTGAAAAAAACAATTATCAGTTCCCAAGAGGAAACCGAGACGCCTCTTATGACACCTCATATGTCTCGATTGGTGCACCCGAGTGGTCCAGCCGTGAGTGTCGTAAAGTCGCACATATGCACATAACGCACATCTGCACACTCGATGTGTTACTCAAATCCTGTATAGGGATAAACGTCATTAGTATGCTGTTTTCAACTTATTATTTTAATATTAAAGAAAGGAAAATAAATAATATGCGTTCTACTCCTTCTCATTAAAATGCATAAGCATCACTTTCTGTTAGTTTGAAGCAAGTGGAAAGCTTCCAATTCTTATTTTTGAAATTGTGTAATTGAAGTGCCTACTATTGAGCCAGTGGCTACTACTGTCTTTGACCTAAATGTACTTTTACGCTGAACTCATTACCTTCAAGTCATTCGTTTGCTGCTTGAATGTGTTGGGACGAAAGATGTTCTCTCACTGTTCCTAACCAGCAAAAAAGTGCTGTTTTTCGGTAATAAAAACTGCTGAAATGGAAAACTGGTATGGAGTACAATTTTACACTTGTGATTCAATTCATCTGACATTGCATATTTCAGCTGCAGCTTTGGAACATGAGCTTGATGGAGCCAACATACCAACGGAGATAAAGAGAGCAAAGGATCCAATAGCTAAAAATTCCTCCGTTCCAATTTGGATGACTCACACGCGTAGCTGAATTGCAGGTTGCATTTTCATCGGGTAAATGTAGAGGATGTGAGTAGATTTTTGCTTCGCGGGTATCAACTGTAGAAATTTCATATCCTTTCCGCAACCTCCACCTTTGGCATCCATCACAGAGATCTTTCAACAACACAGAGCTTACTCTTTTCCTCGTATAGTTTCTCTCTTTCTCGCCTTGTCTCTCTCTCTCGTAAACTCCATTCGCAGTGAAATAGACAAGACATGTAAAGTTCCGTCTCAAAACCTTCCATGAAAAATATTCCCAAAAGACCCCCGTAAATTTAACCACATTTAATAAACACTCAAAATTTGCGTTTATATTTACTTTATCAGCATTATTCCTTTTGTTTTAAACACGGGAAGGGAAGCATATGGTAAAAAATGGGCCGATATTTTTTCTAGAAAGAAAAAAAGAATTAAAAATAATTTCTATCAGTCATTTTTTTGCAAACCAACAATATCATGAACAGTATTAAATATTTGCACAATTGTGATAGATCTGCAATTGAAGTTACTCGATCGGTTATCACCGGACTCCATACATCCGACTTTATGATTGAGTTCGAGCTCTGACGGTAGCGGATCACACCAGCTAAATAGGTAGTTGAATGACGCCACTGTCTGCGCCCGAACAGTTCGCGGACTGTCTCTGCCTCTAATATAATTTCTACAGATGAATTCCAGGCGGGTTTCGAAGCGGCCCGCGTGCAATCATCCCGTTTCTAACTTCAATCTTAGGACCAAGGAATTGGTTAATTCCTAATCATATGTTCCATCCTCTAAGATTTTCGCATTACTGTGAGTATGCAGATGTCAGGTCAGTGTCCAAAATCAGTTTCTTTGTCGTCGGTAGACTAAAGAAAGAGAGAGGGGGACTGAGACAGAAACAGATACTGGTAAAGGGAGGTAGAGAGAGGAGGCGGAATAGTCTTCAGCCTGTAATGGAGCGGCATCATGAACATCGAGAGCAAAAGGCTTTGAGAAATATTTGAAGATTCCAAAGTGAACGCCTTAACCGCGGTACCTTTCCATTCGCTAAGTTCATTCTCAGGCCTCCGGGCGCGTGCGGGCACTGCAGCGTACGCGGGGCGAAGGGCATCCACCTTGCCCTTGACCCTGAAACGGCGGCGCGAGCGACGGCCGAGGCCACCTGATCGATGCGGAAGCACAAACTACGACGCGGCTGGCGGCGCGACGTCGTGAATACATCCCTGCAGCTCTCCGAGGGCCACGCTCGCACAATTCAACAGCTTCAAGCAGCGCTCAACGATTCTTTTTTTGATAGATAGATAAATCTTTAATTTCTTTCTTCTTCTTCTACTTCATGGTAAGCCACTGAAAAGTCTGTTCCAACTCAGAGGTCATCCTGCCATCTTTAATTTAAAAAATATACATATTTTTCAAAGAGACATTTAAATCTAGAATGTGTCAAATCGTTAGTCAACTATTTATGAAAATGTATGACAGCCCTACGATTTCATTTAGTATTGTTATAAAAAAGCGTACGTCTGTGAACCCAACGGTCGCGAGTCGGAGCCTACGAGTACGTGCAGAAAGTCTCGTACTCCGCAGGCAGCCAGAAACAAGCAGAAACCGTGTTGGCGTGTTGTATGAAGGAAAAGGAAAGAATTCTGCGAATGAGAAGAATGGGATTTTTATGTCTATCCTTGATTCTAGACATAAATAAAACGTACAATTATTATTTACTAACAACAAAATGCTGTGTGCAGAAACAAAATATTATTTATGAAAATAAATTCAAAAGAGTATCGATAAAATTTCACAATAATTTACGTTTTCTCGGCAACACGAAATAAGTTAAAAATGTCAATTTTTAAATTTTATTTGTGAAGAGTCGTTTATTTAAAGTTTATATTTTAAGTTCATAAATTTAATTGCCTCCGATCATCATATCGAATAAATTTTTTCTATATTTCAATTAAGTGTCGCTCAATGTACAAGTTTTGCAAAAATTGTACTCCTGTTTTGTAATGTCGAACAATTCTGAATTCTCATTGTGATTACTACGCTATTAGTATTTACATATAGTAAATGGTGAGCAAGACTGACGCAATTCCCAAGAATGACTATTGTCCCTGTCGATAATACTACTGATTGGAGTTAATGTACACAAAGTTGATTGCCACAAGTATTTCCAGTCCTATCATACATTCTATATTTTTTTTTAAATTTGAACTGAATCAGATGTCAATCGATCCTAACTTAGGCACAATCGTTCTGGAGCGCTGTTGAAGTTTCATTGCATGTTAACATTGTTTTGATAATGTTCATATTGTTTGCACTTCTCACTTAGTTGAGTTCACTTCAATAAATAGTAAGAAAGTAGCTACTTGTTCACATTCAACTCGACGGGGCAGAGAGGCGGCGCTAGCCGAATTCGTTTACTACGCTCCGCGAAGTCACGGAGGTTAAGCGAATTCGGGACTCGCGGGTTCCTCGTTGGGTGACCGGCCGGAACCCCGGGATCTAACGGCGTCGAGCCCCTGGCCGAAGGGATAAAAGGCACTGACTGACTCCGACGTGACGAGACTCGACAAACACAGTAATTAGTAATTACACAACAACAGTAAAGTAATGATAGTAATTACTTGGTAACGGAGGATTACTCCAACAAAAGCGCTCAACGCCCAACAAGGGTTTAGAGACGCGTTGCGTCAACAACGACGCAACAACAACAACGACGCAACAATTTTTTTAAAAAAGAAAAGAATATACCGATACGATGTTGTAGGTGATGTATTTTCTCTTGAAATGAGTTGTTTCATAATTCCTAGACAATATCTAAGACAAAAGTAATTTGTAGAAAAAATAGACATTAAAACAGTTTGGGGCAAAAATATAAGTTAGATTTCTAGAATTAAAAACTAGTGGTGCTAAAACAGCACGTACTTTCTCGCTCGTATTTCCCCCAAAATTTAAGAGGACCCAACATCAGCCAGATCGATTGGAGAATATCAATTTTGGAGAAAATCGGCTGAACGGTTCAGCCGCTAACTTTGTTCACAATCAAAGAGACGGACAGACCTTTTCCCGTCATTCGATGTTTGGGTATCAAGGACCCATAAAACGTGGATTCTAGTTACACCATGTTAGGGAATTTGTTTTCTAAATTTAATAACTGGATTTACCCACTTTTTCATTACCAGGGGTCTGTAATAAGAGTTTTTCTGCCGAAAATTCTTCGTGTTTTCCACGCAGCATTACATAACTTTCTCTCTACTCCGTAGCGAGAAAGTAAAAACAAAACAAACAAACAAGTACATGAACAGTTTCTGCACACCCCATTACAGTTGGGTTTTTCCAGCTGGAATATTTCGTCGTTTGCGTTCTCTTTTTCTACGACTCTATTGTGAAAAGAATCAATAAATGTTTATTTAGGACTACATATCCGGAATTCTCCCATATTCGTTTTGTAAACTTTCCTTTACCCTAACCTTCGGGGTGGGTTTTCATTATGTAGAAACAGTTATCTGATTACAATACACTTGCTTGAAATAGATAAGAAAAGTTCTTACTGTAAATTTCTTATCCAGCGACGAACAGGAAAACTCGAAGTGAACGTAATGACCAGCATACAAATAAATACAGTACAGAGAACTTTACCACTTTGATAAAATTGTTTCTAACATATAAAATGACACTAAGAAGAAAATATTCGGTTACATTTTAAATTTCTATCGAAAATTAAAGAAACCCATTAAAAAATTTCGTAGTAGTAAATAAAATCGATCACATCAAGTAATATTAACGTTCTCGTGTGTCATTGACATTAAAATAGAATTTCTGCCCTATTCTGCCGTAGACTTTGTAGGGGAATTACATTTCAACCACACCATACATTGAATTCTCATTTGGCAAGTATTATCGGATGATTATGCATATATATATATATATATATATATATATATATATATATATATATTGTGACGTCATGGGATTAGACAACCCCATAACGCCACCATAAGCTACGAAAAGAAGCCTACGAACATAGAGAAGTCGAGTACGCGGCGGAGCGATGGCTGGTAAACGCGCCATCTACCCACAGCTTTTCAAACTCTGACACCGAACTTGCGAATAATGTTTTTCCGGGAGGTCACGAAAAGAGGAGAGTATTCACCCCTCCAAAAATTTCCCTAGGCGCGAGTACCATATGTATCGCGGCGCGCCTCGGAGGAACCCTCTTTGACTGCAGCAGGGACGGCGACTAGACTGAGCTCTCTATGATTGCAGCAGCGACGGCGATTGTAACTTGGTAGCATATGAGTTTATTTTAACTTGGTAGTTAAAAGTTAGCTTGTGAAGCGTATCTTCGAAAGTGAGGTAATTAAGAAGTGGAGTGCACAAACATTCTTCGCATTCACAATATGTGAGAAAGCAAGCGAAGTGACTGTTTGACTCCGAAATAATTTCAAATTTGTAAAATTCGCGCAGAAGGACATTAACTAAATCCAGCATCTCATATTGCACGCTGAGACCACACATGCCCAAAGTGAGGTAGGTAGGCCGAGCATTTAAAACATAACTTCAGCAACATTAATTATTCGAGGCTGGAAGCGCGAACAAGCTTGTACGAGGCGCGGCAGAAGGACAACCCCAGGAAGAGCGAAGCGTAGGTGAGAAAGATTTGGACTGGAACAAGAATCGTACGAGTCCGGAGTACGGGAGAAAGGTGTGGAAATTGGAGGCTTAGCACAGTCCGGTGTTCGAGGGAATGAAACTTGTAACTTCGTGGGACAGCAAGCGCAGAAGAGTGCCAACGCGAGGCGAGCGGCAGAAAATCCCCAAGGTTACCTACAGGCGAGCGATGCAGTGCTTTTGAGGTAAAGGAACTGGTAACTTTTATGCGGCGATCAGTTGGGGAAAGAGAATAGCCGTAAAATACACGACAATTCGTGTTAAAAGAGGTGAAAAGTCCAGAATAGGTGGGAGAAGAATTCCGAACGATGTGAGTGGCAGTTTCAAGTTCATTTACTGCACGTGTCATTAAATTCATTCAAAGAGGCCATACCTTGTACAATTTTACTTAAATAATCCATGATATTCACATGTTGTACGGTTGATATTATCTGGAAAAATAAGTTTATTGTATTAAAAGTAATTGCTTTCTGTGATATGTAAAGGGTCAGATTAAGTAACGTGTATATTACCTTTTATTGTTTTTCTCTTGAAAGTTCAGTGTTATAGTGAATGCGAAGCCCAAGGCTAGCACCTATGAACAGGATTCCTTAAAGCAAGTGTAAAATTCATTTTAAAAGCCGTGCATGGAAAAACTAGAGAGTAAAAGAGTAAAATAATTTGGTAGATGAAAATTCAGACTTAGCTGAAAAGCTAGTGTCGAAAATCCTGCCGCCATCAGGACTCGAACCTAGGACCTCCGGACAGAAGCGCTGCAGTGACATTAGTTGATGCACTGAGCTATCGCTACCGGGGGGGGGGGGGCTTGGATTTGAGCACTATATAGCACTGTGAAAACATTTGAGTACGAGTAGAAATAACCTCTGCACTGAATACGTCGGGCTAAACACTGGTAAATAAAGACTGTTCGTCGCGCAGTAGTGCGAGCAGCTCTGTGGTCGGCACAGGGGTGACACTGAGTGACGTCGACTTATGGTTTATGTCGAGTTCAGTACGTGTCAATCTGAACTCAACTTGTAATATCTTGGAACATATTTTAATTTTTTTGATTCGCATCACTTACGTACGTAAACATTTCTACCAGGTCTGCCGAACGTGATGGACTTGGAACGAGGGGGATCATCGTCCCCAAAATGCCCGGAGCAACACCAGGGCCCCTACTTTCTTCACCCCTTTCCATTGGGTGGCCTGCCCGTCGCTTGGAACTGAAATCGCCACAACACATATTGTAGTGGTTGCAAGTGCTCCCAAGTACAACATGAATCCTGCAAACAAAACGAACAGAAAAAGGAGTAAGTATTTGTTCACTAGAAAAATTAATCCCCCAGTGAACATTATCCGAAAATTAGTAATACGAAAAAGACACAGGACTCGTTATATCCAAAAGTCTGAGAGAATATTTTGAGACAAGGGCGTCATGTTGAATGAACGATGGCAACAACCCACTTTACGAATCTTGATTGTCCAGAACACGTTTAAAGTATTGCTCGTGGCACAGATTACAACCCAGTGCCCACAAGTGCCTTCGGCAGTGGACCTTGGCCCCAGATAAATACGAACCTGCAGCTAGACGCATTCAAAAGCTACAAAAATGCCTGTTGAAACGAGATGTCAATGCACTTATCAGATTCCGAAGTGATGTATTTGTTGAGTGCATCGTGAATTATGATTTCAGTGGCATTTTGTTTGTAAGGTATATAACTTGTATTATATCGTTCGTTACATATAATACCGTCATAACCCAAAAACCGTCGAGCAAAAAGCAGTTTGAAAGTAAAGATTGGCTTTTACCCGAATAGAAAATGGTTTAAAATTATTGAATCTATACATTTTATTCTGTGACACAGATTTTTCGCTCACACAAGTAAAAACACAAAAGACATTTCATGGAATAATACAAATAAACAAAAAATGGTGATTGTTTTGGTAGGGGTATGTCGGTATTATATTTAATAAAACCAGGTGAATACATATTAATGATTAGATGACACGATGGAGAGACTGCAAACGAGGCAAAGGTGCAGGCGGGTGCGGTCATGGAGGCTGGTCGAGGCGGCGAGGTCTGAGGCGCCGACGTCACTTGCGCAATTGGCGGCGGCGGCGAGAGGCGGTCCCGCGGGCGCCGGGTCACCGCCTGCAAAAACCCGGCCAAGAGCCACCGCCTCCCCGCCCCTCGCCGCCTATCCCGGGGTCGTCATCTTGGCGATCGCTATCGCCTGGGGCGGCGCCTCTAGCGACATCCGGGCGCCCAATGGCGTGGGACCAACTACCATACGAGCTGTTACTACCACACAGGCCTTTGAATGGAATGCTCTTTTTGTAGTTGTGAATAGTAAATCACCTTGTAATAATGAAGTACGGCGGATATACTATCAAAATAATTTCAGTCATAGCAGTATTTCCGACAATAACAATAACAAAGAGTCCAGTACAGTATTTCTGATAAGAACTATGCTTCACAAATTTATCAGTTGCAAAATAAGTAATTAATGTATTTATTGTTATTAATACGAAATTACTGAGGTGCATGGTGTTCTGGCTTCACAATCAGACTTCTGGCTAATGGGCTCTGCTGTATTTATTTTCATCGCAGTGTGTTAAAGACATTCATCTTCTACTGTAGGTTCCAAAAAGACAAATGAAAAAGAGGAAAATGCATGCTATTATTTCCTAGCACTTGACCCACATTTCATCTGCCAGCTCTTTAGCTTTCTTCATTCTGGAAATGGCCTTTAGGAATGATATACACCTCGGCAACTGTCACATTGTTCAATAACTCTTCCCGTTATTGGCGTGTTGTAAAATCTAAAGCATACCATTCCACTTAGAAGTCCGAAAGAGAAAATATGATACAGCATCATCACGGATAAAGATTTCTAAGAATACTTTCAGTTAATGGAGCTTTAATAAAATCAAATGCGCATTAACGATCCATGCAACGTGGAGCCACTGGGAAAATGGGTAATCATGTGTACTTGTTTTAAACATAAATATAACGCTTTCTGTCAGGATTTAAAAAAAAATTAAGTTAGTTGACACACATAAATGTGCTTTCTGTTTTCCCTTCGAGTTTGAACCATAGCATAAAAAAATATAAGAAGAAACAGTTTTTTGAATCATACAGATATGAACCTCGGTTTTATTAGTTATGTCATTGTACCAATATTGTTGTTTACTATGATTCTGTAAAAAGTATAGACATAAAACCTACCCCTTAAAAATATATTTTAAACATATGATATTAGTATTAAGATGTGTACACACTACTCCAAGAGGAAGGTTGGATAAAATGTCCCAAAAAGGCCATTCTATTTTCCTCCGCCCATTTCTTTCACAGCTCCGTTCCAAAAACTATAGATGTAGACTCTCTCAAAGACAAAAGATGACACAGGGGATAAAAACAGGAATTACAACAACGTAATAGTGAATTATGGCGAAAATAAGTGAAGTAACAATTCATTCACGAGCGAAAAAAGTTAGGACCCTCACCGTTAGTAAGAATCCAAGCGTATTTTAACGAGTAAGAAAATTAAATTACTTCTTGAGTTCGTTCGTGAGTGACAACAATTCATACACCGGATGAATTTAGATTCGTGCCTTGACGACGCGGATTTTCGTCTTCGGCTAAATAGCTGGGCCAATGCCTTTACTGCCTGGATGGGAATTCTACAAGTCCATCCACCACTGATCTAGAAAATTACGAACCAGGTCGGGATTTGGGACCGTCACTTGTGCCTCAGAGTGGGAGAACCGAAGAACAAATAAGAAATAAAATATTATTGTGGTGTTTTTGTCTTATTTCATTTATTACCACCATGTAAATTTAAAAAAGTAATGTAAATAATTATTGTAAGATATACTCAAAGGGGGTGTATTTTCCATAGTTTAAATGAGATGATTGACAAGGTGAGTTAAACATATTGCCATTTTATCATACATAGTAAAATATGGGCGAAATTAATTTGTCAGCGGAGAAATAATTTTCATTTAACTAAAACTAACGCTCGTGATGTCAAAAATAACATAATGATTGCTTGCTCATCGCCAATAGATAAAAGTTACCACAGCTAAATTATCAGGTCGTTTAGTTTCATAAACTAACAACGTAAAATAACTTCACTTGTGGAACTTAGCTTTCAACACGTATGAACTCCTTCCGCCGCCATTTCATTGTTCTCAAGCTCGGAAAGCAACCCTTCACACTCATATTACAGGTCTCGCGCAGACAGCTGCCTCCGCATCCGCCTGGGCCGGCGCCGCGACGGCGCCAGGGCGGCGTCGCGGGCGCGGCCCTCCTGGCGTCTGCGGTTTCCGCGCCGCCTGCAGCCGCCGCGGATGCCAAAGCGGCGGCGCCGGGACGCCGGGGGAGGCTGCGGCGGCTGCGGCTGAGCCTGCGGCGGCCGCCTGATCTGCGCTTCTCGGAGCCGCGCCCCATTAGCGGATTCGCAGGAACCGCTCGGCCGCCCTCGCTCGCTTGATGCGATTCGCCGCATATAAATAGCGCTCGCTCGCTTTTTCCTCCAGCTCTCCCCCTTCTCTCTGCTGCTCTTCCTTCTCCAACGCCTCTTCCGAAGATGAAGCGCGGGGGCGCCGCAATGGGTTCGCTTTTTAGGGAAAAGATTGCCATGCTCGGGCATAAGGCAAGAAGACTATATTTCCTCCACAGGGAAGAGATATTTTTTTCACGAACAGCGAAACCATGGCGATGAATAAAACACGTGTGAAATGCTAATATTTAATGAAATAGAAATACTTTTGAACTTGTACAGCGAGAGATGCGAGTCGCATAAGCTGACCGGCAGAGTTAACCTCAGCGAACATTTCCACTGTCTCTGCAGCATCTGTGATTGGGAAGTCCTACGGTCCGAGTCCCGATAGTGGCAGATATTTGATTCTAGATAGATAGCTAGGTCGAATTCAACCGCTGTCTGGAGGAGAATTCTAAAGGCCGGCTGCTCCGATCGATAGTTTTATGGTTTCTCCTATCAACACAATGACGGAGCAGTACGTTAACAAACGGGCCATGGATGGGAAGCAATCTTTCCTTCCTCTTCCATGTCCTTTCCTCGTCCCTTACGTACACACACGTGCACACTTACAGGCACTCCACCACCACACATGTTGAGGAGGAGGAGATAACTGGAGAGGGAATTCTCTGCAGGCTGACTGCAGGGTAAGTTAGCACCAGATCTCACCTTCTAGCAGAGAGGAATACTGCCACTTCCAGGCTTAAAAATATTCACTACACTAATGCAACTGATGACTGTGGAGTTGACGTGCCCGGAAACATAAATCAATCAAATAAGCCGTATCTGCATTAAAAAAAAAAGCAAACAAAATAAACACAACGTCGAGTATTGAGAGTTGGTAGGACTCGAAGTATGTTTAATAGTCATTATGGAAACCGAAGGTCCTCGGCGACGACTCGGCGTGGTCTTGGCGATGACTTCAAAATGCCCCAGCAAACAGAGTCAATTTGGCCATATTAATTGCGCGATTTTCCCCCTGACGTAACAGCTACTAAATTCCTCGACACTTGTATCTGAATCGCCACCCATTATACGGCGCATTCTACCACGTGTTCCACTTATTCATATGACATAGCTGTTTGTCACATCAGTCGTTCATAGGAATCTTCATACTCACGTTTTTTTATCTTCCGCCAGCAATGGAAGAAAGAATATTTCGAATTGATAGAATATGACATCAAAAATATGCTGATGATTGCTAATTACTGTGCATACAGGTGAATGTTTTCTCCATTAAATCCAGTGAATACCCAAACATGTATTTTAGACCCGAAAGAGAATCCGTATCCTTGACAATGAGATGTTTTGCTTCGGGATTATTTCATGTGTTTGGCTTCATGAAAGTGAACTCAGGATATTATTGTTTATGGGTACGAGTCTCAGGTAATGTTTACACTATATAACAACAAAAATCTTTAGATGCTTATTTCCAGAAAAGTGCTTTCACAATGAATCACTCCCTACAAATGTGTTCTCAGACTTAATACTAAGATATATTGAACACATTTTTTTCATTTACTAGGACTAACGTATGTTAATCTTAATAGGTAGTTGTTTGAATGAGTTAATCTTTAACACAACTCTTCTGAAACAAGAAGAAGGTTTTTATAATAGCTCTAATCATCTACAAGGCAGGTGAATATAAACTAATTTAGAAGAATTCAATATGTTTTTTTCTTCGATCCATTTTAGGACACTCAAGGGAAGTATGTTCAGTGTATCACGAGTTTATTAATGAAAAGAGATAATAATTTGCCACTTTTGTGATGATGAGATTAATATTGGCAGAGATATGTCACTATTACTGGAAGCAGAGGAGCGACAACATAAAATTTTATACAAATTTACATCATCCAAAATTCGTCTTTGAGTAGAATCTACTCCATTCTAATGCTGAAAGAACGGTCAGCCTATGCACAATTTTTAGAGTTATTGCCATACCTTACTACCAAATCACGATTTCTTTGTGTTTGAGTGTTATATCTCTTGCAAGGTAAAACGATGCAAACTTCCCATTCCCAGAATTCCTCCAAGTCCCTCATTTGAATATTCCCATGAAGCCGGTGCCATTACAACGAGGAAAGTAGCAGCATCGAGATCGCCGCCGGAACCGCTCTCGATCGGTGGCAACGAGCGGCTGCCAATGCGAAGGTCGGAGTTGGCTCCGGCAGCGAATTTACAATACGTTGCAGCCGCGCGCAGCGCTGGCGCCGAATAGCAAAGATCGTAGATCCCCAACGGCGGAGATACCGCCCCATGGGGGGTGCTAGTGGAACCAGCGGCAAATGCACAGTGGGGGCGTTGACACCGTCAAGAGGAGCGGCTGTGTCAAGCCTATCATCTCAGCACCGAAATATTTAAAAGCAATATTTATTTAATTTTTTTAAAATTATAAAATATAGTTTACAAATATCGCTCGAATTAGCGGACCACATTGGCAACTTTGCTTTCACGCAACGGCTGCACGGATTGAGGCAATTTGGCAGGAAAGGGGGCAAAAGTTATTTCTTAATGTTTATTTCTTATCGATTTTGTGTTCATTTCAAAACTTTAATAAATAGGTTTATTGTACATATTTTTGCCGTTTTATTAATTTCTACTATTTATTTTTAATATATAAATAAACAAATAAATTAAGAACGATAATATGTCACAATATTATGATTTAATTGTTATGGACTACGAGGGGTTATATAATATATATATATTGGGGGGTTGAGGGGCGGCGGTCCAGAAAAGGCTGCGAGCCACTGGCGTAGCAGGACCTGTGTGGCTGCGAGCCGGCGGTCGCTACCGAGAAAGAAAGCGGCGTTCCCGGACGCGGCGTTGCTCGCTTGTTACGCGGCTCGGACGGCCGGCGATCGGCGCGGCCACTTTCTTCGCTCGCTGACTTTCAGATCCTCCTGCGCAGGTGGCTCCTCGGGCGGGCGGAAGAAAAAACGGCGCTCGAATACGCCGGACGAAGGGTCGCCTAGTCCGCGCTCGCCCACATGCGCCATCAGGCACGAGAATGCAATGGCGGAGTTAAACGAAAGGAACAGCTACGGTGAATATCAGTTTCATGATGGCCATTATGGCTCGTATAATACACGATGATTTCCCACACAAATCAATTTTTAAAATATATTTTTTAAATGAAAAAATATTTAAAATGTCCCTACTTGAACAACTTGAATGTTACAATTAAAGCTTATTTGTTACTAAAATTAACAACTAAAAAAATACATTGAAAACAATATGCTCTTTGGCCATGTTTAAAGACAGCTTCCACGGAGCGTCTTGCGGATTCCACTACGAGGGAGATACGCAATATTTCATCCTTCCCCACGTTTCATCAGCAGGAGTGAAATCTCATGTGTTCATCATATGTTTTTGTTAAGAGTGAGAATGACAGAAGACAGTCAAGTATACAAAGATGTTTGAATCAATCTCAAATTAGAGGTTAAAAAACAAAATCTTTGGAATTAGCTTATTAAAATTTCGATTGTAATCTTCCTGCACTTAAATGCAACGGATTTACTGTATAAAACCATTCATTCAATTCAATACAATTCTGTCTGCAATTAAACAACAAATAATATTACCTTTAAAAATCTACATTTCTCGAATTTAATGATAACTTTCGCATACCTTATATACAAAATTTAGTTTATAAATATTTTTGGAACCACATTTCATTGTTATCTCAATTATTGCCTGTATCAGCGTAAAGCAATATGTTCGTTAGCAATATACCTGACATGTCCTTCACTGCTGAAGAATTTTTTTTGTTCTGGAGCCCCAAGGGTTCCTATCGTTAACAATTTGACTCCTAAATACACCGCCCCTGACAGGTTTGTAGCTTTCAAAAGGAATACAATTTTAAAAATTTCATTAAAACATTTGAGTCGTTCTCACATCAATCCCTTAATAAATTCACAACGACCCAAAATTTTGTAACTAAATGGTAGAAATATGACATAAATTGCTGAATGATAGTTATGTTCTCAACTATTATCTCCCCCAAGCAGAGAGTCGATACAAGTTAAGAATTCGCCTGGCGTTATCGAAACAAGCAAAAAATGCAGTTCCCGATCTTGAACATTCCGCGGCGCCAAAACTGCCCGTTAATCATACTCACTCCACTTGCTGCACCTCCAGGATACTTCTTTTTACGGCTCTTCAGTACTTTCTTCCTGTGAAGACGCGATCTGTAAAGGACATGAATTGACCTCTTCACAATAATAAAGCACTTATTGATAGCACATAGAGGAGAAAGAGATATCTGCGTTTACGTCACAATTATCAAGCTTTCACTCTCTTTCCAGTTTCAATGCCTCGCGTGACACTTCGAAATTGTTCCGTCGATAAGATACGAACAGTATGAGATGAAAGATGAAGTAATTTTGAATTTGGTGTATGTACTTCTTATCAAATGTTGCTATCCATATTATTGAGCTGATACTTTCCTCTTGCAAATTATTTCGGTTTCTATTAAAGTCATCTCTTTCCAGTTGAGTTTATAGGGTATTTATATTCCGCCTAGCGTACAATAATCGGAAGTAATATCGACCTTCCGCTCATACATAGCATGAGTTGCGCATGCGCAGATCCCATTGGCGGTTCGTACACGCGGTTGCACGGTTCCACAACTCCCAGAAAATGAAAAAGATCTCGTAATATCTTAGGAATATATATTTTCCTTTTAAAACATTCATTATTCAAGATATTGCAGCGATATCGATGTATATGAAATCATTTTGAAACCAAGAGCGCTCAACTGGCGCTCTCTCCGGTGTCAGGTGCCTTGCCAGGAATTGCACCACGCTCTTGGCTGTATTAATGAATTTAGTGATTTTACTTTTTGGCCCTTCGATTTAACGTGGAAGATACAGACTTTTGGTTGAGCAACCAGTGCCCTGGCACTGTCCCGCTGCACTGTCCCGCTGTCTGGCGATGGAGGGAATATCAAGGGATTATTCATATTTTGTCTTCGTCTTACTCACTGCAACGTAGTTTTATGATTTTCACTTGTTATTGAAAGTACACACGTTCAGTCAATTATTGGCGATACTCAATGCATTGTTTATGATATTTGGAGAATTAGTTTTCATTTGATATTAGGTTAGTTGATTCAAAACGTACATTGATGAGTTCTTTGTATAAAGGTGGCCGTTCTGAATGGAAGTCCCTTAGTGTCCCCCGTGGCTGCAGCTGGCCGGTCAGCAGTTTGCGAACGTTCTTGTGAATACGAATGTGTGTCGAAAATATTTCAATATTGCCAAATACAGCAGAGTAGTGAAATTTTTGAAATAAAATAATTTTATTTGTGTGAAAGGTGTCGAAGCAATAGTGCCTGTTGCGATATACTGGAGTTGAATTTAAATGCCCAGTGAAAAACGAAGCCAAAACCACGTGCGCGGGAGGTGTATATGCCTGACGCGGACGCAACGCAAAAAATTATGTAAGTACTGTTTCCTTATAGACTTTTATTTCACTTAGTTTTAATTTATGTGAATTGCGTACATTTTTACCTGTATGTTCGATGGAGATGCAACCTCCAGTCTGTTGACGCACAAGCCGTCATTGGCAGATACTCGAAAGTGATATAGAGAATCGAGATATTGCTGTCGGTTGCTGTACGCTAAACTGTACGTAAAGCTACTTCGTGCTCAAAGTCCCTATTGAAAACTGGCTGTGTTTTTGTATGACGAGTCTCGAGTACAGAACGCGTAGCGGTGGGAAAATTGTTCGAATAGTACTTTCCTATAGCATTACACGTAATAAGCATTTTTAATAAATCTCTCTCATTGTTGCTGTGCCTAAATTGATTATATCTGAAAAAGCAATGATAAGATCCTAAGATCTTTACAAATTAATTTTAAAAGTTTTCCTGTTAACAGCTACCCTATTTCCTTTTTCTGATAAATTTCGAGATCGTATAGTTTTGAATTAATATGTATTTCCCTAAAATACAAAAACAATAAAGTACAACTGTCGTCTAGTCATAAACATTACACGGGGATGTAATTCTTCCTCGAATTAAGTTTAACGATATACCTTGAATATGAATTAAAGTATCTATGCAAGTACAATACTTATATTTTCTAAAATGTGAATTGAAGTTCGAGTTTTCCATAAAGCAAATTGTTCTTCACTACCGTGAACTAATGTTCTTATAATTTATTTTCAATCCGGGATTTGAGTGTTCAAAAGGCGCGAACATCAAAATTCTTCCGATGACTTACGTTCCTCAATTTGACACAGTTGCTGCACGTATCGAGTGTCCTGTCGTTGGGCGATATAACCGTCACGAAGTCACGGAATGCGCGGCAGGTATTCTCCAGCACGAGAGCTGTGAGCTGCACGCGATGCCCCCGAGATGCCCTAGTCGCGTCCCGACACAACGAGCGAATGGCATCGCCCAAAGAGCAGAATTCTCAAGAAATCTTCGACGAAATACTCAGGTGGAATAAGTCCCTCGTTGGTGAGCAGGATGGAGATAAAATATTCATTTACGTAGGTACATGCACTACAGCAGCACACATGTCGGGAGCTTAGAAATTGTCTCTGTTGGGGAAGAGACCTAGGGCCGTATTTATGAACCTCTGCCAGGGGCGTGCCAGGCCTAGCAGGCTGCCAGTGTTCTGTTTTGCGATTTATGAATGGCCCCCAGCCAATTGCAGTCGCCCCTTGACCTCCCAGCAAGCCCCTAGATGGCAGACCCCTAAGAGCTCTGCTGGCAGAGCTTCATAAATAAGAGTCCTGACTGTCTCTCTGGGGGAAAGACCTGATAGGGAGGCAAACCGACCAATGAACTCTCCAACCGACCTGTAGGTCGGCGCCGGATGTCACGTTCCAGCAGGGAAGGAACACCGCCGCCACCACCTAGTATATAACATCCACTGGACTTACGGGACTAATAACCATAATAGTGGACACGCTAGGAATAATATTACTCACTCCCTTCAGTTACGTTGCAAAACTTTCCTGTAAACATTCTGTCATCATCAAAACTTTCCTGTAAACATTTTTAACTGAACAACAAACATGATCTGAACGAATGAAATTGCGTTAAGTAGTTGCGAGTCTTTTTCCGCGGTTTCTCAGATCAATACCAGGCGAATGCCGAAGTAGTATCCTAACGAACTGGTCGACGACCGTGCGCTATCATTCCTTCCTTCATATCCCATCCTTTCCCCGTGCATGCACACTAACACTTACTCGCACTACACTACTACAAATGTCGGGAGATCAATCAGGAGCTTAGAGCTTGCCCCATCGGGAAGGATACCTGGAAGGAAGGAAAAATCCTTAAGCCGACGTGTGAGTTGGCGTCGGATCTCATGTTCCAGCAAAGGAAGAACATTGCTACCTCTCGTGATAAAACATTCACCACACACATACGACATGATCATAGGCAGCAATTGATACGTCTTCCCTGAACGTTTTTCAACTAGGAAAAATATCTGACCCTATACAAACAAGGATCCAAACGTAGTGTCCCTCAGGATAATTTACACCCTCCTTAAGCCACCAAGTTCGTATTCATATCATTCATAGTTCATAATATGGCATATTATATGTTTATAGAACTAAAATAAAAAGTATTAAAGAAATGTGTTCTTTTGGATCCTTGAAAAGGATCTTACACAGCGGGGACTCTATCCAACTGTGGTACATTAGGCCACAGCACTGTGCACTTAAGACTATGGATCACATGCGATTGTTTCTTTGTGTGTGACAATTTTGTAAAATGATGAATCCGGTGCACCACAAGAAAATAAACAGAACAAAAAATAGCCGATATCTGAGGTACACTGCGCATCCTCTTAACCGTACGGACTGAGTGGCACGACCTACCGGGACTCGCTAGCCCGCGGCCATGACCCCGCGAGCGGCCTGATTAGCTGGTCGGGCTGATAGCGCCGCCGCCGCCGCCAGAGCCAACACAGGGCCGCTCCCACCCCTCCGGCCAATGGAAGTCAAAATACGATATCTCTATGTTGCGTCCCTCAGTAAACTTTTCCTGGCGTTACAACGATACTAGAGCATCGAACCGGAGTCAAACCGTTAATCGAAGTCCACGAAAACTGATAAGTTGTTTACACAACGCAATTCTAAACTAAAGAAAAATACACAAAACTACAAGGAGAAGAAAAGTATACAGACTTGTTTATTTTGCAGGATATACATCCATTAAAGTGTAAAATTACGCAATAGGTTTATTTTCAAGTGATTAATGATAGCGGCATGGTCAGTGTTTTATATACAAGACAGTTCGTCTATTTGTTCCTCTGCCTGCTCTGAGGATCGCTCAATTTCGGACAAGAATAGTGCTGTTATTTCTTCTTCTTCTCCTTGACTCATATTCCGAATGGGACCAAGTGTAAATGACAGCTATTTGGTTCTGGACGCATAAGAAATCATGCGTAGGTGGATGATTTATGGAAAATTTGGAGGCTTGTCTTTGCCTTCAACAAGAATTTCTTTACGCGCCTAAACACTTATTCCCTTCCAGCACTTAAAAAAAAATGGCGACCGAGTACGACAACCTGCCGTATCTGTGCTCACTCCCAAGCCAGTGTTATCAGTCAACCAAACCATCTCCTTTCCTGATTGAGACCAACAGTTCCGGGAGGAAGTGAACACTCGATTTCATCGCAAATACAACACAATTTCAGCGGAAAAGGAAAAAAAAATACGGGACAAGAATTTATTTCAGAAATAAAAAAAATTGTCTACATTTCTTTTAAGAATTTTTAATAACCTCCAGAAAGAAAGAAGAAATATTATATTAAATGATAAACAGTAGTTGACACGTTCCCTTGGGTATGTATTCGTTTCGATTCTATCACTTGTATTTTAAGAGATATTGAGGTAACTTTGTGTTTTTCAAATGGAACTATACAATTTTTTAGTCTATCATGACGAGCGTAAAAAGAGAATCAATGATATACATATTGTCATATGTTAGATAAGCAGTTTTTTGAGTAATTTTGCTTGTTTTGCGACTCGTGTTTAAAGTATATTTTAAATGTAACAGTCCACCAAGGTCGCGCAGCGTTCTTCCTGCTAGCACGTGCCCGAAGCGTTACAATATCCGTACCAACAACACTACCGCATTCTATAAAAACTAGAATATTCTCTTCCAAAAAATTCAGTTTAATATTCTCACATGCTTTTCGACATTATTTTTATTAATTCTCAAACAAATATTTTTTAATGAAAAAACTAAATCGTTTTTGAAAACTATGCCCATCTTTCAACGAAAAAGTACATTTCACGGAGCGATGCAGTCTTTGATGATTTCCAACAATTTTAGATCCTGTCAAAATAATCGTCCACCGGCCTGATCTGAGTGAATTCATTTCTGAGCAATAAGTCGCGTTCTGTGAAGCATTTGCGGTGCGTTACAAGGCCGTTCTCCTGCAGGCGATAGCCAGGGAGGTGCGGGGGCGGCTGGGGGGGGGGGGGGGGGTTATCGCGAGCACGTCAAGGGCGCTTATCACCAGCGCAGGTGCGGCGCGCGCGCCTATCGCTTCGCCTCGTAGCCCTCTCTTGTCGCTGCCTTCGCGAAAATTGACGCCCCACTCAGCGATTACGGTCCTGCAAGTTGGCATCAGGTGACCGGAGTTCCCCAGACTAATTCCAGAGCAGGTTGATAGCGTTCAAAGGAAACATGCGAAAGAGGATTTAGGAGTGCCGACCAATCCTTTTTTGTCTGACTTGTCAGTTCAAATTTTCCCTTGACACGGTCTACTGTTTAAAGCCCATTTCTTTCCCCAAAGTAATTTCTAAGATATACCAAATGTCATCAAGTATTTCAATGTCTGAGAATGTCTACTTTTAACTCACCCATCCATTTTCACCTTTTCTCATTAAGATAACATAAATAATTTTTAAATCTGAAAAAATAGTTGTTGATTGGACACCATTTCGAACAAAATCATCATCATTAGGACAGTATCAAGGGAGTATAAAGACTATTTAACTAATGAGTGTTTTGTTTATATAGAGCCTTCAGCAAATTCGTGTTGCAGTAACATTCTACAGTTACAAGATCTACAAACGAAACCTAAACTCTAAAGCAGACACGTCAAACCGCGGCGGCATGAGTTACTTGCTCGCCTGGGGAGCCTGGCGCTCGTACGAGAACGGGCAACTTCTCCAACTCCGAACTCATTTCCCCTTAAAATCCAGAAACGGGTGTACATGCGCAAGCTGGAGCGGCGCGAGGCGGTGAATAGTGGCTTCGTACGAAAATGTTTGCCAAATTTTTTCTATCAAATAATCCAGAATTGCATTATGTTTATATTCTTCACTACTTATTACTGTTTGAAGTTTATTTTCTTACTAAGTTTTACCTTATATAATCATCTTTGCTATGTGACAGGAATATGTTTGACTGGCGAATTCTTTCCTTGTTTTCATTTTGTGTTATTAAATAATTCAGTTATTTATTGTACTTAGCAATAATGTGAAATAAATTAAGAAGTTTCCATAAGTTAACAATTCTCGCTAACCGACGGACAGCCTTTTAATAGACAGGAATATGTGTCTCTTAAACCTCCTAACCGGAACGTAGAAAGTCCATGCTTTTATATCACTCTTAAATAAACAGGATTACAAAATCAAGATTATTTTGATTTAATTTTTTTTAAAATATACTCTCAATTGAGAATTTGAAATCGGAGTGATGTATTATTTCATTTTAATGGATCATTTCTTTACCTTAAAGTGAAAATGGGAATTAATATAGTTATATTTATGACAATAACTGTCAAGTAACTTCCCCCAAAGATTGTCATGGGCCAGGTATTCTGTGGCCTACCGCCACTTCCGAAGAATTTGTACAACTTTACTTTTAAATCTCGCGTCAATTGCTCTGGACGCAGTGCCCGCGAGCTCTAGAAAGCTTTTCTTGCCCGCGACCTTCACATGCCTGCTCCAAAGAATAATTTCCTTTCGAGTTTGGTTTAGATTCACTGAGAATTGGGCGAATAAAAAAATACCTGAACAAGAGAGAAGTTGTCTAAAATAATGAAAACATTAGATTGATACGTATCACAATGAATTGTGATATTTTCATAGAACATAATCACAAAGTTGATATCTGCATCTTCGAGATACTAAGACGATTGTAAGTTTGAATTTGGGACGGGGATTCAGAATGCCATTTCGAGAATGTTATCATTTACTACGATAGCAGAGATGTTTTACCAAAATATCAAAACGTTTCTTCTCCATGAACGTCATTCTCCCTTCTCCGAGGACACTTCGTGATTCGTGACTTTCAGAGGATTAGATAAAGAATCCACCTGAAAATGCGAACGTGACTGAATTTTGATAATAAAAACAACTCTACTTTAGAGACAGACTCTGATAAATTACTTGTGGAAAATTTGTCGAACACATGTCCAAGCACGTGCGTGAGTTGTGCTTTGTTGAAAAATTCTTCAACTGCCAGTCCAAGAGGCCAAAGAAATATTGTTCGCATTGTGACTATGGCTTCATACTTGTTGCAAGGTCTTAATAATGTGCGAACTTTCATTTATTAAAAATATACGTCATGTCAAGAGATATAATTTTTAAAAAAATTATTAGCATTTCGTACAAGATTTATGAAGACGTGATACCTCTCACATCAAGTTAGCACAATATATTTTATCTTCCGAGCCAATCTCGGACCATTGCCCTACACTTTTCCTGAGCACCTCTGTCTTTTACAAATGTTTTTTTTTGCACTTGCTAGACACAAACAAACAGTCCTAGTACGGTACGTAGTACAAGTGAAACTCACTAAGTTAATATTTTATATTGTTGAGTTTTTTAAATCTCTAACTCACATTTTTCTATTATTTTGATTAGTGAAATCGTGTAAGTCCTGGGGTTTCGATGTACAAAGTTACGGGTTATTTCTTATTTAACTGTTACAAAACACTGAAAATGTATGTGTTCCAGGAAACACATTTTATCTCAAATCAAACCCTACAAAAAGCTATTGAGAAGACAAATTTAACAGAATCAACTTCGTCTTGATTTATCGCAAAACACGATTTATAGACTAATTGTATTCGATGATTTACATGGTATTTCTCTCTATTATAATGAATGCTTGTCTTTGGCAAATACAAATGCAGTGAGGCTAACCTTACAATTAACTTCAATCTTCGTACGACGTCTATAAGATGCATAATAATAATAATAATAATAATAATAATAATAATAATAATAATAATAATAATAATAATAATAATCGGAGCACAAGAAAAGTGACACATCTAAAACATGATTATTTTGTAGAAGAACGGGCTTGTCCCAATTGGAGCCGTTTATTTCGCGGCCACAAACGTGCGCAGTATAAAACATGTGGGGGCAATTTCTGAACCCATGTAGGCTTCCCTTTCGATTAATCTCTTTATTTACGCACAATATATTATACTATAAAATAAATAAAGCATATATGCAATTTATTTTATGTTGAATCATTTACAGGTTGCCAGTTGGAATTAAAGAGCTTCTTCCGCAAATGCCAAGTATCAATTCTCCAAATTGTCAGCTTAAAAAGGCTGAAAATCAGAAATTGCTCATATTTGCTAAAATAAAATGTTTTGTTATGTAAAGCTTGGGGCCATAGCCGAAATTCGTAGCCTCCATCCCCGATGCGCCAATGTTCCAAAGTAGACAAAATGTTGTGCTTTACACTGCATCTACAGTCATATGAACCACAAATATGAATTAAAAATAATGTTTTTTACAAGTAAAAACGACTATTTTTAATCATTATTTTACTTATATAAAAATGTCGATTGTTGAGGTGTGCTTGTAGCCATGGTTTTAATAAGGTCCTGCTTTCGATAACAACCCTCGCCGCGGTCCCACGCCATTTGCGACTCTCTCAGCCAGACTCTTGGAGCGGCGATCCCCCACTCTGGGGAGCGTCTGGCGACGCTTCCACGAAGCCCAGCGGCTCTTGATGGAAGCGAGCGAGGGCCGCGCTCGCCCAGCGAAAACAAACACCGTTAAACGCGCCTTGCGCCTCGCGCCTCGCGCCCACGCCCCCGCACTCCGGCCGACGCACGCGGCCGCCGCCACGCAGATGGATGGACGCCCCGCCCTCACAGCAGCCGCCAGCCAGCGCTCTCTAAACAGCCGACTTCTGACGACCACCTTGTGGTAGCCATCGCGTGCTTCGTGATACAGGCCACGCAAAGAAGTCGCCAGGACGCGAATGTGCCTTTCAGAGAAATGCCAAAAGAAAAGCTCTTTCTTCATATCTAGAGGCATTATTTTTCCGCACTTTTGTTCAATTTCGCGAAAAATAATTACCTATATCATGTTCATTTCGCATTATTCTTCGATAATAGCTGATAAGAATAATCAAGTATTATTCTTTTGTTTTATTTTAATTACAAGACACCGCATGTCCTACCAAAGCCTTCATAACTTTCAATTCAGCCATGTCCAACTTGCAAGGCCTCAACTAAAGCCTTTAATATGGTTGCGGTCCAAATTTTCGTTACTCGAGCGGTCCACAACTGACTTCCACGTAATGTTGATATCGGCACAGCCCGGCTACTTTGAACCAGGGGGGAAGGATACATGCGTGATATCAGGCCGTTCCACGCATAAGGCAGTGAATCAAATTGGGATGATTTTTTATTTCTGAATTTACTAGAAAAAATAGCTTTAATAATTCTTAAAAATTCCCTTCGCCTATTTTTATATTAAAGGGGATGTTGACCCCAGCAGGGCTCGTGTGCTGGAGAAACAATGTTCTCGCCCGACATGGTTGCACGGAGCTTTCGCTTTTGATTGTAATAACCTTTCGCGAACCACAACAAATGGCAGGCATGTGGCCCGCGAGCTGCCAGTTGGACAACCCTGATCTAAATGGTTCACTTTATCGAAATGAAGTTATCCCTCAGTAATAAGGAATCAAGAGGTAGGCATTTATAAATTGTAATATTTTTAGTCTTCAAAAAATGTAATCATCTTTCATTTTTTAAATTGATTTGTACCTTTTTCTCGTTAGAAATGGATAGAACAAGAGGAATACAATGATGTGTTATTTGTTAATATTTTAATTTTATATTAAAATTATTCTTTCTGACACAGGATTTCATTGAACTTTTCTTCTGGTCTTTCAAATATCAAAGTATCGATTTATAGCGCCACAAAACACTGCAGTCACTTTGTCGGTCCTTGCACAAACGACTGCAGACGTACGTCGCTGTCGATAGGGAAACAGAATCTATGTAAAAATAATTTATGTACTCGTACATATTTTTGTTGTTTTTCTGTATTTTTGTTGTTTTTCTGTAGTTATTTGTAAATTTACATCGATAACAAAGTAATATCTTTCAAGAATCTATCGAAATTTGTTTTGTTTAATTCTTTGGTATACTGATGAATTAATTTAAAAGTTACGTAACAGAAAAAATTATAACACACAATTTCTAACAAGTGTCCATGGTTTAATGAATTATTTCGACATATTTTAGGGAAAGTCTTCAACCCTTCATTCCTTTCCCTTCTACTTGAAAAATTTTTAAATGCTGGATTGTCCATTAGCGTTTAGACATCTAGCTCGATTATTTTCAAGTTTCAAAATTACTTCTAGTTTTTAATGTATTTCACAAGAATAATTGTTATTTATTGCGAAAATACGTCAATTTTGCTCCCGAATCTATAAATTAAAAGCAATTTGTCACGTAAAAACTTCAGTTCTGAGTCCCAACAATTCAAGTGGTCAAGAAAACATATAATCGCCTTTATCTATTGTTTATCGATGTTATCGATAATACAAAAAAATCATGCTTCTGTTCATATCTCTGACGCTAAGAAACAAGTGGCGACATGTAGTGACGATAATGCCGATACGATTACAAAAATAACAATTCTAGAGTAATAAGATAACTTATATCACAGTATATATTATAACAACAGAAAAAATGTGACATTGCACTGTCATTCATTGACCCCCGGTGTTAAATTCAATAATATCTGTTGATAAACTACAATGCGAGTGTTGCTGACAGAAGCCTGATCCAGCTTGTTGTCACATACAGTGGGTGAGAAACTTTTCACCGCCTCGCAACGCTTGCCCGTCTCCCCTGCCCCTCGGCACGCCCCCCAGTGTACGCTGGAAGTGGGTGCCGCGGAGAGTATTGTTCGCGCCCCCTCCGCCTGCAGGTACAGCTAAGCGGCGACGGCGGCGGCGGCGGGCGCCGCTACCTGTGCGGGGTCCCCGTGCGCATGACTCATCGTGCTCCGCCGCCGCCGCCACCGCGCGCCCGGCCCCTCTCCCCCCTCAGCCCCCCTGGGTCACCCACGGTCTGGGTGGCGTGGCGCGCGCACCTACCTGCCTTTCAGGCCTCTACCCCTTGTTTTCGCCTCCGACCTCCGCGCAAGAACTTTCCCCGGTCACGTTTCTAGGGCACATTAACCTCTCTTCTTTCAAGTACGTACACTTCTCTGGGGAAGAACGAGCGGCACTCGACTATTTTGATATTCAATAAACCTCGTGCAAGGGGTCCATTCAGAATCAAGACATCTCTTGTTCGTGAATGCCTCATTGTAAGTCGGCCGAAGTATGCTGGCACCTACGTATCGACGAAGCGTCTTTCGGTCTGTGAAGATCACAGTGATAAACGAAACCGGATAGCAATTTTTCAAATATTATAAATAAGAATTCGGCTTCTGAATAATATCTTATCTTCTTAGGGCCAAATATTTCCTTAAGAAGAAAATGGTTCTTTTCTGTTGGGTTTAAATAGCTGAAAACTTTGAAGAAGATACTGGAAGAGAAAGGTAGGTTTAATGCCACAGAAGTCGTTAAGAGATAAATACACATTATCATTCTTTGAGGCTTTTCTTATCGCTGCCGTTGGACGGACATCTTTTCCTTCTTCAAAACTACATTTTCCTCCGATTTATTTTCGTGGCAAAGCATACTTACCCTTTGTTCCTTTGTGAATACATGATTGCAATATTCTAGAAATAAGAGGAAAATATATTCTAGAAATAAGTTTTTGAAGACATTCGCATAATATTTTAAATTAATACGAATTTGGACACATCTCTCCAGAGAACATGATTCCTTGCGGAAGCTGATAATCACAATCTTTAGATGGAAGGAAGTGAAATTATTTTATAGTAAAAAGTCATCAATGGCAATAAATTGGTTAAAGTTGTAATTGTAGCAATAGTACAGGATAACAAGTGTTTCGTAAGTTACCAGTTCAACGCCAAATTACTAGACTTACGAGACCAACTTAAATTCTTTTGCAGGAAACATAGAAACACCCAGATTGACTTCCCTTTTGTAAAGGGAAATGTTTTCTTCACTTCTGGAAATATGAAAAATATTTAAATTCCACCGATATTTGTAACGAACAAATTTGTACACGAGTCACTTATATCACTCTTCGAGATCGCCAGGGATTTTTAAATGAAATAATATTAATAACTAATTTGAAGAAAATAATTCTTATCTTACGCCGTGTTTACATCTACCCCGACCCGCTGGGTTAAATTACTCGCATATTGCAGGAAACATCAAAAACATAGACAACCTACAATTAGTTTTCACTTTCTCATTTATTGCAGTAATCTGAACTAATAGTAAAACGTAAACAAAGTGTTTACGTTTTACCAACACAAAATAAACATAAATTCAAAGACCCCATATCAATTGCACTTGAGTTCGATTCATTCCTTGGCTGATTCACTTCAAAAAAAAAAAAAAAGAATATGTTTTAGATCTGTTTTTAAGAGCATCGCCCCTCCTCTAAGAAGAAGGCATGGCCCTAATTTGGATCGGTATTTCTGGAAAGGGAAGCAGGAAACTAAGAAGTTAAATATGTATTAAAAAAGAATGCAAAGATGTTGTTGTACCCGTCAAGGGAAAATTTCCCAATAAAGTTGACAAGGCAAATTAAATACGTACGCAGAAATCAATTTTAATATACTAAGAGTATTTAATTCATACTATATTCCAAAATAACAAACATATTCTCTCTACCTGATCATTACAATACAAAACTAAAACTATCACGGTAAAAGGAATTCTTCTTACACCTCTCACCTTCTTTCCTGTTCTCTGAAACAAAAAATGAAAGGATGATATTCAAAGCACTGATTTTTTTCTTTTTCCGTCTCACGAGGAAAACCAAAACCTGCGTATAACCCGGAAACCCCTTGCAAAAGTGCGAGAATATTTAGGATACCATCGAGTTGTGGCTTTTTGAAATATGCTAGGAAATCTTGACTACGAGATGCAATAGAGACTCGTCCATTTATGGAGTTTACAACTATCTCAATTAATGCCAATTAACTCATTTCGTTCATGGAATGCAAAAAGGAAAAAAAGTCGCCATTTTCTGGCGCACAATTTCTGCCTTATGGTGGCGAGACTCAGGCCATGAGGCCTGCACGCCTGACCATGCAAATTTCGCTACGCTCCTTTCACCTACTAGAGGAGAAAGAAAGTATTACCTGGGCGACGTAACAGGCAATTCGAATTTTGCTCAGAAGCTTCATTTAGGCTTGAGGATCTTTTGTGCAGTAAATCTACTAACATGGGGCAGCCGGCTTTACTTCCCCTCCGAAAGAAGGCATACTAAGGATTTTTTCGTCCTTAAAAATCCACGACTTCGATGGGGTTTGAACCCGCAAACGTGGGCATAACAGCCCCCTACGCCAACCGTAACACCATCGCCGCCACAGATGCATTACGAAGCCTCACGAAGCGAAGTATTCGTAAGGTGAGAAATTAAAAAGGATCTTTGAGAAATGATAGTTATTTCATAACATTTTATAATACTTTACTACATAATATAATACTGTTTGCAGATATCCTTTGCAGCCTTTTAGTTGTGCTTATTTATTATCCATTAATTTATTAAGCATATTAAGCCTGCATTTCAACCGCCAGCGATGACTTTAAAGGCGTTCAAACTTCATATTTCGAGTTCTCCCGGCAATGTGACTCTCAACCGATATAATCACAAAGTATCCAGTAATTAGAAAAGTGTCAAATTGTATGCCCATTATATAATACATTGCTTTTCAAACGTGGTTTCGTATACATTTCATTTATTCTGAAAGATCGTTGTATTTTTATGTCCCAGAAAGGCGCAATAGGCGAAAATAGGTTCAACATTAAATTTACAGAAATAATAATTTTAGATTTTCAGAAAGATTTAATTGTACACAATTGAAATTACCTAATTTTGGAAATAAAAACAAAACAAAACAATTAAGAACGTTAACCTACAAGGAAAATTAATATATGCAAGTGTTAGCGGTTTGTAAGTGAATGTTATTAACAAGTACATATTGAAAAAGTACAGAATGAAAGAAATTGAAAAGAAGAATTTTTAATTAATCCATGAAGTACATCAATAGTTTTTTATGTTTATTTGCCGCATCTCATGCCAATGTGCAGTGTTTTCGAGAAGCTGAGCTCAGTCATAAGAAATTCACGGCTCGAGAGCAGCGAGTATTGCCGAGATAACGTTGTTGAATTAGTGTATCTTCAATGACGTCGCAACCATGTGTTTAGACAAAGTGGAGGGAATTCCACCCACTGCAATATGTTTGTTGTATGATCAAAAGATCCGGTTACGTATGTTGTAAATACTTCAGAAGATATTCGGAAGAAATCTCACCTCTGATAAAATTCAGAACTGTGCCTTTGTAACTAACCTGAAGATTTTTCAGAAATATGTGATGTTTAAAACAGTTTACAGAAAATGGTTGCTCGATGCATACGAGTGAATCTGTTTGTTTCTTTAAGAATTTTTTGCATAAGCTTATGTAAAAAGTAGATAATGATTTTTTTGTTATTTAAAAAGGGGTAATATTTACCGTCAATTAAAAAATTGTAGAAACGAATAATATATTCTATTAATTTGCAAACTGCAGCTTAATGTTCAGCTTAACATGATGTTACAATATTAAAAATGTATATTATAAAGAGACCGTCTGAAAGTAAAGTAAATTACACTCGTAGATGTAAACGAATTAATTTTTAGGCACACTGTGAGACTGTTTGGTCAAATTGATGGTGACCAAGCGACTGTGATTTCGAAATTTAGTTTTATAATTGTCGCTTTACCGATAAATAGGATCTCAATCAATTATTCTCATCATTCTTGATCCATTTCTTGAAATCAGACTCTATTTCCAAATCGCAGAACAGCAGATTGGCTTATTTTAAAAAATCGACCAAATCGGATAAAGGAAGTAAAAAAGAGAATGGCCCGGATACTCACAATGTTACTAGTCAATTACGTATCAAGTGCGCGAATCATATTACATTATATCATTTTTTAACACGCCGTCTGTAAAATATGTTTCGCATACGCTTCGCGCTCACTTCTTACTGGTTCGTTGACTTAGTTCAAATAAGGAAAAAAAAGCTGTTTCGCACCCGCAAAACGAGCATGAGAAACAAGGTCTCGCGCACAGCGCGTGAAAGAATTTTCCACAAAATAAGACATATTCGTTTCTATACCATACATTTTTTTGCAGTAAATGTATCAAACGTTCTGATTTTCCTATTGTTTCTTACTAATATTTCCATATATAAATAATTACTATTTTTATTACGGAATTTATAGTGGTGATAAATACCATTGTGGTTATAAGGACTGAATTTCCTTCAGACCCACTATTATCACACTTTATCTTCGATCCTCAACTGATATTAAGGAATTCACAAACCTCAACGCAAATGTGAAGTTATTTTCGTTCCAGAAATTCTTCTTCGAAACTCCTTTCCCCTGAGATATGAGCGAGGAAGAACTGACAGTTCCGATGCGCTATCTAGGTGAAGAGTGGAGGGTGGACGTGGAGCGGGGTAGGGGGAGGGGGAGGGGCGAGCGGCTAGTGCCGTGTGGGCGAAAAGGGGCCACCGAAGTGGAAGAATTCCAGGGTCACATGCGTAGCGCAAGAGGTATCGCGGAATCGCTTGCGAACGTAGTGAGAAGAAGCTGGACTGGGCGGGGCAAGGAGGCGTGGAGCGTGGTGTGAGTGGTGTGGCGTGGCATAATGTGGAATGGCGTGGCGAGGTAGGGCAGGGCTTTTTTGATTGATTGATTTTTTTGTGTTTCGTCAACTGCTTTGGTCATTAGTCCCGTAAGTGTAGTGCATGTCTTTTCTCGGGAGATGGCGGTGATCTTCCCCCGCTGGATGGCGAGATCCGGCGCCGATCTACCGTCGGCTTGTGGGTTTCCCCCTAACCAGGACTCTCCCACCAGCGGTGCACCGCCCCAGGCGGACAAGCTCTAAGCTCCGACCGGTCTCCCGGGGTGTGTGGTAGTGTAGTTCATGTTAGTGTAAGTGTGTGTGTAAAGGGAGAGGATAGGATAAGGAAGAGGAAGGACAGATCTCGCGCGGTCCGTGGTCCGTTTGTTAGGGTACTGCTCCGGCATTCGCCTGGTGTTGATCGGAGAAACAACGGAAAACTACCGATGAGCGCAGCCGTCCGCTAGAATTCTCCTCCAGACAGCGACTGAATTCGACCTAGCTGAAGAGCTAGTGTCGAAAATCTTGCCGCCGTCAGGACTCGACCCTAGGCGGTCAGAGGCACTGCAGTGGCATCAGTTGTAGGGCAGGGCGGGTCCGGGGATGGAGGGGCGAGAAGCTTCGGCAAGGGGTGCAAGAGGTATCGCGTCGAGGAGCTTGGTGGATGAGGGGCGTGAGCGTGTGGCGTGGCGTGGACTGGCGAGGCGTGGCAGGGCTGTGCGGAACGGGGCGGGGTGAGGGGTAAGAAGCTTCGGCGAGGGGTGCAAGGGGCGGTGGGGGGGCGTGAGGCGTGGCGTGGAATGGAGAGGCGAGGCAAGGCTGGGCCGAACGAGGGGGCTGAGGCGGGAAGGAGCTTCGCCGAGGGGGCGGGCGGCCGTTGGGTTTCCCCAGCCGCGGCGCGCCGGTGGGCATGCCGCACGCGCAGCCGCGGCCTCCGTCGCAGCAGTGGACTTGGCTGTGCGTGCGCCGCTGGCTCTGCCTTTTCGCCGGGTTAGCGAACGCGCCTGCCTGCCCGCCTCGCGAACAAATACCGTGGACAATCCCGTACTCAATGTTACATACTATCACCCCCTCCCACTTCAAAAGAACGAAAGTTAGCAACTTCGTATTTTTCACCTTGAGATTAGCTTCTCAATTCTCCATTTTCCTGAGCTTGTATACACAAAATTTATTAATGCTATTTTTTTTAAAAACTTTTATTACTAGTTTATATTATGTAAATTATTTTGCAGACTGAGCCTATGCGACTAAACATAGTAATTATACGATTTTTGCTCCCTTTTCGAATATTTGTAAACTTTCGTCATAAAACTGCACCACTGCATGTATCTAAACATCTAAACGTAAAAGCATGGCGTTGCAATGCGCTGATGCGCGCCAAGTCACGCGGGCCATTTCAAGCGCAAGGACGCACTAGCGCGTGCCTCGTAAAAAACTTCTCTTCAAATGGCACATCAAATACCACCAGGAGTGCGAGACTCTTAATGTACTACGTGAGACGCGTAGTCGATTCATTTCACATTCTGAAGACACTGCAGTTGCAAACTCTGAAAACAAATATTTTCCAGGAGTAATACAGTTGAAACAAGTGTTAGAGAAAAAAATGGATAAAAATCGGAAGTGAAACAAGTGCATAGAAACAGATTTTTCAATAAAAAAAATAGAGAGGCAATCGGGTTATTCTGTAGCAAAAAAGCTTGTCCACGTCCCTTTATTTCATCTCAGATGGAACCAATAATTCAGAAACCACATGTTGTTTTGTAATGCAAGAACTAAGTTACCTTACGGTGGCCCTGCTGCTGAACGCTGACGAGTGAGAGGAAAGACGTGCAGTTTCCTGGCGGAGAAGCGCGCCAGGGGGAGGAGGAAAAGTGCACTCACCAGGAGGAAAAAAGGCGGTGGCGCGGGCGTGGGGGGGGCCAACCGCAGGCACGCGGCGCGCGGGGCATTCCCGGAATCGAAGGCGGCGCGCCCGTGGCGCGACTCGCTCCGTGGGGGCGGCAGGCGGTGGGCACGGTTGCGGTAAGAGGGGCGCTGCCAACGAGCTGGGATGTTGAATGGAAAGGCTCGAGCGAGCGGCGGAGATTAGGGATAGAGAGCCGAGGTCGAACGAGTGGGCGTGAGAACGTAGCCGAAGATACGACAAATGAGATACGTGTTGCGAGTGACAGCGTGGCATCAGCGCAGCATGGCAGAACGCCGTGATGGGAAAAAGGGCTGTAAAGCTGGACGCGATGTGCTTTTTCTTGTGGCAGGCAATGTAATATAACGGGGCGCTCCATGAGCATGAACAGTGTTGTTTGGCATTCCATCAAGGCCGTACATGCCTAAGGCATCAGAACTTCAAGGATTGAAGGAGATAAGATCTCTCATGTCAACACCACGGTGGTAAACCAGTCTCAAGAAAATGCTTTTCGTCCTCTTTCTCATGAGGAAAATACTCGTGATTTATTATTGCGAATAAAACGGCATACTATGTTCCTTCCTCATCACATATCCTGCAAAATTAAATAATCCTGAATCATGTCTTAATAATTTGTAATAACAAGCACAATTTTTAATAGTCCTGAAAGGACGAATATCAGTTCACTAAACAAGATTGCCAATGCCCTGTAGAAGAATCTGCACAAAAAAATCCACTCTCGAGATGATGTTGACCTCTCCCATTATCGCTATGTGGCGATTTGCTTCTAGGATGTAATAGTCGTCGAAAAACACGTCGCACATTACTTATTATTTATTTTGACCACGATTTATCTGGTAAATGGTCATTAATTTTCTGTAATTTTTCACCACTAAGCTCAGGCAAACAAACGCCTTACTACGTACTTACTGAGTATAGAGAAAGTATGTGTTTTGGGTCCCTCGTAACGAAAATCGATAAATCTTGCCCCTGAGTGTAGTAAATTTCTTCCTCTAACATGTGTAATCAGAATTCACGTTTTGTTGGTCCTTGATGCCGAAACTCGATCGAAATAATGCGATAAAGTTTGCGATATTTTAGCGAGGGCGAAAAAATCCTTTCTTCGGAGGGGAAGTAAAGCCGGCTGTCCCATGTTAGTAGATTTACTACATGATCCTCAAGCCTAAATGATGCCTCTGAGCTGAATTCAAATCGCCTTTTTCGTCGCCCAAGTAATACCTTCTTTCTCCCATGGTTGGTGAAAGGAGCATAGCGAAATTTACCTGGTCACACGGAAGAGCAGGTCGCATGGCCTGAGTTTCGCACGTTCAATTCAATTCAATTCAATATAGTACATGTGTGCAGTTGTAGCGCGAGTTTCCTCTCGTCGGTGTCCCAACTGAAACCGCCGCTTTTCCTCCCACGTTCTTCAATCGACCCTTCCCCGGCGACCGTTGGGACGTGCCTGAGCTTCGCTTCCCGCCGCGTTCCGCGCAACATTGCGCAATGGCCCCGGGCGAGCAACAGGTTGCTGCCTGCTCAGACGCGCGCCGCAGCGCCCAGAGGTGGCGAGGCGAGGCCGGCGACGGGCGCCTGCTTTCTTCCTCAAACGCAGCGGGCGGAGGCTGCTCTGCACCGGTGAGGAACGGCGGCGACGCGCGACGTTGACCAATGCAGACGCGGTCCCTAGCGGACGCTCGTTCTCACGATATCGCCATTCCTCTCTTGGAGACGAGGGGCAAGCGGTGGGAGAACCCAACATCCAATTTTTTCAACTAAATCCAGGCCAGTTTTATTCCATATTATTTTGTAAAGGCACTTCCAGTAAAACATTATAGCGATGATATTTATTCGTTATATAACATTCAAACTGTGAAACGATAACATGGTGTACACAAACCTGCTTTGCTGTTCTTCATTAGTCTATTAAGAGGTGGTGCAAGAGAATGGCACAGACTTTCTCGAACTAATTAATTTCCTAATGTCTTTATGTGTGATGGCTTTTCGATATAGTCCCATCCATCCTCTTCCCTGCAGCTACCTCTCGGCACCTAAAACATTTTTTTTTCAGGTTTTCTCAGTTTTTCGGGTCCCTAATAGAAGAACTGAAATATGTATTTAAGAATATAATATAAGAGAAAACCCTGGTCGTGTACTCAAATTTTCGTTGAAAGAATGGTAAAACGATGTTTGTGAAAATATGGTTTGATAATTTCGAAAATACGCAATTTTAAAATAAATTTAAGTAACTTTGAATTTTCGGGAAACTTCACAAGACATCATTTGAAGCATTTGTCTTTACAAATACAATAAAGTATTTTTAAAAAACGGAACGTAAATATTGACGACGTGGAAGATACTTAAAACATTACATTTATTTAGTTTTTGAAAAATGAAAGTACTTCAAAATTGCATTTGTGTCATTACATTCCAGGGCTTTAGGCACCATCCGTACAAAAGTTTGAAGAAAAAAAGGGGTTTTTGAGAAAACTGTTTTAATATTGCTCATTCATATATCACTCAAAATGAGGCAAAATGTAGTAATGTTTTCAAAAAATATTCATGATATTAATTAAAGAATTGATTGTAGAAAATAAATTTAATTTGAAGAAAAAAGCTTTATCTCCAAAAATGAACTTCAACGAGGGAGTCCAAAAATTTTTAAATTTTGCAATTTTTGAAAAGTTTGAGTCAACATGAAAATCGGACCTACACCATTTTTATGACTGTATTTCACTCTATTACTAGAATAAAGTTAAAGAAAAAAAACGGAGATCCGCCAGATAGGCATGTTTGGGATAATTTTGAAAATGTCTCATAGGTTTCATGGAAAATCGCAGGGTTTCGAGCCAGTCAAGATCGATCGGGGAATATTCGTTTTGGGGAAATTGCTACGAAAAGTTCAGGCGCAAGTGTTGGCCATACGCGACAGTCGGACAAACTGACGGATGTTATGCCATGAACTAATTTTTCGGTATAAGGACCCACAAAAGTGAGTACACAGCGTGTTAAGAGAAAGCAATTTACTACACATTGGATTGAGATGCATCCTACTTTTCGGTTTCAAGGCCCACAATTTTCCCCAAGTTTTTCTGTCGAAATTCACCAGTTTTTGCCGCAGCATTACATAACTTGTCTATATTGGGTATATTACTCCATATATACATATGTATACGAGATTATAGAGAAGAAAAGAAAAAGTGCGTGATATTATGAGGTCCCAACCGGAAGGTAGGGCTACCTTCACAAGCCAGCATTTTTATATCGAACGAAGAGGAGCAATATGCACATTTCCTCCCACCACTTCTGCTCTAACCATCTCAGTAGACATCGCCTTTTATGATGATCTTCATTTCGAAGTTTTTGTGAGAACGTTATTGAATTCATGAATAGCTGCTACATAACTTGATCCTTTTTTTTAATAAACCACGTGCCCCTTTAATAAATCATTTTAAAAGAATATGACTCAAACTGACCCCAACCGGCTCTATTTATTTGTATCTGCCAGAGACCTCCATAATTTAGACACAGTGGTCATCCAGAGAAAGCAATGAAGTTTCGATAACACGGGTGCCGTTCAAATTACCAGCTAGCTGCCTGAAGGGATAAAGAAGATGGTGCATGTCATATGACTACTTTTTATACAAGAACAATGAAGCCCAAGAAGGAAATAAGTTGTCAGCAAATAGTATTAATCTCAAATCCATTCAGTAAATATTCTTACGCTGCTGTCAATCTGAGAATAATATTTTGGATTATCCTTTTTTCTTTTCACAAACTACAAACATTATTATTTTATCGTCTCTAAACAGTTTTTGCGAGGTTTCAAACCGATCACAGTTATTTTTCACGAAATATTTGCTGGAACCGAAAAGAATGAAACGGTTACGTTTTCTGGTTTAAAAGAATCTTATAATTTCATTTATTTTCTTATGCTGGGTTCACATGTTTCGGCAAGTGTCTCTTTGTGTAAAGAAATAATGTCTGAGTTCTTCAGAGCATACACTTTGTTATTATTTCTTTATATTAAATTACCGTGGTTTTTATCCTAGAAGGGTAAATCGTTGGAAAAGCCAAAAACTTCATTACATCGAAGTTCTATGGCATAATTGTTAATTTCATAATTATTTCCTATACTTACAATTTAGGAAAGCCGTTTGGAATCTTTTCAAAATCAAACTCGAAAACCCGAAATCAGAAAAGCATAATGTTGTTAGCAAAACCTGAAACCGCAACCTAAACAGAAAAAAAAAAATTATAAACCGAAGTCAAATCAGGAACTATTCGAAAAATGTTAAATGCCTTGTGTTTTTGTTCACCAAGACAGGTAGCCATGTACTAAACTCCTCGGACAGTGTTCTCTGACATAATACCGTCGAATCCCATGTGAAGGCATCCAAGGCGCCAACTATCGCAGTTCGCACGCTCAAACGTAATCAAAACGTGAAGATGAGAACTAGCCTCGTCCTTCGCGAGCAGCGGGGTCCCTGTCGCATTCCGTCCTCTCTGGAATGTATCGACCAGGAGCCCCACCGCGCCGCGCGGCGACGGCGGGGGCCGCCGAGGGAACACGTGAGCGCTCGGCCCAAGTGGCGGAGGGGGGGGGGGCGCTCCGGAATGTGAGCTTCATCGTGCACCGGGAGCGGTAGTTCAGTGCATCAACTGATGTCACTGCAGCTCCTCTGACCGGGAGGTCATAGGTTCGGACTCCCACAGCGGCAGGATTTTCGACACCAGCTTTTCAGCTAGATCGAATTCAGTCGCTGTCTGGAGGAGAATTCTAACGGCCGGCTGCTCTGATCGGTAGTTTTCCGTGGTTTCTCCGATCAACTGCAGGCGAATGCCGGAACAGTACCCTAACAAACGGGCCTAGGACCGCGCGCGATCTGTCCTTCCTCTTCCTTGTCCTATCCTCTCCCTTTACACACACACTTACACTAACATTCACTACACTATCACATATTCCGGGACACCGGTCGGGAGCTTAGAACTTGTCCCGGCTGTGGCGGTGCCCCGTTGGTGGGAGAGTCCTGGTTAGGGGGAAACCCCACTAGCCGACGGTAGGTCGGCGCCGGATCTCGCCATCCAGCGGGGGAAGATCACCGCCATCTCCCGAGAAAAACATGCCCTACACTAACGGTACTAATGACCAAAGCAGTTGACGCGCCCGGAAACACGAAAAAATCAACCAATCAATCTTAATCGTGGAATGCGGGCGGGCGCGCCACACCGCGTGCCGCGCGATGCTTACCGTCTCATCCGCTCGGCGGCGGCGACCAAATCACTCTCGCTTTCCGAGTGTCCTCTTTGGAACTCCCCCTACGCCGCTCGGAAAAGAAGGAGCAGCGCCTAGCTGACTGACGAGCCAGACCACCATCAGACTAATGAGAGGCAGAGGAGATAGAATGAAATTGGAACACGAATTCTATCGATCCATTAAATTCACAATGTATCTGAAAAATGAAATAATTTAAAGAGATTCGAAGTTCTCACTTGCAATAATTCGAGGATTTCCAATCTTCAATTTTTTTTTTTTTTTTTTTTAATTTAGACGTTTTTGTTTCTTTAACACATTTATTAATTTTAGATGGATTACATCATTCGGTGCAATTACTTTACAGATGTATTTTCAGACTTATTGTAAGTAAAATATCTAAGCTAACTTAATCTATACATTGAAGATGATACTATAGGGGAGAACCTCGGGGTTAAGAATCATGGTTGGCTAAAATTTTGACGAAGGCTACAAAAGGAAATCTATTCTTTATTCGGGTGTGGATTGGATTTTTCGGTAGTTTGTAATGGAATGCTGCTGGTATATCTGTTAGGTTTTGGTAGAAGTTGTGTGGTATTTGTGCGATTTGGTTTATTATTATATTGATGTTTAATTCTGAATGAAGTTGTTTGTTACTAATGAACCAAGGGGCATTTGTGATTAATCTTAAAAAATTATTTTGCATTACTTGAATTTTATTGACATTTGTGGGGGCTGCGTTTGTCCATATTGGGCATGCATAAAGCAGTAGTGGTCTGATTATAGTTTTGTATATTGTTGTACTGATTGTGTATGACAGGGATTTGTATTTGTTGATTAGTGGCTGAGGTTGGAATAATTTATTTCTTGCTTGTTTAATTTTGATATCGATGTGGGTTTTCCAGGTTAGTTTTGTGTCCAGAAGAAGTCCTAAGTATTTTATGGGTTGTGATGGTAAAGGGGAAATGTAGACGTCTTCAAATGTATCCAAGATATTATCGATATATCGACGACCCAGCTCCAAAAGGCAAATTTTCAAAATTCTAAGTTTTGGGATATTGTTGTTTTAAAGTTTAATAATGCTCTGATAATGTCCATTTACATAACTGGAGTTGAAATATATAGCACAACAGTACAAAATTAATAATAGATTTCAAATTCAAGTGCTGTGACTGACATTTTCAGAGTGATAGGGGATATTAATATATCCAAAATGGAAATATTATCTCAAAACGTAGAACTTGGAGTTGATGGCTTTTGAAACTGACCGTCGACATAGCCATAAATAGCTAGGATACAATTGAAGACAGATGTCTACATTTCAAAAATATTGAAGATACTGTAAATTCTCGAATCATCTAAAGTGATTCGAATCTCTTTAAACGACCATTGAGTCCAACCAAACCAAAACGTTGAGTTTTGCAAAGCAAATAGGAATATGTGACATGAAGATTACCAAGATAAAAGAAGATGGAACTGCGGACGCATGACTCTAAATGATGTAGTTCCGCTCACAGTATTCTTACACGTACTACTATTGTATACAAGGAAAAATTGAAGACGCTTGCGAGTCATGATCAATAATATTGAGATGACAGCTCGATCGAAATTGTTTCCAATTTTCTCTTCTCATATACTGCTTTCCTGAACACTCAAACCGGGAGAGATGGCTCAAGGCATCAAATGATATCACTGAAGTCCTCTGTACGGGAGGTCCTAGGTAGAGTCCCGATGGTGGCAGGACTCGCTTGTCAGCTAGGTCGAATTCAGTCGCTGTCTGGAGGCGAATTCTATCAGCCAGCTGCTCTGGTAGTTTTGTAGTTTCTCCGATCAATACCACGCGAATGTCGGAGCAGTATCCAAATAGACGGGCCACGAACCGCGCGATCTTTCCTACCCCTTCCATGTCCTATCCTCACCTCCTCTCTGTCCTTACACACACACTAACATGAACTACACCACCACACATGCCGGGAGACCGGTAGGGAGGTTAGAGCTTGTTCTGGGTGGGGCGATGGCCCTAGAGGGGATATCTGGTTGAGGAAAATCACTCTAGCCGACGGTAGGTCGGCGCAGGATCTCGTCAGCGGGGGAAGACCTCCGCCACCTCCCGAGCAAAAACACACTACACTTACATGTTTAAAGAACATAGTAGTTGACCCGCGCGGAATTATTGTCAATCAATCAATCTTAACAATCAATGTCCTCAACAGAGATTGAGAATACAGTTATGTTTTATTGGGTTTTCAAAAAATTACTTCAAAAGGAGATAACACCACATGTCACAAGAAATTAATGACTATCTCATTGAAATTGAAAACCGAGAAGCCGAAAATCCTTCAAAGTGAGGGTGAAACTACAAAACGTAAATTGCTCCCGAACACTTCGCGGAAGGCGAATATCATTTATGGTCTCGGGAATTCCAAGAGCAATTGGTGTCTTGAGACGGCGCTAAGCAACCGACCCAGGGAAAATCCTGAGCTGCAACCGGTTCTCCAGAGCTGGAAAGCCAGTAACTGCTACCTGCAAAATTCCAAGAAGTAATTCATACATTCATAGAAACGGTGAAAATTCTTAAAAACAACATGATGGCAAAATTATTGCATGGTTTTATGAATGAAACATTTGCATCAAAACGATATTTTTCTTTGTCGCATCAAGTAAATTATTGGGGCCATAACAGCACATAATTTCTCGCATTAATTGTAATTTTGGCAATTTTCGAAAATCCAGAGAGGTCAAAGGAAATTGAAGTTTTTTTACAAATTTCGCACTATAAGAGAAAAAAAATTAAGAAAAATTTTAGTCATTTTTAAGAAGAGCTTGTTTATAAAATCGCCTTTTTTACGCAAAATTACGCGAAAACAACCAATATTTTAAAAAATGTACTCGACTTCAATTAAATATCTAATTATGAAGAATATTTTTCATGTAGAAAAAAATCTCTATCTTCAATATTGTAACTAGGAAGACGCCGAACAAACTTTTAACTTGTCAAATTTCGGAAATTTAAGGAATTCAACGAAAATCGGATATGAGGCTGTTTTATGAGCGTTTTTTGCTTTATCTGATAAGAAAATTAAATGCAAAAATGTTGAGCCGTTTTTGATAAAAAATTAAAAATGTAGTTGAGGCTTTGTGTAAAGTACCACCAAAACCAAAATATCCGTTTCAAATTTAAGGTGCCACGATATTCTTATCACCCAGATTGATCGCATGAATTTCTCTTTCAATAAAAGGGACCTGCAATACGAATTCTTTGTCTACAAATCGCCGTTTTTTGCGGCAGCATTACGTTACTATCTCTTTACTATGTAAGTAATATGTGGAAAAGTAAAACTGTTGTAAATGCAATTTTTAATTCGGTCAAAAGGGGAAGGCTAATCTTACGTATTTAATACGTATTTAACTAAATAATGCTTTTAATTAAAGCGATCGTTTACAATGTTCACTGTTTAGGTCTCATTGGTCATATTCAGTTTCCATAAATCATTATTCTGGAAATATATATTTCCTTAAAAAAATGACAGAAGTCAAAGCGTTATAACTGTTTATTTTAATCAACATTTAATTAACAAAATTTCCATCAACATTGGATGCGTTGAATGCCATGAAGTCACTTACCAGAATGCACACTTTGCAGTCGTCTAAACATCCGTTATCAACAGCCTGTTCGAAAGCCTCGAAGAGGTCCTACATTTATTTATGTTAAATAATCGAATCTGGATAACTGCTTCTCTAGAGTCCTTGGTATTTATTTTGTATAGAAGTTGCTGGTGTTGGCATATCTACATTTCGAATTATATGTATATAAACTAAAATGTTACTGATTTATGTCGATGTAAGTCAGTTACGTAAGTAAGCTATCTTTAACTTTTTTCAAGACATGTAGTATTTGCAGTAGGGCGGAACGATTCTCTTTGAAGAAGGCAAACAGCACCAAAACGAGATGGGTGTGTTACTCAAAAGTATAAAAATAATAAAATACTGACACAGGAAACTCATTCCATATTTACAAAACGGGATGTCTGATACGACAGTTGTAGGGCAATTTATAAATTCCAAGCTTCGTCGATTTGAAGGTTCTCGTACATCACCAAAGTGAAGCTGGTGAGGGTTATTACTAGAAAAACAAAACTAAACAAATTTATCAAAAAGGAATGCGCATTTGAAATGCAAGCCCACTTCAGATTCAAGAAGATAAAAAAAACAGATAGGTCATCCATTCAGTGAAAAGTAATAGCACAAGTTTGAGCCTCGAAGATAGCAACAATATAGAGAACCATACAATTTAACAGATACCTCGACCTGATATTCCGACCGACGGAATAAACATTCAACGAAAAAAGGATCGGTTCATAGGAACAGAATGCAACCTTTCAGAGAAATTTGAGACAGACTACCAGGTAGCATCCACGAAAAGTGTTAGCTACCATGTGTGTGTTGAAAAAAAAGAGAAACGTCCCCGAGAAATTTCAGCTAATGTGAGGTTCGGAAGCAAGCAACAATTGATCTGGCGCCCTTTTTCCTTCCGTTCTCCCCTGCCGTTTCACCTGACGGGCGTCCCCAAACTCCCGCCGGATCGGCGCGCGGGGTGGGGTGAGGTTGGGGTGGAGCGGGAGGAGGAGGCGGCCGGGGGCGGCGCGGCGCCTTCCCGGAGGCGGGGGCTGCGGCGGCGACGGCCGCGGCGGGGGCGGATTGCAGTCGGTCACGCGACACTCGAATCAATCGAGGGCCGGCGGGGCGGGGCGGGGCGAGGCGAAGCCAAGGGCTCGCTCGCCCTTGGGGAAGGGGGGGGGAAGGAGGAAGGGAGGGACCGTGCAGTCGGGCGGTCGATCACGTCGCCGCATATCCCCCAATCTCCTGTTCCACATTCTCAGAAACGCCCGCCGCTCGCGCATGACTAATCTTCCACGAATCGAACCCCTTCGGTTATCAAAACTTTCGCCGGAGGAAAATTCCTCTCTTCGACGACCCTTATTGCGGAACAAAGACGCGAAAGGCGTTTGTCAACACGGAAGTTTCTGTTAGTTCCTAAATGTGTGATTTTAGTCATCTAAATGAGTCACTATAAACGAATAGCATACATAGTTTTCGTCAATCCAGCATACACAGTATTAGTGTTATGGGGGTTATATTGTATCTTGTATAGATATTTCTTTTTCAGCGTTGTTCAGCAGAAAACAAAACTGTACACTAAGTTGACTCTTCAAAGACGTATCCTACAATTAATAGTTTTCTTGTAAGAATTATCAAAACAAACTTGCATTTCTGTGTTTAAGAGCTCGTAGTACTTTTACATAACATTTTGTTTCTTTCTTTTCGTATTCAAAACAATCCTTCGAAGTGAATGACCTCATCCAAGGGTATTGTTCTTGTATGAGTCACCACTGGGAAAGCCCATTCATAATTGGTGTGTGCTGATATCACAAGCGATAGGACGTTTTGCGATTGAGGAAGGTCGCCAGAGTCTCTAATTGATATACTGTGTGTTTCTAATGTATTCTGACATGCCACTTCCATTTGTGCAGAACGAAATGAAATCGTTGAAGGTATTGTTGTTTGATGATCGCTGTCCCGGCTCATTGCAAGCGATGATTGTAACCGATGGGAGTGAGTTAAGCGAATCAATTCAAGGAAGACTGTGCATTGAAAGGAGAAAAATGGGATTATTCAAGTGTCATACCGGCACTGATCTAAGAATTTAATCTCTGGGGTCTTGTTCAATGGAATATAATTGCTTATCAAGGTCAATTGATTGTGATGTGAAACTTAGAGTAAACTAAATTGAAAGGTAATTTTGATCATCATTTAAAAATTATTTTCTCGACGTCTGTAAAGCTTTTTACTTGTACATTCTAAATTTAAAATAAAATGTATCTAAATGTATCATTACACAATGAGTGTTTTCTCATTCCGCTTTCTTCGTTCTTTTTTATATTTGCTTCATTTTGCCGGATACATGGTTCCTCTATAAGTTTGCAGCATTTGTTTTTAAATGGAAGCATTTCTTGCATCTGCAGCCAAAAAGGTAAATGTTCTTTATCATTGAGTAGTTTTTGACATTAATATTTCATCGAAAATACCTACAGATTTAGATTGTCATATTTGCCAGTGAATAAAACCACCTCATTCTTAAAGAAAACTTGGCAAAGGAGAAGTCTAAATTAAACATCTGGAAACAATCTTTAATTAATTAATAGGATTATCTGGCGTATAACATATTTTAAACAAATATTAAATACTGTGTCTTCTACGCCCGTGAATACGGTATTCTAATTTCACTTTTGCATCTAACTTGCCATCGGACTGAATCACGCGTTTAAAGAAAAGGAAATATTAAGGTATATTCTGAATGTACCAAATGACCGTGAAAAAAGTAAAATGATTTGAGAAGCTAGATGACTCGATTTTTTTAGTTTTATAGCCACTAGCATTTCTCAGAGGTTGCGCCTCTTGCCTGATTTCATCTGAAAATCAATATCTTGTCAATTTTTTGGCGTATGGTTTCTACCATACGCCAAGTTTTGCGGAATTTTCGGCGATTTGTTCTTCATGAAAGAAACTAATAGAATACAGCTTAGACAATCTTGTACCGCTGACCAAGCTACATTCAAATCTTGCTCTCCAATTTGCCAATGAGAGATTCATATCTGTTGCATCCGTTTTCTAATATCCAATTTTCGATTTGTATTCTGGAGACTACAAATTCTCCTCAAACCATCCATTTCGCCTGCTCAGGGCATGGGTTTCTGGAGTTCTGCCAATATTCAGCTCTCTCTCCCATATGTTTTTCAGTTATTTCATTTGTTTTTTTCGTGTATTTGCTTTGCTTATAATAAGCTTAGCTAGACTGCGTGAACTACGAGAGACATCGGATGGGGAAGCAAGGGTTCAATGATCGTTCTTCGCCGTTCCCCAGTGGCCGGTGGCGGCTGCAATGTCCAAAGCGCGAGGGGCGTCTTGGCCCGCCGTCGCCACCTTGACCTCGCCGGACGCAAATCCCGCCGCTAAAATCAATGCTCCCGGCGCGGCGCGGCGCGGCGCGGGCGCTGCCAAGGCGCGGGGGAGGCCGCGAGGCCTGCGCCCAGGGCATCGAACTGCGCCCGAGTCTCCGCCGCACCCCAAGCAGAGCTAATCTGTTGCCCGTCAAGCTCTCCCAACGAGGGATGGCAAAAGAAAAAAGGTTTTAAAACATCGATATTTTCGAACAGAAACATCGATGTTATATAATCCATATGTTGCTTTTGATGTTTTTTATTTTCGAACAGAAACATCGATGTTATATAATCCATATTTTGCTTTTGATGTTTTTTTTTCAGATCGATGTATTTGTGTAGAAACATCGAAGTTAAACAAATTATCATGATATAAATAAAATTTCCAGTATCTGTTTTTGTGGATAGTTCGCAATCAACAGTCATTGACAACTGTCACTCTTGTCGATCCCTAAACGAAACGAAACCGTTTGCTTTTCGCAACCTTTCTCCAGTGTTACTACCTTTTTTCATAATTTTTTACATGGTAATATCGTTAAACTAAATTCTGAACTTTGACTACATGGAACATTGATTAGAAAATGAAGAAGACTGATAAATTTAAGGCTGAATATACTTTAAAGTAATATTGATGTGGTATGTATCTCATTAGAATCAGGACATTTTATTTCGAAATGTTTCTTCAAATTTCAAACAAACAATATTTTGAACATCGATGTTTTAAATTTGAAGTAACATTTCGAAATAAAATGATGAAAACAAGTATCGATGTATTGACGTTTTGCTAAAATTTGCTAGCACTACTCTCAACGTCTTGCCCTCACATAGCTTCTTTGATGAGTGTGCTCGCTTTCCATGTCACGATTCCAGGTTCGATTCCCGGTCGGGCAAGTTTACATTGTGCATTTTCCTTGCAATGTCCCAGTATATGTTGCTGTATGACGAGGAGAAAAGTCACTTCTCAGGTTGAGAAGACCAGAGCACGGCGTAGGGATGCCACCACACGTACACTGTAACCCATGGCCGCAAGGTCGGAACGCCGCACAGTGTGTAATTTTGGCCATCTAGCAGGAAAAAATTAAATTTTCGACTGTATTGAAACAGTAAAATTGTTAGGTTTCTGTGTAGTAGTATGTTCCAGCTATGTGGGAACGTTGTTAGTTTTCTCTGAAGATCACAATGAACCCCGTGGTGCATGTTGAAACACGTCCATCGCCGCTCCGGCAAGACTCAGCTCGAATGACCTTTTCAGTACGCAAAGTTCCCTTGGTCGTGATATACCTCTTGACTGATTCTGTGATTTGTGTGCCAACCAGAAGTAATTTTCATAGTTTTACGATCATTTTTATGTGAATGTTATTTAGTTATTGACTTTTGTTGTGCCTAAAAACGTTAATCGAAAAGGTGAGTGATTTATATTAAATGTATTGCACGTTCTCTAAATTCACTTAGAGTTTTAGTGTATTATACACCATTATACACCTTTCTGGCCATATACATTTTAAAACTAGTACTTTTAGGTTCTTGATCGTGAAAAGACTAGCTGCTTATATCTGCTTATCTGACGAATATAATTTTTTTTAGAGAATGGCTCCTCCAGTTACCCGTATGTCGTTATTTGATACATGGGTAAAAAATCAATTGTTGAAAAATTTGAAGGTGTATTAACTGTTTTTTGCGTGAATTAGGTATTATAGAACCTGAAAAGGCATTGTTGGATAAAATTAAGCCATATGCTAGATTTGTAAAAAAATTGAAACCAGATGGCAAAAATCCGTGAGAAGTAAAGAACAGTTCCTAAAATACAATTCGTCCTGGCTGCAAGAAACCCTTTCACTTCCTGATTATATTTTAGAGGCAGTCCCAGGCCCATCGAAAATTAATGTAAAATTAATAGAGCTGGAAGACCTAGTAAGCCTTTCAAAAGCTGTGGGAATAAAGCTAAAGCCCTAAAATTGAAACCTCTTTTGGATACTACTAGTTCAGAAGAATTATCCATGGCCACTGAAATGAAACTAAGGAAGGATGGCAAAAGAGATTCGGCAGCTATAGTTAAGGAGCTCTCTGAAGCCCCCCAACAGGGGAATTACAATTAAGAAAGCCCGAAGATCCATTCTTCAAAAGCCGCCATCATTGTCAGTTGATCACGCACTTGCTTTGATGGTGGATACCAATCTTTCAACCCGCCAGTATGTTCTCACACGCCAACAAGCAAAAGACACAAATTGTTTTTCTATCCCCTATCATAAAGTGAAGGAAGGAAACTGTTATGCTATCCAGCGGAAATTACAGTTACTTAAAAATCGGCTGAAATTCTCCTTCAAGCATTGATTGACCATACCGTGCACGGACATTTAAAATTCAAAAAGTGACAGAATGTACATTCGCTTCAAACTACATCTTTTGACATTATAATCAAGTGGGGATGTGATAAGTCTGAACAAAACAGATATAAACAAAAATTTCTGATGAACAAGACTGACGAAAGTTTATTTAGTATTTCAATGGTCCAGATAAAAATTTACAATGGAGCTGATGAGATTGAAATTATTGTTCGGGAAAATCCAGCACCTTTTCAACAAGATTTTGCAGACCAATTAAATTCATTTTGCCAAAGAAACTGTAGATTTAATAACTTCGAAGTTGGGAAAATAGAGCAGCAAGTGAGAGACCTTGAACCGTTGATTCATTTCGATCTTAGGGGCTAAACCTGCAACTGTACCCAAAAAAGTGAAACCTGAACTCTTAATGTTATGAAAATAAAGGAATGAGGCAAAAGAAATATACTCAGAAGAATCATCAACAGAAGAATACGCGAGTAGTGATTCAAACTAATTTCTGAGTATTTTGTACATTCCTCTTATTTTATTTTTTGTTATAATGTTTACATTTTCGACTTTTTATTCTTGTATACTTTCATTTTATTGTTCTTGCAGAGTATGTTTTGTAAAATTCAAATATTATGTCCCATAATATTCAACAAATGCAATGTTTGACAAACGTATACTCTCATGAAGGCTAATACAATTATTCAAATTTCCTAAATATTTTAAAAAATATTTCGTAAAAATTCAAGTTCTACAAGCAAATTTGTACATTGTTTACACAACAGACTTCCAAAACTAGGAGAAATTCATTTCGAAGGAGTTATTAATTTTTCTTCCTAGATCGTCAAAATTACACACTGTGCGCGCGCGCCACTGGAAGGCCGAGGCTTGGCCAGAGGCTATTGAGCGACAGTACAAACATATATACTCCCAACATCTTGAGCTCTGCATCAACCGCCATAGACCGATTCTCCGCAAGGAAGTGTTCTCGGTGATAGACTGGAAGGAGCAAGGAGTAAATTCGAGATTCTCACTCGGACAAGTCGCCGATACTAAGAGAAAACGATATAATTCACTTTTTCACTGCGCAATTAGGAAACTTGATCTAATAAACTGAGCTTTAAGTGAAACGTTGATCAACTTCATCAGATCAGAAACTGCGGAATTTGCATTAGATAATAAATATTCTCTTCACCTGAAAGTAAGTAAAAAGTAGATTGTACTAGATTTACTACCAGAAGAAGAATTATGTAACTACAATACTATGGGGTTGAGGATAATTATGAGTGCAGAATACATTTTGGCAGTTTTTTGATTTCCCTATAGCAAAACGCCGCAAAATGAAGGAGTTTTTCAAAATCTGATGATGACAGTTACTATTCTGTTTGGACAGTCCCCCCACCTTGCTCGATTCCACCCTTCACCATCGCACCCGCCCAGCTCCACACTGTCACTCATCCACCCTGCCCCGCCTCGCCTTGCCTCGCTCTATGCCACTTGTTTCCACCGAGTCTTTTTGAAAATATTCCTGAAAACCTCAAAAGTACACACTTATATTTACTTTAGAGGGCAGGAAATGAAGAATTTTACGAAATCTCATGTGAGCCGTATTTTTCTCGTGCACCAACCGTTGATTATAAGGAGCAACTAGTTTTTATAAAAAAAATAACAGAAACACCGTGAGACAACTTAATACGTTAATCAACTTTGGTGAAGACCAACCACTGTTTGCTTTAAATCGGCCCCTCCCTCCGATTTTACTATAGCAGGCATATATAGCAGCTAAGTACTGTTTTAAAAGAAGATTTGAATCGATACAAGAAATGATCCCGCCCTGGGCTGAGCTTACGATGCTCAGCTAAATCAACACCAAGCATTCGGAATACCAAATCATGTTTATGTTTCTTTTTGGATCCTTACGTCTGTTGTTTACAATTCGCCATATAAGACAGTTAAGCTAAAAATGTTGAATTTAATGGATCCATTTTCGGAGCAGTGCCCATAAATAAAGATAGAAATAAAACTAATCTGTATAAAGCATAGTCAAATACTTCGTATAATAGAAAATAGTTTTCAGAAAAATATTGTCAAAAACTGACAAGTAAAATACTCTTCATTTCAGCGAAAACCCCATCAAAATTGGTTTAACCGTTCTCCAGTTCAGCCCACACAAACAGGCAGACAAACATTGTAAAACAATTGAATGGGATTGTATATCACGTAAATGACAATATAACATTAGAAAAATTTTACAATAGTAAACATTCCCAATTTATTTCTATACATTAAAAACAGCTATTAACAATAATAACCAATAAAGATCATGCACAGTGAGAGCAGTACACAAGAACGAACTAAATGCGGAATCTGATGGTAAAATGCAATACAACTGTAAAACAATACAAGTGTAACAATATTTCCTTAAGTGTATCAAGTCAGACGTTTTGCAGAGATGTTTCCCGAGTTAAGTGTGGCGGTATCTACTCGGCATCCGCTACGGTCATACGGATGTCTCTCTTATCTCTGAAGTGTGTTCAGATGGCACTATGGCACACTTGAACTTCGAGGACGGAGAATTCCTGGAATTTGATCTTAAGTTATTCGTTCCTGGAAATACACTTACATCCATCCTATTAATCTTATCTTGTTTCCTTAGGTTTTGGGCTTACTTCGAAATCGGAATAACTTAATAACATGAGCAAAGCTGCCGCACATGTTCTACAAACGCTCGCCCCCATACGCTAGACCAATTAAATGATTATTCGGTTCGAATTCTGATGACATGTCTCTTTTCATTGGCGCATTCTAGACGTAACTAACTTGTAAATGAATGTGTATCACGAAATATAGATGACAGAAATGAATATTTATTGTGTCATTTTTTGCCATTTTTCAATTGTTATGCTATTTTTCTGAACCCTTACATTATTTTTGTCATTTTTATGCATTTTGTTTCCTTTCGATGTTATTTGGTTAGTAAATTTTTCATGTATTGATAATGGCCACAAAAACAAAGTTTTTATTGTAGCATCAGTTGGTGACGAAATTCTCTAAGGTAGTGGCCTCTTTTTTCGATCTCTCAGAATTACAAAGATTTTCGGTAACTTCCTCGACTTTTCAAAACTGAAGATCAGAGCAAGAAACATAAGATCAGAGCAAAGGATTTCATGTCCTCCTAACATAAAGACTTTATATTAAATATAATTTTATATAAATAAATTTTATTTAAAATTGTATAATTCGTTGAATAAACAATCATATTCACACACTTTTTTAGTATTTTTTTAAATTAGTTTTTTCCCTTTATTTATAAGTCATTTCCCTCTTACTTTTAAGACATTTGTGGGTCATTTTCAAAGATTTTTTAGGTCATCAGGATCTGAGCCCTGATTATAAAAGATGTTTATTGTTATTATAAATGAACATAATCATGTAATGGAATTTTCGAGAATCTTTAAAATAATCAAAGTTGAAAGAAAAGGAGTCCCCACGCTTTGAAATCCTCCTATGCCGTTTTATATAAATCTGATCATTGCATAAACCTATCAGGCTTAATGAATATTCAATACACGCGGGAACAATCATGGATTGATTTATTAACAATCTACAATGGTGATTCATAAATGTTAATATTACTGGTGTTTTCAAAAAATTGAATAAATTTTATCGTCGATTTCTTTTTGTATAGGAAGAAATCTGTTTGAGCATATTACATAACATCTTACTTAAGCTTCTTCACTAGGTAGGTACTGATGTTTTTTGGCGAGCATTTCCTGGCAACAGTGCAAGCATATCGTATCATCATAAATAGTGAACAGAGTGGGTGTAATGTTTGCGTCACAGTAATAACTGCTTCACTGTCTTATGTCTTGACTGTGAAGTTGAAAGTTCATCGTCAAACGATAAAACTAGATTGTGCTAACATACGCCCCTCGTTTTTATAAACCGAGAAAGAAGAACTGCTGAGAGTAGACAAAATGTTGGGGCTACAAAAAAATACGCAGGCAACAGAAAACAATTACGAATAAGATCATGTTACTATTATATCATAAATATTTCTTAACGTGTCGTACCAGTGTTTGCAATATACTTTCATTCATTTTCAATTGCAGAAGATGCATGCGAAGAACGGTTTCTTCTAAAAATAATAACAATGAATAAGAATGAAGAAAAGCAATTCATTCGTTTAAATGTCCATAACGATTTGTAATTAAAATACCTTCTAAGAACTCGAACATTTATTTTAAAACTACATTTATTCCTCCTAGTTGAAACTAAATATAAACATCCGGAAGCAGCCTAAAAGGGTTAGTTTTCTCAAACTTTATTTAAGACCTTGACAATCTCTTTTCTTCAATATCGCACGTAATTCTTTCCTGTTTTTCGTAAAACCAAGTTACGTGTATTTGAACTCCTACTGCTTCTGATCTTTGAGTTTTTTTAATTTATCTCTCAATATTTCACAAGTTGAAAGAGTGAAAAACAAAAATTTTATGTTCGAAATGTTTTGGGGAACGATTTTTCCACACTGGACTAAAGGTGGTAGCACAATTTTAATTTCAGAATGCAACTCATTTCGCCTTTTAAAACATCGCAAGGTTGTTGAAAATCATTGGAAAATACAAGGTCAGATGGTCGTTTGCTCTGAATGTTAACGTCAATATTGTGGCTATAATCGCTGAGTCATTAAGGAAGAACCAAGAAAGGAAAAGCTCACTCTTACAATGTTTTCCTCATTTTTCTTCTTCGGCATACATCTTGCATATGGATCCTCCTATTTCGAATTTTGTTTTGCATCGCTTTCCTTCTGCTGATTGTTTTCTTGTCATTCACTTCCCTCTCAATAAAATTATTTATGTTGTGCAGGAATAACTAACGAAAAAATTTGGCGGGGGCAGATATTGCTTCTGTTTTTTGTAATTTGTTGGCAAAGCAACCTTGAAAATTTGCTCTTGAAGTAAAACGTTTTCGACTTACTAGCGAGAAAACGGGATAGGATAAGAAAATTATAAAATATTTAATACCTATATTAACACTTCAACAAGAAATCCTTCGCTTTAACTGTCATATCGACGTGTACTGAGTATACTTGGAAACATGTTTAAAACAAAATAATGAAACATTCATAAGAGTGACAACAACACATATAATCCAGTCCCTTGGATGTAAACAACACAAAACTCGTAAAAAGCAACATGCAGTAAACTAACAACACTCACAATTGCGACAATTACAAACAAAACGGATGTAAAATATACAAGGAAACTCATTAAATAAATACATTGTAAATAAGGAAATTATTCTGATTTCTCTCTTAACAGCAATGTGCATATAGTGTACATAAAATGGAGGTTATCTCGGGCTGTTGGCAGCATCTTTTGACTGTCACTGGTTGCGGAACGTTTCCCATCCTCGGATAAAACACGATCGTGTTTATTTAACACGGTATGTGAATTTGTATTATACTTGTTTTGCTCGGCATGCCAAGGACCGTGCCACGGACCTTTCCTCGTTCACCAACCAAACTAATAAGGAAAATACATTCAGGTAGAGAACACGTCAACATGCCAGGTGCAACACGGACAAATGAAACATATATGTAATATGTGAGTGTCCGAAGTTTTCTTAAAGGAGAGAAGGACATCCCTATCTTGCCCATGTTACTTTTATGATTTTTTAGGTACGCATATCTCAAAAACTAATTTACTTATAGGGTTGATTTTTTGAATATTTAATATTTAAACCTGTGTTAATGTAAATAAGCTAAAAAATCTCATATACAATCATTCCTTTTTGAACAAGAAGTTTTATTAAATTATGAAAAAAATTAAAGTTTTTTTTAGTTATAATATATTTTTTACATTTAAATTGCCAATTTTTTTTTGTAATTTTGTTGCTTGTTGAGACTCGACCAATAATGTAGATAGTGCTATAAAAACAGTAAGCATGTACTACTGTTTTTCCCGGGGATAAAGATTCCTAAAGTTAAAAAAACAAGAATTTGAGTAAATTGACTTTAAAGTTTCGGTGCTAAATTTTGCATACACTTAATCTCTCAGTGCATTCCGGTTCTATATTGTGGGTCATCTGGAACCTCTTAATTGTTTCCTTTCCTTTTAGCTTAATGATTCTTCTTCGATTTCTCTTTTAGGAGACGATTTATTTTATTATTTTTTCGCATTTGCACGTTGTTTAGAAATGGAAGATAAATTTGGTATTTTTTTCAATAGACATTCCCTATTATTTCATCATTACAGTTGGGTTTTATTTACACAACAATACTTTACTTCTATTACTATTTACTTATATTCCAATCTATATTCGCGCAGCTATTTACAACAATACAACTACAACAATGATATTATTTATATTCTTATTCACAACAATAGACGTTTTTAAACAAAGGGAACTCGCTACAGCAAACAATATCTCGAACTTTCAAAATCTAAAAAATAATATTTTCCCCCATTCCTCCAAGAGTTACGTCCATGATTAAATGCCATGGCTACTGCATAGTTCCATTAAATATTATTTTTAGCGACTAAAACCTTGTAAAACATGCATAAACTATATATCAGCATGTCCAGAAGACACAGAATAAAATAGCGCAAATTATGAAAAATCAATTTTTTCCCGATTTTTTCGTGTCCTTCTCCCCTTAAAAAATAGATGATCTGTCAACGAAGCTACCTCTTTCAATTTTGATATTAAAATCTCCAATGAATTCCCATACAGTTTTTAATAAAAAAAATTATTCCAGTTGTAGCAATAGTGGAGCGAGTTTTGTTACGGTTGGCGCTGTTTATAGCATCCAGTTTTCATTTCTTCCTTACTCTCTAATAGTCTTCTGAGCGTTCTCTTCTATTCATTGCCTCCACTACTTCTTTCCAGCATTTTTATTCCAACCTCTTTGCCTCCTTTGAATTGGATTTCACTTCTTTATTTCTTGAGCCCACTTATTAAAATTATAATAAAACTGTGCCTAAATACAATCTGTTCTCCTCGAGACTCTCAGAGATCAAAGGATATGAATCTGAAGACCAAGACTATTACTTAATGACTGCAATGTTCTGCGCGTACCCTGAACTCTTCATGAAATTTTAAAATTATTTCATTTTTTCATTTCTCGAAAAAAATATTAATCTCTCATATCTTTTTATTAATCCTTTTAGATAACGTTGACGGTGATTGATAAACTATTGTTATTTCGACTTACAGCAACCAAACAGTCCACTCTTAACGACTGATGACCATTAAGGACTTTAACAGTCCGTTAATAACAATCGAAACAAATCATTTGAAGCTACACACAACGTATGCGTACTCCCATATCAAAAGAAGTTATATCGTCTTTACTCATACATGATTTTTTCTTGCAAGATTAACTCGGTTTACAAACTCCAAGCGCGACTGTTATTTGAGGTATGTACCCTAATAACGTTAATAACTACAGCGTATTAGTGCAATGCGTAAGCATAAAACCATTGAACACAGACGGAAAAGAAACTCTGGGATCATTATGAATGCTTGCTGACGTGGGCGCGTGAGCAACCGCACTCCCCGCCCATTGCCATTCACTGCGCTTTGTTGCTTCGAGTTCCTGCATTAACGGCGCGCGATGCCCTCGCCGTGCAAGGCGCGCGCGATGCGCCGCGAGCGAGCCTTGTGCGGGGGCGGGGCGAGGGCGGGGCGGGGTGGCCTTGCAGCCGGCGGCGGCGGCGGGCGCCGCCGCGCGTGAAGCCACGCGCCGAAATAACCGCGCGCGGAGGCCGCGCCGCCCACGCCCCGTCCCGTCCGCCCGCCGCGCCGCGCCGCGCCGGCCTGCTCGCCCGTGCGCACACGCTCACGCTCGCCCACCCGCCCGCGGCTGCTCCTCCGCGGGGACGACTGGGGCAACGGCCGTCGCCGCCCGCCCCACGCCCAACGCCCGCTGACACCGGCGCTAAAATTACGCGCGCCGTGCACGCTGCAATGATGAGACGCAAGCCCGTTTTGTGATCAACTGCTATTCCTGCAACACGGCTTCCCACCGGCTTTCTTTTCTCTCGTCTTTTTCTCTATCCTTCGTTCTCCCCTCTCCCTCTCCCTCCTCTCCTCTCTCTCTCTCTCTCTCTCTCTCTCTCTCTCCGTTTACCTATCCTTCTTCTTACTCTCAAAATAACATAACAAATGATATACGAGCGTTGGAACAATAATGCTTATAATACTGGTCCACGCTGTCACTATTATGTTTTAAAATTGTCAAAATTTTCTGCTCTTCGAATCGTGATTAGAGAACAAAACATCAATCAGCTGAATTGATATATCTTCTTGGAGTAAAAATGGCACTCCCAAAAGTATAGCATGTCACTAGCATCGTCGTTTGCGGATTCACAAGGATGTGACAGTGGGTAAGTAGGAAAATTCTCCTAATTAAAGATGATACAAATTAATACGAAAATGAATTTGTAAAAAAAATAAATGGTTAATTTGAAATCTGATATTTTGGGTAAAAAATGTTTGGTACAAGAGGTAGCATACAACGATAAAATTAAATGTTTTGCATGAATATAGTAAGTTTAATCGTAGATTTACAAACTTTTTACACCATTCGATTTTTCATTGCTTTCACCGCCTGCTTCGGGGCACTACGGTAGTAAAAAAAACTATACCATTGTTCAGCACCATTTTCAGCTGTTTGGAGATTTAATTCTTGGAAATTTGGATAAAATTGGTTTAATTCGAAACAGAGCAACTCAGTTCAGAAGTAGGTAAGTTTTCGCAAATCTGCTTCGCTCTGTCATTTGTGAATTCTTCGAAGCAACCATCCAATCGACTGGAGCTCCAGCGTCGAGCTGCAGAGCTGAGATGCCTTTCGAAAGAGGCCAAACGCATTCGTCTTCACCCCACAGGGCCTCGGATGTCATTTGGCTCCGACGCGGCGCTCTCCGGAAGATTAAACGTTCGTTATTCGCTCTGCACTGTTCTCCTCGACATAATCTTGAGCATTGTACTGAAATATTTACTTTCCACAACTTCTCTTTCCATGATACAGCATATTTTTTACTTCAGCAAAAGTAATTTGGATACGAACAACAAACTCGCACTACGATCTTTTAACAATACTGACAATGAACAAAATAAAAGTGCCTCTAATTTTTCAGCGTTAATTCCTGAGACAATTAATTTATAATTTTTTAAATAACTATTTATCACAAGGGTTACGGACAAAGCAAAGGAACACTTCATTGTGTGTTACAGGAAACTGGAGGAATTCCTCCAAAATTTGTCGGTAACTGAGAAGAATTCCACAGAAGTGAGTATTTTGTAAACCCAAGCATTTAAATATTTCCCTTGTGGCGCAACCCTTATGGTTTTTCTCCTAAATACGAGTACAATTGTTATTTCAGAATAAATGAAAATATTTTCGGTTTGAAGATTATTTAAGCTGACATGCATAGCGGAGGTGGCTAACTCAGCGACTCAGCGCTTCGGTCAGAATGGTCGCGGGTTCGAGTGCCGACTTTGGAATGGTTGTTTGTCTCTTATCTCTCATGTATTTGCTGTTGCGGAGGGTCTCGCTTTATGCTGGCCCTAAGAAAAAAATATTTAAATTCAATTCAATATTGTGTTCTGTGCATTTTCACTTTTCTTGAAGCAATGCTACAAAGGCGTTGTCTTCAGGAACACACTAGGGGGCAAGTAAACCGGTAAGCAGACCACACAGCATGATTCTGCAGACATACAATAGGCGAAAATTCAAAGCTTCACATGGACTAACACACGTGGTATTTAAAGAAGTGGAGATCACATCGTGAATAAGATATTCATTTTCTGGAGTAATTTGCAGAGTCATGGCCTTTGTAAACTTTAACATATCTCCTTCCCATAGAGCTGCCTACTCTACACCCAAACTAGACTCGCAGCTCGCAGAACAAAATAACGAACAAATGACAGGAGATAAGCGTTCTTTGTATTAATTTTACGATTTTATTGATATATAGTGTTTGTACTATAAAACTGGTAAAAAAAAAATTGCAAGCTAGAGTTCATTACCTTTCATTTAAAGCAACAGTTCACAAAAGTTGGTTTCATAGAAAGCTCAAATTGCTTTCTAAACGAAAACCTTTAGTGTTTTAAATTTATGAAGGTAGTATTTTTGAAGCAAATTTTGAAATACCAGTAAATAAAGTAGAACAGCCCTCGGGTCATTTCATTTTTTTTCTGCTTCCTACGAGCTACAAGTTAGTGCCGGGTGAATCCGAAGGAGGACGCCGCGGAGAGGCAAAGTATAAATAAAAGGAGCGTCGCCGCGTTTTCTTTGGGGCGCGAGCTACAAGCGACGAGCGAGTTTCGCAGAAGAAACGGTCCCTCGTAACTCGGCGCGTCGCGCCGCGTCGACCGCTTTTCTTCTCGGCGCAGGCGGAGTTTTGCTGTGAGTGGGGCGGGGTGGGGCGGGGCGGGGAGGGGCGGGGCGGGGCAAGGCGGGGCGGGGCGGGGTGGGGTGGGAACGCGGAGAGCGTTGGGCGGTGGCCCGCCAAGTGACAGATGCAAGTGGTTGTGCGTGCGTATGCGCGGTTGAGGAAATCTAAATACAATCAGCCTCCACGCCAAAAATACAGGATCGTCTAGTGATTAATGAGAAAATAATTATCTACTACGAGGGAAAATTAAACATTTCAAAAAAGGTTCGGGTGCAGAACATGGTACTCGACTTAGAAACGTTTGCTAGATAAAAGCAAGTAAACATTTTTGGTGGAAAGGATTTAAATGGGGTACATAAAGATGACAAAAGCAGGGGGACGACTATGCGCCATAATTTGGACTCTTGAATCACAGCGCACGGACAGCGGAGGGAAAAAATGGAATTTTTAATACCACAAAAACGATCACTTCTACACCCGAGTTATTCATTTCTATTTGCAATACTTTTACTAGCTTAGCGTGGTGCCTCCGGCGTGTATTTTTGCGTTGAAATGTTTTATTTGAGCTTTGAAAGTTCATAATAAAAATAAATTTTAAACATATTACAGTTGCTCGGCTCGTCCATTTTCAGATAAAGCTACATGAGAAAGATCCGATGAAAAAACCTCTTTAAATTTTTTTCATTACAAAACGAGGTTTATCATCAAGTCTGATGAATCATTAGGCAACGATTCTTGTATATGCCAGAAGTAAGTCACGGCATTTCATCAATGTACTCATAGGTACATTGAAATCATCCAAAATACGTGTCTTTCTAAACTTCTTTTAGAATATTCTAGAAGGAATACGTTAAGAATTGTGCCAATCGATTTTCGTTATCAATAGGAACCTAATGGACTATTGATGACCTCTGTAAGTGCTATAAGTCACCCAAAAGGAGAGAAATTTCGTATAATCTTTTGGATAGATCCGCAAAAAATGATGAGTTCCCCACCAGGAGACCGCGAAGTGTCCAATGACACATTATCTGCCCCCTGTGTTTGGTTCGAAAGACCGGGTCTGACCGTGAATGACGGAATAGACGGACGAACGAACGAACGGACGCAGGTCGATAACTAAGTACGGATTCATTAGCATACAAAATACTTAACTGTTCATAAAGGTAACAAGTAGTTTCTCTTATTTCAGAAATATAAGTGACGATGCATATGAAAATCAGTGCCACATTTAATTGCTTTCAATACATACACAATTAGAATTCACAATTTTACGAGAAGAACTGTTTATCTAATTGGTATCTAACCTATTCATCTCTTTGTAAGCCCCATACTCCGTTGTAATGATGTTCTAGATCACTATATTATGTATTTCCTAGAAAAATCTTCAATCAGTAGGAAGATGCCACTCCACCAGCAGTGGGTCATGATCACCTTTTATCGCAATCGTTGTAGGCACGAGATCAACACTCGATAAACGAAATGTCGAGCCGTTCAGACCGAAGTGTGCTCCATAAGTAATCGTGTAACCGCATAAGAGCTTAGGGACGAGAAAACGTTCACTCAAAATGTTAATCTTCCCTTTTGGAGGGCCATTCCGCATGGTGGTGCTTGTGGTCGCGGTATGGTTTACGCTTCTGAAGTTAACATTAACCTTTTAAGTCAACACCTTCTCACACAATGCTCTTTGACTTCACATATTTTGATCAGATTGATTGATTTATTGATTTTTTCGTGTTTCCGGGCGTGTCAACTGCTCTGGTCATTATTCCCGTTAGTGTAGTGCATTTTTTCTCTCTTGGGAGAATGCAGTGATCTTCGCCCACTGGATGGCGAGATCCGGCGCCGACCTAGATACCGTCGGCTAGTGGGGCTCCCTAATCATGACTCTCCCACCAGCGGGGCGCCGCCCCAGCCGGGATAAGCTCTAACCCTCCCGACCGGTGTCCCGGCATGTGTGTTAGTGTAGAGCATGTTAGTGTAAGTGCGTGTGTAAGGGATGAGGATAAGAGCAAGGAAGAGGATGGACATATCGCGCGCGGTCCGTGGCCCGTTTGGCAGGGTACTGCTCCGGCACTCCTGGAGTTGATCGGAGAAACCACGGAGAACTACCGATCAGAGCGACTGAATTCGACCTCGCTGAAAAGCTAGTGCTGAAACTCCTGCCGCCGTGGGGAGTGGGAACCTAGGGCCTCCCGGTCGGAGGCGCTGCAGTGACATCACTTCATGCACTGAGCTACCGCTCCCGGTATATTTTGACCAGTTGCCACAAACCACACTCGTTTTCGAATTCGGTTCCAGGTCCCCAGGCGTAATAACGGGCGAGGGCCGTGACGCGTGCCTGCTCCTGCCGCGCCGGGCCTGCCGCGCCGGCGCGTCGGCCGAGCCTTTAAAACTCCGAGGGAAGCCGTACCGTGTGGCGCGTGCCGCGCCGGGCTGTGCCGTCGCGCCGTGCCGTGGCGCGCCGTGCCGTTGCGAGGAGCGAGCACAGCACAGGCGCAGGAACTGTATCTCATCTTCTTTATAAGATTCTACCAAAATGTATTTCCATTTCAGTTGGAAGGCCAAAGATATTCAAAACATACTGTTCGCAACTTTGAATACACACTTCTCGATTTTTTTCTTTCGTTTTACGTTTTATATCGTTTTTATGATTAGTACTCGGCAATTCTTCGCATTTGGAATTGTGTTAATGATCCTTCATTTGATTATATACATTATTGAACCACTGATCATTCATTTCCATTGTATAAATAATTTTTGGTATTATTGGGTTAAATTAAAATGAAAATGGAACCAGTAATATGTCGGTGTTTGCAATGTTGATCAAATGGTGAAGGATTTCCCTTCAATCAGATATATCTCTAGAATAATTGGATGAGAAGGAGCATGAGTGCGCTATTAACACAACGTAGCGTGTTAGTACATTATCGAGCAATCAAATTCAACTAGAAATCGAGCCATCGATTTTCGCTTAAGAACAAAGATCACTCTATCAAACAAAATAGGGTGACCAATCTCCCTCTATTGTGTTTCATTTGACTCATTAGGCGCAGACAAAAAATTACTCCGATATCTTCTTGAACAAAATATTTTAATCAACAAAATTTCATGTTCTCGTGAACTGTATTTCAAGACCTATTCGCAATTTTCTTTTTAATTTGATCTCGTTAGTTCCGAACGTTCCACCTCACTTTCGTTGGTCTCCTTACCCTTTCAGGAAAGGCTCAGCTAAGTTCTCAGAAAGAGTTTTTATCTGCCTCCGAACAGTCTCTTCTATTACGTATTACGTGTGTTTGAGCAGGTTGTTTGCATGGCATGTAGTCGCAGATTCGTACTGAGAAGAGGCGTGGTATGAATGAAATAGAGCTTCGAGAGCGAGATAAGGCGCGAAACGCGTGACGAAAGAGATTCTCTTTTCAACTGTTTCCGAGATCCAACTTCATTTCTCACACTCACTAACCGTTATCGACATTTCCTATATACTTCTTATACCATTGCATTTCAAGGGTTGGGTTCTGGAACCTGTTCCGGTATGCACTTCTTTCTGGGCCTCCCTACATTTCTTCTTCGTCTTTTTCTTCTTCTTCTTCTTCTTCTTCTTCTTCTTCTTCTGCATTTGTACTCCACTGCGAAAGCTGGTAGTCTGTTATCGGGTATTCTTCTTAGATGTTCACTCCATCTTTTCTGATTACTTTCCAGTTTCTCCAGCAGTGGTTCGACGCCCCAGTTTATTTATTTATCTATTTTTTCTTTATATCGAAGATGTTATAACCTAGAGTGCTTCTCAAAAATTTCATTTCTGTTGCCTGGATTTTAGAGTTACCTTTTTTGACGTCGCTCTTGCTTCATCTCCATACATTACTACTGGCACAGCTACTGTGTTGAAGAATTTTATTCTTCAACCTACATTCTTTGTACAATATTTAAATATGAATAATTCAGATCATCAATGGCGCTTTAAAAAAGATGGAAGATGATAGAAAAGTGAAAGGATGCAGAAATATTCCGCCTAAAAAGGCCAGGAATCTTGAGAATTTTCCGAAGTCTCTCCGTCCACAGTCAAATCTAACTGGAAACGATTTTGAAACACCAACGTTGAATGCTTTACCAATAAGTTCCACATACAAGTTACTCCCGTGCTCTGACCTTCTCAGATGAGAAGCTTAAAATTTGTAATCAGACAATTGATCGACCTAGCAATTTACTTTTCAAAGGGTAATTTCTACAGCCTGAAACAACAATGTGACACAATATATTTATTTAGAATTCAAATAATAATTTCAAACTATATTATAGAATTTCATTAAAATTAGAATCATTATTTAGGGAACAATTTTATACAAATCTATTAACAAAACGTAAATGTGACGAACGACCTGATTATTTGTGTGTTTTTGATGGTTATTGTGGTCAAGACGTTTTCACGAGCATAACATCTGCATCTCACGGTTATAAAATGTTATATGTTCGGTAATTACTGAAATGCATTTGTGAAGAAATTTGGCAGTAGGTCGGAGTGAGATATCTATTTTATGGATATTGCCTCTTAGGAATGGATTAAATACATAAATACGTGTTAGAACTCCCGCTAGGGCTCCCCCATGTGGCCCCCCAATAATTTTTAAACGAAATGATATATTAGTTGATAGATATTGAAGATAACTTAATGTTGACAATTTAAGTTGCGAAGACTTAAGTGCATTTCCGCAATCACTTCGAATGCATATGTTCGGTATATCAATACTATAAAGGTAGTTAGGTCCCATAGTTTGGTTATGCTTTGACCTACTTAATTTACACAGCTTTCACATATACCCAGCAGTCACACTGCTCACAGATCTCAAAACTAAGCCAGAAACGTACTTCTTGGAACTTTAAGATGTATTTCAGAGACTTTATTGCTGATATTTGATGATTTATAGAAGTCTAACAGTCAGCCATAATGAATTTAGAAAGCAGACGCTATTAAAGCTCTGCCAAGGAATATCAGTCAACGCTCCTATATGGAAATGAAAGTTGCGTAATAAAAAATACAAGAAGAAGAAACTTCAAGCAAATGAAATGATATTTCTTAGAAATGTAGCAGGGCGTAGAAAATATAACAGGAAAAGGAATTCAGTCGTTAAAAAAGATCACAAATTTCCGACATAATTGAAAAAAAAGATCACAAAACAGATGTATATCATATCTGATTATGAATCACACTCTGCCCTTTCATTTCTACACGTACAAAAAAACCTTTGATTAAAAAATCTTTGAAAACTTCCCACGACACATGAAAGAGTAGACATACCTGACACAATTAAACTATATATATATATATATATATATATATATATATATATATATATATATATGATTTTCTTAATTATCAACCACCCATATTATATATATCCACCCACGCATTTATTTGAACTGCAATTGGGTATGATCCGGTGGCAGTTAAATAACAACAACAATAATAATAATAATAATAATAATAATAATAATAATAATAATAATAATAATAAAGGAGTACAAGACGAGGATGCAATAATCATACTATCACTAATATTAAGTATTGTAACAATTATTCCAACTGTGTCATGATATTTAATAATTATATGTTGGTGATACTAAAATTTAATACAAGGCAGCTTCTGATCTAAACTATTATTACCTTTTTCATTTGCCGATACAAATAGCTTGTCGGCCAAAACAACAATGTTTTCTTTTCTACAAAATAGTTTTGGTAAATAAACTGGTAATGTAACTGCCTTCTTCGAATTGCAGAAGTACTACCTATATGCCTTCGTTAGCACGAACGTACTTAACATGGCTTTCGCCGGAACACAAACTAAACTTCGGTCCCGGCAAGGGATTACGGTAAAACGGACTTTTATAATACTCGAATAACGTGAATTTTTATAACGAATTCCGATTACTTCGGATCTTGGGATTTGTGTTAATGAGGGTGTACTGTACTTTAAAAAATGGCATTCCAAGTATGTTTTATTTTGATCTGTAATAAATCTCTATTTGTAATTTGGTTTCTATGATAGAAAATTCACGAGACGTTACGAAAGCAATATACGTGATTGGATGAGGGAACAGAAATAATTTTTATTACTTTTATGTAAACAATTAATTTTGTTTATACTTTTAAACTGTATAAAATGTTGATATTCAAATTACGTTCCGTTGAACTTGTGCAAATTAACATAAGACATCCCTGATTAGAATTCAGTGTCATCTTCCTTTTCACGAGTCATCACCTTGAAAAACTACTCTGATGTGGAAAAGACTTTACTTTTATTATTTCTTGTCCGGTTATGCCAAATGAGCTATTTCGCTTGTGTCGGGGATCCCCATGTACTACACGTTTTAAGGGGACACCTACTATAGATCCGAGAGGAAAGGTCATATCGGATGAAGTTAAGTAACATCCATCGCCGTCCGATATATTTCTCAGCTCTGGCTGGATGTAGGTCTGTCATTGGCTTATTGTGATTGCTAATCACTCGGTTATTGTGAGAAAACCATTGCACCAAGTAATTAAGCATTACAATTCGCGTTCAGGTGGTAACGCCATTCATCACAGTCAGTGTACACAAAACATCAGGGGGATAATTTCTAGGACCAGATGGTAACGCAGTCATGTCGGTGGATCAACGTGTTGTTGAAAGAAGGCTTCGCTTATTGCGAAACACAAGAGTTCCAAGCACTTTTTGTGGTAAATCTTAAATTCGCACAAAACGCGCGTGCTTCAGTCCCCGAGAACATCGCCATTAGGCGTAGAGTGCCTAAGCAGAGAGAGCAGAGTGCCTAAGCTTTTCAGCTAGGTAGAATTCAGTCGTTGTCTGGAGGAGAATTCTAGCGGCCGGCTAGAACCATGCGAATGCCGGAGCAGTACCCTACCAAACGGGCCACGGACCGCGCGCGATCTGTTCTTCCTCTTCCTTGTCCTATCCTCTCCCCCTTACACACACACTTACACTAACATGCACTACACTACCACATATTCCGGGAGACCGGTCGGGAGCTTAGAGCTTGTCCCGGTCGGGGTGGTGCCCCACTGGTGGGAGAGTCCTGGTTAGGGGGAAACCCCACTAGCCGACGGTAGGTCGGTGCCGGATTCGCCATCCAGCGAGGGAAAATACCGCCATCTCCCGAGAAAAACATGCACTACATTAACTGGACTAATGACCGAAGCAGTTGACGCGCCCGGAAACACGAAAAAATCAAAAAATCAATCAATCAATCAAAGAACGCTTCGCTTATTGCGAAACACAAGAGTTTCAAGCACTTTTTGTGGTAAATCTTAAATTCGCACAAAACGCGTGTTCTTCAGTCTCCGAGAACATCGCCATTAGGCGAACAGCGCCTAAGCAGACTCCCGAAACCGCTGCCTTATCGCCGCCGTGCCGGTGTGCGGAGGGCGGCGAGGCGTCGCAACTACGTCGGTCGCCGGGGAAAGGAAAGGCGCCGTAACTCTGCCAGCGGCGCTGTTAGCGGCCGGGAGCCTTGGCAAGAGAGATAGGCGAGCCGTAAAATTGCGCAACTAGTTTATACAGCTCGATCGCTTGCTCCCCCTCTCGCCGTTTAGCCTGCACCCTTCCCCCCGCCCCGCTCCGGCTGTCTGAGCGAAAGCGGTGCAGACGGCTGATCCAGCTTTGTTCATGAACAGTGGTTTGTTAGATCGTCAAACCACTTTCCATTTACGAAATACAATAAAAATTACGTTAAGATATTAGTAAAATTTCCGTTCATAAATTTGTCAGTTCTTTTCAAGTTTACCCGCGTAAGTTATCAATACCTTTCCCATACGTTCCCTAATGAAGTGATTTGGATAACGTGTGTATTCCTTAACAAAATCTTCGAGTCATGTAGTATGTGCTATTTTATAACTTGCTTTGTAATGATAAACTGATAAATTGGTCTGTAGCATGTTGATCGCTAGAGTAATTATCAGATTATTTGTGTCAATAGCTATTAATAATACATAATTTCTTTCTCTCATTTATCTTACGAATGTCTTGATCCGAGAAGAAGGAATTGAGCGTGACGTCACCTTCACGTCGGGTCTTGTGTTATATAACTGTAAAGCAGCTACTGCGAGCTACAGAGAGCGAGAGGATGGTGGGTAGATGAATTACCCTCCTTACCCAGAACTGTCTTTGTATCCAATTAGCAATGCCGGCGCCGCCGACTTGACAATGGGTCAACTTTGGTGCATCATGCTTACTCCGGCGTTTTCCTACCTCAACTAACAAACGCTGGAACACATCTTGTTATTAAATAAACTTTTTCAAATTGAGATCTTATAAAATATTTTGAAGTATTGCAAATACGTTGACAATTTACTACAACTTCCGAGCTATTATCAATTATTCAGTATTGTTCACTCTGTCAGTACGTGAGCAATAAATAAAAATGTCGAAATAGTATTAACATCTCTCACTCACAGCTTTGTGAGAACGAAGATTGGTGGTTGTTTTATAATGGATACTCATAAAAAAGAAAACAGGAGATTTAGGCGAATAGTTATAATATTCTTTAAATATAAGGTAGGTTTGAAAAAAAGGAAGTGGTAGTCAAGGAGAGAAATCATGAGAAACATTTTGAAGTCAACGCGCGTACGGATGTTGTTTGGCCCGGACGGGGGTAGTGATAGCCTCTTACCTCATTCGAGGCTTCGAGAGACCACTGCTTAAGTGGCTGTAACTTATTCTTTCCTTCCTGTCCGATGCTACAGACGCTTCCTCCTGCCGGTACAGGCTGGGTCCACCATGGCCCTTGCCATAGTTATAACACTGATGCGCCTGAATACTGGGCGTGCTCTGGGCCCGGATTCTCGGCGCGTACCATGGCCCCACACAGTTATCACCAGGAAGGTAGGTATTCAGGACTATAGCCGAACATGTCACCAGGTTTTCCATGGTGGGCGACCGACCCCAAATCTGCCAAGGTTCACAGTCCATTACACCTTCGCCACATTCCCAAGCCAGGATCAATGCGAGGAAATACAATATCTCCAAAATTACCACTTCCCGAAAACATTTCACGGGTGATGCAGTACGTCACATCCCCTTATAAATGCCGAGATCCTGAACTATAGAACCCCATCTAATAGGATGAAAGGTGATGTATGGTGGATGGGGAAGCACATCATGCAGCAATGCAAGTAAACGTCAATGTCCGGGCGAGAATCGAACCCCCTGCCCTTCGTACCGACGTCAGCGCCACTGCGCTCACGCCTCCCAGCGATCTCGGCTTCCGGGCCGGCCATGAGGAGCAGTGTGTTTCCCTGGAAAGCAGCCGGTGAGCGTGGGCGTCGTTCGTAGAAACCTCTTGTCTCCGTCGCCCTCATCTCGTCCTCGTCCTCATCCTTGTCCTCGTCCTCGACCCCACCCGGTGCCACTTCTCTGAACACCACTTGTAGTCGACGCAGGCAAGAGAACTCTTGCCCACGGAGATGCAGAGGGCGTGGACAGGAGCAGGTCGGAGGAGAAGACACAATATATCCAGCTGATGAGCGCAGGATTCAACGTACGTTTAATTTATCTTAGTATTAAGTTTCATACATTAAACGTGTTGGGTCATTATCAATTTCAGAATTGATACGTGAATCCGTTGTCGTCGGGCTAGATTCTAGCCGTCAGCTACGATCTTCTGACAGGAGATTCATATGGAAATAACAGCTAAGTTATAGTTAAGTCATTTATTGCAACGAGAAACATGTTATCTTTCTCCATCCCTAAAATAAATTCCAGAAAATATTTGACAAGTGATGCAGAATGTCACATCTCTCATGAATCCGAGGTCTAGAGTTAAGGTACTTTACTTGAGCAAATTCTAGGACATCATTTAATCATTCTAGAACGGTTTAATGTTCTGGTATACATTTTAAGTGACAGTAAAGTTCATTATCATTTAGGATTTTTGAATTCTCATGAACTCGATGCTACTCGGTGTGATTCAAGAAAAGGAAAATGAGAAATGGGGATGAAAATCTGGAATTAAGAGACACCTCACGGAGAATAGAGTGAGCAGTGACAGAAAAAGCAAATATACTTTAGCCAAGTGTGAGCTCTACAACACTGGAAAAGCTTTTATGAAAGGAGGACGTTTTAAAGGATTTCTGTTTATGTTCTGTTCGTTTTCAATTTGGAAGCTCCCCCACAGTTAAAAATAACCAAGGCAGTGGGGGAGTCAATGACTTCGCTAATTTTTACCGTCCCGTATTTTAGTTACCCCAGCTCTTCGGGCTATGTAGTATAGACATTTTGAAAACTGGGTCTGATAACGTTTTTAACCAGTAATCACCTTCTATGAGAACGCTCAGGGCAGAAGCTACTGTCTTCAGCCTTAAATGGGTTTTCGTGTATTTGACTCCTTACTGTGTTGAAGATCAGCACTAACAGTTTAAGTCGAAATATAATAGTTCTTGATTGACGTATTCTAAATACCTACAAGAATATAAAGTTGATTTTATACACGAAGAGAAAAAAATCCCAAAATAAAACTGATTGACTTTCATATATCAGCGCCGTGTTGCCCGGTGCTTCTTAAAGACAACATTGTGCGTCTCCTCTCAGACCCACTGTCTCCGAATTCCGCATGTCCTACCAAAGCAAATGGCCAACAGGGTAGCAAAGCCGTAGAACCCAACGCAACGTCCCAGGCATTCAGTTCCCTCGTGAATCGACGCTTAACCACTTCGCGTTATACTAAGCTCGGAACATGAGTCATTGTTTGTGAAGACGCTCCGTATTGATAATTATTATTTTTTCGCGACCGCGGCGTCAGTTTTATCGCGACAATGGCCGGAGGCGTCTGCGGCGAGGGGCGTGAGGCGCGAGGCGGTGCGGTGCGGGCGCGCGCGCGCGGGCGCCCACGTGGGGCGGCGGCTTCGGCGAGTGAATCAACGACGGCGGCGGGGGGCGGGGCGCGCGCACGGCCCAGCCCCCGCCGCGCCGCCCGCGCACTCGGGTGCGAGCCGCCACTGGCAGTCAGCTGGGCCACTCCTCCACCGCCGCCGCCGAGCCGTGCCATGCGGCGCCGTGGAACGGCGGGCCGGGCGGGCGGGTAGGCGTCGCGACGCCGCTCGGAGCGCACGTGCGCGGCGCCGCGGCCCACCCGTGCGCGTGGGCGGGAGAACGCGGCCGCCGCCCCGCTCTATGCTCGTTCCGCGGCGCTCTCCTTCGGGTGCTTCTCTGGGAGTCGAATGAAGTAGTATGGGTCCGTTGAACGATACCCTTTGCTGGCGGGACTAACGAAGTACGAGTCAGACCGAGTTGTCTGACGAAGAAGAAAAAGAAGAGTGTAACGGTTGATGTGGCTCAGGGCATTAACTGACGTCACTGCAGGGCCTCTAACCGGGAGGTCCTAAGTTCGAATCTAGACTGTGACAGGATTTTCGACACTAGCTAAATAGCTAGGTGGAGTTCAGTCACTGATTGCAGGAGAATTCTAACGGCTAGGTGATCTGATCGGTAGTTTCCGTTGTTTCTGCGGCCAATACCAGGCGAATGCCGGAGCAGTACCCTAACAAAGGGACCGCGAGTGATCTTTCATCCTCTTTCCTTTCTTATCCTCACCCCTTACCTATACACGTATACTTACATGCACTACACTACCACACATGACAGGAGACCAGTCGCGAGCTTAGAGCTTGTCTCAGCTGGGACGATGCCCCGCTGGTGGAAGATACCTGGTTGGGGAAACCCCGTTAGTCGTCGGTAGGTCGGCGCTGAATATCACTATCCAGCGGGGTAAGTCCACCCCCATTTCACGAGGAAAACACCTGCACTACACTAACTGGACTAATGAGCATAGCAATTGGCGTGCCTGGAATCACTAATCAATCAATCAAAACGAAGGGCCATTTAGTTTCTTCAAACATTTTCCAATTTGAGAAGTTTCCCTCTTATAGATGGTTGCCTAAAATGCACTACTTAACTTAAATTGAAAGTTTTAACAAAACCTTTTTGAAATTTTAGGCATAAGACGAATTTTAGATACGATTTTCCGGAAAAGGTTTGCCAAATACTAGTCTCTGACAGCGAGTAAAATAGATAAAATCCATGTTTCATGTGTTTCTACGAGGGCCTCTCACCTCTGCATACCAGATACAATGCGGTAAACTTAAAAATTAATTTTCTTCTTCTACAGGCTATCACCACTGGCAGTTCCCCAAAAACGATTCAGATCAATTAGAAAGATCTCCGGCATACGGAGTTCATTTTCACAAACAAAATCGTTCTATGTTATTAGATTTTTTGTTCAGAATGGCAAGTTTCTTTCAAGGAGAGGTTCTGTTAGATGTAGTTAAAGAGACAAGTTCCGCCGGAGACAGACAAAGGTTTATTGTAATTCAGCCCGGCTGGTATTTAAGGAGGAAATCGTTTAAACCTTAATTTAATACACTTAGATTAGAAATTAATTTACTGCTTTCATTAGCATTTCCGGAAGCCAGAAAAAAATTAGTTTTCGACGTAGAAGGAAACCCTTTAGAGCTGGACTCACTGACTCTACTCTACCCTCAAGGCGTAGAATCAATTAAACACGTTTGAATACTGATCGGAAAGTGTTTTTACAAATGAGCTTTAAGGTATATTGCTCTTCATGAATTTGTGATACATTTTTGTTATCCTATGAAACCAAATACCCAAAAATGTCGGTGTTATATTCACAAAAGTATTCTCGTGACCGGATGATCAGTTAATTCGGAAAAACATATTATATCTGTATTTATGAACTACGTTATCGAGATGAGGAAACCAAGCAACATTGTAATAGTACATTAAATCGGCCCACAATGAAGATGAAAATGAGAATCCATCTTCACAGAGTTGAATCCACAGTGTGCGAATTAGTAGATTTTTCCAGAGGACGTATTTCAAAACTCCAGACAGAGACGAACTGACGAGTGAACGTTAACGTAGAATAATCTGAATAAATCTTAAGAATGCTCACGGGGAAGAATTATTTTCCAGTTCCGTTGATTTAAACATTTCAAAGTATGAGAATTATGAATGTGGCTCCTAGATATGAATTAATTCTGTCCCTGTTAAGAGACCTAATACAGTAATATGTATCAGCAGGACACCTCAAACTTTCTAGGATGGGGACTACCCCCATCTTCCCTTCACTCAACAACTCGCTTCTGTCAATAAGCAATATATATGGGAACTCAACAAATAATTTCAGCTACTCGAGGCAACTCGTCAGCCATTTTCAAATTTAAAGGAATGAATTGTAGAAAGAAATAGGAATAAATCGCCATCCTCGTTGCGTGCCGCCCCACCCGCATTCAATGCGCCCCCTCCCATGCTTCGACCCCACCAAACCCCGCGACCACCGACCTGCTGCCCGCCCATCCCGCACCGCTGCGCTGCTCCGCTATACCTGAATGCATTGCGGATTGCGTTAAAAACAATTTAGTGAACAAAATCATAATTGTTGGAATTTCGTGACAAAATAATCTCGCTGAACTATTCAAAGTTGAAATGAATCAGTACAGACAATCTTATCAATATCAGCTAATAGGGTTGAAATGTTTTTCTAGTTGTTAAATTCATTTTTACATTATATGTTATGTACAGGTGTATCAGTAGTCACGCTCAAGGAGAGAACCTGTGCTACGATCGGAAGGCCGAAAACCATGACAGTCAATACTGCAAATTTCGCCCTCTAGCTCTGGAGTAATAAAAACATGTTCGCTGTGGTGTGTACAGCGCGAACTTGCAAAAGGGTAAAGGGCAATATCCGCCGACTAGTAAGATATATAGTTTTAAATCAATTGCGCGGTGAGCAGTGATAAGCATGATTTGTTCGCACCAGCGACTAAAAAACTTAGGAGACTTCTTGTGACTGCGCTTGTACTGGAGAACGGCTGCGCTGAACGGATGAGAAGCGCGAACCGTGCGGCACGGGAGGACAGTTGCGAGACGGAAGTACGAAGGCAGTTAAATAACGAAACTCACAGTGTAAAACAACACCTTTATTGCTGCAGCGAGAACTTGCTGACGAAAACACAGTTGTTAGAGTACATGCTCCAAATATCCCATGCGCTTATAGAAACATGCCGCAATAGACCGCTGTACGCACACGGAATTATTTATTGATGTTTCCGGGTACGTCAACCGCTGTAGTAATTAGTCATGAGCCCCGTTAGTGTAGCGAATATGTTATCGTGGGAAGTGGCAGTGTTCCACCCTCTCTGGATCGTGCGATCCAGTGCCGGTGTATACGGCTTTTGAGGTATTCCCCCTCCAGGATTCTCTCTTTAGCGGGGCACCGCCCCAGCCAGGACAGGTTCTAGGATCCCGGCTGGGCTCCTGACATATATGGTAGTGTTGAACATATAAGTGTGGAGAGCAAAGGAAGAGGTTAGGACAAGGAAGAGGAAAGAAATATCGCGCACGGTGCCTGGCCCGTTTGTTAGAATATTGCTCTGGCATTCGCCTGATATTGGTCGAAAAAAAAAAGCGCGGAAAACTAGGTATCAGAGCAGCCAGCCACTAGAATGTTCCTCCAGACAGCGGCTGAATTCGACCCAACTATGCAGCCGGAGTCCGGTACATACGCTCTTATGTTTTGGCGATAAGGACGCCACAGACACATGTGGCTACGGGACGATATCCGGCGTGTCGTCCGGCGAGTTCACATACATCTTTGATGCAGCCCCAGAAGAAAAAGGCATCTACGAGCGTTAGGGGCGATTTGGCGGCCAGGAGACGCGACCAATCTAACGACCGGGAAGTACGCGTTGAGGGTGAACGCTCATGAAGGTAGTGCGCCGATGCACCGTTGTGTTGTATCCGCATCCTGCCCCGGAGCGCTAAGGGCACCTCTTCCAGGTCACTGCTGCTCAAGTGGACCCACTTGACATGCTCTGGGCCAGCGTTGAGGCCTGTTGGTTGTTTAGTGAGCCTCAATAAAGGGGAGGCGAGCCTCTAATATATCTCTATCGTCTCTAATATATGGATTTATTTAGAACTGCCTGCTTTATCGACTCTAACTTGGATTTATTTAGAACTGCCTCTAACGTAAATCAGCCGTGACGATGTCATCCAATCAGAAGATTGAATGCCACCATAGTGACGTCACTATATTGACGTGTAAGCTTCCGACTGGTTGTCACCCTAACAGCTGATGGCCAATCAGAGGAAGCTGTAAATATAGTGAATATCGCAGTATAGTGAATGCTCAGTGTGGCAAGCGAGCAACTCCAGCGGGCCTCCCGTGCAATCTAATCTCAATATTCGCATTTGAACATCCCTGCCGTAGGAACCTAAAGAACGCGACAGCGCAGAGAGGATCCGGGACAATGTCTGGCCCGACGAACTGATAGCTCAGAATGCAGATCCGTAGATTAATTGTCCACCCAACCTGAGTCCGGTGAGTCGACGTGACATGGGAATTTTCATGTACATGTGGCTTCATCAGTCCACAACGATCGTGCAGTGAAGTCTCCGTTTGCGTCGTGGTGCAGCGGCCTCTCACACTACGCTATCCGTAGAGGAAGGTCGCCATCTTGTAGCACTTGCAACGGCGCGTGTAATGAAACGGGTTCAGGTCATCCTCCTGCAACACTGGGCACTATCACGCAAGTTTTTTATACGTCCAACCTTCGGGCAAGGTCCCGCAAACTGCTCGTGTGCTCACTGCCTTGACTGCTTCTTGTAATATGGCCCCCTAGGTAGCAACAGCACCTGGGCGCGGCTTTCCGATGGCTGCTCTTGGCCGCGATAGTACATTCTCCGTAGAAACGTTGGCGCATTGAAGCTCCACAATTCAGTGAAATCTGCTCTAATGGCCACCTGCATTAAGCTGTCCTCTCCACTAACGGCTACTGTTTTCTGGAACCGATTGATTTTTCCATAAGACAGTGTAAATATTCCCTCGTTTCAGCCTCCTGACGATGCGGCCAGCAGCCAGGCACATTTCATAGATTAATCTTTATTAAGCGATCTTGAACTGAATTATAACAAGAAGCGAAAAAGTGGTGATTACTGTTAATTTAATATCTTCTTGCGAAGGAACGTAGTCAGATTACTTCGAATAAGGATATCCAGAGTCGCTAATCTCGCAGGGGGATCACTTTCTGTTTCAAGTAACAGATTATTTTAGTGCATGTTTCTTAATGAAACAATGTGTTCGTTTTTCCCATTTCACAGAATTCCAATTGTTTGCTAACGCGTGCTTCCATTCTTTCGGAATCTGTTAAGGATTCGCGGAGTACTCCGCATGCGCGAATTCGATCTTAAGTCATTCGTGAACTCCTGTGCGGATGGCTCTGCCGTGAAGTTCTTACAGGATAAGAATTGTATTCTTTCACGATATGGGCTAATTCTTGATATTTCTGGATCTTCGCCTGATACAATATCGTAAGATAGCCAGTATCGACGACTGGTATATCCTCAAACCATACTTTTTTCCTATTTTTATCCCAGAGTGTTATGTCAGGTCTGTTGTGGTGCACTGTTCGATCCATCAGTAAAACTTCAGTCCCAATACAGTTTATAGCTGTTGTTTTCAAGCAATTTTTTTGGGATATACTTGTAATATGCTGTATCATGGCATGGTGCTAAACCACATATCTTGACAAGTTGACCGTGGACAATTCGTCCCACCGCATCATGTCTGTTCTTATACAGTATGGGCTAGTACACTACAGACTGCGATGATACGCTGAATCGTCTCGCTACATTGACCACGGGCCCGATAATCATCGGAGGGCGCATCTGGATCTTTGATGATGTATTTCAGATAATTATTTGTTGCAATTATTTGGTCTTGTATTACAACCACGAACCTCTCCGTTTCGAGATATAGATATCCAATACTGAAAAATTTGTATAACATATCTACCGTGGTTTGCTTTATGCTTCCTGCTTCCTCGGTCGAAGGATGGTTGCTGGAGTTCAATTACATCTTGACTGAAGCATAAGGCGTATAGTTATCATCTGCTTGCTGAGACACTCCCTCATGTTAATGATCTGTTTTGTTCGTATATTGCTGATTTTAAGGATGCCACGACCTCCCATCTTTTTTGGGAGTGTGATCCCTTGGATTGAGCATTTTGGATGGTGGATTTGGAAGCGGGTAATTTGGACACAAGTCTTTCCAAGGATTCAATATCCGTTTTCGACCATTTGATGATCCCCAATGTAAATGTAATAATTGTTATTGCGTACATATTAATTGCTGTGCAAGATTTCGATTGAAAGGTTTTGAATTGATTCCATAATGTAGACTCATTAGCTTCTAACTGTTATAGTCTCTGTGGACATGGTTTCGTGTTCTATTGTGCCGATTCGTTTACCTTTACGGATTCTTTGGATTTTACATTTTTCATACCATATTGTATTCCTATAACAGTGGAGAAACTTTCGGGGACATGTATGAGCTGCTTAAGTCCATGTAAGGTTCTTGAGTGCACCTTGGCATCGTCTATGTATGCCAGATGACTTGCATTATATTTCATTAATTCCATCCATAATAATAATAATAATAATTATTATTATATATAATAATAATAATAATAATTATTATTATATTTATAATAATAATTATAATAATAATAATATTAATACTAATAATAATTATTATTATTATTATGACAGGAATATCTTAATCATGTGATATAATAATAAAAACAAATGTTAACAAAAATAACAATCTAGCATAAAACAATAAAACCATTGCTGTGGTATACACAGGAACAGTGTTAATTAAATACGAACACAGCAATCAACAGTGTTAATCGGCATCGGAATATAAATACGAGACTTATGCCAAAGGTCAACTGCTCCTAAGACTTTTATCTGCCTCTTCAAAAAGGCAACAGTCCAATTGTATCTCATTCGATTTTCCTCGTAAGAATAGGGAAGAGCTCGCACAGCTTTCTCTTTCGTGTTTGTAGAACATGGAAAAGGAAACTAACAAATACTCTTAACGTTGTTAATTTTGTTATTCGCTTATGTTGTAATAATGAGATAGGATAAGAAAATCTTGTTACTTTAGAATTCAAATTAATTCAATATTCTTAATTGAATTCTTAATTTCTCCCAGGACTTTTTTCCTGCCTCTCCAAAAACCCATAGCCCGATTACAACCCATTCGGTTTTTAAAATGAGAACAGGGAAGAGCCTGCCCTGGTATAAGTCCTTGGAAGATCGCCTTTCTCTTTCGTATTTGAATAATAGAGGAAGAAAAGAACAAATACTCATTTTAACGTCGTACTTTTTGTAATATTCGTAAACTAAGGAAGAAATAGAAGAAAAAAGCTCGTTACTTTGTAGTTAAACTGTATTCAATATTCTTCATTTACAGATAGTTTTTCTACGTATATGTTACGTAGCTTGGAGGACGGACATGGGGACCATGGTCCTTCCTTAATCATGCAGAATTAAAATAATTTTGTTTCAGTTAGATAACATACACAGTTCCAAAGATTGTCACTTGTTTATTCGTTCATTTTTTCTCATGACTGGTGCGAGAACATGTATTTGCATTACTCATGAGTAGAAACTTAACTAAATTGTTTCCTCCTTCCCCCTCCGAAATGCCGACCGGGATGAAATCGGACTGTATCTTCACAGATACTCAAAAGTTAAACCAGACCGCGAGATACAGTCGGGAGATTCTCTAAATATGGACTCACGAACATCGGATTCTCGTCTGCCACCGCATTATCGAATTAGAATGGTAGTGTTGTTGGTATAATATTTAGTACACTTATGCTATTTAATATGCTGTGTGATGGTGGCGTTCTTAGGGTGATTACTGTATAGTGGCAATCATAAAGATAGATTGGTTGTAGGTAGGAATCGTGGTTAATGAACAAATTACTTTAATAATTTAAGAGTCACTCGTAGTCACTAGAGATAGTTAATATAGGACAGCCAACTACCGCAAAAAGTGTAATATAGAGCAGATCTTTTACAAAGCTAGAATAGACAACCACATTGAGGTCGTAGATATAAATATAATACTGAGAAATTCCAATAAAATTTCGGAACTTCGAGTGAGTGCACTCCCGATTTCTTCATTCAACTTTTACTCTAAGTTGTCTCTTTGCAACTTCGTTTGTGTTACACCAAATGTATTCGATCTGCGTTGTTGTCTGATCTACTTAACCTATTTTAAGAGGGAAAAATTTACGAATTTTGTTTCAGGATAGAAGTTCAAGTACGAGTAACTCATTGGCATGAAATGGAGAAAGATTTTTATTCTGGTTAATTCTAATTCATATTGCAAAGCGTACTTATCCTATTAAAATTAGATATACAGTTCCTGACTTCGCGTTAGTCAATTGTGGGTAGTTAGGGGTTCCATTTGAACTTTGTGCAGCGGGGTCTTTGAGGACCTAGATAACCTCTGGTAATGCTACCGCTTGAGAGAAACGCCTGCTGGATACACAAAATACACGAAGGTAGTTGTAAGAACCAAGAGAGATTGAACGGTTTTATTATTTGACTTAAAGCACATAAGGAAGCTTAAGGATATATAACTTTGGCAACACTGCAAAAGCTTAAGTATGCGAAATCAGAGGTAGCAACACTGCACTCCGGCACGAAGTGCTGTGTTTTCTTCTGTCCTTCACAGAGTTGTGGGGATAGCATGGTTAGGAAACTCAACTGTGCTGATCGATAAATAGTTGCGCACTGTGCATTTGGGGCGAAGTCCAGAACTGCAATCGTTGTTTGCACATAAGTGATTTCGGGTAGATTTCAGAACAGATCTGTTTCGCTATTACAGTATATTATTAGCGGGTTATCAAAGGATCCGAGTTTGATGCATTCGTAATACAGAATTTACATTTAACAAATATTTTTGGGTCATAACATAAACAGTCTTGTTTTTTATTAATTATTAGTATGCGGCATTATTATATTCTTCTCATTATTCTTTAACAATTTACATATTTTTCCGTATATTTTGTATAGATTTCTGTTTCCATTGCTTTCAGTATAGATTCGATATTCTATGACCCCAGGATCGTAAAAGCAAGTTTTCTAAGGTTCTACCACATGATTCCACGAAGCCACCCATCCTTGTTAAAAAAATCCATGATATTAAATCGTCTTCATAAAAAATGTTTGAATTTCGTCGTCGGTTCGTATCTACAGCTAAAATTATTTTCCACAATTTTCCTGTTATTGCATACCTGTTTAGTTAACTTGTTTATTATGAATATCGACGTGGAAACGTGTCTCTTGGGAGTGTCGTATCATGAAATCACATCACTTCTCTTATCTTCCATTCCAATCCCTCCTACTTCTACTACAAAGGCACTGGCAAGAAAAGGCTAAACACAGTCCAACTATTTAATGGGGTGCATTTAGGCACGATTGTTGCGTATAACAAGTTTGGAGTCTAGCAGAAACAAAAGGGGCGTGCCGGTGAGGACTGTATTTAAATCCCATCCTGTTGTTAGAGACGGAAGCACAGACAAACTTACAAAGTAGAACTCCTAAATATTTTTCCCTCAAGAAAGAGGAGGTGTGTTTCCTCATACCGCAATAAACACATACTTTCAGGAGAACCTATTGAACCAATAAATGATGGGCTTAGTTCGTAGTACTCCTGGTCCGATCAATTCGAATGCCGGAGGAGCAATACCCTAGCAAATGGGTCAAGGGCCACGGACCACGCGCGATCTTCCCTTCATCTCCTCTGTCCTATCCTCTTCCCTCATACACACACAAGTACAACACACATGTCGAGAACTTAGTGCTAGAGCTTAGCCCGGCTGGGCCTTTGGTCAGCTGGGGAGGGGGGGATTCTGTATCTGGACGGGCAAACACCCGCAAGCGAGTGAAGATCAGCGGCAGATCTCACCATCTAGTGGGGAGGAATACCGCCACTTTCCAGGATAAAATATTCACTACACTAAAGGAACTAAAGACAACAGCAGTTGTCATGCCTCGAAAGATCAATCATTAACTCGTGGTAATGAACATGTGAGTAAACAGTGCTAGACGTGTGTAAGGTTCTCTGCAGGTGGTGGCTGGCTGGCTCGAAAACAGCCGTGGTTCTCGGGCGCCGTCGAAATTTCTCGGCCGCACGGGCCACGCTTCGATTTGTTGACCGAGAATTCCGTGCGCGCGAGGGGCGCATACCCAGAGCATGAGTAACTCGAAAAATTTTGCGCGGGAGGAGGTGGCGACGGGGGCGGCGAGGGCGCCTTATTATTCAACGCCGTTTCCGGCAACCCCGATGCGTCATTCGGCCGCTTCGGGCAGCCTCGGCTCTTCTCGCTACGCCGCGCCCCACCATTGGCGATGACGTCAGGGCCACGTGACGCGCTATGAGATCACGGTCTATTTTGGGCTCTCGCCGCCGATGATGTCATGCCCCGCGCCGCGCCGCCGCAGCCTTTGTGTGGCGGGCGGGCGAGGTGAGGGCGCTGCGGGCGCTGCTGTGCGGCTGAGCCGGGCGGCAGAGCGCGCCGAGCATGGGCGCCGCCCGCGGACGGCGGCCGCTCCGCCGACCAAAATACCGGGCGAACCACCCACCCAGCCGACAGCGCTCAGCAGGTGGACCCCGCGGGCGGGCGACTGACCGGGCGAGCGCGAGCGCGGCTGACTCGGCAACGGCCACGACAACGGACGACCGGCACGGGCCCCGGGCGGCGGCAGCTCGGCGGCGACTTCCTTTCGCTGCCCAGCGGCGCAGGGCCCCCAGAAGTGCCAGGCGCGCCCCCTCCCCGCGGCCCCGCCCCGCGGCGGGTGACTCATCGCGCGAGGACCGCGTGGCGGAGCCCAGGGCGCGAACCCGCGACCCCGCTCCCTTACGCCCACCGCGGACAAAGATGTCTGGCGACCTTGGCGCGGTTGCCGACGTTTCAGATAGAACGTTCCTTTTATGGCGAGACGGGGCCGCGGTGTCCGCCGCGCGGGGCAGACAGACGGCGGCGCTGCCCCGCGGCTTATGTAACGCGCCCAACTGCCAGCGCGGCTGTCACCGGTTTCATCTCATCTACCCGTCCGCTCGGGTCGCGGTCCTCCGCCCGCTCGGCGACTCGCTATCTGCCTCCCGCAGTGTGCCTGCCGCAACTTCTCGGAGCGCGCCTCCTCCACGGGATTCGTAGCACTTTCTTTTATCGTCGCACCGTGTTCCGAATTCCAGTTGAAATAAAAACGGACGGCGGTCGCCAGTTGCAGTTTCCGCCGGTCGCGATGCGCCACAGTCGTCTCGCGAAGCGCGGGGGTGGCCGTTATCGAGCTGCGCCTCATTCACGAAACAGCTGTTCGCGTCCCAGTGCACACTGTCGCAAGATACGACACTTTCACCTGCGCAGCTGGGCGCGCGCGCGCCTTCGCTTGCTCGCTCGCTGGAGGCTGCGGCGGCTCGGACGTCCGCAGCGGGGGCGTGTGCGCGAGCGCCTGGCGACCAGACATCTGCTGTGACGTCATGTCGGGCGACCGTTGTCTGCTAAGACCCCGCTTAAGCCGGCGTTACCAGGCATAATTGGATAGGGGCAGTGTTGGCGCTCGCGACACACTTGTCCGGACCATCTGTGTACCCTGACGTGTGCGCGATATAAACTATTGGTATGCATTGGGGCCTGCGGGTATCGGAGATTGATCCAAATGTTCAGACGACCTAGTTCTAGTCCTGCGGAGGGGATGAAAATTACTTTTGTACCAGTGTCCCAACAGTCACATCCTCTTTTACGATACTTAAAAAAGTATATTCCGTGTAATATTTTTCTGATTTTGTTGTAGAAGCCACTAAAATACCCGTATATTAAACTAAAGGGTGTGTTTAATATTACCAAGTGTTACAATAACGATAATCACTCTTCGATAATTTGAATTAGAATTTCGGACTAAACCTATACGTGCGCGCCGTATATTATACTTAGCATTACGACATTACATGCAGTTATGTGACCTTCATTTGCTATGCCCTGGTTTTGTATGACATGTTCCATATGCATTCAGTGCAAAACGAGCCCTTTCTGTCAGAAAATTAAATTTGCTATGGACTAGAGAAAATGCACGCCCTTGATAAAGATTTATCTATAGACATCAAAACATCAATACACAGTGTACTTGCTGCAAAGATAATTACAAGGGTAAACTATTTCTAATGAATTCCAGCTCATTTTCGAGAATATAATTTAATTTTCATTCAGGAAAATGAGTTCGTATTGAGAAAGATTGCAGTGAATTCTAAAATTCAACTTGAATCAGAATCTCAAAAGGAAAGGTCTCTACAGTTCTACAATACATTTATTGGTATTGAAGTTTACATTGATTGCAAAGTCATCGTCAAAGTTAAATACTACCTAGCAAATTTTCGATTGATCGGTTCACAAGAACGTCGCACTATCTCTGTTACATTGAACTACATTTTTGGTATGCAAATCTCCTTCTACCTCTATAAAAAAATTGTGCATTGAATCATTCTGCCTTAGCGAAGGATACAGCCCTATGTTGCTAGGTAGCATAATGCATTCCAGAAGCGCATGCATTTGGTCTTCCTCTAAATCGATGACAGATAAGCGTCCCCCGGAAAAACAAAACAAAACAGAATGCGTCATCAAGTACACCGTTTCCAACCATGCAAGACGATTTTGAAAATAAAGACGCATTTGAAGAACCTTGTTTCTTTCCTTTCGAAATGGCCCCGTAACACCCTCCTCGAAAATATCAACCATTCATCGGGTATCTCTACTAAATAGTTGACATTTAATCTCCAAGATGATAATCAATAATTCGAGAAAACCCAAAATGCATTTTTCTCTCTTTTCAAAATTGACCTCTCTACTCCCTCCCAATATATCAACCAAATGCTGATATTTCCTTTTTTAGGAGGGGGAGCCTATCTGTAAAATATATTTTGCCCCTCCAAAATAATAACCTTCCCTCCCTCTCGAATGCATCAGCCGAACACTTGATATTTAATTATTTTTAAGGGAGGGAGGATATGTAATTTTGCAATACGTTTTAGAATATCCGGTATTTTGCCGAGAACAACGCTGGATGCGAGTCAACTTCCATTTTGAGTTCTTTATTCTAAAAGAATCCTTCCCGCGGCGTCGCCGTGCGTGGCGCAGCCCTTCGCCCTCCGGCGCCGCGTTCGTGACTGGGGGTGGGCGTCCGCGTGCAAATGCACTGGCGGAAAGGCGGCGCTCTCTCCCCCCCGCTGACCCCGCCCCCCCGCAGCGTCCCTCCCTTGCTCGCGCGCCCTCTCGCCCCCGCTGTATGATGGGGGTCGGGGTGAGGGGGGCGAGTGGATGGGGAGGGGTCGGACCGCGGAGGGAGGGAGCGAATGTTTGCGGCGCGGCGCCCTGTCCTGCACTTTTTTTTCCGGTTCCCTCTTCCGTCTTCCTGCTGTTGTTTCCTACGGCGGCGGCGGCGGCACCTATTCCTCGGGGGGCGCATAGGTCAGGCACATGTGTACGCTCCCAGCTTTCTTACACAACTTCCAAACGATGATTGAATGCATCACGTGCTAATTTGTAGAGGAGAAAAGAGCCAAATAATTTGTAATTGGAAAAACAACATACATTTAAAACAGTTTGTGAGGCATTTTAAACGGCGAATTTTATTTTTAATTTTGTGTACACGTCTTTTCAAATATAAATTAGTTATTTTTTACTCTTTGTTATGAATACAAAAAAATGATAAATGTTTCATTAGAGAATTACAATTTTAGTCCTAACACTGAGAAATGGCTTAAATTGACGTTTACCCTCGATTGCATCTACCTCGAAAATATTTTCATAAGAAGTTTGGTTAAGGCGCACAAACATCGTCTTGCATAACAAACAACATAACAATATAACAAACAGAATTCTGGGCGCCGTTGAAGACGTAAATGTGGTGACAAGTTGATGGAATACATTTTCTGAATCTGAGTCTTTCAAGTACGGAAGTATCCCCCTCTGTCTCCTGATGGGGAACTGATGATTTGTTTTCGAATCCGGTCAAAAGATTCAAAGAAATTTCCAAAAACGTGCTTTTCCGTGTTTTAGCGCTGCGATCTTAGTGGGTAGATGGAGAATTAAACCAATACCCCCTAAATAGATCTATGTAGGTGACTTTAACTAAATCCCACTACCCTGTGGTTATTTTCAGTCCATGACACCAAAAGTTTCTTCCATGGGGTTGGTACTCTGATTGTTTACAAAACAGCAATATGAAAAGAAAATTGCGCTGCAGAATTGCAGAATTAGAAAGTATTTCATGGATATGTTTTATAATAAATTTGCAAATTATCCTGGAACATTGAATTTGAAGTAAATAAGAAGAAAACTAGAAATGGAACTATAATACTAGAGAATACATTTCTTAAAAGTGCAAAAATCGAGTTTCAATTTAATGTCAATTAAAACTTTTAAAAGTATTTCATGGATATGTTTTATAATAAATCTGCAAAAATTAAGGAAAAAATATGGATGTGTTAAGCGACTCATGGAAAACCAATGTAGTTGTAGAAGCTTTTCCGTCAATTTTCGGAACTAACTGAGAATGCTCTTATAACAAGACAAGCGAATAACGCAGAAGAACCGACTTACTGGTGATCATTTATGCTCATATTAGAAAACAAAACGTAAAAATATAGCGGTGTTAAATTCTAACAATACGCATTATTCATACCTGCAAACATGTTTTTTTAATTTTGAAATTGCAATATTACCCGTTTATATCCCGTATGGAGGTAATATACAAGACCATTGGATGTTGGGAATTTTTGAACGTATGTATAACATTAATAGCTTCAGATACTGTAAGATCATATTTGAACAAAGCTAGGCATGAAAGAAATTTTCAACACAAAATGTGGCGTCGGCGGCGCCAGATTCAACTAGTATGAAGTAACAACCAAATTCAGGGATAGGTATTTCACTGCATTTAAAGAAGATATTTCCTTTATTAACGGAAATCGCCAATCTGCATCCTGCGATAAATGTTCCCTTATCCTCTCTAGCCAGCTAATCCTCTTTCATTTTTCATTACCTGAGAAAGCACAGACAGACTGCATCCCCTTTCGTTCATCCAGTGTTTCGGAAGCATTATAATTTTTAGTTAAGTTTGCATTCATAAGTATCACATACAGATGTTTTCGCACCAGTCGAAGTCCAGAGAAAATCTAAACACAGGTAAACATAGCAGAATATTCGAAATTGTGTACGTTAAGTCAGCGAGGTAAGAACATGCACGTGATAGGTGTTTTCACGTTATGTTTGCACAAACTTTTAAGCTGTGGTTTTCAACACTGACAGTGTTGTAAAGGGATATGCAAATGTTTCTAGAAAACAGACAAGTGGATAAATTATAATCGATCAACGTAGTTCAGAGGAGACCATGGGAAACGCAACAATCAGTCCTCGTACAAAGGAGAAAACAGAATGGGATGGAATCAGGCTATGCCCTTTTGGGGACGTAGGTAAACGGCTTAGGAAAAATGACTGAGGGATGCAGTTACGCCCGTATTATCTTGAATGTCGTAAATTTTCTGGTCTTTTTTAGGATTCAATAGAGCGACGATTCCCATTCTTAGTCTAGTCTTTCTTACTTCCCAATGACTGAAAACGATCGACAATCAGATTCAATCATTTATTAATGCATACAGTATACGAAACTATCAAATATTAAAATAAAATAGAAAAGTTAACTTTGTAATATTCGTTAAAAGAGAATTCTATAAACGTTTTTATCCTATGTCGTGAATCCATAAAACAACTTAGTGACCTCATTTTTGATATTAAAAAATGTTAAAGAATGGAAGTACAATTAAATGTTATGGATTATGTGGACACTTGAGCTATACGCCCATGCACATTTTGCCTTGGCACATTTGTCCAACAATGGTGTTATCAGATCGGAGTATTTCCTTCCACTATTTTGGAAATGTAGAACACTATTGACGCAACACCATTTATGGGTATTTTTTGAAGAGTGGCGAAATGTTTGCCATATTCATTCCTTGACCCGAAATTACGCTTCTACATTTGTTCAGTTGTAAATCGCATCAATTAGTAAAATAAGTCAGTTTTGCCCTCCATATTCCTGAGATGTCACTTGAAGTCCAAAGACCAACGGTCATCTTTCGGCCACCGGATTTGCTCGGGCACTCTCTCCGCAGAACGCGTGGCCGCTTCCCAGAGAACGCGTGCGCGCAGGCGGCCCGAGCTGCGCAGAGGAAGCGGCATTTGCTGCGCGCCGCGCCCGCCGAATACTAACGAGCGCGAAATCTTCGCTCAGGGCCGCGCTGCCGACCCGGCGGGCGGGGGAGCCGACGTTCGCAACTCGCCGGGGCTTCGTTGGTGGCGACTGGGCGAGAATCCTGGAAACGAACAGGAAGAACGGCACTGGAAGTGAAGAGTGCAGAACGTTTCTTCACCCAACTTCTCGGTCGATATCTTCTATGAAATGTATCGTTTGGGAGAATATTGCCAATATTTTTGGCTCTTCGTATGATCGTTTACTCATGAAATTGTATTATAAGTTCATACACTGACAACTTTCTTCATATAAGACCAATGAAACTCGTTCATTACGACTACGATTTTCACATCAACAAAGTGATCAACTTTGTTCTAATTATGAACATCTCTGTATTCATGTTTCATTTCCTTTTGCTGTGTGAATAATGAGGGTGACACTCCACTCGATGTACTTCCTGAATTATTAGCCCAAAGGCACATCGTATTGCTGGTCGAATACTCCCTTGCACTTCTTGAGTTTCGCGTCTCTCCGCAGGGCAGGGCAGCGCAGTGCGGTGCAGCGTAGGGCGCCGTGGACGAAGGGCGAGGTCGAGCGATATCGAGTGGGAGGGCTGGAGGGAAGGGCCGTGCCCTGCAGCGAGGGGGGGGGCGGAGCGCGTGGCACGCAGAGGGGACGAAGTGCACGCGGCGCAGTGGGGAACGAAAGGGAAGGGGGAGGCGAGGGTTCCCTGGACCAACGCTGCCGCCGCGGTATCGATCCACGCCCTCCGCCTCCGCCCCCTTCCGTTGCGGAGGGGTGGCGCGTGCATTGTGCCCCTCCCCCCGCCTCCCCGCTGCGCTCGCCGCCCCCTTCGTTGGGTGCGGGCGAGGGCGAGGGCTACGGCTAGGGGGCCCCGTGCATCGCGGGATGGGGGCTTGCTCGGCGGCGGGCGATGCTATCGGGGCGGGGGCGGGGCACGGGGCGGTCGCGTGCAGTGAGGGCGCGCCAGCCCTGCGGAGGGGGGATGCAGGCAGCGTGTGAGGGAGAGTACTTAGGGCGAGCTCTCCTTCTGAAGCCCCGTTGCCTTGCCGCGTGATGTACAACTACCTGTTTGGGTCCGTTTCCTTGCGGTCTATTTTCGCTCAAGTTAGACCGGGAATCTCCTTATCCTTTATATTTTTTTTTGTATTCCAAGATTCCGCTCTTTTCTAGTTTTTGCTTCCTTATTATTCTGTAAAGTTTTATGGCAAATAACTCGAAGGCGCTTATAAATAGTTCACTTTCGCAACGCTCACACTTAAGATAGGCAATCTTTTGTACATAAAAGCTTGCCGGCCGTCCAGCTGTGCCAAGGGTGAAAGTCTTTGAAAATTTCAAGATACGCCGAGTGAAAATACACGCTCTGAGGCTAACCAAAATGAAACCTCAGAAATGATCGTGTCGACAATATTGCAGACTCGAAGAGACGTCAACGAAAAGAGAGCAAAATAATAAATGATCGGTATTTGCGAGTGAAGTATCCGAGAAATCTTTTAACACAGTTTTCCTGACCAAAGAGTGCAGACAGCTGTGTTGCTCGCAAGACTTCGTATCCTGAGGGGGCGAGGCGCACCGCTGGCACTGGCATTGGCAACTGCGCCAGAGGGAAAAGGCGACGGTGCTCGGTGGGCAGCGGAAGAGAAGGGCCGGGTCCGGCGGTGCGGGACCCTTCCGTGGCGGGGGAGAGGGTTCGTGTTGTGGCGGCGAGAACCCCTTTCATTCCTCATTGACTCCCCCTTCACTTCTCGAGGATATTAAAACTTCCCTCTTGGGCGGGGCGGGATGGCTGCGTGGCGGCGCCGGCAAGTGTGCTTTCCCAGACGCTCGCCCCTCCACTCCACACCAACTTTCAGGAGACTTTAGCCCCATGTACTACTTTTCCGAGCGTCCAATATCGCAGAGTCGATTTCGGAGAAGAGGATACGATTTCTCGATCTATACAACCGTCCGGCTTCTGTGAGAAAAAATTAAGAGGGTGGTGTATACTGTGAATGATTTGAAGGAAATTGCCCGGTTGCATCCGCGGTCAGGTTCTCCTCACAACCGTTTTCCAGATAATCTCCTTTCGCCTTTGGCTACCAGAGAAGCTATATCCCGATTGCATCCCGGCTGGTGATTTTGTTCGGGGATGGAGGGAATCATTTAGTTAACTCACCATTCATGAGTAAAGCAAATATATATGTTCTCGCATCAATCCAGAGAAATAATCGAATATGGGTAAACATAGCAGAATCTTCGAAAGTCAGTGCGTCATCTAACTTATACTTTTTTAAATTGACCCTCTTCTCTGGAGCAGGGTATTGTAGTCATAGAAAAACGTAGAAATCCGTTTCAATAAATTAAGAACATTCCATACAGTTTAGTTCCAAAATAACAAGCTTTCCTTTTACCATTACAATCCTAGAAGTATACAAAATGAACAACGTTATAATGAGAATTTATTCTTTTTCATATTCTTCAAATTTGAAAGGGAAAGGGCGGTCTTCCAAGCATGGATATCTAGGCGAGCTCCTCCTTGTACTCACGAGGAAACCGAACAGGATGCAATCGGGCTCTGCCTTTTTGGGAAGGTAGGTAAAAGGCTTGGGAAAAGGTGACGGTGGGATGCAATCGGGGTATGTCCATTTCTAATTATCATGACATTGCACTCATCTTCATCGCCCGTGAATCTTGAAGTAAGAGACCTAGTTTCAGCAGGACAAAAGAGTGGTGACACGCGACATAAGATGTACATTTCTTGGCTCGCCCATACGCATTCGAGGGTCGTGGGCGGGCGACCGCTTTCGGCGCGTCGAAACGAGAGTTTAATCTGTCCCAAGGAAGTCGTTAGTATTCTGATAATGCTGCATTATACTGCCGTTGCCCTACACTTTTAACACGATACAGCCACGAAAACTCCTTACTTCCTGCAGCAAAGTTGAGGTCCTCAAAAAACAATCAAAATTCCACCCTTCGAATCATTAGTTTTCCATTCCGGCATCTGAAATTCGAGAACGCGCAATTAATTTCGACAGTGGTAGGCGAAAAAACTGTGACCAACCTTCACGAGTACTGAATAAACATATCAATTCTCTATTTATCATGCTGAGTTAAATTTAAACAACAATAAACGTGATTGCAATAATTGTACTATCAAAATTAGGATCGCTCAAGAAATGCGAGGAACGTCGCCGTAGTACAAACAACAACCTTAGCAATCGCGATTTACCTCACAAGGAAGTACCCTCATGCTTGTAGCTGTATTTTCGACAAGTCTTCCCTACTCTAATGATTAAATCTGCAACGCGTAAGTAGGCCAACACTGGATGGTGAGTGCAGGGGGAGGGGCGGCGTCATCTTGTTTGGCCAACGCAGCCCCAACCAACACTCGTGATGAACGACGCGACGGCAGCGGTGCGGCTCGTAGTACGAACGCTGCCCTCTCGCGGCAGAGGTGACCCGGAAAGAGACAAAGAGGCGTTGAGGCCGCGCGCGCGCGTGTTCTTAAAAGGCGGGCGCGCGCCCGCGCGGCGCGCGGGCGTTGAAACGCGCGCCGTTGGCCCGCACACGTCCACGCACGCCGCGGCCGCCGCCGTCTCCTTGAGCGGCGTGGCCATGCATCACGGCGGGCAGCGCAACGCGGTGCGGTGCCGCCGGGCGGAGTCGGGTGTGGGTGCGCGAGTGTGCGAACGCGGCGGGCGTTGCCTTGCGCAAGCGATGCGGTCGCGGCGACGCAGCTGCGCGCCGGGACATCGAACCCTGGCCCTTTTCGCGCATCTCTCTGCCCAGTTTTTCGCATCTCCGCTCTGCTTTGGGTTGGAAACGTACTTGTAAGGAAAGTTTGCACGATCTGTTACTCGCTAGAATTGTTTGGGTCGAAATAACTACTCTGCGTCTAACAGCTGTTTCTGTATGAATAAGTCTTCCATCTTGTTTTAGATTTAGATTCTTGTGTAACTTCACATTTCCCCTTACATTCTGTACTCTATTATTTTATTCTGAGCTTACATTACGTTAATGATACATTCAGAGCCCGTTTTGTCCGGTGCGCTCAGAATAATACGAACTTTTGTCGATACCAAAACTAACATAACCAGCGTGTTCCTCTTTCCTCCCTATCCGCGGCGCTGGAGGCGGCGTGGCGGCGGCGGCGGCGTGGCGCCAGCACTGAGCAGCCCATATAAGGCACAGGCTGCGCTGCGGCGCCCGCCCCTCTCGGTTTCGCACTCGGAGCTCTCCACGCGCGCCGTCGCTTCCGTTGCTTCCTTTGCCGAATATGGAAGGGTTCAATCGGGATTCCGTACTCCGATAACGTAATGTGTGTGCTTAAAGTAAATAAAACGATGAAAAATGGGACTTCGAACGGAATGACTACTCTTGTGGAGTAGACGAGGAGTGATGAGTGGTGTCTCCAATTTTTGTATCGACTACACATTTGTTTCTTGTTTTGAAATTACTTATTGAAAAATATTTTTAAAAAAATGAACTTTTGCGCTTTTGATGAGTTTTATGTGAATCTCTTACTAGTATGTTCTTTTGAAATTTCCAATATTTAACGAAAATAGTATAATCCAATACCAACATCCGTTAATTGTAGAAAGATGATAAAAGTTCATGCGTACTTGTTGGAATAGAAAAGTCTTTAAAGGTTATTAACGCTTAGTGGGCTACCGAATATCGAAGATAATCAATGTGCAATCCATTATAACTATGAATTATATCCATTTGTATCCATTTGAAAAAAACTAAAATATTATTCTTTTTTTCTACTCACGAAAAACTGCATCTTTTAAAAACGAAACGGAAGCAATTCTGGCGCAACCAAGCCCAAACCTCTCGCTCGTCAGTCGACCTCCGCTTCGATCATCCCCGCTCCGTGCACCGCTCTCCTTGCGAAGTGCCGTTGCTCGTTCGCCGGCAGGCAGGGTCCCGGTCCCGAGTTCGAGGCCCCGGGGCGCCGATTCGGGCTGCAATTACGCGGTATCGGAATCGGGAGTGGAAACGGCCCGATGGCGGCGATAAGCGACGCCGGGGTGCATTGCGCGGCGCGCGCGACCGGGTTGCGAAAGGAAATCGCTTAGGCAACGCCCCTCCCCTCCCCACCCCCAGCGCAAGTAAAGTAAATTATGAGCGGCCTTGACACGAAATTGTTTTAGTTTCTTGAATGTGTATGTGCTGGACAACGGGCGACCGTAAAACTCGCGGATAGGGCTCCGCTCGCCCTTTCTTGCCGCTCCTCGTTTGTTTTAAGGAGGCTTTTGCTTGTTTTTTTTTTGAACCGGGGCGCCTCCTGGGGGGTTAGTGTGCAAAGAACGCGTTATGTTAACCGGAGGCTGTTGTGATACTACTTGTCAATCATGCGTGGAGCTAGTTTTTCATATCCATCACCAGTACACACTCGCAGGAAACATTAAAATACACGAAACGCACCAATATTACTTATTTTGTTATTGCAACATTATCATCGTTATTTATAACGAGTGTCTAAAATATAACATAGAATGGTCGTTGCAAAATTTATAAGTTATTTAAAAGTGGACCTTATAAAAAATTGCTAAAACAATTCTGTAAACTTTGTCTTCTGTATGCGACTTATGTGAAAATGATCGGACACTGATGATTCATGATATTTTAGTCTATATTCTGAAGAATTGGGAAATAAGTTGCATTTATTACATAAGCCATGCGATCGAAGAAGTGAAATACAAATCATCCATTGATGAAGAGAATTGACTATCACGGAGGTGCACATTGTAAACATATTTAATGTCAACAAAGGGTTTCAAATAGTTTTGGAATATTCCTTTTGCTTCGTAGTATCCTTTTGGCCATTCAAGCTCACCCGTTTGGCAAACTCCACGAAGTCGCTCAGTGTACTTGTACTATGTTCAATACAACTGCGCCACTGTCGTGCAATACTGCCAGCTGACGACGCAACACATTGTGCAATGTGAAAACTTTGAGCTATTAAAATCAAATTCTTGTTCATTAACTCACGATAGTGCAACTTTACAGTATTATCAGTCAATATTGTTGCAGATAAGGGAATGTTCAGGACTCTGTTATGACTAGAATAGGGGTTCCCAGTTATGAAGACACCGACCGCCATTTAAAATTTAGTGGGATATTGGCGTACGGCTTTCATGATACACCTTTACAGTATGAATTTCTTTTCAAATATGTTACAAAACCTGCAAACAAGAAGGTGAGGCCACTAACCGTCTCATAGAGAGTTCGAGAGAAATACAAAGTGTTACGAGTGTATGAACAACAATGATTATCGAAATTTAATAAACTATTGAAATTATTGTAATTTCTGCTGTAAATATGTCCTTGTGATGCAACGTAGATCGGTGCCTATTCAAACCTCCATACTTCGAGTAACAGTTACCACTAGTTTTCAATATCCACTTTTATTTCAGTATAAGGTTTCCTGGATCTAACTTGTTTACCACCTGAATTACTTCGTGACCCATTAGTTGCGTTCGTATACCACTGTCTGAGAACCCATAGCTAGGATGAATCTGAATTTCTAGTTGTCCGTGTCTGTTTTATGTAATATGATATTTGGTATGTTTTTAGAGTTGTTTGAACTACAAAATTAAAAAAAAAATTGGTACGCAAGTTAATGGTACAAATCGGAAAGAGAAATATGATCACGGACTGAAAGTCTGTTAAGATGTTTATTCTCGCGAACAATCGAATTTCAATAGCTAGCGTTTCGTTTGTATCGGGGAGTCTTCCGGAGCTGATAAAACCCGAACGATAACCGAAGCAGGCAGTTTCTTCCTGTTGGAAACCTTCTGGTAACGGTGTTAAGCCGGGAAAAGGCCCAGTGGATGGATTGGAGAGGTTGGATGAATGGTTATGTACATAATATAAAGCATGCATGTTGGGTAATTGAAAAAAAATACAATTAACCAAAATCATTACAAAAAGAACAATAAAATACTATCAAGTTATATAAGGTATATAATAAAAGTGTCTTAAGAAAAAAGTTAATTCAAATTAGGTATGCCAAAAGCGTATTTTTATTTTTTCAATAAGACACAAGGGTTCCTTTGTTCAATCTCAGGGGAACTGTCGAGAGGAAAAATAAAAGGAAAAGGATTGGAGAGATCGCTCCGCCGCGGTGCGTCGTCAAGTCATCGCTGTCGTTGCCACCGCCGCTCATCTCGCATCACCATAGTCGCGCAATGCCGCAAAAGCGAGCGATCGACCGCCTCCGCCCCGCCCCCGCCTAGTACGTCAACGCCGCCCGCGTTGGTTTCACCGGGCCGCTTGACTGGCCGTCGCACTTGGGAGAGCAAAGCTCGCGATCCTCAACACCAACGCCGTCACACTTCGTGCTCATGCAGACTGATACTCCCCGTCGTCATCGTGTTATTGTGCTGCGTAGATACGACACGAGCCCATAAGACGTTTTGCTGGAAGGCCTCTGGCATTATAAAAACAATCGGATCGAAAGCAACAGCGGGTCTTTCCATGACGACACAGCAGCTGTTGCATGCATTTATTTCTAATTATGAGTGATGTTGCGTCACTGGATTAAAAACACTATTCAAAATTCCAAATATTACGAGAGGGTGATTCCTCCTCTCTGCGCATACGGCACATTCGCAACCTGAAGGCACACATTTTTTATGGCGGAAGGAGTCGTGTCCAAAGTAGTAGCTAATAATTTTTAACGGACATGTAAATTTCTATTACTTTTTATTTCCATATAATTCTTACCATGCACAATTATTTATGTAATTATACCAACGCTGAACACAAATTACTCGTATTTTAGCGACTTCTATTAGTTCGTTTGACTAGACGCTCTGACATTATACTAGAATTTACACGGTTGTAAAACGTTTTATAATATTAAACTAAAATTTTAGGAAGGCGTTTGAATCAACTGCGCGTGCGTGGCAGAAGCGTATGAAAAGCGCTGGGGAAGTGTACACTCGCGTCTTGTGGCCTGTGCCTGGCGGGCACGGGGCGTGGGCGGCGATTAAGGGGACAGATGTTTTTCAATGGCCAGCTGGCGGTTCTCCGCCTCCCATTTCCCCTTCCCCCTTCTCGCTGCTCGAGCTCGGGGGGCGGAAGGGCGATCGGGCGATGGAACACAGGCCGCCGCCGTCGCCCTCTCCCATTAAAAAGCCAACGCTTGTCACGTGAGCCCTTCTTAAGCGAGATATTCGTGTTAGTGCGCGGGTTGCGTGCTCGTCTCCGCCTTACAAGCAATGAAATTAGTGTCAAGAGTTCAGGTTATTTTAAATGTCGTTGTGTTAGAGAATGAATCTATTGACAAATCGTGCTGGTGGAATTAGTATTTTCTGAGCCGATGTAATCCCTAGAACTAGTAAAGTCTTTCGAAACTTTTACTTTGTGGCGAAATGGGGAATATATGGAATGGAGCTCTCATTGACCAAAGAATTTCGAACTGATTCAAACTATATCAATAATTTCCAGTTCATAAAAAATCATATTCCGTTTTCTCAATATACTAATTTTTGTTAAGTCCTTACTGTCTCAAAAATAGGTTGGGACGCGATTAGCATAAATCTCTTGTTCTACAGCACACCCCTTGCAACATTGACCTCATTATTACGTATCGGGTACTTTCCCATACCAAGTGGAGAGGAAGTGGCATTTCTGTTCTCGGAAGGTTGAACAACGCCGAGTAAATGGGGCAACGGTATCTCTCATAAGATGGATGAAGAAACTTAAAAGAAGCGTTTCTATGACAGATTTGTAAGCGCGACTCTGAAATACACACAGGAAAAAAGCAAACCTTTTTGGGAGAGTGAAAGTGAAACCCAATAATGTAAAGAGTATAACAAGGACGAAAAGAAGGTAAATCTGAATGAGCGTAACACTCGAGGAATGTTTCTCTGGAATTCGTGTTTATGAATGGAAAAAAAGCGTGGTAACTAGTGACGGTGTGATTGAGCAGAGGCGCACACAGAATTTTTCTGGAAAAGGGCGGGGGGTCAGGAACAGTGTCCATCCGTATTCATATTTTCTTTAAAAGGAGTTTTCATTTATGCTAAATATAAAATGTATTTTTTTGTTGACTTCTAGTTAGGGTGCGGCTTTATATGTACCAAAAATCCTGAAAATATGCATGCAATTATGCTATAAAAAATAGGAAAATATTAGAAAGAAAAATAAAAACAGAGAACTTAAAAAGAAAAATATGCACAGAGAAAAGTGCGTGTTGTAGTTTCTACAAAATAGTTCAGTTTAAATGTTGAATGAACACACGAAATTTAATTTAAATTGCGAGAGGTTATAATACATTTTTCCAAATTTTCTGGGATGAATAATTTTTGTTACTCGCAAGAATGTTCTTATACAATGTTCTTTCAACTTTGCTTGAGTGAGTAGGGGACAATACTTAAAGATTCAATTTCTTTGGTTCTGTAATTTTCAACACCATGTCTTTCACCCTGTAAAATACCAAATAACTTTTTCACCGTTCTCAAACCAGGATTTTTTTCTTGAATTTTCTTAATTTCTTCTGTTAACACTCGTCCTATTAGCCCCTGCAAATTGTTTAATGACTTTGCTACAGAGTTCAGTTGAATATGTTTCGTTCCCACAGACATGTTTGGATCGACTTCCTGATGAACTGTACCGCTCTAGTCACACAGATATGATACAAACTCAAAAGCTATCTCAACGTTCCTCCGAATTTTATGATGGAACAAAAAATAAAAAATGTTAAATTGCTAATATATTGAAAAATGAAAATATGCCCAATCATCATAAGTATGCACTATAAGGACTTGTATATCGATCCCTAACAATAAGGAATGAATTTGTGTGCTTCATGCATATCATTACGTTTAAGGAAAAAAAACATGCAAATATGCAATATCCGCAACCTACTTACATAGTTAATATTTTATCGTAAACAACTTGCGTGTAAAATTATATTCGTTTGAATAGAACATTCACAAAAGCTAATTTTAAAATTGTATAATTGGCTTCCGTGGGGTAACGCCTTACGAAGAGCCCCCACCTCTGGGTGCTCCATTATGAATGGACTTGGAGCCGGATCTCCCGAGAACAGACTCGGTGGAGACTGTCAGGAAGCAAGGCGGCTTACGGGAGCGGATCGCAGTCCGCCTCCCGAGTGCGGGTGTGGATGGCGTCGTCGGGGACCGAGGGGGCGGACCGGCCCGCGGAGGGGAGGGGAAGGGTGGGGGGTGGTGAGGCGGGAAAACCCGGAGCTACCGCGGCGGCCGCCGGGCGACCCACATTCGGTCGCCGCCGAAGAGACAGATCCGTGTAGCGGCGCCGCGGGCCAGCTTTCACCTAGAGGCTCGGTTCGCCGGCCCCTCCCCGTCGCACCTCGCCGCGGCCTCGTACCACCCCGCTCCCCCCTCTCCACCCCCGCCCGTCTGGGCTTGCCCCCCACCTCTCCCTCGGCGGCACAGACGTCATGCCTGCGCGCGGGTGGACGATCGCCTCCGCCTCCGCCCCCGCCCCCGTCCCCGCCCTCGCTCTCGCTCCCGCTGCTAGATCCGCGAGGCAGCGGTCGGGCGAGGGCGGTGGCGCACTGTGGGCTGACACGGGTCGAAAATCACACATAGCAAGAAAGAAACAAAATTAGAAGTAAACCCAAACATCTTATATTTTTCATTATTCAATATATTAACATCTTATTCTACATATTTGTTTTATAGAAGATTTCTCGTGTAGTTTGAAGTTGTACATCAGTTTAATTTCAATTTTATCAGACGAAAGCCTACCAAATAAATATTAAAATGAATTATACTAATAACCTCTTTAACTAATAACCTCTTTAACTAATAACCTCTCTAACTAATTTTCTCCTTTCAAAATTCAAAATTTAAGTAGTATATGACTTAGTGTAGGGATCACAGAATTTTGAAAATATGCACACAATTCACTTTTCCCCATAGCACGTCATACGCAGTTTTTAACTGTTTTTGACGTAAAATAAATACAAATAAATAAATAAATAAACTTATAATTTCAGTGCAAAGTTAAGTATTGCATAAAAAGGCTGTAACTTTTTTGGGCCTCGAAGTGCGAAGCTTGTTAGGAAAAAAAATAGCCAATTAAAAATAGGTGTATTTCAACCTTGAATTGACGCTGCGACCACTTGCGACCATGAAAGTTACAAAATGTTCGCCGAAAAAATACCAGCAATACATTAAAAACAATTTTACCACAAAAAGTCCAATAGATTCCAATTAATTTGTACTTATTATTTTTAACGTAAAGAATTGATATATTGAATAACCTTCATTTGCCTAGAACATTAGAGGAAGCTATATTTTTTCATCTTTCACTTTGGGGAGGGAGTGAAGTCTCATGACCCCCCCGGATCACCTTTTAGTGAAACAACAAATTATTTATTTAACATCGAACGGGATGTAACATTTATAAAAAAACAAATCAAATACATTAACTGGAAATCGGAAATAAGCTCTTAAAGAGGACTAAAGTTATCACGAAAATAATTCAATGAGGATGGTGCCATTTGGGAAGTCTTTCAAACATACTTTTAGACCCGCGAAATTTTGTACGCGCCATTCTATCGCAACCTAATACGCGCGTTTCAGCCCGTTCTAGCCCACTGTACGGCGGCAGCGGCGCGGCGGAGGAGCCAAAATCCCGGGCGTGCCGTGACGTCGTTCGCTCGTTCGCGCGAGGCGACGCTGCCCGCCTCGGCGCGTAGTAGCGACGCGGGATGGCGGCCCCCACGTGGGCCGCCCGCGTTGGCCGGCCCGACGGCCGCGGCCGTCGCGCGATCAAAAACATGGCTTTGGGGGAAGGTTCTTGGGGGGTTTGGGCGCCAACCTCCGAGTTCTGCGGCGTCATACCATGCAGGCGTCTCCCGACCAGAAGGATGTGTCGATTGCCGAATGGATGAGGCACTTAATCGTGGAGTCTTTTCGGGATATAATTTTGCAACATTACTTGAACTTACATTCTCGGGGTAAAACGATTCTCTGAGTCAGATAAGAACTATCAAAAATATTCCGCCCTTTGTGCAGATTGACCAAACTTTCTCGTGGATTGCACGAGTTTCGTCAGATAATCAGTGTAACTTTCGAGATTAGTGTCACATTCTTAGATAAGTGAAGCAAAAAATAACCTGGTTCATCTGTATTGGGATACTTTATTTCGAATTTTTCTTTGTCTACACTTCCAGAATTAAAATTAAAATGAAGTTTTTTTAAAAGAGATATAAGCACAATTAAGAGATGGGTTAAACATCTCTTAATCACGACAATCTTTCGAAAACTTCAAGTAAACAAGAATTCATAATAATCTATAGAGATGTCGTCTTCATACTTCTGTTCGGGGGGCTCGATTCCCAAATCTTGTCAGTTCATGGCGGCGGCGCAAACTGCTAAGCGAGCATGATCGTGCAAACTTTTCCGCGGTAGGATGGTGCAAGAGCTCCGCGGGACTTGCTCTCTGAGAGTTTCATGGAGCCGATCGCAGACAGGAGGCAGGCACCGGCAGGCGCCCAGCCTACAGACGGCAGGATGCACGACGGCCTTCCCCCCTCCCAGCGACTGCGGGGGCCTTCGCAGAAGTAACGGTGCGCCGCCACCGCCGCCGCGGGCCCGTGCACCGACGAGCGGCTTGGCGGCGCCGCTGCAGCCCGGGGGCCCCCTGATTTTCGGAGGGGGCGGGGCGGGCGCGGGACATGTTCGCGTGACTCCCAGGAACCTGCGTGCGCCGCAGCACAACCTGTATGTTTCCCTGTACACATACGAGGACTACAGAGGAACGTTAACTGAATTTCCTTCGAAACACTCGCCGCAAAGTACCCGGTAGACGTGTTAATTCATTCATTCATTCCAACACGCCTCCCCAAGTTCCACCTCCACATACAGATCAGACACTCGCACGTAGTATGCACATGCATTCAGAAGAATTCATTTCGAAATCACATCAGGGCAGCGTTGATTTTTTGTTTAATATTCTCTTTAGAGATTGCGCCTTCTCGACTTAAGAACTCGCCACAATACGTTTACGATAAATACATCGGGATTTTTACGCTGACATTTATCGCAGTTTTCTGACTGTAGTATCAATGCTGTTTGTTATTATTAAGGAAGTCTGTGTTACGCATGTGATCACGAATCCTGGTTAGATTACAATAACTACGTGTATGACAAAATTAGCAAACAATAGTTAACGATGTTAATAGAAACGCGGGATAAAAACGTGCTTTCAAGCACGTCCTGTTCGGAAAATTATATAGTCAGCACTTTCGCAATCATCCTTGCATGTTGTGCAATTCAAAACTGTTGGTGGTAAATTCATAGGCGGTGACCAAAGCAATACTCATGTTATTTGACAGTGACATTGGTTTTGAACACCGTCTTCTGCTGTAATAAAAAGTTGTAAAAGATGCATCTCTTTTACGTCGTAACAGGTTGGATTCTCTCTGCAACTTTTGTCCTCCCAAACAGGGACATAAAATGCAAAATTATTTTGCTCATGAAATTACCGAGTGAGACTGACGTAATGGCATAAAGATCAATCAAATACATTAGCGTGCTCACGGGGGGTGCCGTATCCCCCCTGAAAATTTTTAAAAGGTGCCCCAAAATCCTATACAAGAAAATATTTTAAATCCGTAAATATTATCAATTCCTTATTTTTTCCCTTTTTTATGCTAAAAGTTGGTAAATAGATACCTCTTTCGGGGAAGAGGGTTTCCCAACTATCTGGCACCCCTGTCAATAGTCAAAGCAAATCAGTTATATTTATTTATTATTTCATTAAATTGTGGGCATTCTGATGGGATAATGTTGACGTAATTAAATGAAATAATGGAAGTCACATTCATCGACTTAAACATTAAGTTTACGAAGATGACTTCCATTATTTCTTCACATATCATTAAAATTATAAATTCACTATCGTTGTTTTGTTTCCTTCCTAGTGAATTACGTCATATGTAAATAAAAAAAATTGATAGAAAAACGGCCTGGAACAGCCCAGAAATTCAGTTCCCTCCTCTCTTGTTTTAGGCTGTGCACGCCTACAGTCGAATGTTAGCAAGTTAGTTATATTTTGGCTTCCTAACGTGCATCTTCCTCCCACGTGTGTCTTTCTTTCGTCCACATCGGGCTTGACGTGAAAAAGTCCACGTACGCTCTAAAGCAAATTACGCTTGGTTGCACCGTCTTTGCGTCATCCTGCACGACCACGTGCCAACAATCACAGCAGCAGGGTTTTTGGGATATCATCCTACATTTTTCAGATCCTTGTAACGCTCATCTACCTTTCAGTCTTCGGATGCCATTCACGTTGTTGGAGTGGACCCAGGTATCCAGGTAGATTCAGACTGATGGCGAGGCAATCGAAGTTTGAATCGGTGCCGACTTCATAATCGTGGGGTTCGTGCTTGCGTATGAATGGAAGGCCTGAGCTTCTCTCCGACCGTAGGAAAGCCTGGGTAGCACAGGAAACATTTTAAGTGCCAGAGGTGTTCGCTCTTACCGGGAACTTCATTCAGTGGAATTTAGTGGAATGCCAGGAATCCGACGGAATTCCTGAAGGCGAAGAAGATGCCTCCATTATTTGAACCTAGCTTACTCGGTGCGTTTTCTGCCGATGCATCGTAAACACTTCGTCTTTCGTGAAAGGTTTGGCGACTGGTTTATGTACGAGATGTTTCGCATTCTAAAAGTACTTAAGTGCTCTGACGAAGTGTGTATTGCTTTCGCTGCGACATGGAAAATATGGCAACACCAGAGTGTGGGAATTAAATTTTCGGTTAAAAAAAGAAAAGAAACCATTTTCAATTGTATAATTTAGAATGTAGTTCTATGTGAATAAATAGGACTAGAGAGACTTAAATTAAAACTTTAAAAGCGCCATAAAATTTCGAAAACTTATAAAAAAATTTCAGTAGGTGGCAGTAGTAGTCCTTGAGGTTCAGAAAGGAACCTGATGCTGGCAGATTGGTGTTACAACGCAGGAGAATGCCGCGGAGTATTCGCAACAAGATGGCTGCTTTCTTATCGACATGCACCGCGATAAAGCAGCGATTCGTGATGCGTTTTTTCGGGTGGTGAAGATGTGAAACCTATAAAAATTAGTCGTAGGATGAGAACGCAGTACGGTAAGTCGTGTGTGTTGCTGCAGCAAGTGAATGAGTGGCGTAGAAAGTTTAAAAGCGCCGTAACTTCTGTGGAAGATCCCCACGACTGGGGCATGCTCACCACGTAATGGCGGACAAGAATATTGCGTTGGTGAAAGAGGTTGTGAGGGATAACAGGCGTGTAACTGAACGAAATAGCCACAATGTTCAGGATTAGTGTGGTTCAGCACACAATATTGTTCAGTGTACGGCAATTCAATGAAGGATTTGCAAGATGGGTGCTACGTCAGTTGTCTGCCGAATTGAAAGATAGATGCGTTGATGTCTGTGAAGAATTTTTGCGTAGTTTCCACGACGAATGTGATGTATTTCTGGACAAAATGTTTATGGCGATAAAACCTAAGTGGACTATATCCAACCAGAAACAAAAAGGTGAAGCATGGAATGGCGCCACAGCTCATCGCGAGAACCAAAGAAATTCCGTATTCAACAGTCTGCTCGTTCTTTTCTGGGTTGCAAAAGGAGTAATTTTGGAACATTACATGGAAAAGGGAATGGCAGAGAAAGAGGATTCATTCATATTTAGATGCTGACAAATCACATTCGACTTGCAATCAGGAGTAAACAATGAAGACTTCTGACTTTCGAATATCGTCACAGCATGACAAGGCCCGCCTACGTCAGCCCGTTTGACAGTTTCACTATCCGGGATATCAAATATGAATGTCTTATTTATCCACCTTATTCACCAGATTTCCCTCCTAGTAACTTTCAAGAGTTCGGTGGCCTCAAAGAAGCAATGGGAGGCAAGCATTTCAGAAGTGACGAAGAGGCGAAAACCACGGAGCACGACTGGCTACAGATACGACCAAAATATTTCTTTCAACGTGGTAACTATGCATTTCCAAAGTGTTGGAACTCTTGTATTGAATGTCTAGGACAGAGGTGCACAAGCGCCCCATTTGAGCCCCTTCTTGGGGCGCTGGAAAGCCGGCGCCCCACGAGAACCAGGAAAGTTGGCATAATCCCGGGGACGTCCCTTCACTTCTCTGCTTTTTAAATTTTTCTTTCAGGAATAGTCAGTCGGGAGGTTGAACTGAGGGTGCAAACCGTGGCAGGGCCCGGACGAAATGGAGTTGTCCGGACGAAATGGGAATCGTCGCAACTGCACGGGTATTGTGAATGTTCGGTTCCACTTATATCTGTGAGCAATTTTTCTCCCGCATAAACTTATAGAAAAAACAAGTCCAGAGGCCGAATGACACTCTGATGTCGACAATGCGATGTAATCTAAGCATATAATCCATACCGAGGCGAACTCTTATTCAAGGCATAGTTTTCAGAGTTGTATTCCTAGATTATTTTCACATTACTCGTGTTTTATTATTCAAAGTTATATTTGAATGTGGAATGAATGTGTCAGGAAATAGGTTTCATATTATAATATGCGAGATGAAATTATTTTCCTGATCCGCAGCTGTAGTGATACATATCTTGAAGTTTCAAGGGGATCTTGTCCTTCACGCGGGCGGAGGGCGGAAGCTGTCGGTGTTGGACCAGGGGGTGGGGAGAGTAAGGTTCCTTGCGGCAGCGGCGCCCACAAAGAGCACTCACCTGCGGTGTCGCCGAGTCGTCCCTCCCTCCCCGCGCCCCGCCCCGTTCCCTCCCGGAGAGGCCATTGTTTGGGCCGGCGGCGCCGCCGCCCTCTCCTCACCTCTCTTCTCACCCTCGCTGGACGACGACGTCGACGGCGACGACGTTGGCGCCGCCGCCCATTCACGGCCTCCCACCCTCCCGGAGGCAGCACGCGCCGCGGGGCGGCGCTGAGGACGCCTGGGGAAGACAAAGGAACTGTGGCAAGGGGCGGCGCGCAGGCAAGCTCCGGTACTCGACGCCTCCGGCCTCGGTTTCGAAATGGATGCACTTCACTCCTTCCCCACCCTCTCTCTACCTCTCTCTTTCCTCCTTCACGTACATCTTTGGCTCAGGTTGGCGATTTGAACTTACGACAGGACTTGGGAGTTTCAAAATCGACTAACATGTCTACTCGGAGGAGAAATGTCGGAAATTTAAGGGCATTTTGAGACACGTTTTCAATGGATTTACATCGTTCGCCCCATTTCGCCATTCAGCTAGAGATAAACTTGATATTTATCCAAAATCTGATAAATGTATTTTCGTAAGTCATCTATTTTTTTTTCTAATTTATCGATCCAGCTTAGTTTTTTGCAAAGTATAACTCAATAAATAAAAATGCACTGGCAATAAGCTTGATAGCCGGAACACTGCTTTTTAGCCTGATTTCGACTCTCAGCGTCGACCCAAGTGTTAAGTACAGTTGTAGCAAAGTGCACAACGGTCGTTTTCTCCTTACGATTTTCCGATTAAGAAGCCAGGGAGTAACGCAACCGTGCTGACTCGAGCCTTGCCACTGAACACGAAGGAATTTCCTGTTTACGATTGAAATGGCGGAAGCGCGTTTACGACTGCGCGACAGCCACTGCGGGCTAGCATGCAGCTGCGGCCAACGCGAACCCTCGCACCGACCACTCGAAGTACGAGTCAAGCGACCATTTCACTTCCTGTAGTGGAATGCACCCCGCTCGCTCACGCGTGTTCTGTGGAATTTTACACAAACAAATCGTTTCCATACCTCTCCGTATGACATGACGCAAAAGTACGAACTCTTAGATAACAATTCTTCGTATCCAAGGCAACTAGGATAAATGTACTTTATTAAGTGAAGGAAATACTGTTTATGGACGCAAATGGAAAAAAATAAAGAGTTCTCGAAGTGAACTAGGAAATGCTTTTCTTACTCGGTTCCATTTCCACTATTAGTGGTTAAGAGATTTGCATCAAATACTGAACATGATCGGAGTACTATTCTACGTCATCTTAAGAATTGAAGCACGTAATAAAAACTTTCTATGACCCGGTAACGGTCACAACAATTAGAGGCGTGTGAAAAGTGAGATCAGAGTGGGTCCGCCTGTCTTCACTTGCGGCCGTTTGAACGAGCCGCCTGCAGTGGTCGGACGAATAGGCTTCTTGAGGGAGGATGCACCTGCGCGATAGCCGTCGCTGGCACCGACCCTTACTTTCCCTTCCCTCCCCTCCCCTCTCCACTCGGCTGTGGCTGTACCACATCGTTGGAATGGGTTCAAAAGGCGGCGCTGCAGTGCACCGCCCCGCGCCGCGGCGCCTCGCCCAGCCGCGCCGCGCCGCATAGCATGCCGTCGCATCACTTTGGACAGCACTGCAGCCAGTTCGTTTACCCCGGGTGCGCCCGGCCGCCCGTCGGGGCCCGCCCCGTCCTGCTGCGCCGTCCCCCGGAGGCGGGGAGACGGCGGGTGCCGCGTGCGCGCGCAGCCTTGGGGGCACGCCCACGGCAGGCGCTACGCACTTCGCGTAGTACCTGCTGCGCCCGGAGGAGAGGGCCCCCGCCGACTTCGCTTTCGATCAGCTCCCCCGCAGCAAATAACATCAAGTTTCGCAAGAGTACCAACATTCAAATAAATCTCGCTAACAAACTAATTGTTTCACTCGTCGAGAAACCAAAAATATTCTACCCCTACTATCTCGAAACAATATCTAAAGGTGGCGCCGCACATGCGGAATTCGGCGAGAACGGGGTGACCGCTGCGGCCTGAGTGACTGTTGTAATCGGGATGAATTGCTTACTCTTTGCCGAGAGTCCAACTTTCGGTGCTTACCAACAACTTGTCGATCTTTTGTGGCTCCTCACAATAAACGAATACATGTCAAGCAACTCGATTAATCTGAATTCGGCGAGCAGTCGCTCGGTACTCTTCTACACGTCTCTCAATGCGTCTTTTAGATCCTCAAATTAAAAATTAGCCATCTGTGTAGGGCTTGTTTCATAGGACAAATGGGCACTATACTTATAAACGTTCAAATATTTTTACGGCCGGGGTCCGTTAAGGATTTAATAGTCCGCCGTTTGTTAGAAACAATAGAGTTTCAGCAAACATGGCGTTTGAATACCTTATTCGAAGAACTTGTATTTGTTTATATGATTTTTTTTCTTTCATTTCATGCTTATATGATTTTTGTATCACGAAAAGTATTGAAAGACACATGACTGATAACACAAGTAGGACACGGTTGGTTGTAAAACGAGACGATGGCCAAAACTTCAACCCCAACTGTTGTTTGCTGTTTATCGGCCTAACGACGTTAACACCTCCTTCAAGCGCTTTCTTCTGCCCCCGGCGCGCGCCTCCCGTTTCCGCGTCGTCGGCGCTGTTTACTCGGAAGAGGCGCGGTTTCCCTTCTCCGTTCGCCTCGCGCGTCAACGCGCTCGCGAGCCGCGCGCCACAAGGCAGCTCGACGCCTCGTTCCGTTTCCACTCCGCCGCCGGCTCGAGTGCGCGGCCTCGTCGCCCTTCTGGAAGTTTCCAGCGTGGCGTCGGCCGGCCACCGGCTGACCGGACGGCTGTGTCGAATATCCGGTGTTGTGTATGCAAAATATGGTGGAGAGGATGTCGTGTATGTTTCCATTACACTGATTAGCATCGTTCATTAGAAAACGTCATGGCATTTCCATCGATGGTGGCAAACGCTGCTTAAACATGCTCGAAGTTCAGCATTGTTTTTGAACGAGCGACGTTCTCTTACTAATTTGAATATACGAGAATACTACGTTAACTGTAAACAAATTTCTCCATCGAAACCAATTTCTAAAATTGCTGAATTCAGCTTAAATTAAAATGCAGACGGATGTTCTTAATCAACAAAGATTACCCAGGCATTGCAAATTACATCAGATTGCTATTTGCAAGCGCTTTTATTGGGCTTATCGGACTGTAGACATATCTGTGATATATCGCCCCGACAAGCTTTTCTTAAGAAGGAGAAAAATATAATTTTATCACGACTACTGTACTCCACTCAAGTGATCCATTTGTCTTCTCGCTAACAAATGTAGAACATGCATCTGAGGCATTTGAAGAGCGTTCTGAGGCCAGGCGTGAAGGTTCATTTCCTTTTAGCGCCAGATAAGAGACGACCCCGGTTTGCGCGCATTCGCAAAATCTCGAGTGTTGACATTTTCAGATAGTGAAGCTCTTTCATGTAGTCAGATCTACAGTCGTTGTCGGTATTCCTTCGGTACAATCATGCCGAGGAAAAAAAGAATTTTGGGATTACAATACTCTTGTTACATGCTAGTCACGCACTTTTCTTTTTCGTGGGTGGGAGAAGTCGCTTCTTACGGCACCTCTCGTGCAAAACCTAAGAGTAGCACGAGGCGAACTTCATTGTAATGTCCAACTACATTATTTGGTATCTTAACTTTTTTTTTCGAATTAAACCTTTGAGTCGACAAAAGTGTGTATACTGCATGTAAAAGTGAATCACATAACAAGACAGTTACATTTAAAGATCCAAGTTCGCATACAAGTAGTATATGAGAAATAATTGGAAAGGGTTCACCTTACTTCACCTGATAACAGTTCAGAGTGTAACAAACGTTTTTTGCCTCTTGGAAGGTATTCTTTATTATGATGGAGCTTAAGCCTTATGGCGCCAAATGTATGATTTTGGTGGCAAGGAGAAGCATGAATAAGATGGAGCAATGGTGGAATGAGTGGCAGAGGAAAGGGGAGAAACGCGAGAAAAAGATGCCGCCAAATCACTTCATCCGCCACAAATTGCACTTGCAACGCCCGGCATTTGAACCCCAGACTCAGCGGTGGGAAGCGAGCGGTCTGACCGCTCCACAACGGACCGCCTCTTTTAGAGTTCGCGCGCGGAATATGTGCACTTGCCCCAAAAAGGAGACAGACGGCTAAACTTACGTCACTTCGAAAACGTCTAGTTTCTGTCTATTCGAGAGGCACAATTGGCACAAAAAATTACATTTATATTTCATGTAATAAAGCCCACGAAGAAAATCATTTACACAAATTACTAACGCCGTCACAACAAATATCTTGTCAGTTTAGCGATTTCAATTCTTAGCTCGCGATGGGCTACCCGCTGTTATCTAAACTGTAATGGTACGCTTAGATGGCCCTACTGCGCATGCGCTGTGACTTCTTTTTCGTGTGTCTCACTCGCATTTTAACGGCCGTGAAATCCACACTTATCTCGTGCGAACTTTTACCTCTACGTCTAAGCTGAGCCCCGAGCCTACATATACCGCGTTGCCAAATTGCCATGTTTCCGGACATGGGTTGCTAGACCCAGTACCAACAACCCTTTACTAACATTATTTGAATTAAACATAAATGAAACCAACGAGAGTTCTTGACAAATCTGATAACCAGAAATGTTTGCGTCCGTGTAATAGAAACTATTTTGTATCGATAAACGGTGTACGGATTTGATCTACTGTCGAAATAAATAACTCTCCCACTCCTGTCGTAACTAACAAACTGAGGGTTCAAGAAAAATGTACGGTTAAGTTATTTTTTATGCACTTTTATATGCATTACACGACAACCCCAAGGCCTTTAAGCCATTACAATGCTTACATTCTACCGCTTTCTACTCTTTCGAATTCAAGTATTCATCCCAAATGGTCTGTCCATCGCATTCAAGCCGCGGAAACGAGATCATAAGGTACGGCTGAGAAAAAAACCTAAAGAGGGGAAAACCTGCCGTCAGCAAACGAGTACATGTTAATCTACGAAACTGTTTCTTAACTGTTTATTTCCTGGCGGGAATGTTAGGCATTCCAGTCTTTGCCCTTCCCCGCACCTATAATCAAAACGCTCCCCAGAAGATCGTGCAGATCTTCGCGGGTAATCCGCAGCGCGAGGAGAGAAGTGTCCTGGCGCCGAGTGGTCTGCCGCTGCGCTGGGACGTCGCGGTGGTCTGCTGGCCGGCCGGTCGGAGAGGCAGGCGGCGCGGACGTCCGCGCGCGGCGCGCGGGGGCGGAGGGGGGCGGGGCGGCGCGCGCCGAGCGCCTGAGTCAGCGCCCGGGGAATCGCCTCGCCGTCGCTGCCACCGCCACCGCCGCCGATCGATGATCTCAGCGGCGCTGACATAATTCCGCGCCTCCCGCGCTTTGTGAATGGAGGCGGCGGCACGCGCGCTCGCGTACGCCGCGCCGGGCACGTGGGTGCTCGGGTGGGGTGGGTGGGTGGGACGCGCCTTGGTGCAGGTGACGCTGCCCCCGCCTCCGCCTCCGCCGGAAAGTCAGGGGCGCGTGCGCAATCCGGGCACTCCCTGCTGCCATAAGCGCTTATTCTGTACTCGGCTGTTACGGAAGTGCTCATTCTGGACGGCGGAGTGCGATATTGTCAGTTGTAGAACACGGGGAGGGTTTGTGAACTAAATATTACTAACCTTCCTTTTATTTCGTACTACTCTACAGTACAATCTACAAATTCGTAATTAAGCGATGCCGTACTAATTAAGCTCTCCAATGAATAGTCTCACTATTCTTGCCAACAAGCAGCAACGAGATCTAGACTTTACACTGGACTTTAAACATCAGTCCGTAGGTTTTAATAAAGTGATAACGTAATGTTTTTTATTTTCGATTCGTCCTTGTGTATCTCTTTAAGTTCTTACGATAAGAATTCTAAAATGATGCATCATAAATGAATTTCTGGAGCAATTCTTTGGCGACGTTACGTCTAAACAAACTAAAGTATTGTGCATCATTTTTGCCAGGAGGAAGATTGTATCCATATGCTTACTTAAAATTAAGAATAGAAAATCCCATTGTCTTATCTTGATTCTTGACTGTGTTACCACTACTCTTTTGTACCATACCCTCACTTTCATAACTAGCGATAATGATGAATGATTAATTTGCTTTCATTACTACATTATTCAGAGTAGTTTCTCTCTTTCTGGCTCTCTCCGTTACTGCAGTGGTCATGATAACAGCTTGCGACGAACCCCTGATAATGTTATGACGTTCGGATAGTTGTTTTGTTTCTTCTCCCGATGACCTGAAAACTTAATTGCACTCATTATGTGGGGAAAGTGACGCCATGTTTCTTACGCACAATGAGTAGTCAGACGCATTCAACCAGTCGCAATGGAATGAGTTTACATTACGTTGCAACGTCAGTCAGAGCAAATGCTTAGATGTTCATACGACACTGCGTGATACGATTGTCACGTAAGACAAAGTGTACATTTTAGTATGCAGTCGTACTACATTAGGAAAAAACAAAAATATTTTTTTGGTAAAGCACAACTTTACTGATCAGTCGTTTTGCCTGAATACAGATTTTCTTGGAAAAAAAAAAAGAACTAGTTCGCATGGTTTCGTACTCCCAAAATACATCAAGGAGAGTTCTGGATGATATTCGAGAAAACGGGAAAGTTATCCGAGTACGAGCATACACGCGTATAATCCGTGAAGCAGCGCTCTCGCTCCGAAACAAACCCCGTCGAAGGTAGAGTGTGTGGCGCGTCGCGTCGTTATCTGCGGGCGAGGAGCGAAGGTCGCGCGCCGCAGTCAGGTGACTCGTGCGTCATCGCCGCGGAGGATTCCTCCCCCACCCCTCCGCCAACGCCTCGGCGCAGTGTCATGTGCGCCGAGCTGCGCTGGGCCCAACCGCGCCATGTGCGCTCGCCTACCCGCCCGCTCGCTCGCTCGTTCGTTCGCGCGCGCCACGATAAGCCTGCGGGCGGGTGGGCGTTACGTAAGCGCCTCGTCGGGACGACAGACGTACGAAACGCTCTGCAGGGACTGCGATACTATCCGGAGTGGCACCGGCTGCTAACGCCTGCCACTGAATTCCTCTCGATCTAGTATGTCGGCCAACTTGGTTGCCTACTGGGTTTTGGAACATATAAATTTCGTCATGGAATTAAAAACTGTACTTTTTTGCGCATGATAGTGAAGACTCGTTTCCCTCCGATGCACGTGATGTAATACGGGTCAACGACTCTTCGTAGAAACAACGATAATCTGAACAGCACAATAATTGCATAATTTTTTTTTCATGGTTCATTATAACTGTTTCATTAAGACTATATTTTGTCATCTACATTATCTTTACGCAGTAAATTCAAATAAAATGATCTTAAATTCATTTTTGTACAAACTTTGCTGATCGTTGAACCTCCTAAATACGAATATTTAAAACCTGCTCGTATGAATACACAACGAACTGTACACTACATCAACATACCACAACAATAACAAGCACAGTCGTTGAAGTTCGCCTCCCATGCGAAACCTTTGAATAGTATTCGCGATTCTCCGCATGAAAGCGTTTAGCTGGAAACGGCAGTTTTCCACCTCGGTTGTTGTTTGTCGGGCGCGGCGGTGGCGCCGGCAGCATCCGCCTCGGCGGACGCTTTCCGGCGCTGGCCTATCTCAGCGGGCGATAACGCTATCGGTCGCGGGCCGACCGGTCGTCCGTTCGTCTGTCAGTACGCTCGTCCGTCCGCGCCGCCTTCCGATGGTGGAGGGTGGGGACGGGGCGGGGAGCGTGGGAGGAGAGAGAGAGAGAGGGGAGAGGGGGTGCGGCGCGGAAGGCTCCGTGCCCGCCGTTCTCGGAAGGCGGCGAGCGCCTGTTCGCGCGCAATCCGCGCCGGGGAATCCCGCAGGACGGGCTGGCTGGCCGGCGACTCTCCAAAAGCGAACAAGGGCCCTTTTTCTTTCGGGCTGGTGGGGGAGGTGAGCCGGGTGAGTTAACTAACTTGCTGCAACTCTCGTCTTACATCACGTAAGTAGGGAAGTTCACATCATAGCCAACATCATACGGGATTTTCCGTGAGTAAATGGAGTAAATTAAATCGCACAGCAGCTGCTCTGTGGGAGGCGTGATCCAATCTGTCGACTGCGCTTGACCGGTCGGAAAGCAGATAGTGTTTTTTTATTTTATTTTATTTTATTTTTATTTTACAAGACGTGAATCTGAATTTCGACGAGTTCTCGTGCGATGCGAAAGGTTCCAATGTCGAGATTACGATTCACGGGACCTTTCATTCCCACGTTTTTGTCCTTCACGACAGTCTGACCATTGTTTTTGCCGACGAAATTGATATCAATAAGCAATCACGAAATCAGCGAAAAATGCTATACGTATTGCAGCAATATGTATGGCAGTAGCATTCTGGTTAAGTTTTGCCCATTAATGTTGGAAATAAATGAAGGTTGATGTTTAGGATTCACAGGCTCTGTATGTTGAGGCATCATTAATTGCTCTTAAAAAGTAAATGTATTATATACGAGACAATAATTCCCTTGCATGACGCATGACTAATCGTAAACAATATAGTGTTTGCTATGCAATTGGGAATCCCATTCTAACATCTATACTACCTGGGAACTGTTCTTTAGAGATATAAATATAGCTATTATGTAATCCCATGCCATAATCAGATTGCTTGTTATGTTTCTATCATGTAATCCAATTGACATTAAAAATAGACTGAGAAGATATTACGTATGTTAAATTAAAGCGTTTTAATGCGTTTCAGTTCTAACATGTTCGTAGTTTTAGTATTTTCCAGTGTATGACAATGGAAAAACTCATTTGTCTGAAGGTACGTTATTTCCTATTGACGACAGTTTACTTACTACTTTTCCTCATGAAAAACTTCAAATTTTTGGTCGATCGCCAACGTTTCGTGAGAAAAGTTCATTCAGACGTTTCTTTCTTCTTTTTGTTTTCCACTTGCAGATAGTGCTCTATCTTAAAACTGGATCTATCTCCAAAGCTCTTATGCTTCTGAAATGCAATCAATCTCGAAATGTATCAGCTCCCAAAAAATCGACAGACCTATCAAATATGCGATGTCCTTTGTTAACTTACGCTCAATTTTAAGACCAATTCAAGGACCGGAAACTGAAAGTGGATGTGTATGGTCAAAGCATAGTCTTGTGGAAGTCGTTTTCTTATGGGTTACTCTAGCAAATACTCCAAAAGAAAACTATTAACGGTCGATTATCGCTGAACTCCTATGGCCATTTATTTTTTAATAATCAGAGATAATTTTCAGATAATACTTGCAGCCTAATAATAAAGTTCGGTTGCGTCTTGAGCCACGAGATGCATCTGAGACCGCACCTTCATCACAATTATTTACGTGGGTTATGGCATACGTGGAAGAAGTACGATGCCCTGAGAGCTTCCTTTCTTGGTGATGAGCACAAACACGTTCTCTGAACTGTACGAAGTAGACCTCCGGGCGTCGCCTGGTCGTTGTCTGCAGTAGGGCGGAGGGCAAGCACAGGGGAAATTGGCGCCGCTTTGCGCCTCCCGCTCAAACAGATAAGTGGGGAAGCAGATTGGCGCGGGGTGCGGGCGGGAGGCCAGGCGGCGGCAACGCGCGCGCAGTGACAATTGGTGCTGGAGACGGTCTGCCTCATCGTTCATTATGTGTTGTGCCTCGGTCATGGACAATAGCATCGTATTCCCCTCGCCTATATCTTCATTGAATTGACGTACTTAAAAAAAATTGAATGACTCCTCTGCATTATCTCGAAATGTTCGCAACTAAGTTTTCGTTAAAGGAAATTCAAATTAGGTAAATCTGAAAGGCTATGTGCCATCAGGAGGGACTGGGTTTATCTTGTAGAATGTTGAAATGCTTTTCGAAACTTCGCATATTTTTCGAAAACCTTTTCTAACCAGTCAAGTCACGAAAGCGAGAACATGGAGCCCTGTGAAGTTCGATCTTTCTTGTTCTTCTGACGAATCGCTTTGATCGCAGGCGATCTCGTCAAAGTTCTTGTTTGGGACAGGATATCAAGTGCTTTCGGAGCTGGGTTCGAACAGGTAGCTGGCAGTATCTGGCGAAGACAACGACGGCTGAGGCGGCGCGCGAGCGACCACGACGCTCCTGGTGGCAGACGCGGCGACGCGGGCGTCGACCCCTCCTTCGCCCCCTCCTGGCCGCGTGGGGAGAGCATCGCGATTGTCCGCAGCGCACTTTCTTTGCACCGATGTTCACTCGTTCATTTATCGAACGGGAGCGGTTACCAATTACAGACTCGTTTCCATTAAAGTTCGTATTCGGTCTTACTTTGTTTGGGATTCTAGCAGTAGTTTGTAGAAAGTTTCGGTGGATTTGCGAGATGCCAGTTGCCAATCCTTTGGGACCGCTGACAAAAGCTTTTCGATACTGACTGCAACTCATGTTCTCGGAATCAGTGTTCTTAGTTTTTCATAGCAACATTTATTGTTTCAAACAGTGTTAGTTTTCCGCGATTAATTCTAAAGCAGGTTACACAATTCAAGTGTTATATTGCCACCTGTTACTAAAGATTCATTAATTTGTGAAATCGTGTAAATGTATGAAAACAGTAATCAAATGCATTTTTTCTCCCATTCGTAAATTTCATTCATTGCAGCCAAATGCTTAGCGTTTGCAGCCAAATGCTTAGCGTTTGTTAGCAAAACTTGCACATTAAAACACCTACTATATTAAAGATTTTGATCCGTCAATCCAGTTTTTCAGAGTTTCTTTTTGTAATGACTGTCCATACATATTGAATCGTAAAGCACTTATATTTAATGTCTGAAGATTTTTTTTATCTGTTTTTGTATATGTTGGACCATGTACAGTTTTGACATATGACCTGTAGTCTCTTGTCGAAATGTCTATAAAACAATCCTCCAAATTGTCAATTTAAAAAAGGTAAAATGAGAGTTTGAACATATTTACAAAAATAAAATGTTTTATTACGACTATGGGGTTTCTGTTAAAATTTTTAAGAGAGGGGAGGCGAGGACTCTGGCGCACTTCTATGGTTTTGTCCCACGTTTGAGGAACGTTGCTTGCGAAACATTTCGTCGGAAGCACGGGCGGCGTGCCCAGACTTGCATCGAGCAAACCCTGGCATCTTTTTCCTGCCCTCCCCTCTCTTGAAGCACCGTCTCGCGCGAACACATTCATACGGGCCGAACTTCTCGGCACTCTCCGTGCTCCTGACGTACATTCTCCAACTAGGCGTGCCACGAGTCTCCTAGAGGTGTGAATGAACATCTTATATAGTACAGTAGATCCAAGCATTCAACTGTTCGTTCTGCTAATGTTTTGTTCGTGTTTACTACGTTACAGAAAGTGCGAATCTGGTTAATTCTCGAATGAGACAATTTAAGATTTACATTATCCAAAATGGGTGGATTAAGTCCGAAGTGAGAACAACTTCGAAGCATTCTTCGGACTTCAGCCGGATGACGTTGACATTAGCCAACGCCAGGTGGTGAGGGTATGTAATGTACCGCGTCGTGGAATAGTAGTGATAATCGAGGATCAGACCGTGAGATATTTCCTAGGCTAGTGGGAGTCGAGATACGTGTGGTTTAGAGCTTCACTCTCTCGTACATTACTGTATGTACACACCTTCACCTCCCCTCACCCCACCCAACTTCATCTCACCATTCAGTTAACGGTTTAACCGGGCACTCCTTACATTAGCCATATTTCAATCGTTATTCGCGACATATTCTTCTCAGAGAAATTGTGACATTTCTTTTCGTTTCAAACAAAAGAGTTAGACGAATGTTGCCATGCAAGTCGTGGATTCTTTCTTTTTCAACTTTATGAATAGTTTCGCCGAAAAATTCATAGAATTGCCACATGTATTGCAATTTCCTTGTGTCCTTCCGGATCAATAGGATTTCAGAGAATGTCAGATTATTTTCACTGTATCTGTCACATTACTTTCGTATTCGGTCACAGACATTCGCGTATTGCACAGACATTACGGACCTTTAGGTGACAGGAAACAAAGTATTCCAGAGGACTGTTTGAAAAAATAAGACTTTTGACTTCCAACGCCAGATTTATATTGAAATATGTGGAGAGGTAAAGGGTAATTGTCATGTCTTAATGTCAAACTATACCCCAAACTGTACGTGCTACATAATTTTCCTCCTTTAGGAACGTGACTGCAATTTCCTGATTCTGTGTGCAGAAACACAACGTGCACGTGGCATAAACATAGCAGCCTAGTGGATTTTTTTTAGCAATTTCTCAAACTTGAAATTTTGCATTCTCTCGCGATTGCTCTCGAGAGCATTACACGTACGGGAGCACTGCGGCGTGTGTTGGTATTCGACAGCAGCGCCTATGCCCGCGAGACGGCGCCGTCGCTCGCCGCGAACGCCGCAGAGCGCGGTGCTGGCGAGTAGTGCGGCGAACAGACCGTGGCGGCGCGACGGTCGCCCGCCTGCCCCCTCCCCGACCTCCCCCGCCGCTGCGCCGCCGCCGCCGTCGCCACCGCGCTGTGAGGCGAGGCCGGCGCCTTTCCACGAACTCGCAACGTCGCATGACGTCAGCGCCGCCGCCGCCACCACCACGGCAAGAAAGGGGCGATTACGACCTTGTAAAATAGAAGGCGCGACCCGCTTCATCATCAGTCGTTCGCCAAGAGCGCGGGAGTAGGGACGTGTGCGCGGACGAGGTTGTGTTCGTACAGAGCGGGGTGCCGTGCACGCGAGTGTTGCCCGTGTTGTGTGGCGTGCTGGTCCTGCCTCCTCCGTTCGTCCTCCATTCTACGAGACGAGACGCGCCGTGCCGTGCCGTCCCGTGGCTGCCCACCTGTTGGACCCTCTCATCAGTTCTATAAAGTGCGCGTAGCGTAGCTGCCGATTCGAATCCGTTCGAGTCGCACACGTTTCGCCCAGTGAGACCTAAAGCGAAGTTTGATGTCGCAGTTGGTACCGTTAGGCCCACTGCTGCAGTTGGACCGAGACGACGACTACTACCTTGCCACCATGTACTCCGATTGGGCCAGAGACGACAGCAAAAAGATGGTAAGCTTCTCCGACGGCTTGATGATTGCGCGGTAACATGGCGTTTTGTGGACTACCTCCTCGCGAGCGCCGCACCACGAACTTTTCCTTCGCTGCCACCGCTCACCGTGGTTGCTACCGAGTGGGGAAATTGCCAACTTGTTACGAATGTTCCAATGTAGAGACTGTTTGCTATGGAACGTATGTAGACTGATTGTTAATGCTGCAAGTCATTCACAATAGACACGTGATACAAACAAAAGCTTATACGCGTTTCTAGAATCCATTTCAACCTACACTAACAGCTGAAATTTTTGTGGGATAAACTACTGCTATTGCAATTGAAGACGAAAACGCTGAGACGTACAGAAAATTCGTAGCACTGAATTATGTACTTTCCTGGAATTATTTATTGGTGCTATTCATGGATTTTCATGTACGTTACTCAATTATACTTGCAAAATATGCAGACTACGTGTTCACCTCGTGCGCCAACTCCGGAAGGTACCTGAGCCCATCAACACATACAAACACTGGCACTTCGTGTCGTGCGTCAGAAAGTGCAATTATATTGTAAATGTTGTTATTCTCAGACTAATGAAATTGTTCACGCTTCAATCGTACTCGCATTCCTTGTGGTCCATTTCCGCAAAGTCCGGTTTACGTCAATCAGGTGGCATTCACGCTGGAACTAGTGACGTCAAACTGACGTCACTGACAACCCACGTTGCCGCTTCTCGAGAGCAGCCTCGCTACAAGATTCACTTGTTCCTGCCGCGCGGATTAACAAATCCCATTCCGCCACAATAGTCGCTGGTAGAGAGACTGAAATGCGGGTGAAATATTGAATAAGTTCTGACGTAGGATTTATTATTGATGATAATTACGAATAAGTGTAACTCGCTGGGAATGTTGCCGTGACTTTGGATACATTGCGACACACTGGGCAGCCTGGACAAAATTAACATTACGCGCTGCTGCAAGTCTCAAAACGCGCCTTGTTCCAAGCGCGCGAATACAGCACGCGGAAAAGTCCGCGGGCCGTCGCGGCTCGCTTCGCGGCAGGCGGCGCGTTGCGGCGGCGACTCGACTGCGGCTGCTAGTCGCTTCTCATTGCGCAATGTCCCTCGTCCGACAAGGGCGGCGCCGCGCCGGTCACATGACCACCGTCACGTGAAACAGATAGTCGGAGGGAGCCTAGTTCCACCCATTGTTCCATTCGATAGAAGAGTGACGGCGGCGTCGAACGCGGTGTGTGTTTGTCGAGCGAGCGAGCGTGTGTGTGTCGCAGCAACCACGGTTTGGGGCCTTTGTCGCTCGCGGACGAGGTAAAGTTTTGAGCGCCGCGCGCGTGAGTTTGGCAGCGGACAGCTAGCGGGGGGCGGTCAACAACGGTTGTTGAAATGTTCGCGCGCGCGAGCGAGCATTTCGCGTGCTGCGTACCTCGCCGGGGCGCTGTCGACACGCGCGATTGGAAACGACGTAGTTCGGACGCCGATTTCCGTCCACCGGTTTTCCTTGGGGTTCTTCGAAGTGCGAGCGGGGGGGTACTAGAGGTTCGGGTTCTGAGATGTGTAGAGTTCTGTTGATCGGCAACGTGCCAGTGCTCGACGTATAAACATGTTCTTGACAGATGACACTTAACGACTCGCATATGACATATTTACAGTCTCGACGTAGAAATCCCAGCAGAATGCGTTAATGTAGAGTCACGAAAGAAATACTTCTCAAATGGACTGCACGTTTTCCTCGATTACACTGCCCGAAATTAAAAGGAAATATGATCAGTTCAGATAATAGTATGTTTCGTGTATTCGTTACCATACTTCTTTTAATTGTTAATGTGTCATGCCGAGAAACAAATTCCTGGCGTTGGCATTATGAGACGAGTGGATTGAGTCAACATTTGTTAATTTGCTGAGAATATAGCGTTGCCATATTGCGTTCAATGGAAGACCAGTAAACAAGGCCAAAAAATGTATTTGCCTGGAAAATGTATCAGTGTCGTTTCGAGGCTGACGTCGCGGCAGGAAAACGGGTATATATACTAGAAGTATATATGCTTATAGTATCGAGTCGTGCGGGGAGTGAGCAGAGTACACTGGCCTGATTGTCTTGTGCTGTCAGGTGTTGGTCGATAAAATTCAATAGTTGTGCGGCCGTGGCGAGCACCAGATTAATAAGCACGTGAATATTTGTCCTGCACATTTTAGTCCCTAATGATCTACGCTGAAAAGGATAAAATTTTTGGTTCGGCGGTATTTGAATGCGAATATTTGACGCAAATTGCGATCCATTGTTATCATCACAACACGATGAGATTGGCACATTCCAACTTTTACTCTTAAGCAGACACCTTTCGGGGTTTTTACTAAAATTGACCCATATATTTTTTGTGCACATTGGATGTGCCTGAACGATGAATAGCTTAGAAACAAGCGTACGCCATCCCTTTATTTCGGTGCCAGAGAGTAAATGCAATATTTTACGGGCGATTTGTTTTTGAAACATGGAGAACAAGCCTACCACAACTTCAATGGTATGACAAAGACGGAGGAGTCTGCCATACGAGTGCCGCTGAAATTTGGATGCGCACTTAGTCCGCGACGGCGGTTCCCGGGTTGAAGAATGCGCGAGCTGGGCGGGGTACGGTGGGCCCCGGAGCTGCTGGCGCCGCGTGGGCATCGCCAGGCATTTCCGGCCGCCGCCCCCGCCGCCGCCGGCGGACGTGCCAGCGGTTGGGCCGCGCGTTCGCCTGCCCGCCCGTTCGCTTGCCTGCCCGCCCGCCCGCCTGCCGGCGCGGATTCCGGGAACTCGCGTCGCCGCGTGATCGAGTCCCCCCCACTCCCCCCGCCGCCGCCCGCCCCCGCCGGAGCTGCAAGAACTAGCGACGCTGGCGACCTTGCCCGCAGGTTGACGCCGCACGTCCGTGGAAGCGCCGGGGGTTCACGGGAAAACTCCGCGGCTCCCGCCGTGTGTGGTAGGTTCCGCCGGGCAGACTTCCTACTCGGCGTTCCATGCTCGACTGAAGTTGTTTTGATTTGGTAAAAGATGCAGTTAGCGGGGGCGGATTATTCCCTTCGCCCTGAAGAAATAAGATTATATCAAATTGTTACAGAAGTAGACTAATTAGATACCTCACATGAGGATACACTTATTAGACTGCGTTTTTCGTGCGAAATGACTACGGATTGGGTAGTTTTTCGCTCGGAATTGTTTTTTTGCGCAAATGGCTATGTGACGTTTCCCCTCAAATAACGTTAATTAGATTTTGGAGATAGTTTTGCCCTCCTGTACATTTCGGAGGAAGCAACCCGCTATACAGCGCCTCGTGTCTCGTACATGGCTAATACCCAGTAGCGCACGGGGCGGGCGAAGGGTTGGTGGGCCGGCCGGCCCACTGGCTTCGCGCCCCGGCCGCGACGGCGGCGCAGCGCTCCCTTTAAGCGCAGCGGCCGCTGTGGGTGTAGGGGGCATTTCGGGAACTCCCCGCCACCGTCACCCCCAGCCCCACACTCCCCGCGGGTTCTCGCCGCCCCGGCCCACTGATGTGGAGGCGGCGTCGGCGGCGGTGGCAGGAGTAGCGGAGGCGGCTCGTTGCCAAAAACGCCGCGACAACGAAGCGCCTTGGAGCAGGCGGGGCGGGCGGAGGCGAGAGAGAAAATTCACGAGCGAGTTAAAAACGGAACTGCGCGGAGGAGAGGAGAGCAGGGTGGGCGGGGCGGGGCGGGATCGGAGGCTGGTTGCGCGCGGGGCAGTCGCTAGCCGTCCGGCCGCCGGCGCAGGAGGACGAGTCGACACCTCTTGCGCGCCCCCGGGGAGCCCGCTCGAGCCCCGCGAAAGCCCTTGCCTGTAGCGGCGCAGGACCCCTGGGCGACGGCCTCCGAACGAACGACCTTTTTTCCTTCGCTCTACGCGCTGGAGAAAAGCATAAACGACACGATTTCCGTTCCCGCGATGGAGCCCTTGGATCTCACGAGCCTGCTGCCGCCCGAGTTGTGGTTCCAGCAGGTAGCGGAGGGCGTGCGCGCGCGCGAGGGAGGCGAAACCTTGCGGCGGCATTGTCTAATGTGCGCGTTTTTCTTTATTGTTGCAGTTCGTGACGCTGGACGGCCTCAATTCGGGCGTGCCCACTCGCACTACCCCGACGCTGACGCCCACCACGCTCCGGAACATCGAGCAGACGTTCATCGAGCTGCAGTGCGAGGTGGAATCGCACCAGAACGAGGCGGGCTTCGTGCCCCCGGTCGTGCAGCCCATTACCCAAGGTGAGTTGCGTCTCCGCCCCCTTGGGGCTTCGCGAGCCAGCGGAGTACGAAAACCGCCGGTGTCGTAGCCGAATGTATTTTTGTTGCTGCGACACTTACGTAGGGTCCACGGTCCCTACGTAAACACTGCTGGCCCTCGCGTGTTCATTGCGGTTTTTGAAAACCCCATGGAATAAATAATCAGTCGGGGTTGGCCGTTGGAATGGCGTAGTATATAACGATCACAAAGTTTGTAGCCATGCCAACTACGCAAACATCAAGCTCTTGCGTGTCTTTGCGAATGCCGGACTTCCCGCGGATAAAAAAATTTAAAAGCATTAATGATAATATATACAATTTGTACCAAATAAACGGTAATCCACACAGAGGGGGCGACTCTTACAACCTGACGATTGTTAAGATCTGCAATTGTTTTCTTTTAGAATGCCTAGTTTTTTGTAGATTGTTGGAATGCTACTCCTGTATTTGGAGATGCCCTCCAGTACCTCAAAACATTTATGAAATGGTCTGGAAACTACATCATTACTATTGTCATTTTGGATTCTCTTCTTTGGACAAATTACAACTTCTGTCCTCTTGTGACAGACCCTGCTAAATGATTTGGAGAATGATTGTGTAATTATAGATGCATATTTGACATATTTTGTTCATATAAAGACTTAAATGGAAAAATGAAATGTTAAGAGTTTTTATTCATTTTTTCAGCATTTTATTTATTTGTGAGCATTTATTGATTAGAGAAAGCTTGTCACAGATTGCATTGTTTTTCTTTTCTATAGATGATAAAATACTTGTGCAAATTTAGGTTATTTCTCAATGTAACTTTTTTAACCAGACAGAAGAAATGCAAGGAGACTTACAATGTACTTCACTAAAGTGAATATTTACTTCAATTATTTTTCCTTCAAAATTAGATAGATTATATTATGCTGGCACAAAAATATCTGTTCATTCCAAGCACGCTTCTCCTAAATTTTGTCAAAGGTTTATACAGAAAAGGAGATATTGTTAATTTTTATTGCATATTAAAGGGCATATATCAGAACTTTTACATTATAAATGCTTATTTTTAAAAGCGCATATTCCAAGATTTTTTAGGGCATAAAAATCCTCTCCCTACCGATGATGTAGTCAATTAATTGGAACTGTCAATTTAAAAAACTTGATATTAGCATTTAAGCACCCATTACAGTTGGTGAGAAAAAGTGGTATTCAGAATTTTAATTATTACTAATGAGACAAATTACTACTTACAAATTCAAATGTTCTGTTACAGCTGGGAGCACATGCATGACTGTTGTTGACACGAAGGGGTGGCAAGGAGGAATCACATCTGTGGCTCAGTCACAGTCCCGGCCATCTGTAGTTACAGCAGCTCCAACTATTCCAACCACGGCTTCCACTACTCGCAGGAACATGGGGGGAAGGCGACCTGCTAAGACAGTGGGGGTAAGTTTCAATTTTTGTAAAAAGTTTTTCTTTGGTGAATTCTACTAGATTGAATGTTATATAATACAAAACTGGGAAAAAATTAAAGGATGCATGTTTTAATGTATATTTTTGATTTGCAGATGTCACCAGAGGAAGAAGAAAGGAGGAGAATTAGACGTGAACGCAATAAGATGGCAGCTGCACGTTGTAGGAAGAGACGTGTAGATCACACAAATGCTTTATTGATTGTAAGCATCTTTCCTATTAATTGATTTGTAAATTCCTCAAGTCACTGTTGAAGTGCAAATTTTTGTTGAATGTCTTGCTAATTGGAAATTCCTTTTTTCCAGGAAACTGAAGGGCTTGAGCAGAAGAAACAAGGTCTCCAAAGAGAAATCCAACAATTGCAGTTGGAGAAAGAGGAGCTGGAATTCATCCTTGAAGCTCACAAACCGTGTTGCCGTCTCAATGGAAATGCAGATCCACCTTCTCCTCCTGACATCAAGCCATTCGCATTTTCATCGGGCTTAGAAAAGTTGGGCATTCCTGTCAAGAGGGAATCGCAGGACATGGCAACAGCTAGTGCTGCTGCTGCGCCTCTATCTGCTCCTCCACCAGCAAAGAAACTGATGCTTGGATCTGATGCAACAAGTGGTGCGAAACCTCCACGACCCAACTCTCTCCCTGTGTCTGCTGCCTTCACCCCCTCCCAAAATGCCCTCAAGGCTGCAGTGTCTGTTGCTGAGGTTGTTGGTATCCCTCTACAAACACCAACTTCAGGGTTACCATTTAATTTCGACTCTCTGATGGATGGTGGCACTGGTCTCACGCCTGTGTCAGGTCCACTGGTACCCTCATGCTCAAGCCAACAGCGCAGTTCGGGTTGTGTGGATCTCTCAAGCCCAGATTCTGTTCCGCCTAAGTTAGTCTCTTTGTGATGGCGGGAGGATTTGGACAATGGGGAGGCCAGGAGGGATGTGCAAAGATAATAGAATACTATGTACATATTTTTGAGGAGAAAATCAGTTTACAAAACTTTAGCTGTAACGTACAATAATAAAATGAAACCAAAGTGGCCTGAATTTATCTGCCTTAATTAATGAAAAACTATACTTCCCCTCTCAAGCTCCCAAGTAGGGCTTTGCTCAATTGATCCTCATTATGAATTTAGTTTTCTGCCAAGAAAATGCCTTTTTGCTATTTTTCAAAAATGCTTTTGGTTATCATTTCTTCATACTTCATATTCCATGTGCTTTGACGACTTTAAGATGCTATGCATAGGATTCCCTCCATGTATTTTATTATAAAAGTATTTTCTACAGAGTTACCTATTTTTGGTATATCAGTACTACTAATACAAGTGCAACATTATTTCAATAGTGAAATTTGCACATGTATAGTAAATTCTTGATATCAAAGTTGAGAAGAATAGCAATACATGGCTTTGGTAGCCATTGGAAAATTTTCAAGTATTCATATAATAGAGCATACTTTTTTTCTATATAGTTGAACCTGATGTGGATTGGGCTTTGCAAACCAAATCATTCCAGATTTTTGAAAAGCCTTGTTCATTGGTAGTACGCAGCTCAATATTGTGATTGCCAGAAGGCTTACAAATTAATAGCTGGGTGCATGGACAGCTAATATAAAAGTACTTCTTGATTGTACTTATTCCTTTGCTTATTAGCTTTGTGACTCCATATTTGCATTATGGAAGTACAAGAGTTCATAAGTTGCAAACTTATAACCACATCAGGTTTTCTGATACTTGAAGACGCATGAGATTTTTATATTGCATAATGCATGTTATATATTTTGTTTGTGATGTGCATTGTGGTTGTCATAATGTGAATAAAAGGAAGCTTTTGATACTGAATATGCATTTCTTTATTCAATATCTACCAGTAAAGAAATTAAAATGTATACATAAATTGAAAGTTGGTTGGTAAACAGTTTTTATAAAATTAATCTGCACAAATACTTAAATGAGTTTTGGAATTTGCAATACAAATTGTAAAAATGAGATATTGCTTATTTTTTATATTAATCTTGATTGACATCTTAACTTGAAATGAAAGTTCTTTTTTCGTAATGTGGTAAATAAAATACATTAATTACCAAAGATTAAATTGAACATTTCTGGAAGAAATAAACATAGCAAATAATCTATTCCTTCATAAAGATAATGTGGATTTAGTGTTATTGCTGAACTTTCCAGTGTAGTTTTATCTAAACGATCAAATTAAAAATGCAGGGACTAATGACTTGTCCAAAGAGAGATGTTACTGTAGAGCAGGGGTGGCCAACTACCAGAACGGCGGGTATGACATTGGGAGAAGTTCGGAAAGGACCACCCAAGTTTTTCAAATATTAAACAAATTATAAAAGAGTAAAAATTAAAAATTATTTAAAAATTCACAAATTGTTAATGAATCACATCAAAACAATTCAATTACAAAGTTTTATTAATTGGTTGTTAATGTCTTGAAATCTAGGAGGTGTCTAATTAGAATGTAGATATAAACTTCATTGTTGAATACATTGTCCCAAGATGAAAATTACTCTGCCCAGAATTACATGAATTTCAGATTAGAATCACAAAGATCCATACAAGATTGCTAGAAGAGCTGCATGCAGCTACTGAGCCGTGCAGTGGCCACTAATAGAGCAAACCAATCAACATTAAACTCAAATATACTAGCTTTGACATGTGTCAACATTTGGACATCTAACCTGGTACTGAACTGGACTCAATGCTCACCTATTTTGAAAATAAATTTCTTGCCAAATTATTGTTGCCAAGGCAGATGACATACAACTGTACAACTGATGTCTTTAATTCAAAGGTGATTTGTGTTTTGCTTGCTTGCTGCCAAGTATCAAATAACAAATCAGGCATGTTTGGATAAATTTTAAAAGTATGTGTAGTCCATTCAAAATTCTATGTTGACTAAACAGTGAGAAAATAAAAAAACTATAATTGATCTTAAAAGTTGGGCATATGCAAGCAGGACTTGAGACTCCATTGCATCTGTTTTAAATTCGTCCTTGCCACATTGTTTCCACATCCTTTGAAACAAGTCGGTGCAAGATGTAAATCCACACTAGCAAGTGTTGCTTGATGCACCACTAAGTGTAAGTATGACACTCGGGAGGTGGGAAATTGTGATAAATTTGAACAGTCTGAGAACCTACTTAACTATAACTAGAAGAAATAAAATTTTAAAAAATCTAAAACATCCTAAAAACAAACCAATGAAATATTAAAAACCTAAACCCCAGTGTAGACGCAGAGAATTGCAATTTTGTAGGTTAATCAGGTGAAGGAAAGAAAAAAAGGAGGGAAGAAAAGTTTTTTTTAATGTCTAAAGATGAATTTTGATCATTGTAGAATTTATGACCATGATGTAGAATTAGAAAATGACGTTCATGGGATTTGATGAAAGTGAGTAGAAAAATTAAACCATTAGTTCCCTGATGTTTTGGTATATTTTTATTCCATCCTCAAGGCTGGTGTAAAAAGCATGAAGATGAATTTTGAGGAAACCTTTCAAATGTCTGCAAAATAAGTTTCTTTTTAACTTACCTTACCCGTATTCATAATGACCTTTTGGAGTTCTTGAATTTGAAAAGAAAATATAATATAGTCTAGTTTGTCTATTTATTTAAACTCACTTATTTAAAATAATGTAGGAAGTGTTGTTCTTCCCTGAATTGTAACTTTTATATATCATAACAAAGAAAATGCCAGTACTGTATATTTGTATTACCTGAGATTGATGCATGTGGTTCAATCAGATTTGCATCTCTTCTTTAATACTGTGGATATAGGTGCATAGTATCAACAAATCTCAAAGAATTCATCAGGAATGGCAGGATTGGACTAATGGTGCTCCTGCCCACAAGGCATCACCAAATTGAACATAGATTAATTTTTAGTATTTTTTTTATTTAGTGCAGATTCAAAATGTTTCAATCTAAAACAAAATTTTAAAGATTAAGAATTAAGACCTTACATAACATTAATATTTTATCAATTTCATAATACTTTAATATTAAGTAGAAATTATTTGTTTACTTAACTTCTTTCTGAATAGTTGATGACAATTATTATGAATTCTATAACACTTTTTAAACTCAACAAAAGACATTATTAATATTAAATGAAGAATTAAATGAGTAAATGAAAACTGTTATATTAAGATTCATAGTAAGATTTAGTTAAATCACTTACTGCTTATTTCTATGTTAATTTGTTTAGGAGTAAAGTGAAATATCCAGCTCCCAGAAATAACTCCCACCCTGGGCCTCCAATTACAGAAACTTAGGCCCACAGTTTGGTATAGCTAGAGATTATTTTTAAATGTGATCAGTGATAGCTCTTGCCTCAAGCGGTTGCCTTACTAGCGGTTCACAAAGTAATAACAATGAGTTGGAAGGCAGCTGTCTCTGCCAAAAAAACCCCTCTCCATGAAGAGTCTATGGTCATAAAGCCACTGAAGAATTTTATTGATGAACACATCTGGGTTGCCCCGTTTTGCCTTTATTTTGTGAACCATCAATCTTGAGGGCACAAGCTGACACTGAATATTATTATTAATTTCCTTTGATCTAGCAATTTGAGTTAATTAATATTCTGTAATTAAAAAGTAGATTTTTCATTGAAGTACATTGGAATGATTTGTCCTCCTGAACTCAGAAACCTGGAAGTGTTTGTGTATTAAAGTAATTTGTCCCAATCAGTGCCAGAGCTAGATAACTTTTGGCTCAGGGCAATTCTGAAATGAAGCCCCCTCCTCCACAAAAATTAAAAATGTGAAAGTTGTATCAAGAAAATAATCTATATTATTTTATTTCAACAAATAATAAAAATTATGTTTAAACTAGAAAAAGGTTTTGGAAATATATTTTAAATAATAGTTTTAAGTAAAAGTATAGTGCGCCAGGAAAGTCTCTCTGCATTGGGACGAGTCAGGGCCTCCTAATACAAATGGCAAAGATGTTGTTAGTAAACAGACAGCTGAGCTGGGAAACAAGTGAAAGGAACAACACTTCCAGCATCTGTTATGATTGTAGTGGGGTATTTATGTTTTTGTTACATGCTGCTACCAACATGATTTTTGTTGCAAGCAGTAAGGTGCCACTGCAGACTTTCCTGGCATGCTGTATTTAGTGATCAAATAATACAATTTCCATGGTGATCTAAAAACACTAAAAAATTTTGTTGTATTTAGTTAGTGTTTAATAATATTACTTGTTAAATACATGAAATAATAAAATTGAAATTTTAGTACAACCTATTTTAATGTTAGCGTCATTGACTCATTTCATTGACTCCTACCTTGTAAGTAACGACTTAACACATTTAGGTAAAAATTAATAAAAAATTTATGAAATATCAGACTACTTACTCTACCATGACTTATAAAATTACAATAATGATTTTCTTGAATGCTAATTTCTTTTTCAAGATTTTACACGTTTTTTTCCCATCTGTCCCATCATTATATATATCCCTTGACTAGCAGGGCCCTGAGTAATCACCTGGTCTGCCTATGCCTAACGCTGGCACTGGTTCTAATGAATTCGAAATGAAAACTATGACTTCTCTGGGCAGTCTTTTTTGTTTTCATTTCTTTCAAAGATTTTTCAGTATCTCTTTACTCTGTTGTTAATAATGAACTATATAAATATGGAAATAAAAGTATTTACTATCTAATTGACAGCCCTTTAAACATTTTAATTATTTCAATATAATGGTAACTCCAATAGAATCTGGCTTGGAAATATTTTAATAGATTTAACACACACTTCTTGCCTTTTGAGACTAGATATTATACAATATTCAATGCATATTTGGACAAATAGAAATAAAATTACTTACTTTTATACTAATAAAAACTAACTTTTAAAAATACTTTTATACTAATTTCAGTAACGAAATTTTTCCTGATTTCCACTCTTAACATTAAGAAATGAAGAACTTAAAAAAAATAACCATTATATTAACAATACAAACGTAGGAAAATGTTCAAAACACATCCTCCTAGCAGTTTTCCTTTCCCAAAACTTTCTTAATATGTTCTTAGACTGCATTTCATATACCAGTGATCCCAAGAAAAATCATTGTAATTGTGTGGTGGTGGTTGGGTTTTTTTGCAACATGAAGTTAAACTAAAATTTGCTCAATGTTGACCATGTATAATATGAACATAGGTTGCAATCCAGTCAAACATAAACTCTACAGTATTACTTTGCATAATGCAGAATCTTGTCTAATAGAGAAAAAAATATTGCTCCCTTCAGATTCCGCATTGAGCAAATTTTAATGTATATCTATGTTGCCCAGAATGTGTTCACCTTTCATTTGATGCTCAAGAAAATTAAGACAGCTAATAGAAAGTTCATAGTCATTCGCAAATCAACACAAAGAATACGAGACAATTACTGAGTTTGGTACATAAGCAGTTTAAGCGCAGTTTTTAATATGCAATATATTACCAACAATTTAAGTAATATTAAATTATTTTTTTATATATTATATATATATATATATATATATATATATATATATATATATATATATATATATATATATATAAACAGCCATATAAATAAACAGTAACTTATTTTTCTTAATATTATTTATTTTGATCAACAGTCTAAATATCAATTATTAGAAAGGAAAAAATATTTGTTAAAATTTATTCTTTTCATTTCTTTTATTTTTACTATTTTCTATTTTTAAGAGTAAAAATATCACCCCAGTTATTATTACAAATTTGTGGTAGTTTTCTCTTCGTAATTTGATGTGGATGAATGTGGAGATTGAAAGTATATTTCCAAATATTCAGAATATAAACAGAATTCACTTCTCCCCATAGCACGTCATACGCAGTTTCAACTGTTTTTGACGTAAAATAAATAAATAAATAAAAGTTACCGAGTCCTGCTTTTCCCGCTTTCGCGATTGAAATTACCATTCTGCCCCCGGTATTATCGGACATTGCATAACATTATTTCATTGCATGAACAATGTAATTCATGACTTTTCGTGACAGATCGTGTTATTAACAGCATCTTTACGAGCACTTTGGTGAAAACAGAGATAGAAAAGAGATAGTTCTGGGTCACACGACGCAAGGGCTATTATCATGTACACATGTCTTCACCATATCAATGTTGGTGACACTGATGAAGCATTTATTGGATTTTCGGGCAGGTTACTCTTGGATTATCATTCGTGTTGGATGTAGTGCTCCGATTTGCGGTTTTAAAGTACGGAAAATAAAATAATTATTCCCGAGGAAATCTCTGAAGTTAACTGCAGTGAAAAGTAATTTCTGTGCATTTTGTAATTATAAGTATGTGCTCTCTTAATAATAATAATTAAATTTACAGGTTTTGATACTTTTGCGAATTGTGTCATACCGGTGCAAATATTGTCATATGTAATTGACGTTCGTGCTTCTTTGTATGAAGTTTCTTTTTTTTCATTTTGTTTTGAACGATAGGTTGGGTTGAAGTATTAGATCTGTTTAATAATGTTCAAGAGGAAGTTGACAGCATTAGACCATCCTTCCCCTGACAACTTCAGTGTAAATGGTATGCAAGTCCTGAAAAACGTTCAGTACTGCCTTCGTTCTTTGTCATTCAAACATGAATTTAAATACATGTTTCATTGCAGATGAGAAACAGTTCAGAAACCTTGTTGTCTGGCTTGAAGATCAAAAAATACGTCACTACAAGATAGAAGATAGGAAGAATTTACGAGATATTAATTCATCAGAATGGCCAAAAGTTTTTAAACAATACCTTGATGATCTGGCATGTCCAGTTCATTCAGATAGTGACAATTCAGCAGAATACCTTGAATGGCTTTTGAGTTTCTCAGTAAAATTGGAATATGGTGATAATGGTATGATTGATAAAATTTTTAACAGCTAGTATCGAGTAATTTCATTGTAATTAATTCTTTTTTATTTTGCAGCTGAGAAATTTAAAAATCAGACCTCAGATAAAGTGAAAAAGAATGAACTTAATACTCCAAAAGTGGTTTCTCAGAATCCTCTGGATAATTTGGACTGTGAGTATTATTACCATTCAAACCTATTTTCCTTTCTCTGATCCAAATTTGTACCTCAGTTTGAAAACTGTTTTTTGTAAGCTGATATCTTAGACAATACCTCCAGTAATGATCAACACATTACAGTAACATTTAAATGTTTATGCAGTTAATTTTTTCATTGCATTTTTGCTCTCTGATTTTATAAGCATAATAAAAATTCTTTTTATGTGGTCATTGCTATAAGCTCCTGTGAATCATCATGGGTACATATTTTGCAATAAGCTTTGAATAAATTTTGAAATTGAATAGTTTTTCTTTTGCAAGTGTTTGTATTGTCTTGTATTCTAAATTAATCCTATTCCTCTGTCTTGGTGCATTACTTACCTGTTGTGGACAAAATTTAAAAAACCCTTAATCCTTTTAAAATCTTGCAATAATCTAAGGAACAAATAGTCAGGGCAGAATAATGCAGTCTGCTGTAACTTTTGCCTGAATTGCACAGTGGCCAGTTAAATGGCACAGACGACCTGTCATTACCATAATGTATTTCTCTTTCACTGATGGTTTCTATTGTGCTCTTAAGTTCTCAAAGAACGGTTTCTATTGTGCTCTTAAGTTCTCAAAGAACATTAGACACATTGGGAAAACTCAATTGTTAAGCTTTGTGTTTTACAAGTTATGAGTATTTCAATTTTAAATATTGATTTGAAATTAGAAGAGTGGATATGGTTTTCATATTTTATTTCAGAAAATTTGTTATCATTTTCTTAATGAATTAGAATTATATTTCTGTTTCTTTTTCCTTGCTTCAGTTGAATGTGCTGATTTCAAAAAAGGAGTTAATGCTCTAGCACAATTATTAAATGTAACACAACACCCAGATCACTTGATTACATTGAAAGCAATAAGCAAAGTGGTGTGTCAGCGACTATCAGCAGAGGCTCTTGAAAATCCCAACACTGTGATTGTTAAGGTAAAAGAGTGAAAACAATTGTTTGTACCTGGTTTGAAAAAAGCATATAGTGTGGCCTCTGTAGTAAATATCCTTTTCTTTTTCAGGGGAAGCCTTTTCCTTTTCAAGAAGCAGATTTAGGCTTTGACATGGGAGACTATGTCCTTAACCAGGCCGCAAAGATCCTGCGTTTGTTGTATATTCACAATTTGCGTGATTTGCAAACTAGAATTAATGAGTGCATTGTTGCTGTACAAAATGTGACTGCAGATCCCAAGACTGACACCAAATTAGGGAAAGTAGGGAAGTGAAATGCTGAGGTGTACGAATTGAAATAAATATCTTTATATGTTATGATTATTTATTTAAAATATCTAATCTATTCATTGTTTACTATTTCTTCATTGTGTCACCGATTTTTTCAACTGGTGGGAAATCTAAAATTCTTGCCATTCCCAATCCAATAGCTCCTGAAAAATAAAGTATTGAAATGCTATTTTCTTCAGATTATTTTGAAGTTAAGAGGCATAAATCAACAAATACGAAAGACCTTTCAATACTTGTATACTTTATTATTACTAAAATAGAAAGGCACTAACAAATCACTCACCGCAAGCAATGCAGATCATCCCAGACCGTGAAAAACCAGTCTTCAAATACCCATTATAACCAATATAGAGTCCAATACCTATCATACCAATGCCACCTACAAGCCGACATTCCAAGCAGTCCTTCGAGCGTGCTGTTACTTGACGTTTTTGATCCATTTTTGAAATTCAGTCTTTAAGTATTTAATGCTAAAAGTTGGTATTTTCTTTATTATCCTGTGAACGTTACATCGGGAGTTCCTCCAACCACACAAACATCGAATATAATTGCCGAACGTTCTGTGTTTTAAAACTTAGAATTGGCCAGGAGCGTTTATTTTATTAGCGTCCTTCACTTGACTCTTCAGTGATGGGTTATATATTTAACGCAATCTACAGATTTGAACAATTTCATTCATTGCTTTCATTAATCTGCGGCTCTATACTTGCGATTTCCCAAGTCCACGATGCTCACCACGCTATCGGCGTACAATGCTGTATTTATTAGTTATTTTGATGAAAGGGAATGACAAAACTGTGAACGTGGTATGCATCTAATTAAATAACCTCCCAGCAGAGTACAGTATGAGCATAGATCATGCCCACTCTGAAACAGAAATAAAGATGCCTGTTCACATCGCTCGCCACTGACGCACTCTATCCCGTACCCACAACACCGCACGCCCCCACACATCCGCATTGTAGTCTCGCACGGCGCAACCGTGCCCTTTGAAAGATTACAGCCAACCACAAGCTGAGAGGAAGGAGACACGTAGGTCATCACTCCTGTCGCTCTTCTCACGACCATAACAGCGTCCATTCGTTTGACAGTACAAGAGTAGCATAGTTGCCAATTGTGTTGTGAGTTATGTGAAATGATTAATCGTCTCTCTTCTTAAATCCCGATGAAGACACCATTTCATGGAGAAACAAGGGGGTAAGTTATCGTCCCAGAAGATGCGTAAGTGTGTGTTCTTGACAAATGCAACGCCGATGCCACTACAAATGACTCGTCTTATACGCTCCTAACTTGATAGAAAATGCAAGGCGTGATTTTAGCTCCAGAATTTGCTCCAAATATTAGTTATCTGCGAACCGTGCAGAATGACATTGTTTTACTAAATAATCATTCGTTTATTATAGCCAATAAGGAAGTCCATAGATGTAATATAATAGTGCATCCCACAACCGTTCTTTTATAGGGAATCATGCACCCAAATCATCATAAGAAGTAATAGAGCGTTATTGAAAACAAATCTAGGTAGCATTTTCGAGGACTCATTATCAAGAATAATCCCATCGACTTTGGTGTTTGACACCTGTTGACACTTGTTTTCGTAATTTCATCGACTTGGCGGTGTTAGTAAAATAAAAAAGGAACAAATTAATGCCATTTCTGTATGAGAGTTCTTAAGTGAACTACATGATTGTAATAATCAAAAGTTAACGCAACAAATAAGCTTGAAGCAAGACAGCGTAATTTTACTTTTCGATTAGAAATACTATTGATAATTGTAAACAATTAGGACAGTTTTGTGGAAATATGAACCATTTTTAGAGAGTTGTGATTACACTGGCAGAGTTAAAAGGATTGCCAACACATTCTAATGTTTGTTTAATTGAGTGGCCCCGAGTAACGTACCTGAAAATGACAGTATCGTGTTTTGCATGTTAGGTAGAGTTAAGAAATCGACAAGATAATAAACTTCGACTATTCTTACACCCTGTTGCCGATGTTCGCATTTGTCTTTTATAATTACGCCATTGTAATGAATTGAAATAAATGTAAACAGTGGAAAATGTGAGGCTATGTGAATATAATTTATTTATAGTTATCGTGGTTTCTTATTCCACGCTCCAAAGATAAAGCACGGAAGTGGTAGCCGACGCATATTATTATTATAGAATAATTGACAAACGAAGTAAATAAAACCGAAAACCGAGATTTCTTAGTGGAAAAAATGTGCAGTAGATGGGATTTGACCAAAAACTGGCAAGTGTCATTTTAAACTATTTTAAATTCCTTTTTATGTTTTTGTTGTATTTTATTGACAACTAAAGTGACGCTCTTATTAAGGGAAGAAATTTTTAAGATGTAATGACGCTTATCTCTAGATTGTAGCGACTTGAGATGCTACCAAAAGGGAAAAAAGTCGTTTGAAATCAGCATATGATCTTTATTGCAATCAACACAATGCTATTTATGTGAACTGCAAAATTCTGTACATATGAAAGTAGGGATCACTTTACTGTACCGGTCATGTTATAACCCTGAATTTAAGTTTTTGGAAGACTTTTAAGTTGGCAAAAAAATATTCTGTCAAAATTATTGTGAAATAGGAGTGTATGCAATGTGTAGATAAGTTAAGTCAAATAGGTTTATTTCATATTACTTAACTGAATTAAACTTTTACAGGATCATGATGTCTGGTGATTCCCCAGTACCCAATTCTCACGGTGATCATCTTTGTGAATTGGAAGCTTTGGCAATAAGTCAGCCATTAAATTCCAAGATTATGACAGATAAAGCCATTCTTTTCTCTTCCAGTTGATAACTGTTTTGGAAAACCCTCAGACAAAGCAGTACAAATGAATTCTGCAGATATAATTAATGAACCGGTTGGGAATAATGTGGAGCCTCATACCACCTTAGCAGGATTGGAAGAGCATCGAGATATGGCTGTATCCACATTCCCAACCATAAGGAGATCTGATGGGCAAAGAGAGTTGGAGGATGAAATATGCAACAGTGATGAAATATCTTCTTTCTGTCCCTCAGATGTGAGGGAAAAATCAGATGATTCAGTGTTAAGATCTGAAGAAATTGAAACTGCAATGGATCAGACAGACAACCCATCTACTCAAAAGTTCAGTGTCAATAATCCCCAGGAAGAAGACAGTTGTCTAATTAATTGCTTGTTTTATCTTGATGAATGCTGTACGTGCACTATCATTTGATATTAACATTTTCTACATTGTTTACATAAAATAATACTCATTAACAGTTACAGTTCAAATACTGTAATTATCTAGTGCTTCCAGTCCTATTATGGGCCAAATACATATGAAGACATACGTTATTCATAAGAGCGTATGTACGAAAGTAAATCTCGAAATGAATCTAACTACATGCTAAAAATTGCAGTGGTACTTCATTGATATTGAAGAATGTAAAGCGTTTAGTTCTTTATTACCATATACGAATATTAAAATCAAATAATTTGGGTGATTATTATGAGATTAACATACCATATTGTCAGGGAAATAGCATTTGTCTTCTATGAGCATTTATTAATAGATAAGAGGGAAAGGTAGCTAAAGATAGGAAACATCTGTGATATGTTCCTCTATAGATTTAACTTGTTCACTTTACAGTGCCTGTTCTACTTCTATTAAAGAACACAAAGTTATTCTTGTTCGAAAAACAAGTTTAGTTTGGAGAGTTCATGTATTTTTCACATTTGGATTATTAAATAAGATGTTAAGTAATGTGTTGCTACAAATATATTTCAGTATTATAATGGGTGAGAAGCCCCTAATCCTTGTCCCATAATTCAAATTTATACAAATGAAACACGTTTTTTTCAAGCTTATCAGAACAAGTTTATATATTTCAATGACTTCTGTGCAATATCGTACACAATACAAATTCACTCTCTTCACATTTTTTGTTATATACAAGAACCTTCATCGAATACATAACATGTTTTTGTATGTACAATATACATAATGTAACACCCAAATACCAGGAAGTTACAAACTAGTTTCATGTACAAAAGCAGAGCAACTTGATGTATGCAGGCACAAAGGAGACAACCTTTTTTAATGCTGACTTCATTTACACATTCAATAATCACATTATGAAATTATGCACGTGTCTTTGGTTTGAAACATCAGTTACATTTTGAGTATGTGAAACCGAGTATTACTCAGGAAACTTGCACTCTTAAGAGTTAAGAATAAATTATAGTATAAACTCAATCCATATGTATTACATCTTAAAAACAAATTCCTCACAATTTTAAAATATTTCTAGCTTATTGCTGAACGTGTGTACAATCTTGACAGTGCAGAACACAATACAAATAGCAGTTTTATAAAAAAATGTTATGCGTTTTTGATGAACTCTAAAAAAAAAGGGAAAAAATTTAAATATGATTTCATTTTCTACATTTATTTTTAGAGTGGAATCCCTTAAACGCATGTTACCAATACAAGGAAGACCTGAAAACACATTTTCTCAATCACTCTTCTCATCTTCCTACATTGATATTTATTTAAAACATTGTGATCTTTAATTCTCAGAATTGTCTGTATTTAAGAGATCGACTCCTTTAAAATAATATTTGTGAAACTGAACAAAATCGGTAAGAGTAGGAATGACTTTGTGTAAAAATTGTACTACTTTTTAGGAATAAATAAACTTTTTATTTAATATTGTCTGATTTGGAGATAAATATGTCCAACCTAAGTCTGGCATTTGATTTTTGTTAAATATTAAAATCCCAAAACAAAACCTTTTACTATTATTACAAGAAATGTCTTGTAATGCAAATTCATTTTACTACAAGTGATGACCTTTGCTGTTCTAATTACTAATAGCTCAAATGCTTTTGTATGTTAGGATATTCATTGGATATTTTACACACCTGATGATACAGTGGCGGGATTGGGTGGAGTGGTAGGCTGATAGTAGGCAATCCACCCTAATAACACGAAAACTAAGAAAATATTTAAGTTTACTGTAAACGAGCTTTATATTCAAATTGCTCTGGAGCTCAAATTACATGTAAAATCCCACCACTGACCTGATAAATACAAATTTTGCAATAGGACATAATGGGCAGATTTAATTATTGAAGATGATTGTTAACCCCTTTCACCAAGATGAGTGGTCATGTTGAGTATTTCCACTTTCCATTTTCATGCCATTACATAAATAATTATTTAACTGTCACCATGGGTATTTTTTGTTATGTGGAGTATATTGGAGGGGATTCTTCAGTAATCTCACTTTTTTTCTAATGATTCGTCTTCCCCCTTACAATCTGGTGCTGGTGAAGCCCATGACTGCCACAGATTAATTTGGGCTATTACTCTTACCAAATTTCAGTGAGCTCAATGTAAAATGGAATGTGAATGAAATTCTCTATAACTGAAGATGAATATTGAAATTTCAGGCTATTTTGCAAATAATGTGTCACTGAAACAAATGGAAGGAATGTACTAAAAAGTGCAAGTAATATATTAAAATAATGACTACAGAAGACCAGAGTTTTTCAGCCTTCAAATACTGCATTTTGTTGAATACTGCAGTTCTATTATCGTAAACCTACATTTATTTATTGTGTGTAAGTCTCTGTTGGATAAATTGAAGAATTTCATATATCTATTCAAACATACAAAATTTAATTACTTAACAAACGACAAACAACAGTCAACCTTGCATTACAATCTTTGTTTCCCTCAACAAATCAGAATATTGGGTGTTTCAAATGATCAACGCAACTTCCATCAGAGAAAAGCTGGAATAATGCAGGTTAATCAAACAAATTGTGTATACTAACTTAAAAAGCTTGACTGTTACCACTAGTGTGAAATTTTGGAAGGACTGCAATTTTTGCAGCCTAATGAAATTGGAGAAAAGACTGTTAAAGTAATGAAAATTGTTAAAGATTGGTAACAAAATATTCTTAGTGTTCTCATTCTGATTGTGTGAATAGTTTATATTTCAAATTTTCACTTTTATCTTGTTGAATTTCCGATTATAAAATGAATAATTTACTATCAGAGGAAAGTATGTAGGGAAAATAATGACCAGATCCTTGTCTCGTATTAATTTACAAGTATTTTAAGACGTGTGATCCAATCCTTAAAAGAAGAGAATAATGACCTCATGAACAATAGTTACTACGAATGCACATGACTGCTGAATGTTTTTCAGTCTTTCATCTCTAAGTAATGAGGCACATTTCTCAAAACAACTGTTTATTGGTGGCCAATCTATGAAGTATTTTTTCATCACTTGTACTCATTCTAGACTGAATGTTCCAAGATATTGATACTAGATTTGAATGCAGCCAGTAAAACTAACATACTGTCTAGTGGATCACACTTATTCTTTGAAACCACAATTATTTGTGGCTATGAATATAGTCTTTAACAATCAAGAAATCCTTTATCCTGGATCATGTGTTGTATATTGGTAAAGGATGAGCTTCTGAATTTAAAACATATTTATCTAAGTCGAGCAAATACCGATCATCTGCAAAAAGTAGGTATAAGTATTTTAAAGTTTCGCTGAGAAAGAACGATTCCATCATATCTCTTGGCTTTGTGTTGGCAGGATTCTTCACATTGCCTAATGATGTGTAACCATTTTGCACCTTCGCATATTTTTCAAATGCCTATGGAAAATAAATAGTTTTATGAAAATTGCATAATCATAAAATCGAACATGAACTATTAAAAAATAATCTGGAAAAGAAGTTACAAAAAAATGGCAAGCACTCATTTTGTAAATTCTGTATGTCTGTCAAACCTATCAGAAGTTGATTATGTTCATTGGTCATTTTCTTTTATTCAAGATTTTAAACAAAATTTCATACATTTCTTTGACATGTTTAGAAAAGGAGACTAACAATATAATAAATATGATCTAAAGCAAATGTTTGAAGAAATCAATTAACTGAAACAAGCTGTTAAATAATGCAGAAAAACTTGCTCAATGCAGAATGTGTGTAATGGGGAAATCTGTAAACATAACCTGTAATTATATATAATTACATTTATTTAATAATTTGGCATCCTGTCTTAGGGCCCCAAAAAATATGTGGTCCCTTGGGATTCTGCATTAAGTTACAATGTATGTTCATTTCATTGATTAGAAAGTTGAAATTTTTCTAGAATGATGGAAAGGAGGGTCAAAGGAGGGGGGTCGTGAAAACCATTCACAAAACAAACAAATTATATTCTATACAAATTATAATTTATAAACTTAAAAGACTAAAATGAATGCATAGTTCTTTATAAAGGAGGAAATACTGAGATATAATCTGGGAGGCTCACAACTAAAAAAAGAACTATTTAAAATGAATTCAAGAACATTTCTACAAACACTCAGAAAAGTAGGCAAATAATTACAAATATGTTTATTTTGTAACTATTCATTTTTAACAAATTTGAATATTTTAATAATGTATAAAATATACTTTTTGATGAGTTATAAGAAATGCACAGGTTATTTTCCCAAGAACTTATGGGGCATTTTAAATTGTGAAAGAAGTTAAATATCAAAAGGTTTGCTTATGGAGGAAGGGAATAGAAATAGTACTACAGATCAGGCCAAATTATTAGAGTCACCATACAGAGTATTTTTCCAAATTAACTGATAATTGTGCACTTAGCATGCTACATATTATTAACCAATGACTGCAGTATTTAGCATGCATTCCTTAAGCTTTAATAAGTGACCTGTTTAATCTGGCAATACTGTTAATCAGTATAAGTGAAAGTTTCCGGGCTGGTAGGCCGTGGTCCAGTTGGCATTGAAGAGCCAAACGTTTCGTCAAATTTAAATACCTTCTCAGCAGACACCCATGTTAGACGGCATGTCATAGAACTGTTTGACAGGTCTTTGAAAAACAGCAGTTTTAGATGGTTGTGATTGTTTCCAGCTAAGCAAGCAAATATTTCTTTGTTGTTTAGAATCATAGTTTTCTCGTGATATCAATTATACACGCATTGACAGTGTTTTCTTTTACAAAGAATTTGAGTATGATGAAGTAGCTGAAGCGGTAGTAAATTGGATGATTGACCAGTTGGCAAAATAAAGTAAAAAGAATTAAACATCTAATACTCTGTCATGAAATATAAAAAGATGAAACATACACAGTAAGGTTACTGGAAAATGTATACTTGAAACATTGTCTTTTATTTCTGCTCCAGAAACTTCACCTAATGCATCAAAATGAACTTGACTGAGCTCTACCTACTGAAGATAGACATAATAATGTTACAAGTGATTTCAGAATAATAAACTTACTTCCTTTCTGAAGCTAATAGTAAATTTAGTTATTGTGTTAAATGTGAAAAAACCTCAACCTTGAAGGAACAATGGTAAAAAATAAAACTAGTTTTGGTAATGTTCCAGAAACTACAATGCAATGCTAGCAAACAATTTCCCATAATTTTTATTTCTTATGATAAATAAGGCAATTGTTCAAAAATTATTTGACGTACAAATTTCAGGTGCAGAATATAAAGAAAAGAATGTGTATGTAAGAATAGTTTTCAAATATTGCTTAGATTTTCATTATGATTTTCTAAACTCAATGTTTTCGCATTTTTTAACACAAATAAAATATATTGCTATTTCCTAACACTCATTTGTTAATTTGTAAATCAAGAGTTGTTATGCCAAGTCTCAAATTTCAGATGTGAATGGTCATCCGGAAAAGTGTGCCTTAGTAAAGTTAAACATAAACAAAAATCCAAAATTCGTATTAATAATAATTTCAACAAAAAACATTTTATTTGATAATAAACAATTTTTTTAGATTTCAACTTCTTTAGATCACAAACTTTCATACGGTTTTGTCAAACCCTGCTTCTTGTAGTAATATTGTGTAAATCGGCCTACATCCCCTTTTGATAGAATCAATGATGCATAATAACTTGGAAAAACGTGAATCCAAACATTAGTCACAATAGTCAGTTGTACAGCAATGTGAATAACTAACGTCAAACAGTGAGCAGAAACAAAAGTTGCAGAAATACAGACGAGTATTTCAATAGGGTTGAGATTCTCAGTGTGCATAACTGAATAAAAAAGTACAATGCTGAAGACAGGAAAATTCAAAGGGGTAACTTTCCCACAAAACAATTATGGAATAATTTTTAAAGTTTGATATTTAACATAAAGAGGAAAATACGTATCTTACTCTATTAACTTGGCCACATCTGTAAATACATTAAATTAGTCATTATCTATGAAATACTCACCTTAAAAATTTGCCATCCCCAATCCTGATACATTTTATTTCCAGTAAACTGAAACATGTACCATAAACTCTCTACAAATTCTGGCCTTAGTAAACTGTGTGCATCACTGTTTTTGACATATATGTCAGCATTTGTGTCATCCTGCAGAATCAAAAATTTCATTGACAGAAGAAAATAGAAAATGGAAAACAGGAGAGTGAGAGTGAGCGCATGAGAGAGGGAGAGAGAGTTTGCACGCAAGAGAGCAAGTGATAATTCTTTCAACCATTTCACAGTATTTTCATGTTGTAAGAGTACATATGAGTAGCCAATTTTAGTTCAATTGTTTCAAAAATTAAGAGTAAAACATTAAAAAATTAGAAAGTACTTACAAGGATGTTGAAGTACGTGATTTCTGGAGCCAAAAATGTCGGTTGTTGGGCATAAGTTTGATAGCATGTTGAAAGAAGATCCTCTGCAAGTTTCAAGTGCTCCTCAGGAAGACCGTTATGAACACCAAGAGCTAATGTTCCAGGCAAGTAACATGTCAAATGATCCTAAAAATGTAGATATTTTTGTCATTAACACTCTCACAATTATGAAAGCTAAATCTCAACATTTTAAATAAGCAATTGAGAAAATATGAAACACTATATATGGACCACACTTGAATAAATTGGTTTCAAATAGAGTGATATTTGATATATTTTGATAGATGATGTTAGATATTTTGTGCTTATTCCACATAATATAAAAACAATAAGATCTCCGTAATATACTGAGATGATAGTTCTTTTGATGAAATTAGATAATGCAGTTTTCTCGATATACCTGCATTATAAAATAGTAGAATCATATAATCTTTTACAAATAATTATAAATATTTGTATACAACTGTATATATAATAAGTACATAATAAGCTTTATTTATCTATTTATTTACTAATTTAGTCATGTCAAAAACTGTACTAGTCTATATAAAACATTTTGCAGCTGGGATAAAAGTTACATTACTTTAATGTCCACAAGCAATGCAGTAGAGATGAAAGAGAGAGAGAGAGAGAGAGAAAAAATATTTTACCATTTTAGGCTTAAAATCTCGTCCTCCTGCCAACAGCTCTCCGATAAATAAGTATTTGTTTTGTGCTGTAGTCCTGGTCAAATATTTAGTTGCACCTTTTATGCCTTCTACATAATCGTCCCTCAAGCTGTAAAAACACACATATATTAATTGTTTGTCTTCACAGCAAACCACACCCAAGTTGTACTCAATCATTGGCATTCATGAGATATAATTCACATGTATTTGCAAACGATTAATTAATTTTTGAATTAACATGTTCCCATTTTTACTTTCTGGCTCTTACTTGTATTGCAATTTTGTGCCTGAAAATGGTGAATTTTCGACAGAAAAACTTACTGTCAGGCCCTGGTAACGAAGAAGTGGATAAAACATGTTCCAATATATAATAAATTACTTACTCTATCACGTGATAAAGCCAGAATCTATGTTTTGTGGGTACTTGATCAACGCTAGTGCCTATACCTGTCAGCCAATTTCCTCCAAAATTGATATTCTTCGACTGATCTGAACGAACTCTAGGCTTTGCAGGTTTGAAACAGATATTTTGATTTTTGAGGGAACTTTTTTCCTGAAGCCTCAATATTTTCAAGATGTTCTAAAAAAATGGCACCACTTTTTTTTCTTTTTCTTTTCTTTCTTCAAACTCTGACTTTGGATATCAATAATTTTATATAACTACAGTATTTATGCCTCTCAAGGATGATGCCTTACTTTCATGGTTAATTTAGCTCTTGCTTGTTACTTTTATATCTTATCAAGTTAGCATTTGTGAGAAACCTACTGAGCTTCGCGAATACTTGGTTCCCAGTGGCACAGGCAATCCACTATGGCATGTGGATGTCATGGTCAGCCTGTCGATTCAGGACTGCAGTGGATGGGGAGCAGAAAGGGATTGGTATCGTTAGAATGATTCTCGGGGGAGGTGGCAACTATAATATTCTCAATAAAAAAAGCCAGCCTTCAATCCTGACAGGAACCTATTAATTTACCTAGAAAGTTTCACTTGGATCAAAGATTAAAGTGGGCTGATGATAATGTGAAAAACATGTAATAATATAACAAAAAAAAACTGTAGAAGACAGAAAATACATAGTTTAATTCCTTTATGAAAAGGTCAATAACACAGGTCAACAAAAAAGAGGTTTCAAAAACCTTTTTAAATCTTGGTAGCTGATTTTCATAGTTTTTTGGGTGCTGAATCCGCATCTGAACTCTGTTACCATCAACCACAGTTTAGTCACAATTTGATCTAGTACGACATGGGAAAATATGCTAAATATGCAATAAAAATAAAAAGTAAACTACTTATAAAATACCAATATAACTATATTTAAACATAGAAGATGGGTTTATATTCTTAACATTACATTCTACAAGGGCTTTATGTGTCCATTGTTGCATATTTTGTCTCTTTTCTTTGAAGCTCCTGATTTGGCTTTTTCTCCTATGTGCCATTTGCTGACTCTCTCTGTGAAGTGACCAACAGTAATCTCCCATCATGTTAGTATTCCAGCATCCCTGATAATGTTTTTCTACCACTTTTAGATGTTGATGACAATGCTCACCTTATTCTTCACTTACATCACCTAAATTGTCCAGAAAGAATTGTAAATGTTTAAAAAGTGAACCTTGAGCATCTCAAGTCTTTTTTGTTTTCTTATTTGTTGTCTAGTATTTACTGTGTGTTTAAATGCAATCCATGCTTCTTCTTCATTTACTATCACATGTAGTTCAAAGTCCTAATTTTATGTGCAATGGAGGCAGCAGAATCTTGTGTTCATCTACCACATGTTCCCGTAGAATCTTCTTTTCTTCTGGCTTTAAAGATTTTCTTACAAGTCAATTCTTTTTAGAACTGCTGATTTCATGCCCTACTATCCCTTTCACATAGGAAACATGGGAATTTAGTAAAACTACTTTGCTGATCAAGAAGCATACATGTTATTTTTAAATCACTACATATAGTAGTTTATTTTCTCTAAAACTACACTGAGATTTTCATGCCTTGCCTTCATGTGTACCAAATGAGCGACAGGTAATGATGTGTTACCATTGTTTAATAGAACTGCTCGTAAACAAATTTTAGAGGAATAGATAAACAGCCTCCATTCTTCTTCTCTATAATCAATTCTAAACTAATTTATCAGACAGGCAATATTCGAGCAATATACTAAATCCTGTTCTTGTTTGAAGAAGAAAAAAAAAATGATAAAATTGCTGCTCTCGTCTCCTGCACACAAATTCAAATTCCAGCTGCTAACAAATTGTTTTCCGCGTGTCTAGAGCCAAGCAGTACAGTTTTCTTCTTTATTAAGACCAAATCTCTGACCAAATCATTTAGCTCATTTTGAGTAAACAATTGAGGTTCCACACTGTAAATGATCTTGGCTGTCCGAGTGACTCCATATTGAAGGCTGTGTTGCAGACATTTTGACCATCTTTTCGTGGTCTTCCTCAGGGCTGATCAGCCATATTAAATGCAAGCTGGCAGAACTTACTTAAAACAAGCACACTTAAAATGATAAGAATTAGGTAAACATATCCAAAAAGTTTTTTGGTTGTTGGTCTATGTAATTAACGATATTCTCTGTAAAGTGAAGTAAAAGAAATATCAATTTAATTATCTGTATCACATACTCTTATTCGCATAAATAGTCCATCTTTAATACTGAATTGAATCCATTTGACACTTTTTAATTTGAATTTAATCAGCTATGGTCATATGTATATATCTGGCACAAGTAAGACATGAAGGGATACTTCTGTGCTCTGTGAAAGTTTATTGATGGTAATTGTCTACTGCTGATTAGCATGTGCTTGAGGGGTGATAATCTAGCAGACGCTGCACCAAAACAGCAAATAGACATTTCTATTGAATTTAATTTCTCCGAATTATCTCAGTGTCTCACTTTGTAACTTACCAGACTTACGTAGAACTTTTCAGAGATTACAATGGTACTTTTTTAAAATTTTTAAACCGTTGAGTTTTGTGAGAAATTAAGAAAATAAAAATAAAATAGGTAAAAAAATGATTTTAAAAAAATTGAATGAACATACATAAAATGAAAGAGCATCCTTTGTTCTTTAATATCGCAAAATATTAAATTTCTGTCACATTTACAACACGAGTTAAAAATGATTAAACTTTAGCAATGTGAGCATTTTTTCAAAAATTTTGAAAATTAATATAATCTCAAAAAATGATATTTGGGGAAAAATTAAAAACATGTGTTTCATACTTTTGCTTTTACACTTCATAGAAAAAAAGGTTTAAAAATCTGGGTGAGCAAGGTCAACTTTTCCTTAAATTGGTGAGATTTGACATGGAATGGCCCATACGGGAGCTTCAAGCTAAATAAAATGTGTAAGAAGGCAAAAATGCTAAAATAATTTTCAATAATAAACACTGAAACTTAATCAAGATTTTAGAACACACAACAATCATATTCTACTCACTAGTCTATTGTTTTTCCTGTTTGAAGCCACTGTTTCAGAAGGTATTCATAATAGCTATCACCTCGAGCCCCCATTGTGATAGTAGAATATGTCCGAAAATTGCCAGTGTTGGCATTAATGAAGATTGGAACTAAACCCTCTTTCTTGGGAAGGTTATGTACATGAAGTGAAACTCTGGCAGCAGATTCCTACAAAACAGAAAGGAAATTAGCACAAAAAAATGAATCATCTTTAAAGATCTTTTTATTGCATTTAATAATTTCATTTCATGCATTTAGTTAAAAAACAACAACAACTGAAAATGCCTTGTAAAGACCCCCAAACACCAAATTTTAATTCGAAGGACCTCAAGTTGAAGCAAACTCCAGAATATCCATTTTCAAAACAATCTTGTGTATGATTTAGAAGCCAGTGTTTACAGGTGATTAACAGACAGGAAAAAAGGAAGTGGAAGAAATGATAAGAAGAAGGAAAGATCAGTAACAAGGGAGAAACAAAACTCAAGAAAAAACGGTCACTTAATCCAGTTTTCCTGATTTCTCTGCCACAAATCATCTAGTAGAGTAAGACGGTAAAAAGAGCCCCCAAATGACAAAGTAATAGTAATTTATTATACAAAGAGATACTTTATCTCTGAGAGGATGGTACTACTTCATGAGCTATGATAGAGTGAGTGAGGTATCTTTTCCGAATAGATAAAGTACCTTTAAAGTCACTAGTAATATTTGATTATATTTTATTCCATTGGGTTTTGTAAATAAAAATTTAAAAATCTTGGTATATTATACATTCATAACATAGTGGGCAAGGGTTGGTCGTATTGAAAATTGAAAGAAATGTTCACACTCATTGTAGAGAATTATTATTCACAAAATAAATGAATAGGGAATTGCTTGCTTGCTTCTCGAACTGCAAAACAGCACGTTCTATTGCAGATGATTTGGAATTGGGTGACAAAACAAATGTGCTAAATAATGTGGAAGAAACAGTAGCGAAATAATTGGATCTCTGACAAGTCAAAAAAATGTATAATATGTAATATCAGAACTTCTGCAACTGGAGAAGTAGTAAACATTTGGAAGGTAATGTCAATGAAAACCTTATTGTGCTTAGGCATCCGATTTCCTTGATCTTTCACTGTATGTGTTTTATTATGTAGGGACACACACATCACAGTATTATTAACCACTAATTTAAGTTGGGAACATTAGAAAAAAGTAATAAAAAATGACACACCTTTTTCATAAATAAATTGCAACAGAGACAGAAGATGAAAGAAGGCAAGGAAACAATTTAGATCTGTTATTGCAGCAAGCCCTCCATCACAGTGCATTCTTTGAACCTTACTATTTGAAAGGGTAATGGCAGCAGGTTAGATGTCTATTCCTGGGAAAGGTGTGCATAAGAGAGTAGATTAAAACATTTTTTATCACCTGTCGGTAATAAAGAAGTACTTCAACAGCCTATTATTTATCATTATGAAGCATTTCTACTAACAAGTAGAAAATAAAATATATCATCTTCACTAACGCTTTCTGAAAAACTATGTTGGTTAAAAAAGACAATTTCATTAGTTTGTACAAGATATCTGTGCACACTTGACTTCCCTTAAAACGTGAGTGTTGGCTTGGTTTTAATGATTGGAAAGTGCACAGATATCTCATGTGAACTTTACTACAGTAGAGGCCAGTTTGTGAAATAATTGGAACTGGACCCATTTTGGATTAATAAATATTTGGAATTAAGACAAATTATTTTATTATTACACCTAATCACATACATTAATACACCTTTTACCTTTTATGTAACCATAACTCAGAACAAAAATATACTTGCAGTTAGAGATACAAACTTCACTCAGGACAAACTGGGAAAAGTGACTGCGTGGAGATCATGTCAGTTTTGGTTTCTAGGGTCAGGTATTCTCCTTTTTATCCATAAAATATAATGGAGTTTGGAGATTCTAACAATCTTCTGGTTATCAGTGTAGTGTGATGTTCACTTATTCTAAGACACCCCCTCCACTACACAAAACCAACTTAACATGCGAAAGGGTGGCAAAGCTCATAGGGATGGAAATGCATGAAATAAATTAAATAAGACATATTTATGCACATTCATTTCAGTAGTAGCATACAATTCAACAGTGTGTGAAAAAGGAATAATCTGCAGTTCGAGCAGGGAGTCTTGCGTACACAAAGGGCACTACATTTCCATCGGAACACGGATTACTTTTACCGCCCAGACAACAGCGGTCTGTTCCATCAAGACAATTGTCGATAGCTGCATTAAATTGAACCTTGGCATCCACAAAACTCAAATATGCACAAACTGAAAAGTAAAACCAGAAAAATACGAATTTCAAAATGAAATGTTGAAATAGCGTGTAAATTCCACAATTAGTATCCCACATAATTTGCAAGAAGTGTGAGTAATTTATGAACAAGTGAATGTTGCACTGTGCTCATAACCAGCAGATCACTAGAATACCCCTGAATTTTTTAAAATCAATGTATTATATAGTACAGTACTTAATAACTTATTGTGTTACACTATGCATTTTCATATAATTTTCAAAAATTTATACAAAAGTTGTTTTTAAAGCAACAAACATACACATTTTTCCCTTCTCTGAAAAAATTCATTGACTTCGGTTTGGGATTAAGCAGACTTTCAGTTTACCGAAGTTTGGATAAGTGAGATACTGCTGAATTCACAACACCAACATCTTCGTGTAGAATTTTAAAGGCATTACCCTTTCTCCTCCTCCTCCTCCTACTACTACTACTACTACTTGATATGTTTATCCATATCACATCAACACTTTTCCCTCTGCCTGGATAAAGCCTTGTGTCATATTTTTTTAAATGTGTATGTTTTCAATGCATAATTTTTTTGTGTGTCAAATTCCTTTTCCTATATTTTCCATGTATATTTTCAGTGATTTGATTTCCCTGTCTTTCTAAAAAAGTCATCCTGATACAACTGAATAACAAAATAAAATGTTACAAGAAATGATATTTAATTATTCATGGTTCAATTTTCTTTGAAAGTATATGCATTTCAATAAACAATGTATAAAACAAATTATATTTAGCACCACTAATTACTACATAATTTCTCAATTATACCTCAAATCTTGGATCTCCACTTGACCGGCTTAGATCCCGAAATTCCAATTGTATGGTAGTTACTTCAGATGTACTACTGTCTGGACTCCACTTTGGAGAATGTGCCTTCCGAGTTGACAGATTGATATCGGAAAATGGAACGCCAGACTCAGAGTCAAAACATGGCAGCAAACGTGAACCAAGATCAACCTTAAAATATGAATTCATGTATTAATGCATAATAATAGTCTATTCTGATGGCACATCATAACATTCTGATCCACTAAAACTTCCCTCACAAAAGGTGAAACAGAATATCCCAATAACCATAAACACCACAGGACAGTGGGTTCATGGGACTTTGACAAGAAGAATGAAAGTGCTAATTAGTGATTTGCTTACATTTCAGAAAGTTTATTTCAATCATCAGGATTGTATATAGATTTTTTTGTTGTTGCGTCTATCGATGTCTATTCAACAGGAATTGAACCTGGACATCAGTGGTGAAAGGCTAGCGACTTCGCCATGAGCGAGTGTAGATAAGAGGATCAAACAACATGTTGAGTAAACTGTAAGCTCACTATATTACAACAAACTACATAAAATAAACTCGCTCAGAAGGAACTTGTATGTGTGTGTGTGTGTGTTTTCTTGTTTGTTTTTTTAATAATATTTTTGTATGATATTTGTCTAATAATTATCATATTTCCTTCTCAATGTGGTGCCTTCAAGTATATTATTTGTAAGGTACATATGCAGAGTGGTTAATGGTTTTATCAAATTGTTTCATCTCCTAATGTATACACAACCCTGATATTGGAAATAAATTTTCTGAAACATCAGCAAACAACAAATAAGCATTTACATTTCACTTAACCAAGCCCATTTAACCTGCTGCCTCTATTCAACACGTTCAAGCCTGAAGGGTAGACTACATGGTGAACTCTTTTAACTCCTGTGTCCTGACCATTTTATCTATTTTCAATCCAATATCTTTTTATAATTTTTGTTTACTTCTCATGGAAAGAAAAAAATCAGAAAAAATGTGTACACACACATAAACATTATTAAATTAATCTTGAATTTTTGAAATTCGTAGTCGCTGCGCATTTTAATTCTAAACATCTGTACATATTGCTAACAGAACAAACATTACTTACAAAGAAAGACATTCTAATTGTACCTAATTGACAATGCATGCAAGTACAAAGACAAATTGGCATTTGACCTGCCACCTATTAGCTACATTATAAAGCATTATTCTGGGTGTGCCTGTGATCATCTAAAACACATAATTCTGTTTTTGAAATGCTTAATCCTTTTAGATACTTGAAGATTATATCATATTATTTGATAATAATTATTTTGAGATTCTCATTAAAATCAAACTTAAAATTTTATTCGATTTTTAAAATGTGTAAAGTAAAGACATTTTTGATGTAATAGTTCAAAACACTGATCATTTTGCCCAGAAAGTTAACAGGGATCTTCTAGTATATGTCCTTCTCCATTACCACATAGCAACCAAGACAACTTCACAAATTTACATAACCTGTAAATAGAATAATTAGAATTCATTACCAACCTATCCATTTCAATAATTTTTCTAACTTCAAGGATTGATTTACACACTTTTTCCCCAAAATTATTATAATGAGCTTGTAGCTAATTTCTCAAGATTAGATGATTATTGTGAATGCATCAGCATCATTAAGAAATGAAAATAGAAAAATGTTATTCTACAAAGGGCACAATGAGCAATGAATTCGTTACACAACCATGGTCTTTTGTCCCTTTTTCTCACGTTAGTCTTAGCTTCACGATAATATGGAATAGGGAATCATGATGATAAATAAGTGGAGCTACAACAGCACATGCTTTCTCATATCGGTAACAATTACATAATATTATAATTTGCACTCGCTTAAATAAAAATTCCTGCCATGAATTCAGTTTACTGTGTTCTAGTTTAAAAAAAAAAAAAATTTAATCCAGGGTGGGATTCTGGGCACTTGGGTCACTTTACCTGACAACAAAAATTATCTGAAAGACTCAATTTATATTGCTACAATGAATTCTTAATGTTGCAGTTACCTTAATATTTTATCACTCAAAATTAAGCAAAAATTTCTAATATTTTCTAAATGATCTAAAAATGAATGAATAGATTCCCTTAAGGCAGAAATCACTCATTTCAATGTTGAACTTTTACATTTAGTATATGTCAAAAATCTATTTGAGGAGAGACTAGGATACAAATCATGAACTCTGACAGGAGCGGTTAGCACATTGTCTTTAGTGTCACACGTCTCCCCTAAGATTGGCAATAGTACACATACAAATAACTTTATCAGTCCATAAATTTTCAATGCATTTGACCTGGACACAAAATTGCCATAGCTTTGCAAAAAATAACAAGTTCTCATTTGTTTTCATTGATAGATTACTACCTGTTAACAATTCACAGAAAGAGTTACTTAACTGCATAAGAATTCAAGTGACTCTATTTGGTGTCATCAACTTCCAAGATAAAGGTGTACTGGAAACATTAAAAAGGGATGTTACACTAATTATTTTTTTATGAGATACAACTTTTACTTACTGCTTTCTCCAGGAACATTTTATCTCCTGACAAATGGTAAGTACTCAGCAAACTACCCAAAACACGTATAGTGACTTCAAATAAATTAACATCACGATTTACTTCAAAATGTAGGTTGTTGGACACCCACTCTCGAGCTTCAGTAAATTCTAAGAGAGAATATCTTATTTTAATTAAATAGCCAAAATATCAAGGGTAAAACATGAAATTACCACTATAAACCTTTCTCTTACCTTCTTTAAGACCCATTATGTACAGAGTATCAAGGGAATCAACAATTGTTAAACCAAGACCAAACCAATCTTGGTATCCCCCTGATATAGGACGGAGATGATCATGACCCCAAGCAAATTTTTTATAGCCTCTCCATGCATGTTTCAGTGCATTCACAACAGCTATTTGCCTTTCGTTAGCAGGACCTGAAAAAGAAAATCTGAAAAGTCATTCACAACAATGTACTAGATGAAATAAATATTCATTAGTTCAATAAATTTGCTGTAACATCCAGAAACACAAAACATCACCTGAAAACTTAGAGGCATCCTCTGGTAGAGGTTGTTCTTGCTTTGAATGTTTATTTATATGATCTTCTTCAATATTAATGTCCTTTTGCACTTCTGGCTCTTCAGCTTGAACAGGAACTTCTTTTGCCGCATCATGTTTCGGTATATCATTCTCAGTTTCTGTTAGCTAAACACATTAATATTGTGTGTTTGAAACGACTCATCAGATCAATCGATTATCTCTGTGTCACTCAGTCATCCTTACACAGTGCTTTATGCAGTTTTAGTGTTGTTTAATTAAAAAAGGTCCATGTGCCAAACACAACATGGAAGATTTTTTATTAGATATCCACATAATTCACATTTATTGTCATATTGCGAATGAAAATATGAGGTACCTTGCTAGAGTGTGGAAGAATAGATTGATGGGGCTCCAACTTTTCAGGTACACTATTCAATAGAGGTACAGTATAATTGTCATTTATACGAGAAGTTGGCCAATAATAAATGACAACAAGAAGAACAGCTACTACTAACATATAAATTAAACTTCGCTGAAACCTTGAAAGCTGTTTCCACCACTGAAACACATATGGATTTATACATATATTACTTTTGTGCAGAAACAGTGGAATTGATTAAAAAAAAAAGTTAATTTCAGAGATGCATTTTCAATAAATATGTTATTATCTTTCGGGTGACAACTGATACACGTATAGGGCAATGACTTTTGTTGGAATTAATTAAAATAATGGTATGAACACAAGAATTTGCATATTTATTACTTTGTAGGATAAAAATACAAACCCTCCAAAGGCTTCTTCGTGGCCATTCTTTATTTTTAGTTCCATCATCGGGATCTGATAAATTTAATGACACGTAATCTTTCCCGAAATGTCCTAACATAGTAGCACTTAAAAAAAAGAGGGCAACGTTAGGCCTTTTTCGGGGAAAACTGAATGAGAATTTGTCAAACAGGTTCCCTTGAGGAGATTCTCATTATGCTGGTGAATGTTTTCGCAACAAATACATCTTCAACGCTTTTCAAATCACATTTCATCCAGACACACGCAAATGCGATCTGATGGTCCCTGGCAGGTCGCTGGTTACCACATATATACTCTCTGGGTTACCACCACCAGAACAGATTACCCTCCACACCGATTCATTCGTCTTGACAGTGTTGGTTGGACTCGGTCCCTGGTTGGAGTCGGTCCCAGACACGCCGGCCGAGACCCGTCAGTTCGGTCGGTCTGGGTCGGTCAAGCACGATGTGACGATTACAGCATGACCACCGTGTATTACTTTTTTTTGTCGGATTTTGTGAAATAAATTTGAGGCTCGTAGTTCATTTTTACGTGCGGTCTGTTGGACTCGTTTTAAGTATTTTTGATGGCGTCACACGCTTATTCAAATCGTACCCACTTTTACTCAAGATATTAATAATATTTACTTTATACTTCCTTCAACACTGGTAGTAGTACACAGTAGTAATTTTTATCATCGTGAGTGCGTGTGATGTTGCCGTCCTTACGAAGTCTCGAGCAATGTAGCAAATTACGAAATAGTAAGAAGAAATATTGTTAAGATCTAGAATGCATAGGGAAGTTACAATACAGACATAGTTTCAAAATTGCATGGAATTTCTGTGAATTTTTGACATAAAACATTTAATATAACATTTTGACATAAAACATTTAATTAATCTGATTGTTCATTTCATCGACCAAATTTGTGGCTTTGGGAAATTTCTTAATTTCTTTTGAGCGCGCGTGACATTTATTTTTTGGCCCTGACAACCTGTACTAAATATTTATCCCCTAGTTGATATTTTTGTAACGTCATGTTCTTATTAAACCTTACAATTTTGCTTTATTGCTACCGCTACCGCGGTAGAAAGAAAGTTATGTAACGTTGCGCGAAAAAACGGCAAATTTTTATTTTATTGGTATTTTTTAAGTACTTAATATGTTGTAATATTTTTATTTTAATGCCATTGCTTGTTTTTCTAAATAACTTATCTTTGTATTATCTCGTTTTGTTCCACAATCTTTTAATATAATAGCTCTAAAATATTTCTCCCTCACACTGATTCGAACTCACGTACTTATGTACATCAACTATACTTGAATTTATTCAGTGCTGGCTGTAATGAGCTGTTACGATGTCATCCAATCGAAAGGTTGAACGCCACAATAGTGACGTCACTACACTAGTGATGTTAAGCTCCCGATTGGATGACACCGCAGCAGTTGATGATCAGTCAAAGATAGCTCCGAAAAAACCGCAGTATAGTGCCTTAGCGACCGTAGCCAAAGCTACAGGAAGCGGTAGTTGGTTAATAATATTCTATTTATGTTATTCCGCTTAAAATAGCGTTTATTGTTTGTCTTCTGTCAATAGGTTGCGCTGCTCGTAACTTATTTTGCATACCATCATTATAAACGACCTTTTCTGTTGCAAGAAATCATTCATAATCGGGCATTTTACGGCACAAAGGATGACGTATTAGATTTTACGTCGCGAGTGACTGCGTCATCACACATTGAGCCAATCACAGTGAATCGTGGAGAAGTAGAGGTAAAAGGAACAGCTGACCACTGTTTTCTCGTACAGATGTCAAATACCCTAGACGTCACCACATTGTTATTTCGCAAAAGTTTGATTCTCTTATAAATTTATAATGCTGTTCTACAGAAAATAGCATATGTAACTCTTTATAATGTTGCTTTATTGCATTCGTACAAATTTGAAAACTTGCTCCTAACGTCGCTTTTAAAACATGTACTCGTGCAACAAACCAAAACATTATAAACTAATTGCATAATACTGCTATTATACCAAGAATACATTTCATTCTAAACAGAGTGGCACTTTAATTTCACAGACACGGACGGAGAGGACGAGCACACCACAGTCAATGAACACAGTCCCGCAGCTTCCAGCGAATGTTTGGTCCTGACGCGTCACTAGCGCCTCCAAGTGGCCAGTAAGCTGTTGTAAGTCTGGTGTGAACCTTTGTTTTATTGTTAAGATTTCTTGTATGATATTGTGTAAACATATGGTCCCTTCAAAAGGCAATTGCTCTAGTTCTGTATATTGCATACGTTGAAACCATCGAATTCTTCTTTCGTTTTGTGGTGTGAAGTTATAGTGCACGTTTTTATTTTTAATTCGCATTTTCACGTTGTTTCCCTTAAACATGAAAGTACACACTTCAAAGAAATATGTTCCTAAATAAAAAAAATGTCATTTCACATTTATTATGTATTAGGTTCATAAGTATTTTTCAGCAGACGAACGGTTTCAGGGCTAGAATACGTTTAATTGAAGCAAAAAAATCGCTCTGCCAAACAAATGTTTTGTTTATTTATTTAAGGTCACAACTTCTCTGGTCAAAGTTTTTTATTATCGTGTATGACTCAAAATACACCCACTTTTACATGAGAGTGTTTTTCCTAACGGACTCTTTTCATTAGATCGAATTACGTGCTAGAAAACGTTCGTCTATAAAACTAAAATGTTTCGAGAGATGAAAAAACAAGACAGACAGATTGAGTCTTTTTTCCCTCAATTTAGCGTACTCTAGCGCCTATGTTCATCTGAGAGAGAGTTTAAAAGTGTTTTATATTGCAAGTGAAAACTGGAAAAGTAATTTTTGGAGTTTTATGAAAATGCACAATACATATGAGGTGACAAATCCAGATTTAAAGTTTTGAAAAAAAGAAAAACCTTCAACATTTTTTCTGTCGAAGTACTATTTGATTGGATTTTTCTGTTGAACTACTATTATTATATATGATAGTTAGAAATTGTCTCATTTCCAGTTTAGATTTGGGGCAAGCTATTGTAGCTATATATTAGCTATGATAGACTGTTTCACATATAATCCCTCATTTCTTGTTAATATGTAGATCGCAGTAACTGTTTCCACCTGCAGAAAACTCAAATATTCATATAATATCAACATTCTTGTGTATATAAAAGCACGAAACGGACAAGCATCCCTTCTGAAACGTGAAGTGTCAAACTCGCCATGACAACCTTGGGAGAAATTTCACATAAGATTACACGTTCATTCCACATTTTGATGTATTTAAGCTGTTATGAATAAATATAAATGGCAAAAGTTGAATAACATACGGATTAGGTTTTCAGTGTAATGAAATTAGGATGGCAAATTCTTGCTCTCTAGCTTTCAAAAGCCAGTAAGTTCTAATAGGGCGAAGGCTGTCAGCCATCGTCAGAGATATACTCTTTGGCTGTCAGCTTACTCACCACTTGGGGCGCTAGTGATGCCGCATCAATCAGAAGGGAGCATTTTCGGCATAAGGGAAACGTACAGAGCTGCTGGACTGTGTTAATAGACAGTGGGCACACCAATAGAGATGTCCCAATGCCCCAATGCCAGCTTTAAGATGGCCTTGACGATGTCCAGAATGACGTCACAACGTTTGACGGGAAAGTGTTGGGTGAATGTTCTTGGCTGTCTGGGAGACGCCGCGTCCAAGGCACAGGTGCCGACGTTTCGGCCACCATTCTGCGACGTTCCTCATGGCGTAATGCCAATTACGCCAATCTGGCCCTGATGTTGACGAATGCCACCACGTGCTGTTTAATCAGAGTGTTCAATCGCAAACTTGCGAGTTGCGCGGGGTGGGGGTGACATGTAATAATAATACGGATACAAATATTTTAATAAAAGCGGCTCTCCCAGACAGCCTAGAACATTCAGGCGGCTGCGGAAGTCTACGCTCTCAAGTGTTGGGTGGCAACCTCTGCTATGCGCGTAAGCGATTCCTAGGAAATTACTAAGTTTTTGACCTATTATGCGGTTGCCGAGGGGCGTGTGTCTTGTCGCATTCGTTATTTACAATGATCTTTGCTTTCTTACGGTTTATTTAGATTCTGTCTGCGAATTTCGTCGATAAATTGGATTAAAAAACCCTATTTGATTAACACACGCCAAGTCGCTACAATTTTCTTTTTGAAAACGGTTTAAAGTAAATATTATCATGATCTTAGCGATGATGCTAAGGTGCTGTTTGATCATAAAATGAAATGTATGAAACATTTGGTTCCTTTCATTAGTTATGAAAAGTGCCAACGAATTTCGAGCCCCTGTGCTATTCGCGTAGAAGTGACTCCTTCCGTATATTTTTATAAACAGGTGGATTTTTAAATATTTATTTTAGAAATTTGTATTCATTATTATCATCGAGAGAAATATTACCTACATGAAACTTAAAAAATAATTTGGAAAAAATCCAGAATGTTCATAAACACACTCCCAGAAATGTTTTTCAACGTAATTTTTCACTGAGAGGAGGAACTTTAAACACCAAGTTAACCAGAATTTAATATAATTTAACTATTAATTTTCAATTTATATATGGTTATTTAAAAATACACATCTTGCACTTTTTTATGATATTTTAAAAAACGTTTGCAGTTAAATTCCTGTGCTGAATTCAAATTTTGATGACAGAATTTCAATAATCAAGTCACGCGCTTAAAATATTACTTGTTATTGCCTGTATTGTTTAATGTTAAAATTTTTGTGAAACTAATTTTCAATATATTTTGCTTATCAAGTTTTAATGAACATTTGCTGCCATTTCTTGCAATACATTTGGGACACGACTGCCCTGGTGGCAGAAGGAAACAGTTGATTTGGTGCCCTACGGTACCTAATATTTGATATTAGCTTTTACAAAAATAACGTCTTGAAGAAGATGGTTTAGGTTTTATACAAATAAAGTCTTGAAGATCCACAAAATTGAATGGCTCATACATATTACGATGCTGTTTGTACAACGCATTCAGGTAATGCAAGTAAATAAATGACAACTTATTTATTTAGCGCTACACCCGTGGGTTGTTTACATTATTGCAAAATATAGAAAATCTACATACGTTTACACATAAAACATTGAGAATGAGGGGAATAGTTTAGACGTGTGAATTGCGAATTATGAAGAGGGACAGAATCTGTACCTACTATTGACTTGAAATAACTATCTAACTTTTCTTGCTTCGAAGCTGAAATCTACTTTCTTCCTGTTTGTTCTGATGATGCTATAATTTTACATTCCTAATTTTTGGGAACAGTAGGGCATCTAAAAAAGCTTACCTGGTCCCTTTTGCCCCAGTCCATTATTGGACACAACGTGTTATCGTGAAAATTTTATTTCTATTCTACTTTATTTTAGAGAAAAATAACATCTCACTGCGAGAAAGTGTACCTAAACAAAAAAAAAGTTTTAAACCATTATAGGCAGAGGAAAGCTTCCAACGAAGAATAATAAAGATGTTCGAAAAGAAAATAGACACTTATGTCGTGTTTTATCCATAAGTTCATGTTTTGTATCAGCCCGCCGCTTGCCACCCAGAGGCGACAGTGCTGCCCTCCGAACTACTAAAAGTAAGGTGTTGTAGACAGCTCTACACCACAAATTTAGCTGCAGCTCCCGATTAGTTGATATTTCTTTTCAGCTTGTGACCTTTAAGGGTCACTCATTTTAAATTGGAATATAAACTCCAAAGTAACCAATATACCCAATTAACCAGTTGCTTGGAAATTGAGGCCTATTTAAATTGAAATAAAGAATGTTAATTTTATCTTTATAATTAAAATATTATTTTTATTAAAATATTTGTATCCGTGTTATAACATGTCACCCCCACTCCGCGCAACTCGCAAGTTTGCGATTGAATACTCTCTGATTGAACAGCACGTGGCGGTATTCGTCAACATCAGGATCATATCTAGTTGTGTACAGAATCTATATTGTGAGGTTAAAAAGTGAATCCACGAAAAAATGGCTGATAGTTCATCACAAGTAGAGGAACCAATTTATCTTCTCGAACCACTTTTGAATATTAAAGTCAGAAATGAAAATTTCCAGCTACTTTTAAAAGCTTTTAACGAACAACAGGCGTTAGCTTGCAAGGTTAGAATTGAATAAATGTGATTTTGTCATTTGCTTTTAACATTTTTTAACCAACTTACACTTTCTAAATTCCAGTCTGAAAATAAAGTAAAACCTCTGGTTAGTACAGTGAATGCGAGGCTCAACGAATTGGAACATAGGTAATGTATTGCTTAGTTATAGATGCCTATTTATGAAGTCAATTATGATATGTTACAATTCTAAGAATTTTTAATGGTTTTTAAGGTCTTCTGGTATTCAGCTATTGAAATCACTTTTAGCGCAGTGTTCTGACAATGTATTTATTGAAAATTCAATATCTTGGATGACACAATGTATAAGGGCCGCAACAAACCAGCAGAATGTAGATGAAGCGTGTGAAGTTTTGTGTAAGTACACAATTTGTTTTAGCAGAGATACGTGTTTTTAACTGTACTCTGAAGGTTTTTGTTCCAATGAAGGCTACGAGGCTGTGTTTTTCAGCTTGATTGAGAGTGGTGCATCTGTAGATTCATTATGTATCATCGTTTTTCGTAATTAAATAGTGAAGTAACCAAGACCGTTTAGGTATATATGCAAGTCTTTCAGTTTTTTTGATTTGTGGTGGATGTGTAACCTTACAAAACAGGGCATGCTTGAAGTGCCTCAACACTCCCATTAGTTATTTTTTTAAATTTATTTTTGAATCACAATGAACTGACAGTTCCAAAACCTGACCTTGTTCAAAAAACAATGTTACTGTTCATTGTGTATGTTTAATGTTTGATAGAGATCAAAGTCACAGTGAACAAATGTTTATGGGGTGAACCTTAAATACTTATTAAAGTCTCGATGTCAATTGGGATTTTTGTGTTAATTTCTAGGTAATGAAAGATGTAAATTTGATTACAAATAATTTAGTTTTGTTTTAAATTGTTGGATAGTGTCAGAATTTTAAAAAAGGCTGCCAATTGAGCGTTGTATTTATTTTAAAAAATTTTTAAAGGGTTTTGGAAGTTAGCCTTTTTTTTTGGAGATGTAAAGTCCATGGTTGTAATGGTTTATTGACTTAAAACGTTCTGATTAAGTCCCCTCATATCCTCCAGAGAATGTGATTCAGTCTCTGAAATTCTCTAGTTTAGCATCTAAGATTTGGCATGTGTTGTTGTTTTGGAGTGAATCAATACTCTGTTGATATATTTTTTGTTTTCAGGTCAACTGATAGAAATGTCACATCGTTTTCAAGAATTAACAAAATCAGTGTCAGGTCAAATTGTTCCCAAGTTGATAGATCAACTGCTCAAACTTAAGGTACTGCAAAATAAGAATAAGATTAAGTATGATACAAATTATGAGGGTGGATAAAATATAAATGAGACTTTTGAAATTGGCATAATATTTTTCTCTTGTTAATTACACGACAAATGTGTGTAGTTGGAAGCACTGTTTGTTCTCACTCAGTATTGCACTTTCGTTTCTGGAGACCGTAATATTCTGTTTGTCACAATGACTGAGCAAGAGGTATATGTTTCACTTGTGAATCACATTATTATTTACAATTTGTTGAATGAAAATGTTAAATAAGCAGAAATTTTGAAAGGAGTGTGTGAACAATTTGATGTTGAAAGCTCAAGTCTGTTAGTGGCAAGGGAAAAGCCTAGTATGGAATGGCAGCCAAAATGTGAATTAAGCCAGCTGAAGTAAAGACTCGCTTGTCTGCCAGTAAAGTACTCTTGACAGTCTTTAGTGATGCCAGAAAAATGGTGTGTGTTGATTTTCTGCAAGGGCTATAGACTGGTTTTGATTTCAATATAGACTATGTGATTGTGGTTTTCAGCTTGATTAAGAGTGGTGCATCTAGATTCTTGCTGTTAACAGTTGTGACCTCTTGAGGAAGGTTACAGATGCCTTCCAGTCAAGAAGTTGTAGGAAACCAATATACAGTGTTCTCCTCCATGACAGTCCAAGGCCTTGTTCTGCAGCCCAAGGCAGGGCCCCCTACTGGAGCAAAGTAGAAGGAACTTCACTGGGCAGTGTTGGGGCATTCGCTAAGCCCAGACCTGCACCATCTGACCACCACCTTTTCTGACCATTTAAGAACGACTTTCTTGGCAATAACTTTTCCATGATTGAAGAAGTGGAAGTCTTGAGTGCAAATTGCTACTCATGACAACAAAACCTTATTGAGAGCTGCATTATTAAACTAACAACAAGGTGGTAAAAATATGTAAATAATGGTGGATGCTATGTAGAAAAGTATTCTAATGTTTTTTGATTTTTTAACATTCAGTAAAATGTTATTAATAAGTCTTGTTTATATTTTATCCACATCTGTATTTTAATAATAAATGTAACTTCACTCCGCCATATCTGACTCGTCATACACGATTGAAATTGTATTTGTGACTCAATAAATATTATTATTATTATTATTATTATTATTATTATTATTATTATTATTATTATTATTATACAGCTTAGGGTAGTACTACTCTTGTGGGATATAGAGGTACATTATGTTAGTGAAAAAGAAATTCAATCCCATTTCCAATGGATAGTTTTTTCTTTTGTTTCATTTTACTGTAGTAAGATGTTTTGTTGTGATGCAACTTTAATGTATAGTCATAGTAATAGTAACATTGGTTCAATGATTGCATTAGACATGAATATATTGTATATTTACTGCAGTTGTATGCTTACTCTCTTGATAATGTAATTAACTGTGCATACGAGTCATCTAGTCACAAGTGGATCTCCAAAATATGTTCATGAATAAAATTACTATGCTAAGAAGAGTATAATTGCTTTTAATACCGTTCTTGAGAGCAGAATTTCATGTGCAGCTTCAAATTTGAAGAAAGTACCCTACCCTACTAATAACTTTGGGCATCTAAAGGCCAGTCATTTGGAATGTTTATGAACATTTTGTTATTGTACTGTGACACTAAATGGTAATTGAGATTCTTGGACACATATTTTGTCTAATTGTTTATTGGATCAGTGTGTTAAATATTTTGAGAGGGAATATGAGAGATAAGATATGAGATTGAAAGTTTTGAAGGAAAATTAGAAATGAACAATAATTCCTAATCTTTTTATCAAAATGAGATTTGTTTAACGAAAGAGTACTACAGGAATGGCAGCAGATTATCCTGTGTAAATAAGTATTGGATATTGACAAATCTTTTAATTAATATATCGTGATTTAAGTATGAATTGCGGGTGTAAAGGAAGAGTCCTCTAAATGTTAAGCTTGTAGGTTTAAATTTATCATTTTTCTTTTATGATTATTTGGCTGTTGCTGGTTGTTTGTGACCCTCTTCCTTCCAGTGTCTGATCAGAACTTCCTAGGATTCGAGTCCCGATGTAGATGTTTGTCAGAAGCTTGAATTCAGCTGTTGGGTGTAGGAGAATTCTGCTTATCGGCTGTTTTGATTGGTAATTTTGTGTGGTTTCTCCAATTAGTACCAGCTGAATGGTTTTGAAACCTGTGTCAGACCACATGTGATCTTTCCTTCATCATTGTTGTTCTCTCTTACATATGCACATGCCCACTCACTTATTCCCACTTATGCTCATGCTCTGTCATACTTGTTCACACTCTTTCACTCACCATGCTTATGCGCTCTCAATCTTTATTTCCTCTCTCTCAACAGGGAACTTAAGTTTGAGAATTTTTGTTAATTCTAGTTGTCGTTTACATTAATGTAGGTTTGTTGTTAAAAAAATAATGAAAGAGTGATTTGAAACTTTCAATTTATCTTTTAGAATGATCAATTAAAATGAACTATTACCTACCATTGACTTGACATTAGCTGTTAAAGTTTTCTCTACCTGGTATGTTGCAATTCATTTGAATGTTACAATTTATGTTCAAATAATAAATGCAACTTATTTTAATCAAGTGTTTTGATATTTTCATTGGTCGTTTTGATATAGTTAATTTCAGTGTTGAGCAGCCTGCAAATTTTTATTTTTGCCTCCTGTTGAAAGTTGGAAGGCAACTGTAAATGAGTAAATATTATGATCTGCTTTAATTCAGTTAAATCTCATACACTATAATTTTTCAGAAATCACCCGCTGCACTGCAGTGCTTAGAAGCAGTTTTGCATTTCTATCCTGGCCCTTGCAAAGTTAAAGTGGTATGTATATTTTTGGATTACAATTCATGATACCTTATCTATCACCAAAAGGATTTTGGGGTCACTTACATAGAAATGTCTTGTTTTTTCTGTCATATTTTCCAAAAATGTTTGTAAATGTAAAGCATCTTTTTTTAAAGCATGAAAATGTATGAATATTTTCATTCTTTAGAATTGTCAGAACTTGGTTCAATGCATGAAGTGGGAAAGCGCCCATTTCTATTGTTTTGTTTCTCTTCTGACCTTTTTGAGCAATTCTTATTTGTTCTTTGTAACTCTAGGACTGTAAGAATAAGCTCAGTATTCATACTGTTGGTTAAGGTGTTTAGGTTTACTGTTTGTATAATCTTTTAAATGATCATGTACAAATTACTTTCTAAGTTGATAAAATTAGAAACCTACTCTAGAATGTCATTGTCAAATTTTTATCATTGCTGAAAAAGATTGATGTTCTTTAAATCTATTGACTATTACATTATTTATCATAATGACAGTTATTTGCAACATACTTTCACAAATGTTATAGAATTAATGTATTATTCCCTATTCTATTATTTTTGAAACATTAATAAAGAAATTCCTATGTAGATTTTAATTGTTATTTATTTATATTACTAAGGAATTTCTTACTACTATGACAAATGACTGATACAAAAAAAATCAATAAATTATTCAGGAAGTCAAACTTTTCTTTTCTCGCATCTAAGTGCTCTATTCATGCATTGTCATTCTTTCTTTATAAAATTCCTCAGTAATAATAATAATAATAATATAATAATAATGATAATAATAATGATGATGATGATGATGATGATAATAATCTCGATGTTTAATGTTCAAATCACATTTCACAATAAAGTTAGAACTTTACACTGCAAACTGCAATTACTGTAAAAGATTTTCACTCAACTGAAAAAATCGAATGCACCAGTCTTTGAAGTATTGCTTTTATGCAGATGCAGTTTTGGCCCCTAATTGCGGACAGCTGATTTTGACTTGCTCTGCAAGAATACTGTCAGTGCATCACAAACAGCAGAATTAAGCCAGAAAAGTGACTCAACTTGCATGCCATTTATTAGAATTACAGACACTCTCTATGCATAGCTACTTGTGAAAAGATAGAAAATCAGATGTTCGTTGTCACAAATTTGTGTTGTGTAAATGATTCTTCTTTTTTATGACACTTTTCAGCTAAATTCCAGAAATTCTTAACGCCCAAGTTATCATTCCTTCTGGCACTAGAAAACATTATTGGAACATATGTCATGTCCTGCCTCTTGCTTCTTAGTACTAACAAATTGTTGACCGAAATGGAGATCATTGAATCTCAACCAAATGTTAATTTCATTATATAACACTGAAGAAAAACAATAATGGATAATAAATTTAATCTTTAACTGCTAGTGAAGTGTATTAGGCTTGGTACTTTCTTGGAGTGCATGTTATGATTTCTACAACTGGCATAATAATAAGAGGCTATTAGTTTATAATATTAAATGAAGGGGTCAGGGCAATAATGATAACCCTTATTTGTCATATCAAATAAAGATCTTAGAATTTCCCTTCAAAGCAAAGTTTATGAGCTAAATGCTTGACAAACATTTTCATAAAATACAGAATGTGCGTAGAAAACAGCAAGAAGTGTGAACACAATGGAATGTTTCTGGATTTACAAAAACCTCTGGCTTGCAAAATTACAGAGATGTGGGTTATCACTTTGTTGCCCTGAATCTTTCAAATATCAAATTATATTAAATGAATTTGTATTTCTTGATAAATGTTAATGTACTTGTTGTAGAAAATTGTTGAGAAGTACTTGCTGATGGTTTTGGATGAGGAAGATAAATCATTGGTGGAGTATGCCAGTCGTTGTATCTGCTATTTGCCACTGCTGCTGACTACTGGCAATAAAGATGGAAACGCATGGACAAATATGCTGACAGAATTGTGTGCCACTGCAAGCTCTTTAATGTTTGAATTGTTTGAAAATATTCACGAAGCTACTGTGCCTCCAGTACTAACTGAGCTTCCTGTAGGGTACAAGTTAAAATCCCTGAAAATAGATAGCCCTGTCTTATCTATCCATCACATTGCTACTCGTATTATCAACATTTTCACATTCATCGAAGGAATGCTTTTGTGAGTAAATCTAATGGTTGGTTAGAGAAAAATAAAAATGAACTTTTTGGGGACACTCATTACATTGTGATTTTTGTGTTATAATTTCTGCCTAATTCCTCTTGATTTTGTGTTTTCATAATATTAACATCACAGCTTTTAATTTTTCCTGTAAACATACCTGCATTTTTTAAAAGAGCAAGGGAATGTTTCTTGAAAGAATTTTGTAATTGCATTGCTATGATAAAGATTCTGAGTGTTACTTTTATTCTGTTGTTTTGATGGTAGTATTGTAATTAGTTACTTAAAAAAATCGACTTCGGAATAGTGTGATTGTTGAAATGCGGGAAACTAATCAAATGCAATGAAATTCAGGAATTTCGTGAAGATTGAAATGGTCCTTCCATTACATTTTTGTGAATGATTGCCTTTAATAAATGCTTTTCTGATTCAGAGGTGACCTCACAAATGTGAAAGCAGTAAGAGATGATCTGCTGATAGCACTGGTTTACCGTGTTCTTGCTGTCAATTGCAATATGGTGAGCCGGGGTAAAACCTTAGAACATGTAGCTCTGGTGTGTGTCTTGCCAGATATCCACAAGGCCGGATTCAGTTTATTGCAGACACTAGTTTCTTGGTATGTATAATTTTGATTTAGATTGAAAAAAATTGAAAAAGTGTGAAACTTGATGGGAATAAAATATTGGAATGAATCTTCCCAAATTTTTAATAGGCTTGGTCTCTCACAGATCCCTCCGATTCAAACAGTCCAGTACATTTAGTAAGAAGCATATTACATAAGGTAGTTTGAATTTGTTATAAAATGCTTAGAGTAATGCTATTTTTCAAAATGCAAAACAAAAATATTCTAAATACTCATAGGACTTATATTATTAGTGTACTTTACGTAGCCTCAATAGATTTGATAGATTGACTTCAAAGAAATGTAAAAGAAAACTTGAATTGAAAGGGAACAGGTAGAATTTTTTTCCCTTATTGCATTGGTTTTAGTTATTGACAATAATATTTTAAATTGTTTCAGTTGTAATGGTGGTTTATTGAAATATGGGCCATTGTTTTGTAAACTTGTGTTGCAAACTCTAAAATGGACCAAACTACCGTGTGGTTATGGAGTGGAACGCCCTTTCAGGTTGGTGATCTGTTAGGAAGCAATGTGATATATTTATGAATTTGATGGAATGAGAAGCAGCTCATTAAACCTTTGGTATTCAGTGAATCATGCCATATACATAGTTCAAAATATTTTTGTCTCTCTTGTGACAGGTACATGTAAAACAGTTTTCAAGATGCCCAGTGAAATGATACAAAATTATGTAGAATTGGTGTTTCACTTTATTTTAAATTTTTGCCTTTGCAGAAGTTGAAAGATCTAAGTTAAAATACTAGATTCTTACTGAATGTGCTTCAATCAAAATATCCATAACTTTTGCAACACAAAGTTAACAATTTTTAATACAACTTGATCAAATGAAATCAAGAGCCATGGACTCATACTTATCTGAGATAATTGGGACCAATTATTGTGGAATTATTGGAACCAATTATTAAACTGACGATATTTATTCTTTTGAAAATTTACACGTTTCGGATCCTATAGGTTTCTATTCTTCTTTAGGTATGTTTCTATAAATGTAAAAAACAATAATTACGCTTAGAATGTTATGTATAAAAAAACATTTACAAAAGTTATTAAAAACAAAATTATTATTTGAGACAGTTCACCATTAATTCTGGTTTTCCATCATCTTTCATCGATAATTCTCTGTTGGGTATATTGGGTGAGAAATTCACCCAACACTTTTCCATCATCTTTCATCGATAATTCTCTGTTGGGTATATTGGGTGAGAAATTCACCCAACACTTTCCATGAGATCCAAATAATCTAATGGAAGGTGGACACGACGAATGACTGTGTGTAACTGTAATTTTTATTTTAGTTAAGTTTATTTTATTAAAGTTTTTTAGTTACTGTGTTGCCAACTTACTAACATTTGTCAACCTGCTGATGTTTAATAGTTGCTGTTGTTTAAATGATTTTAGTTGTCAAAAATACAATGGATCATACCACAGTCAACTAAACAATATTTTATATATGTTATAATTTATTGGTATCTGACTGTATATTGAGAGTATGATGGGAGATAAATTACAATAGATGTATAAAATGTTGTTTAGTTGACTGTGAAGTGATTCATTGTGCATTTGACAACTAAAATCATTGAGTAATGACAACCATTAAGTATCAGAAGGTTGGCAAATATTGTGAAGTAGGCAACACCATAACTTTGAAAAACTTAACAGGAATTACTATGTCCACGCGTAGTTCTGGTCCAGCCCGGCGCAGCACGGCCTGGTAGAAAACTTCACCCAGAACATCATGGCTCAGTTTACAGTGCTGCCCACCTTTGTCTTTGACAATGCGGGGTTTTCAATTTTCGCTCTGTCTTTCTAACAACTTGTGCATACGGTGCTCCTTGTTATACAAGAGTTTCTATAACTATTAATTATTCTTCAGAATTTAAAAAAATCTTGCTTTGTTTCTCATTCTTGTGTAGTCCAAGGCATGCTATGATGTTGAGTTTTTTGTCAATGAAATTGACAGCACTGCACTACCATGACGTGAACAGAACCCGCCTCTCCCTGCACTCCCGGCTGTGGAGTATCAAGAAAAAGTGCGTGATTAGTACTGTTACATACAACATTCATTGTGTCGACCCACCATTGTATATGGACGTCGTGGAAAATGTTGGGTGAATTCCCCACCCAATATAACCATCGGAGAAGTATTGACCAAAGGTGATGAAAAACTGGAATTAATGGGGAGCTGTCTCAATAAAAATTGTTTTTAATAACTTTTGTAAATAATTTTTTATCAATAATAATCTTTTGTGTAAATATTGTTTTTTAAATTTATAAAAAAATACTTGAAGAAGAGTATGAACCTACAGGATTCGAAACTTGTAAATTTTAAAAAGAAAAAATATTGTCTGTTTAATAATTAGTACCAATAATTCCACAATAAGTACAGACACAAATCAAGGTTTGAGTAGACCCTAGTATTTTGGATGAGAGATGAAAAAACTCGAAAAAACTTGACTTACAACAAAATAGTTTACTGTAGTTACAGAGAAAGAACTAAAACTAGAAATGGCATTTCCAAATGACAAACAGTGTTCATCAAACAAATTCTATGTTAATTGAATTCAGGGAAATCTCAGTAATCCAATATTTGATGATAGCGTTTTCCAGAGCTCTTGCAGGTTTCCTTCCTGCTGCAGCATTAACCCTTCGTTGCACCACAATACAAATATGCAAAGCCACTTTTGGAAGTGATTTTCTATTATATTTCTTCATTAAAAGCCTTTGTGTGCACATTGACATATTCGCAAAGGATTTATTAAGTTCATTCAGCACTCAACAGATCGCATGCGAATTGTCTTTTTAAAATATATTTTTTTTTTATTATGTGTGTGTGTGTGTGCGCGTATGTGCATATATGTGTGTGTGTGGGGGGCATGGGTATGGGTGTGTGTGCGGATGCATATGGGCACATGCGTCTATATATACGTAAATTTCATTATAGGCAATTTCTGATGTCACAATTTGTAAAAAGTAATCATTTTTTAACCCTGTATATGCCCCAGAAGTTTGTAACGTTTATTGTGAGATACTCTGTCATGTCTAAGGGTAAGTATGTATTGAAAATGTTATTTCTGTTCTTGTTAAAATTTAAATTTTTGGTCCAGCCCCTGTTACTTCTCAGTTTAGCCAATTTTGTTCATTCATGCCACATGCCAGTTTGAATTCATTGTTCTTTAGTCATGTGTAGTTCTAAAACAGTAATATTAAGAATGTTTGTATTATTCACATAAAATTACAATAGTATTTTTTTTTCAGTCATTTGCGGGAAGTTGCGTACAAGTTTCTTGAGAGCTGGGTAACAAGAGCAAAAGCTGCCTCATGTGTTGAACTTATTTGTGAAGATTTAATCACCATGATGCTTCAAGATGTTTATCAGAAAAGGGAATCCGTTACTCTGCAGGTTTCTTTCCATTTTTAATATTATTATATCTAAGGAACAGTGTGTATAGTAATAAAAAATGCAAAATATGTACACATTTTGCATTTTTATATATATTTATAAAACAAAATATGTAAAATAAAAATTCATGATAGTGTTTAAAATTGCCACAGATGAGCATTTTCAAACTCTAATGCAACCATTCAGACATTAAAATGAAAGTGTGCATGCTCTTCAACATTGAACAAAAAAAAATAATATATATAAGATAATTTTAAAAACAAACATACATTTCTGAAACTGAAAACTCTAAATTCTGGGGATATTAATTTAGCAATACATATCGAATGTTAACAAAAATCTCAAATACATTAATGAATCATAAAAAACAATATGGGAATGCACACAACCACCCGGCCAGGAAGACGGTTGTAGGGCCGATTTTAGTGTACAAAGGCATTGTACTAGGGAAAAGACGCATTCAGTCAGAGCCATGACAAAGTTAAACAATAATGAATGAGAAGTTACTAGTAGATAACACAAAAAACCTTCTAACTAATTATACTATTGTTAATCAAGAAATAACTTAAAAAAAACTGTTAAAAAGCCGTATAAAAATTACATTTACCTTACAATTTTGAACTCGCTTAAAAACCAACTTAAGAAAATACAAGAAATGGAGAAAAAACTGTTAAAAAGTGATATAAAATATTACATTATCTTTCAATTTTGAACTAATTTAGTACACACTTTCACATCATACAATATCAGCTCAAAAAAAGAGGGTTTTTTAAATGAACGCAGTGTTTTACATTTCTTATCATTTACTGGAAGGCTATTCCACTCTGGTCGTTGCTACTAAGTAAGATTTATTGTAAAAATTAGTGTTGCTTTTAGGAATATTGCATAGCGAAGATTTCTGGAATCTTCTTGTTTTAAGATAAGAAATTTTATGAGAGAGGTAACTAGATACACCCATATTTAATATTTTGAAGAAAAGGCACAAACTATGAAACACGCGTCAGGCTATTATATATTATTATATATGTTGTTATATATTATCATCATTATTATTATTATGATTGTTATTCTTCTTCTTATTATTATTGCTGTGAAGCGATGCGTTCTCAGGGTAGAGTACTCAGAAGTGCAACGCTACCTGATCTGAGATGCTTCTGCAGCAGGCCTCGCTGGATGTGCTCAGCTGGCTACCTGGTCCCGTGGTGCCACTGACAGACCCTTTCACTTAAAGCCGCCTTCAAATGCTGCCGCATACACTTGCCACCACATTGAAGGGTTAATTTGGACCTTAGATAGCATAAAGGACGCTTTAGAGAAAGGTGCAAGTCTCATGTTGATTAATATGCCCAATTTTTTGAAAACTGAAAAAATTAAAAATATTTCTGCGTCTTCTTAGAACTTCAATTCTGAAGAAACAAATTTTTTTCTTAATGAAATATGTTCATCAAAGACAGATCTTCAAATAAGGTCATGTTGTATTTTTTGTGCAATTTGGCATTAAACATAGCAGCATGTTTCGAGTTTCCTGTGCTTCGTGACAATTATTTGAGAGATTTTTGGAAGCTATTGCTATTCTTATAAAAGAAAGTATGTTGATGAAAGGTAATAAAATTAACTTGGAACTAACAATTTACTTCTTTACTTCAATAAATTTTGATCTCTAATTATGGTATGTTTCATTTGTAAAAGTTTGATTCGACTGCTGTTCCTGGCTATCAAAATAAATGATTTGCTTGAATTGGCTGGGTTTGGATTATATTAACATTATTTCTTTACATGAAAGAAAAATTGGAAAAATTGAGTATGATAAATTTGTACCAACATTTTAACTTTAATTTTATATTATTACCTGCACTGCCTTAGGGAACAAAGCAGCAATGGAAATAGGGTTTACTCGTACCTCCTGGCACGCAACCCCGTCAAGATCTTCGCATGTTAATTTTCTTCGTGCTCCCTGTCAATTCGGACACTCACTCTTAAGCTCCTTATAGGCTATAAACAAAGATAGCTTCGACTGCGCTCTTCTACAAAAGAAGTTAAAATTCCTTTCAAATATCATGGACGTGATAACGTCATTGCGATTGGAAAAATATCAAAGTGGTACCGCCAATGTCAACAGAGAAGAGGCATGACACTAATTGAAACTGAAACAAACTTACATGTATTGTAGTAGTGTTAATAAAAACTAATCGAAACTCTGCTATTGAGTTCCCGGTAAGACATTTGTTCCGCAAATACCACATCCATGCATGTGCAACCCATAGGCAACCATATAGGTGCTATGGGGTGCTAGGTACTCTACCTATGTTGCACCTATACAAACAGCAGTGTTTGAAGTTGTGTTATGCGTGAGTCAAGAACTTCACAATCCTCAAGAAAACTTGTGACACTTCTCATACATACTTGGATTTTAACGCTGGCGATTATCATGTATCGAGTTCAATTCTGCACTTCACTGAAAACGATGCCGTATGTGAATTTATGCTAAATGTTGGGGGGAAATCTGAAAATAACGAAAAATCCTGGTTTTAAAATCAAATTCCTGGTTCTTCCAGGCTTTTTCAAATTCCCAGCTTTTAAGGATTCTAGGTTCGCTGGCCACCTTGTATTTAATTTATTCCTTCCAATGTATTCTCTGGAGAAATTTTTCTTCATATTGTTTAAATTATTGAATCACTGCATCGTTTTCCTTCTCTAAACATGTTTCAGTTAAAGTGAACCAATAGTGTGCTCATTAATATTGAAGATGATAATTCTCATACATTTTGAAATTAATGTTGCCAAGACAGTGAAAGTATAAATTTGTGGAATTGGATGTAGAATTATAAGTATTTCATTATGTACAGTGGCAATGCTTTCTATTTTGCTTTAAACTATATATAAAGATGTTTAGATAATTGGAGTTAATGGGATCAGTTTCAGGAAAAAGGTAAAACATCTTCACAGAAACAGTTGCCGCAAGTACGCCAGCAACTGGTAAATCCAAAGGTGAATTTTGGATCTTGTGCAGCTGCTTTACGGGCTTTGAGCGTCATTATTGAATCTTCAGGAGCACTGCTTGGTACCAGCTTACACATGGTAAGTGAGGCATAGCGTATTAAAAATTATGCAGTTGTCCCCTGCCAATATTCAAAATAACTTTTTAAGAGAGTTTTGATAATATTTTTCATACTTTTCTGCGATAAGAGTAGTTTTTAAATCTAGTAATTTTCGTATAGTTTGTGAGATTTTAATACTATTTAAATATTACCATATAAATAGTGAATCTTTCAAGGTAGAACATCTCTTGCAAGGAAATATCTCTCCCAATTTTGTAACTAGCTGATGATGGTAGGGCATTACGATTACCTTCTCAAATTAAATTCTTGTTTAATATTTTCTTATTTAATTTTTTAAATCTGACTACAGTTATCAATGTATCAAATTGCACTTTCATTTTTTGTTTGTGCATTGGCTTGATCCCTTTCTCATAGAATAGTCTGAAAAGCTAACAGATGCCATTTTTGACCAATGCAGTGCAGTAGCCATAAGGCCCAAGTTCCTCGATCTTGTTGAATCATCATATATCGTCATGAATAATGAAGCTAAAATGATCTATTGTAGTACAAAACTAGAATGTTTATGTTTTCATGAAATTCAATGCTACAAGTATATAAGAGCAAATTAGTGAATGAGTGAATGTACTATTTTCTTTCATGATCATCATCTGTTTTCTGTCATGATCATATAGGGATCCATTGTACTATTTTGTTACATGTGGTAGCTGGTTCAAAAAATGAAGAATCTGTTTTCTTTTGTTAGCGATTGCAAGAAGTTGTGGTTACCCTTCTGCTGGAAATTAAATTGTGTTCTGGACCCAAAGAAATGCCTGCCCCATATAGTGTAGCAGGCTGCAGAATGCAACTGTTTAGACTGCTGTTGGCCCTCACTCTTCATCCTCATCCACGATGGCCACCTCCAACACAGTTCTCTCTGGCACTTTTCTCACTGGGTCAGAATGATAGCTCTCTTGAGGTAAGATAACATTCCTGTAACTTTACTGTAAATCTCTTTTTCAAAATGGTTCTGATGAACTGGAGCAGTCTGGGTGAGCTGAGGGGGGGGGGGGAGTTGTGGTCAATTAAAATGAACTTGAAAGGATGTGGACAATGACAGGATTCTGCACAAGTTTTTACAAGAAAGAAAGTAATTCTATCTCGTTTTCATTTTTATGTTCTAAGTAAAATACAATTATACTGAAAATCAGTGCTTGTGGATGTTACATATTTTCCTCCTAGTTGAGCTGAAAATAAATAATCTCAATGTACCAGCAACTTCATTGATCTTGTATTGAAATTGAAAAATTATGATTTTGAATTTTTTTATTTTAAAATGTTATAATTTCAAAACTTAGTACTTAAACTCGTGCATTACTGGGAGGAAGTCAAAGGCCCACTGATACGGTTTATTTATTTTTATTTTTAAATATAGGTTTCAATTATTTAGGAAACTGGTAATTTTTGATGTGCTTTTTGTTCAAAATATGATGCAATGTGTCACAAGTATTTGTTATAATTTTAGTTATGACAGTATTTTTGGGTGTGAGTAAAAAAACTTCCAAACTTGTCACATGAATACTAAGCATATAGAATACATTTTGATGTGTAGTATTTAGAATCTTAGTATGAAATAATGACACTGAACATTCAGGATACATTTTGGAAATATTTATAGCATTTAAAAACTTTAGTATAATATTGTTTAATATGTTACTATGTTCAGACATTGAAGTGAAAAAGTCGATTTTTTTTCATTTGCAGAGCCAGAAATTGAATAATGATTTTTGTTTCAATAAATGCACATGCATATTATTAATTGTTTCAAAATTAATTTATTAAAATCTTTAAAATCATGAATAAAATTAAAATTTAAGCAGTGGGATCCAGATGCCCCTCCCCCCGGTAATGCACAGGACCATTTATACTTTGGTATTAGAAGAGTAATTTTCAAAACCTTTTATTTTTATTTTAAAATTTATATTTAGAATTATTTCACTTAGTGATTTGTGGTCAGGGTTTGGTAAGAAAGGGTAAGCATGGGAACCATTGCTGAAGGCTTAGGTGTCACAGATAACTGCCTACTGTACTGGACCACGTTAGGGGTTATGGGTTTGAATCCCTCATAAGCATAGGTGTTTTGTGAAGTAATTGATGCTTGAAAGGTAAGAAAAAGAAAGAAAACTATGTATATATTTATAATTCCTATTGTCATTCATTCACTGTGAATTCATTTTTGCTCTGGAAAGCCAAATACCATGTTTCATGTGAAAATACTTGGCCTTTTATTGAGAGTTTAATAGATTTTTACCTTTTAACCATAAATCTGAGAGTGATGAAGTTGTAATGTCATTCACTTTAATCTCCCCTTTCCTTTTAGTTTATTTTTTTAATAAGTGAGGTTTTTTTCTGTTTTGTAGGTTGCAGGCTTTTGTACTTTAGCTGTGGCATGTATCCGTCAGATGGTGCACCCTTCTCAATCCAGCCATCAATTTCCAATATCAGTAGATGAAATGAGGGCATCAGTTGGTCTTCCTAAGCTGGAAGTGGTACAAGGCATTAATCTGACAATCCAGAATGGACAAAGCACGACTGTAATTGGAGCAGACCTGGGTTTGAAATCTTCAAATGCGGAAAAATCACAACAGGCTCTTTCTAAAAACTCTGTAGAGAAGAATATTTCCCAATGTCCAAATTCAGATAAACCTTTCAAAAAGAAATCTTGTAAGTCATTCAATGAAGTACCCAAAATTGATACATCAAAACCTCGATTCTTTCAATGAAGAATCGTTAAATGGAATTGAATTGAGTCCTAACACTTCCAGCGACACTTATAAGGCCCACAAAAAGAAACTTCAATCACATTCAGAATCAGATATTGATAAAAGGCTCAGTACAGTTTCTGATAAACCAGGTAAAAAATTAAATCATTTACAATTTACTGTAGAGGAATTGGTTACTTCAGCAGATAAGACTGCATCCTCAAATAGAGGACAAGGCTGGGAGGTCACAAATGTTATGGAGGTGAAGGAGAAAGCAATTGAAAAGAAGTTTGACCAATCTACTAAATCTAATGAAACTTCAGTAGGAATAAAGCGGGTTCATGATAGTCCAAAAGATAAGATCCCTAAGATCAGGAAACTTAATGAGTCTCCCAAAAAACCTGATGGCTTAAGTAATAAATATCCTTGTGATACATCACCTAATTCAAATGCAGTTGATAACTTAAAAAGTGGTATCAATATCAAACCAAATGTTGCAGTTACTGATGCACACATCAATATTGAACCAAATATTACAATAACTGATGCAGATATCAGTAGTGAACCAAATGGTACAATGAATGAGGCGGAATTAACCAAGTGTTACAATAAAATCCCTGAAATAAGGAATCTGATAGTTGTGTAGTTAGTGAAGAAAAAACTTCAGAGAAGATACTGGGACTAGAGGATAAGAAGGAAGAGACTGGAACTGAAGTTGTGGAAGCAGATGATCATGAAAATAAAAAGAGAGAATGTGAAGACTATTCTACCAAAACTAAGGACAGCTTGTCCGATCAGAGTACTTTGAAGAGCTCTCAAGACAAAAGCAGTTGTTCCCCAGCCAAAAATAAAGTTGAAGTCAAAAGTCCTACGACAAAACCTCATGCTGCTTTAGACTGCAAGTCTAAGGAAGTTAATTCAAAGTCACCTGTTTCAGACTGCAAATCGAAGGTAGTTAATTCAAAGTCTCCTGTTTCAGACAGTAAATCTAAGGAAGAGAATTCACCAAAGATAGCTATTCCAGTTATAGAACTTCTTCACAGTAGTGATTCAGAAACTGATCAGAAAAAGAGTGTTTCTGGAGCAAACAGACGCATAACTCGCAGCCTAGCCAAACTTACTTCTACACCTCACCAAAATTCAGAGCAGAGTGTGTCTATAGAAGAACTTCCTTGCTCTCAAGATACCATTGATATCAATGACATCAGTTTGGAAGAAGAATCTTCGTCAGCAGGTGTTGATCCAAGTATAGATTTGGCTGAGTCTGATGAATCTGCTGTCATGAACCTTCGTATTGAAAGTGACAGAGAAAGTGTAGACATTGTGGATATTACTAATGACAAAATAGAAGATGAAGCTTCTGCTATCAAAGAAAAAAATGAAACAGAAATATCGGTAATACAGACTTCCCCCTCCAGTAACCCCAATACTCCAGGCTCAAAGAACCTGAAGGATTCTGTGACATCTGACCGTGAAATAGAGGAAGTCACTGAAGAAATGGAGGCAGTTATGGATTCTCCAGATGTTACTGTAGAAGAGGTTTCTGCTTGCAGTGACAAAGAAGGTACAGCAAAGAAATCAGCTAAAGAAACTGAGGAAGATGGTAGTGGTTCAGAAACAAACGAAGAGGAAATCCTTGCCTCATTTGTAGATGCTCTTCAACCCAACTCAGAATAGTTTGAACTTAATTTCTTCTTGGGAGGTTTTCATTTTAAATATCCATTCTCAGAATATGAAGTATGTGTTTTTGTAAAATATATCTTAAGAATGGAACTATTTCTAATATGTATTTGGCATATTGGATAGTTCCCTCAGCACTGTTCTGATTAAAATGGAAAAAGAATTGGTATTTGTTCCAGTGAGAGATTTAGAATTAACTTCTTGATTTTCTGAGCAGCATGGTTGGTGTGGACCATGGATAAATTTCAGTGAATTGTGAAGTCGATCGCCTTACTATTGCAATTGTAGTTCTGTTTAATACATAAAATACTACAATTTTTAATACATAAAATGATGTGAGAATGGAACTGCAAAACAAATGAATAAAAATTATTGCATATAGTAATCTTAAAAGTCAAAAAAATTGTTTTAGATTACTTAAGTAATTTGTATATTTTTAGGTTCCTTTATAACCTGTAATAAATCACGTCATGAAGTATTTTGTTAGAAGTTATATTGCAGCTGCAACAACAGGTTCCTATGGGTCCTATGGGTTCCTATGGGTTTTTGTTTTTTGTTTTTTTTTTTTGGAGAAAAGTATGCATTTGCACTCACACACTCTACTTAGTAGTTGCATTCCATTTGTACATTTCTTAACCCAAAAGTCAACCTCCTTGCGTTTGTGTAAGTAATGAATTGAAAATTAAATATAATCATTTTGCTGTTTGTAATGTAACATAAGCTATTCTGAAGTAAATTTTTATGAATGAATAATTTCTTTCTTTAACTGCTTTTATATAGTTCTTATGTATTTTATATTTTATATATTTACATGCATTTCCATGAATTGGAAATGCAATCAGTGAAATTTAATTGAAAATGTTACTGAAGAGTTTTTGTACAGCATGAAGTGCCTTAGCAAACATGGTATTAATCCACGTACGAGCTCAATTGAAGACCTATTTATAGGTATTGTGTACTGTACATATTATTTCTTTTATACTGTTAAAAGTACCAAGCGTGAGAATAATTTTTATCATTAACACGGTTGGGCATAACTTTAAATTTGGTATTTAAATACTTCTCCAAAATTTTAAATAAGTATTTAAATACATACTCAAAATACTTTAGGTTTTGAATAAAATCATACATATTTAAAATACTTCAAATACTCAAAATACAGTAAATACAATAATTTTTTATTGCCACAATTTATTGTAATTGTCAATTACAATAAATTACTAATTGACTGTCATAAATTTCTGAACAATAAACTCTATCTCAAATAAGAATAATTTCCTTTTAAAGCGACCTGTTTTTCAAACAAATCATCACACAATGAAGCCCTATTTCATGAATGTATAAAACTCGCAAAGGAAAACAGTCTTTCGACTGGTGAGGATGAGTGTAAACTAGTGTTATAAGTAGAGTGAACATGTAGGGCACTAAAAAATCGAAAATAGGCAGGGAACTGGGCATTATATTTGAATAATATTAAAATTTATACGTAATACTTACTACATAAAGGATGAACATAATTCTTTAAACGCAAATTGAATTTTTTTGTTTGTCAAAATATAATTGCGGAGTTAGATAATATTTCCTAAGAGTTGACTCCTGTGGAATTTCATATTTTGTATATATTCTTGGTTTAATTGGTTAAATGTTGGATTTTCGAGTTTTGAAAATAGAATATTTGCAGCATGGCACAAGTCAGTGTTGAAATACTTTCTTGTCTTCATTTTTTGACTGCACTTACTGAAGAAGGTTTGAATAATTTTTCTCACTTCTTTTTTGCATTTTTGCACAAATTGTGGTGTTTTTATATTGTAAGAAATATTTTTTTGTTTACAGTTTACCACCTTTTCACAGCACTGACAAAAAATACATTTCTAGTCCGTCGTGAATCTTCTCCATAAATCCACTCTTTTAAATCCACTCTTTTGAAACTTCTCTTTTGGCATTGTAACTATAACTTGATGGCTTGATGCTTAACAGGAACAGCAAATTTACTGATCTGGCATGAACCAAACTTTGAAACCAATACAAAATTATCAAAGAAAACTCCACCTATCTTGTGTAATTCTACCTTTCAAAAAGTGAAAGATGCCGAGAGCATTATTTTTTAAGACAATTGTGTTCTTGAAAAGGAACAGATAGCTCACTAATCATTGCGAAGATTGGAAAGACAAGAGCAATTTCCTGTTTCCTGGAGCACCCTGATGGGCTTCAGCGAAGTAGATAAGAAACCTGCACGGTGTCAAATACTTATGTCTTCAAGCGTTAAGGCAAGACCCTGGTCGACGAGTTAAGGTAAGATCACACAGGGCATAGACTCTATACCATAGAGCTGCTCGATCGGAGTATGCTCTGGTAGATTTTACGTGGTTGTTTCTTGTTTTATAAAAATTTACCCATCAGTGATTTCTCAAAAATGATTGTAGAAAACAAAATATAGTGAACAAAAATATTAAAAATGCGGAAAATTCAATGTAGACACTTGTAGGCTCTTAATGGTCAATTAGGTTATTTTCTCACAATGGAACCCTCCTGAAAGCCATTTCTGAGGTAAACATTGATAATGGGGTACATTACCTAAAAATACATTCAAAGAAATAAAATAGGCAAAATGGGCATTGTCTGGACTCTAGTTATAAGGAACAAATGGATTTTTTCCTGTTGGATAATTATCCAGCATTTTTAATTTTTTTATTTATTATTTAACAATGAAGAGAATTCAAAATCAACAGCTGAAAGGGGCTTTCATTTTTGTTCCAATGAGGTTCATTCATTTGCAGAATCAAACAGAAAGAAACTCTCCTCGTTATCTTCATCTGTATTTTAAGTATTTCCTTTTTAAAATACACCTGTATGTATTTTGTAAAATACATACAGTATTGTAGCCTTTGTAAAATACACCCTATGTATTTAAATACATCTTTAAAATACATGTCAGAAAAGCTCAAAAATAATTTTTCAAATACAAAATGTATTTAAAATATGTATTTCAAATACAAGTATTTAAATACTGCCCAACAATGATTAATAGTTTTGCATGTACAGTCAAATCCATTGTCAATTTCTTGAATGAAAGTCGACGTGGGGTGTTATGTAAATTATAGAAACAGAAAAATTGTGCAAAATTAAGATAAACTAGTGGTGCAACAAAAAGGCACAGACTTTCTCGTAGTCAGGTTTTCTAATTTCCTTGGCGTGGTCTGGCTTTATGATCTTGCTTGTTTTTAAGAAAATGGTGTTTAAGTGTTACTGTAAATGTGAAATTTGAAGCTCTTTCTCACAGGAATCTATTGAGCTCTCAAAAAACTTCATTTGAAGCACTTCCACTCGCAAATGCAATAATGTATACAAACTGATAGAAATGTTCATATTAACAGTGTGAGAGATATTTAAAAAAAATTACTTTTGTGAAATTTTTGAAAAAACAAAAGGTTACACCAGAATGAACTTTACATCATATTAAACATTTCAATTGGCACTCTCCATTTGAAGAGTTTGTAGAAAAGGTTTGTACTTCTTTTTGAGAAAATGGCATTTGCGTATTGTGGAAATTTGAGCTCATTTTGTTCAATTTTTGAAAAAGTTTGTATGACTTATTTAAAGCACATGTCATTAACTCTCATCAATATAATCTTGTAAATATTAATGATCTAAGAAAAAAATACATTTTTGTATTTTTTGAGGAAACAGAAGAATAGAGCAATATGATATTAATGTCATCTTATAGAGTGCTTTTAGCCCCAACCCTACCAAAAAGAGGAAAAATTTGGAGCCGTTTTGAGAAAATCTTTTTTGTAATTTTTTGAAATTGCATATATTGCACGCACTATTGTACAAAAACTACTAAAATTGACAAAAAAATGTACATGACCTTAATGAAAGAACTATTTATGGACAGCAAATTTCATTTGAAGGAGAAACCTCAATCTTCAATTAATAGTTGTAGGAAGACGCTGAAAAAAATTTAAACTTTTGTAATTTTTGAAAATTCAGAGTTAACCATGAAAATGGGATCTATGCCAGCTCCCATGGGAGCTGGTTTTGACAAAATTTTGAAAATGTCCGGGGGGTTTCATGTAAAATACCCCAAAATTTTAAAGAATGTTTCTCAAAATCTCACAGCTTTGACTTGAGCCAGGTGGACAAGGGTTTCTCCAATTTGGAAAAAATCCTATGTATGGTTTAGGCGCTTGTTTTTCACAGATGGACGTTTTGAAGAAAAAAAAAAAACCAACACTTTTTTGGTATCAGGGGACCCCCAAAACGTATCGTGTATCTGTTGAAATCGATTACATATACAGGAAAGTAAAAAGGATTCTCACTTTGAAAAGAATTACAATATTACCTCTCCCCCCATCTGCCCGTTAGAAAAAACAAACAAACTTGAGTTGTAGCACTTTGGAGTGAATTAACTACAACATTAGAACAATACACTACAGGAATCAAATGTGATCAGCTTTAAAATTGAATAATTCTTATTGTTTGATGGAATAGAAATGGCACTGACAGAGAATTTTATTAATGTGGATGCCAAAATAAATTTAAAATTGTATACACTTAGAACTACCTCAAATTTGTAAGTGTCCAAAGGCACAATGCAAGTGTTTCCAGATTGACAGATGCAAAAGAATAAACACATCTTGTATTCAATTGTGCTTTATTTCTCAATCAGTCAGTCATCTGAAACTTTTAACATTGATCAATAACAATCTACAACTATCAATTCGTACTAATACTGCAATTACATTTCACGCACACATACACACACATACATATATACAGAAATGCACCGACAAGGAAGTACTTTCAAAATAGTTACTTAAGTTTTATCAAATTACAAAACATCACAATCTGTCGAGCATACATGATTGCAGCTGCACAGTAATTGAAAAGGAGTACATTATTTAAGTAACAAGATTTCCAATGAAATGACTTTTGTTGGTGTCATTTCAGCTTTTAGAAACCATTTCAACAATAAAATTGTAACAAGAAGTTAATGCATGCAACATGTTTACATTTTCTGGTCCAATTCATAAAAATTCATATATCAGTACATTTCTTTAAACATTTATTTTCAGTAAGAAACTGGGTAGCATTTGGACTGTGAATGGGCAGTTATTGAAATATTACATATCACTATCAATCAATGGAAAATGGATTGATATTAGGGAGGAGGTAGCTGGGAATTAAGTGACTTTTCAAGGGAAATGCACATTGTACATTATCCAGTCTCGTATTCCATATGAAAGCTGCCTGTATGACCAATATGGATTTCTCCATAATGAAAATAACTTCATTATTTGAGAACACTGATTAATGTACACTGAGATAACTGCTCATCAAAATAGTGGTGTATCCTGGGAGCTTTCAACATTTACTGCATTTTCCCAAATATAAGAGAACTTGAATTATAACCCCCTAATTTCGAAGAGGCTTCCTCAGAATTTTAAACTAATTATAACTATTTAGAATAAAATTGCAAATTGTCTTGATGAGAATGATAAAACTTATCGCCTGAGATATCCCTATTTTCTAGTTCCTAAAATTCATAATTTTTGTCTCTACCCACATCACTTCACACGACTAAATGTTTTCTACTTTCTTTTTGGTCCTCTGACTTTTTAGGCCCCTCTGAAAGTTTTTACTGAATTTACATTCTTAGTCTTTCATCTAATGCCACCACAATAACACTGCCTCATGATTTTTGACCTGTCTCGACTTGTAGCTTTTGATTTTTTAACTGTTCTTTCACATTCTTTATCAGGATGAACTTGAAATTCACATTGTTTAATGTTCATGTCATAGTTGTGAACTGAGAATTCGTACATTTCCGTTTTGCAGGTAATGTGGGCAAGTTTCAAACATTTTTCAAAATTTGGAATTTTTTTTTAACCCCGTGTTAAAATTAACTCATTTTAATAGATTTGCACTTGCCGGCCATCACACTCAAGTCTATCAATGTATCATGAAACAAAATCTCAGCAACAACTTTTATTTTCTCATTGCAATCCTACAATGCCATTCGTTTGAGATTCTCTCTTTACTGACCCATTCAAAAATACTGGTTTGAATTGCCTGGCAAATTCGCAATACAATTAGGTAATTATAGATACACGTGATATTTTCATCCTCGCAGCTAATTTACAACATTTATGAGTTTTGTGACATAGAAAGGCAATGTTAAAACAAATCCTACCAGACTAGGCTTAATCCACAAATATAAGACAACCCTGTATTTTTGGAATGAGATACGGTATTTAAGAAAAACCTCATCTTATATTTGGGTAAATATAATACTACTCAAAATCACTGGAAAATCTCCACCCACTTTCGGTCTTAAGAATGGAACTGTTCCCATGTTTGTAATAAGTAAACAGTGTGACCCCAAAATGTGTTTGGGGAAAAAGAGTTAAAGTCAACAATGTGATTTTGAAGAAAATAAGAATAAAATTTCCCATGTGATCAATTTCGCAGAGATGATTTCAAGAAAGGCAGAGGATATTTCAAAAGTAATAAGTTCACTACATTTTAATGATAGATTTTTTTATATAGAATGAGATTTTGTCATGAGTAACTCCCTAAACAACTAAACTCCCCTTTCACAAAAACCGACTTAACTCTCTTTATCTGTACACCATTGAATTATTCTTAATCACAATTTCAGTCTTGAAGAATATTCCACCCTGATTACTATGATAATTTTACAGTAGCATGTACTGTAAAAGAACAACCGAGCAATCGTTTTAGATAGCTCTCACAATACATCAATAATATACACAATTTGTAATTAATTCTGCATTATTTATCATCTATAAATTATGCACAAATAAATCATCCCGATTACTGCAAGGAAAGAGAGTTTTATTATGAAGACCTTTTGTTGCAAGAATATTTTGATTCGGTCTTTTTGCTGTACATAATCCTGTCAAACATATTGCTCACTTTTGCATAAGTTTTAACACTCCACTACACTTTGCTTTACATATTATTTTGCTGATAATACAAGTTCTTTCATTGGTGAAATTATATTTCTTGGTTCTTTGTGTGAATTTAGATTGTAGAATACTTCCCTTTTACATTTGTTGTTGTTTTTTTTTTACCTGAGAAATGGTTATAATTATCCCACAAAAGCAAGGGAAAACAGTTGGGAAGATTCTGGTTGAGTACAACAACACACCTCACACATAATGTATTTCAATTTCTTTACCAGTTTGAATCTACTATCTTGGGCCTTTTAACATAAAATCTGAGAACATTACACAGGATATAAATAATTATTTTCTGGAAGACCACTACAATGATGAGTCAGTATTATCTTTCTGAAGAGCTATAACTACAATACTTAGACAGTAATAGTTATTTAATATTTTAAAACTGAAATCCATATCATATGGTCCCTGCCACAGACAAAATTATCACATTACATGGAATATTCATCTAAGCACCTTTTAATATGTAACCAAAGTCATTGAGCATCAGATGAGAAAGAGGTATCTTTTGATCAAATAAATTACTATTTCATTGCTATCTAATGACTAAATGCTTTGCAGAATTTAAAAAGCACTTACTTCATCACATAATGCTTTAAAGAAAGAATTAAAATTACGAACAAAATGTCCTTTCATTTTCTGAAAATATATTTACAAATCACTCGTCAATCATTTATTATGCCTTACTATGAGAAATTGAAATGGTTCGGAGGATCACAATGAAATTATGTTTTAAGAAGTACTTAATGCATAACAATATTCGATAAAAATAACAGGCATAAAAACACCACAGCCTTTCTAGAAATGGGTATAGTTCTCTGTTTACAACAATGTTCTTGTAAAAGAAATCATGAAACAATACTACAAATCTCATGACAAATTGTACAATAATGCTCAAAGGTCAACATTATTAAGATCAGCTCCAGAGGCTGAGGGAAGATCTACATCGTCTGGGGGCACAAATTTACCAATAGGCTTCTGAGCATAAGTGATTTCTCTCAACTTGAACATCTCCTTGTTGAGTTTTTCCAAGATTGCAAAGTTTGGGGAGTTAACTGCAGCTTTACTCTGCAGAAGTGTTATTTCTTGTTCTTCCTGTTTTTTTTCTTTAATACTTTTCACAGATCGACTCCCGTATAAGCGAAGCAGAGACCCCCAACTTGTAATGTGAGGATGCAATGCTTGTAAAATAGCCTGTGAAGCACGTTGCTTTCCATCTCGTTTATTTTTACAGATAACTTTGGCAGTATGACGACCAACAGTCATAGTAAATTCATTTTTCTGATGCCGCAAAGTATTAACTTCATACTTGATATGCATTTCTCCAAGTCCAAAATTTCTGCAATTCATATAATATTGAATTAAATGATAAGACATTAATTAAAATTTTAATAAGCCTATAACAGAACACTGTAAACAAACATTACCTTTGCAGACATGTAAGTAATATTGCATATGGAGACGGTTCAGTTGTTTTAGCACACAATTCTGCAACTCTAGGATCTTCAATCTTGATTTCATCAAAGAACTAGAAATGAACAAAACAAAATAAATTATGATGGAGCCCTTCAATTTGGATGCTTCTGAATCGTGGACATGACTTGACATCAAATTCCTTCTTACAAATGTGCAAAGGACTTGTAATTGTGCTCATTCTCTCTCCCCACCCATCAATAAATTTCCATGACTGATTTTTTTAAAACGAAGTTGTGATGGGTTAAAAAACAATGTAGGTACATAAAACAATATTCTCCTTCAAAATCAAATAAATAAACTGTGTTCATCTCTGGTTTTCTTTTCCACATATAACTGCTCTTCAATAATTTTATTGAAAGTTCATGTGACAATGTAACAAACCAATTCATTATTTTATGAAAGAATGAACATTGAAGTCCAGTTTGATAGTTTCTGCTGATATTTTGTCTCATCACAATCCCGGTCATGCATGCACCTAGTTTTCTTTCTTGCACTATGCTTTGTTTGCTGAGAATGCATACACAATATTGAAATTTGTGTTACATCTTACACACAAATATACAAATGTTAGTGTGTGTTTTATAAAAACTTTTTTAATTAAAATAGCTACTGTTATTGTAGATATTTTGAACAAACAAATAATTTAATAAGCAGTCAGTGATGAGAAGACATTTTTACCTGTAGTCAAACCCCCCAAATTTTTTTTGTTGAGTAATTAACCTCCTAAGGAAGTTGTATTCAGTATTGGAGTATATGGAAACTAACTGCCAGTGTTGCAATATTAATTTTTGGAAATTTGGTGTGAAGTAACCTGCTATGGCCAGAGAATTTATTATCACTATGTATAAAGTTAATTTTATTTACTATGTCATGCCCTGCTTCTCTATTCTCTGCTACAATCTACCTCCTCCTGCCATACTCTGACCCGCTCTGCTCCACCCAAAGTTCTGCTCTGCAATATCTAGATGCATTACTTTTTGTATGCATTTACTTCTATAAAAGCAGCACCTTAAATTCATGATTCTTATGATTGATTAGTATATATGATGGATGTAGTACATGAGAAAGTACAAAGGGATTTCACAGTATCATGTTAATCTATTCCAATTTAAGATGTTTTAGTGGAAATTTTTATGAAAATTGAAATATCAATTGAAAAATGTTTGCAGATCATACATTATTTTTTAGTGCAGAAAAACACCATCTATTCTAGACATGAATTGCATTACTGAGCAAAGTACTAAGTTAAAATCAATGACTTGCAGGAAAAGAAAAAAAGGGAAAGAGAGAGAGAGTAAGGTAAGAACAAACAGCAAGAAAATGAAGTCGATGTTCTATTTACAGTTATTAACCCTTTCACATCTTTTGAGGTCTCCCACACATCATGATGGAGAATAACCTTGCTGTCTTTTGCATCTCAAAGATGTGTGTGTGAGGGTCTGCACATAGTACTTGAGTAACAGAAAATTCTCCATGCAGGATGTATGTAACATATTTCTATTTATGGCTTATTCTGGTGTGTATCCTGACATTGTGTTGAAATTTGATGATCTCATTCCTTGTTCTTCCATAATTTTTACATTGAAGTACTGCAGAAAGAAGATAGGGTGAGGCATTTAAATCTGAGGGAAAGGCTGGTGCAATGGGGGGAAAAGCTGAGGCAAATGGGCTAAATTAATGTAATTTTAAATTAATTAATAAACTGTAAATTTAAAATTGAAAACCGCATCTCTATAACAATTTTAGCTTCAGAACAATTCTTACAGAAAGATCAGTGTCTGGACCCTTAAGAGTGACTCGTGCTCCAACTCGTTCATCAGCTTGAATTTTATCACGCATCTCTGGAATTAATATTTCAAGAGTAGCTTTGGCAGCATCAGATTTGGCTTGCTTTTTACTTGTTCCATAGCCAACTCCATACTGCATTCCATTTATCGTTACTGTAGCTGCATACGGAGTAGCTGCATTCTCTGAAAAATAAAAACAATACATTTTGCATATAACAACTGCCAGTGATTCCAGTAATCAATTTTACAATTATAAAAGTGACTTTTCTAGGTACTAACTAGCATTTTTATCCATTGATAGATATAAAACTCAGAGAAAGAAAATCTCTTTAAACAAAGTTAAATAACATACATACACACTAAAATTTTTTAAAATTCTAATACTAAATTACTACCAATAAAATAGTAGAAAAAGCAATATCTGAAAAGATACATTACATTTTCAATATTTAATTTAATAAGTTCAAACAATTTAGAGAATTCAAATTGAATGAAAATTTGGACACAAATTCTATAGAACATCCAGAAAAAGTTGTCTATTAAATACAAACATTATGATTTTCTGCATTCCCTAGGAGGGTAAAAACAAAAGACAAACAACATTACTTAAAAACTATAAATTTACTATAATAAATGCCACATAAGTTTCTCTTCAGTTAAGGAAAGTCTAGTGCAATATACTTCAGCCCTGTAAAAGAGACTTCTGGGGCATACATTTCTGTTTCTTAAGGGTGTGAATTCAAAGTGCGGGAAAGTGTGAAATGTTAAAATAAAAATAAATTCATTACACTTAGGCACCCTTAATTCAAAAGGCATCTGAAGACAATGATTTTTGTCTCTTATAAGTAAGAAATGCTAATATAAGTTTATTAAATCTTCAACTAAGGTTATATTATATTTTTACCGTCTACTTGACGAACAATGTCAAGGGTGCTTGAGATTTAAAGCAATTTGTTACTTGGAAAATCTATTGTTTCAAATTCTGACTTTAGTGGAAAAATTTCTCTCGAGAAAATTTTCTGACTACCATACATAAGAAGTTCTCATAAGCAGGTCACTTATTTTATTTTATTTATTTATTTTACGTCAAAAAACAGTTAAAAACTGCGTATGACGTGCTATGGGGAAAAGTGAATAATTGTGTGCACATTTTCAAAATTCTGTGATCCCTACACTAAGTCATATACTACTTAAATTTTGAATTTTTGAAAGGGAGAAAAAAAAACAAATAAAATCTATTTTCAAGGATAAACAAGCAATAAATTTTGAATTTTGAAAGGGAGAAAAAAAACAACAAAAAAACTCCCATGTAATAAAATCTATTAAAAAATCTATTTTCAAGAATAAATTAAATTTTGGTTTTTTCCCCGCGACAACATGGAAACGATAATTTGAATAATTGTATTTCCCACTGAATTCTAGAAAACGTGCATAGAAATTGAAGTTACATTTATGTCCAGAAGCAAAACAAGGGGCCATCTCAGCATTTGCTCAATGGATCAGGGAAACTGGACGAAAAACCTGATCGAGATGGGGGTAATTGACCCGGAAGCTGTAGTACAATAGTTGTTACAGGTTGTTTATACTCATTTATACAGTCCAAATGGTAAATAATGCATTATGTATCATTGTTAAAATTAATGTTACTTTTCTTGTGATGCTCAGTATAGTCTCTAATTGTATAGAAACAGTTATGCAGCAGAAACGATTTCACTTGGGATTTAAACTTTTCTATTGAAGTTAATCGTTTAATGTCATCTGGCAAAGTGTTGTAAAATAATGTACATGTATTGTATGTGAATTTCTTGTAATGAGCTGTTGATACTGTCACCTGATGAATATACATGCTGGAAGAAAATGCCTATAAATTATACATTGGGCTGAGGCAGCTCAATTATAACATACGTGGGATTCTCTAATAATGGGGTTCTAAAGTACTTCGCAAAAATTTAAACTTTGTTGTAACCCCAGTCAATGATCTCTTAAATCTCACAATGGATAAAAATCATTAAAAATAGCAAAATATGAGATATTAACATTAGAACAAACTATTTCAGGCAAAACTACTTTAACTATTACACTTACAGTTACTTACCTAGTTCTTTAAAGCTGTATGAGGGTTGTTTCTTTAGAGCATGTTGAACATATTCATGAAGAATGCAAACGTAACTTTTGCCATTGGGGTTCATAATCCATTCTTTCTTAGGATGGCCACTTTCCCGATAACCTGCATTATCTAGCAAATAATCAAAATGTAGAATTAGATTCATAATCTTTCTGACAAACTTATTTTTGACAAATAATGTACACACCTGGATTTTGAATTGGGAATTTAATAAGTTTTGTTCCTTCTGGCAAAGTAGGACGTTGTAGCTGTTTTTGTTGCTTCTTCTGCTTTGTAAACTTTCTTCTTTCAGACCATGATCTATGTTATGCAATAATAAACAAATTATAAGTAGTCAGAAGTAGTCTTCAAGAAAACTGGGAAGAGGTAACTTACTTGAACCGCAGAACTTTTATAGTCTTGAAGTGGAAAAGCTTTTGGCAATATTCTCTTACTTGTAAATGATTCAGAGACTGGGTAGCTTTATTTTCTTGTATTGTTTCAATTGATGCATTGGGGAGGGCTGCATCCAAAACAGGAATAGATGGTGTGCCTGATGAAAAAATATTCACATAATTTCTACATTCTGCATTGGCAGTAAAATACAGCATTAATGGGCATTTGTTCCAACAACTGTATTGCAGTTTATAACTAAAATAGGTTTTTTTTAATTACTTTCTGGGCTTGTTTCTTAGGACATTATTATAACTTTTTTTTTCACTTTGCGCTTAATTACATAATTTTCAAACACCTGTAAAGAAATTCCTAACTACTAATAGTTATATTTTAGGATGCACATATCTCAAAGAAAAATAAAAGATATTTTTCATCCCTAAGAAACAGAAATCTTATGAACTTCTTATCAGCCACAATTGTTGTTGTTGTTACAGTTATTATTATTATTATTTCAATTTAAAGAAGAAAACCTCAGAATGAAAAAATCCCCTAGTGTTATTTGAAAGCCCCAATTCAAATTTCATTTTATTTTGCAATCTAAATGGTTTAATTAATGAATATTGATGATCGCTAATGATTCTTTCTACTCACAAGTTGATGATTTATGTCAAATGAATATACTTTTGGGCAAGAACTAGAAAACAATTAATACTCAGCCCTGCCACAATATTCAGTTCTTACCTTTGAATGAACTCACATCATAGATCGATTTAAAAATGCAGATAACTTTTTTTTACTATTGCTTAAAAAATAAATTTAGAGAGCAAAACATGGAAGTTTCATTTGATAAAATAAGAAGGGGAAAAAAGAAAATGATTGATTGCCTGATAAATAACCAGAGCACCTAAAAATAAACATAAAATCAGGCCAAGCAAGCCTAATAGCAAATATCTGTGAAATTCTGGACTTTTGTTTAATCACAAGAAATGGGTGTGAATTACAACCAGAAAGAGATAAAAGTATATAATTTGATGAAAACAATTCTCATTCTGACTTTACTTGATTGTATCAGTTCTTGGAGTGTTCCATTCACTAAATTGTTGCCTGATGGTGCCTGCATGTTTTCTCCAGTAACAGCAACTTCATCAATTTCTCCAGTAGCAGCAGTGCTAAGCGTTTGCTGCTGGGTCTGCACAGGGCATCCTACAGGCTGGTTGGATTTTGTATCCAAAGCTCGGCGATATTGCAAACAAGGGATAGCACTCAAGGGAACTTCATGTTTCTAATAACAACAGGAAAAAGAAATGTGACCTCTCTTAAATATTACACTTGATGACCCTAATTAACAAAATATAAAAATAACAACTAGTTTAACATCTCTACTGTTGCCTCATTAATGGTAATAACAAACAGGAATCAATTCAAATGTTTCCTACCCTTGCACTTCCTGGTCCTAAAAAATATGGTTTGGATAAGGTGCAAACCCGTGACTGTTTATGAAGGTATATTGGCATACCACTATTGTGTGTTACTTGCACCCATCCTTCAGGTAACATGTCAAAATGATTATGACCAATTTCTAAAAGGAAACATTCATTTATAGATGTATTTTCAAAAGAAAAGCACATTATATAAATAAAACTGTCAACAAGTTACCTTCTAGAACAATTTTCTCTCGTTGTTCGTATGGATTTTCTCCTTCACCTTCCTTCACATTAACTTGTTTCTTCTTTCTTTTAAATTCTTCTGGAAGCCCTGAAATAATTTTGTTATCACAATGACTGACTTTAAATAGTATTATTCTTGCTGAGCAATGAAAAAGTGCTTACCTTCTTCCAACATTGCCTCAATTTCCTCATCTGGAACATCAGAATCATAACTCCTTTCTGATTGATTGTCAGACTCTTGATCATCATTTTCATCATGATCAAATTCATCAAGGACATCAAATTCCCTCAGTGCCATTGCAGCTGAATCTGGATCATCGAAGTCTGACAAACGGTCCGGAGTTTTATCATCATCCAGTTTCTTTGGTTCTTCTTTTATTTCAACCTCATCATCGTCATCATCATCATCATCTAAATCTCCACAATAATCATTTTTTACATCTGCCGCATTTTCAAATTCTTCACTGAGGTCGGTATTGCCTCCAGCAGAGTCACTTGAAAATCTTGTAAAATTTGATTCTTTAGGACTACCAGTGTGTGCAAGCTTTGCATTTTTGGAATTCCCTTCTTCATCCATATCAGTAGCATATTTACGTTTGGTAGCAAACATCTTGAATTCGTTGCTGGGCTGCACAGGTTTAGAACCTTGTAACTCAAAACACTCACCAAGTTATATCAAAACAATCTCAATTACAATCTGATGATCTGTGACAAACTCCTTCTAACTGTATAAAGAACAAGAGCAAGACTCAGACAACAGACTCTACACATCAGTACAAAGCTACAGGTAGAGGCCAAACATACAGGGAAGGACTAGATATGACAATGCAGCAGATGTAACTGTTACAAAAGAAAGAAAACTCTTTCCCTCAAAACTGAACAGAATGAGAAGAGTGCAAAAGTAATAAAATAAACTCAGGACAGTGGAAGTTTATGTCATACAGAATTTTCTGCCCTTATCTTCATTTCACAAACGCAAATTAAATAAATGGGTCCTTTCAGAAAATACAAAGTCTGTATGACACTCAAGACATTATAATTATTAATTTGTATCTGTGTACAATAAACTTTGCTTTCCTACAGTGTTCATAAAATAAATTTAGAAAATAAAAAGGATCATGGGTGGTTGTTATTAAAAATAATATATTTGTACCAATGGAAAATGTAGCAGCACAAAAAAAGAACGTTTATTGCTGCAAATCAAAGGCAGATGTGGAAGTCATAAACTTCTTCTGTCAGTGTAATAAAATGAATACTTTTCTTGTTAAATGTGTAAAAAGTATTTGTTTTCTCTCTCTGCTTGCTTACCGCAACATCCAACAGAGGGACGTGTTGTCTCTATTAAAGAGGCTGCAGCCACACCGTAAGTCAGTTCCCCCACTCCCACCAATGACATCAAAGTCCAACCCTTTTTAATTGTAATTCTGATTAGACATTTGCATTGGCAGGAGCAGAGATAACCAACTGATTTAACACAAACATGTATAAGGAGGAGAAAAATTATTTATTTAAAGAAGTAAGACAAACACTTGTAGCAGGTGTAGTGGAAGCTAACACACAGGAAAACCTCCTTATAAACTATAATACAAGTACTGACGTTTTCCCTGCACTGTCAATAGTTCTCAATAAAGAGAGAGCAACATTAAGACGGAAAAAACTCCCTCATTTATCTGAACTGTTGCAGTGCACTATGCTGTTGCTGTTATCACTCCTCTGTTCCAGATCCAGATAATGATTGAAGAGCATAAGGCACAGCTCCAACCGTTATCCATTGGAGATTCCTACTGCAGAAGTAGCATACCACAAATACAGCTTTGGACTAGACATTTTATGGCTAGTTCACAGCATTCTATGGGAAAATTATCTTTCATTATCTACTCAACCAAGAACAATCCTTATGAACATTATTCTGCCATGTCTTATAGAACTAGGGATGGGATGTTTTAGAAAGCAAAACGGGATGTTACTTTTCGATGTACTTTAAAACAGTGTAACTCCCAGGCACAAACTATATTTAACAATAATGGTTCTGTATTATTTCATTTTACAGTTCGTGCAAAACATCTCCGACAATTTGCCATGTGCTGGTGAAAACAAATAGAACCGTATATCAATATGAAAATTCCATTAACACATCTTAAAGACATCAACCTCCCCCAACAAATGGCATATCATCGGAATTGTAATTTTCACAAAACCCATAGAACTTCTTCGCTGTTAGTTACCTGATATTATAACTAAAAACGTTCATAGAAATTATTGACGTTCCTAAAACATTCAAAATATTTGAAAGGTAAGCGTAAATCACCAATGTATTGATTACAAAAAGCCATTCTACTCTGCAGCACAACTCTTTTTAATGTAATACTAAACACTCCTAGACAATGCCATGTTATCCAACTCAAGAGAGTTAAATTCTCCAAACCCTATATTTGCTTTCAAGAATGCGAAAGGAAAAAAACAGATTTCGCTTGATTAATCAGTAAGGTAGGTAATAAACATGCCGATCGGTGAAAGCAATGTATGTAACACATCATAAGGTAAAATATCAATAACCACATACACACACTACACACATGAGGAGAAATGGCATTGCCGCGACGTTGCTTAGACTGACATTCACTTTTCTCGTCCTTCAGTCAACTGTTCGCACAAATCGTTCGGAAGAGGTCGAGGTGGAAGGATGGAATGGAAGGATTCGTGAATGAACGGGAGCGCGATTTTTCCCTTCCACTTGTCATATCAATCGATTGATTAGAGTTGCCAGGCTCGTCAACTGCTAAGATCATTAGTCCCGTAATTGTAGTGTATATTTTTATCGCGATATGTAGCGGTGATCTCCCCCCCACTGGATGACGAGATTCGACGCCGACCTACACGTCAGCTTGCTGGTTTTTCCCCAATCACCAGAACCACCTAAGCCGTTACCTTGTCCTATCATCACGCGCGCGCGCGTGTGTGTATGTGTGTGTGTCAGTGCCTGACTTTGACTTATGTGTGCCCTAGATTAATTAACACTTTCTTTTGTAACAAATATGGAAAGAAAAATTTCTATAAAAAACATTCAAAAGTTCGCATTATGAAATTTAGAATCCGCTGTAATTCGTTCGTTCCCAAAAATTGCGCGCCCCAGACTGCAGCCTACTCAGCCTGTTCGGTAATCTGGCACTGGTGTATAGGTGTGTAAAGAGGTGTGGATACAAAGAAGAGGAAGGAAAGATCGCGCGCGGTCAGTGGCCTGTTTGTTAAAAGTAGTGCTCACCTGGTGTTGATCGGAGAAACCGCGGAAAACTACCGAAAAGAGCAGCCGTTCGCTAGAATTTTCCTTAAGATAGCAACTAAATTCGACCTAGCTATATGGAGTAATTGTCGAAAATCCAGCCACCTCCGGGACTCGAATCCAAGGACCGCCCAGTCAGAGGCACTGCAGTGACATCAATTGATGCCCCGAGTCGTTAAGTGTTGATACGCACATGGATATTTCTTCAGTAAAACATTGCAGAAACTGACAATAATATAAATAAATAACAATTGTGCACTTATAGTGTGCAATAATAACAATAGTCTTCTGGCAGATGTCGCGGCCTCTTGAATTTGAAACGGATATATTTTAATTTTGAGGTGTACTTTTTATGAAAAGAATCAACATTTTAAAAATTTTCTATAAAAAAGAGCTTTAAATTTCGCATTTACACTAACGTTTAAAACTAATTTTCCTCATAAATGACTCCAAATTTTTCAACAAAAATCTTCATGTAGGATGAGGTTTTACTCGTCTTTAATATTCTTTAAGTAATACTCTTCTACCTTTAGGAAACCGAAAACTTGAGAAAGTGTACTGGGGAGGGGGGGGCGATAGATGGTAACTGACAAGAGGATGGAGCAAGACCAAAAAGCTCCTCCAGACCAACGAAACAAGAAATCTAACTACATATAGTATTTATAGTATATAGTATATTTTTTATAGTACGAGTATTATATAGACTGAGAAATCTGTACCATTATCCAGCACCACTAATTTAATACATTATGTGTCTGCATTGTGTTAATACATATTGCTTTTGTGTGTAGAAGTGGTTCAATTGGTTTCTAATGAATTCACTGGAAAACTCATAAGTTTTCTGTGAATGTGAGCTCAAATTTGCATATATTCAGAAACGCTCAAATGACGTATTCTCAAATACGTCTTCAAAATTTTCAATGAAAATTTGACTATTGGACCGAGTTTTACTTTTCCATTACATTGTTAAAGTCGAAATTCAATTCTACTACTATTAGGAGACCGAAAAATTGTAAAATGCGGGGGAAAATGTCTCTTAGGTGCCATGTTAGTATCTGAGATGAGGGTGAGGAAAAACCGAAAGGCTAGCACAGGCCAAAGAGGTTACTAAACAAAAATGCAACGCTCAGTTGTGCGTATCTGCGAAAGGTACAGGACGCGAATGGTCTAAGGGCTATATCACCGAGATATTGCCAACCGTGAGCGACCTCTCCGCTGACAGGTTAGTAAACAACAATGTAACGCATTGCTGTACACATATGAGGTGTGTACGGAAAGTAATGCAATTTTTTAAAACCATAATATTGAAGATATTGTTACAAACTTTTAATACTCTTGGGCGTTCATACACTTTTTCCAGCGACTCTACCACGCACGGCACGTGTCCTGGAAGGCCCTCGTCACGGCATCTTGGATGACATCAATCGGTCCAAAACGGATTCCTTTCAGGATGGTCTTGATTCTCGTGAAGAGAAAGAAGTCGGCCGGAGCCATGTCCGGGCTGTAGGAAGGTTGGAGCATTGTTGTCAAGTTGTGCTTCACTTGATTCGCGCATTGCGGGGTGGCTTGGTGCATTGTCGTGGTGGAACTTCCAGGTTGCGGCGATCTCCTTTCTCTCTTTGACAACCCTTTTTCGCAGCTTTTCTAGCACATCGACGTAGACTGTTGGCCAGCTAAAAAGCCGAACTAACGGGACAACTTTTGAAAAATGTCACTGTCGGATGAGAACATACATTTATACTCGATTTAGGGTAGTTTCGATTCGTTTTATGTTGGCTAAAGTTGTTGCCAACCGTCACACAAATACCCTGAATATATTACCTTCAAGCGGTAGGGACATTTCTAAAAATTTAAGTTTGCAATGAAACAATAACTACTTCCGTAGATACCGCCAACATTCAAAGCCATCCAAGTGAAGTTGTGTTAGTTTACGAGTGTTGCTAAAGATTTGCATTTTGCGTTTTGGTGCTCTTCGTTCTTTGCGTGTTATCGTTCAATTTATTTATTTAGTAGTACAAGGCGTTTTTGAGTTTTATTTATTATTTTCCAATTGTTTTCTTTAGTAATAATAATAATAAAGTTAATTGAAATAGTTATAGTAGTTATTTGTTGTTGTTAAGTGCCCCTTTAGTATTTCTTGTTTTAAATTAATTATATTATATTTATTATTATTTTCTGAATTCATTTTAATTATAACTGGAAAATAATGGTAAGCTTAACAACATCTGGGTCTATACTTAATACTGAACCTTTGAAGATAACACGTTTTCAAAGACTGTCTCTGGTAACAATGGATAAGTTATTGAAAACTTACTTACACTAACGATGATTTTCATTATTTTTTTTGAACTTACTTTTAAAAGCTAATGAATAATTGAAGAGATAAATTAAATGGATGTATTTGCATTGATATTGACATAACTGGACTGTTAGGAACATTTCATTAGCTCACTTAAAAACTACCATGTATATCAGGTTAACTTCAATATTGATGGATATAAAAGGATAGATCCAGCCCAAGCATCCATCTCATGAAGATTCTCCTTCTTCTCCTTTTTATTTATTTTTGCTCTCAACTTTAGCTTTACCCTACTATTTATAAAATTAATTTGTATTTAGCATGAAAACAGAATTCAATTTTATACCTGTATTGTATTTAATATTTGCATTGTACATTATATGATCATATAATGTCCTGACTTGTCATACATGGCTTATGCTGTATTTATGTGACAAATATATTATTATTATTATTATTATTATTATTATTATTATTATTAATAATAATAATAATTGTGGTATTTATTTGCGTTCAATAAAACTTATTACTACCACTTGAAAACGTGAAGGAACCGTTGACACACATCTCAAAAGCATTAATAACATAGAAGTATGACCGCAGATAACTTTTGAGGTTGTATTTTTCATTTGCACTTGACACTTTTTAACACTTCTTAAGCTCGCAATAGTTGATAATGATAATTCTTAATTAACTTAATAATTATTCACAGAGTTAATATTCGTTTATAGATGAACATCTCTTTTTAATTCTACCGAAAAACGAAACATGTATTATTCAACAGTGGACAAGACTCGAGACCGCGCGAGGATTGTGAATGAGACAACAAACAAAACAAAAGCGAGAGACTTGATCAGAGTTATAGTTTCATAAGTTGGCTATTCCGACAGGAAATCTTTCAAGCTGCCATATTGCGAATTTAGTGCGGTCTGATACACGGCCTGGAGTCTAGTAGGTAACGTTCACGGCTTGGTTTTGACAAACGACCTCTCTGTGGACCACACCTTTGGCATCGAAAAAAATCAACATCTTCGATTTGCTCGTTCATGCTTTTTTCTGTTTGGGGCACGCTGAGTTGTGCTACTCGGAGTTTTTACGTTTTGTTTCTAGGTCATACTCAAAACATCATATTTCATCTCCGCTTATGACATATTGTCCCAAAAATTGGGTTCAATTTCCACACTTTCAGAAATTCAATCGCGATGGGGATTCTTCTGATCGTCCGTCAGCAGCTTGGGAACAAACTTGGTACACACATTCCTCTTGTCCAATTTATGGGTCACAGTTTGTGTACAATTGGTTTTGGAATGTTGAGAGTTTCTCCAATCATCCGGACACTCAACCGACGATTAGAATTTTACAGATTGTGCACACGGGCCAAATTGTCGTCGGTTGTACAGGTTGAAGGTCGTCCAACGCGGGGTTCGTCGATTACATCTTCCCGACCTTCCTTAAACGCTTTCAGTCACCTCGAAATTTGGGAAAATGATAAGAGCATTGACCCCAAAACCTGGAACAATCAATCAATGGGTCTCCAGAAGAGATTTGTTGAATTTCGAACAAAACTTTGCGGCATCAAGTTGCTCGGTTGACGATTGCATCGTGTTTCGTGACACAGGTTCTAAACAGAGGTACGCGAAGACAGCGATCCTGACGCCCCAACTACCCGGAGCAGACTGACAAAGGCATCGCTTTGAAGCTGAGAGTCCCCCCCCCCACCTAACCCAACCGATGAGAACACTCTACAACTATTTTTAAGTACCCGCAAAAAATTGCATTACTTTTCGGGCACACCTTTTATGTGAATGGTATAGAACGAAAATGGTCCAAGGGTTATCTTTGCGAAATATTGGGGACAGCGAGGGACATCTTTGCCGAAGTGCCGTCTATCTGTGTTTGGCTCGCGTTTGGGCCATGGCCTTCCAGAAGCGTCCCGGCCTCGCGGTCATGAGTTAAGGGGATACGTGTGGTTAACACGAAGACATACTCACGCCCTATTCTGGTCTTCTCTACCTGAGAAGTGAGTTCGTTATACAGCAACATTTACTGGGACATTGCAAGGAAAACGCATACTATAATCTTGCCCGACCGGAAATCGAACCCGGGGTGACGTCATGGAGAACAAGCACGTTGACCAATGAGCTAAACCGCGAGGGTTTAATGAGAGGTTTGTAAACAAAAATGCAACGTACTGCTGTGCACATATGTGAATGGTACGGAACGAGGATAGTCTAAAGGATACATCACCGAGACACTGGGAACCGCGAGGGACCTCTTCACTGAGAATGTCCCCAGGAGTGTGATTGGTACTGCGGGAGGCTGTTGGTAAATCTTTTAGGCGCTGATTTATGGCGGCGGGGCAAGGGGTGAGGCAAATCCGAAAAGCTAGCCCCGACTCAAAAGAATTAGAAACTAGTTCGAGAATGTCTCCGCAATTTTGTAGCACCGTTAGTTTACTATTATTACTAAAATATTTGTTGGTTTTTACTAATATTCAATTCTTCTAAAAAATATTGTAAATGCATTATTTTTATATTTTTCTTCGTCATCGCCACATTTATCGATGCTCGGACGCTTCGCCTCTGATGCCAATGTGTTTATTATTTTTAGTAGTACCCCGTGGCTCCATCTCGGTGTTTATTACTTTTTCTTACACGTACCGGGAGAGGTGGCTCAGGCCAACTGAAGCCAGTGCAATGCCTCTGACCGGAAGGTCCTGGGGTTCAATTTCCGACGATGGAAGGATTTTCGACACTAACCGGATAGCTAAGTCGAGCGAAAATAATCGATTTAAAAAAATATTTCCAACGAACAAAACAGTAATTTATGAAATCAGATGGAAGTGTCGGTATTCTTAGCTTAGTTAATAGCCGCGGACTCTGCCGAACGAAACCCTAATAGGAGCACGTTGCCCCCCAACACCCAGTGCTCCCACTCCTCAAGCTTCCATTGCCTCGCATGCACCACCTACAGACGGATTCCCGATAGTCGACAATGCTACCCATTCCAAAAACATTTCTTTCGCATAATCGAGCACTTAAAACTAAATTCTCCCTCAAAATGGCGCTGAAGGTATCATTAATTAAACGGGTCGATTTATTACAAGCTTAGTACTTTCTGCAACTTTTCCCGATGTTGGTTTTTCTGGGGAAGGCGCCACCCTAGAGCCCTTTAGGAGCAGCCGCCAATGGATTTGGAGGAAGCTCTTGGGAATAATGCCCTTCCATAGCGGACAATCGCGAGATGCTCAGGAGAGATTCTGCGTAGACGCTTAGCAACAAGGGATCAGCAACGTACGTGACGACCAATGAATGTACGGACCGATGTGGCACGTGCGGTAATCGAGCATTTATTATTATTACTACAGCAATTCCGCTAAGGGCAAAGACCTCCTGCAAGCAGGGTGCAAAGTTGATTTGATGGTTTTCTAAACTACTACACGGCGAACATGTCTTTCTTGTTTAATAATACACCATAATCCTTTCTCCATCACACATCACTTCAACATTCTTGTATACTTTAGATATGACACACACTTTAGATATGTTCATCATACTACACTGCAATTTCTACACTCATTATTCTATACCACATTTCAAAACCGAACCACGAGTATAACAGTATTCTCCACATTTCTCTGCATTTCGTTGCTCTCGACCAGGTATTTCCACATTTTTTCTTGAAGGTGTCGTTCCATCTTGTATGTTGTCTCCCTGGATAGCGCCAATTCTCTATAGGATCCTATTCGATTGTGATGTACTCGTAGGTCGAGCGTTGTGAGTCCAACCTCAGACATGTCCACACATTTCGATTTCAGCTGCCGTGCATGAGTCGCTGCATCTACGATATGTTTTGTTCTTTATGTCAGTGTTTTTAATTCTATCTTTTAAGCTGACTTGCAGGGTTTTCCTTTCCATCTTTCTTTGACATCTCTGATGTTTGGTAACATGTGCTTCTGTTGGTGACCATGTTTTTGGTCCATAAGTAAGTATCGATAAGATGCATGAGTCCAATAGTCTTTTAGTTGTTGTTGATATTAATTTTTTATCTGGTAAAATGAAAGTAAAGCCCCTTTACACTTCGCATCCATTCGATTTAAATATAGGTCTGCTGACGCAAATCAGCTGTTACGGTGTCATCCAATCGGGAGCCTGGATGACACCTACAGTAGGGACGTTTAAGCTCCCGATTGGATGACACCGTAACAGCTGATCAAATGCCAACAGACTGTAAATAAATCACATTATATCTGCATAGTCGGACCTTAAGAACGGGTATGTAATGCTTTTGGAACTTTGTGAACTCGGATAAGCTAAAATGCTTTGGGACATGAAACCAGTATTGTCATTTAACAAACCTTAATAAATATGAGAAACACAATTTTGGTGTGTCGTTAAATGTCCATGCACTGAGTTCAAACCTTCTCCTTTCATGTGTATATATCACATTTTCCAACCGTACTCGTATTCTCACAAAAATGTTTCCATGACTTGTTCTCCAACCCTCGTATTTTCATTTTATGTAGGTTTGTTAGTTTCTTTTATGAATCCTATATACCACATAGAATGGCCACGCAGGGGGAGGAGGTCTCGCCACAGACTAGAATCGGGGGCCTTGAGGAGGACTTAAGAAACTTCTAGAATACCAATTTTCTGTCTCCTGAAACCAACTGCATTTTAATATTGTGAATTCACATGTTTCTGAAAGTTCTCAAGTACAGTCAATTCTTGACAGCATTGAATGCGTTTTGTTTGATGTTTGGCGAATTTATTTTCATTTGTTGTATGGGTTGTTAGTAGTTTTTGTTTTGTATATATATTACTGGCAATTATCTGAATGCAGAACTAACACAAAAATCGAATGCCTACTGGAAATCAAAGCCAGAATCATGTGCGCGGGAGGTTAACAAACCTAACACGGACACCACACAAAATTATGAAAGTGATGTTTGAATATACATTTGTAGTACGCCAAGTTTTAAGGTATTATTCCACCCGAAAAATGAGAATAATATCGAATTTTGTTTTTATTGTAAAATAATCTCTAGACTTTTCTGAACATTTTGATATATTTTTCATTGAACATTTTTTAAAATTATTTTATTTTGAATGTGCATCAACCCAGAAGTCTGACGTTTCCGAAGTTCCATGGTTTCACGTAATCAGATATAATTCTGAAACTACTGACTCTCGAAGGCTGTTGTTTACACGGTTTCATATTATCTTGTTTATATGTGCAATTTGGCGGGCGTGTTCTGTATTTTTGAAGTTATGTGCTATTTTCTCTCTCTTGAAGAGAGTGGGGGGATAGCCTGGTGCGCGAAAGAAATGTTAACTAGTTTGACTCAAATGACAAAACCGAAAGGTGTTTTAAATAGCTTTTGAACATAGGAAAGAAATTCAATCATAAGGACTGTTAACGCTAACAATGCACGTAATACGGAAAATGCGTTTAGTAATGAAAATCTTGACTCCAGAATTTATCCAGTCAAGCCCCCACCCCTCAAGCAGAAATCTCAGCTGAGAAAATTCCCCAAAAAAATAGTAGAAAAAGAAGATAAAACAGTTTCTAGATATCAGCAATAACAAGCATAATTCACAATATGGAGCAGGTTGTTTTACGAAAAGCAAAAATGATTGGTAACTTCTAGTACAAACTTTAGGAGCGTTTTTCTCAAAACACAGTTTTGCGTTACAAATACCCGTTTTCTCATAAACTATTTAACCCATTTTATTGATTCCTTCGTAGATTACTCAACTAAACGTGAAGCTGTGATCTAGATTGATTATTTGTTTCCATTTTATAAATAAATTTGTATTTAAATTTTCGAAAAAGATGGAGGCCCGAAAAAAAATCAGTTTCCTGCCTAGCAATTCGTTTCAATATAGATCAGTACAACCGCAATGGTACAGATAACGTACAGTAAAAATTTCAAATCGGTATCTCCAATAGTTAGAAAGAGATAATGAGTCATCAATATTAAGAATGGGTAACATAGGAGGTGGAATCTTACCTTAAATAATTTACACGAGTTGCTTACGTTTCATTAAATATTAGTGTTCTGAATTTTGGAAATTACATTTCCGTTATTTGATGGAGCTGCAACCCTAAGTTTGTTGAGGCACCAGCTGCCACTGCTTGATACTGAATAAGTGTATTTTTCAAAACGTCTACTTGTCTTATCGCCTGCGAACTACCCTAGCACCTATAATCATTTTTAGAATTCTTTCCAAAATTAATATTCTCCGATCGACCTGGCCCGACTCAAAGCTCTGTGAATTTTCATACACAATCCTTGGGAAATTCTCAAAATTTTCTCAAAAATGGCTCCAAATTTGTTTATTTATTTATTTTGCTAGAGGAGTGCGCTTACAAATATGGCAAAGGTCCGATTTCACTGTAATTTTCCAAAATTTCAAAAGTCGAATTTCTTGAACATTCTTTATAGTGCATCTACGAACATGAAGATTAGGATTTTGTGATAGAAATGAGTTCAATTTTTTTAAAAATTTAAAAAAGAGTAATTTTGCACGCAATTTTGTGTGAAAAAAGAGCTATTAAAAAACTAGACAAAATTTTCTTAAAAACCTTCCAATTTTTTGATTACGTAGGCTCCCAATTTTTTTATCATTTGCAGACTTGGAGTGGCAGCAGTGGCCAGTGATGGCTAACAGTGCTAGCGCTCCTAATGGCAGAACTTTGTATCATTTCATAAAACAATTGTTGAACGAAAATGATGTGAAAAAAAAACAAGCAAACAAAAAACAAAAAAACAAAAACACATTCATTGCTGGTGATCTGAGGCCAAAGCTTGGGCTGAGGGAAGGCGTTTTGCGAGTGAATGTCGTCTGATGTGGAATGGATCAGATGGACCACGTGTTCGCTTTATCGAAGCTGTAATTTGACGTTTACTACATTGCTACGTTAAAATGGATGAATTGACGGAAATGTTAAATTATCTTGATGTGAGGTCTCGCTTAGACCTGAAAACAATTAGCCTGCAATACGTTTTAGGTACGTCTTGTGTTGAAGTTGAAGGCACTGTGGAATTTTGAAAATTATTATATTGAGTTATCTGAAAATGAATAATTTTGATAATTATATTTTATTACTGCTTTTAAGGTGTGACAGGCTCTGAGGACGGAAAACGCTTCATTGTCAGTCGGCCACCTCTTGTGAAAACTGTTTTGGCTCTATTGCATGATCCATCAGCAAGTGTCGCAAAAGATGCATTTTTATGTATTGTAAATTTGTCTGCGGAAGAGGCTGGTGCCCGTGTGCTTGTATCAGAAGACTGTTGCAGTGGGAGTGAGGTAATGATTTATCCATTTATTTAAAATTTAATTAAAAGACCAGATTGTAATTGAACCAACAAATTTGTTTGTAATACAGTGTATGTTATTAATTTGTTGTTGCTAATTCAATGCATATTTCACGTTTGTTTGTTTTTCAGGAAATTGGAGAAAAGGGATTGAAGTCTGCAAATATTGTGGCATCTGTTTTATCTCATATTGTTGATCCTGAATCTTTACTTGCAGACCCTGCATGTGCCATATTATCCAATATAACTAGGCCATCATGTACAGTTCAACGTGTACTTGATTTGATATCACAAACTGATGTTACAATTGAAAAGTTGGTGACTGTGTTCACAAGAATTGGTTATAACAAAAAAGGTGCCACACTACATTATTTAGGACCAGTGTTCTCAAATCTTAGTCAGTCGAGTACATTTAGGAGGTAATTGCTATATTTTACTTCAAATTTTTGTGATGAAGCATTGAATTCGTCTGAGAAATTAGATCCTTTATTTTTGTTTTACAGTTATCTATTAGATAGAGGACAATGTGTAATTCAAAGATTGGTACCATTTACTGAATATAAGGAATCAGTAATCAGAAGAGGTGGTATTGTGGGAACCTTAAGAAATTGCTGCTTTGATGTTGGTGAGGAATGTATTATATTTCATGTTCATGTACTCTATTTTCAGTAGAGAATACAGTGTAATTTCTTGTAGACTCTTCCCTTTAACTATCTTTTTGCATTTCCCTACCGTTCTGTTAGTTCTAACATGTTTTGTATTTCTCACTAGAGGATCTTCTCTTCCAAATGTTGCTGGGATCGTGTGCTTTTTTTCTGCTTTTGATTCTCAGAATTTTATTGTAGATATTACTATCTGTGATTCTTATACATTTACAAGAATTTTAATGCTAATATTGAATTTCAGATGAGGTTGGTCGGTGGATGGGGGCCATAATTTATTATGCCGTTCAGTTCAGTGTAGCGTGTGTCTGTTAGCTTGATGTTGGGTTTTTACTCATGTGATGAATCACATGTGTATTTACACTTATGATTCCAAAATTTGCAATTTTTGTTCTTGTTTTTCCTCCTCAGCCTTATTAACAGACCCATTTCTCTTAAGAGACAAATTCTTGTTCCTTGTGGATTTTTATTAAAGAGAAGTTTCACTGATTATTCTCTTTTGCTCTTCACTTTTTATATCTATATCTTCACAAAAAAAAAATAATGAGCTATTATTTAATGTCATAAAATTATTTCTCAAGGAATTAATATCTTGAAAATGATTAAATTTACAAACCATTCCTATTTTCCCTGTTTCATAAAGGATGTGATTCTAGCCAGTCATATGTGGTTGCTCGGGCCTGATGTGGACATCCTACCAAGATTACTTTTACCTTTGGCTGGGTCAGAGGAATTTGATGAAGAAGAAAATGAGAAATTGCCTCCTGAATTGCAGTACTTATCCCCAGACAAAACTCGTGAGCCTGATCCAGACATTAGGAGAATGCTGCTGGAAGCCCTTTTGCAGGTTGGACTTTTTTATTTATTTAGTATAATCTACGAGTCAGCAGGATGTATCCAATTTGGCTTATTCATCTTTGATCCGGTGAATAAGTCATCTTTTTTGCCAAGAATGAAGTAACGTACTGGATTATCCTAATCATTCTCTACATTTGTGTACAATGAGGTAAGAGAAATTCCTTCTCATTCCTGAGTAAAGGGATTTAGGAAAATAACTCAAATTTCATAAGATCATAAACCCTAACAAGATAAGTCAATTTGTCTTTTTACCCAGGCTATAATAATGATCAGTTTCATGATTGTATTATTATATAGATATTTTTCAAGACCTGTTTTTAAAAACCTTGTTTAGTTTTATGTGCAATGAAATGAATTGTCAGTTAATCTGTAACAGATGATTTATACCAAATAGGAAGCAAAACGCCTAACCAAAATTTTATTTTCTTGACCCTGGATTGCTAAATGCGTTGGGTGTTGTTAACACTAATATTGTTAATCATATTTTCAATGAATATTTGGTTGAAGCCTACAACATAGTACAACCTAAGGAAGTCGTTTAAACCGGCACCGCTCTGGCGAGGGGGAAATTCACAGTGGAGGGGCGAGGGGTGGTGAGGTGATTCTAATAGTTGATCACAAACGTGGCGTCATAAGTTAAGAGGGGCAATATCATGCTAGTGTCTTGTCGGAGTGTCTTTGAAAGTAATTTGGGCATTAAAATTTGCCGGGGACAAAGTGTATGAAGGGCAAGCCATAAAAATCGTCTATATGTAAGTTTCTTCACATCTGTCAGAGGGCTTAGCATAATTTGAGGAAGGGTTTAAGGAGACTCCCCTCCTCTGCCTCCCTCCCCCTATTATTATTTATTATTATTTTAATAATTATATATTGTTAGTAGATAAATTCTATTTTAAAATTGAAACTGCAGAGCAAATTTGAAATGTGTCCTTGCTACCAAAAAGCAATTATTTTTACTGTGTATTATTTTATTTCAATCTGTAATAAGTATTGTTAATTCAGCTGTAAGATCAATGACATCAACTTGCTCAGGTTTTTGTCCACTTTACTTGATCTTTTGAGCAGATGCGGAATGCCCCACCTTGCTTCGCGACTGGTCAGGAAATATAACTTCACTCTCTGCACAATTTTTCTTGAGCTCTCTTTTCTTAGGCTTCAGAGGAGTGGAGAGTTAGTTATTTATTAACAATGTATTCAAAATCAAATAAGAAGGTTGCTTGTACAAGCAGTTCTATCGCATAGAGGTGAAAATTTCGTATATTAAAATGTTGCTCTCTACCTAAACTTGTAATAGTGTGTAGTAAAAGAGAGTAGGGACTCTGTAACTCAGGAAGATATGTACACTCATGTACATCATATTTGACTCGTCATACATGATTGAACTTGTGTATGCGAAGCAAAAAATATTATTTTTATTTGGGATCATTGATTTATGCAAAATTAGTTGAATTATGTGTTTATTTACACTAGAAAATCATTAGATCAAATAATTATAAGAGACCAAGAAGGGTTGCTCCTGTGTAAAATTTAGACTTCAAGAGATACTTGACTGTCCGGGAGCCACTGCATCCTAGTCATAGTTGCCAATGTTTCAGCCATTGCACTTCGTCATTCTTGAGAATGAAATAGACAGAGGTGGACCATGGATAGGTTTATAAGGAATTATCTGATTGATTATGAAGAATGAATTATCTGATTGATTTTGAAGGCAATATGTGATAAGATATTTCTATTTAAATTCGCTAATAGCTGATTGATTGTCTTTATTTAATGTTATTTGAATTTTCAAGATTCCCTTGGATCGTTCAGAATAGTCCAGTCGGTGGGTAATGGAAAAGTGGGGTTTCCTGGAGAAAAGGTCATAAAATCTTTTTCTTTGAATATGACACCCAGACACTAGTTAAAACTCCAAGTTTTCAACTTGCCAGACTGAGTGCTGTCTTCAAGAGGCCCGCAAAATCTGTATTTTTTTGGCTTGTTACGTTTTTTTCTTTACAGCTCTTTAACCTTATGTCCTGTAGAAAAATAATTCCAATCAATTTTAAGGAGGATAACATTTCCTAAAACTTTTGTATATAATTTTTTTTCGAAACCAATTACAAAGCAAACTACGAGCTATAGAGAAAAATTGAAACAAGTTAGAAAAAAACAAAGTTTTTCAGGCTTCTTGGAATTAGTGCAGGGTCTGGAAGGTTGAAAACTTTGGGTTTTAACTATTATCTGTGTCTATACAACATACTCAAAGCAAAAGTTTTTATGCCTTTTTTTCAGGTAAAATGGTATACCGAATGGCTAGAAGGTTAGTTACTTTATCGATACCAACAGTTGCATTAACTTATTCTGCGATCAATACAATCTCCATAATGTGTAAATTGGCAAATGAGTAACCTTGTGTTGTAACTAGTTTAAACTCTAATCCTCTCTCTATATAAAACTGTGAGGAAAAATGACTGATTATTCCATTTATAATAAACCATGGACTCGGAACCGTAAATGTGTGACTGTTGAATAAGGTATTATCTCCTAGTTGTGCATCACACAGATTTAAGACGAAAAGCATTGAAGTTCCTGGATTGTGACTTTATTTTGATAATTGAGTGCACATGCAAAACAGGCCACAACACATTACCATTATGTACATCTTAAAAATGATGTGCTCAAGAACCTTAAAACCCCTTTTTGTGTTTCTGTAAGAGACACAAGATGTTTTCTTCTCCACAATCTACAAATCAACTCCTCTTTTTTAATTTCTAATACATTTTTTTATGGTTCCACAACTCTACAGCATGGATTTCAAGAAATGCTTAAAGCTGTATTCAGCGTGAAGCTATATTCATTTCTAAAACAATGGCTTAAAAAGTTTTTTGGAGATCGCAATTTTTTCGTAAACAATTTTTGTCTTACTGTTACATTTGTTCAAGTTTTTGCACTTCTGGGCACTCTAGCTATTCAGTATTTCCTGTTTCATTCATCAGGGGAGGCTCTGCATTTTATGCTGCCCTAATGTTTATAATAGTTATTTATGTTCCAATGGTGCTATAAGGGTTCTAATGATCAAGTGGTGACAAACCACCCAAGAACTTTTTAATTCCCAGTTAATTGTTGCAGTTAAAAGTGCAGGAACATGTGGTAAACATATGAGGAATATTTGAGGGAACATCTTGGAGAATATTTGAGAGAATGTTTGGCACTTGTAATGAACAAGTGAGGAAACACGTAGGGGATCTTAAGGGGGACATGCAGAGATTTATGCCAGAACATATTCACATGCGCAATCATGCGGGATCATGTAAGTTTGCGCAAGATGATATGAACATGCTTAAGATCACGTGCAGTATCTTGTGTGTGATCATATGGTGAGCAGCATGGAGCATGTGGTCATCCATGAAATCGTAGGGAACATGTGAGGAAAATGTAAAAGAGCCTATGGTGATCATGCAAGAGAATGTGAGATGGACATGCATAGAAAATTGGTGAACATGTGAGGGAACATGCAAGAGAAATAAATCAGGGAGAATGCAGGAAAACGTGCGGATGTCAGATGAGGTGAAGTGAAAAATTAGGCTAAGATTTAGTACTTAAAGGGGTCTACCCTGTATCATGTTGCTCAGAACTGAGGAAAGACTAGAAATCTATGTAAATATGTGTTAATTGTGAAAACATACTCTATATGATTTCAGTGTAGGTATCCCTAATTTCGCAGCAATCTCACCATATATTAATGCATCAGAAAAGGATCCTGCACATCCAAAGCCGAAGCAGAAAGTGTGAAGAACTTGTGTTGCACTGTTTCAAGTCTAGAAATTTCTTTTAAAAAGCATGGTGGCCAAGCAACCGAAGAGTATTTGAGAATGAGTCTCACTAGCAAGAGATACAGGATACACAAAATCTTTGCACGGGTCTGGACATGCTCTTCTAATAAATCCAAGAGACTAATTGGCTATACACTGTATATGGTCCTCAAAAGACATTTCCAAATCAACCACAACACCAAGATCTTTGATGGTAGTAACTCTCTCCAGATGTAACGTGTTGAATTACATAATCACCCTCGATTGGTTACCTTGACCTAGAAAAGGTTAGTTTTACACTTATTAGAGTTTAAAGTAAGATTGTTGTCAGTACACTATTTGGCAAAATTATCTACCGACTCTTATAGCCTTATCTTGAGATAACTTAATGACTCTTAAACATGTTGAGATCATCAGCAAAAAGCAGGGGTTCCCGAGTACTTAACACTTGACTAACATCATTAATAGAAATATTAAATAGCAGCAGTTCGAAATGGGAACCTTGTGAATGTACAATCGGCTGAGATTTGGCTACAGTATTGATCTGTACATAGTTAGTCAAGTATTGTTCAAACCAATACTGTAAGAGCTCATAGAACCCAAAGCACTGAAGCTTTTGCAAGAGAACATGATCCCAGAGTCAAAAGCTTTACTTAAATCTGTGTAAATACTGTCAACGTGGAAACTGTCGTCCATTGCATTGAGAATAAACTGAGTATGATAAGCAAGATTACCTTCAATACCTCTCATGAAATCAAAATGAAAGAAATGGATGGATAAGATTGGTGAACCAGGGTGGCAGGCAAACCTGGAATCCTTGAAAACCAGGGGCAAATGGGAATTTGAAAAGCTCTGAGAATCTGGAACGTGGAATTTGATTTGAAAATCGGGATTTTGCAATATTTTCTGATATATCGCAAACTTTTAGCACAAATTCACTAACGCCATCGCGTTCAGCAATGTGCGACATTCAACTCTGTATACAATGGTGAGATCGAAATATTATATAAAGATTAAAATCGGAAGTATATATATAAAAACTTACATAAATGTATGCTTCAGGTTTTCTAAATCCTTGACTCACTGGTCACGTGAGTTCAAACGCTGCCGTGTGTGGAGGTGCAAGTGGGTAGAGTAGGTAACATCATAAAGCTCTATGGTGTGTGTAGGACGTGCACGGACAAGATATTCATGGTACAAACGTCTCACTGGGAATTCAGTCGAGGGGGGTGGGAGGGAGAGGTGGAGAGTGAGACAAAAATAACAATATCTAGGATTCACTGTTCGTGAAATTTGACTACATAATGTGTTAAAGAAATTATTTACTACATATTAGAACAAGATTTATCCACTTTTTCTGTATCAGGGCAACACAATATGGGTATTTCTGTCTTAAAATCACCATTTGTTTGGTGCAGCATTACATAACATTCTCTTTACTATGAATATATACGTATATGAGAAAGTAACTAGTGGTGCTACAGAATGACACATACTTTCTTGTTCTAGTTTTCTAATTTCTTTGGTCTGGGCCAGTTTTATACAATCTTGCCCCATGCTCTTGCCAGCTACCATCAATCTCCGCCCAAAGTACATTTTACTCTTTACTCAAGAGTACTTTCATCAAAATTTAAAAAATTTTTTTTTGTTTCCTAATGGCGGATATGAAATATTAGTTAAAGAATATTAAAAAAGAGTAAAATCTCGTACTATAAGGAAATTTTAATTGAAAACTTTGGAGTCATTTTTAAGAAAAGAGTTTAAGCATTAAATTTGAGAGTTGTTTTTAAAGAAATCTTTTGAATTTTCGAAAAACTTCATTTTTTAATCATTCGAAAAATCTCCACTCACAAACGCAATAATGTATAGAAATCACTGGAAATATACATAATAAAGGCGTGAGTCATGTTTTAAAAGCATCACATTTGTGTAATTTAAAGAAGAACAACAAAAGAATACAGCAAAATGACTTTCATGTCATCTTAAACTGCAGTTAGCACTATCCGTGCGAAAACTGAAGAAAAAATTTGAAGTAATTTTCGAGAAAATGGCATTTGAACCATTTTCTGAAGATGTGGAATGTTGTGCTAATTTTCAGAGCAAACTTTTGAGTTTTCGAGAAACTTTATATGATATTTAAAGCAATTTTACTTGTAAATGCAATGATGTAAAGAAATTGTCGTTAATGCAAATAGTATCGATGCTAGAGAGAAGTCAAAAAATGTAATTTTTGTAATTATGAAAAAACATTAGAATAGAGCAATATGGTATTTCTGTCATCTCATAGAGAACATTTAGCACTATCCCTACCAAAAGTTGAAAGAAAAAAATTTGGAACTGTTTTGTAATTTTTTAAAATTACAAATATTGCACGCATTATTGCACTTAAACTACTAAAATTTTCAAGAAAATGTACATTAACTCAATAAAATAACTAATTATGGACAACAAATTTCATTTGAAGGAAAAATCTCTATCTTCAATTTTGTAGTAGGAAGTTGCCGAAAAAAATTCAAACTTTTGTACTTATCGAAAATTCCAAATTAACAGTGAAAATCATAACCTATGCTACCATTATAAGAGTATTTTACTATATTCTTGCAAGAAAGGGTATAGTTGAATAAGGCCATAAAAGTGCTTCCAAACCAAATCAATAATCGCGATGCCCATATGAAAGAGAATATAAAATGAAATTCACCAAAAATCAGCCTCCTAGGGCAATCTGTTGCAGAGATACAATTAGTAAGGTATTTTATGTGTTTTATTTCTCAGCATCTATCAGCATCTATGTATCAGGCTGAAAAAAAATTGCAGAGACAGGGAAACTTAGTTCAGTTTGAAGGTATTTTTGTCAACAGATTTTGACCACAAATTGATATAAAAAAAAAAAAAAAAAAGGTCTTGAAGCTCATTTGTGACATGATAACGTTGGAGTACTGTCTCAATTTTTTCCCCTAAAATGGGTCTTATAACATTCTATAACCCATATTTCTTTCAGATATTACTGTGTTGAACCTGAACCAACAATTAGTTTTAGTGCTGTATACATTTGATATATAATTTGATAAAAATAATTGATATAATTTCAATGTCACACTGATCCCTGGAGTGCCGTAAGAGGTCAGCCAAGCCCAGAAGTGCAGCAGAAAAAAAGGAAATTAATTTGCATGTACAAATGTTTGTGCAGCATCTGAAGTTGTGTTGTAAATATGCCCCTAATATAAAGATCTTGTACATTTGGAATTTTTGATCAGAATCAACGTAATTAAAATAGATGATTAAATGTTCTCTATTCATATAAACTGTGTTAAATGTAGAAAAACGAAATCCCTGTAATGAAATTATCCATAACTATCTTAACTTAATTTAAATTAATGTGAAAACTATTATGATTCTAAATACTATTACTAAACTTTTTAAAGTTGTTGTATTAAATTATTTCTTAAATTTCAAAAATTTTGTTGAAAATGGAAATCTAAAATTGTATTAAGCGTTCTTCCCCCCCCCCCCCCTGTGCAATTAATCGAAAGAACATTTGCACTTTTAGTAATTTTGAAAATGGCATATGGTCGTCTGAAAATCTACAGTTATCCTCTAAATTCGTTAGGGCTGTTTAGTCATGTTGACAGCGGAACGTTCATTTTCAAAAAATATTCATATTTTTTTTGTTAAAAATAATGTTGTTCATGGTAGAGTCAATAATTTTTGAAAAACGATCTAAGGAATACGCTACCTCAAGCCCTGCTTTGAGATCAGTCCAAAGATCGACTCTCTGACTGAAAAAATAGTTTCCTGAACATTTCAAGCAGAGCCTGAATATCAATAACATGTTTCATTGAAAAATAAAAACAAGTCTGAATTTTCTTTGAAGCTCATTTTTGTACCAAATTCTACACTCTAGTACTCTGTCACGAGAGAAAAGTGCGTGAGTAGCATAGTTTGAAGTATGAACAGAAAAAATGTGATGTAATGTGCAAAACAGAACCTGGAAAATTTATACTCTGAAACCTGGAAAACCGGGAAAAAATCTTGAATTTTAAAAAGCCAGATCGCTGGTCACTGGTTGTCAACTTATTGACTATTACGGACTATCAGCTTGGGGATAACATTCAGCATTGTGATTGGGCTGCCCTTGGAAATGGACCCTCTGTCACCAGATTTGAAAATAGTAATAATGTATGCAGGCTTCCACTCTGGTGGAAAGAGACAAGTTATCAAATACATTTTTGAAAACTTGAGATAATTAATTTCGAATTTTTTAACAGAATCATAGGGGTCCCATTAGGGCCTTGTTTACCATCAGATTTTAATTGTTCAATCTCCCGCAGAATATCAGTAACTACAGTCTCTATGGAATTCAAAACATAATGTGATAGGTGTTAAAGATCAGTCCTAGAAGAGCCAACTCGTTGAATATAAAAATTTGAAAAATAATTGGCAAATCCTTCAGGTATCAACTGTGAACCATCAAGAACCTGCAAGCCCAAGTTCATTGAGTTCGGTAGACCTATGTATTTCTTTTTGGAATTAATGTGCTTCCAAAAGTTTCCTTATCTCTTGATATACGAATCAATGGCTTTTGTCAAAAATTACTTAAAGGCAGGAATATATTTTCAGCAAGTTCATATGTCTGTGCATGGTGGCCTCACCATTTTGATGTTGCCATTTTGCTATGTCAATTCGTAAAATAACAAAATATTGTTACATAAATGTATACAAATTGACATATTTTCTATTCCTTTATATGCAATTTATAATGTTAATTATTGTCAATTGTTATGTACTTAATAAATTAATTTTAACACATTATCCCCCAAAGGATATAACAAATTGTTCAACTTTTGGTATACTCCCCTGGTACACTAAACATCATAAAAAAGGCTCTAGCACCCCGATGTACTATTCTTTTATTTATTCATTTACTGCAATTTTTGATTTACGTTTTAATATAAATAACAGGAAAACAGTGAAAGTAAATTAAAAAAAAAAAAAATTTTTTTTGGCCCTTTGCCTAGGCCATGGTGCATTGCACTGGTGCCGGTTCTGTTCGAGTCGATCTGATTGATGTTGACACCTTGAATTTGAAAGCTATGTTTTCATTTTTGGGGATACTTTACATTGAAGTCCCACATGGAAGTTTTCAAATTTTTCTCATAAATGACTCAAAAATTTTGGATTTAACTTTGCCCTCAGATAGTGTAAAGGAAAAAAGCACAGGTCACAGTTTCATTGAAATATCAGTATTTCTGAAAATTGCAATAATTAAAATTTTTTTTTCACTATCTCCCTACAACTGCATTAACGAATACAAATTTTTCCTCTGAATAAAATCTGTTCTTCAAAATGATATCTTTAAATGAAGACATTAACTTTTTATCAAAATTTGAATAGTTTTTGCATAATTTTGTATGAAATATGGGCAATAATAAAAAATTTGAAAAACAAGATTTTTTCAAAAATGTCTCCAAATTGTTTCTTTGAACGTTTTGTGCAAATAGTGCCACATTCGCTGAATAATAAGACATAAATGTCTGTTTGTCATAATGTCATTTTGATGTAAACACAAATGTAATTTTCTTCACATACAACTCAGGTTAACATTATGGGCGTTTTTTTACATTATTGTATTTGCAATACAAGGGCTTCAAATAATTTCTTAAGATGTTTCCTGAAAACTCAATGTTTTCTGTCAAAATGAGACATTTTGTCAAAAATGTCTGCAAATATTTTAATGAAAATATGCATATGGGAATTTTGTTCTACTCTTCTGTTTGATTCTTAAAGACCTATTTCAATTCTGTTATTAGGGAACAAAAATTGAGAAAATATGAAAAAATGTCTCAAAGGAAAAATTGAGAAAATCTGAAAAGCTAGCCTAGAGAAGAGAGATTAGAAAACTAACTAGTGTGAGAAACGGTGTGCCATTCTTTAGCACCACTAGTTGTTTTATATATTTTTACATATTTTAGTTACTACTTCATATTTTGTTACATTTTAATATGTTTATACAGGAGAACAGAACATTTATGCAAGTTTGCAATATATGCAACTGGAATCAACTTTCTTACAAAGAAATGTAATGCTACTGCGCATCTTATCACCTCCAAACCTATGCCAAGTATTGTGAATCTCCCCCACCCCTACTCCTCTTCATAGAAACTGTATACTTGGCATCATGGATGACTAGATGTTTGTGAAGTAGAAGTAATATCAACTATGTTCTTGCTGATGCTTCATAGAGCCCATGCGTATTGCCCATATATTGAAAACTAGCGAAAATAAAAAAAATGACCATTATTCTATTGTGATGTTGGATTGGAGGTGGCATGTATCCTTTGACTCCCTCTGGAATCGATCTCTGTCTTCTTGGTACTACTATTCACTTGAGAACCAGCTCCTCGTAAACAACATTGTTTATACAATTCTGTTGAGGTAGAACATTCTTTCAGCCACTCCCGATTCATTTTAGGGCTTGAATGGACATATTCTGTGCTTTGAAAACGCTTGTGTTGAGGAATTTTAAACACTACAATGAAGTTGGAGGTCCTGACAATTTGTCAAAGCTCCTGAATATGTATTTTATTTGACCCACTGCACTGCCCCTAGTGTAAGGTTTCCACCAAATAACTTTTCAGAATTATGTTGCCTGATATTAATTAAAAATGTGTTTGGAAGTGTGATTAGTAGAGCCTGGACATTGTCCTAAATACCTATTTTGTTTCTTTGAATCCAAATTTAGGCACCTTTTATTATTATTCATTTTTATACATGAGATTGCTTCTGCGTGGGTTTTATAGTGCCTAAAAATGTCTATTTATGGGATAATTTGACTATTTTAGCTTTCACAGCCTATTGGTGCCTATATTGAACTTTCTGTGTTTTCTCACTGTTGAGTGCTCTTGCGCATGACTTAGTGAGAGGCCCTTACATCTGAACGGACGCGAATATGACACTGTGCCGTATATTCTTTATCTATTTCACTGAATTTTGCTAGGGTGATCAGGCAAATGAGTTACTTTCATTACCTGTGAGTTATCTTATCTGTTCCTTACCAAGAACACAGCACTGCAACAATGGTAGACTCTGGGTAGAATTGCAGCGGAGGTGGAGATTTGTTCAGCAGTAATTTTTGCTGTAATTTAATCAGTCTTGCCAGTCTGATTCAGGCCAGTTCAGTTTGTTTAGTGATCCTGTTCAGTGTGCTTGCTCTAATGCCGAAAGAAAAGTCATCCAGAAGTGCATTGCTGAAAGAGTAGATTCTTGGAGAATTTTGCGACTGGCAGAAAAGTAATTTTTTGCCACTGTTGTGAAAAAGTTGTCAATTGTAAAAAAAAGTATATCTTGCAACATAACAGCATGGCAACTTGTACCAAAAAATGCAGGTAAATAAGAAAAACTATTGAATCTTTTCTTCAACAAGTGCAACTAGAAGATGAAGGCAAGAAAGAATTCAACAGTGATTTGTGCCATGCGGTGATTGAAGCTAATATCTCATTTTGTAAACTTGAAAATCCAACGTTTAACCAGTTCTTGACACTAAACATAAAATTCCCAATAAATCATTTCTTCATAAATATTATTTAACTCCACAATATGAAATAACAATTAACGAAATTTGAAACGATATTCGAGGCAGATTGCCAATGCTGTTGTGGGGAAACTAGACTGCCATGGTCCAAGTAAACCACATTTAATTTTGACTAAAGTATTAGCTGCTACTAACAACTCTACAATTGCTTGCATAGTAGGAGATGCTATATGTATCCTCTTCCCTGACGAACATAATGGCGGATGAAAAAGTTTTGCTCTTTCTGACTGATGCAGCAGTGTATATGCTCAAATCTGCCCTAAGTTTGAAAGTTTATATCCAAATATGATACACACAAATTGTGCACCTCATGTCCTGCATTGTTTGGCAGAAGAAGTTCGTCGGCATTTCCACAATGTAAACCATTTAATTCTACAGAGAAAAAAGTATTTCTGAAAGCTCCGATTGGAGTCGTAGCGTTTAAGACAGCTTTTTCTAACACTCCATTACCACCACAACTCGTGTTGACAAGATGGGGTTCCTAGCTTGAAGCTGCTATGTACTACATGGATAACTTCAAAGAGATATCACAGATTATAGGAGATTTTAACGACGACGCAGCAGTTGCCATTAAGGCAGGCAAGGAAGTGTTTTTGTCCCCAAATATCAAGAACCACCTTGCCTACATCAAACAAAGTGGATGGAGAAGTAGGTAAAGCGGTCGAGTTAAAATTTACCAGTGTATGTAATCGCAATCCAGGCTGGGAAATATGTCTAAAATAGCTTCCATTCATTTGGGAAACCTGAAGAAATCTGTCTGCAACCAAAACATATTGCATCAATGAAATATGCCCCTGCAGCTTAATGTGAGGTGGAGAGAACATTCTCCTGTTATTAAGTAATTTTGAATGAAAGGACTTTGTTCACTATTGAAAACTTGGGAAAAATTTTAATTGTGCACTCTGAACTATGAATAAAATTAATTTTATAATCCTTTTAATAAGAGAAAGTGATGTATTTGTTTAAATTCTAATATTAAATCTTTTAGTGTGCTTATTTACGGGGTTTTCTTTCTATCTTCAACAAAAATGCCCGTTTCCCTGCTTATTTCTATTTTTTTTTTGTGTCTATTTCCAACTTTTTAGATGCCTAATAGTAAAATTGACTTAGTAATTTTTTCACTATTCAAATGAAATTCTTACCAAATGTTATATTCTTATCTAAACGCATTGCGAGCAACAATAAGGTTCTCTTGAATTTGCAGAAGAACATTTCAAACTAATTTTAGTAAACTATCGATTGCATTGTGATGGTTCCTTTCTACATTACCAAATTATTAATGTAGATTGTTGCTGCCGACTGGAACAACACATTCTCTGATGAGAGTTAATGCTATTATATATGTAAACCATCATAGCCTTTGATTGTATTTTTCCAGAAACTACACACTAATGGAGGTTGACCCTGGTAGCTGAGAAAGCTAGGCGTTTAGTGATGATCTCAGACTAAGGGGTTATGGTTTTGAAACCCTGATTAGGCATTGTTGTATACCCATGTGTGTAGAATGGTTGGCTTTCCCATTCACAATGATACCTTATGAACTGTAGTCATTCAGTTGGCCTTGGTTGGGAGCCATAAAAGCTTGCATGTGAGGCAAACTGTTGCACATGCTTGACATCATTCCCTCTAGCTCGGTGGGTCAGGCGCAACTGCTATGTGTCTCTTGTTAACCCTTATCCTTCACTAACAAACATACCCTCTTCCACAACTAACTAGGATAGCTGAGATGGGGCAAAGGGGTACCTCCAAAAGCATCCTGATGGAGATGGAGGATTCAGGGAAGACTGGTTGTTCCTTTCTCCATTTTCTATTTCACTTCTTACTTTTATCAACCTCTTATTTCTTCACTGGCCTTCCCTGAATGCTGAATCCCCATCTGTGTGTTTGCCATGTCTATCGACCCATGTTGAAGGGAATGGGTGCCCTGGCTGTTGAGGGATCTATTAGTTTCTTGTTTTTACCCCGGTACTTCACTTCATCCATAGTTTGTAGGAGTAGATTGTTTGATATTTAGGGTAACTATTTATGAAACACACAGAAAACCTTTCCCATGTTTCATATCTGTGGCTAAAAATATTTGCAAAATTTGGAAATTATGATATACTGAATTCAGATTGATACTTGTTATGTTGCCTGCATTCTCTTCCTAATAACACAATTTGGGCTGCATTAAAAAAAGATTGGAGACCTCTGCTGTAGGCCATGGTCTTAAATGTTAGACCATTTCTTTGTTGATTTATCTTGCCAATAGTTCTCAAGAAAGGTCAGAGTAATCATGCTTCCTATAGACGAGTTACCATGCTCTTGCCATGACCTCTTCAATTTACTGTTTGATTGTAGGTACTGATTGCAGCCAATTTTTTGTATTATCATTCTGTGGTCAAAATTGGTCTTATCTAATAGGATTTATTACTGATTAATAATGATGTAATATTTTTTTCAGTTATGTGCCACTAAGGAAGCTCGTGAATTTATAAGAAAATGCAATTCTTATATCATTCTACGAGAATTTCATAAATGGGAGCAAGATCGAAAAGTTCTATTGGCCTGTGAAAATGTAATTGACATCTTAATTCGGTAAGTAAAATTTTAGCTTCTGTGAAATTATTTAGATGAGAATATGAAACCCCAATTTTCATTGTTTATTTTTTATTTACTTAATATTACCCTGGGCTCATGAAATTACAATGTACGGTCTATAAGGTATTGGTTATTAAGATACTAGATTCTGATGAGTTTCGTAGTGTTGGGGTGGATGGTTGAGACAGATGGAATGTGAACTGATTCAATCTCTGCTAGAGGAGATGTGTTCTGTTGTGAATTTGTACATGCACAACCCATTCTTTTGTGCATGTTGGGTTGTGGTGAATTTGCATTCTTTTGTTAGAATGTATGTGGTTCTAATATAAAACCCGAACATCCAGGTTGAAAATTGTTGTTTATACCCTACAATCAATAGGCTAGAAGCTTCACAAGCAAGTTAATACAAATAACAATAGATAAATACAAAATCCAGTTTCCCTCCACTCCTCAGAGGTATAAATGTATATATCTTAAACTAGCCTAGGTTCTTGCTCTCAAGACTGTGGATCCAGGGTCAACAAAACGCAAAATCCTCAACTACACACGTGCAAGACAATGGACAAAATGCCTAAGCCCAAGGAACAAAATGTTCAGTCCATGACCTGGCTGTTGAGTTGATACATGCCTTAAATCTTGTTTGTGGAGGCTGGTGATCACTATTCTACAAATTTTAATACAATATTATGTTCATGTTGCAAATGAGATGCAACAAATGAAAATGTATTTACTCCAAGACTAAATATAATGCTTTTTGAAGAAATTGAGAAACATAATAGTATTTTTGTTAATTTTTGGGTGTCTGGAATGGATTAATGGGATTCACACGGCATCTTTGATGTTTTCTTGGGGTTTGGTTTTTGATTATTTGTTTCGGTTTTTGTCAAACTTTTGTGAATCCATTTACAGTGGTGGTAAAGTTGTAAGAGATAGGGATTACAAGAAGACCAGTTGATAAGAGCCTTCCTTTCACACCACACTTAGTGTGAGAATTGGAGATATTACATCAGAACCATTTCCGTTCCATAATGGTGTTTCTCAGATCTCTGTTCTTGGACCTGGTCTGTTTGTACCAAATACTACCAACCTTTGCCATTTTTTTTAGTGGCAATGGGGGCTTCTTTGCAAACTTTAGCAAAGTGTTTGGGGACTCTGTGACACTAGATCTACAGAATGATCTGAATAACTGTTTGTTTTCTGTTTTCTCATTGGTCAGCAGACTGATAACTTCATGAAAACCATGAAAGGGGTAGTGTGTTGCACTTGAAATAAGAGACAATACATATTGCAAAATGCAACTCTTCCAGTAAGTATAAGCACCAAATTCCAATAAGTATAATTGCAGCAAGATGACCGAATCATTACAACTGACTTAAAGGGGAATAAGCACATTATGGAAACAGCCAGGAAAGCAAATAAGATTCTGTACCTAATATGCAAGACCTTCAGAAATATCTTCCCTAAGATGTTGGATTAACTTTGGACTTATGTCTGATCAATACTGAAATACTGTCTTGTCCTAGGGTCCCCCTGCTTAATAACATCCTTGAAAAGGTCCAGAAGAAATCATCAAAGATACCAAGGCAACTAAGAACTATGAAGCGACTTGGGTCACTTGATATCGTGACTATCAGAAAGAAGGCAAAGAGGTTATATAATTGAGGTGACATTTAAGATACATACTAACAGGACATACAGATTGAAACAACTCCCATAATTGTTCAACTTGAACGCAAGCCACCTCCTGAGGGGACATCCCTTACAAAAACCATACTATGCAAAAGGATGGTGGTAACTGGAATTCTTTACCTGAAGAATTGGAGGAACTACACATCCTAAAGGGAAAATTGGATATTCATCTTGTGATTTCTGTCTTGGCACAGGCTTGCTTAATGGGAAATATGTCTGACGGCAGAATCCATATTCTGGCCCACATGTAATGCTGAAATGTGACAGAACAAGCAAAACTCCATACTTCCCAGACTACCAGATAGACTACGGACTATCCAGAGAGAGTTGGTCATATACACAGATGTACAGAGGTGGGATTTCGGATCTTTTATTGACGGGACAAAGGGGCCCCCAGCATACGATAGTAAAAAATCCCCTGCATCGAATGACATATGAGTAGTTACACTTTAACTCTAATATAAAAATAGATTTTTGAAAGGTTCCTTTGCCCCCGACCCAACACCTACACCCCTCTACAGCTAGAAACTAGTTTTTTTTTAAATTTTAATTAATTCGTCACCTTTACACTATTTTATCTGCTTGAAAAACTATGAAAAATAAGAAAATAATTTATACTATAAGAAACAACATTTTAACTTTTTTGTATGCATACGTAATTGCAGAGTAATATACGTAGTATAGAGAAATTTATGTAATGCTGTGGAAAATAGATTTCGAGAATTCATTGGAAATACACTTTTGGGGCCCCCTGATACCAAAATAGTGTTTTTTAAAACGTCCGTCCATCCAACTGCCTGCCTTTCCATTTGTGAAAACCACTAGTACCCTCAACCATAGTAGAATTTTTTCCTAAATGGGTATTCCCAGGTCTATCTGGCTCCACTGGAGGTGCTGCGATTTTGAGAAACTTTCTTCAAAATTTGGGGGTACTTTACATGCCCCCAGACATTTTCAAAATTTTCTCAAAAACGGCTCCAAATGTTTTCTTTGAATTTCTTGTTAACACGGAGAAAAATGCACTTATAAAAGTGGAATATATCCTATTTTCACGTCTATGAATTTCACTTTAACTCTGAATTTTTGCAAATTGCAAATATTTGAATTCTCCCTTCATCTACAAAATTGGAGGTTTTCCCTTCAATTGAAATTTGTTGTCTATAATTAGTTATTTCTTTAAGATCATGTACATTTTTTGAAAATTTAATAGTTTTCTCGCAGTATGGCATGCAATATTTGCAATTTTTACAAATTTCAAAAACAAGATTGTCTCAAAACTGCTCCAAATTTTTTCTTTACCTTTTGGTAAGGATTGTGCTAAAATAAGATCAAATATACGCCGTATTGCACTATTCTTTTCTTTTTTCAAAAATTACAAAACTAATTTTTTTAATTGTCTCACTTCTCTCATTTACATTAGCTGCAATTTGTTCACATTATTGTATTTATGAATACATATGCTCAAAATTCCGCATTTTTTCAAAAATAGCTTCAAATTTGTTCTTCAAACCTTAGCAACGGGTTGTGCTAATTGCACTGTTTAAAATTATATAAAATTCATTTTGTTTTTTCAAAATTTACACTTTTTTTTTAATATCTCTCATGCCATTAATATACAAATTTCCAGTGATTTGTAAACACTATTACATTTGTGAGTTAAAGTTCTTCAAATGAATTTCAATAAACTTTTTCGAAAACTCAAAACTTCTCTGAAAAAGTGTTTCAAATTTTGCATTTACAGTAATGTTTAAAGGCCTTTTTTTACAAATGGCTCCAAATTTTTCAGTGGCAATTGCCATTTATGAGGAGGATTTACTCTTCTTTACTATTCTTAAAGTAATATTTCGGTTTTACTATAAGGAAACCGAAAAATTGAGGGGGGGGGGGGAAAATTCTTTGGGCATCGAAAGATGGCAGCTGGTAAGAGGATGGGGCAAGACTGTGAAGCCAGTTCATACCAAAGAAATGAGAAAACTTCACTATGATAAAGTTTGTACCACTTACACGATAGAGAGAAAGTTATTTAATGCTGTGCGAAAAAACTATGAATTTTCGGCAGATAAATTCTTATTGCTGAGCCCTGATAATGAAAAAGTAGATAAATTCAATTGCTAAATTTAGAAACAAAATTCTCTAACAAGTGGTGCAGCCTGAATCAATGTTCTGTGGGTCCTTGATACCGGAAATTCGATTGATGGCAAAACTTCTTTCTGTCTGGTGTATGTGAACAATACTAGCGCCTAAACCATGTGCAGGATTTTTCCCATATTGAAGAAACCCCTGCCAATCTGGCCTGAGTTGAAGCTCTGCATTTTGAAAAATATTATTAATTTTGGGGGTACTTTACATGAAGTGCCAGGGACATTTTCAAATATTTCTCAAAAATGGCTCCAAATCTTTTCTTTAAATTTCATGTAAGAATAGAGTGAAATACAAAAATAAAGGTGGCGTAGGTCCAATTTTCACTGTTAAACACTGAATTTTCGATAATTGCAAAATTTGCAATTGATGTTTTTTTCAGCAACTTCCTTTGTTCACATTATTGCATTTATGGGTAAATGAGCTTTAAATTATGTCATATAAATGTTCTCAAAAACTCAAAACTTTACTGTTCAGCGAGCTCAAAATACTGAATTTTTAGAAACGCTAAAATACTATTTTCTCAAAAAACGACTCCTAATTTTTTCTTCAAACTTTTCTTATGGATAATGTAATTACATTGTTTAAGATGACATAAAATTTCATGTCCTGTTGCTGTACTCTTTTGTTTTTTCAAAAATTACTCAAATGCATTTTTTTAAAATATCATTCAAAACTTTAATAAGCATATTTCCAGCAATTTGTATTATTGCATAAGCAATAATACAAATTGCAGCATATATATTATTGCATTTGTGAGTGGTAGAGCTACAAATGACTTCTAATGAAGGTTTTCAAAAAAAGATGTCTGTGAAAAAGTTTCAAATTTTGCATTCACAGTAATACTTAAACACCCTTTTCTTAAAAATTGCTCCAAATTTTTTAACAAAAATTTCCTTCTTGGACGAGATTTTACTCTTCTTTAATATTCTTAAAGTAATATTTCAGTTCTACAAATAGGAAACAAAAAAATTGAGAAAAGTTTGAAAAAATTAACTTTTAGTTGGCAACTGGCAACTTTGATAGTTGATAGTCGGCAAGAGGATAGGGCAAGATTGTAAAGCTTGCCCAGATCAAAGAAATTAGAAAACTAACTTGTACGAGAAGTCTGTGCCATTCCGTAGCACAAGTTTCAGTTGCTGAGCTGTAGTTAAAAAAATAAAAACAATTTTTTACTATTTTCCAGTCTTTAAGTCACATGGACCATTGACTTTAAATACACTTTGAAAATTGCTTCAAGATTTCTGTGCATTTATTTTAGTATTTATTATAAATTTGTAATAAAAATTCCTTTGTTTTCCAAAGCACTGAAATTTTTTTGTTATAATATTAATACACATTAATTAACATATTATATTTTCTACCGGGCCGTGCTATGCCAGGCTGAGCGAGGACTAGGGAGCTCGAGGATCAAGAAAAAGTGCGAGCATAGTAGTATAAACGTAGTTTATACTACTCATCCTGGGAAGAAATTTCTCCTTCGGCAGTTTTCCTTCCAAACCACGTATGGCGGCCACTTATGCCCGTCGGCCATTATCGCCAGCACAACGGTGCTGCGTTGCTTCTCTGCTCCCGTAGTTCTTATGGGAACACTTCTCTCGCCCACCCGTAGCTCGCTTGAAATTCGGTATCGCGAATACCGAGTTTACTTGCGATTTTACTACCCTTGAGCTGCAGCATTTGTCGGAAAACGGTAAAACTGTTGCACCAGTTTTCCCGAACGTGTTCCAACAATTTTCAAATCTTGGATATTTACATTTCTCTGCTCGAAAGGCACATTTTTTGCGATTGGTATTTTCCAACGCGGTTTTGTCTTGAATCCACCACCTCACTTTTCATCAACGTCGAACAGCTCTGCAGCTTATTTTGAACTATCTGCAGCTCAGTTTGAAAGCTGAGTTCACTTGAATGAATAGAAGTAGCCTCGATTAAATCAGTAACATATCCAACAGCCTAAGCTGTTCACGTGATCTAGTTTTGGTAACATTTTTGTATGTCATTTTTCTTTGCTTTTTAGTGCATTTTAGAAACCGTTTATAAGTATTTTTATTGATAATTTTTGGTGATGTTTTAGGTCATCAAAGTCTGACCCCTATTCATAATATATGGATTGACATTTAATTTTGTGTAATATCATTGTCCAAGAAATGTGTATGAATCCATTATAGTAATTATTGGAAAATAAAATTCAAAATAGCCCTTAAAGAACTGAAAGAATTTACACTACCTTTACAATTGTAGATGAGATGGTACAAAATTTGTTTTAAGTACTTTGAGAATTGCTACCCAGTAATATTATTTTATTTAGGGTGGGTTATTTTTGTGGTTTACCTCAATTAATTTATGCACTTTTTTTTAACTGTTTCCAGGACGGAGGATGAAATTGGTCAGGATAACCTGCAAGATGTTGATGTGCCTGATGATCTCTGTAATAAATTTCATAAAATGGATGAGGATTTTCTAAGGGACTAATCCATTGCTGACAATTTGAAGATTTATTTTCTGTTTATGTCTGATTCTTTACCTTCCTTTTGAATGTGTTGATCTTAAGTGCAAGTTTTTGTTTTTTATCACTTGTGGAGGAGTCTGATTTGTGAAGTTTTGTTGCAAGTTGGTAAACTATCATGTTGAAGTTGTTGCTATTCTAATTTTCACTTGCTTAGAGCAAAATCTAATTGCTTTGCTACATGAAGTCAATTGTGATGAAATGCAGAACAGATATCCTAATGAAAATTAAATTACAATTAACTTGATTGTTGATACAAAGTTAATTCCGTAATGTTAATTTAAAAAAATACGTAGGGCATTATCAATATTAATGTGAAAAGATTTAATGTCGCCTTTTTATTCAAGGTGAAAGGATTGACATGTATAGTAATCATCATTTGAGGTGTTAATTGAGAAGTATGACAGATTTGCTAATAAATAATAATGGTGTCAGAGAAAAATGATAGTTTCCTATCATCCTGAATCTTTTAATTAAAGTGAAATGAATAAAGAATTGTAAAAACTGTGCCAACAAAGAAACTGTCAAGTTTTGCGTTGAGAGGCATTAAAAGTTAAGTAAGCAAGTAATGTTTCCAGGACACATTCTGAAGACTGTTTCTTATTGAAAAGATGTTTTTAATAAATTATTATTAATTGAAGTGGTGTATTCAAAAAGTCATATTTTATTTTAAAATAATGGTTAAACATTGTTTATTTTAGATGAATGAAAATTTTAAAAATCAATTGTTAATGCTTCAAAATTTGATAATAAATATGAATTATGTTTGTTTTTTTCATGGAAAGCTTAGCAATTTATTAAAAATATTTCAGTATTTATTGTTTGCATTCCAGTCTTACAGTTCCTTTTCAGCAAGAACAGGGATTACTTGAAATGTAATCTCTCCACTTACTTTCCAGGGCGGTCATAATGAGGAGACACAAAGCAAACTTAAAAATGGCAAAGAATTGTCATGAAAGTTTAATTGTATGGAGAAAGGATTCTCTTGTATGTAACGTTAGATTTGTTTTCTGTTTCCTATTGTACGTTGTTTTGAAAGTGTTGACTACTTTTGGATTTTTTCTCAGTAAAGTTGATTGTGATAATATAATGGTTTATGAAAATAATTTGATACAATACATTGATCAAATATAATGTATCAAAATAAATCAATTTCCTTGTTTATACAACAGTTTACACATTACCTTTTAAGGAAGAATTGTGGGATTTGGCCATTGATGGTATTGATACCACCAGAATATTTCCTGAATAGGAATGTATTGTTATTTTCATGGTCATTTGGTATTAAAAAGGAAAAGAACACATTCTATTTACATGTTTACTTCATTATTAGATCCTTCTCTAATCCAACAAGCATTGTCAGTCCAATACTTACCCATTTGTAGGTTCTTCAGAACTCTAGCCCCTGTGGAGATTTGAAAATGTGGGGCCCAATATTTTATGACAAGTGTGCAACATTTTTGTTTTTGTATTTGTTGGTTGAGTGTATTTCAATTTTAGTTAAAGACATCTTTCTACAGTCTATTGTAATGCAGCCAAAACTGCTAACAATGGTTTTAACATTCCTGCAGGTGTGCTGTTATCAAAAATATACTTGTATTGTGTAATAATTATTATCAAAGAAATAATTTGCTATTGCAATGTTACTTTTTCCCCCTCCATTATTATTCAATTACTTGACTTTAGTTAAAATTGTGCAAGTGAGTTGGAGAGTTTTTCTTATGGGCTGTTTGAGTTATTACTGGTGTTCATTATTCTCTCCATTTCAAATTTATAATGCAACGATGTAAAATGCTTTTTAATTGACAAATTGTTCAAATTAGCATTTATGGAAGAGTGGAATTAGAGAACTTGAGATAAATTACTTTGAGAATTGTAATTAATCAGTTTAGATGTCAATGTCTGTATTTAACTTTTTCTTGTGTGAAACTAGTGGTGCTTAAACTGCATGTACTTTCTCACAATTAGTAATGGAAATTAATTAGTTTCAAGCGGAAATTAATTAGTTTCAGGCAATACATTTTTTTGTTCAAAACTTTAAATGAAAATATATTTCTGGCATTGAATTCATTGTATAAGGTAAGCAGTGTATTCACGAACATATGGGATGAGTTTTTAGCCTTACAATATTCTGCCTCAGCAGTATGCGAGAAAGTAAAAAAATTAAAAGTTAATAAATAATACAATTCAGGACGAACACAATGAGATTTAACGCAATGGAGGTCACTTTGTGAAGACAGGTGAGTATTTTTTGAGTAGTGAATGGCGTATTTAACATGAAAATAGGCAAATGATTTAATAACCATTGGGATTTGATTTAATTTATTTTGTCAATGAACAGTAAAAAAAAGTATGTGACATATGAGGGAGAAGTAAAATTTGCCCACGTTTTCTTGAGCTCTGAAATTCCTTCCTCACCTTTTAACCTTAAATAATTGAATAATGAATAACTAACCAAGATACCAACAAAGCATGGCTATTAAATTTTAAAATAGTCATTTCCGCTCCCCAGCTACAGAAAATTGTTTGCATTAGTAAACGAACTACAGAATTGAGATGTTAGTATTTATAAGAAAATAGTAACCCGTATCCCCTGATTAGTACTAAATTAGTTGAACTAGAATAGTATGTGTGTTTGGAAGGCGGAAGGGCGTTGTTGTTCAAGATATGCTATCGAGAGGAAAAGCAAATAAGGGAACAAAGGAAAGAAAAACTGAAAATATAGTGTAGGAAGAACAAGTTTTGGGATAATAAAATTGTACATGTATAAAAGTTGGTCATTCCCAAAATTTTAAGAATAAGTCATGTATGACCTGAACAAATGAGATTGTTCGATATGTTTGTGTATTAAGAATGAACGTTTTGATATTATATTAATTTATCCCTTTAATCCCCTTAATTAATATATATACACACATACAGTAAAACCCCTCTTTAACACTTTTTAATGGGACCCTAGGGAAAATGGTGTAAATTGCGGGAAATGTAAATAAGGGGAAATGCTTTTTTTTCTTTGAAACTATGGGTTTAATGTATTAAGGTAAATCACTAAGGATTATAATATGCTTTAATATGAATAATTAGATAGACCATTGTAGAAATCACGACCGTTAATAAGTAGTAGGATATGGATCACGGGATCGGTCAATTAATGAAACACATTAGTTTGCCAACGTTTCGGAATATTTAATTCCTTCATCAGGGCTTACAAATACACAACCTGGTCAAACATCATGTTCACCTATAGCCCAACTCCAATAGAGTTGCTGAAGCACACCAGTCCATTGCAAGTCCGACCAGGGCCACGGCCCGAAAGTTCTTGATCCTGTGATCCATATCCTACTAATAATTAGATACATAATAAACAACATTACAATGTCAAATAGAAATCTGACCTAAATTAACAACATCGGAAATATAAGACATAATACCGAAGTCTCATGAATTTTAAAAGTCGTAACGACTCTTCCACGAGTCCCCGCAATCCACTGTTGGTAGCCTTAGCAGATGCTACCATGTAGGACTCATTGATGAATGAAGGGAAATGGTATTTCTTGTGTAAGAAAAAATGCGAAGTTTACATTTCCCAAACTCAATATGTTTGTTTTTGGCAATTCGTAATGATTTCCAAATTGAAATTGTGAAGGAGGATGAAATAAAATAAACAAATGATCGTGAGGCTATCGCTTTTAGGCCTGTGTCACATGAGCGTTGCGTTGACGCGCGTCACCTAATGCTGATGACGTCAGCTGCGTCGATGCCTGAACACATGTCACATAACACGCGTCGTAGATTGACAATATCTTATGCGAAACGGCAAACGAGCGCCGTTGGCGACGTGCGTTGTTCCCACAGGTGCGTTGTTCCCACAGCTCAAGCAAGACGCGACAACGTAAGTTGAGATAAAGCTTTCAACGCGCGACGCGCGTTAGCAACAACACACATTGCCAAGAGTGCTCATGTATCGTTTCGCGTAAGATACAGTGTTAACATGCCCATTTAGTCACTCGTATGCGCAGGCATCGACGCAGCTGGCATCATGTTAGGACAATTTTTAACGCGGCAAGGTGATGGGGAAAGTCCAGTGACAGTGCCCGCTTTGCCCAACGCGAAGTTCTTTCCAAAAGGTATTGTATCAAGCAGACTTGTAAATTGCGGGAAAATTGAAATTATATAAAGCCACGGAAACTAATGATCAGAGCAGTCGCAGTTAGATTTCTCCTCCAGGCTGATTGATGATTTTGAGCACGCGAACTACTATGATCATTAGATCTGTTAGTGTAGTGGATGTTTTTATCCCGTGAGGTAGCAGTGATCTTCCCACGGTTGATAGTGATATCCGGCGTCAATTTTCGCCTTAAGCTGTCTTCCTCAGCCGAGCACCGTCCCTGTTAGGAAAATCTCTATGCTCCAGACTGGTATTCAGAGATATACGCTAATTCAGTACAAGTAAACGTGATAAGGGGAGAGGATAGGACAAGGAAGAGAAGTAAATGTTGCGAAAGAAAAGGTCTGTGGCCAGTTTGTAGTGCTTCTGGTTTGTAGTTCTTGCATTCGCCTGGTATTGACTGGAGAAGCCACGGGAAACTACTAATCAGAGCAGCCGGCCGCTAGAATTCTTCTTCTGCAGCCAGTGAATCCGTCCTAGCTATTTAGCTAGTGTTGAAAATCCCGCCCCTTGGGACTTGAACCCTTAGGCCTCTCGGTCAGCGACACGACGTTGCAGAGGCAACTGCAACGGATCTAGGTCATCCCTGCCTTTGTAATCGAAAGAATAGAAGAAAAGTTATTAATGATTTATGTATAATTCAGTATCATAATAATTTATGATATGTTGTGGAGACTTACTTTAAACCTTGTTCTACTGAACATAACTACACCACTCAGGGTGTAGTTAACTGCAAGAGCCCCTAATGTTAACAATATGTGGTCCATATGGCATATGCAATCCGACGCTGAGAGGCATCAGGAGAAGATGAAGATGATGTATGCCGATGTATACAGCCAGTGCCACCTGGATAACGTATGATTTAGATATAATATGATAGTATATGATTTAGGTGTCATTTGTGCAACATGAAGGTGTTCTGTGATTAACGGTCTGATAAAGTCTTTGTAAAATGTTTGCCCTATAATATTTACGTAAAGCTAGTAATGCAGTAGTTGCGGGAAGGTATCACCAGGGAATGCAGTAGACTCAGTGAGTAGAGGAACCCCCATTGATCTGGGCATGAGAAGTTTTTCAATTTCATTGAAATTCATCCTTCTTTAGAGCAACAATGACTGATGGTCACCGTCTCTATTTTCTCTTAATATATGGTGTAACTTTCATAAAATAAAATTCTTTTTGTCAAAAAAGTGAGCATGTGAGGGTTGTCAAATTTATGACTCAGTAATAGTTTTTACGATAAATCAAATGAGAAACAAGGTGGTTGAACGAACTGGTAGGATTTCACACTTTCTGCCTTTAGATGTCGCAGCTTTTAACATGTATCACTTGTTTTCGATGTACTACAATTTTCTCAGCAGCGCGTACAATGAACAATATGCATTTTATTGCCTGGGGCTGGCAACACCAACAAAGCACTTCGTGGAGAATGTAGAGAATAGTGAATATAAAAATCCTCACAAAACACAAAATAGATAGAAAATCTCATGAAGCTTTCTTTAAAAGGAACAACGCGATCAACAAGATGGCGATAAACGCGAATGCGAGTGCGGAGACGTCGACTTCAATAGCTGAGCTCGTTTAACGTTGCGATCGTTCCGACGCGCTCGTTAGCAAGCGCGACTTGTCATCGCCTCTCGAGAGGCCTATAAATCGATCGAGCCCTGGTCTCAATGGGAATCAAGAAAACACCACAATTGCACGTTTATCGAAAAAAGAAAAGCTATCGCGCCGCTCCATTAAACATGACAGCATTAGTACAGAAAGCTTTTGTTGAAGATTGTTGTACAAACGCGGATACAATCCCTCATGAAACGAGATCATCACACATTTCCAAAGGAAAAACAAACAAACAAAAAACAACAACAGATAGTTAAAAAATATTAATCTACCATCGAACACTAAGATTTTATTTGTTTACTCAGGCAGTACGTGCTTTTTTACGGTTTGTTACAGAATATGTTTAATGAGTACTTTACGTCGTTCTGTTATTAAATTATTCGAAGCCAGTGTACTCAGTGTTTCGAGAAAATGCTTGCCCCGTTCTTCATTAACATATTATTCTAAAGTATTTTGAATGGCTTGAAGATTGTTTAAAACGGATTCAAAGTTTTCATGTCTGCAGCTCAACCTAGTATTGCTCAAACTTCCCCTTTCGCCATCAGTTTTCCCCAAGCGTGGATAGTACATTTTACAATCATGCAGTATATATTTCGAGACTGGGTACAGTCTAATTATATAAAAAATTACACTAATATTTTTTTTTACTGGAGAGTCATTTTTCAGATGTTTTCATAGAAAACTAAATTCAAGCAAGCTTAGCGGTGCATAGAATCGCTCATTTGAATAAAATCGCAGAAAAACAGTTTCCTCCAATAGTATGATTTTTAAGAACTGATTAAGTTTCGATTCAATAAGTTCCAAGGCTGATTTTTGTAAGAGAAGCAAGGGGTGTCAATTCTCGGACTTCGAAGACTACGCAGAACGCGGCATATCACCTTCGCGTGGTGTTTATTGATAGTGGCTTCAAGTTCTAAGAGTGTATCTATTTCAGAGAAAACAATGAGCTTCTTGAAGTTCTCGAAGAAAGTATTGTGGACGCATATGTGTTAGTTGCCTAATATTTTTCAGTAATAATCGAGAATACTAATTTTAGTGAAACAATACTGAATTCATTTCGGGGGAGGAGGTATCATTGGCCCACACGTTGTATGTCGGTGGTTCACCTTGTGCCGTCATCATAATCCGACCAGATTGATTGATTGATTAGCGATTTGGGCGCGTGAACTGCTAAGGTCATTAGCACTGTAAGTTTAGTGTATGTTCTTTTATCGCGGGAGTTGGCGGTGATCTTCCTTCTCTCGATGGCGAGATTCAGTGCCGACCTACGTCAGCTTGCGGGGATTTTTCCCATGCAGGTCTCTTCCATCAGCGTGGCACCATCCCAGCAGGCACAAACTCTAAGCTCCGGACTTGTCTCCCGACAAGTGTGGAGGTGCAGTGCATGTAAGTGTAAGGGTGTGTAAGTAAGGGGTGAGGATAGGACAGGGAAGAGGAAGGTAAGATCGCTCGCGGTCCGTGGCCCGTTTGGTAGGGTACTGCTCCGGCATTCGCGTGAAGATGATCGGAGAAACCACGGAAAACGACCGATCAGAGTAGCCTGCAGCTAGAATTCTCCCCCAGAGAGCGACTGAATTCGACTTAGCTGAAAAGCTAGTGTCGAAAATCCTTCCCACCGTCGGGAGTCGAACGCTAGGACCTCCCGGCCAGAAGCAGTGCAGTAACATGAGTTAATGCCAAGGAGCCATCCTTGCCGAAATAAACTAACCATGTTCGCAAATGCCAAGGAGCCATCCTTGCCGAAATAAACTAACCATGTTCGCATTGCTACCATACGGGTAATTTTTGTTCTGCTTGAATGAACACCGAAAATATGTTTGCCGACTTAACGTACAAAGAGGTTGTGTCGACGTAACTAAACTTAACAGAGTAACCCAAAGCTACTCTTAATGACAGGCTTTCGTTAAGGATTTTACAGTTCACCGTCCGTTAAAAAGTGAATAAATGAGTTGAAGCTACATATGATTTATGTAGTACTCTTCTTTCAAGGAAAGGTTTTTTTTTTAATACGATTTACTCCTAAAGGAAGGAGTGTTACGAACAGATAGAATGAAACACGGTCGATATCTCAAATAACGAACTTCCTTGGTTATTTCAACTTCAACCGCGTCCATTATTTGTTCTGTATCGACCTAATAGTGTTAATAACTATTTTCGATGCGTCACTCGGAAGAAATTTTGTCTACCACTTTTCGAAGCGGGTCGCTTTGTTAATTCAAGTTCTTAGCGCCTAGCGTGCTTTGAACGTTAATCAGGAAATTTCGGAAATGCTTTTATTTTAATTATAATTAAATAAGAAAGTTAAACACGGCGTGGAAAAGTCTGCTACGTTGTAGGATCCTTCTTTGATAATAAAATTGTTCGTATTTTTGAAGACACAGGATAATCAAGTCTTTAACCCCTATTGCTTACGTGCTTTTTTAATCAAACAAGGGACAAGGGCAGATTGAAGAATTAAATGAATAGAGCATTTATGTATTTTTGATGCATCATTTGCGTGCATTATTTTGATGCATCATTGCCGTCTGTATAGTCGGAAGGTGGCTTCTTTGCGTGCGGGGAGCGGGATATCTTTGACTTTGTTTTACTTATTCCTCTTTGCCGTTTTAATTTTTGCCTGTGGACCCTTGGGACAGCTAATAATTGCGAACCAGGTGGGGGAAAGGGCAGGTTCCAAGATTACCGAACGCATTCCTCAGCCTCGCAATCAAGTCAGCTCCCAACTATAGGTTTGTTATCTCCAGGTTGTTCCACGTGTAATTTTTGACTGGTACTAGCCCATTCGTTACTTACGCGTCTTGGCATGCCCTCGTTCTCAGAGATCTTGAAAGTAATTTTAGTTAAGGGAACGTTGAAGTTCGAGTTAGTTATTTGTTATATTCAAAACATTTACATTAAAATTATAAATAACTGATGAATAATTATTTAATTTTTATTTTATTTGAAATTAAATCATTAATTTGAAACGAATTATTTACAATAAATTTATCGTGGGTAATACCATGAGTTGGAAATTATCGATATTTATGTGTAAATTTTTCGTGGTATTTAAATACAAATATTTCGTGAATGAATATATTAGTGAGCTCATATTAATGAGTTAAACAAAAACTGATAAAGAAGATACAAATGCAATGCATATGCCACAAAATGATGTGGGCCATCATTACTGGATTTGTTTAATGTGTTTTTTATTTTAAGATGAATGATGTAGTATCTCTTCAAACAACTAATAAATTTATCGGCCAAAACTATTAGTAAAAGAATTAAGGAGTATAAATATAATAACAATGTGCAATGTATTTATTTTGTACAATATATTTATGACTGTGGCTGTGCGAATAATCTACAATTTAAAATCGAAAATGATGTTATATGTTCGTTTGAGACACTTGTATATTCATGAATATAAACGACTTATATTTAAAACTTCAATGAAATTATTATAGTTAATTCAGTTTATCTTGGTGTGAAATTGTATAACTTATTTGTTAATATAGTTCATATGTCTTGTTTTACGGAACTTTCGTTTATCCTAAAAAAACAAGACGAAAGACCTTTATAAAAGCAGAAAAAACAAGGCAATACAATTATTATATTTTTTTAAATATGAGGAGGAAAGGAGATAAAGAATAAAATTCCGTACATATGAATGAATTTCAAACCTCCATGTTCTGATACAAAATTTAGAGCAGAATGATAGAAAAGTATAACTTTATATTTATATAGGTTATAAATTTTATTATTTTGAAATCGTACTTTTTTATTATTTTATTCATTTCCAACACTTTTGGGCTAATAGGATGCATATATGGGACGTTTATGGGTAAAGGAAATAAAGGAAAACTCCAGCCGAAATTAAATATGATGCCAATGACTCGAAATCTGTATTGAGACTGCTTAGTTTTTATTGTATCCCCAAACATTACACACAAAAGTATACTGTACTTGTTCCTTAATATGCGCTATTCTAATTATAATTTTGTTCTTAATTCACAAAACAATCTTTTGTAGGTATTATCAAGGACATTTTGTCTTATCTGTACAGCCAATAAATACTAGTTATAAATCTAGGAAAAATTGTTATTTATCTGAAATCTTTGACTTGTTTCCTAACGCTTTGCACAGTTCAATATTGCACGATACATAAAAATCTTTCAAATATATATATTTCTTCTTTGCCATTGTAAAGCGCACGGAACATTTGAGTACTGAATGATACAATTGTTTCATTATGTTCATTGTACGCTTTTTATCTCGTAAACATACAGCGGTATGGCCTCTTATATCTTTAATGCCAAAATATAGTACATATCTTTTATAACATCAGTCGATTGTTTCTTTATCGGACACTTACTAGCCTCTTTCTATATTTACATATTCTATGAGCTTCACTACTAGGAACTAATGACGTAGACGTGCCAGCAAATCGGCCCTGGCAGCCGGCGCCCCTAGAGTGCACTTGAGAACATGACCTAACGCTAGCTCTTTCAGTTGCGCCTGCTATCACAATAGACAATATAAACACATGGAAGCGCAACTAGTTATACAAATAACTGATCCTTATAACTGAATATTGTACTGGCACGTTACACATAATGTTTTTTTCACTCATTCACTCTGTTAAAAGTTAGGTAATCGATTAATTTTCACCATCCAGGCACTTGTATATCTCACTTCACAGTAACTAAAAGAGAGTTTCACAGGAAGGTTTCACTCGAATATTTGTAATGAATTTAATTATCCATACGTAGTTTCAACTTGGAAACCGCTCTACGTTGAAAATTAAAAATGAAATATTACATTAATACACGATTGAGTGGTATTTTATCACAAAAATATGAAATATTTAGTAACATTTATTTGAATCCCATATTGTTGTCCATCTGATGCGATATCTCCGGATTTATGAGGGTTACAATTGAAACAATCTAAAAGTAACTATTCACTTTTTGTTTATTGTTTACATAATACGATACTCTTTGATTTCTCTCAGAAGTACCGTGGTTGAAGGCATCGAGTAAAAGCACCTTGAAGCGTCAATACAATGCTTCATGTAAGCTATCTTCATGTTCAATAACCAGCGATTATCTCCTTTAGGGTTCACAGGAATTATCACAGAGCGGCCAACCTTCATCGATTTGTCCGCACCACCACAACTGAGCTGAGCCTCAGGGCAGGTACCCGAGTGAGTTCTCTAGGCTGCTGCCCAGGTAGCTCTTGGTGCTGGTGCGGCTCGCGAAGTAGTAGTCGCTGTGGGGGACGCCGGAGTAGAACATGTCCTTCCCGTGCGCCGCCGCGTCGGCCACCGCCGCCACCCGGCACTCGTCCCCGGGCGCCATTCCGCCCGCCGCAGCCGCCGCCGCCGCCTTCATGTCCGAGAAGACGGCGGCGATCTCCGCCGACTTCTTACGGAGAGCGCCTCGTTGGCCGAGGCGGCGGCGGCGGCGCCGCGCCCCGGCGTGCAGCTCGGGCGCGGCGGCGGCCACCGACGGCACGCGCACGCTGCCGCCGGCCGCCAGCGGCCCGCCCCCGCGCCGCGACCCGGCGTCGCTGCGGCACGACGCGCCCATGTAGATGATGCGGCCTCGCGGGTCACGCGCCGACACCACCAGCACGCGGCCCTCGGCGGCCGCGGCTGCCTGCGTCTGCGCGCGCACCGCCGCGTCCTCCTCCTCCGCCTCGGAGCGGAGCTCGCGTGAACAGGTCGTAGTCCACCACGAGGTTGTCGGAGCTGTAGCTGCGGCGCGAGGGCCCCGAGGGCGCGGCGGGGGCGGCGCCGCGGAAGGAGGCGTAGGCCGAGGGCGTGCCCGCGCTCGTCGGCGGCGCGTACACGTCCATGCGGTTGCGGTTGAGCCGCAGCCGCCGCTGGCCGCCGACTCGTCGCACCGCCGCCGCCGCCGCGGTCGCCTCCAGCGCCTCCAGCGACTTGGCGGCGCGCACGCTGCCCGCGGCGGAGTGCGCGTGCGAGTGGCGGCGCTGCTGCTGCTGCCACGACGGCGACGGCGCGCGCGACACGCTCGACTCGGACACGGCGAAGCCGCGCTGCTTCAGCTGGTCGAAGACGGACGCCGCGGCGGGCGCCGGGGCCTTCACGTGGCCCGGGGAGCGCTTGCTGCCGAGGCAGCTGTCGGTGTCGCAGCCGCACGAGGAGAGCGTGCGGTCGCGTGGGGCGGGGCCCGGCGGCTGCGGCGCGGGCGCCGGCGGCGACGGCGTGGGCGTGGCCTTCCCCCTCGCCGAGCGCTTGCCCTGGCTCTTGGCCTTGCTCTTGCCCTCGCCCAGCGAGCAGTAGCACTTGTCGGCCGAGGTGCAGGTGCACGACTCGCTGTCGTAGCTGCACTCGCTGCAGGAGAAGTAGCCGCTGGAGGAGCGGTTCTGGTGGGCGAGGGCGGTGGAGGAGGAGGCGGCGGCGCCGCTGTGCTCGCGCGAGTGGTGGCCGCCGCCGCCGCCGCCGCCGCCCGCGCCGCCGGCCGAGGCGCGCGCCAGGCTGAAGAAGTCGCTGTCCTCGGAGGCGCTGTGCACCTGGGAGCGCTTGCGCGCCGGCGCGTCGCGTTGGCGCCGCTTGGCCGAGCTGGCGCTGCTGAGGCGGCGCGGGAGGCGCAGCGCGCGCGAGATGCCCACGCGCACGCCCTGCGTGCCCGTCCCGCCCGCGCTGCCGGGCTGCCGCTGCAGGTGGAAGTTGCGCGCCGAGTAGCTGGACGTGGACGTGGTGGTGGACTCGACGGAGAAGCCGCCGTTGCGGATCTTCTTGGACGCTCTGAGCGGCACCGACGACGGGAACAGCACGGAGGTGAACTCGAAGCTCTGCGGCCGTGATTTCGACTGCTTCAGCTTGTTGACGGACCTCCGGAAGACGCGCTTGATGCCTCCTCCACCAGACGAAAACGACTTCTTCCGGTTCACGCAGCCGCCTCCTTTCCGCCGATTCAACTTTTTCCTTTGCCGTCGCATGATGCTTTTACTGCGCTGGTACAGTTCGTCTTTCGTAAGCGTTACCGCCAATTTTAAGAGGAACTCTTTATAGATGGGTTTGAGGTCATTGAACGACATTCCCTCCGCGTCGATGATAGCGTTGAGAATGTCATCCATACTGTTGAGTCCTTCCTGAATTCTGAACTCGGCGAAGAGTTCCTTGAAGCCTAGCGGGCTGCCGTTGCCGCCGCCGCCGCCTCCTCCTTCAAAGCCCCCGGGGCCGAATCCGGGGCCCATGGATTGCCTGCGGCCGTAGCGTGTGAGCGGGCCGCCAGCGTTGAGGAAACTCCTGCTGCGCGGGATGGCGACTTTGGTGAGGATGTCGCCGCCCTCGTAGGAGTCCACGCCGAACGGCGGCAGGACGGTGCTGGCGTTGTAGCCGTGCAGGTCGGAGGCCGTGCGCCGCACGCCCAGAGGCCCTTGCTGCACGGCCACGCCCACCGTCCCCGTGCAAGGCTCGCTCTCGCTGCGGTTGTGCCTTATCCTGGACGGCGCGTCGCCGCTCGGGTCTTTACTCCTGCCGCCGTTCTCCATCGGCTGGGGGGACTTGGACTGCTTCGGCGGGAGGCCCTTTTGAATGACGATGGGCTCTTCGCTGTCCTCGCTCGCGGAGGACGTGGAGGACTTGGTTTTCCGCCGCGGAGGCCGCACCGGCACCGGGGGAGGGATTTTGATGGAGGGTGAGCGCTTGGGGAGGGGGATGGTGTCTTTGGGCTCGGGGGAGTTGGTCTTTGGGGGGAGCTTCGGGGGCGCGCCGTTGCCGTTGGACAGCGCCTCCTTGAGGTGCTTGCGCACGGGCAGGGCCCGCTCGTCGCGCCCGCTGAGGAGGCTGCGCACGTCGGGGGCGTCGCCCGCCACGCTGCTACTGGCCAGGCTGACGTAGCTCACGCCGTTCTTGTTGCGCGGGCCCTTGGCGGCGTGCGCGCCCTGCTTGCCGTGCTTGCCCGGGTTGCGCGTCTGCATGAAGGCCATGAGCGCCTGGTAGAGGTTGGCGGCGATGACGATGGCGTCCTCGGAGCACGCGCCAACCCACCGAGCTGGCGCGACACGCCCAGCTTGCGCATGACGACGGCGAACAGCGGCGAGTGGTGGTTGTAGCTGGGGTCGATGTCGGCCGCGGACGCGCCCGCCGCCGCCTCCACGGCGCGCTGGTCGGCCGGGTTGAGCGGCCGGAAGAGCGCGCCCTTGTCGATGGCGTCGGGGTCGGCGATGAGCGGCAGGAAGGCGTACTCGAGCGCGCCGTCCTCGCTGCGCCGCCGGCTCACGAACTTGACCGCCGCCCACACGGCGATGGTGGGGAACGGGTTGAGCTGCTCGAGCTCCGTCTGGTCGGGCCCGCCGCCGTGGTGCACTTTCAGGCCGCAACCCGAGATCTCGAGCGTGCCGCTGGATGGTTCCTCTTCGCCGCCGCCCGCGCCCTCGCGCAGCCGGCAGTACGCGAAGTACAAGTCCGACAACGGCCGTTGCAGCCCCTGAAGAGACGTCACTTTGTCGTGGAGCGCTACAGACCCCAGGTAGTCCACCCCGAAGCGGTTACACGCGATCGCCTTCGCTTGGGAGAGGTTCCGCATGATGTTGAGGTCGCCCGACTTGGCCATCTCGGAGAACATCCGCTCTATCCGGGCTTGCACGGAGTTGTTGATGCGGCGTTGCCGCTGTTCCTCCTCGCTCTCCAGCCGGTGGTAGATGGCGTGGTCGGACATTCTACGCCCGCCGCCTCCGCCCCCACCACCACCGCCGGCGCCGGACAACTGCGAGCGCGTCTCGTCGAACATGGCGTCGATGCGCTGCTTGTAGAAGGAGTAGCCCCCCGAGTCGCCGCCGCCCCCGCCGCCGGGGCAGGGCGGAAGCCGACGTGCCGCCGGCCCCCCCCGGGGGCGGGTGGTCGGTGGAGGCAGCGGGCGGTGGCCGTTGGGCACGATGAGGTCGTCGTCGAGGGCAGCCGGGTCCGCCAGGCGCCGCGTGGCGCTGGCCGCGCGGTCCTCCGTGCACTTCACCATGGCTGCGGCTGGGACTGCTGGCCCAAGGCGTCACACGGGAGCGCGGGGAGGCGGGCCGCCGCGCATGATGACCACCTGTGGACACACACGAGCGGAATTAGTTTCTGACCACTCAACTACAATGTTTTAACTTTACTTAGTGTTATCATTAGATCGACTCGTGGCTATTCTAGTAACGTCTATCAAACATGCTGAGTCTCCAGAAAATTAGAAAAAGAACGTAAATTTAAATTGTATTATTCCTTAAATTGTGGTTTTAAAAATAATATTTCTTAATCTATTTGTGTACGGTTTTTAATAAATATGAAACTTAACATTCATTATGTATTACTATGCTGAAGATTTGCTTTAAATAATGCTAAAAAATCAACTTTAACGTGGGAGAGAGACAGGTGCAAGTACGCTATCTCAGCTTGCCTGAAACGCGAAATAATCTGGCGCCAGCCTGCCTGTATGTCGGAATATCTAAAGCACGAAGTCTGTAAGAAGATTCAACTCCGATGATGGAGATATGTATGGAAAGTGTCGTAAACTCGTCGGACTCACTTAGCTTCAACGACATCACTCAGTCAATAGGAGAAAAGTTTAAGGCATTTTCCGCCAATGGCCAGCGAGCTCGTGTCAAGTCACCCAAATCTACATTTGCTGAAACACTAGCCTAGATGACGTTTGTCAACACCTTGTATGCGCGTTGTTATTGGCCGAAAAAAGCCGACATCAGTTCCTTCATTCATCGCGTGATGACATTGAAGCTAAGTCAGTCCAAATACCTGCCTTTTTGGAACAGACTTTGTGATCTAGTTATCTAAAGATACATATATTAGTAAATATACTAATATATAGCAGCTGTCTGTCATAGGAATAGAATAACAACAAGGAAAGTAAAACGCAAGGTACAAAATGAGTAATATGTCAAATGGCTGTTCCGACGCTGAAAGGCACAAAGGGGAAGAAGAAGAAGAGTAAATATTCAGTGTTTGATAACAAAACATTGCTGACATGTAGATATAACTATTGGTTTGTCTCTGCAGTTCCAAAGAATTTACAACTTTGTTATTGATAGGTTTTTATTTTTTTTATAAAGAAAAAAGGGAAGGAAAAAAAGAACTAAACGTTTAGAGTAATAGTTGCGGTATTTCACAGGGTTCTGCTCAGTGGAGATTACTAAATCCATAATTTGGAGAATGTTTTTTTTAAGCCTGCCATAGTCCCCAAATATCTGTAAGACGCTAAAATAGGGAGTGTATCTCTGTGCACACAAGAAGTGTTTTGTACAATAAGTGAGATGTATTTTCATAGATTCATTGTTTTTGCAATGTAACGAGGCAAAAAGATACTTTTTAAACTTTTAAAAAATAATTTAGATTGATGAAAAAATCTGAATATTTATGTTGAATTAGGTTTCGGCTGCAGCGGTGAGTATCGGAAAGAAATTTTAAGATTGTGTTCAATCCGAATAGTTTATAAAGGAAATATTTATGATACAGATGAGGCACTAATATTATTTTCTTAAAAATTTTCTCCTGAATTATGTTACCTGTAATACCTTTGTTTAAAAATATTGAATGTATTTTATTTATTGTTAAGAATATTCTTCCACGCTTGTAATGTGTCTTCCCGTTGTTAGTGACGATCTTTGAGTACAATTTATTTGGTTGTGTTTCATTGAATTTGTAAAGCTGCTAGTCATTTATTTTGTGATAGTATTTACAATGCATTGCCATGTGAACCAAACTTTTTCGCAACATTACACGTGAAACAAATTAGTAGATTATGAAATATATTGCCCACAATTAGGCCTACACAGCAAACAGCAGTGGCATGAAATATGATTTACTCGAGAAGAATGATATGTGCGAATTTGTTATACTGTAGCGTGATTAATAGTGCTTGCAAGTTTGTTTCCTTGTAGCTCGTTGCCAAATGGCCACTTATCTCTGTTTATCGCAGCGATTGCGTGCGTCTACTTTATTTGTACATGCGAGACTAAATCTGGAGAGATCACGAGGGAGTAAATTGGCGAAAACTGTTTTCAACGATTCTCAACTCAGATTTTTGCGGTAACTTTCTTACCAAAATGAATTATAATAGAAATAATATAATTTCAAACTGCAATTTTTAATGACAACGTTTCTTTATGTCATAATGGGGGTCTTCCCTGCGCATCAGACGAGGTGGCCGAGTGGTTAAGGCGTTGGACTGCTAATCCAATGTGCTCTGCACGCGTGGGTTCGAATCCCATCCTCGTCGGAATTTTTGATGGCCGGCGCCACTTCCCCGCGACAGATGAGCGTCGGCGAAGCGCGAATGCAGAGGTCGCGCGGGAGCGGGGAGCGCGGGCGGGGCGGGGCGGAGCGGAAGGCGGCGGGGTTGACGCCGGGGGCGGCGGCGGGGCGGGCGCCGGATCGTCAGAGCTGGCACAGCGCCTCCGAGTGTACGATACGCGTGCGGTGCGATATGGCGCTGCCACGGACATTGAACTTGGACGCAGTTGGAGTAATTGAAATCAACGATGGTGTCTCTGACGTCAGCGGGCGCCTGTTCGTGCTGTGCCGCATCGATCATCTGATATTGCGGCTTAACAAACGCATCATAACGCCTGCGTTTTCTGTTGCTGAAAGTTCCTAGTAAGAAATTGAAAATTAATTTGTGGATGATTACAGTAGATACTAAAACGAAGTACAAAAGGAAAATATTTTTTTTGTACCATTAGTAATGAATGTGTTTTGAAATTATACTAAGTGAAAAATATTGAATTTTTCAAATACCAAATTTCTTCCATTTCTCAATTAAAGCGAAAACTTTCTTCCATTTCTTCTTTCGTGTTTAGTGAAAATTGTTCAATCATCCTGAATGTGTTGGTTGACAAAGACTAGAAACGAATCGAGAATAGCACCGTTGTATTAATGAATTTCAAATTACCTTAAGAATTTTTTTAATAATAGCAACGAATAATAATGAATAATCGTAGTGAAACGACAAACTCGTTATTATGTTCATAACAAAAGAATGACGAAATAAAAAAATAAAACATGTTTGGGAACTATAATCCCTACTTGGAATGTTGTTGCATTGTGAGACATAAAGGGACCCTTGTTACATTTGTGCAGTAAATAAAATTTAAACTGTAAGATAAAGCAAATATGTACTACATAACGGAATGATAAAGCGAGGTTGGTCATATCTCTGATGTTACGAAATCAGCAATAATCTTCCCTCTAATGGTTTCAAATCAACGAGTAGAGGAGCAGATTCCGATACTTCATTAAATAAAAATGAATCAATTCAACTCACGATAAACAATAATATGTATATTTTTTTTTTTTTTTTTTTTGGTAAGTTAGAAGACGAAAGGAGTTTCGAGTTCAGCAGTGACACGGCCGTCCTTCGCTCTCGTCTTCGCACTCCTCACTTCGTCCTTCGTCTTCGCACGAGTTTAATGTTGGGTTGTGATGATATTGTGTCAGATGTGGTGAGTAATGAGAATGAGGTAGAGCAATAATGGATGGAGTAATTGGAAGATCCCTGAAGAAACCTGCTGAGGAAACGACACACATTCCATGAATAGTTTGGTTTTGATTCTAATTTGTCGTTGACATTATACACTTTCAGAATTCTCGAACTGTTAGCAATCGATATGATTTATGAGCATTTCAGCATTTACCATAGCAAGAATTTTATGTAAGGACAGGAGCATTGCAATCGAACATTCTTTCGTCTCGGAATTGATGGACATCACGTAACATTTGATGAAACGTTCTAACCTCTTCTTTACATTACTAAGGGAGAGTGACAGATCTGCACAATTTATTAAGAGCTTTGCAATGGTTTAAAGGTCCAATCCTAGCCCAATCCAATGGTCCAATCTAACCACGAGTATTACATTATTTGTTCAGCATGTATAAAAAATGACCTGATGGAAACAAACGTGTGTTGCTACAATAGCACATACGTTCTCGCATTATTTCTAACAAGCGATTTTCGAAAATGCAGAAAGATGCCTGGGCTTTTTAAGCGCTTTTACATAAGAAAAAATAAAGAAAAATGATGAAAAGGTTGTTACAATTTTAAAAATTTTAACCGGAAATGAAGCGAAAAGTAGTTTGTTTTCTTCCAAAAATTGAACACGAACATATATAAAAATCCCATTTCTTAGAACATATCTCATTTTAGAAAAAATCTTTATCATCAATTTTGGACTTTTGCAATGTTAATTTTCTGAAAATGTGGAAAATACCCAAAAATTGGACCCATTTTTGAGAAATTAATTCTTTAAATATTGGCTTTATATCACGCAAAATTCCGCAAAAACGACTCATATTTCCGAAATATTTTCCTGGCCTTATTTGAAAGTCGGTCTTTGAACAACAGATTTCATTCATTAAGAAAAAATCTTACTATCTTCAATATTGTAGTTGTAGGAAGACACCGAAAAAAGTTTAAACTTTTATAATTTTCGAAAATTCAGGGATTTTAACGAAAACAATATCCGCCCCAATCTTTGAAGTGTTCTTTACGCTATCCGAGGAAAAGTCTAATAAAACATTCGAGCATTTTTGAGAAAAATTTGAAAATGTTAAGACTTCATGTAAGGTCCCCCCCCCAATTAAAATATCCATTACCAACTCACAGGGCCTCGAGTTCTGCTAGCTCGATCAGGAAATATTAAAATTGGGGAAGATTGAACGGCTCAGGCGCTAGAGTTGAGCATAGATAGATAGACGATCGACAGCTAGACACGTAGACTGGCTTTCAATCGATTTTTCTGTATTGCTAAACGTGTTCTGAGGAAGTAATTTACTACAACTAAATGTTGACAACCCCACCCATCACAAATTTTGGTCGTTTTAAGATAATATTGTCACCCGAGAAATAAGACCATCTTCCAAAAAATTTTTACATGTATCACGAAAATTAACCAAACATTTGTTAAAATGAAGGAAATCGTTCACATTTTAATTAACTTGTAATGCAAACTTTTTTCTATCTCCTGAAATATCGCGATTTCGGAGATGTTAAAATGTATCCATGGACACGCGTTAATCCGCGCCTGTGTGCAGGGGGAGGGGGAATGCTCCGAAACGGCTCCTCCGTCGGAGAGACCGCTCCTCGTCGCCGGTCGACGCTCTGCCGCCGCGGCGCGCCGGTCGCTTCGAAAGCAGATAACGAGGGCTGCGTCACGCACAGGCCGTAAACGCCGCCGCCGGCCGCGCCACAACTCTCCTCTGCCGCGGGACCATAAAGCTGCTTGTATCCCACTCCACATCAGTCCATCAAGCATCCATGACTCGAATTCGAATTCAGTCGTCAAATAGAAACAACGACTTGAGTTTTCTCATTTGACGGGTTTGTAGGTTTAATAATGACGGAGGGTTTTTCGTAGTTTGCGAATGTCCTGCAGTATCGCAGGTCAGTGGCTGAGGAAGCGGATGGGAAAGTGGAGACTAACTGATGCGGGTGAAATTTTCCAATATCAGGTACTTGATCTTCAAAAGTGATTAGAACCGCTATACACACTTATTTACAATTCTCATTGTTAAAAAAGCAACAGGATATCAGCCCAGCAAATTCGAGATTCAGAATATAATATTCAGAAAATAAATTGAGTTGCTGTACAAAAATTCCAGACAATATTCTTGAATTATACGAGGAATATTATGGAAGTGACACCAAGTCGCTAGACTTGGGGTGATGTTGCTAAATATACGTATTCCATAAACTCCCCAGCCAGCAGGAAATGAGAGTGCTTTCCAAAAAGGACAAAATATAAAATATGCTGAAGAAAAAAAAAATGTAAATTTCCTCAGTGAATGAACTTATGAACCCTTTTATATTGAATACCCTGATGAGATACACCAAAACATTTACGCAGTCCTTGGCGTATTGGCTGGGTGTTCAGGACGGCTAGAATTAATGAAATATGTTACAACACTTAGCCACGAAAACATATGTGGATAAACATATCACAATGCACACTTGTCATTTTTTTTTCCACAGAACCACGTTCCCTCTTTTTCAGAGGTGGATTAATGCACAAGCAAACAAGTGCTTCTGCCCCGCCGAAAAGGGTGTCCAAAAATATTTTCATACAAAATTTTATAATTATTCTTAAACATCAAAAATATTTTAACATACACATTTAAAATAGCAAACTTTATACGCAATTTCGAAACTTGTATTGCTTAATCACTTTTATAATATCATTAATAGGTTTCATAGTTTCGGTATGCTTAGGCCCCTGAAGGCATTAACCAGGCGCTGGTACTTCCGTTCGTGAAGATCTGTCGGTCACAGAGGAAATTAATGCTTGTATATCTTTCATTCAAATATATTCTTGTCGATAAATGATGGCATTGGTGTGTGAATCGACCACTTAATTCAGCTACGCCGGTTGCTTAATCCGCGACTAATAAGCATCTGGCGGTATACTGCCTGCCTGAGGTGACATGGGAATATACAGATGCCGCGGCTGCCGACCGGTTCCCTCCGCGGCGTCTCAACACATCTTCCCCTCCGCTCAAGAGAAAATCCTCGCGTTTCGCTCTCCGTTATTGATTGATCTGCTCTGCGTCGTTCGAAGTGACGACGGTTCGAAACTTCTCCGCAAATCGTGCTTAGCTGCTACTGATTTGCGCCTGTGGTGAAGTCAGAAGAAGACGCCAAGACAAGCACCGAAGTCGACGATGAATAAGCTACTGAGTTAGTTTTACTACTTTTTTAATTTTTTTTAATAGAAAAAAAAATTCATAACAAACGCATTGGCTCTTAGGATCGCTCTAGCAGTAGAAGTTAGTAGCTCTAGAAGACCATAGCAACAATTCAGAAATAAAAGTTGTAAATATGCTACTAGGGGCATTGTTGGAGCTAATAATGCCCCTGCGCGACAGTGAGTGCGCGTGACGTGCAACAAAATTAATTCCTGTCTGGTTGCTGGATATCGGCTGTCTTGCCTCAAAGTTATGGTAACATAAATAATTTTTTAACACCTTAAAAAACAAATTGTTAAACAGGAAGTAAATAAATTAAAAAAAGAATCGGGAGCAACTAATAACAAGCTGGACGGATACTGCCTTTCTTATAATTGGGTTTTTATAATGTGGCATCTATGGGTAGTATCTCCAAGATGGAATTCGGCACGAGATTTTGCGTCTTTCTTGATCCTGCCGTAAGATGTCGCATGATTGCGAGAGTATTAAGCAGTGCCGCAGATCAATCGACTCTAGCAGCAGGATTGAGAATGACGCAAAAAGTCGAATGCCGAATTCTATCTTGGGGATACAACCCACAGGTGCCACGTTAGAGAAACCCAAGTATAGGTGGCGGGGAAATGTGATGCCGCGTACGTAGAAGCTGCTGGCGACCGGTTCCTCCAGCGGCGCCTCAACACCCTACGCGCAGGCGTAAATCTTCGCGTTTCGCTCTCCGCTATTGGCTGATCCGCCCCACCGGGAGCGGTAGCTCAGTGCATCAACTGATGCCACTGCAGCGCCTATGACCGGGAGGTCCTAGGTTCGTGTCCTGATTTTCGACACTAGCTCTTCCGTTAGGTCGAATTCAGTCGCTGTCTGGAGGAGAATTCTTGCGACCGGCTGCTCTGATCAGTAGTTTTCCGTGGTTTCTCCGATCAACACCAGGCGAATGGAGGAGCAGTACCCTACCAAACGGGCCACGGACCGCCCGCGATCTTTCCTTCCTCTTCCTTGTCCTATCCTCTCCTCCTTCACACACACTTACACTAACATGCACTACACTACCACATATTCCGGGAGACCGGTCGGGAGCTTAGAGCTTGTCCCGGCAGGGTTGGTACCCCGCTGGTGGGAGAGTCCTGGTTGGAAACCCCACTAGCCGACGGTAGGTCGGCGTCGGATCTCGCGATCCAGCGGGGAAGATCACCGCCATCGTCCCGAGGAAAACATGCACTACACTAACGGGACTAATGACCAAAGCAGTTGACGCGCCCGTAAACACGAAAAATCAATCAATCAATCAATGTGATCCGCCCGCCCGCTTCGCTTCGCTCCGCTCCGCTCCGGTGGATGACGCTTCGCGCGGTGCGCGTGTGTGCCGTCGCGCCACGTGCGGAGTCAAGTTTCTTCACCCCGGATTCCTCGTGGAGCCGCCGCCGTGGGCCCCGCGGAAAGGCAAGCAAGATGGAGTACAGTTCTCGTTATATCGCGTAGTTTATGCGCGGGCCTCGTGTGTCTTGTTTGCGTTTCGCGCGCGGCCGCCTAGCGGCCGGCTACTGAGTTACGAGGTCGCTGGCGGCGCCGCCGTTGTGGATCTACCGCGACGATGCTGATGTTCCCCAAACCGGCCCGCGGGCACGTGTTTTGATACAAGGGGAATTAATTCGGGGAATTACTCGTGTCTTGGGGCGATATAACACGATGGTATTTGCATTTTTATTTCAGATAGAATGATACATGCTATGAAATTAATGGGCTGAGCACAGTTTTTTTGAAAATTTATGGTCGAATCCGTGAAGGTGGTTCTTGAAATATGTGCCAATGTGTCAATGCTTTCGTTATACGAGTTAATGATATGTATTTTGTTACTATACTTGGATTTATTTAGAGCTGTTCCTGACAAATCAGCTATGATGTCATCCAATCGGAAGGTTGAACCTCACCATAGGGTCCTCACTGTAGTGACGTGGAAGCTCCCGATTGGATGATACCGTAACAACTGATTTACATTAGGTGCAGCTTTAAATGAATCGAAGTACATAATTGAATACTTGTGTGGAAAGGAGACAATTATTTCACGGAATGCCAATTCAAACATTTCATGTGAATTGTTTCGAAGAAGCATTAGCAACTAATGGTGCCCAAACAGCACGTATTTTCTCGCCTTTGGTAATGGTTATGTAATACTATTTATACCACAATTTCTCTTCGAATTAAGTTTCTCTCATTCATCAGTTTTTGTAAAACTCATTTGAAATCGTAGAACATTTAGTGCGAAAATTAGTTTCAAGAAATAGATTTTTATTCAAAACATTAAATGAAAATATATTACTGGCATTGAATTTATTGTGTGAGGTATGCGGTGTATTCACGAGCATATTCGATGAGCTTTTCAGCCTTACATTACTCTGCATAAGCAGTAGGCAAGAAAGTAAAATAATTAAAAGTTAATAAATAATACGATACTGATATGGCTCGCAAACAAATGCAAATTTTAGTATTTCATACTTAGTATTTCATACAAAACAGTGGCATGGCAACGTTTCGAAGGTCGAATGTGCCTTTATCATCAGGCCTCTACAATTTTTTTTTTTTTCAATGGTGAAGGCCTGATGATGAAGATACATTCGACCTTTGAAACATTGCAACGCCACTGCTTTGTATGAAATACTAATGGAATGTAAAAATGATTGTTGTGTTTTAAATAAAACAATTTTTGACTGTTTACAAAAACGTTTTGGAACCTTTTTACTACAAATAAACGTAATAGCAGACAGCCATTAGCTCAAGTTTATAATAGAATTAACTTGGCAAAAGAGGTGTTGTAAATTCTAATCGTACTATTTAATGTTTTTGCTTGATCGATTTTAAATATGTTAACTTAACATTTCATGTATTTACGATTGTAATGTTATACTTGTTTATTTCTCCTCATTTCAGAAAGATGGATGTTGACTATTGTGTGTCAGTTTTTGAAGTTTTGGAGATTAGTTCAGAAAACTTGTAATTTCGATGCAACAATGCCTTACTTTGCTGGGCCACAATACTAAATCACGTTGCAGACTGTTTTGTTTGGTATGCGCGGTTGTCTTAGGGGACAAACACTCAGTTGAGAGGGTGTTTGTTGTAGCGGCACAAGTGAAGGCGTAACATTGTGTGCTTGTTTAAACGTCGTGACGGCAGGCGACTGGGTATAATGTCTGGAAGAAAATGCAGAGCATAAATCTCATTCTATTGTTTCGCCTGGCCTCGTTGAAGAGACATTGTGCGGTCGCACAGGGCAAAAGCCTTAAGGAGACCCTAAACCTTACGAGAAACACGCAATTGGTCTCCATTGTGCTGAAGGCTCCATCGCGTTTCTATTGAATTTTCCCTTGCCGGAAGCGGACATAAAGGAATGGGCTTGATAATGGGGTGCGGCATTTTCTGGACTCTCATTTTTTACGCATGCAGTTTTGAGAATGAAAGAGATGTAAAACACAATAGGTCTTAATGCCGATGTCAAGACAAATTTTTCTTTCATTCCTTTCAATGGATGTTATCCATCAAATGAGTGTATGCTGGTGAGGAAGTTCATTTATTATTGAATTGTTTTGTATTTTTGTAATTAAATTTAAACAGGTATAAATTTCGTAAGATGAGTTATATCTACGGACATCCAGAAAGCATCAGCAGTCAAAAAAACCCTACAATATAAATATATTTTCATATTTTTTTAAATGATTTGTTTTAAATACACTAGGTATGCTGCTATATTTCCATCAAATTTCTATTGATTTATTTTATAAAATCAATTTATATTTTGATATTATCAATTTATATACATTACAGTAAGTTTCTTGCGAAATACATTGAAGCGAGCAAAAAGTAAATTGGAGCAATACCTACATTTATCGAGGTTTTTACCTGGCTTATCCAGGGCCTGAAGTTTACCGAGGGAAAGTAGTGCTTCCTCAAATTAACACCTCCAATAGCGTGCCGCAATATGTTTTATGTCTCAGGCAATGGAAGATAAGATACGGAACAATACGGGGTTCCCAGCACCTCTCCAGAGGTTTCTCTCTCCTTCAGTTGGAGAGTGCAAGAGCATTCAAATCTGCCTCTGAAATAAACTTTCAGCGGTAGGATACCATAAATGTAAATGTAGACAATGATTTTTCAAAATTATGTGGATATGTCAATATCGTCAAACTTGGCAATTGTACTGAAATTGTGGATGTAACAACTATTAAATAGTTCCCTAATTTTGTATTACACGAGTGTTCAAAATGTTATGTGTTTTATCTGGCAAGAGATGATGAGCAGAGAAAGCTATTCGATTCCAAACGCGCTTCTAGTATAAGACTATACTTCATTCGTGATTAACACTTCGACTTTGAACAATCAGAACGAGGCCTTAAATTCGCATTACCTAGAGAAATTTTGGATTGGGACTTCAATTTCGTGTCGTTGCTTTTCAGCGTAAACCATTTCTTACCCGCAAATAAACATACGCCTTTGAATGATTGTTCTTGTCGTAACACGAGCAATCAATTAATTATGTGTCCATGCTAGATGCTTTCTTGAATGTTTCGTGAATATATTTAGAAGTTCTTCCTTTCTGAGCATACAAGAACTTGCACTGGGTATTAATAACTGCTGCGCCAACCAAATTTGAAGTGACAAATAACCTTGACATGATAATAGATTTCAAATTCCCAACACACGTTGGCAATGTGCATTAAAAAGGGATTGAGAAAGAGAAGAAAATGGATAGATATATCAGTAGCAGTGTTTTGCTAAAAAGTTCTGATGTCGCAATTGAAAAAAACATTGAAGTGGTGGTATAAATTATTGTCTCTCACCTGCAGATGTTTGTTATGAACATTATTTTTTATTCGTCGACTATAGACATGGTATGAAAAATTACGTGTTGTATATCTTCGCCGACTTCCAGATGTGACAAGTGTGTGAAGTAAGCAGTGCGTTCTTTTTGAAAGTCATGCGTGTGTGTCATTAATCATCCTGTCACTTGCTTATCTGCTGTTGACTAATTAAAACCGAGCAAGTTATCATTATCTGTTTACGACAGAAATCAATTTTAGTGTATGAAGACCTCACAGTGTTTTCTTAATTTTTTCGACGTATTAAAATTTTATTGTTACAAACTATTTTTCATTAAAGCAATTTTCTTAAGAATAAAATAATATGAAAATGTGAAATGTGTTCACAAACATTAATTTAAAATATATAGCAAATGTACGGCAAGTAATTCGGAGCTCTACAATGCAATGAAATTATTAAATACTAATGTCAGTATTTTGGTAAATTTGCCAAGATGATTTTTAAATAATTTCTCATTGGGAATTTGTAATTGAAGTAGAAACCAAATGATTTTAATCAATATTTTCTAATCTATAAATTTGGTAATGTATCCTTGTGCCTGAAATTGTGCACATGAATGTCACATTGTTAAACCTTTAAATTAAAATTTCAAATTTACGAGTGCTGATATTAATTATATATTACACAGTTAAACACCTTCTTCTGTGTCTTGCTCATATTTGCTCTAGCCCGCCAACATTCAGTATATTCATTTTCAGATCTCAGGACCAGATCTCTTCCCGCTTGTGCGTCCTCGAGATGTAGGCAAGGAGCGGGCATCCACCTCGGAGGAATCGCTGCGGCGACCTTCATTGGCGCGTCCAGAGCAGTCCGGTTCGGCGGGAATCAATAAAACGGGCTCGGGCGTCGTCACCGCCTGTCCGGTCTCCTCGCGAGCGTAGTTAAAACTCGAACAAGGCGGCCGCGCGCCCGCGGGGGGGGCCCAACCGGCGGCCATTTTGGAAGCAGCCATCTTGATCAGGGAAAGTAGCCTACTGAATCTGGTAACGAGAAACGTATTTATGGACTGAATTTTGTAATGAAAAGTAGATAAGAATAATATTCATATCTCCAATTATGTAAGTGTATGAATCATCTTCATACATTATTTTATGAAACATATACGAGGTCACAAGTTATATTCTTTCATTTGTTTTTTGATATTTTGAAATTACTATATCTGTCTCTTGAGAACCGTTTTGCAGAAAACTTTGAGAATGATTCACACAATTTTTAATCCGAAACATTCTCCTCTCATCTTGTGATCTTATGTTTTTTATGTTTATGCATGCCTATAAGTCAAATAATTCAGATGGTACGTTTTGTATTTTACAAGGACAAAAAATAAATAAAAAAAGATTTTCGATGATTTTTAAGAGTTCTTTATATCAAGTTCCTTACAATACATTTGATAAAATTTTGTGATCAAAATTAATCCCTCAAGTCAAAGTAAAATGAAAGTGCATTGTGACGCAACGTATTCTCGGCGTCCAGTCTGTCCAGCTGCCGTGTCAATGATTGTCTGCAACTGTAATCGCGTCATATACCAGTTAGACGCGAGGACATCCGGGACCTAACGGCCACGCGTAAGGGGAAAGCCGGAAGCCTTTCCCTGAGGATGCTGCGTAATATCTCATGTATGCACTCGCTCAAGACAGGTCTTCCGCAGTACATAGAACATACCCGGAAGGTTGACAAATTTTATGATAGGATTTTTGAAGTGTCGTCATTTTTTATTTTTACGAAAAATGTGAAGATCATTCGTAATTTTAAAGCTGAGAGAAAAATATTTCTACTGAACTAATTTCCATCAGTTAAACGAAATTACGAGTATATTAATTTCAATTCTTTTCGTGCTAATGGAAATTTATTTTAGCAAATACTGGAAATAAATATGCATTAGAGTTTTTCCCTTTGAGATCGTAAAAACTTTTTGTCGAAAACCTGAAATTAGGAAGAAGAGAAAGGGTTAGTATCTTGAAAAGTATACAAGGAGTTTAGAAGAATGTACCAGAATATGGCCTTGTGAACGGCTGCTTCTACCCCAAGAAGAGGCAGCATTTTCTGTCTCGTGGCGTGCCACGATACGCTTATTTGGCATGCAGCATCGTGTTGTATCAATTACACGATACAGTGTTCGAGACTTCGAAATCAATTGGAATGTGAATGCTATTAATAATGATAACTATTTCTTTTTTATTCCCATTTGGCTCATTATGTTTCACTGTGGATTGGTTGTATAGTTTAGACTACAATTGTTTTATTGAGTTAGTCATACTTCAATGCAGTAGCTTTTATAAAACCACTTTAAAGCTTGCCTAATAGCAATACTACATGGGTAGCCGGGCTTTTGAAGATTCTGAATAAATTCTTTGTTTTATTGTATATTTATTTGTGGGGATGTGTGGTGTATATTTATGCAAGACTTCGCGTGCACAGCAACTAGTCACTGACCTATTTTCACAGTAAAAAACGAATTCAAGGAGAGAAGGAAATTTCGAAGCGATCTAATTGCAATCCCCCAACATGTAGGAGGAAAGACGTCTGCAGACGTGATGTAATGAATCCAAAGAAACTACACAGGCAACCACAGTACACATCATAGAATTACAGTAATTAACAAATAATAATGTTGCGTCAGATATGGATATTTTCAGGCATCCAAGACATTTATTTTTAATTTTTATACGGTGTATACGGACACTAAAGAAAATAACACTGACATTTTTGAAAATATCTGATTCTTCTCCACGGTCCAGGTGATCTGGATGAGTTGGGAACCTGACGGCTGAAGTGCATTTGATATTCACATTTCTCGGGTTCTATTATTCTTGTTTTTGTTGGACAAATGACGCAGAAAATCCAAAAAAGTATAATTAATCAATATTGTCTTTCATGTCCTTGCTGAGTAATACAAGATCAATATAAAACTAATGTAGAAAACGATAAAAACTGGATGTCTTGTAAGAGATAATTAGTGAAAAGAAAAACACGAGCAAATAAATTAATATTACAGTTTGAAGAAAATAAAATAAATATGTTGATGATAAATTTGACGATATCGTCATATACAAGACTGTACTTCTGAAGAATAGGATGTACTTTTAAAGGAATATTTTAAATTTATTGCGGAGGATTTCGGTTTACCCATAATAAGTTATGGAAAATAGTAGTAGTTCCAATCAATATGGAAGAAAGGCGAATATTGGAAAACCTAAATCCTTGAATTAGTTTATTTTGCATTATTGACTCTTATTAATCATGAAATATATTATGGATATTGCATATGCCGGGATAAGTCGTGTTTGCGGTTATAATGAAATCAGGAAAATAAATGGGTAGATGGACCACGATTCAAATGCGAAAAATTGACTCTTATTAATCATGAAATATATGTTGGTTATATACAAAATGGTTTATTGTACGTTCCTATGCAAGTACGTTTACCTAACAGAGGCTACGCAGCCCAGCACTCAGTCGGTCGTTGCCATGAGGAGGGTGAGGAAGGGTGGCAGGTAGCGGCGGCAATCCAGCGGCCTCAAGGCGGCGGCGGCGTATGCTACGGAGAAGGCTGCGGCCACAAGGTGACGGCGTAGGCGGCGGCGAAGGCAGATAGGCTGGCGATGGGTCGCTCGGTTCGGCACGGCGTCGATTCCCGACTCGGTCAAACCCGAAGGCAACCGTAGAGCGGACGCCGGCGATCACTACCGCACTCACGAAGAGCGGGAAACGAGCGACCGCTGGCGATGGGTCGCTCGGTTCGGCACGGCGTCGATTCCGACTCGGTCAAACCCGAAGGCAACCGTAGAGCGGACGCCGGCGATCACTACCGCACTCACGAAGAGCGGGAAACGAGCGACCGCTGGCGATGGGTCGCTCGGTTCGGCACGGCGTCGATTCCCGACTCGGTCAAACCCGAAGGCAACCGTAGAGCGGGACGCCGGCGATCACTACCGCACTCACGAAGAGCGGGAAACGAGCGACCGCTGGCGATGGGTCGCTCGGTTCGGCACGGCGTCGATTCCCGACTCGGTCAAACCCGAAGGCAACCGTAGAGCGGGACGCCGGCGATCACTACCGCACTCACGAAGAGCGGGAAACGAGCGACCGCTGGCGATGGGTCGCTCGGTTCGGCACGGCGTCGATTCCCGACTCGGTCAAACCCGAAGGCAACCGTAGAGCGGGACGCCGGCGATCACTACCGCACTCACGAAGAGCGGGAAACGAGCGACCACTTCTTAGGCCGGGCCCGGTCTTATATACCGCCGGCCAGTCCATCCCCGGCGTCAGCGGGGTGGCGTTGCCTTGTTGATGGGCACCTACAGGGGTGCGGGGGTGGCGAACGGTCGGCCTGGACATCTGGTCGCCAGACCAGCGCGGTCCGAGCGGAGGGCGGGCGGTGAAGGGCGCAAGCCGGCGTCGCCTCACCACATCACCCCGCCCGTAAACAGCCGCAGGGGGGGGGTCATTTTGGAAACGCGACTGAGTACCGTGCTGCTATTATATACAAATACTATACTACTACACAGTACAACACAAATACAAATACATAATACAACACAATACTACTACACAATACAACACAATACTATACTACTACACAATACAACACAAATACACACTATACAAATTCTATACAAATACTATACTAACGCATATTAGATATTTACAACAAGAGACACAAAACACAATCTACATTAAAAATGGCATGAGACATAAGACTGGACTTATTTACAGGCTAGTTCACGTTTTTTTACACGTTGATTCACGGTTCTTCTGGGTCCTTTGCACTTAGCACTGAGCACCTTTGCACATATCCCATTTTACGTTCACACCCACCCACACGAACACACACAGGTAGTCGGCTTCAGGCAGTGTCCGCAGCTTAGATGATGTGTGGCAGCTGGTCGGGCGCCATCCGTCCTTTTCACCCACGCGTGCCTCCAGGTGGGGGCGCAGGTTGGGCCCGTGCGTCAACGGCGCACGGGATCTCGCCCGCCTGCGCTTCCTTGCCGCCCGTCATCAGTGCTCGCATTTCCCGCAAGCAGTGCCGACGTGGGAGCCGAAAGGCGCTGGCGAAGCTGCGAGGCGCCATGGTAGCGACGTTGTGGCTGCGCTCTGCGGTAGAGTTTCTTCCCGCCTCACCGCCGATGCGCGCGAAGGCGGCCGGCGCGCCGTTCCGCCTCTGGCGCAGCCGGGGGCGGCCGCCGTTCTTCCTGTGAAGCGCCGCTGACTCCGGCTTGGCGGTGTCGGGATCGAGTCCAGCCTCTCCCGTCCGGTAGGGCCCCAGGGCTCTCAGGTTCAGTACTTGCCTGGGGCCAGCTGGTCGTGCCTTCCTAGGGTCCCGGACGTAGGACTGAAGGAGCTTAAGCTCCGTCACCTGCCGCGGCTTCTGCTGTGGTGGACACCTTGGGTCCCGAGGGACCTGACTAAATCCCACCGGGACGAGCTCACGTCCTGGTGTGGGCGGCACTGCCAACTTGCATACTCCGTCTCGTGCCAGTCGTATGCCTCGTGCTCACTCCTGATGACGGGGACAGGAGGTCTGGCCCGGTGGTGGCCAGTCCGCGCCGTTGTCAGTGAAGAGGCTCCTTCCGGCGTGGGCGGGCAACGCCATGCCGCTTCCCATGGTAGAGGGGAAGCTATGGGTCCTCTGCTTCCAGGAGGTCCCTCCACGGGCTGCCGAAGATAGTAGCTAGTCTGCGGCCGAGTCGGGATTCGCGTTCCATTGCGGCAACTGCACGTGCTGCACTTTGCGTCCCGGCAGCGGGCGTAAGTTGTAGGGAGCTCGACTGGTGGCTGGCGCTGAACCGGGCGTACGACTGACCTCGCCTGAGAGCGGCTGCCGCGGCTGCTGACGTCGCACGTTTAGGGGTGGAAGGTGTGGCGGCGGTACTTCTTCCGCGGCAGGGAAAGGCCCAGTTGCTGGCGTCGGAACCGGCGAGGGGGAAGGGATTAAGGAGTGGCCGGCAGTGGCGGCCGGGGCGGCGTCCATGGTTGGGGGTGGCGGTGGTGGCGGGTGCGGTGACGGTGGTGGCGGAGGTGGCCTGTTCTCTGAGTAACTGGTGACTGGGTTTCCGCTGTTGGGGCCCGTAACGCTAGGCTCAGTTACAATACGAGGTGGTTGGATTTCTGGTTCGGGTGGCAAAGGCAAGAGATTCCGATGGTGTGCGGTCAGAATCTTTCCGTTTGATAGGGCTTGAATATCGAACGAGACTGGGCTCCTTACCTTCAAAACTTGATAGGGGCCTATCCAGCGGGGCGCTAATTTTTTGTTTTGCCCCGGCTGGAAGGACAGATTACGCAGCAGCACGAGTTGCCCGACTTCTATGGGGGGTAGCGTTAAATTCTTGTTGTACATCTCGTGATCTCTAGTGACATTGGCAGCATTGAATTCTGCTGCCTGAGCATGGGCGATCTGTAGTCGCCGTTGCAAAACATAATGATACGGAGGGCTCTCAGCATAAGAAGGTGCTAAGGGGCTCAGCACATCGTCCCATGGCATCTGTATTTCCCTACCATAAACTAAATAGGCGGGACTGAACCCCGTTACACGGTGCTTAGAGTTTCGGTAGACGAACAGGGCAAAATTCAAGTGGTCATCCCAGTCCGTATGATCCTGAGTGACGTAATGGGATATCACGGCTGCAAAGGACTGGTGGGCTCTCTCAAGTCGCCCGTTCGCTGAAGGATTGTATGGCGATGTGAAGATGGCCTGTATTTTCAAGAGTGCGCACACCTTTTCCATAAGCTGAGACGTGAAGTTGGCACCCCGGTCGGTCAGTAGATATTTAGGTACGCCATGCCGACATATAATATTTTCCACGAAAGCGCGTGCAACTGTTTCGGCAGATTGATCAGGGATTGCGACGGCCTCGGGATACCGAGAAAAATGATCTTGGCAAGTCAGAATGTACGCGTTTCCCTGGCGGGACCTCCTTAAGGGGCCTACTATATCCAGTGCTACCTTCTCGAAAGGGTAGGTGGATTCCGTGACGGGTTGCAGCGGAATGGGGTTCTTAACTGCCTTCCGTTTTTGCAGGTGAGGCAGTCCTCCACATACCCTTGAGTGTCGCGGTACATACCTGGCCAATAGAAGTGTCTCTTTACCAAATCGTAAGTTTTGGCCAATCCCATATGACCGGCCAGAGGGCTATCGTGACTACGTTGCAAAATGTGCTTAATCATGGATGCGGGAGCGCACATGACATACTCTACTTCTGGGTGTCGGCTAATAATTTTATAGAGCACCCTCTCTTCATCGAGGAAATAATCTGGGTCGTTTTCGCAAGCTCGAGTGAGAAGGGGTGCTAGATTTCCGCATAATTTCTGCTCTGCAGCTATCCTTCTCTTATCCCAGACCGGCTCGTACTCTAAAGAGGGCTGACGACTGAAACTACCGGGGGAATTCTAGAGAGAGCGTCCGCATGGGCAATTGCCTTTCCAGGCACGTGACGGACAGTAAAAGAATACTCGGATATCTCCATTATCCAGCGCGCTAATCTCGGTTTTGGTTCCGAAAGAGACAGAAGCCATCGGATGGCTTGTGATCCGTACATAAAGTGAAGTGTCTCCCTAGGAGGTAGACCCGAAATTTCTTTATCATAGACACGGCTGCGAGACACTCCAGTTCCGTTGCCGAATACGACCGCTGGTCCTTGTTCAACTGTTTACTGGCGCAAGCAACCATGTGCTCGCCGTCCTCGAACTCTTGCGACAAAACACCACCAATGGAGTTGGGGAGGCATCCGTCGTCAGAACGAACGGTCTACTAAAATCGGGAATCTTAGCACTGGATATTCTATTAAGCAATTACGTAACGTTTCAAAGGCTCTCTGCTGAGCCTCTTTCCATGAATATTCACAGTCCTTCGTGGTAAGGATAGTTAAGTTTGATGCAACCTCAGCAAAATCCTTTATGAATTTCCTATAGTACCCTACCAGTCCGAGAAAGGATTGGAGTTGTTTCACATTCGATGGAACAGGGAATGATTTAATGGCCTCTATTTTTTCTCCGTCGGGTTCCAATCCCTTTCAGAAATGACATGCCCGAGAAAACTTGTTTTCTTTTGGAAGAATTTACATTTTTCGGTTTTAACTTCAGTGATGCTTGTCTTAACCGCTCGAATATCTCTTTCAGACCCAGAATGTGTCCCGTCACAGTTTTGTCGTAGCGCAGGATATCATCCAAATAGACGATGCAACCCTTATTTATTAACCCATCCATTACCTTGGTCATCAACCTCATAAATAGGGCGGGGGCGTTAACTAGCCCAAATCCCATGCGATTACATTCATAATGGCCATTCGGGGTGCTGAAGGCGGTAAACTCCGGCTTTTCTCGTCGACTTCCACCTGCCAGTAGCCTTGGCACAGATCGAGCGACGAGAAGTACCTCGCGCTGCCTAATTGATCAAACGTTTCATCTATGTGGGGTAGGGGAAGACTTCCTTTTTAGTCACGCTATTTAGTGCCCTGTAGTCGATGCACGGTCTGTACTGCGCAGGTTCTCCTTCCGGCGTTTTCTTTTTTACTAGAATAATCGGTGCCGACCAGGGACTAGTGGAGGGGGAAATTATGCCCTGCTGTAACATCTCACTTATGGCGTTCTCTAAGATTTCTCGGTGCGCGTGCGGTACCCGATAGGGGCCTTTTAATGGGCGGTGTATCTCCTACCTCGATTGTATGTTTCATTAGTGTCGTACAACCTAGCTTTACTTCTTGGTGAACAAATATATCTGAAAAATTAGACAGGAGTTCCTGTAAGGGACCCAGGGCTTCCGCCGGCACGTCCGAAAAATCGAACAGCGAAAGCAGGTCATCGTTCTCCGGAGGTTCGGGCCATAGTTCTACTTCGTCATAATCCACTTGGTAGATATCTGATCGACCTGAAAGGTACGGCTCCTGTGCACCCTTACTCTTGCTCTCAATGATGTGTAGATTTTCACCTGAAGTACGGGCGCATGTCTCTGCTAGTATGTTCGCGTCAGTTTCACTCTTATGCAAAACGGAAGCCGCCACTTCGGGCGTACCAGCGCCAATTCCCGCTGTCCCGCCCGCATTAATTTCGCTAGCTCGAAAAAATTCGGATTCTTTACCGGACGTACGAGCGCCGATTCCCGCTGTCCCGCCCGCATTAATCTCGCTCTTGATCATCTCGCCTATTTCGCTCTCTGTCAGCGGCCCTAGCAGATCCAAACAATCCGTGATGCGGCGTCCCGCGTCTACTTCTACTACCTTTGCTATGCTTTGATTTTCACTCGGCTCGTCTGCAAAAGAAATAAGATCACCGCACGTCTGTTTTCTAATTTTCTTCGGTTTTCTCCGAGGAGCGAGAGTCGTCACGTGCCCCTTGCAAACCTGCATTGTATTGTTCCGTAACGAGATACTACTTCCAAACTTCACCATGAAATCTAAGCCAAGTATCCCTGCGTGATTTGTGGTCCCTAAATCCACTATGAGCGTGTCATGCTCGTATGTTACCTGATCAATCAGAAATGGCACACTACACTGACCAAGTATCTGCAGATTGTGCCCGGAAGCGCTTTTATTGCCGAACCATAGCGAAAGGGAAGTTGACCGAAAGGAAAAATTTTGGAATCGCATAAAGTAACCGCAGCTCCCGTGTCGACCAGGAATTGGTGCTGTCTTCCTAATATTCCTACACTGATTGTCATGCCGTCCACCGGAGTAACGGCTAATACTTCATCCCCGACCTGGTGGTCGGGGTTTATTAGTTTCCCGAATTCACATCCCGTTTTTGACAATCTACCGTACAGTGACCGGATTTTTTACATTTACTACACATTATTAATGGGCATTTCCTTACGTGGTGGTCTGCTTGCCCGCAATTAAAACATTTTTGTTTCTTCTCCGGACACACTCGCGAAAAATGGCCTGCTTTCCCACAATGATAGCATGCTCTAGCTTCAAATGACTGTCTAGGAGGTGGCAATGTTTGCGGCGCGGATCCCAGGTTCCGACCTCGGAGAGGTTGCTGAATGGCATAGAACTCCGAACCTGCACCGAACGGCAAGGTTGATGAGTTAGCTCGGTGCTCCTCCTTTCTATTCTCGTAAGGTGGGAAAGCGGAATCCTGCACCGGCACATACGGGTGCGGTGGTGTTGCCCGTTGCGTGTACCCGTGCGGCGAGAGGGCGCTAAAAAGATTTTTGCCGCCGTTGCGGCATTTTCCCACGTGGTAGGGCGATAATTTGGCTGCTAAGACAGTTCAGTGAACTGACGCTTCGGTCGCAGACGCATAGCTCCTAGCTATTGCTTCTTCTTGGTTTGCAAACGTTACTGCTTCTAACATTGTTTTTGGATTGCGAACTGCCACGAACCGACCTATTTCCTCTCTCAAACCTGCTATAAATTGTGCTAGCAATCTTTCCTCAAACATTGTCTTGGTTGCAGCTGCGTCGGGGTTACTATAGCAGCTACGTAGCTGACGTTCTAGCGACGCGAGCCTGCTGGAGAAGTCGCTAATCGACTCCAAGTGCTTTTGACTACAATCATTAAACATTTTCTCTAAGGTGGGCCGTGATAATTTTGGAGAGAACCTATCTTTCATATATTTACAGAAATCTGAGTAGGATGCCACTACATATGCATTGTTTTCCGCGAATTCCGATGCAATCCCGGCCAGCCGTAAGCGAGCTACACCTAGTGTTACGGCCTCACTCCAATTACTAAAATTACTAACTATTCGGAGACGTTCTAGAAAGGTTTCAATGCGGGTACCGTCCTCGCCACTGAACATCGGAACGAGACAGATCTGCCCAGCTGATACATTGGCTTGTGCCGGAAAATTTTGTGAAGAGGGGTTGCTGTTGCCTTCAATTGTAAATACCGGGATATAAAATCCATGAGATCTGAGCTATGCCCACATTCCCAGGGCAAGGAAACTGCTGATTGCCTCGGTGCGACATGCTGCTGCTTAATGAATCCCAAGCGAAAATTTTGAATCCGATGGTAAGAAAAAATTAATTTTGGTTGGCTCGTTACATTACCCGAGTTCGCTTTCTCTCGCTTTGCTACAGAATGCTTACTCTTGGTGGGGTTCGAACCCGTGCTCCCTTTCGGGGCCCAGATTACCATCCCACGCTCCCTCCTCTACGGGTTGCGATTACAACCCCACACCTGACACCAATATGTCGTGAAGACATGATGGGAGGGAGTGAGTATCGGGAGAAAGATGAACTCGGTGTTCGGTTATATACAAAATGGTTTATTGTACGTTCCTATGCAAGTACGTTTACCTAACAGAGGCTACGCAGCCCAGCACTCAGTCGGTCGTTGCCATGAGGAGGGTGAGGGAAGGGTGGCAGGTAGCGGCGGCAAATCCAGCGGCCTCAAGGCGGCGGCGGCGTATGCTACGGAGAAGGCTGCGGCCACAAGGTGACGGCGTAGGCGGCGGCGAAGGCAGATAGGCTGGTGATGGGTCGCTCGGTTCGGCACGGCGTCGATTCCCGACTCGGTCAAACCCGAAGGCAACCGTAGAGCGGGACGCCGGCGGCGACCGCTGGCGATGGGTCGCTCGGTTCGGCACGGCGTCGATTCCCGACTCGGTCAAACCCGAAGGCAACCGTAGAGCGGGACGCCGGCGATCACTACCGCACTCACGAAGAGCGGGAAACGAGCGACCGCTGGCGATGGGTCGCTCGGTTCGGCACGGCGTCGATTCCCGACTCGGTCAAACCCGAAGGCAACCGTAGAGCGGACGCCGGCGATCACTACCGCACTCACGAAGAGCGGGAAACGAGCGACCGCTGGCGATGGGTCGCTCGGTTCGGCACGGCGTCGATTCCCGACTCGGTCAAACCCGAAGGCAACCGTAGAGCGGGACGCCGGCGATCACTACCGCACTCACGAAGAGCGGGAAACGAGCGACCGCTGGCGATGGGTCGCTCGGTTCGGCACGGCGTCGATTCCCGACTCGGTCAAACCCGAAGGCAACCGTAGAGCGGGACGCCGGCGATCACTACCGCACTCACGAAGAGCGGGAAACGCGGGGGGGGTCGCTCGGTTCGGCACGGCGTCGATTCCCGACTCGGTCAAACCCGAAGGCAACCGTAGAGCGGGACGCCGGCGATCACTACCGCACTCACGAAGAGCGGGAAACGAGCGACCACTTCAGGCCGGGCCCGGTCTTATATACCGCCGGGCCAGTCCATCCCCGGCGTCAGCGGGGGTGGCGTTGCCTTTGTTGATGGGCACCTACAGGGGTGCGGGGGGGTGGCGAACGGTCGGCCTGGACATCTGGTCGCCAGACCAGCGCGGTCCGAGCGGAGGGCGGGCGGTGAAGGGCGCAAGCCGGCGTCGCCTCACCACACTCCGTCATGACGTGGCCATCTCCAATGCATCAGAATGCTGTGCATGGCTCTATAGACGATCACAACGCAAGCGAAAGGTCGCCCTGCCATTAACTAAAACGTGGTCGGACAAAATTGTTTCAGCAACGACTACACGCTCACCACAAATATACTCATCATCGTGATATATGAGCACTTGAGTGAATTTGCTTCCCAGTGCGTCTACCGCAGAGCAGCGTTGGCGCTTTGAGCTTCGTCCGCCGCCCGCCGGGGGCGTGCGCGCGGCCGTAAACGTCCCTTGGGGAGGTGGCGGCTGTCACTCGGCCGCTGACGGGCATCGAGCGCGCGCCGGCCGGCTCCTTAATGAGCGCGCGCGCCGCCGCCGTCGCCCCGGGCGCGAGGCGATGCGAACCCGCGCCTCTCGCTGCCTCTCTCACCCTCTCCGCCACCACCTCCGCTCCCGGAAACGCCGCCCATTCACTGCCACTACATAATCATCGTTACCATAATCGTCACTACCTCCATCCCTATCAGCAGCAGCGCTACAACTGCCACCACCATTACTACAACTTCCACCGCTCCCGGAGAAACCGCTGCCCTCACACCCTCTGCCATCACCGTCGCTCATTCACTGCCACTACATAATCATCGTTACCATAATCGTCACTACCTCCATCCCTATCAGCAGCAACACTACAACTGCCACCACCATTACTAAAACTTCCACCGCTCCCGGAGAAACCGCTGCCCTCACACCCTTTGCCATCACCGTCGCTCATTCACTGCCACTACATAATCATCGTTACCATAATCGTCACTACCACCGCTCCCGGAGACACCGCCGCTACCTCTGCCCTCACCCCGTCTCTGACAACACCGCCACTCATTCACTGCCATTTCATAATCATCGTTATCATAATCGTACTACTAGCAGTACTACCGCCAGCTCTAACGACAGCAGCAGTACCTCCACCATCACCACCACCTGTACAGCTTCCACGGTTCCGGAGACACCGCCGCTACCGCTGCCCTCACCACCGCCTCTACCAACTATTGCAAACATCACTATCATAATCGTCACTATTACCAGAGCTCTCAGCAACGGCAGCACTACCACCACCAATACTACAACTTCTGTCTCCAAATCCGCCACTGTAACCTCCCACAATCACCACCACCACTCTCAATATTGTCACCACACACACTCCTCTTCGTCCTACCGTAGAGGTGATAGCCGTCCACACCGACGCCGCCACTACATCACTACCACTGCCTGCATAATCACCACTGTCATAACCGCCACTTCCATAACCCACACTAACACCAGCACTATCATCAGCAGCAGTACTACCACAACTTCTGTTGGTACCACCCCTACAATCATCACCCACTCACAAAGGTATTGGTTGCGATCGTAACTACGGCAAGAGGTAGTTTGCTACCGTACTACCTCTTGCTGTAGTTACGATCGCAACCAATATCTTTGATGCACTTCTCACAAGTCACCGCTGTAACCTCCACAACTTCTCCCACTGCCACCAATACCTTTCCTATGATATAGCGATCTCTGCCGTCGCCATCGCTGCCAGCGCCGCAACCACTGCCGTGCCTGTCGTAAATGTTTATGGAAGGCCGCCGCGGCAAGCGATGTTCGGGCGCGGTTCGATGTTTCCTGTTCTACATTCCTCCCCTGTGAAACTGATACGCGAATAAGATGCGGGCGATTGGCAACGAATGCGGTAGAGCAACTGCAGCGGCTGCTGGGCAGAATATTGATGTCTGTTAAAAATCCCAAGCGCAGAATAATTACGCGTTTCGTTTTCTGAATTCAGAATTTCGAAGCGCTAATACTGAGAAATATTTTGTAAATGATCGTCACTATAACATTTACAATTATAATGACAGAAAATACATATTATATTTTTATAAGTTAATCGTATCATGAAGGTTTTCCTTCAGTCTGATTACTGTCGTGAACTTCTATCTTTTTTCTCATATTCTCATTATCAGTGCACTGATTTTGAAATAATATTTCTTCACAAAACTATTTCAAATTGGATGAGGAATCTGTCATTTTTAGTCTGAGTTTATTGATATTGCATTCTTAGTATAGAGACATTAATGCCACAATAATTAATAAATTCACATCAAATAAGTAATGAATTAATAATGGTTGATTGTAGCTCGACGAAGATTATTGATCTGCCAAATCTTTCCAAGCCACAGACAAAATATAAAAACACATTTGCCTTACATTAGATTCGAGTCTGCTGACCAAAGGTAGTAATCGATTTAATTTCTATCTGTGGATGTAGAGTTCGGTTCGGTAACCAGTACACATTTCTGAGTTACGTCCGGTTTTATTCTGAAACCCAATACATGCTTTTGGCGTGACCGATGAAGGACACAAATCATTGCTTACCTACGTGTACCAGAAGCTATTAAATCTTTTATGAATTACTTAATGCTTTAAACTGTAAAATAAGTCGTGTATTGCAACCACTTCAAGAAGGTGATTGCTGTCTTGACCAGTTAGGTTTAGACCAGTCACGTTTGGCCCTAGTCACGATTTGTGTTTAAGTAGTTTGTACAACCAGACCGCTTCGTTATTTTCTGTTCTTCGTGCTATTTACGGCCACTCAACGTGTATATTGTTGTAAATCGTCAATGCAGCTTCGAACAATTGGAGAGTGTGATAGGTCCGGTAAGTGAGTTGAGTATCGTCCAGGTCTGATATTCGGGAGGATATGCAATGTCTTAAAGATTCATAACTACTCTAAAGAAGGTGAAGTAAATCACCGATACGTCGGTATGTAAAGGAAGGTTATACCATTTATGTCGTAAAGACAAGACTACTTTTTTTCCTCACACTATTAGTGCAGGATGATAATTATGTAACGAACAGGGGGGTTGAATTTTTTATACTAGCACTTCGACGTTTTCATTGATGTGTAGGATGAAGACGAAAATTATTAGAAGCAGATCCTACCTCTGCTGTTTGAATTTAAGCTCCAGTGAATCTCAAGTAAGCTTACTGTCACACCTGTAGAAATTACTGGAAGTAAAAACTCGAAAATGAGAGATTTCTTATTCAAGAGAACAAGTTCTATGAATTTGGTGAAATAGAAAATGGGTCAAAGAGCTTTTCAGTTTTTAAAATTTATAATTGTGGATCATTTTTTGTGATATGCATTTCGATTTATAAGTATCTAATTCTATTTTTTCTACTTATCCCTTGAGAGTCCCTCTCAGGAACCAAATAAGGAATTGAGGAAGATATGTTGCATTGCTTAAAAAATTAGGCATAGAGTCTGACGTATTTATCATTTGAGTTAACACACTCTCTCCCCTACGTTTACCTACAGTTTTAGGCTCCAGCGCTCGTGATGTTTTCAATTGAATTTAAAGTCTTCAAATGATAGAAAATAAGTTTAAAGCATTGTAATTGTCGTATCTGGCACTCACTCTTTAAAATTACTGCATTCCTTCAATTATCCTCCGCCCATTTTCACAGCTGCACATTATAATTTCATGATATGTTAATTTCAGTATAAGAGTTGCGTTGGATTTTAACGAACGTATTTACAAGAACTCCGAGGGCAATTTTTGCAACTCATTAAGAACAGTTCGTAGGACTTCTTTTTTGTTAAAGATACTTATCTCCGCTCACTGTGCACTAGAACATGTGTTGCCTGTTACGCTTGCTTTACCAAGTCATATGAAATGAAGTAGTCCCGGGAAAACACCACATTACGACTTACATTTTGTTTTAAATTAATATTGCATTCAATTACTTTTATCTTTTACTAATATAAAGAGTAAAGTTTGAGGAAAACTGATAGAACATGATGAACATTTTCAATTTATTCTTCAACTAACACTAGGACATGAACGTAAATGGTAGTGTTTCTATTGTTTCGTAATACTCGAGTTTTGTTACTGTAATTGAATTTTCTTTAGTGTCTTTCAAAGAGAGTTAATTGCAGCTCAAGAACATTTTGATATATCTACATAATATGATAATTAAAACAAAACAAATTGCTGACTGAGGTGCTGCACTATGTGTACTAGAGATCGGAAGTTCAGGCTTTTATTTCACCAAAAATAGGGTGGCAAAAATACATTTATTCGGGATAAAGTAGGGGGTAAAACACAAACATTAAAAAATAACAATTTAAAAGTAATTAGTGTAAAAAAATTCTAATTAAAATGACTCACATTTTTATTCTAACTCTGAAATAAATATTAACACTTTCTTGGAAGGAACTACCTTTTCTTTGTAATCTTGATTGCACATGACCTTCCAGTATGACCACGAATTCTTTTATTCGCGACGCTGTATTTCCGAAATGCTGTTATGGGCTCTCTTTTGATTCTTGAAATGAAGTCAGTGAAAATGGAATTGTAAATGTTGTTCTTGCACTTGTGTAATCGCCGAAAGGGACGAGAGAACAAGAAGGAACAGAGAAGGATTTATCATGTACAGACAGCTCTGTTCTCAAAAGGGATTCAATGCCATACACAAGCATAGGATGAGATTTCTCGTGAGCGAACGAGTTTGTAAGCATCAATGAAAAATATCAAAAATCTTCTCTGGTATAATTATCCTTTCCCTTTCAGATTTTTAACACAACCTCACACTGAAGCCTCCGCGCCTACAGAAAGGGAATACTCGACCGCGCCTTCATGTTGTCCAGGCTTGCAGGTATATTTCCAGCTTGACAGAGATTGGTGCCAGGAGGGGAAAATAATGAAGAAAAAGGCAGAAAAGGCACAAATAAGACAAAATGCCAAAAATAGGCATCAGAAGCTAAAATAAGCAAAAAAGGTAAAATGAAAATCTATTAAAACAATTCCAAAAGTACAATTAAGTGATTCCTAGCGCTAAAAGTAATAAAATAATTCAATAATGAAAAGGCATTTTACCGACTTCCGAGCTCTAGTAGTACCTATGGAAGTCGAGAGTGCATGACTAGTGCATAATAACCAGAGAATCCTGTGATCTTCTGAGTATTGACAATTCATACATAGCAATACATACATAAATGACAATTCATACATTCTTCTCCGAGGAGCTGAGTAATATTGAACCGTTGTTTGCAGATGCCTATTCATGCTCGAACTCAGTTGACTATACAAGTTCCCTTCACTTGCCAATGTAATACATTTTTTATTCTGTTTACATCCGTGTTACTTTGCTATCATCTTAAATATTCTCGTGTCTGGATATCGTTTGTATCCTTTCTCAGAGATCAACGTTTCACGTGTGTTCTCTTTACTTGCTCGGGTATGTATGTGAAATGTTTTGCTTTGAAGATTTGTAATTTTCCTTGTGTAATTACAGATCACTGGTTTGGAAACCCCACGCCCCTTTCACGCGTTGGTGAATTATATACAACTGTACTTTCATTTAATTAACGTATGTGGGGTTAACTATGTATTTAGTTTCTCTTGATAAGATTTTTATTACTTTTATCCCTGCAAATACTATTTCAATTGTAATTTATACAAAACTTTTAATAAAAAATCGTTAGTTTCCAATTTATTAACAACACTCACTGAAGATAGTAAATATTTGGACGCATTTGTGGACGCTATCAAGGTTTACTAATTCATCACTGATCTCTCTCTCTCTCTCTCTCTCTCTCTCTCTCTCTCTCTCTCTCTCTATATATATATATATATATATATATATATATATATATATATATATATATATAACATTTTTTAAAAATTACTTCAAACCTCTCACATATCAATCCGGCCTCGAGCGACGCCCTGAACGGTAGTTTTCCGTGGTTTCTCCGATCAATACCTAGCCAATGCCGGAGCAGTATTCTAACAAACGGGCCACGAACCGCGGCAGGTTTTCTCGGGTTTCCACCGGCCTCTCCTTCCAATACTGCTACATAATTTTAAAAGCGTCATTTTATCATCACTCATACATCGAACAACATTTATTCCAGGTTTTTCTGAAAAGGCTTAGGAACATTTTTTGCGTTAGTAGACAAACACTCTGCTCAAAGATATCTTAGTGTTGGTTTCAAGTTTATTCTATGATGAAATTGTCTGCAACACCGTCCCAGTCGGGACAAGCTCTAAGCTCCCGACCGGTCTTCCGGAATATGCGGTAGTGTGGTGCATGTTAGTGTGTAAGGGGAGTGAGGAAGGATAGATCGCGCGTGGTCCGTGGCCCGTTTGGTAGGGTACTGCTCCGGCATTCGCCTGGTGTTGATCGGAATGGATCGAACGAGATTTAAACCCCAAAACGCAGAGATGGAAAGTGAGCTGTCACTTCGACCTGCGGGAAAAGGAAGTAAACAGTACCTGATTAACGCGAGCTGCTGGGCATAGGGGCGGCGCTGTGGACGGCGCCACTCTGAATTGGGGATCCAATTAGTTGGGATCTGGGGCAATTTGCCCTCCCCCTTCTGGCCATCCCGTATTTTCCCGACTATTTCAAGAATGTAATATACTTTTCCAAAAACATAGCTTAACTTCTTTTGTGTGTTCTTAACGAAGTATATTATGACTAGACATCGGATGTTTAGGGCAATGCCTATTTTATTCTAGCGAGCTTGTTTAAAGGATGACCTAAAAAATTGACACAAACCCTAAATTTTCTAATAAATCAGGATTCCCTGGATAAATCAAACATTATAAGAAAGAAACGATGATTTCAGTCAATAAAGTATATTTAAAGCAGACATTTCGGCCTAAATTGTAAGGCCCTCTTCAGTGTCTGAAAGGTCAAAAAAGGTTGCTTAGGTTATGTTACACCATAGTTTCGAGGTATCACATATAACCAGGCACTTCTGATCGAAACCAATGGTGGTCTAAAGGACCATATTAAAGAGGCATAGAGAAATGCAATTGATTATCTTGGATCTTCTTCCTATTGAAAATTAATACTTGAAGGTATCGGAGCATGTTCGATACACAACGGTTCAAGGTACTGTGTGTATAGGGGGTGCCAACTTCGGTACAGTAAAACAGCGCGTCTTAATGATTTGATTTGATTTTTCCGTGTTTCCGGGCACGCCAACTGCTTTGGTCACTAGTCCCGTTAGTGTAGTGCATGATTTTTTCTCGGGGTATACGCAGTGATCTTTCCCCGCTGGATGGCGAGATCCGGCACCGACCTACCGTCGGCTAGTGCGGTTTCCCCCTAACCAGGACTCTCCCACCTGCGGGGCACTGCCCCAGCCGGGACAAGCTCTAAGCTCCCGACCGGCCTTCCGGAATATGTGGTAGTGTAGTGCATGTTAGTGTAAGTGTGTGTGTGTGTGTGTGTGTGTGTGTGTGAAAGGGGAGAGGATAGGACAAGGATGAGGAAGGAGAGATCGCGCGCGGTCCGTGACCCGTTTGGTAGGGTACTGCTCCGGCATTCGCTTGGTGTTGATCGGAGAAACCACGGAAAACTACCGATCAGATCAGCTGGCCGCTAGAATTCTCCTCCAGACAGCGACTGACTTCGCCCAAGCTGAAAAGCTAATATCGAAAACCCTGCCGCCATCAGGACTCGAACCTAGAACCTCCCGGTCAGAGCAAGTCTTAATGAATAAGAAGATAAAGCTAAATTTTCTAATCACACCCAGTGAAAAGTCCCTGCGGTAGCCGCGCCGCCCCGTCGCGCTGCGCGAACGGTACCGCTCCCCGCGGACAATGACATAACGTTATTTGAATCCGCGGGCGCCGTGACGCAGCAGGGGCGAGGGGGCGCCTGCGTCTGCGTTAGCGTGGCGGCCGACGTCAGCGCGCCCGGCGGCGGTGGACAGGCAACCGTGCTTGAGTATGAGACATTCCAGCAAGATTCCGTTGGATGAATTTACCTTCCTCTCGGAACTTTCTCTTGCCTTATCGCCAATCCGAGATCATTTTCGTCTCATTAGCTGCAGGATGAATATTCTACTTTCGGATTTTAAGTTGAAAATACGTATCATATCAAACAAAGCAAAAGTCCGAAGGAAAACTAATACATTTTTACTCTCTACCAAACTGAGATTATACACTAAATGTTTCAACCATTTGGTGTACTACTTCTTTAACTAACATCAACATTTTCTAAACCAAACACTAGGTACTAAGAAAAAATACTACTGCTTGCTAGTTTGTGCGTTATTCCCTATTACAATAAAATACGAGGAGTTTAATTAATGTTTTCTTTCCCACATCACTTAAATTCATCATTTTTCTTTAATCTTTCACAAATTTCCAGTTATAAATGCGCATATTTAGACATTACATCCCTAAATGCACGTACAAAAAGAAATGACGAAAATCAGTATTCTAACGTTTCCACAAACTCGCTATTTATTCAGCTCAATTATAACGAAATAAATGCATATGTCTTTTCTCTAAAAGTACAAGCAGGGAATGAAGCCCAATGAGCGTTTGAAAATTTTTTTTAAACATTCTGTGTTGCGCACATGAGAAGCCATTGGGCTCAGCAGTGTGAAAAACTTTTGGTTGTTATATGTTATATAACGTAATATTTTTGGAACTTAATTTAGTCTTTCCTCCACATTTTCTATTCCTTACAGTCATTAATTTTAATATTATTTTATTCACACGCGATCTTGAATTATTACTTAGTCTAATCATTTTACTTTATTGTTTTTATTTCGAATTCTACTCCTGTATTTTCTGTTCATATTTATTTCACTTAAACACGACGTAAAGTAAGACAACGGAATTAGAAGATATGAGACAAACGTATATAAAATAACTGTGTACGAGAGATTTATATAAACAGCTCACAAAAGTTATGAATAAAAATTCCTTACTTTATTGAAGTGATTAACCTTACTGAAATGCAATGCGCCAAATTAGTGGGTCGGGAATGAAAGTGTAATGAGTAAGTTACTGCGTTATGACTTGAATTTGGCCCAGGACACACTGTGATTGATATACGAAGATGCATCCATGCACTCTCAGATAATACGTTATTTAAATTTATTTTGAAATAAAATTATTCATGTTATTGTATTAAAAAGTATATGGTATTGTTAAGTATTATTAAATTAGAAATTTGGCAAGGTAGCCAATATTAATTAAATGCTTTTATTTTCTCTGGGCTCTCACACATCAATGACCCATTATTATAATTTTAGGGATACACATGACTAAAAGTTTGCTAAACTCTATCCACAGGAAATTCGTACAAGCTCTTCTCAAAACCACTCCAGAACAAACTTTAACGATCTGAGAGGATATCAGACTGCGACTCCTGAGGATATATGGTTATAAGGAAAATAATGGGTTGAAAAGGATAGTTTGAATACTTGGGTCCTTAATGTAGCTGAAGAGTAGCGATGCCAGACATTTATGTCCGCCGAGAATTGAGCTGCCCGCCATTGTGCAGCCGCTCCGGCGGCGAGGGCGCGCAGGCGACCTCAGGCAGTGACGTCGTCGCCGGCGGGCTGGGTTCGAGTCCAGCTGTGTGTAACTAGTCCCCGCTGCCTGTTCCTCGCAGCGTGTCTTCCGCGTGGCTGTCGCTAATGCCTGGATTCCGTGATTGAAGTCCCTTGAATGCCTTGATGAAGTGTTTGCTTTTTTCTTTTCAGCTTCCGTGTTTGAGAATCGGAAGATTTGCAATGCGAATGAGGTGTGGACACGAAACAGTTTTCTTGGTAAAGATGTGAATCTTCGTACCAAAGAACAAGATTTACTTAAGTTGTGTCGTGTACATTTTAGTATACCGTTCAGTTTCAGATGTATTTTTGCATTTACCTTAAGTTACTGTGCAGTTTCTTAAACAGAATATGGCCATACAACCAATTATAATAATACTAGAAAACATTTAAAGAATACGAGAAACATTGAAAGAACGTTTTCGATATCATCTGTGATTGTGTGCACAATACCTGAAGTTTTAATGACCGTGGTATTATTTCTTGTATCCCAGTAATTTAAGATTTTTTAAAAATATTGCAAATTCGAAGTGTAGTAACAAGCGATTCAAATAACTTCATAATAGTTCCTAGTGTTGGAAATTATATCCCAGTTATGTAGCATTTTATTACATTCTCAGGGAAAACAGACCTTTTTCTACTATTGAGAGCTGGGTCTAGGCAAAGAGGTGGGAAAGAATATATCAGGTACTTCGATAACAGGAATTTAGCTTATTATTTGATCTCATAATTACTTTCCTTTAAATGTTTCTTATAATTGTGGGACCGGCAAAGGTGGCTCGGGACATCAACTGATGTCACTGCAGTCTCACTGACCAGGAGGTCTTGGGGTGCGAGTCCCAACGGTGGCAGGATTTTCGACACTTAGTTTGTCAGATACGTCAAATTCAGTCGCTGTCTGGAGAAGAAATCTAGTGGCCGGATGCTCTGATCGGTAGTTTTCCTTGGTTTCTCCGATCAACACCAGGTGAATGCCGAAGCAGTATCCTAACAAACGGGCCACAGGCCGCGTTTGATCTTCCTTTCCTCTTCCTTGTCGTATCGTCACCTCTTAGTTACACACACAGCCACACTTACATGCACTACACTACCACACATGTCGGAAGGTTAGTCGGAGCTTAGAGCTTGCCTGGCTAAGGCGGTACTCCGCTGGACGAAGATACCTCATTGAGGGAAACCCCGCAAGCCGACGTGAAGGTCGGCGCCGGATATCAAATTTGGCGGCAGAAGTACTCCGCCATCACAGTGATAAAGCATACACTACACTTATGGGACTAATGCCCATAGGCGACACGGACCATGACCTAGAAGCAACATTTCGGCCTCGCGACCTTGGGTTAAGGGGGTACGTGTGGTTACCACGAAGCCATCCCCATGGCGTTTTATGGTCTTCTCAACCTGAGAAGTGAGTTTTCTCACTGTCACACAGCAACATGTACTGGAACACTGCAAGGAAAACGCACATTATATTCTTGCCAAATCAAACCCGGGGTCGCGCCATGGAAACTGAGCATGCAGACCAATGAACTGAACTGCGAGTACAGTTGACGCGCCTGGAAACACGAAATAATCAATCATTCAAGAAGTAATATTTAACAAGCATCACTCGCGCACGCGCAGCATTTTATCCTGTTAAAGGTGAATATGGTCAAGAGAGTCGAGAAGTGCATTAATTGATTGATTTTTTCGTGTTTCCGGGCGCGTCAACTGCTTCGATCATTAGTCCCGTTAGTGTAGTGCATGTTTTTTCTCGGGAGATGGCGGTGATCTTACCTCGCTGGATGGCGAGATCCGGAGCCGACCTACCTTCGGCTAGTGGGGCTTCCCCCTAACCAGGACTCTCCCACCAACGGGGCACTGCCCCAGTCGGGACAAGCTCTGAGCTCCGGACCGGTCTCCCAGAATATGTGGTAGTGTAGTGCATGTTAGTGTGAGTGTAGGTGTAAGGGGTGAGAATAGGACAAGGAAGACGAAGGAATATTCGCGCGCGGTCCGTGGCCCGTTTGGTAAGGTACTGGTCCGGCATTCGCATGGTGTTGATCGGAGAAACCACGGAAAACTACCGATCAGAGCAGCCACCCGCTAGAATTCTCCTCCAGACAGCAGCTGAATTCGAGCTAGCTGAAAAGCTAGTGTCGAAAATCCTGCCGCCGTCTGGTCTCGAACCTAGGACCTCCCGGTTAGAGGCGCTGCAGTGACATCAGTTGATGCACTGAGCTACCGCTACCGGTGCGAGAAGTGGAAATGACGTCGACTTCGGCCACAACGACGAAACCACGGAAGTTCGTGGCGCGACTAAGCGACGCGAGGGGCCAGCACCGCTCAAAGCGTGAGGCAAATGCGTTAACCGCACCGTTTCCACGCGCGTGCGCGGGGGAATGAGGTCTCGGGCGATCACGACGCCGCGCCGCGGGCGAAGTGTGTTGCTCACGCTTCTCCGACATTCGCTTGTTCTGTCCGGCTCCTCCTTCGGGAGATGACGCATCACCGCATCGTTGCAATGCGGTGCATTTTCAATTCGACTCAGTTCAATGATTTTTTGTTTCATCTGATGAGGTCAACAGGCCTGTTCTTCGGAATGACCGCGCAAAGTTTGCTACGCTCCTTTCGCCCTAACATGCTGTAAATCTACTACATGGGGCAGTCGGTTTACTTCTCCGATATAAGAAGGACTTTTTTTGCCTTGAAAATTCACAATGTCGATCCGGTTTCAAACCATGTTCTTGGGTACCAGAGTTTGATATGCTAACCGTGATACCACCAAAGTAGTGCCCGCTTCCCATTGGCTCAAGTATTTCAATTTAGCTTCCCATTACCTCCAGAATTTATTGGCATTGGTTTAACAATATATTTTACGACATTTATGTTTTGAATACGGTCATCTATAGGGAAATAATATTACATTTCTTACATGTGAGCTACGGTTAGAAAGTTAGTTCCACGTTTAAGGTTTAATCTGGAGTGAAGTAATGGAAATAGTAGTTGGCGCTTAGTAAGATGAAAATAGGAATGAAGGCAATTAAAGTTTATTCTTCCAGAATCTTGATGTAATATGGAGACATGAGGTTCAACGGTCCAGATTAAGGATTTTGGAACAAAGAGAAGAGTAAAAAATTTAAATAGAACCTAAGAAGGGTATTGGGAAAGTTTTTTCTCTTTTACTTTGATCTAGATTCCTTGTTTGAAACTTTTCAGCATGGAAATCATAAATAAGCCATCAAGATTTATTGTCTCTTTGGAAGAGTAAAAAGACGTCTTCTGGCAGGGAGCAAGAAACTTTCTAGGGGGAGCCCTGTTATGCCTCCGTCAATTCACACCCCGCGTTACTTCTTATTGGTTGTAAATCTTTGGGCATTACTCGCCTTTTCGTGGTCGACGAGCACGGCCAAAGTCCCGCGATTTTGCAAACAAATAGCGTCTGCGATTTTGCACGTCTCCTTCGCCATGACCTCGGGTTTCACCGGCGCCACGACTTCTCCGTGACGCCGCCTTTGCCGCCGTCACCCTCGCCTCATCTTCCCCTTGTCCCCCGAGGGCACCGACGTTCCTTTTCGTTGTTCCCGAGCGTAGTCATAGTCTCCTCCGCCATTTTGCACGTCTCCGCCATCACCTCGCGCGCGAACGCTGTCTCTCCGTCGCCGCCTTTGCCGCTGCCACCTTACTCCTGGTGCCCCGACGGCACCGATTCCCTTCTTTGTTGAAGAGCATGGTCATAGCCTCCTCTGCCATTTTGCACTACTCCTCCGCCATCACCGCGTGTGCGACCGCTGTCTCAGTGGCGCTGACACTTCACCTCACCTCACCGCACCGCTTTGCCGTCGCCACCCTTACTGCATCCTCGTGGCCCGATGGCACTGACGCCCTTTTTCGCTTGGCGACCACAGCCATAGCCTCCTCCGCTATTTTGCACGTCTCCTCCGCCATCACCTCGTGCGCTGTCTCATCGGCGCCACCTTTGCCGCCGCCACCCCCGCCGCAGCTTCTCCTCTTTCCTCTGCCTCTTGCCTCTCGGCACTGACTCCTATTCTCATGGTCGGCAAGAATTGCCATAGGCCCTTCCGCCATTTTGCACGTCTCCTCCGCCATCACCGCGTGTGCGACCGCTGTCTCAGTGGCGTTGACACTTCACCTCACCTCACCGCACCGCCTTGCCGTCGCCACCTTACTCATCCTCGTGGCCCGATGGCACTGACGCCCTTTTTCGCTTGGCGACCACAGCCATAGCCTCCTCCGCTATTTTGCACGTCTCCGCCACCATCACCTCGTGCGCTATCTCATCGGCGCCGCCTTTGCCGCCGCCACCCTCGCCGCAGCTTCTGCTTGTTCCCCATCGCAGCGGCGCGCGCGGCCGGGGCCGCTCGGCGTCGTGTGGCCGCCGCCGCTCGTGCACTGGCGACTTGTCTGCGGTCGCTAAGAGAATGTCCTCGTTATCATCCCCCAGCCAGCCACTCCCAAGGGCAGCGTAGACGTGAGCGGCGCTCGGACTATTACTCACTGTTTATGTGAGTGTTCGCTTCTTGTTCTGTAGCCAAAGACGTCGTTGATTCTCTGCAGAAGTGTTTAAATGGAAAACGTACAAGGAGTTCTGTGATTAGTTCTCTTGAGAGCAGAATGTTATAAGAGGAGAACTAGAATGATGTGAAAATTACTTCATGTCTTTAACCTCTCTTGGTGTGTATTTTAAATGTAAATACAAGAAACTACCTAATTTAATATGATGGATAAAGAAGCTGCATTATTCAATATTTGGATACCACTGCCTAAACCTTAAGACTATATCTAGGAATGGGGAACGATTTTGATTGGTATATCGTAATGAAAACCAGCTTAGATAATATAGTGATTATCATGCTCGGCTCCTGTCCCAAGTTCGTGGATTCAAACCCGATCTAAGTCGGGGGATTTTGAGGTGCCAAAAATCGATGGCATGCATGCGAACGCTTGTCGGCATATAAAACAGATCCCAGGAAAGGCACTTGCCCGATTCTGGCATAATAAAAACCTCTAGCAATTTAGCACCATTCAGAGTTTCGATTTGATTTACTGAATAAGATTACAGTATCTTGGCGCTATCTGGTATTCAAATCAAACGTCAAAATTGGCGCATTAGCGCCCCTAGTGAAATCAATGGCAAACTACCCTAGGTATACTTGCTCAGGATAAGTCTCACAAGAAAGCGCTAGGGGCTTCTGCAGACTAGTCTACGCACTAATAAGTGTATGGCACTAAAATAAGTCATAATAAAGATACAGTATGAATGATAATGGAGAAGTGGTGAAATGAGAGGCAAGGGAAACGGGAGAACACCTAAAAAACATGCTGTGATCTCACAACCCTTCCATCACATATTCTGTTAAATTTGAATCCCGGTCAGAGCTGCGAAAGACAGGCAGTCTGATCGCGGGTGGTCCTAATCTAAAGCAGCTAATGATCCTTGGTTTAGAATTTAGGACAACATGGATAAGAGCCAAAATTTATTGCTTTTTATCCTTGAAAATAGATTTTATTACATGGAGCTCTTTTTCTTCTTCAAAATTTAAGTAGATATGACTTAGTGTAGGGATCACAGAATTTTGAAAATGTGCACCCAATTCACTTTTCCCATAGCACGTCATACGCAGTTTTTAACTGTTTTTGACGTAAAATAAATAAAAATAAATTGGATATTTCAAAAATTGACGTGGAGCAGAGAGCTTGTCAAGATATGCCCTCACGAACTATCTGTCCGCCTGAGACGGCCTGTGCACCTGCGGGCATGCGCAATTTCCCCTAACTTCACGAACATTTCCCCTCCAAATCCAGAAAGCCATGAACACGCCCTACTAGTACAGTTTCGGTAGTGAAGGCGACGAGAGGGCTGGCTTGGGCGGGGAAGGTAAGCGCGAAATATTATATTGCTTCTATTCCTAAGCCGCACTAATGATGCTGTATGAATGCTCAATGTACAAATATGAGAATTGTTGTTTAAAAGGAAATGAACGTACAGCGGCATTGTGATGTATGCATTTAAAATTATAGCAGGAAGGCAAGAATAGTTGAAAAAGTGTCAAGAACATTTGATGTGTTAGTAAAACACTTAAGTTGTTGAAATTATAAAAATCGAAGAAAGAACAGTAACGTGATTTAATTAATGTTTTGAAGTTTCACTGCGGTATTGTTCTGTTTTTAATTAGAATTCAGATAGTACGGCAATTCCTTTAAAATATAATACAATTATTTCTGTCATATTTGTCTCTCCGAGCATTCAGAACGAACTAGACATTCATCGTTTTAATAACGTGTCTTTAATAATGTAGATTTTAATTAAAACAAGGAATCTATGTAAGCATTTAATTCCAATAGTGGAAATTTGTTCAACGAAGCATTATCTACATTATTGATAATTTAATTTTATTAGTGAATTTATTGGACAATGAACATTAGTCAACGTTGAATGAACATTAACCGCCTTAAAATTTAACATGTATGTTAAAAACTAACAGAAATAAGCCGACGTTGCTCAGACATTAATTTATCAGTATCATTCATTAGTTAGGAAAATGAATGAATTCTCTTTAGTGTAAATTATAGTATACATTTTATTATTTACCCTCATGTAACACACTGCCACGCTTCGCCGCGAGTCACTCTACCCCTACCCCGACTTCCCGGCGATATGCTGCTTCCTTGTGGCACAGTCCTGAAAGCCCATCTGAACACAGGAAGTGAACGCAGCATGGGGGCTGTGGGCCCAGCTGATTTGTCCACCACGTGCGTGCTGCACATGCATACGTGTGTCTCAGCCGGGCGTCGACCCAGCGAACCTCGACGCCAGTGCCGGCATTCAAGGTCTTTATCAGGTTTATCTGGTTGTCGGAATGAAATATGCCTCTACAGCGCTCGCTGGGAGGAAGGTCGTAAGGACGTGCTACGCCCTCCGGCTTTGTGAGCTATGAGCTACAGGGCAACCCCTCGCGGCAGAGAAGCAAGGACGATGAGTGTTCGACCTAAAGATCACCTTGACCTCGTGCACATTCAACTTGCATGCAACTTCAACGTGCACATGCAACTTCAAATGTCTCGCCTTCTTGAAGGTCTTACTTTCCGGAAACTAAAATACAACCAATATTTAACTGTTTATAAAATAGATATAAAATCACCAACCGAAAGTAACTGGTGTTTCACAGCTAAGTCTTTGATTCTGCCTTAGGAGCCTAAAAATGCTCTGAAAATGTGAAGAATAAGGAGAAAAAAGGCACTATCATAAATTACATGCACAATAAAATGAAAAAATTGTAATTTTTGTCCATATTATTTTGTAAACGTAAATGCACAAAACAAGTTCGTTCATTTAAATGTAAAACTAGATTGAAATATTTCCAACTCTTCTACAATTTATTCTTAATAGTTTCCATTAACCAGTAGTATTTACATATTATCAGTAACTTTTCAAGGATCACAATTTCAAATTTGCGACGACTGGGAGACAAAATCAGTTTGAATGTGGTGAAGGATATCTGAACCATGTGACTGGCATATATTTTAGCAGTCCATGTAACACTAGCAATACTGAAACCTTCTGGGAATTTACATTTATTACCACTTAAAATATCTGTGCCTAGGTGTATTGTCAATCGACCATGATCTCAGCTCATGGCTGGTATTTATGAAACAGGGAAATGGTGAAAAATCAGTTGGTATACTTTCAAGAATTCTCTCGTAATTTGAAATACCAAGACGTGAATTGAAGGTTTCGAAATGAACCTTCAATTCACTTCAATAATGATTACGTTGGACCATCCCCGATTTGCCGATATTTTAGCATTGTATGTAAATATAATAAATAAAAGGCAAAAAGTTCTAAAAATGTATTTATGCAAAAAATAGGCATTTTAAGCAAAAATAAGCATTATAAAACTTTGTCATATGCGTCATATCACATGCAACTTCAAATGTCTCGCCTTCTTGAAGGCCTCACTTTTCGGAAACTAAAATAAACCAATATTTAACTGTTCATAAAATAGATATAAAATCACCAACCGATTTCATTTGTCATGATTCGTGCACATATATTATCAGCCTTTAAATACGTCCTCCAGAAAAAAAAATAGGCATTTCCCTAAACATCCGGTCTACTAATTACTTTTCTCAAATGTTTCTACAAAAGACTTCGCACATCTACTTTTACGAACGAGCGCTAGGCTGGGCCCCTCGGCGAAGGAGCTCTAGTGCTGCGTCCCGCAAGCGTGCGCCCTTGAAAAAGCGTGCGCGCGCGCGCGGCGCGTGACGCAGCGGGCCAGGTCACGCGCGCACGGCTACTGGCGTGCGCGGCGCTGCGAGCGGGCCGCGGGGCGGACGCAGCAGACAGACACATTTTTGCTCATGCGCGCGACACAGACACTGTAGTGCATTGACGTTCCGTGCTGCGGAGGCTTAGCGGGGACTGCGAAACGGAGTTTTTCCAGGACACTACTGTTACCGCCACTCGCCGCTGCACCGAGCTCTTGCTGTTCCCGTGTTTTTGTTCCGAGTGTTGTCTGCATTCTGTCGGGCATTCTTTCGTTTTTGTTGAATAATAAGTTATAACCCTATATTGATTATAAATGTGAAACATGATATGAATTAACCAAATGAATGTAATATCGATTATAAGTTAAGAACCCTATGTTTGTTATTAATGTGAAATAAATTAACCGACCCTACATTGGTTATTAATGTGAAATATGATATCAATTAACCAATATGAATCGTAATATTGATTATCAATAACAAAATGTGAAAGGATAGAATTTTCCGGAGCTGGAGAAAACGAGCAAAGATTGCACAAGATATCAACTCTCTTACTTTCAAAAACTGCAGTAGTATTTTTTCTGAAATTCGCAACCATACGTAGATCATTCCTTGGATTTTCTAACTGGAAATATTATTAAAATAAGTCTTCGGCTTATCAACGTTTCGGTAATAGTCTTGTTGTAGTATTGCTGTTTGTAGCATACACCCATTTAAGTCATAAGTAGCTAGACTACAAGATAACTTGTGACGTATGCGTATCAGCTGAAAGGATACACAAAAATCGTTTAAGATAATCACGAAGCAGTCAGTTCCCACAAGCAATGCGTCTTTAAAAGTATACACACGCTTCAATTCCAGCGAACTAAAATGTTTGAAGAACCCTCCTACGACTGTATACCGCAAAGTACTGTATAATGAAATCAAAACAATCGAAACTGTGTACAAATACCTACAGGATTCCTTAACTGGCGTTGGAAAGGATGTACTCGTTTGGCGTAATAACCTGTGAAGACTCTTCACCTACACTGCCGGCGCGGGTGTGTTTGCGTAGAGCTCTCCGTGTTTACTCAGCTGACAGTACCAATGAAATGCTCGAGAGATCGCTAACCGTTCTTTTAAGTTCCTTTAGGCATGTTGAAAAGCATGTTTTTTTGCACCTAGTCTAAAGTAACGTATGCAATTGTCGTGATCATTGTTACTAACAGATACATGTTTCTTAGTTTACGTGATCTTTTAGTTTCTGCTTGAGAGTTATCATGATGAAAATATAGTTTTTATGTCGTCAAAACCCTAGTTTAATTAGCATCTCTGATATCAAGAATTTTCCGTTAATTTTTATGTATGTATTTAGTATTGTATGGTCGTATTAATCCATTTGCTAGATAGCGGTGTTCCCAGGTCTGGGCCGTTTTTATTTGTTATCCACGCGGGCGTGCATGACGCTCTCCCATCCCCTTACGTGGCCTGCCTAAGCCTTCTTTCGTCACACAGCTACAGCAACTGAAATTATTTGTATTAGGAAGCCACAGCTTAGTTTTTGTACCGATTGGGAATCGATACCGGTACCACCTCACAGGAACGTCTCATGATATGTGTGGTGGTTTATGGCATGTCCATGAACCACCCGAGGGCATTTTTAATATATAAATTACAAAAATAAATATCGATTATTGTTCATACTCCGTTGATTCTTTACAAAAAATAAGGATATTGACAGATTCTGCAGTTTGTAAGCGTTTATCGTTATTGTCTTTAATACGACCATCCATATGCTAGAAAAGAACATCTCAAACTCTGAAATGTTCTTTTTGTATTTAATTTATTTCGCTACATTTCATACATTAAGTAAATTTGGTTTATTTTGATGCCAGTTCACATTGTCGTATTATTGTCGTGGATCAATTCAGCAGAAAAACGTCTGAAAGTGATTTGAATTTGATATTTTCGAAATGGCTAACTTGAATTGATAATAATTTTATTGGTGTGTTTGACTGTTGAAATGTGTAGTTTGTAGAAACTGTTTTCAGCTGCGTGTTTGATTTGTAATACTTGCTTGGCCTAACTGAACCTGAATGATAGGGCAAAACAAAGTTAAATGGTTTGATCGCAAATAAGTTGTATGGATTTTGTACAAAATAATTTATATCTTTCAGATAGGAAGAACCCCGAGTATAATCAAATTCCAAAAAATGGGCTATTCCCTTCCGAAAAAATAACAATCCGTTTCACAACAATGTACTACAGTGTAATTTTATTTGACTTCTATGTATCAAGCTATGACATTTTTATCTAATATGTAAGGGTATTGTATTTTGTAAGTACAAGTAGATCAAAAGCAACCAAATCATGAATTAAGGGTCCCTCCAAGTGTAATATTCTGACATGTTTAAGAACTGATTGCTCCGAATATCTGACCTTTGTAGTACATACATGGCAAATCAATTTGAGATAGAAATTTATTGCTTATTGCTCTGGACTCCATATGATACATCATGACAATTAATCATTTTTATGTGTTGTGCGGTGTAAGATTTGCAACTAGATGATGTTACATGCAAAGTCAAACAAGGAAAACAGAGAGGAATACTTGTCAGAGCCAAGTGATGAGGCCGGGTCTGTGATGTAGAAGGCGTTGATACAAGGAAGATAATCGGTGTCTTTGAGCAGGTCGAGACTTAACTGGCTTGGTGCCGGGAAGAGAGAACAATAAAACGTTGTCGTGTGGGATTTATCAGATCCAATTAACATGTCTCATTAGAAGTGAATTTAGAGCAGTCGATCCTTCGCACTTCTATTATAACGAGTCACATCAACTCTTGCTATTCTTTTTGTGCAATGCATTTATTTACTTCATTTTAAATAGTCTTATTTATACTATTCTCAAATATTTCACAAATATTGGAGTCATGATCAAATAATTTTATTTTACGTTTTTACATCTGATAATAGAAAAATAAGAAAATCAAAACGTGTCAAAATAGATTTTTTTGTTGTGTTCCTGCTCCTTATCAACAAACTAGTTTCAATAATTCCTGGGTTTGATTAATTGATTGTTAGCGATTCCGGACACGTCAACTTATAAGGTCATTAGTCCCGTAAATGTAGTGCATGCTCTTTTCCTTGAAAGATCGCTGTGATCTTTCCTTCTAAATTGACGAGTTCCGGCGCCGACCTACCGTCGGTTAGCGGAGTTTTTTCAATAGGTATCTCTTAGCAGCGGGACACCGCCCTAGCCGGAACAAGCTCTAAGCCCCCGACCGGTCTCCCGGCATGTGTGGTTGTGTAGTTCATGTTATAGTGTGTGTGTGTGTGTGTGTGTGTAAGGGGTGAGGATAGGACGAGGAACACGAAGGAAAGAGCAAATAAGCACTGATCCAGTGCAATGGTAAAAGATACATGGTATGGAAGCAATACCTCGGACTCACCCGGGACACTGTATTTTGATCGTGAAGTCGTGATGGTTTGAAGGCAATTTTGTGGTGAGGTTTGAGAACGACTTTTCTGACCTATATTTTCGGAAAACAGTTTGTGAACACAAATGCTGGAGTAAAATTATTTGAAAGTTGATTTTTTTTATCTTTTTATCTGTTTTAGGTCGATTTCAGTCAGGAGCATATTCACTAATGTTCGAGGCAATTGTTGTGAAATATAATTTTAAAATAAGACGTTTGGTATTCTGTTAGAACATAGAAAGATAGAGTACACAAACTCTTCTAGATAAACACGATCGTCCTCAGAATCTTGTTAAAGAAAAATATATTATTACGTAGAAAATATAGTACATAGAAAGACAATTAGAATAAAATATAATGTAGAAATAGAATATGAACTATTATCCATCAGCTGAAACAATAACAGCTGAACAAAACCTCACAAAATTGTTTTCCAAAATGTATCACGCGCACTGCTCAAGAGCAACAAATAAAACTCTCTCTTAAAACCCTGCAATAAATTCTGTATTTTAACAAATATATCCACAAATACTGAATAGTCTACACGAACATACACGTACAGTGCATACGCATACGTTATATAATCTGTACGGTAATACACAACACGTCATTTCACGAATATCAAAACAGTTGCTGTTCCGTAATACAACACGAATTTATATTTCGCACAAATTTAATAGCTGACGGCCTGTTTCTTGGAGCCTTACTGTCACATGTCAGCTGTGTGGTAAGCAGTGATGCACTGAGTGTGAGAGTTTAGTCAGTACTCACAGTAAGAGAATCGACAGAATAATATAACCAAATATTTGCATTTTTCAGACAAATTCAAACCTGTTTCATTGTTTTTTGTATTTTCCCGGTTGCTAGGTATCTAGCAAAACTATAGACAACTCTCTTATTTTTTCATCAATTCATAATTTTTAAAAGAGGTTTTATATTTCTTCTTCAATTTCCGTGCGTATTGGAAATTATATATAATTATATAAAATTTTCCCAATTTTATATATATTTACACAAATGAATACAAAACATAATAAGATAAAAATAAAATTTCACTAGTGAATTTAGTTTAATTTGTCGATTTTACATCTTTATTATTTTATTAATTTGCAATATTGTCTATAAGTTCACGTACAATAGCACCTTATTATAAATTGTGATTGTTACGTTTCGTTGATCATCATCCAGGAGGAATCTACTAAAATCATCCTCTTGTCCGCTTGAGCCTCGAAACAAGGTTAAAAAGGTTTTTGATTCTGCACTGATGCATCGGCGTCATCTTCGTGTGAGAAAGAAGAAATTTGCTTGCGTGAGTTCGGCTTCTTTTCTTGTTCCCCCCGCTGCGCTCCACCTGCGTTTTTGCACCATGCGCCACGCCCTCTTCCTTTCCCGTTGGCGGCGGCGGCGGCGGCGGCGATTGTTACCAGCAATTTTTTTGGTAACTGTTTTGAAATGAACTAACGCAATTCTGCAACGCTGATTTCTCATATATTTTTCTTCACGCTAGCGGTGTAGATTGATAAAACCGGACACTAAAGAGTAGTAGTTAAAGGTTCGTTTTGAGAACACCGGCAATTTTTAAACTTGTTTTTTAAAAGAAATCATGCATGTGAAGATATTCAGTTAGAATGTTGCGTGACGAACGGTCGATGACCGGAATTCACAATTGCGTCATTCGGAAGTTTCTCTTTGGCGTTTCGGCGAAGACTGTTAAGAAGTGAGTTTCGTAATGTCATATGTATGTTTTGTTTCCATAATGTTTCCATAATGTGTTTTCGTAATCTCATATGTATGTTTTGATTCCATAATAATAATAATATTGTTCTCAGAACTCTGCTATTACCCCCCAATATTATATTTTTAATATGATACTGAATAGTTCAACTTCTCACAACAATAATGGATTACAACTATTAAGAAACATAAAGTATCAGTCATATGTTAGAGCTTACGTAACAAACAAGTAATAGTATAAGTAAATAACGGCTGGTTATGTTTTTCATGCCACCATCTTGTGGAAGTAAATAAATCTTGTGGAAGGATAAAGTTAATAAATGTGTTCTTTTGTATGGAAGTTCAATTAAGTTCATGTAAAAATGAACTTAATTGAAATCACAATAAGTATTGTGTCAAATTTATTTAATTATTAGAAATGTTGATGAGTACAATGCTCAATTAGGAGTGCAGAACTGCAACAGGAAATTTTGAAAATTAAATAAAAAATGAACAAAGTACAAAAAAGGAGAAACGGACAGTTCCTTTTTATAGTATAATATTTTTTTAAAAAAAGTGGGAATTTTATTTATTTTACGTCAAAAAAGGTTAAAGTTAAAGATTAAGTGTCATGATTAATGGAATATAATAGAAAACAGCAAAAAAGCCAAAATCAAACAAAAAACAAAAATAAAAAATAAAAACGCGGAAATGGATCGACAAAGGAGAAACCTCCGATTGCAAGCCCCAATGCCACCAGGTCTGTCCTGCCAGCCCCCTCATCCGTCTGCGCTCTGCTAACCCAGAGCAGGCCGCGGGCGGGCGGGCGGGCCTGCTTCTGGTCGAAACCTGAAAGACGCGACGCGACGCGGAGAGCGGGTTCGGCGACCGCCAGCTGCGAATAGGGCGCGCGCGAGTGCTGTCGGGGTGAACCCGCCCGGCCAGTTGCAGACGCCGATGGGGCTGCCCGCATTTTCGGCCTACAAGAAGCGCCATCATGCGTGCAGCGCCCACCTCCGGCCGGACGCTCCTTTTTGCGCGCGTTAACGAGATCTGGCCGCAGCCGCCTTCCGCAGCCCGACATCTGTGACACTGGGCGGGCGCCGGGAGACACTTTTTGGGAGTTTTGGCCCGCGGCTCGAGAGCAATTTGGTGCTGCGTCCATTTTTGTGCCCAGTTTATCCCTGTTGAAAGCTCTGAAAAAGTGTGTTCCTGAACTCGCAGATAGTGCGACGAGCTTTACAAACCTGTTTACGAACAAGTGCAAGAATAAATGAGGGATGCGTAGCGTACCAAACATTTCCTCGTTAGTTTTGAGAAATGTGGAGTTGGGATATTGTAAGTATATGGAATAAATGTAACAATTTACAATTTCACAGTAACATGGTATGAAGCATTCATAATCAGTGGTGTAGCAAGATCTAGTTGCAGCCGAGGAAGTTAGCATGGTGTCACTCCATCCCCGATCTCGATTGGTTGGTTTTTGGTTTTTGTTTTTTTCGTGTTTCCGGGCGAGTCAACGGCTTTGGTCATTAGTCCCGTTAGTGTAGTGCATATTTTTTCTCGGGAGATGGCGGTGGTCTTCCCCCGCTGGATGGCGAGATCCGGCGCCGACCTACCGTCGGCTAGTGGGGTTCAGGACCTAACCAGGACTCTCCCACCAGCGGGGCACCGCCCCAGCCGGGACAAGCTCTAACCTCCCGACCGGTCTCCCGGAATATGTGGTAGTGTAGTGCATGTTAGTGTAAGTGTGTGTGTGTAAGGGAGAGGATAGGACAAGGAAGAGGAAGGACAGATCGCGCGCGGTCCGTGGCCCGTTTGTTAGGGTACTGCTCCGGCATTCGCCTGGTGTTGATCGGAGAAACCACGGAAACTACCGAACAGAGCAGCCGGCGCTAGAATTCTCCTCCAGACAGCGACTGAATTCTACCTAGCTGAAAAGCTAGCGTCGAAAATCCTGCCGCCGTGGGGAGTGGGAACCTAGGACCTCCCGGTCAGAGGCGCTGCAGTGACATCAGTTGATGCACTGAGCTACCGCTCCCGGTCCCGATCTCGACCGGCCACTGTGTTCTCTTAGCGAAAACGTTTTGCAGTTTTGTCACTTTTCGTGTAAAAGGTAGTTTATTTCCGCAGCAAATTGTCCCGTGCAAATCTAATGCTCTCCAGAGGATGTGTGTGGTGGAGACTGTTGGCAGTGGGAATGGCGTGAGTTCTTATCGCATAGTCACAGCTCACTAGCTAAACTGCCAATTTTACGAGTTGCCTATGAAGGCACGAAACTGATGCATCTCCTCGCCATCTCTACAAAAATTAATCTGATAGATATTACAAAGACTAATAGATCTTACTCTTCCAAGTTACAGTATGGACCACGCGTGAACTGAACGTAGAACCGGACTGAACAAAGTTAGCGCTTAAAATAATCTGCCTGAGTTATGCATGTCACACACAGACAACTGGTAAATACATTTTGTATCTCAGGGATCATCAGAATGGGCACAATCACCAAAATCTTGACCTAGAATTTTTGGATCGAATTGAATACTTATCATCTAAGTTATGTACGGCCGAAGAAATATAATATATTGCATAACGTATTTGTTTTGTTTTGAATGGATATTTGAGTTCTATTTACATAGCTCTCAAAACAAATCAACATTATTTTGATACTTGATGAAAAATTGAATAAGAAATGCATTGGAAATTGTAATAGTGAATATTTATGACTTCCAACATATTTTTTAAATATATGCCTCCAAAATGCAAAATGTGGGAGAGTTTAACACATTTTGTACTCTTTCAGTTCTTTGCATGCCTTCACTTTTGAATATTGATGATATACATTATAATACATTTGTTTTTAACGGGCGGGTCATAAAATCAACGCAAATCGTTTAATCGTTTATCTCCAACAATCTTTTACATGCATTACGCTCTATTCAACAAAATATCATGCTGGTTTTTCAAGTAACTCCTTTGGCTTCTCGTTTTAATTCATTCAATTCTATTACATCATATTACACTGTATTTACAACAATCTAAAGACTGTTGTGAATAAATACTCGTGTAGCGCACAAACAAATTTCACATTAAAATACAGTTTCTCAATCGGCCTTTTTGTTTGTGTCCGGTTCATTCTGATCATGTAACTAATATCTCTATTTGTTTATAAAAGTAAATTTTGGTTATGTCAGAAATGGCTTGCTACATAATTCAAAAATACGAAAGGACAAGAGTGAATGGACGGAGAGGGAGAGATAAAGAGAGGGAGAGAAAGAAAGAGGGAGAGATAAAGAGAGGGAGAAAAAGAGAGAGAGAGAGGGAGAGAAAGAGAGAGGGAGAGATAATGAGTGAGGCAAAGATCGCATATGCGCCTTAAACTTCATCAATTGTTAACAAGACTTTATCACGAGACCAGCAGCCATTCCGTTCTGGTGCGCATGTGTGCGTGTGTGTGTGTGTGTGTGGGGGGGAGGAAGTGATGTGGGCGCAGACGGGTGGATGTCTGGGCTTCGCCGCCCGGGGCGTGCGCTGCGTGCAGAAAAACGGTTGCGAGACTGGCGGAGAAGCTGGGGCGCGAATTGCCCTGCGCGGAGTGCCGCGGTTTGGCTGCTTCGCCTGGGGTCGTTGCCTCCGCTGCACTGCACCACCCTGTCACTTCCTCCCCCAGAACAGTCACCCACATTCTAAGAGTATGCAAACATCCAAATGATTTATAAACAAATATGGCAACTACATTCAGGCAAAATAAGAGGCATTCTCCAACGACGGTATCTAGGATACTCTCTGGGCCATTTATGTTCTTCAAGAGGATAAAGACTCTTACACAGTTGTTTAGGATATTAATCGCTCCGTCTTTGATAAGTATTTCGTACAGAAAATTAACGTTTATCTAAGGCAATTGCGGAATAAAAATTTGAATGTACTGGCAGGCGTTGAAGATATGTTTGTAACCAGTCCCTCATACAATTTTTTTCACTTGCATATCTAGCATTACATGAACGCTCGAGTTATTCTTTACCGCGTAACACATATTTAACGACATCATTCAACCTAAAGTTAATTAAAAAGTACTTTTTCTAATGTTACTTGTCAACGTACGATCTAATTCTGAACTCGAACTCCTTTTTCTAAAAAACCGGTCAGAATTTGCCTCATCACATTAACCTAAAGATCCATTTTAAAGCAACGTTGCAGTCTCATATACTCATTAAAACAAGGAGTACAGTACGGATGCTCCTTAAATCCCTACTGTCAGTTAACATCTGATCGAACACGTTTCTTTTAATTAACATTTTACGACGGCTGAACTCAATTTCTTTTTTTAATACCATTAAAATGTCTTTCCGCTTGTATTAGGTATAAGGAATTATAGATATTGTTGGACGATCTATAATTGTTGATATTTTTCTTCACTGATGAAGACAGTTTTGAATATTACTCTTAAATTCAAACATTAAATGGCAACTTGGTTAATGTAAAACTGTGGAATGTATAAATTAAGAAGTTATAGAACATTATCGAGTGAGGCAATAAAAACAAAGCCTTCAAAAATTTGGTTTCTTGCAAATATTTTAGATAATTTACAGTAACTTCTGAAAATATTAAAAATATATTTTGTTAATTAACCGGACTGAAACAAGGAAAGCATTTGCAGAAAGGATACAAAAACATTAAAGAAAATATGAGGAACGGGCGGTAATTTTTATCCTTCAACGTGTTATACAAATGAAGTAATTGTAGCCAATGTACAGTAGTCTATCCAGTAGTAGTATACCAACTACAGTTACTAGTTATTTTCCACTGTTTTCTGCTGCTTTAGCATGCACAATTCTGTGAAGGCACGTCTGCAAAACGTAATGCTCAACGGCTACACCATAATTTGCTCCTGAAATTACTTTAATTAACTTTGAAAGCTACTTATAGAGGAACGTCTTTCATATGTAAATCTTTTATTTCATGTATGCAACAGGTGTCTGAGACCTGTTTTATTGAACAGTCAGTTGACTAGTATCCACGTTGTGCATGGATAATGGAGTTCTAAGCACTGCAATATTCTTGCAACATCTTGAATTACAACTTTACATCTGAGCTCATTCAGGGAAATATTCGATTCCAAGTTATTATGAAATAATTTATATTCCCTTATATAAATACTTATTCCGCTCAAGAAACCAACTTATGTTTCTTGAGCGATCAGTGAAGGGATGATAGCTGAGGAATTATTTCGCGTTACCTGCTGACAATCTCGGAATTATTAATCACATTTGCCCCCTTGCCTATTGATTGCATTGACATTTATTGTCCCATTATATTATTTTTTAACACTGAAAGTGACAAAGAAACATTTTGCTGTGGCACCCGAACAAACTAGATCAATTCATAATCGTGTTGAAATGACAAAAAACTCATTACTTCCAGCTCTACTTAGTAGTTAATAAAAAAAATCTATCCCCCTCTTCGAACACTAGATTGCGTTTAAGAAACAGCCTGAACAAAGTAAATGATTCTGCGCACTTGTGAGAAGGACATAATAATCTGTGTAGTCAAAGGCCTTCAAAAGAGCCGGTTTTCCTGACCAAGTCATTTTCGGGGTCGATTGAGGCACGCCTCGCACGGAAGTGGTCAAAAAGTAGAATGGCGACGGACGGGGGCGGCGGCCGACGAAGCGGCTGCGTTGGCGGGTGGGGTGGGGTGGGGGAGGGCAGGTGATGGAGGACGGTGTGCGGGAGGAGCATGACCAATGAACCGGGTCTGGCCGTGAGGCAGATAGTCAGTGGACCGGTAGAGGAATAAAGTGGAATCTGGTTGTTAGGAAGTAAGGGAATGAAAGAGAGGCGGGGTCTGGTGGTGGTGGTGGTGGTGGGGGGGAGCGGAATCTGAGGAGGTGATCCATTGAGGCACTTGCGGGGAGTGTGATTAATTGATTAATTTGAGTTTGATTGATTGATTTTTTCGTGTTTCCGGGCGCGTCAAGTGCTTTGGTCATTAGTCCCGTTAGTATAGTGCATGTTTTTCTCAGGAAATGGCGGGATCTCCCCGCTGGATAGGAGATCCGGCGCCAACCAACTGTCGGCTAGTGGGGTTTCCCTAACCAGGACTCTCCCACCCGCGGGTGCCGCCCAGTCGGAACAAGCTCTAAGTTTCCGACCGGTCTCCCGGAATATGTGGTAGTGTAGTGCATGTTAGTGTAAGTGTGTGTGTGTAAAGGGAGAGGATAGGGCAAGGGAGAGGAAGGACAGATCGCGCGCGGTCTGTGGCCCGTTTGTTAGGGTACTGCTCCGGCATTCGCCTGGTGTTGATCGATGAAACCATGGAGAAATACCGATCCGAACAGCCGACCGCTAGAATGTTCCTCCAGACAGCGGCTGAATTCGACCTAGCTCTCTAGCTAGTATCGAAAATCCTGGCACCGTGGAACTCGAATCCAGAATCTCTCAATCAAGAGGCACTGCAGCGTTGTGAACTCATGCTTTGAACCACCTTAGCCGTTGCGAGGGGTCTGAGGCTGGGGGTCTGAGGCTGGGGGTCTGAGGCTGGGGGTCTGAGGCTGGGGGTCTGAGGCTGGGGGTCTGAGGCTGGGGGTCTGAGGCTGGGGGTCTGAGGCTGGGGGTCTGAGGCTGGGGGTCTGAGGCTGGGGTCTGAGACGTGTGTCTGAGGCTGAGGGTCTGAGACGGGGCGGAGGTGGGGATCTGAAACGGGGGTTCGAGGCAGGATCTGAGACAAGGTCACAGTCGAGGTCGGTGATTAGTAGGCTCTGTGGATGGAAACAGTGCGTGGACGTGAGCGCGGAGGGAGTGGCGGAAGGGCTGACGCGCTCGTGCTCTCGCAACCCGCTGTGCTTGAGCTGGTCACGACGTGCGGTTCCTGAGTGTTCATGCAGTCCATAGCTGCGGCCAGCGATTGTGCTTTATGTTCTCCTGCAACCCGAGCTGAGTGGGCGTTGTGGAGTTCGTGTTTCTGCTTAGCGGGACCCGGCGCTCCTGCTCATGGCGCTGCGTCGGCTGCAATTGACTGTGAATGCGTGAGCAAAGTTTCCTTGTCCATCAGTCCGGCTTACAAACGAGATTCCCTGCAGTTTGAAGCTGTCCATGTGCCTTTTCAGTCCGTGACTACTCTCCCTAACGCGCATCTCTACTTGCAAGTAATAAGAGGAGGTTTCACTGGTGCCATTCATTAAACATTATGGGATAATGTCAAACGAAAAGAATAAAACGAACATTACGGACGTCCTGCTGCAGAACGTAACCGGGAGAGCTCTAAAGAGCTTACATCCTCTCGAATAATTCGATTAATTCTGTGCGATAGGTTTATCATTGTGACATTTAACACTTGCAAATGTGAAGAAATTTAATTTTACTCATACAGGCTAAAAAATACAGAAAATATAGTAGATTAAGGTATTTAATATTAGTATGGGGGAGCTGTACTTAATAGATAAGTCAAGGTTTAAATGTGCATGACAAATGTTCGCTTGACAAGCTGGTTACAGCAAGTCAGGAGATACCTCTACCTTCAGCGAAGTACAGTTAGGGCATATTGCACTAAATATTGTGTACTTTTACTCCGAGAAAGGAAAAGTATTTGAAAATAAAACACGAAGTGATATTTGTCGTTTCTGCTTTCCTATGCAGTACATTCCTTCTCCGACCTAAACGAGAACAACTTCAAGGATCGTTAGTTTTTCCTCGACAAATTATCTTGCGCAATAAAAGAGACATTTTCCACACTTTCCGTACGATTAACTAGTTGGAACGCTCCTTGAGCTTTCTTGCCGACAAATTCTTTTCTTCATCTAATTGATGAAGACGAGTAAAGACGAACCACTTCGACAAGATTGCGAAATGTTGCGGCTCTTTAAGTTGGAACGTCGCAGCGCCAGCTCGTCAACCGTCGATTGCTTTAATTGGTTCTCAGTACCTGCTAGCATGACATCGCTATAGCTCTGCAAGAGGCGATTGGTGCTTCTTTGTGGAAGTAGGAGGCCAAACAGACCCAATTATTATATTTTACAAGCGTGGCGCACAGGCATGTAAATTGTTGCACTACTCCTAAGTCAAAAAAGAGAAACATTGAAGTCGTCAAAGAAATCGATGTTGATTTGACATTGAGAGAGGAATTTGATAAGAGAATTTGGATTTTCTTGGAAATAAAAAAAGACAACTAAGTATTAAAAACTAATGAAACAATCAATATAAATGCAACTTCTGTGGCATTTGAAGAAATAAATATCAGTTACTGGTGATATTTAACTATGAAAATTAGTTCCTAATGTTTTTTATGTATCAGTTACTGTGAACTAGAAATATTTGTTATAAATGCATTTGCGCAATGTTTGATCTATTTTATACTTTATTTTCATTTCTTAATATACTTACAACGAATAAACATGTTATTTTTTAATATTTTCCCCTATAATTAATAAATAACAAAGTCAAAATGAAATAGTTGGAAAACTCTAATTTTTTCGTTTAAACAACTCGGTTTCACAAATCTGTTACCACCTGATGCATTCTAGTATATTTCTAAAACAATACTCGTGCGTTGATGTGTATACACCATCTCTGACCCCTTCACCAAGATACATCTTGAAATACTATCATAATATCTTATTTGCTAGCAGATTAATTCATCAATGTTCTAACCTCTTGTATAGACAGTGAGATGTAGCGCCACAGATGGTGGAAATACGCATTTCTCTTGCGAGTCATAATGATTGCAGATGGTTATACTCGTAAATTACGACCACCCATGTGTTTGTTGACTTTTTAAAACTATCCATACAGGAATGCTTACCTCGGTACGCAATCTACTTCGTTATCCAATGACTGTGCTCAGCACTTCCCTTCATGTCAACTCGCCCCCTGACGAGATGAACATCTGTAATTACTCGGACCTCCGTTGTAAACACAGATGGGTTGATCGTCATTTTCCGTTAGCCAAGAGCGAAGTGGTTTTTAGATCGACTCCCAAACTGGTCTGGTCAGGAGGTCACAAAAAAACGATTACCGATAATTCACGAATTCGAGATGGGGGGAAGAAGCAATTGCCGGTTCCGGCTGTGACTGCAATTGTGTAGGCGCAGGGGGCCATGGGTATTCCTGACCGGCCTTTTTTCGTCGGCCACTGCGAGGGCGACCAGTTCTCATTATGCTGCGAAACAGAAGGGGCCCGCCTTCCCCTGCCAGAGGCCGCCTGATTTGCTCGGGCATGCAAATAACACGTCGGAAGGGAAGTGAAGAACCCGTTCCAGGACAGCGGCGTGCGCTCAACAGGAGCAGATGGAGGTGGTTGTTTTAATGGTAAGCAATGGAGGCGAAGTGGCTGTTTCTCAGTGTGACAGACGCAGTGGCAATAACTGAGGTGGCGAAGTCGGACGTCATTGGAGTCATTAAAGGGAGACCACGAAGAGGTGTGGGAAGAATAGATTGTTTTTCAGGAAAAAGACACTTGATTCCTCAATATTCAGTAGGTGAACGAAAAAAAAAGATGTTTGATGTCTTCACTACTAACAGTTTCCATCATTCATGAATATTAGTAATAATGATACCCCTATTGCGATTTTCCACTACAACAGAATTATAATCATCACATACTTAAATTACTATAAATATAAACTCAATGATTCTCTCTCCGATTCCCCTCTCCTTATTTTGGTAACTCGGACTTTGAGATATACTTTATGTTCCTTTTTCGTCATATTTTATGACTTCTAAAATTTGGTTAACTGCTAATTACAGGACGGTTTGATGAAGAGCCGTATGATCTGAATGTTAAATTGAAATTTCAAGTTTTAAAGATTAGGGCATATAATTTATGAAGGTTGAGCGAGCATGGGGACATAATGGTATTATAATTCCTAATAGTTTGTAACGCGATCATATGATATCAACATTCAGCAAAATTAGAAATAAATAATGTTACGCCCAAAAAATTATGATTTTTGATATGGAATACAGTTGTAACGAATATAAACCATCTGTGGTCTGTCCCTATACATTTCGTATCTGGTTCTTGAACTGTGATTCAAACGCGGCCAATCTCTGAGGGACTTGCGGTGGACATAGTGGGCCTGCAACATATTTTCTGAGGTTTCTCCTCTACCTTGCCTCCGTTTTTATCATACTCTAATTCTGTTCTGTGTACCTCTTAGGCACATCATCGAGAAATTTCCCTCCATTTTGCGCGAGATTACTGCCGATAAACCTGCCGCGAATCCCACTACGTTTTGACCACCGCACTACCGCAAGTTTCATTCGGAATAAGGAATTTAAACACTACGACCACAGAGGAAATGCTAGCGCGTGCGGTCCGAGAATCGTTGTTTCAAACCGGCTTAGGTGGCTCAGGGCATCACCTGAGGACATTGTAGTCCATCTGACCCGGAAGTTCTAAGGTTCCAATCCCAGGATATTTGACAAGACTTTCGACACTAGCTAAATAGATAGGTTGAAATCAGTCGCTGTCTGGAAGAGAATTGTAGCGTCCACCTGCTCTGATTGGAGGTATTCCATGGTTTCTCCGATCAACACGAGGCGAGTGTTGGAGCAGTACCATAACGAACGGGTCAAGGACCGCGCGCGATCTTTCCTTAATCTTACTGGTCCTACTGGCCCCTTACTGACACACACTTACACTTAAATTCACTACATTATCACACATTTCGGAGACCAATTAGGAACTTAGAGCTTGTCCCGGTAAGGGCGGTACCCCTGGTGGGAGATACCTGGTGAGGGAAACACCTCGAGCCGATGCGCAAGTCCGCGCCGGATCTCAGTTTAGAATGGAAATATCACTTCCACCTCCCATGATTAAAAACAAGAACTACACTTATGGGACAATGACCTTAAGAGTTGACACGCTCCGAAGCACGAATCAATCAATCAAACAATCAATGAATTGTCTCAAGTTCTTATCCGGCATACGACTGAATGAGAAATGGGTTTTAAAAAAATCGTAAATTTACGCGAAAAGTGCACAATTTAAACCTGTTTTTTAATTGTTTATAATCGAGCACATAATTATTTATTGTGGTAAAAAATTAGTACATAATTTTTGGATAATTATGGGCTAGTTGATTTTGAATTTCTGAAAAGTGGGGGTTACAGCTTACACTTTTTTTTTACAAAATTATAGGTAGTTGTTTTTCATAAAGTGGGTATGCCACCTTGACGGAGGTGTCTTAGGCTGCGTTTATGTTGGAGCAGCGATATACGATGAGAGCGACGAGGGAGTAGGTGTTGCGAAATCGCAGCGCTGCTGTGTTCATGTCGGGGCAGTGCGAAGCAGCGGCACTCCGAATCCACCAGAGACATCTACAGGACTTTCGGCCAAACTAACTTGTCAATTCAATACCAACCTTATGTAAATCACCCCCATATTTCTTAAATTACGAGGGAGTAGGTGTTGCGAAAGCGCAGTAGAGTCAACCTCATCATTCCCTATGCAATGGAAGTATTTTTCTTGGCTGGATATTGGCATGCTTGGTGAGAGAGATGTGTCAATTTCTCTCGACTCTGCAACATGCAGCAAACAGCTGTGTGCAGCCCGCGAGAGAGTTAGTACTAGAGCGTACGTATTTCGAAGTTTTTATACTGCAAGCGAATTCAATAGTGATTTGTAGACGCCCTTGGACGGCGGATCCTCGCAGCCGGCCAAGTGCCGGCGTCGCTTCGGCTTGAATTGAATTGATTTGAATTTGCCTTGAGGCCATGAGGCCTGCTCTTCCGTCTGACCACGCAAATTTCGTTACACTCCTTTCACCAATCATGGGCGAAAGAAGGTATTACTTGGGCGACGAAACAGGCGATTTGAATTTAGCTCAGAGGCATCATTTAGGCTTGAGGATCTTTTACATGCAGTAAATGTATTAACATGGGTAAGCCGGCTTTACTTCCTCCGAAGGAAGGCGTACGAAGGATTTTTCGCCCTTAAAATCCACGGCTTCGATCGGGTTTGATCGCAAACTTGGGTATAGCAGTCCGATACGCTAACCGCTATAGAACGATTTTCCTAACGATGAGCCAAAGTGACAGTTCGCGAAAACAAGTGAACATCACATGTATTTCAGAGAAGTATTCTTCCGCCGTGACAGCTGTTCAGCTACGCCCCTTCGTAAAGTGCTAATGCCTTCTGTGAAACCATCCCTATGCAGAAGTTTAAGTTTCGCTGAGCTATATGCACGTACGAGAGTCCGGGAAATAATTAAATTTAACTACGTATGTGGAAAATCGCTTCTCTACAACCAGTAAAAGAAAACAGCCACGAATGTAAATAGAAACCTATCAATCACAGCTCGCCACACAACAGCCGAAAGGCTGGAAGCACGTTCATCGGTACACATCTCACATTCAAGTCTCGATTTTAAAATAAACATAATATTTATCTCACAAAAAGTAAATTCAATGTAATATGTAAAGGAAAAAGAATTTTTACAGAAGAGTAAATAACACTGCACTTCCTAATTTCAATTATTTCTCGTGGCGCACTATATTTTTGTCAGACAAGGACGTCACAAAAGGAAGCGTCGAAGCCATTTACAAGTTCGCCAACTGCAAACGAATGAATGCGGGAAGGAATTCTAATGGGCTCAAGGGCACGACGACCACAGAACCTTCAGTTATGTTGCCAGCACTAGCTGTCACTTTGGCTCATCCTTAGGAAAATCGCTCTATACACCATCACCGCCGCGGCCTGCTCCAACGCATTGCGCTGCGTCGCGCTTTTTGCCGGCTAATTATAATCCGCTGAACAGGTTGCGAGTGACGCGCGCAGCGCCGGGCGACAGCGAGATCCGAGGGGGGCGGGGGAAATTTATCCCGACTGCGAACGGATTGGGCGATTGACGCGAGAAAAAACGATTCGTTTAAAAAGAGAATATTGGTACGTGACAGGCGTGTAATTATAGATATGCTTGTTTGTAAAGCTCTACCATGAAGAAACGTGTGCATCTAATTGATTTTATAGGCAACTCGTTCGTTTAAAATACTATTCATTATGTAAATATAGAATAATTGCATAATAGATTTCATTTATCATTAAGACAGTGCGATATACTTATTATCGGTAGCGAAAGTTACGTTTCGTTTGTTTTAAATTTGTTTCAGTACGAAAAATCCTGCATACATTGACGAACAGTTTTACAATAATTTTTTTACTGACCTATGTTGTTGAAATATATATCTAACGCATTAAATAAATGCAACTTTTGGCCTTATAAAATTGCAGTTGAATTTAGGGTTTATGTAAAATGAATGCCAATAATACGCCATTCAAATCTTCCATACAACGCGCACTTAAAATTTTTAGTTTTTTGGTTGGTCTCTCTTCGCATCTACTATCTTTCATCATAGTTTTCTGTACCTTTATGGACTGTTAAATGCGACCTTTTATGCTACATGTTTCACAAGAAAGTTTAATCGCGTGCCCGCGTGAAGAAGTTTAATAAATGTTGCTTACGAAGCACAATTTCACCGCGTTATTTCTGCACTTGGCACGTAATGCCTGCTTTTGCCTTTCTCGGTTGTGTTGGTTCATTTACTGGCCCAACCTTTCACGCTTGCTTCTCTACGGCTACTGAATGTAGGATACCTGAGCCGACTGTCATCGTGATGTTTCGGGCATCGTTGCGTGAACAAATATGAGCAGTGAACGAAGGTGTATATGTACACGACCACTTCGTGTACCACACGTTTACACGGAAACACGAGTTCGGGTTTGTTGACTAAGTCAACATTAAATATTCAAGTTATTTTCTATTTCCAGGGAAACGGTTAACAAATTTGGAGAAAACTAAAACTTTCTGATAAATGGATACGTTCGTAACCAACAAGAAATGAGTTGCAATACGTGAGGAAAAATATTTTGATGTAATATTGTGTAATATATACACATGTTCAAAATATTTTATCGATTATTCCAATCATTGTTACCTCGCCAATAAAATTATGAATTCCATACATCGATAACTGTTCTTTTTTCAGACAATTTTGTAGCATTTCTTTTTTCACATGCTATTATATACCATTATTATCTTTGTTTTATTCCAGTATATTTTGCACAGAATGGAAAACAGTCTTTGAGTCATGATTATGCGCTAACGATGATCTACCGGTCTAATTGCCATTTACGATCTAAAAATTCAATAGATGAGTAATATGTTCTTTAATTTATTTATTGTGATGTTTTTGCGTAATCTACAATACAAAATTTAAGAATCAATCTATTACTAATATTATATAAAATTTATTTGTAACTATATATTTATTGTTATACTTCTAATTAAATGTCACTTTTCCATGAGCAATTCTGGGGTAAATACACTATCCATTGCACGGGTATTGAATTTATCGATAGTTTTCAAACCACTTTCCTTGTTACCCGCGACGAATGCTCCAATTTTTTTTTTAAAAGCATGGCGATGGTGTTGAAAAGAGACTTTCCACTGGTATCGGCACAGGAACGTTATACGAGCAGCTCGCAAGTATGGAGTCGTGACTTACTGACCTCTTATTGGGTTGAGTAGGCGCTGTTTGATCGAATACCTGGCTCGCAGCCGCTAAAAGCGTGAGTGGGAAGATGGAGGGCCATTGGATGTGCGAGGCGGAAACTGCACTCAACGCTCGCGAACCACACTCACTAAACTTGCTGCCCTGGCGTTGAGACGCACAGTGTCTGACGGAAGCCATTCTACGCAGAACAAGACCTTTGGCATTCGTATGTAAGAATTCAAATTCGCTTCCTCAAGTACGACTCGAAATTATAATGGAATTCAATATCACTTTTTGAATAAATTGAATTACTATATCTAATTGTTGATATTAAAATACGTGTGCTGTTCAAACAGATAAGATAACAGTATGAATTAACAACATTCAATCCGTAGGGAGTTGTAGAATCCATTTAACGAAGAAACTTGATAGATTTGAGCCCAATGCTCAAGCTTCAAAAAAACATATATTTTGAAAACTGAATTTAATATAGCAATATATAATTAAATTAAAATTTCTTAATGTAATAAATATTTCAAATTAAATTTCATTTTAAATCTAAAATCTTCTTTTTATAAGGATATCTAGCGCTGTAAATTAGTTAATGGAAAATCAAGAAAATTCAATTTTTAGAAGTAGCGTTGTTGAGCAAATCTCGAAAATAGGTTGGGTTACATTTACTTACATTCAATCAAACACTTACACATTTAAACTGTTAAACATTTTCATTCATTTCATTTTATTTTGTTCAGTATGCAAAATATTATTATCCCTAAGGGACGATTAGACGGCAGGAGATCACTTTCGTCCCGCAACAATGGGACTTTCGCCCACTGTCCGTAGCGGCGGCGATCGCGAACCGGCAGTCGGCTGCAACGTGCCATTAAAACTGGACGCGAAATTGGGCGAAATTCGAAGGTCCTGCTTTGGATGGATCTCGTCTGAACTCGAAGTGGTTCGACCGCGGGCCAGGAGACGAGTTCCTCGTTGCGGCGGGACGGGACGGACCGGCCGGGGTACTTTGGTGGTGCCACCGCCGCCGCCGCCATCGACGCCTCCACGTTCAGGGCGTTGACCCGTCATTTCCATCCTCACCTTCCTGCCCCCCTTCCTGCCTTCAACAGTAGTAACTCTCTAGAATCATTTGGGACCATTCGGTGGGCAAGGTCGGTTCAATCGAACGGAACAAAAACGTTGCATTGTAGCGCTTCACAAAAGAATTGTACCTGCTACACGTAATGGGTGCATTTTGCGAACAATACAAATGAATGCCCTGAATGTGGAGTAAGGCACGATAGAAGTGTTTTATTGGAAATCTATTTGAAACTTGTTTCATTGTGAGATACTTCGCTATGTAGGTTTCATATATCCTTTATATCGTCTATAAAATACGACTCACAAATGACGTATACCGTACTGTACCGTTTCCGTAGGAGAGAGTTTTCAAAAGTTTATTAATAATTAAAAGTAATACGCATCACTTGCTGGTTGTAATGGACCTGATTTGGAGGTAAAAGAAGTGACTGTCTTCGTTAGTGAAAATGAACGATATAGACTTACTTTTTACATGTTCATTTAACGACATTTAATGGCTGGTAGCGTTACTGAGGCAGCAAGCGAAATTGAAAAAAAAATTGCAGCCATGCCCGCCAACGCGAAAATGAAACTTATTGATTGCTAGCTTCCTAAATGATATTTGACTACTCTACGTCGATTCATTAAATATCAATGTTGCTCTGAAAGCCCTCTCATAAAACGAACACCAAACAGTAACAGAAAGGAGGATATAAACAAACAAATGATGAACATCATATTCGCATTTGCATTCATTAAACGCCACAAATACAACTTGGATATTAGTTGGTTTGCTTTTACTGTTAATTCTTATTAGAATGTGAATGATAGTAGCTTACAGAAATTCACATATATACATATATACAATATTTAAAAGGGAACTTGATCAATTAAACACAGATCATGATTCGAGAAAATCTAACTAATAATGGATTAATATGAAATTGAACGCTCAGAATAAATTCAGAATGCAGAATATACTTTACGAAATTATTGCATAGAACGATTTGAATGTTATTGAAATGGAAACAGATATTAGTTTAATTGTTTTAATATCAAGTAATTAAGTGTATCTTTCAAACAGATGCTTTTCATTCACCAAAACGAAATGAGATCTTTAATTTGGCTAATCAGATTCTCTCTATGGGACGTCAGAATGGATCACAGGTGGGTGGAAACGGACAGACGAATGAGTAGGGAGGTGTAAAGCTTTATTCGACGGACTTATAGAAGAGCGAAAGGAAAGTGGAGATGAAAAAGTTAAGACTCGTGAAAATAATGGGCAGACGATAGGACATAAGATCTTTACATCCATTCACGTGGAATTCAAACATAAAAAGAAACACAAAAATTACACTGGATTAAACGATTGTGGAAAGTCTATTCACATATGGAGCTGAATTATGGACTATTAATGCCAGGGATAGAAATCGTATCCAAGGAACAGAAACGGAATATTGGAGGTAGTGTGGTCAGGGTTCAAGAAAAGAAAGAATTTAAAATAAAAGAATAATACAAATATTGAAACCTAGAAAATCAACCTTAGAACTGATAGAAACAAGCGCTATATTACGGTATGAACATTTAATAAGGTTGGACAGTGAGCGACTGCCAAAGAAGGAAGGGGGGAATGCCATCCTGAAGAAAGAAGACGTAGAAAAAGACCAAGAAGGAAGTGGGAAGAAGGCGTAAGATCAATGATGGCGGCGAGAGATTTAGAAGATGATGCTTGGGAAGATCGAAAGAAATAGTGATTAGATAGCGAGAAACGGCAACAGCTGTGGAATACTCGTTTACTACTACTACTACTACTACTACCCGGAAAGGATGCACGAACAGGCAAACGGGTACGAAGACGGAAGGATAGACAGGAGGGCAGAAGGACAGCGAGAAGGGAAACACAGAGGGAAGGACAGATGTTGCCAAATTGTTGAGTCAGACGTGCGGACGCGCACACCTTAGGAAAAGGGGCTGCATCAAAATGGGTATTTAGTAAATACTATTTAGTAAATACTATTCACCTTGAAATTTCCAAATGAAATGTTCGCAATTTAACTATTATGTACACTGGATATGCGAGTATCCATATATATTAATCATAAATGAGTACGGATGAGCGACCTGTCGGAAATCAATGTACAAGTTCTGCAGTATATCCGAGGCAGTCGGGGATTTTCGACATTAGATAAATAGATAGGTCGAATTCAGCCGCAGTCTGCAGTATTAAAATAGCTGCTCTAATCGGTGGTTTTCTGTGATTTCTACGTTCAATATTACATAATGCCGGAGCCCAACAAACGGGTCACAGACCGCGCTCGATCGTCCGTATCCATCTTCGTCTTCTATCTCCTTAAGGCAGGTCTATACAGTAAAGTTTTCGTGCAGATTTGACATCCAGAAAACGTGCTATCCAGACTACACGATTTCTCCATAAAAAAACAAAAAATGTGCATGTACGTATTTTTTCATGCAGAAAGCTTACAGTTTTACTTAAACGCCTCTAGCGGTAGACTCGTTCACTAATGGATTTGTTTACTCGACGCAACGGTAATCAGACATTTCGATTTTGAGGTTAGGTGTGTCAAGGTACTATTGTGTGAAGATATATTGTGATAAACTCTTTTCTTATTCTCGCCCTCCTATTTATTCTCTACGCTCCTCATCGTTAATTAACACTTAATAAAGATAACAGCCAGAACGCACGCACAAAAATATCACTACTGAAAATACTCGGACGGCGCAATTCAATTGTATCCCAGAAGACCCTCTTGCGGCGTCTTTCGGAGATTCATACAGAAAACGTACAGACAGTATATGCGCGAAGTTTGGCTTTTATACTCCTAGTTTGGGATCTTGAAGTTTCTGTTCAGAAACTGTGTAGGAATCTGCATGAAAACTGTACGGCCTTTACACACGCTTATATGTATTACACTACCAAGCATGTCGGGAGATCAGTTGGGAGCTTAGAGGTTGTCCTGCCGGAGTCAATCCATTTTAAATGGTCCAAAACTTAATAAATATGTCCTTCGACCATCTCGTAGAAAATTAATATTTTGTACATAAATTTCTTATGTTTTGACTGTTCAAAAACATCCTTGATTTATAAATGGCGGCCATTTTGGTCTTAGGCCGTGAGCCATTTTTAGCATTTGTAGACATTTACTCTTTTCAAAATTATTCAGCATAGGGTTATTCTAGAATACCAGAATAAAATGCATTGGATTCAGTATACTCTGGCCTACAAATTGAAATATTATTTACCTTCCTTCTAAGTTTTGAGACCAAATCTTTGGAACGCGAATGAACAAATTTCGATTTTCAGATAGTAATTTTTCAAAGAAGGAATAGAATTTCAGCCTTTTTTTTTTCTGTGCTTTTACATATAACAGTATATTTACTTACATATCATTGGTAAGTAACGTAGCCCAAGAAAATTACACCCTCTTAAAATTCGGAACTTTGGATTTTTTCCATTTTTAACTGTAATATCTCTATTGGAGGATAAGACAAAAATCTGAAAATTTCATGTATACTAGATCGCCATGACACCAAACTCCACTAAAAATTTCAACTTTAGATTTTACTCAAAGTATTTTTAAAAATTGTAAACTTGTGAAAAAAAGGTTTTATTTCCACATTGAGGATACGTTCTGACAAGTAGTAATCATGTTAATTTTTAGTTATTTTAAACTAAAATACATTTTAATTTAATATAATGAATTATCCTTTATTAATGATAAAGACATTTGCTTAATATATTTTAAATATTGCTTTACTTTAAAACAATTTTACATTTTGACATCTAAGTTTGTAATTACAAATATGTTCATTTTGAAGACAAAAGCTAAACCCCTGATAATTTAAAAATAGTTATAAAAGATAACAAATAAATAAATAAATTCAGCTTTGTTTATTTTTCGCGTTTAAATTTTCCACTGTGCTTATTATTTCCAACGTTTGTTCAGAGATACGAACAGTTGCACAGTATTCTTTCGAGACTCGAACCTAGGTCCTCCCAATCAGTTCCTGTGCAGTGACATCGCGCATCATGCAGTGGCGCCACCCTGAGTCACCTCTCCCGGTGCGAAGGGGGTGGTGGGGTGCGGGGAGTGGGCGGGGCGGGGCAGGCGCTGGGGCGTGGTGTCACCTCTCCCGGTGCGAAGGGGGTGGTGGGGTGCGGGGAGTGGGCGGGGCGGGGCAGGCGCGGGGGCGTCGTTAGTCTGGAGGTCACCGGCCGGCGCGTGACCGCGCGTCTCGTGAGAGTGAGCTCCAGAACCTGCCGCCTCGGCCGCTGCAGTGTGGTAGGCAACGGCCTGCTTCCTGCTGGAGCCGGTCGCCATCCAGACGCAATGTCCGCGTTTCGGGCCACTGCCTTCGGAACAGGGGAGCACCCAGCCTTCTTGCTCCGGGTGAGGGCCGGCTGTCGAATTTACTACCGGATAATGTAACGAGCGTTGTTCTCCGGACTTGTTTTCTACCAGCGGAGCTCGTATCTGGAAACAATTCGATTCGAGCCATAAGCACGTACGATGAGTTTTTGTGATAACGTATGCCGACTAAAAATTCCGCGGCTTCTTGTTCCTGAAAACCCTGGTGGTGTCGCTGATAGTTCTGATTCCTTTGAATGTCTGTTCAATACGTACACTTCCCGCGAGAGGTTCTTGAACCGTTATTCACATTCCGGACGCAAGAGATTCAAATAAATTCCAAGCAAGCCAGAGACCAGTCAACAGCTGACGTACGAATGGATGAGTCGACGGTATGCTAATGAGATAAAATTCTCATTCACAAATCATATTTATATTTATGTAGCTCTTGTATAAATTTATTAGGACTCATCAGATGTGTGTTGCTTTTGATTATTTTATTTGACGGAAAGCAAATTAATTCTTCATTTTGATACATTTGCTAAATTATGATCGATACTTCTGTCACATAAAAATGTTTAGGAGATACGGAGTCTAAAGTAGCTTTTCACGCTGTAATCCTCGTGTGTATCTAAAAGGAATCCTGCTCCATTCTACAGTAAGTCCCGTAAAAATGAGAAGTTGTAATCGGATATCAGTAGATTACTCCTCCGCATGTTGTGAAAGACAATCCTTGCTAACATTCCAAACTTACTAATATGCTCTGATCCATGCTATTGCATTTGTATCATTTAAACATTCAAATACCAGTAGCGATAGAGAAGGAATAGTTTATTAACGGTTGCGGCATTTCAGTAACACGTTTTTGTTAGAGTAGTGGAGAGATGTTAGCAAAGAGAGAGTAATTCAATTTTGCAGGAAATCACAACGATTTCCCTTAATGTTTGCTTCTTTGTAGTATAACAGGTGTTCTACGTCAATCAATTAACAAAATGTAATGTGATGTTTCGATGTACACAAAGTGTCTCATTACTCTAGGAATGCATTGGTGAACATTTTTCGCATTTTAATTAACATTTTCTAATAGTTAAAAGAAGCAGAAAGAATCAGAGAAAAGAAACTACCCTTTCCGTGAAGGAACAAATGTTCATCCTCATTTGAATAGCGAGTTTCAAATCCGGTCACAAAGAGTAGAAATATTTGTTTTGCTAATTCAAAACACGTTAGCGACAGGTTTTATCAAACATCTTCTGCTTCTCTTGTGGTTCTGCATTCCGACGCTTACCCCGTAATTACTTACCCTTCTAGCTACACCCTTCTTTGTCATTTCGGGGTCTGCAGGTGATAAATGGAAACCATGTCCTTGTTCAGAAAACGTGAGTGTCTTTTTTGAATGTCTGTGAAAACACGAAGTGCCTTTTTTGTAGAGTGCAGATTACTTTTGTACAAACTCACTGGATTTCAGAGCCTTTATATTAGTGCGTTAGATTAATTTTTACGAGACACATTTGTTGTTTGTAAAATATTCTCGTGTTCGTTTACCTCTTTCATTTTCTGTTTTACTTCCTTAAACATATCCAGTAATATAAACACCGGCGATCGACTTCAGAGATGCTCACGAACGTAAAGCCAGTTTACACTGTCAAATATCCATTGTCTAACAGTAATTTTTTAAGATTTTATCTCTTTAAAATTTATGGCTTACTTTTTTTTCTAAAATTCAATATCATGAATTCGTCATTATTTCACGTTCTGCACATCAAACTTTTCAACAAACAATTCATTGCTTTCCATTTACTCCGCAGAGAATTCTTTATCGGTATTTTTTGAACATCAAACACTATTATTAAGCTAGTCTCTTGTTCTTCACTCCAAGCAAATTATTTTGTAAACGATTGTTTTTTCTATAATTTATTTCACGAAGTTTTGTTTTTATGTTTTATTTTTTAAGAACAGGAATTGAATCTTCGGACCATTTAGTTAATTTATGTAAATATATTTTTAAATTAGTGTTCCAATAAAACGTAAAATATATTTATTCTCTTTTAAATACTCCATCTGATTTCACAGACGTTGTGTGTAAATAACATGTAATGGCAATGGACAAAACATGCTTTTCCTGCTGACAAAGCCAGTAAAATAAAGAAACAAGACGAAACAAGTCTTGATATTATTAGTATGAATTCGTTTGGCTGTATCAGACTTCCCGCGGCGCCATAATGGCCCGGACAACTCTTTTCGGCCCCAGCGGCCGCACCGGAGCGGTATCTTAGTGCATCAACTGATGTCACTGCAGCGCCTCTGACAGGGAGGTGCTAGGTGTGAGTCCTGACAGCGGCAGGATTTTCGACACTAGCTTTTCAGCTAGGTCGAATTCAGTCGCTGCCTGGAGGAGAATTCTAGCGCCGGCTGCTCTGATCGGTAGTTTTCCGTGGTTTCTCCGATAAATACCAGGCGAATGCCGGAGCAGTACCCTACCAAACGGGCCACGGACCGCGCGCGATGTGTCCTTCCTCATCCTTGTCCTATCCTCTCCCTTACACACACTTACACTAACATGCACTACACTTCCACATATTCCGGGAGACCGGTCGGGATCTTAGAGCTTGTCCCGGCTGGGGCGGTGCCCGCTGGCGGAGAGTCCTGGTTAGGGAAACCCACTAGCCGACGGTAGGTCGGCGCCGGATCTCGCCATCCAGCGGGGAAAATCACCGCCATCTCCCGACAAAAGCATGCAGTACACTAACGGGACTAATGACCAAAGCAGTGGACGCGCCCGGAAACACGAAAAACAACCAACCAACCTCAGCGACTCGCCCGAGGTCTGCGTTGCCGCCGTGCATGAATGCAGGCTCCGTCGGCTTGCATGCCTGTCCTATTTGAACGAAACTATAACAAACTCACATATCGCAACAAAAAAATAACGCATAAGTAAAGCAATATAAATTTATCAGATTGGCCACTCCCTACCCCTTCCTTGATTTCCAATGCCCACTTCATCAAGAATTTAATTTGGCAGCCATTAAAACACACATTGCTTAACTATTCAAAAATGTTTATTCCAATATAATATAAACAAATCAAATAGGCATTTACAAGCTAGCCACAATTAATGATTTCCCGACTAGAATAAGAAACAGCTACACACTACTTGCCGTCCAAAATATATTTTCAGAAATTAGCTAAGCGTGCTTCACGAGTGTCCTAAACGAATGCGGTAGTTCGTAATGCGGATCGCTCGAGCTGCAACGTGCACCAGGAGCCGGTTCGCTGACGCCCCGTCGCTCAGGGCTCGCGTGCTATCGCTCCACATACCGCCAGGGCGCGATTTGCGCCCGACGCGTCGACGCTCTGTACATGACGCCGATCGAATAACAGGACCTGCATTAACATGGGTGTACGTGTCGACTTGTTCGTGAACGATGTAATCGGTGACTCTAGCCCCGTTCGTTTAACATTCGACTCAATGAATATCATTTGCGTACAAATGGCGTTAAGAAGACAATATCTGTCGTCTTAGTTTAGATAAAAAATTGCGACGGAGCGTGTTTACATTCATGGCGTTTGATCCGGGAAAGCGGGGCACACTCCTATGTTTCAGTGAAGTCAATTTAATTGAGAAAGCTCGGGAAGTAAACGAAGCTGAAACCTAGCGAATATGGACCTTGAATATTTCTGTACCATTTCAGACAGCATAAGAGAAACGAATGTATTGTAATGCTCCAACAGAAAGGTATTCCCTTGAGAAAAGTTTCAATAAATTAGTTCTAATGCTTGCAACGTATAGGCGACTGGTAACGAAAAGTATATTGGAAATTATTGAAAAAGTTTCTAATCAACATGAAAAAAATAGACTGAAGAGAAAATTAAATTTTTGAAATAATAAAATTATAAATAGTATTTAAAAATATTTCTGAAAAGCATTAGCAATAGCAAAGCAATATTTTTACAAAGATAAGCTATTTAGTCAGACATGTTTGTTGTACATTTCTATCGCGAACTATCAATGCAATGACGAAGATAATTTCCGCTCACAGACGTCACATAAGAAGATCTGTACTTACACACGATTATGCTACCCAGAACTAACCCATGATATCTGCATTTCCTGTTTGTTGCGTTCGTAATTCTAGAAGCAATTGGAGAAGAATGTCGGTGAACATCTCGTGCTCTGCAAATGCATCGTTTTCCGGTGCAACTGCGTATTACTGAAATTTTGATGACGGGCTGCAACGCAGTAGTTACTGGGTTCTCTTGAAGCTGTGGGGGTATAACGTGTTTCCGCTCGTTCATGAAATGCTAGTTAAGTAATTTTTCTTTCCAACATACAAATTCTTTCAAATCATGTAATGATGGTCCTTATACATTTTTAAACGCCAGAAGCTGAGGTTTAGGAATCAATAAATTCAAGATCTTTTAGTTATGCTAAATTTGCAGCAAAATACAATTTTTCGTCAAACAAGAAATCTCAAGTCGACACGCCAAAAGAACAGAATTTTTGCAATTGGAATTTACTATTTTATTTTAATCGTAGATATCCAATATAATGAAAACTTGTTCAAATAATGTCAGCGTACTGGTCATGAACATTAAAAAAAAATTAAATTTTTTTAAATAATTTGGGTTGGAAAAAATTATATTTTTAAAAATACAATGTTTGGAAGGTAGTTTCTTCTTCCGGTAATTATTTTTAGTTTTAAACAATTTAAGTTTAATTGGTCTAACTCTTTTGAGGTTAGAGTTTGCGACTACTTTTGAATAAGTAATTGTTAGGAACCCATAAAATATTTAGGACAGATCATGGACACCAAAATGAACTGGGAACTGGGATAAGAGAGTCATACAAGTTTCTAAAAAAAACTGTAGCAATTATAAACACAAATTAACAGGACCCAATACATCTTATATAGCACTTAACTATTCTGAAATGTTATAAATCAATATTAAGATCAGCCAAGCCTTAAAATATATATAATTATAAAAGAAATAAGTTTGAGGTACTCCGCAGGGTTTCCTCAACCTACGGTTTAATGTAGGAATAAATTAAGTATTAATAATGAATCATCTGTACATATGATGTAGTATTTATTTTAAACTGAAGTATGTACAACAAAATCAAATTATATTTTTTTTATAGTAATTGCTTTGCAAGTCTGCTCGTCTCTTGTCTCTGTGAGCGCGCTGAGTGTCCTCCTTCTCCTTTTACAGGCGTCCATTTGCATTCGCCCCTGAGGTGGATTTATAAATAAATGCCTGTCCACCGGAGGAGCATCATCGCGTGAACTTGCTCTGCTTCTCCGGCCGGCTGGAAATCGAACCCTTATTTCTTCCTGTTCCAGTTCACTTCGCTTTAGAATTCCAGTTTCGTGCCTCGCGACGATCTCGAATGCTTGTTTGACTGTGAAATTTGTGTTCTCAAAGAAACCACCATATAGGCTTAATATATTTTGTACTTTGTCATGCTGTGAAAACTAGACGCGAATTATTGGACCGCCTCAAAAATGCATCGTTGCAAGGGAGATGTCCACGATATGTTCATTATTGTGCTATTTTACATGGATACATAATGCAATCAAGACCTTTTAAATTAAATGAAGCATCATACAACTGTTCTGTTAATGAAAACATGTATTCCTTGCTCCGTAAGAAGTTTTAATGAAGCTGTTATGATATGATAATCAAGAAGTTACATATCTTGCTAATGAGGTCATGAAGACAAGCGTACTTTCTCCTCGTAAGTGTACGATATTTTCTTTCTTACTACAGAATTATTATAGGTGACCCGTGGTGTAGAGGTCAGCCTCCTTGTCTTCCTCCTCTGGGTACCGAGGTTCAAATTCCAGTCGATCCCAAAGCGGGTTTGAGGCAGGTTTCATGGTTTCATTCGCTTCCCCTACCTCTCATTGTAGCAATCCTCCATCGCCATTCATAGCACAGCACGATCACACGTTTGATAGCAGTGAATATTGTATTTTATTATTATTATTATTATTATTATTATTATTATTATTATTATTATCATCATCATCAACATGGATTAATATATTATTATTTCGTGTTTCGGGCGCTCCAACTCCTACGGGCATTTGTCCCCTCACAGTACTGCATGTTTATGAGGTGCGGTGATCTTCCCCCTATGGATGGTGAGATCCGGCGTGAACCTCTACGCCACCTTCCGGGGTTTTGCCCATCCAGGCATTTCCCATCAGAGGATCATCGCCCTGCCGTTACATGCTCTAAACTCCAGACTGGTGTCCGAACATTAGTGGTATTATAGTGCATGTAAGTGTAACAAAGACGAGGAAGGAAAGATCACGCGCGGGCCGTGACCCGTTTGTGAAGGGACTGCTCCGACATTTCCTTGACTTTGCATTTATTATTATTATTATTATTATTGATATTGTTATTATTATTGATATTATTATTGTTATTATTAGACAATTCGTTTCAACAATGTTTGTCCGGAAACTACATGTATTCTTCTTTGATGTGACAGTTTAACTTTGGAGACCACACAAACATTTTCGTCGTGACAGATGAAACAAACTCCACGCATCAATTCCGAGCACGTGTCTGCTCCGTTTCGGGCGGACTAGGACAAAGTGCGGCGGGCGAGGCGGGTCGCGTCCCGGGGAGCAATTTTTCTTCCCTCGCCGGCGAACGGGCGAATGAGGCGCGGGCGCGCGGGCGAGTGGGCGAGTGGGCGTCGCCCGATGGGCGTTTCGCGGCAAATGAGCGGCCGTCGCGCCGGGCCGGTCCCCCATCCCCCGACCTCCGCCTCTCCTCTCCGCGCCTCCTGCAAGAGTGATCGGTTGGCCGGCCTCCGGCCCTGTTCCGCCGACTCGCGGCTCGTCGGCTGGGCTACCGGCAACGCTCGCCGCTCCGTCGCGTTTTCCCTATGCTCTTTATCACGCCGCAGGTTGGGGCCATTTTGACATTAGAAAGTGTGATAAGTGGATGCGAGGCATTTCACGCAGGGCGGCATTGTAACTCAATTTAAAACTCGGGGAACTTTTCAGGTGAGATCTAATCTCTTTTAAATGGGAGTGTTTTAGATGGTTCTACTTTTCAGATAGGTAGGCAAAAAAAAGTTGTTTGAATTATCTGCTTCGGTTTCGTTTGTTTTTTTCGTGTTTCCGGGCGCGTCAACTGCTTTGGTCATTAGTCCCGTTAGTGTAGTGCATGTTTTTTTCTCGGGAGATGGCGGTGATCTTCCCCCGCTGGATGGCGAGATCCGGCGCCGACCTACCGTCGGCTAGTGGGGTTTCCCTAACCAGGACTCTCCCACCAGCGGGCATCGCCTAGTCGGGACAATCTGCTCCCGACCGGTCTTCCGAAATATGTGGTAGTGTAGTGCATGTTAGTGTAAGTGTGTGTGTAAGGAGGCGGATAGGACAGGGAAGAGAAAGGACAGATCGCGCGCGGTCCGTGGCCCGTTTGGTACGGTACTGCTCCGGCATTCGCCTGGTGTTGATCGGACAAACCACGGAAAACTACCGATCAGAGCAGCCGGCTGCTAGAATTCTCCTTCAGACAGCGACTGAATTCGACCTAGCTGTAAAGCTAGTGTCGAAAATCCTGCCGCCGTCAGGACTCGAACCTAGGACCTCCCGGTCAGAGAATTATCTGGTGAATCTAATGCTTCCGTATCATACAAAACTTGAGTATTAAGGAGTCTTCACATTGAAGAAATCTTCTAATCAACCAACCGGCAAAAGTGGCTCAGGGCATCAACTGATGTCACTGCACTGCCTCTGCTCGGGAGGTCCTATGGTTCGAGTCCTGACGGTGGTAGGATTTTCGGCACTAGCTTCTCATCTAGATCGAACTCAGCCGCTGACTGGAAGAGAATTCTGGCGGCCGGTTGCTCTGATTGGTGACATTCTGTGGTTTCTCCAATCAACACCAGGTGAATGCCGGAGATTGTCCCAGCGGGTGTGGTGCCGCGCTGGTGGGAGATACCTGGTTCGGCAAAACACCCGCATGCCGACGTAGGTCGGCGCCGGATCTCACCATCCAGCGGAGGAAGTTCACAGCCACCTTCCGCGACAGAGGCACGCACTACACTTACGGGACTATTGATCTTAGAAGTTGCGCGCGCGGAATCATCAATCAATTCTAATTAACAAGTCTTTCATTTTAATATGTTTGAAATGTTGTTTAATTAACTATGAAATGTTGAATATATTATATTTAATATGTTTTCACAGAGAGAAGAGTTTTACAATTTGCTTCCAAAAAATATTTTATCGAACAACGTTAAAAACTTGTTTTTACAGAACATTGAAAAGACGATGATGGCGATATAACGTCTTGTTGCTTATTCTTCTCATCAACACAAGGAAGATCAAATATTAAATTTTCATGTAGAAGTGCGACAACACAAATATCATTCTTTCGTGAATTTATGGATGTCACACTAAGCATATTTGCGCACATTGAATTGTCTTTGTGAAGTAGAAGTCAGAAATAGCATTGCCATGAACTCAAGTATGCAACGTTCTGCCTTTCAGAAAGAATTTGACTGAGAAAAAGTAAAAAAAAGGTAAGATAAATGTTTAATATATACTAATGCGACAGACATTTAGTTTTATACTCTTTTCACGCTTTCACCGCAAACACTGAACAAAGACGTCACAGAGACAATTTTTTTGCTTTCGGAAATGAGTACCTTCGGACATGAAATACGACGTTTTACGCACGCCTTTTTCGCAGCGCGGTCTTTTACAGCCTTGCCACTCCTCCGAAGTACTTTTACGATGCGGAGCCGGCACTTGTTCTCGTGGAGCGCGCGTCATTTCTTCCGCGTGGTTCCCCGAAGTCGTCTTCCCCAGCACCCGTGTGCCAGCGAGGGCGGTGGCGGCGATGTTTTGTTTAATTGATTGTTTTGCTTAAATTGCATCTTTTAATAACGTAACGCGTCTCGATAACGTCATTGGGCGTTGAACGCTTATGATTACTATGATAAGGAGTAATCCTCCGTTACTTTTATGTACGTCGTAAGTCGTGGTCCGTAAGTCGTTGTCAAGAGGGCCGCTAGGTAGCATCTGCGCGTATGCGCCTCTTGTACGCGCACCTGCGTCACTACCCAGCGGTCAGAATTGGAAAGGAATTAGGATAGGGGTATGATTTAGGACACTTCACAAGGGTTGGGATAGCCCTTGCGAAACAGCCAAATTCGTTTTATTGGAACAATGAGATTCGACGTGAATCGAACCCGGGCTTCAGTGGTAAAAGTGAAGCGACTTCGCTATGAGCCACGAGCGAGACTGCGGGCGACGGTGGCAGCGGCGCAGGGACAGGAGAGTACGCGAGGGTGACTGTGAGAAGGGCGGAGAAGAATACCTGATTCCTGACTATCGTGAGCTTTATAATTTGAAAATTAGTTAGGAAAAATGTACTAAGTTGCGGTAGTGCTATTTAAAGCACTTCAATTACAAACAAAAATATTACTTTGATCTTATCAAAAAGTTTCTCTTAATTGATATGCTGAGAGCGTATGTAGTTGCAATTCCCTATTGAAGCTTTGTTTCGGAAGATCTTAAGTTCGATTCCAGTTTATGGTCGGATTTTCTTCATCAGCTAAATAGCTGATTGGTAACCTACCACTGTGTGGGTGGGAATTACTAGTAAGCTGCTCTGATCGATCATTTTCTGGTTTCCTCCTTTTCAATTCCTCGTGGATGCCGGAGCTGTACAGGTCATAGACTGCGCATGATCTTTCCTTCCCAATCCTGCCCTCATTCACAGCAATAAGCTGATTCTCTATCCTCGTAGGGGTCATTTATTGAAGTAAACCTCCGACAAACTACTTTATGTGAGTTCCTCCAGTCACTAAATGTATCTCGATATTGGTTAGTAAGAATAATACAACAATATTAATGGTTGTGTGATTGTTGAAGATTCGAAGCTGATTGTCGCAAATTCGAATTTGGTAATTTCTCCTGTTTTTCTCCACATTTAGTAAAAATATCTTCGATGGCGCAGGGGCTTCGAGCAGCTTGCTGGGCCGCTGAGCCAACGAGTTCGAATCTTAGATAAAGCAAAAATGTTTTCTCCGTGTGATGGTGGCGTGGTTGATTTCTCATTTTACAGAAAAATACTACGAAAGAGAACAAGTCTGCGAAAAACGAGAAGAAGACTACGAAGAAAGATAAAACGATAACGGAGGAGGAGGAGAGAAGACTACGAAGGACCAGGAGAATAATACTCAGAACGAGAAGAAGACTACAGAAGATGAAGAGAAGACCACGAAAGAGGTGGAGATTACGAAGGAGAAGGAAAAAGAGGTCTGAACGAAGATAAAAAAGAAGGGTTGGTCACGCCGCGTCGAAGGCTGGGGTGCCGACGTTTCGACCGACATATCACCGTCTTCTTCAGGGCTGTACTGTACTACTAAGAGGACCGCGATATGTCGGTCGAAACGTCGGCACCTAGCCTTGGGGCGTCACCCGGACAGTCCAGATCATGTCTCTGGCCGCGGAAGCCTACGGTAACAAAGAGAGGAGTATTAATGAAGACAACAGAGGACTAGCAGACGAGAACGAAGGACGAGCGGAAGACAACGAACGAGAAGACGAACAACAACCTCACGATAGAGTAGAAAAAAAATCAATGACCAGAGGACTTCATAAGTGAGGGTACGGCCGCGCAGAACCGCGCTTCGGCCAGTGCTCGTGGGCGGCGTCCACGCGGCGCGTCCAGCGTCGAGCCCCGGGACGTGCTGTCCGCGGCGGCGCTGCGTGGCGCGACCCCAGCGGCCTCGGCGGCGACGCACTCTGCCTGCGCAGCCGGTTCCCGCCCGGCCGCCTGCGCGCCGCCGCGCCGGGACAGGTTCCGTTCCCTGCTGCGCCGCGCGAGACCATAAGCCACGAGGCGCTCCTTCCCTTCGCCACGCCCCGCCCCGCCCGCGGCGCGGCGCTTCGTGTTAAGGGCACGGACCGGGAGCTCAGTGCATCAACTGATGTCACTGCAGCGCCTCTGACCGGGAGGTCCTAGGTTCCCACTCCCCACGGCGGTGGGATTTTCGACACTAGCTTTACAGTTAGGTCGAATTCAGTCGCTGTGTGGAGGAGAATTCTAGCGGCCGGCTGCTCTGATCGGTAGTTTTCCGTGGTTTCTCCGATCAACACCAGGCGAATGCCGGAGCAGTACCCTAACAAACGGGTCACAGACCGCGCGCGATCAGTCCTTCCTTTCCCTTGTCCTATCCTCTCCCCTTACACACACACACTTACACTAACATGCACTACACTACCACAAATTCCGGGAGACCGATCGGGAGCTTAGAGCTTGTCCCGGCTGAGGCGGTACCCCGTGGTGGGAGAGTCCTGGATAGGGGGAACCCCACTAGCCGACGGTAGGTCGGCGCAGGATCTCGCTATCCAGCAGGGGAAGATAGCCGCTATCTCCCGAGAAAAAAATGCACTACACTAAAGGGACTAATGAACAAAGCAGTTGAGGCGCACGGAAACACGAAAAAATCAATCAATCAATTGAAGGGCACAGAACTTATTCACAAAATTTGTAAGTTACCAGTTGATAGCCGACCTGAATGGCCGAGGTGGATAAGAGCGAATACCGACTCAGCGAGTCGGGCCCGAAGGGTCGCGGGTTCGAGTCCCGCCTTGGGCATGGTTGTTTGTCGCTTGACTTTGTATGTGTTGTCGCAGAGCGCATCGCGTTCTACTGACCCCAGATCAGAAGAGCCCGCAAGTGTGTTGGTGTCTAGTGTTTGGTCGAATATGCGTCCCATTGGGATGTAAAGGGAAACCGGCTGGATAAAAGACCTAGAAAAAAAACCTTAGACAAAATATTTTATTTTATTCCGTTTCTTTATAATCTTCCTTTAAGTCAAGAGTTTTCCAAATACAGAACTTCTCCCGTTCACATACTAAAAGTCCTTAATTTATTTTATTTTATTTGTTTAGATAATTTCTGTATTGCCTGCCCCAAAATTAATTAGTATCAGTATGCCACCAAAGGTAATTATTAGTATGTCCCCAACAATCGGGTTGCATACACACATCGATATGTGTGCATGTGCTTATTACTCGAGTGTTTGTCTACATCGATGCAATTAGTTACGTGGGCTTACGTAGAGTTCGCTCACACTCGGAAGCGCTTACGAAACCTGTAGGAACAGATGATCACTCAGGAAAGAGAGAGCTAAGACTCGCTTTGTCTCAGAGAAACGTATAGGTTATGGAGACCAGAAGGTCATCCGAACAGCACAAACCGTTTATCGAATCAATGGCTTGCTGCTTGTATGTGCAACCCAGAAAACTCCCTGGAGCTAACCGTCAAAACGTGTGCTGATTACTCTCTTTCAAGAAAAAATTCAAAAATGTAGCACACGTTTTAAATTTTACCAGCTGCTTTTGTCTAACCGAAGGGAGAAATTAAATGAATTTATTTTAAACATCTTGAGTTATTCTTCGAAATAAAATTCTAGACAAAAATTAAAATAATCCTCAAGTAGACCTGCCACCATTTGAATGTTAGTCGTAATTAGGGGTAATCGTCCAGTGTTTGTCGCAAGTCCAAGCGATCGTTCCAACAGCATGCCTGTCCCAGGCCACTATTGTAAGCGCATGTTTTCTTGAGCCTCGGAATACCTACTCCCACACCTTTATTAATTTTAGTTGAATTAAGAATAAATTATAGCAACGAGCGTTGTGGTCAAAATTTCATTACTATACTTTTTTTGCTCCCGTGTAATAGAAACTATTTTGTATCGAAAAACGAGCTAAAATTTTTGATGTAATAGACCGTCGAAATAATTAACCGCCTTCTCTCACACTGACGGCGGCAGGATTTTCGACACCAGCTTTTCAGCTAGGTCGAATTCAGTCGCTGTCTGGAGGAGAATTCTAGCGGTCGGCTGCTCTGATCGGTAGTTTTCCGTGGTTTCTCCCATCAACACCAGGCGAATGCCGGAGCAGTACCCTACCAAACGGGCCACGGACCGCGCGCGATCTGTCCTTCCCTACCTTGTCCTATCCTCTCCTTACACACACACACACACACACACACACACACACATACACACACACTTACAATAACGTGAACTACACTACCACATATTCCGGGAGACCGGTTGGGAGCTTCGAGCTTGTCCCGGCTGGGGCAGTGCCCCGCTGGTGAGAGAGTCCTAATTAGGGGGAAACCCCTTAGCCGACGGTAGGTCGGCGCCGTATCTCGCCATCCAGCGGGGAAGATCACTGCCATCTCCGAGAAAAAAAAACATGCACTACACTAACGGGACTAATGACCAAAGCAGTTGACGCGCCCGGAAACACGAAAAAACAATCAATTGAAGGGCACAGAATGCAGCAAGGGCAACAGTTGACGCGCCCGGAAAAACGATAAAAATCAATCAATCGATCAATCTTCTCTCACATTAGAAAAACGAGGGCTCAAGAAAACGCGCGCGGATAACACTCAGGTGCGGCTTTGATTTGAACGGCCTGTGGGGCGATACCGGTGCCGGCGGCCTTTCCCTCGGAAGCCGATTCACGTGAGTTCCTTCCAAACCGGAGTGGGCGCCGCGCCGACGGCGGCCCGCTGCCCACTGCCCATGGGCTGAACCCCGCCTCCGAGGCGCCGCAAACGAGGGCAACCCCTTCATTAACCCGCTTCGAGGTTACGTTTCCGAGGATCGTTCGTGAGCTGTGCGCGCCACTGTGCACGCGAGGATTGTGGCTACGACGGCCCCGGGCCTAAGGAATTTGGAATTTCGGGACTCCTGTTCTGCCAATTGCTGGTCGTATCTCGAGAGTTACTGGATGCGTGATGTCCGAGCGGTAATGCTAGGAGTCAAAACATTTTTGATATTAGGCTTCTTCTAGAAGTCCAGGAAAGCTGGTAGAATGCATTCGAAAAACGGTTTAGCGGTAGGTAATACAGAAGGCCAAGATTTTCTCTACAGAAGGCCATGGTGACCAACTCTATAGGAGGCCAATGACCAGACTTTCTTTTCTAGGGTCGAAACATTTTTACTGTCAACATCAGAGTAGAAGTATTTGCAGTTGGTAATGCTCTGTTCCTAATTGTAGCCACTCTTTATAACTGTATTCAAAATTGAAAAGGGTCACTGGATCGAGTTTAATAGCTTCGACCACATTAAAAGTATTGTTTATAAGCCCTTGATTTTTGGTATTAGAATTTTTAACACATTGTTAAAAATTTTCCAATCAAAAGATACAAAGTACTGATTTGTAATTGCACCATCGAATAGTTTTATGTATTAACCTTTAACCTTCGTAACAATGATCAATAATTACGGAATACATGACGTGAGGACTCCATACTTATACATTCTTACACAAGGTTTCAACGTTTATGTGGTTCGCAGAAATGTCTTGACAACAACGTATTTTTAATCAGTTATTGAACACCTTAGAAATGTACATTGTATGGAATATGTGATTAACAAGCGTGATAATAACATATAATTGTGTCTCCAACTTAAATTGATTCTCAATTCGTTGACCAATCCGAAAACAGTTGAAGACACGTAATTAAATTCAAAGCGAACCGGAGAGACTCGGATGCGGATCTATGGTCTTCGGGTCGCCTTCCATCCCGGGCACTAATAAAAACCTGTTTCTGGAGTTTCCTGCGCGAGCGAAGCGTGACATCGGCGCTTTGTCCTTGGGTGAAAGCGAAGCCCGGGCGAGAGGATCTCCCGTTGGGCGGGCAGGTCGCGGCGCGTCCGGGCTTCGGCGCCCGAAAGGGCAAAACCAGGCACTTGGAGTTCACAGGCGGTCGAGGTGACGCCGCGTCGGGGGAAAGTGCCCCGGATCTTCGCGAATTTGCCACCGGTGGCGCGGGCGGCGCGGGTGACGGAGTCCGCAATGCGGAGGCGGAGGTGCCCCCAAGTGCAGTCTCTCCTAATGCGTAATATTTGGGAGAGTAAAATACTCTAAAAAAAAAAAAAAAATTCAAAAAGTTGGGTTACGGAGAAACATTATCTGTTCATGGACTGCAACACTGGTGCAACTAATAAAATACGAATTTTGAATTACGATCGTATTCTACAACATTTATGAAAACAATTGTTAACAAAACTCATATGAAGTTGTTTATTAATGCTTACTCCATAATCCATCAATGACGAGTGATACCCGCATTGCAGTAGCCAGAAAAACTCTAAACGTGTTTATCTCCCATGTTTCAATATGCCCGTACAAATTCAGCGTAATATTACATTAAATAGTAGCAAGTAAAAAAAGTTCATGTTATACAACACCAAAAATGCGAAAGGAATACCAATTATCCAGGTTAATTTTTCCAATTTGTTTCCACGTTCGAGTTTTATTAAATTTATTAGAATTTTCCATTTATTCGGAACGCTCCCGCTCTCAGTTCCACTTAGTCGATTCGCAAACGTAACCTCACGTTTTTCTATCGGTTCCGTTCTCTAATTGTTTTGTACACCAATTAGACCCTTGTAGAATTTTACGTAAGTGGACGCCTGGGGATATGACATCGCCACAATGACGGCGCTACTCGTGGCGGTGGACCGCGGTGCCTCAAGCGGGCGTCGTCGTCATGTAGGGCGTCGAGACGCTGCGCCGGCGACAGCGGAAGATGCACCTCTTCAACCCTCCCCGCACCCCGCGCCGTTCCCACCGGTTTGATTGATTGATTGATTGATTAATGTGGATTCGGTGGTATAACGGTCAGCGTACCGGACTGTTGTACCCGAGTTTGCGGGTTCAAACCAGATCGAAGCCGTGGATTTTAAGGGCGAAAAAAACCCTCGTACGCCTGCCTATGGATGGGTGAGATCCGGCACTGACCTACACGTTGCATTGCTTTGACAGGAACTCCTTGTCCATGTATCTTCCCAGCGAGATATCGCCCCACCTGGGACAAACTATAAGCTTCCGTCATGTGTTAAAGTATCGTGCGTGCACGCGCGCGGTGTGTAAAGGGTGAGGAAGAGGAAAGGGATGGGAAGGAAAGATCGCGCGCGGTCCGTGGCCAGTTTGTTAGGGTCCTATTCCGGCATTCGCCTGGTGTTGATCAGAGAAACCACGGAAAAATAATCAGATCCGGTCGCTAGAATTCTCCTCCAGACAGCGGCAGCTAGTATAAAAATCCGTCACTGTCGGGGCCCGAACCCTAGGACTTCCCAGTGAGAGTAGGAAGGCAGGTAAATAGTTGCAAAAATGAAGCAAAGTACAAAGATTGACAGGGGAATTGATATCATTGGACGAATAACAAATAAATGAATAGAACTAAAATTGAGTAACAAAAAACAACACGATTCGTTTTAGACATCATAGGACAATCTGACACAAATTATACGTTCCAAAAAAGTAATATTTTATATTATTTTCAAAATCAGTTTTTCTCTGACCTACGTTTTACCAATGAAACATTTTGCCAGAGATATACGTTCGCGATCCAAGGATAAATCTTTAATTTTGATTTCATCTAAAAACCATTTATATTCACATTTTCTTTGAACGTTTTCACGAGAAATGCTTTTTTTTCAAAGACACACTTTAAGAAGAAAATTTTTCTTTTCTTCAATTCTTAAACCGGATTTGAAACCACCGAAAAGAACGTCATTGAAGCGTCGTTTCACATAGTCTAAAAACGATATCCTGAAGTGAAACGAGTTATGAAGGACTCATGAGAGGTATTTTTATAGCCATTAGGTTGAGAAATTCAGATATACTATATCTCTGACAATAGTACTGTGTAGTTTTCAAACTTATATCTATGGAATTCATGTAACTCTAAATAAGTTAACAATTAGAAATTGAATAGTATAATCGTAAGTTTACCATAGGATAAATTTAACTATTCTCTCTTCTCGAAAGAGATTCTATTATGTTCGTATTTACTTATTGAACACATTATGTACACTTACATTAAATTAAGAAGTGGGAAACTCTTTATGCATTAAATAACATATCCTGGGATTTTTACGAAGCGATTACGATTATTTTTACGATTTTTACGAAGTTACAAATAATAAAAACTGGTTCCAACACTGTCGCAGAACCCGAAACTAACATTCCGAGGCCTCTACGGTCGAAAGTGTTACCCGAGCGGTTTGTTTTCTAAGGCCGATAGAATCGTGTTCCCGTAAGCCGAGAAGTGAGGATGCTGTTTCTGGAGAATTTTAAATGCTCTGCTGAATTAGGTATTGGTTACTTCTTTTGATGTAGCCGATTCAGAAGCTTCATTTCTGTGCACTGTGATTTGAGACTAAACTTGATACGCTTCAAAAAGTCAGAGTGTATGAAGATTCAATTTAATGTGCGTTTCAGTGGAGAATGTTTGCAATTATTTTATTATAATTTTATTATTATATATATATATATATATATATATATGTATGTATAATATATATTATAATATTAATATATTGAAAATTATTTAATTCTGTTTTAGTTTTATATAATTAATAATGGCAACTTTTTAAAGAATATGTAACTAATATCGGTTAAGGGATCATGAGGTCTGAGGGGATTGAAATAAAAAGTAAGGTGAAAAGAGACTACGTAGTAAAAAAAATATACCGACACCAACGCCACGTTTGTAGAATTTCAAAAAATGGATTATCGGAATTTTCTTTATTAAAGACTTCATCGAGGAAATTAGTAACAAAACACGGAGAAAAAAGAATGTAAAGATCAGGATAAATTGGTTTACGTATTTTTCAAATCTACTTTATATAAAGTTAATTCACTTAATAATTGCAGGGTTCAAAGGGAAATCGATTGCACATTTTCTAGATTATTTTTTACTGAATGGTTGGGCTTTAATCACTTAGCCCTCCCCCTTGCCACGAGCCTGATCGGCTGCTCCGAACGCCTGATCGGCGTTTCCTGTGCGTAGCCGCTGCACCTCCTCCTGCCGGCCGGTACAGCTCCCCAACGGCTGCGTTGCCCCCGGGCCCGCTTTCGCGGCCGCCGCCCGGGGCCAATTCCGGGAAGGCCCTCCACCACTCAGGGGCCGGGCCGGGCCGAGGCGAAATCGCTGGTCGGACGACTGGTCGGCCGGCGAAATTCTGCTGACCCGGTCGGTCAAAGGCGAGTATAATGTAACCCGAACGTGTGTGAAAGGATCGGCAAGGGAGATACAATCCCGAAATGTATGTTTGCGTCAGCGTAGGGAATGTGGAAAGGAACGTTCTTCTCCAATATTGGGTGGGATTTAATGTTACTGGGTAATTATTTTGGTCTATCAATGCATATAAAGTTCTTGAAGGTCGGCCCGGTGGCCGAGATTGCTAAGGCAGTAGTGTTGTAGTGATCACGGACCGAAGGGTCGCGGGTTCGAGTCCCGCCTGTCGGGCATGGTTGTATTTGTGTTAGTCCTTGCACCCTATATCATCACCATTTCGTTTCATCTTCATAGATATCATACCGTTAACACGAATAGTGGTCGCTAATGACCTAGATGTTGATGCGACCTTAAATAACCAATTAAAAAGGTTCTTGAAGATTTTTTAAAAACGTTCCTTTGATGCTTCTGCCGAACTTGTCTTCCTGATCCTTGCTTTGAATGAAATATAATTCGTGTATTAAGTGTATTTCGTCGGGTATTAAGTGTACTGATTCTAGATTATTTACTTACAAAATAAATTAAACGTGCGATGAAACGTACACTAACCTGTCGACTTGTTCAGTTTAAAGGAAATTATCTGTCAACGTCAATCGATAGTCTACTGTATCTTACCTGTCCGGCGCGAAAACGTACACTACCCTAACTTTTACGATACGAAGATGCAACTTGTAAACACTTTTAAGTACGTAATTTAGTTTTGTTCATAATGACGTAACAGAAGACTGAAAAGCCGACTTAGGTTGCTCAGAGCATCAACGGATGTCACTGCATTGCCTCTGACCGGGAGGTCCTACGGTTCGAGTCCCGAAGTAGCAGGATTTTCGACGCTATCTGAACAGTTAAGTCGAATTCAGCAGCATCTAGCGGAGAATTCTAGAAATCGACTTATCTGATCGGTTGTTTTTCTTTTTTACTCAGATCAACACCAGGCGAATGGCAGAACAATATCCTAGCAAATGGGCCTCGGACCGCGCGCGAGCTTTCCTTCCTCCTTCTTTTCCTATCCTCACCCCTTACTTACGCACACTTAGACTTATGGTAGTGAGGCGTCATACGGGTGTAATCAGTACACAGACGAGTGGGTTGTCACAAATAACCAATGCACTGTATACAATTAACTAACTAAATAGACCCCACTGCTAGGAGAGATATTTACAACGGCTACCACACCGCAACATACTACCTAATGTATCACCGTGCGTAGTACCGCCTGCCCTGAGACCGACTACGTCTCACTAGTCACGACAATACCTGCCGGCTTCTTCGCCGCGTGCCGGCCTGAGACCGACTACGTCTCACTAGTCACGACAATACCTGCCGGCTTCTTCGCCGCGAAAAACCCCGAGCTATTGTTCTCACGGCCCTTAAATAGCCCTGGCGACGCTGCCCGCCGCCTCCATTGCCTCCGCCCTAGCGATGCGCACACCCTGTCAGAAAAACCCCCGTGCGTCATAGCTTCTGCCTTTGTCTACGCATCCGGTGCACACCACGCCACGTGCCCACGCTGTTTTAGCGACACGACGCAACAGTAGGTGCACTATACTACGACACACGTCGAGAGACCAGTCAAGAAGTTAGAGCTTGTCCTGGCTGGAGCGGTGACCCACTGGTGAGAGATACCAGGTTGAATAAAACTCCGCAAGTCATATAGGCCAACGCATCATCTAACCATCCAACGAGAGAAGATCTCCGACACCTCCACGGATAAAACCTGCACTAAACTTAGGGGACTAATTACCGTAGCAGTTGACGCGCCCGGTAACACGAAGTAACCAATCTATCAGTTACTGAAAAGAGGATATCGAGAAAGAAAATATAATGAATGTGCACCAAAGATATCCAACAAATATTACCTTTTACACCACTGTCGTACCAATGAAATATCAGATCTGTGGTGTCCTGTACTTTCCGTGAGAGAAAAAATAGGCAAAAAGATAAGTTTGTTTATTAATTTGAAAAATTATTTTACCTTAATGTGTGAGTATATGTGAGAATAAATTAACAAGTGGTTTCCCAATCGCAATTAACTTCATTAATACTTGTTCATATCTAATCTTCTTACCAGTGGAAAGGAACTATCTACTGAGATGCATCAATATGAACAATTAATGTAGATAATTCGCTTTTATTTTTCTTCACTAAGAATCCTAAATTCAATCCATAAAGTGTATACCTCAAAACAACATAGTTGTCTGTCGTCCACTGAATTAATTATTTACAAAAAAAGAGTGATCCTTAGAGGAAAATCCTTTGGGAATACGGCACAGAGAGAAGACGATATACTGCCGTGGCTCTCTTCGACTGCAGGGAGGTCCATCGGGTCACTTGTTTTGTCTTTTCCGCGTTCCCCGCGCCGCCCCATGCAGCGCCCGGGGTTCGAAGCGGAGCCTGACACGCTCTGCGTAATAATGGCCGCGGTGTAATGGCAGAGCGTTGAAGGCGCCCGCACGAGCGGGCGACTGCATTGCTACGTTGCACCGCTCTCCAGGAATGCAAGGCGCCGCCCCGTTCCTTTGTCCCGTTTCGGTCCTCAAGAGAGCGTTTTACTGGTTTCAAACGATTTCAAAATGTTCAAAAGTCGGTTTTTGTTTTATTTTTTAACAATGTAAGGCTGTTCTGATTATTTAACAGGAGAAAAGTGGACTTTTATCGATGTTTTAGATTGGTTTAAGTATTGTCATTTCTGTATTATATTTATTATAATGAATATTAACGTCAGTTACTACATTGTTTATTTTATTGTAATGTTTCTTGACCTTAAGAAACAGATCCAGTATTTTTTATAACAATTTATTTCTTATACAATCATAAAAAATAAATCATAAATTCAGTCCTAAATTTTAATAATGATCCCCAAATAGGGCCGAAACGTCATGATTATATAACAGGAAATAAATTGTTATAAAAATACTGAGTCTGTTTATTAAGGTCATGAAACCATTACCATAAAATATTGCTTCATCAATATTATCACCACTGTATTAAATAAAAGGATTTCCAATAATGACGGATGGACTACAAGATACATTTCCTTGGATGTAATGAAAGGTAGGTTCTATTTTAAGTTTATTCATGTTGTTTATTTATCAGATTTGCATAAAAATGTCATATTATTTGTTACTAATGTTTTTTTAATAAACTAAGTATTTTCTGAAGCTGAGAATCGTAAAAATATATTTTTTGAAAGTACTTTAAAATTGTCAAAAATTTCTGAGCAACTTTTGACTGCAATGTATTTACATTAATGGAACCACGTTAGAAGGTAAAAATATTGCAAGCGATAGTAATACGGTATTTAACCTTAAAAGATTGTACTCACAAATTAATCACTACGTTCTATTCACCATATGCAAACCACGATCTTCAACAGGCGACTATCATATGATCTTGATCTCCCCTCACATGCCTCCTTCCTCAGTAGACATACCTGAAACAAAATTTAATTTAATTTTATTAAATTATATACATTATACAAACTTGGAATAAATAGACATTTAAAGACCTTACCGCAATTAAAAGCTAAAGATTTGGGATGGGTATTTTAAATGAATCATTGAAAATTACCGTGCAGTGAAGGTCAAGCGTGAAATCATACTGCATTGTAGTGGAATACAATATTGCAGTTTTGGAGTAATTCATGACCATTACAAGATCCACATTACTCTCTACGAATTACTATATGACCAATAATTCCCCTATATCACAAAATTTCTTTTTATATTTCATTGTTAATAGCATTTATTATCCTAACCGACCTTTAAAGGTGAAACGATACGATCATCTGACTAGTCTTAGGCAGGAACTCATGAATTTCAGACATCATAACGGGAGGTTCAGCCACTCCTGACCCGAGACATCCTTACCAATTCTCATCTCTCGCCTGCACTTACTCATCACACGACTAAAGAAAATGACGGTACAGCGTACATGGCGCTATATGAGAGGCAATGAAAGTTTTTTGCACTCGAGCTCCAACCCCAAAAAGGAAATTGCACTTTGACTCAGACACCTCGAGCACTGTCGGACACATCGACTCAATCACGACATCAGCAAAGGAAGCTTAAGGTCGTTGGGGTACACCGTAAGAGAACGTGGGTGCTTCTGATAATCAAGAAAATGATTAAGTAACATGCTTGAAGAACCTCGTCGTATGAATGGAGATGCATCAAAGGCTTGTGGAAGTAAATGATGGGGTCTTGAACACCATTACATCACTTGTAGATTTTTGTTATCTAAATTAACTTAAGACCAATCACTGAATCACAGTATGTATTTTATTTGTTTTGACATTTTTATATTTGAATTCTTTTGTCTAAAATACCGACGTTATTACGAAGAGCGATCTAAACATATTTTTGCCATATTTGACATTTCTGCATGCTTCTGCAGGCCATATTGTAAGAGATAGTTTTGAGGGTCATCATGACAAAGTTTAAGAACCCCAAATAATTTACTGATAACGAAGAAGAACACGACGATGCACATTTATTTGATTTTTAATCATACAAAAATCATTTAGATTTAAGTTAGAAATGTTTATTTGTGAATGAAACTCCTTATCAGAAATAATAAAAAAAATTATTTATGATTAATGATATAAGATGATTAAATTTCTAGAAAACTAAAAATATTTCTAACAATATCTCTACACCATATCACTTGCTCCATGATTCCGCATTGTTGAGCGAAAACTATATTTCGATATCGGGAACCGTTCAGAAGTTATGGGGTGGCGCAGAGTTGGTAAGACCCCCCTGTATATATATATATATATATATATATATATATATATATATATATAGTATAATATAATTTCTAAATCCGAACAATTATATTTTACCCACATTCTTGCCTATTAAAAGTGCTGGCACAATCTGATAAAGCCCAGAGAACGTAATACTAGTTTAACAACATTGCGAAGAACCTTTGCTCTCCGCGACGAGTTCTAGCCAACAAAGGAACCATTTCTCATGGAGGGCGGGCAGTGTCACCAGCTCTCCCGGAAGTCGGTCGCTGGTCGTCGCATGCCACGGGTCGGCGCGGGCTGTTGGTTGGGGTGGAGGTGGAAGGACATTGGTTGTGGTGGTGCTGGCGGCGACGGTGGCGGGGAGGTGTATGGGAGTGGTGGGGGGGCGGGGGTAATGGTGTAGGGCGAGGGCAACAGTCACTGTGGCGGCGGTGGCGAGGGTTTGGGTAGGGATAGCGCAGGCATTGAATCTGACGTGTCGGCGGTGTCGGTATGGGCGGCGGTGTCGGTATGGGCGGCGGTGTCGGTATGGGCGGCGGTGTCGGTATGGGCGGCGGTGTCGGTATGGGCGGCGGTGTCGGTATGGGCGACGGTGTCTGTATGTGCGTGGGTATCGGTATCGGCGTGGGTGTCGGTATCGGCGTCGGTGTCGGTATCGGCGTCGGTGTCGGTATGGGTGTCGGTGGTGGCGGTGGCGGGGTATATTTGATGGTTACTATTATGGTGTCGGCAATGGTGATGGCGGTGACGGTGTTGACGGTTTTGGTGTCGGGGACGTCGGTGGCGGCGGTGACGGTGGGTTCGGTGTTGCGGTGACACGTAGCAGCATCCCACCCCGTCGTGGGACGTGTTCCTCGCAGCGGTACCCAGGCTGTGAGGCGGCGCAGTATAACTCGCCTCGAGTAGGGAAAACTGGCTGCTCTCTTGTCCGACACCCTTTGCACAGTGGTCCGAAAGAACCAAAAGCGCGAATCGCTGTCGCCGGCGTTTCGTGTTTGTGTAAGATGTATGTGTGATTTTTTATTTTAGTAGAGATTTGTATCGGGTGAGTGGTTCATGAAAGGCATATGTTGAATTGGCTATATATAAGTTTAACGCACAATCAAAGTGTGAAAGACTTTTTCGTAACAGCGCTGACACATACTTTTCCAATTTTCCGATGTGAAACATTATTACCTCATTTTATCTCCAAACATTTTTCATTTCGATCTAACACGTTTCAGAAACTAGAGGTTTATTCTATTACTATTATATTATTTTACTACTATTATATTATTACTGTTACTATTATATCATTATTACTACTATTATATTATTATTATTATTATTATTATTATTATTATTTTATTATTATATTTTTATAATGATTATTTGCTGCCCACGTCTTACTGAGTGCCAGTGTCCGCCACATGGACGGCAACTGGTTGCTGGTCGTTGGTCGCCGCTTGACCCGATCACGTTCCGCCTAGAGCATGATGGGGTATTTCCCTTCTGCTTGTAGCCTGTCGCGAAGGGATGTATGTGGTCGTAAGATGGAATGTTGAAATTGTCGCCGTCAGTCGCAGCCTTTGTTTAAGTTGCTGGACTGGTGTGTAAGGTTATAAGGGTAACGTACGGTCTAAACTTTTTGTACTCGTTTAATGTTGGTCTTTCATAGGTGAGAAATAATCGTAATAAACGATACCAAATGGGTAAAGCAGTGACGAGCATTTTTCTCATTCAAGATTACTTTTTAAAAATATTAGTAAACACAATTTCTAGTTCTCTGTTCAAATTAAAAAAAAACGCGAATGAAACGTATTCTCACACTTTGTGTAAAATGGAAATAAGTAACAGAAGGTATTTATGTCTTACAATTTATTTCAATGACGACATGATTTTTGAGGTAAAGGTATAAAAATTTCTCGACCCCAAAGAAAAATGTTACTTCATCATACAGCAATGATTTAGCCTTGGGGAAAAATTACGGATTCATTCCACAGCAGGTTCGACAAGTCTTGCAGAAGTGAATCATGAAGAGCGGTACATTTGGAAGTCATAAAAGACTCTTTCGACATGGACGTTCCTTGCTGGGGCCTGTCCGCTAATCCTTATTCTCGCTCTTCCAACTTTTCTTTGAATTGCCAACCAGGAGCGGTATCACTGACTCGGTCGATCTTGCCATCAACGAGAACATGCAGGCGGCTACCTTCGCATTCACTATTTGCTTGATTACGCAGTGTCCTTCCGTGCAAGGAGTGTCTTGTGTTTTGAAGAGGGGAAGTGAAGAGGTTTTACGCTGTTGAATACGTGTTCCTAGGTGGTACTATTATGAATGTAGCGGTTGCTATCGGATAAATGATTTCAGATTTTTGAGACGCAGTTTTCTTTCTTCTTGTTATGGGTAAGTAACCGGTTGCTGATGCACGTGCAAACGAGTGTTGTTGTGAAGGAATCTCACACTCTTGCTCAGAGTAACGGGACCTTCCAATACTGTCAATGTAACATGCTGATAAAAAAAACTACCTAACATGTCTGTTCTAGCTCAGAACAGTGCAATCGTTTAATGAATTAACTGAAGAAACATATTTAACGAACGAGATTTAGGGTATTTTCTTTGATGAAGTAAAGTTAAAGCATATTTTCATACCATTATGTAAGAAATGTATTTTGTGTATGTATACCTGTAAATGTATTTTTATATACTCAAAATATTTAGTTAGAACGTTTCTAGCGTGTTCAATGTTTAAAATGTTTAGAAATCATTAAACTCATGGAAGATTGTTCTCGTTTAAGAATTAAATTTCTTTAAACTAGTAAATAATTTTTAATGCTGCATAATTTTAAAAATTACTGAAAATAATTTAAAAATCTATACTTACGGTTAATTTTATTTGTTGCAAAAATAAAAATGCAAGATGCAACAAAACCCATCGCTTCATCAACAGAACAAACCACAGAACACATTATTTCAGGCAAAACGGACACTTGTCATATCTTACTAGAATTTATGTAACATTTAAAATGAGATTATTTCAGCTGTTGTCATGAAGTAGGACTATTTGTGTAGCAACACCTACTTTTGGCCGCGGATTTCGATGAAAACAATGCAGTCCTTGTACTATGTGCTGAAGTAGGTCTTACGAGCACCAACATCCCACACTTAGAAGCATGACTCAATGCAAACTGCAGTAGCATCATAACTCTGGCCACGTTAAGAAAATAAAACAGCGGTAATGTCATTTGATGATATAGCAAAACGTGCCAGGCCAATTTACTGTCCGTCTTACGGTTTTTAACACAATGTTAGTAGCGTAGTTAAGGCAGTCTGCTCAGAGAACATTGTTCTAAATTTGTATAATGCATTTTTCTCTGCATGTACTCTTGATTCAAATTCATTGGAAATTAATGTGTGTCGTGAATTAACGTCGAAATGTTTGCTTATTTCGACCATCAAAAAATAGATTTCTTGGATATGATATTTTCACATAAACTGTGGCCTAACTTAATAGTTAAATGAAATTAAGCTCTAGTAAAAAATTGTCATGAATTAAAGGTTATCCTTCTTATTTATGTTAAAATAGCAAAACGTAATGTTGAAAAAATTAATAATTATCATTCTCTTTACCGTGTCTTCTAACAACTTTCTATTTTTTTTACTTCTCTCCAGACCTGTCGATTGATTTTATTTTATACCCATCTCTATTCTGACAGCTTTCTCCGTATCCACATTAGCAAAACTATTTTCTTAATATCGTTCAGGTAATAATCCTAGGTATTTTATTAAAATATATTCTATGTTTAACGTCTCTCCCTTTATGCAAATAGCTAGGAATAAAATCCCTAAATCTTATTTAAAATAAATTTCCATGCAAAACAGTAGCCTCACAATGATTGATTTAAAGACATATTTTCCCCAGCTTAATTACAATTAAATAAATATATTCATACTATCACTAATAGCACATACAGAATCTAAACACCGATGACATACATTTAAAACATTAGACAAGTCTGTTTCCTCCGTAACACACACACACACCCACACACACACCCACACACACACACACACACACACAGTAAAGCCACTGGGCTGAATGATTTGCAAGTTTTTTTTGGTATTCCCGCATTATAAACGACCAATGAAAAAAATCGTTCATTAGATGGCATTTTAGGTTCCGCTGTCCTCCCCGCCTATACTCTCTTCTCCTCCCTGGTCGACGTCAATACCGCCTATGTTGTAAACTACAAAATTGCTTTTGGCGTTTGTTTCCAAACTTAATTTTGGTTCTTGTATGATTGTATAATGCTGTCGCTTCTCACCTCGCTCATTTTCAAAACTTTTACACTTGCGCAATTAAGCACAACATTATGAGGTAGTTGCATAATATACAATGTTAAATTTTCATACAATTCCCGCCATGCGTCGAATCAGAGGTATTGAGAGGCCAGAAGCGTGAAGCATGTGGTCCGAGGCAGCGGATGTGGCCGTAGATGACAGAGTGGCTTTAACGAGTTGCGATGTTCGCCCGCGGCCAGTGGCACGCACCTTCTCCCGCCGCCGGGGGAAGAGCCCGCGTCATTATAGAACTTGGCCAGCGAGGAGGTGATTTACGGCGGGGCAGCGCGGGCTTCAAAACACGCCCGCGAGACTAATGCGCGGAGAGGGTCGAAGGTCATGGGGGGACGAGAGGAGGGGTCTGAAGGGGGCGGCGCCCGCTCGGCCCCCTCCTCCCCGTGCCCCGTCCGCCAGGTGCGCCCTCAGCGGGACGGGCCGTGCTCGTGGATCGCTGCTCGGATTAACAATGTCTGCTTTACGTGCAAACACTGTGTACGGGGCCTGCCTGTCTAAATCACTCGCCTACGAAGGGAGCGGTGAGTTATGAGGCATGTAACAATTTTTCTCTCCGACAAACACGAAACTCTTTACCAATTAAATCACTTGTCGCACACGCAAATAATGTATTACACCGTATTTCCAAGCGTAAGTACTATAAATAAGCAGTATTCTGACACGATTAGATAAATGACAGTGAACCTGGACCAATGAATTATTTGCATTTATGGTCAATTAAAAAGGGTGAGACGTGAACATACTAAAATAGTTTCAAATAGAACATTCTCGTTCATCATTACTGATATCGAATAACGTATGACATTGCGGACAATCTGTCTGCAATTAATCTTGGGTATTCTGCCAAAAAGAATTCTTTGGGATCATCGCACTACAAGTAAATTATTTCATGATTGTATGGGGATTTTTTTAAAAACAGAATCGCCGAATTGATGTTTGCGAAATAATATGAGATCCGAAATGCGTTAACATTACTTCTCATGCCAAAATTACCAGTAAATAAAACGTGCTTACCGTGATATTCACACGCTTCAGCTGCCAACAGCCGATTGTTGCCACCCAAAAATATTGAATAGTATAAATCACCGTTTCATAAATATTTATGTGACAGACGCAGATGAATCAACGGGAGACTAGATGTCCTGAGGCGAAGTTGGAGGCCTGACGAGTAGGTTAGGCGAGAAAGCAGAGAGCTGAAGGAGAAATTGTTGATGAATTGAAGATTGACAGATGTGGAGAGTGGGTGCTGTGGGGTGCGTTTGAGACGGAGATGAGAGGCGGAGATGGGGTGTGGCGAATAGTGGGAAGTGATGTTTAGTAGGGGTAAGACAATAGGGATGAGGTACTTGTGAAGCGTTGAGCGAGGGGAAGCGTTGAGCGAGGGCGAAGCGTTGAGCGAGGGCGAAGCGTTGAGCGAGGGCGAAGCGTTGAGCGAGGGTGAAGCGTTGAGCGGGGAGGGTGAAGCGTTGAGCGGGGGCGTGGGGCGGGCGGATAACAAGCGGGCGGGCGAGCAGCGTGCAACGGGCATTCTCATGAGAACGGCTGGACGACCCGCGCGCGTGACCCTCGCCATGCCGGGGTTCGACGCCGGTGCCTTCGCTTCCGATGGGCTGGCGCACGAGTGATTGTCCGTTGCTATGCAAGGAAAAAGAAGCATCTGAGGTGTGAGGAACCGTGTCGGCACACCTGCGCTAGACCCTTCTGTGGGAACTCAAACACTTAGTATGTACTAGGAGTGACTGCACGGTGTCAGGTGAAACGGTCGTGAAAATTTATTGGCAAAACAAGTTCACTGCGTGTTGCAGGATGTTCGGTTCTGGCTTGCTTTAGTCGATATTCGTGGTTTGTGTAACATTCTGAGATGTGATGAGTGATAATTTGACTGGTTTGTAAATTACCGTGAAGCCATTACATTTTGAAAAATATTACCTTGAATGTGGGGTCGATTATCATGAGATAATCATATTAAAATACGAGAACATTTTAAAATATTGTTATTTGCGATGTATCTACACATCAGAAAGTGTTTTAAGATTGTTACATTTCAATCTAAAATATTTTTGGAGGCAGATTCTATTTAGGATTTGGGCAAAAACTAAGGAGGAAAATTGGTCTGAAGAGAATATATTTGTATGTGAATGTCAGAGTATCATATATTTCAGATCTCACCACGATCAAACAATATTCGCAGCGGCTCACAAATTATCAACTTTCTGTCCTGAAGCTTAAGAAGTCTACGAAACAATTTAGGCCAAACTCGGTTATAGGCGTTTTTGACGTAACAATGACCACTTATTCTAGCTAAAATGATGTACGTGCAGTTTTAATCTACAAACCCTTGAATCTAGAATAACAGATTTGAATAGTTACCTGTTTTGATTTGAAGACTGTTAGTACTAAGTGGTCAATTTATCACTGTTTCATAAACCACTCTATAATTAAATACACAACATTAACGGTCTTCTGACCTACTTTTAGTATGTAAAAGTTTCACTGAATGTAGTACAATAATAAAATGCAAATTAACAAAAACACATTTTACTATTCTTCTCCTTTATTGCTGTTTGTAACCTAGACCCCTTTAGCTCCAGGCCAGCCTTGGTTTTTTAGAAGAGGTACTATGCCTCTAATGCAACGCTAAGATACTTTTCTCTCCAACTCGTCAGTTCGTGGATTGCGCACGAAGTGATCCCATAGCAGTTACGATATCCTCAATTCTCACGTTCAAAAGCCGGATGAACTAGCTCCTCAGATTGATCGCGGTAGTGTAATTATCGGTTACATCTCAAACACCATCAAGTTAAGAGCCGGATATTGGTTGACATGAACGAGTTAGGTTCCAAAGTGAGACAACTTCATGTTCAATTTACAATTTGCATCATACGCGACCTCCAGGTTAGATGTTTTGTAAAAGGTTTCGTAGAGTTCATTAATTTGACATTGGAAGGTATCGATAATAATTGTTTAACAGATTCGGTCGAAAGAATTATATTATTGATGAAACGCGTTGATTTTTAGTACTTGAACAAAGTAATAAGAATCTTTGTAATCGTAATTAATCCCCTTTTTGTGCTGTTCTTTACGTTTCAGGGATGTAATGTAATTGTCAGTTAAACTTACAACGCTTTCGCATCCGGCCTTCTCCGAGAATCCAACGCGAGCGGCAACTCTTCGGAAGTGCCGCGCTGTGCCGCTGTCATTCCGCTCTGTCCTAGCAGCCATAATAGCCCCGCGACGATGTGCGCATCCAACTTCTCAAAGCATGTGAGACCCGCGGAACACGAGCGGAGATGGAGGGGGAGGGGACGGATCGAGCAAATGAAGTGGTTTGCACTGCGGCAGGTCGAGAATAACGGGAAGCGCCTGGTCAGTCAACAAAAATTCCGACTGCTACGCTCTCCAGTGTATGTTCAAGAAACTGGCCACACGAAGAACTTGGTTTAATAAATATAGCTTATCTGATTTTTTTCTAGAATAACGGGAAATTAGTGTTAATCGTAAATAACATATTAAGTCCTAGAACGTCTAATTAATTTTAAGGTTAATTACCATGTAAGTAATACGATACTGCATATGATGACATCGTACGTAGTGACGTACATACGTACGATACGTATCGTACGTACGTGACTATGATACGTATACTACGTATGATATGTAAACTACTTATGATAAATAATGCGCCACGCTTAATTTTCTTGCAAATACAGATTGATCTATGAAAGAAGGAGAAAACAATATAGGTAAATGTTTTAGGCATTTCTTTTCGTAAGAAGATAAGCCTTGGTTAAGAATATAATGTTTCTTTTGAACACATTCTGTGGACACTGTTCTCAAGCTTTTGAGGATAAAAATTATAGTGCAATTTGTAATAGATAAGTTGTCATATTATTAATCCATTGCGTTTAAGGAAATTGTAATGATGACTTCATTTCATTGTCGAGATAAAGTTATTTTTTCTAATAGCATGTAGATACTGCAATGTAATCACATACGGACGATTCATTAGTGATTCTGATATAATAAATAAAAAACATATGTGAATATTGTACTAGTTCTGCGTTTACAAAAGAACTATAATGATTTGTACTTCTACGATTTTAGATGTTTTTGAACCAGGAGATGGATCCCCAGATCAATTTGAACAGAACTATTCCGTTTTTGTTTCCGAATTACTCCATTTAAAGCCTAATATTTCATGACTTCAGTTACATGAGAACTCAAAATCGTCACAACGTTGAAAATTTACTAGTTGATACACTAGAATGAAGAGAAGAGGGAGGAAATAAGACAGTAAAATATGAATATTCTCAAAAGAGATGTTTATCATTAACGTACATGTTTTGTTATGTACTTATGTTACAAACAATATATACTTCTGTACTATAAGAAAGCTGGGAGTAGCGGAACGCTGGCTAAGCCACGCGTTATGAGCAAAAATGACACGGCGAGAAAAATCCACTCGTAAGTCTCCTAGGTACCTGTCGAAATACGGAAACGTTCTTACCTACAGGACTTAACATCAGACAGGAAGGTACTGACGAAGAAAAAAAAAGAACATCGAGCATATTCAAACTGCCGTTGAATTTTATTACCCGCTTCCCGTACGCCAACCCGCACAATCACAGTCAAAAGTTGTCGACGACATTTTATGTCTACTTACGTTATACGTATTGATATTCAAAATGTAATGTATTGTCTATATGTAACCGTGAATATGTTCCGTAGTGTAGCTTTAATGGGGGAAGAAAGATTTCCTAGACGAGTGTTTTGAGCATTTTATTTAAGAAGCCATCTTTGGAAAGATATTCTTAATATAAATTGGCCACATGCGGGATGTGCTGTTGGGAGTAAGTGTCACGAATAAAAGCTACGAAAGTAGAACGTAGCAGTCTGGAGGCAACAAAAGTGGCGTAATTATATTGATTAAATTTATTATTATTTGTGCAATTAAAAATAGAGAGCAATTCTGCTATTGAGAATTTAGTGAAAGAATATCTAATTTTACTATTATTGAGCCTACATTGATCAACAATGAAATATTTTTTAAATAATGTATAGTTTCACTGCGCAAGCCTTCATAGCAATCCACCTATCTCACTGATCCACACTGAACTGTAATAATAATGATAATAATAATAATAATAATAATAATAATAATAATAATAATAATAATAAAAAGCTTCCATGCTTCGTCCAAAGGTTTCCGTAGATTAATTCAAGTAGACGTTTATGAATAAATGCTTGCTGAAATTGGAAAGTGCGTTGAATTAGTCATAGGATCAACAGCGTACGTGCGTAGTTGATGACCCGATATCCGAGATGTCTCTGAAACCGTGTCGTCGCGCTGATGATACAGCCGCCTTCGTGAGGAAAAGCGCGTTGTGCAATCTCCCATTTAAACGTCGCCAGCTCAGGAATCCGCAGCTCGGGTAGTGCGACCGGTTGTCCTAACCCACTGGCCCCCGGAGACTCGCACTGGCCCGCGGCCACTTTCGGCAACGTGGACACGGGTGTGCGAACCAGCGAGAACGGTCCATCGCGTTGTCGCCCCTGCTCGCCACGACAACAAAATATAGATTTTTCAAAGTTAGTTAGTTAGTTAATGCCTTATTTTACGTGGTGAGACTCGGGCCATCAGGCCCGCTCTTCCGTCTAACCACGTAAATTTCGCTACCCTCCTTTCACCACCTAGCGGAGAAAGGAGGTATTATCTTGGGCGACGAAACAGGCGGATCTCAATTTTGCTCAGAGGCTTCTTTTAGGCTTGACGATCTTTTACATGCAGTAAATCTACTACATGGGACAGCCGGCTTTACTTCCCCTTCAAAGCATCTATGTTCAAAATTAAAAGATCGATGTGAATAATACATCGCTCGAAAAATCATCAATATTTTTAAACATCGATATTTTCAAACTACTTTATATTATTGTAACTTTTAACATTAATGCACTTGCGTGCAAGAACTTATTTCGAGAGTGGCCTTATTTATAAATTTTGTCATCAGGATTTATCTAAAAACAGATTAACGAAATTTAACCTGAAGCTTGAGCGCTCAGGGTCATCTCAATGGGGTCGAAACATCCTCAGTTCGCAGTGGGTAGCGGGAAGAAAGAGATACCTTACGACCACTGCATTGCATTCCCCACTTACTCGCATGCGAAATACAAGCAACAGCACAATGGCAATAAATACCAGGGGAATCGGAGTCATCTCGTGAGGGAGAGAGAGCCTCCTCGATTAAGCTAACACAAACTGTATTCCCTCGGTTCGAACACGTGAACTGATGGTGGAATCTTCAGTTAATGCGTCATATTTTAACTTTTACAAATTTGTGATTATCAATCTTTTTCTTTCACAAACAAAACATCGAAAATGTAAAAAATCAAGCATGAAACACCGATGCTAAAGAAACATCGGATTTAATTAATCGATGTTTAAAACATTGATGTTTTAATAAAAACATCGCCCACCGCCCGATGCCCTGCGCCCGCCTTCACCACAGCTTCAGCGGTTTTCGCGGGCCCATCCATCAGAGTCCCACACCGATGTTTATTAATGGCTCACGATCCAACCACGTGACGTCAGGCACTCCATGCGGATCTCTCGGAACTGCCGGATTGAATGGCATTAAACGTCGTCGTGCTCGTTTGCGATTTCTTAATAACCCGCAATACTCGAGCGAAAATCACACTGTTAACACATTGCTTTCGTGTCCTATTATTCGATTTTCATTGATTCAAGGGAGGTTTGTCATTCAAATTGAACGCCAACATATTAAATTAGTATGCTTATTTCATAGATTTCCATTTCCCTTGTATAGCATGTGTTTATCCTTTTCTTTGTTTCATTTCATTTAAAGTAGTCAGCATGTCGTTTGCTTTATTTAGTACGTACAAGTATTGTGTTTGATAAAGGGAAGGGAAAAAATAATGAATGAATAAACCACCATCAAATTTAATTTTGTTTTCGTTTCATCTGGACAAACATCTATGAGAAAAAATAGGGATATATGTTTCCAGTGTGATGTTCAAGCCAACTTAGGCCTACTAGTTGCCAGAACATTCGACTACTTGTGCCGAATCTGCAATTCGTTGGCTTTATATGCTGTTTAGAACGCACTTCAGCATAGGAATTCTTCTGAATGGTATGTTTACAATTTACAATTCATAGTAAAAATTGATGATGAATACAGAACTGAGCAAAACTTTTCATGAATTCTGAATCTAGGTTTTAGCCTTTTTACGCAAGGAAAATAAATATTTTATCTACGAAGTAGCATTTATGTCATGTAGCCAGAAGAGGTGTGGATCTATACCCTTTGTGGGTAATCTCATCATCAAAATGTCTCCGTGTATTTCAACGGCCATTATGTCCATACATTCGTATAATTCGAATTTGCGGTAACCGATGAGTCATTATTGCCATATAGGTCATGTCCCCTTGCCCGGGCCAACATCTGGTGGTCACTTCTGAAACCGCATGTCGTGGTCAGATGGTCATAATGTGGGCGAGCAGACTTCCCGGAACAGACAAATCTGCTTTGCGTTCTCTGCACCATCTGTTGGAGTGCAGATTAAGGATAAGTTGAACAAGTGCCAAGACAGAATGTGTCACAAAATTCTCGCAGATTTTCTTGACTTGCCTTTTAAACTCATTATTTGAATTTTGCGCGAAAGATTCATAAGTAAGAATATTTCACGTTGTTTTTTTTTATTATGTAAAGAAACACACAATTTTCTGCTAGAATGGTGTTGACATTTACAAAAATGAGAGAAATGAAATGCATTTTTGCCTTGTCTCAGATCTCCGACGGCTCCTCCGTACTGCTGGACGGGTATATAAACATAAATTTTTGATTGCGCTGATATATCTGCAGTTACCTGTCTTGCTCTTGCTATTGTGTACACCATGTTAATAGTTAAAGTAATCCATTTTCATTTCTTGTCACATTTCTATGCTTCATAATACCCTGAGATGAATTACAAATGCGCTTATCACAATAGATCAGTGAACCACATTACAAGTTTACTAATCACATTAGATTAGTGAACAACATTACGAACTTACTCATCGCTAGACATCGAATGTTTCGACACTAAAAAATCGTCTTTTTGGCTCTTAAAAGGGCACTGAAAATGTCAAGAATAAAGAGAAAAAGGCACTATTATAAGCTACATACACAATAAAATTAAAAATTATTTGTCATTTTTTGTCTATTTATTTTGTAAACTTCAAATCCACAAAACAAGTACACACATTTTATTGTAAAACTAGATTTACATTTTTACAACTGTTCTACATTTTATTCTTAATAATTTGCATTAACCAATAATATTTGCATATTACTACTAACTTTTCAAGATACTACAATTTCAAACTTGCGACGATTGGGAGACAAAACCAGTTTGTATGCGGAGAAGGATCTCCCAACATCTACTGATGCGATTGGCATATATTTTAGAAGTCTTACATTAGCAATACTGAAACCTGGTATATTACATTTATTTCCACATAAAATTTTGATGCCCTCGATGTTGTCAATCGACCATGTTCTCAGATCATGGCTGGTATTTATGAAATATGGAAATGGAGAAAATTTTTAGTATACTTTTAGGAATTCTAATTTGGTCACGTTAAAACATGATAATTTATTTTATCTTAGCATTGCATATAAAAATAATAAATAAAAGGCAAAGAAGTTCTAAAAAAGACATTTATGCTAAAAAGGTAAAAATAATAATTATACAAATTCGTCAGATGTCATCATTGGTCATGATTTGTGCACATATATTATTAGCCTTTAAATAAATTCGCTAGAATAAAGTAGGCATTTCTCTAAACATTCGATGTCTACTGATCACCTTAGATCAGCCTAAGTGACATCAGTCCAAGTTTAACACATTTTTATGTATCCCTGTATTTTTGTCAATTCGCGAGCCTTCTATGGGCTTCGTGTGAGTTATGATTATCCTAGAGTTGAGGCTATATTCAGTTTTTGTGTACTTATAACGGGAGGCATTTTCATGCTATAGCCATTTGTACACTAAGGTTATAAACGATACAGGCACGAATACACGAAAACACTCAACATCCATGCTAAAGGCGGGATTCAAATCTGTTACCCGATCGAGCTGAAGTAATTACAGCGCTCCGTCTTAATAATTTCGGATACTCAGGTTACCAGTTCCCTGTTTTATTGAATGCAATTGGTTTCTGATTTCTTGCCGATCTGTCACGTCCCAAGTTGTGAAGGATGCCAGGATGCTGTATAATTCGCAACGATTCCCATGATCATGCGACCCATAACGTCTCGAAAAGAAAAGTCCGCCGTTTTATCATAAATTGCGTTTTATTTACGTAGAAAAATGTAGATTTCAGAAGTTTTCAGGAGTTGGTTTGATTTTACAATGACAAAAATGATTGTTATCGAGTAAAGACTTTTTCGCAAATCAGCAAAGGTTATTTCTTAGATAATTAAATATTAATAATAAATACTGATACTGTGCTTATTGTTTACAGAGTAAATAAAAGAAATGTGTTTATAAGTAATTTATTACACACACATTATATATGTAATAATGTATATAATTTATTACACTACTTTTGGGACATTTATAAAAACAAGACACATGATTGGAAAATTTAGTCATAAGTCGTCTGTCTGAAACCTTTCTGTTAACATCCTTTCACGATGAAAACCTCGTTAATGATTGTATGACCTCTGGAACAGTCTGGTGTAACATCCGTAAAGAGGGAAAGTGAAATAGATTACGATGTAGCAGGTAGTTTTAGTTAACACAGGGCAATGATTGTAGACTTCAGTGTCGATTTTTTCTTAGAGGTTTTTGCAGTCGAAGCCAGTTTTTTCATCACAGTGAGTCGCATCTCAAACCTTACTGTAAACACTATCCAACTCGCTGGTTCCTTTGATCTGAGGTCAGCTAAAAGCCCCTCCCTGACAACACACACGAAAGACGAGGGATAGTCATCAATTCGATGTGAACACCAACCCTTCCCTCAAAGGCATCGAGTGGGGAAGTGTTCTGACCACCTCTGCCACGTGGATTGATGCATAAGTAGGCTAAGCACTTGTTGTTCCACTAGGGAGGTGACCCCACAAACGTTTATGTTAGTAAACAAATATGAAAAAATGTTTTAATGTATATTTAGATTGCAGAGATCTATGCAATCAAAATTAATACAATAATAATAATTTTGATTACATACATTCAATTCTCTATAAAGGAGGAGAATTCTATTTTAAAGAGGCCCCTCTTTTAAGTTACAGCACCGACAGACATTAATCCGGTCCAGCATTTTGCTCGTATCCTCTTGAATCTGTTGAAAAACCTCTGGCAGTATTCAATGTTGCTCTCAGCAAGCACAACTTCCTCCAACTCGAAACGGCACGCGCGCCAAATCCAGCATTGTGTGGTGCGTGTGAGTGGGGCTCGGGGCCGGTTGGTCGGCGGGCGAGGGATGACCTCTGACCCCGGCGGGGGACGGCCCTGCTGACCGCTGCGCCGCCCACTGCCCACCCGCCTCCGTCGCCGCCCGCCGCTCCCCGCTGCCCACCTTCCATCGTCCGCCCTCCGCCTGCCCCCCCCACCCCCCCCCCCCTGCCCACCGCCCCGACCACCGCCCCGTCCACCTCCCCGTCCACCTCCCCGTCCACCTCCCCGTCCACCTCCCCGTCCACCCCGTTCACCCCTGTCCATCCACGTCCATTCCTCGTCCACCCCGTCCACCCCGTCCCCGTCCCCGTCCCCGTCCACCGTCCCCGTCCACCTCCCCGTCCACCACCCCCCGTCCGCCGCCCACGGCCACGCGTATGTGGAGAAACCCCGCGCCTTCTCCGGAGAAACTCTCGCACGCGCCTTTGTGCGCTGTTTCCGGCCGTTTCGTCCGTGTTGCGGAAACGCTGGACACGGGCGTGCGCGCGGCGTGCGCTGCCAACAGGGGCGTGACGCCGCCCGTGCGGGTGCTAATCCGATCTAACGGCTCGCGGCCCGCGTCGCACATCTCGCGACCGGAACGGCCGGCTGGCCGCCTCTGCTGCCTGCATGTGGGCGATCGCGAATATGTGCGAACACGTTTCAGGAGGCTGAATAGTAACACGGAGGTCGTGAATCATGATGATACTATCGTAGATATTTATGGTCTGTGGTGAATTTTTCTCCAGACAAGCTAGAGAGCTGCTTAAGGCTCCAAAGTCGGAGTGTGCCGTGGCGATGTGAGGAAGCAAAACAAATTGATGTCACTGGGTAGAGGATCTTAGGACATTTTCCATTCGTGAGAATAGCATTAACACTAGTCTACAGCACGGAAAGAATCAAGCTTTCTTCACCGTGTCGAACATATAAAAAATAATGGAATTTGGAGAAGCCATTTGCTCCTTTTCAGATAAGAAAGAAACTTCCTTGCTTGCTGAGGAAATCGTGTCCAAGAAATTACAAACCAAAAATTGTGTGTAATGAGGTGGTTGATAGTATGTTTCATTTCTATGTTTACTTTTCTATTTTTTAAATCAAAATTAGTTCACTAAATAATTTAAAAAAAATTGTTAAATTGCCGAGTAAAGCTTTGTCGAAGATATTTACGAAATACACCCATTAGAGTATTCGGTCGAAGTTAATGGTGAAAAATCTTTTGTAACCGAAGTTACTACTCTTCTGCAAGATGCATTACACGAAGACGGAAAAACACCGTTGATCTTGACGTATGTGTACTACATGTACAATTTGTTGTGTTCTTTCATTTAAAGCCGCTAGTGTGTTACTGGTAATTCAGGTGATCTATATGCAAGGATTTAGAGATGACGTTGGGATTGCGGCAAGGTTTATGAGTAGGCAGCTGGTATGGAGGAGTTACGGCGATCCAGTTTGTACCTGTTGAGAGTCTGGGACCAGTTCTAGTCACTGGTCTTCCAAAAGCGGGTAATGTTATCAGTTACGTAAACAATTATTCTGTACTATTTGACGCTTATCATTTAACTGCATTTTCTTTATCAGAAAAATCTTTTAAACATATAATGAAATAAATAAAATAATTTGAAAGTTTAGTTTTTGAAATCTGTAAAATGTTAGTATTATTTAGACACAGTACGCTTGACCATTTTAGATTCTCACCAAAGGTTTTGTAAAATATTTGACGTGTCAGAAGATTATGATTGATGTGTTGATTAATATGTTTGTTAAGATTTACATTAATGTTATTTTAGATTGTACAATATACCCATATTTAATAGTAATAAAATTTCAAGCTTTTTTAAATATCGTAATATTTTAAACATTTGAAGTCGTGTAATATGTATAGCCTTTAAAAATCAGATGATATTTTAAAACATTTTTTGCCTACATTCGAGATTCCTTCCCTTAATGCCCATGTTCCCGTTTACATCTGTAGAATCTTGCTCCATTAGTCTGCTGCTTACAGAACACGTGTTTTAACACATGCGTGCACCGAAGAAGAACAGGAACAGGAACGCAGATAACGTTTTACATCTACTATATTTCGTGTCGATTGCGCCATCGGAATAATTATTTCCGACACATTTCGCATCTATTACAGCGTATCCTCATTCACTGTTACACTTCCAGAAACAAATCGCTCGCAGGAAGCACCATCTTTCGGCACAAACTAGGAAACCCCCTAGGAAGAAGCGAATGGCCCCTCTTTCCCAAACCTGCGGGCCTCGTTAATTCAGTTAGCGCTCTCGCAGCAAGGCACGACCCCCGGGGCGCGTGTGAAGTATAGCAGACCATGAAAATGACAAAACGCCGCCGCTCTCAATATAGCACTAAACATGGAGGAAATATAGAAGGAGAAGCCATGAATACTAGTCGCGCTTTTTTCTCTTGGAACTCGGGATCACAGATCGACTCAGCACGACACGATCTGATGCATAGGATGGTTTAGATACTACTAGGTTCCCTAACGGGTTGTGCTGAGACTGGTCCATAGGATATAAAACAAATGGTAAGCAATGAACAAAATTAGCGAAAAAAAATAACTCCAGTTATTTTCGACGTGGGAAAATATGTAATTATCAAAAATCACGTGATATTTTACCATTAAATATTATCGGATGTAACTTCTCAGACAGTGAACGGTGTCTTTATATTTCGATGAGTGTTGATCGTTTTAATGCCGTATTTTTTACGTTATGAGTTCCAAATGTTTTGAAATTTCTAGTGCACTTTGTGAAGTAGTATTTTACGATACTAGGAATGTAAGAGAGCTTAAGGTTTACATAGATACCTTGTATCGTAGGTGTGGTAACGTACACTTGATATGAGTACAACGCTGGAAAGTTAATTGACGAGGTTACATTCCTTACCTGCCTTACAACAGTGATATTATTAGCGTAACTTTCTGATTTTTAAATACTAATTTTACTTCAATGAATGAATATTGTATTTTGTACTTATGTCTAACTTACTTCAAACGGAAATGATTTATTTCTGGAACACGCTACAAAAATCTTCATTCGGTACACGGAGGCCTTAGGTTTTCCGTTTGTTATAGTGCTACCGCGTGACATCGACGTTGACATTAAACATAAGACAATAAAGGCCCGGCTCCTTATTTTCATGACATGAGCAGAAAAAAATGTGCCAATGGTAGCCAGTGTTTTTACGTAGATTAGTCACTTCGTGTGCGAGTCACGGCCTCCAGGAGGCCGCGGCCGAGAGAAGAGACATCGCCGGCCATGAAAATGACAAAAGACGAGCGCGGGGGCAGGTGGTGCATGTGGAGCGGTTGTGCTGAGCATGAGTAGCTCACCCCCCCCCCGGCGGTCACGACTTCGGCCCCCGGCGCGCCGCCGCTGTACGGACCCCGCCTCTTCCACGCGGAAGCTTTGGGCGCGGAGCTCGCCAGCCGCCATTATTCAATTTTATGCATTCGCTCTTTCATCACGCGCGTTGTTTGTGCGAAAGAAGTTCGTGATACTGCATTCGTAGGAGATAGCATTCGAACACTGCAAAACGTGCGCAGCGTGTTTGCCCAGAGGGTATACCCAAAGTCTGTTTATTGAATTTAGTGTATAACGTCCCGTGTCTCTTCATTAACAGTATATTTACAACTGGCGCAAAGGTACAGGCTATTTATTAAAGTAGTTGTGCATTTAGAATCACTCTGCTTATAATTTCGTGAACTTAATCATAAACAGAAGGCTTGGACGACTTGAATAGGAAACTGTAATTAATATTAATTTAAACGAAAAGTACACAATGCGTAAATAAAAGTGAGCAACCGTTTCAATATCGCTATATTTTGATTGCATAAAAAATAACTCTCTGAAAAATAGCACTCAAGGCTGATCTACGACATCAGTATTTGTTCCAGAATATTTTTAAAAGATGGTACAGTTATTAAAAATTTTCACGTTAAAGAGAATGTTTTATTCAGAACTTAATGACCAAAGGCGTTAAGAATCGCCGAAGTGAAAATGAAACGAACTTAACATGTTATTTCGTGCGGAACTCCTGACAGCTTCATTCGCCCTAGGTTGTTTGCGTAGCGGGAATTTCGGTTCGAGCTGAAACGCGCGTTCGTAGTAAAAAAAAGCCTGGAGGATATTCTAATACCGTGGGCGATCTTTCGTCTGCTCAGCACATGTTGAGATTCGTCATCAATCATAAGATTAAAATGGTGGCTTGATACCAACGAACGAAATAGTTTCTATTAACAAGAATTTAGTCAATAAAACCGTTTAATGTGAAGAGTATTGTGATTTCTACGAAAAAACAAACAACGATAAATAGCCATACAAACCAGAAATTAAGATAATGTACGGTTACGAGCCCTAATGACATGTTAGCTATTGTTGTGCTGGGATACTTATAATTTAATTCTTTAAATTTGTATAACAAATAAAAAAGATTCATTTTGTACTCGTTAGGCTGAAAATATTTTTTCGTGTTCATGCAAAATTTCACAGACTATTGATTTCACTGAGCTGAAGGATGGCTACGGTTACAGAAGGTATCGTAAAATTGTAATTATATCTGGTGGAATGTTATTAGATCTGATGAATCGTGTATCAAAGTAAGTTGGATATTGAACTCCAGTTGATTTCATCTCTAGAGAACTGAATGCAAATAAATTATTGGAAAGAACCGAATAAAATAACTCACTGAAGATTTCTTCAGTCTACCTTTTGGTGGAGGTAAACCAAATTAACATTCAGTTGTTACTGATGAACATGGATCTTTATCTTCAAAAACGCGAGGGATAGTGCGGACTTGAAATATAGCTCAGAGAGACTTAACAGTGCCGACATTTGTGTTTCCCTTACGAAGTCAGATAATGATCGAATAATCTGACTAACAACTTAAAAAGAGCGCTGGACGCAGCATGCGGTCCACAAATTCTTCTTGGCTGCTCTGTCGAAAGACGCACAGTGCTATTCCCTACTCCTCGTGTTAGTATGCGTGCGTCTGCCCGAAGATCGATTGCCCCGCGGCAAGTGGCCGCTCCGGAAGTAAAAAGCGCGCGGGAGCCGCCTCTTGAGGGAGAAAGATCGCGCGCCGAAGCCACCGCCGCCGTTGCCGCCGCTGTGCACTAGACCTTGAGTAACGGCAACTAACTAGCTGGCTCACTGCTCTTAACAAGCTTCGCGCCTTGAGTGATGGGCCCTGTGGTTAGTGTAATACGGAAGCAGAGAGATTTCGATTTCAGCCTGCGTCTCAATCAACCGTTTTGACTTTTTTCGAGATTAAGGAAAAAACTGGATCAGGCGTATGAAAGCAGCGTGCAGAAAGCATCAAAGCAATGAGATAAGAATTTTTGTAGACTGATACCTATATATTAATTATTTGTATTTTACATGTTGATGGAGAATATGAGCATTATAAATTCGGGTTCGAACACGATTTTAAAAGATTTTGGTACGTGCGAATTCGGTGAATTGGAGTAAGATGAGATCTCGGAGAAGTGCAAGCATCGTACTCCTTACACACGTCATACCCTTGGTGTCGTTTCCTTGCTTGCTGTTTTAAAATAATTTATAACATAATGTCCTAAATTTTTGGGATTTTATCGGGAAGTTTGAACAATTGGAGGAAGATAAAAATATGGAATTTTCGTGTATAATAATTTATGACTTAAAGATATGCTACCAGAAAAAGATTTTTCGGATAGGACGCCTCTATAAGAGATAAATTAAAAACCGACCAATCTCTATCGGCAACCCGCAGGAATTTTGTGCCTTTGGAACAACATCTGGCGGTACAATTGTAGCAGTAGGTAAATTGGTTGTTAAACTGAGTTTGGAGTTCGGAGATGGGAACTTCTCTTAATTTTGTCTAGCAGGGGCGATCATTCAACAACTAGGCGTGTTTTTAAAAGAATACTCCTTTGTCCATCGTCAATATTACGTAGCCCTCTTCAGATTCAAAAAAAGTTTGTTAATGAGAATATTTCTTAGAGCAATTTGATTCAGAAAACTTACAATAAAGGAAATCTTATAGTAAAGAGAAAACACCCGCACTAAATTTGGTCAATGTTGTGATTTTATTCATTATTAATGCTAGAGTTATTTCTTCCCAACATTTTTGTCGAGTTACTCCTAGTTCTTGATAAACGAGTTGTTTTCTGTAGTGAGGCAACACATAAATTTATATAACTAAACTTTGGTTCGATTTCCTTTCAGTCAGATACAAATATTAGAAAAAGGACTAGGATGTGGTTTAGAGTCGTAGGCTTCCACGGCCGGAGTCGTTGAATTCTTGGCTGTCCGGGATTCGGCGCGTCATGGTCGATGGAGCTGACGTTTCGGCCATCGGCCATAGGATGTGGTTGTCCACGCAGATTTTATTAAAATTGAATGATTTTTAACTCTCAAATACGATAAAATCTTGATTTGGTAAATGCATTGCGTGTTTCAGGCACGAAGGAGGAAATCGCTCAGAAATGCAAGGCGACTTTCATTCACTATTTACGAAATCACTGCCTACGAACATTTTCCCGGTCAGAGCCGATAATTTCCTGCCGCCGCTGTTAGAGCGTGATGAATAGGATAATGGGCAGCGTGTGGCGAAGGGATAGCCGCAGTCACCTGCCTCGCCACGCCCTCACCGGCCGTCGACGTTGTCCCCCGAGGGCCGGTGCAGCCGGGGGGGGGGGGAGAGGAATGCAGGCGCTGGGTGCAGCGCTATGACTCTGCGCTCGGGCGACTACCGGCAGCTGCCTGGCGGAAGATCTTGCATCTGGCACCCCCTCTCCACTGCCGGTTCCCACGTCCACTCACAGCCACCCACGCCCCGCCGGCCGCTGCATTGTGTGCACCGTTCTAACAAGTGCTGACGACACACCTCTCAATCGGAAAGCACCATCAGCTCCTCAACAACGCTTTGGCGAAGTCACACGTCCCGAGAATAAGTCCTGTTAAATGGCTTGTTTGTCTAGTCAGACGGGTACGGGAAAATATTGTTCAATAACAAGTATTTATCACGTATTTCAAAACCGGGAGTGCACCAACTGATGTCACTGCAATGCCTCTGACCGAGAGGTCCCAGGTTCGAGTCCTGACGGTGCCAGGATTTTCGGCACTAGCTTTTCAGCTGGGTCGAATTCAGTTGCTGTCTGGAGAGAATTCTAGCGGCGATTTCGTGGAAGAGGAAATGTTCCGCAAACCGACATGTAGAACGGCGCCGAATATCACCATCCAGTAGGGAGGACCACCATTACCTCCTGGCATAAACATTTACTACACAAACAGGACTAATGACAATAGCAGTTGACATATCCGGAAACAAATGAATCAATCAGTTAATAATATCTTGTGTTCTTGTGTAATTACTTCTGTAACAATAATTTCATCTATTTTGTTCATGCACGGTTCGTACACTTTTGTTGGCAATACTGAGAATACGTCCTCATAGCTTACTCGAAATTCAGTTTTATGCTATTTTTTCTCCGTCTATCTTTCTGATGTAGGAGTGCTGGCGAAGGCAACCTGATGATCACGTCGCCCTCAGTGAACAATCTGCATCTGATCGTGGATGATCCCATTAGAATTATCGCTTTAATATGGAACAGCTTAAACAAATTACTAGCATCTTGATCTACGAATTTTCAAATGCTATTTGTTATATTTTAAACTAAGTAGGCTGAATATCCTATTAATATAGTTGCTTACCAATGAAGAAATACGTCCAGTTTTGGCATTCTTAATATTTGTCATGAGACAGGTTACATGAATACACGACCAAATGTAATTTGTAGTTTCTGCTTTGAGAAATGGGACAAGCTCGTTTTAATTCAGAGGATTGGGAAGATTAAGGAGTTAATTAGAACGCTACTGCAATTTGTTTGCTTCCTTGTACACCTTCTCATAAGCGAAGTTTTCCTTGTGCAAAATTGTGTCTTATTTAAGATACATGTCAGTGAACGCAACATCCTTGTAAGTAAAGTAAAAAAATCATACTTTTGATTTTCAATGAGAAGAAAAAGACCACTTAAGCATGATATTCAGAAACTGCAAATTCGTGAGTCAAAATATTCAGTACCCAGAGAAAAGGTACCTATAGTACAATGGAAGCGCAGGAAGTCGAGCTTAATTTCTTAATTAGTCGAGTAGGCCCCCGTCCAGTGGTTCATGGTCATCGTGCTAGCTTTCCGTGGTAGATCACGGGTTTGATGTTCGATGGGGGCAAAAGTATTTACTTTACCTTTCTAATATAACCGTCTTAGAAAAGCTCAAGCAAGCAAAGTATGCTAGATATGTTGAAGGAAATTCGTCATGCTCGCCACATGCTTCCCTAAACCCCAGGCGTGGACAACCAAAACAGGGAGCACGTCTATGTGCACCGATAGCAGGCAAACGTTGGATAAATCCGACCCCAAATTGTCAAATTCATACATACACAATTAATCGATTAACTAACTCTCTTAACTTAATCTCTACTTTTACACACATTTCTTTTCTTCAAAATCGTGATTTCGTAAACTCGAATCGCGTTAACTTGAACTATTCGTAGTCTATTTATTTTCACTGGGAGCAATGGTTCAGTGCATCAAATAACACTGCAGTGCCTCTGACCGGGAGGTTCTATGTTCGAGTCAACCGGCCGGCGTTGGATATCTTTTTTGTGGTTTCTCCGATCAACACCAGGTGAAAGCAGGAGCAGTACCTAACAAGCGGGCCACGGAGCGCGCGCGATCTTCCCTTCGTCTTCCTTCTTCTATCCTCACCCCTTATATATACACACACACTTACACTAACATGCACACCATTACCACACATGCTGGGAGACCGGTCTGGAACTTATAACTCTTCCCGGCTGGGGCGGTACCCCTCTGCTGGGAGATACCTGGTTGGGGTAAACCCCACTAGTCGACGGTAAGTCGGCGCCGGATCTCGCCATCGAGTGGGAGAATATTACCTCCACCTCCCGATGATAAACATGCACTACACCTACGGGACTAATGACCATAGTAGCTGACGCGCCCGGAATCACTAACAGTCAATCAATCTATTTCTTTTCCATTTCCGTTTCGAAACGTACAAGCTCCACAGTTTATGATCCATGCCCGGTCGCCACCAGCAGCGAGAACAGTTCCGCAGCAGCAACAAGACTCTCTTCCGAAATCCGCTTTCCGCGCGGAAGGCGCGCGCTGGCGCCGGGCTTTTAGAAATCGCCGCCCCCGGGCGTTGAACCCGCGCCCCGGACGGAATTGGTCCACTGCCAGACGCACCGCGCCGCGCCGCCCGCTGACGTCACCCATGAATCAGACCAGTCCGTCACGCCGACACCTGGGCATTGCGGGGCACGCGGAGCACATTCTTACCCCCGAAGGAATCAATTACAGCGGGGCAAATCAACTCGAATGCTGCGTGGTTGACGGTACCGTTTCCCATGCAGATCGCCGGGTGAAGGTTTCCAACCTCACCATTAGAGGCTGTCAGTCGGGATGCTTGAAAGTTCTCAAGTCTACTTATTGAAATAAGCTGAAAATATCGGGAGGACGGTTAACAATAAATATAACATCAATTTCGAATCTTTGGTAAAAAAATAACTAACGTCCTGAATTAGGGAAGATAACTTCAACAGTCGAAGTGACATAATTGCTAACCAACACAACTGGTTATCGATGGTTAATAATTCCAAAAAACAACAATGTACATTATATCTGTAAAACAAGTTGGGAATAATAATAATAATAATTATTATTATTATTATTATTTTATTATTATTAGTAATCGTGATAAAATAAATACAAGACAAGGCAAGATATTTCGACGCGTGATAAGTAAACTTGTTGCTCTGGTTTGAGAGAAGTCGATGAAGAAATAAGATGGAAATTTTTTTAAAATGTTAATATAGATTTCATCCTTAAAACATACGGACATTCAAATACAAGAAATATAATCTTCAAACTTCTTAGATCGCCTCATACAGATTTATAAAAATTGTGAAAATTTACCTAGAGAAAATATTTCTTACACTGTGAATATGATATTTGACGAGTTGATAAAACTTTAAAAAGTTGAAAAAAGTCGATCATTTTAGAAGTACATAATAAGTAAAATAGAACATTAAACGGAGAGGGCATGTAATTAGTAAGAAGGATATTGTCAAATATGCATTTCTAGAGTTAACTCAATGTCATTATGAGTAAAGAAAACTAGTCGGGAAAGCGAAAGTAAAGAGTGACATTTACGAAGTCTTTAGAAAGCTGAAGAAAACAATCGAGTTGGTGTACAGATCGCCAGGGATTGAGTGGGGTGGTCCGGTGGCGTGCGGTTTGCAGAACGACACAATAGCTTTTTTCCCTGGCGGTTCGGTCACGTCGTCGAGCATGGTCGATTGTGGCGACGAGGACAAATTTACCAATGCTCCAGTCGATTGCTCGCGCCGGTGGCTTCGACTGTCTGCTTGAAAGATTCTCCATGTACTGCAGCTTGTATTTGGAGTGTTCTATTCCAAATTGTCATTTTCTCTCCGGCAAATTTAGTCTTGACACTAATTGTAATAGTTCTTCCGAACATATTTGAGTACTACGATAATTTTGTTGTGGTGGCTTTTTCTTTCGAGTTGGATATCTGTGTGTTTTCTTGCAGTTTGCTATTTTACATACTTGTATAACTAATTTTGATTAATGGATGTAGACATGGTGCATGCACAATGTATGTTGTCATTGTAAGTTGGTTGGGTTTCGTTCTTTCGCGATCGAGTTGTTTAGAACTTCGTGAATGTGTTTTTGTAAAATGTTCTTTAAAGTTGTTAGTAATTTTGATCTGAAAGCTCTTTTTTTTACAAAATAGTTTGTCCATTGACTTTCTATGAAGCACGTCTACGCCAGGAAGCACTAGTTCCTCTTGAAACTAGCTTGACATGACGTGGTCTAGTTTTTTGTTGTTGTTTTGCTTTAAATTATGTCGTTATTCATTACGCCAATGAGCGATTGACAGGATAAAAGAAAAGTATGTATGTACGCGTTAAACAGCGAAAACAAGTTTTCTGACTTCGAGAGGAAACGAGGAGGCAAAAACTTCTGTCTGCATGTAAAAGGCAATGACTTCAACATAAATTCCTCAAAATATCGGAATAATATTTTTATGCAAATCTTTGGGAAACTTCCAGGGATGGAAATGCCAGTTAAATTAATGATGAGCAATTAACTGCGGCGTCAAAATCATTATAGTACGGACGGGTAGTTTGTCTAATTGCTTTACGATTGCAAATAATGTTTCCTTTAAAAAACAACGTGTTGGCTTTTGACATTCTAGATTTAATGACCTACTTTAAATTATTCAGGAACGCAACCGTGGTATCGTAGCTTGTGAAAGTAATTAATGGATAGTGATTAATTATGCATCGCGAATGCCGTGAAATTGGGGATATTAGCACTACTAATTGCCTCGACCTAATCTACCACGACCGGAGTGGATGCTACAATGCTGCCACTAGCCTTCTGACCATGGAGAGAGAATTGTATCAAAGTTCGCTAGTGATATGATTGATTTAGAAGCTTTCAGGTCATCACTTTAAATTATTGTTAATTTTATTATTATGATTATTATTCTATGGTTGATAGTAATGAAAAAATTCTAGAACTTATTGGAAACTGATTATATTCTTGTAGCATTCCTTCTTCATAAACAATTTTATTCATTTAGCACGTGTGTAAAGGGCTATAGTTAAAGTTATAATAAAGAAATTTCAACAGAATGCAAAGCGTAAGATGTCTCTCTGTTGAGAAGACCTTTAATTAAGCTTTAAGTTAATTAAGAGTTAATAAAGCTGATATGTTGACGAAGATGACCTCTTTTATTTCTTCTTATAAGAACGTCAACAACATCCAATCAGAAATCCCACAAGTCTCTCTGTTGACCAACGTTCCAAATTTTGACTCTCCAAATATAAACAGTTTTTCGTATCTCCTACCGCATCGCTCGGTGACACCTCCACGAACCGGGGAATGAGAAGCCCGTGAGCTTCCTGGAGGTCCTGGGTTCGTGACGGGCCCACCTGGGCGGCCCTCACAGTGAAACCTCTTGTTTGCCCCGGCTCCCGGTGGCCGGCTTCCCGCGATAAATCAGGACCAGTCCTTGACCACGCTCCAGCCGCCACCGCCGCCACCACCGCCTCCTCCGCCACCACTCCCACTACCGTCGCCTAGTCGGCGCTTTCTAAGTGAGAACACCCTGCCGCCGCCTCCGCGCCCGGCTTTCCCGCCCGAAAGAAAACGCTCCCTCGAACCTCGATTCGCAGGTCCCATAATTATTTCTCGTTCGGGGAGGGGGGAGTAAGCCATTCATCCGTTTATGGATTTGGAGGATTAATTTCTCCGTTTCTTTTTCCTCCTTCGAGAATGCAAACACTCAAACTCGTACTGTTGTATCTCCTAGCTCTCGAGGTTTGTTCTGCAGGCACTGGACTTCCATGTTTCATAGCTGATTTTTCCGTTACCCAATTGAAATTATTTGTCGGTGAGGACTGAAGGAGAGTTTAGTTAGCTAGTTTATGGATTTGAAGGAATTATTATTTCCTTTTGACCCGGCCGCCAAAGGAAGCAAGAATATGTTTCCCGACGTGGGATTTGAGTATTTCTACCCGAACTCACCTTCCGAAGGAATAAAGAATTTGAATGATCGAAGAAAAAATCCATTTTAGCAAGGAGTTAATATGGGATGTACAGAATTGCAACAATAATTGACGTGGCGAATTCTTAACAAGGAGAATTCGAATATTTGAAGATTCGACATCAATTTATTTAAATTTTTTTTTTATGAAATGATGAATTGTGGTCCTTTTTACAATGCAACTGCCAAAATCTTTGGTATGACTGTGTTAGTACCGGGAGCGGTAGCTCAGTGCATCAACTGATGTCACTGCAGTGCCTCTGACACTAGCTTTTCAGCTAGGTCGAATTCAGTCGCTGCCTGGAAGAAAATTGTAGAGGTCGGCTGCTCTGATCGATAGTTTTCCGTGGTTTCTCCGATCAACACCCGGCGAATGCCGGAGCAGTACCTACCGAACGGGCCACGGACCGAGCGCGATCTGTCCTTCCTCTTCCTTGTGCTATCCTCTTCCCTTACACACACACACTGCACTACACTACCACATATTCCGGGAGACCGGAGCTCATAGCTTGTCCGGCTGGGCGCGTGCCCCGCTGGTGGGAGAGTCCTGGTTAGGGGAAACCCACTAGCCGACGGTAGGTCGGCGCCGGATCTCGCGAGCCAGCGGGAAGATCACCGCCATCTCCCGAGAAAAAACATGCACTACACTAACGGGACTAATGACCAGAGCAGTTGACGCGCCCGGAAACACGAAAAAATCAATCAGTCAATCAAAGTGTGTTAGTAAGCACACCCTCGTGGATAACCATCTTTCAGAACAGTCGTTTCTTATTTGAACGGCAACCTTGCTCTTCTTCCTCTCTCGAGAGTGCACGCACTCAAACCTTCACCGTCGCATCTCACAGAAAGCTTGGCCTGCAGGTTCTAGAAGCTTCCACTCTTAATGTTTTGATGCACGTTTTTTCTTATTTCCTGAGCAATTGCACATTGTAGGAGTGACTAACTACTGCTTTTTGTCCAAAGAGAAAAAAAAGAGTTAATGAAGGCGACCTAGACTTGCACAAAGCAGAACCTAATCCCTACGTAATATAATTGAATAACAGAAATTAGTTTTCCGGCTTTCTTATCTTCGAGGATACTTACGTTCTAGACTACACAAGAGCCTCCTTGTTTTACTGCAAGATAATATTGTTTCATTAAAATACTGATCTCCGTGAACCGGAATCATGCTATTATTCCGACGCCCCCCAGACCTCGTTCAGATGTTAAGAGAAATATTTTTATTTTTTTTAAACTCCATTTCAACTTTATTATGATATTAAGTTCGACTTTTAGATCCAATTTTTATGTACTACTCAGACAATAGTTTGTATCATAAAAAAAGACTTTCAAATGTTGCGGGTTGAATATGTGCTACCATATTTGTTGAGACAACGAATATTGTTAAATTACGATGAACTCCACAATCCCTAAGTATAGCCTAAACATTCATTCATTGTAAAAGTCAAAAGCTACTTTTAGAACTACTGGTAGGAATGGATAATTTGATACTGATTTATATTTATCCCCTTAAGAAGGTAAAACCCGTGCTCTTCAGTCACAGCACCGCTTGGAGAGAAACGTTTCCAAAACAATGTTTTTCATGGATATACATTTGCTTCTTATACATAAGATTAGAGCAATTATATTAGTTAAAAAAATCAATTTATTTTAATTTTGTTCTGATAGATTATGATCTATCACTAAATTCTAAATTTTCTCCCTCTTCTTTGCGAATGTCTTTTCTCTTTATTCGAAAAAAAGGGAAGGCGTATTTTAATTGCTGTTCTGGGTTTACCGATTTCGCTTGTAGTGACAAACGTTCCTCCGTATGTGGGTCATGGGCACTCCGATCGCTGTTAGATTCTACGCCGGCTGCTCTCTCAACCCCACACAAAAGGAGACACTCCATAACACCAGTCTACTAAGATCTCTCTGTGTCTCATCAACCCAAATAAGCAATGACGTCTATGTATCAATTGGTTGTTGCTCGGTGAATCACATCATTAGATCACTGGGTAGAGAGCTTTAGTTGTTACTCCATCACTTATGTTAAGCAGAGAACTTAAAAGATTCGATCAGTTACAACGCTAGGCGAGACACGGCTTGTGCACAGTCTGAGATGAATGACTCCAAAAAGGGAACTGTTAGAAAGTAGAAAATGGAGGGAGATGAGTTTACTGGAACCGAATAACGATGACGAGCAGATAACGATGACGATACCCTAAGGTACAAGTGAAAAGAAAATAAGGAAGAAAAGAAAGAAATCAAATACTAAGTAAAAAACATTACCAGATAAACCATTGTAATAGTTAAGTAATTAAAAAAAAAAAAAAAAAGGCAGAATAGAAAACTAGACATGAAATATTGAATGACGAACAAGAAGGGTGAAAGTAGATAATACAATGGAAGAGTTCCAAAGAACTGAATAATGGAAACACTGTGAATGAGAGGCGCATTGAATAAAATAATTCAAAGAGGTGAAAAGGAGAAATGTATAAAATATTGATGTCATGGCGTGAGCAATTTAAATTGCCGGGAAATGTAGGTGACAACGGCGGGTGCGAAACTAATAGTTCACGAGTCAACGCGAGATTAGGTGTCCTTACAACATAGTAAAATACAGATACAATGGAAAGTTGGTAGCAAACTTGATGAAAGTGACGCAAGAGGTGGAGGGGCGGGTTTCCAAAAATTGAGAACCTTAGGTGCCTACGCGACGCCAGTTAACGATTGGTAATAGATGCTTACAAAAAGAAATGTCATATTAAAATAGTTGATGCGTGTCTCGATGGATAGTACATATAAAAATTACACTGCACGATACGATGACTGAGAGGTTGAAGTTGCAGTTTTTTAATATGGAGGAAGCGATAGTTGTGTATAACACTCTTTAAGATCTTAGAAAAGAGACACATGTTCAAGGACCAACATTTATTTACTGCTTGGCAAGAATTGCGGATTCCAAAACTAGATTCTCGACACGGTCGACACTGTCTTCTCCGCACGGCATGATATGGAGTTATGCTTATGTTGTGAGTACAGAAAATAAAGATAAAATAACGCTAGAAAAATAGGCAGGGAAATTCGGTGAATACCAACGCAGGGAAATTGATATGTTATAAACTAGCTTTACCTACCACACATGCCATATTGATGGTCAGGTATTGAATTGTGATGCCTAGAGGTGGGAAGATATCCCGCTAAGTTATCCCCCATATGTTACGGGTAGCCAGACCGACTCGGAAATTCATTGCGCCATCTTACAAGAATTTCAACGAACTAATTTTAACAGTGGGTTTTAATGGAAGTCAATACGTTTTCATTTTCATTTTCCTTTTATTTCGTTTGAAGAATTGAATACGCATGTCGGTCTGTACCTTGCGTATAACACCGCAAAAACACCATACAATACCTTCATCTGTACTCCACTACGCTGTGTCCCCTCCCCCCCGACCCAACACAGCTCGCTAGATACAGAGAGTAGCGCAAACGTAACGGCTACCGACATTTAATATCCTTTCACTCGAGAGCCCCGCCCGGCAGAATTCAGGAATTATGGAGTACTGTTAACAAATGAAGGCATGATGGAGAGTTACAAGTATATTATTATTGGTTTTCGGTATATCGGAGGTTCCCAACTCATTCACAATACCGCACAGTTCAACTGGAAATAAAACGGCGGATTCGACGGCTCAAGGGAATGGGCTACTCTCTCTATAGAAGGATTTTCCTAAGGATGAGCCAAAGTGACAGTTCGCATAACAAGTGAACATCGCATGTAATTCAGAGAAGTATCCCTCCGCCGCGACAACGGGTCAGCCACGCCTCTTCGTAAAGTATTTGGAAACATCAGTATACAGAAGTCCAAGAGTTTCGCTGAGGTATATGAACGTACGCGAGCCCTGGAAATATTTAAATTTAAGTACGTATGTGGAAAATCTCTTAACATGCTCTCACAATCAGTAAAAGAAAACTACAACGAATGTAAATAGAAAGACAAATGATTTTAAGCCGGAAACACTTCCATAGGTATGCCTTTGGCATTCAAGTCTCGATTTTAAAATAAACATAATATTTATCACACAAAAAGTATTTTTATAAAAAAAATAATTTTTATAGAAGAGCACATAACAATGCACTTTCTAATTTCAATCATTTCTCGCGGCGCACTGTTTTTGTCACAGGGGACATCACAAAAGGAAGCGTCGAAGCCATTTACACGTTAGCCAACTGCAAACGAACGAATGCAGGAAGGGAGTCTAATGGGCTCCAGGGCACAACGACACCACAGAACCTTCAGTTATGTCGTCTGCACTAGCTGTCACTTTGGATTACCGTTAGTAAAATCGTTCCATATCTAGGGACTCTAACACTGCTTAAAACAGACGCGGAAAGCGGCAACGGTGTCAAATGAAGAAGCCCAGGGAGCTGGCCGAGAGCGCAAGAAACGAGACAAATTCTGCGAGTCCGTCCGCGCGCATTCGGAGGCAGCCACCTGTTGCCGGCGACTTTCTACGGCACCGATCACGCGGTCCCGCGGGCCGGGCGATGTTTTATTCATGCGCGGAATTCGGCTCGACGCGGGCTGCGCTGTGCTGCGCGGCGGCCGCTTGGTCAGTGCGGATGCGCGCGACCCGGCGCGCGGGGTCGCAGGGGTCACCGGGGCCCAGAACGCGAGGCGCCGCTCGAAGGGACGGGGCTGTAAATTAGCTAGTAGTAAGATACAAGAGTGAGATGTTGTATGCTCAAACGTGAATGTCCAAAACGTTATGTCTTACAAATAAAAATGTGCAAACCCCTGAAAGGCAAAACTGCCGAACAGGAAGAAAATAAATTAAAAAAAGGGCTTGGAATGAAGAAACCGCGAATAAAATTAAATCTGTGTATGAATGTGTGAATGAATGTGCTTGTAAATAGAGATTAAGTATGAAAGAGAGCGTGAATGTCATAGCGAAAAAGAAAAAAGAACAATATAAAGAAATCATTTAATAACCTTCTAATTAAAACACAGCAATCGACCAACGTGGAAATTCTATTAGTTTTAAGTTAGGTTAAGATTGTTTATTTAAGTTAAAAGTCCGCCCCTAGCTCCATAAGTAGCAATGCTGGAGCGCAAATTGTAATCCGAACATTGAAGAAATTCCCGCCTCGCCAGGGATACTGGCGAGGGGGAAGGAATGAAAAAAAAAAAATAAATCTGGAACATCAACAATGTAAATGATTGAGTTATTGTTAGTAATTCCGGGCGCGTCAACTACTATTGGTCATTTTCTCGTAAGTGTAGTGCGTGTTTTTGTTTGGGGGGTGGCGGTGGTCTTTCCCTGCTGAATGGCGAGTTCCGGCACCGACCTACCGTCGGCTAGTGGAGTTTTCCCCAACCCGGTATCTCCCACCAGCGGGACACCGCCCCAGTCGGGACAAGCTCTAAGCTCGCGACCGAACTCCCGGCATGTGTGGTAGTGTAATGCATGTTAGTGCAAGTATGTCTGTTTAAAAGGTGAGGATAGGACAAGGAAGAGATAGGAAAGATCGCTCGCGTTCAGTGGCCCCTTTGTTAGGGTACTGCTCAGGCATTCGCCTGGTGTTGATTGGAGAAACCACGGAAAACTACTGATTAGAGCAGCCTGCCGCTAGAATTCTCCTCTAGACAGCGACGGAATTCGACATAGCTGAGAAGCTAGTGTCGAAAATCCTGCCACCGTCGGGACTTGAACGTACGACCTCCCGGTCAGAGGGACTCAGTTGATACCCTGAGCCATCTCTCTCGGTCCAACAATGTAAATATGTAAGCAAAGTTGTAGTTCGCGGTAAGTTCGAATGAATGTATATTCATCTATTCACTCGTACGTAAAGGTTCTGGTTAAAACAAGTAATACATATAAACAGGGAAGAAGCAAAGCAACGGGCATTGCTGAGAAACCATTGGTTCACGGAGATTATATAGTTACTCTAGTTTTATTCCGATTGGGATTCTACAAAATCAGTAGAAAAATGTAGGGGAAACGGGGATAATGAGGGTCACCTTTTATTTTTTTAATATAAATTAGAACGAATTATTCATATAAACAAGTGTGCGTTTTTATATCTCAAATTAGTTATTCAGCGTGTGTTTTCACCACAAAAAATAATAATAAAAATTCACTAAAACCCTTGAAAATATCGATTTTACAAAAGTTTGCATTTGACCCTCATTACTCTCACATGTCGGTAATGGGAGTCACTAACGAAATGTAACGAAAAATGAACACGTTAGTACTTCAAACAATTTTTTATTTCGTTTACAATAAATGAAGGCGTCTAAAGTAAGGTGACTCCATGGTTATTGAAGATCAGCAGCACTGGGCCCTGAGCAGTTGGTCAAGTAAGGATTTTATAGTATTTGAGCCATTCAATGAATTCTTCATCCATCTACTCATTCTTGCTACATGAGTAAATAGCACAAGGTAGCCATTTAAACTCTTAAAATTTTTGGGAAATGAGAATTACTAATCACAATCATCCCACAAACACATTTTTATCATAACGACTCATAAAATTTTATAGAAGGTTTAAAATTACTCGCAATTGGTAACAAATGATTTGCGGATGTACTTCCATTCCAAATATTTTTAATTATTCCAGAAATATCCAAATTCACGTTAGTAAGATCATATTTTATGAGAGCACTTTCTAACATCAACCATTCACTTTCATGGTACGAACGCGATAATCATCGTTGTAAGCCTTTATTGGCTGCGGTGATCAATTGGCTACAGTTATCATGACACATGGTAGATAGATGCATATGTTTTTGCCTTTCTTATTGTTGACTCCCATTACTCCGTGCCCCCATTACCCCAGCTTTCCTACCATTGGTGGAAAAATGAAATATATTTTTGTAAACTGTTACATTCGGTGGGTTACTTCATTCTCGAAATAGCACAATCACATGGTTCTCACAAAATCAAACTGGCAAAAAATGTAGGTATTTGCGCAGGCTGAATTTCGACTCCAACCGAACTTCGAAAACAGTGCCTAATACGGCAATTAAAACAAATATAAATGAGATTCGAACTATGCTACATAAATTCCTCCGCCCCTTAGTTCATTTCAACAGATTACATAAAACATTAAACCTACTATTTATCACCTACCACATATTCCATTCTCTAATAATTTCTATTCAAATGTACTCTGGCTCTTGCGAAACCCGAGTTTGCGTAGAAGCCCTTTACAAGAGCAACTGCAAAAACTGAGTAACTTCTAATCTATCGTGACGAATTTTAAAATGTTTGTGGATGTCGTTGTTTGAGGCCATTAAAACTCGTGGTTTCAATTTTTGTATATCTCGACGTTTGGCGGGCGCGGATATGTTTGGCTTGTTTTGTATCGGGCCTCCTTCTGAAACGTATTCAAATAGAGCTTGATATCTTATTCATGACTCACTGCATTTTTAAACGTTTCGCTTCTCGTTTTTCTTTTGTTCTGGACCACTGTGCCTCGAGCCACTGTCCGCGCCACTGGCGGGCGAGACTTCACATCGCTCTCGCCGCCCGCGCATGTGTATATAGCTGCGAGGAACTGGGTGGCGTGTGTGGGATTCATAATCATTTCTCTATCCAAATTACAGTCCTCCGTCTTACAAAACGTTCGTGACACGAATTTGGCTCGCGTTGCGCACGCAAGTGGTGCGTACGTACCCGGAGGCTGGCACTGTCGAAAGTTTCTTTTTAATGAATTACTTCTAAGCGGCAGATCCAGAAATGCGACCGCAAGGTTGACTGAGGATTGCATGGTTAATTATTCTTGTTTTAATAAGTCATTAAAATAGTTGTGTATTGATATAAGTCCCTCGGGTGGCTCATGCACGGCGTGCTAGCTTTCTGAAAGCGGTCACGTGTTTGATTCTCAGCCGGGACAAAAATGAATCTATAGCTTTCTAATACAAATCGTTTCAGTTTGTATAACTTTGTGACGAAAGGAAACTCTGGGAGACCAAATAAGCTAGGTACGCGATGGTAATACGTCACGTGGATGATAATAAGAACAAGACCCAACCCTGGGAACACCACTAGCTGGCACAAGTCGGATTCTTCCGACACTAAATGCCAAATACATACATACACGTTTATACACTAATGTTGTATACCTAATGCCTAGTAGCTGGTTAAATATTCACAGAATTCACTTTGAAAATCGTGTTTAATAACCTACCTGAACTTTCCTTTGAGCTTTCCTTTTGTTTGTAGTGGTAGTAGAGCTTTGGGTGAGTTTCTATTTGTTAGCAATAGAGGACAATCAAATCTCTTCGTTCGTTTACCGTTAAAAATAAGTTTTCTATAATTCGGCAACAAAATATCTAGTTTTTCAAATGTTAATCTCTCGTTTAAAAAAAATTATTATTATTATTATTATTATTATTATTATTATTATTATTACATTATCATAATTATTACTACAATTGTTTTCATCTTCCAACTATTAATAGTTAAATTGTTGGGAAGGGATTCTGAAACTCAAGAAAGCGTCCCAGATGATTTTCTCCCCCATACGTCACATACAGTTTTTGATTGTTTTTGACTAAATAAATAAATAAATAAATAAATACCTCTAAGAGAACTAAGAAGAATACCTGGAATCCGTGCTCACCTGCAACAAAAGAAAACAAATTAGTTTCTCGTTTTTCATATCTTTGAATCTTAACATATGTATACATGAAGAGAAGAGTATAGGAGCGATTTTAAAAGTTTATAAATTAAATTGTAGTAATGTACATTAAGAGTAACACGATATAGGCGTTATTGTGAGTGTAGAAAGTAGTTCACATGCTATAAACCAAGTAGAGGGTTTATCTTTAATCCTAATTTTACTAACCTCACATTAATTTGCAGTTCTACGGACGAATCTCTTTGTATCAGAAGAAGCTATCTACTGCTTTAGATCATTATAATGAATATATTAAAACACTAGTTAATGAAGAGTTGATCAAAAATGATAATTAGAGAACTTGGGTTACTTTATGTGAAAGCCTCATATATTCTTATCAGATGTCCATCGAACAAAACTCTTAATATATGTTATTTCACGGTGCGTATGAGTTCTCGCCGCACACGATGACCAATTATGGTATGTTAACCTCCAAACTGAGATACGCACGTCGTAATCCTACAATCCTACATCATTCGGCACAGAACATGTAGTTATTCATTTACTATCTCGTACAATGAGCGTTATAATCCTTGCAGGAGACGACACGCCATGAGATTACGAAGCTTAACGCGTGATCCGCGAGTTAGAAAACGTCATACGAGCACTACACGCGGTGGAATCGCATGTCGCGCCGTGCGAGCTGCATACGCGCACTGTCGGCGCAAGGCACGAATTCAATTACGCGATGGGCTTCTTACGAGATTTCTTTCGCTTCTTGCTGCCAGGCAACGGCCGTAAGTCACGCAGTTCCCGGGGAAGATGCCGCCGCTCGCTGTGTACCTGGTCCCGCCTCCGCTCGCCTGCACTGCCCCCAAAGTATTCTGATTTATACAACGTCCAGTCTTAATGGATGTCATAAAATTAAGGGAACGGTGTTTAGTTTATGTGGGAGGCAACAAGGCAGTTAACGTTGCCAGCGAAAAGAGAGGTTTGGAGGGGAAAAAGAAGAGTAAGACTGATGGATGGAGGATATTGGACATTACGGACATGTGAGCGTGATGTGTTGGTAATGAGCCGACAGAATGGGAGAATGACACAATCTCCTTCAAATCTTTAAGGCCATATAACTAAGGATTATTCTTACTCAGCGAGCAACAAACTAACGAGATGTTGAACAACAATAACAGCATTCCAGCATTATATCATTAAAGAATATAATGTGTTTATGGGAAAAAATCCTACTCCATATTAAGGTCATTAGACTTTCTTATCAAGTTTTTCATCTGCAGAATATATTAATACAACTATAATTTGCAAATGAAAGTAATATGTTTTTTCGAAGGTTTTTTATGTGTTTGTACGGTCTTCTGATTTGTGTGGTTTATGCGGTTCTGTCTCCTAGATTACTCAAAAATAAATTATTTTGGAAAAGAACGCCCTTTTTCCATTTGTCTCGATTTTTAGTCCCGGAACACCGCAGAATCACCTCCGAATTATCATTGGAGATATGGACAAAAATATCATAATTGATGGTATTGATAAGAGTGATTCTATTAAGTATACGTTATTACGAATACATTGTTTTTTTCTATTTTGTTTATTTTTTAAATTTTCAATCATCAATGACTTTTTAATGGTCCTCCTTTCCTTAAGGAGTGATGATATTATTATACTCGTACAGTCCCTTGGCAAACTCACATAATTAATACATGAAAATAATGCATATAATGCTCAACAAACACTTATTCTTATTTCTCTTGCCCTCTTCAAAGATTTTAAAACGATGCTATAAAATTATACATCACGACAGAAAAACCATAATTAGTGCTATTAATTGCACCCACGTCGTCAGTATTCTAGCACCAGTTGTGGTCGTAATTCTCCTGAAAGAAAATCAAAGTTCCTTCTAGAAGCCAATATTAAAACCTTTCCACTTCAGAAGCGGATTCTATGTGATTAATTTCTATGTGCACACGTGTAATTAAAATAAGTCATGGGCGCTTCGCACAAATAACAGAGGATTCAAACGAGTTATGACAAAGAAAGAAGAGGATGAAGGAGGTGGTTGGAAGGAGAGAGAGCGGAGGAGAAGATAGCGGGGATGTCGAGATTGGCGGGTTGGCGTGGATGGCGGTGAGTCTGGACACTGCGATGCGAGGGTGGCGGGACTGGTCAAGCACAACGCCTCCCGATGCATTTATTAGTCCTAAGATGCATCTTCGGCTTCGCTTGAGTTGGCATGCCATTAACCACGTGCTGGCCAAGCTGGGGATGGGTCCCAATGAGGAACTCGCGTGCATCACACATTCGCATGGCTTAAGGTCGCATGCTTTCACGTGACAAAAACCGCCACACGCATGACACGTAGATTCTGTTTTGTTTATTCTTGTAAGAAAATTGGTTGAATACTAGTTTCCAAACATTGTCTCTGACATCAAATATCGTGACTTCTAATTAAGTTGAGAAGTACTACATTGTGAAGGAAATATAATGATAAATTTCATCCAAAGTAATCAATTCTTAATTTTTAACGGTAATATTAAAAGGGGTTTTCAGACACACGTTTAATAATGGCGTTTATGACAAAAAAATCGTTCGAAATCAGTTTTTTAGTATTCGTTTGGAACAGTATTTTTTTGAGGAAAAACTCTTTTCAAAATTAATTAATGTATTATTTGCGATGGATTTGAAACGATCTTTAACTGTAATTTTAGAATTGTCAAGATTTTGAAAATTTGATATCATAATGACAAATCAAACTAGCCGATGATTTTAGGCATTTAACAATTGGCGCTGGTTTACGAAATATGGACAGAAAACGCACATTTTTCACATTTCTAAATATAAACTTATTTTATTCGCTATCTTCTGCGGGTAAATGACCACGTGTGTATCATAGAAACCTCTTTATTGTTTTCAAATAATGGTAGTCTAGGGATTGCCAAAAGCAAAATTGTAAAACTGTAAAACAGATTTTCCTTTAGTAATGAATTTCGGTTTTGGTTTGCCCGACCCCATAACTGAGAGCACATTTAGAAAACTACTCTTTTACTCATCTTAAAAAATAACCTATTTTATTTTTTCCATTCCGTGAGCACATATTATGGAAACGTCCGTGTGGATTTCGTTGAAAGGCAGTCTAGGCAACGTTTTATGAAGGCAAATGAAAACACCCTTAAAAACGCAAAACATTTTTCTTCGGTGAAGAATTGAGAGCTTTGTGTGACGGACCTCATAACAGAGAGCACCATTAAAAAAGGTACTTTTTCCACATCTCGAAATATAGCGGTAATTTAATTTCTATATTCTGTGAACAAATGACCCCATATATATTATGAAAACAACCTTGTAGATTTCGTCTAATGACAGTCTAGGAAACATTTTATGTAGGGGAATGAAAACTCTAGTAAAAACGCGAAACACATTTTTCTCCGGTGAATTTCGGGCTTGGTGTGCCGGTCCCCATAAACAAGAGCACCTTTAAATCTGGACCGGGCGTGAGCAGATTTTAAGCTCTTGCGTAGGGGCCCGGCCCGCCAAAGCGCCCCGCTGGGTGACCTGGTCGTTGTGGTTGTGATGTTCGCTTAGTGAATGACGACCTTGTTCTGCAACATGCTGTTTCACGGCAACTGTGTAAAAATCCAGTTGTCCAGATTCTCTAAAGGATCCACGATGAAGCACTCGTATTTTGAGATTAAAATACAACGGGCTGAAACTGACGTCGACCACGGGCCATTACGTTCTGACGCAGGTAACTGCTTCTTCGAAAACGCCTTAAGTCGCGTGTAGTTTTTGTGATAGGATCTCATGAACGATTGCGATTTACAAACTGCGTGCTGGCATGCATAATCAATTAAGCACCTAATTAAATGACTATGAAATCTCTTACATATAGAACTTCATGACGGCTTATTTTGACACGAAAAAGCTAATCTTTATTTTGGTTTCCAGGTTTTTTATCGTGAATATTTTCATTTTCCCTTAATTTTTCTTGACAACAATTATGTAATAATCGCAACTGCTAGGGTTCAGAAAGTATTTAAAACTCCTGTCAACATATTTTATCTCAAGGTAGTTTTCAAATTTTTGCAGTGAGTGTAGTTTTTCCGCAGTTCATTTGCGTTATTTATGTGATAAACGAATATATCATAAAGTACTTATTGTTATTAATCAATGTCTTGAGTCCATTAATTTAATATATTCGAATCCTTCAAGTTGTATTCTTTTGGCAGTTGACTAATGTTTATCATCAAGTCATATTACCCCGTATACGATTTAAAATTAATTTTTTTGCAGTAAGTTAATGAAAGTATAAACTTTACATGGTATTTTAATTCTTTTCTTTATTAACTTTCCTTCGTTTTTTATGGCAGTTATGTTTTAGAAAATGTTCATTGGATATTGAATGGGATTGAAGCTATTTATCTCTTTGTTTGAAAGCTTCCTCCTTTACTTAGACAGTCTCCGTACTGCACAAAAAAAATCTTCGAATTCGTTAAGTGTTTAGAAACAAAACAAATTGCTTCTTACAGATTGTTGTGTGTTCAGCTGTCAGCGTCAAGGACTACGTAAGTGAGGAAACCGTCTCAAATGTCGTTTACAAAACATCCACTTTCAAACAGTGACAGTGCTCTAACGGGGAAATGGTGAACAGTAGTTGAGGGGCGCTGACAAACTGGAAGCCGGAAGTCTGATGATCACAGAATATCAATTGAACTTGTAATCTGTAACGGTCACAGGGACGCAGTGGGAACCCAGATATAAAGACTGCAGTGAATTAAAAATAAATGATAAGAAAGGATCATATTTTAATGAGTGTTTGGACAATCATGATTGTACGGATAATGATTAATAAATTTTCAAGACTTTCTCTGTTCAGTGAATGAACTGAAACAAAAATATCACCTATGATGTAAGTTAAATGTCAAACGCTGGACATGATGACACCATATTAAAAACCCTTAAGCGTAGTGAGCCTTACGTTTCATTTTATACCTTTTAGGTGAACTACATCTCTTTTCAAAAACAATGTTTATTATCTTATCTTGTATCTGCCTTGTCTGTTCTTTATACTACACACCCACTACTTAGCCGTCACCGGGAGCGGTAGCTCAGTGCATCAGCTGATGTCACTGCAGCGCCTCTGACCGAGAGGCCCTAGGTCCGAGTCCTGACGGTGGCAGGATTTTCCACACTAGCTTTTCAGCTAGGTCGAATTCAGTCGCTGTCTGGAGGAGAATTCTTGAGACCGGTGGCTCTGATCGGTAGTTTCCACACCAGGCGAATGCCGGAGCAGTACCTAACAAACGGACCACGGACCGCGCGCGATCTGTCCTTCCCTTCCTTGTCCTATCCTCTCCCTTACACACTTACACTAACATGCACTACACTACCACATATTCCGGGAGACCGGTCAGGAAATTAGAGCTTGTCCCGGCTGGGGTGGTGCCCGCTGGTGGGAGAGTCCTGGTTAGGGAAACCCACTAGCCGACTGTAGGTCGGCGCCGGATTTCACCATCCAGCGGCGAGAAGATCACCGCCATCTCCCGAGGAAAAACATGCACTACACTAACGGAACTAATGAAAAAAGCCGTTGACGCGCCCGGAAACACGAAAAAATCCATCAATCAAAACTTAGCCGTCGCACCTGACGTTTGTCGGTGCTTCTCTTGGGCCGTGGCTGTGGCGTCGCCGCCGGCGCCAACGACGTCAGCTCGGCGAGGCGGGCGCGCAGGTGCCGTACGGTCTGAGCGTCGCGCGGACCTCGCGGGCGTCGCGGCGCCGCGTCGGATCGGCCGTTGACCCCCCCGGGGTTCCAAATATTGGCGCTCGCCTCCCACTGCCCCCGCTGCCCGCTGCCGGCCGCCGGCCACGCGCGCACGTGCGCCCAGCCGGCAGGCAAAGTTTGCTCTGGTAACGGAGCGCCCCGCGCCGCGCCGCGCCGTGCCGCGCCGCAGCGAGGGCTTATGTGTGAAGTGGAGGGCTACGGAGCAGGTGGACCGTCTGGGTGGCACTCGCGGATGCTCGATTTAGCCACTATGCTCAATAGTGGTACAACTCAAAAAATAGGAATTTTGAGCTAATGCATTCTCTACAATTGCAAATTGGTTTACTTTCCAGCAGCGTATCTTACAGTATGTATTCCACCATCAAATGGTAGAAGTGTGAATGCTAGGTTTCAATTCAAGGTAAAAGCATCAAACTCATTTATCTCAACACCTGTTTTTTTGAGTTGTGTGACTATTGTAGCACAGGAACGATTTGTCAAGTTGCTTCTAGATTTTATTTTTCATTTTACTTATTATTTTGGAGTCTCTTTGTATTTCTTGATCTGAATATCACGGATGGTTGCAGTGGCCATTTTTCTTTGGTAAAGTAATGTTAGAATCTAGAATAGTTGTTTCGCCTACAAGTTGTGACGTGGAACACAAAGTCAAAAATCACCACATGCTCTATAGTCATTTAAATAATAATTCATCACTTCATAATTGCGCAGGAAAGCCAAATATAACGAATCTGCACTTAGTCATTAAGGATATGGCATGAAAAGAAGAAAAGAGGGAGGAGAAGAAGAAGAAAGATTAATTTCTTGCAATGTTGTTGTTCCATATTCTTTCTCTTTATACTTTCAAATTTTCCTTACTCTCTTTGAATCTCTTTGTTTATAAACCCTTGTTTGGTTCAGTCCTTCCACCCTCTTTTTCACCTCCGACACAACTTTTCAAGAAGGCTGATGTCTTAACGTCTCCGTTTACTTAAAAAAATAAAATATATAATTTCGTGTGTTTTTTTTGTTTCAAGCTTCTTTAACGTAATGGTGTATCATATTATAACAAATCGCATGAGATTTTTGACTACTCTTTTCATGGACGGTGTTAGTATGTTGCGAGAAGATTCCTCATTTTCCTTCCCACGAAATTAGCGTGGTCGTTATTTTGAAGGGAGGCCGAAAGTTTTCATTTAAGTGAAACCGAAAGTTCTAATTATGGAACTACTGAACTAATTATACTATGCTGTTTCATTCAGATTTCTTTATATAAACTCTTTTTTGTGCAAGTTTTTCCTCAAAATATACTTACCTCGAAGGATGATTTATTAGCTACAGGTATGTGTTACCGGGTGCCAGTAGCTGGCATAAGATATGAGATAACTTCGTTTTAATGAATTAGTGTCATAAATCGACAGATTTTTTGGGTTGCCATCCAGTGCCGTTTTCGGGTTGGGCGTGAGGCTGCGTGGGGTTCTTTCGCCTGTCCGCGCTGCTACTCCAACTGAGCCGGGAGAGTCTTAATCCGCCGCGAGCGATAGCATCTGAGACGTCGAAAGACGCGCATGCAGAGGCGGTGTGGCGAATGACTGCGGAGGCGCTGGCGGTGGCTATGGAGGTGGCTGTGGATTAGGTTGGTGGGCTAGTGATTCCGGGCACGTCAACAGCTTAGGCCATTAGTCCCGTAAGTGTAGTGCGTGTTTTTCCTCGGGAGATGGCGGTGATCTTCCTCCGCTGGATGGCGAGATCCGGCACCGACCTACCGTCGGCTAACGGTGATCCCCCCTAACCAGGACTCTCCCACCAGCGGGGCACCGCCCCAGTCGGGACAAGCTCTAAGCTCCCGACCGGTCTTCCGGAATATGTGGTAGCGTAGTGCAAGTTAGTATAAGTGTGTGTGTAAGGAGAAGAGAATAGCGCAAGGAATGGGAAGGAAAGATCGCATGCGGTCTGTTTGTTAGGGTACTGCTCCGGCATTCGCCTGGCGTTGATCGGAAAACCCACGAAAACTACCGTTCAGAGCAGCCGGCCGCTAGAATTCTCCTCCAGACAGCGACTGAAGTCGACCTAGCTGAAAACCTAATGTCGAAAATCCTGCCACCGTCAGGACTCGGACCTAGGACCCTCCGGTCAGAGGTGCTGCAGTGACATTAGTTGATGCACTGAGCTACCGCTCCCAGTGAGGTGGCTATGGAGGTACAGATGGAAGTGGCGGTTGCAGTAGCGATAGGGATGGCGATCGAGGTGGCGATGGAGTTGGATGTAGCGATGACGATGGCGAAACGGAAGCGGTTGCGGTGACGATGTTGATGGTGATAGCGTTGGTGATGGCGATGTCAATGGCGTTGTCGTTGGCAATGGCCGTGGCGATGGCGATGGTAGTGGAGGTGGCTGTAAAGACGATGGTGTCAGTAACGGCAGTGACGATGGTGAAGGCGGTGGCTGAGGAGTTGCCGGCGGCGACAGCGGCGAAGAAAGAAGGAGCGCTTAATTGGCGCCACCTATCGCTTTCGCCTCCTCTGCCACATTTGGTTTAGATTGATCGCCGCTCTACGGATTCTGGTGGATGTCAGATATGCTGAGCATTCTAAGGAGCTACATTTTTCGCTTTCTGGTGGAGACTGCTCGAGGCCACCAATAACGTATATTTATTTTCCTATCTTTTTATTATTTTGCTGCTTTGGAGGTATGTAAAAGCGTGTTTTTGAATCTTACAGTTTTCTTCCAAACAGTTTGGAAATAAGTTAGTGCAGATATGGCAAAGATCTCACGGTGTTTTTTCAGGGAAGTCGTGTAATTGCAAATGATCTCCGAAATATTTCTCTCTACATTACCTTGAACACGTTCTACCGTGAAGGCAATACATTTTGTGAGTCATTTGGTGAGAAGAATTAAGTTTAATGTTCTTCATAGATGTTATACTAGATTTCGTACGTATCGTTAAATTTTACTTAAAAGTAAAAGTAGTCGTTTTTTTTGTTGGTATACGTATCTACATTACTTTTGGTCCTCATGGTTCAACAAATGACGTCAACTAAAATGATCAAATTTTTATTTATAATATTTTAAAGATTATGGCTTAAATATTCGTTGAATTGTGTAGTTATAATTGTAAAACATTTAGTGTATTCATGTCTAAGTACGCGGACCTGAACGGAGACCTACATTTGTTTTTATGGATCGTTTTTTGTGTAACCAAATTTCTGTCACAACAGTTTTGGAGAAATGTAACCGTAAGGCAAGAACGTGTAATTTCTGACCTCGTGACAGAGATGAGACAGGCATGTGGAACTGTGTCATTCATTGGACTAACGGCTCGTGGCCTGTTAAGAGCATAATTGGTGAACGGCATTCCCAGAAACACCGGAAAACAGTTCTTCCCTTTGAGGCTTTATTGGAACGTACAATATTGCTTTAATTGCGGACTACTGTAATAGCAAGATCAGTTAGCATTGTCTGCGTGATGCACCTGTGCAGACGGAGTAGTTTTTGCGTTCCTCGTGATGGCTCGAATTTAATATTAACAGAAGTACCAAGAATACAACAGCCATTAACACTGAAACGTGGTTGCAAAATCAATAGTATGCTAAAAATATAGTTTATAAATAAAACTTGTTTTCGTCAATGAAATCGATAAAATAACATCTGGTATTTTATTTACTCGGAACTCTTATAAATAAAGCAATTAGAATCTATATTACGTTATACTATAGGAGGGAAACAAAGTAATGCTGATTTCGTATTCAGTTTAATGAAAATATTAATAAGTAGAGGGGAATCGAAACTGAACAGATATTAAAATGACGAAATAAATCACGTAGTTAATATTTATACGTTATTTATGACTATGAAATTGCGAAGTCTACGTGTTTTCCTCTGGATACCAAACATAAAGAGAGAGGAATAGTTCTTATCTCAAAAATGATATTGAATTTCGATCAAAATATTTTTCCCTATGAATTAACATGTATTGTAACTGTCTACATACTGGTTCACAAGATTTTATTAACGTATTTATACTATAAAATTCTCTAATGGCTGAGTATAATAGGTTTTTTATGCTCAGTTGCAAAGAATTTGCCTTTGAATACAGAACTTACTATGAAGTGGCTTGCTCTCCACCTAGGTGCGCAGAAAATCTGGAATTTATGACAACACTATGTACTTAACATTCTCCAAATTCCAGTTGGCTAAAACTGTTGTCCGAGTGTTAATCGGTAAATAGTGTTAAATGGCTCTCATATTTTGGGTAATAAAATAAAGATCGAGTGGAAGTTTTATTGTAAGTTCTATTTATGTAAACATAATTAATTTTTTGAATTATTATTTTACAAGAAATTATCTAATGATCTGATGTCTTTCGCTAAATTATTGGTTCCGTTCCATAAATATAGTGAAATATAATAAAACATACTGAAGTGCTCCATACTACATTCAAAAGAGTCTTGGAAGTTAAGAGTGGTAATTTTATGCTTTACTTTCACAGCGTGAAGGGACAGTAAGTGCATATAAAGAGCCCCATTTCTCCTCGTTCCATAGCGAGCAGAGCTTATTTTATGCGAGCGTCTGCAGCGTGTTGGCCAGAACCTCAATTACGAGGGCTCTTGTGTGCTTCCTTCGGCCGACTGCGACGCCTAGTCAGCGAATAAACAGAATTGGTGCTCCTTGCTCCATTGAGGGCAGAGGCGTGTAAAGGAGGCATTTTATTCGAATTAGATTTGCGGTTTGTAAGAGGATATCTTATTTTATTGAAGTGAAACTTCAAAATGTCATTAAAAAATGATTTTCATAGAAGCACATGAGTACACACATTTTCAGGTACTTATTCATTATTTATGCAGTTTCCCTGAGTAAATATCTTAGTTAAGAGAAACTTATAATGTTATGTCTCAGCTCTTTGAAAAAAAATTTTGCCAAAAAAAGACAGTGATTGGACAAATTAGTCACTTTTATTTTCTTAAGAAAATATTGATTTGATTTCGCTTGGACTTTCACACTAAATTGAACTTAAATAGAAAGAAGTCAAAACAATAACTGAAATAATATACGATATTATCCAAACTCTTTAAAATATTTTACTTCATGTAAACGTCATTTCAGTATTTTGCTACAGGATTATATTGAATTACAAAGTATCCGTCTTAGACAAAAGAAGTGCTGAATAATTTTGTTCTTTATAGCTCGGACGGGGACTTAGTGCAATGAATAATAGTTCTTTCAGACTTTTTTAAAACAAAATTGGCCTTTAGGAAAGAACGTGAAGGATTAGTTTGCATTATTGTCATTGGAATGCGGTCCAGTTATCATTCCAAATGTTACGATGAGAGTTCGAATGTGTGCACCGTTTTTTTTAACAAACGTTCTTTGAGAAACGTGGCTGTACCGGTCTTCGTATAGAAGCGGGAGGCTCGTGCCGGTTGCCGTATGGGCTGCAAATGAGCCTGCTTTGCGCGCATAAAACGCTCCGGTGCTGTCGCTCTTTTTTCAATGGCCCTGACCGAGCTCGATCGCCTTCGAGTCGACGGCGGCTATTCAGCGCTTTCGTTATTCGCGAGAGCTCTCGGCGGAGCGGCGAGGGGCGGCTGCGAAGTACACTGCGCTTTTTATGCAGAAGTACAACAGTCAGTCTGGATACTCAGGGGAGCACGATATTTCACATTGAAAACGTGAATTTCTGTGGAATAGAGAGTGATTTTCCATACTTCTGCCGCTGCATTGTAAAGTATACATTCATTTTGTGGGAAATATTTCTGTTACACCTCTTTGAATAGTAAAGATTGAGGTTGATTATATGGCTTTCAAAAAGTATAAAACGAGTTCAAAGGGGTGCGTGGTTTTTTAAGTGTTATTAGACATAAGAGAAACATCGAAAACGGAAAGTAGAAAATTTCACGGAACTCTCTCGGACTCTGCATTCACTAACGAATGGAATTCGTGAACGGAGATAACGGTTTGGCGTTGGATGCTAAGTCGAAAAATTAGCATGTGTTTTCAGTTCAATGCACATTCTTTGCATTAGATGTGTTACCGTAAGCCGTTACGTTTCCAACTTGTGAAGATGAATAAAGAATTAATTCCCTGTTATTTAGATTGCAATTGGATAATCCATTAGAGAACACGATGAGATTATTAGTAGCACATGAACCTATAGATTAATCAATGAATTCGTGCTATTCCTCCATAAATTCAACATTTTCTAAATTACTGATGCGCGTTAGTTACTTGGTACACGCTACGTCAACTTGAAGACAGTAAATTACGGTATTTTTAAATGTCAACTGATACATGATGGACTGACAGAGAATTTTTCTTCCATAAGGGAGTATCAATCACGCTTGGACTATAAAAAAACTGCGTATCGTGAAGAAGCTATCCTTTTTTTGCATTCATTTATTTCAAGTTAGAAAATTTATGGCAAAGTTTTTTGAAAGTCAAGAGTTACGTACAATTCTCTCTCCCCTCTCTCTGATTCTTTCCCCTCTCTCTGATTCTCCCCCATCTCTCTCTCCCTCTCTCTCTCTCTCTCTCTCTCTCTCTCTCTCTCTCTCTCTCCATTTTGTCGATATTATTAACTTAATTATATTTCAGTGGTTATTGTAAGATGTTACAAACTGTCCTTGATCTAGTCACGTTAGCCTGGCATGTCAAGGTGTATCAGTAGAATTTGCATCTAAAAATTCCGCTACGAATGTCACAGAAAAATCCGCTAGCACCGGCACGGTCTTATACAATACGATATAGCTGTCATCCGAGTAATATTCATTTGTACTGCTCAAGACGCTCAAAATCCACGAGTGGCGAATAACGGACAGCTCTGTCACCGAAGATAAATGACTTTCGGAGACGCGGCTCTTGCAGATGTCTCGTGAGCGGTAGAGGCCGACTGTCGGCGGCGTTGGGAGTGACAGCGGCGGTGGGAACGAAGGCGGAGGCAAAGGCGGAGGCAAGGCGGAGGCAAAGGTGGAGGCAAAGGCGGAGGCAAAGGCGGAGGCAAAGGCGTGAGGCAAAGGCGTAGGCAAAGGCGTAGGCAAAGGCGTAGGCAAAGGCGTAGGCAAAGGCGTAGGCAAAGGCGTGGCAAGGCGTAGGCAAAGGCGTAGGCAAAGGCGTGGCAAAGGCGTAGCAAAGGCGGAGGCAAAGGCGGAGGCAAAGGCGGAGGCGAAGGCGGAGGCAAAAGGCGGAGGCAAAGGCGGAGGCAAAGGCGGAGGCAAAGGCGGAGGCAAAGGCGGAGGCAAAGGCGGAGGCAAAGGCGGAGGCAAAGGCGGAGGCAAAGGCGGAGAGCAAAGGCGGAGGCAAAAGGCGGAGGCAAAGGCGGAGGCAAAGGCGGAGGCAAAGGCGGAGGCAAAAGGCGGAGGCAAAAGGCGGAGGCAAAAGGCGGAGGCAAAAGGCGGAGGCAAAAGGCGGAGGCAAAAGGCGGAGGCAAAAGGCGGAGGCAAAAGGCGGAGGCAAAGGCGGAGGCAAAAGGCGGAGGCAAAGGCGAGGCAAAGGCGGAGGCAAAGGCGGAGGCAAAGGCGGAAGAGCAAAGGCGGAGGCAAAGGCGAGCAAAGGCGAGGCAAAGAAAAGGCGGAGGCAAAAGGCGGAGGCAAAAGGCGGAGGCAAAAGGCGGAGGCAAAAGGCGGAGGCAAAAGGCGGAGGCAAAAGGCGGAGGCAAAGGCGGAGGCCGAAGCAGCGTGACTGCGCTGCCCCACAGCTCCTGTTTCGCGTTTGCTCGCCTGTCGCTCTCCGGGACGACGGGGAGTGGGCGTGGTGCCGCCGTCGGTCTGCTCTGCCAACTTTGTCAACCCTGTCGCAAAGCCATGACTCGGAACATGTTCTCCCAGGTTACATCCCGAAGAAGCTCTCGGTCGTCTGGTATAATTTGTCGGTTATCTCTCACTCTGCCATTTCCCCGATGACAGCTTTACATTTGCCGCTCTGACCGTCTTGTACCTTCACTATACTCGTTCATTTTATTGCATCAAAATCCCATTGCCGCCTAGTAGATGTCGCTGTTCTTGTATTCAAATGCTAAACACCACGCTAAAGGCAACTCGTTGAAATGTTTCCAGACACTAATCTGAGTTCTATATGTCGTAAGCGAATTGTCTTTTTTAGCCATTTTGAAACCTTCCCTCTTTTTCAGTTATTCTCCTCTTCGTGTTAGTTCATTTTATGTCGCCTTTTGCCTCCGCTCAGGCGCAGCTGTGTTATGAGCAGATTCTGCAAGGTTAATCGAAGGAGAAGGTCATTTTTCAGCGAAGAAAACATTTTAAGAAGGTAATGAAATCAACCCAGTTTTCAGTTAAAACAATTTTATTATTATATTATATTTTTTAAACAGCGTTTGAAGTATCCTTTTAAATTAATTAGTATTTGATTATTACAAACATTTCTGACTTATGGAATATTGCATCATCTTTTGGAAGAGAATTTTAATCATTCAAACTCAGCAATACGAATCGCGTCAAATGCCATTATATTTAGTCCCGTAAGTGTAGTGCATGATTTATGACCGACGATGCCGTTGTTCTTTTCTGCTGGATGGTTAAATACGGCGACGACCTACATGTTGGCTTGCGACATTTTCCACTCAAGATATATCAGACCGGCGGGGCATTGCCCGAACCGAAACAAGATCTAACTCCGTCTGTGTGGTACTGTACTAGAGTAAGATTGTGTGTGAGTAAGGGTTGAGGATAGGACGAGAAACTTGAACTCTAGAACCTCCTGGTCAAACCTCGTATTCCAAGAAAAGATATATCTTATTTATGTTCTTTTCCTATCGTAAGTCTGTTTTACGAAAAGTGATGAACGACCACGAATATATCAGAAACAACGTATTTGATTGACCATAAACTTGGCTTCGGTTCACAAACTGCAACCACGTCCGTTATTTGCTCGAAATCGGTCTAGTGACGTTAATGACCAGAACATTACTCCACTCTGCGCGAGTCGATTCGTGTCGCACCGCTTGCCCTCCGCTCAGCACGCGGTCCCCCGCCGCCCCGCCATCGCCCGTGCCCGTCGCCCGTGCCCGTCGCCGTGCCGTCAGCCGTCGTCCTCAGCCGTCGCCCGTCAGCCGTCGCCCGTCAGCCGTCGCCCGTCAGCCGTCGCCCGTCAGCCGTCGCCCGTCGCCCGTCGCCCGTCGGCCGTCGCCCGTCAGCCGTCGCCCGTCAGCCGTCGCCCGTCAGCGTCGCCCGTCAGCCGTCGCCCGTCAGCCGTCGCCCGTCAGCCGTCGCCCGTCAGCCGTCGGCCGTCAGCCGTCGCCGTCGGCCGTCGCCCGTCGCCCGTCGCCCGGTGCCCTCGGTGAAGGCCGCGGGGGCGCTACCGCGATGACGCAGCGGAGCGTCGCGACGGACGGCGGGTCTTCATGAGCGCCAGCAGCTGCTGTCTCTTCGAGTGGCCGCAGCCTCGAGACCCGGTTTCCTCGCCGCCACGGGGCGATGCGGTGCCTCCGAAACCGCCAGTCACCGGCGCACAGGCCCTCGCCTCGCGGTGGTTTGGAGGATGCAACACGCGGGCGAAATTCAGTTTTTAAAACTGTCAAGTTTACATGATTCAGGCACATTGGAAGCGAATAGTATGTTTGTGTTCCGAATAAAGTAGTGTTTAATACTATTTTTTTAATTTTGAATATATTTCAATGTTTATTTCCACATCGTCATTTCTTGCATTCATTGTTGAGAAGAATGCTAGCACATGTTTGGAACTTTTAAGATACCGAACAATCATGAATTAGTCAAATCTTGGAAGACAGTTACTCAGTCACAGACAACGCATAGCATACAAATATCATTTATAGATTCTCTTCACTACTGGATAACTATACATCTCACAAAACATTTATTGTTTAATTATATTATTAATATAAAAACATTGATCTTCAATAAAAATTACTACAAATTATTGGCAGGAACTACGAAGATATTTTTGCCCGCTTTCCTTCTCAATCCGGACCACAGTGAGCCGTCGCGTAGCTGCGTTCAGCGTCCAGGGAGCTGCTTCCAGTTCAGTCCACATTGAACCCCTTTGTTCCCGTCGTCTTTGAACGGAACGCTTTGTCAGGGATTGGTATTCTTCCCCGGGTGCTTTTATGCAGTTTGTTTACACTTCAACAAACAGCCGCTTTCATGCCTAATTTTCGTTAGATGCGATCGTTCCTACTCTACTTTTCAAGCTGTGAATGTAGAAGATGCACGGTAATTTGGAGTGCCTCAGTTAAAAGATTGACTCTCGATGAACGAATCGTTTTTTTCCTTTGGTGTACGCATCAATATTAGTTCAATGAATCTTTTTGTTAACCACACTTTGTGAGTAGTGAAAGTTACACATTGAGTAGGACGAGCAACTTACTGAATTTTTCGGGAGTCGTGTTAAATGGAAAAATAGACTAAAATGGGAGGTACGTAGGTTGCTGAGATTTTTGCAAATGTAAGATGGAACGCAAATGATACGAAAAATTAGTAATTTCTCGAATTTGTTAACGTGACGTTTTGAACATTAACATGAAATATACGGAGATCTTGTATCTCCTCGTTTTCGATGTTTAAATTATTCACTTGCCAAGAATACACTGACACGAACATTATTCCTGTCGTTCCGTTCTTGCGAGCCCATATCTCTACTTCACGATCTAATCCTACAAGCTGTATTTCGTTTTCTAATACCTCACTACCATATATCTCCACGAGCCTTGGTATTCGAACACCTCGCGAACAGGTTTTCCCAGTATCTCTGCGTTCCTTGACGAATCGGCGACGGTCCATTATGTAATAAGCATCAGCCGCCGTGTGTTCATTCTTCATCCGTTCCGCCCTTGTGGCATGCCGCGTCGTTACTGTTCTCAGCAACAAAAGCGTGACCCCTCACAACCCGTTTCCGAACTGCAGTTATGATTACGTTGATCTGCGAACGGTCTGTCACGTCACCAGAGGTCTGGGCGGGTCACGGACTGTGTGGAATGATGCTGCGAATCGGGAGAGGGCGAGCCCATCGAGATGGGAGGTGAGGCCGAAATTCTATGGAGGACGGGGCTGTAATGTCACTCTCCGTTGGAGTCAGAGATGAGGCGAGTTGTGTTTGCCATTGTGGTGGTGCTGGAATGATGACGAAGTCGACGTAAAGAATTGTTGTCCTCAATGAACGATGACGCGCGCGGTGGGATCGATGAGGAGACGTTGCATCGGGTGAGTACCTTCAGATGTCGACTCCTCACGATGATTAAAGAATTTCATTCCTGCTCCTGTGGAGTGCTTTTAAAACAATCATGACATCTGCATTACTCACTACATAAAGCTGTAGTTCATCCTACCATTACGTGAACCGTTATGAAATATACGAATGCAAGAATGCTGATGGATGATTTAAAATTACTGTTTGATTGCATTAATACTGGAATGGAAGGTTTTGTAGTAACAGATAATAATTACTCGTGCCAATGAATTTGAAATATGTAAATACAGAGCGACATTAAATGATCTTGGTTGTCCAAGATCTCTGTCGAGACTCTAGCTGCGGAAGCCTGCGACTTCACAGAGCAAATTTGTGCATTGGAAAATAATTCCAGATTTTTATTTTAAAAAATAGCTTAACTGGTGTTGCCAGGGTATTCGCCCTGACCTCCCTTTCACCCCAACCCTCGCTCCACCCCTCCCGATTCGCTCCGCCCTCTCACTTCCTGCACCCGCCCATTGCACCTAGCCACGCCAGCGTCGTCGAACAACGCCGGGCAACACTGCCGCCTAGATGAACTGCGGATTGAATTAAACTAAATTTTGTAAAAAAATAAAGTACACATTTCACGGTGATATTATCAATGAATATTACGAAATTTGTTTTTTTCGCATCTTCTTAAGATTATTCGTGCATAATTATGGACCATCACTCGTTTTGAAACAGAGAATGACACTTTGTACAGAATGTCTCAGAATAAACATGACAAACTGTTAGGACATTTAGAAGAAAAAATATCACTTTTTGCCAATGAACATATAGTAGGAAATTGCATATAATGAAGTTACATGCATTTACACACGTAGCATTTGCCCCTGACGTTAAGCAACACCATAAGCACAAGATGCTCAGCAGGTTCATGAAATATTCTTGACTGCCTCAGATCGTAACCTGCCGAACATGTGTAGGTAAGGAGATGACTATAAATCAGAAGAAATGTCACACGTGTAACTCTTTTATATGAAATTTCCCAACACATGTTCATTGGCAAGAAGGAATCATTTTCGACACATCTGTATACCCCGGAAGTTTATAATTATTAGATATCTTTCTTAAGTATATAATCATAGAATTAATATGTGTTACCTTCTACAAAAGTTTCGTTCACGATCTCTAAATATTAATTCTGTTGAAGATAACACCATCAGTATCAGAGAATTTCGAAAGATTTTTTATGCCACAGACATACTCTTACTTTACAGACATACGAGAAAATATCCACTCAGCTAAAAACAGTTTGATATAAAGAATAAAAAAATAATTTGACGACCGTGGCGTGATTGATTAAAGCGAAGGCCCTTGGGTCGTCCTTCTGGGAACCCGTGTCTGCGCTTTGTTTCTCGCCTTGATGCTGCGGTCAGGAGGGAGGATGACTTCGCGGAGGCGGAGGAGTGGGCGGCGCGGTTGGATGTATGTCAGTCGCGGACTTTGGCGTCGCCGCTGCTGCCGCCGTGGATGGCGACAGGTGCGGGACCGTTACCGGCTCTTGATGCTTCCGCCGCCGCCGCCACGGCCGCATCCATGAGCGCCACCGCCAACCGCCTCCGCATCCGCCACCTCCTCCGCCGGCGCCCCGCCTCGGCCCCGCCGCGCGCGCGCCGCGCCTCCCCCTCCTACCTCTCTTCCTCCTTCACCTCTTTCTCCCCTTCTTTATCTTTATTCTCCTCCTCCTCCTTCATCTCTTCCTCCTCCTTCTCATTTTCCTATTTTTCCTCTTATTTGCTCCACTCGTCTTATTCTCCCCTCCTACTTCTCTTCCTCCTCCTCCTCCTTCTCCTCTTCCTATTTTTCCTCTTATTTGCTCACCTCGTCTTATTCCTTCACATCTACCACTTTTTACTTCTCCTTCCTCTCCTCCTCTTCTTTCTCTTTTTTCCTCTTCATCTGCCTCGTCCGTTGCCTTCTCCCCATCACCTCCCCTCCTTCCTCTGCGACGTTACTCTCTTCCTCCTCCTCTTCTCCCTTATCTTCTTCCTCCTCCTTTTCCCTCTCCGTCTCCACCTCTCCCCGCGCCTCTTCCTCTGTCTCTGCTTCTGCCGGTGCTTCCGCCGCCACCTCCTCCTCCGCGACCGCCGCTTCCACCGTGACCACCATCGCCGTCACCACCGCCTCCTCCAACCCTGGCGACGTTGGCGTGACACTCCACCCAACCGCGCTTGGCTTCCGCTCGCCTTCATCTCCCCTTCCTCTTTGGTCCGCGTGCTTCCTTCTTCTGCTGCTCCACATTCCACATGTAAATAACATTGCCGATGAATTAAGTAATAAAAACGATTGCTGTATAAAACAATTAACCATTCAAATCCTTAAGGAAATGCTAAATGAATTCTGTTAGGTTTGAAGTGGGACTTGGTCGGTTATGGGATCAAGACAACATCCAACAACTTTCAAAAGAAAATACGACGAAATACGACAAAATATGCAGGATACTGCATGGAATAAATGGAAAGTGGCCTAAAGCTTGCCTCGCGAGAAGATTATGGAGTCTTATTCCAGTCTCGTTCTTGCAATCAGTGAGTATTGCACTCTTGCCCTAAATTTTAAAATGTATGGAGTCATTCAGAGGTTAGTGAACCTTTACTATTTCACCGTGTTTGTAACAGACTTAATAACTCTTAAGTAGTTCCTCGCAATCTACAACACTCCCATGCTTAAAAAAAGTTTGATTCTTTAATAATCAAACTTCTTTGATTCTTTCAGAAAATGTGGGGAGGGAAATAAGCTCAGAAAGTTCATGGTGAGAAACGTAATACACTTTCCTTCGCGCTTTTGGGTCTAAACGAATTCGGTGTTTGGTGAGACTGGAATTCGCTACTATAAAATGCCAAGTAGAAAGAGTTGCAGTATGATTGTCTTTCTGGGTATAAGAAATTCATTAATGTTTATGATAGGAGGTGTCCAATTTAGTATTTCTTTCCTTTTAACGCGTCTTTTTGTTCAGAATCTCATATTTTAATTGTAATAATGTAATATTATTATATTTAATATTAAGTTTTTACTTTTATAATTTTATATTATTACTTTTATCTTGGTGAATAGCTTCAGCTGGGAAAGTATTTCTTAACGCGCTAGATTATAAAACAATTTGAGTACTCTTTATTAAGACATTCTTTCATTTGCGTCTAGGCTTTTGGCGAAATGCATAGACTTGACTCAAATAACGGTTGAGAAGTTAATGCACACCAAAGTATATTAGAAATAACGGATTTCTTGATTAACGTTGTTTGATGTCATTCGCAATTACTTATGTTATTTGTGAAGGGAAATTTTCCACGTCATTGAATGACTAAGCCTTTTGCACTTTTGTATTAATATCAACTCCTTCTTTAGTACACAATATCCTAGCATCGTTTTTGCATCATATTTACTTTCTATTGCTATCATATTATACATTTTATTATATTATACATTTTATTACAACAGCTTATCGTCTCTCAAAGTACTGATTCTGAAAATGAATGGTAAAAGTGTAGATATTTTATAAGCGCATGAACGTCTCTTAAGTGCTACGAACGTAGTTTAATTTCTACGGATGACTATATCGTATTGGAATATGTATTTTTATTTATTTTTATCAAACATGTGCAATTATCTTTCAGTACTAAGATTAATCCCTCGTTATACTGTAAATGGTCATCTCATTGTTCGCGGCGCGCTGTTGATATATGGAGACTTGAATGAGTGGATTAGCAACGAAACACTTCCGTGAACGGTTCCGTGCCCGCGCAGTAGTCTCCGGCGAATAAAATACGATTCCTCTAGTGACCGGACCGAAATCATCTCTTTATCGCGTTCTTCTTCAGCAGGCGGTAGCGCTGTGGGCTACTTTGTTGCCAGCGCCCTGTTGACTCGTGGAATTTACGAATTCGTGCGATCAATCAATGCCATATCTTTTTTTATTAGAGACATTTAGTGTCATGTCGTGAGAGATAGAGAATTGACATTTTCATTAAAATATTTTTCGGTGATGTTAACATGTATTTTTATCTAACACTGTTTGATAGGTGCGTAACATAAAAAAAAGCTTAACATTAATTTTGAAAGGTTATGGACTATGACAGTTTCGTAGCGATGTGATGATTTTATCTTTTTTTCTAAGTTTGTAATATTTCTTATGGTTGTGGGAATGTAGTGAACAAGCTTTAGAAATACAATAAATATACCCAAGATAATACTAAATTTATATTCCAAATAATGAGCTGAGAAACATGCAGTAGAATTAAGTGCAGATAAATCGTTTAATTAATTTAATGATTCAAAAAAAAAAAAATAAGAGGAAATTATTTTCGTGTTTTGTGTGGCATCGAAACTGGAAAGAATTGCATTTCTTAGAGTTTACAATTCTGTTGTCACCACTGCCACCATTACCCATTTCCGCCATTGCAGAACGTATGTATATATAATGTAACTGATATCGTCTGGAAAAGCCACAAGCAAAAATGTAAATTTTGTCATACTTCTTAACAATGATAGGAAGGAGATGAGTCTCTCCAAACCATCATGTATCATATTTCAACCATCTTCATACCTGGCTTGTCTTAGAAGCGCAGGGGTTCCGGAGAATTTGCACCCAAGTACACGTTATACCCATAGTAATTATTAGAATCCCTCATAAAGCATGCATATTGTGAGTTGTGGCATTGTGTTCATTTCTTGATCACCACTCATCTCCGGCACAGGTGAACACTTCATCTTCGATTATCAAATCTTATCCTAATTCCTTCCGCTGCCTCAGTAAATTGTGTGAGCGTGGGTAAGATCAGGCGTGCAATGTAAGGGCTTACAGATCGCAGTACAGTCGCCATTGCCATATAAATGAAGCTTGACTTCATTTCTCTAATCAGGTCTACGTGCTATTACTACGGACATTCATAATCTACGGTTGTCAAAGTGTGCGTGTAATGACAGATATGGATTCACAACGGCGCGATGGAAGGGAAGACGTAGGAATTACTGTGAATAGACCTGGAGTAATACGTTAAAGCTGAATGTGTGTTTATAAAAGAGACTGGGAGAAAGAGACTGGGAGAAAGAGACTGGGAGAAAGAGACTGGGAGAAAGAGACTGGGAGAAAGAGACTGGGAGAAAGAGACTGGGAGAAAGAGACTGGGAGAAAGAGACTGGGAGAAAGAGACTGGGAGAAAGAGACTGGGAGAAAGAGACGGAGAGGAGCGGGGCGAAGGAGACGGCGAGAAGGAGACGGCGAGAAGGAGACGGCGAGAGGAGACGGCGAGAAGGAGACGGCGGGAGATGGGGAGTCTATGAGCACCAAATGTGTAAAGATATAAAACAAGAATACATAATCTACTAGAAATTATGTCGTCGCCCCCATAGCAGTCCCCATTTCCGGCGCTCCAGCTCCCGCCACTGCCTCCGCAGCCGCTGCCAGTGGCCGGCCACGCGCTTCGGGGGAAAGTGTGCTAGCCGGCCGGCGGGGGCTTTACATCAGTCGGGGGGCATCGCCCGGCGTACCAACGCGCCTCGCCACGCCACGCCGCTCCACGCCACTCCACGCCACTCCAAGCCGCTCCGCTCCGCGCTTCCAACATTATACGCTCGTAATAAGCCATTAGCCAGAAGAAATTCTCCCATAATGGGCCTGCGCGGTCGACGCGCGTACGGACGCTGTCTCCCTCCTCTCTTCCACTTCGCGGTTCACCGTGAAATATGACCGCTCCCTTTCGCTGTTGTTCCACATATTAGGCAGTTGGCCACTCTTTCCTGGCCGCTCTTTTTGTGGGTTACTTCATTCATTATGTACCTGTGTTATAATAGACGGAAAGAGCATGGTGGGATGCTCGCACTTCCTTAAACATAAGACTTAAGATACTCGCAAGTTGCCTTCCATATCGGTTATACGCTTGGTATTATTGTCTACAGTATTACAACAGCTCCATGCCTTAAGTAGGGCGTAAATAATGTGTTGATGCGGAGGAAAGACCTGCTCCGATTTTTTGAACGAGAGATGAAGCAATTTATACGGCAAGCGGCTTCTTTCATGTCGTAAAATGAAGTCTAGAATAATGTTTTTAGGCGGCTGACGTTTAGGACACCTTGAGGCTCATGATACTTTGTCTTCTTGCCAGCGCGCGGTACAATAAATGTAATCAGTGCAGACAGTTTAATTACTCACGAGGCCAATCATGGAACATGAGGGTCTTCAATGAATGCAAATGGATTTGGTAGTATCTGTATCGTAAAGTTCTCCTGACTGACGGGTATCTTTAATGATTATGCTAGAAACAATAGAGAAGAATGATGCAGTCAAAAGTAATGCCGACTATGAACAATGAGTGAATAATAATTACTGAGGTTGTTTAAAGAGAAAGAAACCTAACTATTTTGATGAAATGTTATTAGGTGTTCCAAGGTTTCTTTGGAGGAGATCCGAGTTTCCGTTAATTGTTAATAAACTAATAGAGGTGCTAATAGTGATATTGTATTACATATTGTCGAACATATTCAGATCAAAATACTGTAAGTAGGTTAATCGAATGTTAGTGTACTGAATTTATGAATTATGACGAATGGTAACACGCTGATATTAATATTAACGTACGATTTACAAAGCTCTGAGGCACCACTGGAATGATTACTTCGTGCAGGTTTCTGTAGTTGAGCAATCAAATCTTGAAGGAGAAACAAATTTCGGAAGTTCCATGAGGCCAATGATTCGTCGAGAGTAAACATACAATTATTCTTATTTTCACATATTCGCAATATTAATAAAATCTATTAATTTATCCTTCTGCCTGTACCAAATTCCATAACAGTGAGTGCACACGCATACACACTAGAGATTCTTTTGTTTTTTGGTTCTCCTCTGCTGGGAACATATTATTTTTTGTTTTGTTTCAATTTTATTTCGTTTAGGAACACATTTTGAAGTTTCAAACTTCTCTTTGATCATTTCCTCTAATCTTTTATGAAACCTAGTTTCACTCGTAAATAAAACATATTTTGGTTAAATTTTTGTTTTCCATTAAAATAAAGAAACAACATTTTCTCAATCAAAAATAATAATTGGTCTAACGCAGTTTAAAGGCATCGACACCTCTGATGCAGGGTGGTGCTTCTAGCAGAACGAGAAGCACTAAGGGCCTTGTCCATGTAAAGCTTCGATTGCCAGTTCGCAGTTACCGGAGCGCGAAATAGCTTTCGATCCTCCTCTCTAGAAACCGAGGACGTCCCGTCCCGCCACACATTTCCCCGGCCCCAGTGGCCAGCAGGCGCCTGGGTCGTAAAGATAGACCCCTCTGCCCCCCCCTCCCCGCGTTCACCCTCTGCATCCTCCCACTGTCACGAGCGGGAGCTTCCGTCGTTTCGCCGGACGTTTTACGCGCGAGGGCTTCAGCGGCGCGGTCCGCGACGGGTGCCAGAGGGCAGCACGGGCTACAGTGGGCCCGCGTTACGACGAATGGTCAACCTTTTCTTCCTGGCTTTGAAATATCAGGAGTCGCTTTCACCGCACTCTACACCAAAGGTGAGACTAGAAAATTTTGATAGGCAGGTAATATCTCAACCAAAAACGCAATCTTTACGTGAATTCTCTAAAATTATAACTTTTATGTAATGTTTCTTATGTAAGAAATGTCAGAGATAATATATTTTAGTTAACCAACTTTTAAAAAGTTTGACATAAACGTAACCTTTAAATGAAAATACCACATTACGAGTTTGACGTAAGCAAACAAAGCTACCAAACAGACGTCCAACGTTCTTTTACGTGGATGTAATTTGTGTCTGTAATGAAATAATTACAAACGTTTGTTTAATAGTTAAGAACTGATAAAATGTATCTTACAAGTTATTTACATTATATACTTATCTTCATTAGATTCATTATACATTCATTTCTTGTTCATTAAGTTCGATGGTGCTTCATAAATAGGGCTATTCCATTTGGTTGCCAATATCTATTAGCAAAGAATGGTAATAGGAACAAATAAGGTAATTAAGCATTTCAAAATATTCGTAGACATGAAATAAGCAGTGAACAGAAATATAATGCATCCGAAAACAAGATATAATGGAACAAGTTCGTAACTGTTGATAGGAGATGGTGCATATAAAAAGAGTACCTGCGTATGTGATGCTCATTGCCAGAGTAAGATTTTGTTAAGTGCATTTGATTTAAACTAATGAAGAGAGTGAATTTTATCATTCACTCCTCAGTATGAATCTTATTCTCGCTTTTGACATAACCCGTCTCTCTTGATCAATGGAAGAATAATATTTTACCACAATTTCGCACTAGGGAAGGCGACTGTGTCGACTGAGGTGCAAGATAGTAGAAATCAGTGGCAGCGGCGGGGGGGGGGGCGATGGGGGCGGGGAGGGGCGGCGTGGTCGGGTGGGTGCGCGCTGGCGCCGCCGGCCCAGAGATGCCTCCTTAATTGGGCACAAACAGAACGGAAAGCAACAGTCGCCTTCGCTGCAGGCGGCGGAGGCGCCCTCTTACTTCCTGACGGACGGAAGAGATGGCGGATAAACAATTGATTGATTGATTGATTGATTACTGTATCCGGGCGTGTCCACGGCTAAGGTCATGATCCCGTAAGTGTGGTGCATGTTTTAATCACGGGAGATGGCGCTGATAGAATAGATATTGGCAACCCCCGCTTGAAGGCGAGATCCAACGCCGACCTTCCTGTCGACTAGAAGGGACGACGGATAAACGGGGCGAGGGATTGATTGATTGATTTTTTCGTGTTTCCGGGCACGTCAACTGCTTTGGTCATTAGTCCCGTTAGTGTAGTGCATGTTCTTTTCTCGGGAGATGGCGGTGATCTTCCCCCGATGGATGGCGCGATCCGGCGCCCACCTACCGTCGGCTAGTGAGGTTTCCCCCTAACCAGGACTCTACCACCAGGAGGGCACCGCCGCAGCCGGGCTCTAAGCTCCCGACAGGTTTCCCGGAATATGTGGTAGTGTAGTGCATGTTAGTGTAAGTGTGTGAGTGTAAGGGGAGAGGGTAGGACAAGGAAGAGGAAGGTCAGATCGCGCGCGGTCCGTGGCCCTTTGTAAGGTACTGCTCCGGCATTCGCCTGGTGTTGATTGGAGAAACCACGGAAAACTACCGATGAGAGCAGCCAGCCGCTAGAATTCTCCTCCAGACAGCGACTGAATTCGACCAAGCTAAAGAGCTAGTGTCGAAGATCCTGCCACCGTCAGGACTCGAACCTAGGACCTCCCAGTCCGAGGGACGACGGATGGACGGGAACGACGGATGCCGAGGGACAACAGGGCGGCCAGACGGACGGCTTCACTGGGGACAGGGAAAGCTGAAAGGCTGGTGATGACGCCTTGCTCCGTAGGACGTGACATGCGTCACATAGATCCCGCGGTGCATATCTGTGTAAAATTCACTCCGCCCCTTTACGTCATAAATCTGGTATAGGAAGTGTTATTCCTTGTAGCGACTATCTCGTTCTTGCAATACTTGACACTTTTATAACAGACGGATCACTGATCAACACTGGAGAAATGAAAAAAAAAATGTTGGAAGGTGTGAAATAATTTTTGGCACTATAATATTAAATTAATGTTAAACACATATTAGTCCAGAAAGATGATGGTGAACCAGTTTTATTCCATTTAAATGGAAAATTTGATTGCTGATATTCTGAGTTATACAAATTGGTTTCATTGACATTTATATTATTTTATTATTATTATTATTATTATTATTATTATTATTATTATTATTATTATTATTATTATTATTATTATTATTATTATTATTATTATTATTATTATTATTGAGTGTAGTTACTTGTTTACTAATGTATGTATATTATTTAAAGTTGCGTAGTCTCCTCCGTGAGTAGAAGTAGGGGGCAGTACTGCTGAGGTTGAAAGGCCTAACAAGGTAATGAATTATGCGTTTTTGCTATTCAACTGCAAATGAGTACCTGCTCTATGTCTCAGAATGGAGGAGTGACGCAGTGAATGGGCATTACAAATTCTTGAGTGCTGTGGGAGGAGTCGTTTGCGGTTCTGTTTGAGTCGTTTTCCAAGACCATGTGAAATGCAAAGTTTTATCGTCTTGAGGGCGTCGCAGAAGATTTTGAAACCAACAGAAGAGTTGTTTAATCATCTTTGTCGTTAATGGAAATGATGATTATTGTATAAATAGATTTTGCGTGTTAGCTGACGAAGATGGTTAAAATTTCCTTACTTTAAAAAATTGTGTGTTCTCGGTGACCGAATGACGTGGAAAAATATTGCCATGAAAAGTGCAAAATATCTGAATACACAAGTCGTTAATGTGGCAAACTATTAACCTTTTCATCCCGGTTTGCTCTTGAAAGAAAGGAGTAGAAAGTATTTTTAGAATACAATTCTGGCATTTATTTATGTTTTACATTAGTACTGCAGAAGAATTAATATTATTTGTGAAAGATAGACGACAAATTAGAGATATAAATCAAACTGCAAAAGTTAAAATTATTAAATAAAATTTAAAACGATATTTTTTAAAAAAGAAATTAGTTTTTTTTGTGGAAGTTGTAGTGTCAGTGATTCGCATTTAGTCGCAGCTGTTGTAGTTGTAACCGTTGTCATTATATAAAGACTATCTGATGTGGAAAATGTCATTTTCGGGAAAAGCAATTTGACGATTGGCCATGGGGACAATATATTGTCGTATGAACTCAATTCTACACAGTTACCAAAGTCGTTTTGGAAAACCGGAAGACTTTCGCGGCCTGAAATGAGTCTGCGGTTTGCGAGCAAAGAAAGTCATGCAACCAGACGATCTGTATTTTCACAGGTATCCCAAACATGCTCATGTGATCTGTATACTTACTAAGAGTTGGATTAACGGATCTGCGATCAGAGCGACTAGTTCTGACCACAGTGTGGTACTAATCACAGGGAATAATCGATTTTTTTTTCAATGTGAAAAAAAAAGATGGGAGCGGGATGTGTTGCAATGACGCCAGAGGCTCTTCGCATCCCGATAGTTTCTCTTTGCTTTTTTTACCCATTAGGCTGGGTGGATGGTTGGGTGCACAGCCCGCGGGTACAACACTGGACCTCGAAGCGTCATTTTTTGAGCCAGTTTCACCACCCTTGCAGCTGCACTTGGCGTTTCGTATTTTCCTTCCCGGCTTCCTTGTGTACGCTCCTTGACGTTCCTTTGCGAGTCGATGCGTGACCGGCGCCCGGAGGCGTTCTCCTCTTTTATCAGGCGTTCACGCCTCGCCCGTGGTGCTGCTGTAGGTCAGGGAACCGCCCAGATCTTGTCGTAACAAAAAGGGTTTAAATGCGCTAGCCTAAGAGTAGCAATTTTGCTTTCCTCTCGTGATATGTTTGTTGCAACAGACATAAAACAATCCCATTAAGAAACATTTCTGAGGAGATTGCTTTGTTCTTTAAAACTACATTGCACCATTGATTTGAAATGCTGACGTAACGGTTGCGTAGCTGTCATGAGAAGAATCTGCGGAAAGGTTGCAAGCTGCTAATAAGCGTGTTCTGATATTTAAAATTAGTGTTAACTATCTCATTAATGGTGTTGCCAAATACGGCGCAGAGTCTTTCTGCGTCGGGCATTGCGATGAATGCTCCATGAATCAATCAATTGTCTTGTTTAGTGTGCGGATCGTATGTGCAGCAACATGTTACGTCGTGCAGTCTTCACTGGGTACAATAGTGGAACGTATGGGTTCGTTAGTCCAGAAGGCGGAGAATGTGGAAGTCGTTAGAGATACCGACACGAGCAACGCCTCTGGGAGAGGAGATGTCTTCGTAAATGAGATAGGAAAGGAAGACAAGCAGACGCACAGGTGTTCGATGCAATTCGCGTTTAAGCGAGATGAAATTCCTCGGTGGCGGCTACCAAACCGCAAACAGTCAGTCGCCTCTTCAAAGTCATTAAATGAACCCAGAGAAAAGACAGCCGATTCGGCGATTCGTGTAGTTGCTCTGTATTCTTTTCTAAGGATGATTGATTAATTACTAGTGATTCCGGGAGCGTAAACGGCATGTCATAAGTCCCGTAAGCGTAGTGAATGTTTTATGCACGGAAGGGGCGGTGATCTTTCTCCGCTGATTGACCAGATCCGGCGCCAACCTACCGTCGGCGAGCTGTGTTTTCCCCAACCAGGTATCTCCCACCAACGGGGCGCCGCCCCAGCCGGGTGAATTATTAACCTCCCGACCGGTCTCCCGGCATGTGTTGTAGTGTAGTGCATGCAAGTATAAGTGTGTGTAAGGGGGTAGGGTAGGACCAAGAATGGGAAGGAAAGGTCGCTCGTAGTTTGTGACCCGTTTGGTACGGTATTGCTCTGTTATTCACCTGGTATTGATCGGAGACACCATGGAAAACTACCGATCAGAGCAGCCGGCTGCTAGAATAATTGTCCAGACAGCGACAGAACTCGACCCATCTATCTAGCTAGTGTGGAAAATCCTGCTGCTGTCGGGACTCGAACGTAGGACTTTTCGGTCAGAGGCCCTGCAGTGAGATCAGTTGATGCCCTGAGCCACTTCTCCTGGTCTGAACTGTGAGGAAACCGAGATGCTTATATGATGCGGCCTCTCATATGCCCCATTATAGGTCTTCTCGTTCAGGTAATCCTAATTTGATTTCTGAGCAACCGTGAGCTGTTCTTTTGTATTCTGAAACCACAACCTCGTGTTTTACTGCCACCACAAGCACGGCCAGGTGTTTTGCGCAGACACTTAAAGATTTATTTACGTCTAAATTAGTTTTTGCGGGTGAGGTTAGACAGGCAAGATGGTTTACTAAACAGGTGCGGCCAAGAGTTTATATGATCTGTGCTCTTATACAAATAATAGTGAAGGTACGTGTACCTCGTATTCGCACTCACCAAATGATATGCGTTGTGAACGGGTAATTACATATGTGTAGGCATTTTATAGCTACATTCCCCAAACATTTTGCGTCCTTTTGTAGCGATATGGATCAGAATATGCGATGATTTACAAGCTATTGTTTTAGATTTGATGAAATATAATTTTAATATTAAATAAAACGGTACTTGAATTTAAGACAACTTGTTTAGAATATTTTAAAACTGGTACCAGTCCCCTTACAAATTTTCAGTAGATCAACATTTCATTCTCAAGTGTAAAGAGAAACTGAATGCCGTGATTTAAAAATTACTTCAAAGATCCATTGCAAATATTATCGAGTTTAAAATTATTTAAATATTATAAAGGGAAACCAATTCCTGATAGACCAGGAAAGAGTAAATAATTTAGATATAAAAGGACTTTTATTTGAATTTCAGGTGAGAACTCAGGTTCACGAGAAGGGAGGGAACATATGATGACGAAAGAGGACCAAAAATTTGCATATCTTTGATTTTCACATTATTCCTTACTTGTTCACAGACTTACTGGATTAATCAAAGAAAATAACATTATATTTCTTGTTCTGTTTGGAAAGACGTCTAATAAACCGCCTCATTCTAAAAAAAAAGGAAAATAAGGAAATACGGGGAAATAGCTCGACCGCATTGAATATTGGAGTAGTTTTCACCTAATTCAGGTTCCAAATGAGAGCCTCTGAAGGAAGAAATGCGTTAACTAATCCCATTTACGACACATTTGTTAATAAATGAAAACTATTATTACTAAGAGGAGGAAAATTGCATAGAGTTTCGAACAGGATTACGTATCAGAATGGGAAAATTCCCGCGAGTTCCTAGTTTACGTGACGAAATCCCAGCGAACTTATTAACTGACGTTATTTCTCGTTCTAGTGGGCGCCACACGTAATGAAGTGGTTAAGTTTGAGCACTTTTTGCGCCCAGGAGCTACGTTGAACCCTCCCAGGGCAACCTCTCAGCACGACCGGGACATTACAGTTTAGGGAATCTCTCTTACGGTAGTTAATGATAGAGTTCACTGTAAGTGATAGTTACAGTAATTAGAGCGACCGCAGCGATTCTGGCGGAAACTCCAACGGCCAACGTATCATCATGGGTATTGGAGAGCACCTAAGGGTGGTTTCAAACGCGATAGTGAGGGTCGGGGGTGATTTGTTAGATGGGAATATAAAGATACAACTACGTAAAACGTTATTTACTTGAAAGTCAGTGAAATGAAAAAGATAGATGATACTTTAGATTTTATAAATAATATTTTCATGTAAATAATTAATAAATTAGAATTTTGTGAACGTATCCATTTCGTTTGATACAACACTATTTTGTAACAATTTTTGAGAAATTAATTATCTCTCTCAGACAAAATGCAGTTCTCTAATACGTAGATATACGTTATTTCTAGGTATAACTGGATTTCCTAATATAAATGATACGAAATTATGAAATGATGCGATATGATGAGAATAAAATGATACGAAAAGTAAAAGATTTGAAAACGAATGAACAATTATTTAAGGTTCGAGCATCGGAAATTACGAAGACAAAGAATTAAATGGTGAAACAATTGGAGGTCGAAATCCGATCGAATACAGATGAGCTTGTCAATGCAATACGCTAAGAAATTATATTAATTACAATTATAGAATCATTGGATTTTTCTTGGCTAATCCACATAGTAGGCTTGTTGCTCTCGCACAACATTTATTCCAAACAGCTGTCCATTCTGGCGCATTCTGCTTGAAAAATATCACGTGGATAAACCGAAACTTTGGGCAACTCGGCTGACACATTGCCCGGTGAGCCGCGAGCAAATACTAGTCGCTTTCGGCTCATTCTGGCTTACCATTGCACGTTCGCGAATCTTCGTGTTAAAATACAGGAATTTCAACGTTTCGTGCTGAGCCGGGCTCAGATTTCCAGTAAGAAAACGAGCAAAAAGCGCGACAAGTTCCTGACTCCACCACGAAAGCCTACGGGTTTGATCTTCGCCCAAAGTCATGTGGAATTTGAGGAGGTCAAAATGAGCTCTAGACGTGTTTTCTCGGGGTTCCTTTGTTTCATCTGTCTCTCGTTACATCATTGCTTCATCATTCACTTCATTGCTCTCCAAAAGAGAAGCACGTCCATATCTCAAGAATAAGTAAAATACTCTTATAACATTGCAATAAATTAATATTATTAGAAAAAATAGTCTTCACAAATATTGTAATAACATAGTATAGAGTTGTATATGCAGTTACAACAGTTCTTTACGAATGAAGAATATAAAAATTGCTTTTCCATAACGCAAGCAAATATTTAATGGCCAGCATCTACCTTGGGACTTACTGTTATATGACGTCAGCTGTGTAGACGCACTGAGTATCCGAATTCAGAGGGTTCGCGAATTATAGGTATAAGCGGAATAATGTAATCAAATATTTGTACTTTTCAATCAAAATCGAAACTATTTAATTGTTTTTGACGTGTTGTTATCGTGTTCATCTCTTAGGACCAGATGCTGCATTTTTGTTTAAATTCTTTGCACTCATTGAAAATTAGTAATATAGATGTTTTTTGTAGTTTTCCTGAGTTCCTAGGCATCTAATGAAACCATGGACTCTTCTCTCATGACTAGTGGTTGCTAGTGTCTTCAATTAAAAAAATCAGAGGATTTCCTAATTTTCTTTGAATTTCTGTGCGCATTAGAAATTAGTTACAACGATGTTTTGTATTTTTCTCGATTTCCTAATGAAACTATAGGTATCTCTCGCACTGTCGGAGGCTGCATAGTTTCCCTTAAACTTCTGCGCGCATTAGAAACTAGTAATGTAGATAAATAAAATATTAATATTGTTATGTAGTTTTATAAGATCTCATTAAAAACGAGCTTTTGTAACATGTGACGCATTCCAATCAAATAATGTAAAGGAGCAACCCGCAGCTGAGCGTCGGTCCGAAGAGTCGCGGGTTCGAGTCCCGCCTTGGGCATAGTTTCTTGTCTCTCATGTATGTGTTGTCATGGATAGCCTCGCGTCCTGCTAACCCTAGACCACAGGAACTGCAAGTGTGATGGTGTCTAGCGTATGATTAAATACGCGTCTCATCGGGATACAAAGCGTAACGGGCCGTCCGCTAGATAAAAGCCCTAGAAAAGAAAAGAAAAAAGTAAATAAATTGAGACCTCTCTGTGCCTGCGCTTCCTTTGCAAGCAGGTCGCGCGCACTTTCACGCCGGCCCGGCGCGGTGATCGCCTTCTCCACCCCGCGGGGGAATTACCCGCCGGCCGCCTCCACGCCATGCCACGCCACTGCACACCGGACTTTTCCTTTCTCGGGGTTTTTGCGCGGAGAAGAGCTGCAGCGAGAGGCTCTAGGGTTCGAGTCCCGCGCGGGCAATTGCGTTGGCGACGCTCTCCTTCCGCTTCCGAAGAGGCGCTCTCGTTGGGGGCTGCTGTTGGGAGAAATCGATCGCGACTTCTTTGTAGCTGCTGAGAAGAAACTTGCGTGAAAATCACTGAACTGCTCATTGCTCCGTCCGAATAGCGGTTTTAATGGAGAGAAACAGTGGTGAATGCACTATGGATGATCGGTTAAACAACAGTTAGAGTTGTAGACAAAACGCGCAACGGACACTTGTTGAAAAATGTTGATTTTCTGGTAACGAGAAATGTTACTAACGAACTAGGAGAACGAAATACATGAAGAAGCTGCACAATTTGTAATATTTGTGCTAAAACTATATTTTACTTCAATTTATGAGACGAGTTTTTTTACAAATTCACAATTAATGCCTTTCGAATAAATTCTGAAGAAAAAAGGTATGTATGCAACAAATGTTGCGCAAATTGTCCAACAAACGAACAAAATCATGACTTGAAAATATAAGATAAAGATGGGATGTACTCATATGTACAGGTCGTAATTCAGAAGATGTGAGCAGTTGTTTATTTCCTAAAACGTGCAATATGATTCATAATTAACGTTATCTGACAGGAAATCTGATATGACATGAATTTGTTTCTTTGAGTTTACTTGTCATCAGTTATTTCTTTTGAACACTTGTTTGATGATCTCACTGTGTAAAATTAATCTCGAATGCAATAAACGATATTAATCAAACAGTGTATTATACAAACTGTCCACAAATCACACTCTAATAACTCGTGTACGCAACATTCCTTTAAGCCTATAATTTAAGTATGACTTTTCGTAATCAAGAATAAATTTTCGTATATTTCAAATAAGACTCATGTGAAGCGATTGATAGAGATACATCTGGTAGTGGTTTTGCTTACTTTTAATAAAGCAACCTAACACATATAATTAAAGATAAGAGAAAAATTGAGCTTACTAATCTAATACATCTATTATATATAATGAACGATACCGTTGAAAACATGACTTTAGTAAATGCGTCTTAACTTCACATGTATTAGTAATTCGTTTAAATGAACAGTTGATGTAGAAGCGGTGAGATGATTTTCTTTAGGATATTACTTCATCGTTCGAAGCGCATTTACTCTGCAATAGACTTCCGTTAACGCGCAAATTGCATGTATGTTTTGTTCAGTTGATCGGTAAACTTCAAGTACGCGAAACATTTAATGAAGTTCAGGGTTTAAGATTTGATTTATTGGAAGTATGATTTTCTCAAGTTTAAAAGATTTCAGAATTTGCGAAAATAAAAGGTCAACATTGATGTTTTTATATTCGTGCATTGACATTTTAGATCACCAATTTCTTATATTTCTTAATTTGTGGAAAATCCATACTTAACTGTGCTAAAATGGTGTTCTCTTCTAAAAATTAACGGATATTTGCTTACTGATTAAAAGGAAATAATACATTGTAGAAACTTTTCCCTATTAAATTATGTCTTCTATAAACTTTATAATATTTTTACTCCACGAGTGTTTTGGTTAGGTCATCATTTTAGTTTCTTGTTGTGTGTTTTCCTTTTCACTATATTTTACTGTGAATTACGCCAAGATTGTCGTATTGTTTTCACACCGAGCTTGATGTGACGAAAACTAAAGAATATGTTGCCAATCTTTTAATAAGCACAGATGTATGTTGAAATGTGTTACACGAGTAATAACGGTTTAGGAAGATAAAGATAATAGAGAACTGTAGGAGATAAAGTGAAAGATGAGCATGAAGACAGAAATAGAGTGAGACGGGTTAGTAGTGTTAATCCCATTAACCCAGAGTTGCACGAACGTTGATATCTAAAACAAGATTGCAGAATTTCAGGCTTGAAAGAAATTGTCGAAAAGGGAAATATACTTAACGTCTGAAATTGATATATTAGAAATATTTTTTAAAAATGTATTTAAAAAGCTGTGTTCTTATTGTTTATTTAGAGGATGGTATTGCCGTGTCTTTTGATATTATTCATCTCTTGGCCAGTAATGTCCGTGTGGATTTTGAAAACACAACTTTTTAACCCCATCTTTTATTGTTGAAAAGGTGTTTTGGAGCATTACATTTCATTCTCTTAGAGATGTGACGATGATGAATTTTGGTCCCATACCTACACCAAAAATTGTATATCACAACATAAATAGTCTTAATCTTTGAGTCGAAACGCTGTGAAGTATGGATTAGAAATGCCATTAAATCTTCAAAAATTTATCCTGTTATCAAAAAGAATTTATAACACACACACACACCATTTATTTTCTTGGAGATTGTTTTTAATGGTGGAACATTCATTTTACTTGTACTTAATTTTTATTCCATGTATCTTGTGTGTTTTTAATCTCTAAATACTTATGTAAATATATCTCTAAAAATCTCTCTCTATAAATGTGTTGTTCCAACATATTGCTAATGCAAAAAATAAACTTAGAAACATTATTGTGTAATAACTACATTAATATAATATCTTATTAACTCTGTCGTTAAAACGTAACTTAATAGTACACGTGGAATGCAAAACACATCGAAACGTTTCACCTCTTCATCACTCAACGGCTCTGAGATGAAACAATGCACATGGCGAGCCTATCTGCCGCAGAGCGATCTCGAGGGGGGAAACAGCGCCGTGTGAACCGTTCTTTTCTCGCGACACAGCTCTCGATTCACGTTCTCTCTCGATTCTCGATTCGCGTTCGCATTCGCCGACAGCAACATAAATGTAGCTTCACTATGCGCACGTTTTGTTGAACTTTCCTTTTGTTTGTAGCGGTAGTAGAGCTTAGGGTGAGTTTCTATTTTGTTAACATACAGAAAATCAAATCGTTTGCCTTTACCGTTAAAAATAAGTTTTCTAAATTTGGCAACGAAAATATCTAGTTTTTGAAATGTTAATCCTCGTTTTTTAAAATTTATTATTATTATTATTATTATTATTATTATTATTATTATTATTATTATTATTATTATTATTATTATTGTTATTATTATTATTTTTCATCTTTCAACTTTAATAGTTAAATTGTTGGAAAGGGACTCTGAAACTCAAGAATGCGTGCGCAGATGATTTTCTCCCCCATACGCCACATACAGTTTTTGACCGTTTTTTGACTAAATAAATAAAAAAAAAAACGTCGCGACGCGACGCGGCCCGTCACGCCGGCGGCGCGCGGCGCGACGCGGCGGCGTCTCGAGCAAGTGGCCTTCTGGGGCGTCGGCGTCGCTGTCGCCGATCCCTTTCCCTCGTGCAAGATTCCCTCGCAGCGATTCGGACGCCGCGACGCCCGCCGTCGCGCTTCCGTGGCGACGACGACGAAGACGTCGCTTCGGACGCACGGTTGGAAAGACTCACAAGCGGCCGAAAGTAGTTTTTCCTCGGTTTGTAAGAGTACAACACTGCCGAAATTAATTTTCTTTTTTAAGCTCAAAACAGTCAAAATTAATTCTTTCTCGGTTTAAGACTGAAAAATGGCCGAAGTTAATTTTATCGTAATTAAGAATATTTCATGAAATTTCTGTAATTAAGACACATGCAAGAAAAATGACTAGTGTTTCAGGTTCCATCAGCTTTTTTTTGTTATTTTTTCATTATTGTGAAAAAGTCTCGTAAACATTAAAAAGGCTAATTAACAAATATTAAAAAAACTTGGTTTAACTGCGCCGGTTTTTATTGAAGGATGATGGTTTTGTGTCCTCCTTCATTCACACCATTGTGCGCGTTGTTACTTAGCGCAATTTTTAATACTCATTTTTCAGTTATGTTTAGTGAGTCAAAGGTATGTTTGCTATCGTTTGTAATTATTACTTTCTACCTACAGTTCGTATTAAAATATTTTTGTGTTATGTATGAAAAATGTTGAAAATAAATGGTATACGTCAAGCTTACTACTGCATCATTACATGAAGAAAGTTTCTGGTTTTGTAAAAAAACACATTCAACTTGCTCTAGTATTACAAGAGACGGCAGAATCCGTTCGTGAAGGTTTCACCATCTAGTTCCAAGAAAGTATTATTTCTGCGGCATTCATCTTGGATTGAAAGGAGGAAAACACGAAACGCCCGCTCAAGTTTGCCGTACTGCCATACTGAATTACCATCCAGGCGCAGAGATAGTCAACTCGACATTGACCCAGATAGTTAGTGTGTGTCAAAAATGTTCCATTGTCGACCCGAAATAATGCTCCCGCTCTTCGTACTTACAGTTGCTGATTTTTTTTAAAAGAATGAATTGATTGATTGTTTTTTTTTCTGGGCGCGTCAACTGCCTTGGTCATTAGTCCCGTTAATATTGTGGATATTTTGAAACTGGGAGATGACGGTGCTTCTCTCCTGCAAGATGGTGAGATCTGGCGTCGATCTACACGTTGGCTTATAGAGCATTTCCCCTTCCAAGTATCTCCCCCAGTGGGGCGCCACCGCCCCAGTTGCGTCAAACCCTAAGCTCTCGGGCGATTTATTGGGGTACTGCTCCGGTATTCGCCTGACATTGAGCAAAGGAACCTCGGAAAACGTCCAACAGGAGCGTCCAACAGGTCGTTAGAATTCTCCTCCAGACAAAAAACCGCCACCATCGGAATTCGAACTCTAGGTCTTCTTGGTGGGAGTCGCTAAAGAAGCAGCGACAATTTTGGCTCTGGGCTAAATCAAGCCTTTTTTAAACTTTCTTCTTACACAGTAGAGAGAAAGTTATGTAATGCTGTGAGAAAAAACGGCGAATTTTCGGCAGAAAAACTGGTATTACGGGGCCCTGGTAGCGAAAACTCGGATAAAACCAGTTGCTAAATAAAGAAAATATCTCTTAAAAGTATTGTAGCCAGAATTCATTTTTTGTGAGTCCTTCTTACTGAAAAATCGAATGACACAAAAGGCTTTCTGTCCGTCTGTCCATCTATCCGTCTATGAACAACGCTGGCGTCTTAATCGTTCAGCCGATTTTTTCTAAAATTGATATTCCCCAATCGATCAGGGTGGTGTCGCGACCCCTTGAATTTGAAACCGATATTTTAATTTTGGGGGATACTTTTCATGACGCTCCTGGGACATTTTCCAAATTTTCAAAAAATATAGCTCCATCGTTCTTGATTAAATGTTATTGTTAAATAGTGTTATGGACGTTTAAGAGAACGGTACAGGTGTTATGCTGGTTAAAAACCCTGATTTTTTCGAAAATTGCAAAAGTTAAAATTTTTTTCTGAATCTTCCTACAACTAACATATTAAAGATAGAAATTTTCCCCCTTAATTGAAGCTGTTAAAGATAGATTAAAGATAGATTTGGAAATAAGGTCATGTAGAATTTTTCGAAAATTTGAGTGCTGGAACTTTGCGTGAAAATACGGGGTAGAAAGTACTTGCTGCTTTAACGCCACTAGTTTTATTGGAGTAAGATGGTTTTGTCTACTTCTATTCACACCGTGGCGCGTTGTCCTTGCGAGAGACGAGCCGCCGTGGCGCCGCGGGCGCGGAGCCGTCGGGGAAGATCGGGGGAGGAGAGGCGCTCCGAATTTCTCTGGCGGCGCTGACACAGAAAGGCGCGCAGGCGCTCAGGCGCCCAATTAGGCGGACATCGCGCCGGCGCCAGACGGCTCTGCGCACTGCGCACTGCCCGCTTTGGAGCAGCAGCGCGCGCTCAGGGCTGTGCACACGGTGGAGGACCAGCGCTTCATTGGGTGTACCTCAAGGATACGAAATAATCTCCGTCTTGAGGTTGAGAAATTGAAATTAGTGTGCTTATTTAACTTTCATATCCGCCGTTTTGGATGGAGATACTATTCTCCAGAAGGAATCGTTTATTGAATTTAGGTGTAGTTTTTTTCTTTATTTTTAATAGCAAAATTAAAAAAAAAATATTGAAGGCTTGTTTGAATCTGTCAAATGAATAATAGTAGTAATCGAATGAATAATGTAAATAATAGTAGTATTTCAACTGTGTGGTCAAAAATAAAGTAAACCTACGGTCCGTGGAATTATTTTCTCTAATGTACTGACGTACTTATTTTGTCCACACAGTTTACATACGAGACTACCGGGAGAAATACATGCATATTAAATTGTATACTGTAGTAAGAATTTTCGCTGAAAAAATTGCCTCTGAATGGGATACACACAATGAGTATGGTATGATAAGTACACCGATCATCCAGTCATATTCAGAATAAATGGATTTTTCTGTTACATACACGTTTCGCGAAGTTATTAAGGGAGACGATTTAATTTGTGCCAAATGAGAAGATGAACTTTTAGAAATATCTTTAATTTTGAAATACTATGTTTAATGGACAAGAATTTCATTATGTATCACTTTGAACACTTTTACATTGCTAAGGGCCTTAAAATGAAATTGTTCTTTCAAAATTCCCAGTTAGAGTAGGTAATGATTTCACCATTACAAGCTTTGCACATTCCCTTCCGGGAGCTGAGTTATCAAAATTGCGTTTGGAAATAACTCGGTGTTGCAACTCTTTCCGGCGTTTTCTGTGTCTTTTCTTTTCACATTGCCAACAAGGAAGTGACTTGAAGATCTCTCTACTTCTTGATATTCCTTTTGTAATTTTTGTTCCTTTCTCCTACTACTCATCTTTTTCATATTTCTGTTTTTACATACTTCATGTTGCGACAACTCGATGCAGTTCCTTGATGTAGTAGTTATTTCAAACAAAATAAGTTTTATTCATGTAATTCATAATGCAAAAATAAATAATCTTATTTTTGATTTCTCATTCGCACCTTAAAATAATTCGGTGAATATAATTCGACCTCAATAAATAATTTTTGGATCTACCTATGAACTATAGTTCTTGAAGAAGTTCACAATGGTGAATCTAATGATGACGAGTGAACAGTTGATTACCTTTCAAAACTGAAGTATCCTTAGTGCCATTCATCTCGCGAAGATATCTTGCCACGGCATTTACCAAGCAAACGCTAACATTCTCCCATTGTGAGATGAGCCTTAATTACCTCTGGGAGGTACTAATGAGAAGTCAGATTCTGTCACTTTGACAGCGAAACCATCAAACGCCTCAGGCTGTCGGTCAATTAAAGTACATAGATATACCGCAATAAAAAGCGACTTTTATATGCCTGGGAGCGTCTCGCACCACCTCCCTCGTGCGGTGAGGCTGCCTGCGTCCGGCCTTTTTAATCGGCTCCATTCATCTTCGCGGTGCGTTATTAATCCGCTGCTCCACGCGCCGCCCGCTCCGCCGCGTCCTTCGCTGCGCCGGGAGTAGCGATGGCGAAATTTACCAAACATCGATACATCATGTTTCGATACATCGATGTTTCGATCCATCGATGTTTCGATACATCGATGTTTTTATGCATCGATGTTTCGATACATCGTTAAAGTTTTTCGATGCCGATGAAAACATCGACGAAAAAACATCGATGTTTGAAACATTGATGTTTTAATTATGGACTAATAAAATGCTATTTTCCTATCCATTTTTAATTACAGGACGTAAAAGGGATATATTTTACTGTTTGGTTACCAGCATGTTGATAGTATGTTAACAAAAATTATAATAAAATGTAAAGAATAAAATTAACAATAATTTTTTATCAAAGTAAAAATATCTAAAATTCCTTCAGATTGTACATGCGAAGTGTGCAGCGTGATAAAGAGGAAGACAAAAACAAAGATATTTTTGGTTAAAATTAAAAATTAAAAAATATGAATGTTTTTGCAACTTAATATCGTTGTGAAGAAAACATTGGAAGCAAAACATCGATTTTATGTCGATGTTTTTGATGGAAAACATCCATGTTTTAAAAACATCGATGTTTTTTGCCATCTCTAGTCGGGAGTCTGCGAGGGCCCCATTTGCTCTGCCGCCTCCGCCCCGTAGTGCTTGCGTTTTGTGGATTGATTGATTGATTAATGAGTGATTTCGGGAGCTTCAACTGGTCGGGTCCCGTACGTATTGTGCATGCTATTGTCACAGTTTTGTTTTCCTCACCTGATGATGAGATCCAGCGTTGACCTACTCGTCGACATTTGGAGTTTCTTATCCAGATATTTCCCTCCTCCGGGGCAAAGCTCTAAGCTCCTGATGGGCCTCCTGATGTGTGGGGTAGTGTAGTGCATGTAAGTTTAATGTGTGTGTGTGTGTGTGTGGGTAAGGGGTTAGGATCGGTCAAGGAAAGAGGAAGGAGAGATCGCGCGCGGTCCATGGCTCGTTTGTTACGGCTCTGCTCCGACATTCGCCTGGTGTTAATGGGAGAAACCGATCTCTGCAAGAAGCCGCTAGAATTATCCTCCAGACAGCGGCATAATTCGACCTAGCCATGTAGCTAGAGTCGAAGTTTCTACCACTGTCGGAACTCAAACTTTAGGACCTCCCAGTCAGAGGCACTGCAGTGACAGTGTTTTGTGGGGGTAAATGAAGCTAGAGGGAGCCGCGATGGCTCCGTGGTAGGGCCCTGGTGTCGTGACCTGGACGAACCATGTTTGAACCCCGACATAGGTTGAAATTTGTATCTGTTAATCTCCATTTAGGGGGCTCTGAGGTCGACTCAGCCTCGTTTTCACGTGAGTACCAGGATCTTTCCTGGGGATAAAGGCGGCTGGAGCCTGTGCTCGCCACACAACTTCCTCCTTGTTCCGACGGCGATGAATAGAAGGAGCCCTAACTTCACCTTTCCTGTGGACCACATCGGCCTGTGTGCAATTGCACAGAGATACCTTTATGAAACTAGATGTATCGACGTGTGCTTGTTAAAATGTGCGAAAGCGGCAATTGATTTTAATGTCTTGTTTTAAAAATTTGACAATGATATACGAGGAAGTGAAAACTATACATTAAAACAGTTTTATTAATTCATATTAAAACATTTATTGATACTTTGTTAGCTTTGAAAAACGCTTATGAAACCGACGATTTTATAAATTGATCTTAATGATCTCTTGATATGAATTACAAGAATTTTGTAAAGCAGTGAAAGCAAAAACAGGTGATTAAATAAAACACCCAATGACTTTGTAAGTTAAACATCGGGTGTGTAACATTATTAAAAAATGAAACTTAACTATTTTCTGGTATTTTGCAGGACCTATTGCTAACACTGCATTTTCGTCAGAACATACCAGACTGCCTGCTGTCGTGAATCATTCAAGGACGCATCTCGTAAACGCTCAGAAAATACCACAGCTATTACCCTGCTTATAAAAGAATCATGCATTATAACCATTTTGAAACTTTTAAATAACCCGCCATAAATATGGTAGGCGGCGACTGCTGTGCTCTAGAATTACGGGGTATGTGTGTTCCACGTTAGACATCAATGTTTTCACCTTATTATTGTGAAAGATAATAGCTGAATGTCACTAACTTGAAGAAGAGCTCCGATCTAGCTTTGGCCGAGGACTAGAGACGCCCACTAAATTTTCTGACGTTTTCGGCGGTACATTCAAAGAAAGTGAGCGGTGGAGGCTGAGCGGAGGAGGGTGAAAACTCTAAGCTCCTAGATTCGTCGGGTTGATACTAAGTTAATTTCATACTCGTTGTGGTAATGATCCCCCACTCAAAAAAGTTTTACTCACTTGCCCGACACCGAAGAAATAATTTTTACTTGAACCCAAAGTTGGTAACCCGTATTGGTAGTAATACCCATATTCGTAGGTCAAAAGACCTAGAAATGTTGGGAGTTATCCAGAAAGTATTTGGAAAGAAGCCAATTTCAAATTTTTTAAAAGTGGAATAAAAAATGTATGGGTACATTTATAAAGTGGGTACAATTTTGTATGTGATGATATATAATAATTTTGAATAAATTGAGTAAAATTACAAACAAATTGTTGACTTGGGAGGGGGGAAGTGGGTCATGCCCAAATCTCCTCCTGGACACGCCATTGCAGGGAGCTGGGGTGACCTATTGGATCGCGCGTTCAGGTTAATCCTGAAGCGAGTCTAACACGTGCGCTCTGATAAGAATGTTGCAGCCACCAAACTCCCTGATGCAATGGACGGTGCATGGCAGAACCTCGCTCATTATAACATTTCTCTTATAATCATTCCTGCATTGCTCAGGATCGCAATCTGTCTGTGCTCGGTCACGACAGAAATACGGCACTACAAGAAATAAAGAAGGAATATGAAAGTTTCGCCCTTTGGGCTGCGCTGATTGTGCACTGCACGCCTGCAGCCTTCGCCGCGGGGTCGTCCCGGGCTAATGGGTTCCTACACGCCGTCGGCCGCTGCGAAGTCTGGCTAATGCGCCTCATACGAGGCCACGGGAGCGCATTAGGGCTCCGGGTCGCCCCTGGTCTCGGATTTCGCGAGATCTCGCGATGGGTTCGAAAGGTGAGGATGGGTAATGTTTGTGGATTGTACTCGAGTCGGGTACAGCCGAAACGTTCAGTGTGATCATGATAAATCAGTGAAAATTACTGTAATTTCGGTTCGGTACATTTTGGGGAACATGTTTTTATTTGGAAGGGATGGTCCGAAGTGGCGGTTTCACGTTTATTGGGTAAGGAAAATGAATGTGTAATGGAAAAAAGTACGAAGTGAAATTCAGCTTTTGAGGACACAAGCCTATTTTCTGCATCACTGAGTTAATTGGTCTATTAGGTCATAATCATTATTGAAAGTTGCGGCAAGAATTAAGAATTTCAGTACATTTTTTTCTGTGTTACAAGAAACCTGACGTTTTGTGCCGAAATCAATTTGAGGTCTTTTGTCGTGATGCGAGTGTTTTCATCCACAACACTACTTCGTAGTCTTTAATTACAGTGATTTACAGCTTCGGAACCCACATAAAACCGCTTTTTGTTGTTTTCAGCTCTTGATAGGCGGTGTTGTTGTTAGTGAGCCATCAATTTATGGCCCCACTTCCGCATTCCAAATATTGCTTTCGTGCTAGAGACCAGTACACATTTACGACAACCACACATCGGGACGTTAAGCTGCGTTTAGTATATGTGTCGACGAACCTCAAGTTTCCCGCAAAAGATCCCCTCCCAGAGAGCAAACTAGTAAATATACCGTAGCCTGAAGCCACTTTTCGGCAACTTCCCCCGAGTACACACCCTGAACCACGGAATCTCCCAGGCGTTGGTGGGCGGCGCCTTCCTCCGAAAAACCGCCGTCCCCAGCAGGTCGTTGTTGTGTGTCAGAACGCAGCGCCGGCGGGCGGGCAGGGTCGGGCAATTTGGCGGCGGCGGCGACGGCGACTGCTTCTGCGGCGCGTAAGGGGCTGATTACAAGCCATTAGACGCGCGCTCGGGCGCAGGCGCGGACGCGGACGCGAACGCGGACGCGCGCCCGTGGGCCCGTAACCTGCGTGCGCCGTTACACGCATGCGCCCCGACGCGTGGGGCCCCGGCGCGCAGGTGCGTCCCCACTCGCCCGTCCGCCCGGACTCCAAGGACGCGCTGGGCGTGAGTTTGGAATCGTGGGGACAATATCGGCTGTCGGAATGGAGATGCTGCGATTTAGGTTTTCGAGCGCGTCCTCTACTGAGGTCATTAGTCACCATTTTTAAAAAATCATTAAAAATACAGACTGTACAACGTTCAGCCTTGAGGTTCTTCAGTTGTTTGACCGAGTTACGTCGGGGGACACCTCGACTGTCGGAATGGAGATGCTGCGATTTAGGTTTTCGAGCACGTCCTCCACTAAGGTCATTAGTCACCGTTAAAAAAAAAATTACACTGACAAACGTTCAGCCATGAGATTCTTCAGTTGTTTGACCGAGCCACGTCGTGGGGGACACCTCGACCGCCGGAATGGAGATGCTTCGATTTATGTTTTCGGGTGCGTTCACTACTAAGGTCGTTAGTCACTTTTTAAAAAAAATATTTTACATTGACAGACAGTACAACGTTCAGTTGTTTGTCTTCAGTTATTTGACCGAGCAACTTTGTATCAGCAATGCATGAAGGGGGTAACTTCTTATCACCTTCCTGATAGTGAATTAATTAGGTTATACTTTCAATGAAGGTTATTGTGAGGGAATTTTGTCAGAGAGCGATGTCAGAGTTTAGAAAGGAATTACGATGGGACAGGTAAATGCAAGAAATTTTCTTACCTTATCTAATGTCGGAGAGGTATTGAAGGAAAATGTGAAATATGAGTCTATTTCTTGGGGGAGAGAGTGGGGGTTGATCTCTTCCTATTTCGTAAGTGACGGCTCCTTGTACATGATTTAAATTATTGAAGAAATTATGTGCTGGTTTCGCAAAAAAGGAGGTAATCGGTTCTATTACAAGATCGTTGTGGAGTGTCTTATTGCTGACAAACCAGGGGGTATTTACTGTTATTCTTAAGATTTTGTTTTGAACTAATATAATGTGGTTGGGGCATCTGAAATCCATACGGGGCATGCGTAAGTTAATGTCGGACGAAGAATAGATTTGTAAATGGTTAAAGAGAAAAAAATGTTTAATGAAGAGTAGTGGTTGAGAATCGGATGTAAAATAGTGAACCTTCCATTGGCTTCAATTACTTTGGACAAGATGTGACTGTGCCAATTTAATCTTGTGTCCATGAGAATGCCGAGATTACGAAGTGACAAATTTAGGGGAGGCCAAGAAAGGATAGAAGGATTGGGGCGAATTAGTCACGGTATTGCATGTTTTGTATTGCGGGAGGAAGCGGTGATGTTACCCCGCTGGATGGCGAGATCTAGCGCCGAACTATACGCAGCTTGTGAGATTTTCCCCAACCAGGTATCAACCACCAGCGGGGCTCCGCCTCCTGCCGAGAAAAGCTCTAAGCTTCTGACTGGTCTCTCGACGTGTGTGGTGGTGAAGTGAATGAAAGGGTAAGATTATGTAAGAAGGGGTAAGAAAAAGGAAGGAAAGATAGTATGCGGTACGTGGTATTTTTTAGGCTATTGCTCCGGTATACGCTTGGTGCAGATCGGAGACACTACATAAAACTACCGATCAGAGCAACCGGCTGTTAGAATTCTCCTCCAGTCAGCGGCTGAACTCGACCTAGTTATCTAGCCAGACGAATATCCTGCTGCTGTCGGGACTCGAATCCTAGGACTTCTCGGTCAGAAGCACTGCAGTGACATCAGATGAGGCCCACTTAATTCGGTAAATGCTTTGAGAAATGGAGGCTAATGAACATTATAAGAACGCGGACCGTATATTTCGAATACAGTAGGCCGGAATAGCGGCGTCTGTGTATAATAGTTTCATTTCACGAGTCCTCCAGTTAAAATGTTAATTTTTTGTTTAGTAGTACATTGATACTGAGTAATGTTCGACGGAAAAATAAATATATCTTTATTCCGGTATGAAATATGCGTAAATAATGAGGAATGAAAGCAATCTTTCAAGAAATTCTCCCTTTCAACCGCAAGGACGCACTGTGCGAGAGTTGAAACTCTTGGAAAAAACTTAGCCGGTTTGGAGCAATGTCATAATGGAGGTGCTTGAGGAAAGGAGGGTGTGGCTAGTGACCCCTGGAGGCACGCAACATCGGTTTCAGAAAAAAGAATCGGTAACGGTGATGGTAGAGTTTAGTAGTATCTCCCATTGCATTTGGGTTCAAGTGTTAAAATGCTAATTTTTTAGGTTATTAATACATTGATGTTATGTAAGGTCTGTGGGGAAAACCAATGTATCTTATTCCGTTATGAAATTCGAAATTAAAAAAATGATTCAAGTGATTACAAATTTCGAAACGCATCGTTCTCTTGGAGTGATAGATTTTAACTCTCGACCTACGTTTTAATAGCTATTTGTTGTGGTTTTCAGTTATGACATAGCATCGGCGCTTCTTCGAGCCGTCGTCCTTCCTTGCCACAAGGATGCGCTACGTGGGAATTTGGACACATAGGGAAAACCTCAGTCGTTTTGAAAAGAACCGACATAACACGGATGTTATTTGAGAAAAGAAGGGCGTATCTAAAATTCCTTAAAAGGTTTTAAAAAAAAAGGCGATTTAAAAGAATAATAGTGTACAGAAGTACCGCTCCATGCGGCTCTCCCTGATGGCTGGTTAGGAGGAAGTATACGTTGTAGTAGACGAGTAATAAATGTAATTTTGTAATATTTGTGAAAAAGGTCATGGAATGATGTATTTTATCAGAGATAATCAACACAATCTCTCAAGAATTATAAACTTTCGAATTGTATCACTATCATGGACTATTTCATGTTTCATTAGACACATCGTATAGAATATTGTGTGTTTTTTGTGCGACAGCAGAGCCTGCATTCTTATTGACTCTGCTGACACTTTATCAGAATTCACTGATTTACTTCTTTTCCTTTAAAATAAAATTGTGTGAAGTTTGTAATGATAAAGTTTTCATGTAAGTCGGGTAACCTTTATCTATATCAGATTTTGTGGAAGAATATGTGTAACGTACGTTCGTGAGGAATTTTAGATTATTTTTTTCACAGTATTAAAAACGTGCTTAACATTGTATGTTGTTGATATGATTATACATGCCAATGTTTTCATCTTTTATATATTAAATTGACCAAAGGATGCTATAGATAGGACAAATTTACTTTCAAGAGTTCGGGTTTTTAAAAATGTTGACTTATTGAGGTATCTACAAAAATAACTGACAAGCAGACTGTAGGACTTTCAGTGCCATTAAGTAAATTCGTGCGAGGAGAACCATTTGGCAGAGTTCTTAAGCTTCTGACCCGTTAATGTGTCCTATTAATTAGTGAATATTGTCATTCCGGTCGGAAGCTGTACTTCGAAATGCAAGATCGGAAGAAAGTAAGTTTTAGAATAAAACATTTTAGATCTATGGAAAAGATATGATTTTATTTTGGAGAGTAAGTTATACTATAAGAATTGAATGTATCTTAACAATGAAATTTTCTCGAAAGGTATTGTAGCAAATACAAAAATGTAATGACATAAAAATTACTAGTATTTTATACATCATCATTGCACATTCAGCTAATAGCAATGCAATTAATTATCATGACCACGAAAGTAACTGAGACTTCCGAAAAAAAACACCGCATGTAAGACAAATTTTCGAGATCGCCGTAACACATACCACTGTATTGGTACCAAGTAGGAGTAATACGAGTATAGTGTAGAAGAATAAGGTTCAAATTTTGCTCTATATAAACTCAAAAACGATGCCCCTTTCCCCCATTAGAACAAAGGACATTAGAACCATGCATTTAAAATATAAAAATAATTCAACAAAATTTGAGCCAAGTTAAATGATCAAATAAACTTTTTCTAACACTACTACATTTGAACTATGAATACTATTCTAAATGGCCTATTTATCAGCAAATTTGAATTCTCTTTAATAACTACTGCATTTCCTGAAACGCTAATTTCACACCAGAGTCTTAAGTGGGATGAATTCACATGGTAACGTTTGGTCAATAAAAACCACTTGTGTGGCAATTACTCCGTTAACGTTCGTTAAAATAAAGAAATCCATGACCAAAAATGATGTCCACATAATATTCACGTTTACACAGCAGCAATATAATTTAGTGTTAAGTTTCGTAATTATGTAACGTAATACACTCAGCACGAAAGTAACCATACTTTACACTCTGAGTGCACAAACATTTGCTCTCCTCTGAGAGAGACCGTCGGCGCAAACCAACTGAGCGATGACGTCATTTTCTCCTTTTTGTGTTCTTTTCCACATCTATTTCTTCTTTTTCTTCTATTCGCCGAACGGAACCAAACCATTCTCGTATCCAACACGGCCGAACCTCCAATGCCGAACGCGTCCGCGCGTGAAAATGTGCCTACTGAACACGAGGCGATCGAAGTCCGGCCCCGCTGGGTTTAATGCGAATTTGACTGCCTGCGATAGGCGCTGCGCGGCGCGGGGCGGCGCGCGCTTTGATCTGTGTCGATTGAGCCGCGGCGCGAGCAAACGAGGCGGAGGAGTGCACGCGAGTGGGCGGAGGTGCTAACGGAACGGGCGGTCCCCCCGCCCTACCCCACCCCCACCCCCACCCCTACCCTCCCTTCCCACCCCTACCCTCTCTCACCACCCTGCCTCTCCGCCCTGCCCATCCCCGCCCTGGCCCTCCCTGCTCTGCCCCTCCCCGCCCTGGCCCTCCCCTGCCCTGCCCCTCCCGCCCTGCCCCTCCCTCCCCGCCCTGCCCTCCCTGCTCGCCCTGTACCTCCCGTCCTGCCCCTCCTGTGCTGCCCTGCCCCTGCCCTGCTCTGCTCTGCCCTGCCCGCCCGGCCCCCATGCCCCGCCCTGCCCCGCCCACCCCGCCTCACTCCCACGCTCGCGCTCTCACACTGCTCCGTTCTCACCGCCGGCTTGTTTGCAGCTCTGTCTCCCATTATTTTAAAAATGTATCGCATTCAAGCAGCAAACAAATATGGTCTTCAGCGTTTACACATTGTAAAAAACGGAGGGAGGGTGTAAAGTCGAGATATGAAAATGTATACTCTCTTAAGTGTTATATTTAGTACATATGTTTTCGGCCATATTTGTGATGAATGGTTTTGTAAATGGATGGTGACTAAAAGAATAATTTTGTGGTGAACTACATTAATTACCTCCAACTTTTTTAAAGTTCTAATTTGAAAGTTGTGTTCGTGTTTGTAGAATTTATTTCTTTGCTCGCTTTCTTGCATGCAATGCTTTCATTGTCCATGTAATCGTTTCTGCTATAGATTTTTTATGAAAAATGTAACAATACATTTTTGTCATTGGAACAACTGCAGTTCTGTGATTAAGCAAAACAATGCATTGTTTTAATCAGAAACTGGGAGTGATTCGTTCCAACAATTTCACTTCTCGATAAATGAACAAAGAGAGAACTCAGCATATTTAACTAGAGTGTAATTGTGCTTTAAATCACTGCACACTGAGTCATTAAGTCTACATTATAAGAAGCAAATATTATTTTAGGCACCATTTCAAAGAACGCTAAATAATTACAGATCATTTAATTTTGCAAGATGGTCGGAACTTAAGTGCACTTTCTCTGCTTAATGAAGTTTCTTACACAAATGTATTAATTTATTACACAATAACGAGAAACTCGCAATTGTATGCAAATCAAAAACAACGCCTTCCCCATCGTTCTAGGGTCTTTTTCAATACGACCTCGTTTTGTTTCTAATTATTAAATATTCTTGAATTAGCATAGTGACAGGTAATTGCATTATCTGGCATGGTACGATATCGTTTCACGGACTTTCATCCTTTCCTTCTGAGTGAGGATCTGTCTCCATAGTCATCTTTTTACTTGAGATAGCGTTCTCATTGAAAGAAAAGTCTTTCTTTACAGACAGACGATTAAAAAACATCGCGGTTTAAGCGCGTGTTCTGTAAGACAAGAATTCCACCATCGTCTGTCCTCATGCGTTAGGTCCCGCACAGAACGCTTTCCTAAGCCGCCTTGGTGTTCGTGACACAACGCTACGCATCTCGCGGGCAAAAACTGAACGCTATATCCCCAGGCACTGGCATTTTAACACTCCAGGCTCGGAATTACACGAATTACGATGCCCTCGAGGTAGAACACATCTTACAAGAATCAGCTAATTAAAAGAGACTTGTGGGTACTATAAATCATAATAACTAACGAGTCTAGTTTCTGGTTAGGTGTGGAAATTTGCGAAATTAATTTCTTCACACGTCGTGACACATTTCATATTTACTCTTTCCGTTGGGAAATAAATAGGTAAACCTGATAGATTTAGGTTTCAATATATTCTCAGGTATGTTGGAAGAGACGAAAGTTCGTCTTTTTATGTACAAAATTAAATTAACGCTAGAAACAAACATTACTTAATGTTTTAAGACCTTATTGATACAATTTTGTAGTACGTGAAAATTTTTTGGGTCTTCTCTCACATATCCGAGGAAAATAACTGAGCACCTACGTGTTCTATGTAAAAAATGAATACTTTGTGTTGAAAGATATTTCATTCGTCACTCACCATGTTACGCTTTGAGCGTTACAAAGTTATTTAAAGTTCTCGGGACGTGAGTTAAGTTTGAAATTCACAGTTGTTATGAGAGACTCTCACAAACCGTAATACCACTTCCGGCCCTGCCACATCCACATCTGCTATCATAGTCTCCGCCTTCCTCCCCATCATGGTCAGACTCGGTCCGACCCTCATTGCCTCGACCCTCATTGCCTCAGATCTAACACATAGCCTCCACCAGGCTACGCCATCACAGCCCATACAACCGCTGCCTCAGCATCTCCTCTCACAAGCTTCATCGCCATATCCTACGCCGACACACCCTCCGTCGCCTATATCCCTTCATAAACGCATCTCCGCGTAGTTGCAACCGCTGCCGTAACAGGGTCCGCCCCTCGTTGATTGATTGATTTTTTCGTGTTTCCGGGCGCGGTATTAGTCCCGTTAGTGTAGTGCATGTTTTTCCTCGGGAGAATGCGGTGATCTTCCCCCGCTGGATGGCGAGATCCGGCGCCGACCTGCGTTCGGCTAGTGGGGTTTCCCCCTAACTAGGACTCTCCCACCAGCGGGGCACCGCCCCAGCCGGACAAGCTCTAAGCTCCCAACCGGTCTCCAGGAATATGTGGTAGTGTAGTGCATTGGCCGCTAGAATTCTCCTCCAGACAGCGACTGAATTCGACCTAGCTGAAAAGCAAGTGTCGAAAATCCTGCCGCCGTCAGGACTCGAACCTAGGACCTCCCGGTCAGAGGTTCTGCAGTGACATCAGTTGATACACTGAGCTACCGCTCCCGGTCCGCCCCTCGTCTTTCCCGTCCGGAAACACGAAAAAACCAAACCAATCCATCGCCTTCTCCACTGCCTCCACCAACACCGCCGCAGTAACCTCCTCACTCTCCGCCCTTTTTCTTTCCCACCTTCTTTCCCACCTTCTTTGACGCCGTCTCCTCCAACACAGCCACAGACTACTTCTCCTTTCTTTCCGCCTCCCGCCGCCTTCTCCATCGTCTCCGCCAACGCCACCGCAGTCTCCTCCCCTCCCCTCCTCTCTCCCCTCCTCTTCCTCCCTTCCCTCTCCCACCCCTCCTCCCTTTTTCTTTTTCCCTTTCCTCTTTCCTCTTTTCCTCTTTTACTCTTTCCCCTCTTTCCTCTTTTACTCTTTCCTCTTTCCTCTCTTTCCTCTTTCCCTTCCTCTGCCACTTTCTTTGACGCCGTCTCCTCCAACGCCGCCCCAGTCACCTCATCCTTTCCCTCCGCCCTCGCCAGCGCCTCGCATGTGGGCGCAGAGGCTGCCCCGGCGTAAGTCAAAGCGTAACGTAAGTCAAAGCGCGCGCCGGCTCCCGACGTTCGTTAGACGCGCGCGGCGGCTCTTTTTTGTTTTGGCGGCCGCGTCGGCCGTTCCGCGTGTATGCGCATCGTCTATGTTAAAAGGCCTCTCGCTGCTGCACGGTAGCTTTTACACCTCCTTCGACGTACGTGAAACGGCGTTTTGCTACATTGTTACGCATGTAAGCGTCGGCACAAACGTGAACTGAAGGTTGTCGTTTAGAGATAGGAGCAAGAAAACTATTTGTTGTGTATGTTGTAAACCAAGCGAGGGAATTCCGTGAGACGCTCTCCATAACATTAAAAACAATTAAGATGCGTGAAGTTATTAAATTTGGAGTAACAATGTGCTGAGTAATTCAATTCATGTATTATGCCTTTTTTATGGTCATCCCCAAAAAAATACTTTCTATTACTTGAATTCTCGAATAGCAACAAAATTCCTTTTTGAAATAGTGACATAATCCGAACGCGTATTATAGAAAATTATGTTTCACGCAAAATTCCACCTAATTCATACACAGACAAATATTGTATTTAACTGATGTATACTTTTTTCGTCAATGATCTAAGCTTATAAATTTGGGTATTATGACAAAGTAAAAAGCAAATGTCCTTTTTCTTAATTTATTGTGATATCGCTTCGAGCATCTCTTCCCGTTGCGTTTACCCGAAAATGAATTAGTCATTAGTGCACAGTTATGATGGATTATTATTTTAAAATGCGATGTTTTGTAATAATGCGCACATTAAATGTCAGGAAAGTATTTGTTGGAACACATACACTATGATATCAATGTAATAGTATAATTTAATATTTGAAATTTTTAGTTGTACGGCAATTTTCTAGTAGTACATTATTAACTGTAATTGAGTTTCACATTTAATTTTTTAAATGTTTAGTAATATTAAGAAATATATTGTCGTAGAATAACTAAGTACATAGGTCCACCTTTTCTTAAATATATTATTTGTTTCATTCATCATTAATTTTGGGTTTTAATTGATTTAAAAAAATTTTTAAAAAATTTTTTTCCTTGTTATAAGATATTAATAAAGCAAAAACGAAAACAAACGAAACTTCATAACGTATTTCCATTGCATGAAAATATGTCCACACTTTTCGCAAATAAGACGTCTGTAACTTTATTCACTGTTTTGTTTTTTCATTGCTGCATTCCTTAGAAAAAGGGCAGACCGCTGAATATTTTTTGCTGCAGGTCTTTGTTGCCGTTATTACCGTACACGTCATTCGACACGGACCTGCAGGGGGGAGTTAACTCTTGCCCAACACATAATACACATAATCAAAAGCTAAAAGAAAATTAGGTATGGTGTGTGTGCATGGGTGAGCTTGTTTCATCCCGCGTGAGAATGACCGAGGTTATAAAACCCAATTATAGACTTTATAAGGACGTGAACAAGGACCCATATATTTACAAAAAATGTTAAAACGTAATGCTATTTGGGCCGTGTGAAATCATAATTATGATAATAGATAACATGGGAAGCCAGCTGCCAAAGCGTACCCGACGGGTCTGACCTCTTTAAATGGAAGCTCCAGAATCGGAGCTAGTCATTAAATATATTTTGGCTGACTAATATTATGATGTCGCAATGATCTTCAATTTTGACTGGCTTTTAAACACGGGACCACATACTAAATTTTTTAATCGATTTAGGAACTCGTTCTTGCTTTCGAATTGTGTGCCAATGTGGCGTGGAGCTGTTGGAAGTTGCTGTTACACTTCAAAGGTCTGTATGTATTTTCTAATGTAATAAAGCCCATGCCACTTCAGTTTCCTCGATGTAATCTTATTTTTGATTTGCATGACGAGTACTTTTTTCCAGAAACTATTATTTTGACAAGCAATATTAGATATACTGGAATCTTATTTCTGAAATGAAGTTTTAGATTTTATGATCCTTCTCAAATTAGTTACGAGATTCTTAAGTTCCTCGGAATACTTTACAGAATAAATTGTCAGTTTTATTGTTATTAATTGAAAATTAATGGCAACAACAATTTAAATTATTAAATGGATTTGTCAGAATAGCGGGACATCATGGACGAAATTTACTGTGTGGAAAATACTTTCGACGTAATTGTCCATCGTGCTGACTGGGTAATGATAATATTGAGTATCAAATATATCGCAAGCCAAAAAATGGATTGCAAAGAAGAAGCGGAAGAACTCTAAGGAACCGTTTAGTTGTCTCTGTGGTTTTGTGGTCAGAGCAACTGAATAAATTCATGTGACTCGGGTTTGAATCCCGATCAAGAGAATAATGCTTTGAACAATTGGAATTCAATTAAATTCTCAGTAACATTTCACATCCAAAGCTTGTGTAATAGGTGAATAATAAAAACTTCAATGTCAAAGGGTATTTTGTCATGAATGATTGAATATCAAATGAATGTCTATTCGTGCATCAATGTTTAACTGTAATATATTTTTTTGTGCTGTTCCTCAGAATGCTGCCAATAAATTTTGCGTCAACTGAGACACCGTTATTGAGGTATTCAGTCAAAATATAACAAAAGCACTTCCAAGCTCTTCAAAGTTCTAGAAATATAAACTACCTAATCAAACCTTGATTAGTTAATAATTTTCGTTGAGACATACGTACAAAATTCATTATAAGGACGTATCTATCATAATATGTTTTTTAATTTAGACATTTTAAAACGATCTTCCTTAACCTTAAATGTAAATTCTTGATAAACTATGCGGCATAGTTATTTTTTCACATTCTCAGGAATTTATTTGTACGATGGATGAAACATTTTCGAAAGAATTCAAAGCTTCTGATGTAACGGCACGTGCTGCCCGTAGAGAATGGTCTATATTTTCCGGCAGTCTCCTGCGACCAGTTTTCCCCGTACGCTGGTCAGCGAGCGCCTTGGAGGCAGTGATGAACAGGCGGCCGCCCTACCCCGCCTCTTCTCACCCCTGCAACCCCTTCAACTGGTTCCGCCCATCCCTTTCCAGCCCGTTCCGTCCCGTCTCGTCTCGTTCCGCCTAATCCGGTCTCCTTTAATCCCATCCGTGTTGACCGTTGACCGTCACTGCAGCGCCTCTGACCGGGAGATCCTAGGTTCGAGTCCTGATGGCGGCAGGATTTTCGACACTAACTTTTCAGCTAGGTCGAATTCAGTCGCTGCCTGGAGGAGAATTCTGCGCCATCTGCTCTGATTGGTAGTTTTCCGTGGTTTCTCCGATAAACACCAGACGAATGCCCAAGCAGTACCCTACCAAACGGACCACGGACGATCTTTCCTTCCCATTTCTTGTCCTATCCTTCCCCTTACACACGCACTTACACTAACATGCTCTACACTACCATATATTCCGGGAGACCGATCGGAGCTTAGAGCTTGTCCGGCTGGGGCGGTGCTCTGCTGGTGGGAGAGTCCTTGTTGGGGAAACCCACTAGCCGCCGGTAGGTCGGCGCCGGATCTCGCCATCGAGCGGGGGAAGATCACCGCCATCTCCCGAGAAACAAACATGCACTACACTAACGGGACTAATAACCAAAGCAGTTGACGCGCCCGGAAACACGAAGAAATCAATCAATCAAACCCACTCCTCCTTGCTGTCCCGTTCTTGCACGTCCCGTCCCGACTTCGTCCCTCCCCATCCCTTCTCTTCCGGTATCGACTTGTCCAGTCTCATCTCGCCCCCCCAACCCCCCCCCCCCCCGGCCCCCTTCGCTCCGCCTTCTTCGCGCCGCGCTGTACCGACAGTTACCCCCGCGAAGCACGCCGCCTCCGCCGCCGCCACCGCCAGCTCCAGCGCCGCCGGTGCCGTTTCCGTTATCCGGGTCAGGCGGGGAGAAAGCGTCACGGGCGGCGCGTCCTCGGGCTCCGCCGCCGCCTCCACCGCCGCCGCCGCCGCGAGCGCACCTGTGCGCGCGTGCGCTATGTGATCGCGCCTTCGCACGGCGCCGGCGCCCGCGTGGGCAGCCTCCCGGCAGCCGCATTCGTTTCTTCCACCGATTCTATTCCTCAAATTTCCGGGGGAGGGGGGCGGGCGTCACCCATATATATATATATATATATAACGATATGAGGGCGCTATATATATATATATATATATATATATATATATATATATATATATATATATAATGCGCCCTCATATCGTCTCGTTTCTAAAATGTCTGCTACTGCGCCTTCAACCATACTCCGATTGCGATTACTCAATGATAGCATTGACGTTTCTTCTGCAGTGTCGGTGATCGGGAGGTTGTAGTGTTCGAGTCCCGATAATGCCGGTTTTTACTAACTTCATTGTTGTTTTTTTGTTTGTTGGATGTTGTTTATTTCACTAACTTCATTGTTGAATCGAGCTCAACCGCGAGGATAATTCTACTGAATGGATGGTACGATCGGATGTTTTCTGTTTTCTCCGTTCGTAATAAAGGGAATGCTGGAATCACGGACCGCACGTGATATTTCCTTTCTGAAATTTGTCTCCTTCTCATTACACACACACGCACACAAACACACACACACATACACACAAACACATGTACTACTAAGTCTAATACGACGGCAGGCCGGGCGGAAGTTTAGAGATTAGGCGATGCTACGCTAGGAGGGATATCTAGAGAGGAAAAACGCCGCAAGCTGATTTGCAGATTGGCGCCGGATCTCATGATCCATCGGGAAAGAACTATACTTACAGGTCTAATGACCACTGTAATAAACGCGTCCGGAAACTCATTCACTCGCAAGTATTGAATATATTAAACGATTATATATGGCTAGGCAGATTCTATGGTTCTATGTTACCAGGGAGTTTCATCATGCTTCTGAAACTGCATTTGTTAAAGTGCCATAAATATCAGTCTAGTGATGCCAGGCTTTCCAATTCTCGTGCGCACAACTCTTCACATCAACACTTCTTCGTCCATCTTCTTCAGTATACTTACCTCTTATTTAGTAATTTTGCTGTTGTCATCATTCTCGAATTAGAAATGGTGGAGACGTTGCATATTGAGAACTAGGTTCGATTTTATTGTCGACAGTTCTTAAACCTTGAACCTACGGTAGCATAATGGAGCCATGAAAATTGTAGCAATATCCAAAAGTGCTGTTTGATAATGAACATATTCTGATACATGCCATCTATCCTATATCCAAAATAAAATTTGTTTTTGATAGTCTCTAATTTGTCTACGTGTTAGTACAAAAAATGATGACACGTTGATTACTGATGGATATATCGACACTATATCAATGAAAATATCGATCATAAACTTTGCCATCACACGTGATTTCGACAACAAGGTCACATATTTTGAGAACACAAAGTAATTCATACGCCATTCAATTCTTATTTAGTATGACATTCGGAAATACTTTGGTTTCCACTTCGAACACACCAAGCACTAAAATACATTTTCATCAACAGGTTTTAATGTAAGGAATTATTTATGGCGAGTCGCAAAATATTTATGCTTGTATGTGCTGAGGCTTCGAATATTGCACGTTAGAATTGATTTCACAAGCCTTAAGAAATTTCATGTCCATTTCACACCTTTCCGATTGTATTTTAATTAACGTGTATTAAAATTAACAAATATAATATATATCTTAATCGGAATATAAAAGGGATTCACTTGTGCAGTAATATCAGTCTTCGAAATCAATGAAATTGAGAAGTCACATTACAACACGTATTCGTCGCACGAAAATTGCTTCAACTCTTTTTAGCGTCATTTAAATAATAATTTCATATCTTTAAAATGTTTGTTTTTTAAATTAATACAATTTAGACGTAAATGCTGGTGATGTAAGTGTACTTCAGCTACCAATAAGCAACATCCAAAACTTTCATCAATTTTCTCTGTCGGAAGAAAGCCGACGATGAATCAAAGGAAAGGTCTAAATTGGGCCTCTAAAATCTGAAGCGTCACCTGTTCTCGAGTGCGTGCCTCGACCCGGAAATGCCTCTCGGGGAGGCGAGGGCCTCTTCGTTTGTCGGGAACCGGACAGCGCGTTCACCTCTTAACAGTGCGTTGAAGTCTCCGGCGCCGACGACGCCCTTGCCCCAGTTAATCTGGCTCCGGACAGTGGCAGCGCCGGCCAGGAAGCGGGGAGGAAGGGGCGAGGTCCCGCTGAGGGTAACGGGTGGTACAGGTGGTCAGTAGGTTTTTCTTGGGAGAGATCGAGAGCTGGACCAGATCTTTACATAGTTTGGGAGGACGACCGGAGCGTCACTTATCCCCAGTAGACCACGATTTCCGTGCCCGTTGCTTTGGAAAGAGTTCTCCTCTTCCTGTCAATCCTGCTTACTTAAAACGATTAATTTTTTCGGAGAATAATCTTAATGTCATTTTCATTTTTGAAAGATGAAATAATTTCAGAAATGATATCTTTTGCTTAAAAGGCAGACTGATAAAAAACCTAATTTCTGATAATATACCAATAATTTTTATCCACTACATCGTTTATTTCATATGCCCTATTTTCATTTTCTTTTGAATCATTTTCTCTTATGTGTTCGTCTCACACCAGAACTTTTATTTGTTGGTTACGTGATTCACTCTACTCTAACGTTTCTGGCGTTTAGAAAATTTAAGACCGTTATACGGACTTTATTTCTAGTTCATTTGTTTTCTACTGACCTCAGCGCCATCTGCTTTAACAACTTCATTACCTTGTTATCATTATCAGTAATCTATTTTATGGGTCCCTCATGTATGCCTAAGCATCCAAATTATATTCTCCTAACCTTCTTGCCTTTTTGTTCTCCACCATAATAACTTTATTAAAATTCCGAGAAGGGACCCATCAACTGTCCGGAGACCATTTTCTGCTTTCCTTATGCCCTCAAGCAAGCTTGAAGATGCTCGTTCATATGCCTTTCACACTTTCAACGGTGAACAATTACAGAACTGTGAAAACTCCATGTGTTTGGACATCCATGATTTAATTTTATCCCGTTTTCTTACAATGTGGGCGAGAAACAAAAGGAGACGTGGATTAACACTTTTATTCAACATAACATATCAAAGCTACTTTAGTAATATAAATTTAGATGCTCGCCCATCTGAGACGTCTACATTTACAAGAGAAAGAAATAAAGGGAACATCACGACAGAAAGTCATTGAACATATGAAATATTTACGATGGGTTTTCGTGTTTTCTTAATCGCAGTTAAACAATTTTTATTGTTTACTTTTGTAAACAATCTAGAAGAAATGTGTTTTTCGTAACTTCCGTAACATTTCGTACTTTTATGAGCAGTGTGGTGAACATTTGAATCGTTATTTGTGAGATACATTAAATAATAATTATATAATGGCTGCGCATATCTTTGTGTGAACTTAAGATGTACATAGTTTTTGCTTGGAATCGCGGCCTTCGCTTTCACGTGCTTGAGAGCGTACAACCACACACGCTGTTGGCAGCGCAGCGGGGCGCCGGGCCGTAGGCTCTCTTATTAATGACGGCGATGACTGTGCAGTGCGGCTGCGTCGGATGTGGGGCGGCGGCGGCCAGTGGGGCGAGGGAGGGGGTCGGTCGACCCCCTGGAGGCGGAGGGGCAGGGGGCCGGGGTTGGGGGGGGGGGGGGGAGGGCGCCGGAAGGGGGGGAAACGTGGGGGGGGGGAGGCGCCGGGGGCGGCGCGCGTGCCCACGGCCCGATGGAGATAAGCCACATGCACCGCGCGCCCCCAAAGCGCGCCCCGCGGCCGTCACCAACGTCTTCACCCAACGCCGCTGCCTTCTCCGCCGCCGCCATTCCGCCGTCGCGCCTTGCTACCTACCCCACCTTTCCCCCTGCTCTTTCCCCTCCCTCGCCATAATGGATCTTCTTTAACTCTTTTCGTCTGTTCAAGCATTCATCCTTAATCCGTTTCCTACTCGAATCTTCCCGAAAAGTTAATCGATGTGGTGGTCATCAGTTCATTTAATTCCATTGCAGAAGCCTCAACAGTATAATAATCGATTAGTGAACCTAACAAATATTTAGCAAGATAATAAATAGATAATAACATGGCTTATAGAAGTGAAAAGCAAAAGACTGGGCTTGTCAAAGTGTGTTGAAAATGACAGTGAACAATGGTACGATAAAAATATGAAAAAGAAAATGCATGAGAAATGAAAACGATTGAAAAGCAGGTAGAGTATATGACGAGATAGACTATTTGTGAGACCTCTTTTTTCTCTTTAAACACTATCAAAGATACTTTGCTCATTAATTAATTTTATTCTTCTTTTATTTCCATTTTATTTCTTCTCATACATCTGCTAAAACAGTATGATCTCCTTAATTTTAATTTTAAATTTATTTTTTATTATTCTACCTTTGAATATTGACTAAGATTTTCATGATTTCTGAAACATTTCATGATTTCTTTCATTTTCACGTCGTTTACCATATACTTATGTTTACATTTGTTGCCCTCCCTCCCATTGCATCTTTTGCCGTTCCTTACTTGGGATTCGTATACATCTTAATTGGGTTCTTTATAAATCAACTTGATTGTGTCATGGCGCGAGTGGGGTATGTATTTCAGCTGGCGAGATGGATTCGGGGGTCCAGCACGTGACCTGAATTTTTAATGAATTCTGCGTGACGTCTACGCTGAATTATTCCAGACGGGGTCTCGTTTCAGTAGTTAGTTTATGAACCGCAAAAGCAGTGAAGAGATCTGTTTATGTTGGCAAACGGGCGGCGAGGAATATGGCAGGAAGGTAGCAGGATGTACGATGACTATGTTTACGTTTGTGACGCCATTTAGTTTTTACGTATTTGGATTTACCGTTTTATTCGTAATGTTTTCCACTACTTTCTAGCACATATATTTTTCACTGAGGTTATATACATACATATCCTGTGTACTTTACTAGAAAACTCTCAAAAAATTAAGATGACTTATGTTGTAAATAGAAATTACTCGTACATTCAAAAATATATTTACGGACGTAATAATCTCGCTTTTAGAAGAACTTTACCCCAATTGCAACATGAAATTACTATTTGATTTGAAATCAAATAACGCGTTAACTGCAAATAGCACCATTATGATTATATTATCTAATAATTTCCCTTTGAGATCTACCTTAATTTAGGAAGTAGAAAATGATATGAACTGAAATATAATTATTATTACATTTAATTTCATTTAATCTTGAAATTGAAATTAATTTCATGATGTTTGTTTTACATGATGTACTTCTCTTTTTTGTTTTGAATAATTTGATTAAGATATTTTCATCTATACAAAGAATGCCTACAGGAAATCGGCGCTTCACTGTGTATACCTAATGTCTGCGAGTAAGTCAGATAAGGGCCGTCTAACTTTGAACAGGGCCGTCGCGAATCTGCCCACTTTTGTTCCGCAGTGCGGGATTCACCGCCAGCCGCAGTGGAGGTTGTTGGAAGCGGTGTATCAAGCTGTCATCGGCAAGTATGCGTCGGTAAATTATTTTCACTTGCGCGATGCTAATCTGGCGTTTCGAGATGGACACGCTGCGTCAGAGAGTGGCGGGCGGCGGGAGGCGGGCGGCAGGAGGCGGGCGGCTTGGCGAGGGGCGACTAGTGGCAACTGGCAGCTGGGGTCAGCGGGCCAACGAACATGCACGCACTCGCGCTCAGTCTGTTCATGTTCTTGGGGATTGGCAGACGGCGGATGCCTTTGAACTTTCTACTAAATCTACAACTCTTTTAATTGAGTCGTTTAATGCCAAGGTTTATTTGATTGGATAGACGCTCCGTTGATTTAGGCACTAAAGGTTGGCTTATTAGTGTTTTCGAAATTCATTAGTCGTTACGATGTAATTTTCTCTTATAGCTTCACATTACGAACGACGGAATTGCAAACGATTACGCATATGTATGCAGTCAAGCTTTCTGAACGATGTAGACACATGCTCGCATGTGAGTTGGGAAGATAATGAATAGTTTGTTCTTGGTCATGTTGGCAACCATTATTCAGCCTTGATTGATTTCATAGAGTTAAATTGAGTGTTGTATTACTGAATTGCTTTTTATATAAATAACCATTTATCTGACCCTGAGAGTACCCAGTGTTTACAACTGAATCCTGATCGATTTATATCGTATTTCGAAAACTTTCAGTAAACTCTTACATCTAACTTTTCTTTCGATATCGACGCATGCTACTTGGGATACCGTGGTGACCTTCATTCGCTCTGCATGACAATGGCGGCGTTACGGTATTGCGTCGGGCGTGAGCTCCCAGCCCCCACGGCGCATCGCAGCTCGCCGTCCCGCGTCGCGGGGAACAGAGTGTTTTCCATTCCCGCTGCGCCGCGAGCTTTCCCAGGACCCTCGGCGCAGCGTCGCGTATAAATCGCGCCGCTCGCTTTCGGGACGCGTTCGCGCGCCGGGCGACGCTCGTTAGCGCCGCTTCGCCCCTACCCCGCGCCCCTACAAATCGCGCCGCCCCCCGCCCAACCCTGGCCAACCTCGTCCAAGCTCGTCGAACCCCGCCCAACTCCGTCTAACCCCGCCCAACCCCGCCCAACCACGCCCAACCACGTCCAACCGCGCCCAACCCCGCCCAACCCCGCCCAACCCCGCCCAATCCCGCCCAACTCCGTCCAACCCCGCCCAACTCCGTCCAACCCCGCCCAACTCCGCCCAACTCCGCCCAACTCCGCCCAACCCCGCCCAACCCCGCCCAACCCCGCCCACCCCGCCCAACTCCGCCCAACTCCGCCCAACTCCGCCCAACTCCGCCCAACTCCGCCCAACTCCGCCCAACTCCGCCCAACTCCGCCCAACTCCGCCCAACTCCGCCCAACTCCGCCCAACTCCGCCCAACTCCGCCCAACTCCGCCCAACTCCGCCCAACTCCGCCCAACTCCGCCCAACTCCGCCCAACTCCGCCCAACTCCGCCCAACCCCTTGACGTATCTTCTCCAGCGAGGTACAGCGCTAGCCGGAATCAGCTCTAAACTAACTTCGGTTATCATGCCATGTGTGGTCATGTAATGTATTTAAGTGTTAACATATTAGTAAGGAGCGATGATAGGAAGTTGCGCGGTCTGAGGCCCATTTGTTAAGGTTCTTCTCCAGCTCCCATCTGGCCAATAATATAAATATCGAAGCAATCATGCGAACTCCCGATCAGAGCAAACAGTCACCAGAATTTTCTTCCAAACACCAACTACCATCAACTACAACGTATTCAACCTAACTACCTAAGTAGTATCGGAAATACCCCATCGTCGGGACTCGAACCCTTGAACTCTCGATCACAGACACTGCACAAGCAACAGTAGTTGCCCTGAGATATCCCAGCCGGTAAAACCCACCCAAGCCTCTCCACCTCACTCGCACTGTTCCCATCTCCTCTCACACCATCACAGCCATCAGCGACCAAAAACCAATTTCAACTAAACCATATCCAAAATTTGAGGCTAATTTGAGGCTAATTAAATGCTCTATTCCCGAATTTTAGTCCCATTTGTAGTTCCCAAACTCGTGGGCACTACTAGCTTTAGACTAAAGCCGGCAGCGCTCACACAGAAAATACATCTCAAAACCAATTCAAAAATATGAAACCACGTTAAAAATGTAAGGTTAATTTGAGGCTCTAAGAAACCAATGATTTCTGCATGTATATTCCGAAAAATCGGGGCCATACAAAGAGAAACAATTAATATTGTGGGCGCTGCTAGCATAGATGGCTCTCCATCACCCTGTGCCACGCCTCGCGTGCGACACCCGTGCTCCAGCCGCGGTCGCCCCACATTCGCTCCCTCTCGGCCGCCCCCGGCTTCACTCTCTTCACACTCGTGCACGAAACGTTCCCGCCGCGCAGGGAATCTCGTGTGCCATCACCTGCCAGCGGCGTTTGAGAGTGAAAAACGCCTCGCAGGTGAGATGTATTTCCTCTGGGTGAAAATGTGTATGTGGTATTCTCCAACGGTACATGAAGGTAGGGTCGTGTCGCTGAAACCAACGTGGGCACGCGGCGTGGTGTGCACCGGATGCGTAGACAAAGGCAGAAGCGCGCACGGGGCTTTTCTGACAGGGTATGCGCATCGCTAGGGCGGAGGCAATGGAGGCTGCGGGCAGCGTCGCGAGGGCTATTTAAGGGCCGTGAGAACAATAGCTCTTCCTTTGTGATCCTGGAGGCAGCAGCGTAGGTCGTTCGTGAGAGGTGCGAACGTGCAGGCGGCGCAAGTAGCCGGCAGTTATTGTCGTGACTAGTGAGACATGTAGTCGGTCTCAGGGCAGGCGGTACTACGCACGGCGAAACATTAGGTGGTATGTTGCGGTGTGGTAGCCGTTGTAAATATCTCTCCTAGCAGTGGGGTCTATTTAGTTAGTTAATTGTATACAGTGCATTGGTTATTTGTGACTGCGGTCTAAATTGTGAATAAACCTGCTGTTATTACAACCCACTCTCGTCTGTGTACTGATTACACCCGTATGACGCCACAGTATGCTTTACTCATGAGTAGGGTGCGGATCCATATGCACTAAGAATACTGAAAATATGCATGAAAATATGTTTTCATAAATAGGAAACTACGCAAAGAGAAAGAAAATATATGCACAGAGAAAAGTGCGTCTTTTAGTCTCTGCAAAATAGTTCAATTTAAGTATTGAATGATACACACTGGATTTAATTTAAATTGCAAGAGGTTACAATACATTTTTCCTAATTTTCTGCAATGAATCATTTTCTTCCCGCAAGAATGTTCTTATACAGACAAAGTTCTTTCAACTTCTCTTGCGTTTGGGGGACAATACTTAAAAGCTTCAATTTCTTTAGTTGTGTAATTTTCAGCACCATTTGTTTCATCCTGTAAATTACCACATACTTTTTCATCGTTATCAAACCAGTATATTTTCTTGAATTTTCTTCATTTCTTCTGTTAGAACTCGTCCTATTGGTCCTGGCAAATTGAATGATTTTACTACAGAGTACAGTCGGACATTTTTCGTTCCCGCGAACATGTTTGGATCGACTTCCTGACAAACTCTATAGCACTAGCCACACAGATAAGATACAAACTCAAAAGCCATCTTAACGTTCATTCGAAAGGATAAAAAAATAAATAATAAAAAATGTAAAATATGCAAATATATGCTCTTAAAATGAAAATATACTCAGTCATCATAAATATGCAAAATATGCACTATAAGAACTTGTATATCGATCGCAAACAATAAGAAATGAATTTTTGTGCTTTATGCATATAATTTGTTTAAGAAAAAACATGCATATATATAAAATGCTCAGCTTACTCATGAGTTTATGTTTACTCGTTCTAGCGTGTCTGGTCTCAATAAATTTATTTTAAATACAACATATTAAACATCTAATATAATTCTGCCACGGGTAAATTTGAACTTGGGATTAACAGAATAAGTATATCGCAATGCATTTGTTCAAGATCAAGTAGTTATCCAAGTAATGTGCCACTTTCAATAATACCTAGTGTAACAGTAAATTTTGCAGAGCCTTTCTAGGAAAGAGAAAGTGATATTTGTTATCGCATGTGCCATTGCCCCATACTATTTGAATGTTACGCAAATAAATGGGGTTTTTGAATGTTATGTATTCACTAACGAGTATCTTGATAGACGATAATATATTCGCTGTGTGATTCAAAATTTTACAGTCTTGTGAGTGAAGGGGAAATGCAATGGAATTCGTTTCGTTTATCAGAAGCATAAATCTTCTGTCCATTCCTTTCCATTCGTTTTTGTTCCATAGTTTGACCGAGAAAGGTGCTGCAACCAATTACGTAATCTTGAGACCTTAATTCGGTTTGAGATCTCTAGTTTCAACGTTATGAAGAGAATGCAAGAATGGTGACGACTAATTGCATGAACGTAAGTCACTCGAAGGAATACATTAACATTCTCGAGATACATATAAATAAATTATAATAAACTTCGAAAAACGAGATTTCTAAAGAGGACTTTTATTTTTTTATGATACCTCTTACAACATTTGTTACTCATTACCATTAATAATCACGACATACATCTGCTCGTTGCAGAAGAAGTTCTTTGAATGCATCACCTGTCTTTTATGAAGTATCCATTTTCCTTATTACTTTCAGTACAACCCTCTAAGATGTACGGATTGCTGTGTTCATTATTATGTCTGTTTAATGCTCTGTGATGTTTAGATTATTCTTTTTATTTATTTTTCAAACAATGAAAGTTTGTTACGGTTCTTTGCGGTACTCAGAATGCATTGTCACGAGATATTCTTCACCAGGAAGTCATTCATAAAGAATAATTCGCTGGGAGATCGGGAATGACAATTGCAGTTATCTCGACTTTGGTGCACACTCTATTAGCTATAGAACCTCGCTCCTAGTTTAACCTGTACAGTACCCTCCTTGAGAACTCGAAATTGGACACCACTGTTAGGTCCTTAAATTATCCTCTGCCGCATCTTAAATTACTTCCTTAACACGAGAGTTAGGTGCGCGGACTCATCGTAAAATTGCACTATGGCAAGGGGAAAAGCAAGTCCTATTTTTTAGTTTCTTTTACCTTTCTTTCTTAAAACCCACCATACAACCTTTTTTCCTAACATGAAGCATAGAAGTCTAATTGATTGGTTGAGGAACATAATTCGCCCACACATACTAGTATCCAATCATGAATGCTTTTACACTTTCAGATGCCACTGTTTTTAATTGAAAATCTCCATTTCTAATTATAATGGAATGGCATGACCTCTGTATTTGGATACGCAGTACTCGTACTAGTGACAAGGCGAAGAAGATGAGATGCCGATAAATATACTTTATGACTATAAGGAAAAACTGTAAACTTCTATTGCGTGTACAAGTCGTATCATACTACGAAGAGGCTACTTGAATATTTCAGTGATGTTCAATGACACGTGTGGAATGTCGAGAATATCCTGTTAAATGATGTTCCTTTGAATGATGCATACGTGGTGTGAATATAAAATTGTTTTACTGTACCTCCTAACATTAACAACAGGATTTTGCAATTAAATGTACTTATATTTACATTCGATACTCACAAATGAAAACGAGATAATAAACATAAAAACGAAACGAAGCTGCAAATACTTTTGACTATTTATTTGAAGTGACTGGTTAATTAATGTTTCCGGACTCTTCAACTGCTCTGATTATTAGTCCCGTTAGGGTAATGAATGTTTTATTCCCACAGGAGACGGTGTTCCACTCCCGAGGGATGATGAGGTCTGGTGCTGACCTACACGTTGACTTCCGGGGGGTTTTCTTTTCTAGTATATTCCCCAACGAGACACCGTCGGGATAAGGTCTAGGCTTGACAAACTCTAGGTCAGCCCCTGTCGAGACAAGTTCTAGGCTTCCGATTGGTCTCCCAATATGTGTGGTAGTGTAGTGCATGTAAGTGTGTCTGAAAGTAGGGAGTGATGATAGGGCAAAGAAGAGGAAGAAAATATTGTGCGAAGTGTGTGATCCGTTTGTTAGGGTACTGCTCCGGCGTTCACATGATTTTGGTTAAAGAAACCATGAAAAACTACTGATCAGAGCCTCCGGTCGCTAGAATTCTCCTGATAACCGCTGAATTGGACCTAGCTAAGGTAAAAAATCAACTACTGTCGGAACTTAAGCCTATGACCTCTCGGTCCGAGTCGCTGGAAATACTGTATGAATGCTTAATCTCGGTTAAATTCAGTTGCTGAGGCGACTGAAATAAACTGAGGCGCTGAGGCGAATGGAATAAATAAAAGTCAGATGAAGCAATTATTTTATGACTGGTTGATTACAAGCAACACATTTTTTCGCATGTAACTATCTCCGAAGATGAAGTAGCCACTTCTTATTTTGAATTTTTTTTATTGTTATTACCACAAAAAAACATTTTAACGCGAAAATACCCACCAGTGACGCCCTGTGAAGCCTTTATTAAGAGATAGGGTTGCGACGCAATCTCCTAAAATTAACATTAATAAACAAATTTGCAACCACAAATTTCGGAACTTCATTCCCGCGGCCCCTGGTGTCATGAGCCACACAGAAAGAATTTCAACTTGCAAATAAACTAATGGTGACGATTACAGTGACTTGTCACTCTTTCCCAGATAGAAGAAGACGAACTGCTGGCAATATTAATGAGAAGGCGCATGGGCTCGTCCGGGGGAAAAGACCACCCTAACGTTCGTAATTTACATAACCACGGTTCTCTAAAATACATACTATTATTGTTACTAATTGAACCTCTGCGATTACATCGCAGAAAGGCAGAACGGAGGAAAAGTTACAACCGAAAAGTACTGCATAGGCAGTATACGGAAAAACGAAAACCCAAACATATTATTTCATGTCGCTCCTATTCTCCAAAACTGATAAAATGAGGAAGTTCACAAATTCTGGAACAATAAAACTACTATTCTTTCTAAACACAGAGTTAACCAGGATTCTGAAAATATAATTGAGTTGTATCTTTACTTAGATCTGCATATGAATGTCGTAGTGTATTATTGTAGGATATTATGCTATCCACTTCTTAAAACGTAATGCATAATTTATTCAGTGATTATAATATAATTATAATCACTGAATAAATTTTGTAAAGGGACCTGTGTTTCAGATAATTTCTGGGAATTGCTTTTATTAATATACACTCACTGACCTTTGCATGTAAAAACATTTAATCTTCGGTCTTAATACACTCGCTGTCTTCGATTGGCGGTCTACATCATCATGATGCAAAGATATCCTTGTATTGCATTGTAGTTGGTCTTGAAAATGAGGCAATCGGAAACAGGCGATAGATAAGTGTTTATAAAAATAATTTTAATAGATTATTAAAATTTACTGTATTCATTACAAACCAGTTAACAAGAGCAAGTAATAACATATCCAGGGCCTATTATTTTTCTTAAAAAAATTACGATATTTGGTTGAGCTGAAAGCTCAAATTTCTTTCTAAACAAAAAAACCGTTAGTGTTTTAATATACACGGATTATTTATTATATATAGATTATTATTATTACTATTATTATTAATTATTATATTCCGTGTACAAATGCACCAAATATTATGGTGCAAAGTTGGCGATCACCACTTAAAGCCGCGCCCGGCAACCTAGCGGCCCTAACCAACCCCCCTGCGGTACAATGGATGCCAACAGCTCCTGGACCGCCGTCATCCCGTATGAGACGCGCGCCGCCGTGCGCGGTCCGCGAGCGACGGCGCGCGCATGCGCGTGAAGGCGTGACCGCGGCGCGGCGGGCGCGGCGCGTGGCGGAGGGCGGGCGGGCAGCCCCGATGCGTATCTATGGTAAGCGGCGGCGAGCGCGTGCTGGCGCGAGGCGCACAAGCCCACAGAGGAACGGACAGTGGAAGGCGACTGGGCGGGAGAGAGGAGCAGGAGGGCTGTGGCGGTGTGGGGACGATGTGTTTGTCGTGTGCCTTGGGTGACCCGTAGTGCAGTGGTCAGACCGCTTACCTTCAGCCTCTGGGGGACTGGATTGAAATTCCGGTCAATCCATGTGTGGGGTAAAGCGGATGCAAGGGGCAAAGCGATTGCGTTTCGACAAGAACTATTTTCTGACAGTGCGGCTAAGAAATGGAGCAAAGTTTCTTGGGGTGATCCTATTTCCACTGCCTCTTATTACGCCATTTCTCCATCATTATTCAAATTTTATCCTATTTAACTCATCAAAAGAATTCATATTGCTGTGGTCATTCGTATCATATGTATCATCCGAATGTCCGAAAAAATACTAGGGATTGAGGACAGTAATAAAGAATATTGTAAGGGATCCGATATATGTCGCAAAGGTTGTTCCGTAGTTAGAATATCAACGTAATCATAATCATGTCTCTAAGCTTCTCATCGCTCTTTCGTGTCTCGCGCGTTGACATGCACTACATACAGACATGGAGTGATACACAGTGTGATGAGAGATGAGCGCCAAGATTGAGTAATGAAAGGCAAGGGAAACCCGAAGAAAAATAGCGAACCCCCTTTGCCTACTACATTTTTCAAAAATAAAATCCGGGGTTATAATCTTAATCAATATAATTGGAATTTTGGCGTCTAAGCTACTATTCCCCCTATGTGAGACAAAGGAGCTTATAGTCTTTGAGCTGACTGAATCAGAGTGACTGAATTCATAGTTAGCAGTGACCACATTTTACAATCGTTTCACTATACCTAAGCACCTTCTTGTATTTTCAAACGCCCACAAAAACATTGGATTTTATGACTGTTTCCAGGCGCGAAACGTTATATCTGCACCAACCATTAAACAAACCTAACCAACCATTAAACGCTATTTTGAACACGTGCATTTGTTTACATCACGAACATTCTTAAGATGAACAGACGTTACGTATTCTTGTGCTCAAGATGATTCTGCATAAGATACAGAAATCGAATACATGTGTGTAGTTATGTTACAAAGACGATATATATGCAATTGAGATGCTATTTGGTACAGGCAGAAATGTTTTTGGTGGCCGTGGTCCGGACGGTAGTGGTGTGTGTGTGTGTGTGTGTGTGTGTGTGTGTGTGTGTGTGTGTGCGCGTGCGTGCAGCCAGTGTAGAACCGGTAGCAATAGAAGACCCTAATTTAGCGAAAGAAACGTTTCCAACAATTCACATGAAAATTTATGATTTCGACAAGACCTGTTTCCTGACACGAAAAGAAGGTATACTCCCGCGAACACAGTAATTTTGAACCCATGCCGTTTATTAACCTGGCGATCACTCTTACGACGAACAGACGTTGCAGGTTCGTATGGTTAGAACGATTCTGCATACAATGTAGGTATCGAATACGCGCGTCTGTTGGTATGTTAGTGACGAAGAGATGTGCAATTAAGATGTTATTCGGTGCAGGCAGAAATAGTTTCGGTGGCCGGTCTGTCGGCAGTGGTGTGTGTGCAAGCAGTGAGTGTAGAGCCGGTAGCAATAGAGGCCCCTAATTTAGCGAAAGAAACAGGGCTCGTGGGAGTGGAGTGGAGTGGCGGGGCGGGAGTGGGAGTGGGGGAGGGGGCGTGGAGGCTGCGCGTGGGCAGCGGCGCGTGGGAGCGCGCGTCCCTTTGGGGGAATCCGGGCTTTTCGCAAACGGAGCGCGACGCCGCCCGCGCCGGACGCCAAGCGTGCTGCCCAGGGGCTGCCAAGTTTCGTGGGCGGTCGGGCTTCTAGGCTCCGGCCGCACACGAGTCGACGGATGACTACTGTTTTCCGGACTCCAACTTAACGACCGGTTTATATTCAAAGTAATATTGATTTTGAAAAGAGGTTAAAACATTGTTATATTCCATTTAATGTCTCATGCTTCTGATGGCCCTTCATTTTGTGTACTTTTCTTTATATCATATCTTTTTGTGTGATTATGCTTCGTAGAAGGTAACTCGCTACTCGTTTACCAAAGGAGGCCACACACTTCTATAGGCCGAAACGTCGTAATACAGATAGTATGTATTTAATGTTTTAATATCTTTTTAAAATTAATATTGCTGTATGTGACCTTCTTTCTATTCTACGACCTTATTTTTTACTCGTCTACCGTTTGGTCCTTGTAACCTTTTCGTTCCTCTAACTCTCTTCTTCTTCTTCTTCTTCTTCTCATGCTTCTTCTCTCGTGAATAACAGCTGGGGATTACTTGCGAGTGTCAATTCTTTCTCCCTCGATGCTTTGCTTCATCTCTCTTCAGTAGCAGTCCCACTCCTAAACTGATACACTGAGGTAAAAGGACACACGTCATATTATCCTCGATTACTGCCAGAAGCAGTATATTTTAAGAGAAAGGTGTCTATGCTTTTAAGGTTGTTAACTCTGACACACAGGAAATGGTGTAGTTCTTTCATGCAAAATTTTCTTCTCACGAAAACGAAAATTATCGAAGGTCAGAAGTTTGCGACAACTGTTTTGTGTGATAACTTTCATATTTTCGGAGCGATTCAATATATTTCTTATGGATAATATAGATAAATACTTTCTTCCTGGTTACTTTGAGCACATTTCATAACTTGCACGTTGATGTGCGCTTGCTATCAGTAAGTCTACTCACTGAATCTACGAACTAAAGGTAAAGAACATACCCAATAATGGCATAAAATGACATAGTCATTTTATGATATACTAAGTCATTTTAGCTCAACGAGTATGTAAGGTATCTAAAATTTCATTCTTTGTATCATTATCAATTGCATTTCTCAATGCTTTTTTATTATTAATATTATTATCATTACTTTTTCCTGCCACTATTATTGTTTTTATAAAAAAGGTAAAAACCTACAAGGGGTTCAGTGAACGCCAATCATATGTAAGGAGTGAGATTTCTGAATGCCATTGTTTCCTATGTCATTTCACTTCATGTCATCACACTGTGGATAAAATGACACACTAAAGCATTAAAAAAATACATTGGATGTGTTTTCTTAACAATATTGTTCCAACTGTGTTTGTTTTGTTGTAATCCGATAAAAATAAAGATTTCAAGTAAAAATTGCAGATTGGTGGGAAATGTTTCTTTAGGTATGTCATTTTACGACAGGTTCCCCTACTCCTTCGCCTTTTCACCAAGAGGTTTTTTATCTCTCCTTGGACCACTTTGAAGCAATTTTATTTCCTCTTCTCCTTTGAATCATTTCATTTTAACACACTTCTAAAAATATATTTTCATATTTTCTTCTTCTTTTTTTTATTACTTTCTAAATATTTTTTGAAATCTCATACCAGTTAATTATTATCTCCTTTAATTTTATTATCGTTTACATTTATTTTACTTCATTTCTTTACCACCGTTCCTCACGTATCTCTTCTTTTCTATATTCGACTCCCGACGGCGGCAGGATTTTCGACACTAGCTTTTCAGCTAGGTCGAATTCAGTCGCTGTCTGGAGGAGAATTCTAGCGGCCGGCTGTTCTGATCGGTAGTTTTCCGTGGTTTCTTCGATCAGCACCGGCGAATGCGGGTGTAGTACCCTAACAAACGGGCCACGGACCGTGCGCGATCTGTCGTTCCTCTTCCTTGTCCTATCCTGTCCCCTTGCACAGACACTTACACTAACATGCACTACACTACCACATATTCCAGGAGATAGGTCGGAAGCTTAGAGCTTGTCCCGGCTGGGGTGCTCCACTGGCGGGAGAGTCCTGGTTAGGGGGAAACCCCACTAGCCGACGGTAAGTCTGCGCCAGATCTCGCCTTCCAGCGGGGGAAGATCACCGCCATCTCCCGAGAAAAAAAAACATGCACTACACTTACGGGACTAATGACCAAAGCAGTTGACGCGCCCGGAAACATGAAAAAATCAATCAATCTTCTCTATATCCTACAGCGCAGGTTGGGCTCTGCCCTGACATTCACATATTTTGAGTTTTTACGAGAAATTTTGAAATCTTCTGAGATGAGTAATACGGGGGAGATGGGCCAGTCAGTCTCTGGTCTGGTTCTTTAGGTAAGAGAGGGAGAAGATTGGTTAGAGCGATCACGAACGGTGCTTGGACAGATATTTAAGGCATTTAAAGGCGGTGTCCTCCTGAAGTTAATCGGAGACACCCTAGAAAATGACGTATGATAGCAGCAAACTGGAAATTTCATCCATCGTCCTACTTAGCTGGTCTCGATCACACGCCGCCCAGGACTCTAAAGTAAGGTCGGTCTCTCGCTTCAAAAGTTTTGCAAACTCACAAAAACATTATATTTTACTTTGATAGTTTTTAAATTTCTGATTTTAGATACCTTTTTCAAGGTTCTTTAAATTTGTTCTTTTTGATATGAGATTTTTCATAGGAGCTTTTTCCTATGAGCCCCGAGAAAATATTGTATTGATCGCTAGATGAGTACAGCATACACATAAAGCGTTAAGTACAAGATTGTAACTTGAAATCGAGACATGGTTGAATATGTAAAGTACGATGACATCATACACGGACTAAACAACAACTACATGGCGATTGCCATGTGAGCACGCAAAGCAGCAAGTATTCAATTCTTGTTTGAATATCCAGTGTGCTGTAAATCTTGCAATACATGTACAACAGTGCGGATAAGCAGGTTCGATCTTTCTCTAATCCTGTATATTATTCTTTGACTACTTTTTCGTTGGTTTGTTATCTCTTAGTTTCATTACGTAAATCGTCTTGGTCATATGAGGGTTACGTTATGCATTGCTTGTAACCGAGGGCGAAGTATCGAAATAATTTCGATATACATTTGAAAAATATACATCAAGTTATGGTACCTTTAAATGACCTTAAACCCAGTTTTCTTGACATTTTGTGTTTGGGTAATTAATTTGTAACAACATATACGAATTTCTTAACGTTTTAATAATATTATACATTTATCAGTTGGAGAAAATGTAATTTAAATGATTGTGTTCTTGTTATAGAAAACTGGTTTTAAATTTGCATTACATAGCGATAATTCATACCCATTTGTCCTGTCATTTGCTGCAGATGAGGAACTCATGTATTTGGATATAAACACGTTCTACATGCAATATCAAAATAAGAAAACTACTTCTCTTACAAACTAATCTTAACTCTTGCAATTTTTATCGTTTTCTATAATTAATAATGAAGAGATTCCTCTCATTCTTTTCCTCATTCCAAGCATGAACTTGAGTATTTTAATACGGAGAATGTACGCCTTCGTAGGCATCGAAGAGAAACGGGTTGAGTTTAGTGCGTTGTAAGTGGAAGGATAGCATTTAGGTGCATAAATAAGACCAGAGATAATTCTCCGGAGAAGATCTTAGACAATTCAAATTATCCCAAGAAAACAGGATGTTATACTTGTATGGAAATGAGAACACGACTAGCTACGAGTACATAATGTTTGCGTATTCACCCAGTGATGGTAAGAAAGCTTTTTTGATTTTCACTTACAAACATAAAATGTATACTGCTATGTATATTCCTTCCTTTACATTTTGTTTTTCAAGGTACGGTAGGAGTTTTATTATTCATGTAAAATGTCTATAATCCTAAGGTAAATGATGTCTAGTATGTGCATTCTAAAATATTTATCACATCGATAACTGCAATGACAAACGTGTAAACTGGCGTAGTTAAACGTTTGTGCCAGTAAATTAGAAACTTACGGCTAGCACTTAAGGCTAACATTAGCACAAATCCAAAACAAGTGTTTAATGGTAACTGAACGATATTTTATATTATTATTATTATTATTATTATTATTATTATTATTAACAAAACTGATATGAAACTTTTTAAGAATGCGTAATTTATAAAATATTAATTGTGCATCTTACTACCGAATTTCAATTACCCCCGAAACGTTTTTCACATCTATATAGTTAACACGTCAGTAGAAAGCCCATAAACGAAATGCATATCTTTCCGATAACCGCTTGCGAATGATGGGTTACCGAAATTTATTAGTCCACTATTGTAATGGGATTTATTCTCTCATGCTCAAAATATCATGATAAATTGAAATATTTGTTCTTTTAAATTCAGTATTTTGCATGCATCAACTACCATTTATCGAATGTATGACTTACTATTAATCTTACAGCCCGTTTCAGTCCACTCATTATACTTTCTCGTACAAGCTGGTTCGCACAGAGTATGAATAAATGAGAGTGACTAGGTTGTTGAGAATGAGGACAAGTAGATTAGCAGTCAAGGGCACGGATAGTTGAGAGTGCCAAGGGTTGAAAATCGACGAACACACGAGCGATCTAACATGTGATCGACCACAAACGTGATCAATTCTAACATTTACCAGCCTATAAATAAACAATTTAAAATTCTAAAAGCAAACGTGAGGGGCAGCGAATGTTCCACCGATTTCGCATGCTCGCGGCCGCGGCGCGGAGTGGGTTCCCGCCTATAAATAAAGAATTCACAAGTTCTAAAAACAAAAGTGAGCGGCAGTGAGTGTCCCACCGATTTCGTATGCTCGCTGCCGCGGCGCGGTGTGGGTTCCCGCCTATAAATAAAGAATTTAAAAGTTCTAAAAGCAAAAGTGAGGGGCAGCGAGTGTCCCACCGATTTCGCATGCTCTTTCGTATGCTCGCGCCGCGGCGCGGTGTGGGTTCCCGCCTATAAATAAAGAATTTAATTCTTCTAAAAGCAAAAGTGAGGGGCAGCGAGTGTCCCACCGATTTCGCATGCTCGCTGCCGGGCGCGGAGTGAGTTCCCGCCTATAAATAAAGAATTTAAAAGTACCAAAAGCAAACGTGAGTGGCAGCGAGTGTCCCTCCGATTTCGCGTGCTCGCTGTCGCGGCGCGGAGTGGGCTCTTGCACTTTCGCTGGCGGACAAAGCGGCGGCGGCGGCGAAGGCAGTGAAGGCGGCGAAGGCGGTGAAGGCGGCGGCGGCGGCCGGCGCGCCCTCTTGCGCCGCCCTTGTGGGCGCATGAGCTGTGACGGGCGGAGGCCGTTTCTTGCGCTGCAGGCCTCGTACTCTCCCGCCCTCGCCCGCCGCCCCGCGGGCTTCCGGCCGCGCTCTTGCCTGCGCGAGTGCACTGGCTGGAACAGCCGCTCGTCAGTGCATCCAAATTCGGAACTTACGGATTGGACATCGGGCCTTGCATAAGTTTTCTTAGAATCGGTCGCGCAGAACCGCATTTGCATTTAGTAGAAGCGGATTTCCAGCTTTCTTTTCTGTGACTTACAGTTGCATTTTGTGTGTTATTTTTTGCGGTAAGATGCAGTCTGGTTATAACATCTATAAAAATTAAGAAATGTTATATTTTAGAAATCTACATACAAATATTGTTTTCAGCAAATTTCAAATTATTTTTCTCGGTTATTTACTGTGATAGTTGAATTAGCCGAATAGGAAGGGAATACTACGTATGATCAATTTTTAGAGATCCTCTTGATAAAAGCAATTACTTCTAGGATGTAGTTCTAGTGCTAAAAGGAGACAATACTCAAATTTTCGGACAAAACGGTGTGATTGCTACAAAGAAAACAAAATACTTTCTTCTGACTGCATGAAGTACTGCACGCCTTAACGTAACATTGTACACAATTAAATTATTTTTATATTTGAATTAAAATGAAATGTGTCAACATGGCTTTCTAAAAATAGTGCATGTGATAAAAATTTGATTTGATTTTGTTCGTAGGATTGCACCACTCTAGCCTTGCATCACAACCTTTTGTACTCTCAAAATAAAATGCCACTTATACCAATCGTATATATTTTATCTTTTGCAATTTCTCAAGAATTTAGAATTTCATTAAGCATTAAATGTCCTCGGTTTCTCTTTTATTTATTTACTTATTTATATAAATTCTTTATTTAAAGGGTTGATAAATGTTAGAAATGATCAAGTTTCTGGTCGATCACGTGGTAGATCGCTCGTCTGTTCGTCGACTTTGTGTCCTCATTCTCAACATCATAGTCATTCTCATTTATTCATTCTCTGTACTAGCTTGTTCGAGAAAGTATAATAAGTGGACTGAAATGGGCTATAATATTAATAGTAAGTCGATAGCTTCGATAACTTGTAGTGAGTTGAGGTATGCAAAATACTGAATTTATCCAATTACAATATGAACTAATAAATTTCGGTAACCCATCATTCACAAGTGAAATGGAAATGAATACGAATTCATTACGATGATATAAACAAAATTGATATTGAATCAACTTATTCACATTGTAACTATTCTCAATATTCAAATATTATAATCTCATTATTTTGTCAAGTCATTAGGTTTCTCGAATTCTCATACAAATAATAAGAACCTGTAGAGTTACTGCGTCGAAAAATATGAATATCTTCTATGTAGACAAGACACCACCAGTCATCAGATGTTCAGTGGTTTAAAATATTGCCAATAATTTCAACGTTTCTCAATTCATTCACGAAAAATCCACTATTTAAAACAAGAGCGTACAGTTATCACTCTAACAATGAAATGACTTTAAGGTAAGATTACGACATTAGTCTTGCGACGTCCATGAGTGACCAAGCGAAGTGAAGTACTCCTATAATAACACAGGAGATAATGACAGTGTCATGCAAAGCATACTGGAATTTCTAACACACAAAGAGATGGCATTATGAATAAAATTCCCAATCCCCTATTTAGATTTGTTTTTAACATTAGAAATCTGTGTTTCCTCGTTCTAAGCTTCCCTGTCGGTACATCAAAATATCTCTGCCCTGCCCATCCATTTCCAGCACTGGCGAAAGTGCAGTTTTCCTTTCATCCGCCATTGAAACGGGCGAACGCGGGTAGGCGGGCGGACAGGCCGCCGACCCCGGAGTGGCGGGCGAAGGCGCGGGCGAAGGCGTGGGCGGGGGCGTGGGCGGCGTGGGCGGCGGGGCGTGGCGGGAGCGCCTTGTGGCGTAACTGGGCCGGCTATCTTTCTTTCTCTCCGCGTTCTTGCGCCTCTCTCGAGAGACGCGCTCGGCGGATCGTCTGATACGGGCGCTAAACCCCTGAGGAGGCGATATAATGGGTTTACGGTTTTACAGCTGAGAGTTAACCCGTTTGGGATGGTTCAAACAAACATCATTTTCGAGATACAGAACCGCGAGAGAATATTTGCGTGTTAAATATCAGAATACTCTCACAATAAGGGATATAATGAATAATTTGAACTTATTATTTAGATTACATTTTTTGAAAACAAATTCAAAGAGTAACTGATAGATCAGGAAGAGAGATCTAAAGGTGACATTATTTGAAAAAAAAGAGGGGTGGGGAGGAAATGTCTGGAACAAGGATAAATAATACAGGGATGCAGCATGAAGGGATAATTGAAATTCAGGAAGTGGAGGCAAAATGATATAATAATTACTAAACCTCTACTGGAAACTTCATTTGAAGTTTATTAGTTGGAGTTATTGAATATATGATTCTACGGTATGAAACATTTTCGTAGCGTTCGTAATTATATTACAAATACAATAACATAATGAAGTTTCAAACGTGTGATATTGCTGGATTGATCAGTATAAATATAGCTTTATTGGATGACAATAATGTGAAAAAATATTGAGTGGTTTTTTAACCGCATAGCGTCTTCTTAACATTTTCTTACTTTTCTGGAGAACTCTCCTGAATAATAAGCTCCAACGCAACTCTTTGAAACCATCTGCGCTGATATTAATCTAGAGAAGGGTCGCGAACAGTCCTAGTATCATGCAATATCCAAGCAGAAACGAAAGTCTGTTGTCATGCTAAGTATTTTTATGCTCAAGACATTTAGTTTCCCTTCGTCAACAAAACCAACATTAAATATGCAAATTGCGAAGTAGTTTACTTCTCTGACAACATTAACAGGTGAAAGTAATATGGACACGGTCTAAATTTTAAGAGATTAAAATTTCGATTTCGATATTTAGAAAAGTAGTATGTTATGCAAACAGATGAACGTGTGAAATTTGAATGTGTTGTTGATGAGTCAAGATGTACATTGCATTGGGAATTCCATGCATGAAATAAATTCCGTAGATAGACTTTCACATTAGATTATGCATTTTCAATGATATTCCATTATTAATGGTACACTAATTAGATTAATTCCCTTATATTAAGATGATTGACATTAACAAGGATGAATTTGAGAAATTATTAATGAAGTTTATAATGTACTTTTACTAGGTAATAAATCATATGCGTAACAGACATTTGCATCTTACAACAGAATAGAACTGGAAAAATAATACACTTATTAATACTCTTAGAGAATCGAACAGTTTAATTACAATTATATTATGTAATATATTAAATTATATTATTGTCAGCACTAATTAAGAACATATAACTTGTATTAATTATATATTTTTTTAAAAAGGTGCATAAAATGCATGCATCTTCTATATATTTTCAAATGAACTTAACAAGTACATGAACTTTCACATCCGTTTTGAAAACTCTTATATTTATTTCCGGACTTCAGTAATCTAATTATTTTTCACTATAATCTATTTCCTCGCTTTAATGATAAAATTTATTATTAAAAAATCTTGCAGTACAACGATCTGTGATTTTTCCACGAGAAAACATTGTTTTGCCTAGTTACTTATAAGAAAGTTCTTGAGAGCGTCGTAAGTTGTTGATAAGCTAATCACCTTTCCCAGCAGAGGGTTTTGACGCATCTGCTCGATATTAGGCACGAAATCCTCTCGCATGTTTGCATCGAATAAAACGCTCTGGACGCCGGTTTTTCACTTTCAAATGGACGAGACGCGCCGTCAGGACGTCATCCTCTTGCGAGTTCAGCCTCCGAGTTTCAAACCTGACTATCAACCTTCCTCCAACACAGGCATGTCAAACCGCGTTCGCACGAGCTACGTGCGCGCCTGGAGAGCCTGGCGCTCCTACGGGCACGGCCCCCTTCCCCTGACTCCGCACTTATTTCCCCTAAAACCCCAGAGAGGGGTGTACACGCGCAAGCTGGAGCGGTGCGAGCCGGTGAATAGTGGCTTTATACGAAAATACGTTTGTCATACTTTTTCTCGGTAGTTTTCCGTGGTTTCTCCGATAAACACCACGCGAATGCCGGAGCTGTACCCTACCAAACGGACCGCGCGCGAACTTTCCTTTCTCTTCCTTGTCCTATCCTCCCCCTTACACACACGCACACACTTCTTTTCTATAAAACACGAACTTCAATCTCGAGAGTGCAATAGAAATGTGAAGTTTCTTTTAAAAATGTCTCTCATGTCATATTAAAAATTGTTTTCAGCGAGCAGTTTTAATATTTTAGATTCGATTATTTATCTATAAGAAATTATTAGGAGAAAAACGTTTGGTACAGACGAATTCATAGTGTCCACTACCGTAGGGGAGATTCAGGCATCCGTACGGGCCCAAAATTTCATCTACAGAAAATTAATCCTTTCTGAATGGAGCGAGTGACGATAAGATTGGGGAGGAAGGATTGCTTGAGTTCTGCTGACAATGATTTTAAATATCCACTTGGACACTTGAAACTGATCCGTGGAAACCATGAAGGTCCGGTCAGAGCAGCGGCTTCTAGAATTCTCATCCATATCTGAACGACTTTGAGCCAGCCACATTTCTGGCATGGAAAATGTCCAGCAGGCAGGAGCTTTACAAAAGTTGAGTTGCGGTCTTGCAACTAGATACGCCTATGCACTCAGATCCAACGCTTCCATAGCGTCATTCAATTGCACCTGTTACGGACTCACGGCACGAGGCGAAACGAGCATTTAAGACTCTTCTTGAATCCGATTGAGGCTTCCGTTAGCACGGAAACCGGTAGCAACGGGTAACGGCACTCCAAAAACAACAGAAGGCGCAACCCAAGGACAAGCGAGTCGCATCGTGAGCGCGCCTCTTTCATGATGAGAGGGAGGAGGGGGTAAAGGTAAGGGCGCTGTGGGGGAGGGGTGCGACAAGGGGCGGTAAGACGACTGCGCTTAAAGGAAGAAGAAGTGGTTTTGCGAACGTATCAAACTAAGTATTAAGGAGAAAGTATTAAGGAGGCACGTTTTATAAACCTATGTTAGAGATAATAATTTCTCAGATCAATTTTGGTCCAGCAATAGGTTTGCAAAATTTTGAAAATATAAATGTTTTGCAATACAAAAGTCGTCTATGTGTGCACCACACTCACCGCGGTAGATATAGTTTCCTAGTTCTTTTGAAAAAGGTCATATGCATTTATCACACATCAATTGTTTTAAAATCAATGTGTATACAGAAGAAAAATGGAAATTGTTAAAAACATATAAAAATATAAGCAAGAATAATTATACAAGAATCCAACATCAGATTATTAAAACTTTGAATGCAATCTTTTTAGAAATGCACTTTCATGAAAATTCCTTGGTCTGCAGGCAAACTAGACTTATAAGTAGAAACAGTCAATTATAAAACGAGAGAGGTGATGCTGTGTTCCCGTTTTGTGCAGTTATATTACACTGGATGGTCTTGCTTGGTGGGGCTGTAGAACACAAAATACCCTGCAACCGAGGGCTAGTCATGGACAATAAGAGAGAACCGAAGTAAACTTGATTGCCGCGAAGGGACGGTGCCTGCAGAAGCGCTGCAGCGGCGAAAGCGGCATTAGTGGTGGATTGTAGAATCACGATGATTGTGGGAACGGAAACGGCTGAACGCGGCAATTGTAAAAGCGACTGCGCTGGAGGTGGCCTCACGTTTGTTCTCTAGTCGAGAACCGAAGACAAAAGTGTGATTGCTCGTGTACCCGGAAACTTGTCCCGCCACAATGACGTATTTTACAAAAAGACAATCGTATTCATCCAGGGCAAAATACGTCAAGATTCCAAAGATAATGTGGACCAGGCGAATGCCGGAGCAGTACTCTACCAAACGGGCCACGGACCGCGCGCGATCTTTCCTTCCTATTCCTTGTTCTATCCTCTCCCCTTACACACACACACACTTACACTAACATGCACTACACTATCACATATTTCGGGAGACCGGTCGGGAGCTTAAAACTGGTCCGGCTGGGGCGGTGCCCCACTGGTGGGAGAGTCCTGGTTAGGGAGAAACGCCAGAAGCCGACGGTAGATCGGCACCGGATCTCGCCATCCAGCGGGGGAAGATCACCGCCATCTCCCGAGAAAAAAACATGCCATACACTAACGGGACTAATGACCAAAGCAGTTGACACGCCCGGAAACAGGAAAATATCAATCAATCAATAACTCAATCAATCCGGTAACAAGAACAAATCAATCAATCAATCAAACCAAAGATAATATGGAGGTGTATACGGTGTAGAGGAATGGATGAAGGCAATCAAATCTAATTATATATATATATATATATATATATATATATATATATATATATATATATATATATGCTGATTATGAGTAATATTCATTTCCATGGAAATCGATATCTTGCCATTGGTTTTATTTGAATGTGATCTTGAAAATATGCAAAATATGTACCAACAGAAATAAAAACTCGTTTAAAAGTTATTGAACGTAAAATCTGCTCTCTTCAACTTTGTAGGCGTTCTCGCGACAACGCGAGAGTTCAGATGATGCAGCCCGCATGACATTGTTTTACTCCTATATTGAACGTTCCAACTCTGGCCTCTCCAAATAATTACCAACCAGTTTAGGATATTAAAATATGGAATTAGCAAAATAATAGAAAACCAGGAGACAAGTTTTTAGGATGTAGAAAATATTTCTGCGACAACTCCGTGAAATTCACTACGCAATCGAGCAAGGTAAATCGCTCCTTCTTTGAGAGGGAGAAAAAAAATCAGTTGAGCTCAACGCGGAACCGAGTTGTATCTGTCAACGGACCCGACAGTTCTCATCAAGTATCACGCCAAATAAAGAAAGCTCACGGAAACGGTAGAATGGAGAATGACTGGTTTGGATTTAGAATGAGGATGAGTAAGTCGCATGGGAGGGAGGAAGAATCCAATAAGAGTTAGCAGAAAAGCACTGCATCACCAAACAATTCAATCATTTCTTATCCAGGCATCTCGGCTAGACTAGAGTCTGGTGATTGACACTGAATAAAAATATAAGAAACGTCAAAAGATTTTTGTCATAAAACATAAGAGTATTGTATCACTTACCTCTCATCAATGCATCCAGTAGGTACACTCAAGTCCTCATGTATGACGCGTCGTGGACCCTAATCGAGACATTTTTAAGGGTGTTGATAAAGTTTTCGTTTACGATTTAAATGGATATCCAAAATGACATGTTTGGGGCATTCTTTTTAAAAGCAAGGTTCTATGAAAAAAAAAAATGTCCCGCAGCAGCAATGATGCTGCTGAACAAACCATATACAACAGCTATTCAAAAAAGAAGCAAGCTAACTCCCAGACAAACAATTAAAAAAAGTCCTCGTGGAATAACTGCAATAAATTAAATATATTAACAAAAACGTTTTCTAAAACACAAATGCAATGCTATGGTTTAGCATTTAAACTGTACAACAGTTCTTAACATACCAGCAGTATCGAAAAAGTTTCTAACGCAACACGTGAAAACCAAATATTTGATGCTGGGAGGCCACTTACTGGGAACCGTAAAGTCTCATGACTTCAGGTCTCAGCTGCATTGTAACAGCTGAGCTACTGAGTATGAGAATTCATGGGATAGGTCAGTATGAGAGTAGGGTAATAACACAATCAAATATTGACATCTCCTCAAAATTGACTATGTTTCATTATATTTCTTCCCAAGTTCCTGAGTATCTATGGAATCTACAGACACTTCTCAAACAATCGCTGGCTGCATAATATTCTTTCAATTACTGCAGAATTAATAAGGATAATAAGGATGATTTTTTAAGAACTTATAAAATAGTATTTTTTCTCCACTCCCAGTGTTTACCGAAATAAGTCTTCCAATTTCGAAATGTGCCTCGTACGTGTTTTATCGGGCGAGGACCAGGCAAATCTCGTCTACATTATAATTAACTGCTAACTTGCGTCGAGCAAACGGCTGTGGAGGTGGAAAGCGCGAAGTGGAAAGTTGTGAATTCAAATCCCGTGTATGGGATGAATGTTTCACCTTTCAACTCAAAAAGGGATACAGGATCCCTTGCCTCCTCTAAGCTATGAGCACATTTTGTAGATGTGCACAGTCATCTTTAGCGACTGTGACTTGTAATAGAATAAGAAGCAGAAATACGGTTAAAATATCTGTTGACTCAGTGTCTTACTGATTGTGAGACGCGACCAATTGTCAAATTACTTCGCACAGTAACATTTAAAGTCTTATCTTGCAGGGAGATTAATTTGTTTCAGATAAAAACTGATGGTTTTAATAAAAGTCTCATTATGAAATAAAAATGCGTTCACTTCGTTCATTCCGCAGCATTTTCGTGGTTTCTTAAACCTACGGTTTTTTGTGGGAACCTGACTAGGGTTTTCTGAGCACGCCGCATGCGCAAAACCGATTTGACTGCTATTCGCTAACTCCTACTGACCGCTCTCATCCAAAATTTCTACAGGATGTGACTTGCATCTTCAAGTCCCATTGGAAAGTGAATTTGATTTGGTTCGACGAGAAACTGAAATTGAAACCTGAACTACTAGAATTCCCGAAACTTCATGCACAAACTGAGTTTCTCTTGTAAGAGAACGAGTGACAAATCACGAACCCAGGTGGCCACTTAAAAGAAGGAATATTTACGTGTATCATTTGAAAAATATCCTTCATTTCCACGCATAAAATCGGATATTCATTTCCACGCACAAAATCATTCATTTCCACGAATAAAATTAGTGAGATGACCGCTTAATAAAGGTGGCCGGTGTGAGCAAGTCCCACTCTATTTGCACACGTAATCGAAAAAGGAAATTTGGAGACTGAGTGTTCGCTCGCCAGAGCTGTGCTGGTGGGCGAGCCGATCACCCCTCGCGGGGGGGGAGGGGGGAGTACCGCGAAAGCGCGTCACCGGCGTCCGCGTGCGTCCTTTTCTCCGCAGCAGGCGCGCAGACGCTCGTGCGGGCGCGCGCGCGCGTGCGTGTCGCCTGCGCTAACATGGCGTTGTCACGTCCAGGCCGCGGCGTCGTCGCAGGGAAAGGAAGGCGAGCGCTTCCCGGAAGGGGCGGAGAGAGGCCTCGCGCGCGGCCCCTCACGCACGCGGGCACGGCGCCGCAGCAGCCCCCGCACCACGCGACCGTGCATCAACTGATGTCACTGCAATGCCTCTAATCGGGAGGCACCAAGTTCGAGTCCCGACGGCGGCAGAGTTTTCGATACTAGCTTTTCAGCTAGGTCGAATTCAGTCCCTGTCTGGAGGAGAAAGTCTAGCGGCCGGCTGGTAGTTTTTCGTAGTTTCTCCGATCAACACCAAACGATTGCCGGAGCAGTATCCTATCAAACGGACCACGGACTGCGCGCGATCTTTCCTTCCTCTTTCTCGTCATGTACTCACCCCTTACACACACACTTACACTAACATGCACTACACTATCAGACGTGTCGGGAGCTTAGAGCATGTCCTGGCTGGGGCGGTGCACCACTGATGGGAGATACCTGGTTGGGAAAAAACCCGCAAGTCGACGGAAGGTCGGCGCCGGTCTTGCCATCCAATGGGGAAAGATCACCGCCACATCGCGATGAAATAACATACACTACACTTACGGGACTCATTACCTGAGTAGTTGGCGCACCCGGAATCACTATCAATCAGTCAATGAATCAAGCGACTGGATCTTAAGGATGGCGACGGCGCAAAGGATAATAATAATAATAATAATAATAATAATAATAATAATAATAATAATAATAAACCGGTCCGCATAACCGAGATCGCTAAGGTAGTAGTGCCATAGCGATCTCGGACGGAAGGATCGCTGGGATCGGGCGTTGACCTATACGTTGACTTGCGGGGTTTTCCCTATCTAAGTAAGCCCCAGCCGGGACAAACCCTAAGCTAGCCTCCTGACATATAGAGTAGTGTAGTGTACGTAAGAGTGTGTCTGTGTATGTAAGAGGTGATGATGTGGCAAGGAAGAGGCAGGCATGATATGGGTAGACTGGGTCATTTTCCAGAGAATGGATATTAACAAGAAGAAGAAGAAGAAGAAGAAGAAGAAGAAGAAGAAGAAGAAGAAGAAGAAATGTAACAACATTATCACTGACAAGAAAGAGAGCAATAACTTATTAATAAGTTGCCTGTTTAAAATTCAATGTGCAATAAAATAAATCTCTATTATAAGCCATTGACTTAAAAGTCGTGAGAGAGAAGAAAAAATAAAAATGAAATTACTTTCAGGGGAAAGAGGAGAATTTGGAGGAACCATTGGAAGACACTGAAAAACCATTTAGTTATGTAGTCGTTCTTACCAATGACTTACTTTTAGAGACCGTAGAAGTTTTATTGTCTTGTAAAGTTAACACCCTCTTTTCTCAGACGAGTCCATTGACCCGAGAAATATTTTAGATCAGTTATAATTCATTTTCAATTTATTCTTGATTTTTAAACAAAATATTGCAAAAACCCATCGTATCAGAAGACTTACATAAGTATCTGCATGTTGATACAATTTGTACCAAATACCAGTTTCAATTTTCTAATATAGTGCTGCATCAAACTTTCACAACAGGTATTTGCAAGCATTATTGAATGAAAATATAACAGAAACAGAGGTATGTGAACAATGCCTGGAACAGAGAGCTGGAGAAAGGAATGCTGGAATTGCATTTGTTCGAATATTAGTATTTTATCAAGGCATACTGATATTTTTTGTTGTAAAAATCACTTGAATTTTTGAACAAAATCTCTTCGATTCTTAATCACCAGCCAAAACGCGAAGGACATTTGAGATTTGGGGGCATACGCATTTGAGGAAATTGAAATGTACGAATAGTTTCCGGATTTGATGATTGGGCCTCAAAAATGGAGGAAAACAGCGGATTGCTCAGTAAAACTTGTCTCATCACGGAATCGACCCACTAACATAACATAACTCACTCGTTTGTCTCCATAGGGCACACGATTACGAAAATTTCATTTCTAGAACCTCGTTTTACTTGTAACTAAATAACCTCTTCACTCTTTACAATGACATTGGTTACAATGACAATGGACATGGTTTCAACAAAATACGCACGTTATTTGAAGAGGTATTTTTTGAAAAAAGCGTAACATTTAGGAAATTTACTTTGCGGCTCGCTGAAGAGAAAATAAAGGCATGAATAATAATTATTATTATTATTATCACACTTTTAGTGATATAAACCGTCTTCGTTGAATGTCTGGTATACGAGTACAACAAACGAACATTTGAACTGACCTTGGGAAACATTTCATTTAATAACTTTAAAGTATTGATTTAGTGGCGAATAATTACTGTTATTGAATATATAATTTAAGCCAAAGTCGTTGCACCATTGGGCACCGTAATCTAATCTAGTGTCTGGTAGTCGTCTGATAGTCGTCTGGTAGTCAGAAGTTCAACGAAGTATTAGGGAGTTGATTTACAATACCAGACAGCGGAAACGACAATGATGTCAATCACCATGATGATGTCGACAATATTGACAATGACGAATTTGACGGTTAATCTTGTGAAATTTGCTTAGAAATAAAAAAAAAACCGATAAAGACGACCTGAACCTGAATCATTTCGTCTCATCATGATCAGTGCTTTCGCTGGGTCGGTTGCAGGGCGCATAGCAGCGCGATCCGTTGCAGTTGCTTGACCTAGGTGTTTTTCCGTCCTATCCGAATCCTTCGGTTGCTCCACATGCGCACAACCCCGAGCGGGTTCCTCGGTTAGGACGAGCCACCCAGCCGGTCGCCCTGGTTGACGCGGTCCTTGCTGGTTTGGCCGGTCCCGCGCTCCCACCGTCCCACATCACCCGCCGCTCCGCGCCCCGCCGCTCCGCGCCACGCCGCTCCGCCCCGCACGCAGTGATTAACACACTAGCCGCCCCACTACGCATCGCACCCTCTTATCCTCTCGTTAGATTGCAATATGGCCGCCACTCGTTAACATTGGCGGTTCTCGCCGATAGACACATCACTCGGGTTACGAATGGGTTCGGCTTTAACTGCGCTGTGAAACTGGGACCTCGTAATTTTATGCTTTATCTTCCTCCTGCTGTATCTCAAATCGTGCAAGTGCTTCTCGTACATTCGTTTTAGGTCATTTGCAGCACAAAGCATAACTCGTGAGTTAGTAAATTAAAGAATGGTGGACGAACTGCTCCTTGCGTTTCTTTGCACAGACTGAGCTAGTACTTTAAAACGTCCCACGCTACTATTCAATTGCAACGAAAGCTCATTACGTTGTCTGAATGATATGTTTTTAGATAGTTTCTATTATTAAACCAACAATGAAAGCGTTCCTGTATTTCCATAATCGTTGGCAAACTATGTTTAAATATGTTAAAGGTAGTTTTTCTTATTAAAGCAGTTTATTAATTAACTGAGAAATAAAAGTATTTTAACAAGGATGTAATAATTTTTGGTAGGTTACTTTAACGGCTGGTACGTCATTTTCAAGATACATTATAATGAATAACATCAACAGAACATTATGAAGGACAATTAAGGTAGGATTGTTTTTTTTCCCGTAGATGTGACGTACGAGAACAAAGAAAAGACAAGCAACAAAAAATATTGCAATGTTTAGAAAAGCCTCAGAAGTGCGATATTCCTTTCGGATTGTTTCTCAACGTATAGTCCCAATATGCAATATTATTCTGCACGAGTGTAACTTTTATTTAAATACTGGTATTATTAGATTTCTTAACGCTCTTAAATAAAAATAATCTTGGTCCTGTTAACCTCATGATTGCAGTGATATGTTAAATGCTTTGTATCCACAATGATATACTTTTCAGCGTTATTTTGGAAGAAAGTTTCATCTGCTACCCAGGGGATTTGTGGGTCCCTTCTGATATTATGAATAATACTATTACTTTTTAAAGTCGAAGCAACCAAAGTTTTCCTTGTTCCCATCTTCCAGCTCATTCATAAACACTTTCAGAACCTCATATCACTGGTTTGCAGTTTTTCCTTACCATTTCTCTCATTCATCTACATGAGTTACAACGCCTCACGTTTCTTGATGTAGGTTTTGGTGACGATAGAAATTCTACCACTAAACGAAATGCATCCTCTAAAACACAAAATGAAGTTGGCAGCAAAATAAAAATTAATAAAAAGTTAGTACAGTGCAGACGTGTAACTAAACCGGCTAACGAGTAAAAACTGCAACCAGGAAAAGACTGAAGGAAGTAACTTCAAACCATATTAGTACACTACATTACAAAGGCGGTTTGTTCACGAGTACGTGAGCAAATTTTCAGTACCGCTTGTGTTATTTTTTTATGAAACTGTACGGTGGTATCGACTTAACGTAACCTGAGGAACGAGAAGTTCCTTAGGTTACGTTAGTCGTCCTTAGGTTAGTTCCTTAGTCTTAACATCCAGCGTCCGTTAAGGAGTTAACAATATGAATTTTTTCTACCTCTTCTTCTGGCTTTTATCCAACCGAGCCGGTAATCCTTTACATCCCAATGGGACGCACATTCAACCATCCACTAGACACTATCGCACTTGCGGGCTCTTCTGTTCTGGGGTTTGCAGAACGCGAGGCCATCCGCGACAACACATCCATACCCAAGGCGGGACCCGAACCCGCGACCCTTCGGACCAAAGCGCTGAGTCGCTACACTCTCTTAGCAACCTCGGTCATCAAGGTCGGCTGTATTAATTATTTAATAGCATCTATTGTTTACATGAGAGCTTTTTTTTTAGTGTAGGGATCACAGAAATTTGGAAAGGCACACATAATTCATTTCTCCCCATAGCACGTCATCCGCAGTTTCAACTGTTTTTTTGACGTAAAAATAAATGAAAATAAATGATCTTTTGTTATAATATGATAGAATTTTAATAAAAATTGAACGAAATAGGTCAATAATACAAATAACTGACTCGGTGGGTTGTGATGTATATAACTATTTAATTAGTTTGCAGGTACCTGTTGTGAGGACTTTGCGATGCCCTACCTCCAGCGCTCCCCGTCTCAGCGGTGTCCTTTCCTCATGGATACGGGGTGGTACTCTCATCCCGACCCGGCTGTCCGAAGGTACAACTCAGCTAGTTTTTATTTCTTTAATAAGCTTAGAAAACCCGTAGGCCCATTTTATCTCTTAAAAGCCGGGAATGGGGAGGGATTGGGAAGAATGGCTGGGTGTGACCCCTATCACTAGCACCTTCCATTTTGTAGTGTTCGAAACACAATCTTAAACAATATTATATAGCTCTTGTTATGTTTTAGTTGCATTTACAGTTATTACATAAATGTCATATTCGAATATTTTTAGAATGTAATGTTTAAATAAGTCAAGCATTTTTTTCTCATATCCATTTAAACACAAAACCTTGTTTATTGTGCATTAGTTCTATCAATATCGTCGCCGGAAATAGCGTCACAAAATTCTTCGTACATACCTGAGAAGTTCCAGTGATTGGAGCTTATGAGCTCCTTACAAAAAATCAAAATTAATATTATTCTAATATTCCTCACAGAAGAGGCAATACTATAAAGAACTCACAAAAGACCGAGCGCCTTATTCCGCCTTCTTTATAGTGTCACGGTCGGTTCAAGACCTAAAGCCATTATGATGGCTTATCTCCCCGTCCCCAATATCACGAAAGTCATTAGCAGTGCGGCTGTGAGTCCAAGTTTAAACTCGGCTTTCGCCGCTGAAGCAGAAGGAAGGATTCATATTCCACTAGGCGAGGTCAGGTCCAGATGGTCGTTTGGCCGACGCCCGGGAAGCTGGACGAGTAAACGAGATGTAAGAATCGTGAGTAATGAGCGGGGTGTGGCTCAGCCACACCGGCCAGCGGCGGCGGCGGCGGCGGCGGCGGTGGACAAGGCGGCGGCGGCGGCGGCGGCGGCGGCGGTGGACAAGGCGGCGGCGGAGGCGGCGGTGGATGCGGTGATGGAGGTGGTGGAAGGGCGGCGGTGGCGGAGGCGGCGGCGTTCGAGGCGGCAGCGTTCGAGGCGGCGGCGTTCGAGGCGGCGGCGTTAGAGGCGGCTGCGTTAGAGGCGGCGGCGTTAGAGGCGGAGGCGTTAGAGGCGGAGGCGTTAGAGGCGGAGGCGTTAGAGGCGGAGGCGTTAGAGGCGGAGGCGTTAGAGGCGGAGGCGTTAGAGGCGGAGGCGTTAGAGGCGGCGGCGTTAGAGGCGGCGGCGTTAGAGGCGGCGGCGTTAGAGGCGGCGGCGTTAGAGGCGACGGCGTTAGAGGCGGCGGCGTTAGAGGCGGCGGCGTTAGAGGCGGAGGCGTTAGAGGCGGAGGCGTTAGAGGCGGAGGCGTTAGAGGCGGCGGCGTTAGAGGCGGCGGCGTTAGAGGCGGCGGCGTTAGAGGCGGCGGCGTTAGAGGCGACGGCGTTAGAGGCGGCGGCGTTAGAGGCGGCGGCGTTAGAGGCGGCGGCGTTAGAGGCGACGGCGTTAGAGGCGGCGGCGTTAGAGCGGCGGCGTTAGAGGCGGAGGCGTTAGAGGCGGAGGCGTTAGAGGCGGAGGCGTTAGAGGCGGAGGCGTTAGAGGCGGAGGCGTTAGAGGCGGCGGCGTTAGAGGCGGCGGCGTTAGAGGCGGCGGCGTTAGAGGCGGCGGCGTTCGAGGCGGGGCGGGCGGCGTCGAAAGAGGGCTCAAGGATCTGGCGGGCGCGGACGAAGCTGCGCGGTCGGTGACCTGCCTCAATGGCGGTGGCGGCGGTGGGGGAGGCCGCTTCCGTCAACAGCGCCGAATGCCGAGTCCCCCACTCGCGGATGTGCCAGGCACGCCCAAAAACCACGCTCGCCCCGGGTGGTGGGCGCGCGGTTAGCGCACTCGCAGATGCAGCGGATCGAGGAAAAGAGGCACATGCGAATATCAGGTCACTGGGACGTAATTACAGGATGTAACCTGATGAATGGCGTCGTGTACGTAATGTATGTTATCGACGCCAAATTTGTAATCTAATTTGGGCAACGTACTATGAAAATAGAATGTCAAGTTTTGTTTTATTTTATTTACAAGCTGTTACATCTCTCAGAACTATTTTGTGCACTATTTGCTTCCAGCAAATTCTCCAATTTTTGGGACAAATATACTGGGAATAGGAAGGTTATGTGGTAAATAAGCAAGATAATATTGATAAAAAGAGAAATTTTACGCTGGATCCACTACTGCAAAAGATTGCGAACGATGGAAAAGGGGACTGCAGAATGTGTGGGAATGTATTTCCCTAATCTTTGGCTATGAAACACGGAATAGTGGTAATGTTATCACTTCCAGGGGAAAATCATATTTATAGATGATCCCCTGTCATGAATTGCAATGGGGTTCATTTGCTTGCAAAGCGTTTGTAATTCTATACTTTGTTATAAATAGAAACTTCAAAATACGTAAATATTTAATCTTGTCATTAACACACTTCTGAAGTTTAGATTCTTTTCGGTTTTTCTCCTGGTTTCATTTACATGTCAAAAACGCACTTTTTTGCGATGTACCTACCTGTGAAATTTCAGTGACAGAATTTAGGTTGCACCAAATTCATAAATTTTTTAAGAGCTGATCTACTTTCTGCTCGTCTTTCTGATATTTTTATGCAGCAAAAAATGCACTTGGCCTCTGCTCGGCGGTTTGCCAAAATAAAAACTCGATGGGTCAGTTGATATGCCATGACTTTACTTTTCATTAACGTGTCAAGAACGTGTTCTTAAAAAATTACGCGTAGACTGACCCCGTTAACATTTGAGACCTCACTGCTTGGTAATTTTAAAACCATTAATCATGTTTGGACAAATGAAACAAATACATTAACCTATGTAAATATTCCATTAGAGTAGTAATGCACTTGATTAAAACTTTTTTTTATTTTGGAGTCATTATGATATTTCATATTGCAAATTTATTCACTTCCGACAATCTAACTCATGATAACGTCAATTACAAACTGCAATAAATAAGATTCTCTAGTGAAAGACGTTCTGCAGCCGAATTTCGATATGTAGTAAGTAAAGTGATCATTAAACTACAATCGTGTATAGAAATTCTTCTGCGAGGAATCGAAAGTATGATCTTTGCATCTAAAGGGAAACACAGAAATTGTTAATATTTCTTGAGAATTTTGCGTCAACTAGGCTGAGACTTCGTTGCCGATATTCGTATTGAGACAATAATTGTACTGTGAACGATTAATTGAGTGGTGTTTCCGGGAGCGTCAACTGCCCAGATACTTAATCCCGTAAATGTAGTGAATATTTTATCGCCGGAGATGATGGTGAACATTCCCCGCTGGATGGCGAGATCCGACGCAGACCTACATTTCAGCTGCTGGATTTTCCCCATCCACATTTTTCCGCATCTCCCGCCAGTGGGGCACCGCACCAGTCGGGACAAGCTCTACGCTTCAGACTGGTCTCTCGATGTGTGCGGTAGTGTAGTGCATTTAAGTGAGTGGGTAAGTAATGGGTGGGGAGACGACGTGGAGGAAGAAGGAAAGATTGCGCACGGTCCGTGGACCGTTTGTAAGGGAACTCCTTCGAAATTCGCCTGGTCTTGATCATCGGAGAAAACGTGTAAAACAACCGATCAGAGCAGCCTGACGCTAGAATTCTCCTTCAGAGTGCAGTGCGTGAGAACGATGAAGGGGAAGAGTGGCGCGGTGACTTTTGTAACCGCAGGCGTTGAATTTGCGAGGGCGTCGAGTTACGTGGTCGACTCGCCAACTTCAACTCGTCATTTATCACATGTGCTCGTGTTACCGTTGCTTAAGTACAGTTCGCCCACACCCAGGGGTTTCAGAGCAAATGCATCTCTCTTCTTTAATCGTCCACTTGGGTGATGATCTTAATTACAACTCAGTCGATTTTCCTATTTTCTAGTAATTTGGGTTCCTCAGGTGTCGAAAATTTGTTGTCACTTTTCCCCGGATCTTTACTATATGAGATTTAATTCTACAATCTTAATTAGGAAAGGAAACTTGCCAAGAACGAAAAAGTTTGAAGCCTCGGTGCTCTTCCGGAATGTAGTCTCTTCTAATTAAAACAGGGTATTTTCAGTATTGTTTTAAAATAAATGGGCAAAGGGGGAAACGCACCCTCCATATTATGGAGCTAGTTAGCCTTTTTTGAAAGAGAAGAAGCAAGCTGGCAACTTTACAAGTTTTGAAGCTGGCTTTCAAAACGATCTGTTTTTAAAAGTAAAATTATTTTAATAAATCTCAATATTCCAGCATTTTAATGCCTCATACAAGTTGTAATAATCCAGAGTTTAGTAGCACAGATCCACTTGAAAATGATTAACAGCTAACTTCAACAAAATAATTTAACAAGTTAACAAAAATCAATAACAGAACAATTGGAATGTTAAAGTGAGCGACTGATAAAAACAGGAAAAAATATTGAAGTACTGGATAGTAGGTATTCTAGAATACACTACACTGTATTACGAATGCAGTTGTATTGATTGTTTTGTTATGAAAACTCTTTGTTTAACTATTATGTTTTTATTGTAATATTTAAGTTTGATTTTTAAACAAATTATTTCTTGTCTGGAGAAAATTGATTGAAAAATAAAATACTAAATGGAAGATTATACTACTGTGAATATAATTAAAAACTAGCAAATCTTATTCATTTTTATCAACTGGACACATGTGAAAAATCCGCGCCTCGTAAATAATTGTTTTAAAAGATAAATTACATAGATGCGTACTGAGATTCAACTTTGAACGGTCAGGCTGAACGGAGTGTTATATCAAATAGGCCCCTACAATGCACGGTACAATAACATCTTAGCAAAACTCTAATATTGAGAAGTGTTTTTAAGATTAAAGACAAAAGAGCCATGGAAGAAGACAAAATATAAATTCAACAATAATATTCATATACATGAGTTTATTACTATCAGTTTTGAAGGCGGAGAACTATCTATTTTTCGAGTTACAAAAATACACAAGCTTTATGTGTTGCGGGTCGTATGAGGCGCCTGTCGTGAGTGACGCAAAAGTTCGAAATTGAAAAAGTAGGTAATTTTCTTTTCCGAAATGAGAAAGAGAATACGAAACATTGAGCTAGATCCTAAAACGTTAGCTTGAAAACCCACATGGAAGAATTTTTCCATTATTTATTTGTAAAAGGGTCAATAAAATACGTGTATTTTTACTATTAATATAATAAAGGTGGTTGAATATTTATGTTCATTCAAAACTGTTTCTTTGTGTTTTATTTTTATAAAATAAGAATATTGTTAGAAATGTAAATTTCTATTACGTACAATCATTTTGAACCTTATTTTGAATTAAACTGAAAATATTATCTAAAGAAATGTGTTTTAACGAATCTTTTCATTATATTCAATTCTAAAAATGAAGAAGTGTCTCTTTAATGATTTTCAAACACATATAATCACAAGTATGTACAAAATAAGATTTGATAGGATGTAAAATGTTCATGTTTCTTGCAAAATATGCAAATAGATATTGTGTATAAATATTGAACAAAAAAAAAATTACACCTGTGCATTAATCATATCATATCATTTTTATAATGGAGATTTCTAAAAGGGTCAATAAAAATAAGAACTTTTCGAGCCTACATTGAAAAGGTTGATTTTATAACAAAACTTTAGTAGGAAAACCATTTTTGTAGGAGATTTTGTCTACTTTATTTGGCATAGTACGTTCTTTTCGGTAGGAATATTAATTATGGACGTATAAGCCAAACAACGTAGTAAAACCATCTTTAAACAGCCCTCCTCCCCGACTCATTCGCTACGCTTAAGGATTTTTAATATAATAAGTGTGGCATATATCAACGAACAATCATGTCAAGTGTCAAAATTCAGGGATTTTTGTCTTCGATTTGTCTCATTTAACTGGGTTACTCCAGCGACAATTGAACGAGTCAAGTATTTGAATGAAACGTTGCATTAACGTACGTTTTCTAATTCATTGCATGATAATTTTTAGACAGCTTAGTCATCAGGTCTGGTACAAAGATTTTAAATAAATATATATAGGTATCAACCAATACAATTGTGGAAGAAGGGACATTTTGTTTGTAATTGCTCCGGCAAAGTCAAGGGCGCGCGCAAGTGTAGAAGCAGCGTCCGCGGGTGGGGGTGGGGGGCGAAGTCGCCTCGGGAGGGAAAGTGCCCGCAGCGCTCGCGTGCCGTCTCCGCCAAGCGCAAATAATTGGCCCCCTTCTCCCCTCCCTTGTCCTCTTCGTCGGACCCTCGAGGGGACCCGCTGCCTCAGAAACGAAATTTGGACCGGGCGGGCGGACGGACGGGCGGGCGGGCAGACGATTTCCCGCGTGCTCCGGCGCGTCGGCGCCTGGGCGCGCGCGCACGCAGTGAAAGTGGCTCGATTGCCGTGCTCGCAATCACGCACGGGTGACTGGGCACCTGAGGAGGATGAGGAGTTTCGGCGGGGATCACGCGGTGCGCGACGGTCGATGGCCGGAAGGCTGGGCGAGGGCCAGGGGCGGTGACGGCGGGGAAAGCGGCCAAGTGAAGTAGTACGGATGCAACCAACAACGTCTTGGTTTATTGGTGAATTGTTCTTGGCATTCTAAGTATTTGAATAAAACGTTGAATTTACGAACATTTTTTAAATTTATTTCATGAGTATCTTTAGACAGCTTAGTCAGCATCAGGTCTGGTACAAAGATTAAAAAAAACAACATATATTGATTTGTACTTACTTATTTCAGACACTTTCTTCAGCATTGGTAGATGTGATCACAGTATCAACCAACACAATTGTGCAAGATGGGATTTTTGTGTTACGTTTGAAAATGCTTAGGTTTTTGGCGTTCAATCCGGATCGCGTCGATTGTGTACGATCGATCTATCACCAATAAATCTTACAACAGACTCATGCATTTTCTTTTTTCTGACAGGTACTTGCGATAGCTCTCTACACTATTTCCTGTGGGGTTTACTGACACTGGTTTGAACACACACACACACACACACACACACACATACACATACACACACACACACACACTAGGTCACATACCATGCAAAAAATTTCACAAGAACACTCTTGCATTCGTTTAACGACCAGATTAATTAATAGAACTGTGAGCTCGCGTAGTGTTTATGGTTATCATTATATTGCAAATAGTCACTATTAACCCTAGGTTGAAAAGGAGTAACGTATTTTATTAGTGCAATAGCGTCTTATTTTCTTCTGAAGTGCGAGGATTTATCTCATTTATGTCTTTCTTGATTAACTGTAGGAAGTACTACGTAATAAATTTATATAGTCTGTATGTAGAGTACTCACGTCTATTGCAAATACGAAAGTAACGTCATCAGTGTTCTTGACCCTACAATGCTACAACTGCATCATCTTCCTTGTAAAAGAAAGTAAAATGCTGAAAAAGGAACATACTTTTGGACTTTCCTCGATGTTACAATCGTGCAATAAGAATAATTTCACTTTTATGACCATCAAAAATGTGCGTTTGAAAGTATAGCCGTGAACTAGATAGAAATGGGAAATGAGCCCTAATGGAACAGAAAAAACGACAATATTACCTCTTTCAACTGTGTTATTAATTGACAGCGACAGTTTGCAATAATTATGTTGTAAATAGCGTCTCTCTTCAACGACGATTTTAAAATCTCAACAGTGTATGTCATATCAAAAAAAGTATGTAGTACCAGAAGTATTGGTTATCACCAAACCAACTACATCGGACAGAGTGCAAAAACAAAATATTTATTCATGCAATTTTCCTCCTTACTTCCAGCATCAGCGTCATCTTCATAACCTTAACAGTTTTTTTTGCGGTGTTCCCTGTCATTGGCACTCAAAGATCCCGCTGGTTTCAAAAAAAGAAAACCGAGTGAACAAGCGGCTGGGGCGTCTCGTGCGGCTGTTGACGGCTGCTCGTAAATGGTGTCTAAACAGCCAGATTATCCCGCTGCCGTCGCCGCCGCGGGCACCGCGCCCTCTTGCAGCGTCGGTCAGCTTTTTACGAGGCGCCGGAAGTGACGTTGACGTTAACGGCGATGGAGGAGGAGGAGGTAGCGCTGGCTCCGAGCTGGTGACTGCTGGTTTTGCCGAGGGCGGCTTTGTTTTAGTGGCTGAGGGTACCGAAGCAGCACTAGTGACGCCAGTGGAGATGGTGGTACTGTTGGAACTGGTGGCATTGTTGGAGATGGTATCACTGTTGGAGATGGTATCACTGTTGGAGATGGTAGCATTGTTGGAGATGGTGGCACTGTTGGAACTGGTGGCACTGTTGGAACTGGTGGCACTGTTGGAACTGGTGGCACTGTTGGAGATGGTGGCACTGTTGGAGATGGTAGCACTGTTGGAGATGGTTGCACTGTTGGAGATGGTTGCACTGTTGGAGATGGTGGCACTGTTGGAGATGGTGGCACTATTAGAAATGGTGGCGCTGGTAGAGATGGTGACGCTGTTGGTGATTGTGACGTTGGTGAAGATGGATACTGTTAGGATGGTGGCGTTGGTGAAAATTGTGACTGTAGTAGAGATGGTGGCGATGGTGGAAATGGTACCATTGGTGGAGACGGAGACGGTGGAGATTGGGTTGGGGGGGTGGATGAAGGGGGGATAAGTGCAATAAAGACGATGATGACTATGATGGCGGCAATGACACTGATGTTGGTGGGAGCGTTAATGACGGTGGTGGTGATGGGGCCATTATTGGCGGTAATGGTGGTAATAGCTGCGATGGTGGAGATGGCGGTGACGGCTAGGTTGGGACTAATGGCGGTGAGACGGTAGACAGCTGTTCGTTTTGATGGCAGAGATGGAAAGGGAACTTGGGGATGGCGATGATGACAATCGTGCGTTGTGATGGCTGTGGTGGCGATACTAAAAGTTTCCATCAGGTACCAACTATTGCCCGTCCGTATTGTCGGTGAAAGATGTTATACTATGTCTCTTGTCATTATGGAAATGTCAGTAAAATCAGCCGAATGTGACTGCAATATCTATAGTGGGTGAAGAGTTGCGTGTTGGCGATGGCTTTGGTGGCGTAAGCAGTAGTTAGTGACAGCTCTGACAATTTTTGTTTCGCAATTTTTAAAGTTTTCGCGATATCAGTACGGTGGCTATCATGACATGCAATTGTGATAGCTGGCATGGTGACGGAGTTCATCGGGCGGTCAGGCAGCTTCAGGCTATTTGAATCCAGGCGATAAAACTATGTGACGGCGGCACTGGCAAAGATTGCGATAATAAATGGTCGTCTATAACTCCCCCAACCGGTCGCACGCTGAACCGACACACGTATCCGCATGCGTGCCATTTCCTTGGCTCGCCTCGAGTGTATCCGCCATGTCAGGGAAGTCATTACGAGGTACGTTACGCAATAGGTTAATGTGTTAACTAGTGATGTTTTGATGACTGACGTCTAGTATGTTGAAGAGTACATTATGTCACGTAAGAAATATCCCAACCATACGAGTATTTAGATTTATGGTTAGTTAGGTGGTTGGTCTAGTCACCCTAGCTTCATATAATAGATGACAACTCTAGGAAGATGGAATTTTCAGCTCCTTCATTTGCGTTTCATAATTTTGAATTGTCATTTTTCCTTGGTCTGTATGGTGGTACTAAGATAGTATCAAATGAATATCTACCAGTTCAGCACTCTTGCCTTTACTATTACCCTATCGTACAATTATTATTCAAAAGTAAACGAGTGCAAAGAGGACTCTTAATTTGATTTGCAATTAGTACAGAGTGAATAACAGATAAAATGGGTATTATGAATGCATCTTCATATTTAAATTAACATATGAGTGAAAGTTGAAGGAGATGTTGGTTTTATGATTATAGCGCTGCTAAAACAGCAATATTATTATTTAGCTGATTAGCTTACGTAGTTCCATCTGTAGTATTTCAAAGTAATTTAACGCTTTATTTGAATATTATCCTTTGGAGTCTCAACATTAGTCTAAGCTTAGTAAATAATAATAGTTATATTATTGATAGCAATAGAAAAAATATCTTTTGCTATCTACTAGGGTCATTCACAGTAGTTCTTGGAAAAGAATCATCCAAATACCTCACATCTCGTGAATTGCGTGATCTAATGTGAAACTCTCCCCAAGCCATTATTATGTGCCCGAAGTTTTTTTTAACCCACTTTCAGTGACGTAGCGTTGTCTCGGCTCATTTCTCAAATTGGACACGCGTCGTGCGTGTTATTGGATACAAAAACGCGGAGCTGTCGGCGGATGTATGCGTAACGCTGGAAGTGGAGGGCGGGTGCCTCGCCGCGCACGGGAGCCGCGGACGCTGTGGAAGGAACGCTGATCTTGGAGTGCAAAAATCCGTTTTCAACGTGATCAAAAACCTGTCACTTCATTTGAGCTTAGTTACTATTGTATTAGGACGCAGCCTGCCTGGTGGGTTTTCCCCGACTAGCGGGTTTTCCTCCAGGGTCGAGCGGCGAGTGAGGTGGTGTGTTTCTGTATAAAAATATTACAGTCGCTCGGGGTGAATACTAGGCTGCCGCGTAGCGCGCAATGGAGCAATGCTATTCAACTCAAATTGTTTTTAACTTCCGTCTATGAATTTATAATTCGTCAAACAAAATTTGCCACATTTCTCTGTGTTTATATTTTAATATTTCATTTATCTTTTTAAAAGTTGCACTTAAATTATACTTGGTTTCTACTAACTACTTAAAACTAAAATATATTTTACATTTGTATATATTACATGTCTTTGTATGCATCTGACATGTGGTTAGGCGGAAGAGCGGGCCTGATTGCCCGAGCCTCGCCATATCAATAAAGCCATTATTATTATTATTATTATTATTATTATTATTATTATTATTATTATTATTATTATTGATTTGGCCTATTTAAAATTTTACCAAGCCTCAGCTTCTTTTTACAAATGCGCTGTTTCGTGTATACAAAATATGCAGCGGAATAAAAAGAACGCCCTCGACGGATAGCCTCGATATTTATTTAGACGAGATAGATTCTGCAATGAGACAATATAAATGATACAATGTGACTGGTTGAATGATGACATGGGATCACACAACTGTTTTTTTTATTTTTTAGATAAAAAAGTTAATTAAAAAAATTGAACCATAGATTATAAGAATTTAGAATGGACCGATTTCCTTCTAAAATTTGTTGCTTGTATATTTAATGAAATGACACTATCAAAGTCAGAGAAGTGTTACGTTATCTTTATATCATAAATAAGAAAATTTTCAGAATTGTTAGAAATAAAATGTTCTTTTTATTGAATAATTCAGTGGCGTTAGTATCTTCGAGGTTTACTTATGAACAGGTCATGGACGTTTCATTGCTCCTATTCAAATAAAGATTATAATTAAATTTTCCAACTATTCACAGTTACTACTCTATTTAACGACTCAGAGTTCACTTAGAAGAAAATTCGTTTTTATCTCGAATCTTTATGTTTATGTTTCTTCATAAAATCACTCAACGTGAGTGCTTAACTGCTTTTGAGTGGTACTAACGCAAAACCATCTGATGGTTGGATTCGTTTGCGCCGCGAGAATAAAGTGCGCGTTGCGGGAGGAAATCGCCGGTGGGCGGCGGCCGAGGGCCGCGAGCGCCCCGCGGAATCGGAGCGCGGCCACTGCCTGGCGCAGGCGGCGCTGGAGCCGCCGCGTGGCGCCTTTCGCTCGTAAATCCCCACAAGGCGGCGCGGCGGACGCCGACTCGAATCGTGCGCGCGGAGCCCGGAGGAGGGGGGGCGCCGTTTCTGCCACATTCGACACCGCCGCCGCCGCCTTTCGCTCGTAAATCCCCACAAGGCGGCGCGGCGGACGCCGACTCGTCTTCCACCGGTCCTCCACCTGTTTTCGCTTCGTTCGTTTCCTTTCTTTTTTTCGCCTCGTCTCCTTCGCTTCTCCGTTTCGCCTCGTCCCGCCTTCGTCTCCGCCTTCGCCTTCGTCTCCGTTTTCATTGCTCCCCCTTTCGACTTCGTCTCTCCGCTTCGCCTACCGTCTCCGCCTTCGTTCCGCCGCTTCGTCACCGCTTCGTTCGTCTCCGCCTTCGCCTCCTCTTCCGTTTTTGCCTCCGTCTTCGACTCCTCCATCTTCGCCCCCCTTCCATCACCATCTCTATCTTCACCTCCTCCGCCTCATCGGCACCGCCTACGTCCCGACCCCCGCCTCCGCTTCCATTTCGCTCACCTCCCCCCTTCGCCTTCCTCCACCCCGCCTCACCATCCCCCTCCCCTTCCCTTCGCCGTCGCTTTTGCCTCTGATCCCCTTTGTACGCGGGTCTTAAATTTCACCTCTGACTTCACCCATGTCACCGCCTCCTGCGCCCCCGCCTTGCCCTTCGCCATCCCCTCGCCCTCTGCCTTCGTTTCTGCCCCATTCCGCACTGCGGCTCTGCCTTCGTTTTCCCCTCCCCCTTTTGCCTTCACTGCTGACGCGTCACTTCACACCCTGTACTTCTGCTGTCACTATTTCATCAACTCACTATTCCATTGTAGCGTCCGTTGGCGGCCGTGGGTGGAGAGGAGCGGAAGCCGTAATCTGCAGCTGAATAGTTTGGCGCCCGGCGTTGGGATACATTTAGACAAGGGACGCGCTTGCCCGAAGGTCACTGATAGAGGAGTCCTCCTCACACCTAGGACGGTCAGTGACGCACACTCATAAAATCGAGCTGACGACCCACTGGTGGGTTTTTATTCGGGAAACTCGCGCGATGCGAAATTTTACGCCCAGGCGGGAGCGTGTCGTCCTATTCCACGGTGACGTTTCACGGTAGTGGCGCGAGAGGCCAGAGGAGGGGGGCCCCCAGCTGGGGTATCCACGGAAATCACAAGGTGTGGCTCTGACAGGTTTGGTTTGGGTATAACCCACCACAGAATAGGGTGATGCCCTGCGGCCAAATCTGGCTTTCCACAGTTTGGGACAACCATCGCTGACACGACCCCTTGGCGTCGAGGCGTATCCGCCTTATCATTGGTTTTTGCTCCAGGTTCAGATCCCCCTCCCCTCAAGATTTCCTCCTAGTTATCTCAGCGGGGAGAATTTGAGGTCAGTGACGCTCCCTTTCCAACGGGAGAGGGACGAGAGGGAGGGAGGGGAAGAGAGAGGAGGTCAGGAGAGGGCACAGAAACAAATGGATTGGCGCGGGGCGGGGATCACCCCGCCAATTGCACGGGACGTTGGTCTAAACCCCCGTGGACGCTGACGAACCAAGGAAAAGGGTCAGGGGAAAGGGGGCCCGACATTTTATCGAGTTCTTACCATGAAAAAAGTCTAATTTATGGTATCTAAATTGTGAAAAATTTTGGCCAGTTTAAAATTTAAAGTATTAAGTTTTGTTTAAAAACTATTTTAAATTAATTTCTAAAGCAAGGGAAACTATTAATAAAAATTTTGGAAATACAATAAAATGCATTTACTATATACACTTTCAACAAATTGAAATTCATATGTATTTAAAAACTTGTTTTTTAAATTATTATTTTAATGAAAAGTCAATACACATTTTATTAGCATTATGGAAATGTAACCCATTTTTCATGAGTAGAGCATGCAAACAGTGATTTCATTAATAAATTAAAATCACTCCGGTGTCCTATAGATTATCATTGCAAAATTACTTTTAATTTGTTTAGACTATTTGTAAAATTGATGAAATTTTATAGTGATAATCGGTGAAAAGAACTAGGAACCCTCTCATTAGAAATATTTGAAAATATAATGTCTTATTCTTATATATTTTTCAAAAGTTGCTTTTTTTTTACATGCTGAGAAGATTATATCACCCTTTCCCCAGTGATATTTTATTTATTTATTTATTTAAGTAATATATAATATACAAATCTGATATGGCCTAAAATGGGGCCTACATAATTAATTATTTTAACATATCACATTGATATATTAATAGAAAAATTGAAATAATTGAATCTTTAATAAATAGCAATAATATAAACGCAAATTTTAATTTTTAAATTTTGGGGAAATCTACACTGAAGTTAAATATTTTAAATTTTTGAATAACTAGAAAAAAATAAATTTGAAACCCTTTAAAAATGTTACGAATCAATGAAATTTTAAAGAGCTATTAAGAAAGAACAAAATTTGTTTGAATAAACAAAAAGAGATTGAGATTAGTTAAAAATTTAATTCGGAAATTTTCCAATTAAAATATTTAAGGGAAACAGTGTTTGAATCGATTATTTTTCCCAAATTTTATGTTAGGTTTTGATGACCCCAAAAACAGTTTCTGGAGTGTTTAGTTCGATTCAAGAAGTTCCCCCAATTCAAACATCCAAACCCTTTGATACGTTATCGATATTAAGTAAGAAAGGTTTTATTCAAGGAACACCCCTGTCCTTGTTTCTAACGATTAATTGGAAAAATTTTTAGCCATTGTAAGATATACAATGACAAATAATTGTGCTCATAAGATCCTACTTGAATGCATATCAAACCCTGAAAATACATTTGGTTTTAGATCAACAAAAAACACAAAGATTCAAGAGATCAAGCTCAAATCTGAAAACTAAACTAAGTCTTATTTTTTTCACGAAATGAAACTTATCCCTTTCTTTAATATAAGAACTTGTATTGCTCAAATATCTTTCAATTAATAGTAATTTTATCTAAAATTTTCGAAATTAGTATAAGTAGTTAAAAATATTTTATTAATTAGATTAAAAGAGTAAAATAAAAAATGCAATTTAAAATGAAATAAATGACAAAGACAGTGTTACATAAAAAACGAAAATTAGTTATAAAGGATGTAAAAATCATCCTCACGCGTAATTTATAAATCCATAGCTAAGAAAGTTTAAAGTTTGGGGAGGACAGTCAGCATCTTTTCATAGTCGACAAGATCCTTTCTTCTTTTCAATCGCAGTGCACAGGAGAAGTTTTACGTAAGGTCTGTTCTTCATTCTGGGGATAGGTGGTAACTGCACGAGATATCCAGAGAAGGCAGTGCCGACCCGAAGGTGACAATTCTGCCTCGGCAGACCCACGGGATGACACGACAAGGGTCTTATGATCCAGGTTTGAAAAGTTCTGCCACTCTGTTTGCACTAAAAATGCATCGTTGATAAATTTTGGTAGTGAGTAGAATTACCATAAAGATGACTTCTGCTTCCTCGAGGCCAACTTTACTACCAGTCAGGGGTTTTCTTTTCCACTTATCCCCACGTGCCAGGACAGGAAAAACGTAACAAATGATGAGAATTAAGGATATCTTGATGTATTTGATGTTGATATATGTAAAAGGTTTACTAGGAGAAAGAGGAAATGGACGACAAGGCCGTAGCCCTGGGTCTGAAGGCCGGGGTTCCCGTCGACATGGGGATGTGTTCTGATGTCCAGTATTCTCCCAGAAACTCCAAACATAAAAATCACAGTGGTGTTATATGATCAGTAGTTAAAAAGAGACTTTAAAAAATATATACAAAACAACAACTTATTGTCAAAGAAATTTAAATATTGAATTGGACTTCAAAATCGTTCCAAATAAAATAGGACTTTATTTGGAAAATAGTATTAAAAATAAATTTATTAATCAAATAAAATTTTATATTGTCAATTGATTATTATTTATAACTTAATTCAACTCTCCAGAGATTTCTAAATAGAAAATGATTTCATTGTAGAATAATTTATCTACGTTCATTTAAGTTAAAATAAAATTTATTAAACTGAGTACCATAATTTAATAATGTTTTTTCATAAAATTTATAGTTTTAAGGAGGAACAGTGATGGAAAAATTGCAATATTATTAAGACTTCATAAATATTTTCATTTTATCTCGAAGGGCAGCATTACAGAAACAATGATATAAGAAAATTGATTTAGGGTTTTAAAGGGAAAAATTGACTTTGAAATCCTGAATCAAAATTTTTTTCCAAAACACTCTTGAACACCCATTTGATTTTAATATGTAGGAAAGGACTGTGTACGAATGGACTGAAAAATTAAACATATGACTTCAAATAAATGTATTCTTTCAAATTGATATTATATAGAAGTTCATTGGATTTAACCAATGATTTTCCCAATATTTTGAGGTATGTTATATTCTATATTGCAATTGAAATTTTCTAAAAAAGAACTCTTTTACTTACACTCTTCATCTGAATACACTATACCGTTATTACAAATACTGTAGTAAATGTAAACCTTTATTAATATCTCTGGATTTTCAACTTTACAATTACTAATCTGTTTCAAATTTCAGAACTTTATTTTTCTCCATAACTAATTCTACAAATGAAGTTATAAAATTATAAATGTTTTCAAATTTAGAAAATTGTGAGAAATACAATTTTCCGGAACGCATAATCTAAATTTTCTCATATTGGCTGCACTTTCTTCTTAAGGAGTAGAGAGTTACGTAATCTACTGAAAAGGCGAATTGTCGGCAGAAAACGCATATACACCCCCAGGATGAAAAAAGGGATAAACCATTTCTAAATTTAGAAAAACTCCAAATCGGGTAGCCAGAATCCATGTTTTGGTGGTTGATAGTGAAAATCGACTGAGGTAAATGTCGTCCGTCCGTCCCGAACAACGCTAGCAAAAAACCGTTCAGCCGATTTTCACAAAATTGATATCCCAATCGATCTGGCTGATGTCAAAATGCCTTAAATTTGAAACCGATATTCAATTGAGGAGGGACTTACATGTAGCCCTGACATTTTCAAATGTTCAACAAATTCCATAATTTTTATTACAAATGTAAAAATGTAAATTAAATTTTTGGGATATTAAAGTGTACGGAAATTAGTCCTATGTTCTGAAAAAGATTTTCGTAAGTTTTCCCAAAGCAAATATTGAAATTTGAGATTTTTTTTCATGAAACTTTTTCCTTAAAGAAAGATTTTTAAAAAGATCATGTGAAATTTTTTCGAAACTTAGTATTTTCCATAAGTTTCCGAAATACGGTGAGAAAATGCCTGTTTAGCATCACTAGTATTCTTTAAAACTGCCTACTTCTAGACATTAGTCTTCTCGAATAATTGGTCCCTTTCTAGTTTTATTATGAAAATGTGAATTTGAAGTATGCAGAAGAAAATAATATTGTACTTTCTTCTATAGAGAAAAGTTGCATTCTATTAAATTATAATTATATTATATTAATATATTTTATTATTCCTATATTATACATTTTATATTATATTATATATACAATATATTTAAATTTAAAAAAGGATTGACTCTGAAAGAAAAAATATATACTGAAATGATTATAATCTATTTAGTATAGGTTTTTTTATTTTTAACTACTTTCAAAGTGGCAACTGAACACAAATCGTTTAGCTGAATGGTTAACGTAAAGGTACGCTGTCGGCTTGCTAACGTTGAGTTCAACAGAAGGATTTTTTTCTTCGTTACGTGTGATTTCGTAGAAATTTCCAATTTTGTAATTAATAATTTTGAAAAGACTTAGGGCCCTAAAGGGCCAGTTTTTTTGTCCATCAGTACGACGACTAGAAGCTCCTTCTGTACTAACTGACTGAGGCGCTGGTTTCCATGAGGAACTATATTTTTGAATATTGAAAGTTAATTTTAAAAACTACAAAATTGAAAATAGAATCTTACTGGTTGAAAACTTTTTCCAATTCATGTAATATACAATAAGTGACATTAGAGAGAAAGTAAGCGTTGAATTAACTTTTCGTTGTTTAATTAAAAGCATTTAATTTCTTAGAAGAAACCAATCAACTATTTGCTGATAATTAAAATTGTTAGCATTATATCAACGTTTGGGTTAGTTTCATGAATAACGAATGCAAATTTGTCCGAAATTTTTAGTTGATTGGATTAAAATAACATATTACTTGCTTATCACAGGGTTCTGTATTTCAGACTGGTGTTCAAGAGTTACAGTTCATCTTATCCAATGGGAGATCCCCTTTAAGATAGAGGGGGCAGATAGAGTCTGCAGGATGAGCTACTTGAGTCCTACACAAAGACATTCAAATCGAAATATTTCAACTAGAATCAACTAGAATAGTATCGGTTGATGATTCCACATTCTTATCAAGAATGTGAGTTGCTGTAACCCAAAGTAAATGTTGTATATAGAACAAAAAATGTCAAGATAGAATTCATTCTACAACACCTCATGGGTGCTAGGTCCCTCGTATAGCTCCATGGATTAAACGGGTGGGATAGAGGGAATGGACGCTGATCAAATCCTTGGAATATATTTTTTTACCTGATGCCTGGAACACATTAATCATATAATGAGAGAGACATTCCAAAATTCTTGCAGAAGGAAAAATCTGTTTTAAACAAAATGTAAAAACGAAAACATTAAGATTGTGTGTGGTATTTTGTATTCCAAGCAATGTAAAGAACGAAATTGAAGAGATAGCCAAAATTAACAGTGTCTAAAATTGTAATACATTACATTTTTTTGAATCTTAGAAATAATAAAAAAAGTCTACCAGGTGTATAATCCAGTAATTACATATTTAAGTTCTAAAATAATCAGAATCCTAAAAGTCTGGGGGTTTATTATAAAATTTTGCAAAAGGTAATTTCTTCGTTCTTTATTAATTTAGAAAGGAATATGTCTTTTACAGTTTAACAAAGTTTAGAGACTATTAACTCATTACATACCATTTTGTGTTTGTGCCTTTGTGATAAATGCAAAGAACGCACCCCTTTAATTGTTTGTAATAATTGAAAATTTACTTTATGGTTTCCTAAAATTTTTAATGTCTGTGGTGGACCCAAATTTAAAAGGAACTCCAAAATAAATAAAGTACGATTGATGTGCTTGAAAGAAATCAATTTTTTATTATTCCATTTTTAAATAAACAATTTTTTGATACTTTTTATCTTTAGTGGGGTAGACTGAGACTATGGTGACCTTTTCAATCAGCCCCAAATTTCACAAAGAAAAAAAATTTTAATTATTTAGTTTATCAATGATTATTCCATGTTTGTGGGATCCATGTACAAATCACAGTCATTTAGTCTCAATATAGGAAAACAAGGAGGTGCGTTTTTTGGATCTCAAAATTCGGATAATGTCGTTCTTAAATCTAAATATTAATTTATTATAAAATTCAAAATGATAACGGAGTTAGATAAAAATATATTATCATTTATTGTTAAAAACAGTTGCCTAATATGCATTTTCAAAAATTGTACTATTGGAGAACAATATGTTTGAGAATAGATTCTATTAGTCTTAAATGTTACCTCAAAAAAATGGGGAAATTAAGACAAACATTCTGTATTTTTAGATACATTAAGGCTTTGATTACTGAGAACAAAACTTCTCTAGCTGAAATCGTTTGACACGGGGTTTTTAAAACGAGGTATTGAGGGTCGAGTCTCTGATGCCTTTTTCTTCTGTTCGTTCTGTTTACCCAAGTCTGAGAATTAAAAAATAAGAAATGTTAGGGAAATACTTTTATTTATTTATTTAAAAAGATCTTGTGAACTTATACTATATAATTTTAATTAGTTTGATCCCTTTATTACAAATATTTTTACAAATTTTATTTATTTATATTTTGTTAGTAAGAATTTAACCAACCTCTTGGAATTAGATAGTGAACGTTTTGATATACATTTGCATCTACTTCCAAAAAGTTTGTCCAACTCTGTCACTTTTATGGGAAATGAAATATGAGGAAATGTTTATCCGTTGTTAGTGATATCCAATTTTGACCTGATAACGCATTTTGAGGGATGGATTTAATTTTCGGCAGGAATCAAACCGCATCGTTCGAGACCAGTTGCTCGACCACTGAGCCTGAAAAAAGCGTTTTACAGTTGGGTTCTGGCTCTTATTCCCCCCGCATTTGATATTTGTCACCCATCATTTACGTAGTCGTATGAGGGGAAAGGTTTGAATTTGGAATTGATATCGTGTGACTTTACACAACGTCGTGCCCAGATTGTACAATTACTGTTTTTTCTTGATTACATAAATATCATATTTTAATATGAACATTTGTAAAATAAACCACCTTGAAATGAAATCAGTAATGCAGAAATTCTCAGTATTTTTTTTGTATCTCACCTTTTGGGAAATTCAACAGTTTGATGGGTTTGAACAAGATAATTGTTATCTACAAAAAAAAAACTTTTACTTCGTTTACTTTTCAGTATATGCAACGAATATACGTGTTCTGTATGTGACGTATATGTATATTCGATGTATACGTATGAAAGAGTAATACAGGGAAAATCGATTTCGGATTAAACGGTAATACGTTTTGGGGTCGAAAGTGGTTCATCCAAAATCGTCCATCCGTTCGTGATCACTTAGGGGCCTAAACCAAGTACGATCCTTTCCAAATTGAAGAAACCCTGTTTTCTGGCTTAGTTGAAGTTGAAATTTTTAAAATCTTGAAAACTGGGTACTTTTGGGAAACCTTGGGCATTTTTAAATTTTCAAAACGGCTCCTAATTTTCAGGAAATGTAAATACATAGAAGGATGACAGTTCCCTTATGGTTAACTCTAATTTTTAAAATTTAAAGTTTAACATTTAGTCATCCACAACCAAAATTGAAAAAAATTTGTCTTTCAAATAAATATGTTGTCATAATTCGTTTGTAAAATCATGTAGCTTTGAAATGATGGCATTTTTTAGCAAAAGTCAAATATTTTAATTTTAAAGAATTGTTTGAATAAACTGCAATGAAACTGTTTTTCTTCTTACTATTAAAACGTTTCAAACCGATTTTATGAATCGTACTTTTACTGTTTCTTTCGTTGCAAACTTCATTTTTATAGCAATCAACAAGTATCACTTTCAACACATCCTAATATGTAAAAAATTGTATAGTGACTGCGGAGGACGCCCTGTATTAGGTTACTTGTTTGAAGAATAAGACTGAGTTTAGTCACCTGTTAAGCAACTTATTTGACTATGTGGATTTTAATTACTCTTTCAATATTTAAGGATGCATTACGGTTGTCGTTTGAGAGTTTTTAAAACGAATGAAGTGTTAATAGTGTAACATTTGTTATATAGAAAACATTACCAATAAATAGAAAATAAGAGTTTATTTTATAAAATGGAGTAGATGAAAAAAAGAAAAAATTGGGAATGATAGGGATTTTTTCAAATCAATAAATGTTTTTAGATTCTAGTAATTACTTGCAGCAAATGAATTTGAATGTCCGTGTCGAAACTTTCTGCTACCTAACGTTATCATGTTATAATCTCACCTTAAAAAGGGATAAGGTGAGCGTCAGGCTAGAACCAAACGCAAAATTTTAGTACTGAACTGAAATATCTTAAGACAATAAAAATTTAGTGCCCGGGAGATTTTTGCTTATTGTCTCTAGAGGGAATTTTTTTATATTTAAATTGCAAGTGGGGAAAACAATGAGTTTAAGACAAAATTGTAAGATCTCTTAATTGAGTGTTCAGAAATGCTTATGACGTCTGTGTTGGTAGGGAATCGTTAGTGCGTGGCTTCGCAAGAGGAAACGCGGTTCAAATCCGTACGATATCAGCGGTTTTTTCTTGAGAGAATGAAATAAATTCCATAATCGATTTGAGAAAGTTCAATTCTTTTCTTTTCAAGAAGATACCATTACAAAAATACGGAAAAAAATTTTATTTCTTTGATTACTGGTCGTTTACAGATCATTTTACTACTCCAAATTTTTCCCGTTCATAGACGTTTTGGTTTTTTAAAGTACTTCGTTTCCCTTTCCCCAAACACAATACGAGCATTACGTCCTTGTAATTAATTTTATTTATTTGTGTCTCAATGTTCTTTGTCGTTTCTAGCTGAAATTTTTTTTGCTTTTAAAAAATTTAAAAAATGTTACACTTCCTACTACAAAAAATGAAGAACTAGAGGTGCCCGAATGGGACAAATTTCTGCAAATGTTTATAATTTTGTGGACTGGTTTTGGGTTTTGCCCAACCCCAAAGGTTCTGTGTCTCTGCCAGCTGACATCTATCGCTGCACAAAAAACATTTTGACATTTTCAACTTTCGTTCAAAATAGCTCTTTTCACAGGAATCATTGAGTTTGAAAACTTCCTTAAGTCATTTAAACACTTCTACTCACAAGTTAAATAATCGATACAAATCATTCAAATGCTCATATTAACAGCGTGAGGGTATTTCAAAAATTAATTTTTGTAATTTTAAAAACAATAGAATAGAGAAATCTCGTATATCGGATAGGCTGCATTTTGGGATTACCTCAACCAAAAAATTTTAAAAAAAATTCAGCGTTTTGAGAAAATCTGTTATTTAAATTTAAAATTTAAATATTGACGCCATTGTGCGAAATCAACTAAAACTTTAAACAATTGTATGACCCATTAAAGATCTAATTATAAGCAAACATTTCATTTGAAGCAAAATCTCTATCTTAATTTTTAGTTGGTAAAACGCGCAAAATTCAAATTTTTGGGTTTTTTAAAATTGATTTAATGTGACAATTGGACATATTCTACCTTTATAAGCGTATTTACTATAGAGTAAAAGTCCCCATAAGAAATTTACAGAAAAAGAAAAGACCAAAAAGTAACGTTCTTTTTTGAAAGATTAAATGAAAACAAAGAAAATTTATTATTTTCTAGAGGAGTCTTTGATAACAAATATCAGATATTACTCTATTTGTATTTATGATATTTGTAAACTTTTCCATTTATCAATGATCGTTTCAATGGGAACAACTATCTTGAATTGATAGTCGGAAAGTAAAATTTATTTAGGAAAAAAAGATGATTGAATTTTTTTTACAAAATTGATGGACTGAAGTGAGAAAACTAGACAAATAAAAATTACATTCTTGTATGTTGCACCAATGAATAATGTCAATTCCAATTAAAATCTTTTCGATCCACCAATAACATATGTGGGGCCTTTAACCCGAAATTCTTTAGCGCGATAAATAATTTACCGGAAAATGTTCGTAATTTATCGACGAATGACAGAAAAAGTAATTCAATAGCTGTAGACTTGATAGTATTCCAGGCAGATTTTTTAAAACCCAGACATTTGTTCATCATTTCTCTCATGGTATAACATGTATTCTCGGGTGTTGAAATATCTAGTATCACTTGAATCCTAAGACTTAATAAAAGGGAAGCAAGACTTAAGATTTCGAACCCAGCGGATTTCTCCTCTTCCGACCTAATTAAAGTGGTCCCAAAGTTTCGACAAACAATGAATTATAAATTTGAGGTTATTTGTTATTATTTAGATTTTAAAAACGTTCTGCGAGATATACTATAAGAACACAAACTATCAATCAATGGGCAGTACATTTAAAACGTTACATTGTAAATATAGCAATGTTTCAAAATAATAATAAGTATAGTTTTAAATCAAACCTTTTTAAAATTGATAACTTAAATGAAATTTTCCCCAAATAAAAAATTAATTTTATTTTGTTTAACATTTATTAAAATTCATTAAAATATGAATATGCAATATTTCTAAGATGGGTTTGTGAACAATATCCAATAAATTGCAATTGTATGAAATGTAAAAAGTATGAAAATAAAAAAATTTTTTTTTGAACAATATTTTACAGAAGAGGATCCTTTTTCATTTTCTAACGATTATCGAACAGATTTAGTTTGAAAATTTGAAAACATTATTAAAATTAAATTTGAAATAATTTATGACAGGAGAATTTAGTGATTCTAATGGATTAACAAAACAGTGTTTGCATAGATCTGCTTATCTAGAAGAGGTGTAAATCTGATGACGTAAAAACTTTGTGTGCATTGCTGTCTCGAAAATAAAATATCGTAAAAGTAAAAAAATACTTCTATAATAATATAAATATAATAATTTTTGTTGGATTGAAATCATATAAATTTAAAGTAAGTAAAATATTGATATGAGGTTGTGGGGTTGTGGGGTGTGTGTGTGTGTGTGTGTGTGTGTGTGTGTGTCCTCCAATGTTCACGCAATAGAGAAAGCGGGGTTTCACTTTGCAAACATTAAGATAAAATGTTATATAAGAGTATATGTCGTTTTTTATTCTCACCAAAAATCTCAAGACTAGGTATCAAAGGGTTTTAATATTTGTGGTAAAGAACCAGTAAAATGCACCTAACGTTAGATTGAAGAGGTAATTTTGATCCCAAAAAAAGATCAATTATTCATTTGTGCACTAACAATCATAAATCTGCAGAAATTTCATTGGACTAAATGAACTTAAATACTAAGTTTATTTAGTATTTTTAAACAAAAACCCTTTTATTACAAAATTAATGTCCAGACCATATATTTTTAATTTCATCTGAGAAAATTTATGATAAGTATTTTACAACTGAAAGCTCATTCGAGCGTGTTTGAAACTGACTTAAAACGTATTTTTAAGTTATTAATTTTTCTAATAAAATAACTGTTGATAATGCATAATCAAATTATTTGCATTTTATATTAAATTTAAAATAATAAACGACGAAATGTAGAAGGAGCTTTAAAATGTTGTCCAGTGTTTTTTTTGCAAAACCGTTTTTTAACAGTTTTAAATATGTTTTTTCTGGGAAATTATGCTTTATTTATGTAATTAAATGTATATACAAAATTTTTGAAACGTTTTGATTTAATTTATATTCAAATTACATAATATAACTTTCCCTCACCGCCATTTGTAATGTTCAGATGAATAGTCCTGCCTCCTGAAATGAAGCAAAGGATTTCATTGATCTTCAGGGGGCAGGGGTCGGGAAAAATCTAAAGTTCCCAGGACATCGTCATTTGTCAAAGCGAGGGGACATAATTTAAAAAACCTACATACTTATAATGTCTGTGTGTTTTCCCTGACGCCCATCATCGTTGTATAAAGAGTCACTATTGAAGATGTCAAAGATATTTGAGCGCCCCAGCCCAGACGCCAACATTGTTGTCATTGGAGTTATTGCTTTCGTCACGATGTCAGTTGCCACCACCTCCAATACTGCTTTTCCTTACACATCCGCGACAGCTTTCGCACATCTCCGCACATTTTCCACAAACTGCACCATCTGTTGTAACAAATTACGCACTCATCATTCTCTTAATTTTGATATTATATATGGGTATAATTATATTGATTCCAGCATAAAAGTCATCAATGTATTTCAAACCTAAAAAAAATGTTTGGGAAATTTTATCCTTTTAGATAAACAATTTTAGAAAATAAAATGCTATACTTTTTAACTTTGAAAATATTAAGAAGATTGATTGTATTTCTGTAATTTACATTTATTTTTAATTGACAGCTTATATTTTAACCACATTTCTAAGTGAGACTTAGATTTTTGGTCGAAACAATACCATCGTATATAAAACCAAAATTCCAAAATGCATTAAAAAGAATTTGCTTGACGTTTTACTTCGCTTTTAACATTCGATTTATTATACTGGTCCGCAATGCCACTAGACTTTCTACATCAATGCAGCAGATTTGATCTCCACATTACGATATTTATTTTGATATAAAAAGACCTATAGTAGTAGTATAAAAACAGAAGTATCAATAAAAAGGAAGTATCCATCATTTTCGCGAAGGAGAGGGGCAAGTACGTTTCACGTTTACCGCTAATCATAAGGCAGAGGATCTTATGCTGCGTTTTTGTTACGACTCTGAATATTTCTACTGTGTGTGCTTATTAAAGTCAAAATGAACGAACATTTAATTACTTGATTTAGTTTACATACTTTTTTAAAGAAACACTTTTTCCTTAATTTCAGATTTAGTTGATGGACTTGATTTCGTCTTGTTATTAAACCACTAGAAAAAGCTGTGAGCGCTTAACGTTCTTTACAAAGAAAGCTTTATTTCGTGAATTATTATTTTGAAAGTGGCGTCGTAATTTCTGAACAAATATCGACACGATCTGATTGCCCTCGAATTTTAAACCTTCCGTCTCTTTAGCATACCTCATTTTGGTGATTGATGCCTCTGTCTAAAATACCATTTGAGTGGTTGATTCTCAACGGTTATTTAGTAAACAGGTTTCCTCTAACATATTTAACACCGCCTTTGCATATTAAACAAAGAAATTAGGCTTCGGGTAACCAATTTACAACACTGGCAGTCAGACGACTTTCCTCTCTGAGCTTATGGCCACGTACCACCTTTCGCATATGAGATAAGAATAATATTTCAACCGCTGCATGCTTATTCTCTTTGATTCATACTCGCACTTTGATGAATCAGAATGAATCGTTCTTGTTTTCCATTTTAAGGGAAAAATTCCTAAAATTGTTGTTTACATTTTGGGGAAAACATTAGTTTTCGGACAGAGCATCAAATGTTCATAAGGTTAAAAATTGCATTTATCTTAGGAAAAAGAAACAAGAATAGTAACTAAAACTTGATTTTTTTACGCAAATAATCTATACCAGAAAATAATGTTGCATTGGGAAAATCGTACAACATAAATTGCAGTATTGCACCTCGTAAGGAACTGAATTTTTCATTCGTGTATCTTATCGATATATGAATAAAGAATAGAACAGTTCCACTTACTATTGCTATTACGTTGTACTTTATTGCACAATCGTACTTTATTGATTCTATTACACATATCCTATTAGTAGCTACCGGCAATAGCAAAACTGTTAGGAAACAACACGTATATTGCCAAAGGGGCGTTTATCACCCGGCAGAGACGTACGCATTTGGGACAGGCCCGTCACAAAAGCAGTCCTGTTAGTCCCACGGAAGGCGGCGGTGGATACAGCGGGCCGCACGCAGTCCGGTGTGTCGGCGGAGCAAAAGCGGTGACAAATTGAACGCACCCGTTGAGCGGCAGCTGCGCTCTGAGGGAGGCTGCGTGCGGTTCATCCCGCCGCCGACAGGGCGCACCGCCGCGCAGTGACTTGCGACATGACCATCGCTCCGTGAGCACCTTCAATTTTCTGTTGCGCTGAAGGACCATTAAACACTCCTATTCTTTTGATGGTAAACTCACTGTACGGACACTGCCAAACGCCGCTACAAGCGTGAGAAATGCATACAAATTTTGTTTTGGATTAAATAACCATTTTTCATTTGTCTCACTATTTCAGACAATCAAATTCCTTTATCATCATTTTTTACATTGATTATTATTTAGTGTTTGAGCTGTATACAAATTATAAAAAACAGAAAAATAAATTGAATTGAGATAAAAATAGGTAAACGTGAGATTGAAATTATTGAAAATTAAGTCAAAAATTGAATTAAAATAAAAGTCACCAAGAAACCAACTAACAACTCATCAGAGAAATTACGTTAATGAATTTATCAAGTAATTGTAGAACTTTATGCTGAGGCCGAAATAGGCCTCGCAACGTTGTACACGAAGAGGAATCAAAAGTAAAACTGGTAAAATTAATTTGGTGGTAAAAATTAATGTTACATTCATACAAGAAATATATTATAAAGAATAAATAAATTGCAGTGGATGGTTGGTTGCCCGTTTAGACCAAATGAAACAATGCGATGAAGAAGTGTGGACAATCGACCACCTCCACACGTATCGATTTCTTTTGATAGCTGTATGAGTTAGATCAGTTTATACTGGAACAGAATAATGGATCTGAAAAAAGTCTTAACTGAAGTTTGATATAAAATATAACATAATTAGTTCTTGAAATATCTCTCTACGTTCAAGCAGGAAACAAGGTAACATGATTAATTCTTTGGCACGTATGACATTAATGAGAAAGCAGGACGGGGAGAGATTTTATATATTCCTTCGCATACGTGCAATAAAGAGTTTTATATTTTTTAGTAACATTCAGAGAGATTGTGTTTCTACGTGGCTGTGGAATTGTTAGTCAAAATCAAATGCAGTCTTTACAGTACTACACGTAAACTCCCACACACGCAGAACTCACATACGTTCACACTCACACCCACCCAAACAACCCACCCACCCACCCACCCACCCACCACCACACACACACACACACACACACACATACACACACATCACACACATACACACACACACACACGCAACTGGTAATTAACGTAATAGCGAAGTCGTAATACCACAAAAGATACGAAAGTGCAGTAAAATTAGCAACAGATTACAGCGCATAGCTCTTTGATAAATAATGAAATAATTACAAATGCATGAGCAAGTCCGGGGAGTCTTGTGCTGACTCAACTTTCGCCGCGTTGTAAGAGGGTGCTGCTCTTCGCGGATTCCAACGAGCGTCGGTCGCTTCCAAGGCGACGTTATTGATGCTCGTTAGTCCTCTCAATTTGCGAGGTGCCTGCAGGCTGCGTTCTCGGATTCCTCCCGATGTTTTATTTCCCGACCTCCTAGAACGATGTGGGGAATGCGAAAGATTTCACAGCATCGCCGTGTGCCATTCCCCTTCCTCTTATTCAGAGCTTCGATATTGTAACAATAATGTGGACACTGTTTCTGCTGACTTCTTTATCTGAGACTTCTTTATCTATCTGAGCAGTTTATGTGTTGAAGGAGAAATTTGATATAATAAGAAATTTGGCCGATGTTGTAAAGATAAATGGTTTTTTAAAGTGTGAAAGTGACGCAACGAGAGCAATATGTTTAAAGTTTGCAACTTCAGAGGACTTTCGTTCTGCAATAAAATGTACGAAAACGTGGAAAACTAATAGTGGACGTGTATCTAATTATTTGTTTGCTTAATTCTATTTGAATATCGATTCATTAACATTTTGAACTTCTTGTATTCAGTAACATTCAACAAAACAGTTTTATGCTTTGTAGGATTTGGTCAACTCTGGTAAATTTTTAAATTCTGATTCACTATTTTCTCAAAAAAATTTTAATGGTGTGAACATTGATATTTGGACAGTAATGATAGAAGAAAAAACATTTAACGTCATTTGATTCATCTCGAATTCACTTGGGCATTTGACTGACAGTTATACGATCGTATTTTATTTATATTATTATTCGTATTTATTATTATTTGTATTATTATTCGTATTTTCAATCCACTAAATCTTAGTAGAAAACGTTTTACCTGCCGGATATCTGTGCAAATAATGGTGAACTGAAGAGCGCAAATTAATTTCAATGCGCTATTAATATTCCTTTATAAATCCCATATGCACTCTATAAATATTAATTGTCATAATACTCGTATACGATCTAATTTATATATTAATATTAAGTTAATTAAATTCAATTTTAATAAATGTACTGAGGTGTAGGTTATCTTGATATATATGCTGATAGAATTAATCAGCAAAATTTTTAAATGTTTCTGGGAAATTTCTTGTAAAAAATTTTAAAATTTTTTTTTAAAAAAATTTCTTTTTATAATGATAAAAGTTTATGATAGATTAAGTAAAACAATTTTAGTCTCAATGTTCAATGCATATTCAGAATGATGAGTTAAAGTGGTAAATAATTATTTTGAAATCATTATAAATGTAAATTCTTATAACCAATGTTACATATTCATGACATTCCATTTAGTAAGTAAACACTGCATCAAAATACATCACTGTTTCATGCAAATGCAAGTACATTGATACGGAGCTGGTTATTAGAGTCTTTTCAACTTTCACCTGTTGTTAACTTTGATAGAAAATATTTTGACGGTCACAGAATTCTTGTTTGCGGATGTTTACTTCATTTGGGTAGAAGACTCTTGTCTCTACAGCAAACACGGTGATATCGCTCTTGTGCAACATTCCCTCGAATAAAATTCCAGATCTCTCGTTAATGGCTATTGATAATGCGGATCGCGCATTAAATGACCGTTACATACGTCTGATACACAAGCTCGTAAATTTCTGGGAAAAGTACCTGCAACTTAAGCAAAAGAGGATGCGTGAAAAAATAAAAGAAACTCGCTAGGGCAGTGGCTGACCAGTGACTGCCGGGCCGAAACGGTCGGTAGACAAGTTCAGTCAGCTTCGACAAGATTGAAAAGTAACTGTGACTATATACTTTTTTAAACAGGAGCCAGTGAACGAAATACCGCTAATGTTAACATTAAAGGCGACCAAGAATTTTACAATTCTCAAGTTACTGAGGTTTATGATGAATAGCTTTCTAACCGTTATTTTGATCGTATTCCATATATTCTTTCGAAACTCGCTTTTACATTTTCAATAACCTTATTAATTGCATACTACATTATTATGAGAGGACTTCCTATGTCAGCCTAGATTTAGAAAATTAATGCATTTTAATCAAATGAATTTCAATTACTTTAGTATTTTCTTTCGTATATTTGTATTTTTACTCGGACAACTTTTATTTGAAACAAACCGTCATTAAAAAATGCACGACCCAACATTTGACTTCCTGAAAATATTACAAATTATATATTGCAATTGAACATTTAATTTGTATTGAATCTTCGAACCGCATCTTTTCTTGCAACAATGTAACCATGTACGGTTTTCACTCATTTTTTCCGTTTCTTTTCATCGTTGTAGACTTTCTTTTATACAAAAGCCGGCCAGTTTTGAGCCGTTCCTACGCCAGTTTGCCCATTTGTTCGCCACAGGGAACCTCTGAAAGGACGCGAGCGGGGCGTCAGCCGCGCGCCAGACGCCAGCCGCCAGCCGCGCAACGCGGAGTCGCGTCAGCGCGAAGTTCGAGAGCCCAACGGGACCCCCAATTATTCCGCCATCGCCCGCTGCGAGCGCAAGAGTCGCCTTCTCGTCTGTAGGGCGCGGATGGCGGGTGCTGTACCCTGCAGCCAGCCGGCACGCTATGCTATGTCTTCACCAGGCTGACGAAGCATTTTGCAGGTTCACTATTGTCAGGTACAGGAAGCACAACTAAACGCGAGGCACAATTTGTACTGAAGTACGTAAGTGATATTAATGGTTACAATATAGCTTTTTGAAAATTAAGCCCAGTCTCTTTCATATACTAAACATCGCATACTCAACAAAAGTTCTCCATAATTACTGTGCTACTGTAATCGACTTGGCTAGCAGCAGCGATATCGCTAATAGAACGGTCATATATCTTCTCGTTTCTCATCGTCTTGCGTCCTAAAGTTTGTTGTCTGTTAATGATGAGATAATCTGGAGGAATGCAAAGATATGGAATGACCAAGCGGTCCTTCTTCCCTGAGATGTGATTATGACGGAGTGGCAAATGCAGCATAATGGAGATACTGTGGAATGGTACGGATGATCCACCTGGAAACACGTCACAAACTTGTTTCGTAAATTTCAAGTGGGATAACAGACCGGAATTGGCCCACTCTAAAACACGTAAAGGAAAGGCGTGTTTCTTGGTCACTTGATACCCGACCTTCTCACAATAATAATAATAAAATCATTTTTATTATTTAAAAGTTTCTTAGATTTTCTTTGCTTTGGGCAATTACGTGAATGATACTATGTCTCTATGTCCAAAAAGAGAAATTAATTTAACTGTTTTTATTAGCAAAGGATTAATTTATATTTTATCTAATTAATTTGACTAAGAAAATTAGATCGGTCTGTGCAAACGCAATTCCCACAGTACAACAATTTTTTTTAATAAAGCACTTCACAGGATTAAGAAATATATCTTTTAGAAAAACTGTACATTTGCAATACATCAGGTATTTCAACAACTTATATTCTTAAATATTTTGCTTTAACTTTAGAGTGATACAAAACTTGAGTTTGATAGAATTTTATAAAAATGATTTATAATTGAAAACGTTATATAACGGTTGAAACACTTATTCGTGATGCATATTATGTAAAATTTTAATTTAAGATTTTGCGAAATTTGTTGTCTTAAATGACATCTGTTTGCTTACGATCGACAAATTATTGTAAAAAAATGAATGTGAAAGTTAAATGAAAATAACTTATAAAATACTTTCTCATTTCTTAAATAATTTGTTTACATTTACGAATATGCAGTCTTATTTTCGTAAGAAATTCTATTTTTTAATTTTTACAGCAGATAAAAATGATGTGTGTCTTTTTTCTCTTGTACCGAATACTAAAAAAATACAACCATAATATTCGATCCGTGTCATGATGAACACCTACTAATTTAAATTATGACGGAATGGCTTTTGATGCATCAATTATTATGCATCGTGAAAAGGAGGCACAGAATAAAGTAGCTTTAGAACGCCCGCATTATGAGACGACAGGCCACTCATCGCAGTGTCACCCACCTGCGGCGCGCATGACTCGCGAGCGGACGTTCAGAAAGAGAATTAATAAGAGAGCAACGCAAATGAATCCCCGAGGGTTGCTCGCAAAGACAAGCGCGAGCCATGCCCACTCGGAGTAACAGTACAGGGCGGGTGGGCCATCCATCTTACCTTGGCGTGGAGATGACTGGTGACCGGGGGTGACTGCGCCGCCGTCGGCGAAGCTGGTACTGCTCCCAATGGAATCTTATGTAGTCGCGGGCGCACTTCCTATATTAGGGGTTCACTCAATGATGAACGAGGGGAGGAAAATGGAGTATTTTCTGGTCGGTGTTCCACACAGCTTTTTTTCACCACACTATCTTCTTCGATCTTCTTAAACGAAAACTGCTTCGCGGATATCCTACGTGAAATTTTTCGAGTTTTTTTTTTGTCAAATACAGAAGGAATACTATCACCTACGGAATGGTATTTTGTAACACTTAGGGGTGTCGCTGAAGTAGGATAGTAAGTAAATGTAAAAGTAATAAGGAATACCGTACTGCGTCACAGTAATACTTGCAACGATGACGCAGAGCAGGTAGTCACCAGAGCTTGTCGATCACCAACGCTCCAAATACCATCGAATAGTCCAAAATGCGAGTTCACTCCAAACAACCACAGTTCCAAAGTCTCACAACCACACACTCGAGCCCGAACGCACAAACTACGCACTCGTCTTATTTTCTTCTCCTTCTTCTCCGTGTATTTCGCGAAAAGAAAGTGTGCGTCCAATCCTTGTAATTTCAACGCGTAAATTAAAGGATTGCGGTTCCGCCGAGTGGCCGCGCTGTGTCGGCGCACGCGTGCAGGGACGCGGAGGAGCGTGGCGGGGCGTCGGTCATGAAAATGCATGCGGCCGCGTCGTCGGCGCCACCCCTACCTTCGCCCGCCCGCTCGCGAACCCACGTCGCGCGGACCGCGCGCTCTCTACGTTCGTTAACCGAATTAACAAACAGGAGTCGCGCCGGCCGCTGCTTAATAGGTTCACACCCCGCTCTTAGGCCCTCTTGTCTTTCCTTTTATTTTTTTCTTTCTTTTCGCGATGCACGTTTGCAGTTGAAGGGTTAACCAATTAACCCTCTTAATTCTCTGACGCAGCGTTGCTCACGTACGATATTTGATGTTAATAACGTCGAGGAGGCTCGTTTCTTCTTTACGCTTACCACTGTCTTCCAGTTGGAACTCGCGGTTGGAATGAGATAATTGTTAGAGCTGCTTGCACGATTCACAATCGCGGGTTCACAAAAGTCATTGGGGCGTGAATCCGGTTCGGGTTATTAAGCATATGTACGTTCGTCTCGAAACAATGCAGTCATTATCACTCTGTTTATATCTTCTTTTTCACCTCATTCAAGCAACAGCACGACTGAGTAAGGGCTTGAATGACGAGCCAATGTTATTTTGTTGTACCTTCTTGCGCTCGGGGGGGAATAAAACAGTAGAAGTCGCGGAGTAAAGCACCGATTCTAACAACTGTAGCAGGCGAAGAGTTGTGGTGTAGGTGAGAGAGGATGGTATCGGACTGTTGATGGCGAAGTTCCTTCGATAATTACCGTAACAGTAGATTTACAGCCCGGAGCCCCGCTCGGAATTCCGGAAAGAACTCCGCTTGCGGAGGCGGCGCGTTACTAGATCAGTATTCTTGTGTCCCGCTAGGCGGCAGGGTGGGTGCGCGCGGCACACAAACCGGATGCCAGGCGGACTCCAGCGCGCGGGGCTGCTCAGTTCCGCTGCGGGGGTGACCTTCGAGGACGCGCGAGGCGGAGGTGCCAGCGTCAACACCCAGGACCTCCCGCGGAGCGGCGGGGCCGACCCTGCGGTGTGGAAGCGCGGGGAGTGTCCGGGGAACTCCCAGACTCCTTATTTGCTGCGGTGTATGGAAAGGAATGGTCTATAAAATTGCGGAGGATAGGGGTTTGAGGGGCGTCGTCCCACAATATGTGATGACAAATTGCTGCAGGTTTGAACACGAAAAAGTGCAGGTAAAGATGGTTCTTCTGATGAAAAAGCTTTATCTTTCGATTCAAAAGTTGGAGTTTTAAATAATAAGAGATAAAGTTTCCGATCTCTTATGAATAAAGCGATGTAATGAAAATAATAGTTCGATATTTTTCAAACTATCACAGAAAGCGGAGAAATACTATTGATTAGTAAAACCCCAATTTGCATTAATAGAATCTCAATCACTTCTTTACACTGAATCACTGGCTGTCTGTTTTTATAAAAATCTTCTCTGAGCAGAACAATGTAACACAGTTTTTCGTCACTTTCATTCGACGACTCACTTGTCTTGAGTATTCCAACCGGCGATGTGTCCGTCACTCACACTGGAGGTCACAATCAGTAACTTCAGGATTTTGTCACCGATCCAATCGATCACGCGAGGAGAACACTGGACGTCGCGACGCCCCGGTCGGCGCCGCCCCCTCGGGTTGCGTTCGCGCAGATCACAACCAGCCACGCCCAGTCTCTTCAAAATTTTGCCTCCAATCGAAACGACCACGCGTGAATTACTCTGGTTGACGCGACACCACAGACAGACACCGCCTTCTGGAATTCCGTTCCGCAGATCACAACAGCCACGCCCAGTCTCTTCAAATTTCGTCTCCAATCCAATCGACACGCGGGTATTTCTCTGGTTGACGCGACACCACAGACAGACACCGCCTTCTAGAATTCCGTTCGCGCAGATCGCAACCAGCCACGCCCAGTGTCTTGCGAATTTCGTCACCAATCCAATCGCTCACGCGGGAATCACTCCGGGCGTGGAGACGCCCCGTGCCGTTGACGCACGCGTCGCGTCGGTGTTTGACGTCGCCGGCGCCGGCGCGGGCTGCTGACTGCGCGCGCTGCCGCGTCTCGCGCGGGTCCCGTTGGCTGCGCGGCGCAGCCGCCGACGAGAGGAAGAAGAAGCAGAAGGGGAAGAAGCAGAAGCGGGAGCAGCGTCGCAGGACGCGCTGGCGGCGGCCGCGGCGGCGGGCGTTGCGTCCGGCGGGTTGGACGCCGCAGCGAAGGGGGGCGGTGGCGGCGGAGGCGGAGACGACGGCGCGGCCGCCGCCGCCGGCGAGAGATCTGGGTTGGTCGACGCGCGCCGTCCGCCGCCCCCGCCCCCGCCACTGCCGCGTAACGCCGCGTTGCGCCGTCGAGCCGTCTTTTATTTTATTTTATTTTTTCGCTCGGCGAAATGGCGGCGTCTATGTCTACTTTGTTGTCTTATCCCGTGTTGCGTTTTTCGACTGTTTTCGTTTCCAGAAACACATGCCCGTTGAGTGAGGTCGGGTAGCGTTTTTGACCATATCTCACAATATTGATGTAACTGGTTTTCGAACAAAGTGGTTTATTTCATGAATTAAAGAAGAAATATTTGACGAATGCATTTTTTTGTAGTTACTGGAAATATTTCGTAACATTCGGAGTTACTTTTTAATTTACCTTGTGAGACGAAAGCAATTTTAATTGTAATTCCATTTAATTTGTGAATTTTCATGGACAATCAATACTGTCAATGTTTTAAAACATTTTTTAAATTTTATTTTGCTTATTTTTTAATCCATTGGATTGCACTTTTGCATAATCGAGTATATTACGTGTGCGTAGAGCTGACAACGTCGAAAGATTTCAGATTTTTCGCCTCACCTCTAAATGCTGCTTTCCGAAACTCATGTCCGTTATGTGAGGTTCTCAGACCTCTAGAATTTCTTCTTCTGTTTGCATGGCGGTGCTATGAATTTGACAAAGTGTTCCTGTTGTGTCTTGGATAGCTTCTGTAAAAAAGAACATTATTTTGAGTTTTCAACGAGAAAAAATTTGTAGAATCTTTTTCACTGCAAGTAATACTGAGGAATTCAGTTTTAGATTTTTTAAAAAACATTTACCATTATATTTTTGGTTAATTATTTGTAGTCAATTCTAAATTTTACTTTTTTTAAGTTCTCTTTTACACTTATTTCCTAAAATGAAATAAAAATTGACCTTCCATTAACAAACATAATTTGTTTTGGAAGACCGTATTTTGGATGAGTGACAAGTAACCTGAAAAGATTCCTCGTACTACAGGTGGATGTATTGTTGTAGCGTCGTTTCTCCTGTGAAATGTCCGTTATTAAACTCACGCAGTCAGATGCCTAATTGTCACGATGTTTTCGTTCCGCTGTCTTCATTCTAACTGCTTTTATCGTGAACTCGCTGTTATTATGGTAATATTTTGTTACAAGCTGCTGGAAGTAAAGAGGACGGGTTTGGCTAAGTACTAGTGGTTTGATGGTAACCCAAGCAATTCCATTCTACTTAGTGGCATTTCTCTTGCGGATAAACTAATGAAATTGCAGAAAGTTACACTTACAGGTTTATTAATGAACCTTTTTGAAGATACATTTCTTTAGAATTTCATTAGCGCATATTTTTCGAGAATTCATCCCTGTACGTAAAACACTGATTTTAAAAGCAATTTACTCGTAGAATATGGAACATAGTCGTGTAACTCAGTTGACGTTACATGCTATAAATGCAAAGCCACTTTTGAGATAATTACTTAACTTCTTCTTAGCATCGAAGTTGAAAGATAGAATGTGATTATTAATATTTTAATATGTATTATGAAGATTCTGCAGATACTTGAGTTAAATCGATAATTTTAATCTGTATGTCTGTATACTGGTGAATAATTAAAACGGTATTTTGAAGCTACTTATTAATCATTACATTCATAGTTATTGAATACATTTTTGACATGACGAAAATTGCATTGTGTATTGCATACAGCCCAGTCTCTAACAACATGTATATTACGGAAATCAAATCCTGTAGTGTGTGTGAGAGAGAAAGAAAATTCAGGGAGAGAAGCTTTCACCGTCCTTCAAGAGAAGACACAATGTGTTCCCATTATCGAGCTTGTTTTCTTCACCTTTGCTTAACGACGTAGTTCCTTATTTGTTGAGCAAGGTGCTCCGTAGAACAGTCAGTTCGTGTAGTTTATTTAGTCCATTTCCCACAATGGCTGTCTTGTTTCGCGCTCTGTGACACTCAACATTAGCACTCACGTCTTAATGACTCGCGTTTAATAAAATAAATATTTCGACGCGGATAAGACGGGGCCATTTCGCTCGCGGAACTTGTACGCAGATAGCCTGTGAAGCAAATAGTGCGACTGCCTAAGATAAACTCGCATCGAAGATAAACATCCATTTCGATGAAAGAAGACTTCATATATTCGCCGAGCCCAGTACTTAAATAAATTCATTCACAGACATTTTACACTTAATTGTGTCAACGAGTACATGTATATCTGATATTTTAAGTTACTGTAAGGAAGAAGCACATGTATTAATGTTTTATTACTGTTCAATTTTGATTTGTGTATTTATATTGAAAAAGTATAAAAATGGGTTTTAATAATGCATGCAATAATAATAATATATGAAATATGTGTTCAAATGATGACAATTAGAATACAGTGAAACAAATAATTGAAATTCATGTTGTTAAGGAAGTATTTTAGAAGCATTTATCTGCTTTTATTTTCATAATGGAAATTGCTCTTGCCAATCAATTTAATGCAAGTCAGTATTCAATAATTGCAAAAGAATTGTTAAGTTTTATATCAAACTGAATATACTATGTGACGAGTTCATTGTAGAAAGTTATCCTACATTACCTTTTGCCTCGGGTCAATGGCCGAAGCAAAGTATGAAGTTTCCAAGTTACGAAGAAGACTCACATTTCGACACGAAACGACTACAAATTTCTAGTTTCCCTCATTGACATTTACGTAGGCTGAAGTCAGTCCCTCCTGGTTTTAGGAAGCATCGGCCAAATGGCATTGAATGTCACATGTTTGGGAAGATAATTAATGAAACTTGTCAGATTGCTTCTTTCATCACATACAACGGAGAACTTTCATATATAAACATCTTCTCATACTTGTTCATATCCACATATGCTCTAATACATGTTAATATCTAGGTTTACATATCTGATTTTGTAAAAAATAATCTTTTGGATAGATTATCAGTGGAGTGTCAAAGAACAGTGAATTTCTTTTAAGTCCTGGCAACCACATGCCCGGATTCTGAAATTCAAAAACAAGTATTTCATGTCAATTGGTATTAAAATTATTGGGACTGCATAAACTGTTTGAACGGGTAAAATCGAGTTGTATGCTCAGATACGTAGGTGCAATGGGCCTTCGATTAAAAATTTGTTTCGATTTTCGATGGGCGTCGATGAAAATTCAATTTCAGAATTAAAACTCACGAACATAAAACGCAAGGAAAATGATGTTATCTTTATCAATTGTATCATTAGAGGATATTTGTAAACGTGTACTAATTCTGCTTCAACTACTGATTACATAGAATCTTCGTCAGAGTTTCCAGATTAGACGTTGATGATGCTTATATTATTAACCGAGAATTCCTAATTTTTTCGTAGACGATAGAAATCCCGTCCCTGAATTTTCTGTTTTCACAACTCCGTAACGATTATTTTACGAAATTCTATTCTAGATTTCGTAACCTCATTTTCTCTTTGACGAATAATTTTATTATTTTTATCTTCACTTGTCAATTCGCCATTCATTATTTAACTATTATTTGCAGGTATAACTTGTTCCCTTGACATCCTCCGACATTAACAAGTAGACACTGTCTAGGTATGAAACATATCTCGTTAGCTAAGAAACTCAATCTCTTCCTTGATACAATCGATAATGTTTTTTTCTTTTGTTGTTTTCCTTTGACATAAAAAAAGTAAAACATGCTGTGATAATAGTCATATGACGAGTGTGCTGGTGACTGTCTCACATAATTGTTTTGTATCTTCTTGCTGTACGTGTGAAGTGTTTAGGCGGTGTTCACTTCCCTGTCTCAAAGGTCTTGGTATTGGACAAATGCAATCTAACGAAAAGGGAAACTTTCACTGAAATCTGCAAACAGGTTAGGAAAGGAAAAAGAGGTTTAAAGTGGAGTCACCCGTTGGTCTTTCGAGAGACGAAAGCGGTCCTCAAACGGTTATTCGGCGGCCACCATCGCCGCGACCGACGAGCGGTTTCGACTGCCGTCATGTCTTGGCCGCGGAGGCAGTGGCAGTGTCGCCAGCGATGGATGGAGACGGCGGCGGTGACGGCGACGGCAGTGGCGGTGGCGGTGATGGTGGGGCGGTGGTGGAGGCGGAGACGGTGATGGTAATGATGGGTGTGGTAATGGTTTTGGTGACGATGACGGTGACAATGATGGTAGGAGTGCAGGTGGTGTTGGTGTTAGTGCAGGTGGTGTTGGTGTTAGTGCAGGTGGTGTTGGTGTTAGTGCAGGTGGTGTTGGTGTTAGTGCAGGTGGTGTTGGTGTTAGTGCAGGTGGTGTTGGTGTTAGTGCAGGTGGTGTTGGTGTTAGTGTTGGTAGTGTTAGTGCAGGTGGTGTTAGTGCAGGTGGTGTTAGTGTTGGTAGTGTTAGTGTTGGTAGTGTTAGTGTTGGTAGTGTTGGTGGTGTTAGTGTTGGTGGTGTTAGTGTTGGTGGTGTTAGTGGGGCCATTGGCGGGGGGGGGGCGGTGGCGTCCCAGGCCCGGTCGGGTGGGCCCTGAGTTCCGGTCCGGGCGGTTGGCCACCGGTTCCGCAGTTGGGCCTCCGGTAGCGCGCAGCGTAGCGGGACAGCGCGCAGCCGGGCTGGCGGCGGGGAAGGGGGTCTCGAAGCCCCTCCACCCCCCGCTGCAGCACCTTGCGCGCCAACTGGGTCAATTATCTCACTCACCCGCCCACGTTATCGCCACTGCCTTTCTCTCTCCCCTCCGTGTTTCGGGTGGTTCCACTGCGCGAGGCTCCTCTTCGTTTCCAATGCCCCTCCCCCCCCAATCCGTCGCGCGCTCCGCCTTCGCTACATGTAGTTGCATCCTCAAATAGAACTAGCACGACACACTGAAACTTTTCCTCCTCATAGTGTCACTATTACTCGACAACTACTCACATTTCTTAAAAGAATTTTTTGAAACTTATTTAAGGTCGCTTTTCATGTACAAGGTCATACAGCGATCTCTGTGAGTAACATTTGGGGTAACGGCAATGGTATTCGGACACACAAATGTTAATGCCCGGCGGATTCGAACCCGCGACGCTTCAGGCACGAAGCAGCTACGACTTTTCTACTTTAGCAACCTCGGCCTTCAGGCCAGAAAAAATAAACTTATGACATAATTTCAAGATTGAAAATTGAGAGATAAATTGCATTGAGAAAGAAATCTCTGACTTAAATATTGGAGGTTAAGGACAGGTTCGAAAATTAATTTCAACTTTGCAATGTTCAAAATTTAATATGTTTTAATGACAATCAGAACTCCATCATATTTTTAAAAATGAACTTTCTTCTATTATAGAAAAAAAACAAGAAAAAATGTTCAGCCATTTTTCAGGATATTTTGAAACTGTCGCAGTGTCTTTATGTAATGTACCCCCAAAATTAAAATGTCTTAATGATCTCGAAAACGGCCAAATTAGTTTTTACTGCTGACGGATTTACCCAGTTCCAACTCAAAAGCTTCAAATGAGTGACATATACATTCATTTTCTTTCCACAAGACACTCTTAACAATTTTTAGAAAAATCTAATAGATCTAAAGCCGAACTGGTGTGTGCAGTTACAACCAAGACAACCACACGGATTTTTCGACAGAAAATTTGAGATCGTATTGTTGAATTAATCATCTAAAAGAATAATTCTTTAAAATGAAATTCTATAAATACTGCTTTTTCTAAAATGTACTGAATACAGTATACTAAAATATACTAAGTATACTATCATTAAATCCGAGGCCATAATAACTTGAATGTACTCGTACATTTTATATCATTATCTGTCGTTGCCTGGGTATTTTTCCCCGAGTTTTTCACTTTCTCACAAGTGCTCATGCAACATGAGAGAGCAAGCGTCTGATTTTGAAAGTTATTCTTGCTTGCTTTTTGCCGCAACAACTGCCAAGGCTGTTAGTTTCGTAATTGTAGTGCATGTTTTTATCGCGGAGATGGCTGTGATCTACAGGACGTCATTCTATTCCGCCGATCAACACTTCGGCACGTGGTTTTCTACAACCAGATATCTTCCACCGGCGGGCACCGCCCCAGCCGCGACAAGTTCTAAGCTCCCGGCATTTGTTGCTTTGATTTGATTTTTCGTGTTTCCGGGTGCGTCAACTGCTTTGGTCATTAGTCCCGTTAGTGTAGTGCTTTTTTCTCGGTAGATGGCGGTGATTTTCCCTCGCTGGATGGCGAGATCCGGCGCCGACCTACTGTCGGCTAGTGGGTTTCCTCCTAACCAGGACTCTCCCACCAGCGGGTACCGCCCCAACCAGGACAAGCTCTAAGCTCCGACCGGTCTCCCGGAGTATGTGATAGTGTAGTGCATGTTAGTGTGTGTGTTTGTAAGGGTAGAGGATAGGACAAGGAAGAGGAAGGACAGATCGCGCGCGGTCCGTGGCCCGTTTCTTAGGGTACTGCTCCGGCATTCGCCTGGTGTTGATCGGAGAAACCACGGAAAACTACCGATCAGAGCAGCCGACCGCTAGAATTCTCCTCCAGACAGCGACTGAATTAGGCCTAGCTGAAAAGCTAGTGTCGAAAATCCTTCCGTCCGGCATTTGTGGTAGTGTAGTACATGTAAATATGGTAGGTGTAGTGTAATGTAGGTGTAAGTGAATAAGGAGTAAGGTTAGGAAAGGAGAAAACGGAAATGCCGCGCGTGGTCCCTAGCCCATTTGTTAAGGTACTGCTCCGGTATTCGACTGGTGTTGATCGAAGAAACTACATAAAACTATCGATCAGAGCAGCCGGCTGCTAGAATTCTTCTCTTGCCGCTGAAATCGACCTAGCTATCTAGCTTGTGTTGAAAATAAAAGTTCTCCCGGTCAAAGGCACTGCAGTGACTTCAGTTGTTCTGATAGTGACATCAGTTGACATCAATGATGTAATGAGCCACATAATTCGATATATTCTTGCTTGGAGTTATACTGTGATACTAACACGCATAACCATTTTCATACGAATACATCCATTTTTATACCATAATAAGATGACTTCATTGACGTGTACATAACATTTGTTTCAATATCATTTTCCGTTTTAAAAATATATTGGAATACAATTATTTTAAACTTACTATGTAGTACGTATTGAATTTTCGTGATTTTATTCGGATAAAAATTAATCATTGATAAAGAATTACCTGTTTTGAACAAATATTATAGTTTTGAGAATTGAATTTATTTCATCTTATTTTATACCACATATCTTTGCCGATGTATTTTCCAAATATTTTTACTGTTATTGCGTAGTTGGTAGAATTGGTACATTCACGGTTGAGAGAACTAATAATGATCTTCTAATGTGCTATGGTCATTAGTTCCCTGAATCATGACACAGTGATTTCCATTCGAAATTCCCTTCCCAATAGAATTAATTTATGTTTCAAGATACTTCTGAGACGGTTTGCATCTCCTTTATCACTTCACAATATTTTTCCTTCTTTCTACAAAACCATCAAATGTTTTTATGAACATTGCAGAGAAGTAAAGGAACCAACTATTGTTGTGAATAACTAACGAACGTTTTGGAATCAGTTTTATGTGATTTATGAAAAGATATATTATCTGATAACCAATTGTTAGGGTGTGCTACATTATTTCCATAAAATCTAGAATTTTATGCAAAACGGAATTGCGTATTGTGATAAGTCAAGAACCCTGGGTTTAGTTTTAGATATAAGTGGCATCCAGCCTAGTAATAACAGCATTGCATTTGTGAAAAATCTTTCAGCTAGCTATTTGTGAAATTATTTTTCGTTCGTCCCTTCTCTGATACATTTACTGTTGCCAAATCCAAATCCTATTTTAACAAGCATCTAATACTATGACGGGATCGCTTCTACTGTTTTTGTTAATATTGTTATTCCTACCGTTGTTCTACTATGCTTACAAATTCTTTCAATGTTAAATTTTTATAAAAATAATTTATTAAATTTACTTCAATTTAATCATGGGTTTGACATACAACATATTACTCTTTACCTGTTGCATGACGACGGATAATTCTATACAAAATTACGATTCCTGGAAGTTCTATTGATTGAAAACAATTATTAGATTGATGGCAACTGATATAAATTATCAGCCTTTTCAACAATAAAAATTTAACATATATAACATCCCTTATTTTACGCCTTCGAAACGTTTGAATACTCTCCTCCAATTTTGTCCGAATGACCTTAAAACATGCTTATATAAAATTTTGTATACTTTTTGCATGACGGACAAGTCCAAACCTACCACCCACCGCTGAGTCAGCCCCGAGGCTAACAGTACTAGAGGTTTAATCGACCGTGTCACACCTGTTGGCAGGTCGCTAATCTAACATAATGCCTTGTATTAGTGTCATAGGCAATGCCGAGGAAAGTGTGTTTCCAATAGGAGATAATATTAATTGTTAATGTAAAACACCAAATAACTGGACCCAATTTATCATCAAATAAACAAGTGCTTGAAGTTTTAGTTGATAACATACGGGAAGTAAAATTAACAGTTAGTGCAAGTGCTAAACTTGTGGTTCGTGACTTAATGATATTTTAGGATAAAGAAAGAATTTCGACAAGAGTTAGTCATCATTGTTTACAAAAAAACTTATTAACTTGCATTTTTAGTGCAGGAAATTACAAAAAACGCAAAGAAGTGTGAAACTATTTTGAATCGTGAAGAGGAGTTTAAAAATAATTTGAACAATTCATTTAATATTGCCGAGCCACATACTTTACAAATTATTACATTGGAAGAAGATGTTTTTACTTCGGCTGAGAGAGTCAGGACGTAAAAGTTATCTTACACGAGTAGACCCAAATCTCGTGGATGAAGAAGAAAAGGTGAGACAAAGAGCATTACAAGAAGAGAAAAGGAAAAGTAAACAACAGTGTGAAACGTCTACATCTTCTGTTGTACTTCCTTCATTGTCTGAAGATTCAGATAACGAAGTTCAGATGAAATCAACGTTGGTGAATTTTCGACCGTACATCAGTACAGAAAGTTGGACGGTGTGGCACCAAAATAATCATTACCCCTAAACTAATGGTTTAGATAGATATTAGCTGGTAAGAGATTCTGTATACATCTTTCATCAGAGGCACTTGACCACAATACCCGAAGAACTCTCTATTAATAAATTTTCTATTCTTCGAACAAGACACAAGAAGAGAAGAGAACGTGAAGAAACAATTAAATCAATTTTTAATAGTAATTTACCTAAACTTCTTACCGTTTATTGTGATGGTAAACTGTTGCCCGCTTGAAATATCAGGGACCCAAAAGAAGAAAGACTTCCAATTGTTAGATTTGGGGACAGTCAGCAGCTCATTGGGTTTCCAAAATTGCGGAATTTTTCTGGAAAAGAGCACACTACCGCTGTTTGGAATGTGTTAACGCGCTGGGGTATCGAAGACAATGCACAAATTCTTTGCTGAGATAAAACTGCATCAAAAGCTTGACGTTTTAAAAAACCATGTATTTTTCTTGAAAAAATGCACAGGGAACTGTTCTTTCCGTGCCGTCATCACATATACGAAATTATTTTACAATGTAAGTTTAAATGTAAAATACGTGATCTAATCGTTAAAAATGTCTTTCTATTGATTGTAACTGTTTATGTCAATCCGTGGCTTTAGTGCAGTGCAGCTGTAATAGCTTTTTATCAAGATATCTGCTTATTAAAAGTTCTAATGAAAGGATAGGTTTCACAATTTGAAAGCAGTTACAAAAAATTTAGAAACCGTATTTGATATTTATTAGAAGAATTGTGTCGTATCACTCTTCGATGTAGTAGACATACAAATGAAATAAAATGTTAGTAAATTTAGTCAGAGAGAATCTACACATAGAAGAGTGATATATTCCTTTTTGGGGAGAATTGAATGAATATTATTGTCAGCGCAATTGTATTCCGATGACCATTCTTGAATTATTAATTCGTTAATGTACAGTAATCTCCTAATTCAATTTAATCTTTATTTTATTAATTACTATAGGCGGCTATTTAAAACAATAGCCGTCTTTGTGTCAACAAAAAGCAGATATCTGTCCTTTTGACTGAAGATGGATACTAGTTTTATTCAAGAATGGCCTTCGACCTGGAAAAGCTACTCTTACTAGAAGCTCAAAGGTTATTTATTAAGTTCAAATATGCAAATGACTGCACTGAAAGGGCTGTTAAATTAATGCAATATTTTCATGCACTACTGACTGTAAATGAGGAGCGAATGCAATTTGTGTTGTGGAGTTCGAGAATATAGTTTATAGTACCCATGTTGCAAGAAATAAACACTGAAAAAAGTACCCACGAGAGAAGTAAAGACCATAACGCACTCTAAAGAGTGAAAATGAATTAAATTGCAAAATAAAGAATATATATTAATCGCATATCAGTAGTTTGCCACTGCCTTAACACAAGAAAACCAATTATCTCTAACATTCAAATTTCGCAGTAAAGTCGACACTGGTTAGTTTAGGTCTATTGAGATGAAATTTTATTTTTGAGAATATTTGAACCAATGGAAAATATTTAGAGGGTGAGCCCAAAAACGAGAAAAACATTTTTTGTAGGGCCATCCTAACATGTAACACACACACACACACACACACACACACACACACACACACACACACACACTATATATTACAATTTCTTTCGACCTCATGATAATTACTTTCAAAATAGAACCTTAACACACCGTACGGGTTTGAATATAAGTTCGTAAGCTTACTGTAATACCTTGATAGATGGCTTCTCAGCTGACTAGCAGAATGTTGTCGATGGAATCCTTGGAATCCTTGTTAAACCAATTCTCGCGTCCTTGCCTAAAATAAAAATTTTCCAGAATGTTCTCAACGATTTGCTATTAATGGGACTTAATATTTCCCACAAAAGTAATACGTGGTCGCGACTTTCCCTATCTGTGTTTCGTATAAAACACCTACTCGGGACTGACTATATTCAGCTACTTATTGAAAAATCCTTCCACATACGTAGCTACCCTAATAGGGGTAATATGTTGTATTTCGAACCCGTGTTTAAATTGGCAGTAAATTTAATAAGAGATGAATAATTTCACAGTACTTTATTACCAGTAAACATTGTATAGTTATGTTTGCGTAAACTCAAAAAAATATTTCGAACCCGTGTTTAAATTGGCAGTAAATTTAATACGAGTATTTATTGTTAAGCTCATTCATTAGAATGATTTCATATCTTGGGGATAGTGAGAATTAAAGTTTTGTAGCGTAATGTATATTGCCGGTTGCATATCTAGGAAAGGACAAAGACAATTTCGTTTTATATGGATTTTTATACAGTATTATGTTATTTGTAATTGTAACTGTACTTACGCATTTCTGCATTCTGCCACCAGGCATCATCTGCCCAATTGTAGAATAAATTTCTATATATCTATCTAAATAATAATAATAATAATAATAATAATAATAATAATAATAAATAAATTTGTAATTGATTGAAGTGGCTCAAGCGAAAGCTGATAGTTAAAAAGGTCACGAGCACCACTCTTCATCATCCGATCACCTCATAATTCATAATTCATGGCTTAACAACATTGCCTTACGAAGTGATACAGCCGGAAAGGAATACAGATAATACAAGCTGATCTTCATAATTACATACGTGTCTCTATCTAGGATAGAAAACGACTGGACCTCGAAACAACGTATATCGTGGTCAGAAATGGCCGATACGGTAGTAGTAATAATAATAATAATAATAATAATAATAATAATAATAATAATAATAATAATAATAATTCGTTTTATTTGATCCCAATTGTACGTGAACTGCTTTTCATAAAACTAACTAAACGAGCCTTCACGGTAGTTTATACCGATTACATCTAAGAGAAGTACAGCATTAAATTCATATTCATTACATTGGTGCGTTGGCAATGAACAAGATGTGCTTTCTTTTGCTTCCTCATTGCAAACACTGCTCTCATTTCTTACTACTTGCAGAAAACAGGAACTTTGCGATTTTATGCAAAAGCGAGCTGCGTTGGTATGAAATTGGAGCACATTTTCTTAAGGCACCCGCCCACGTTGCGACTGGCCGCTTCTGCCAATGGTAAACTCATTAGCACCTACCAGAACCAGATGACAACGCTTGGGTCAAGGTCATTTCGATTGGATTTTGGATGGGAATGTTGCCAGCGGAGCTTTGCACGAACGGAGTGACCCAGATGCAGGTTTTCGCACGCAGTGTGCCTATTTACTTCCTTTCTCAGACAGAAGGAAAAGCAACGAGCAAGTTATTACAATTGGCAAACAATTTCAACATCTAGAAAATTAAAACAAAAATGTTTATTCGTCTACATCATTTCTGAACATCTAGTGCTTTGAAGTTGTTAGTTCAAATCTATATACATTGTTTCGGTATTAGATTTAGATATATCAATGAACTTCTCAAACTGAATATTGGGTGATGCGAATTTTTATTTTTATTTTGAAGCAGTTACAAACTTGTGGTGATGCAGATTGCCACATTGTTTCAGTTTGAATTTTCTTTATTTAAATAAGACATATTATCCTTTTTAAAGCGCTTTTATTTCCTTGGAATGTGGACATAAGATCATACTTGAAGGATTAAGTGGAACTATAAGATTTCAGAGACCAGGAAATTCAGGAAATTTATTCTAATATGAAGCCAAAAGTGCGTTTCACTATCTGGTTCCGTAGTTGCATGTACAAGGGTACTAATTTCTCGTATCCTCTGTTACAATCAAACCTGTCTGCTGTATCTTCATCGCCTTGCACATTGAGCTGCATCTCGACTACCTATTTCCATCGCGTATTACTCCAGTTTTTCCTTAAAATACTAATTTCATGCTTGCATTGTGTCTTCATCTGGTGTTCTAGATATTATTGTAAGATAACTACAAATTAAATATATGAAAAAAATATTCTTACAAACTGAAACAGACAGGACAATACATATTAACCATAAACTTTTACAGGTATTGCTTTACTTGCTATGCCGAACTTATTACTGTACGTTATAAGTAAAATTATTACAAAATGTAAGACATTTAATTTTCTGGTGATATTTGTCATCATTAAATTCAATTCACATGGTTATTATTGCTGTTGTCAATACTTACAAGCATATTGAGTTTTCTCAATATGCTTGTACAACCTAAAGCTATGGAGAAATTCATACTTTTCAGTGATTCTTCAAAATCTACTGTTTAATGCAATCAATATCTCTGACTGGATATTAACGGACAGTAAATAAAATACAGTTCAAATTACATTGCATTAACGAATATTGATAAAATATTATTTGGTGACCTAACACAGAAAAGATAAACACATTTTGCAGAAGTTGGAGCCTACCAGTGCTTTGTTCACAGACTTCATTGGGATAAGGGTTTACATATTATATTAATTTACAAATCTCAACATTTTCATACGCTGTAACTTCTCGTTTCGTGTGTTACCGTGATGAAAATGAATGGTCACACTATTACACATTAATGAGACTATATTTTACTTCGTTTATCCGATATTATCGATGTTTTGTAGGATATAATACAAAATAATTAACGATTAGACGTAACCAGTTTCCAAGTTCTTCATATGGCTTCCGACTTTTACGTAGAAACCTCTGTGGGAAGGTAACGTGGGGTATAATGGAAGTGTGGTCAGTGATAAGAACTCGTATTGAGAAAGGTACAAAAACATTCGATTTGTTCCAAGGCATAGTTACACGCGTCGACCAAGTTTCAAACTTTTGTTAGAGAATTGATGATAACACGAGTCCTCCGCCTCTAAATGACGAAATCTGAAAAGCTAAATTCTCACGATCTGAAGTGTAACAGATTTTCTCTTTCCTTTTTCCCAACCCAGGTCTAGTCTTTTACAAGTGTGTTGTGAATGAATGATCGTGATAATGATGAAAGTGATACAAATGATAGATGGATATGAAACATCGTAAAAGCTTCCACTTAATTTCTCAAAAATCAAATTGCTGATCCAGATACGAAAGACCTGCAGCATCTCATTTATAGTATATTGAAGCGCCTCTATCATCTGCGTCTACCTACAAACGTTACAAAAACTAATGGTGCTACAGAATGGCACAGACTTACTCGTAATAGTTTCATTTTCATTTTTTGTCCGGGTCTAGCTTTACTATCGCCACTCAAACATCATTTTTTTCCTTTTGCTCAATTTTTCGTTTTCTTTAAATGGCAAAAAACAAAAAAATATTTTAAGAATATATATTAGAAGAGTAAAACCTCGTACTATACGGAAATTTTTGTTGAAATATTTAGAGATGTTTTTACGAAAATGGCATTGAAGCGTTACTGTAAATGCGAACTTTGAAGCTTTTTTTTCACAGAAAACTGTTGGTTTTTGAATAAAATTATTTTAAGTTATTTTCAGCGTTTCTACTCAAAAATGTAATAATGCATACAAATTCCTGGAAAAGTTCGTGTTTAAGACAAGAGAGATATTTCAAAATTGAAAAAAATATAGCAAAATTAATTTTTGATCATCTTAAACGGTACTATTAACCTTATCTGTACGAAAAGTTGGAAGAAAAAATTTGGTTTTCTAAAAATGTGAAATTTTGAGCTCGTTTTCACAAAAACTTTGAGAGCTTTCGTGAAACTTTATATGACATTATTTAATGTACATGTACTCACAAATACAATATTGTGAGCAAATTACCGCCAATCTAAATATTAGCGACGCGACAGTTAAGTCAAAAAATTACATTTTTTTAAAGCAAAAGAATATACCAATATGGCGTTTATGTCATCTAATTGAGTACGTTTACCACTCTCCCTGACAAAAGTTTAAAAACAAAATTTGATACCTTTTCAAGAATATCTTATTTTGGTTATTTTTTAAAATTGTAAATATTGCACGCAATATTGCGTAAAAGCTTCTAAACTTTTTAAAAACTGTACATAATTTTAATGAAATAATTAATTATGGACAACTAATTTCATCTGAAGGAAAAATCTCTATCTTTAATTTTGTAGTTGTAGGAAGACGCAGGAAATATTCAAATTATTAATTTTTTTGAAAATTCAGAGTTAACCCTTGGACATATGCCACTTTTATAATTGTATTTTACTCTATTCTTACAAAAAATTTAAAGAAAAGATTTGAAGCCGTTTTTGGGAAAACTTTGAAAATGCCCGGGAGGCTTAATGTAAAGTACCCCCATTTAAAAGAATGTTTTGCAAAATTTCAAAGCTTCAACTAGAGGCAGATGGGCAGGGGTTTTTCAATTTGGAAAAAAATCTATGGATAGTTTAGACGCTAGTAGTGATCACAGACGGACGGAAAGACAGATCAACGGACGGACGTTAAAAAAAATAACACTTTTTCGGTTATCAGGGAATCCAAAAACGAGTATTTCCGTTCAAATCTCAAAATCTACTTTTCGAAGCATTACATGACTTTTCCTATACTACTTATATTACTCCATATATACGTGCGTATACGGAAAAGTAATGCATTTCGTTTGAAACATTTCACAACCACTAGCCGCCTCGCCGCTTTACTTTTGTTTGCGTTTGTTTAGCCTAGTTAGGTTCGCCATAAATCACTGTGAGCTCGTAACAACCGACGGGAGCGGCCGTGCCTCTTCCACCTTCACCTCCTTGCTCACATCGCCGTCCCCGCCCCGCCAGTTCTCCCACCACCCCAGCAGCTCCCCCTGCCTAACCCTCTTCCCCCTTCCCCCGCTGTCCCAACCCTTGCTCCCGCCGCCGCCGTCACCGCCACTGCCACCCCCTCCCCCATGGGCCAATACCGTAGCTGCACTACTGCACTCTCTCCCCGCTGCCCCCCCCGCCCGTGCCCCCCGCTGTCCCCGCCGCTGTCTCCGTTGCTGCCCTGCTGGTCCCCGCCGCCGCCCACGCAACCTTCCACGGACCTCCATTGCTCGCGCCGCTACCCCGTACAGCACCCGCAATCTTCCGCCGCCCTCCCGGCATTGCCCTAGTCACTAGCAGTCCCCCTGCCACCCGGCCTCCCGCCCCTCCGTCACCGCAGCTCCCATCCACCCACGCTCTCCCGGTGCAACAGGGCGAGTGCCGGCAGGGACGGGCTGCACCGGGGGGCGGGGCTCCCGAAGGCGCCGCGCCGGCGCCGGAAGTGGCGCGCGCGCGCGTGCGGCGTCTGGCTGCGTCACGGCCTCGTTGCGGGCGCACGCAGCCGCGCGCCTCCGGAGCACGCGCACGCGCACGCGAGCCCCCTGGCCGCGCGCCGGAACCGCTTCCCTGCATCTTGCGCAAAATCGGTCCGTTTGGGATGGCTGCCAGCCTGCTCGCCCTCCGTGCGGGCGGATTCCAGGTCGCTCTCTGCTAGGCAACTTATTACCGCGAAGATACACAAACACTCGGGGCAGTAAAGTGATATGGAGATGAAGTGAATATTGATTCTGGGCGGCGCTGAAATTTTGGGGGCGTTCTGTAAGTGTAGATCATGTTCTATTCCTGGTAGCGGCGGTGTTCCTCTCCCGGTGGAATGTGAGGTATGGCGTTTAGTTAAGCGTCTATTTGATGGTGTTATGGAGATGAAGTGAATATTGATTCTGGGCGGCGCTGAAATTTTGGGGGCGTTCTGTAAGTGTAGATCATGTTCTATTCCTGGTAGCGGCGGTGTTCCTCTCCCGGTGGAATGTGAGGTATGGCGTTTAGTTAAGCGTCTATTTGATGGTGTTCCACCGTCCAGATATCTCCTTCAGCGGAACACCGCCCTAGCTGGAACAAACTAGGCTCCCATCTGGTGTCCTGACATGTATGGTAGTGTAGTGAATGTGAGTGTGAGTGAGTGTATGCGCGTGTGCAAGTGGAGAGGAGGGGAAAAGCATGAGGAGGAGAGATCAGATGCGCTCCGTGGTACGTTAGGGTAAAGCTCCGGCAGCATTCGCGTAGTATTTATGAGAGAAACCACAGAATATTCTGATCAGAGGAGCAGTCCCTTAGAATTTATCTCTTGACAGTAGTTGAGCCATAGACTAAAGAGGTCTTTACTCTATGGTTGAGCACAGCTATCCATGTGTATCTTCTGTGTCTCGACCTCCAGTACCTCCCGGGAAGATCATTGCAGAGACAGCGGCGATGTGAACGACAGTCAGCCGGTGCGAATGTTAACATCATTATCATGAACATTCCAGAGTTTTCTAATATCGAATAACTTTACGCGTTCATTCATGAAACTAATCTTTGAAGAGTAAAATTTCCCAACTACGCTTCCGTAAAGGTTTAAACTGTACTTCCATTAGGAAGAAAAAAAGAAATGAACTTCTATGATTTCCGTGACGTCAAAAAGTAGTTTGCCGGCATAGAGCCGAAGTCGCTAAGGCTGGAGAGCCGTAGCTGTCTCGTTCTTGGGGGTCGCGGGTTCGAATTCCCCCAGGGGCATGGATGTTTGTGAGTGTCCGTGTACTGCTACTGTTGCCCTTCAATGTCACTTACAATGGTCACTATATAACCTTAGTAGTTGAAAGGCGACCTTAAATAAGTAAAAAGAAATGTTTGGTGATGATACAATACTCAGAAGCGTATGTGATCGTGTCGAAATCTGGAAATAACTGTTGATTTCGAAAATAGGTTGTCTCTTTTCTCAGTATAAATCTCGACTCTCATATTTCAAACTCTCTTGCTTGGTGTAAGTTTTTATTCGTTGAGTATTAATATTCTTGATTACAGGTTTGCTTAGTTTATACCTTCTTCAAATTACAGACTCTCTTAGCATCTCTGTAATTTATTCGCAACATTACCTAGTAAGTGAATGTACAGAGATGTTAATCCTCGCATTCTAAGTGGAACATAGATTTACAGCTGGTAGGTTACATGATATTTTTAATGAACGCTGTTCTCTCTAGCTGAAGTGTCTCTTTTCCCTTATATTTATTTGTTGAACTTATGTGAGATATTGTGCAAATCGTGCGAGTATACCCTTATTTCTTCTTCTGTTCTTATTGATATTCATTACAAAATATCAATGACATTTTAGTTTTGAATTCATTTGGAAGCCAGTAAGTTTGTAGATCTTTCGTTTGTGACATCCACAAACTAAAGCCACCGTTTTATCTTATATCTGAACCGATTCATATCTATAAAAAATATTGTTTAAGAGAATGAATCACGCACCCGACAAAAATTCAAAGTTGACAAAATTCACAAATAAATGATGAATAATGCTTTGAGTAAAAGGAACAAATTATTGAAGCACTAAATTAGTAATAATAATTTTTCTCACTTCAAATATATTTAACACAATTAATAAGTTGTATTTGCATTATTTTAACAAATTTAAAGAATTCCAGCATTTAATTTATATTTAACAGAATTAAATCTTTATTAATATCTGTTTCTTGTCTAAGACTGAGTATATCGTATTGAGAAATCATTATATTATTGTGCTAGAGGTAACCCGTCAAAAGTGACGAGACGAAATCTAACTCCTTTATAATTCACTGCAAACATTAGAAGAACTCAATATAATGTCTTTAATTATTAAATGTAAGTGGTTTTTAACTTCGAAATTGTCTTTATCCTTATAGAGTGTTTAAGTAATCTGGGTGTGTGTGTCCGTCCGTCACTCGCGGGTCCTTTCCCGTCCGTCAATGAAGGCAAACGAGATGGCATTCGACGCGCCCCGGCCTTTTATCTTTATCTTTTACGTGTATATCTTAAGTATTCAATAGCTTACTTTTCAGAAATGTTTTTCTAAAGATGCCTCTATTGTAGTTTCTTTAAAAGGGTCGTGAGGTAATCCAAACATTTGATAGAGTCCGTCATGCGAGAATTCTGAATTCTGTAATATTATTAGTTTTTCAGACCGGAGAAAAATTAAGCTGTATCATTTTAATATAAATCATCTCATTTTTGTCTGAATGCTCAACCAGACCGAAAAAGCTAGGTACCGTGATGGAAATACGTTATATTCGCCAAATTTCTTCCTTACACGAAGGCGTGGATAAATACAGGGCCCAGGCCTGGGAACATTGCTAGCTGGCAAAAGTCAGATCAACCCCGACCGCAATTGGAAAATGCATACATAGACCTACATACATACATTATATTTTTATCGCGAGTCGCCACACAAAATCAAGAAAGCCGCGGAACAATATCATTTTATGAATGCCTAGTCGATTTTGCTTTATTTTGTAATCTTTGTAATTGCTTTATTTTGTATCCAAAAAATATTTCTTGGAAGCATGTCTGTCAAACATAAGTAAAACTATGCAAAAGTCCACCAAGTTTCTATCTTGCTTGAATTGATTAAACATTGCGATTCAATCGCGAAGATGCAGAAAATTAGGATGTAGAGGTCGTTATTGCCAAATTTATAAAATTTTACAATAATAGTCGTTTCTCCTCATATGACTTTCAATACAATATATATCGTTTCCTATATCTCTAAAATAGTACATACTGAAGTACTAATTCCATGCTAATCCATTGTTAAATGTTTAAAAAATATATATGAAGATAAACGTCTGCCTGAACATAAACATGGCAGGGGTTATTTTGAACACCAGTCACAGAGAGCGACAGCACGCGGGCGTTAGATTCCCGTTATTTAACTGGTCCGCCGCTGGTGTCTTGCCCTGCCGCACTAGGGCATCCCAATTTCCACAGGCCGCCCCCCAAAGGGCTGGCAGCGTCTCAGCCTGCAGTTGCGCGCCGCCCGGTTCCACCGGATGGGACACTTTCGTCCGAAATTCCTCCCAGAGGCTGGCAGCCGGGCGGTCGGGCGACACGCAGCGGTGGGCGGGGGCGCGAGCGGTTGCTCATGTGGGCGTGTGGGCGGGCCTGCTTAAGGCGAGGCGAGGCGGGTGCGGTGAGGGAATGGCGATGTGGAGGCCATCGCTACCCCCCCCCCAAACAGACGTCGGTTGGCTTAAAAATGTACTAAAATAAAACGCACAGTAGTATCCATCCAATTATAGACACTAGTAGAGCCGCAATAGCTCATACTTCCTCTCTTATTTGTAACTTTTGCAATTTTCGAATATTTGAAGAGATCAACGAAAACGAGACCTATGTCATTTTTAAGTATCTTTTGCTCTATCCGAAAAGAAAATAATAAAAATATTTGGAGTCATTTCTGAGAAAACATTGAGGACGTTTTTCAAAATGTTGAAGTGTCATGTAAAGAACCTCCAAAATCAAAGTATCCGTTTCAAACTCGCAGGGCCTTCAGTTCTGTTAAATCAATTGTTGAATATCAGTTTTGGAGAAAATTACCTGAACGCTTTAGGCGCTTGATCACTGACGTACAGATAGATAGAGCGTTTTGCTGTCAACCAATTCGATATCAAGGATCCTCAAAATGTAAATACACGATATGTTAGAGGAAGTAATTTACTACATACAGGACACAATTTATCCACTTATTCCATATCAGGGACCGATAATTAAGTTTTTTCTGTCGAAAAATTGGCTTTTCCCCTGCAGCATTACAATACTTTCTCAGTACTACATAGTAATATAAGATAAAGTAAAACGCTGTATGTTAGGGATCCTTGGGGAAACCTTGCGTGACAAACCTGCATCGTACTCTTTGGCAATCTGCCGTAGCTGTTGCCTGTTTCATTATTTGCTCAACGGGAAAAGGCGTCAGCGACAGATCTACAACCAACGCAAGACTGGTTTGTGTGCGGTAGTTGGTGTGTGCGGAATTGAACGATGAGTTGAAGACCATTTCTCACATACTGATGTCATTTGATCTTTTCATAACATATACAATTCATAAATGAATCTTATAATTGTTAATGCGAAATGTGGAAAAAATATTGTTTATGTAAATTATTTACTATATCGAAGTGAGGAAAACTGTTGGAATCACCTCAGCACTACGATCTAAAATTTTTTGCGATAATATCGGTTTAAAATTTGGTCTAGCTGCAATTTCGCACACACATAATGGCTAAGATCTATTAGTGCTTTCATATAAATGGTGCAGGCGGAGAGGAGGTACATAAAGCCGAATATCGGAATGTTTGTATGGATGTCTGTGTGTATGGATGGATAAACGGAAGTATGTACTATGTATATCTGTCAGATTAGAAGCTTTTGTGCTTCAACTTAGCAAGTACATCAGGAGTATGATCTATTTGTGTTGTTAGGGAGAACACTAAGATGTTTTTAATTTTGTAGAAACCTTAAACGCACGTTTTGTAACATTTTCAAAATTTTTCTAGAAAGGGCTGAACACTTTTTCTAATTCTTTTTCATCAAGTAAAAGAAAGTGCATTTACAGGAATTGTGTAGTTACGATTTCCATTCAAACCTCACCTAGTTCACGTATTGTACTTTTTTGTTGTAACTTTTAAGCAGTTCTTCCTTTTGTGGGATGTAATCGCCAGGGTTCAGCTACTTCAAATTGATTTTCGAATCTGTTCTACTCCTCAAATGTTCAAGCCAGAGATTTCTTTCTCTGTGTAATTTATTCCCAAATTGAATGGCTTTATGCAGAACACCACCAACCCACAAAAATTAAGCAATAGCTCTCTAGGCAGCTGGGTGCCATTCCTTTGATTTTCACTATGCGGTTTTCGGGTAGGTTTATCTTTGGAGGTTGAAAAGCTGAACCACATATTACTGTTCTTTTATTAACAGATTATAGAAAATGATTAAAATAGATATTATTGATTCAATTGTGAAATTTATTATAAATTATCTGTAAGTATTCGACCCTCACGTATCAGATTTTTGGCGCGCTTCCTTACTGCTGTAAAATTTAAGATATATAACTAATTTCCAAGCTCTTTTTCAACCATGTTGATTCTTGTGACTTTGGATGTTTTCTGCATAAATTAATTAAATTGTTGATCTTTAAATGATGTCACGCACTTTTTAAAAAGTTTCGATATGCCGCGCATTCCCACCTCTTATCTAAATTTTCTCAATCGCCCCTTTTAAGTTGTCTCTACTGCAGAGTACACCGTCTGTATTTCACTCCTGCCTCTTTCTTTTTCGAATTTCCGTGGACTCTCAGTATTCTTTCTCTAACACCGAAACGTAAAATAAACACATCTTATCAAATCTCGCATTTCTATTATTTTTTCTAAAAAGTATTTTCCTCTACTGAAAATAAATTGTGATCACATCAATAAAAACTGAAAGAAGAAATAATCCTAAATCAGATGAAAGTGTTTACATAAATGGATTTTTGATTGATTTTTCATGTTTCCGGGCGCGCAACTGCTTTGGTTATTCGTCCCGTTAGTGTAGTGCGTGATTTTTCTCGGGAGCTGGCGGTGATCTTTCCCCGCTGGATGGCGAGATCTGGCGCCGACCTACCGTCGGTTACTGGTGTCCCCTAACCAGGACTCTCCACAAGCGGGCACTGCCTCAGCCGGAACAAGCTCTAAGCTCCTACCGATCTCCCGGAATATGTGGTAGTGTAGTGCATGTTAGCGTAAGTGTGTATGTAAAGGGAGAAGATAGGACAAGGAAGTGGAAGGACAGATCGCGCGGTCCGTGGCCCGTTTGTTTACATAAATGGTAAATTGATATTTCGGTAGAAAATTCCTTGTGCCGAACGTAATTGCAGTCTGCGTCTGCTTTGATTCTTACCAAACATTCCGAAAATAATATTTCTATAATCCACAGACTAATAATTTAGATACAAATTTTCTTCAAAACTATTACAAAATAAAAAAGTAGCTTTCATATTCTCTGCATTAAAACACTTAGGATACTGGTGTTAAACATTCTTCAGATGTTACTATCAACACGACAGATAAACATTAAACACTACTACTGTTGTGAATTTCCCCTTTTAATAACTAATTTTATTGCTAAGAGTATAATTTACATTAACTTCTATAACAGACATACTATGGAACGCATTCTGTGGGTGAGAGGCTAAAATGTAATGACGGAAGTTCCATGCCATCAATGCCACATATTCAAGAACAAACATTAAGATCGGCATTCATTAATATAAATATATTATCTGAAAATGATTTCAATGCTTTAGCTTATAAAGCAATGGTAAGAAAGTAGCTCGAATCATGACTATTACATTTCTATATTCAACTTTGATTTTATTACCAATTTTATACATCATATTTAAATATTTCCTCCATAATGTTGTGTTAGATTGTATTATGTGAATGTATGATTTTATTACCATTTTTTCATCATATTTAAATATTTCCTCCTTAATATGATGTTAGAATTGTATCAAATGATTGTATGCAAAGTTGCTAGCAGACCTCTCCTCATTCCAGACTACGGTGCGTGGCATGTGGATGTTCACGGAACAAGAAAGACCAGCTAGAGTCTTGCAAGCTCCATATCTGCCTCGCCAACCTTCCTTCTTCCCCTCCCCCTCCCGGTCACATGACAAGCGATCCATCGCTAATGCGATTTATGAGGGACGATTCTCGCTGCAAGATGCGCATCGCGGCCTGCGGCGGGTCCAGGTTCGCGTCCCCAGAAGGGTACAGCCCCACGCCAAGCTGCGTTCCAGGCAACGCCGTGGTTGGTTGCGGCAGCACCGCTACACCTCGTACATTACCTAAATCACTGTTATTTCCTGTCACGGGTCCCATAAGTATGCCTTCACCTGACATTAATATAAGTATCTGGGTATAGTTTGGATAATATGCCTACTGCAGTGCCGTGTCTTCAAAAGTCATTTGAAAATTACTCCAAATGACGAAACATGAGCAAGAGCAAATAATGTTTAATGCTGGAAGATTAGTTCGAACAGATATTTGACTGCAGTTTTCAAGTGTGACCTATATCCCGAACCGGTCCCTCAAGAATCACGTGAAGAAAACATCGCAGGAAATATATTACTCATTTTATCTTACTGACGAGTAATACAAAATACGATAATGTTTCAAGATTATGAAAGATTGGTTGAATTTTGTTGTAAATGTTACATGATGTTCTTCTGACACACTTACTTCGTAAAAAGAAACTTTTGATGTAAATTTACAATGGACGTTATTTTGAGTTTAACAAAAATAACACATTTCTCGTTTATTTTCCCAGTTGGATGTAAATCTGTTTGACATTTTTAAAGTCGTTAAATTCTAGCAACCATTTTTAACATTCCGGCGAACAAAGTATGCAAATTTTATTTACAAAGCATTCTTCAAAAACATATTTTGAAGAGCGACTTTTAAGTTAGTTATATTGTTTGCTTACACTTCCAAAATTGTGAGGTACATGCCTAAAATGAACTGAAGAACTTAGAAACCAAAAATCATATTGTTTCGTAGAAGTTTGACAAAAATAACTCAGTAGTGTACCAACTTTATGCATTTGATAGTATTTAAATCATATTATTTTTCACTATCCTAGAGTTTTTCACTTCATTATTTAAATACAATGATGACAATTTATTAGAAAAAAACATCTACATTGGGTATGCTTGAGATACGTATGTTGGCTTTATTAAATGTGACATATTTACCTTGTTTTCAATTACAATTACCATGTTTTCATCGTAGCCATACTTTTAGTTTTCATTCTTCGGGTTCCATTATTTAATTTAGCTTCTAATGCACTTTAGTTTAGCTTCGATGCACTGATCATGTAGGTACCTCTCCCCGAATGAAATTATTTCAACACAAACGTTGTTTTTCAGTTCGTCTCCCTGTGTGCTTCGCACCTGCAGTGTGGATCAAAGAACTACACTCACAACATGTCAACTAATTTGCGGTAAGTAGATACACGGAAGGTGAGAAGCGTGATACAATTTCAGTTGATCTGTTTACAACTTTGAATTGCGTTTCACGAAACTGATGAAGGAAGTAGAAATGATGGAATATCAAGTTTGTGAGTATTTCTATGTCACACCTAACAGTTTCTAAAATACACGTTAAGAACAAAAGAACAACGTGCATACATACAAAACTTACAAGTCTCTAGAATTAGAAAATTTCAAAATAATTTGAGAAGTCAAGAAATAAAGTGATCCTGATCTCATACATTTTTACTTTTTCGCCTTCTACTTACTTACGTAGTAAACAGAAAGTATTGTGATGCTGCGATTTGTGCGGAAAGTGGTGATTTTGAGTCAGAGAAAAGTCGTATTGAGAAAATCTTGTTCCTAAATGTAATATGTTATTTTTCCTAACATGTTATGTCGTCAGAATCCATGTTTTCCGGGTTTTTGGTTCCGAACGAGTTGTGCTACAACAGCCTATACTTTCTATTTCCAACTTAGGCAATTTTTGAAATTCAGACTTCAACAAAAATTGAACCTGCTCTATTTTTATTCTATTCATTTTGCTCTATTCGAAAAGAATATTGTATCGTTTTTGAAAAAAATATTTAAGTTACGTTCATTTGAAGCAAAAATTACCTGAAACTACTCATATTTTCAATAAACTATACCTGAACTAATCTAAAGATCTATTTTTGTAGAACAAATTTCATTACAGAAAAAATCTCTATCACCATTATTGTAGTTTTAGAATGTTTATTTTTTTTGCAATTTTCAAAAATGCAGAACGTTTACTGAAAATGGGATCTGTGTAATTTTAGAACCGAACTACGCTCTAATCGAGAAAAAGTAAGAAAATATTTAAGCCTTTTTTGACACATCAACATCAGCCAAATCGAATGAGAAATTGAGTTGTTCAGAGATGGACAGAAAGACAGAAAGTTAGATGGAGAGACAAATAGAGAGACAGACAGGCGGACAGGCATTTTATTGTATTCCAAACCCTCTATAAAACATGGACACTGACTCTTCCAGGTGTTAGAGGAAATAATTGCCATATAGGGACATGAATTATCCTTTCTTTGGAATTTGAGATCCACAAAACGATTTTCTGTCGAAACATCGCCCCTTTTTGCTGCAGCACGAGAATCATTTCTCTGTACTACGTCATTAGTATGCGATAAAGCAAAATCCAGATTTTTAAGAACATTTCTTCCATGTAGTCATGTAATTACACTAGATAGTCGCCAATATTAACTGCTCAACCATGCTAGAAGCCATTGGGAAGATGATTTTAAGGATAAATTTAATTTATGATCGAAAACGTGCATACAGAATGCATTTCACAGCCGCATATTTTGTAACAGAAAAATCTCGTTTCTAATGGTTCCAAGTCTTATGCGTCCGTACACCAGTCTGACCTGCTGCAACACGCACAAGGAAGAAACCTGTGTCCTGCAGACGCCGCCCGCCTGCCATGCCGGCCTGGATGGCGAAAGGTCGAGCGTGCGAAATCATCCGCGATGAGGTATGGGAGGCACCGCGCCTAGAGATTACCGCTGTACACGGTGGGCCAACGCGCCATCAGATGCGCGCATGGAGTTGAGAAGTTGGCTTAATTCGGGTTAAGCCGTTTTTCCGTTTCTTGGCGCGTAATCTTAATTAGACTTTCATGCGGATGAATAACTAAATAGAAGTTCAAGCTACATAGTTTGGTCACAGTCTGGAGAAGAAATCTAGCGGCTGACTGCTATGATTGATAGTTTTCCGTAGTTTCTCTGTTCAATGCTGGACGATTGACGGAGCACTACCATGACAAACCGATCACGGACAGCGCTCGATGTTTCCTTCCTCTTCTTTGCCCTATCCTCACCCGTTACTTACCCCCGCTTTCATTTATATGAACTACACTGCCACATGTTGGGAGACCAGTCTGGAACGTAGAGTTTGTCCTGGCTGGGGCGCTGTCACACATGTGGGAGATTCCTGGTAAGGGAAAATCAGCAAGCCGATGTATAGTTCAGCACCGGAGCACGCTATCTAGCGGAGGAAAATCACCGCCATCTCACGCGATAAAAACTTGCATTACACTTACCGAACTAATGACCTTCGCAGTTGACCAGCCCGGAAACGCTAACCTATCAATCAATCGAGTACCAGAAGCTCCGGTTATCAGAAACGTCTACTGGAATGTAAAAGCAGAAGCGATGCAGCTAGTCGAGCTCGTAGTTTCGTTCCTCGTCCAATGAAGAAAATCTGGAAACATAACTGGCAGTATTCTACCTCGAAGTCATTAAATATATAAATACAAAGAGCGTCATTGACTTCCAGGTGCTACACATGAAAGTTATGAAATGGATAAGTAATATTTTTAATTGGATAGACAAGACCAATATTGGTTTGAGAAGACGATGCACTAAATGAAAGAAAATAACTTTAAAGATGGCAATTGTGGAAAGCGCAATTATGTAAATATAAAAAGAAAAATTCATGAAGAGTAACAAACACAGACGATTAAGATTAACGTGAAAAAACCGAAGATAATTAGTATTGGCTCTTAAAATATATTTTTCTAAGCTCTAAGATCATCTTATGGATGAGACGACGGCCGCTGTTAAAAAGATACTAAACTGTTGCTGCGGTTGGGAAAGTGCTACTTCAAACAAAACTAAATGATGTCTCAGGGGCTTAAGAACGTACATTACAAATTTTTATCAAACTGTCTCTCCTCGAAAAGCTGTTTAAATTGTGCTAACTGTTTTTACAAACTGATTTTAGTGCCTTAGCGTTCATTCTATTCCCTTTCAACCCATCATGCGATGCAGCAGGATTGTGGACATGTGAAAGCGACTAAATAACTAGATTGTTGAAGAGCTAGGTAAATTATCTTACGGCATGAGAACACTTGTTTTGCACTGCGGTGGCCAGTTTGACTTTTCTGGAAACAGGAACTTGTCACTTAAAACAACACATAGCTATAAACGATATGAAGAAAAGAAAATTGAAAATGGAGACTTGAAACCCCAGGGATGAGTATCGTCGATATTATATCTGTGCTCTATCTGACCTCCGATTTTATATCTGTGCTCTATCTGACCTCTGCTGTAATTTTATTTACCAAAAGGCGACCGCCACTGGAGGTCATCATCTGTGCAAATAGGTTGCTAGATTTTAACGTGGTTGAACAGGGTGTCTGATTACATCGTGACTTATTACACATATTACAAAAAGTACGTTCTTAGAGGATTTATTACTTGAGACATCTCCAAAATCTGTACTACTTGATACGACATTAACTTATAATAATTTAGTTATCATTGGAAACAAAGTAAAACTATTCACATTGACAACTAAACTTCAAGTCAAAATTCACTCCATCAACCATCACTCCATAAAATTTTTGCATTTTATGTATTATTTTTTTTTGTTCTAGGAACTTGAGTTCATATCGATAGATACTTACCAATAAACCTTTCCAATTCCCTGGGTCAGAAGCAATATCTGAGCAGAAAGTCCATTCCTTCTGAGGTGTTGTTTATCGGGAGATTCTAGTGTACCAGTACTGGCTATGGTGGCTTTTCATCATTAGTAACATACTTGGGTCGTATTTAACGATTCTATCGAACAATCGAAGGACAATTCTATCGAACGGCTGCTGTGATTGGTAGTTTTCTGTGTGTTCAGTACTAGGTTGGTTCTAAGTGACCGTACTAAGCCGGGAAAGTTCTCTAATGAACGGGTCACGGGCCGCTTGCAATATTTTCTTTTTCGTATACGTACGTACATATGTAGTATGGAGAAAGCTATGTAAACTGCGAAAAATCGATTTTTTTCGTTCTTTATCCTTCCCATCCACTGCGCGTATACGCAATCGCGTTTGTACACTGCACCATTGCACATGTAGTGCACTTATGCACTACACTGCCACCGGACGGGAGCTTAGAGCTTGTCCGAGCTGGGAAAGTAGCTGAAAACTTTACAACACCATGAGCAGGTCGGTGCCGAATCTTACATTCCAGGGTGACAGAAACACCACTACGCACCTCTCCGGATTTAGTAACATGCACTACAATTCGTGACTAATGTCTCTGAAGGCGTGCCCGAAATCAAAAACTGCTCACTCAAATTGCTTGGCATTAGACAACAACAACAACAACAACAATCACAAATCAACTACTTTAACAACAACCGATTGATTTTGTACTACGCACGCCGTTTAAACTGTATCGGCCCAGTGTGCGGCCCAGTTGTATGAAAACCAGTTGGATTGTGCTGAAGACGTGTGGAAGGGCCAGTTGTTCGCGCAAGGAATTAGAACAATGGCCGCCCGTTGCAGGGTGTACGCGCGGGTCGCGCGGTCTCGCTCGACCTGTCTGGAAACAGGAACTTGTCACACGCGAAGAGCGCAGTTTGAACTTCATATTAAAGGGGGAGAAAAACTTTTATGGTGCATACGTCTTTCTTTTCTTGTTCACCCGATCTGAATCTGGCCATAACCCTTGTTTTTGCTCTCATTTAAGTCCGAGAATGGTGGATCATAATCTTTTGAGGTGCATTTTACGAAGATATCTTCATTACGAGCGTCTTTGCGGAACAAGATCTTTAAACGCCAGGCACACGCATACATAAAATGTGTGGATTTCGCTGCAGAGTCGTCAAATTCTTAGTACGGGTGTTCACGCCACACAGCTGCTAACTTATCAGTGTTGGACAATGTGGTGTACTGCATTGGGGTTTAGATTTTTTGTAATTTTATCTTATTTATTTATTTATTTATTTTACGTAAAAAAACAGTTAAAAACTGCGTATGACGTGCTATGGGGAAAAGTGAATTGTGTGCACATTTTCAAAATTCTGTGATCCCTACACTAAGTCATATACTACTTAAATTTTGAATTTTGAAAGGGAAAAAAAAAACTCCCATGTAGTAAAATCTATTTTAAGGATAAATAAGCAATACATTTTGAATTTTGAAAGGGAGGAAAAAACAAACAAAAAAACTCCCATTATCTATCCAACATTCAATAAACTTGTATAATTCGAAAGAAATTTTACGGTACTTCATATTAAACATTGAATAATAATTTTTGATTAAAAAGTCAAGGAAAAGTAGACCATCTCATTTTCATAAAACCAAATTCTACCACATACATAAAACAATGAATTTGCTTTACTCTGGTCATTCCTTTTCAAGGTTTAATTTTAAATTGAAATTTTATTTTAAATTCAATTAAATTAATTTATCAGAATTAAATGAATTTAATTTTTAATTAATTGTAATATCTCTAAATTAGGTATTCAGTGAAACAGGGCACACGAAAAATACAGGGGGTGACAACATACCGCAAAATAAATAAAAAAATAATACCATTTATGTACAGTACTTGATTGAAATTGAATACTTCAAAATCGTTTACCGATTACAGCGAATCGCAATTAATTCTGAGAAAATGAAGTGGCATTTTGAAACCTGTTTCTCTGAAACATTTTCAAGTATGCAGTCATGGACTTGCTTCTTCCTATTAAAATCAAGACTCCAATTAGCTATTTTAATTTAATTAATTAATTAATTTTTATGTAAAAGACAAATACACATTCTTGTCAACATTGTGGTGAAATTATTTCTACATCACATTTATTTGTTAAATATCCTTTCTCAAGTGTTCGTAGAAAAAAACTTAAAGTTTGGCACTGACATCCGATCTCTATTAAATTCTATACCACAATGTGACAAAATTATTAAATTTCTTTATGTTACAAAATTAGAAAATTATATAGAGAGAATTTTTTAATGTTAAAAAATCACATTGCTTGTAATATTAAATGTATTTATTGTTGAATGTTGTAAACTTTTCAAATAACAATGTTATGAAATGTACGAAATATGGAAATATGATTATAATGCAAAGTTGTAAAAGATATTTTGATCGCGTATGACCATGCAATTGCACATCGAACCAAAATAAATTAAAAAAGAAAATGAAGACATCTCACATGGCCGAAGGCTGCATAGTTTTATTAGAAATTCTGTGCGCATTGAAAATTTGTAATATAGTATTTTTATATTTTTCTCCAAATTCGTGAATATTAAAAAAATCATGGACACTTTCCACATGTACGGAGGCTGTGTAGTTTTCGTTCGATGTCTGCACAGATTGGAAATATGATTGATGTATACACAATTCTGTGGAATAGATGTATTGAAATAATCGGCTTACATTCAATACAGTTTCTTGAGATGAAAAATGAAAACTAATTTTCTTTGTTCTTTTGGATCCTTAATTCAACCGCCGTGAGAAAAGGAAAAGCGTTTATTCTTAATGCGTTGGTAGAAAATTTCATTATTATACCATACTGAAAAGCTTCGATATCTAAATCGTGTCACTCCGTTTCCAGGGCGGAGAAAGATTCCAATCAAATCTTTCATCAAAAAGCAATTAACGAGTCTGTTGCTGTGGACATTATTTAACGCTTCTTCAGCATTTATGAAGTATTAAGCTTGTCAGATTTTCTGGCATAGATGCCTATCAGTCTTATTTACAACTCGCATATGTATCTACAGTCAATCTCTTCGGACATTGCCCTCTCAGATTTCTCCGAACAGTGATTTTGAAGTCATCACGTGTTGTGCATAGTACTTGCGTCATTCATAGAAGAATGTTTCCCTTGGATTACTTGTTTCTCCTCATCTACTAGACGTTTTTGTGAATGATTTAGGGTCTTCCTTCCCTTTCTCCGAAGGTATTTCTAAAGCAGAAAGTCATAGCTCTTTTTAAGTTGTCGTTGTGACCAATTTAATGGAGTATGTACGCTGTATATCGAGGAAGGACGTTGTTAAAGAGCTCGGATTCATTCATATGTGGAATGGACGAAGTGACTTGTCTTTCTTGGGCGAAGAACGTGATACTTTAATAGCTGTCGTCAAATTGCGTCGTTTAGTTGTGTTGATTTAGTACCTTCATATAGTCGTTGCCTTAGAGCAGGGATATGAAACCGCCTTATATAGTCGTTACCTTAGAGTAGGCATATCACATACGAGCTACTCGCCCGCTTGGGAAGCCCGGCGCTTTTGCGAGCACGGACAACTTCCCCTGACTCTGCTCTTGTTTCCACTCCAACTTGCGCGTGTACACCCATTTGTGGTTTTGAAGTGTGGCGCGAGGTGGACAACAGTGTTTTAGTATGTTAATACAAGTATGTTTGCCAGATTTGTTATATCGTGTAAATAAAATGTACCACTGACACAGCAAAACTCTAAACACTCTCTCACAACCTTACAAATTTCATCACAACTTTCTTTTCCACATTTCAGCCTTATAAATTTCTCACATCAGTATTATTTCCTGTTTATAACATATTATGTAGTACTAATCGTCACCGTAATGTACTATTTCCTTCAGTCTCATCACATCGGCTAAAATCAACTTCATCAGACTGAAGACCGAAGTAGATGTTCTTCCTTTGGACTTGGGCAGATAAGCCCATTTTCGAGAATGTGAACATATTTAGGGAATTAGCGAGATTATGGTGCCAAAAAGTGCAAAGAGTACGCGAGGAACATGCGTAGTACGTTCGGGGTAACATGCGGAGTACGTGCAAAGAATCTGAGGGGGAACATGAAGGGAACATGCGAGAGGCGGGTGAATCCCGAGTCATGTTTTCCAAGCAGTGTTCCTCAAAATGAGATTCATTTGAAACTTTTGTTAGATTTTGGAGATTTGCTTCTTTGAATTCATTCTCTTTAGCGTGCATGGGCGGTCAGAAACAAGGAGAAACTCAAAATGTAAGTAAATCAAATTTTTCTCGGCAATATATCCGTCTAGTCGGGCATATCGTTAACGTATTTCTCTATTTCGTATTCTGTAAAGCCAATTTTCTCCTTTAGAACAATGATTTACTAAGTGCAGAATGTTTTCTGAGTTCAGTTAATAATATATTAATGTATTTAAAACACTTCATGATACTCGTCAAATATTACTTCTAATGAATGATATTTTTAAGAAACGAGTGGTGGTGCAGCAACGCATGATTTCCCGTATTTGAAACGGTTACATAATATTACAATATTGCAACTTATAACGATCGATAACTGTCGACGATGCCGCGAAGGACTTGGAATCCTTCTGAGCTGTCACAGCCGGTGAATATTGAGAGGTGGAGCGAAAGATGGACTGGTGGCGAAGGCGAAGGCACCGTGGGAGGTGGCTCAGGGCGTCAACTGATGTCACTGCAGCGCGTCCGATCAGGAAGTCCTAGAGTTCGAGTCCCGACAGTGGCACCTTTTCGACACTTGTCATCAAGATCGAATTCAGTCGCTGTCTGGAGGATAATTCTAATAGCCGTCTGATCTGATCGATAGATTTCCGTGGTTTCTTCTATCAACACCAGGCGAATGCTGGAGCAATACCTTAACAAACGGGCCACGGATCGCGCGCGATCTTTCCTTCCTCTTCCTTCTCCTATCCTCACCCCTTACACATACTTACAGTTACATGCCCTACACTACCACACACGCCTAGAAACCGGTCAGGGACGTAGAACTTGTCCCGGCCCAGGCGGTGCTCCGCTGGTTGGAGATACCTGGAGATACCTGGTGGTTGGAAAACCCCACTAGATCCCCGCCGGATCTCACCATTCAGTGATGGAAGATCGCCGCCACCTTCTGATTAAAAAAAACATGCAATATTCTTATTGGACTAATAGTCCCAGAATTTGACGCACCCGGAATCACTAACAATTAACCAATGAACCAACGAGAAAAAAATGCACTACTCTTACGGGACCAATGGCCTCAGTAGTTGACGCGCCCGGAATCACTACAATCAATCAACCAGCCAACGGAAAAAAATTCTCGACACTTACCGAACCAATGACCTTAGTAGTTGACGCGCCCGGAATCACTAGCAATCAATCAATCAACCAGCCAACGAGAAAAAAATTCTCACAAACCAGTAGTTGACGCCCCGGAATACTAGCAATCAATCAACCAGCCAACGAGAAAAAAATTCTCGACACTTACCGAACCAATGACCTTAGTAGTTGACGCGCCCGGAATCACTAAGAGCCAACGCACCGGAGGCGGAGGCGAGTGTGCGCGGAGGAGACGCGTCGCCCGAGGCGCAGGCGCGGCGGCGGGTGGGCAGGGCGTCCCGCCATCGTGGAGCGGTGCTTCCGCGCTGCCGCGGGCGTCGAGGCGCGGGTCCTGTTAGCTCAGCGGCCTTGGCGGCGGGCGGCTTTGCTTCCCTGTGTCAACTCGACAGAGTGCGCTCCTCCATGTTTGCACATTAGGGCGGGTCCAACATTTTCACTTACAGTAAATCCTAGAAATAAGGTTTTCCATGAAATGGCATGACAGAAAAGCGTATCAACTTCACAACTCTTCATAGATGCCCGGACATAACAAATAAAATAAAACAATTGAATCGATTATTTTAGAAACCCGTCAAACGCCAAATTTGTCATGTCCAGAAAATTGAGAAAAAGTGTCCCAGTTTTTTCGATTTCAAAATATTTTTTAATATTAAGGCAATTAATAAATGAATATTTTTCAGGTAAATATGGAATAAGCGATGTGTCAATCCTCATGGAAAAATATTCCACCGCTAAAGCGTATTTTAAATTTTTGCGTTTGACGGGTTTCTGAAATAAACTATTTAATTAAACTTGAATAAATATGTGTGTAAGATTTTTCAAACAGTTGAACGATGCAAGAATGTGATAATTATACTCAAAATCTACCGATTGGACTAATACTATAACTCTACCTAACCTGTTGTAATCACGCCAACATAAAAATGTAAATGTTCTGCAATCACTGATGACCTTGTGGTTTTAAAGCAGTCTAAAATAAATGAAAACGATGAGATCATTCAATATCTAGGTAGCGTACTGATGTGAGAAATAGCTTTTCGCGCAATCCAGCTCTTAGCTTTTGATTTCTCAATTTCTTCAGAACACACATTAAATACATTAAGCTTGGGTCATTATTTTATCAGACCTAAGTTTGATTAAACCCTAAAATCTATCTAAGAATGCTGAAAAACATAGAAATGACTGAATTGTTCGTTTTCACTATTTTATTTTGGTACAGAAATTCTAGGGAAAAGTCGGACCAAAACTTATCTTAATGTTCACTCAGCAGGATTGGTTTGTAGTTGTCATCGAACTAATCTGAAGAAAAAAATGACACTGAAAACTACTTTTTTTATATTTTCTGCTTTTCCATGGGAGATAAATATAACACGAAGAATTGTCGTAGAGATATTATCTTAACAGAGCTTCAACAATACTTTTTCTTGCTTGTCTGAGATAGATTTACATTTATTTTCGAGGAAGTAGCAAATTTCAGATTATGATCTTACTCTTCACTACACATACGTTTACAAGTTAATATGTTCATAGTAATTAAATTTTCTGCTGCAAATACATAATCTCTGTTCTATGTTTTCAATGGGAAATTTTTCTGTAGTTACTCCTTGGCTATTTATTTTTCTATTGTTTAGTAATTTAAGATACAATATTATTTCCAGTTAATTTGTATAATACTTATGGGTTTTGTAAGCATTTTGAGGCGCAAGTATAATAATGGTTAAGGTTATTTTTAAGCTTATTTAAATCTACCACGAATATCTCAAGCGGCGAAGATTCTTTAAAAGAAGAATTTTTAGAGATATGGAAATATCATCCTTTCAAGCGTTTGAAAGCAAAATTTGTATATGGAAATAGATTTTACCACATCATTTTATGTCATTAGAGATTAAGAAAACACTAGACTTTTAATTTCATCTTTCTACAATTCCAAACTAAACAGTTTGGAATCACAGGAACAACTGCAATCTAAACAAATATATTTGTTGATCTATAATTTACTCTCACTTTCTAGGAATCTGAATCATCCTGTACATAGAAATCGAGTAATATCGAGAAATCGAGTCTACCAGCACGTTACTCATGGTTCAATCTCTTGCACTCCATTCGGGAGAAGAAAAGTCATTAAATTTCGAAACTGATCACTTTTCGGAATCATTCCAGAACATTCAATAAAACTGTTTTGGGAAAATTAAACGGCAGTGATCAATAGAACATACGTTCATCCCGGATCTGTTTAGAATATTCTGGAAGAATTCTAGAAAATAGGGTATTTCATGGCATCTGAAGGGGTCAAATGCAGTGAATTACTAGGCTACCTTTCCAGCTCAACTTTAATTTTACGACTTTGAATGTCAGATTGTCGACAATGAAACCTAATTTTCTGACAAATTAGAAATTTAATTAAAATCAATTAGAGCAAACGACTCATTCCTCATAGATGGTCTTTCCAAAAAGTCACTGTATTTTTATATAAAAGTAAAATCGTTGAAAGAATAAATACACTAAAAAATAGATATATAAATAAGTATTATATTTCTAAATATATTTTGACGGGTATCTTGCACACTGAATTTTATTAAAATGTCTTATTATTGTGAACTACTATAGCGTAAAATAGAATTTTTACCATGAATATAGGAGTTGGAGTCGGAAGAGCCGGAATTGTTAGGTTAAAAGAGTAAATAGTATGTACTTCGGTTCCAATATATTGATCACATTCTATCTATAAATATCTTTCATATAACAGTTTCATTTTTACTATAAAATCACCACAGACAAACTATTCTTCCACCGTTTATAACATCGTGTCATAACTTATCTTAAATTTTAATGTAGGGAAAATGAACTTTATCTTTTGTTTGATATTAAAAACGAGGTCGACATAAAAGTTGGAATTATCAGTTCTACATTAAGTCAGATTACCGCAAAATTCTGAGAATCGATCTTGAGAACTGTCAACCCCCCCTCGACTTGCAACTAATCAAACGTGAAGTCCATAATTAATTGTTCCGTGTTTTCTTTGATTGAATCAACCCATAAATTTAGTTTTTCTCCACAGGTCCTGTGACAATGGTCGGGCTTTCACAGAGACGTCACGTCGCCTGCAAAAGCGAATTCCCGACGGTAACTGTACACCCAATTTGTCGTGCAAGAGACAAAAGAAAGAGCTGCAATAAAAAAAGAAACCGAAAGAAGCATGGGGCCTGCTCCGCACGGCGTGAGACATATGTGTGTCGACAGTTGCAAAAATCACGCTATTAGGCTCCGTTTTGCGCCGCATACGAATTCGGAAGCGCAGAGAGGCAGAGGCGCGTCCGATACCGCACAGCACAGAGCCAGCGCCGCGTCCGCGCAAGTGCTTTAACGGGATACCGGTGCGCCGACGCGCACGGCATTTGTTAGGACTTTGCGATACGCTCTTACCAAGAAGGACCGAGTGAAGTTATCATAAGGGGGCGGACTGTGATGACCAAAAACATCGCCAAAAACTGTCAATAAAATGCCATTAAAATTCTTTAAAAATACACTAAAACCAAAGAAAAATGACGTAAAAAATCTTATCAAAATCAGTTCGGATGAACAACTCAAACCGGTAGCGGTAGCTCAATACTTCAACTGACGTCACTGCAGTGCCTCTGACGGGAGGTCCTAGGTTCGAGTCCTGACGGCAGTCTGGAGAAGAATTCTAGCGGCCGGCTGCACTGATCGGTAGTTTTACGTGGTTTCTCCGATCAACACCAGGCGAATGCCGGAGCAGTACCCTACAAACGGGCCACGGACCGCGCGCGATCTGTCCTTCCTCTTCCTTGTCCTCTCCTCTCCCTTTGCACACACACTTACACTAACATGCACTACACTACCACATATTCCGGGAAACCGCTCGGGAGCTTAGAGCTTGTCCCGACGGGGCGGTGCCCCGCTGGTGGGAGAGTCCTGGTTACGGGGAAACCCCACTAGCCGACGGTAGATCGGCGCCGGATCTCGCCACACGGCGGGGGAAGATCACCTCCATCTCCCGAGAAAAAGCATGCACTACACTAACGGGACTAATGACCGAAGCAGTTGACGCGCCCGGAAACACGAAAAATCAATCAATCAATCAACAACTCAAGCTGATGGATACGTTGCAGATGTAATCGAGGCTCCTTTCATTCGTTCGAGTGAACTCCCTTGAAAACATTTGGTTTGACTTGTTTTTTTGCCAGGATATCTCTGTCTTTAGAGTTATACCGAAATCGAACGGTTTGGCAATGGTGCTGATCTACGTCACAAGTATTCCATCACAACGGCTTCGAAAACAATTTATGAGCAAACAAATCGAAGAGGCTACTAAGTAATTCTGTAAATTAAATTTGTTGCATCTTGTAAATATTATTTGAAGTAAGTACCATTAAAATTACATTAAAATCGATAAAATCAGAAAAAAGGCATTAAAAATTATGTAAAAAGGTACAAACTGACTTATTAGTTGAAATCGACAAAATATACAAAATAATGACCAATGAAAATGCGTCAATTCCTTTTTTCATAACATAAAATGAATTTCTATACTAAACGGCATTGTTCTAAAGTGAAAAGGAAAAAAAAAGATATTTCATTAAAATCCGCCTCCTAGTTCTGCAGATTTTCATGTGTTAACGTCTTTCAGCTCGGCTCTGTATGTTGAAAAAGTAAGCGAACGTTTGGGAGTATGGTAAAGTCTCGTAGAGAATGAGCGATACTTTAAATGTAAAAGTATACTGTGACTGTAGGGTTCATTCTTCAGATACAAATTAGCCGTTTCAACAGGAAGCGATGAAAAAGCGCTATGAAACTTTGATTTCAAGTTTTGATTTCCTGTCAATAGATACTTGGCTGTCCGGGAGATACCTCGGGGCGAATAAATCGCCCTGAGGAAGGCTCTCTGTATGTCGGAGAAAACGTTGACAACTATGCTGTGATGTGGAGTCTTCCGGTTAGCAAAGTATCTTCAGAACAAAGAAGTTGCTAGAGGACGGTCGGCTGTGGGAGAGGATGTGGAGAAGCCTCCTTACAACTTTTGGAGCTCCACTCTGTGGAGGGTTTGGCCACTCGGATTCAGGTGCACCGTGGAAGGGCATGCGTCCACACGGTGTCAGAAATATGTTTAAACGAGCTTTAGTCGTTTAAGTGTTTGTTTTGACCGACTGAGTTTATCCCAGAACAGCATTGCCTCTACAGTGATTCTGAGCAAGAAGTTCTGTGGTTCGCGACCATGGAGTTACGAATACAGGGAGATGGCATGACGTCACAAACTTGAAGCCACATCCACGATATTGGTGAGTCCAGAAAGCTTGTAGCATAGACAAATTGCGTGAGAGTGCTATGTGGCTTGTAGCTGTGCTCGTGTTCAATTGTGTTTGTTTGAAATTGTTTTTAGTATCAAAAGGATTATTCAGAATTGCTAGTAACAGTTCGTTATGTTTATTTGTGTGACTAACGGCTGTACAAACTGTACGGGAAAATCGTAAATTACTTTCCACAAATAAGTAGTTACTCCGTGTAATTTGTAACGTTTAGTAACTTCGTAAGTCATTGCTTTTGTGAAGTTTTTCTTAAATATTTAGTATTTTCTTCTTAAGTAAATCCTGCAGATATAAAGCGGAGAACATTGTGGATTAGAGCTGTACGAAGAGACAATGTGCAGCCTAGCAATTACAGCAGATTACGTTCGGCTCATTTCCCAGAACACCATCTTGATATAAGTTCATCGTGTGTATCGTGTGTTCTTTTTTGTGTCTATCGTACATGGTCATAGTCGGCCTACATCCTCCCACGTCACAACCGTCTAATGACATATTGTGAGGCCTGTAGTAAGAGAAGATATTGGTTTGACAGAGGTGTTTTGGACCCACCAATATGGCGGACTGGCTTCACTTGCTGAAGGAAGCTTCACTTACTAGGAAGAGGTTGGTAACGGCACCTTCATGTATTCATAGCTTCAGTGGTTCGAGAGCAACGGTGGCGGATTTTTGTCACAAGCTACCCAGCTAGGTTGGATTCAGCGACTGTCTGGAGGATTCTAGCGGCCAGCTGCTCTGATGGGTAGTTTTCTTTTTTCGATCGATGTCAAACAAATGCGGGAGCAGTGGCCACGGATCACACTCAATCTCTTTTGGCTCTTCTTTTTCCTATACTTACCCATTACTTACATACACTCTCACTTATGTACTACATTATAACACATGTCGGGAGACTAGACTGGAACTTAGAACTTGTTACGGCTAGAGAGGTGTCCCGCTGGGGGAGATACCTGGAGGAGGGAACCATCGCAAGCTGACGTGAAGGTCGGCGACACAGTGGGGGAGGAACTCCGTCTCCTTTCAGGATAAAACATTCTCTTCACCAACGGGCTTAATGACCCTAGTAGTCGACGTGCCCGGAAACATCAAACAATCAATAGAGTTTCTGGGACCTGTATGCATATGTTTAGTTAAATAAAGTACTTTGCGACTGTTTATTGGACGCTGCTCTTCTCTGAATAAAAATGATTTGCCGTTTTTTGGGAAGGAACTGCTCCGGTATCCTCTTTGAGTTTTTCTATGGAAATCACACAAACGAAGTCTTAAGAATTCTCATCCAGATAGTGGTATCGTCGGATCTAGCTTCCAGCTCCAAAATTTCGTTTCTGTCAAGACTACTTAGGAACACCCAGTGAATGACCCTTTACTTGTAGATTCATATCTAATTAAGCTATATAATACGATAATCGTTTGTTCTGCCACGCGCATCAAGTGTTATGCATGTTTATTAGACAGACGTCATGCTCATTTCGCAAATAGAGCACAATGATTGTCTCTTCTTTATAGTCCAACATTTTCTTTCTAATGGAATCGGTTCCTGGTTCTAGCGACAACCTTTTCCCTCAGAGGCATCCAGTAGGTTTGGAACATACATCAAACACGAGCTCCACTCAATTTATGGTGCCCATCCACAAGGTTCCTCCCTACCCCTAGCCCTCGCCCGCCGTTGCTCTTTCCACCGCCCGAGCTGTCACCGCCTCCGAAGCGCCGCTGGGAGTTGCGGGTGAACTTTGACCCGCCGCGTATTGAGTCGTACCGAGACTCACGACACCTTGCTAGTTTATGGCGTAACTTGGTGGATGAAGCGTCGAGCGGCGAGTGACCGGTTCTGGTTTATTCTATGGTCGGTTCCATGTTTAGTTGATAGTCCGAGGCCTTATATGCCTTATAAGTAAATTAATTTAACCTACGTTTTTAAACTTCAAACCCAATTTTAAATAATAATTTGCATAACTTTCTAAAAAGGATTGATCCATGTAAAATTATTTGAAAGACTCATTTAAATATATCTATACTGATGGCGAGGTCAGTCTTCCTACTGATAATATGAATATTTTACATTGTTTAGTCTTTCCAAGAATTGGTCAACATGTGCATTTACTTCTGGGAGTTTAAAACATACAGTATTTTGACGTACGTTATAAATGATTAAGTAAAAAATCTTTAGCAGGATGGCGACTTAAAGCCCGCCAATAAAAAAATAATGTATTCAGATGTCTCAGAATAAATGTTACAAACTTCTAGGATATGTATGGGTATCGAAGATGATTACTTTTTCCAATCAACATGTGGTGGAGAATTTCATATAATGAAGTTACACTTGAGGTATTTGCCCTGATTAATCGGCAATTCACCATACACTGGTATTTGGTGCGTGAATGAAATCTCTTCGACTGTCAGAACGTGATTTCCAAGGGAAAAAAAATTAAAAAAACCTTTTAAAGCATACAAAGAATTGAGAGAGATGATTTTATTATCATTTGTTGTCATAAGTCACAGCGGAATCCCAGTGTCCCATGTGTCATCGCAATGTTTTTGTGGAAGGTGCGAGTTCTTTTCAGTTCGCTCACCTATAATATTTATCTTCGTCATCTTGCGTTATATTTTTGAAATGTTTCGTTGTCATTAACTATGTCAACTTTGACAACCAGCATTGAAAGTGGCAAGGACTATTTTTGACATCATTGTCGCAATAAAAGATCGTAAAAGTACGTAAACTTCATATTTGTAGCAATGGTCGGTTTTAATGCTTCTAAAATATTATTATTTGTAAATGAGATTAAATAGAGAGACGAGAACAAATATTACATAGTATGTGAATTTTAGAATTGAGACGTGAACAATCAAAAGTTGATTGTTTCTAATTTAGAATTCTTAATTGATAGTTGTGATAGCAGGTTAAGAGAATTAATCGTTTTGGCTTCAACTTCTTGCGTCATGGTCTTGAGAAAATACGCAGTATTATTAAACAAATATGCCGAACTTATTGTGAACTCCCGTTGGAACTATATTTATTTTGGATATTTTTAATTTTTCATTCGATTATAATTACTTCAAACAAAATAATATTTCATAACTTGAGAAAATAAACTAATTGAGAAATAAAAGGAAGTTCTTTTGACAACAAAATATAAATATGGAAAACGGAGATGTGAATAAGCAATTCATAAAATATTTCAGTAACATTTGCAAAGAAAAGTTGTGAGCTGATTTGCTTTAAAAAAAAAAAACAATGAAATGAAGCTGAGAAGAAATAACAATTACATCTTACAAGTGAATTACAGATATCACAACGTACACGGTAGTTGATTATTCACGAGTGCAGTAGAGATAATATAGTTACTAACGAGCGCATAATGGTCTATTAGTGTAAAATAGTTTGTAGGTAAATACGTCTTTACACTTTGAATAACATTTTTACATTTTTTCTTATCCGATCGCCTTTTAAAAGTTTTGAAATTTGTATAACTGCAATTATGTATAATTAATGGTGTTATGCTGATATATCGTAGATGGAAATGTGCAATGTTTACTCTTCATTATGAGTTAGTTTACATTTATTAAGTAATCGGAAACCATTCTGAAAGTGTATTTGTCGTAGCATTGTAGTTTATTATTTCTCTTCTGTATTTGGAGACACCCGGAAGTATAAATGTTTCACTAGAAGCATCGTTAATGAAAGTCAAACAGCTGATGGCTCTTGTGTTTGAAAATATTTCCAAGCTTTTGACAGGTGAAAGTTGTATGTTAATGATGTTTGGAATTCTTGCTACTTCCCTGCAAACAAATGATTGGAAGGTTTCATTTGTATTATGCACGAGAATTATTTAAAACGGAATATTGATTGCACTTAATAGTGTGGTAAAAATATTGTATTTACCTCAATGTATTATTATAAGAGTGTTATGGTTTTGGAATAGGGAATTACAGTAATTTCGTTAAGTTTGCTACCTTTAAATACTAGGAAATCGTGGAAGTTAAAGTCAGGAAGAACATAAATGGACTGTCATTTGGTATTAAATTTTTAAAAAAATAATAAAAATACCTTGTGAACTACATTGGAAGCCACGCAAAAAATGCTATTCACATAAGTTATTATCCTGCCAATTCCAACAGTTCCTCAGGTATATTCCTTTCAACATTGCATATCGACCATTCGCGTAGTAGAACAGGTGATAAATCTTGTTGAATAAGTTTAATTAACGTTGAAATGTTTTGTATGTTTTGTTCTTCTCCGAAGAAAGAATTTTCCAGAGGAATTTCGTTCTGACTTTCATTAACATACCAGGGAATGACCAAGATAAAATTTAATGCTTGATATATGAAGGCTATCACATTTAGAGATGGAGAGTTCTGAAATGTACTAGCTATTGAAAACTTCCATAGCCAATACAGGAACATCACATACTGAAATGCACTGGAAGTTCTGGAAGAAGATACTCGAAGTATGGTCCATGTTCCTCCAAATACCAGCGTACACGGAATTTACGTCTGAATATTTCAAACATTCACCAGAGCGCAAATACGGCGTAAAACTGTGTGAGATGCTTTCTGGTCAAGTTGCCCAATTTTAAGGTAGAAAGAACTATATCAAATAAACTTGAATTATTCGGTACAACTAAGACATTTAACATTGGCGTAGACAAACTTAGCCATTCAACAGCTGTGGGCATTATTCTCGTGAGAGTAGTGAAAGTTTTATTCCAGGATTAGCGGTGTTTGCTACGCCGCTGGAGTGTGAAGTCTGGCACTGACCTACACGTCGCCTTGCAGGGTTTCCTACTCCAGGTATCTCCCCCAGCGGGACACTGCTTCAGTCGAAGCAAGCTCTAAGCTCCCGACTGATCTCCCATCTTGTGCGGTAATATTTGATTGATTGATTTTTTCGTGTTTCCGGGCACGTTAACTGCTTCGATCATTAGTCCTGTTAGTGTAGTGCATGTTTTTCTCAGGAGATGGCAGTAATCTTCCCCGCTGGATGGCGAGATCCGTCGGCTAGTGCGGTTTCCCCTGACCAGGACTCTCCCACCAGCGGGGCACTGCCCCAGCCGGACAAGCTCTAAGCTCTCGACCGGTCTCCCGGAATATGTGGTCGTGTACTGCATGTTAGTGTGTGTGTGTGTGTGTGTGTGTGTGTGTGTGTGTGTGTGTGTGTACGGAGAGAGGATAGGACAAGGAAGAGGAAGGATAGATCGCGCGTGGTACGTGGCCCGTTTGGTAGGGTACTGCTGCGGCATTCGCCTGGTGTTGATCGGAGAAACCACGGAAAACTACCGATCAGAGCAGCCGGTCGCTAGAATTCTCCTCCAGACAACGACTGAATTCGACCTAGCTGAAAAGCTAGTGTCGAAAATCCTGCCGCCGTCAGGACTCGAACCTAGGACCTCCCGGTCAGAGGCGCTGCAGTGACATCAGTTGATGGACTGAGCTACCGCTCCCGGTATGTGCGGTAATATAGTGCATGTAAGTGTAAATATGTGTGTAACGGAACAGGATAGGTCGGTGAAGAGAAAGAAAAGGCCCATTTGTTAGGATACTTCTCCCGCATTCACCTAGTCTTGATTGGAGAAACCGCGGATAACTACCGATCAGAGCTGCCGGCCGCTGGAAGTTTCCTCCGAACAGCGGTTGAATTCGAACTAGATATCTACTATCTAGGGTTGAAAATCCGCCATCATCGGCACTGGAATCCTAAAACCTCCCGCTCAGAGTCGTTGTAGAGAAAGCCGGTTTCGACCCCGAACGTTTCTTCTGCCGGACACGGATCCTCTAGGAACGTACCCTAAGTGATTGTTCAGTCTGCCAACATAAAACTCCAACAATCTTTCGTTGTCATTCCTCTCGACATTACGCAGTGGCCTCCTGCCCATTAGCACAGGTGCAAGGGAGGTATTGTCGATGCGCTGCTCTCCGTATGCGCAGACGTCTGGGCACACAAGTCCATGCGCAGTGCTCACAGATTTTGAACTGGTGGCCAAAACTATTTTCTTTCATTAACTAATTCATTTTATTTATTAGACTTTTGAGAACCGTCTACTCAGGTCATTGAGACTCAAGTCATTAGTCATGTGATGATGTAATGAAAAGGTTATAGCAATAATCATGAGGTGTTTGATAAATAAGTGGCAGATTGGGAAGTAGGCGAGGGAAACACGAGGAAAACTGCTCAGAACTTGTTTTGTCCATCACAAATTCCTCATGGAATGGCCAAAGTGAAAAAAATCATATTTATGGATTTTATGTTCGTGAATAATGTAGGTGGACTCTATTCTGGCAGAAAAAGTAAAGAAAAATGGTGGTAAAGTCATTGTCAAAGGTTACATTAAAGATTATAACCGTTGATTCTTCTTTTGATAGTATGTATAAACGTAAAAGATAATACATTTTAAAAATTGAATGCTAGATATTTGATTTAATAATTAAGGTGAAAATGGAAAATGAGGAATTACTGAGATTCTCATTTGTAGAAAGTAAATAATTCCGCATCTAGTCAACTGTTCGTTATCTTGCAGTACATACTATTAACATTCTAAATCACTTGTATTGCTGATTCTCGCTGCATTACTCATACGTGTTTGAATAAAAACGTATTTATTGCAGTTCAAGGCAGTTGTATGGAACATTTAATTAAAGATATTAAATTCATACGTACAATGCGTAAAGAAAAATTAATGAATTTAACAAATAGTGTGTTTACTAGATGCAAAACGTAATTCTCCCAATGCAGTTTTGCATATATATTGCTGTGTTGTATTTTCTGTTGTGTTTTTTATTTTTTTCTTAATATTCATAATCAACAACCACAAAATATCTCTAAATTAATGAATTTAAATAGAAATTTGCGTTTAATTTTATATTTTAATTTCTGCGGCATTGAATCCATCATTTTGTTTTTGAAATTTTCGATATCATATTAGTAATTAGCGTTCCCGAAAACCTCTGAATACCAGAGAGCTTTTCAATGAAAAGACTCTCACATTTTTGGCCTGCCCTTCGAGATCCGGAAAAACTGTGCGCCGGCGCGGCGCGGCGCGGCGGTGCAGTCGCATTCCAATAAGGAACTGCGTCGAGTTGCGATGCGCTGCGTTAGAAGCCGCAGAGCGCCATTTGTGGTGGTCTGCTCTCTCCGTGTTTGCTTCGCGGAAGCAGGTGGAAGAGAAAATGTTCACATGGGCGCTGCTACAGTTAATGGATTCTCTCTGGTTGTTGAAGGAAGTGGTTGCCGGACACGGAGAGACGCGCGGAAAAACACACAGTAACCAGCAGCAGCTGCCATTATATGCACTCTTTCTCGTATCGATGTTTGTTTAAACTTTCTCACGCATAAACTGTAAAGTGAGATTTATTTTGATTGCTTGAGTAGCATAAAAGACGGTGTTTGAAAACTAAAATTGTAAATGTCATTTGAAAATGAAAGGAATTCAGATAACAAAGGGACAGGAATTTATAACCTTTGATGAGTCAGGAGATTACGAAATGGATGGCTCCATTTTCTTGTGCTTGCTTTATGAAGTCCATTATCTCGTAAAATTGAAGCTGAACTTTGAAATTACATTTATAAAATGTTAAGTTTTGTGCCAGTCGAATATATTAGTAATAAACAGATAAATCTGTAAACAATACACCAAGTATTGTACTTACTGAGATGCTACACTTGGAAGCACTATTTCTTCCTAGAATATTCAAATCATATTAGCTTCGTCAAGTTTTTTTCCTTTTGACTCCGAGTATTTTGCTCAGTTGTAATACATTTCTTCATTGCAAGTGTGTTGTGTTGCATGTACCATTTTTGCTTATTATGTAAGACAGACACGTTAATCAGATAAAGCTAGGGGGAAAAAGCAATGGTTGTTCTGATGCTCTATCTCGTTATACAAGGCTTCTATGGCCGGCTATCTGCGTGCATTTCCACTACGTGAGTGTGCTATGAAAAGAAACTGGTTACAACAGAGTTATTTATTTTTGTTTTTGTTTTCCGTTTTAGGGCTCTTCCATTTTAAATATTTTTGTTTGTAACTTTTTAATATATGTTTAGATGCATCAAGATTGACTTTTGTGTAACGACTTAGAGCTGTCGATCACTATTATTTTTAAAAATTAAGACTAATACCAGCGATGCCCGCGATGCGTAAGATGAACAATTTCCTAATAGCTCAATCAGCAAAGAAATTGCATAAAGGTGATTCATAAAGAAGTCATGTATATAAGGATTTTCCATTTTTAGAAACTTCCTAATCCAAGTAGTGGTGCTAAAACAGTACGTACTTTCTCGTCATTAGTAATGGAAATTAAATAGTTTGATAGTTTGATTTCAAGCGAAAATTAAATAGTTTGATGCAATAGATTTTTATTCGAAACTTTAAGTAAAAATATATTTCTGGCATTGAATTCATTTTATAAGCAGTGTATCCACAAACATATGGGACGATTTTTTTAGTCTTATATTAATCCTCGTAATCAGTATGCGAGAAAGTAAAACAATTAAAAGTTAATAAATAATACTATACCAATAGCGTTGGCAAACAAATGCAAATAGGTCGAAAAATATATAATAGTAATTATTAAACACTATGGTATTGTAATATTCTACAAATACATAAGGGTATTAGTGTATATTACCGCCAACGAAAGGCAGCCATCATTATCACGTTTTGTTATTAATGCGGCGTTACAACAACCAGCAATGACCACTCATCTATTCGTTTTCGCATTTAACACAATTAAAGGACGCAATTGGAAATGGAATAATATAAATATAAGATGAATATAATAAATAATAAAATGAAATATGAAATAACGTACAAATTATAACTTACGTAGCATCCAACTGCGTAAATTGGGAGCGGGCGACTGAAGGCTAGAATTCTTTATTTCATATTTACATTAAATAGATTCGAAACTGTAATTTCTAAAACATTAATTTGTAAACATATAACAAAAGCTCCTATGTAAGAAACAAAAAAGAAATATGAAATAATATACACAATCTAACTGACGTAGCATTCAACTTTCACAAGATGTCTCTAAAGTTACGATCAGGAAGCACAGGATTGTAAGAGCGGACGACTAAGTTTCACGCCCAATTTCTCTGAAAATACTAATATTTTCGAAACATTTAACGTGACGTTATTAGAAGATCTATTTATAATGAACATATTTCATTAAGAGAAAAATTGTATCTTCGTAATTGTAGTTGTGGGAAGACGCCGAAAAATTAAAATTATTTTCAATGTTTTAACCCACATACGCCTACGCCATTCTCTTTAATGTCCTTTAGACTTTCCAACAACAACATTTAATCAAAACCTATTGTGCCATTGTTTTGAAATTTTAAAATGCTTGAGGGGCTTCACGTAAAGTACCCCCTCAAAATTAAAATATCGGTTTCAAATTCAAGGGGCCGCGACATCAGCCAGATCGATCGGGGAATATCAGTTTTTGAGAAAATCGGCTGAACGGTTTGGACGGTAGGGTTGGTCACAATCGGGTGGACAGATGTTTAGCCTTCAATCGATTTTTCGGTATCAAATACCCATAAAATATAATTCTGTCTACACCACGTGCTAGAGGATTTTGTCTTATATTTAACAACTGGATTTATCCACTTTTTCTTTACCAGGTCCATGTAACAAGAGGTTTTCTGCCGAAAATTCGCCGTTTTTTCGTGCTGCATTACATGCCATTATCTTCTTAAGAAGTTCCGTCTTAAGCGCGAGAAAGTGAAAACCAAAGTTACTTACTCAGAATTTTTTAGTCGAATTTCATCGAATTAATCGAATGTAAGCAACTCAGCCACTTAATTGTTTATCGTAGGATTAACTGTGTTATTTTAGGTTTATACTTAAAGATAAATTCGATAGAAAAGTTTAAATGCGAAGTGAAATCGTTTCTGCTGCATAACTGTTTCTATACAATTAGAGACTATACTGGGCATTACAAAGAATGTAACATTAATTTTAACAATGATACTTAATGCATTATTTACCATTTGGACTGTATAAATGTGTATAAACAACCTGTAACAAGTATTGTACTGCAGCCTCCGGGTCAATGACCCCCATCTCGATCAGGTTTTTCGTCCAGTTTCCCTGATCCATTGAGCAAATGCTGAGATGGCCCCTTGTTTTGCTTCTGGACATAAATGTAACTTCATTATCTGTGCACGTCTTCTAGAATCAATTGGGAAATATAGTTATTCAAATTATCGTTTTCATGTTTTTGCTGCAGGAAGTATTATTCCTTGACAAAGCACATCATGGATAAGAGCCCGAAATTTATTGCTTATTTATCCTTGAAAATATATTTTATTACATGAGAACTTTTTTTAAATTCAAAATTCATGTAGAATATGACTTAGTGTAGGGATCACAGAATTTTGAAAATGTGAACAGAATTCACTTCTCCTCATAGCAAGTCATACGCAGTTTTAACTGTTTTTTGGCGTAAAATAAATAAATAAATAGATTTAAATTTTAAATCTGAGACTCGTATACGAGTGCATTGCTTAGAACAGTTTCCATCTCTGTTTTTTTAGACTTTTTCTGATACAAGTTGAAGTCTAATTAATTATTACATTTATGAGAACTAGTACAGTTACTAAGTTAAGTGGCAAAAACCATATAGAGCTGTAAAACTAACATTGAAACATAGTTTCAACCGTTTCACCCCATTTACAAAGTGAAGTTTCAGAATTGTAACGTTTCGCTTCAGTCAGCCGAACTCAACCTACATGTCACACCCAAGAGGCTTCTAATGAAATATAGAGTGCAATGTGAATCGTAAGTTATAGTAGAAAGTAAAGACAATCATGAAATAATTTTTAAAAATAATTTATTTTCAGTTTCTAAATGTTGTATTTTTGATGGATCTGATCAGATGTTTTTTAAATTCATTAGATCTGTTAAGAATGCATATTTAATGTGAATGGATTTAGACTTAGAGATTATATGATATGTTTCAACCACAAGTTCAACATCTAATATAATAATAATTATCACTAATCGCAAGAGACAGCATTGTAAATAACAAAGCAGGATAACAATTATTCAAAATTTTAATTGGGGATAACACAAGTGTCATGCTCATTGCAATATCATTCATTTGGGAAGAGAAATTTGCTTCAGTATTTGGCGTAAACGTATATATGCGAACCCAAACTTCCGTGACAGAGATTTTCAGTTGACCTTCTGATCATTTTAAGAACACGCTTTTCTTCTCAACCTGCAGCGGAATCAAAGCGGAAGCAAAGCACTTTCTACCGCGCTTCCTGCTCCCGGTGCGTCCCGTTACGGCTGTGTGTTGCGGAGCGATTTTCTCCAGGCGGAGTGGGTTCGAATCCGGACCAGGGCGCTGCTGATAAACCCCAACTCAGCGCCAGACCGTGTCTCTGCGAGGCGCTGAACATGACCGTCCGACTTTGATTACCGGTGGTGCCGGTTGCACGGGCGCGATACAGGCCAACGCACTCGGTGGGGCGTGTAGAGCAAGGCGATGCTATTATTTATTTCCATGCAAAGTAGTCGCCACTTACTGTAATCACGATTCATGTTATCATTGGGTTAATGTTATCATTCTTATTATGAAACGCCTGGAGTGATATTAAATCATTAACAAAACGTCTTTATTGTCATTGGAACTCGTTTTATATTATCATTAATTTGATACACATTTCAATTACATTTTTTAGCTCTCGGGTATCGTGACTTGCAAAAGACCAAGCAGATATCATTCGCTGTTCACGTGAAAAAAATCTATCATTCGACTACCGATTACGACTGTAAACAAATTTGGGAGTGGATGTCTGTGACATATAATGACATCATTATATCCACTAGATTAACAGAAGACTTGATAATATTTAAAAACTTCTCAATCTCCAACATCGGCGGAAATCAGGCAGACATTATAAACATTGCCACATGGCCTTCGGCACAAGTCAGTGGATTTCTAGGCACATTTTTGTGTACGAGATGTAGCTAATATAATCCTCAAAGTGTACCAGCAGATGAAAAATTAGAATCGAGAATTTCTTTCTTTTTCATTTGATAATCTAGTAATTAGAATTTTTCGTCTATTGTTATCAGTCGATTAATGTTATCATGTTATTTGTGATGAGATATAAAAGGAGAGATACAAATAAGCAGCGTTTTCAGTATGTATTAACAAACGGTGAAAATATGTGACATTTAATTATTTTTAAATGGTAATAACAGTAAAATTCATATAGAAAATGAAAGGAGAAACGCTGCATTTTCTTTGCAGAAGTAAAGCAAGGGATCATCTGAGCAAATACTTTCCTTTTGGACACTATATGAAACTTTTAAGCTTCATAAAAAAAGCTTCCTAAACATATTCATCGGGAATTTGACATTAAATAAATGAAATTATTATTTCTTTGATTATGAAGGATGACGGACGATGCGGTAGAATAAGAGATTGGAGTGGAACAAATGGCAGGTCCATGACCTTCCCCAGAAACCCATGTTCGTGGCTGCCTGCAGCAAGCGATGTTCCTGGGTTCGCGGCCCGGCCATCAGGCGCGTCATTGTTTCGCAGGCGGATAAAGATCGGCTGGCGCAGGTCACCCGCGGCTCGGCGGGGTCGACCAGCGCCCCCTCCTCTGCGACGTGGGCGGAGGGCGCGCAGGGGGCCGAAGCTCTCGGCCTCCTGAGGCGGCGTCGGGGTCGAACGTAGTGTGCTGCCCGGAGGGCGTTGATGCCTCAAGGAACTGCCGAGTCAGGGCGTTCCGGGAGAACCAGTCGCGCTCCTGCAGCCGTCCCCGCTCCCGGAAAAAGGCAGAGCGGTTGGGGCGGGAAGTGTTAATGGAATGGCGCTTGGATCTCGTTTCACATGCTCCTCTCCTCTGTCTGGTTCTACACATCCTCTATGAATAAACGTGATATACGCATAGTGTACTATGCGTAATGCCTGAATCTTTTATGCGACTTGAAAGGTGAGACTATAAAAATTGGAGGTCACCCCAATTGCTCGGGGTCTAAAGAAAGTAGGAAAATAGTCCTCGGTATGGTTTGGTTTGATTTGGTTCTTTCGTGTTTCCGGGCGCGTCAACTGCTTCGGTCATTAGTCCCGTTAGTGTAGTGCATGTTTTTTTGTGTTTTTTTTCTCCACGGGAGATGGCGGTGATCTTCCCCCGCTGAATGGCGAGATCCGGCGCCGACCTACCGTCGGCTAGTGGGGTTTCCCCCTAACCAGGACTCTCCCACCAGCGGGGCACCGCCCCAGCCGGACAAGCTCTAAGCTCCTGACCGGTCTCCGGGAATATGTGGTAGTGTGGTGTATGTTAGTGTAAGTGTGTGTGTGTAAGGGGGAGAGGATAGGACAAGGAAGAGGAAGGAAAGATCTCGCGCGGTCCGAGGCCCGTTTGGTAGGGTACTATTCCGGCATTCGCCTGGTGTTGATCGGAGAAACCACGGAAAACTACCGATCAGAGCATCCGGCTCCTCGGTATGTTTTTAAAGGAACTGCTACACCATGTGACAAAATTCGTTGGCGGAAAACACGAAAACACGTGATCAGAGAAATCACCCTCTAGAATTTTAATCTTGTCAGAAATCGACCGCAGTAGACTTTTTTGGGTAACTTTGGTGGGAAATCGTTCTTTGTCGGGATTCGACAGCAATTCACCGAGTTCTTGCGGACTCATAAAATATATGCTAAAATACTACGTTAAAAGATATTATAACTTTTAAATAAGGAAAATTTGTGCTTGGTTGTTGATATTAATTTTTGAATACGAATGAAACATTTTATATGCATAAATGCGAAATATTAAATTAAGAACAATACCTTTCGAATTAGTTGGCAGACAGGGGACATGAAATTATTTTTGGCCTTTAGTAGCAGTAGCAGTGGTAGTTATAGTCGCTGTGCTGGGATGGTGGTGGTGGGGGTGGTGGAGTTGGGTTGGGGTGTGGTGGTGCTGGTAATGGTAGTGGAGTGATGGTGTTGTGGTATTAGGGTGGTGCTAGGGTTGTTTGGTAGTAGACTGATGATCAGGTATAGTGCCCATGGTAAGCGAACATTAAAAGTTTTTTTGTACTGCCAGAACATGTACTGGCATATCTTCCGGTAGATTGACATTCCAGCATAAGTTCGACAAGAAGATTGCTTCCTAGTTAACAAGACAGGTACCAGACTTTTAGATGCTGACAGATAATTAGGATAAAGCTAAACATTCATTATAATATTACAAATATGAAAAAGGAATAGCGTGTTATGGAATAAACAATGAAAACATCTATATGTCAAAATCACATCCTTCTGGAATGGTTTTATTTATTTATCTTTCATAACCACAAGCTCAGGCCAGGTCAACCGAAAAAAGAGCCTGCAAATAACTGGCTTATTAATTTGGAATTTGTCAGGCGTACCCCTGGTGATGCCAGAGTGAAGCTTAGTAGAAGGAACCGGTCTCTCAAATTCTCTTGCACACAATGGCTTCATTCAATGATTCTAGTTAGCGAGTATCGAATTATTCGACCCGTGCCATGTCTTGACCCTAGATCTTTTGGTTAACCCGGCAGTGGATCAGGGTAGTTTAATTGTAAATTACAGGGTTCGCTATTATTCATTGTAAAACTGCTGTCAGTAGGTAGGATATTCAATACAAATTATTCAAAATAACATAACCGTATTTTAGTTTTAATAAACACAATGATATATATATATATATATATATATATATATATATATATATATATATATATATCGTATGTAATTGTGTGTACAATTGAAAATATAAAACTTGATGCGAGTGTGTCAACTTATAAGAGAACGAATAATCGAGTAATGTAGTGAGTTGCTATGAAGGCGAGTTTGTTTTGAGCGAGACTAGCTAGAATTCGAAAGAGATGGTTGCATGACAATTAAGTCCTGATATTTAAAGTGAAATACTTGTTTAAATACCCAATTAGAAGTATTTTTAAGAAATTGGAAGTTTGGCGAAACCTTGGGAAAGGTATTAGGCATAATTAATCGGAGGTTCAAGAATACAGAACAAGATATCCGCGAACGAGAAGCAGGGGGCGCGAATCAGTTTGCCGATTGATGCCGATTGATCGCGTGCGCTTACGGGAACAAACGCTGTTGCGGGACGACGTGCATTAGATACCCAACAGTATTAAACATACTGGTTTTAAATCGGCGGGTTCAGGAAAAAATTCATTAGTAGAGGCGAACGAAGTTCATTTGTAATGTTAAACCAAATAACACATATACGTAATATATTCTCTAAAAAATAAAGCAAGCGTGTGGATTTTTGAATTTTTCCTCTAAACACTTTAAAAAACCCAACTGACTTGCCAACAAGCAGTTGAACAAAACCACACAAAATGTTGTTTTTTAAAAGTAGTCTGAATACTGCTGAAGAGGAACAAATAAAATACTCTCACATAAAACAGCAATAAATAAAATATTTTATCAAACAATCTTTAGAATAGATCAGTCTTTAATGTAATAGAATATTATATTGAAACAAACTGTCTAACTTTATTTTTAAAGTTAATATTTCCTCTGCCCTTCTAACATTATTAAATATAAATTCAACGTAACCCGTTCCAAATTTATATAAGAATATGGGCGCCAGGAAAAGATTACGTTAATTAAATTATTAAAATTACTCTTCAACTATGTCCATTAAATTAATATCCGGCTAACTGGGTCGATGGGTCTTATAAGAATAATCGCTATTGCCTACTAATAGCCGATTATTCGATCTGCCATCTGTGCAGAGTGGCCGAGGAATCTGAAAAGCAAATATACATTTTTAACTACTCATTTGCTGGAATTGGCTAAATGAAAATCATCTTTTCTATTCACAGAAACTTGTAAGTTTATTCAATATTCATTGGTAGCAATACGAAACTTTCGGCCATGACCAGTCTCAAACCTTATATTGCAGTACCCGTATTTGCGGTCACTCAAGTCACTGATACTCAAGTCACTGATCCTCACCGCCTCATAATACAGAGTGGCCGAGGAATCTGAAATGCAAATATACATTTCTACAAAACTCATTTGCTGGAATTGGCTAAATGAAAATCATCTTTTCTATTCACAGAAACTTGTAAGTTTATTCAATGTCCATTGGTACGAAACGTACTTTCGGTCATGACCAGTTTCAAAACTTACACTGCAGTACCCGTCTTCGCGCGCTCTTGGCCGATGTCGCCGCGTAGAACCCTTTTCAATTTTTCCCGGTGTCGATGGCTCCAGGTCCAAATACCATCTTCTTTTCTTCCGTTCTGGCACAAGTGTACTCAAGTCACTTGCCTCCTCACCGCCTCATAAACTGATAAGACTCAATTAATTTTCTTTTTAAAAGTTCCCAGTTCTTTCTACGCGTATACTTAAAATATTAAAGTTCAGTAAACTATTATCTGCATGAAATGCTCCCAGTCCTGTTGCCGACAAATCACCTAGGTTCACAATTCTAGCTGCTCCAAATTAATTCCCAAACTCCCAACATCAATTGTCTACACACGATCCGCACAGCACCACGGCATAAGTCGGAATGCCTCCATATTCCCCTCTTTCAGCCCTTCAAAACTCGGTCCATACATTCTACTGTTTCTTGTCAGAAAAATTTCGACCCGCTTCCGTCGAAATACATTGTCATTCCATGCCTAGCCAATCCCTCAATTACTTACAAATTCAACTAGCCGCGCCCCAGTCTGTCATTGCTTTCTCAGCCAATGAGTATGTTTGTCGCCAAATTATACAAAAAATTTTTTTTAAAAAATTCAACAAAACCTTATTTGAAGCTCTGTTTTTGATGAACACATTTTATTAAGAAAAAATTGTATCTTAACTATTGTAATTGTAGGAAGATGTTGAAATTTTTAATTATTTTTTAAATATTCGAAAAGTCAGGCATTTCAACAAACATAAGACCTCCATCATTCTCTGAAGCGTTCTTTGTGCTATCTAGGGTCTAAATTTAATAAAAATCTTTGTGCCGCTTTTAAGAAAAAATGGTTTGAAGAAAATTAAAATTGCTTATGTTTGACACAAAATTTCGCAAAAGATACTAATGGTTTTGAAAAATTGAACATGACGTTATTTTTATATCTGCTTATCATGAACACATTTCTTTAAGAAAAAAAATTATCTTCATAATTGTAGGGAGACGTCGAAAAAAATTTTGAATGTTCTCGAATTTCGAAAAATCAATGTTTTTAACCAACATGAGACCAGCACTTGACTTCTCTTAACTGTTCTTTAGACTATAAAAAAACCAAATTTAATCAAAAACGATGGAGCCGTTTTAAAAGTTTTTTTCTAAATTTAGCTACTAGATTTATCCATTTTTTCGTTACTAGGACTCTAATAAGTTTCTCTGCCGAAAATTCTTTCGGCAGCATTACTTTAGAATGACGGCAGAAATTTCTTTTTCGCGCAGCATTACATAACTTTCTCTCTACTGCGTAAGCGGTAGCGAGAAAGTACAAAATTATTAATCGATTATTTGCAGACATATTTGTTAAATTTGGCCGATAAATGCTCCATTAATGACGATGACATCCTCTTTTTAATTTTGTTTTACATTTCGCCGCGTCCGAGTTTCCAGCACCTGGACAGATGGGTCTAATTCCAGAAGCGTCAGTTCCAGTATTTCCGGTTGCAACGCCTTGTTTTATGCGTTACTGAGGTGCATTTAGCTCGTGATCATTATTTCAGAGTATTTTATGAGTTTCCTTCTAGTGACAAAACTGGTTAAGGATAACAGGATGGGTAACAGGCGGAATGCATCTCCGGTCACAGCCACAAGGACGATGTGCTGGCGAAGAAGGCGAAAGCAGAACAACATTTATTTAATACACAACTGAAGAGTCATTGAATTTGTTTATTCTCTTCATACCTCCGACAACAATATTTTGTTTTATTTATATAAATTATTAACAGGTTAGAAACCATGCTCACCAATTAAAATCCTATATGCATTGTATACATTACATATATTTTAATATCATTATCATCAGGAAAACGTGACCATGTTTTAGTGGTTGATCTCCATTTTCTAAGAGGTTCTCCTCTCAGTTTTCCGGCTCATGGGATGTTACCAGCGAATATATCACATTATATAGTTGCATTTTTTAGACATTCAGATTGCCTGTGTTTATTTCTTGTGAGCTTTCTAAAGAAAAGAATTCTAGAAATGAATTTTAAAAATGAAGAGATTCTAGATTCTAGAAATGAATAGATTCATGAAAGTAATGATGATGCGTAATTAGGTTAATGCGTAATGTAGAGACGATAAGGATTTGACTGTTTTTGGAAGGAAGGAATACTATTTTTGACTGTTTTTGACTAAATAAATAAATAAAAGGTGACAAAAATGCATATTAGCATATGGGTAAAGTATGAGATACTCTCAATTTTGAGAGATCATTGAAGTGCACAGTATTCTTCGACTACCATTATTTCAGCACATGAAACAATAGACGAATCACAAAACACAAATAAACAAAAAAAAGGGTCATCTTGTAGGAGATGTAAAAAATTCTCACATTCGTCATTTGTAGGAGGCTTTTCCTTATTCTCAATGCTACAACAATGCCCGAATACCTTAATTAGTGCGAATGTTTGCCAGAAGCCTATGCTGCCAGATGAGCTGCAGTATTTCCAGTTGCAAGAAATGACGACCTCTAGTTTAAACAAAATTCTTAGGCCGTTGACAGTTCGTGGGTCGTCTTATATGATAAATATATGTTAAAACTGTAAAACCTGGACGAAAATGTATACCTTCTCTTCTCTTAAGGTCGTCTTGTCTGCAGAAATAAACGGTAGTTATTTTTCAGTATTACACATTGTGATTGCAGAACGTTAGTGAAACAAAATTTAACACCTTATATACCCTTATTTTGACTGTTAGTCATCTTAGTTCACCAACAGTCGTTTCTCACTTACTTAGTTCCTGCACTATGGCATATATAACTTAAATTTAACTGTGTTTTAGTGTATCCAATACGAGGACTGTTTTCGACATGTTTATCAAATAATTGAACTTCTTTGAGTATCCTCGCACAATATTCGAGCTCCTCATTCTTATTTTCTGAGCTTTTTTAATGTTAATCGTCTTCATTTTTTCTACCTTAAAATTTGCGTCAATGGCAAGGCAATTGAATAATTGTTCCCTGTTTAGAGGTTCATCGTGCCTTTTTTTCATATTAAAAATTGTTAATTGAATTCAAAACTTACCATTGATTTTGTTTTTGCCTGACAGAAATGGACACACAAATGTTTCCACCCATTGTTCATGAAAAGGTACGAAACGGAAAATGTTAACATCTGCGATGATTTATGAACAGCCCAACAAGTCTTGGCTCAGCCCTGACAGCTCGCAATTTCCCTGCATGACTTATTCGAGCTACGTGCGTTGCCAGGAAAGAAAACACTAATTCGTTTATCATTTTTCGCACTTAGTTGCTGTGAAACATGAACGAAATTATAATTCCTGTGTAATGAGGTAACAGGCGCTGATTGCGTCAGGGTTCCTGCTCGGAGTGAGGCGCAAGCCGCTCCGGAGAACTTGGCTGAGGATTCAGGTTCGACTGGACCGAATGAGGTTTTCAGACGAGGTGTCCCTCATTAATGGAGGGCATGCTTCCATTCTGGTTGTACGTATCTGAGGAATCAAGTAGTGCTTCAGATTCCGTTGTGCTCAGAAATCGCATCTCCACTTCCAACATATTTTCATATAATATTTTTGTATTTGTGTGTGTGTAGATCCTTGAATTGCTGAAAAAATGGTTACTCGTATAAGCAAGAACAAACTATAATGTTTGTTTTTGTAAATACTCATGGAATTACAAGTTGTTGGAAAAATTTGTTTTTTCAGTGAATGTGATAGAAAAACGGAATCTATTTCGTTCGTATTGTACTTTTACATACTTTTACAAGATTTTTTATTATTTGCCGATACACTTTTAGTGAAAAAGCGTAATATTTGCATAAGTAATGCGTAACTTATTCGAGCTACATATTACCATTCTGTTGTACACCTTCCAAATTGGGTTCCATTTTTAGAGAGCTTTCTAAGATATTCTAAAATATTGTAGATATTTTAATTTTTGTGAATATTTTACAGGAAGCCCCAAGGACATTATGAATTTTTTCTCAAAAGTGAGTCCAAATGTTTCGATTAATTTTTTCTGTCGGGTAATACAAAGTTCGCTGATAAAAGTAGCATAGGTTCAATTTTCGTAAAATTTTCTAAATTGTCGAAAACAGCTTATTTTTTTCTGTGTCTCCTTACAGCCATAATATTGAATATATAGATTGTTTCTTAATGCAATTTGTTTTTCAAAATTTGATCTTTAAATGGGGTCATACACAACCTTTCAAAATGAGTAGTCTTCACGTATTTATGCCTGAAATAAAGGCAATTTTTAAACAATAATTTTCTCAAAAATTACTTCAATTTTTTCGTTAATTTTTTCTCGGGTAGAACAAAAGTTGCATAAAAAATGTCGCAGATGTAATTTTTCTTGAAGTCTCTAAATTTTTAAAAATTATAGAAGTTACAAGTAATGCGAAAAAGGTTTTGCTGTTTTAGCGTCACTGGTTTTATGTTGTTTTGAATACAACAAATAAATTTCCTTTTTGGAGACGGGTGGACGGAGACATGGGCAGATAGGAAGACGGGCAGACGGAGAGAAAAGCGGATGGAGGAGTGACGGACGTGTGGACAGACTGACGGACGAACAGACAGACAAGGACGGACGAACAGTCAGACGGACGAACAGCAGAGGACGAACAGACAGATGGACGAACAGACAGATGGACGAACAGACAAACAGACGGACGAATTGATTGATGGATGGATAGATTGATAGATAAACGAAAGGAAAGAGGGATGGATGGGTAGTGGGAGGGGATTAGAGAGAGGCGGACAGACCAACAGTCGAAAGGTTTGGCGGAGGGTTGATAGACGGGAAGGAGGGTAGATAGGTCCACGGGCAGTTGTCAGTTTTAAATAACTTAAAAAAAATATAATTCCAAATTCTAATGAAAGGCTAAAGATTATTGTTTAAATTTTAAAAAGAACTTTTAATTTGGACGAAGGTCACATCAGCGCATTCTATCGTCGTGAGTCTTGTAAGCAGTTTGTCAGCATTAGTTCGAGGCGCCATCTATCTGCGAGAGAAGCGTACCCCAGAGCTTATCGTATCGGCCGCCTGTCCGCAGCACCTTGCGGTTTGTGCCTCAACCACACGTGGTTGCTCTAAATGCCCGAAGAGAGCGCTTGCTACGAACAGCTCAATTACCATCCCAGGTCGCCCTGGGTAGGTCATCAAGCATCTTAAAGCTTCCAGATTTTGGTGGGCCTATCAAACGTCATTTGCGTGATGAATCTATTTGCTTCGTTGTTATTTCAGAGTTTCCATTACGTTATTTCCTGTCATGGAAGGTCGGGAGGGAAACACACGTGCCTGTTCGTCCACCTGTGACCTACAAATTCCCCCGGGGCTCGCACCTGTGCTGGCCTCTCGTCCCCTTCGCGCGCCTCACACGGCCCCGCGCGGCTCCTTCGGGAGGAGGCAGAATGCGGGGCATCGACGGCCGGGCTTCGATTCCAGGCACGTCCGCTCCCTTTCAGCAGCCAGAACGCCTCAGGAACAGACAAGGCGGGATTCGGCTCTTGTCCTACTGCCACGTATGGGATCAGATACACCGTTTAGACCGGCCAGTGATTGTTTTGACACTCACTTCTGCCAAAATTAATATAGAGAGTGGTCTGTAACATGAAGAAATGATTCACATGCATTTCACAAAAGATGGATTTTTTATGCTGGGGCTGTGGTTTTTCATATTTTTTTATTTCATCAATTGTATAATGTTTGCGTGAAATCAATGTATTTATGTAGAAACATGCATCCCAAACCTTTTTTTTAAAGAAATATCACTTACATGGACACTCTATTATGATTTACGTAGTATATTGTGAAATTAGTTGAATGTGATGGATGTGAGGGGGCAGTTTCTTTCATATCCTACGATTGTGGGTCGCCTGTTTTCTTTCGACATGCATGGCCACACTTCAAATTTGTCTGACAAAATTTGGTCATTTGATTAGATATCTTACAGATAAATTTTTTAAGGTTTAATGTCAATATTTATGTCGAATACAATCATATATGAGAACGAAAAATATATTTAAAAAAGCGCAACACATAGCACTATGAAGAAGTTGACCATTGTATCCCAGATATTGAACAAACAACTTTAGACTATTCACTCCTTTGTTTTTTAACTGGGACATTTTTACAAAGATTTCAATACGTATTTTCTGAGTATTGCCTAAAAAGATCCCGGATTGGGATTACAGGACTTACAAAAGCATGCTGTGTCATGGGCTAACTGAGTGATTCCATTACGTTGCATAATACGTTTCCAGCGCTTTGACTATCCCAACCTTAATACCGAAGCTCGTACTGTATAATGATATTTTTTGTGAAAAACTTACCCATTAAACTTGGATATCAATTAAAAGTAGCATATTTGCAATAATCTTTACGTTGAAAATATTCCTTCAAATTCGGATACTTGTAGAGATTTCAAGGATGCATCGTAAAATAATAAATTCTTGATGGCACATCAACGTTTCCTAAAACAATATTGCAATAATGCGTCTTACAGTTGACACATGGAATGTAACAATGTACGTACTTATACAGTACGTCTAATAATTAATCGAAATATCATGTAACAGATGGCAAAGAATAGATTCTTGATACAGACAGAATTATGATAATGTCATATTTTATATTTATATATTCATGTGAAATATTTTACTCATAACGGAAGACCTTTTTGAAGGCATGTGACAATACGTTTACTTATAGAGGAAACCATTATAGTAAAAAAAATACATTAATTTTGAATTCACAAGAGAAACAAGCGCGGACTTACTAATGTGGAGAACCACTAAATTGCTTACAATTTTTTATGTAAAGTGTGGAAATAAAAAAAAATCGCCACGAGTTGATCCACAAAGAATACTAATTCTTAATAATAATATAAAATGTTAGAGAGTTTAAATAACTACACAAGGATTCCTATTTATTGAAGATAGAAAATTGCAAGCAATTCGGTGCTACGTGAAACTGAAGGATCGATCTACGACCGTCTATTTGAAGATGAAGCTTGAGAAAGAACCCTTGTGAACCCACTCAAGGGCGTAGGGCTACACTCTAGAGTCTACTGAATACAATGACGAAGCTCTCCTCTTCCGATTCGCTTGTTCAGGACAAGCACATCAATCTCCTCCTCATGCTGGTTAATCTAGCGACTTAGAAACGTTGCTGAAGACCTGGGATTGCGAGGAACGTCCGAGATTCTCCATTACGGATGAGATATCAATGTAAAAATTTTCAAACCCCCATTTTTTTGCTATACATTTTAAAGTTTTTCACATCGATTTATTAAAGGCCATACTTTTAACATTGTGCATTCTTTATTACGGTGTTTTCTTTATAAATAGAAAGGGCCATATAATACTGTAATTATTTACACGAATTAGTAAATTGAACATTCTTTTCTATCTAAATGTACAGGATGACGGATATGAACAGGAGGAGAAAAAAGTTTATTAACCATAGGTAGATTTTGGGTAATATATTATTGACATCGATGTTTAATTTTTAAGATCGGTTTTATTTTTTGACATCGATGTTTAATTTTTAAGATCGGTTTTATTTTTTGACATCGATGATTAATTTCTTAAGATCGATGTTTAATTTTTTAAGATCGATGATTCATTTCTTAAGATCGATGTTTTATTTTTTAACATTGATGTTTTCTTTTTAATTATCGATGTTTTGCTTTTTAACATGGCGTTTCGTGGGCGATGTCGCCTCCGTCGGCCCATCCGCAGAGGAGCGCATACCGGGCGTGGCCTCCACGAGGTCGCCGGAGCCTCTCCCGTCTCCGCAGCATGGCTCCAGGGGCTGCGGCAGCGGCGGCGGCGCGCTCTGGTCGCGAGAATCTCAAACCTCCTGAGAATGTCCGGCCTTGGCGGCGACTGCGGCGCGGCGCAGCGCGTTCCTGCTGGGGCCTTCGAGCCCGCAAGAAACGGCGGAGCGGAGCGGTGCGCCGGCCGGCCGGGCGAAGCGGTGCAGGCGGGGCAGGGCGGGGCGGGGCGGTCGCGATGCTATCGAGATTAATTTTAGCCGAGTTGAATGGGAGCGCCGCGGCCGCCCCCGCGCCGCTGCGAGGCGGTGAACCCGCAGGAATTTTTACGGCAGCCGGAAACGCTGCCTCTGCCGAGCTGGCCTGCACCGCTCCGTGATAGCCTGGCAGGTGCGTCTTCTGCACCAAAAGGCGAAATGCCCTAAATCGGTTCACATATTCGATTGCGGTTACCGAGAGAAGTGGCATCAACTGATGTCACTGCAGCGCTTTTGACCGGTGACATCAGTTGATGTACTGAGCTACCGCTCCCGGTCCCACATGGGGTTTCATGCATGTCTCCCCCTCTGGTACGTCATCCACTGGGGCTTCACCCCAGCCAGGACAAGCTGTAAGCACCCAACTGATCTCCCGACATGTGAGGTAGTATTGATGTGTGTGTATGTAAGGGGAAAGGAGAAGACGAAGATGATGAAGGAAAGTTACGCGATACGTGGCTCCTTTTCTTGGGTACTGCTCTGGAATTCGCCCTGTATTGAACGATAAAACCAGGAAAACTACCGATCGGAGCAGTTAGGCGCTAGAAATCTCCTCTGACAGCGGAGAAATGCGGTCCAGCTATGTCACCAGGGTCCGCCGACAATCCGCTTTCGTCGAGGCTTGAACTTTCCTTGATCTCGGTGAGCAACTCTACAGTGACAACAGTTATTGTCCTGAGTAAATCCAACATGACTAATATTGAACATGTGTCCGTTTTTCCCCATAGAATTTGCGCGTCTTGTTTGGCCGTTCTCCGGAGGCGCCTACTGGTGCAGATTTTGATTTGTCCAGGGTCGATCGTTTCATATTTAACGGTTAACCAAAGGCGCTCATAAATGCCCAGTTTTGCTTGTTCAGTCAACAGCCTCTCCTGTTTCATGAACAACTATATTCTTCACGGTTGGAAAAAACTGTCCCCGGTAAATGTTCAGCCCTAGACGTTTAGGATTCGGTCAACCACGTCACCGTATTCTATTGAAAATCGTGGTCCAATAGGTTTCGTTCTTGAATGTTTCGCTCGCTGGGTTATGGCTTCAGTCACTGTAGTTTCTTCGGGTGGGTAATAGGGTACGTTCAGGGACTTCGGACACGGCGCCCACCTACGCATAACATGTAGGCTGTAGGATCGAATGCCGCCTAAGCGACGGATGTTTCCAGTTTAGTTGTGCCATGATTTGCTTTCCCAGTAGACATCAACCACCTCTTAAGTTCATTTCTTCCCCTTATTCCTTTCTGAGTTAGGTAACTAGTGTGTTAGTATAGTATACTTGGTGAAAGGGACGAATCTAGCCTAAGAGCCACTACCGCCACTGCGATCTACGATCTCTAAACCTCCTTACCTCTAATCCTCCAAGCATTGACGGGTTCATGAACCTCGCTGGCCTATAAATAATGTCCAACACGGGTTTATTTATTTATTTATTTATTTATTTTACGTCAAAAACAGTTAAAACTGCGTATGACGTGCTATGGGGAAAAGTGAATTGTGCGCACATTTTCAAAATTCTGTGATCCCTACACTAAGTCTAATACTACTTAAATTTTGAATTTTTGAAAGGGAGAAAAAAAACAACAAAAACTCCCATGTAATAAAATCTATTTTAAGGATAAAAAGCAATAAATTTAATTTTAAAAAAAAAACTCCCATTTAATAAAATCTATTTTCAAGGATAAATAAGCAATAAATTTTGGCTCTTATTACTTCCTGCCGCGACAACATGGAAACGATAATTTAAATAATTGTATTTCCCACTGAATTCTAGAAGACGTGCACAGAAAATGAAGTTACATTTATGTCCAGAAGCAAAGCAAGGGGCCATCTCAGCATTTGCTCAATGGATCAGGGAAACTGGACGAAAAACCTGATCGAGATGGGGTCATTGACTCGGAAGCTGTAGTACAATAGTTGTTACAAGTTGATTATACTTATTTATACAGTCCAAATGGTAAATAATGCATTATGTATCATTGTTAAAATTAATGTTCCTTTTCTTGTGATGCTCAGTATAGTCTCTAATTGTATAGAAACAGTTTTGCAGCTGAAACGACTTCACCTGGGATTTAAACTTTTCTATTGAATTTAATCGTTTAGTGTCATCTGGCAAAGTGTTGTAAAATAATGCACATGTATTGTATGTGAATTTTTTGTAATGAGCTGTTGATACTGTTACCTGATGAATATGATTTCTACGTCGAGTGTTATAGTAATAGACTTTGGCATTTTCTGAAAATATATTCCTGCCCTTGAGCAAGTCATTTTTTACAAAACCACTGATTCGTAAATAAAAAGACACGGTAATGGTAGAATTCCTAGATTAATGAAGAGAGGCTTACATGAATCACGTGGGTGGGATTTGGTTATTATTCGTACAATTCGTTTTTGTAATCTAAAAGTCTGGGAGCTATAAGATGTATTCCCCCAGAATATTATGCCATATCTCAGGCGGGAATGAACATTCGCGAAATATACACAACGAGCAGTATGAAGGCTAACTGAATTTGCAAGAATTCTGAACGCGTAGCATAATGAACTTAATTTTGTGTTCAATTCATTTAAATGGACGTTCCATTTAAGGTTTGACTGAATTGAGAGACCTAAAAATTTTGTTGCCTTAACATCAGTCAATGGTACACTGTTCATTTTCAATGGAGCACAGAATTGTTTATTTGAAATGGAAAACTGCATTAAAACCGTTTTCTTTTCGTTTACTATTAATTTGTTATTTATTAAAAGGTTGGATTAATTTAGTCGGGGTGGGAACTAGTTTACAAGCCACATCAGCACGAGCGATGTTTTGGGGAGCCTGGTGAAAGTAACAAGTGGATGCACTTGGAGTTAAGTGTTCAGTCGGGGTGGGAAGCATGGTGTTAACTCCAAAAAGTGAAAAGAAAATAGAAAAACAGTTACTTCTACTACTACTACTACTACTACTACTACTACTACTACTACTACTACTACTACTACGTTACCCGTAAATACTTTATCAACCTCAAATTGTACATTGTTTCTGCATCCAATGTTATTCGTGCGGGTTTATGTGTCCCTTGCTTCACCGAATACCAAGATACCGTCACACACATTGGTTCCACTTTTAATGTTCTGACTTTTCCACAATTCGGCAGACATAATGAACGCTAACAGTTGCAATCGTTTCAATTGTTCTTCGGGTTAACAGTCATTAAGCCTAAAAGCTATACCTAGTTGGGACGGATGATTTTGATGCATGGGTGGTTGTGATTATGAAGAATGCTTTTAATGATAACGGGACCCAGGTAGAGGGGAAATGGGAGAATATTGAGAAAACTTGCCGCGACTCGTCTTGCCAACCACAAATTCCACAAGGATCGTTTGTGTCTTGAACAGTTGAACGCCATCCAGAGGCGGAAGGTGAAAAGTACGACCACTGCATCACGGGTGTTAATTGGATTCTGCTGATTCTCCGTGTGGCAACTACCTCGTAAATGTCCAACAAAATTGCGTACACTCATTTAGGATACACGGGCAATCAGTGTCCTTACTACCTACAATCTCTATGGCCCTATACATTAATTCCGAAAGACGTGGCAGAAAACGCTTTCTCTGTGTCTTTGTATGGATTGTTTTGATATTGACTCGTTATTAAACATTGGCGAGTTATTTAGTGTATTATTTTGATTGCTTTAAATTTGAGAAAAAGAAAAGAAGATTTAACTCAGACTTCGTGAATTCAAATCCCTTATATTTTCTTAATTATCGTCGCATCCTGTTTGAAGATTATATTTTAGAATAGTGAAAACATCATTAATAACCGAGATCGAGTGGAATTTTCGAAGGTGAATGATCATACAGGATATGCGAGACCTAAAGACTTCTTTTTGGTTCTATGGATAACCACACACTTTTTTAAAATTTACTCTTTGTACTTTTTACTGCAGGAAAACCTGCTTAGGATTACAGGAGGTTAGGACTCTTATCTATTAGCCATTTTGGCATTCCTTTTTCCCCACTTCCAGAGGCATCTGTAGAAGAAGATCTTACAACATGATTTCTGGAAATCGGCGAAGATGCCGTGGCAAGCGCCATGCTCCATGTGCGTAGTTTTTCCAATATTTACTGTTAAGGAACCCATTCAATACTGGTACGTACTCATTTTGAAAGGAGGCTGAGTGAACCTCAGGATCGCATGCCAATTCAGGAAACCATACAAATTCTATTTACATTTAAAAGAATAAATATACTTTATGTAGTAGTTGTAATCCATCTATTGCATTTAATCTTGAAAAAAATATATAAATTGAAGGTAATTACAGTGCAAGGGTTAAGTACATAAAATTAATAGTAAAGTTAATGCATTCTCAAATCAATGCAAAAAAAGTTAACGCTAATATATAACCCATATATATATATATATATATATATATATATATATATATATATATATATATATTGTGTGTGTGTGTGTGTGTGTGTGTGTATTTGTGTGTGTATTTGTGTGTGTGTGTTTTATCTCGTATAACTTCCATCCAACTTCTATTTAGTATTAGTATAATTTTTTTCTGAGAAGAAAATAATTGATAATTATTTTATGAATTGATGAAGCTTTTTTGAATTTATTTTTGAACTAATTTAGTTGAAAAAATTGTTACTATTACTATCCTAAGACCGCGCTTAGTCTCCTTGCGTATTTACCACTGCTTGAAACCACCCTAGTTCCAAGTTCGGTTGAGGAGATTCTTATACTGAGGCGCCACTACTGAATGAGGATTCTCCCCTATTGGCTGAGAAGTCTCCCCTGTTGATTGACGAGTGCCCCCCAATAGTTGGAGTCTCCCCTACAGGTTGAGAAGTGTCTCCTGTTTGAGGAGTGTCCTTTATTCATTGAAGAGTGTTTCCTGCTGTTTGAGGAGTGACCACAACTGGTTGAAAAGTGTCCCCTTTTGGATGAAGAGTGTAATCCTAAAGATTACGCTGTACACAACCTTCGACTATACAATAAATGCAAGCTCATTTGTAAGCCATTCGAACATTTCCCAGTAGACAAACAAGAGCGCACACCTTAATCGCTGAAAATGCTCGTTAGAGTTTAACTGACTGAAAATCAGAACGTTGCAACTGTATAGCAACGCTCTAGCTTCCTTCACTGAAAACCTTTCACTTGGAGAACAAGCGTTCTTTCATTAGGGTTCGTTATAGAAATGTCACTCAATCAATTGGCAAGAAAATTATACAAACGGCCAATGTTCCCATGTAGGGAATTTAATTTGTTGCGGGAATGAAAAAGTTGTTCCACATGCAACATAGCTGTAACGGCAAAAAATTACACGGATTCTTGACTTTTCTGACGCACAACCTACTCTATTTAGTTACATTCTTGTCAAGAACCCGCATATATTATTACATTTCTTCTCCTTTTAAGACTCTCTGGATCTAATTAGCGCTGCGTAATTTCGACAGAGAAGTTAAATATCTAACAACTGCATTTTAGCGCGAACATTTCTAGCGGAAAGAGCACAAGCATTTATTTTTCTTAAAAATACTTCAGTTTTCTGGTCTGGGGTATAATTCCAACGGTGTAGAAAAATAAGAAGCATGTTGACGATTGAATTTAATTATTAATGAAAATATGTTCCAGTTCAATTACTATGTAATGTAAAGTTATATACGTAAGCTATCAATCAAATTCCTGTTAAAAAAAATTGTAAAATCAAAAGATGCCTATGATTTTGATTGATTAATCTTAAAATTTTTTAAGAAATGGTGCAGTGAAAAAAAAAAGATCGAAATTTTTAACGAAGATGTTTTACTTCCTTACTTCGCAATGAAGACCAAATCAGTGCAAGCTTCGACTCGTCGATTTATTCTTTAATAAAATGTATGCTGAAAGTTTAAATGAACTTATACGAGTAGGTTTGTATTTTATTTTACAAAACAAATTTTTTATACCTTTCATATCTATGTTACAAATCAAAATGCTTTACATTTGAGTTCACATAGCTCATCGCTTTCCTAAAGCTAAAAGATATCTATCCAAAAAATTCAATACCTTTTCACGAGATCAGATAATGACATTTATAAAAGATGCATGTGATGAAAAATTTCTGTATGTGGTAGTGTAGAGCATGTTAGTGCAAGTGTATGTGTAAGGGGAGAGGCTAGGACAAGGAAGAGGAAGGACAGATTGCGCGCGGTCCGTGGCCCGTTCAGTAGAGCACTGCTCCGGCATTCGCCTGGTGTTGATCGGAGAAACTACCGAAAACTACCGATCAGAGAATCCGACCGCTAGAATTCTCCTCCAGACAGCGACTGAATTCTACCTAGCTGAAAAGCTAGTGTCGAAAATCCTGCCACTGTCAGGACTCGAACCTAGAACCTCTCGGTCAGAGGCGCTGCAGTGACATCAGTTAATCCACTGAGCTACCGCTCCCGGTACCTTGGTTCAATATTTGAATATTTTTATGCGACGCTCGTCTTGTTTAGGGCCCCGTAATCCGTCTGCGGTGGTTCCACACCCTCCCGGTACCTTGGTTCAATATTTGAATATTTTTATGCGACGCTCGTCTTGTTTAGGGCGGTTCCCCATCCCCCAGCGCACGTGACCGGCGCCGCCCGGCGCGTTCTGCGCCCGCCGCCCGTTCTGCGCATGCCCGTAATCCGTCTGCGGTGGTTCCCCATCCACCAGCGCACGTGACCAGCACCGTGCCCGGCGCGTTCTGCGCCCGCCGCCCGTTCTGCGCATGCCCGTAATCCGTCTGCGGTGGTTCCCCATCCACCAGCGCACGTGACCAGCACCGTGCGCGGCGCGTTCTGCGGCCGCCGCCCGTTCTGCGCAGGCAGAGGTGGTTGCGGCGGCGCAGGCAGAGGAGGCGCGGGCTTATCGGCCATCGCGTGGGCCTGGGTCTGCGAACGCGCCGCTTCCCTCGGGAACCCCGTGGCTGCCGCACGGCGCGCGAGGTCGCTTACGTAAAGAAGCGCCCGCCCCCGCCCCCGCGGACGCGAATCCGGTTTGTTTACGAGCGAATTGCCGGCTGCGCCACGCCACGCCACGCGACGCGCGCCGATGGGAAGGGGGCCTTGGATGGCTCAGCCCAGGGCGGAAAGATGAGCTCAAATGTCGTACGATTTAGGACTGCCGGTGGAAGGACTTTAACATAGGACACTTACGTAGGAGTGATGGAAGTTTATTAATGTTTTGACGAGTTTCCTTAAACATTCGTTATTTCTCTTGAGATTACAATGAATTTAATTTTAAAAAAGCAAATGAAGTTTTTTATATTATCGATTTAATATACTATAATATGTTTTGTCTTTGATTTTTAAAGACAGACTATTTTTCATATTAATATTTGTTATATAATATATAGTGCAACGTTTCGGTAATTTGTTGTTTCCATCTCCACGCTTGAAATAAATAAATATATTATTTTAAAAATGGTCAGTTACAAAAAGAAGAATATGTTGTTAATGTGCATAAGTCACACTAAAATGTTTTGTCATCAAAAATCAAAGCCGAAAATATTACAATATATTGAAGAAATACGGACAGAAAAAATAATTGTAATAAGTATCAATTTAAATGTATAGTAAGATATTTTGAAACGTTTCATAAAAATGAACTGCTGTTCAACAACATGTTCTTCTTAAAAGAATATTTACCTCTTTAGAAATGAACGGTATAATGATATTACATCTGCATTTTCACATTTATTATTATTATTACTATTATTAATTATTAATATAATCTATGCTATCATCTAAAGATATTAGGTGTTGATTAGAGAGGTTCAATTTACTCCAAGTTGTAATCCGCTTCGTAAAGTGTAGTTTCAGAGACATTCGGTACAATATTTACCGCATCCCGTATCTCGCATCTGACTACATATTTTACATCCCATCTAACTGGTATATATTTGTAAACGCTTATATGTTTCTTGGACGTTTCGCTGCCTCTGTGGATACGACGTTCCGATTGCATGGCACAACAACATTAACAAGTACAGGATTTGTTTTCCAACGCCCTGACGACAATATCCGGTTTGTTTGCTGTTATCGTTGTATTGTTAGTGTTTGGTGCAATGAGAGAAACATCTTGAAATTCCATTTATGAAAACTAGAATATGTTATAGTATTGCAATTTTAAATTTTTAAACAATCAGTTAGGTAAAAGAAATCGAATAGACATCACGGAAATGCGTAAGTTAATGCAAAGACCTACTCGACTTCTTGAACTTTCTCGGAGTCACCTACTATTTGAGTATATGAGATACTTCACTGATTATGATTTACTCATGTATGAAAAACTTAATGTACTTTAACGCACCTCAAAAACTTCCCATCGTGTGAAATCCACCTACCAACAAAATGTGATACTTTTCACTCTCTTCTTCTCTATCTTCTCTGGCAGCTTTATTGTCGCTTTTTTCTTTGTAAAATTTTCTCCATTACTCCGCGAGATGACTCTCTCATCCTTCACGGCTTGTGGAATCAGCAGTAATAACTTTTAAGATGCAGCCATAAGGATGCTCCCACGAGGAATGAAACGGTAATAACTTACACAATGCAACTTTGAGTAGCATTGCTTCCTTTAGAAAAAATATGAATTAAAATGTTAAATAATGAACGCAGGTGCGAAAAACATATGCGAAATAGATGCATGGGAAACAACAGGTAGTACATTGTTCTTGTTTATGAATCGTTACTTAGCGTGCTCAACTTACGAATTATCAGCAAATGCCGAAGCTTGGTATGTAATATTAATTTTTCTACCCAGTTTAAACGTTAAAGAATAAAAAGAAACCAATCTTGTTGATATTCTAATCTTGATAATTTGTCCACAGTTGTCCGGTAAATAACTGCAAATACATTTCGTTCTAGTTAAGTTAAAAAATATTTTTTAAAAGCACCTAAATCTGTTCTGTAAAGTGTAGGAAAACGAGTTTAATTAAAGATGTTGAAAATAATAAAGAATTTGAAGAAAATGAATAAGTAGTCCTTCTTTGAAAACATTTCATGATTATCATTTTAATAAATCTATGAATTTATTATTAAAGCTAAGACGTTATTTATGAAGCTATTGATGGCTTACATACTGCGTGCGGTTTTTATTATAGCCACAGAAATATGTTACCAGAGTAGCTGTCCTAAATAATATTCATCCAAGGTATCTTTCCTTTTCGTATTTATGTGGCAGAAGAGAGTACACCTACACATTGTATGTTGTTCGTACATAGAGCATACAATTTTAAGTGAACTCTTACAAAATTGTTCGTTATTATACACTTTCAATTTGGGCGATCCACGGTGTAGCGATAAGATTGTTCATCTCTCCTATCTGGGTATCACAGTCTATCCCTCGATTCATATGGAATTGCTGGTGGACGAAGCGGATTGATCTATCGATTATTCTTGATGATAATCGATTGATTGATTGTTAGTGATTCCGGGTGCGTCAACTATGAGGTCATTAGTATCGTAATTGTAATGCATGATTTTTCATCGGGAGGTGGCGGTGATCTCGCCCCCACTAGATGGCTAGATAAGAATCTCCCCCCAGCGTAGCAACACCTCAGCCAGGACAAGCTCCAAGCTCCTGACTGGACTACGCGGTAGTGTAGTGCTTGTAAGTGTATGTTTGTATGTGCGTGTATGTGAGGTGAGAATGGGGCAAGGAAGAAGAAGGATAGATCTCACGCCATCTGTGGCCCGTTTCGTAGGGTACTGCTCCGGCATTCACCAGTGTTGATGGGCAAAACCAAGAAAAACAACGGATTAGGGCATTGGCCCCTAGAATTCTCCTCCCGATATCGACTGAATTCGACCTAGCTTTCTAACTAGTTTCGAAAATCCTGCCACCATCGGGACTCCAATCTTAGGTCTTCCCGGTCAGAGGCTTTGCGATAACATCAGATTATGATGTTACCTGACCCACCTCTGCTGGTAGACTGTGAATAAGAATCGACACTTAAGGAATACAAATTTTATTTATATAATTTATATAAAGTATTATATAAAGTATAATTCAGCCCAAGGATTTCCTGACCGGGAGGTCCTAGTTTCGAGTCCCGACGATGGCAGGATTTTCGACACTAGCTTTTCAGCTAGGTCGAATTCTGTCGCTGTCTGGAGGAGAATTCTAGCGACCGGCTGCTCTGATCGGTAGTTTTCCGTTGTTTCTCCGATCAACACCAGGGAATGCCGGAGCAGTACCCTACCAACGGGCCACGGATCGCGCGCGATCTTTCCTTCCTCTTCCTTGTCCTATCCTCTCCTCTTACCCACACACTTCACACTAACATATACACTCTCACATATTCCGGGAGACCGATTGGGAGTTTAGAGCTTGTCCTGGCTTGGGCGGTGCCCCGCTGGTGGGAGAGTGCTGGTTAGGGGGAAACCCTACTAGCCGACGGTAGGTCGGTGCCGGATCTCGCCATCCAGCGGGGGAAGATAACCCCCGTCTCCCGAGAAAAAAACATGCACTACACTCACGGGACTAATGACCAAAGCAGTTGACGCGCCCGGAAACACGAAAAAATCAATCAATCAATCAACCCAAGGATCTCCCTTCCCACGTACCTGCTATTGTGGATTCACTACTACATGTATACTCTATCGCATCCAATTTCATCCCGACCTTTTCAGAAACATCAGCGTGTCTTTGAGAAGTGTGCTCGGACCGAGCGGCGAGCCCCGGGCAAGTGGCCAACTGAGGCTCCAGGCACGAGGCTACGCGGCCGTCGCGGTGTCACCTTCGCGGCGCGGGGCTACGCATTCATTTCGAGCAGAGGGGGAGGGGGAGGAGAATTCGGGGAAAGCGGGATTAATTCCAGCGTTACGCAGGCGCCCTTCCGGCGCGGCGCGGTGGCGCGCGGGGGGGGGACGGGTTGCGTAGTCGTCGTCCTCGGGGACGGACCGACCTCGGCTGAGACGACGGTGACGGCGGTGCGTGGAAGCCCCACAAGGACACCTGACGTTAAGCCAATGGACGCACGTGAAATTTTTTTTAAATTGGTTTTTGGCCGGTAGACAGGACGGGGTGGTCGGATAGGGTGAAACCATATGGTGATGATTAGGGGTGAAAGGACGAACACAAATACAACCATGCCCAAGGCGGGACTCGAATCCGCGACCCTTCGGTCCGAGATCACTACGACACTACTGCCTTAGCGATCTCGGCCACCGGGCCGGCGCACGTGAAATTTATTGACCAAGAATATATTAATTGTTCTTCTACTAGCATTACTGACTACAGAGAAAGCAATATATTCTTCCGTACATTCTTTTATGAATGTAGTTTACTTTCAGCTTTTGATTAAGCCCTTAAACAGCTAGGCAACTAGGAGGAATTGGGGTTGTGCTGTGGGCGTGATCGTTCTTTTTTTTCTCAAAACCTCTGGCAATGCCAACGCCATACCACCAAGGTGAGTTAAATTGTAGTCACGTGAAGAATACTGTTATGATTAATGAACCCGCCAAATGCATGTTTCGTAGTACTATTCGCTTTCTTCAAGAAGAAAGGAATAATGCAGCAGAAATTCACAAAAGAATTAATGGAGATACGTGTAAAATTTCAAACAAATGAGGAAAGCTGACTTCTGAAGATGTTCTCATTCATGACAACGCCGACCCTTTCAATGTTGCTAATACAAATATCTAGGACACAAGTGTGTGCTCCGCCCGCTCATCATTTAGCCTGACTTAGTGAAGTGTCACTTACCTGTCTTCCTCAATTAAGAGAATTTCCAGACCAATGAGAAACTTCAAAGCAAAGTTCAAGCTGATTATATATCAGTGGCGGGTTGGACGAAGAGGCAATCGAAAAGCTTGTTCAGTGATAAGACAAATTACATGAATCTTCACGGACATTATGTTGAAAAATAACCATGTTTATACATAAATTTGACAATAAATAATTTTGTTTGTTTATACTTTTTGTTATAGATCAGCAATGTTGAAAAACGGTTTTCGTACATTTGTCAATCCTTTGTTTCTCTTCTTCCTCCGTACTAGCCTGGCTCTCTCCTCATCCCAGCAAGCAAAGGTTCTGGATGGTCGTGGTGTTTAGAACTCAATGACTCAGTTTGAGGAGCTTCGAGTTTGATTTCCTTCCATGGAGAGTAGATTTTTTCCTCATTTTTGTGTACGCTGCTTTGCCCTTCTCCTGATCTCAGATTCAAGGAGTCCACGACAACGAGGAATCTGCAGTCGATAGCAGTGTCTCAGGGAAGAAAGGGTGAACAGTCAGTCCCACATATTTTCTTCTTGTAGATGTAATTACCATTTAAAATAGTTGCTTTGATATTTTTGGGGGGAATGTAAAATTGTTATTCGATACACATAACAAGGAGTTCTTGTAAACCCTGCGAAAAAAGATCTAAATATCTTTGAGGAAGATCTAGCGGCATTTCTTCGTCTCATGAAGAAGACGTCCATAACTAAATAGTGTTCCCGCAGCCAGATGATACAACTTTTTAATTAACTTCTTCGGTGCAAGTGGAGGAGCTCCTTCTATAAAGTGCCGTATGGTGAAGTGTGTTTTAACGAGATCAACGTTTAACTGAAAGCCTTTCTTCTCCCAAACGTGAGTCATGCCACACTCAGAGTAGGGCCGGACGAGGGGACAAGCTGGCAAATGGTGTACACCGGGAGCTAGCGGAAACCCGAGTGAAGGGGCAAACCGAATACGTATGTCTTTATACGTATGTATTTATTTGTTGAGTATAGTTTGTTGTTCTGTGTTGAGTGAAGAATATTTTTAAGTATATGTTTGAGGGAGCGCTTTTATTGAAACTAATGAGAGTTAAAATTCCGTCATTTCGTAAGGAATGGTTGATCTGTATAGACGCTGTTAAATTTGTAAGACCAAAAATATTATTTGAATCATATGAAAATTGATATTATTTGAATTATTTATTATTTGTTTGTATTATCTGGTAATACAAATTCATGCGTATTCTTGTACATTTTTTGAATAGAAAAATAACATTTTCAACCAATTCAACAACTGCTTCATTGTTCATTAAGGCGTAAATTTAAACATAGCTCTTTTCAAGAAGCTATTTGTTGCGTAAGCAATTAACGTACCTTAAGAAATACACATCTTCTGAATAAGACTTACTTTACAAGTACAGTGTAAACGGAATTTACGAAACAAAGTTTCAAAACACACACACCAGAATTCAGGCATCATTCAGCCAGAAGCTGACGCTTACGTAGAAAAATGCCAACGTGCTTCAGAAATGAAATAAAGCGGAGACTCTCTAGAAAGAGATAGTGCATCTCCTGTGCCTCGGACGGAAAGCGATTATTTGCTCGTGAAAGAAGAGCCGTCAGGGAGGGACACGAGGAAGGCGCGGGTTCTGCAAATGGCGCTGACGCAGGTGGGTGGGTGAGACGGCAGCGAAGGAAGGGTGCGCGTCATCAAGAGGAGTAAGAGCTATGTATAGCGCCAGCAGATGCGCGGAAACGCGTGCTTTGTTGGGAGACGGTCGTTGGCAACTCGCTTGCACGTAATGTAGTGTTGCGTAAAATTTAATAGAAGCATTTGAGTTGAGTGGGTTCGAGGGCAAACTGTAAACACTAAGTATGGAGTTTCCTTGTGACCTTGACTCTTTGAACTTGAATTATATATATATATATATATATATATATATATATATATATAGTTAGCATACTGGTGTGTAATACTCATTAATTGTAAGTAAAGGAACTCAGTAAATTGGCATGGACCAGTGAAAGAATATGTCTCATTGCCCGAGTCTCATTACTTAAAATAAGACATCATTGAATTGAATTAAAAGGTTTATCGCTCTATTAGTTGAAATTGTTAATTTCTTGACACAATCCCAGTAAAAAAGGATTCTTTGATACCAAAAAACTTGGTTTTATTGAGCGCATGGAAAGTGATTGTAAATTTTAATTACCGCATTCTTTCTCGAAATTGTAACATTGCTCTCTTATTGCTTGAGTAAGATATAAAGTATGACTTCGTAATTTGAGAGACGCTTTGTGAAGATTGCTTCCCAAAATAAAAACAACAACTACGGAACATATGTTATCTCCAGGCTCATTGGGTAACATGATACAGGCAGTAAGATTTCTTCTGTTGTACCACATAACGTATGGCGACAACTCACACGCTCCTTGTAATGGCCCCAAATGCTTTCCACTTTTTCTGTAATGCAACTCATGGCAACCTTTTTACGACGTCCGTATACTTTCGTCTAACTGCTGCATTTCTTCGGCATTAGTACAAAGTGATGACTAAGGAAACAAAACTGTAAATATTCTTGCTTTTTGACTTGGCATTTGAAATCACGGTAGCTGAAAGTAAACATTTTTAGTGGTGACAGCATGAGACTTCCGGAAAGCGCGAACTGGAAATGGAGGTAATTTTCAAGAGCTGGATTGGGCAGGCACCGCCCAAAGTAACAGGATGCTGGTGGCTGATGACTGATGACCTCGCAACATCCGCCGCCGAGTAAGCAAACGGGCCGTACGTGGTGGGCAAGATTGAAGAAGCGGAGCCAAAGAAATGGCAAGGTAATACCTTATCCCCCAAACGCTTATTCGAGTCCTGCCATGGGCATCGTTGCTTATCCATTGTCTCTCATGAATGTGTTGTCACGGAGGACCTGGCGTTCTGCTGATCCCACATCAGAGGAACCCGCAAGTGTGCTGGGTCGAATGTGCGTTGTCGAATGTGCGTTCCGTCCGGTATAAGGGTAACCGGCTGTCTGCTGGATAAAAGACCAAGAAAAAATGCTATATTTTTTAAAAAAAAATAACAGCTCTGTTTTGGGTAAACGTGATGCATTTGTAAACCGTATCGGTGTTCATTTTATGAGTAGAATCGTTATACGCATAAAAGTAAAAATATGCACTTTGTTTCAATTTGTGTCTGAATATGTACCGGAAAAAAGCTTTTAAACTACTAAAGAGATTACTCTTCAATTATCAACTTTATTAATCAACATACTCTTTTGAGCGGCCGATAATCAATTTAGCACGGTTTTGATTCAAAATGTTACAGAAAAAAAGGTTTCAAAAAAAGTTTCAATGCAACCCGCATTGCGTTTATGTATTAAGGGCTTGTGTTGTAAAAGTACGGACAGAGCTGATATGGCCAGCGGTACGGGCGGGAACGGAGAAAGATAGGGAGAAATGTAGGGGAGAAGGTCGAGCATTGAGAAACAAGGTTTTCGGAATGGGGAGGACCTGAGGAAAAACATGCACTACACTAACAGGACTAATGACCAAAGCAGTTGACGCGTCCGGAAACACGAAAAAATCAATCAATCTCGGTTATGAAGCCCCGACACAATGGATCCCCGACAGCTAGTTAAAAAAAAAAAAGGCTGAAATTTGACCAATTCACCGGAGTTTAGCAAACATTCCATCCGCCCCATCCCGAAGCCTTACGTGAATCGCGCAGCGCCGCGAGCGGAAGCGGCGTCGTGGGAGCGCGGCGTGGGCGGCGCAGGAAGGTCGCGGATGACCCGGTGTCCCCCTGCGCGGGGACTCCTGACCCCGTTGTCGCCTGCCGGAGGCCGTCGCGGACGGAGGAGACACGCTCCAACAGCCCCGTCCGCCCTCCCTCCCCTCTCTCGCTCCCTCGCTCTTCGCTCAGGAGGCGCTCCTTCCCGGAGCTGCGTCGCTAACGTTTCGGAACGCCACCTTTCTCTGAGCAAACCCACCACTCGGATGTGGGCGGCGGACGGGGCCAATGGAATGTTTGCTAACCTGCTGTTAGGTGGTCAGATTTCAACTGTTCTGTTTTTCAAACGAGCTGTCGAGAATTCACTGTTTCGGGACTTCATAAGCGAGTAATAATTTACAGAATGCATCAAACGCTAAATGAATGCAGAAATCAGAAATGGGCACAGTCAAGCATCCTTATTCTTATTCTTATTCTCCTCCTTCTTTCTTTTATCTTATACTCTGCCTCCTTTCTGTTTTATTCTTCTTCTCATTCTTTTCTTATTTTTATTCTCCGTTTTTGCTTCTTCTCTTTCTCCTTCATCTTCTTATTTTTCTTCTTCTTTTCCTCGTCATTCTTTTTCTATTCCGCGCTCCTTGTCCTCTTGCTCATTTTCTTCTTCACCTTCGGGGTACTTCCATAATATTATTATTCTCTGGCGTGACAATTGCAGTGATTTCACTTCTTGATAGAGGCACAGGGGGCTCGTCCCAAGTTCAGATCGATCCATATTTTATTTCGTCATCCAACGTCTCCTGGTCCTTTCGGTTGGTACTTCATGGCCAAACATAGGATAATTCTTCATCCATTCTTTGACGTGCTTCTGAAGTTGTCGTCGTTATAAATGGTGAGATGCGGTTCCCCTTTTCTCTGGAGGTAGAGGAACAAGTAGAGGCAACGATTGAGCAATAACGGATACAATGGGAGTCATATTAAGTGCGCATTATCGTTTTACAATGGGTTTCTCCGATGACCCACGTAAGTGCTTATAATTCTTTACAGAACACCCTAATTTAGGTGATGAACTGCTATAGTCAATAAACAGAATTCTAATATAGATGATATTCGTTCCTTTTCGACCTCAGCTAAAACTGAAAACCACGTTCGCGGACTCTTCAGGCACAAAGAAGGGTAGCTATAAGAGCAAAATTGGAACAAGAACAAACAGTGTGTGATGGAGTGTGCATTTGGTACTTTCGGGAACTTAAACTATTTAAGTCATTAGTCACACAAATGTGGTTCAAGTTATACAGCGAGAGGGGCGGTGTTCCTCACCCGCTGTAATGTGTGATTAAACCCCGACCTACACCAGACAATGGTTTAATTTGTCCTAGCTATAGAACCACTGTTCAAAATCCGTCACCATCTTACTCGAATTCCAGGGCTTCCCCATCATTTCTGCAGCGGCAACCAACGACAAAAACATTTAAAGTAATGGTATTTTCAATAAGTAATAATCTCTTCTTAATAACAACTTGAGTCATTGTCAGACGCTAGCTCTCACTTCAGGAAACTGTTACGAAATCGGGTAGCATTTCCCCGGACGGAAACAGTGCCGCTTGGAATGCCTCAGCTACTCAAATGTCTCTGCATCGTGAGTCCACATCGCGTCTGACATGTTATTCCTGGACACCGCCAGGGGCGTCCGGCGACAGCCCCTCTAGAGCAGCGGCTACCTCGTGCGTCCCTTTTGTCCACTTGTCTCTTACGCAATGGGCCTCTTGGCTTCTCGTTTTGTCTGCCTCATCTTCAACATGTGGGCGCCGCCCATGTCACTCTGGACCTCCCGGCTGCTCCCACGACGCGATCCGTGTCTGCGGTGACGCAACAAGAAGGTGAGAGCCTTGCAGCGACGACAAGAATAAGCATGGGCTCCTGGTCTTTACAATGTTTGAACGTTCACATTTGGCCGTACTCTTTCATGGTGAGCGTAAATAGACGATCGTCAAATATCTGAACATTAATTCTAATCAAACTTAGGAAGAAGACATCCATTTTTTTCGTTACAAGTTTTATTCGTTACAAGTAATATAAAGGTATTGTCAAACATATCGACATGCAAACATAAAAAGTTGCAAATTAAGTGGTGCTTTTAACAGTCAATAATTTTTCATTGAATTTAATTGAATTAACGTTTAAAATTTCAATGTTCCTCTTGCAATTCACAATAAGCACTTTCTATAATTGTATAAACATTATACGTAAATAAACCCCATTAACGTGATTGTCAATGTTCACATACTAATACTTTGATAACTTAACGTGTTCGTATTTTGTTAAGACGTCGGGAAAGACCACCAGCCAATTGCGTTGCCTCAGCGCATACATGCTGATTGTTCTACAAGCGAATATTTCCTTACCAAACAGCTAACGTATGAACTTGCGCGAAACCTTAATGTTAGAAATAATGGTTTAAAATTATAAATAAATTATGGCGTCTAGTCGACGGGAGGTCGGGGCCGGATCTCGCCATCCAGCGGGGAAAGATCACCGCGCATATCCCGAGAAAAAACATGCACTATACTAACGGGACTAATGACCAAAGCAGTTGACGTGCCCGGAAACACGAAAAAATCAAATCAATTCAAATCCCTGACGATCCATATAAAATTTTTGTTTGTTTTTTTCGGGATTTTCTCATTTCCTCTATCTATTCAATATCACGACTCAACATACAACTCTTAATGGGGATATTAAGAGACTATCGGATTTAATACTGGCTGCAGTAATCGACAATTCGATAATCGAAAATCTTCTCAAATCAAGCCAAACTAGATACAAAATATGAATTGTTTTCCGAAAAAAAAACTCCATAAAAAAACTCCTAAATCTTGTATAGTTGAATGTATTTCACGCTCAAGTGATCTTAATGTTATTTTGCTCTCATAGTGGTCTAAAAAAGTGACGATGTTCGAACAGTTCAACTGAAAATGCCTGGCTTCCCGTGAGCGCTCGTTGCAGGCGTCGCGCCGGCAGACTGAACCTGCTCAGGGGCCGTGGCCCACTTTGCTAGCCTTCGCCGCGTCCACTTCACGATTTACGAGGGATTTTTTTTAAAGATGAAAAAGTTGGTTCCAATCTTTTGACAGGACGATGGAATGTTGCTTAAGAAATGAAATATTTTGAAAATGATGATGAAATATTTTTCCTGTTTCCAAAATCTTGACTCATAATAACGTATAACGTTAGTAAATGGGTTACAGAATAACATCTGTTTAAGTGTCAGAGCTGACTTAAAAATTGCGAAAGAAGTGTTGAAAACTATTTCTATGTTTGTTTAGATATTATCCGTCTGCTTCTTACATTTATGAGGATATTTTCTCTACCTCCTGTTAATAGTCTTTAAGTAACAATTTCATCTACTTGGTTCTCTGGAAAAGGATAATATCCGACATTACTACGCATGATTAGGAAAATGTAGCAATGGTGAATATTAAATTCCATTCATTATACTGACAGACTTTTCATGTCCAGTTTTCGAACACTACTTATTGACTGACCTCCAAGAATTTACATTGTAAGTATGTAAATAGGTGTGTTTTAGAGACAGTTTATACCTGAGAATGATTCTATTGCCCGATATTTTGCCCCCCCCCCCTTTTGCCTCTCTCTCTCTCTCTCTCTTCTCTCTCTCTCTCACACACACACACACACACACACTTTCTTTATGCTCACTGTCTCTATCTCTATCTCTCTCTCTCTCTCACTTTCCTTCTCCCGCACATTCACCCATACTCACACATGTAGCATTTGTAGCATCGTGCGTAATTACTCGAATCCAGCTTCCTCTTCTTTTTCAGCATACGCAAATTTTGATTTAATTCAATTTAACACATTGTTGATTTACATTATTACTCTCGATAACTCTGCGGCAAAGCTCGTGTACATGTAGATACCGTAAAATAATATATCTTAATGTCATAAAATAAGCATTTAAGGGAGCGTGGAGTAAGATATTTGTTAACGTTTACACAAAAAGCCATGATGTCATATATATGCTTATGTCAAATGTATGTATGTCAGATATATATCTACTATAAAATACATTAACTTCCGTTGGATGAAAAAATGCGGATAGCGAACAGTCAAAACATTTGGACGCAGAATGTATATCGTCTGATTCTTCAATCGTTAAAATTTGATAATTCGGTTAACAGTGATGAGGGAAGAAGGAAGACATGACGTCCATGGTATACTACATACCATCCTCAGATGAACTACACATTTTATTGTTAGAATCGTCGCGTTTTCCCACTTTCATTTATATTTCTTAATTTCTCCCATCGTAGTATATTTTTCAAGTAACATTTTCCAGACCACAAAAAACTCATTGTAGCGTGCTCCATCCACATAACGTCAACGAAACTTTTGGGCAACAACGACAGCGCGCATCATTTTCTGTGTTGTGGTCACCGAATCGTGGCAGTTCGCTTTCGAGGGCTGTCGCTGGCACACGGCGGCGTGTGGGAGCAGCTGGTAATCGTGGGTTTTCCCCCCGTGGCACGCGCCGTAATTGGTGGACACGGGCAGCTTTTCCTCTCCGCCGCCTTTCGGCGCTTTTCCTTTCAGTCACACGCCAACAGGCGCTGCGCATCACGAAGCGCGAATATCACGGATACTTCATTGTTGTCTATTTATGGGCTCTTGCCGATTAACAAATTGGAACAAATCAACCGGTCGAAAATAGGGAGGCTCAGGGTATCAACTGGTCTCTGCAGAGATCAGTTGATATACGGATACTTCACATTGTTGTCTATTTATGGGCTCTTGCCGATTACAAATTGGAACAAATCAACCGGTCGAAAATAGGGAGGCTCAGGGTATCAACTGGTCTCTGCAGAGATCAGTTGATATACGGATACTTCATTGTTGTCTATTTATGGGCTCTTGCGGATTAACAAATCGGAACAAATCAACCGGTCGAAAATAGGGAGGCTCAGAGTATCAACTGGTCTCTGCAGAGACCAGTTGATATACGGATACTTCACGGATACTTCATTGTTGTCTATTTATGGGCTCTTGCCGATTAACAAATTGGAACAAATCAACCGGTTGAAAATAGGGAGGCTCAGGGTATCAACTGGTCTCTGCAGAGACCCTGTCTTATACCTCCCGGCCAGGGTCAGCCGCTGTCCATTCTAGCTGCCAGATACGCTGATTGTTGGTTTTCCGTAGTTCCTACGATCAATGTCCGAGCAGTATCCAAAATGGCCCCGGATCGCGCGTAGTTTTTTAACTTATAAAAATGGTATTTTTAAAACTTGAATTTTTGTAAAACATTATTACATAAACATAAATAACGATCTCAGTGCATGAAATAGTTGGGCGTCTATTATCAAGTGGCAATTGATGTCATGTCAGAGGTACAGACCTATTACATGCACAAAAAATATATTTTTGATCTCATTTACATTAAAATCTCAAATTTGAATTTTTTTAATTCTCACAAGTTTTACGGAAAAACGAGTAAAAAAAACGAGACAAAATTAAACATCCAACAAAGTGATGCACGTGATGACTGTGCTGTGTACTAATACATAAAGGTGTTCGAGTGTTAGCAACATACAACATTATTCATTTGTAGTGACTAAAGACTTTATTAGAACTATCTTATAACCTCCTGTTTTATTGCATTCCATTTTACCTCCAGACATAATTAAATTACATATAGTAATTATATTTATGTTTATTTATAAAATTCCATTGATTACTGATTTTCTATTACCTTGAAGCGTGCGTGAAAAAATAAACCATTCGTTTTTTGTAATATATTAGAACTTATCAGAAATAAACATTATCATTGTCTTCAACAAATTCTTCGTTTTCGACCTGCCTGCACGATTTTATTGAAAAGAGAATGCAGGCTCCTGAGATAAAATAAGAAAAACGGTCAAGAAGTCGCGTGCTTTCTCCGATTCCGATTGCCCATGCGGTTTACAAAAGAACCGTTTTAGCACGGCGCGCCCTAATGCACCTTTCGCGTTCCCGTATCAAGCGCCCGAAAGCGTTCCCATTCCATTCCATTCCAGGCGCGAGCTTTCCAATGACCGGAACCGCTGCGCTGCTAAGAACTATCAGTCGAAAAGCTCCTGGAACTGCTATCGCCCAAAAGCTACATAATGCTTATGCGCCAGAGACATAAATTGGTACACATAGCGTTGCATTTGGGAGGAAATTCGGTGCGTCATGAAAGTAAGTGTTCTTCCAAACAGTAAATAGTCTGTACTCTTTAAAGAAAATAAAGTGAATTTATATCTATTTTACCAATATTAATGTTTATTAGTATTGTTCTTCAGTTCCAGGTCTGTTTTAAAGGAGTGTCTGCTTGAATATAAATTGAATGTTGTTGTGTGCAATGCTATACACACGAGCGATTCAATAAATATGTAATACATAAATAATAAAAATAAAATAAATTAAATAAATATAGTATATAAATAAAGTAAATAAATAAATAATATGTAATATAAGGAAATTTTCTAATACAAAGAGTTAAGATTGGTTTGTGATTTTGTTTTTGAAACATTGTGCTCTAGAAAGGAAAATATGATAGGAATTAGAACTATTGTTTCTACTAATAGATCATACTACAAATAAATCATATGCAACCGGCAACACACATTATGTTCAATGCGCATGACTCAAAAACTATGTGTTCTCTTTTAAAATTCGATTATGTATCTCAGACTATATGTATTAGTTATTTAAAAACTAGTTATTAGACATATATGTATTATTAATTAATAATATAAGACTTGTGGGGCGTTCTATTACATTTTTGATGGTTTAGGTTTTCTGGGTCACCCATTCTCCTGGTAGGGACATACATTCAGAAAATGTAAAATTGTGAAAAATTATATGTAAAAGTAAATTGAAAATTTAATATTCAGTACAAATTAATTCCATGTGTCTATGTCTTTTTGATTATTCATGAATGCTTAAATTTTGGTTTTATAATGAAGCTTTTATCACTTACAAAACATTTTATAACATGCGAGAGGTTCGAACAAGTTCAAAAAGTTAATACTAAATAGAATTTCTTCTCTGGGCGCCATGGGTTTAGAAATATTCCTTTAAGAACTTACTGTTTTCCTCTGTTCTTAAACTAGCATATTATTTTTAATATACGAATCACAAACCCACATGATGCCTGCTAGAATCGCAAGTCCCGGCGTCCAATTAAATGGGAAGTCTGGACTGCGGTGTGAACAGCAAATGCGGCAAGCCGCATGTACGTCTGTCATCTTTATTCTAAAAAAACTTTACTAACGTTGCTCACGTAAAAACACAACGTGTCTTTAGTAGTTCGTTTTCGTAGTTTATTTCGTTTCAATAGAGAATTTTTACAGTATATTGCGGAATGACTATGCTAGATGAAACTAAGTAACCTCTATCGTAGTGTTAAGAGAGTTTTGCCCAATGTCTTTGTTATAATAATTTTGAAATTAAAGTAGTTCCGAAGCGACACGGCAGAGTGCGATGCTAACGCTAAATTCCTTCAACACCTCTTGATTCACATTTCATCGGCTAGAACTGCAACCCACCTTTAGGATGTTGCGTCATGGAAACAAACGAGTTAACAACATGTGTTTCCGCCACAGTAGGTAACAAGTTCCATTTATCTCGATCACGTGACTTATATCGCACACGATACAAGTCAGTGATCCCAGCCGATAATTAAATTAATAAACATAATTGAACGTTACTATAGAAATAGTATACCAGAAGAGAATGCGCGTGTTCACCAGTTCCAGAAGGGATTCGTATCATGATATAATGCTTCACGCCGTATCATATTCAAAATAGCACTGCACCAATATTAAAAATCTACAAAATATTGAAAGATACATCAAATTGACAAACAAAAAACTGGACACTAAAAGTTAGAAGAGTCCAGAGAAATTACCAGGAAAATGATTACGCTCCGACACCCTAAACTTAAAAGTTAATTCCGAATTTCCTTTCACGACAAACATATCCCTGCTAAATGTCCTGGTTACGAGTATTGATAGATAAAAAATGAACATGTAAAGCATAATTTAAAGCAGATACAGGACAAAAAAAGCAAAAATTGGATTCAATCCTTAATTTTCCTATATCATTAAACATAGTGTGTTGACCACTGATATAGAAATCCATCATAAGGCGGATATTGACGCATGTCCAATTTGGAAGACCGTTGCTTCTAGTAATTTAAAACCCTTACACAGCGTCCAGTTGAACATTTTGAGAAACATTACCAAATACCTAGGGTTCATGTCCAACTGCGCAAATCTATTACGAGTGTAACATAGACCCCTTACACTCCTTTACACAACTACTTAATTGCAATTCCAATTTTACTCAGTTTTTTAACCAACGTGTCTACCTGAATTCAAACTGGGCAAGACTTTAAGTAATCGGATCTCACGTAATGGCATAATTTCACCCTATTAAGCAGCCTAAACATTTTTTTAAACCACAATTTAGTTCGTACACAGTGGTATTTTAACATAACAGATATACATACGAATAATTAGAGAACATCTCAAGAAGCCTTAGGTTGTCCAAATTTTGTCTCATCGAATATTTAATCTAATTTACTGACTCCCCATAAATCTTTCAGAATTGGAATAAACAATGCATGAAATAAACAAAAAAATTACTTGAAAAAAACATACAATAATGAGGAACCTGTTGGGCTTCCTTTAATACTATTTATCTAAAGAATGTATTTTATGAATCTTACCCTTTGTTTCAGTATTGTTTGAAACGTATTGCGCTGTTAGTTATTTACGTTGGTTTGTTTGTGATTTGAGTTGTTATTTAAATGTAAACAATCTCTGCAAATAAGCTATGCTGGCCAGTGGAAATAAATTTAAAAAATAATCTCTCTTCTCTTTGATGGTGCCGTTCGTAAATCAGGACACGCAGCTCATCGACGCGCTCGTCTGCCGCCGCCTCTGTGAGCGTCGCATTCCCACACGGAGGCGCGGGTGGGAGAGGGAATACGCCATCGAATGTAGAGGCTCATTGAAGGGCAGGAGCGGCTGGCAGACCTCGTATTGCATTCGGTGCACTGCACTGCACTTTTCAATACCGATCAGGTTGGTTGGTTGGTAGTGATTCCGGGCGCATCAAGTGTAGTATATGTTTTCTTTCGGAAGGTGGCGGTGTTGTTCTTCCCCGATGGATGGTGAGATCCGGCGCCGACCTACCGTCCACTAGCGGGGTTTTCCCCAACCAGTATCTCCCAGCGGGCACCTCAACACCCGGGACAAGCTCTAAGTTCCAGATCGGTCTCCCGGAATATGTGGTAGTGTAGTGCATGTTATTGTAAGGGGTGAGGATACAACAAGGAAGAGGAAGGAAAGATCGCGCGCGGTCCATGGCCTGTTCGGTAGGGTACTGCTCCGGAATTCACATGGTGTTGCTTGGAGAAACAATGGAAAACTACCGATCAGAGTAGCCGGCATAGCTAATTTTAGAATTAACTGATAATAAATTGTTATGAACTGGAATAAAATCATCATAATGTTTTTTAAGACATAATGTTTTTTTCTAAATTCTTTTAATGGCATTGCTGAAATAAGATATTCTTCCAGAAAGAAACTTTTGATTTTTAAAAAACATTATTTTTGAAATGGTATGCTTATAATAATAAGTAAATTCAAAATATTTCACCATTAACTTCGTATGGAAAATCAGGAGCAATTATATAGAGTATGGGTTTACTAAAATTATATTAGGTCAATTGTACGGGTTAAAAATAGCTTAAGCAAGACCGTGAGACCAAAAAGTTGTGAGATACTCGATGCTGTGAACATTTATTGAAACCGAACATTTCAGTATTGAACATTTATTGAAACCACTTAGTCATATACTACTTAAATTTTGAATTTTTGAAAGGGAGAAAAAATTTCAAAATTCTGTGATCCCTACACTTAGTCATATACTACTTAAATTTTGAATTTTTGAAAGGGAGAAAAAAAACTCCCAAAAAAACTTTTCAAATTTTAATTTTAAAGGGCCCAAAAAATCTATTTTCAAGATAAATAAGCAATAAATTTTGGCTCTTATTACTTCCTGCCGCGACAACATGGAAACGATAATTTGAATAATTGTATTTCCCACTGAATTCTAGAAGACGTGCACAGAAAATGAAGTTACATTTATGTCCAGAAGCAAAACAAGGGGCCATCTCAGCATTTGCTCAATGGATCAGGGAAACTGGACGAAAAACCTGATCGAGATGGGGGTCATTGACCCGGAAGCTGTAGTACAGTAGTTGTTACAGGTTGTTTATACTCATTTATACAGTCCAAATGGTAAATAATGCATTATGTATCATTGTTAAAATTAATGTTACTTTTCTTGTTATGCTCAGTATAGTCTCTAATTGTATAGAAACAGTTATGCAGCAGAAACGATTTCACTTGGGATTTAAACTTAATGTTACTTTTCTTGTTATAGTAATAGACTTCTGCATTTTCTGAACAAATATTCCGCCCTTGAGCAAGTCATTTTACAAAAACCACTGATTCGTAAATAAAAGACACGGTAATGGTAGAATTCCTAGATTAATGAAGAGAGGCTTACATGAATCACGTGGGTGGGATTTGGTTATTATTCGTACAATTCGTTTTTGTAATCTAAAAGTCTGGGAGCTATAAGATGTATTTCCCAGAATATTATGCCATATCTCAGGCGGAATGAACATTCGCGAAGTATACACAACGATCACTATGAAGGCTGACTGAATTTGCAAGAATTCTGAACGCGTAGCATAAAGAACTTAATTGTGTGTTCAATTCATTTAAATGGACGTTCCATTTAAGGTTTGACTGAATTGAGAGACCTAAAAATTTTGTTGCCTTAACATCAGTCAATGGTACACTGTTCATTTTCAATGGAGCACAGAATTGTTTATTTGAAATGGAAAACTGCATTAAAACCGTTTTCTTTCGTTTACTATTAATTTGTTATTTCGGAACCAATTTGAAACATCTGATATTGTACTATTTACGGTTTCTTTATTGCAAAGGATGTTCGTAGTCATCTGCAAAGAGAACCGTTCTTCCGTTTCGATTCGTCGAGGGCATATCGTTTACGTAAAGTAGGAACAGAATAGGGCCTAAAATCGATCCTTGAGGAACTCCACATGCAACGGGCAAAGAGTCGGAAAGGTGCGTACGTAATGTTCCATCATTCCAGTAAGGTATTTCCACTCTCTGAGATCGTTGTTTAAGGTACGAACATAACCAATCTAGAGCAATACCACGAATTCCATATGAAGGTAATTTGGAAAGTAAAATGTCATGATCAATGACGTCAAAAGCTTTTGAAAGATCTAAAATAATCCAATAGGTGCCTCGTTTTGATCTAATGATGAGGCGACATGTTTAAGAAAATAAAATATAGCTGTTTCCGTTGATTTTGATTTTCTAAATCCATGTTGGCAATCTGAAAGCGCGTCGTGTTTAGTGAGAAAGGTTTCCATTCGTACGTAAAAAGTCTCTCAATATTTTTGAAAAGACTGATAGAAGAGAAATGGGCCGATAATTTTGAATTACATTTTTGTTGCCTTTTTGAAAAGCGGCTTAATTTTAGCTGTTTTGAAAATATCTGAAACGTTCCAGTGCATAAAGATGCATTAAATATGTGAGTTAACGGATGTATAATGGATGTATAACGGATGTATAATGGCATACGCACAAGTCTTTAACAAAGAATCCGGGAATTCATCTAAACCGGACGAATATTAATTTTTAGTTTACCGATTATTTTGAGAATTTCATAGGAAGAAGTTTCTGGAAACGAACATTGTGTCTAAAATTTTGAGTGAACTGTCTGTTTTTGAATTTTGTGCCTGAAGACCCTTAGTGAGATCGGCAGCAATTCTCGAAAAGTATTGGTTAAAGAGATTAGCCACTGTTGTCGGATCGTTCACATTTATATCGTTATATTTTAAAACAACATTCTCTACGGGTTTTCTAGTTGATTTGGATAGTATTTTTTATTATATTCCACATTGCTTTAGTTTTATTATTTGAGTTCAAAATATCCTGATCGTTTTTCATGATTTTAGCCTGTCTTATGACTTTTCGTAACAATGTTTTGTATTTTTAAAGTAGATAAGAAATCTTGAGATACGTCATGACGTTTAGAAATAAAATAGAGAGTACGTTTATTTTACACGATTTTTACACGATGTATTACATTAATTCTGTAATGAATGCTTTTTCTTCGACCTTGAATTAATACCGAAATTGATATGTGGCGGTTTCTGTACTTACGAAAGGAAAAGGCGGGGGTTGTTAATTTTAATATTAACGAAAAATGAGGGGAAACCTCCAAACACGTTTCCACTTCTGCCTAAAGTGTAGTCATTCTAGCGTACGTATTACTTACGATGAACAGCTTGACACCGGTAGTGTAAGAATGCTAAGAGGCCACGAACCTTGAATAACGGAAATCGTGTGCACCGAGGAAATATGTGAAGGGGAATCATGCGAGTCTGGAATGTGAAAGAGAAAAGGCCAGATCGCAAAGAGAGATCGAAGAGATCAATAGAGATTATACAGACTATTTCACTCATGTGCCGAGTGACCAATGTCATCTGCGAATTCTTTTAAAATTCAACAAATTTTAGAACCTTCCCTGCAATTTATTATCGCACTTCCTTTTGAATGTAATGTACGGTGAGGCGAATTTCTATCGGTAATCAAATACGCTCGCTCTGTGAATGTGTTCCTGGAAACCTACAAAGAGTACAAGTATTAAAGAGTATGAAGTATTGAATTATCTACATTTTCCAACTGCAATTGTGTCTCACATGGTACGCGTTGGTAGAAGAATAGAAACTTTCTTAAATAACTGTATATTCCACGTCAAGAACATTGTATTTATAGAATCATGGTACGCGTTGGTAGAAGAATAGAAACTTTCTTAAATAAACTAGACGTGTAGTTTTTCCCTTCAAGGTTTCATATAGACAAATAAATAAAATCATACGTCTAGACCTGTAGTTTTTCCCCTTCAAGGCCTAAAGACGTTTCAACTGTATCTAAAGACAAAGAAATTATTATTTTTTTTTAGAATTTTAACAATTCTTTAAGTTTTTTGTTAATAATAAAAAATATAAACGAAACTTGGAATAATTCATTTTCTTTATATACGTTATCTTCCAATAAATTAATCCAAGAGACAGTGACATTAGGCAGTCACATTTACTGGTATCTAAATTTTTCGCTTATTTGTTCTTTCAGTAGCTTCTTTATAGTGTTCATAACATATTTACTATTAAAGTGTTATCATTAAATAACACTTGTAGTGTTACTTTTGAATTTTTCATGAGCGTAAATGTGCGAAAACCTGAGTGGAAAATAATATCAATGTTGGGTCGTGTCATCAGACAAATTTTCCTCTATTGGCTGAGCTGAGTTAACACTCAAAGCAATGAAAAACAAATCAAACCAACTATAATGCGTGATGTTGACTTTCTTGTGCCTATAAATCAGGATCATTTAAAAGCATGAATTGAAGTGAACATATTTAGAATTTCTTGAACGGGAAGAAATGTCTGTGAAAAATATCCACTGCTTAACTTCATGAAAATACTCTCTGCAATTCTTCCACGAGTATCTAATGCAGCTTCATTGGACACATTTTTACATAAGTCAAACCAAATAACAGTAGAGAATTACCTTTGTGAGCAAGGTGCTTCAGACATCCATCATTGTCACATTCAAGGCTGAACAAGGGTGGACAAGAGATAAGGTCTTTTGGACAGAAATATCTAAACCGCCACTCCATATGTTAAATATATTCACACAAAATTATGCAGTGTAAGAATTTGGAAAGGATTCAGCGTAGAGCAGTTAAATTTACTTTCAGGGACAAAAAAACGGCAGAACATTGAAAACTCGAAAACAGGCGAACATTGTCAAGACTTTAGGATTCAGCGTACATCAGTAAAGGGATCACAGGTACAATTAGGCAGAAAACGGAAAATAAACAGAGAACGGATGTCGCGAAATTCTCTTTCACAAATCGAACGATAAAGGATTGGAATAGATTGCCTGCAAAAACCTTTGAACTCTTTCCTCGAAGGGTTAAACAATTTAGGAAATTCATTTAGGGTATTTTTAAGTTTGAGGTAGTTAACTAAGAATATTAAGTTATACAATGCAGTGCGGTGTCGTGCAGTGTAGAGCAGAAAAATAATAAGGAAATGTTTTTAGTGGTATAGTGAAGTGAAGTGAAGTCAAGGATAGTGCAGTGCGTTCTTTATAGTATAAACAGATGATAGACGTTTAGATGATAGACGTTTCTTTTCTTTTTCATGAAATTTAATGTTTTAAGAACCATCAGTTTTTATTTTATTACTGTTATTGTTATTATCATTTTAGCATTATTATTATTACCATTATTATATTATTTGCATGACATCTATTATCTTATTTATGTAATTAATTGCTACCGGGTTACACCCAATTGCAGTTTAAATAAATTTATCTTATCTTTATATTTAATCGAAGCGAAAATTCTTTAAAATCGTGGGTGTGTTTCTATATTTCGGTGTTCATAATAGAAATATACATATTCTGCAATAAACAATGCATTTTTTAGTGTTTTGAAGTTTTGTACTCTCCAGCCAAAGTGGTATTTATTCAAAAAATTAATAAATAAATTCAATAAAAATTTATAAGACCTATTGACAGTAGAACAAAACCCGGAGATGAGTGCTCCTTGATACTGTCTTTAATTCCTCTAATGATCTGGTTTCATCTATGTAAACTTCACAACAATAATTTTTGTAAGACAATTTACATTCATTGTGGAATTCTGATTGGATGTTGTTGACGTTCCAATAAGAAGAAATAAAGGAGTCATCTTCGTCAACATATCATGATATGTTGACGAAGATGACTTCTTTATTTCTTCTTCAATTACATTCATTTGAGTTTGGTTTCTCATAGGAACAAACACCAGTGCTTTGGTGCTGCCCTCAACTGTACGCGTGATGCCGCGCCGAGGATATTTGGCAAAGTTTGAAATATCTTTCTGTGACCTTCTTTAGGTCTGAATCGTATTAGAATGGTCTGAGCTTTGGACTGTATGTCCCGTGAGACCAAGAACGCCTACATCACGGAACAATTTGGTAGGGAAGTCCTGCTGAGGGCAACGCGCAGGTGAGGACAGAAGGGATTGCCGGGCCGCGAGGGAGCAGCGAGGAAGTGGAGGCAGGCGAGAGTCAACTAGCGGGTTTTCCCCAACCAGATATCTCCCACCAACAGGGCACCGCCCCAACCGGAACAAGTTCTAAGTCCTCCATCGGTTTCCCGGTATGTGTGGTAATGTAGTCCATGTTAGAGTAAGTGTGTGTGTAAGGGGTGAGAATAGGACAAGGATGAAGAAGGAAAGATCGCGCGCGATCCGTGGCCCGTTTGTTAGGGTACTGCTCCAGCATTCGCCTCCTCCAGACAGCGACTGAATTCGACCTAGCTCATAAGCTAGTGTCAAAAATCGCGCCGCTGTCGGGACTTGAACCTAGGATCTCCCGGTCAAAGGCACTGCAGTGATATTAGTTGATGCACTGAGCCACCGCGCATGGCTGGGTGACCTGGAGGTGGAGGCGGGCGAGTGACGAGGAAGGGCGAACGGATGTAGGCGAGCTTGATGAGGGGGAAGGGCGAGCGAGGGGTGAGCGACGAACTGGAGTCGGGTGAGTGGGTTAGTAGGAGAAGGCGAAGGAAGTGACGATAGCGGTGAGGTGACGCGGCGGGGGGGGGCGAACAGGCAAACGGGGGAGGTGGCCTGAAGGTGGAGGTAGGCGAGTGGCGATGGAAAAGGGAGAGTGATTGGCGAGGGAGGGCAAGAGTGAGGGATGCGAGAGCGCGAGAAGGGGGGGGGGGCAAGTGCCGGGGGCGGGCAAGTGCCGAGGGCGAGCGAGTGACGGGGGGGGGGGCGGGGGCAGTGCGGGGCGGGCGAGTGCGAGGCGGGCGGTGACGGGGCGGGCGGTGACGAGGGCAGGCAAGTGCCGGGGGCGGGCGAGCGGGAATGCGCGGGCGTCGGGGCGTGCGGGCAGCCGGCGGAGAAAGCCCGCGCACGGCGGCGTGCCCCGCGCGGTCTCATCGCGGGGGGGGGGGCGGCGAGCGGGCGGGGGGGCGCGCTTTCCTTGCCCCCGCGGCCCCGGGCACGCGCCCCCCCCCCCCCGCCCCGCCCCCGCTCACCCGCGCGTGGAGCACATGGGAACCTGCGGCCGCGCAGCACCTGGAGAACAAGCCCCGCCCCGCCCCCGCGCCTCGGTTTCGTTTCTGACGCCTCCGCTTTCTTTCGCGCGCTTCTGCTCCCCGCGTCACCTGCCCCTCCGGCGCTCTCGGAATGGCCCCATTGTTTTGGTTGTTCAGACACATTCCGAATATTTTCAAGTCGCACCTTACAATAAAAAGCCTGTTGAGGCGAGATCTTTCTTCGCTATTATTGAGAATGTTTAGAGCTGGATGGTAGGGATGCATTGCCAGGCGCTTCATACACTTCTTAATGAGCAGCTGTTACATAGTGTTATGTATATTAATATATATATATATATATATATATATATATATATATATATATATATATACGAGAAAAAATGATTAAAGTAAAATTGGAATGAGCTTTCACAACATTGTTATTTTAAATTGTGTTCCTGTGAAGCTATTCAAATGTCTGTGTAAATCAATTATATTCTATATTGGTACTCTGAATCGTATTGAATTATTTATTTTTTAATCTTATAATGGGTTTTTAAGAATTTGTTGCACATGCTTGAATCTGATTTGGTAAATATATCTATATATCTCACTTTCACTAAACAGAGGGTCTAAACTAAATATCTGTCTCTATAGCTTTTTACTGATTCATTATTGTTCGAACGCAACAGGAATTTTAGTGTTTGGAACTTATTTTAATTCTTATAGATTGTTTTATCTTCAGTACCACGCGAAGAAACAAAAGAGTGGTTCTGCGGTTCCTTCACGTTCTGTCTTTGTATACCTTTTTCATAGACGGTAGACATCGTGCTCCTGCACATTCTTCTTTCACTTTGTTCTCAATTTGTTTTCTGGTGTCGCCTCTCTCCTCTCACTGCACGTATTTTTAAAAGCTTCTCCATCCTGGTTCATATTTACGTGAATATTTTCTTCGTAATATTTCTCCACCAGGACGCAGTTTTTGTCTTGATCCACCTACTGCCACCGGGTTGTCTTTTTCTCCTGGAGAGAAATGAAGGGTTCTAAAATCTTTATGATCGGTAGCGGTAGCTCAGTGCATAAACTGATGCCACTGCAGCGCCTCTAACCGGGAGGTCCTAGGTTCGATGCCTGACGGCGGCAGGATTTTCGACACTAGCTTTTCAGCTAGATCGAATTCATCTCCTGTATGAAAGAGAATTTTAGCTCCTCTGATCGGTAGTTTTCCGTGGTTTCTCCGATCAACACCAGGCGAATGCCGGAGCAGTACCGGACCGCGCGCGATCTGTCCTTCCTCTTCCTTGTCCTATCCCCTCCCCTTACACACACACACTTACATTAACATGCACTACACTATCACATATTCCGGGAGACGAGTCGGAGCTTAGAGCTTGTCCTGACCGAGGCGGTGCCTCGCTGGTGGGAGAGTCCTGGTTAGGGGGAAACTCCACTAGCCGACGCGCCGGATCGGTCGCACTGGTCGGCGCCGGATCTCGCCATCCAGCGGGGGAAGATCACAGTCATCTCCCGAGAAAAAACATTCACTGCACTAACGGGACTAATGACCAAAGCAGTTGACGCGCCCGGAAACACGGAAAAACCAAACCAAACTAAAATCTTTATGCGCACGTGGATGCTGGGCGCATTGGGTGGTCGTGGAATCGATTTTTTCCTTCTCAGAGTCGCTGAGCGATGCAACGTGTTCCATTCCGCGTTGCCGCCGCCGCCGCAGCCGCCGCCGCCGGCAGCCTACTTTCTCTCGGCATTGATTGACGACGGGAGTAATGTGCGAGCGGAGTTAACGTAGAAATGTCTTGCACAGAATCCTTACAGACTTCGAGAAGAAAGGCTTTGCAGGTGGATATTGTTGCCGTAACCAAATTTATGAAACAAATACTGTGTCGTATTTATGTGACGGTTGCTTTCTAAAGCGTCTTGACGAAAGTCATTCTTCGAAATGTTGCAATTATAATAGAAAATGGATGTGTGTCTTGAAAGATTAATACAAAAATTATTTAAGTTCTTGTTAAAAAATGTTATGGATATTCCAACTGTTTTTCGAGACAAAAATATTTATTTGAAGGGGATACGCCACTAAATTTTTAATCAGAGGTGCTAATTTAACCACGCTATTCGCTCGGATATCTTCCTGATATGTACTTGAAATGATAAACCTTGCTTCTAATAGATTTATTAATACAATTCAAAGAAATAAGCAGTGTACTTAACTATGAACAAGTGAAAAAGCTCACTCTAAGCACTAATTTTAACAGATTTCAATTACCAATTAACAACATTAAACATTTTTACTAAATGATATATTTTTGAATGATCTAATACCTTTTTGAAATGTGTTACTATAGTTAATAATTAACGATATCTTGATGATAAGTTTGATATAAATATGACTTATTATATTGTGTACACAATATCTTGTTTTTAGATGTTGAAGCAAAAATCTTAAAAATTATCCAATAAATTTAAAGTTGTGTCTTCTTCCAAGTGTTGGATGACCATTGGCTTCTTTATTTATATGGTCACAAATCCCTTGATATGGTCTTCCTTCTTCGCTCTTCATCTGTAGTGGTACTATTAATTTCGACAAACTACGAATTTACTTCATCGCACGCATCAGTGAACATTGTAATTTTTTCGGAAGTTGTTTAATTCTTAACAATATCTTCACAACTTTTCTACAGCATTCATCTTTACGTTTTACACATATGCTATGCTCATCCCTGACCAACTCATCATGCTTAATTAGGTCTGCCCTCTTAAGACATCAGTTTGTCTGTTGATTTCTTCTCAAGTTTTTATTTAACCTCTTGCTATGGTTGCCTCCATCATTTATCAACTTCCGTCGATTGTCAATACTCTACCTGGTCCCTTACACCATGTGTACGACATCGATCTCCTCTAACTTGTTCCGTAATCTCCAACATTATGGATTAGACATTATGTATTGAAATATTTACAAATGGACAATGATACTATTATTAAAAAAACTATTTAAACTAACAGTTTCCTTTTCAGAATTGACAATATTGCGATGTGCACATTTTGTTGGCTTCCTTGGAAAATACTTTGAGTCATTTGTTAACGTTTTGAGAAACTCTAACACTCTTCTAAGGAAAATGATTAGAAATGCACTTAATGTATTTCAAAAATGAAAAAAATACAAACATGACAATAAGTCTAATATTAAAATTCAGAAGAGAAAAATACTCAAAACTTGAAAAGCTTGACTAATTATGGTTCACTTCGAAGCTGAAGGTTTTATTCAATGGTTCATACCATTCTCGTCTTACTTTCTCGACATCGTTTTGTTCTTGTAGGCAATTCTTAGATGCAGAGCATTGGGAACATAGATGTTACTTCAGATTATGGTGAAGCAATTAGAGTAAATTTATGTGTTTTTTGTTTTCGTTTCGTGTACATCATGTCATGTGACATGACATATATGAACTAGAAATTCGTAGCACAATGCATTTTAGATTACAAATGCAAATAATATTTCTCCTAGTAAATCTTTCAGGAATTTTCTAAGAGGTTTGTACTTATTTTTTCGTTTCGTTAACTAAATGTGCTCGTTAATTCCATGAAAAAGTTGATTATCCTATGTAATAGTTAAAACCACCTTCCCCAATCAGAATTCAGAAAAGGAGCGAAATCGTGTAATTAAGAAACTATAACACAGACGTAGCAAAGATATTTGAAGTCGGCCATGAAACATGAACAAAAAAGTACATCACATATTACGTACTACCTACTACAACTACACATAAACAGTGAATGAATAAACTAAATTGGGGAAGTAAGCGTTAAGCTAGCTGAGTTATGGAACAACATAAAATATTTAACGTGAATATATTAAATGTTTTACATGTAAATCATTTGGTTTTATGATTGCGAATGTAAAAAATGTAAACGTCAGTTGTCTTTACCAGTTCTAAAAAGTACTAAACCAAAACTGTGTCAGAAGTGACTAGTTTTTTCCAATATTTATACATGTTGTATTCTCTCTCATACCTGTCTTTAATTTTCGTGGGAAGTAATGTTTTCATGACTTTGTCAGCTTCTAATATTTTATCGGCATATGTTCAGTACCTTTCAGTTGCCAATATTTCGCGGAAACAAAAAGATACCAGGCTCACTAAAATATATCTTTTTCAGAAGCAATACTACGTCATGAAATGCATATCGCGGGAGGAAAATATGTGTTTGAATTTTTTAAAATTCGAGTTGTTCGTAAATGGAAATGAAAAACTATTGAACATAACAAATGTATAAAGGGGTATAATTACTTTCATGGTATATAAAAAACTTGTTCCTATTGTCGCTCGTTTTGTTGAACATACCATTCGTGCAATTATCCCCCTATTTATCCACTCGTTTCGTGAATTACTATTATTTCATCTAATTTGTGACTTTGATACTGAGCGTATAACAAATTGAGTCATAGGTGCTGAAGCGAGCTTTCCCCACGAAGTACATTATAAATGTTTGTGATGCTACGACATCGCACTTTCTCGCAATAATAATAATAATAATAATAATAATAATAATAATAATAATAATCTTGTGCTTCATCAATTAGGTCTTAAGGCTTGTTTCAACATCAAGAGGTTGAGTAATCTTGTTAACAGGCGGCAAACATCTCTTCTTTTTACGATTATACTCGTACATTATTAAGGGGATTCTGTTTGAAGACATGCGTTGAATATGTTCATGCCAGTTGCACCTAAATGATTGAATTCTGTCCATCAGATTGATTCAGTTTGATTCTGATGTCATCATTATATTGTCTATCTTAGATATTGTAACCTGCTACTGAACGTAAGAATCTCATTTCGGCGCTATCTATTTTCCTTCGGTCTGTTCTATTTATTGTCCAGATTTTGCATGCATAAGTTAGCAAGGGCACTGCCATTGCATTGTAGAAATTGAGTTGCGGGGTTTTTAAAGTCTTGTTTTTAATATTCTTCTTATTGTCCAACATATGCTATAAAATCTATTTAATTTACGCCTCATGTCATTTTTCTGGCAGTAAGACACATGGAAGCCAAAATAGGTAAAATTGTTTATCTATTCTATTGGTTCATTGTTAGTCACAATTTTACATCTAATGTGGTTCGTTATTTCAAAGTCCATTGACTTTTTTTCTTGGTGGAGATTTGCATATTATATTTGGTTACCTGTTCGTATAGTTTGTGCAAGTCTGCAGTTTGCTGCAATTTGTAATTCATCTTCTGAGCTACTAAAACTAACTTGGCCGTCTGCAATAAATATGGTATTTAGAGATTTGTCATTTATGTTAAAATGTGTTCTCAATTGCCCTTGCCATTGCCGGACAATATCGTCTATATAAACACTAAATAGTGCTGGCGAAAGTGGGCACCCTTGTTTGACTCCTTAATTTATTTCATAATTTATATAATAATAATAAGTTTATTCTTTAAAACTGCACTTTTGTCGGGCAATAAATTACAACTCCTTATGCAATACTCTCATAATTCATAAAAAAGTTACAGCACAATAAAACATTACAAATACATTGCAAAACAATAAAATTTATATAAATTTTCACAAACGTTTATTAAATGCATTGGAATACCAAGTTGTTTAATTTCATTTATAATGAGAGTTTCTGCAAAACTCTGGCCGCCCTTGACACATACTGATCTATTACTATGTCTCCGGTCTCAAAATATGAAGTTTTAGGGCGCGACATTTTCGAGTTGCGGATGATCTATGTTTTAGGAAACAGACTATTAAGCAGATCATATGTTGTGAATTATATTTGAACCTCACTGATTTAAACCACGTTTTTTGAACTTAGATTTCTTTTATATTTACAAAACTCAAGTGCAATTTGTCACATATTAGTGAACTTTTCTTTCTTGTGACACCACTTTTGTTACGTTTAGTTGTGTGTGTTAGCCATAAGTGAGAAATTTACTAAAAAGTAATATTAACAATTTTATCCCTAAATACTTTTCAATTACTTCAAAAACACTCCCTTACAACAATATTATCATTCAATTACGAATCAAAGAAACCTGTCTGCACTATCCTGAGAGCTTCATTTTAGCACTTGTATTACTTGTAACTCTTTCTTTACAAAGTAATGAGATTGTTTCTCTCATAAAACCTTTAGTAATGCATTTAATAAATAAATGAAATGTAATAAATATTTGTTGTTTCTATTATAAGAAACTACTAATTTCTTACAGTTCAAGTTTACGAATTATCGGTAATTTTCTACGCTTGACGATGCTGAAATGTCAATTTATATATGGGTGGCTTTTAATGTGTACTCGAAAACAGATTTAATATAAAGCAATGTTAGGAAAAATACTAACGTTAAAAAATGTACTACATCACCTGACTAGTTTTAAAATTTTCATACGGGAGAATTGATTCCATTACAAAAAAATTATTGTTTTACTAATGAAGAAATATGTGAAGTAATGGGGCTAATACTCTTTCTTAAAATAATAACAAATTGTTCTATACGAGCAAGAAATTAAAACAAACTGCCACGGATGTTAAAAGAATGTCCTATGAATTTTATATGAAGCACTTCAAAAACATAGTGATCCGCTTCAAATTCAAAGGAAAAATGAGGGGATGAAAGAAAGGAAAGGGATGTGGAAATATATTTATAACAAGGCAAAACATTTTAGCTCTTCGATTAATCAATCAAAATTATTTGATTATTTTTAATAATGTAAATAATATTAATTATAAACTGAAGTTTTCTATCGAAATGTGGCAAAACGTCAAAGACATGTAGGTTTCGATATACAATGATTGTATAAATATTGATTGTATTACAATCACGTTCTATCCAAAGTTAGATGTAGATACAGCGCGCCAGGGAAGTCTCTCTACAGTGAGCCGAGTCATCGCCTCCTATTAAAAATTGCTTTTATGTTGGTAGCAACCCGTGCACCCGGTGCTAGTGAAGGATCAACTTGCTGTAGTAATGGTGTGATCAGCGTATTTCCTTAATGTCTTGTGGTAGCTGTATCCATGCTTTTAGACACAATACAGAGAGTTTTGGTGGAACATGTTTTTTGAGAAATTAACAAATGTACGGAAAACATAAAATTACCATTTCGTGCGCGTTTACCTAATTTCAAATGTCCACATCGCGATTTTGTTCGGGATTTCATACATACCTTTCGTGCGACTGGTTCACTTGACGATGCACTGAGAAAGGGCAGACCTGCAACTTTAACGGACCCCCCCCCAAAAAAAAACCTCAAATATAACGTTGCGTAATCCTAGGAAAGCAATCCCAAAATTAGCACAAGAAACCTGAGTCTCCAAATGGCCAGCACATAAATCTTTAAAAAAGAACTTCATTAGGATCCATATTGGAACACAACTGATTACGAGAAGAGGTTGCTATTGTCAATGGTTCCAGAGATTCATAAATAGTCAGGAACTTGAAATTTTAAATACAATTTTCTTTACGTATGAGGCATGGATTCGATTATCTGGTTATATCAACTCTCAAAATTCAAGGATTTGGTCTTTAAACAATCCTAATACAATAAGAGAAACACTATTGCATTCGCGGAAAATAGGCGTATGGATTGGCATTTCATGAGAGTGAATAATACGGCCTACGTTTTTCGACAATACAATGAATTTGGATGTCTGCTGTTACGAGATAATTTTCAAATTTATTACTGAGCTGAAAGCAGACGAAATTGAATCTTATTTCTCTCAGCAAGACAACAGCGCATACATCGCGTATACAGCGCGCATTCAGGGCGTACCACAGCACATAAATCCAATAAATCACTTGCGCGTTTAAATGCGTTTTTTGGGAAGAGAATAATAATTATAGGACTCTCGATATTACGGCCCCCTCATTTAACTCCACCGGACTATTTATGTTGCGGTGCGGCAGAATCTACAGTATACAAAGTAATCCAAAAACAATTGATGAGCTTAAAACAAATGTGATAAATTATGTGCAGTCGATAACACAAATAACTTTAATACAAGTTTTCGAAAACATATGTACTACATAGGTTGAAGTTTGCCATCAATAACGGGGACAATATATTCAGGATCTGTTGTGGTTGGTTGCTTGGTTTTTTCGTGTTTCCGGGCGCGTCAACTGCTTCGGTCATCAGTCCCGTTAATGCAGTGCATGTTTGTTCTCGGGAGATGGCGGTGATTTTCCCCGCTGGATGGCGAGATCTGGCGCCGACCTACCGTGGGCTAGTGGGGTTTCCCTAACCAGGACTCTCCACCAGCGGGCACCGCCCCAGCCGGGAGAAGCTCTAAGCTCTTCCGACCGGTCTCCCGGAATTTGTGGTAGTGTAGTGCATGTTAGTGTAAGTGTGTGTGTAAGGGGAGGAGAGGACAGGAAGAGGAAGAAAGATCGCGTGGGTCCGTTTGTTAGGGTACTGCTCCGGCATTCGCCTGGTGTTGATTGGAGAAACCACGGAAAACTACCGATCAGAGCAACCGGTCGCTAGAATTCTCCCCAGACAGCGACTGAATTCCACCTAGCTGAAAAGCTAGTGTCGAAAATCCTGCCACCGTCAGGACTCGAACCTAGGACCTCCCGGTCAGAGGCGCTGCAGTGACATCAGTTGATGCACTAAGATACCGCTCCCGGTGGGATCTGTTGTGATTGTGGTGGGAACGCGATTATCATTTTCCTTTGTTACACGCTGCAGCTCGTGTTACCAACATAATTTGTTGCTAGCACTCTCAACCAGCGTGATGTCACTGCAGAGAGACATACCTGGAGCATGTATCGTATAATGGCAAAAGATATAATCAAGTACGACTAAGAACACTGGGTAGGTCATTAGACTAGGTATTAGGAACGGAGTCTAATAAGATTTGGTACATTTTGTATGAACATATTGTAATCAAGTGAGTCTAATATGTCGGTGTCCATTATTTATGCAAATACAAGTTTCAAAAAGAAAAAAGGAGAAAAAAATGAAAATTTTAAAAGGAAATCCATTATGCTAGCAATGACGCCTAGATTACAACCTTTCCATTGTTTCATAATTTCTTACTTACTCTATCCCTAGTTGAACAATAGGTAGTGGTTTGGGTGATTGGTTTGGTGACTGCCACGTAGCCAGATTAGTAGCGATTCCGCAAAAAGGAGATACACGTCTGGTTACTTTATCTATCACTAGTTAGTTGGTTAGGCCACTGGTTACTTTATCTATCACTGTATGGTTCGGTGCATTGTTTGGTGACTGCCAGCGAACCAGGCTACGAGCTATTTCACATTAAGCATGCGAGGCCGGGCACCGCGCGAACAGCAACGACTTGGCGGACGCAGCATCTACCATCAAGACAAGCCGTTTTATATTTATAGCAAGACGAAAAATTATAGCTGTTAGATTCCTGAATCAAAATTATTTGGTTATTTAAATAACTAAATTTATAACTGATTTATAGAAATTATTCTAACGATATGTGGAGAAATGGCAAAAGGCATACAGATTGTCATACACAATCACATACGATATCAAAATTATATAAATATGTGTCAAGTCTATTGACACAATATATAATCAAGTGAGACTAAGAATCCCTGGTATACGGAAGGCCTCTAATAAGATTTGGTCTAGTTTGTGCGTCGATCGTTTCGTAATCTAGGTTCCAATCTTTATGCAAATACGAGTTTAAGGAAGAGAAGAGGAGAAACAAAGACGAAACATGTATAAGGAATTCCATTATGTTAGCAATGTCTCCTACATTACTACAAATTTTCCATTGCTTCATTACTTCTTACTTTCTCTATCCCTCATCGAACAATAGATAATGGTTTGGGTGGTTGGTTTGGTGACAGACGGCAGGCTAACAGCTATTACGCAAAAAAGGATAAATAAAATAAAACATGAATAAGGAATGACATTATGTTAACAATGTCTCATAGATTACAACAACTTTTTCATTGTTTCACCACTTCTTACTTTCTCTATCACTAGTTACTATCTCTGTCACTAGATTGTTTGGGTGTATTGTTTGGTGACTGCCAGCGCACCAGGCTAGTAGCTATTGTGAAAAGGAAAGCAAAGTGAAACATGTAAAAAAGGAATTCCACTATATTAGCAATATTACCTAGATTTTTTTTGTCCCTAGTCGAACGCAATAGATAATGGTTTGAATGGTTGGTTTGGTGACAGCTATCAAATCAGGCTAGCCGCTATATCGCAAACAGGAGAAACAAACTGAAACATGTATATGAAATTCCATTACCTTAGTAATGCCTTCTAGATTACAACTTTTTTATTGTTTCACGATTTCTTACTTTCTCTATCACCAGTTAGTATCTCTATCACTAGATGGTTTGTGTTTGGTTACTACCAGAGAACCAGGCTAGCAGCTATTACGAAAAAAGGAGAACCAAAGTGAAACATGTAAAAGGAATTCCACTATATTACAATATTACTAGATTACAACAAGTTTTCCTGTTTCATCACTTCTTCCTTTCTTGTCCCTTGTCGAACACAATAGATAATGATTTGTCTGGTTGGTTTGGTACGGCCAAGCAGGCTGGCAGCTATTCCGCAAGGAGCGTGCGAGGCCGGGCGCCGCACGGGCAGCAAAGACTTGGGTGACATAGCATCCACCGTCAAGAGAAGCCGTTTTATGTTTATAACAAGGAGAAACATTTTAGCTATTGGATTCCGGAATCAAAATTATTTGATTATTTAAAAAAATAAATTAATAACTGATTTACAGAAATTTGCTAACGATATGTGGAAAATGGTAAAGGCATACAGATTGCCATACACAATCACAAACGATTCAGAATTATATAAAAATGTGTCAAGTCTATTGATACAATATATATATATATATATATATATATATATATATATAATGAAGTAAGACTAAGAACCCCAGGTATAAGGACGGCCTTTAATAAGCTTTGGTCTAATTTGTGCGTCGCGCCGATTTAATCGTAATCTAGGGTCCAATATTTATCCAAATCCAAGTTTAAGTTAGAAAAAAGGAAAAAACAAAGATGAAACATGTATAAGGAATTCCATTAAATTAGCAATATTGCCTAAGTTACAACAAGTTTTCCCTTGTTTCATCACTTGTTACTTTCTCTGTCCCTAGTCGAACACAATAGATAATGATTTGTGTGGTTGGTATGGTGACGGGCAAGCGGGCAGGCAGGCAGCTATTCCGCAAGAAGCGTGCGAGGCCAGGCGCCGCGCGGCCGGCAAAGACTCGGGCGGACGCAGCCTCCACCTGATCGGCTCCTCTTGGGGCGGCGGTGGCGGCGGGGCGGCGGTGCGGGCCGCTCCCGGCCTCAAGCATGTGAAGGCCACCCGGCGCTGGAATCCCGCTGCCGCCGCCGCCGCCGCCGCCGCCCGCGGCGCCGCCCGACCGCTCACCTGCGCCACCGCCGCCACCGCCGCCATCGTGAACTCGCGACCGCGCTCGCACACAACAACACAGTCGACAACAACTGCGTAGCTGCGACCGGGCCCGCCTGCCAGAAGGCTCTGTTTTGATACTATCTGCTATGCAAGGTTCAGCGTTTTCCATGTTTGTTTTCAAACAAAGATTTGCTTACCGTATAATCGGAGATTAACATAGTGTATGGGTGCGTGAGATTTCGATGTTGATAAGTTGGGATGTTTTATGAACAAATAGGCGTGGCGTACCCGGTGGGTTTGATCTCGTGTCCTTGGCAGGTGTTTGTAGAATACGGGAAAATTCATTCGAAATGCGTTTACACAACAAAGTGATTTTTCTTCCATGAAGAAAAGAAAGCAAATTTTCGAACTCGAAGTTTACGCACAGGGGTATTGAATTTAAGAACTAACGGCTTGAAACATTACTTCCATACTCATTAGGATACAAGATTCTTATAATTTTTATGATATCAAAGGTCAGGGTATACTGTAGTTTCTAACAAGAACATTGATAGATGTGTACTCTTAGTTTTGACGATCTTCTCCCTGTTAAGACTGAAAAACTCAGAAACAATTATGTAATGAAGCGGATTATTTTCTTCTCTCTTTGATATTACTATACTCTCACTTCATCTAGTTTTTTCATTTTAAATCAATTATTTTTTGTCTTCTTATTAGTGCAAAATCTGTGGGATTAAAATGGCAATTGAACTAATTAGTGTGTAGTTAGACCGCCACATAACAAAGTTTCTTTGCAAATGCCATGTCAGTTTTGTGTGTTGTAATAGCAAAAATAGTCATTTATTGATTTAATATGGATATCAGAGTTCACAGCTTCAGGTATCAGAGCAATAAAGAATCAGTTTGTCTACCCGAGACTTTTTATTTATAACTCGTATTTGTAAGGATTGTTAGGAAATTACTCTTTAGAATCATTCATGATGGTAAGGTGATGGCACAATTATACGGTTGTCAAACAACTCCAAGTAGTGTAGACGTTCAAAAGAAACTGTTGCGCCATGTAAATAACTTTGACATGAGTAATGGATAATCATACAATTATGATAAACACATCAATAAAATTGTCGTTGAGAAGTTGTATATCTTTTTTTTATGAAACCAAATTAAATAAATTTGGAGGTGGAAATGGTTTGCGACTGTTCCAATTTCCTTTGAAGCAATTTTACATACTTGATTGATTTAATAATAACCACAAATGAAATAATGATAAAATTCTTTATAAAACGTTTATTTTTATAGTAAGAACGTTTATTTATTTAATCGTGAACTATTAATTATTTAATGAATTTAATTTACTCGAAAAAATCTGCAGTCTCTTCGGCGCCCATCTTTAAATTTAGTAGTATTGAGTAGTATATTTGGAGTTGAAGTGATAATGCGAATAGGTAACGTAAGAAGGTCTTTTTAACTTCCAAAATTTTGTTGCTAATATTTTTATCCGTAATTAAATGCCACTGAATTTAACATTAAAAATAAATTTGTCGCAACGCCATAAGATTTCAGAAATAATGCATTACAACCTCTCTCTTTCGCTCTTTTATATTTGAAAAAATCACGAAGATCATTAATGAAGGTAATTAAAGATCAAACAAAAAGAATTTTCTTTAGATTTTTTATAGTCAGAAGAATTTTTTTTTAAATTTAAAATCTTTAAGAAATAGAACCACTTTAAGTTTAGGTGATTTTTGACTGCGAGAACAAAAGTTTTCCAGGTTAAAAATGCGGTTAAGAAATTATATCTACTGAAATTTAATAAATAAATAACTATATTGTAATCTCAGATGATTTTCGAGAGAACGAGAGCAAAATTATCTACATAATTAATAAAATAAAATATAAAGAGACGAAGCAAGTAAAACAATATTCTAGGAGGAAACTAATCATTATAAAGTGGTGATTTTAATGCGATCTTGAATTACTGTTTTAAATTACACATGGTAGGAAATTGCTATTTCATAAGCTCGAGCAATCTTTAGATTAATAATTTACTACCTGAAAGATCTCTGTGGACCCTATAATTTGTAACCTTTGAAGAAGGTACAGCACATCAGAAAGCAGTTTTTAGGATCATTATGAAGATACAAACTTAACTATTAATTATAGGAGAAATTCAGGAGAGTGAGGAAATTACACATAAACATTCCAAACTATGTGACAAATGGTTTGTTTATTTGATATTATGTACAGTTATATGTTTTAATAATTTCACTAAAACAAAGAAACAAAACATACAAAATAACAAGTCATAATCATAATATACAACATTACAAAACGTTCCCAAGAGGAGTACATGTAATACATAGAATGCGCTTGTGTTAATGATGTGGATAGCAGCTTGGTTCGGAGTCTCCTATATACAATTCACCACGCCCCCTCGCGCGCTGCGGGGGTAGCGTGGCGGGCGGGCGGGCGGGGCGGGGGCGGGGAGGGGCGGGGGCGGGCGGAGGCGGACGGGGGCGGCGCTTCAAGGGCGGCGCGCGCCGTTCTAGCTACGATTGACTGAGGGCGCGCCCGCCTTCACGACCGCCCCCGCGCGCGCGCCGGGCGTCGAACGCGGCCCCGCCCCGCGGGAAGAACGCGGTGCGAGCGGGCTCCCGAGGCGTAGGGACGGCGCCTCGGAGCCCCCGGACGCGTCACGTGACATGGCGCGTCACGTGATACGGCGCGCTGGCCATCTATTAAAGCTATGGACTGGGGGCGATGCGTTTTACTGGAGAGGTCTGTGGGAGGTATGACGAGTTACTTAAACGGATGAGGCATGACATTGTCTGTGGTAAATCTACATGTACACGTTCATGCTTTTTATATACACTATAATTATTTCTATAATGTTTTACAGCTCGTATATATATGCAGTATGTGGATATTCGATGCATCTGTCTGATGCCATCAAAATATTATCTTCATCATATATCATTCACACCTTCTTGATAAATGTCCGGTCAAGAAAACAAAGACGGAAATGAATATATTTTAAAAAAAATTTAAATTATTTTAATATAGTAACTGCGGCTTATCGCGAATGAAATAGTTAAAAGGAACGATATAAGAATAGCAAGAATTTACAGAAAGATTGTCAGCTGCCGCTAACATACACCACGTCCGTAAGTTTACGATATCGACCGCCTTTATTAAAAAGGTGTGAAGGCACCTAATGGATACAACAGTACATGTGTTAATTGTGAGTTTCTTCACTTGGTCGGAGCCAGGTGCGGAAGAAGAAAAAAAGAAGAAAAAAGGGGAAAAAGGAAAACTAAAAAGGGAAAAAGAAAAAAGGAAACAGGAAAAAGAAAAAGGAAAAGAAAAATAAAAAAGGAAAAAGAAGAAAGAAAAATGAAAAACATGAAAGGAAAAAAAAAAAAAAAAAAAAGGGAAAGAGTCGCGCGGGGCGAAGCGGGCGTATGTACACGCGTCCGCGCGTGGCCCGCCCATGGCCCGCCCGTGGCCCGGGGGCGCCGGGCGGCCGCGTCCAAGGTTCAGCCAGGCTCCTTCGACAGGTATATGGAGCAGGGTCGGCCAATGCGGCGGTGTTGGCGGGCCGCGGGCCGAGCGGAGGCGCGGGACCCGTTAGTTGGCCGTGTTGGCGCGGGGCGCCGCCGTCGCCGCGACGCCTGTTGGCTCGCGGTTGCCATCACGCCGCCGCCGACGACGACGCCGACGACGACGCCGACGACGCCGACGACGCCGACGACGGGACGCCTCGCCTACGCCACCGAGGCGTCCCGACGCCTTTGCTACGAAGGCGGCGTCGGCTTAATTCGTAGTTTAATTAAATCTATAATGTATTGCAGAGTACGGGAAATGGTAAAGAGGCAAGTTTCTACAGTACCTCAGTCAAGTGGAAAAGTAAAAAGAGCAAATCTTTAGTTAAGTAACAGTAAGACAATTTTGTAATAGATGTCTTAACTGTAGTCTGTTTCGATAATTTGCGTTCCAATGCAAATAGTCATTGATGTAGGTAATATATATTATTTTATAATAATTTAAAATACATTTAGTTTCTCCGAGTATTACTACTTTATGATAAGATAAATTAGACTCATATCGGTCCTATTAGTTAAAAAGTGAATAGGTATGAGAAAAACAAATAAATTGATAATTTATTTCAAAATGGACTTAAAGTTTTAACTACCGTTTGATATAATTTATGTATACAAAATTACAGTAATTGCAATACATACACTGACGATGGAGCTGGCAAAATCTCAGACACGTTCTTTTACTATCTCTCACTTCAAAAGAATGGCACTTAAGTTAATTCGACTTGATTCTTACTAATAAAATGCAAATAACCATTTTGTTACACAATCATACATGTAAATAATTGTTTTGTTACACATCTTTATGTAATAGTAAGAATATAATAAAATGTTACTTTGCAGCATTGTAATCTTTACTAAGGAAAACTCTTAAAAAGTTTCATGACGAGTATATTAATCTTAGCGATTACAATACACACAATTACTTATTATTCGGACACCTGAGCATTACATTACATTTTATTTGCTTATCTTGACAGCCGACACGAAAAAGCTTTTAAAAATATCTCTCTGGAACTTCAGTTTTCGTGTCTTCGATTACAACATTCATTTAATATTTCAACATTCACCAAACATTTCGCATACATTTACATCTAAAACGTTTGAAAATATACTGGATGAATGTTTTTACGATCTCCACCAAGTCCACTGATCATCGATGACAGACGGCACTTTGCTGCCGACAAAGGATTACGTCTTCACTTCGATGCACTGACGCAACGCAAAGACCTTCATGACGTCCTCGTTGACTTCTTAAAGTATTTATCTACCATCTAGTGGTTGTTTCGCCGTACAACGAGTTGGGAGAATTCGGAGAACAGCGTTCTACCATATTTGACCAGTTTCCGCTCGTTTGTTGGAAAGCAGAAACCGCACTCTTTGGCAGTGACTGGGGACTTTCTTTTCTAATTATACTTCCTTGTGGCCTTAGAGGAGCATCGAATTCCTTATAGCCGTCATTCCACGACTCAGTGGTTCCTGTCCTGAAATAGTTTGTTTACAGTAATGATTCCTAAGTGGCTTAGCGGTGCATATCGGAGGAGAACGCTGAAGAAGTTACTGATGTGGATATATAAGCTCTGCTGTAACGGAAGTAACGTTCGTGTTAGAATATTTTCAGAAATAAATTTTGCTGCTGGTGACAGATTTTTCTGAGTAAATTATAAATTTATAGAATATACATTTATTTTATTGTTTTATAAGTTAATATATTTAGTGAAAGAAATGTATTTAGTTAGTACCTACGGTTCCGAATATTGTATAAAGACGAGCATGCATCAAATTTTAATCATGGGTTCCATAAAAATAATGTTAAATGTCAACTTAGCCTAAAGTATTGACTAGTTAGTATCATATTTCTACACATCAAAATATAAGATTTAAGTTTTCATTGTTTTGTCCCCATTTCTTCGACAATTTTATGACGTTGCAAGAGTAACATTTTCTCAAACTTTACTTGAACGTTTCTAGAAACACGAAATACATAAGATATTCTTTGTTATATCTCAACAAAATATCTTTAACTCGCAACATCACTTCAAAGAGAATATAAAGGTATAACGAAAAATATTATTTCGAAATAAAAATCGTTGCTTATCAAACTTGAAAGGATCTCTAGTGTTCTCTAACTTTAAGAGCTACAGCTTCAAATCCAAGGTCATGGCCCTTTGCGAAACTTCAAAGTACTTAAAAGTGCAACGTCATAAATTAAAAGTGACAAAAGCTATTTTAAGCACAAACCACTTAGGACTTTCGAATCTGGAGAGAAACTACGAGAGTCATGGTTATGTTAAGCCAAAGCACCCAAATGAATGAAGCGAACACAATGTGCTACTGCGATCTGCATTTTTATCTGGACGTTTTAACGAGTCGCAATTCAATGAAAGGATAATACATTCTGAAAATGAAAATGTAATAATAAGCTGACGCAAAAGTAATAGTAAAAGTAACAGTAAAGACTAAACCAAAAGCATTGCTGGTACATATGCCAACGGAATGTAAGGAATTTATTTTACAAAATGTGGAACAATCAGAAATTAACTGCGAAATGTACTTGTATGTTCCTGCAAAACATCTACTAAATTTGAGTAATCTAAAATATAGCAAAAGGAACAAAAATGTATGTAATGAATATTTTCAAAGCAATTCTATTAAATTAATAGTTTTTATTTCATCTGAAAATGTAATAAATGCATGTGAATATTTGTAGAAGGATGTAGGAAATGTCAACGCACAATTAATTAGTACGAGAGACGTGATACGTCCGCGAGGTTCCTGAGCAAGACGACCACGTGCGCAGCGCCAGCCGCGCCTGCGCACACGGTTCAGCTCCTCGGCTGACTCAGTGTGACGTCACGCGCGCGTCCTTCGCGTCGCTGACAGGCGGAACCGGCGTCCTCGCCGCCACCCGCGCTCAAACCCGCGACCTCTTGAGCAAGCAATCGATTCCTCGCAGCGCACGGAGGAAGGTCTCGGAGCAGCGCGGCGGAACGACTCCTCCGGCCCGGAACGACTCCTTGCGTGATTCGCTCATTCACTGCTTCTTTCAGTTCCTGTTTGAATGTTATAAGGTGTGCGGGTATGAAGGGTAAGCGAGGGCCTTCAAACGTTTCCAAATTGCTTCCGTTTGTAGGCCTTCATTTGTTTCAAACGTTTTAAAATTGCTTTAGTTTTAAATTTTAGGCCTTCATTTTATGCACCACTGTTTAGTATTTACTGAAGAAGGTCAATGATAAACTTTCCTTATCAGATCCTATAGGGTGCGAAGAAATTTCGTTGAAGTAAGTCTGTAGGTAGTTATCGGTCCTAAAAAAATTGGTCATTTTACAACGTTTGAAAGTAAAGAAATTATGTCATTTGGCATTCTTCAAATCAGAAAATTCCACAAAATAGAAGCAATGCTTTGAATACAACTCAGAATGATACAAACGACGTCCCAGATATTTCTGATACGACTTGTTTTTGATTTGCACGATTCTATTCTTTCAAACTTCGTAGTTATTCAACGGTAAATTCTCACAAAATTTCATTGAAATACCAGCCCATTGTGCTCGCTTCACAGAATTCCCAGAGTCCGACAACTCACAAACCCCATTGAGCATCGCATTCCGATAAAGGTCAGCCAGCTGTTCCTGGTCATTCATTGGGTCACTGCCAAAGAGACGGCATGTCTCACGGAGAGTCCCACGGCCTCTTCTGCATCGTTGTCGCTCGTAGCCGCCGGCGCCATCGGCGGTGGCCGGCGGCGATGACGTCGGCAGTCGCTTCACCCACTTTACTCGGGTGCACGCTTTTTACCGCAGAACCGGGTTTTACGGCGTTGTAGGTGTTGTACAGTGTTGTACGGCGTTGTACGGATTTCTAAGGTGTTGTATGGCGTTGTACGGCAATGTACGGCGTTGTAGACATTATAGGCGATGTAGGAGTTGTAGGCGTTGTAGGCGTTGTACGGCGTTGTAGACATTATACGCGATGTGGGCATTGTAGGCGTTGTAGGGATTGTATCGCGTTGCACGGCGTTGTAGGCGTTGTACGGCGTTGTACGGCATTGTACGGCGTTGTAGGCATTGAAGGTGATGTAGGCGTTGTAGGCGTTGTACGGAGTTGTACGGCATAGTACGGCGTAGTACGGCGTTGTACGACGTTGTATGGCGTTGCACGGCGTTGTATCGTGCTGCCACGCACCTCGCCGGACAGGATGGACGCACGCGGTGGTGACGCTGGCGGCGGTAACCGCAGTGGTGGTAATGGTGGCAGCAATGGTGGCATCGGCGCACCGTTATGTCGCCGCCCGGACCGGAGCGGCGGCGGCGCCGGCGCAGGGGCCGACCGTTAGGCTCCAAACGCTCCCAGCCAGCCGTGCGCGCCGCGCCGCGCCGCAGCCGCAACCGTCTGCCGCCGCCAGCCAGCGGCGTCGCCAGCGCCGTCTCCGTCGCCGGAGTAGAGGGCGCCGCAGTCACCGACGTCCCCGCGTCGATGACGTGGTCGTCACCGTCGCGGGCGGTAGACACGGGCTTCGTCGCAGCTCGCAGACGTGTCATCTGAAACAGAAGATGTTCATTAGCGGGATGTTCTTTTTAAGTTTGAAACACAATGACAAACTGTGCTTTTTACGAGTCGAACATTTTTTGTTTGAATTTTGAGTAGCTACGTCAGTGAGGGACTTTGAATATAGTTAATTTGCTCCGTTGATAATTTGTCACAAAACTGAAGAGTTAAGTCAGTTATTTGCATATTATCCGCATTGAAAAAATGCAAATATGTGAATTAGTTTATTTTGTCAATCATGCAAAATTTGCACGATTACATGCCAAGCATCTCTTTTTTTTGTCACCTACGTTTCATGAGGAGTGAGGAATGGAATGTGGTTTCTTTAATACTTTCCAAACCCTAAACATTCAGTGAGTCACAAGCTACAATACGGCATTTCATTTAGTAGCACATGGCGAATATGGATGAGGGAATTTTCATAAATAAAATGTCCACAAGAAATATACGACAAACCTCGTTGTTATACACGTTAACGTAAACATGTCCAAATCGATCTTGAATAGATTTTTGGTCTATGCCCTCTCTCTCACTCTCTCTCACACACACACACACACACACATTCTCTTTCTCCTCTCTTTCATTCTCTCTCTCTCTCTCTCTCTCTCTCTCTCTCTCTCTCTCTGAAAATAATTTTTCCCAAACTGTTTCCTGTAGTAAATAAATCTATGCATGATCACTAAATATCAGACTTCCTCTTTAAGATTCCATTGAACATGTTATCTTCTTCAAATGTTTACAAGTCTTAAGTAAGACTTCTTTTAATGAGAAATACACGAGTTAATGTTTTAATATTATATTATAAGTTAAAAATATGCTTAAGGAACTATTGCTTATTGAATCTATTGGAATTACGGTTAAACGGCGCACCCTAAGAGGAGACAAGACGTCAGAGGAACATGAAACCGCGACCATAAAAGACACTGTATGTTTTGGTGACCGTGAGTAGGTACAGAAGCCCTATCTAGAGAGAAGGCGAAAACTCACTCCTGTTGAATGACTTGTTACAATTCCATATGTGCGAATGTAGTGTGCGTGCTACATGCGTGCCCCTTGCTGCTCGCACCGCCTCGCGCCTTAAGCGTGCGGCGGGTAGTATCTCCCCCTGGGTCCGCCCGAGCGAGGTCGCGAATAAGCCTAGGAAGGCTGTGACACCTGCCTGCGAACACAACGTCTCTCCTTCGAGTAGATTTAATTGTTTCCTCTTTGCCGCGAATTAATACGCTGCGAATGACGCGTGCATGTTCTTTGAAGACCGTCTCTCTCCTTCTCTCTTCCCCTTTTCATAACCGGTTTTCATATGAGCTGTCAGCCTCCTTCTGAGCGAATTGCGCGTTTAATTGTTTTCCTTGTGACCGACGCGTGTCTTTAATCTACAAGTTTAATGAAGTACGCAGGAGATACAGATCATGACCTCCGAAATAGTTTTACAACTGAGACGTCTCTTATTTCCTTAATATTCCGACTCTTCATTCATTCGTTATAATTTTCTAAAGGAACTGGTGTAAAGTTGTGCTTATGAAAGGCCCAGTTATCGCAATTGGTTGTAGAGTTCACTTGATAACGGGCAGAATGTTTCATGGCTGAGAGGAAGTGACTTCGCACGCCTGGTTTCATAATAACTGTAAAGCAATATTCATTACAACCAGGGCACGCAATTGAGGGGGAGGGGTACAGAGACCCCGGTGGTGTTTCCGCGTGCAGCCTTTCCCTGCCGGTGGCTCATTAATTATCCCAAGCAGCTCATTCTCATATCACCTTCGCGGTTTTTACGTGACGGTTGCACGCACTCGCCAGCGGCCATTGCTGGGAGTAACTGTTCGGCATGATATTGTACTGCAAGTCTCCTTCCTTGCTGTCATATCTCGTCACGTGAATGGATGAGGAACTAGGGTGATATCCTTGAGAAAAATGCTTTCTGATTATGCAAGAATGTTTTCCGCAAAGAACATAGTACCTGACAAGTGTGGTAATCATTTCATTTCATTGAGACTTTAAAATGAAAATGTTTACGTAAATATGAATAAGGTGACCTCGTATCAATAAGACACATCTTTGTGAAACCTGCATTTATTTTTTAAAGGTTCTTTATACCTAGTATAGGAAATATATCAGTTCATTACCAATATTTTTTGTTCTGGAATTACCCATAAAGTAAAATAATATTAATAACTTTTTATTAGTGGATACCGTTAAACAAAAATATAGACTAATGCATTGGATGAAGTATTTTGTGATTGCTGTAATAAAACCTTCGCATCTTCTGTTCAATCCCTCACAGAAGTTGTCCCTTTTCGGTCATTTGGCGACCCCACTTCGACACCTCATCTCGCCAGCGCGGTGCCCATAGCAACGATAGTTCGTGTTTCCGTTGCTTTCCTGCCATACTCACACGGGCACATACCACCCATTATTTCATTTCTAATTCAAAGTGGGCTAGCAAATGAATGAATTGCCACTTAACTTGAGATTCATTGACATAAAAGAATCTTTCGTCTCACAGTGACAGGTTGAAAACATTTTTCTCCTATGCGGATTTGAACTCACTCGTTCCGTATATCGACCATTACCTCCATCGACTACGCTACCTAGAACGACTATTCTTCCGAACAATCAGGAAACAAGTATGGTTGAAAGTTTTACAGTTCATGTAGGTAAATGGAATTGACAAAACATATCCGAAATTAATACTTAACTGATGTTACTTCACTAGATCTAGGTTTTATTATAGTAATTACTGAAACATTTAGTGCCTTATAAAAGTGTTCATGTCTGCAGTAATTTCATTTAATATTCCGATTCATTAGGAGGTTTATAGACTGTGCTTTACGTTTGGATAATTTCAATACCTTGCAATTTAATGGTTATCTAGGTTAAGATCGTAAATTGCAAATTCAAACGGCAGTGCCTTTATAAATAAAGAAGTTTCTCAAAACATTGAAAGCCTCCTTATTTCTAAACTCCGAGCGCAACATGTTCAATGTCATGAGCCATTACCACCGCGGAGCGTCTGAAAACCATCAGTCTTGGGAAGAGCTCCGGGTTTTCGGCACACGCGCGGACCTTGTCCTTATGGTCAGTGACACTTCGCCCCTGGCGTCATCATTACGAGGAGAGAGCTCGCCTGCAGCGACCTTCCAGGCGAGGCGGCGGCGGCTGCCGCGGCACACGGCGACCGGCCCAGCGGGTCGCCGGTTCGCGAGGACCGCCGGGTCACGTCACCTTGACCTTGACCTTGGACGCGGCTGTGGGTGCGAGCGTCCGAACGCCTGCGTTGGGAAGGTGTACTATGGGGCGGAATGAGGGAAAAAGTGGGCAAAATTACTTTGGTATACCAGCGAAAACCATTATGCCATCAAACCATGATTGGAGATAAATCAAGTTGAAGTGGATTCTGATAAATTTGTTTACTGAATAACTTTTACTAAGCAGTGAAGTCTTCAGAAATATCTGTCCATAAAATACTGTCTGGAAACCTGCTGTTCTCATCTGCATGTCTCTAGTTCCATGATTGTCGAGTTAATACCTTTTGTTTGTAAGCCCACAATATCTTTGGCTAGTTAGGAGATAAATCAGGTTTTATTTTACACACATTTCAATACGTAATATTTCTTGTAATAAACCAAAATAAATCATATCCAAAGATGACTTTTTAATCCCCCATTTTCACTATTCTGCGACCAAATAATAAACTATAATTTAGTACAATAAAACAGGAAATTTAACTATTACCGATATCAGAAGAATATAAAAATATGACTTATGGTGTCATTAACTCAAAAACGTAAAAAATAGGTTAGCGTAATCATGGACATCCATAACATTGGAAGATGTAATAATGAGTGCAAGGGAACTATAAAAACTGTTGCCAACCATGATATAATTCATTGCTATCGAAAGAGTAAAAAACTGTTTTAGGATACTAGATTGATTCAAAAAGGAAAACCCTGCAGACCCTATTGAAATAAGCTCTTGACAAGGAACTATTTTATTTATAGTGCTGATACTGACATCACTAGCCATATTTTTATATTATTCTGATTTTGGTAACCGTTAAAGTTCCTGTAGATAAACTAATACAATATCTATGGTTTATAGTAGTAGAATACGAAATGTTATAATATCAAACAAATCTAGACTCACGACTTTTCCATTCCACAACGAGTAAAATCATCGAGCCAGAAATACAAAGAAAATTCTCATGAGTCACTTCGTCACGCCCGTTTAAGAGTTTGAAGAAGTTTTGTATTCTTACACACGAAGTGCACTGGCATGCATATTTGTACATCTGCAGTTGAAATGATTGAGATAGGAAAATTATAGGTTCGGGTCCCGGTGGTGAAGTATTTGCGACACCAGCTGAAAAGCTTGGTCAAAGCCCACTGATGTCTGATCGGAATTTTGGAGGATTGTTGCGATGATCGAATGTTTCAGAGTTCATTGCGCAGATCTCATGTTCGTTAAAAACTCTGATATTTCGAAAATTGCAGAAGTTGAAACTTTTTTCAGTCTTCCTACAACGAAAATATTAAAGATAGATATTTGTTCGTTAATAAAATCTGTTCTTTAAAGATAGATTTTGAAATAAGGTCAGGTGCAATTTTCCGAAAATTTGAGGCCTCTTCGCGTTATTTTGCGTGTAATACAGACAATTTTTACTTTCTCGTATACATACGTATATAAGGGGTAATATACGTAGCATTGAGAAAGTTTTGTATTGCTGCGCGAAAAAACGGTGGATTTGCAGCAGAAAAAATTCATTGCCGGGCCCTGACAACTATAAAGTGGATAAATCCAATTGCTAAATTAATGAAAAAATTCTCTAACACGTGATGTAGCCAGAATAGACATTTTGTGGGTCCTTGATACCGAAAAATCAATTGATGTCAAAGCGTCCGTTTGTCCGTCCGTCTGGAATACGTGAAGAAACTTTGTGACAACCATGCATAGGATTTATGATGATATAAGATGAATGAATTTATAACTGTTCCGCTTCTTAAAAATTTACTTTTTTGTAGCCCGTTTACACAATTGAGGCCGCAATTATCAAACGATGGCGTACAATTTCAGAAATGAAAATTTTTATTTTGAAATGTACTTAGGTAAGTGACTGAAAAAATATTAATTTAGGATATTACCACTATTGAGGTCATTAGTTCCATACGTGAAGGGCATGGTATATCCTAAGAGAGGAAATGTTTCTTATCTGCTGGAACGTAAAATCCGGAACGCATTAACAGACGCAAACAGGGCAAGCCTACAGCATTTGAGATCTGATTATTGTCTTGTATAGGGTTACGGCATTGTTTAAGGAGAGACTGCTTTTGTTATTTAGTAGTGCTATTAGCTGAATTAATTTAAATTTGACTTGTTGAATTCTCGTTGTATGTGAGATATCCATGTTAATCTTGTATCAATGTTTAGGCCTAAACATTTAACAATTTGGTTGTATAGGATCCAGAGGATTATATTGTTATTAATTTGGAGTAGCGTGTAAGAGTGTGTAGGAAAGGGGTGCTGACAAGACGAAAGAAAGTTCACGCGCTGTTCGTGGCCCATTGCTTATGGTACTTCTCCGGCATTCGCCTGGTGTTGATCTGACAAACCACGGATGGCTACCGATCAAAGCAGCTAGCTACTAGAATTCTCCTCCAGAAAACGGCTGACTTCGATCTACTTACCTACTTCTTAGGCTTGAAAATACGCCTCCGTCGGGAATCGAACTCTAGGACCTTATTGCCATTGAGCTGCCATTGATGATGCTATGAGCGATGTACGATGTACGATGTTGCCATTGAGTGGCCACAGCCCTGCGCTTGATACGTCAAACTGATATCGCTTGATGCAGTGCCGAAAACGTAATTTTTGTCCGCTTTTTGCGTCTTCCCGCCTTTGCGTCTTACCGTGCGGCGAGGGCAATGGCGGCGGCGGTTGCGTCATCGCCGTAATTGCGAGAAGTGACACCGCTCCGCGGGGATGCGCCTGGTTCGTTGCCGAACAAAAGACGCGCGTTTGCGGTCCGTCGCCTCGCTGGAGATGGGCGTGACCTGCTGTCCGAGTTCGAGCGGAAAGAGATCGTTTAGATCGCTCGACATGACGAGGGAACTCGAGCGTATTGTGTGCTCACGACAAATTGCGGCGTGGCGGTGTCTTTCATTACGCTGTCAGGTAATGACCTTCCTGTCTCGAGGAGGAATGCTTCTTAATGATGAGTAATCTCGTTTGATGTAGAAGAATGCTGATGGATTGTCGAGATTAAGTGGAAGGCGTTCATAAGAGGAATGTGTGGTGTTTTTAAGTGCTGTTGGATCGCGAATGTTAAGCTGTAAAATTAAATTGTGAATCATAATGGTAAAATTATTTGTTGAAATTATCAGCATTGTGGATAATTTGTAAATTACCCTAGTTAATTCTTTTATAAAATGTTTTTGCTTGTATTTATCCAGGAAACATCGAACAGTTAGATCTTACCATTCCAATGTAAAAACATATGTTAAGAAGTCGCTGTAAAGAATCACATGCCCGTATTTGTGTAAGATGCACGATTAGAGATAATTTTTGATGTTGTCACGTACTTTGAGCGTTCAATAATTTGTCTACGAACGTTTTTGCAGAAGACATTTTGCAAACTTCTTATTAAATGCATATCACCCTATTCATCCTTCATCGAAAAAGAAATATTGTCCTACCAACAACCACTTCACACAAACAATTTTTTCGAACATTACAAGACAAATACAGAGCCAGAGAGACATTCATGCAGGCGAGAGGCACGCAACAGGTTCTATTCACTTGACTATGCTGTTGCGCAGTCGGCGAATCGAAAGAGTCGCGTAAATATACGCCGAGGCGCAGGGTAATAGCCGGGAGACAGCGCAGCGGCGCGGGGCGATTCCGCAACGCAGCGCCGAGTACGCGCGGCGCGTCGCAACGCGCGCCTGGCATCCCGGGTCAGCGGTTCGACTCTCGGGCGAGGCGAGGCGCCGCGCCGCGCCGCACAATGGGCTAGGAATGCGACATCGACGAAAAAACATCGATGTTTCGAAATATTGAGATTTCCAGGTTAATCTTGGGTCAAAGTTTAGTCCTAAATATTTAACAGTTTGGTTGTATTGGATCCAGGGATTATGTTGTTATTAATTTGGAGTGGCGTGTGAGATCCCAACTGGCATCCCGGGTCAGCGGTTCGACTTCGGCGAGGCGCCGCGTCGCCGCGCCGCACAATGGGCTAGGAATGCGATATCGACGAAAAACATCCATGTTTCGAAATATTGAGATTTCCAGGTTAATCTTGTGTCAAAGTTTAGTCCTAAATATTTAACAGTTTGGTTGTATTGGGTCCAGGGGATTATGTTGTTATTAATTTGGAGTGGCGTGTGAGATCCCACCTGGCATCCCGGGTCAGCGGTTCGACTCTCGGGCGAGGCGAGGCGCCGCGCCGCGCCGCACAATGGGCTAGGAATGCGACATCGACGAAAAAACATCGATGTTTCGAAACATTGAGATTTCCAGGTTAATCTTGTGTCAAAGTTTAGTCCTAAATATTTAACAGTTTGGTTGTATTGGGTCCAGGGGTTTATGTTGTTATTGATTTGGAGTGTCGTGTGAGAGTGTGGAGGAAAGGAGTGCTGACAAGACAAAATAAAATTCTCGCGCTGACCATGCGCATCGATGATAATAAACTATCAATCCAAAACCATCGATGTTTTTAAATGTCGAGGTTTTCAAACTGGATTTGTAATCATTGATGTTTTACGTGGGGAGATTTAATTTGAAAGTGCTGTAGTTAATTAATTTGTAATTGGTATTTAACGGGTAAAGCAAAGTACTTCTCCGGATTCGCCTGGTGTTGATCGGAGAAATCACGGAAAACTACCGATCAGAGCAGCCGGCCGCTAGAATTCTCCTCCAGACAGCGACTGAATTCGACCTAGCTGAAAAGCTAGTGTCGAAAATCCTGCCGCTGTGGGGAGTGGGAACCTAGGACCTCCCGGTCAGAGGCGCTGCAGTGACATCAGTTGATGCACTGAGCTACCGCTCCCGGTCCGGCATTCGCGATGGAAGGAGCCGGCAGATCAGAGCAGCCGGCCACTAGAATTCTTTTTTCGACAGGAGAGGTCTCTTGAAACTACTGATGCAGGTCGTTGATATTTATTTGAAAATCTGAAGTAACTGTTTGAAAAATAATGCAACATACTGTTGCCACCATCCCCAGAGGTAGTCACTTCCAATATTCCAGGAAATTTTTGGCGTTGTGATGTGCGGCTAGGAATTTCTAATTAATGAGTAATATCTATTTTTTTCTATATATTGCATAACTTGTGTACATGGACATGGGAAACTATGAATTTGTTAATTTGTAGGACAGAATCTCTAGCAATTGTAACATTTAACTTATTTTGAGAATTAATTGAAATCCGGTAAGCTTTATTGAATTTCAGTTTAGTGAAAACTGGACTTACTGACATTTTAAACACTTTTCAAAATATGATTCAGCAACGCAGCGGCGTGTCGCAAATGCGCCAGATATCCTGGGTGAGCGGGGTTCGACTCTCTGGCGGGCGGGCGCGGCGCTGCGTCGCACAGGGAGTTTGAGTATAATGAAAAGCCCGGTAGGGTTTGAACGTAATTCTGTTTAAATAATATGAACAAAGTACCTATTAGAGAAATAGACATTTAATCTATATACAGCAACGATTAAAAGAGACTGAAAATTGCAGTTGACTTCACCCCATATTTAATTTCTTTCATTATAATAATCCAGTGCTGTTTGACAGCCGGTTAGGAATTTGTAATTAATAAATGTTATATATTGTCTTTATTTTTTACATGTCTTGTACGTTTCACCTTTACTTACTAAATATATTTGCAAATCTCTTTCCGAAAATCTATTGAATGAATTAATATTAAAATTCGGTAACATTTAGAGTTTTTGAGAATTAGTTTATATACGGCTATTATTGAACTACAGTTGCGTTAAAACTAGATTTTCTGACTTTTAAACATTTTTAATAATATTTATGTAATTTTCACTGTTACAAATGTTGCAGTTCACTCGGTTGCATTTAAAATCAAAATGTATATCTTTAAATAGACAATTTTTCGTAAAAAGCAGCTTATAACTCCGAGGTACAACAAAGATTCAGTAGTTTCAAGTACGTTCTAAAATCAATTGAGTACTATATGAGTATATTTTTTTTTGTTTGGCGTACGTTTGCTCTACAAAATGGCACTTAAAATATTGCGTAAAACGTGAAATTGGATTAAAAATCTTGTAAAAAGCATCAAGGTTTCGTCGTTTCATGGATATCGTTTTTCCTCCAGTGAGCGCTTTTCAGCTCATTTCGGCCCACTGTGCGGCGTGCCGAGCCGGCGGTCACTTGCGCAACTCGCCCACCGCCATCCCTCCCTCCGTCGCCGCTGCTTCCAACAAGACACGATTGGATAGAATTTCAATAGGGGGTCAAAATACGATTGTGTTTTTTCACTTCGTGGGAAACTAAGCGTTTGGGAGTTTTTAGAGGTCCATGATATTGAAAGTTGCAAAAATAAGATAGTCGTTTTAACACGGCGTGCCGAAATCTTAATCAAGAACTTTTGGAAAACATAAGATTACTTATAGATATTTTTTGGAACTTGATTTGTAATTCTGAGAACCGATTCCAAGAAGCGCAGTAAAGGGTTCAATATGGCAGTTTTGAATTTGAAATCTGTGCTCAATTCAAATAAAAAAAATCGTTTTATTGTAATAGTTTCCTGGATTGCTGAGTACAATTTTCGTGTTTAATTTTTGTAACTAATATATTTTAATGTGTTTGTGTTTATTTTACTATGTAAAAGAATTATATTAATACTAGACTTTATTTCACGATTTTCAGAAAAAAAATATTATAAGAAGTATTTATAAATTAACTTCCAAAAAAACATTTGAATGTAGTTTGCCCTAATGTATGTCAGTATTCTGCTAATATTTTTCGACATCGTTGGCTCTGCTCTTTTGTTGATCACCCGATGCTACACACAAAGACAACTCATGATATGAAGTGTGTATGTGTGTGTAACTACAAAGCGTTCAACTTTCCAACATTTGCAGTTTGACGTTTTGTATTTTAATCTGGACAAAAACTAAAATCAGCGAAATCCCAGAACGGAAAATGCATTTTGTCCAACTTCTGGAGTTGCGTGCCACAGTGCTCCGGAGCGCCGCATCGGGGCTGCCGGGCGCAGCTCTTTCCTTATACAACAGCAGCCTCCGCCGCCTGCTCACCTACAAACCGCCACTGGCCGCGCCGAGGCCAGCTGAGCACCAACGGCTCCTGAATAGTGGCCACGCCCCCAATCCGACACTTCTCCGCTCTGAGGATCTTTGTTGAGCAAAACGAACTAAGGGGGTGGTGTATTTATTATAATAAACTTGTAATTTAAAGAGAATGTATATGATGAAACATTCCTACAAATTATTTAAAATTTCCTGATAAAGGTGCGTTTACCAATGATTTCGACTGTTTTCATTTTGTGCGTCATTGTGCGTAAGTGCATTCGTTTCACTTCTTTTTATTATGGGGTTCTTAGTGTGGGTTTATGTAGATAATTTTTATTGCCATATTTCAAGACACAGTTTGGATTAAATGATTAATGAAACTCTTGAATGGCATTGGAATACCAAAACCCTTTGCGTCTGTCTGCTCGGAAAGATGCAGTAGGTACTACTAGAGTCACTCAAAAATATACGAGGTTTTGGGTGGTAGAACTACGAGCGACACTTATTTCAAACAAAAGATCTGCCTTTATTCAAAAAGAAATTTCATTTTTCATTCTACAGAAATAACTTGCAATGGTTAATTTGAGCCCGAAATGTATACTTTTTATTTATTTTACATAAAAAAATTCGGAGCCCCAATTTAGATTGTGCCTGGAACAAGCTGCCTAAGTCCAGCCCCCACCCATTCTCTGTGCCCAGTCATTCAGATTCAGTTATGAGTGTTGTTTTCTTCAATTTTATATTAAATATTAAGAGAACATGCAAGAAGACTTCTTTCATTATTTTCATATTAAGCGTGTGATTTTCGCACTTCATTACTAGAAAACGCTTTAAAGAATTTTATCTCAAAACTTATCTATAGTGTCAAAGCAACAGCCCAGTAACAATAGAATTAAATATGCTTAATTTTTGTGCAAATGCAAAGTAGTTCATCACTTCCGAATGGTTAGTTCATTCTAATAAATCAATTTCAATTCTGCGTATTCTTTTCAACTGATTATCATTCCGTTGTTTTTCTTGTTAGCTAATTTTATGGTAATATTGTATCCACAAATTATCATTAGTTTCCTGGGGAATACCCACCCAAACCGGGAGCGGTAGCTCAGTGCATCAACTGATGCCACTGCAGCGCCTCTGACCGGGAGGTCCTAGGTCGAATCCTGACGGCGGCAGTATTTTCGACACTAGCTTTTCAGCTAGGTCGAATTCAGTTGCTGTCTAGAGGAGAAGGCTAGCGGTCGGCTGCGCTGGTCGGTAGTTTTCCGTGGTTTCATGGGCGAATACCAGAGCAGTACCCTACCAAACGGGCCAGGCATCGCGCGCTATCTTCCTTCCTCTTCCTTGTCCTATCCCCTTACACACACACTAACATGCACTACACTACCACGTATTCCGGGAAACCAGTCGGGAGATTAGAGTTTGTCCCTGCTGGGCGGTGCCCCGCTGGTGGGAGAGTCCTGGTTAGGGAAACCCCACAGCCGACGGTAGGTCGTTGCCAGATCTCGCCATCCAGCGAGGGGAAAATCACCGCCATCTCCCGAGAAAAAACATGCACTGCACTAACGGGACTAATGACCAAAGCAATTGACGCTCCAGGAAACACGAAAAAATCAATCAATATACACCCAAACGTGTTCCACCCAAAGTTCTGAAAATCGAGACAACCACAAATTTCCTCCGAAACGCAGTTGGGTGTCTCCGAGTGGTGAGAGCGCCTTGTGCAAATGGGAGTGGCCGTCGAGGCAGCGCGGTTGCAGCATGCTCACATACGTCTAATGAAGTCATCTTCGTTTTCGCCGGCGAAGGGTCAGGTGGGCGGGGCGAGGCGGGGCGCAGCGGAGGCGCCGCCGTCCGTGCTGCGCAGCGATCTGCGCACGATCTGCGCGGCGCGCAGCACGCGGGCTCTGCGCCGTGAGCGTGGCGTGCGTGTGCCGACGGCGGCGGGAGGAGGAGGACGCGGGAGGACTTGAGGAGGAGCGGAGTTGGACAAAGGCCGCATTCCTCGCGTGTGGACGCTTCAAGGAGACCGGGCTGGCGCCCGCCCGCGCCCTCGCCGTCGCCCTCGCCCGTCCGCTCGCGCCGCCCGCTCTTGCCTTCGTCCGCCCCGCCCTCACGTGCTGCCAAGCTGCCCCTCCTGCGCGCCTGCGCGTTCTTACCACCCTCGCCTCCTGCCCCCCCACGTTTCCTAGGATTTGCATCCTCCCCGCCCTCACACTGTGCCTGCCCTCACCTCCTGTTCGTCTTCCCTTCCTCTCTGTAGTCACGCCCTGCCCGTCCACAAGCCCCGTCCGCCTCCAGTCCCTCACCTCCTGCCTGCCCTTGTCTCATGCCCACCCACGTTTTCTGCCTGCACTTGCAACCTACCCTCCCTCACACCGTGCCTGCCTTCGGCTCGTGTCCGTCCTCTCCGTTGTCACAGCCCCCCCCGGCCCTTCCTCCCCTCCCCGTTTTCTGCCGCTTCCTCCTCACCCTGCCCCTCCCCTTCACCTCCAATCACACGCCTTGCCCGCCCTCACCGCCAGCCCGCCCTGACGTCCTGGTTGCCCTCACACCCTGCCAGCCCTCACGTCCAGTCCGTCCTCATCTGGTTACCTTCATGACCTGCCCACTCTTACGTCATGTCGGCCTCCCGAGTTTGTTTTCGATTGATTTGATGTAATATCTTATTTGAAAAAATAGAAAAAATACAAGTATTCTATTATTACTTTCACGCCTTTTCTTCATAAGAAGGGAAAGACGTCAAGGAACTGGAGGCCCTGAGAGTTTGAAACGATATTGTAATTTTGGTGGATACTTTACATAAAGCTTCAATTATATTTATATTAACTTTTCTCAAAAATGGCACAACCTTTTTTGATTAAGCTTTGCCCTCGGATAGTGTAAAGGACACTTAAGAGAATGGTACAGGTCTCATTTTCATTGAAATCTCCTATTTTTGGAAAATTACAAAAGTTCTAAATAGTTTTGGGAGTCTTCCTACCACTACAATATTGAAGATAGATATTTTTCCTCAATGGAATACGTTGTTGAAAGACATCTTGAAATAATGACTGTTTAATTTGTGAAATTATGAGTAGTAAGTAGTTAGCAATTTTATGCGAAATGGAGGTAGTTTTAAAACAATTATTTTATGAAAACTACTCCAAATTTTTTCTTTAAATTTTCTCCTCGCGTGTTTAAAAAACGACAAAAACTCATTTCCGGCGAACTCTGAATATTCGATAATTGCAGAAAGGCAACATTGCAAAACTGAAAATTTGAAGCTATAGGTTTTTATCTTTCATCAAATCTGTTCTAAAAATCAGAAAAGATAAAATAGTTATCTATATTTTGTTCAAAAAACTAGAAGTGCTTGCTCAATATTTGCTTGAAGTTAATGCAAATTACAAAAAAAAACAATATTTTTTTCAAAAACCGCTCCGAATTTTTTCTTCATTTTTTACACAGAACAAGGGATTCTTAAAATAATGGTGCAGGTCTTATATTTGTCGAACACACTAAATTTTCGAAAATGGCAACGTTAGAAGTAATGCAAAAAATGCTGCCGTAGCTTCACTAGTTTTTTTAAGGAGGAAGCATACAAATCATTTTCCTAAGAAGAGCTTCACCATACGATTTTGAACGAGCTATAATGGTGGGAAGCGGATGTTTATTCCTTAAGCAAAGGTGTTTTACTGTTTGTGCATTTTCGGACGACGTTCCGCGAACTTTCACCTTCTTGTAGTTTTTCTCTTCCTTCTTCCTCTTCATGGCATTTGCAAGTCATCGCAACGCGATGTGTCTAAGTTTCTTCTGAAGAGAACTTGTGGTATCGCGTGAACACGGTACTAACAAACATGTGGAATAGGAAAACTTCAGTGACTTGAATAAGCAAAAGGTGCTCATCTGTTGGGTTACATTAAAAAAAATTATAAAACTTTTATTTTCTTCGAGAAAGCGCTATAGCTCACTTCGATCCTTGGTCGAACTTCGGTATTGCCGGAATCTATTGTGTTTCAGATTTTTTCACATCATATGTAGGGAAATAACATTAGACTGAAAACGTTAAATTTAGGCAGTTTCTATCACAGACGCATCTATATGATTATGAGCCCGATTATGAGCAACGTTAGCGGCTAAACTGTAGGCAAAATTATATCCAAATGTGATATTTCCCACTCCATCTGTCTGATGATGCGTCTCCGTTAATATGAAACGGATAATTTTATTTTAGAGCTACTTTACACGAAGTTCTCACAAAATTTCCCAAATATTTAATACATGCATTAGTTATTATGGAACAATGAATTAATACATACGTTAGTTACTTTGGAACGGATACATCTAAAGGCAGAATAGAGAACAGTGGCATGTGTTAAATATTGAGTTAAAATTGTATTTTTTATGATGCGTCTCCGTTAATATGAAACGGATAATTTTATTTTATGGCTGAAGCAAGAAATCTAATAATTCTAGTTATAAACTTATTGAAGTTGATAAGGAAGTGCATAGGTTTGTAAGTACAGACGAGGTTTTTCAGTGGATGATGAATTGTAAAATTTAGTAATGAAACACGTTAAGCTTTAATGTAGTACTGGATATTTACATAAATTTCTGCGATACGACTAAATTTCATTCTGAGATACGACTTATTTGTATAGACCCTATGGATGTTGTTCAGATGCGAGTAAAGGATGCAAGAAAACGAACGAAGATTGTCTTGCCTGTCCATTAGTGACAACTCTTTATTCACAGTCTACAGAGCAAGACGACGTCATTACTTTAGTCGGTACTATTGTTTACAAACTCCTTGAGCGAACCGATGTAAGCAACGATGTCATGCAGCGCGGTGACAATGGCGCCATTTGAGACAAAGGACAAAAGGAGAAATCTCGTGATAATTCTTCCGTGCGTCTCAAAATGCCCATGCCTGCCTGTGGGCGTAAGAGTGACTCAGCACACAAGAACATTTACTATTTCGTAATCGCTGTTTTATGTTTGTGCAGAAATTAGTCAATTTTTGGAACATTAATTTCAATTTTAGTGCCCGACTGATTTGTGTGCCATTTCTAGTATGCTTTAGGAAGGTACTTCCGGTATTTACGGATCAATGTATCATGCATTCGTTGTAGACATTAGAGTACATTTTTCATAGTCATCATTGTTTTTTGAAAATATATTTTATAAGAAAAGCTAAGAGTTATTAAAAATGTATTATACAAATCTCTTTGCCTGAGAGAGAATTTTGTTTGTAGAGTTGAAATAGCAGGAAATACGTACCGATTGACTCGCAAAATAATTATAACTATAAATAGTTAACAATATCAAGTCGTTTGAGTTATGGCTTACAACTGCATTTATTTTTCAGAAATCAAATAAATCAAATAAATAACGATCCAACACAGTAAGCTCATGTATAAAAATAAATTCTTGTTTGTGTCCCGCACCACAAATCCACAAAGAAAACATGTCAAAAGAGAATTTGTAACTCGTGTGTACACAATGCGCTCCCTGCTCCAACTCACTACACTTCACGAGGCAGGAAACAATAAGCGGAATTGTTTAAAAAATCGCTGGAGACAGAGGCATTGTTTCCGTGTTGTGTTTACTGGCCCACATCCGCCTCCACCTCCGCCTTTGTCCCTGTACCTCCTACTCTACCTTCTCTCCGCCTTCACGTCCGTCCCGCCCCCCATCTTCATTCCGCCCTCTTCTTCCCCGCCTCCACGCCCTTCTTCACCCCACCCTTTCTTTCCTCTCCACATCTTCCACAACACCGCATCAGTTCCCGCTCCGCTGTACTCGCCTTTCCCGCTTCCGCAGTGTCCCCGACCTCACCACGCCACCTGCTCCACCTCTGTCCCCACCTGCCTTAATTCTTTGTCTTCTTCACCCTCCCTGCGACGCTGTCCCCAAAGCCCATCTTTCAATAACCCTCTCCTTTTTCACCAATACTTGATTCTACGCAGCACTTGGACAACTATTAACAGAATACGTACTGGACATGGCCGCTGTGCTGATTTAATGCATTAATGGAAGATAAGCACTAGCCCGATGTGTGACTGCGCAGATGTCAGGCAAACTATACATCACATTGTCAATGACTGTCCGAGAAGGAAGTTTTCTGGAAACCCCCAAGAATTCATCGCAGTAACTGACAATGCGGCCCAATGGGCAAAGGAACTTGACTTAAGGCTTTAGAATCAATATTTTAAGACTGATAAAATTAACTTCTTATTGCGAATTAGACATATAGTTTTTACTTAAATGTGCTATATTGTTTTTAAAATATGTACTTGTTCTTTTAATTGTTTTGAATTGCTCTCTTTGTGTGCAATTTTTTCCTTTTTCTTATTGTATTGTTTCCTGCTATACGAATAAATAAAAATAAATACTTGATTTATTGATGTTTCAGGGAGGTTGCTACGGAATTCCTCCTCCTGGTGTATCTCTCGGCAGGATTCTAGCCCATCCAGGACAAGGTCCAAGCAAACGACTGGTTTCCCCACATGTGTAGTAGATTTGTGCACAGTCTGTGTGTATGTGTGTGTGTGTGTGAAGAATGAGTGTGAAAGTAAGGGGTGACGATAGAGCAAGGATGCGGAAAGAATGATCGTGCGCGGTTCGTGGCCCGTTTTTTAGGGTACTGCTCCGGCATTCTGATGGTATTAATCATAGAAACCAGAGAAAACTATCGGTCGGAGCAGCAGGTTGCTAGAATTCTCCTCTAGACAGTAGCTGAATCCGAAATAGCAAAGTCGTTAGTATAAAAAAATCGTCTTCTTCGGGACTCGAATACTAGGACCTACAAGTCAGAGTCGCTGGAGAGATAGGCAACTCTGCCTCTGAGCTATACTCTGACTGTTATTCACCAACGCCTTCCCCTCCACTGACTTTTCTGCCGTCGCCACTGCCAATATAAACCCCGCCCCCTCCTCGTGTACAAAGGAAACGGAAGATTTCAGAAGGTAGTCCCGTCGCGAGTCTATAACAACGACCAAGACAACAACAGCAACGGCGGCGGAGACGGAGGCGAGCGCGTCGGCGGGGGCGGAGCAGCGGTTGGTTTCCGTCTGACGGCCACTGCGTCCGTAATTTTGTCGAGAAATGCCGTAAATTAGTTTAAGGGCTGCGGCTGCTTCCGCCGGAACTGCCTCCGTCTCGCTCGCTCTCTCTTCCCTCTCTCTCGCGCACTTCCTCGCCGCTTCGTCGGCGCCGCTGCCCGAACACGTCCTGCGTCCGCCGGCGCGCACGACTCGAGGAAGGAACACGCGTGGCCAATGGTCGCCGCCGGAGCGGGAGGCACGCCTTCTTTGTTGGAAAGTGCTTTTCTTCGTATTCGGCAATGGACGTAAATTCTACGCTCTGTTCCATGTGCTGGGGTGATCATCGCAGGAGTCATTTGCCGTAGTCATTCTACTGAGTGGATGATGGTTGAGGTGATCATGTTGGGTGAATTATGATAGGAGTTGAATTATTATGAGTGTTGGTTCACACGTGGTACGCGGTGTTATGAGAAGTCAATCACACCACAATCTCGACGACGATATGGAGGATGACATGTGGTGAGCCTTCCATCGCTGTGAACGGGATTCAAATCTTAGTCGATCTGTGAAATGGATTGATTAATGTTTCGGGGAACATTAGCTGCTATAGTCATTAGTCCCGTTAATTTAGTGAATGTATTCACGCCTGGAGGTGTCAGTGTTTCTCCCCCACTGAATGGTGAAAATCTTACTTCGTCCTACAAGTCGGCTTGAGGGATTTCTTCCTCCAGGTTTCTTCATCCAACCGGGAAGAACTCCAGTCGGGATCGTCTCTAAACTCCCGATTGGTCTCCCTACGTATGCAGTAGTGTCTACGTATGCAGTAGTGTAGCATGTGTGTGTGTGTGTGTGTGTGTGTGTGTGTATACTCGTAAGTAGGGAAACAGAAAGGGACAAGGAAGAGGAAGTAAAGATCATTCGAGGTTTGTGGGCCGCTGTTAGGATTCTACTCCCGCATTCACCTGGTTTTGATCGGTGAAACCACGGAAAACTACCGATGAGACCTGCCAGTCACAAGAACTCTCCTGTAGACATCGACTGAATTCGATACAGCTAGTGCAATGGCAGCGGCAATGTTGGTTCTGAGCTAAACTCAGCCACTCGATCCATTTGGAATTTGTGGTGGACAAAAAGAGTGCCCTAGGTTTTGTCGGAGCTCTCGTTTCCCCTACCTCTCATTCAAACATCGCTTGATCATCGTTAGTAGTACCATACCCGAATAGATCCAAATCATTGATTTATTATATAATCACTATAAGATTTAAGCACTGGCATTATAGTAAAGAATAAGAATAAAAATCATATTGTGAAAACACATTTGCAACGCAGCCTTCGACTCTTGACTTCGGCCAGACTAAGACATGAGTTTTCCGCAAATGAACTGGTAATTAAATATCACATGTGTAGTCGTGAATGGAAAGCAAAAGGTAATGGTTGTAATTTAAACCATTTAACAATAAATTACATAATTTTAGGAGAAGACTGAAACTGAGAATAGCTCAGTATTTAGTAAATTCTTAACGACTTAGAAGAGAACTGTCTGAATATAATGATGTAATTTTTTTAAAATTTGGTTAAAAATGCCATTTAGAACAGTTTTGCACTTCACATGAAATTGAATGACGTTTGACGTTCATATCTTTTTTCTATGAACCTATAATTTATGTAGCTTGCAGTACGCTTATACTCCAATTTTGTGGAAAATGCGTGTAAATTTAGGAATAATGAAGTAAATGACGAGGAAATTAAAAACAGTTATTTTTGTTGTAGTTACTGTTAGAATTGAGGCGCTATTTTGAAATTTAAAATTTCGTGTTTATCGAAACATTATAAAGCACGCCATGTACACTGACTTACCCATACGATGAACACTTTCCTCTCAATAGTTTGCGAACACTCACCTGTAAAAATAGAAAATTTTATTATTAGGAAAAGTTATATTATAATATTAATAAGATAACATTTTATAAATTACTAAATGTAAATCATTAGTAGTGGTTAGTCATTATACATTTGCTTCAATTTATGTGCATTAGAAACTCACAAGACAACTACATAATAGGCGAGATTTCCGTCCACTTTGATACTGATAAATATCGAGTGTTTGTTTCCAACCTATTTAAGAACATGACTTTTCTCATTTAACTACCAGCATTTGAAACGGCGGGTCATCGTGCTATATAGTTTCTCCGTTTTCTATCCTATAGCCTATTCAGGGGGGCACACTCGTTCTTGCGATGTAACGCTATTCTTACTGCGGAGAGTCATCTTCACTGTTTCCCCGACCTTCAAATCCTTCTCGCGCATCTCGCGAGAAGAACGACGTGGGAACAGCTTGCTCCTGGTCACGGATGGCTGAAGCACGGAAATCTGACGCATTCTCTGTTGACAGCGGTGCGCAAAGGCACCGCAGATCTACGGAGATGACTCAAGGAGAAATATCATTGTAACTGCAGCATGTCTGACCGTGATGTTCAACGATTCGAATTCCGACATGGGCTAAATAGCTAGATCGATTTCAATCCCTAATTGAAGAGAATTCAAGCGCCAGGCTGCTCTGGTAGATAGATTTTTGCGATTTCTCAGATCAATACTAGGAGAATGCCGGAAGATTACCCTAAAAACGTGTCACCGAAAGCGCGTGATCTTTCCTTCCTATTCCTTGTCTTATACTCATCCCTTACTTACTCACACTTACATGCACCACATTACTACGCATGTCGAGAGCACCGATGTGTAAGACGCACTCCTATTTTCAAGAAGGATTTCATTCTTTAATATTAAATTTTATACTTGATTTTTATTTCCATGAAAAGCCGGGAGTCTTTATGATATTTTTCTAGAACTTATAAAAAGATCGTGCCTTTTTATAAATCTGCTACACCATGACGTTGACTCAACGAAATTTTCAGCATTGTTTCTACTTGAAATACTTTTAGCTTCTGTAACAACTGATTTTGTAGAAATACAAATTCCTGTTTTTCAGTATAAAAATTTTTTTTAAACATTCAAACAGTTACAAAAATCCCCATCTGTTGTTTAAGAACAATCTTGTTTTTTGACGAGTTACTGAAGGATAAAAGTTCGTCTTATACACCGGCCAATACGTAATTACAAGTTTAACTCGAGATACATCACTGGTGACAGAAGTGCTTCAAAATCGAGAGATGGTAGGGGGCAAATCGGATTATGCCGGGAGAAGAAACCGGCCATTATCATACTCGCAGCTGACCAAGTGCCTGCCCTCGACCCGTTCAGCAGCGTCATGCCTCCAATCCGAGCGTGCATGCGAAAGTCGCCAACAGACTGTTTTCCGCCAGGTGAGTGTTGGCTGGGTCCTGTCCCGCACCTGGCTAAAGATTCGTTAATGCGTTTGCTGTGTTCCTCATGAGTCATTGAGAGGAATGTTCGAAACAAGCCATACTCGTGCACGCGTGGTATTATTTAAATAAATCGAAACAAATAAAGATAAACAGTAAAAACAATATACACTAATGCAAGCCTGATATTTAAAACTACGAGGAGTACACAAACTTATTAATCGTAATTAATTTTATAATAAAAAAAAAAATTCTTCGCAAATTCAGCATTCTAATGCGAACTATCATACAATTAGTGGAAATTATTTAAAGCATAAAGAAAAGTTTGGAAGAAATTTTGATACTGTGTATAGGAAAGATGTATTTTTGTTTGAAAGCATCCATATACTATATTTAAAAGAGTTTTGGTTTGCATCGATTTTGTATCGTTTGTCTTCACAAACCACTATGCATTGAACACGTGGTAACATACCACCGTTGTAGAAACCTTGTGCTCATCGGACCGTCAATAATGACCTTCACTTTCCGCATATGGAGTCAGAGCCACATTGTCCTCAAGGTGGCAGAGTAAAGCTGCTCGTATGTTCATTCTAAGGACAGTAGTTTTTAGTATGTCTTCCGAGAGTACGCTGTTTACTTTCAAGGTGACGTTCATTCCCTTGAATTAATATCTACACGTTGCAGAAATACACTCTATTCATCTGATATAAAGTTTCTTGAAAATCATAGTATATTTTCATCGCATTCATGCAGTATTTTACAAAATTCAAAAAAGCAAAAAATGACAAGTATTTGAATGTATTTGGATAGTATAATCTACTTTATATACTGCACTACATAAGTTGAATTTCAACTGTCGATCGTTTGAATTATTGCTCGTCTGATACATGTTTTCTCTGGGTTAGTTATACTCCTACAAGTATTGTTGATCACTTCTCTTTCTTTCAGACAAGAGAGAAAAATTAAATTCATACTTGAATGACATAATTCGTCAAATTGATCCAGTATGTGTCTGAAACTTTTGTCTGGTCTTGAGAAGAATAGAAGAGGAAATTTCTGAGAAGTATGACTAAGGGTCGTATTTATGAAAATGACATAATTCGTCAAATTGATCCAGTATGTGTCTGAAACTTTTGTCTGGTCTTGAGAAGAATGGAGCTCAAGGGCGACTGGAATTGGCTGGGGCCGTTCGTAAGTCGCAAAACCGAACACTGTCAGCCTGCTAGGCCTGGCAGAGGTTTGTAAATACGGGCCTAGGTTTGTTAATCTTTATAGTTAAGAAGAAAAATGAAGGAATAAAGGTAGAACCTAGAGTTGCATTGATATATCTATATATCACTATGTGTATTACCATACGATAAATAAATAAATCACAGTCCTAGCGGCCATGGAACTCCGGATAATCGCTGATCAATCCTCTTGGGTTCCCTGCAGAGCACGCGGGGGCCGACGTGACGCAAGCGGAGCGAGGATGAGCGATGGCGCAAGGCAGACTGTAACCACCGGCGTCGCCGCCGCCACCGCTGCCGAAGATCGCGGCCACTATTATTGCCATTAGCTTCATTCCGTCGGCGGCGGCGCCGCGGCGCTCCCCCTCCTCCGCTCCCCTCTTCGCGTCGCGGCGGTGAACAATGCCTTATCCGCCGCCATTTGAATAGAATGCCGCGCTGCGCCCGGGGCCGCCGGCATGCTGCCGCCGCCGCCGCTGTGCCGTCCCTGCGAGCCGTACAGCGTTACGCAATCCGCGCGGGACCTTCCCAAGCCATGAGTCCGCGCGGGACGGAGAGAGACAGGGCACTGCAAAGCGCGCGTTTTGTAAATCAGCTGGACGATTCGTTGTAGAAACATGAAAAAACGGGGTGAAAAGGCGAGTGAACGACTACGTCCGAGCCCAACGCAATGGAGGTGAAGACTCTACAATGTGTTTCGAATAAATGTTACAAACTTCTAGGTCATGTAGAGAGACGTTGAAAATGATCACATTTTGCCAATGGGCCGAGAGTGGGAAATTGCATTTAATGGTATTATATGCATCTAAATATGTGACATTTGTTCCTGATTCCTAGGCAATCTCGTATGCAAAGACGTTCGGCTAATACATAAAATCTCTTTGACGTCGCCAGAACGTGACCTGCCAAACATATGAGCATAATACGTTGCGTAGAAAGCAGGGGATTTATCACGTGTCTAATTCGTTATATGAAATTTTCCACCAAGTATTCACTGTCAAATCATTTTCTACCCTTCTACATGCCATAGATGTTTGTAATAGTTATTCTGATGTACAATATACACCTCTGTATTGCGGGTGTTTTTCAAAGCATCCAACTGATACGACATAAAAAGAGAAACATGATCAAATTAGAACCAGTGTGTCTTAGGATACAATGATCAAGATCCATGTCCATGATCGACCTGCCATCTTTCTTATGATAATCTGTAATCAAGCCTCTTTCTCCCTGAGATGAATAACTTTGATGAATGGGAGATAAAGATAATGAGCGGGAATGATGATGGAGGAATAGTGGAATGAGAGGCAGTGGAAACTGGAGGACCTCAAGAAAAAGTGCCGCAAACTCTCTTTGCCTAGCACAAAATCTACTACTAGGATCGAGCAGCATTTGCACCCCAGAATGTGTGCGCTTTTGCCACTTGCACCACGGTCGCTTCGATCAATCTCAATAAAGCGACAAGATAGAATATGACAAGTTTTTTTATTTATTTGCTTTTCGACGCACAGCCTCTTTTACAATGGGTTTGAACACATTTGATACAGAGTTACAGAATTGAGTTTAATTTGGAAGTTATATTTTTCATTTGGATTATTTAATCGAGTTGTGTGTGTGTGAAGGGCTTAGGGTGGGTCGAAAAAGTATCTGGGAAGTTTCCTGCGGATACGTGCTCTATTTGGGGTTTGTTTCCCTAATTGGAAGTGTAGGGCTTGTGGGATTGAAGATATTTTGTGGTAAAACTGGAGGGTTTGGTTGATGGTGGTAATGGAGGGTATGCCGAGCTCGAGATGGAGTAGATCATTGGGCATGAGCCAAGGTCCTTTGGTTATGGTTCATATGACAAGGTTAAAGTAGCGAATTATTGTTGTCATTTGCCTCTACCTAGCAACATCTTGTTAGAAGACCCTGATTATACTAGCAGAACGCTTCGCGAGGTCGTGGAAATTAGATCGAGGGATTCTCTGTTCCATGTATTGTGGATTTTAGGCAATAGTATGCTTGATTGATTTAAGCTGACTATGATAACTTCTTAGCCTTTGAAAAAGTTGTTAGAAATTGATTTAAGTCGTGAAACTGTAAAACGGAAGTTTGTTATTAAGTTGTTATTTTTTGTTGAGAAAGACAATCATTTCTCATAAGAGGAAACGTTCGACGAGAAGGCGATGACGTAGCTGCGACTCTGACAATTGAGACGTTACAAAGGGTTTGGATACCAGCCGTGCGGAGAGAGAGTGCATTCCATTGCACACGTTTTGCACTAAGGCCAATAAAATTGCGGGGCCGTTACGAAGTGTCGTTGCGAGAGGAAGAAGGGAAAACCGGATTGAGTAAAAGGAGAGTAGTCTTCAGACCATTTAAGAATGTAACATTGTTGACACTTTTACGGAAAACTTGACACAAAATGCTCGCAGATACTTTTTCACATACTCTTCTGAAGATTTGTGCAAGGAGTCAAGACACGACCATTCCAGGGCAAGCGCGCAAGGGGCATCGGGCAAGGCGCACCGGGCAAGGGGCACCGGGCAAGGGCACCGGCATGGACACCGGGCAAGGGGCACCGGGCAAGGGAACCGGGCAAGGTGAACCGGGCAAGGGCGAAGATTTGTGCAAGGGGTCAAAACACGACCATTCCAGGGCACCGGGCAAGGGGCACCGGGCAAGGGGCACCGGGCAAGGGGCACCGGGCAAGGGGCACCGGGCAAGGGGCACCGGGCAAGGGGAACCGGGCAAGGGGCACCGGGCAAGGGGCGCCACGCAAAAGGCTGAAATATACGCTCGAAAAAGTTTGTAGGGTGAAATCTACCTTTATTTATGATAGCGAACATACTTGTATTTTGTGTTCTTATTCCTTGTTAAGTATTATTGAAGGAGTATTATTAGATTGTTTCTTGTGTCGTGCAGGGCACACGGCAGCACAGCTGAAGGAGGAATCCAACACAAGACTGCGTGCTACATTAGATGGGTGGAGATGTACACGATCGAGATGATCGTGATCGAAGTGAATGTAAGTCATAGCATGAAAACATACATTTTTGATGATATAATGATATTACGTCTATTAACGACTTTCGACGAGAAGAAGTGATAAGCATTGAATTGGATTGTTCAAAGAAAGACATTGCTTAAACATTGTCATGTAGAAAATCATAATAGGAGAAGGAAGATAAGATAAATATTGTATAGTTTTTGTGCATGAAGTTAACACTTTTATTTCTCCGCGCTGTTTCGTGACTACAATGTGAAATACAATATATTCTAATTTCGTTTATAGTCTTTTGTTCATTTGAGAAGTGGTTTACATTTTAAATAATGTATTATTAAGGAACGCCTAGGTTTAGTTTCATAAATTCTCAAATGCAGAATATTTGTCCGTGGCCTCGTAAGTTAATAGATCCGCGAAAACCACAAAAACTAAATGTAAATCCGATATGGGAGCCCCTGTGGGATTCCGTAGTGTTGGAGAGAGTTTTATCTTGGTATACCTTGCACCTGCTCAGAGGGAAGTACACCACTTCCAAACTCTAGATTTACTCATTTGTAGAGTTAGGATTTTGCATCGTAGGCGTTTGACAGCGAATTACACCTTTTTATTACACGAATAAATTTGGAATATTTTCGAATTTTAAAATACAATGTTCCCATAATAATCATACCAAATTCTTATATCCATTACATACCTAGGTATAAATACAAGAACTTTCTGTTCTCCCCGATATTAATATCAATTATTTTAGATATACCAATAGAATGTACCAAGAGCTTTCGGTGGTTCGTTGGTTAGCGCGCTCGCTTTCCACGGCGCAACCCCGGGTGCGATACCCGGTCGCGGCGAAAATATAACTGCGCTTTCCTTGCAATGACCCAGTATCCGTTGCTGTGTGGCGATGAGAAAGCTCACTTTGCAGAATGAGAAGACCAGAGGTACAGCGTAGGGCTCGCTATGTGCTAAACACACGTTCCCTTAACCCAAGGCCGGGACGCTGCTGATAGACGTTAGCTCGTAATGAGCTGTTGAGCCAAAGTACATACATACAATAGAATGTAGCAACAATTTTCATAGTATAAAAATAAGAATTCCTGTGAGCTTCGTTCGCGCTACGCCTCATGTGTGAAGAATCCTAGGAGGATGATCTAACGAGGCAGCATCACGATGCTAGTAATTATTCTAGGTGCACATTAGCGACCAAAGTACTTACATACGAGTACAACAGAATGTAGCAACGACATCCACAGTATGAAAATAGGAATTCCTGTCAGTGTCAATAGAATCATCATTCAATAAAATGTAGCAACGGCATGCACACTATGAAATAAGAATTCCTGTGAGCTTCGTTCGCGCTACGCCTCATGTGTGAAGAATCCTAGGAGGATGATCTAACGAGGCAGCGTCACGACGCTAGTAATTATTCTAGGTGCGCATTAGCGGAGTCTGTGGGGATCGGGAGGGTCTGCTTCCCATGGCGCGGCCGGCCCTCTTCGCGCGGTCCGGGCTTCAATTACCATCGTTAGCGCCGCTGCGTGGCCCTGAGACGCGAGAAGCGGCCGCGGGCGTTGGTCGCAACTCCTCGGGCGCACTGCCCTCCATTACGCAACGCTGCTCGTAATTATTTCAAAACACACAAATTGTCGTCCCCTCGGGTGGCTCATGGATAGCTTGCTGGCTTTCCGTGGTTCGATTCTCGGTCTCGGACGAAATAGAGCTGTAGTGTTTTAATGCAGGTGTCTCAGTTTCTATAGCTTTGTGACGAAAGAAAATCTCAGGTAGGTCAAGTATGTCTGATTCCGTAGTGATAATCTGTCGTGCTCTCCGCATGTCTGCTGGGGGTGGATAATAAATCAAAAGAGGACACAGATCTGAGAACATCTATAGCTGTAGAAGTTGGATTCTTCCGATTCTAAAATGCTAAACAAACAAATTGTCACTGTTTTATAGCAAATTTGGAACGGAGAAAACTAACGATGGGAGAGCTCAATTTGTTTTTAAACTGAGTAGAGAGAACGTATTCTACTTCAGCACTGTATATTAATAGATTTACAAAATTACATTAATTGTTGCGGAAAATGCTAGCGCTCAGTGTTTCTCTTTGGGGGTGGCCCAATGACTGTTATGCATAATTTGACAGTGTGCATTATACTTATTGTATGAAACATCTTATAATACATTTTATGTACGAGTATATTTAATAAAACGCACAGGTTTATAAACAGTCAGACCGCGTGAAACAGCCATAACTTTGGTTTACTTCCCTGATGCTTTCCCTTAGAACGGCCGCTGGTGTCACATCCAAATTTCAGATTACCTCAATATGTTAAAGTTATTAGTTCTTATTACTTACTTGAGAAGAATTTTTGCAAAGCATTTGACTACAAGTAATTTTGATCGTTTTCTAGTTTTATTACAAATTATATTTCAGTTTTCAAGTACACACTACTCATGAGTAATAAGTCGTTTATTAATTAACTAAACAATCTTTATGACTTCAATTAAAGCTTTTGGAAAGGACCTTACAGATTTTGCTTTTACAAACGTGTGGTTTGCTTTTTATTTCTAAAAATCATAATCTCTAAAAAAAATAGTTGTAATTAAGAATGAATATTAACACATTAATTTACATTTAGACATTTATTTTAAATACATTTATTGCAACAACAGTATTACTTGCAACATGAATGAGTATAAAAAGAAGTGGAAGGTCTCTTTTAAATACTGAACATTAAAAATAACAGAAAAATATTTATCTCTGGACCCTCTTTTTACTGGTAATATGATATTTTCTCTAAATCGTTTATGAAGTATTTTTCATCCATTTTATTTAGAGGTGATTCCTCTTTCAAGTGAACGAGTCGAGCTTAGATATCCAGACAAACAAAAGTAAAGAGAAAAAGATTGGTCATTACAATCACGTGATTATATTGACGACACTACGACATCTAATGATTTCCCCTCGTTAGTTTCTTCAGAGACTTGGAGCTGCTCCTACGGTAGAAGATGAGTGGCGAGGGCCAGAAAAAGAAAGTCCGGTGACTTCTTTCCGCGACGGTAGCCTAGTTTTTGCAGGAGCTGTTACGGCTTCGCGACGGAAATTTAAGACGGTGGAATTTCTGGCCGGTTACGGTTACATTTTGACTGTTATGGTGCTCGCGCTCGTTATACACAGGATAGCTCGTTTGCCTGCCTTAGCGATTAGCGAGAGGATTTTTTTCTTTCTTTGCGTACTTGTTCACTTCTCTCGTAAAGATCATTAAAATAATATGCGTCGCGGTGTCACGAAGTTCAAATGTGCAATGTTTGCTAATTTCCTTTGAGAACTGTGCAATATATGGATGCATATTTTAAACACGTGTTCAGACTACATATTTAAAAATATTTTTGTCGTGGATTTGCAATTAACGGTTTTACAATGCAATAAATTGTGTTCGTCAGAAATAATAAAAATTTTCTGGAGGTAAGTAAAGACTTGGAACTATCAGCAGGCAATATATTATATTATTCACTTGCCATCACTACTTAAATTATTATTTTATTTATTGCAAAAAGGGTTCACTATGCTGTCCCTTAATTATCACATAAACGTTCAACATGTATTCCTTATTTTAATTGGGGTTTCACGTTCTTTACGATGTACCATCTTCTAGAAGATTGCTGCTTGTTAACTGGGATTATGCTTTTTTGGAATATTAAACCTAGTTACAGAACGGTGGTTTTTATTCTGCAATAACTGCGTGGAGACCAGTTTTCACGATTGTTGTAGGTCGGTTTTATGGATGGAGGTTGAGGTTTAGGTAATGATGGTGATTCATTCACAACCACTGCTAGTAACGGCAGTTACTTCTTAGAATCTGCATTGCATTTTCATAAACTGAAGCATGCATGTAGTGCCATGAAGCGAAATACCACTCTAATTAAAGTTTGAACGGAATGGAAATGTCTGCATTTACAATATATGTATTTAAATTATTGGAGTAACAAACCAAATAAATATTTTAATAACTCTTTCTGGAAGATACTCATGCCCTGTTTCTGCTACTCTTTGAGTCGTTACCTTTGGAAAATAAAAAATAATTTCCTAATAAATTGACATAAACTTCCATGTATTTCTTAGTGTATACTCCGGAATACTTACTAAATTTTAACGTTACATGTAGGGAAATGTGTTTGCGAAATAAACTGAAATTTTTTAATATAAACTTGAAAATAAGGGAATAAACAGATCTTATAATTGAACTGAGATTCTGTATTAACTTAGTTTAGTTCACCCAATATCTTTTGGAAATAATGAATGAATATAAATAATAAAAGAATAGAATTAATTTAGAGTAAATTTAAGAGTACGAGAATTGATGCGCTTCTAGAGAGGAATTTAAGAACCGCGATGGCGAGAATGATCCTACTGCGAAGGCGGTGCCAGGCACGCTACATTTGGCGAGTAGCGAGCGACCGTTCGCCGAATTCCAATTAGCCAAGGCGCTTGGCGATATTCACTTCGTTTGATGCGACAAAAAAGAGCGACGCGCTGCCGTTAGGGCAAGCATCGAAACTTGGGCTCGTGGTAAAGAGCAAGCACCTCATCCCCACTACTCGGTCGCAGCTGTTACTCGTTACTTGCCAAATGCCGCATGTGTGGCGTCGCCTGAATAACATATACATAACTTTCAGGAGTAAGGAATAAAAAAAATTATTGTTAAAAAGATGCGAGTGTTCACTATTCACTCTAAATATGAACCATATGATGCGGAACATTGCTCATATTCTGTTTTTATTGTCTCTTTAGGGTTTGAGAGAAATCATTTGTAATGGCCTTGAATGATATCCAGAAGGTCACATCGTTCCCAATGCCAATCGAGTCGAATCTTGTCAATGAATGGAGTCGAATCTTAATCTCTTTGGGTGAATTTTGTGTTTTGAAAGTGGAAATAGTACGGAGGGACATCATGTGCAGATCACAATGCAGATGATTCTTTAACGAAAATACTGATAACTTTAGTCTCGCTTTCCACACATGAACTGGGGGTCCATTGCTGCAGAATGAGTTGGGATGGTGTTGTGGAGCAGGAACAATTATGAGAGATGAAATTGTCCAGTATCAGTTCAAACGTTCGAAATCACTGAAATATCTACTTAGCGGAGACATTTAAGTGCTATTTGCGGTCCTTTATCCTCCTCAATCAGCTGAAACCAACACATACGCATTACCTGTTTATAACGACCACCACCGGGAGCGGTAGCTCAGTGCATCAACTGATGTCACTGCAGCGCCTCTGACCGGGAGGTCCTTGGTTCCAGTCCTGATGGAGGCAGGATTAGGTCGGCACCGGATCTCGCCATCCAGCACGGGAAGATCACAGCCATGGCCAGAAAAACATGCACTACACTTACGGGACTAATGACCAAGGCAGTTGACGCGCCCGGAAACACGAAAAAATCAATCAATCATATAACGACCACCCACACAGAATCGTCGGCTAAACTGCTGCATCTCTCAGCATTGCAGTTTGAAAGGTTTTGAAACACGAAGTTCAAGAGTCGTCCGATTGATGAAGTTAATTGAAACGATGCAAAGTGCTGAGTGCCCGAACGTGCGGTGGCAAAGTGCACGCAGTAACAGTTGAAATGGAAGCATAAGCTTCTCCGGCAGGAGTCAATACAAACTTGGCTGTCCGGGAGACCCCGCTCCTAGGCATAGTTGCAATGTTTCAGCCGTCAAACTGTGCATTTTTAAGACATTTTGCCTTGAGGAAGGTTCCAGTAAGACGTCTGAAACGTCGCAGTGAAAGGACTATGCGTATAACGCGGAGACACCCAAACAGCCAAATTTCTACAAGAAGAGTTCGCTCATAGATTACCTTGTAGAGACGCGGTAACTAATTCAAACGTTGATTTTTTTAGTTTTAACTGTCTAATATTATTATTATATTATTATTATTATTATTATTATTATTATTATTATTATTATTATTATTATTATTATTATTCAATTATCCCATTAAGTTTTCAGTCATTATGTAGTTTTTTTATTTTCAATTGTATAATTTCGCATTTTTTGTACGTTTCATCAATTTTTCATCATTTTCAAGAACTCAAAATTAAATTTTTGTGATCGTTTATGTTTTTACATTATAATTTTCTATGTAATAATTATTTCAAATTATTGTGACTTACCACTAAATATAGTACAACAGTACTTGAAAATTATGAAAAAAAAGTCATCGAAACGTTGTACAAGAAATGAGAAATTATACAATTGAAAATAAAAAAGAATTATATAATGACTCTCTGAAAGTTTACTGGGATAATTGAGTAATGATAATTGAAACGTTGGATGGTGGGCGTGGGGGGGGGGGCGAGTGGTTGGTTCGGAACCCGAGGAGCGCAAGAGGGCAAGGCGCTGCGCCGCGCCAGCCCAGGATCAACGGATCCTCCTCTCGTTAAGCGCGCTATCGTCGCATCTGCAACTAACGGGGCAGGTGGGGCTCGAACACTGCACCTCGGCACCCGGCGCGGCGCAGCGGGGCCACTGTCACTGAAAACGAGGACAGTGTTGGGGCGACATGGGGTGCGGTTGTGACAATGAGGGGATGAGAGTGATGGCATGGGACAGGGAAGGAATGGGACGATGTAGGACTGGGACAATGATAGGATGGGACGATGTTGGTCTGGGACAATGATAGGATGGGACGATGTTGACTGGGACAATGAAAGGATGGGACGATGTTGGACTGGGACAATGATAGGATGGGACGATGTTGGTCTGGGACAATGATAGGATGGGACGATGTTGGACTGGGACAATGGTAGGATGGGACGATGTTGGACTGGTACAATGATAGGATGGGTCGATGTTGGACTGGGACAATGATAGGATGGGACGATGTTGGACGGGACAATGATAGGATGGGACGATGTTGGACTGGGACAATGATAGGATGGGACGATGTTGGAAAAATCGGTTGAGGATGGAGGCACGGTGATTGGGATGAAAGGTAATGGGATGCAAATATGACGAAAAGGAGTTATGTTGGGGCGTTGATGGGAGGCAGAAAACGTATGGGACAAGAACCGAATGGGAAGGGAAGAATTTGGGTTGGGAGTGATTCGGAAGGGGATAATTACGGCCGGGAATTATTGTGGAAGAAGACCAGAGCACGAAAGGAAAATCGAATAGGATGGTAATGGGGGAAATTGGCTGCGGAAAGAAGTGGGGATGATATCGAGCAGGGGTGAGGAAGGGATCAGAGAGTATTTGGACAGGAAGACGATGCTGAGGGGGTGAGAAAGGACTCGAGCGTAATTGAAGCCGTTGCGAGACAATCTGCTCATCCACTGCTTGCCCACGCCTCGTAGATGACATCGCTGCGGGAAGCCCCCGCTTCGTTGATGCTTCCTCATAATCCGCGCCGCTACACCAAGCTTAATTATCTGCTAAATGATCTGTCTTTATCTCCTCTTGTAAGGTAGGTATTTGACAATGTGCAGTCTTGTTCTTTCATCAAGTATCTCCCGCTAAAGCGAACTTAAACAAATTAATTAAATGTGTAGCTTCTGGGTTTCTTTACCCATCATGTGTTTACCCAGATCTAAGGGCTCTTAGCTGACAGATTATCATCCCTTTTCGAACTTTTCCAATCGATAATTCTAAACTCTAAGTTCATGATATTCTAGTACATTCCTCAATATTACGTATGCTTTATTCTGATATTTAAAAAATTGTCGCATTTTCAGACGTTTCTCGGGATTTTAGGAACTTTCGTTTATTCTATCAAAACATCTGTAAACAATCAACCAAAATCTTTATGTATTGTTCCATTTTTATTCGCTAATAATTTACTGAATATATCTTATGTGATTATTTAATATAATATTAAGACACCAATAAAAAGAAAATGTATCCAAGAAGTCAGATTCAATGCGAAACAAAGAAACAAATCAGCATCAAACAAATCAGAAAAATATGAGATTTCCTATTTTATACAGAAAATTAGATTATATTCTGCATCCTATGACCTTATTGGGAACAATTTAAATTAATGGCAAGGCTATCTTCGAAGTCGGTGCCCAAGACAGATGTTTGTCACTATACACCTATATGTTAGACACGTTTGTGGATTTGTATACCAAACATTTTCGTATACAATTCACTAAATTGATCACAATTCCAAGTAATGAGGTGTCCAATATTTGTAATATTAAATATCAGTAAATTACATTGATGTTAATTGTATCTACGGCTGCTAATTACCACATAGTTAAAAACCTCAAGTAAATAAATAATTAAAAAAAATAAAAATGGTGCCGATTAAGAGGGGAAAAATTTTTTTTTAAATAAAAAAAATAATTAAAAATAGATATATTTTTTAATTATTTTTAACTTTTTTCGGGAATTTTTTTTATGTTTAAATTGTTTTTTGGAAAAGAAATAAAACTTAGAGCAGTGAATATGTCTCGACATTTGAATTAAACATAATGAATGTTTCACTTTACAATGTGCTATTATATTGTACGTAGAACAGGGTTTGTAAAATGGACGTGCACTCATGAAATCATGATTCCTACAAAATCTGCAATATGAAATTAATATCAAGCCATGTCCAGCGCGTAATTTAAAGATGTAAACAAAGACGATTCGAAGATGCACCGGAACCGGAAATCCGGCGGAGAAACCGCCCCCGGCAGCGCGCGTGGCTCCAGCCGACCACATCCGCCATCGGCAGCAACGGCGGCAGCAGCGCGAGTCGGAGCTGGGCGCACAGGTGGGCGGAGCGGGCGGGAGAGCGCTGCGGAGCAGGGCGTGGAGAAAAGGGGGCGTGGCTGTGGGGAGGGGAGGGGTGTTTAGGGTGGGTCAGGAGAGGCCGGAGCTGGGCGGAATGAAGCGATGCGGGCCTGGGGGAGGGGCATTCTGACACAAATGTTGGATTACTTCCAGCGTATTTCTACACAAAAGTCAGATTCTCCAGTTTTCTTCTACACGATGAAATACTATTGTAATTTCTAAAAGATAGGACTAATATTTAATAATCGCGCATTTTTGTCGATTTAAATAAGTGTGTTATTGATCTGTAAAAGAAACCAAGTATTTTTTGATGAAATTACCACAGATATCAAAAAAACTCCTAATAGTGTGCTTTTAGATAATTGATCTTGTAGATTGCCGGTTGACTGATATCGATCGATTTAGTATATGGCACACGAACATGTTTTAAAATCTTGTTGGATGGTGAGGAATCATACATGCGAAGGAACTTTGGAAATGCAATAACAGCATTTTAGTTGTTAAGGAAGACTCGTCAAAGCATGAGGGGGGTATTTTTATTTTAATCACTGTTTTGCGAAATAATTATGTAAGTTTTATTTTGGAGTCCCTGACTAGCAAAACTGGAACGCATCTACAACTAGCATTTTGCAGAGGTGAAACGGAATGACTGATGAACGCGCAGTATCTTGACGCCTAAACAGAACACTCCCTAATTATTTTCTACTATCTGTCATTCTCCGTTAATCGTTGATTATGTTAATGATACTAAACAAAATGTCACATGTTGCTATATCGGCATCTTAAATTTAAAACTATTGTATTGGATTCGAATTATTTTCTACTATCTGTCATTCTCCGTTAATCGTTGATTATGTTAACGTTACTAAACAAAATGTCACATGTTGCTACATCGGTATCTTAAATTTCAAACCATTGTATTGGATTCGGTTAATCATCTGACAGATGTACAATTATGAGACAGACGTTCGGCGAAATGCAGGCTGTGATGGACGCGCGCTATCTTGACGCCTAAACAACGAACGCCTAACGAGGCTGCAGGCGCGCTGCGACACTTTACGATCGATTGTGATCAGTCGCCCATCGCCCTCGGAGCGACGCCCGCGCCTTCTAACGACCAAACGGCGCATGCGCACGACGTGTTTGTGCGCTCGTATAATAGGTTTGTTGCCGACGAGGATTGGCTTCAACCTGTCGTTAAGGCATGCGTGCGTCCAATCTCTAAGACGACAGGTAATTGTTGCTCGGCTACACATCATGGTTATTCAGTCAGTGAAGCATCGCGGCATAGTTCCAATTTGGTGGGGGACAAAAGATCACAGGGATGTTCAAAGTAGGGCAAGGGCGTTGCTACAGATGTAAGCATTTGTAAGTTTAATTTTAAAATACTCTACTTACGATATTATAATTTTGAATCTAGATCTGCCAAATATGATAAATTAATGAGAAAGCAAAACTGAATTAATAATACGGTTGATAATATCTCAATTATTCTGGTATAAACAATATAGTTCTAATCTTCAATCCCATGAAGTTGTTGCACAGTAATTATAGATGGTGAAGTGTAAAACTTACAAATTGCATTTAGATTACTTGTTTGCACATTTTACCGTAATGAAGATAAATGTGAAAGGAACAGTAACACTAGAACCTGCATTCAAGTCTGTTCTCATTAATTCTACGTGTTATCCAAAGTCTGTAATTAGAATATAAATTTTAAATATTTTTATGTGTGAAATTTATATATATTTTCACATTTTTTAAAAAATCTAAAAAGCAAAACTCTTTTCTGTTCTATTGTTACATTTGAGAGTTTATTTAAATATATTGTTGTTTTACATTCTCCGGAAAGAGTTTTCACATCTACAGCAATTTTGGACAGCCCTGGTGACGACACGGGGCAACCGAGCGAGTCAGAGGAGCGGTGTGGGGGACGAGCCGAAAAGGGGCGATACCCAACACGCACCTGGCGCTGAGTCGTGACCTGTTTCGCTGCCCCGCCCCCGCCCCCGCTTTCGACCCTCCAGCCCCGCCTCCATCTCTGCATTCACCTTTACGCCCGCCTTCGCCCCATCTTCACCCTCCACATTCTCCTCTATCCACCCCCCGCCCCCTCCCACCACCCCACCTCTACCATCGGCCTCCACCTTCACCCCTGTCACATCAGACGCCGCCCCATGCCGTTGCTACAGGGCTCGTGGTGAAAGGAATTAACAGGGCGTCGATGGGGAGAGCGCTGGGGCGGGGGTGGGGGCGGATGGGAGTAGGTCCTCCGCGAAAGTGGATCTCTTCCTCGCACGCTTTGCCGTGGCCCACGCGCGCGAATAATTAAGACGTTTCCAAGGAGCGGAGAAACGAGAGCAAGGATTCGAAGGAAGGGATTTCAATGAGGGGAGAGACGAGAAGCTTCTCAACGACTGAGGTGGCTCGGAACATGAATTAATGTCAACTGCAATGTCTCTGATCGGGAGGTCCTCGAAGTCCTCGGTAGTAGGATTTTTGGCACTATCTACATAAATAGGTCGAATTAAGCCTCTTACTGGAGGAGAATTCTAGCAGTCGGCTGCTCTGATCGGTAGTTTTCTATGGTTACTTCGATCAAAACAGAGCGAATGACGGAGAAGTGCCCTCATTAACAGACCACTGACCGCGAGATCTTTCCTTCTTCTTTGTTGTCCTATCCTCTCCCCTTACACACACTTACACTTACATGCACTACACTAGCACACACGTCTACAGATCATTCTGCAGCTTATAGCTTGATCGGACTGGGGGGAGGTGCCCCGCTGGTGGGAGATATCTGGTTGCCGACGTGTAGTTTAGGCCGGATCTCACCAATTAGCGGGGCAAGGTTGCTGTCTACGTGCACTACACTTACTGGACTAATGACCATAGTTTGAGCCTGGAAACACAAATAATCATTCAATCAACGAAAAGCTTTGCTATTTGTGAGCGGCCGTTTCGACAGAACTTCCATTAGGACGTTGACGCGATTGGATCTCAGTTTGTGATGATGGCACTTTTCCTTCCAATATTATAGAATTAAAACCGTGGCCATTTGCGTAATCTTGAGTGGTCGAAACGTTAGCGGTAGATAATATGTAGATACGTTCTGTAAGAAAGACAAACGTTTTCTCCCTAAGAAATGAATGGCAACTTTAAGGATTATTAATATACTTTCCAACCAATGCATTTCTTTTAGGTTTTTCAACTTCGTGTTTCAATAAATAAGTCTCATGAACCTATATTTTTCGACCACGAAGTTTCTTCGACATTTTCAAATCGTTAATGATATTGGAAACCACAAAAGTAAATACATATATTTCACATTGTAACAGAGAGTCTGTATTAAAATGAAGTTTTTTGGGCACATGGTTGGGAGTACAATATTAATTATAAATATTGAAACTCGTGTCTGATATCTGTTTTGAAAGTTTTGACATTTTCATCGAATGTATGGTGTTATTTAATAATGATTTTTGCTCTTGAAATTTGTATATTATATTTTGTTTGGAGTAGTTGCATTTAAACACTAATCTGAGTAAAGATTAGTATGTCTTAACAAAAGATAAACTAATTTGTGACTGACCACGACTAAAAAATAATGTTTTTTTAATACACAAAAGATCCTGTTGCATCTTTCGAGACACACACAAGGGTATTGTTCTTCTTTTAATGCTTTTTATGACGGAATTGTGTAACTGCTCTTTCATTTTGTTTCCACCCGCGGGCTATTGTCATTATTTCTCTCGCGATGTAATGACTCGTTGGATTGAGAGCCCTGCTATAGAGACCCCTTTACATACAGCTGATCAGGTTAGTTGTGCAGAGTCATGCGTCTGATATCCTCTAAGAAACGTTGTTAGCGAGACCGACAATTTTAAATGGCCGTAATATTTCCCTTAGAGACTGGAGGGAGATGACGGTCAATAAATCATTTCACAATAATGCGGAAGCATTCATCAACGCTTCTTCCGACTCGCCGTTTCTAAAACTCACTGCCTCGAGAGCTTTTTTTGCTGCGCTCGATCCTTGTAAGAAGCGAAGAGAAATTTCAAAGTTTTTGTGCAACAGGTGAGAACGTAACCAAGAGTACAAAGGCATTCCATACCGTTTGTCTCATTTTTCTGTTAATGGCAAATTATCAATTAGTGTAGAATTATTTATTTATTTATTTATTTTACGTCAAAAAACAGTTAAAACTGTGTATGACATGCCACGGGGAAAAGTGAATTGTGTGCACATTTTCAAAATTCTGTGATCCCTACACTAAGTCATATACAACTTGAATTTTGAATTTAAAAAACTCTAATGTAATAAAATCTATTTTCAAAGATAAATAAGCAATAAATTTTGGGCTCTTATCCTTGTGCCGCGACAACATGGAAACGATAATTTGAATAACTGTATTTCCCCACTGAATTCTAGAAGACGTGCACAGATAATGAAGTTACATTTATGTCCAGAAGCAAAACAAGGAGCCATCTCACATTGAGCATTTGCTCAATGGATCAGGGAAACTGGACGAAAAACTTGATCGAGATGGGGGTCATTGATCCAGAAGTTGCGATACAATACTTGTTACATATTGTTTAGATTTATACAGTCCAATGGTAAATAGTACATTAGTGTGGATTGCTTTTAGTGTGCATTATTGTACGAGGAACTGATGATCTATCTCAATACATATTCCTTTCATCTGTTGAGTAAATGATTGTGTACCTTGCCTTTGTGCAGTTTTTACTTCAGAAGTCATAGGTGTGTATTGTTTTGTTAATGTTATATGAACAATTGATGAGATAACTATTAGGTTTTCCTTTTATCGCCACCTTATCTTCGCATTTGGAGAAGTATGAAATAAGGGATCAGATGTTGTTTATTTACTACACGAATAAATTATGGGAATTTATGGAACAATAATTGATTATAATTTGTTCACATTCATTTCTATGCATTACTAGAAGATACTCACTCTCCAAATACACCTACTTTTGGCGCTTTCTCTGTCGAAGAACACTGAGAAAATCTAAAGCCAGTATCCATTTCTTTCTTTTGAGTGCTGGGATCTGACAAGGTTTCGTGAGGTATTATTATACATTCCAGTCCCCTTATTACGGGAGCCATCTCCGATGACCTTCCTTTCCTGGCCGCCCCCTTCGCTGGGCGCGCAGGTCCGAAGTCCTAACACAGCGCTTCCTTTGCTGTTTTAGGCCTTTTTTACTACTGCCTGTCGGTGGCGCGCAGGAAGAAGACCAATGACCCCTTTCTAATTTTTCGGAGTTTCAACTCTTTATCTAGATTCGGCACACTGAAAAATTCAAATTATGTTATGTGGTGTATTTATTTATGTTTGCAGTCAGAAAAAGTCTTGCTTCAACAATAATTTTTATTATTGGGTTCTGTAATCAAATGGAAACCGTTCGAACTTACGAATCTGAGAAGAAAAATAATTGTTTTCCCCAAGCTCTCATCTGGGATAAATACGTAGCATTTTCTGCTCATTTCAATTTTTCTTGAAATCTTTTCAGTAGTTTACTGATGTGCGGGGGGGGGGAATTATTATTGTTTATCTCTTTTTCAAATATAGGACAACAATGGTCCGCGAGCGGCGGCCAAGCTGCGAGGAGGGGTTCAGGTACTCGACCATTACCCCCCCTATGCACCAACTCCGCTGCACATTCACTTTGCCTGTGTAGTACATGTCTTGAAAAAATAGAAAAGTGCATGAAAAAATGTGAAAATGTTGATTTGTACGTTATACTACCATTAGGTGAACTTTCTATGTTGACAGGTACAGACGTATACAGTTATGCGAGAACGCCGCTATTGCAGCAATATTTCACAAAGAATTTCTGCTATTTGTTCCCGTTATTTTTCCACTGTTGACAGAGAATTTTCTTTTCTCTTCTTGACATTCAATGGAAATGTGTAGTGGAATGGGTTCTTACACATTTTATAACCTCACTTGTTCTAGGAAGGAACACAAAGCTACAAAAGTACATGGGACAAAACGCATTTTATGTCATCGATCTATCAGTTTGCGAATTGCTACCTTCGCTCTCATAACTCATGTCTAGTCTACAGCGGCATGTTCCACATTCCTGTTGCTTGGCTTTCTTCCTACAACTCTCACACGGCGTCCCTCGACAGCACGGGTCAGCGCGCATTGCTAGTCCGAGGGGAAAACGGCTCCCGATGCAGGTAGCGGCCGTGCGGCGCCGCATTCTTACAAAGAGCGGGCGACCGCATAGGTTGACGTGAAAGGTCGTTGTCATGCGTGGTGGCAGGCGGTGCCTTTTTTCGCTCGCGGATGCAGCGGCATACATTCCCAACGCGGCGGCGGGCAGACGGTGATGGAGGAGGCGGAAAGGGAGGAATAGGAGACGGAAGAGGAGAAGGTGGAGTAGGTGGAGGAGGAGGAAATGGAGGAAGCGGAGGAGGCAGAGGAGGAAGCGAAGGAGGAGGAGGGGGAGAAGGAAGAGGAGCGGGGAGGGGGGGGGGAAAGGAGGAGGAGGCGGAGAAGGAAGAGGATACGAGGGAGGAGGAGGAGGTGGGGAGGAGGAGGAGGCGAGAAGGAAGAGGATGCAGGGAGGAGGAGGCAGGGAGGAGGCGGAGAAGGAAGAGGATGGGGAAAAGGCGGGGAGGAGAAGGTGGGGAGGAGGAGGCGGGGAGGTGTATGAGGCGGGACGGTGGAGGCGGGGATGAGGAGGCAGGGAGGAGGAGGAGGCGAAGGGGAGGCGGGGAGGAGGAGGCAGGAAGGAGGAGGCGGGGAGGAGGAGGCAGGGAAGAAGGAGGCGTAGAAGGAAGAAACTGCGGGAGAGAAGGAGAAGGAGGCGGAGAAGGAAGAGGATAGAGGGAGGAGGAGGGGGCGGTGGAGGAGGAGGGGAGGAATAGACGGGAGGAGGAGGTGGGGAGGAATAGGAAGGAGTAGGCGGGGAGGAGGAGGCGGGGAGGAGGAGGTGGCGGAGGAGGAGGAGGTGGCGGGGAGTAGGACGAGGAGGAGGCGGAGAAATCAGAGGATGCAAGGGAGGAGGAGGCAGGAAGGAGGAGGCGGAGAAGGAAGAAAATGCGGGAGAGAAGGAGGAGGCGGGGAGGAGGAGGCGGAGAAGGAAGAGGATACGAGGGAGGACGAGGCGGCGGTGGAGGAGGAGGCTGGATGAGGGGTGAGGGGAAGGAGGAGGAGGATTCGGAAGGTGGAGGGGGGAGTAGGAGGAGGCAATAGACGCAGTGCTGGAGATCTAGAGATGTAGGCGATGGGCGGGGTTGGTGCGGCGGTGGCGGCGAGTCGCGATGTTGAGCGGAACGCGAATATGGAACCCAACTCCAAAGGTCCTACCACCACCCCGCGAGAGAAAGTAGTTCCCTTGCACTGTAGTTGGAGAAACGATGACGGCTGTTGTGGTGGAGCGAGCGGGGTGCGGTGCTGTGGAAAATCGCGGCGAATGCTGGGCTAACGGTTGCTCGTCTGCCCCTTCCCTACTCGTGTGTTCTTGAAAAGTTACTTACTCCCAACTTACACATCATAGGCTTTGGCATTTTTCACAATATTACAGTATTTTGAACGTTGATTTTGATAGTGATATCGTCGTTTGTGATTTGTGTTTTGACTATGTTAAGAAATCACAAATGTTCTATCATAATGGTAAACCATATGTATGCTCTATTTAAAGAGAAATAAGTAAATGTTTTTTGAAAAAGAATTAATTTTTGGAAAATTTTTAAAGTTACCATTTTCAAGCACTATTTGGAATATTTATGTGGTTATTCGGCAGGACATGTCACATAAAATGCAAGGAAATCTCTATAGGGTATGAGACCATTTTATATGTTTTGAAACGATACTCTTAACTTCTTACGTTTTAATAGCTAGATACGTTATGTTTCAATAGTGCTGGATTTCAAATAGACTAGATTAGAGTTCATGTCAAGGAGGACACATCGCGATTTTCTAGAAAGCCGGGTTGCCAATATCGGGATGCTAGGGGGTTGCAAACATCGCTTCGCATCGAAAAATATGCAGTGGTGCCAAAGTGCGTGGAGTGAGCGAGAGAAAATTTTCTAGCATGATTCGCCGCCAGTGAACGCTGCTGAAACTGCGAACTAAAACAGAGCGAGTCATTCACCGTGTTGTAATGTGAAATAACAGGCTTTCCCAGTCTCTACAAGCTGTGTTTTGCTTGATCTCCGGTACGCGATGTTTCCTAGAGGTAAAGTCGTGACTTTTCCGATTGTTACTTTCAAACGTCCACTTCCTTTAAATTACTAGGTAGTCTCTCCTACCCCTTTCTAATACTCCAAAGGAAACCATCAGCATTTGGGAACGTGCTCTACATTAATTTAATTATCAAACGTTTAGATGATGTTATTAATTTGCAGTAGGATTGTGAGCATCAATTATAACTATAGAACAGTATTTGTTTCAATATAAAGTACATCCGATTCAATAATATTATGGAAATTAATCCCTAGCATTTCCCGACACATAGCCTGTAGATTCACTGCACGGAGAAAAAGATCAGAAAGGCTTCACGCTGATACACAAGTGATTGTTGAACGATTAATAAGTTGTTTGCCCTATTTAGTTAACAGCGTCAATGGTTAGTTTAACAGTGTCAACAAGCAGTGAGAAAAACTTGTTTCCTTTACTTTCTCTATTAAATGTTCCATTATTATTTACCTTCCTCCCTTCTTATCTAGATCAACACTGTAGACTTTTAGTGATCATGACTATTGAAATAGTTGATATTGAATAGTTTTCAGTAGTACAAACCAATATAATTGCTCTACCGCATCCCAAATGGCTATTTGTTTAACTCAATTCTCATCCTCGTCCTTCACATTCTAGAACGATACTTCCGCGAGACTCCGGCCACATTCTTTCTTGTAGGTATTTATGACACCGACGATTTTGTTTCTGCATTCCTGAGATATTCTCGTTGTCACGATGTTTACGCCCGCTCGTCCATGATGCTCCCACCATATCGACACGGCACAGTGGAAAGTGAGTACCATTGGTTCTAGTTAGTGAACATTTTATTCATTCCGAGTGCGCCAACAACTTACGTCATTATTCCTGTAAGTGTAGTGCATGATATAGCCATATCATGCCGAGTTCCTCTCCCGCTTCAACGTGAGATCCGGAGCCGACCTTCACCCTGCTTGCGGAATTTACCTCCTCCAGATACCTTCCCTGCGGGACACCCTGGGGTATGTGTTTCCCGTGCGTTCGCCGTGCGTTTGCCGAACGTTTGCCGTGCGTTTGCCGAACGTTTGCCGTGCGTTTGCCGTGCGTTTGCCGTGCGTTCGCTGTGCGTTTGCCGTGCGTTTGCCATGCGTTTGCCGTGCGTTTGCCGTGCGTTTGCCGTGCGTTTGCCGTGCGTTTGCCGTGCGTTGCCGTGCGTTTGCCGTGCGTTTGCCGTGCGTTTGCCGTGCGTTGCCGTGCGTTTGCCGTGCGTTTCCGTGCGTTTGCGGTGCGTTCGCCGTGCGTTTGCCGTGCGTTTGCCGTGCGTTTGCCGTGCGTTTGCCGTGCGTTGCCGTGCGTTCGCCGTGCGTTCGCCGTGCGTCGCCGTGCTGCCTGCGTTCGCCATGCGTTCGCCATGCGTTCCGTGCCGTGCGTTCGCCGTGCGTTCGCCGTGCGTGCGGACATGGGTTGCAATTAAGCGGCAGTCACATTGATGCCGATCTTTGTCGAAATTTTGATCGCCTGACGTCGGACGTTTTCATTTATTACGCTGGTTTGTTCAAACCCGTGATGATGAACGGAAACGGTCGTAGTCGACGACCTCTTCTAAGTCAGAAAATTTTGGCTGTCGGCCCGAGATATGTTTAGTTTTGTCCGTTGTCGGTCGACTGATATTTTGGCCAATATCGGTAATTGGAAGGAAGGACCTATGATTGATTGAAGTTGTGCAAAACTACAGAATCTACACTAGAGAATTAAATTTTCATAAAAATGCGTTTATATTAAAATCATCAGCTTATGAAATATCTTCCTGTTTTCATCAACGCTATTGTAGCCTACCTATACAACAAAAAACAACAAGAATAGAACAAAACAGTATTTCAAGATTTTATTATTATTATTATTATTATTATTATTATTATTATTTGCATGAGTTTATTCTTTCGATTTATTGAGTTTTGAATGGTATTGCCCATGTGAAAAGAATTTTAGTATCTTGCAATCAATATGAAAATGCCAAATGGACGACAACGCATTTAAAAAGTCGTCAGACGGTGATAAAACTTGAAAAAACCTCGGCTATATAGACCCTAGTCACTTCTCTACATAAGCTACAATGTTTTTGGAATGAAGAGTATCCTATTAAAAACATATGGGTCTTTAAGGTAGCGTGCACCGCCTCTCGCCCGCGGCCGAGGAGATTCACTTGGAGCGATGCCCGCAGGCTGCAGGGGCCAACGCAGGCACCCAGCCAAGTGCCTGCAACGTTCGTGAACGAATAGCAGGAATTACCTCCCTGGTTGTTGGATATGTAGAGCAGCTGGAAGAGGATGTGGCTCCCGAGTTGATTATCTACCCTATCATCCAAGTTAACGTCTTCCTGTTCTCTGGCTGGACGTGACTCGATCATCAAGACATTCGCTTTTTATTTTGCACAGACGGTCGCTCATATCTGCGGCGCACCGAAATGTTTGTGGTCAGTTTCCACAAGAAGTCTCTGACTTTACTATGGTCGATTTGGTGATTTTTTATAACAATATATTTTGTGGTTTTACGGAAGGCCTCTGGCAAGTTAAAACCTAGTTTAAAAGATTAATTGCAATTTAGCGATGCAATCTATTGTCTAGAGAGATAATAGCGTTAGTTTCATAGTTCAAATGCTTTATTTTGTTGATAGTCCATTGTGTAATATTTAGCTTTCCTAATTTCATTAGCAACTATATTAAACACTTTTCGTTATATTTAAAATTAAAGTTTAATTGAAAATTTGCTTAAAATATTGCAAATCAAATTAAATCAAATTAAAAATACTGGAAATCAAGTTGCAGTATGTGTCCCTACAAATCTATAATTACAATATTCACCCTGTTCAAAATTTATTTTATACTAATACTACACAACACTGAAAATTTGCTTCGTCCGGAGTTTGTGAACTGCCAACAATTAACGAGTGATTCTCAAGTACGAATTCCACACAATTTGAATAGCAAATGACTTTTTACTACTAATAAGCAGTTAGGCCCACTGAATACTTTCTTCTAGCGGGCTTATCGAGACGAAACTTTCCTCATCTCTCAATGGCTTCTATCACTTGGCCCGGCGATCGCATCGCAGATTCCGCGCTGCAGTGGGCAGCAGCTGGGGAGGGAAGGCGGCGCGGTGCGGCACGGCGGAGGCGACGCGAGGCGAGGCGTTGCAAGCGGCAACGCCACCGCCGCCGCCGCCACCGCCGCCGCCGTCGCCGCCGCCGCCGCCACCTCCAATGTCACCGCCACCCCCAACGTCACCGCCACCGCCACCGCCACTGCCACCGCCAATGCCACCGCCACCGCCTCTGCGACCGCCACTGCCACCGCCACTGCCACCACCCCCGCCACTGCTGCCACCACCGCCACTGCCACTACCACCGCCACTGTCATCAGCCACCGCCACCGCCACCACCACCGCCACCGCCACCGCCACCGCCACTGCCACCGCCACCGTCACCGCCGCCACCCAGCCGCCACCATCGCCACCGCCGCCGCCATCGAGTTCCGCCGCGCTGCCGTCTGGCGCCGCCTGGCCGGCAACGGGCCGCGGGCACAGGTGGGCGCAGCGCGGGGCCGTGGGGGACAAAGCCGGAATTCGTACAATGGCAGCAGGGCCGCGCATCACTTTCTCCGCCCGCTCGCCCTCGTCAACCGTTGCCTTCCGCGGGCTGCGGCAGTCGCCTTTCGATGGCCACTCCTTCGCGCAGGCCTTGGCCTGGAAGGTGTTCGCGGCAGCTGGTTATTCTTGGAGCGCTAGGGTATCCAACATTAAAAAAATGATCACTATTGAAGACAAATATTATTAAAATGGAGGATTTTCCAAAACACATTAACAATATCTACGAATAAAAGTATGCACTATTTAAAAAATTGTTGGATTTGCATCTGATTGTAAGTTCTGCAGTGACTGTGCTTTGATTTATTTCTTCGCGTTACTTCTTTCTTATATTTGATTATAGAACACGAATTTTGAAGTCATTTTCCACAAGTATTAATTCATTGTACGCGTCGACATCATTAAGGTGCGTGCATCTAACCTTCTGTGATAATGAATCTCTCTTTTCCTTGACAATAGTTGTTCGTGTACAATTTTAGCAGCGGAAGGAAGGTCTTTACAGACTGTTTCCTATCATTTTTTTAAATTTCAAATTGTGTTTCATTACTCGACATTATATCTTCTGAAACGTCGATTTATGACAATGTAATAATTTACTCTTGTTTACCTGCACAAATAACCGCAATAAATCCCTCTTCTACCAGTCCTTCATTACGCCAAAGATATTTTCCGAAATATCTTATCTAAATTCCTTGTAAAGCGATGTTTCTTGTCTTACATATAGAGCTGTCTCGAAACCACGACGTTATCTGTACCTTTGCGATGTATTTCATTTCGGACAGCGGTCTGAGCTTCGGGTTGCACTCGTAATTTCCAAGGCGGCGGCGCGTGTTCTTCGGCGCATCGCTGGGAGCGGACGCCGCGAGTTCATTGTTGCTGCGCGAAGGCAGCGGATGCGGTGGCGGCGAGGCGGGCGGGGGGGGGGGGGGGGGGGGGGGGGAGCGCATTCAGGGGGGGCACGCGCCTCGAAGGTCGCCAGGTGATCGCGAACGCGGTGCGGTCGCCGAACAAAGAGGCCACTCGGAAACGTCTTCCCAGCACTTTGGGCGCCGCGCCACTCATTCACGAGATGTACGGGTCATTACGCGAGGGGGCCATGAAAGCGTATCTCCTTCGTAACTCCTTTAACAAGTTGTAAGCGCCTTATCGAGCTTCCTGGGCTGTTCGTGCGGCGCCTTGTCCTCGGTGGAGAGACGATTTGTCATTCTCCGTATTCTGTCGGTTTAACTTCACAATTCATTTTACCTTCATGAGATATTGTAACAAAACAAAATGTTTCCTGCGGTATTGAAATTGATTGCTGCACATTCCATTACAAGAAAATGCAAATACCATTAAGAGTGTCACTGGAGTTGAATTCTTTCAAATTAGAATTATAACAAAATAATTTGGAAAAGTGTCTTGACACTCTGTGTACTGCTAGAATTATTAAAATTGGAATGTTTATTTTAAATATCGCACAACATTATTTCTTAACTCATTAACTATATTTCCTGATAAAGTAATGAATGTAATGATTAACTATAAGTACGTACTTTGCCAAATACCATAGGTCGACATGCATCAATCATTACGGAAGTTTACTGCCGTGTCAAGCAGTCGTATGTATTCATCCCTGTCGAACTTCGGACGAAGCAGCGCTTGCGACGTCAGAGGCGGCAGTGGAGGTGAAGAGCAGGGAACACGCTCCTGAGCACGTAAGCGACGCGCGGCGTTATGTCATTGTCGCTAAGCACCCGGGGACGCGACGACGGTTCGAATCTGTGCCGTCGCCGACGGCAGCTGGCAAACAGGTCAATTCGCATTGTTAGTCAGAGGATGGCAAACGTGTGAATAGGGTTTTCGTGTTCGAAAACTTCACTTGTCAATCTTCCGTCCTTCGTCTTCTGTACACATGAAGGTAACTGATTGCAGAGATCGGAAAGGTTACGCCAATAGACATTTCAAAGACGCTTAAAAAAATACAATACTTTGCATCAATTAGTACAACGCATTGAGAACTTCTGGTATTTTTCGGTAACATGTAATGCTGTGAAAATTGACATTCTTGAGGAATTCTGGAAATTGCGTGAGCTGCATGTGATTCTCTTAAGGCGAGTTTTTCTAACTTTGTTTACTAACTACAGTCATTTTTGAATCGAGTATCAAAGTATTTAGATTAAGATATTTATTTGATTTTATAAGTACTGCTGTTAAATTTGTGCTGGGATCTTTATTGTACAAAACATGTACTAAATGACATAAAATATTGAGAGCTCTGAACAATAAATGTGTAGTGTGGATTCCATTACGAGCCATATCTCACTACAGGCAAGTATACTTTATAACTAAAGTAAAATTGTTTGAATATTTTATAAATATTGCTTCGGTACTCGCTGTCAGAAGTGAATCCAAACGGAATTAAACATATAATTCCGCCATATATGCAGAATCACACATTTTAGTCTTACATGTAACGTTTTGGTACTGTACAAGATAGTACAAGAGTAATTGAGTAGGATAATACGTAATCAATTTCAATTCAATAGATTTGGAAAGTGATTTTGATTCATTACTATTGCAATCGTGTAATAAATCAGTTATTGAATTCACATGATTTTAACAAAACGAGAATTCTCCATAAATATAATCCTCACTTTCCGGGATTGGATTCGGGCTAAGATGGGAACCCGTAAAATTCTGGTCTTGATTTTCTGGAATTTCAACGTCATTGACAACTATTTCTTACAACATCAGAAGGAAAGTTTTCCGAATGGTACAGCGTTAAACTTTCCCTACCTCGTGAAAGAACTCGTGTCACCATCGACTACAGCAAACACACACGAACGACCAGCTACCGTTTTCGACTGCAATGAAACCTTCCTCCCTTAAAAAGCGTGTATTGCTGCAGGGCAAGGAAGTTTTGTTTCCGCAGGGTTTCCGGGAATGACGTCTGTCTACTTCCGATGCAGTGGCAAATGTTACAGAGCGGTGTTCTTGGCTTGTTGGCGACAGGGCCTCAAATTCAGATTGAATAGAAGGGCACAAACTTAATTATTTCTCTTTAATACAACCAAAAACATCCAAGCATATTTCTGGAATTTTATTGTGTGGTTAACTAAAATACATACAACAACCCAATGAACAAATTTTTCAGTTCAGGAAACAACGTACATTTAAAAGATGATAGTTCACAATTATGTCTACTGTTAACATTTTTAAACGATTTTTGTTTAATAATACACAAATAATTATGTATTGACAATTTGAGTTACAAGTAAAAAGTTCATTCGAAAATACTTCAGAGTATATATTTTACATTGTATCTCCTAAATACTTGTGATAATATGTGATAAGATGACAAAACTTTCTAAGTATAGAGAAAAATCTGATCATTTTCATGTAGACATGGTAATTAATAATTTTGGACAATCTTATCAGTAACGTATTATCCAGTATTTCGGAATCCTACGACTACTCTTCTTGATGTTAATACAAATTTAATGAAAAAGAATTGAATTGAATTCAAAGTGTACTTCAAGTATGAACGTTTATCGGTGGAAAGGGAGAAAAGTCGGATATTTTTAGTTATATTTCATTCAATAAGCACATCTCCATCATTTTCGCACCAGGAAATGCAGCAGTATGTCCACGGATATTCCAACTTTCGAGCACTGCGTTCCGCCAGCGCGGCGATACCGCAGCCAGGTCGACAAGAAAGCGGACTCGAAGCGGGGCACGGCTTCGACGGCGGCGGCGACGGGGACTTTCCCACCGGTCGACCACACCGCCGCGCCGCGCCGCGCCGCCTCCCCGGCGACAACGCAACGCAACGCTACGCTACACGTGACGTAACTGCGTTGCCCCTTACAACTGAATCAAGAATCTGCACAATGGCATCCACACAACGAACCTATAAAATATCTAGGCCTTTTCTTAGACACGCCTCAATTGGAAAAATCACATCGATAAGAAAGTGAAGTACACCAACTAAAACCAATAATAAATAGATCAGCCCAATTACCCTACAATACTGCCTTACTGCTATACAAAATTATCATGCAACCACTATTATTATATGCACGCCCAGTTTGGATCAGCACAGCTAAATCAAACACCAAAAAACTGCAAGTAATCCAAAACCAGTTCCTGCGCACCATCACGAATGCCCCATGGTACGTCTCCAATGCACAACTCCATAAAGAATTCCAGATAGTACCGATTACTAATCACATTATTTTTTATCCACCCACTTCTTCCAAAACATACCAAATATACCCAAACTAACCCCGCTAAGACTCTGCCATAACTCAACTCACAGAACCCGCATTAAAAATAAATTTCATTTCCCATGCATTTCTAAATAAATTCTGAGATCTAAATCCAAAGTAGAGATATTGTACAAAGATACCTCTAAAACCCTAGTAGTAATGTAAGTTGTATTTTAAGATTATTTATAAGATTATTGTAAGTTAATTGTAAGTAGATATAAACAACTATAACAAATGTATAAAGTGAATTAACACTGATCTTTGTACTGTTCTATCCAAAAGAAAATAAACAAACAAATAAATATATAAATAAATAAATAAATAAATAAATAAATAAATAAATAAATAAATAAATAAATTTAAATAAATAAATTTAAATAAATACATTTAAATAAATAAATAAATAAATTTAAATAAATAAATAAATAAATTTAAATAAATAAATAAATAAACGTAACTGCGTGCTCCCGTCGTAAAGGAACCTGCACTATTCACAAGCACCGGTGCCACCGCCCCTACTCCATCACCCTCGCTGACATTCCCTTCAATCCTCTGGGGCCTCGTACGTATTAACATAAAGGTAACTGAAGTGAACATAAATCCAATCTTATGAGAGTGTCAGCGAATACAAATGTTAATACGAAATGACTGCCCTTCGTCAAGGATTGTAATGAAGAGAAGTATTGATTTTCTCTATTTAGTATTTCTTTATAATGTAACTTTTATTTATCTACGTGTTGTAATGATGGTAAATATTTTTAAACCAGAGTCGTAATATTCTACGAAAAGGACCCATTATAAGGTTTGTTTTGCTTTATGTCACTGTAATCGCGTGATTTCTCTAATGAAAAAAAAAAAAGGAATTTTTTAAAATATTAATTTCAATTATGAATGAAGAAATACTTATTTTGTGTTTGTTTTAGAACAGTAAGCTTCTTTGCTATGGGTTTACTGCTTTCGTAAATGAGACTGCTCATCTTAGAGTACTGCTATGGTACGTACTGCTATGCTTTCAGTCTCTGTCCCTCATACACGCTTCCAGTGTTCAAACAATTGTATTTACCTCAGATTGTGTAGGTAGATAATTATTCTTCACAGCAGTGATTTCACATTAAGTGAAAAATGTTTTTATTTATTACTCAACTTGAAACCCCTTCATTATTACTGGTATTTACACAAAATTTCAATGGGGAAGAAAGTACCTGCAGTTATACACGTAATTTCTGACACTACACAATTACTGCTCTTGCAAGCACTGTTCTTGTAAATGTGTTCCGAGCGAAATTAAAAAATCTTTTTAAAATAGGAATTGCTGGATCTTCTTTCGCACACGTGCTTTCATGCCCCCCCCCCCCATGCTCATAAAACTTCCGTTGCGTCGACACAATGGCCAGTGACTTTGCCATCGCCACTAACACTGTTATCATTGCAGTCCCTTCCGTGACACATCACCATTACCACATTTCGTGAATACAAGGTTGTTACGTAAGAAAAGTAACACATCTGAAAACTCTTATTTACCAGGACACTCAAACTGAATGGAACCGTTTATTTTGCAAATACGAAGTGTTTTACTTTACATATTGGCTATTTTGTGAATAATTTTTATGAAATTTTTACTAGTAAAGTATGTTATTTTCTGCATGTGACGAGATCACGATTTCATAATGGTAAGCCATTCCCAAGTGTCTTACAGAGGAGAGGCAATTGAACGTTCAAAGAATTCTGTAAATCAGGCGCTTCTTGTGTTAAACGATACTGCTTACATTATTGTACTGGATTGCACTACAGTGGCTTGGCAATATCTAGCAGAATCGATAAATATCTCAATTTTGCTTCTAGAATGGCTTACCATTAGATAATCCTAAACAACTTGTACTGGTGTTTCAGTACAATGGAACTTTTTAATAAATATATACCTTGCATCAATAATTAATACTCATTGCCATGTAAACGAATAAATTGTTTACTGATTACAGATACTCCAGAAGTCAAGAAGGACGTTCTATCTTGGGTTTTGTTTAAATTAAAACCAGACGAAAGCATTTCACAACTCATAAATGTTTGCATCTATTTCGTATCTATAAAGTTTCTATCAACACTTTGGTAGCTACGTCACTTTTCTTGTATAGTCCCGATATGATCCCCTCATTTGCAGTGTTCCTTTCAATATCGCCTCTGACGTCATGACTACAAAGCAGAATTTTCCTGCCGCTTCCGCCTCAGTGTTCACCTCCATAACCTCCCAAATCGCCTGGGGCGTCCGGAGCCCGAGGGGCTCCCCTCACTCTGGGGTGACTTTTACCGCGGTGCGTGACTGCCAGGATGCGACGCTGCCACGTAATACTCGGGCTGGCTCGAAAGTTTCTTCTGTGTTCGAGAGAAAGAACCCGTGTGCGAGGCGGTTGTATGAGGGTCTTGAGATTTGAGGTCAGTAACGAGGAGTCAGGGATGCTGGAGTGGAGATGACGGGGTTTCGCTGAGAGTGTTTCACAACGTTATGTTGAGAACAGTACAAAGTTCAAGGAACTAATGGTTCAACATCAACACGTCATTTGCAGTTTCGTGTACGGATATTTGGAACTATACGAACCAATCAACTGCAAGAATAATGTCCTGTGACCTTGTTGTTTTTTATTTTTAAATACATCATTTGTTGTTTCTCATTCATCTTGAAAGCAGGAATAAAATATTCGCACACGTTGATTTCGTAATATCTCTTTTCGAAAAAATCATGAAGATATATTTTTAAATGACATTAAAAGATAATCCAATGTACAAAAAGAAAATACCTCCAGTAATTATTTAAATTTTCTCTGCTTGTGCCCTTTTAACGTAAAAACTCTGTTCAATGAATTTTTTTGAATAAATGTTTCAAAGACAAATAGTACTACTGATTTTCTTCAGCTCTTGTCCTTAGGATGTCTGTTCAGAGTAGTGGAATTAATCTCTGTATATGTTCCTTGTACTGTATTGCTTCAAACAATAAATATTCATTGATGATATTAACCATCTTGTGTATATTAATGTCCTGTATTACTACGTAATACGGCGCAACGAAAGCTTCCTCACTTAAAAGTAGTGATAATAATGCAACCTCGTTTTCTAAAGTGGCTCACCTTCAGAGATTAACATAATACTTGGAATATCCATCATATCTTTTTGTATTAATTAACATTTTCGTAAAGAGAAAATGAGGTCATAGTCGTACTCATTGCACTCTCAACTCTGAAAACCCTTTTTCTCCAATTGATTTTTATATACAAATCTATTTCTGTAATAATTTCATTCTCAAAACTTATAAAAATTATCTCTCAGTCAAAAGAACGGTTACACTCGAAATGAGAAATTATATTCTTCGGTCATGAATGAATGAATTTCATTACGTATTAGATTCATTACATTTCGTGTCCAGTTCATTTCATTGCAATTTTGGTCTGGAAATGAATCCATCTACGTATTTCACTCTTCTGCTATTTCAGTAACAAAGAATTTCCTTACCTTTCCTCCAACATCAATCATGTATCTCTAAAAAAATGATTGTTTTTATCTCTGAAGTCAAGCACTCAACATTTGTTTGAGATGTGCCCCTCAAATAGGTGTAATTGGTGAACTATCCTATTAAATTGGAAGCTGAATCGCCCGCATTTTTTTCCTAATTTTATTAATTTTTTCCTAATTTTTGCTTTACTCGATCTAATATAGTTTGTTAGTACTTCGATTAAATCCACACAAATTGAGAAGTAGTTTTTAGTTAAGAAATAGACACACTAGATTAAAATTATCATCCAAACTTGAGATCCATGCAGTGAAATTTCTAGAGTACACGGGGTAGGAAATTTATGACTACCTACTTTTTTATACTAAAATACCTACGGTATATTTTTCTATAACGTATGTATATATTTGGCGTTTTGGGTCGGTAGTCCAACTTCGCCAGCCAATTACCTACGGCCACGTTGTCTGGACCTAGTTACATTCCCATGCTTGGGGGTAAGAGCGACATGAGGTGAACAGGACGTATTCTCTTCACCATAACTAGCAAGATCCACCTGCTTGAGCTTTTCTTAGTCACACAGCTACAGAAACTGGGACGATTTTAAAGGAAAGCCACAACTCTATTTCTGCCTCGACCGGGAACCGAACCTGGGGACCACCGTACCGGAAGCTAGTACGCTGCCCATGAGCCATCCCAGAAGATTTTTTCTTTAATAGTTTATGAATTATTTTGTGAGTACACCCGAATGTATTAAGTGAATAGTCTCTTCTCTGAATGCAAGTGTTTGCGTGAACGGCAGCGCCTGCTGCTCTTCATGCAAACGATCGTGGAGGCAACCGGTGGCCGGAGCTCTCTCGGCTGCGTTCTCAGGAGGCGTTGACTCGCGGGCGGCCGCGTTTCCCTGGCTGGGAACTGAACCCGGTTCCGACTCGGCGGCGGCGGCGCGGGCGGATACGGCAACGACGAAGACGGTGGCGGCGGCGCGGCGGTGGCACCGCGAGCGGTAGCTCAGTGCATCAACTGATGTCACTGCAGCGCCTCTGACCGGGAGGTCCTAAGTTCGAGTCCTCACGGCGGCAGGATTTTCGACACTAGCTTTCAGCTAGGTCGAATTCAGTCTCTGTTTGGAGGAGAATTCTAGCGGCCGGCTGCTCTGATCGGTAGTTTTCCGTGATTTCTCCGATCAACGCCAGGCGAATGCCGGAGCAGTACCCTACGAAACGGGCCACGGACCGCGCGCGATCTGTCCTTCCTCTTCCTTGTCCTCTCCTCTCCTCTTACACACACACACTTACACATGCACATGCATTACACTACCACATATTCCGGGAGACCGGTCGGGAGCTTAGAGCTTGTCCCGGCTGGGGCGGTGCCCGCTGGTGGGAGAGTCCTGGTTAGGGGGAAATCCCCACTAGCCGACGGTAGGTCGGCGCCGGATCTCGCCATCCAGCTGGGAAGACCACTGCCATCTCCCGAGAAACAAACATGCACTACACTAACGGGAGTAATGACCAAAGCAGTTGACGCGCCCGGAAACACGAAAAAACCAAACCAACCAAACCAGCGGCGGTGGTGACGGCGGTCGTCGACAGCTCTGGCTAGTTTTATGTTTGCGGAGTGATGGTGTTGGCTGGGCGATGGCAATCGTTGACTAAAATCTACTATTTGTATTGGACTCTCAGCTATCGGTAAGAGGTAACTTCTGGTTCTATAATGACCGTATTGAAAGGAGAAGAGAATGGAAGGTGATGGTAATAAAGGCAAAATGACCAGATTATTTGCTAAAGTATCAAAGTTAATTGTGCGATCTGTGAAAATGATATCTTCTGAAAATAATCAATAATTACTTACACAAATATCTGTGTATTAATTTTCTACGAGAAACCAGTTTTGTAGGCCGAAGTATAAGGCTTTTGGTGTTTGCGGTAAAAAATAAAGTTCATTTGTTTTTCCAACGCCCACCCTTGGCGTGTTAGGCGTTTGGTGACGCACTGACGAGAGTAGATGTGCAGTTTCCCTCAGCGTGTGGGGATTTGCAAGTTTATAAAGGTCAAGCGCGTAGGTGGGGAATCATTGTTGCTCATTTAGCGTTACGCAGGGGACACGTGTGGGAGACCACGGGCAGGAGAATCTTTGTCCCCGCTGTAAATTATAGTTATTCTCTTCTTCTTCTTCTTCTTCCTGACAGGGTTTAGGTCATGTGACCTGTTCCGGCACCCATTTTTTCTCGGTCTGCCAATGTCCCTTCTTCCTTCTGTTCTATAGTTCATAGCTATGAATGGAAGTCGGTATGTTGGCATTCTCGATACATGATTGTACCATTTTAACTTGTTTTCGAGAATGATTTCATTTCCGCCGTTTGTATTTTATTTTTGATTTTTTCGTGTTCACCCATGTTTCGCTGACATACATGAGTGTGGGGACTGCAATTGTCTTGTAAAACTGAAGCCGTGTCTCCTTTCGTGTTCGGTTTCTAAGATATTTATGTATCGTTCCACGAACATTTTGGAATATTACTAGTTTATCTTCCACGTCATGATCTATATTACAGGATATGTCACAGCTTAAGTACAGGAAGTTGCTAACTTGTTCTAAATTATAGCTCCCTATTGTTATTTTAGATCTTACTGGATATTTGCCTCGGAATGCCATGACTTTTGATTTTTGAGCGGACATTTGAAGTCCATATTCTTCAAGTGTTTTCTTTAAGATAAAAATGGACATTTGGAGCTTGTTTTCAGTCTCTTGTATCATCACTTTCTCATTATAGTTATTATTATTATTATTATTATTATTATTATTATTATTATTATTGTTGAATTATGAGTGAATAGGATGAGGAGAGGTGATCATGACCTTTTTGAACTATCCCAGCAATCGCTTTATGACCGAGGGATAGCATGAAAATCTCCGGACAGGATGGGTAGCCAGGATATCGAACCCAGACCTCCCGAGTACGAAGTCAGGGCTCTACGCACTGAGCCACTTCGCTGGATGGTGGTAAAAAATAAATTGTGTAGGTAGAAAAGTGTGTATTTTAGTATGGCAGTTATCTAAACCGATGTCCATAAAGGGCGCTCCAGATGGAGACTAAGGGATCCAAAGTGGTCCAATGAAAGGTTAGGTCTGTAATTCGCTCTCATATTGAGAGATGCTGACCTCACTTTTGCCAATTAAGTGTTGGAAGTCAAGTCAACTCACTGCGGTTAACTTTCCTTCCATAGAAGGAGACGAAAGAAGTTGGGGAATAGTCACATCAGAGTAATACTGATGAATGACTTGTTAGGGTGCTTAAACGCACTTCTTTCCACATGATTTTTGTAAATTCGTGTACTACATATGTGATTCACCTCCATGGAGGTGAATTAATCTACTATTCTTTGTCGACATTCACATATGCAATGTCCACAGTTACCTTGTAGGAAGTATCGAAAAGTAAAGGGCTCTTCATTATATGAAAATATAAGCAGGTCAGAACAAATTTGTACACATACAGCGCCATCTATTTGTTTTTGGATCTACTGAAGTTGCTGTTTCGATTCGGTAGCCGGTTTTCTGTGAATGAACGTACTCTACAGTGTATGCGAAATTCTTTGCTCCTGCCAGTTGCAAAGGACATGCTTTTATTTGCTTTTTGTGAGCAAGTTGATAATAAGGTGTTTAAATTCATCGGGAGACGTAGCTCGTTTGTGGTCCTGCAGGAATGAGTGAAAGAAAAAGACGATGGTTACAGAAAACCTCGTATATCACAAATTTTGAGCACGTTGAGTGACTAAAATGCTTCTTTGTCAACACAAAGAGCAACAAATGTCAAATGGGCGAGCATGTTTTGGGTCTGTTATCGACAAGACAGGTGACTTGGAGAAATTTTTGATCACTCACCCTACAATCTCGATCAAGAATCTGACGTCTATTTCCTCCACCTGTACTTGAAACAAGCTCAGTGAACATCAGTTTGAAGACAAGGAACCTCAGTCCACCGCTGACAACTGGTTCAACTCTCAAGTGGCGAATTTGTATGCTGAGGAATTAAGCTCGGTACAACTATACTAAAAGAGCATATAATTGAAGGTTTTGTAAAAAAATGAAGTAGGTTTGTACAAAACTAAAACTATCAATAAAAACCTTTTTCTGACGAATACAGTTTTAAACTAAACACTCCGTTCGAATACATTTTGTACTGTATCGTTTATAAGCCCCCAGACGTATTTTGACGTCATTTAGTTTAACAGCTTTCCAATGTTTGTGTCCAACTTGTCCTCGAAGTGTCTAAATGATTTTTTAACTTGTATCCCCATTACATTCCACATTCTTCTTATGAAATGTTCCACCACATTCAGTCTGAAGCTTAGTCGTCTCTCCTCATTACGTCTCTTGATCGCATCCTTCTCATTACGTCACGATTAAAAAAAATTAAACCAAGAAGAACGCTGAATGTCAGGAATTGGGTTTTTTTAACACTGCATGTAAGCGTAGATTGGGAGATCTCCATTCAAGCGTGTTTTCTGCGTTCTTAATATTGAGATCATATCGTGGGAGATCCGGTTCCCTATGATTCTCGGCGGTGAGCTGTAAACAGGATGCAGGCTAATACAAGTTTCTGAATAATAATGAATCTAATGCAACTGTGCATGCATTTATGTGTACGTAAGTGATTACTTGTATTGTAATAATTAGTTGAAGTTGCATGAAATTCTGAATATTGAGTTGCATGAAATTCTGAATTTTGCAACCATTAATCTCCTCCGTTCCTTGTTTTAGAAAGGACGGTTTGAAAAATGATTCAGCTTTTCATTCGCTTTGTCGTTCGTAATAAGTAGCTACACTCACCAAAGATCCAATAATGTGAAGAAATTCAAGTCAGGGTTAATACTAACCTGAAAAAGAGAAAAAAATAATCATTAATTTCATGTTTATGAATACAACATACAGTCGATAAATCATCATAATATTTTGAGAAATAAAAGTTTGCGATGTTACACTCAGTTTCAACTTATCTACATACCATTCGAGTAATGTGGTATTATGACCATCCCTACACAACTTTCAGTTAACTAAAATTGCTACAAATATGATTAGTTTACAAAAATAATTTCAGCTATGTCTCTTTAATAAGAAGATGCATTCACAGAACAGTCCACAATACAATACAAAAATGAGGGAATGTGTTTGAATAATTTTCATTGTTACCTTTGATATTAACTCCAATCGCAATTTTTGAATAATTAATTCTTATTTGATGTAAATGCTTTCAGAGAAGAGTACACAGAATAAGTATTTCGAAATCGTATTCTCTTTTACAAGCAAGTCCCTTCAAAGTAGTTACATGAAATTTTACACTAAGAACATAATGTAATAATTATAAATGGGTGCATTATTCGTTTTTATTATAATGTACACGGATGAATTTAATGTTTGTAAATTCGAAAATAACTGCTCAAGCGATCGATGAAACAAAACCTAAAAACAAACAAGACCGCTTCTGTCTACAATCCAAGCCGGTGCCTCATTATTTTCTTTCGTCCGTCTCCGGGTCTGTGGTGAAATATCGGTCAGTTGAGGTGCGGTTCGGCGTCTCCCGGGGCGTGCTGATCGCCCTAAAAGGGCGTCGTGCGCAGGCCCGGTTTTCTCTCTCTCCGCGTGGCGGCGCCGCCGTCGATCTCGCGGGGCGCATCGCCGCTCGACCCGGTGACACACAGGGCGGGAAAGCGCTTGTTTGCCCCTCGCGGAGAGAACCGTCGACGGACTCGCGCTTGCTCAATTTTCACTCCTCGCGAGGAAGACGGAGAGGGCGGCCGAATTGCCACGAAGATCCCTTGTTTTAGTTCCCTGAAGAGGGAATAAATGTACGTTTTTCTGGTCTCTTCTGTTTTTTTTTTTATTTTATCGCCTCACGAACACTTCGTAAGAAGAGAAAGTTATGTAATTGTGCGCCAGAAAACAGCGATTTTTTAAATGTAAATTTGAGTGATCTACCTAGTGGGAGAGCAGAGCTTATGGTTTGAAATACACTGTATTAAGACTGCATCCACTTAATTATAATAACAATAATAATAGTAATACTTATTATCATTATCATCAACATTATCTTAGGGCTGATCCTGCATGCCCATACGACCCAACCTCCGTGACAGAGAGATACTGATTTCGGGACAAATGCCATCAAGTATTGTACATCAGCTTTGGGGTCAATGACCCCATCTCGTTCAAGGTTTTCATTCAGTTTCCCTTGATCCTCCGTGAAAAGGCAGAGGATACCCTTGCTTTGTTTCTGGAATGTAAATGAAGCTTCGTGCGTTTTGTTTCATTTAATAGTTGCGGTGGGGGTAGTGCCCAAGTGAGTTTAATTTTGTGAATTATCCATAACAATCAATGTCTGCCGATGCAAGTATGTTTTCTATTTCATGTGAACTAATATTTTTAGTTTTAGAAAAGTTATTAACCACGCTTTGTTGTTGCCTTTATACACAATTCAACTAGGAATTGTAACAGATCGCGTTAGGAATTCTCCGCCATACGTCACATACAGTTTTATTGTTATTTATGATAAATAAATCAAAAAGCTCTAATTGTTCTGTAGCACCAGAGGAAGATGATGATATGAAGAAGACGAAGGCGATGACGAAGAAAACGAATAAGAAGGCAACGAAAAAGAAGAACAAAAAAGAAGAATACGAAGAAGAATAGTATGAAGAAAAAGAAGCGTACGAATCAGAAGATGATGAAGAAGAAGAAGCACAAGACGACAAGAATAATATGAAGAAGGAAATGAAGAATATTAATGAAGGAAATGAAGAAGATGAAGAAGAAAATGAAAATGAAGAAAGTGGAAATGAAGAAGAAAAAAATGAAAACGAAGAAGAAGAAAATGAAAACGAAGAGAAGAAAGAAAACGAACGAAGAAGAAGAAATGAAAAGAAGAAGAAAGACGAAAAGAAAATATGAAGAAAAGAAGAAAAGAAAAGAAGAAGAATAAATGAAGAAAGAAGAAAAAAAATGAAAAGAAAACGAAGAAGAAGAAAATGAAGAAGTGTGAAGTGGGATACGGCAGGCCAGACGACAGCCCCTACACCTCGTCCGAGCGGGCAGCAGTAGTGCCCACGTGCGGGGCTCACCCGTGGCGTGGGACGCGGGTAAGTGGGTGACGCGGAGCGGCTACAATGTTGCGGCCGCCGTAGACGGAGCTGCATCCTGGATGCTGTTCTAGTGAATTGAAAGTGGAACGCGTCAAACGCTGCCGGACCGAGGGCAGTAGAAAGCCTACGCAGGAGTGTCGCAAATGACCGCCCACTTGTGTCTGGGCCGCGGGGAGGACGCAAAGGAAATCGCTGGACACTCAAAGGATGCTCGTGAAAACGGGACGAACACACTTTCCCGCTGAGAGAATGAACTCTGAAATTTCAAAGACTTCTGATAAATGCTGGAAACTCCTGTTCATGATGTGACCATAGAAAGAACACAGAATGAACAAACATTTTAGCCTCAAGCATGGACATGAATGCAATTTCCTCTTGCTGCTTCTATCTTACTGGGAAGATAAAAAGTTTGCAGTGAAATATTTAGATGAAAAATTATGTATAGGTAATATTTTTTTAATACATGCAATCGATTTTCAAAAATTCTACTGTGTCTACGATTACGAACAAAGAACTATTCCAATAGACATTAATTAAAATAATATACAACACAGCGATACTGCCAGTACAATGCAGCGAATTGACCACCACAAACATCTTATAGGTCGTAATAAAATAATAATTTGAATTTCATCACCATCATGCAACATTATCCATTGTGCATTACTTAATTGAGGAAAGATTACTCCTGTACGTTGAAGAGATAATTTTACTATTTCCTTAACATTCACTTCAGTCACAAACGAAATATCAAAGCATTTTGTCAGAGAATGTTTTCACCTCACATTTTGATCTCTTGCAAAGCCTTCCAGAAGTCCAAGTCCCTAGCACGAGTCGCTTGGCAGAGCGTGGGCGAGCTGGCAGCCGGCTTGCGAGAGGGCCGCTCCGGGTGTCGAACGCCGGCCCGGCGGCGCGCGGCGGTGAGTCAGCGCGTGGGCGGGGGGGGGGGGGGGACGGCGCTGGCGACCTCTACGGCGCGCGATGGTCGCCCAGTCACCGCCGCCGCAGCGCGAGACTCCCAGCTGTTGGGAGCTCGCCACTCTCCTCGTCCACTGCGCTTCAGATACGGAACCGGAACCGATCCGTTAGCCGAATCTTCACGGCCTCGGCGTTTCCTTGTGATGATGCTGTTCTTGGATTCCGAGACCTTTTTGTCTTTTCACAAGGACAGGAACTACGAAATATTATTTATCTGCTGTAGGAAGTAGATAAATAACATTCCTTTTATAGTTCCTATCATTTCTAGTTTTTAGTCTTTTATCTAGTTTTCTTTTCCGCAACACTTAATAGATACATCATTTAAGTGACACTAGAAAACATACCTGAGAGCAAAGAATTTTAAAAAAATTTTAGAGAAGGAATTGTAGTTTGGAAAAAAATGGCTAGTGGACTTACGATGTGGACCTACTCATAAAGAAAAATCCTGATGAAGGAATACCTGAAATAAATAAGGTATTCATTCCTCATTGGTATTTTGTCCTCATTTGGTAAACCTGTTGCACCTGTCAGTATATTCATTGGCTCTAAGAGTCACTGTTCTCATAATGCATTTAAAGCATACCAGATATTTTGGTATCAACTCACGACGTCGTTCAAAATTAAAGATATCAATAATTGTCACCAACATATGACCGAAGAGAAAAAGACACTGAAGTATTTGAATTGAATCAGAATTAAACTAGATAACAAAAACATGAAGTCTGTTAGGACTGTTAAGTTAAGAATAAGTGAAAATATTAATATTCAACCCACTGATATTAAGATATATTGGTCCGGAAGTTCTTTATTTTGAAAAATAGTGTTGGCGGTAATAAAAATGATCTTAAAAATGTTAAGGTATTATGCTACGGCATTGAATATTCTACGGTAGCAACAGGATTAAAATATTGTTGCTACTAGTGGTAAGTTTTCGAAAGCGAGACTTTGAGAGAGTCGAGGAGACAGACGCTGCTAACAGAAGTTGTGCAGCAATTTGAGAGGCGGCCGTGCACCGAGGTGAAATGCGTGGCCCGCCCTCCGGCTGCGAATCGAGAACGAGAGTCCGGGTCGTGACCGGTCGCGCACGCGGCGAATCGCGCGCTGAGTCAGTGGGAGCCGCCTGCGCTGTGCCAGCCCAGTCAGACCGCGCCGTACCTAAGGCTGAAATCAACAGTCCATGTTTTTAATTCATTGAATGATTGATTTTTTCGTGTTGCCGGGCTCGTCAACTGCTCTGGTCATTAGTCCCGTTAGTGTAGTGTATATTTTTTCTCGGGAGATGGCGGTGATCTTTCCCCGCTTGATGGTGAGAGATATGCTTCATACGAGATGTATTTGATATGAAAATAAAACAAATATTTGTAAGAGAAACTTCATATTCATCGTGCGTTAGTAAAATTAAGTTAATATTTGGGAGCAACTATCAGCAACAGATTTGATCAATTTCTTCTGCAATATTCATCCATACTTTCCATACCCCAACAAACGGGCCACGGACCGCGCGCGATATTTCCTTCCTTTTCCTTGTCCTATCCTCATCTCTACACTAACATGCATTACTCTACCATGCATACCGGGAAACTAGGGGCTTAGAACTTTCCCAGCTAGGGCGGTATCACGCTGGTGGGAGATACCTGTTTGGAGAAAACCCCGCTAGTCATCGGTAGTTCGGGACCGGATGTTGCCATCCAGCGGGGGAAGACAACCGCCAACTCCCGATGAAAAAACATGCACCACATTTATGGAAAAAAGGCGTCAGAAGTTGACGCACTCGGAATCACTAACAATCAATCAATCGATCAATCAACCGACGGGAGTCGAAGCTCCATGACCTCCGTGTCTGAGTCGCTGCAGAGTCAACAGCTCCGAGCTCAACTCTGCCGGTCCCCATATACGAATTGTGGAAGCCGATATTCGAGTGGCTGATTGATTGATTTTTTCATGTTTCCGACCGCGTCAACTGCTTTGGTCATGAGTCCCGTTAGTGTAGTGCATGTCTTTTTCGCGGGAGTTGGCGGTGATCTTCCCCCGCGGGATGGCGAGATCCGGCGCCGACCTACCGTCGGCTAGTGGGGTTTCCCCCTCACCTGGACTCTCCCACCAGCGGGGCACTGCCCCGGCCGGGACATGCTCTAAGCTCCCGACTGGTCTCTCGGGATATGTGGTAGTGTAGTGCAAGTTAGTGTAAGTGTGTGTAAGTGGAGAGGACTGGACAAGGACGAGTAGGAAAGATCGCGTGCGGTCATTGGCACGTCTGTTAAGGTACTGCTCTGCAATTCGTCTAGTGTCGATCGGAGAAACCACGGAAAACTCCCGATCACAGCAGCCGGTCGCTAGAATTCCCCAGACAGCGACTGAACTCTGACCTCCCGGACATCAGCTGAGGTCCTGAGTCATCTCTCCCGATCGATATTTTTAAAACATCCATATTTTCCGCCAGAAACATTCATACATTAACATTGATATTTTGTTTCCAATGGATTTTTTCCAGATCGATGTATTTTTCCAGAAACATCCATGTTTAAAAGAAACTTTATGTTACCTTTCTCGATTATTTGTACGTGATAATAATGTTGAACTGCCTTTTGAACCTTATCTGTATAGAATATTGATCAAAAAGTAAAGGGGATAGAGGTAAGAGAATGTACTTTAAATTAATATTTAGATATTATGTATATATGACGTTTTACTTCGATGATTTATGAATGAAAGTGAATAAACCAAATAGCAAACACGATGTCCTTTGTTTTTAGTTCCTTCTTTACATTCCATAAACATTATTAACATATTACTCATACGTGATCAAACAATAAAATATATCGGTATTTCATTTAAGTACTTTAATTAAAAATGAAAACACGACGGGAAAATGCCATCTGTCTTTTTCATACTTAAAACATTTATTTTTTAAACATCCATGTTTATGTGAATGTTTTCATCGACATCGGAAACAATTTGGTGATGTATCGATGTTGTGATAAAAGTTGCTATCAATAGCCGCGGCGGCGAAGGAGAGGGCGCAGTGCGGTGGATGTCGATCCTGAAAGGGAACTCGAAACCAACGGCTACTCACGTTTCATCTTGCCTTTACTGCCACTCTTAATATTTACCTTCGCTTTTGATGTTTTGACTAGCGTATTCTCCACTGCTCGATTGTCACAGTTTATTGTCCTCTTTATTACTTTGTCGGGCACGTTCATATATACGGAGTAATATGGAGTAGGGGGAAAGTTTTGTAATTCTGCGTAAAAGAGATTTCGAAATTTCAACGTATCTACAATGCGTATTCTTGTTTCGTAAGTGTTACGATATTTGTGGCCATAAAAATGGTCAGTAATTTCTCGAAAATGTAAACCTGGAAAAATTTCTGTGAAAATCCTTTGCTGACTCATTCCTCACAATGAACGGTTGAAATGACTATTACATTGTAATGATATCTCTCTAAAGATACCATAACAATAAAAACAACGATGTTCCTATTTGAATGTGATTTAGTGATCAGTAAAGCCAAATGTAGGCGTAGGCTTCAGCGGCAGGAATCAGTGGCTGTCGGCGAGACGGCGTGTGTCCCGGACCGCAAAGAAGATATCAGCAGCCACCTTATTATAAGAATATTACTATAAAATTTACCGCAAGTATGCAATGCTACGAAAAACAAAATAACCAGAGATAATTGTGAAATGCCCTTAAAGATTACTTACATAATTTTTTCTACATACCATGAGTAAATCACCGTACGTGGTTGTTTTTTATAATGTTTTTACGTCACACATTTAATTTTTATATTCAACTTAAGGAATTTTAGCTCATAAACAATCAAGGAAACGACAGTGTTTGCTGATTAATCAGTGATTTCCGGGATCCCGTAAGTGTAGAACACATTTTCATCGTCAAAGGTGGCGGTGATCTTCCGCTGGATGGAGAAATCTGGCGCCGACCTACCGACGGCTAGCGGGGTTCTCCCCCACTAGTTATCTCTCATCAGAAGGGCACCGCCCCAGTCGGGACAAACTCTAAGCTTCCGACCGGTCTCCTGGAATATGTGATGTGTAGTGCATGTTAGCGTATGTGTGTGTAAGGGGAGAGGATAGGACAAGGAAGAGAAAGGAAAGATCGCGCGCGGTCCGTGGCCCGTTTGTTAGGGTATTGCTCCGGCATTCGCCTGGTGTTGATCGGAGAAACCACGGAAAACTACCGATCAGAGCAGCCGGCCGCTAGAATTCTCCTCCAGACAGTTACTGAATTCGACCTAGCTGAAAGCTAGTGTCGAAAATTCTGCCGCCATCAGGACTCGAATCTAGGACCTCCCGGTCAGAGGCGCTGCAGTGACATCAGTTGATACACTGAGCTACCGCTCCCGGTGTGGGCGACCGCCCCAGCCGGGGCACGCTCTAAACTCCCGACCGGTCTCCCGGAATATGTGATAGTGTGGTGCATGTTAGTGTAAGTGTGTGTGTAAGAGGAGAGAATAGGACAAGGAAGAGGAAGGAAAGATAGCACGCGGTCCGTGGCCCGTTTGTTAGAGTACTTCTCCGGCATTCGCCAGGTGTTGATCGGAGAAACCACGAAAACTACCGATCAGAGTAGCCGGCCGCTAGAATTCTCCTCCAGTCAGCGACTGAATTCGACCTGGCTGACAATCTATTATCAAAAATCCTGGCATCGTCGGGACTCAAACCTTAGGACCTTCGGGTCAGAGGAGCAGCAGTGACATCAGTAGATGCCCTGAGCCACCTCCCGCCTGATTCCTGCACGCCCACTTGCTCAGTTCGCCCGGGTCGCGCGCCGGGCCCTTGGCCGGGCCTGTTGGCGCCCGGACCGCGCCCGGCGCCCCGACGCTTCGCCCCCCCCCCCCCCCGCGCTAAACGGGACGCGCGACGCGGCGCCCAAACGGGACAGCCATCGCGACGGGGCATTGAGTGGGAAATCACGGAACGAGACTTGTTCATTTATTTAGCTTTCGTGACAGAGACAGTTGATGTATCATCACTTCTCAGTGAAAACTCTAATCCACCCTCGTACATTCCTCTCCCTTTCTTTCGTCACCTTTCCTACTTTGTTTTTTCGACGCCTCGTACGTTTAACACCTCCATCCTCATCTCTTATATTTGCCCAATTTTACCTACTTATTCACCATTATACCGCTTCTTAGTACATTATACTTTCTCCTACCTAACTTTTCCTATTATACATTCTTCTTCTGATTTCTCTCTTAGTTTCTTTTTTCACTATTTCTTCAAATACATCAAAACTCTCAAATCCATTCCTCAAATCCACTAAAGCGAAGAATGTTACTTTCCTTTGTGTCATTAATTAATATTTAAAGTGGAAGAGAAAATATAAAACATACTATTGTATGCCTTACAATGTTAAGCAATTCCTTCAGTTCTCGTAATGCGATTATGATATATTTCAGTTAAGTAGCGTAAGTATCATTTTATTTTTTATCAATAAAAAATGCAGACTTTTCTTTTTCACAAAAAAATGGCTTTTTAGTTTAAGACAGTTCACAAATGAAGACCACTGGTAGATAGTGCGTTATTCATACATGCACTATCTACAAATGGTCTTCGTTTGTGGACTGTTTCAAACTAAAAAGCCATTATCTTTTGTAGATAGCACATTACACTTTCACGCTTTATCTACCTCATAAGTCGAGAGTCCAATGGGAGTTAGAGGTTCCGGCAGGGGCGATGGCTCAGTGGGGGAGGTACCTAGACAGGGAAAACACCGTTAGCTGACAAGTAGGCTGAGGCCAGATCTCACCGGGTTCTCCTGTAGGGTAAGAACACCGCCATCTCCCGTGATAAACTTGCAGGACTAAAGACCAAAGAAGTTGTCGCGCACGGAAACACGAAATAATCAATGAATCAATCACGGGTCTTCAGTGTCATTGCTACCTTCGCATGCGTGTACAGATCCTGAGCGTGTTCGAGCGACCCGAGTGTCTTGTCGGAGCTAATGGAGAAGACGTGCGTTCGCTTCGCACGTCGCCAGTCGCCTCTTTTTCACTTTCCCGGAAGCGCCGACTGCCGGCGGGACAGCGGTGCAGCAAATCAGGACACCTGTTTTGTACGGGCACAGAGCAGCCATTAGCAAACAGCTCGGAAAAACAAAATTCTTAGGCAGAGTCTACGTGGTGTCAGACAACAGAAGTGGAGAGCGACTTTCGAAGTTGAGGTGAGAGGCCTGCGAAGGAATCAGAAGGCTCCTTGATATTTTAAAATGATACACATATTCAAGCGTACCAGTAAACATTATTAACAAATATTGAAATTCAGACAAACATACACAGTGATATAGACATTGTTGTTCGAAGATAGGAACGGTTTTGTAATCAATTATAGTAATAGTAGATAATTTTCCATATAGTACTGGCACTACAGCCCTGAGGAAGACCACGATAAGATGGTCGAAACGTCGGCAACACAGCCTTCGACGCGGCGTCACCTGGACAGCCAAGATCATCTAAATATTCCATATACTTGTATGAAGATATTTTTTTCAATATAAAGATTAGATGTGTGAGCTTAAGTTGTATACTCATATCACGAATGACTCTTGGAACATATTATCTAAATAATTCTTCGTCAACAATGTAGATGTTTACGAGAAGATTAGAGGAAGGTAACATGATCCCTGTCACTCCTTAGATCCACCAATGTGCAATATTCTTACATTGTTGTATTCTTGCAGACGCTGACATGTTAATTGCGCAGATTATTGCAAATAACACATTCGTGCTTCTATACATTTTGTAATTACTCATTTTTTTAAAATTGATACAAAGAAGTGCGTTACTGATAAATATGCGGCCGTACTACTTGTATATAACAACTTCATTTCATAGTAACTGTTACACATATGAATGTATTTATTCCCTTAATAAAAAGAAAGTAATATTGCTTTGTGGCAAGGAATAAAGTACTCTAAGCTCAATGACGATCACATAAGCACTGATCACGAGCTACTGTGAAAGTCTGAAGGAAGAAAATCAAGTAGCCAATAACGTATCTTCCGGGTTGGAATGCCTTAGAGGCAATCATCAGCTCATATGTCGAACAATTTGCCGCCCTCGCAGGTCAACTAAGTTATTCCAGAACTTTCTAGCGGCGGCGCCCGAGGCTAGACGGACCGGGTTCATCGCCAGAGGTCAGCACACAAGACGCTTTTCATAGAAGCCTTCGGTGTTGCCTCCACACTCCACAGATGGCCGAGCGCCGTCGAATTGAAAGCAGCGTACCCGAGTGCAAGCAATTTTTGCGTCGTAAAACCACCCTCTTAAGGGTAATACGCAAAGCGCACTTTCACTGACCCTCCGCTCCGCCGCTCCTACTCCTCGTTAGGTAGACGCGGGTTGCTTTCAATAACGGGTTTGGGTTACACGGGGAGTAGCCCTTGCCTTTTATGAGCCCCTTTTTTGCCCACGTTTGTAAAAGGTAGGGGCACAACTGATTTCTTGATAGAGCGCGCCCTCGGGTCGAAAGCTTTCAAACACTGAAAAAAAAACTGTGGGAAAGAAGGCCCCATAAAAAGCACTAGTGACGATACACACGGTTTCAGTGATAATGAAAATATAAGTTCTTAAATATTACAATCTGAATTCGATGCTTACACATATACTGTCGGTAAAACATGGCCGAATCAAAAGTGTATTATACACTTTAATGAGCTGTAAGTTTTATTGTCTTCTACGAACAATTTTTCGGATGAAGTTTAGCTGTATACTGTTCTTATAAGGAATGTTATAATTTCGCGCCCCTGCAACAATAGAGCAGTAATACTTGGATTTTGTAGGCACTTGATCTTCAGATTGAGAAAAATGTCATCTAGGTGTGATATGTGGAAAATAATGTAACAATGTTGGAATTCAGTTAACAAAGTGGTGTAGTGCAGCCTTATTCCTGTAAATTCTATTTCAGCGAACAAGAGAATTTGTAACTTCCATATTAGTAGGGGAATTATATGACTGAAGAATGAATATATTCACATAAGCATGAACATTCCTACACAACTTGTAAATGAGAAATAGTTCAAATTAGAACCACAGTTATTCCATTACAGAAGGAATAACTCACATGTATAAAGAAAAGAAAATAATCTTAGACTTTCTGATAAACTTTGAGAACACGAGGCGTTCTAGAAAATGTCGAAAACAATTGTCTCATCCACGTGTGATTAGTACGTAAGCAGTCTGAGCACGTGATTAGGGGCCCTGCGGGATACCAGGTCCCAGTATTTGTTTATTCAAAATTTGTTTCTTCATCAATGGTAAACCTACTTTAAGGTTAGTTTTTAAATTGTGGATGTGGTAGTTTATTTCAATATTCAGTTAATTTTTTGTCCGTTCAATATTTTAATATTGCAAGGGGACTTGATTAGGACCCTCATGATATTAATCCCACCTTGATTTAATTCGTGATACGAACTGAACATGGGGAAGTACTGAGAGCCCTGTTGGCGATTCTTTTGTTTGGCCCGTCGTGCTTCCCATGGCGCTGCCCGGCACTGTCGCTCAAGGGGCAGGAGTAGGAATGGCAAAAAAACATCGATGTTTATAAAAACATCCATGGTTTTCTCCAAAAACACAGATATATTAACATCGATATTTTGCTTTCGATATTTTCTTCACGTCGATATTTTGTTGCAAAAACATCGATGTTTTTTAAATTTTTTATTGTTTTCAAATAAAGGAGTTTAAGCACGTTGTAGAGGAGCAGCAATCCACAGCAATATCGTTGTTTTGCGTCATACTCTTTATCACGCTGCACAATTTGCCTGTGAAATCCGAGGGAATTTTAGATGGTTTTACTTCGATGGTGTATGAGTGGAAGTGACTAAAGGGTGAAGTAGCGAAACACGATTATCTTTATTGTTAATTTTATTCTTTACACTCGATAATAATTTTTATTAACATACTACTAACATGCTGGTAACCCAACAATAAAACAGATCCCTTTTACGTACTGTAATTAAAAATGTATAGAAAAATAGCATGTTTATTAGTCTATAATTAAAACATCGATGTTTAAAACATCGATGTTTTTCGTCGATGTTTTCATCCAAATCGACAATCTTTTAGCGATGAATCGAAACTTCCATGTATCGAAACTTCGATGTATCGAAACTTCGATGTATCGAAAATTCGATGTATGATTCGATGATCGAAACTTCGATGTATCGAAACTTCGATGTATCGAAACTTCGATGTATCGAAATTCGATGTATCGAAATTCGATGTATCGAAAATTCGATTTGAAACTTCATGTATCGAAACATCGATGTATCGAAACATCGATGTATCGAAACATCGATGTATCGAAGTTTTGGTAAATTTTGCCATCCCTAGGCAAGAGGCCCCAGCGCGGCGCCGCCTGGGCGGAGGCAGCGCCGGGCGGGGCCTTGCCCAATCCGGAGCAATCAGCTTTCGATATTAGAGCGAGCGCCCGCTGCGTGACGCAAGCGGCCCGCCGGCGCCGGCGCCGCGCCGCCTCCTCTGAAGTAGAGCTTCTCCTGGGCCTCTCGCCGCGACTTCCCGGTGCATAACTCACCCCCCTCACCTCACCTCATCGCGGCGAGTGAGTGGTTGGCTTATTGGCATCTTGGCTTCTTAACCCCAGAGCGCGGGTTCGATCCTGGCTCAGGTCTTCCTTTGAAAATGCACAGTATTTGCGGCTTGTAAATGAACTCTGGCCCGACGAAATTAAATCCTTTGGTAATTTCCGCGCAATTAAATCCGACGTCAAAAGTAATGGAGATATTGGAGGCAGGGTGACACCTGCCTCCAAGCCGTCATTATTGAAATTGCATAATGAGATCATTGACGCGTTTCCTGGCTGGTAAATGAGTCAAATTTCACTGGCAATGCTGGGAGTCTATACGGTGCCAACTACAAAATACCAGGTAATTTCGCACGTGTCGGGGATGGGTCAAATCACTCTTCCAAAAGCCCAGTAATTACAAAAATATGTACAATTTATAGGACGACTAGTCGTGAAGAGACTCGTTTGCACACCTTCCACTTTTCGGGGTTCAAATCCCGGACGATTGATGGGAAGTTTCTAAATGAACAAAGCAGGTTCTTGGAAGGTTTCACAGCATTCTCCCATTTCCCGCGCGTCACGTTTTGTCTACAAATTATTAAAATTGTATTATAGTCATTACTTCTCCATCCGAATTATTGATCTTAGGAAAACCCAGAAACGCTAGAGACTAGGAATCATAACGAAATAACATAAGATATTCTTTTCAATTTATAATAGAGACCAAACGTAAACCTCTATCACTTAATAAATCATTATGATCTTAAATTTACACGTAATACTTCGGTTAAATATAGAACAAAAATGTTTCTAAATAAAATGTACAAAAATACAGAAATTTGTGAATTCACTGTAAAGTAGATATGTTTACTCAATTACTGTTGGAGATATCTCTGAATTTATCAATTTCCCAGGAAGGAAAAATTAGAAACATAGGAACTAGTGTGTATTACAGGAATAGTAAAATTACCTTTCAAAATAATTCCACGATGCGCATAAACAGGAAAGCCTGTTCAGAATCCTTCATCACTGTTGTCAATGTACAATAAGCTAGTATATGTGAATGGAATCCAAATGTATTTGCTCACCAGATACGTGAGCCCGAATGTGAGGCAACTTCTTGGAATAGCTTGACTTTTGTCGCGAGCGTACACTATCTCGTGCATTAAAGATGCGAGTGCGCAACGGGCCAAAGTGTCGGGGCGGAATGCCATTAGCCTTAGGAGACACCGGTCGCGCCTGCAGCGAGTGGCGACATGAGTGGGGTGTGGCGGGCTGGAGCGGGTCGGAACAATGTGAGAAGGGATGGGATAGGCTGGTCGGTTTTGATTGATTCATTGATTTTTTTCGTGTTTCTGGGCGCGTCAACTGCTTCGGTCGTTAGTCCCGTTAGTGTAGTGCATGTTTTTTTTTCGGGAGATGGCGAGATCCGGTGCCGACCTACCGTCGGCTACTGGGGTTTCCCCCTAACCAGGACTCTCCCACCAGCGGGGCACCGCCCCAGCCGGAACAAGCTCTAAGCTCCCGACCGACCCCCCGGAATATGTGGTACTGTAGTGCATGTTAGTGTAAGTGTGTGTGTAAGGGGAGAGGAGAGGACAAGGAAGGGGAAGGACAGATCGGGCGGGGTCTTTGGCCCGTTTGGTAGGGTACTGCTCCGGCATTCGCCTGGTGTTGATCGGAGAGACCACTTAACACTACCAATTAGAGCAGCCGGCCGCTCCTCCAGACAGCGACTGAATTCGACCTAGCTGAAAAGCTAGTGTCGAAAATCCTGCCGCCCTGGGGAGTGGGAACCTAGGACCTCCCGGTCAGAGGCGCTACAGTGACATCAGTTGATGCACTGAGCTACCGCTCCCGGTACTGGCTGGTCGGACTTTATATTGTTCTGCTAAACATGTAAATAGCACGTGTTTATATTTCTCACTCTTGCTTGTAGTTTTGAATATTTGTTAAATTAGAATAGGTATCAAAAATTACATTCTGTTCTGGTATTCGATTCTCCTCAAAACAATTCATATTTATTTGTAGAACTGTCAGAAAAAGAGTTTACATTCCAATTAATTTTTCGAATGTTATGAAAAATGGCGAGAAATGTACAATCTTGAGCGTGCGCGGGAAGGTAGGGGCAGGGCTAGATGGCCTTGATTGAATGATAATTTCATGTCAATTGCGTGTAGTGCAAGTTGTAGTGTGAAGTTGCGTGTCGTGCGTGTTGTAGTGTGTGTAGCGCAAGTTGTAGTGCAAGTCTCGGGAGGTGGCAGTCTTCGTGCCCCTCTAGAACGTGAGACCCAGCGCCGTCAAACACATCAGTTTTTGCAAGTTTCCCTTCTAGGTATTTTCCCTAGCGGGACGCTGCTCAAGCCGGGACAAATCTAAGCTCACTAATGGTCTCCCATCATGAGTAATAGTGTAGTGCCTGTAAGTGTAAGTGAATATGTGTAAGGCGAGAAGGAAACAAGGATAAGAAGGGAAAATTGCCCACGGTCCGCGACCTGTTTTTAAGATGTTCCGGAATTTGCCTGGTATTGATTAAAGGAAACCCGAAGAACTACCAACCAGAGCAGCCGGCCGCTAGAATACTTCTCCAGAGAGCGGTTGAATTTATGTGTCGTAAAATTACCACTGTCAGGTTTCGAATCATAGGACCTTCCAGTTAGAGACACTGCTGCGGAAACAGCTGTTCGCTAGAGCCAACTCAGCCGATCGGGACGAGGTGGTGTGGGGCGGGCGGGGCGGGACGGTACCGGTCGGGATTGGGATGGGTGCGGTTGGAAGAGGTGAGGTGGGACGGGGTGGGGCAAAGCGGGACGGAGCGAACAGGGAGGGGCGGGGCGGTTTGGAGTGCGACGGGGCACACCGGTACAGGGCGGAACGGTTCAAGGTGGATCTGGGCGCGACGGGGTGATACGGGGCGGGGCGTTGGCAGAGCAGACGTGCTGGCGCGCCGCCACGCCTCCGCCGCCTCCGCCGCCGCCGCCGCCGCCGCCGCCGCGGACCTGTTCGCGCTGTTTGCCGTTAAGCAGCGATTGCCAAGGAACCGAATCGCCCGATGGAGAGTCTTATAAGCGGAACAGTGGGCAACGCGCACGTTCAAGAATGCACATTTCACGCCGTGCGTGATAATATTCTAAAAATTTGGAATGTGAATTCCCCTTCTTACATTTCTCCAGTTGAATATGAATAATTTGGAGGCGAACCTAATAGCTGAATGGAATGTGATTATTGATACCTATTCTAATTTAACGTATGTACGAAAACTAAGGCATGAGATAGCAATAAAACAGGAGCTCATTGCATTTTTATAGGTGAATTAATTACAACGAACAAAATTTACAAAATAGAAAGAATCAGTCGAAGAAAATAGTGACTATCGTAGAATTATTAAAAATTAAAATAAAAATGCTTTAAAACCCGAATACTTGAAATTAAAATTTAAAAAAATAGTTTATGTATATTTTCCTCACAATCCATATTTCGGTCATTAGAAACTATTTTAAATAGACGTTACAAGATGTGAGACCGCCTTGTGTTAGTTGCAATTATTTCTTATGAAAGCAAATTTTAAAAAAATAGGTTCATTTATAAGTCAGTAAGATTTTCTAATAGTACTTTCCTCCATTTTGTCAGCACTGTTGCAAAATACGAGTATATCCATCAACCCAAGGACAAGAATATACTATACTTAAGTCTCTGTTACACCATTGCTCGTTAAGGATACATTTAGATTTAAATTCGTACCATGACCACCCTAATTCAGCACTTTCTCAACTCGCCCTATATCCTTATGTAAATTGTTTTCGAAATCTGAATTTCATTCCCACTTTTGTAAGCCGATGCAGAATATTAGAGACAGTCCAATGAAGCTACGCCCAGTGACCCTCGAAAACGTGAATAAACCGGATGTAATCGCTTCCAACTCGTTTGGGAGAGAAAGTTACGCAACCTGCTTGTTATTTAGCGTCATCAACGCCGTGTAGGTGTCACATTGGATCAACAGCACGAGCGGAGAGCTCGTTGTGGCAAGGGACGCTCGTAATCGTCAGTATTAGATCGCACCTCCGCGATATGGTCTCGTAATTAGAGGTGGGCACGCGGATTCGATTACGAAAATACGTGTTTCTGAATGTATCATTTTACGGAAATTCTAGATGGTATTTCATCTACAAAAAACGGTTCTGCAGGATACTAATTTAAACGCATAAATTTGTCCCTTATTTTCTATTATTTGTAAATAATCAATCAAACCTCATCACTGTAATGACGAGGTTTGATTGATTGATTTTTTCGTGTCTCCGGGCGCGTCAACTACTTCAGTCATTAGTCCCGCTAGAGTAGTGCATGTTTTTTTCTCGGGAGATGGAGGTGATTTTCCCCCGCTGGATGGCGAGATCCGGCACCGACCTACCGTCGGCTAGTGGGGTTTCCCCCTAGCCAGGACTCTCCCACCAGCGGGGCACCGTCCCAGCAGGGACAAGCTCCAAACTTTCGACCGGTCTCCCGGAATATGTAGTAGTGTGGTGCATGTTAGTGTAAGAGGAGAGGATGGGACAAGGAAGAGGAAGGTAAGATCGCGCGCGGTCCGTGGCCCGTTTGCTGGGGTACTGCTCCGGCATTCGCCTGGTGTTGATCGGAGAAACCACGGAAAACTATCGCTCAGAGCAGCTGGACGCTAGAATTCTCTTCCAGATAGCGACTGAATTCGACCTAACTGAATAGCTAGTGTCGAAAATCCTGCCGCCGTCAGGACTCGAACCTAGGACGTCGCGGTCAGAAGCGCTGCAGTGACATCAGTTGATGCACTGAGCTACCGTTCCCGGTATGCATATCAAACTTCTGTTTCTCTGCCTGAGGCTTTTTCCAGCTTTAAAGGATGCCGGCGCCGAGTACCTACTATGCCCTTCGTGGGAACACATAGCACCTTTTACACAAGACACACATGCGTGCTCCTAGTTCAGTGATCGGCAGACAAGGCCTTCCGTTAGAACACCCATACATAAAAGAAAAGGACTAACAACTATGCCCATGGCGGGATTTGAATCTGCGACCCTTCAGACATTGGCGCTGAATCGACATACGTTCTTGCCATCTCGGCCATGAAGGTCGTCTGTTTTTATGCTTAACATAATTATTAAATATATTTGAAGATTTTTCTTAAAAACACATTTTCGTTTATTTATTATTATATCAAAATATTATTGAATTCAAAAGGGAGGTTCAGAAAAGTCAAAAATACCAACTCTATTCTTTCTTAATACTGCAGGATTTTCATTATTTGTCGTCTAGCAACTTTAATTAACCTCTCGTTTTAACCTACAGAAACACATAAGTGCTTGCTGAAAGGAAGAGTTCTCTTTAGAGCTTCGAACTTTACGCTGGCGTAATTTGATCTTGACTGCGAGTGATACGGTAGTCAAATTCAATATCTCGCGTGACAAAGAAACGCAACTGACAGGTCAAAACACTTATGGGAACCTGGTGCCATAATTTTTACGTCAGAGACGCGTGCGGTCGTGAGCAACGCGGTAGCAGCCGAGGTTGGCCGGCCTGAGCGAGGGGTGGAGGTGCGGAGGGTGGGGAGGAGGGGAGAGGGCGTGGGTTGTGGAGGCCGCGGAGGCGGCGCGCGGCCTTGCGCGGGATTCGAGTGGGGGCTGTGGCTTCGACGGTCGCAGCCTTTTAAACGGTCGCCCCGGCCCCTCCGCCAGCCGCCGCTCCATTGCTTGTTGCGCAGTGCGCTGTGCTTTTTCTAAGGTCCCACGCGAGTGAATCAAAGGGGGGAGGGGCTTGGAGGACACGTGGCTCTTCCCATAATGCACAAATGTTTCAATAAATATTTCAATTTGTTTCTATTATAACACGACAATGTGGAGTGTAGGACCGACGATGAGGGCAGCATTGCACTTTATTTTGCTGCGGAGACAAAGAGACTGAGTCACTTTTATACAGAGTGCAACTGAAAACTGAAGCACTGATATAGACCAAGGTCCGAAGACGTATCTATGACTCTCTTGTAATGTCATCTCATGGTTAACAATACCCGTGACAGTCCATTTAAAACCATGAGCCAATGCCAACGCCTTCGATAATTATATTAATAAATATTGTAACGATTTTAACAAATTGTACGACATGAGTATATGATATTATTCGATTTCATGAAAATATTCAGCAATTTCTTGTTTAACTTCCAGAGTCCCATTAAATACAACGTAAGTATGTGTTTAAAATCGTTAATGAAAGAAGAAAGTATTAAGTTTGTTGGTTAGTTATTGATTCTGGGCGCGTCAACAGCTTAGGTCATTTGTTTCGTAAGTATAGTGCATGTTTTTCCTCGGAAGATGGTGGTGATCTTCCCCCACTGGATGGCGAGATCAGGCTCCCACCTACCGTCGGCTAGCGGGGTTACCCCTTATCCAGGACTCTCCTATCAGCGGGGCACCGCTCCAGTCGGGACAAGCTCTAAGCTCCCGCCCGGTCTCCCGGAAAATGTGGTGGTGTAGTGCATGTTAGTGTAAGTGTGTGTGTGTGTGTGTGTGAGGGAGAGAGAGAGGGGGGAGAGGATAGAAGGAAGAGGAAGGAAAGATCGCGCGCATTCCCGGCCCGTTACTTAGGGTACTGCTCTGGCATTCACCTGGTGCTAAAGTATTCAGTGTTTTTCGTGTATTTAACCTAATGGTTTTACAAAAAAGTATCGAAAAAACTAATGTGGCTGATTAATTAGCATTACGTACCAAGTAAAGCAAACATGTTTTATTACTTTGAAACAGAAACAGAAACATGAATGCATCAGACTGTACTGCGCCGGTGCTAACGCGTGATGTAACTATCACCGTTGTTAGTTCTCAGATGCACCGGTCTCTCTTCAGTCCTGCACTTCGCTTGGTCGAGTTATACATAGTTTACATAGTATTACCTAATAAAAATATTTTTATATTCCGGGTTCAGTAGAATGTCAGACTAACCGCGATAGAACGCATGAGGGAGACACGGCACAAACTCATCCCTGGGTGGGGGGAATTCCAGACCGCAACCTTTCACTTGAGACGAGTGGAATCGCATGTTAAAGGCCTCGGTCATTCACGCCGACAGCATCATCGCGAGTGTTGAAATAATGATGCGGGTTTAACCCGGAAGTGCCCGCAATAAATAGACTCACGTCAGTGCCCGTAATGTATCTCAGATTTAGCTGCAACTTCTCGTAAATGACAATGATCTGAAGGTCCATTTACTGAAATACATATTTTATTCACTTTGTACATGTTCCTCAATGCAACAGTTAATGAATCTTACACTGCAGAATTCTTGTCTGAATAGTTATGGCGAGAAAGGTAAAAATTGACAAAGTGCACGCAAAAATCATACTGCGCTATTAAATAATATTTAATACAATTTCCCAAATTATTTTGGCATGTTGTAAACAAATATATATTTTACTTTTTCAAAAAAATATTTAGAAAATCTTTGTCTTTTTTCTATTTTGTAAGTATTTTTTCTCGTTGGTAAGAAATTGTGACAGTCGATTGTAGATAAGGCACATTATTACATTTTCTGAATAAGCACTTGTTATAGACGCGGCTGAACATAATGCCATGATACGTACCGCTCAGGTCAGAAGCCCACAATGCACTGGGGCCATTGCACCCAACATACTCCCAAGTTAAGGATCCTGGGTAATTTTAAAATATGATGAATTGTTTAAGATGCATACTTTTTCAAAATTAGATGAGTTCCTGAATGGAACGTCAAAACACACAAAAAAGTTGACAGTTTAAAAATATAAAGGAAACTCAATAATAAAAGAACTGAATTAAAGGTCACATTCACAAAGGAAGGGTGCACTATTAAGTTCAGAAACCATGGAGCGTGGATGACAAACGATTGCCCTATTTCATCTAGGAAGAGGAAGAAGCGAACTCAAGCAAGTGTCGACGCTTTGATAAGCGCCTGTAGAATGTTCTTGTTTATGTTGGCAGCTGGGACGAGCGGGTGTTCTAAACTACCAGAAGTGAAATATTGGCGTAAATAATTACGATTTTCCTCCCATGTTTTTCATGAAAAGCGTGAATGAAGGTTATTCAACCTGCTTATGACAAGACAACAATGTAAAAACAAACTAGAAGTTTGGAAGCAAGGTAAGCATTTTTAATTATTACAAATTTAATTATTATTCATTAATACTAAGATGATGTAAATTTTAAGGATTTTTAACAATCGGAAAATTTGAGATTTATCACATTTTTCTACGAATTGTCTTCGTAAATCTTGATTATTCTCCTAATTGATTTGCACCGATGGCGTAAGACCATCACTAAAATCAGTTCAATCAAGAGAGTTATGGAATGTAAGTAATATAAGTATATGGAAGGTAAGTGATATGAAATCTACTGGTAGAGCCACGACTGTCCGCATAATCATTAGATCGTTGGTATAAATGTCCAGATAAGGAGTTTTGTTATTCTCACAACTGGAATAAGAAATTAATGAAGCAAGTACACAAAACAATAACTTCTTCTGTGTACATTTGTTACCGGAGCTACGAATTTATATTACGAGGGCGGGGACGAGGGCGGCGACGAGGGCGGGGACGAGGGGGGACGAGCGGGGACGAGCGGGGACGAGCGGGGGACGAGCGGGGGACGAGCGGGGGACGAGGGGGGGACGGGTGGGGGGATGAGGGCGGGAACGAGGGCCGAGACGCGGGCGGGGACGAGGGCGAAGCGAGCGCGGGGACGAGGATCAAGACGAGGGCAGGACGGGGCTAGGCGGAAGCTTCACGCTCTGCGGGAAGGCCGAGCCGGAGATAAAGCGGCCGTGCGTGTGCGTGTGCCCGCCGCGCCGGCCTCCGGGAAGCCCCCGTCGGCGCTAAACTGGGGCTACCTGCGATTTGCTTTCGCCTTGGAAGCCCGGCAGATAAGATACGCGAGTTGACTGACAACTCAGTAATGGATACATCCCCAACAACAAGGAGGAACAACTTTTACTCCAAGGAGGAAAGATAATAAATGAGTCCGGAAGTAAACGATATAGACATTGTCATGGGCTAGAAATATGAGTCAAACTCAACGTCATATTGGATAGCATATTATGAACTATTGACGATTTTACATCAACATTCTGACAATTGAAGGGTTTAGGAGTAAAATTTTCCGAAACAAAATACCTTCGAATTTGTATTTGTTGTGATATTATAATTTTGTCTCTTGTTATCAGTTGTCCATGCAGAATGATATTCAAATATAGCTGAGAGAAGACCCATGGTAGAGCCCACTTTTATGCAATCCACTTAAACCCTCTATACCTTTCCGTGGTAAGGATAATGTATTACACCAGAAGTCTTCAAATATTCTTGGGTGGTCATAGCGTTTGAGTCCTGACGCTGCCAGATTTTCGGCACTTGTTAGATAGCTAGGTCGAATGCCTTAACAAACGGACCACTGACCGCCCGCGATCTTTCATTCCTTTTTCCTTGTCGTCTCTTCACGCTTCACTCCGACACAAATACATGCATTTGCAGGAGAATATCACCGCCCCCAATGAAAACATGCGCTACGCTTACGGGACTAATGACCTCAGTTGTTTACGCGCGCTGAATATAACAATAGACGCATAACAATAGACGCGCCTCGAACCCCGAAATAATCAATCTTTTTACGGAAGCAAATAACTTGGGTAGATGACGCGCCCGGAATCACTAACAACCAACCAACCAACCTTACGGGACTATTGCCCATAACAATAGACGCGCCCGGAAACCCAAAATAATCAATCAATCAATTTACGGAAGCAAATGACATGAGTCCTTGACGCGCCCGGAATCACTAAACACTCGCCCACTGAGTGTGTGTATGGAGCGCACCTGCCACCAACAATAGACGCGCCTCAGAACCCCGAAATAATCAATCTTTTTACGGAAGCAAATAACTTGGGTAGTTGACGCGCCCGGAATCACTAACAACCAACCAACCAACCTTACGGGACGGGCGGGTCTATTGCCTTAACAATAGACGCGCCGGAAACCGAAATATTCCATCAATTTACGGAAGCAAATGACATGAGTCCTTGACGCGCCCGGAATCACTAAACACTCGCCCACTGAGTGTGTGTATGGAGCGCACCTGCCTTTGCATTTGCGCGCCGTGTGGCCGCGAAGGGGCGCGGCGCAGGGCGGCGCGGGGCGGCGAAGCGGAGAGCGGTGTGGCGCGGCTGGGAGGCGTGGCCGCGGCGTACCACTTTCCAGCGGCGAGGTGCCGATCGGCGCAGGCCACGCGGCGGGGAGCGGGCCGCGCGCTTCCGCTTGCGCCTTGGGCTTTGGAGCTTTGGCTCGTGGTCTCTTGGGGGGTCTGGGGCGTTGATTCTTGGACTCTGCTCTTTTGGAGGTTTGGCTCTTTCACTCTTTGCTTCTTTCGGCGTTTGTCGCTTCTCTTAGGTTGGTCTCTTGTGGGTCTCTGGAACGTTGATTTTTTGACTCTGGTTCTAAGGTCTTTTGGATGTTTGGCTAATTGGGTCTTTGACTCTTTAACTCTTTGCTTCTTTCGGCATTGGTCGTTTTGGCTTTTTGGCTCTTGGTTTCTCTGGATCGTTGATTCTTTGGGTTTACGGTCCTTTGGCTGGTTGGCTAATTGGCACTTTGGCCCTTTCCTCTTTGCTCTTTTGCATTTTCGCTTTTTGGTTTTTTTTTTACAACTTTTTCGCTTTTTAGGTTTCTATTCGCACCTCTCTTTCCCGGGCAGGGGCTCTGGCTCTATCATTCCCTGCCTCTATGATTCTTTGGCTCTTTGACCGTCTGACTCTCTGAATCGTATGCTCATTGGCATGTTGGTTCTTTGACATTTTGACTTTTTCCCTATAAACGCTTGGGCCTTTTGGTTTTTGGATCCTTGACTTAAAGGTTCTTTGGTTTATTTGGTTCCTGGTCATTGGCTCTTTGGCGCTATGATGTGCGATTGCGGTGTGCAGGGTCGCAGAGCTAGGAGAGTACTTTGGAAATAAATCTACTGACGAAATAACAATGGAATCCAAGAAATGCTAATAAAAGTTGTAATGATAAATAAAATTGGTTTCTCTGCATCTCTTTCAGATAGTGTATGGCATCATCGGCTGAATGTAAAAACTTCATATATCTGTATTTTACAAACTCTTATGCAAAAGATGTACTCGTAGAGCATCTTCAGAATGAATATTCTGAACATGTCATTTCTGCTGATATTTGGATGCTCCAAATACTGTTTTCAGTACCCACTTACCACTCCGGATCCCGCTTCTTGGAAATCCACAAAAGAAGAGTTAATCAAATGAGCGTGGGTTACAGAATAGATATGCAGAAAGTTTGATTACTCGTTAAGTAAAAGTGAAGGAATTGTCAAAACATAACAGAGTCTATTGAATTAACACGCAGAAGCAATATTAGATACTTGTGTTTTTAGAACTATTTTAAAATTACAATACATAAACTATTTTCAAGTAATCTTTATCTTAGAAAATATTTAGGACATTCTATATAACTTAATATGTTCCTTAATTTTTATAGTAACTCTACAGAGAGAAATATAACTTGTGGACATATCATCGCTTGATAAAATAAGATCATCAAGATTTCTAGGCCAATTACTCTCTCAGGCATATTTAATAGATTAGTTATTTACGAAACTATCCTTTACCTATTCTTGGAGCATTCTACAAAAATGAATGAAATAATTTATTATTGTTGGGCGTTCTTAGATATAAAAATGGAACAGTTAATTATCACTGACTCCAATTTCAAAAGTATGAGACCCAAGTAAATAAGAATACTATTGAATATTATTCTATTTTATTCGCACAACTCCGCAGTCGACGAATTTGACGTAGTCTAAATGATAAGATTTGACAATTTTGTGTCCATATTCTTTTCGGATGAGTTTTCATTGGAGGCAAAACGTATCTGACCCTTTACAGGGCTACATAGTCTTCTTGGATTACGTCGTGCGTGAGTACCTTGAGATATCGGAACCGGTCTCCTGGTGATACAGCGGGTTTTTCCACTTAAGCGCACGCATTACATAGATTTTCAATATTGAATTTCGCTTTATATGGATACGGCGTTGTATAATATAGGAAGAAGAGTGCGTAAATTCTTGCTCAACCTAGCAAACCAGTATTTCCACTTGTCTGATGCTGATTATCAACGCCTCATGCAACACAGAGTAAACATAATGCTATGACGATCGCGTCCACTGGCTGTCGTTTCGTAAACTGTCTTTACGAACAATTTTCTTATCTTCCTGAATTGCGCGTTTAAAATAACATGTTGGCGTAACATATGCGTGTGTAATGGAGCCTTCATGCGGAACAGGGGCCGTAATTTCACGAAAGACTGCACTGGACCGAAAGGAAAATGGAATGGAGGGGATATAAAACGCTTCTCCTGAGACTTACGAAAGTTATTGCAGCACTACAATGCGAATTACTGGGGGGGATCATCAATGGAAGACCTCGCCGTGTGTCAGGATATATTGTGCGACTTTCCATTCAAAATATTTTGAAAGCGACAATTTGTAAATATCCCTTCCTGTCACTTTTCTTTCTCCGAATATTTGGTTACTAGTTATTGGATATTTTTCATAGGATAAAGTGTATTACATGCGCGGATGATTACAAACAATGCACTTTTTTTGAAGTTGTACTCTTTGAACGAAAACCAAAGATGTTCATTTGATATTTCTTGGTATTGCTATTAACACGATGCACATATTAGGTGTCAGATTTCTTTGCTTTCCTCTTTCTTCAGGTCCGTATTTAACTCGCTATAAATGACATTTTGTGAATTATTTACTTTTAATATTTCATTCCACTCGTGACTTGTAATAATTTGTTTGTAATAATTGTTTGGGGATATAATAACACCAGCTTGGATATAATAATACACCAAACCGGATCAATTTATATTTGCAACTCTCTACAGTCCCACTTTCGTAACAGTCACCATCTTATCCATCCCTGAAGGATTCCCTCCCAGTCCGCAGATAGACCTACGCGAATTTTGGATTTAATTGAATGATTTATTTAGCCTATAAACAGTAAAACACTGTATGTGCCGTGTGAAGGAGAAATGGACGATCAGTGTTGCCACACAATATTGTAAATAGATGAAGGAACCCACTTGAAAATTAGCTAAAGCAAAATTAATTTATTGTCCAACGGAGGTTGTTCTGGCAAATGAGGCAGCCTTCATTCCGTTGCTTGCAGCAGCTGGGCGTATGAATGTGCGAGTGAATGTGTTTGTAAATATAGAATAAGCATGAATGAGAGAGTGAATGAACAAAATAAAATAAGAAGATTACGAACAGTAAAGAGAACTTTTAAATCATTCATAACAAACCCTGCATATTTAAAACAAATAGCCCAAAGAGGCTTTGTATAGTTTTAAGTTAGACTAAGATTAGCTAAAGTTAGTTGTTTTTTTTAAGATACAGCCCTCCCTAAGCTCCACAAACCGAAAGGTTGGAGCGTAAAAATGTAACCAGTAACTTGAATAAATTCGCGCCTCGCCAGGCGAGGAAAAAAATGCAGCTGGGCGCTGCATCGCGCCCCGCGGCGGCGCGCGGGCGAATCGGAAGAAAGCGGCGGCCGGCAGCGCTATCGGCGCAAGATGGCGGCGGGCGGAAGCGCGGCTCGCGCCCCACGTCCGCAACAAAAGAGCGGCGGGAGGGGCCATTGTGGCGATAGGCCCCTTTCTTTTGTCTTGCTAATGTCCGCCGGCCCGGCGGGGCTTCACGCGTGGCCACCGCGACGGAGAAGGCAAGCGGGGCACACGGCCACGCCCCTTCGCACCCACGCCCCTCGCCTCCTTCCCCTCGCGGCCTCGCCTCCTCACCCCTCGCCACCACGCCACTTCCCCTCTTCGCCTCCATATCCCATTCGACCCCCTCGCCACCTCGACCCCTTGCCCCCTCGCCCCTACGCGGAATGTGGGCGATGAGTCAGAGGACAACGGTATCTTTACGGGCGAGCAAATTCATTCAAAAGATTCTGTCTGAATGATTTCTAACCATGGTTAAGTTTTCTTCAGAGTTTTCATCTCTTTCTTTCATCTGGCAGGGATAGCTCTGACGCAACATTGCTGTTTCTGCAGCGTGGTTCACAGGAAGGTAGATCAATTGTAATTAATTTAATAAGATTTAAATATCCACACTCTTGTAAGGATTTGTTGTTATTGAATAAATTATTGAATTTAATGTTATTTTTAATTGTTTTGTCTTCATTGCATTAGCAATTTTGAAATCTTTGCGTTCAAATCTTTGCTCATTTCAAGATCTGCCCAACCGATTGATTGATGTTTCTAGGCCCACCGATTACTACCGCCGGTAGTAAAGTTAATGTTTTATCGCTGGAGGAGGCGGTGTTCCTCCTCCACTGGATTTTGGGGTCCCGCACCGATCTACACGACCGGGGGATTTCCCTCTTCAGGCATCTTTCCACAAAGGAGCATCGCCCCCCCCCTACGTTTCCGAACAGTGCCTCGACATGTGTGGTAGAGTAGTGCAATAGGTGTAAATGTGTGCGTAAGGAAAGCGGATAGGACATGAAAGCTGGTGGGAGATACCTGTTTGGGGAACACCCCGTTAGTCGTCGGTAGTTCAGGATCGGATGTTGCATTCCAGTGGGGAAAGATCACCCCCAACTCCCGATGAAAAACATGCACTACATTTATGGAAAAAAGGCGTCAGAAGTTGACGCACTCGGAATCACTAACGATCAATCAATCGATCAATCAACCGACGGAAACCGAACCTCCATGACCTCCGTGTCTGAGTCACTGCAGAGTCAACGGCTCTTAGCTCAACTCTGCCGGTCCCTGTATACGAATTGTGAAAACCGAGATTCGAGTGGCTGATTCATTGATTGATTTTTTCGTGTTTACGGGCGCGTCAACTGCTTTGGTCATTAGTCCCGTTAGTGTAGTGCATGTTTGTTCTCGGAAGATGGCGGTGGTCTTACCCCGCGGGATGGCGAGATCCGGCGCCGACCTACCGTCGGCTAGTGGGGCTTCCCCCTAACCATGGACTCTCCCACCACGGGCACCCCCCGCCAAGCTCTAATCGTGTTTACGGGCGGGTCGAGTGCTTTGGTCTTTCGTGCGACCGGTCTCCCGGAATATGTGGTAGTGTAGTGCGTTAGTGTAAGTGTGTGTGTAAAGGGAGAGGATAGGACGAGGCAGAGGGAGGAAAGATCGCGCGCGGTCCGTGGCCGTTCGTTAGGTACTGCTCCGGCATTCTCCTGGTGTTGATCGAAAAATCACGGAAAACTACCGATCAGAGCAGCCGGCCACTAGAATTCTCCTCCAGACAGCGACTGAATTCGACCTAGTTGAAAAAGCTAGTGTCGAAAATCCTGCCGCCGTGGGAGTGGGAACCTAGGACCTCCCGGTCAGAGGCGCTGCAGTGACATCAGTTGATGCACTGAGCTACCGCTCCCGGCAGATTCGCGTGGCGAATTCCGAGGTTTCCTCGTAGCGCTTCCACCTCGCGCGCGTCGGCGCAAGTAGCGCGTGACAAGGCGAGCGCGGTGCAGCGCGCCGACGCGTCGGGCGGGCGTGTGCGCAGCGGCGGCGTGGGCGATTGGCAACGGGCGATCGGCGCGGGTGGGGAAACGGCGCGTCCGCTTGGCTCACACGCACGGCGGCTGCGCGGCATCCGCACCGCCCAAGCGCCATCGACTCTCTATTCACCGCCTGCCAACGCAAAGGATTGATTGATTGATTTTTTTCGTGTTTCCGGGCGCGTCAACTGCTTCGGTCATTAGTCCCGTTAGTGTAGTGCATGTTTTTTCGCGGTGAGTTGGCGGTGATCTTCCCCACTGGATGACGAGAACCGGCGCTGACCTACCTTCGGCTAGTGGGGTTTCCCCCTAACCAGGACTCTCCCACCAGCGGGGCACCGCCCCAGCCGGGACAAGCTCTTAGCTCCCGACAGGTCTCCCGGAATATGTGGTAGTGTAGTGTATATTGGTGTAAGTGTGTGTAAGGAGAGGATAGGACAGGGAAGAGGAAGGACAGATCGCGCGGGGTCCGTGGCCCGTTTGGTAGGGTACTGCTCCGGCATTCCCCTGGTGCTGATCGGAGAAATCACGGGAAAACTACCGATCAGAGCAGCCGGCCGCTAGAATTCTCCTCCAGACAGTGACGGAATTCGACCTGGCTGAAAAGCTAGTGTCGATAATCCTGCCGCCGTCAGGACTGGAACCTAGGACCTCCCGGTTCGAGGCGCTGCAGTGACATCAGTTGATGCACTGAGCTACCGCTACCGGTGCAAAGGATCGAAATTGTAGCTTTCCGTGATTCTGAGCGGAGGTGCAGGTAGGTTCCAACTGGAGGCCTTGAATACGATTGCCAAAGAGAAAGCAGTTTTAAATACAATTAACATAGGTATTATGTTACAGCCGATCTGGATGGCCGAGGTGGCTAAGAGCGAGTACCGGCTCAGCGCTTCGGCCCGAAGGGTCGCGGGTTTGAGTCTCGCCTTGGGCATGGTCGTTTGTTCCAATCAATCAATCAAGTTCGGTACGCTCCGTTACGCTCTGTTACACCTCCGAATCCGCTAGTGGGGACCCTAAAAATCCTAGGGACCCTAAGAATCCTAGGGACCCTAAGACCAATCTTGCAGCCGTGTGGCGGACAAAACACCCAGCCGGCATCGAGCCACTCTGCGCCGTTCGCGCGCACGTTTTTGCCCCGCGGTGCACGCCCGCCGCGTGCCTCCGGCGCCCGCCCGCCGCCGGCCGCTTAGGGCAAGTGGGGGCGCGGAAGGGCAAGTGGGCGGCGCGGTAACGACGTCCGGTGGCCGGCGGCGGTGGTGGCGGCGGCGGCGGCGGTGGCGGTGGCGGTGGCGGTGGCGGTGGCGGTGGCGGTGGCGGTGGCGGTGGCGGTGGCGGTGGCGGTGGCGGTGGCGGTGGCGGTGGCGGTGGCGGTGGCGGTGGCGGTGGCGGTGGCGGTGGCGGTGGCGGTGGCGGTGGCGGTGGCGGTGGCGGTGGCGGTGGCGGTGGCGGTGGCGGTGGCGGTGGCGGTGGCGGTGGCGGTGGCGGTGGCGGTGGCGGTGGCGGTGGCGGTGGCGGTGGCGGCGGCGGTGGCGTTGGCGGTGGTGGCGGTGGCGGTGGCGGTGGAATGGACGCGGACACTATAGCAATGGGGAAGGACAGAGGCGGTACTGGCGCGGAAGGTGTTAAACGCTGATAAGTAGAGCCCGGAAGGTTGGCAAAATGCCTTCTCATTACTGTGATGATTTTAAGATTTCTAACAAAAGGAGATACATAACTGTGATTGTAGGTTCGTTCTAGAAGATTTTCATCTTGTTTTGTTCTTTTTAGCTCGAGATGCTTATTTAAATTTCGAAATTTCTCTGACTGCTTGTAATTTTTAATGTTCATTTGCTGAATTCTACATGACTCTTATGTTAGTCAGAAACGAGCATTTTTCTTTGCTTATTTTATTAAAGAGAAATAGCTAATTTTTTATGTAAAATGAATACTTGAACTTCCGAGTTGTAATGGTATTCGATGACTGTGGCAGTCAAACTCTGAGTGCAAAGGAAGAATAATCATGTTTTTCTCCATGACATTAGTGTCTTCCTACCATCGAAATATTTGAACAAATCTGAAGATTTTTGTAGCGAAGGAATCGAGAAATTCTTTGACAAGAATAAAGAATAACATAGCCTAAAGTTTGTAAACGCTTTCAGACGAAAATAATCCAATTTTATTGCAATGTCGTGGGTAAACGTCCAAGAAATTATAACTATGTTGAGTATAGTTAGAAAAAGAAAAATGTAGCAGTTGTTCGATGGAGCAAATAGATCCTGAAGGGAGCTTTATTTTAAGCGTCTCATCCCTAGTTCTGCGCTTTCGCCCAAAGAGGCATTTGTTTTAGTTTTTAGTTTTAGTATTAAGTAGTGTTTTTAAGATAACTCCCTCCCCAAGCTCCAAAAGCAGTAATGCTGGAGCAAAAATTGTAAACCCAGTACATGAATAAACTCCCGCCTCATCAGGGCTACTGGTGGGGGGAAAATCAAAAAAAAGTTCTGCGCTATTGGTGAGAGACACTGCGATCGCTTTGCAAATGAAGATGATCAAGGAGATTGTCCAGTTATTGGCAACGATAGCGCTACAGAACGGGGATGGTTTGCAGATCTTTTTTTTTCCGTTTCCGGCAGAGAACAGAAGTCAGAATCAGCGTTCTAATCTGTACTGTGTACTATCCCTAGGGGCGTATGTCTCATTATATCTTCCAAAGAGCTTTAAAAATTCCTTGGGTTTTTGATACTGCACAATTGAGAATTTATACTTCAAAACAAATCGCGTCCGTAAATGCTCACCGAGTACGTCCTCAGATTGCAAGTTTGATCTTCCTTAGGTCCATCGCGAACAACGAAACTTGTGAGGGCAGAAAACCTAGAGAGTATTTTCTGTTGTGCTCTGGGACAACGTAGAAGATAGTGATCAGGGAGGCTAAACTGTACCAAAATGTAATTATCCCTCGGTTATCAAATTGTTGTAATGAAATCCGTTTTCTTAGAAGCGATCCCTCTTAAGCGAACTTTAAACTGATAGATATGAAGCGGATCATAACGCCGGATGATACATTTAAAGCTCTCAAAATAAGTATGGTATACAATTGAGGGAAGAATTTGAGACAAATGTGCACATAAAGAGCCAATGTAGCGCATCTAACGTCTCGCTGCTACTCACGATATATAGAAAGTGTAGACATCCGAAAACCTGGAAAATAGATTTCTCCTTTATTCATCAGGCATTTTCACCATCGTTGGCAAAACTTAATGACAATAGATGTATACGGATGCAGTGTCCAGGTGTGAGCATTGGCCTGGGCCGGTGGCATAGACGGGGGTGATGGCGTGAGGGGGTGATGGCGTGGGTGATGACGGCGATGGCAAAGATGTTGCCGTAGGCGATGTGGGGGGGGCATTGGCAAGCGCGAGGGTGTAGGCGTTAGTGAGGGTGTTGACGTGGGCAATGTCATGAGAAAAGCCATGGGCGATGTCTTGTGCGATGTCGTGGGCGACAGCATGGGCGGTGTCGTGGGTGATGACGTGAGCGATGTCGTGGGTGATGTCGGGGAGGATGTCGTGGGCGACGGCGTGGGGGTCGGGGGGATGTCGGGGGATGTCGTGGCGACGGCGTGGGTGATGTCTTGTGCGATGTCGTGAGCGACGGCATGGGCGGTGTCGTGGGTGATGACGTGAACGATGACATGGGTGATGTCGGGGAGGATGTCGTGGGCGATGGCATGGGCGATTGAATGGTGCAGTGGAGGTGGACGGGTGCGGAGCCGGAAGACAGCAGGGGAAGTGAGCGCCTCCATAATGTGTTGCTGTCATCAGCCATGCCACAAGTGAACCGCTGTCGTCGCGTCGCCACTGCAATGACAAGTCACCGCTTCCGGAGTGCACCGGAAGGAGACCGCCTCGGCTCCCCCATTGCGCCTTCCACCACGTCGTCCATTGTGGGTCTGATTATATTCAAAGAAATTTCTAGCTTAATGTTAAGAAGAATACAGAACTGCATGCGCTCTCACTGAAGCTTTTGTTTGGAGAAATTAATCTCATGGCTGAATATACACAAGGAGGAAAAACACAACTTCACAACACAGTCTACACATTGTTACGTTCACTGAATGCGTACAACTAATCAATACATTGACGGACACAATGAAATATTGTAGTAAGATGCAAATTGAAACGTTCATGTAGGATTTGGGTGGAGCTATTGAATTATCAGAAAAAGCGATTGCTGGGAATCATTTACGAAATCGGAACAGCATGCTGATATGATTATAGTTTATGTTACAGGTACTATTTTAGTTCAAATTATCCGTCCTCATCAACGTTCCCTCGCTATTATTACTTTTCTATTATCGTATGCTAAGCGCTGGTAATAGCTTCATATTTATTAGATTCTTTTTAATCTTCGTAGTTCTCAAATAACAGTGCTTTATAGATTCAATCGGAAATTAGATCATTTCATTTATAAATGAAACGGAAATTACTAAAATGAAAAAAATAATCTCTATTACATTTTACATTGTCCCAACTAGTTTGTGTGTTGGATACCAGTTCAATTAGCTGACTTGTACGTTATGATTCAAGACCTGCTTTAGAATGACTCACCAAGAATCTCTTATAGCTGCAAAATTAATGGAAGATTTCATTGTAATTCTTAACGCTCATCAAAGCAGTAATACCATCTCGCGCACACTTTCGTGCAACGGAGCGTATCGTGTTCTCGTTTCTAAACCAACAACAAGAAAAAAAAAAAAAAACAGAACGGCGGCGATCGCCACGCAGCAAAACGACCTTTAATGGAACTTCATTTCGCGGCGTGCGTTCGTTGACGAAAGCTCGCGGCGGCCGCTACACGAAGACCGACGTGTTTCGCGTTCCTATCAACGCAGCGGAACAACTTCGTGGTGCAGGCTATTAACTTTCCCTCCAATTGGCGGCCGACAACTGAAATCTTCCGCCGTTGTCAGCGGGAGGCCGGTGTTGCGCCGGCCGCATCGCCATGGCCGCGGAGGCGGTGTTGCCAAAACGTGCCGCTCAAAGGTCAGTGAATCTAGCGTTGAAAGATTTAATTCGCTGATGTTTGTAGTGAGAATATGTACGCCAATATATGGTTATGAAGAGACAGTTGTGGTTTTGTAGATGTTAAATATTATGTTTTAATTTATAGATCCTTTTTGATGAGAAACGTACGTTCTTTAAGATACCGGTATTTAATACTTTTAAACATATTTGTATTAAACAATATTGAATGTTTTTAAATTACTTACTCGCTTTAAATAGTAACACTGAATATTTTTCTTCTTGTTATGTATGATTTTGCTGGGATAAAAAAGGCATAGACACACAAAAAGTAAGAATCGCGGTAACCTTAGATCAAGAATAGCGGGTTTTATTGCGCTTAGAAATAGATCATTCTCAATTTATCTCCATTTCTTAAGGAATTCAGTAGTAAAATTCTTTATAGATTTTAAAATTATCGAATAATTGTTTTTAGCCAAACTAAACTCAACTATGTTAACAATAATCATTTAATATTAAGTAATATATTTACTTTATTCGATGAATTTAATTAAAACAATAAATTAAACCAAAAATGTGAATATAAGTGTACAAACACTTCTCCAAATCCGTGTCAAACAGATGCCGAATGGACGTCAAGGGAAGCTGCGATTTCACCGAAAGGAAAGGTATATTTTTCTGAAGTCCTCTGTCAAAAGCATCTCTCTGGTGCTTAATGGAACGAGGAACGCCTCCTCAAACGGATCATAAGCGCGAGTCAGTGAATTGGCAACGCGGATGGGCGGGCGGAGAGCAGGCCCGCGGTTTTCCTCCTCCTCCCTCATTCTCCGCTCCCTCCCCCGCCTCCACCCCCGTCCCGCCCACGCCGCGCCCCTGCCTCGCCAACTCCTCCGCCCCCGCTCCCACCTCCGCAGCCGCCGCACGGCGCGAGGTTTCTCCGGGTTAATCGCAGACCTGAGCGGTCACGTGACGCACGCGTACGCCCCGCGACCGCCGCGGCATGCGCTCCGCCCCCCCCCCCCCCCCCCCCCCCGCCCCGCCCGCGCTGCCCCGCCCGCGTCCGTGTTCTCGCCTTCGCCTCGGGCGTTAAAACAGATGCCGCCCCGCTTTACCGGGAGAGGTGGCTCAGGGCATCAACTAATGTCACTGTAGTGACTCTGACCGAGAGGGCTAGATTCGAGTGCCGACAGTGGTAAGATTTTCGACACTAGCTTGTCAGCTACGTCGAATACGGTCGCTGTCTGGAGGAGAATTCTAGCGGCCGGCTGCTCTGATCGGTACTTTTGCGTGGTTTCTTAGATCAATACCAGGGGAATGCTGAAGCAGTACTCTAACAAGTGGGTCACGGACCGCGCGCAATCTTTCCTTCCTCTTTGTTGTCCTATCCTCACCCCTTACTTACACGAGCATGCACTGCACTACCACATTTGCCGGGAGTCCGGTCCGGAGGTTAGAGCTTGTCCCGGCTGGGGCGGTGTCCCAGTGGTGGGAGTTACCTGGTTGCAAATAATAGAGTCAAGAAAGAAATAGAGCTGATGTTAGTGTAAATTATCTATTTATATAAAGAAATGACTTATGTTAATGCTTTTTTTCGCTTATTGAGTTTCCTCACTTTTACATGAACACTATTGTCAACCCTACTCCCGCCTGTAAGTATTTTACTTGTTTACATAGGTCGCTAAATATCTGCATGATCTAGCACGGTGTTGCTGGGACCTGTGTACGAGTTAATTGTTACATAGAATGCTTAGTTGCATTTTTGTTTACCGGTTTCATTTGCTTCTTTCGGAAAAGAGGACATCACTCTTAGCGGTTGCGGTGGTCTGTGTTTTATGCAGTATTCTGGCATATCCTGTCAATAAATGAAACATAATACAATTTCATAGTTAACTAATAACTCGTTTCCAGAAAGAAAATGACAAAAATGTTCGAGAAGTATCGATGCGGCTTCTTACTCTTCGAACTTACTTTAAAAAGCTTTTTAAACTTCTACTTTTGCCAACCCTCTATTGATAAAATTACAGTGTTCTTTCATGTATAATACCTTTGAGATTCGCAGGTATTCGTTGTATGAGACGAGTAGGATAATTATAAATGAAAAGCAAATACGTGACACATGATTACATGTTCATTCCTGATTGGAAACTACCCTACGTAAAAACTCTATTCATGAGGTTGCGGGTTAGATATGGAAAAGAAACCTGATCACGCTCTGGTGTGGTCTTTGTCGCCGACCATGCGGCTTCGTGGCTTCGGGTTCCGCTTGGTCTGTGGGTGGCCACGGTTGCAGAACATTACAGGGAGAGAATATAATAATAATAATAATAATAATAATAATAATAATAATAATAATAATAATAATAATAATAATAATAATTTCTTTATTACTGGCGAGGCTCAGGCTCCTAACCACTTAGATATTTACATTTACATAATTACAATTGTGGCGTTCGCAATAGTCAGACACTTAAAACTGGTATAGTACTACATTTAAATATTCTGGATAGAAACGGCGGAGGAGATAAGTGAATAGAAGTTCAATAGGAGGATAAAAGTTTAAATAATGACAGTTTGGATTTTTATCGAAGGTATTTTATAACGGTCTGAAAATTCTAAATTATTTGAAAACAATGTTAGTAATTGTATCTTGTATAGTTGCATATAGTAACCTTGTTTTTGGAAACAACACAAGCAATTAGCAAAATAACTCGCTTCTAGGAAACTAAACAGTATTATTATGCTGTAAACTGGCCTTACTAGTATTATTATTAGTCCGCTACATCTTAAGACTCCCTGTAGAAGTATTTGACACGGGCAAACTTACCGATTCTGATGATTGCCCAGACATTAGCATAGTTCATAGGACAGGAAGAGAAGGAGAAACGAAAATAGAATCACCTCGGTGAGTATTATGATCAATCAATCAACATTTGCGTCAATCAGCAACATAAATCACAAACGCAGGTCAGAATATGTCATTCCGAGAGTGCAATAATCGTGTGGCAGCAGAGTATAAATTTGTACTACTAAGCATATCAAGTAAATAAGAGATAAACAGTGCAAAAATTGGGAAATCTACAAGATAAAAATCATTATATTTTTTCAGTATCATTTCATAATTTATCAGCCACAATTTCTATAGCATAAGTTCAAATTACGGTAAATGTAAGTACGGCAAATTAATGACTATGGCAATTTCCTTTGTTATTCTTAATCATTTCGAGCACACGCACTTCATCTACTTGTGCACCGGAAACTCCGGAATTGGTAGAACGAAAATAAGATGTTGAGATCATTATCATATTTTTATACGGAAATCTAGTAATTCGTCTTGCCTCCCTTATCGAGTTATGGATGCATCTGTCGGGGTCAGTGATGGGGTAACATCATTCACGACCATTATTTTGCTATATAATTTGTCGGGTCATAAATCCTAGCGGTTCTACCGTCGACGGCTATAGAAGGCATATTGAATCCATAAAGCGGAAGTGGCGACGCTCATTATGTGCATGCCGTCACGTGCTAGAGCTGAGTTCGCTTTCGGGTAGCAGTTAAAGAGAATTTTGACCAACCTCTAAATACCACAACGGGCCAAAATCACACTTTTTATATTAGCATCTGATAATGAAAAAATTATATTTATTTATCTGTCCTGCACATACTTCTCACACACCAGTATCTTCATTGTAAATATAAACTGCATTTGCACTGTCAGTTTGCGCAATGTGTGATTAAATAAATGATGTCAATTTGCGCAATGTGCGAATTAAATAAATGATAGCTAATATGTGTGTTAAGACTCCATAAATGCTCGGTAGACTGATGTGTTTCTTTTTAGGTGTACCAAGAATGAAATGTCAATACTTCAATATAAACTACAGTTCAAGAAGATGTATAAAAATCGCATTAGCTATGGCGTATGGTGTGTAGGTATAACGTAAGTAACTACTAATAACTCTGACGATATCATTTGGATGTTTAGAAACATCGTTCACAAAGTTTCGAGGTTCAGGGTAACATTTAGGAAGTGTGCTGCAAATCTGGTGGATGGTCATAACGACTTCGTGCGTAGCTAGAGATTTCATTTCCAAACTAACTCTTGAAAATATACAATATTTCACTCTACAATACACTACAATGATAAGATTTTAACTGTAGTTACACCGATGCTGCTGAAGATTTTGGAATAATTCGTGCTATATGCAACCCGTGAGACAAAAGATCATCTAGGAACTTTCATTGCAGTTTGAGAGAATTTCTCAAGAAGTGTCAAGTTACGAAGTTCCTATACTTCTAATAGATGACTCGAAAAAGACACCTATTGGTCATATTTGTGAATAGAATAAAAGAGCATGAAATGCTCGTTCAAAAAACCCATTATGATTTTATTTTTCTCCAGGCCAAAACAGCAATATTCATTTTTATTGTGCAATGTATATTAGTATTTGATGGACACTTCTACAAGGCAACCAATCACAACGTCCCAACAATAAAGATAACGCTAATTTGAGCGGTGTGATTGGCGTGTCATTGGTGTCAATCACGTGTTTATTTCAATCGATCAACTGCAGTAACTTTGGCGTCACGACGTTACAGCCTGACCGTGGAGTCAGTGAGTATTCATTCGTAATCAGGAGACAAAAATATATTAACATGATCCATTCGAACTAAAAGGCTTGTCACTAAATTGAATTCTGTAACAGTTTGTTGTTAAATCCTGGACACTTCAACTTCTGAGGTCATTCCATTAAGTGTAGTGCGTGTTAAATACAGATATGTCGCTACGTTCCTCCCCGTTAGAACATGAGATACGACCGACAAGGATATGTGATTTCCCTACTCTAGGTTGATTGGTTAATTGATTACTAGTAATTCCCGGTGCGTCAAATGCTAAAGGTATTGGTGCCGTAAGTGTGACGCATTTTTCCTCCTCGGGAAGTGGCGTTGGTTCTTGATGGTGAGATCCGTCGCCGACCTACCGTCGGCTAGACGTGTTTTCCCCGACCAGACTCTCCACCGGCGGGCACCGCCCCAGCCGGACAAGCTCTCAGCTCCCGACCGATCTCCCGTCATGTGGTACTGTAGTGTAGTAAGAGTAAGTGTGTGTAAGGGTTGAGAGAAGGCCAAGGAAAGGAAAGGAAAGATCGCGTGCCATCCGTGGCCCGTTTGTTAGAATAGGGCTCTGGCATTCGCCTGGTGTTATTCGGAGAAATTCTCCGAAAAACTACCGATCAGAGCAACCGGCCTCTAGAATTCTCCTCGCGAGTGGAAGAACTTGACCCTAGCTAGTTCCCAAAATCCTGTCACCGTCGGAATTCGAAACTAGGACTTCCCGGACGAGGAACTACAATGACATCAGTCAACGCCCTGAGTCAACTCTCCGGTTCTACTATCGGAGCGGTAGCTCAGTGCAACAACTGATGTCACTGCAGCGCCTCTGACCGGGAGGTCCTAGGTTCAGTCCTGACGGCGGCAGGATTTTCGACACTAGCTCTTCAGCTAAGTCGAATTCAGTCGCTGTCTGGAGGAGAATTCTGGCGGCCGGCTGATGTGATCGGTAGTTTTCAGTGGTTTCTCCCATCACACCAGGCGAAAGCCGGAGCAATACCCTACCGAACGGGCACGGGCCGCGCGCGATCTGTCCTTCCTCTTCCTTGTCCTATCCTCTCCTCTTACACACACACTTACACTAACATACACTACACTACCACATCTTCCAGGAGATCGGTCGGGAGCTTGAGCTTGTCAGGCTGCGGCGGTGCCCGCTGGTGGAGAGTCCTGGTTAGGGGGAAACCCCACTAGCCGACGGTAGGTCGGCGACGGATCTCGCCGTCCAGCAGGAGAAGATAATCGCCATCTCCGGCGAAAAGAAACATGCACTACACTAACGGGACTAATGACCAAAGCAGTTGACGCGCCCGGAAACACGGCAAAATCAATCAATCAATCAATCATCAACCCGGTCCTACTCTAGGAATTTCCACCATTGGAGCATCATCCCAACAGGGTCAAGCACCAAGTTCCAACCTAGACTCCAGCCAAGGGAGGAGGTGGTGAAGTGCATGTAAGCGAAAGGGTAGAGGAAATAACAAGATGAAGGGACGACAATCGCGCGGAGTGCGTGGCCCGTTTTGAAGGGTGCTCCCGGTGGCGGAAGTGGCGCCGGGCCCCGCGCGGATGCCTGCACGTGCGGCGGTCGACGCCTGCGCGGAGAATGGCCCCCTTCGCTGCGCTGGTTTTTTGGCGCCTGCTCTCTCTCGACCGCGGGCGCCCCGCGGACTTCGCTGGATGGGGCTTCACTCGAGGGCAACGCCAACCGCAGTGAGGAAGTTTCCGCGAGTAAACTAAGTTGTTTGTCGAGAAATTCGCTTAGGTGTGATGCGTAGTTCTTTGGATTACAGATTTTGAAATTAGCATTTCACAGAATTTGATGTGTTCGTCTGGTTTATCCCGCGGCGGACGTCGCTGGATGGGAGCTTCACTCGAGGCAACGCCAACCGCAGTGAGGAAGTTTCCGCGAGTAAACTAAGTTGTTTGTCGAGAAATTCGCTTAGGTGTGATGCGTAGTTCTTTGGATTACAGATTTTGAAATTAGCTTTTCACAGAATTTGATGTGTTCGTCTGGTTTATCCCGCGGCGGACTTCGCTGGATGGGGCTTCACTCGAGGCAACGCCAACCGCAGTGAGGAAGTTTCCGCGAGTAAACTAAGTTGTTTGTCGAGAAATTCGCTTAGGTGTGATGCGTAGTTCTTTGGATTACAGATTTTGAAATTAGCATTTCACAGAATTTGATGTGTTCGTCTGGTTTATCCCGCGGCGGACTTCGCTGGATGGGGCTTCACTCGAGGGCAACGCCAACCGCAGTGAGGAAGTTTCCGCGAGTAAACTAAGTTGTTTGTCGAGAAATTCGCTTAGGTGTGATGCGTAGTTCTTTGGATTACAGATTTTGAAATTAGCTTTTCACAGAATTTGATGTGTTCGTCTGGTTTATCCCCGGCGGACGTCGCTGGATGGGAGCTTCACTCGAGGCAACGCCAACCGCAGTGAGAAGTTTCCGCAAGTAAACTAAGTTGTTTGTCGAGAAATTCGCTTAGGTGTGATGCTTAGTTCTTTGGATTACAGATTTTTGAAATTAGCTTTTCACAGAATTTAATGTGATCGTCTGGTTTATCCCGCAGCGGACGTCGCTGGATGGGGCTTCACTCGAGGCAACGCCAACCGCAGTGAGGAAGTTTCCGCGAGTAAACTAAGTTGTTTGTCGAAATTCGCTTAGGTGTGATGCGTAGTTCTTTGGATTACAGATTTTGAAATTAGCTTTTCACAGAATTTGATGTGTTCGTCTGGTTTATCCCGCGGCGGACTTCGCTGGATGGGGCTTCACTCGAGGGCAACGCCAACCGCAGTGAGGAAGTTTCCGCGAGTAAAATAAGTTGTTTGTCGCGAAATTCGCTTAGGTGTGATGCGTAGTTCTTTGGATTACAGATTTTTGAAATTAACTTTTCACAGAATTTAATGTATTTGTCTGGTTTATTTGTCAAGTAGAGATAATATTTGTGGATAAATCAAAAACCAGTCTACCTGGTAAATATAGAGATTCGCTAAGTTTTGTGGAAGTCAGAAGAATTTTTTTGGAAGAGCATTCAGTTGCTTTCTCGTTTGTTGACAAACGTGGAGCTTTCAATTTATGCTTTTACGACCTGGTAAATATAGTGATTCGCTTGTCTTTAACTTAAAACATTGGGCAAGCGAGAATATTGGTCATCTCAATACTCCTTAGATACACGTTTTTACTCCCATTTTCATATACACGACACATGTATGCAATTAGAAGACGCACACACCAAGAGATAGGAGCCATTGACTTAATTTATTCAGATTATCAAAACACAATGTTTTGTAGTTATTGTAAATAGTTTGTACCAGCATGCAAATGGTGTTTTACAACAAACAGAGAAGGAAAACTGCTATTCTGCGTGAAAAAACAATTTATGTTAATCCATTTAACTGTTGCTTTCTGTTTGGGGACTTTCCTGTCGAAGCCAATTACCCTATAGTACCAAGAGTTTTAGATTTAATTTTAACTTTGCTAAATTTTGTAGCCTTTTTATATCAGTTGTGTTGTAACTTTGCCTACTTTCGTATTGGAAGAAATAAAAGAGGTCATCTTCGTCAACATAGTATTTTTATTCAGATAATCGGCTTTTGGCGGCTTTTCCGTCATCATTAGTCTACATGGCTCAAAAAAATATAAATAAATTACAAATAAAATACAAAATAAGATAGCAAATTCAATTACAATTAATAAATACGTTTAAATTTTAATAAAAATGGCAGATAAAATTGGGAAAATTTAAATGCAAGGGAGGATTAATATAGATAATAGCAGGTCAAATTAAAAATTATAAAATACCAATAAAGAAAGGCACATTATGTGATTGCAAAAGATGTGGAACAAATAGCAGATAATTTTTTTTTTAAAAGAAGCTTTCGTATTCTTTTTCATGAGCATGCATTTGTGAGTAAACAGATTTAGTCTGTACTCATGGTCTTAATATTCAACAGGATCAGTCATTTCTTTGAATCGAAACCACCAACTGTTGTATGCGCGGACTCTGACGCGAGCCGAGGCGCAAAGCGGGCGGATCGCATTTCGTAGCGCGAATCGCATGAAACCGCCTCGCAACGCGCGTGCGACTCGTGAAATGACGCAAGCGGCGCGCAACAAAGCGAGCGCGCGGCGAATCCGGCGATGGGACGGGACGCCGCGCCGGCGCCCGACAAAGCCGTGAAACGAGCGCGCCCCGCCCCGGTGACGCAATGCTTCCGGTGGATCACCGATGCCGGCCGCGCCAGTTCACTGCGTGTGGGGAATTTCCTTCGGAGAAATCTGCCCATTCCAGAGTAATGCACTTGCAATGCACGTGTTGCTAGTCGTTCTTGGTCACTGATTAATTACATAACCATCAATGTGTTGGGGATTGTGATGAATTACTTTTTGGCTGTCCGGACCGGGAGCGGTAGCTCAGTGCATCAACTGATGCCACTGCAGCGCCTCTGATCAGGAGGTCCTAGGTTCGAGTCCTGACGGCTGCAGGATTTTCGACCCTACCTTTTCACTAGGTCGAATTCAGTCGCTGTCTGGAGGAATTCTAGCGGCCGGCTGCTCTGATGGTAGTTTTCCGTGGTTTCTCCCATCAACACCAGGCGAATGCCGGAGCAGTACCCTGCCAAACGGGCCACGGACCGCGCGCGATCTTTCCTTCCTCTTCCTTGTCCTATCCTCTCCCCTTACACACACTTACCTAAATGCACTACAACCAATTCGGGAGACCGGTCGGGAGCTTAGAGCTTGTCCGGCTGGGGCGGTGTCCCGCTGGTGGGAGAGTCCAGGTTAGGGGGAAACCCCATTAGCCGACGGTAGGTCGGCGCCGGATCTCGCCATCCAGCGGGGGAAGATCACTGCCATCTCTCGAGATAAAACATGCACTACACTAACGGGACTAATGACCAAAGCCGTTGACGCGCCCGGAAACACGAAAAACCATACCAAACCAAACTTGGCTGTCCGGGTGCCAACCGGAGCCAAGAGGTAATCGACGCGAGCCGCGGAAGCTTGCGTGTACAGATTGTGATGAATGTACAATCGGTGTTACGAAGTTTTAAGTGGAGTAAATACCTGCATAACATTAATTATTATATTATAGCCCGATGTAAACCCGAGATACTGGCCCTAAGAATATAATAACTTCCTTCTTCTGACCCGAACACAAAACTAACTCCATCAAGCAATGCAAATGTGTTGAATTGAAAATAGACAACTTATGTGAGAAAGTAGATGTGGATGCTAATGTCTCACGATTCATGTGAGATTCACTGTACTTCTCAAGCAGGAACTTCTTTCAAGAATACAAAAGTACGAAAACCGTACATGGATTTTTTTAAGGTTTCAAAAAAGTAATGGCATTAAATGTAAGGCTGATAAGAAGAACTAGGCGTAAATGGATGAAACACGTTTTCCTCTCGGCTGACCGGGGCCATGTTGAATACCGGTTGGCTACCTTTACAGTACACAGTATGGTTCGGTCTCATGTCACTAAGAATATATTCGCTAGAAATTAGGGTTTAAGTTTTAAATTTATATTTAACGGGACTTAGTAGTTTGAAAATAAAATATTCATTTATATTTTTGAAACATTTTGCATTGTGTAAACAATTTTTGTCTTAAATACATCTCGCTATAAGCGGGCCAGATTATAGGTATAATGGTTTCACAATTTATAAAAACCGACATCTACTTCATATAAACATAATATCAATAATATTACGTAAGGGAATGTGTACAAGGTAAAGAAAGGAGCACGACTCTTAGAAGATATATAACTCTGAGTAAAGTGTTTCAAACAGCGACCTGCCGACGTCTTACGAATATTTCATTACTTAACTTTAAGTTCTCTGTTCATTAGTAATTAATGTCTTTTAAATACAAACTTTATTGTATACAAAACTCTTTCTAAGTATTTCACTGGTAGCAAACATCTCACATAAGAATGTAAATACAGTCATTTCTTACGCCTTTTGTGCGACTCTTTGTTTTCTCATCTTTGTTGACCGAGTAATTGGTTTCAACTCTTCCATTGTTCCCTCTAATTATTACCTTGGCCCAGATGTAATTATTTCTCATGACTGATGTCCATTCCTCTTTTGTCGGAACTGACGGGAAAACGTTCATACTACTACTTTGGGAAAAAAAACACATGAGTCAGAAAAGGAAGAGCAACCAGTTCGGCTATTCATATCCACAATACAATTGGACGTGGCTCTCGATGCACTGTGGCACGCGATTGGGGAACGAGCTCAGTTTCAGAAGGCCTGGATTTCTGAAACCGGACTGAACTCAGGGTAGTTACATCACAGGCGTGTCAGTCTCACAAAATTTTGTGTTTACACGTTGATTAGCCAAAGCCCAAAAGTACTGGAGAGACAAGAGAATTCATCCTCATACACTCATTTAAATATTCTGTGATTACATTGTGGTCATATAAGACCAAAGAAATATTTATACCGAAGGACAAAATTAGCTCAAGTTTTGCATCTTCAGCATCCCCAGCTTTCACCCATTACCAGCTTTCTATGGCCAAATTTCGGTCGTCATTAACGATCGTAAACGATCATCATTAATTGAGAGTTGGCAATGAGAAGTGGATCATAAAGTGTAATTGATAATAAACTCGCCTGAGTTATCTTAAAAAATTATCCTCCACAATATCTTTAATTAATAATATATTTTTCAAGGTTTTTATTGTAATATAATTCATGTTTCTTTCAAGGCTCCTATTAGCACGTTGTGGGGTTCGGATCACAACATGTAATTAAAAAATAATCGTCTAAATTATTGGGAGATGTATTTTATTGTAATATAATGTTTCTTTCAAGGCTCCTATTAGCACGTTGTGGGGTTTGGCTCACAACATGTAATTAAAAGATAATGGACTAAATTATTGAGAGATCTAATAAATTCCTTTCTTATTATAGTCACATACATATGTGTAATCTGTTCGTATGTATATTTTCTTTGTATCATATACGTACTTGTATTTCAGACTACCGGCTGAGGTGGGTAAGGACATCATCTGATGTCACTGCAGTGCCTCTGACAGGGAAGTCGTAGAGTTCGAATCCTGACGGTAACATGATTTTCAACACTCGCTTCACAGCTAGGTCGAATTCATTTGTTTTTGGGAGGACAATCCTTGCGGCCGTCTGCTCTGATCGGTAGTTTTTCGTGTTTTTTTCAATCAGCACCAGGCGAGTGCCGGAGCACACTCTCACAAACAGTCCTCAGTTTTTCCTTCTTCTTCCGTGTCATAACCTCACACCCTAGTTACACATAAACTTACATACACATGTCTGGAGCTTAGAGCTTGTCCCGCCTGGGGCCATGCCCCGTGGGTAGGAGATACCTAATTGCGAATAACCCCGCAAACTGACGTGCAAGTCGGCGACAGATCTCATCACCCAGGAGGGAGGCCAGATCTCATCACCCAAGGGAGATCACCGATACCTCCTGCAGTAAAACATGCGCTACACTTATGGGATTATCATAGCAATTGATGCGCCAGGAATCACTAAAAAATCGTGATGTCACTGCAGCGCCTCTGACCGGGAGGTCCTAGGTTCCAATATTGACGGCGGCAAGATTTTCGACACTAGCTTTTCAGGTAGGTCGAATTCATTCGCTGTCTGGAGGAGAATTCTAGCTGCCGACTGCTCTGATCGGTAGTTTTTCGTAGTTTGTCCGATCAACACCAGGCGAATGACGGAACAGTAACCTAACAAACGGGTCACGGATCGCGCGCGATTTTTCCTTCCTCTTCCTTGTCCTATCCTCACTCCTTACACACATTTACACTAACATGCACCAAACTACCACACGTGTCGGGAGACCGGTCGGGAACTTAGAGCTTGTCCCGGCTGGGGCGGTGCCTCGCTGGTGGGAGAGTCCTGGTTAGGGGGAATCCCCGCTAGCGGGCGGTAAGTCGTCGCCGGATCTCGGCAACCAGCGGGAAAAGATCACCGCCATTTCCAGATGAAAAAACATGCACTACACTTACAGGAATAACCTGTTGACGCGCCCGGAATCACTAAACAACAAACCAACCATCCAAACTAAATATTCAATCAAGCAACGTATGTGTCATACACGTATGTCTGTTCCAAATCCAATGCTTTTTGTAAAATCGTTTCAAACGTGAAGAGCATTATTGGGCACTGGCTGCGTGACCCGTGGGCGCATAGTGTTGCTAAGCGCCATCCGCGGCGGCGGCGCGCGCGCGCGGGCCCATGCCGCGGCGCGTTATTTGGGTCGGGGAGCGCGCGCGTGGCGTGCGCCGACGCACAGTCACGCGCGCGCGTTCACTCACGCGTGCGTCCGCGCGCGCGCCGCCGCCCACTCGCTCCACTTCGCCCCTTCGCCCGCCGTCGCACGGCGCGAGCGCGCACGTGACGCAATGTTATCTCATTCCGGGGATGTAAACGCGGCGGAATAAACTCAAGGGTACACCACAACATGACTGCCCTTTAAATATGTTGTTGTTGAATAACTGTCGAGATAATGGACTCTGTTTTGTAGATAACGCAGCAAGTAACTATATTACTTTTCATGATCTTTTAGGGTGATCTTTTAGTGTGATTCATGGTCTTTTAGTATGAGATAAATTATGATGATATTTATTACGCCGTGTTTTTAAAGACAATTAATGGAGGATGGTTGTCGGCTAGTTTAATACTTTTATGATTGGTATTAACCTTATATTTTTTATAGAAATGAAGAGAAAAAGTGCGTGTTTGTGTGTGTGTGTGTGTTTGTGTGCTGAGAGAGAGAGAGAGGGCGGGAAGTAGAAAATCGTATTTTCTTGAACGTCAAATGAGAATATGAAGTACCTCCAATTCGCTAATTTGCAATGGCACCTTTTTAAGTTATGATAGCGCTAGTTGCTGTGCCTGGAAACAATCTCTCTCTCTCTCTCTCTCTCTCTCTCTCTCCGTCTCTCCTCCTCCCCTTCCTCTCTCCTCTCTTTCTCTCGTTCTCTCGTTATTTCGTTCTCTTGTTCTTTCCTTCTCTCGTTCTCTCGTTATTTCGTTCCCTCGTTCTTTCGTTCTCTCTTTCTTTCTTTCTCTCTTTCTCTCTCTCTCTCTCTCTCTCTCTCTCTCTCTCTCACACACACACACATACACACACAATATACTATAACACATTCAATATTTTATGTTACCAAAGGCATAACCTGACTTGTACACCTGAGAACTCAGAAATTTTACAACACGTCTCTTTTAAATGTTAACGAATCATGTGTTGTCCGCAGCGGTACTTTAGGAGGTCTGAAGAGGTACCAGGAAATTACGTAATTTACGCATGTTTAGAATGTGTGCTAAGCGGTCAACTGTCGTAACTGTTATGAAGGTTTGAAGTTATTTCGTGACATGTACAAAAGCTTATACGTGTGAAGTTGGGTTTGTTCAGCAAAAGAACCGAAAAAACGTGAACCGAAATCTTGGTACAATGTACATTAATATTATTTTCGGACATGATTATCATCCTGAAAAAGGAATTTGTAATTGATATGAAATTGTGATTGAAATTATTATGAAGAAATTCAGAAATTTTATTTTGTTTTATTTCCAAGGTTTGTGTAGAAAATTACAATTTTTGCAAAAAATAAATGATTTTTAAATTTATATGAAATGTCCCTGAAAAGTAACCTTTATATTGAAGGAATGAACTTATTTAGAGCCACCGCCAATGCGAGCTTCAAAGGACACCGGTAAAATCCTTGTACGTAGGGTTTTCTTTCTTTTTTTGGGCACATGGTCCCCACGTCTGCCAAATGTTTGCAACTCGTGGCCTCTCAAGGGTCCGACTTGAGAGAGCCATCGTCCCATTCCGGCCTCGCGGCCCGCGTGCCCGTGCTTTTCGCGTGCGCGGCGTGCGGCTGCGTGGGCGCGCGTGACGAAGTGCGGGCGTGGGCGGCGTCGACTGTCACTGACAGCTGACGTCACGGGACCTTGACTGGCACGAGGTCACCGCCCCCTCCCCGTTGGCATAGGGCCTAACCCTGACGGCGCCGGGGCCGATTAGGCAAGTGAGGCCAGGGTTACTTTGCTCATGGGCAGCCCGCCTGCACAACGTAATCATGTGACTTAAATATTCTTTCTCCGTAATATTGAACTATTCAAGAACTGGTACAGTAAGTTTCTGCATCCCTAGTTATATGATGACTGTCCAGGATGTCTTTTCAATTTATAATGATTTTGGTCAATTAAATTTTAATCGGAAAAATGCGATTTTTCAACTCTGGAGAATATCAGAGCCGAAAATTTTGCTCATCATGCGCCTTCCAAACAGCCGAGAAGGCCTTAAAAACAGAAAATATTCCGTAAGGAAATGGACGAACAAAATCTACCTAGATATACTATAAGAGAAAAGCTTGGGTCCTATGATGCAATTTGAGAAACATTAAGGTATTAACATTTTTGCGAACCTGGACCTTCCAATTTGTCTCTGTAAGTAGTTTTAAATTAGCTTCCTTTTACTAGATACTGTTGGAGAATATGATAAATTTTGCCTTAACTCAATTTCAGTTTGAAAGGAGATAGAATTATCTTCTCTTTTCACATCAAATAGAATAAGTAGTAACGTAGTAAAAATAGAAAATAGAAATGACAATTTATACACGGTTACAAGAGATTAACTTAAATTAGTAAACAATAGACAGCAGTACACCCTTCAGTTGTAATAATTTTTAGCAATATATTTTTCTGTTCATTTCATATAATCATTTTGTATTATTAGAGATGTGAAACATTTTTTGCAGTTACTGAAACTATATTTAATTCATAATTAATCAGCACGCATGTTAGGTAACACAGGGCGCCATTTCGGTTATATTGCATTTTGACTGACAGAATTGGCATCCACCTTGATATTCTAAACAAAACTACCACAATAGAGAGAATAATGACCATTGTCTTTAAATAAATTTTTTGTGTAAGAACAACTTCTGGTTCTGCTCCATGAAATCCTAAAATGTTTTCACTCACCAAAACAGCAATACTGCACAAGAAGCCAGGAACTTAGGTATAACCGAAGTCGAATCTCACCTAAAAACAAACAAAAATTATTCTAGTTTTTGGTAAAAAAATAAATAATCTTCTAATATTACTATTTTTGACTGGCGCGGTACGCCATAAATACGGGAAAATGAGAAGCAAGATACTTTATAGGGTGTTATAATTCACAAATCGGGATAATAAGTTCGAACTCTGAAATACCCTAATTATCTGAAAGATATAGATCATGATTATCTGAAAGAAAAGTAGAAATCGAAATCTATAGCTGAGGCTATAGCTCAAATTCATCAATAATGTAAAAAATATACCCCTGTTAAAATATCCTAGCTAGTTAAGTGAGTTACACTTCTGTCTTTCCATTGGATAAATGGTGGGCAGGGGTGAAATAACGACCTCGAAGTTTCAGCGAATGAACGATCCTGGGTGTCCGCCCTAGTGACTCTGCCATTTATCAGGTATGTGTGTTACGAATTTAAGGACGTAGACATGACTAACGCCTTTTTGAACAGGGAGGATATTTAAGTGGTCGCATTTCGACAGCGAGCTGAGAAAGTTACACATAACGGTACCAACAACATCCAAATTCCAGCATCCCGTGTTACATTAAGAACCCATCCTATGGTGACGATCGGTCGTGACTTTTGAAGTGAGTTTATGCTCTTCGTATACTAGCGGATCCAGTAAGGGAGGCAGATCCTCTAAAATGTCGTTAAATGAAATTATAAAAAAAAATAAAAAATAACAAGACAAAATAAAGAAGCGCGATCACGAAGTAAATTAACATACAAACTTATTGGAAATTGTCTGTTACGGACAAAAAAAACCTTTATAAGTGTAAAATTGTCTAATATAACTTTGAATCACATCATGCTTTGGCTAAATTTGCAAAGACAGTTTCGAGTTCGCCTTTGAATACCGAGATTCAATCAGTGGTAGATGTTTATGGACATTTGTGATACACAAAATAGATTTGCGGCCAGTTTTCCAGGGTTTATGCCGCTTTCCCTGCCTAACATTCCACGATTGCCCCGTCGTCGTTGAAATCGAATTATCGTCCATAACTCATCCAACAATCCGTCTGTCTTTCCAACTACAATAGCACAGTAGCAACACTTTTATTGAACATCGTTGACCGAGAGAACCTAGGATTCGATCCCCGACAATGGCGGATTTTTGATACTTATTATTTTCTATTTCGATCAAATTATGCTACTATTTGGGGGTATAATTATGCTTGATGCACTGTTTGGTAAATGTTCATAGTTTCTCCGATCAACTCAAGGCGAGTGGAAATGGCACAATACCATACACTCTCCCTCACACACATACACACATCACACAACACATACTTAAATTAACTGTACTGCTACACATGTCGTGGGACCAGTCGGGAGTTTAGAGCTTGTTGTGGCAGGAGGAGGGAGTTCACTGAGCTGAGGGAGATACTTGGAGAGGGCAAAACCCACAATCCAATGTGTAGGTCGATCCCGGAAATCACGAAACAGTGTGGGAGGTACACCACCATCTCCCGAGCCAGGACAAGCTCTACTCTCCCGACCGTTCGCCGACATGAGTGGTGGTGTCGTGCCTGTAAGGGTAATTGTGTGTAAGAAAGGGATGAGGATAGACAAAGAAGAGGGAGGGAAGATCACTTGCAGTATTTTTTAGAGTACTGCTTCGGCATTCGCCTGGAAATGGTCGAAGAAACTACGGAAAACTACAGATCAGAACAACCGGGCGCTAGAACTCTCCTCCAGACAGGGGTGGAACCGACCTAGCTGTACAGGTGAAGAGACCCTTAATATAAGGAGGCTTCACGCATTCGTTGTTCGGCGAGTAGCGAGCAATCGCTCGCCAAATCCCAAGTAGTGTGGATGCGTTGCTTGCTATTTGACAAGGAACAAACATTCGGTGCCCCTCCTACGCACCGCGTGTCGTTCTGTTGCACACATCAAAGGAAGCGAACATTTGCCGAGCACATAAGCTGCTCGCCATACACCGAGCAGTCGCTCCCTACTCGCCGAATACCGAATGTGTACCACACATACGGCATTTGCCGAGCAGCGAGCTACTGCTCGGCCAATCCCGAACAGCTGATGTGTTCGGCGAATGTTCACTCGCTTTGATGTGACACGCGGTGGGTAGGGCAAACATGAATGATCGTCACTCGGCAAATAGCAAGCAACTCATCCACACTACTCGGGATTCGGCGAGCGATTGCTTGGTGTTCGCCGAATAACGAATGTGTTGAGCCGCCTTTTGACGAGAGTAGTACCGGGAGCGGTAGCTCAGTGCATCAACTGATGTCACTGCAGCGCCTCTGACCAGGAGGTCCTAGGTTCGAGTCCTGACAGCGGCAGGATTTTCGACACTAGCTTTTCAGCTAGGTCGAATTCAGTCGCTGTCTGGAGGAGAATTCTAGCGGCCGGCTGCTCTGATCGGTAGTTTTCCGTGTTTCTGATCACACCAGGTGAATGCCGGAGCAGTACCCTATCAAACGGCCACGGACCGGCGCGATCTGTCCTTCCCATCCTTGTCCTATCCTCTCCCCTTACAAACACACACTTACACTAACATGCTCTACACTACCACATACTCCGGGAGACCGGTCGGGAGTTTGGAGCTTGTTCCGGCTGGGGCGGTGTCCCGCTGGTGGGAGAGTCCTGGTTAGGGAAGCCCCACTAGCCGACGGTAGGTCGGCGCCGGATCTCGCCATCCAGCGGGGGAAGATCACCGCCATCTCCCGAGAGAAAACATGCCCTACACTAACGGGACTAATGACCAGAGCAGTTGACGCGCCCGGAAACATGAATAAATAAATCAATCAATCAATAAAACGAGAGCAGTCGCGATTTTGGACGTGAGGGCCCGCCCTCCACGTGGAGGACTTCCGGCGCGTCCCGCGGGCGTCTTCGTAGCGGTTCGGTCGTAGCGGTTCGGCACGGGGGGGCCCAAGGCCCGCGGCCCCCGTCTCTCTCTTTTCGGCGCCGCTGGGCGACGGCGCCCCCTCGAAGAGCACGCGAGGGAGCGCACAAAGCCCCCGAACAAACGGGGCGCGCGTGGACCTGGCGGAGACCTCGCCGCGTAAGTCGACATACGGACGAGCGCTGTCCTTTCTACGGCACTTTCGGTCCCGTTCGTTCCTGTCTGTTCTTGCGTTTGCGGGGCCTTTGCCTCAGAATTTTCTGCATTACTTTTAATGTAAAGTACATGAAAGTAATTATTATGTACGTAAATTAAATTTAATGTACACGTACAGTAACTTTAATGCACCTGCACATTAAATTTAATGTACGTGAACAATTAAATTTAATGCAGGCAAGTAAGTTAAGTCAACAGTCGTATATAAAATTTAACTTTACTTTACGCATTAAATTTAACGTACAGGTACATTAATATCCCAAGGTACATTAAAATTATGTACAGTCTTACATTAAAATTAATGTAATTTCTGACAGTGTACTGAAATACCATATTATTGTGAATTAAAATTTTCTTCTTTTCATTCTTGTTCTTCTTAATATTATTTTTCCGAATTTTTCTCTCTCTGCACTATGTGCAGGAACATTCACCTGTTCGTCTAGGCACGGTCGATCTTGCAGAGACAAGACACGAACAAATGCTACTCTCTAGACATTTCAATCAATCGTTTCCCAATCGGTAGTACATTCCAGGAATTCTCACTTTAACTTATCACAAATAAAGAAACCGAAAAGTGTAAACAAAATTAACATGATATAAAACACGATTATTTTAGGAAGAAAATACGAATTTATCAGCATCAAGCAGCATCATCCATCAATTGCTTTATAAAAGAAATTGCTAAATAACTTGCAATATGGAAAGATAAATGTTCGATAGAAAGTACGTGCCGGACATAATATCGCAGTCATTTGGAGCGCAAACGTATGTCAAAAATGCAAGAAATAAATCGCCACATTCAAGTAATAATATTGCTCTCGTTACTAAACTTTCCAAACCGACAAATCATGAAAAATGAGGACCCACTTGAACGCCAAAAGTGACCTTTCTAAAACGCAGTAGTCAATTTCAAACTCTCTAAAACTCGAATCATACTCATCTGTAATTTTCAAAAGGTGACGATAATATATGCAACTTTATTCACTTAAACTTACATAAGTAAAGTTCATTTTGGAAAGATGTTTTAAGATTTACTACTGTAATGCGACGTCACGAGTTCTTCGTAAATGAAATTATCTTAATCTCTCGTTATGACAATAGAAGGTGCTTGAGAACCGCCACACAATTAGTAGATGTATCCTACAATTGTCGAGCTGTCAACACCTGCTTCTGAATATCAGGCGATATCTTCACTTAAAGCGATTAAAAAGTTGTACTACCGACCGTATAAAATCCTTCACGATCAAATCATCTAGCATACGTCGGTTGAGCGTCAGTGAAATTGGACTCGGGTACCCAGTCGCTCTCGCCCCGCACCGTCTTGTCGGAGTGTATATCGCCTTTGACGTCTCGCTAATGGCTGCACAGGGCGGGAAAACATTTCCTCTCCTTTCATCTCGTGGCCGGGACATGAATAATGGGGAGGCGGGGAGCCTACTTTCCATGGACTCTCCGCGGGCGGGCCGGCGGCCGGGTGCATGGACCCCCGACGCTGTTGTGCGCAGTTGTGCGCTGTTGTGCGCTCCCGAGCGCTTTCAAGTTCGCTCGCGAGCCCGCCCGCCCCGCTCCCACCCCGCCGAGCCCCGCCCCCCCCTCCTCGTAGCCGCTATCCCTTTTCCCCCGGGCCCTTTCCCCCCCCCCCCCCCCCCCCCCGCCGCCCCCCCACCCCCCCGATCTCCCATCCGCTCCACCCGCCCCCTCCACCCGCCCGCTCCACCGCCCCGCTCTGCTCAGCCACACTCCGCCCGCCACGCCCTGCTCGTCCCGACCACTCTGCTCCACCCACCCCGCTGTGCCTGACCCACTCTGCCCACCCGCTCCACCCGTCCTGCTCCACCCGCCCGCTCCACCCGCCCGCTCCACCCTCCATGCTCCATCCCCGCTCCACCCGCCCCGCTCTGCCCACCCCGCTCTGCCCATCCTGGTCCATCCGCCCCTTCCGTCCGCCTCGCTCCGCCCAACCGCTGCGCTCGCAACACTTCCCTCAGCCCTGCTGCTCGCCCTGTCCGCCCCGCTCCACGTCGCCTGCCCCGACTAGACCAGACCTCCGCCCTGCCCTGCCCACCTCATCCTTGCCCCACTCAGCCCTCGCCCCTCTCAGTACCTCGTCTACCGCCTTCTTCTCTCGCGCACCGCCCCTCCCCTCCTCGACCACCCCTGTCTGCTCCACGTCGTTCCACACTGTCCCTCCCCATCCTCCGTTCCTTCTCGCCCGCGGGCGCATTGTTCGTCGCCCACCGCCGCCGCCCACGCCGCGGGCGCGTCTGTACACGTGGCGCCTCCCGCGCTCCCAGGGCCCCCTGCTACTGGCATTCTTGTCGGAATGTCGACGGCTGTCGCGTTCACATGGAATTCATACGTGTTTTCGAGAAGGTGAGAGTGTGCAAGTGAGAGTGCGCAGGTGAGAGACTGGCGTGGTTGTGAGGCTGCCGAACGGGCGAAATCTAGATGTTAGGTCTGCAGACAATGCTATTTATTGCTAAGTTGTTTTCTTCATGAATAAAATCTGGAATATTTTGTTGTTTTTGTTGTCATGAGTTGAATCTTCTATCTCTGCTTCATTTCTTTCATCTGAAGAGTTCCTCCAAATCATATGCGGCTGATAAACTTAAGATAGGTGCAATATTTAAAAAAAAACACTGGTAATAGTTAGTGGTGATTGCACTCTTTTCTAATGTATCATCATTATTCATTTTCAAATATAATTGAAATAACCCGGATCATAGGTTTCTGGCTCTCAAATGCGCATTCGAGTCAAAAAGGTTTTCCAGTAATACAGTTCTGGTCTGAAACCCATCTCACAAGCTCCAATTGTGCATGCTCCAAAGGTTTGTGACACCTATTGTGACGATTTCCGTGAAATAACTGGATTACTTCTGTGCTCTGCGAATCGCACGAAATTAGGATCGAAGTATTGTACAGACTTGTTTACCCGACCTACACCACTAGATTGGGTTTCAGTTGAAACCACTTTATTTTTTTCCATTGGTGCTTTCATTGGTGTCTTTTTTTCCAACACTCCGTTACTAACAAGCTCGATTTACAAACAACCCGCTCGAAAACGCTCTCACGTATTGGCGGGGGTACTTCGTTCCCAGTCTTTTGTCCTGGCCTTGGTGATTTCCGCTGCGCTGCCGCATTGTCCCCGGTGACCGTCTGCGCTTTTGAGGCTGCGCACAGTGATCCAGGCTGCGAATTGTGGGGAAAGATGCCGAGATCATCCCCATAGAGAGAGTCTGATGTGCTGGAATCGATATTAAGGACATTTGTTCGATTGGTTTGTCAGTTGTTCTGGGCGCGTCAACAGCATAGGTCATTATTCCCGTAAGTGTAGTGAATGCTTCTCCTCGGGAAATGGCGGTGATCTTTCCCCGATGGATGGTGAGAGATATGCTTAATACGAGATGTATTTGGTATGAAAATAAAAGAAATATTTGTAAGAGAAACTTCATATTCATCGTGCGTTAGTAAAATTAAGTTAATATTTGGGAGCAACTATCATCAACAGTTTTCATCAACTTCTTTTGCAATATTCATCCATAATTTCGAAAAAAAATCGGTAATCTTTTACCAATATTTTCGTTCATAAACTATCGAAACAAGTTATATTATGTACCTGTTAAAAGGGTCAACTTGGGCAAATAATTCAAGTTATTTGGTACCGTTCTACAGAGTTGCAGGGTCAGAACGCGATGAACCGGTTTCCAGAACGTATCAGATGCTGTGCAATCATATCTGCTCTCTAATATTGAGCATGTTTCGGCCGAAAAGAGTTGAAAATGGTAGTGTAGTCGCGAACGCAATTTCAGCCTCACATAAATCCACACTGACAAGGTGGCTCGACGTACTTGGTATTAGGCAAGTAGCGAGAAAATGCTCGCCCAGTGCCGAGAAGTCCAGATGCACGGCGAACTTTCGATGCCCGTGTCCACAAGACCGACTCGCCGCGAGTAAAGGCGGCTCCTCACATTCGTTATTCGGCGAGTAGCGAGTTACCGTTCGCCGAATCCCGAGTAGTGGGGAGGGGTTGCTTGATATTTATCGAGTGACGAACATTCGATGCTTGACCCACCCACCGCGTGGCGGTCTTTAGAAGACATCAAAGGAAGCGCACATTTTCCGAGCACATCAGCTGTTCGGGATTGAGCGAACAGTAGCTCGCTGCTTGGCGAATACCGAATGTGCAGAGCCGCCTTACGGCGAGCACCGAATGTTTGGCGCTCGGCATATAACAAGCAAATTATCCATACTACTTGGCATCTGGCGAGCGGGCACTCGCTGCTCACCGAATGCCAAATGTGTGGAGCGGTCTTTAGAGACCACTACAGGAACCCGTCAGATGTAGTTCTGCCCTTCATCTCCCTCTTTCTCCTTCCCTCTTCCTTTCTCCCCGTCTCTCTGTCCCTCCTTCTCTATTCGTCTCTGTCTCAGTCTGACTCTGTCTCTGCGTGTGTGTGTGTGTGTCTCTCTCTGTCTGACTCTGTCTCTCTCTGTCATTCACATATAGTTGTAGATTCTGCACGTGTCTGAGCAAGAGGTGTAATATCGAGAAGCGCCGGACCAGAAAAATGTATTAGAATGTTCAAGCAGATCTCATCCTGTAGATTGTGGTGTCAGAACTGTTTCTTTGTGCCCTTTGTCATCAAAGTTTTAGTTTTTAATGCCCTAAAACGCTTGTTTTAGAATTTATTTTACGATATAGATTAAAAAAATGCCTCAGGATGTTGCGGGTTGCATTTGATACGAATATTTAGTTTTGTTCTACAGCACCATCTAGTGGAGTTACAACAAAATTAAGAGCACATAAACCTTCTGGGTGAAAAAACACGTAGATATGCCAACTTTCAAGGAGATCGACCACACGGCGCCGGAGTTAACCACTCTTATATATTCCACCATCCATTTTCATATATATAGATTCACACCACTGTGGGGACAGCGTTGCAGCCGCCGAGTGCACCGCCGAGCGGAGCCGCGCCGGCGGTTCGTTAGCCCATGAAATCGCCCTCCGCCGGCGCCGCCACCGCCGCAAAAACTCCCGCAGGCCACGGCCGTCGACATTCCCCGCTCGTAAAGATAGAGCTGGGTCTAGACGTTTCAGCTGAAAGCAGGGCTGCGCCCGCCCGCCCTTGCGGTGGATCAGACTCCGGCATTCCCGACTTTTTATCAGCTTCTTTGTCTCAGGTCCCTAGCCGTTATTGTTCTACACTCTCGTTTAATTGATAACTTTCCATGAGGCAAAAAGAACTAAAACGGTGCTATTAACGTTAAATCTCGTTCTTGTTTATGTAATTGAAATTGCTCGTAACTCAATTTAAGAACGCAACCGAGGACAGAGAGCGAATAAAACACTTTTTGACTTATTACGTAGCCTTAATGTAACTAAAAGGGTTGAAGATATGTGACCGAAATAAGTCCACAGAAGATGATATTTTTTACAAGACATTGTACATAATTCACGATAAACTTCATATGCAGATATATAAAGTGTTAATGTTATTAACTTTATAAAATGCCCTAATTTTGAAAATAAACAACTTTGTGTAGTTTTTTGGCTGTGGTAAATCATGGAATAGGTTAAAAATTTAACGAAATATTTATTTTCATCGCAATAAAATCTACAGTGCACAAATTTATGTTTTATTTTAATTATCATAACTGTTGTAAGAAAGATATCGTTCTTGGAGATGAAGCATTAATATTTCACATGGACGACTCAGCCGCCACAAGTTAACAAGCTGAAACCAGAGACGGCAGCGTCTTCTCGTAACAAGGCCTCGTGCCTCCCGTCAGTCAGTTCGGCGCAAACCGGTTTCCCGGAAGGCTCCGAGCAGATCTCTGGGGAAATACCTGGCGAGCAGTGGCGCTCGGGCGTGGGTGCGCGATCTCGCTCTCCCTCGGGATCACCGGGCGGCGTCTCTGAGAGGACGCATCGAAGAACGCAGGGCCGTGAACGCGTTTCACAGGTACGCAGGCGGTCGGGCCGTCGCCAAAAAGGGTCCCCTCCGTTGGGGTCCAGTGGCCCCCGTGGAAGGAGGTCACGCAGGTAGCGGGGGGGCGCGGGCCAGGGGGCGGGGCGGGGCAGCCGGATCGGCCGACAGGTGACCACCTGCCCGGCGCCCGCCAACCACCGCTGCGCACTTGTCGCCTCATCCGGGTGCTCTCGCCCAGCATTCTCTGCCGTGGTCGGTGTAGGAGGAGCCGGGATAGATGCTTCCAGATGCGATCAGCTGTCATGGACTTGACGTCAGCGTCGTTTCATAGAGAACTAGACTTAAACTTCTCTCCATATCATATCATGCCACTCTTATAACGCTCCTCGATTCTAATGTATTAATTAACAGTCCCCATATCATCTCATGCCTCTCTTATAACACTCCTCGATTTTAATGTATTAATTAACAAAAGAAGTGGTCGTAGAGAAACGTCAAACGTGGAACCAGCTTAAATTACTAAAAATTACATCAAGTATAAATTATTGAATGTATGCAAAAATACTGTACAATTACAATGACAAACACGACTAATTATGACATCAACGGCAGTGGATTTTGGTCGAAGTTTGTATTTGGTATGCGTTTTATGATGGTATCTCTTCTTATTTTAGAAGGAAAACAATAATATTTGAAACTTTATTCGACCGGAACGTCAATGTTTTATTCTTGGAAAATGTGGAAGTAATGAATGAAAGTTTTCACTATTTAATTTTATAGTCTATCCCTTTAAAGTGCGTATTTTGTGCTATAATACATTGTAATAAATATTACTAAGTATTTTATTATGTTTATTACGTGAATTTAAAAATAACTTTTCAAGCACTAAACACTAGGATTTTTCAATTATTATAAGGATAATTCGTATAAACGTAAGAATATCATATTCTACGGTTACAACTACTTTTTATAATTGATTCCAATTTTTCTGGATTTTTCTCAAAGTCCTGCTAGTAGAATATTCAATGCATTGAAAGCGTCATTCCAAACAATGCCTTGTTTACAACTTAACAGTGCTGTAAGTTCATTTTGAGTCTAGTGCAATTCACTTGTGAATGGAAAACAGGGGATATGCTAGAGAGCAACGAGAAAGCTAACTTTCCGTTTTCTTGTTTATTTTCCAGTTCTCGAGATGTCTATGAAAACTTGTTTTAACAATGAAGCAAATTTGCAAAGGAGGAATACAATTCTTTACTTTAACTTACCAATTAAGTTTCGAAGTATTTGTCTTCAGGACTGTTTTACGTAAATATGCTAATGTTACCATATTTCCCAATGCATTTTTAAAAGTATATTACGGTTACTGTTCTCATTCTGATTTCTTAAACGCTTGTTACAAAGTTAATGTGATTATGACACTGTGCAGTAATTTTTAGTGTGATAATGATTATTCTATTGGCCAATCAAAAACAGCACTAAAATATTGTTGAGTTAATACAGCTCTTGAAATATATATGGCGGCTGTTCTTGAATGCGGACACTTTCTACACCTAACACAAAACTACTTGTCAAAAACAATGCCATAAAATGCCTTCACTTTTATGATATGATTATTTTACGTATGCTAAACTCTCGGTTGTAAGAAAAATTATCTTTTGAAATATTGTCAGGCCAATGTTTCAACTGCTGATCTACTGTGTTAATAATTTAGGTCACATGAAATTGATACAACATACCGTAGGAAAATCTCATCTTGGTAGCTGTAGAATGAACAATAGTAAAACCATAAATATCATGGTAGCTTCAAAGAATATAATCACTTAGATTTTCTTCCACACTTAATTTTACCTTGCCAGACGTCGTAGCTGAGTTGAAGAGGCGTTCGTATTTCAACATACGATTCAAACCATTAAACACGTGAAAAGACGACTGGCATACAAGCGTGGGCGGAGGCTACGACAGAGACCATAGGGGCTTTTCTTTCGTGGCAACTGCGCATGTGCAAGCCCGAGATGCCCGTGAACAACAATGGGCCGGGTGAGCGTGTGGGCCGACTGCCCGGGGCGCTACAATTGGCAGCCGCCCGGGCCAATTAGAGGCAACGCCAACCTCGTCGCGCCGCCGCCGCCCCGCCCTCCGCCTCCGCCCCGCCGCCGCCGCCGCCGCCGCCGCCGCCGCCGCCGCCTCCGCCGCCGCCGCCGCCGCCGCCGCCGAGCGCAGAGGCCGTGGGGCGTGACGCGCCGCTGCTGCATGCCTCCGTCGGCCGGGGGCCCCCGCCTTCGCTACGTGCAGCTGTGATACTCATAGCCGAGCAGTACTCAGAACGTCATGATCATTCGAGAGTTGGATTCACGTTGTGGGAATCACTAATGTTCCTATAGTAATTCCGCACGGGTGGGTCATAACTCATAAATTAAGATGAGCCAATCCTAGTCGGATCTTCAGTTTCGAAGATAGGGTATTACGGAATTAATATCAATCCGATTCGAAGTATTTCACGAGTATTCCTATGAGCAATATTCCTACGAATAATTTATCTGTAAATTTTCCATTTTTCTTGCAGTATAAAACAGCTTTTATCTTTTTTAGAAGTACGCGCCCCTTCCCTTCAGTTTACACGTTACGTTAATCAATGGTACGTATACATTAATACCTTGCAGATTAACGTTCTAACCAATTAGATTTCATGTAATATTAAGTTTGTGAAGGAAACTCAGGTTTGTCTCTTTTCCAAAAGTGAACGGTTATCTGAAAAGCATGATCATCCCGACTCGCGTCATGGTCACAAAAATGGTTCCAGATAACAAGAAGGAAAATGACAAACAACGGTATTTTCTACTCTTATCATAACAGCTAGTAGGAGAAAACAGGAAGAGAAAATCATAGTTAAGATGTCATAAATTCCAGCAACTAGGAAATAATATGGGATGCTATTTCTTTGTAATGATGACTTCTCTCATTATAACGAGGCAACAGTTTGATTCGTTTGAACTGAAACGATTTCATTGCAATTAAATGTAAAAATCTAATAAAATTGAACGTTTTGTTAAAAGAAAAAATTGAATTTCGCAATTAGCCTCCGCGATTGTTTCTCATAAGTCTTCAAATTGCATACACTATCATTCAAAAATATTATTTTAATTTTTAGGTACTCAACAAATAACTGGAAATTGAAAAAGAATTTATCATACAAATATTGATGTTGAAAAATGGTATAATTAACTATTGGGACCGGAATCATCTATGGATTTGTAAACGGTTGATTTTATAGAGTGTAGGTAATATAAAATAATGCTCTCCATATAATAGTAAAATCACATTTATCTTGGAAGATATATGGCTCTATATTTAGGAAACTGGAAGTGTTGTCCACCATTTTCATTTTACTCTTGAAACGTCTATACTTCTCAAAGCGTATTTATAAATTTTTGTATCTTTGTTTTATTATCACAGTGATAATTGATATCTACAATTTATTTTGTTGACTAGTATTCTGGGGAATTATCATACTTAGTTCATCCAATGTTCCTTGAAATTTGCACAGAACACACTCTTACCCTCGCTACTTGCGATGAACTGTTGCAAGGAAACAAATTCTAAGGTCTAACACTGTTCTTAAAACCATTAAAATGCTGGATCAGCCTGATAATCTAACAATGGCATATTCTCATTCTTTTCTCCAGAACAAATAACACGGTATCTTAGAGAAGATCGTCTTCTCCTAAGCGAAATAAGCCTTGCAGATCGTGCCGCTGTTTGGTTTCCATTGGAAAATTTGAAGAACAGTCACACAGAATTATCTTTCCTGCTCATCTCCGTGCTAATCTCCTAATCTCCGGCGTAAATTGAGAAGATATAACCTAAAATGGCCTTTATCTTTGGCCATGTGAAGACTCAAACGCACAGATAATCGAAGAACTCGACATTACACCTTCAAGGGAATATACACCAAGTCAATGGCATACCATAAGAAATATTACATTACATAAAACAAATAAATGATTGGTCTTACTCGTACTTTCTACTTTAGTCGTACTCGTTTTGTTCATTCCACTGAACAAGAATTTAGAATTGCCATTTACAGTTCTTGTATCATATATTTCATTGTAATGACAATATACATCTACTGCTTCTCGTTACAATAGAATGGACAAATATTCGTACTTCCTTCACCCTTTCTTCTTCTACTATTTTGACATTTCACCCCGTACCGTTGGAACTCGTGATGAACAGGTACTTGTGATGTCTGTAGGATATTTCTAACGCTGACTTATACTGATTCTAAAGCATTAAGATTGTGCTAAATTAACACTAACAGTTTTTTTTATTTTTCCTCCGGACCAGGAATAATCGAGGTATCCCAGACAAGGGCGCATTATCCTAAGCGAATACTGACTTCTAGTTCCTCCACTACCTCTTGCTCCCACACAATACCCTTTAACGAACACAGTCACCCACAATAATTATCTTTCCCACCCAGCTTCTCAATCAGGCATTTCGCGCAGGAGGTAACGAGAACCGCGGATCCGAGATGGCAAAAATCCCGTTGGTCATATGGAGAGACTTCAACGCGCGGTTAGACGACGAACCCCGAGGGACCCTCGGGAGCGTCGACCTGCGCGTGATTAGTGCGCGAGCGTCCTGGAGCCGCGTTAATTTGAATCAAGACAACGGGTGCAGCGGTTATTAGCGTGTTTACCTGCCCCTCTCCACGCCACGCGCTTCCGGTTCTGCCTCGCGCGCACGCCGCACAGCGCCACCGGCGTCCGCGCGCCCGCTCGTTCTCACTTTTTAGGGAGTTATTACAGATGGTATGGGATGAAAGTGATCGAATTAACGGGTATATATATATATATATATATAGATATAGATATAGATATAGATATAGATATAGATATAGATATAGATATAGATATAGATATAGATATAGATATAGATATAGATATAGATATAGATAGATAGATAGATATATATATAGTAGAGACAAATATTCCAGAGGTCTATTTTTTTGGTCAAGGATTAATATATTCAATTTTGTCTTCACATTTCATATTAAAAATGAATAATTGAATATTTTGTACGATTTCGATCCTAACAGTTTTAGAAATAGTCGTAATGTTCCTCTTCGCTTCGAATGGGGCTTAAATCTAATTAAGAATGACTAATAAACTACAAATTTAAATTACAATGACCCCTGTAGATATTAACCAATCTTGTTCCAACTTTTTCGTAAACAAGGAAATAACAAGTGGTGAATTATTTATTGTTTGTAGTGTTTCACGATTGTGTACAAGTAAACCTTAGAATGCAATGGTAAAGTACTTTGCCCAATAAATATATTTATTATAAATTACACAATAAACTCAGGCTGTTTTTCTAAATGTAAAATGTGAATTCTCTAGATATTATTTTGTTCGATTGCCACTATTCTTCTTGTTCTTATTTTAGCACTTTACCATTTAAAAGTCATTTTTTAGAACAATGACCGCGACGCAGAGGGAGAGGTTTCTGGGAAGGAATCAGTGTTCTTTTGCCGTTGCTACCTGCGTCCATTTACCTGAAGATGAGAGCGCGGATAATGCCACCCCCGCAGAGGAGAGGAATGCTGTCGTTAGCGGCGTGGCTCCGGCGGACGGAAGCAATAGAAGGGCGGAATGCAACGTTGGAAACGCGGTAGAGTAGGGAGAAGGAACGCAAGGAAATGAGACGAAGTGTGGACAAGGGGACAAGGCGAGCGAGAAACCCTGTGTGTCTCCATATAAGTTAATGAAAGGGGCAATGATATTTTGTATGGGTGGACATAATGTGAAGTTGCGAGATTCGTAGGAGGGAGATGGAAGAGAGGGAAAGCATAAGGCAAGCGTCGTTGAAGAAAGTGAAACGAAACTAAAAAAAGAGAATATAATTGTGATAGTAAACTACGAAGGGAAAGGGGAGGAGATAATCAATGGAGGTAAGATTCACAATTGTTATGAAAGAAAACGAATTCTGTTAATCCTTTCGTGAAAAATTATCAGTAAAATCAGGCATTTCACGGAGAAGTATCTGCCTATTAGAAGCCTGCCTCCAAAAAAATGGAAAAGTCTATTTTCTCTTATTAGAGACAGCTGAAAATCAACACTTCCCATCAGAAAGCACATGGATACCACAATCGCATACAAGAATCGCAAGAAATTTATGTTGAATTATTCAACAACAGAATAACATTTGGTTTCGAGAAATTCGGGAGCTACAAAATATATATTTTCACTGATATAAATCTGCAATGGCCGATCTGCGTAGGTTGCTACTGCAATCAATTAATCTAATACACCATGATTATGACATGAAACACAATGACAAACCTCTAAACATATCATTGGTATCATAATTCATTAACTAAAAGCTTCTTAGTGACATGAGGCCCGTAACTTGCTTAAACGTTTACGAGTAAAGAAAGTGATAGTAAAATATACTTACTTTTCTATGAGTCGTTTGGGTGGCCAATATCACCCCCATGACCTTATTATCTTTTGTCATCTACAGTCTGTAGATATGAACCTGGATGGCCCAGCAGATTCCAACGTGAATTTTTAGAAGTTCTAAATAATAATAATAATAATAATAATAATAATAATAATAATAATAATAATAATAATAATAATAATAATAATAATAATAATAAATTAACCCCCAAAAATATCTCCAGATGGATGGACTTCGCACACGAAAGAGCAATGCTGTTAATGTAATTAGGTATATGCTATAAAACTTCTCAGTGTATTGACAAAATACTTCAATGCCCTAAGCAATAATGTTAATCTTCCATGTGAGCAGAAGACTGCATTGCTGACACCGCTCACGTACTGTTTATAGTCTGATATTTCTAGGTCCTTGGATAGGACCTGTGGCTTGAGAAATTCGTAAATCAAAAGAACTACGTGAACACACAAGAAAGATAGAGAAGTAACTAAAAAGTACAGCATATATACAAAAAGGAAAATAGAAATCTTAAATATTGTTTCATGTTGTTCAATACTTATTCTTTAAGATCAATGACATTTTAGAGGTTTTGTGGTAAGTATTAATAATGTAACTGTAAAATTACTATTTACTGTAAACATTGAGTTAAACACGTTTCTGGAAATGATATTGACATGTTAAATATTTATCAATATATTACAGCGTAGTGTACGATAGAGTAGACTACAGTGCGGGATTCTGTTATCCACCTTAACTTCGGTGTTAATGTTCAGTGTTAATAATTATGTAATGCATTCCATAATTATAAACAGTGAACATTTCTTCTAATGGGACACGTATATCAAAAGATTACTGAACGTTGTCTCATCACTAATCATTGCATATAAAAACACTCAAATTTGAGCTCAGAAAACTCTATTTTCACTTCACTAAGTATTTCGTGTAATCTAATGAAACGTCAACTACTTTTGACGGATCATTTGCAACTCGTACTACAAAACAACCATGAGCAACTACAGTCCGACTACTCAATGTAGTTTGCCTGGATTACGGCGAAATGACAAATGCCGGTAGCTTAGCTTTTATTCCATTAATTTTAAGATTTTGTTTACATTAAGTGTTTATACTATAAAGTCTGTTACTAAGAGCAAAATTATAACAAATGTAGGACCAACTACCTTTCACTTACAGCAATGATCCCAAAATATGATGGAGAATAAGTCTCAATTTTTTACTGGTGGTGCTTCGATTTGCGTAGATTGTACAGTGACAGATGTAGAATTGATTACATATTATTATAAAAGTTGTGGGATAACTTAGTGATATGACGAATGATAGATTTAATTTGAATTTCTTTGTCGAGTTGTTTGTTTGTGATGAATCAGGGTGAATTGGTTATTGCCCGCAGGAATTTATTCTGTATGACCTGTATCTTATGGATATTGGTTTTTGCTGCATTTATCCAGTCTGAGCAGCCATAGAGCATCAGGGGTTTACTGTTTTAAGTGTATAGATAGTTTCAGCGATAAGGGTGGCTAAATTCCAACGCACGAGTTCCTGAGTGGTGTGTCGCATTGGTGCAGCTGTGCCGCGTGCGCTCGCGATCATCTTGGGAACGCGCGCCGCCTGCCCGCGCTGATACACATCGCCGTGGGAGCGCGGCGCCGCCCTCGGCAGGCTCGCCAACCGTGCGCGCGCGAACTCCCTCCTCCACGCCGCCGCTGCTGGGAGTTTCTCTCGGCGGCGCGGGAGAGATAATTCTCAACGCTTAGCGGGAAAGCACGCTCCCTGATGTTTTCTAGGCGAGCTTTCCAGCGCGATCGTCGAGCTCTCATAGGAGCTGTAATAATGAAATAATTGGTGAGGCGTAGGTGTGAATCAGGCGGCAGCACTGTTTGAAACTGAATGTAATTGAAACGGATCCGCGCGGGGTGCAGATTGAGGCGGTGTTCTCGCTGAAGGTCGCGCCGCGGATCTCTCCTTGAACTCATTGTTGCTTGCACCTCTCTAATTTCACAACAACTCGGATTCTATGAAAGTATAAGACAAGGGTATTGACAATCATCTAGTACTTAGAGAAGTCTGAATAACTATAAATCTCGTGGTAAAATCGGAAATTCTAGGTTAATGTCTTCATTAATGAATCTTCTCTGATTTCTTGTCACCTCTAGGCTTGAGTCTTATTGCAACTGACAAATATTTTCGTTTTTATTAATGAAATGATTCGTAATGTTTCCAATGTCAAAATAAGGAAAAAGAAAAAAGAATAGCTACGACGAACTGAAAAGAAAGCTAATCAAATGAAGAAAATGAAACATTGATTATGAATAATTCATTGCAATTTTTCCTACTCTTAAGGGACTAGGAGACTAAGGAATAATAACGTTTTTGTAGGTATTATTTTATGCCACCGTATCTGATTTGTTGAATTATGTTTGGAAGAAGCAAATTGAGGAGACTGCTTTTTGTAACCACTAAACATATTCTAAATATTTGGAATGGATTGTACAATATTAAATGGATGTAGTGGAGTAGATATTTATAGATTTTACAATCGTATGGAATAAATAAACTAAATGGAACTTTCCGTTAGCATTTTGATATAAAGGGTTCCCGCAAAGATGAGAGAGGAGATCACAAGGCTATGAAGGAAATTGACATTTTCGGCAGTGTCGATGCAACCATGCCGCATCCTACAAACGAATTTAAAAAGTTTCTGTACTTGCAATTAAAAATAACGAAGTAAATATGAAATGAAGTGTGTGAAGTGTGTTCTAATCCATAAAATGCAAACGAGGTACATGCCTCTAATCATATATCTCCAGTACTCGGAAGTGATTTGGAGTGATTGTGTTGGTAGGAAGAAGACTTCGACATTCACACTAGTTTTTCAAATCATATTTTTCCAACATACTGCATATTTTAACAATCCCTGCCTAATTAGTACTTCACTCTGTCTTGTCAGAGCGCATATGGCATATATTTTAATGTTTAATTTGTGATTTGCAAGCTCATAGTAAACAAATTTTAAACATATTACAGTTGCCCGATTCATCCATTTCCGGGCATATAAAGTTACATGACAAAGTGTAGATTAAAATACTTGTTAACATGTTTGTTTAATTAATAATCTAGATTTAATATCGTCAATCTAATGAATCAAGTCTTAATGATTCATATAAATGTCGAAAAGAAAATTTTATTGTACAATGTTCCGCCAATACACTCGTAGGGGGCAATAAAACCATAAAAACGTGTGATTTTTAGTTGTTTTTTTATATTGTAGAGGACACCAGATGGGAATTATATCTATCAATTTAATTAATAATCTAGATTTAAGAAGAGTCGAATGATCAATTGTTTACTTTTGCAGGAGCTGTAATTCATCAAAACGCTTTTTCAACACTAAGAAAACAAAACCCCATTGTTTTTAAAAGAAATTCATTCGTATTTTCTAAATGGATCTGCAAACGAATGATCAGTTTCTCGTCACGAAACTGAGACGCGTCGAGTGACACATCGTTTGCTTCGATTGGTGGACCTGAAGTGATCTAACTGACGCAAGTTACTTCATTATCGTACATTTGGAAGGCAATTTTAACGAGAGAGCCAAGTGGGTCTCTGGGAGATATTTTGTTAACAAGATGAAGCTTCTTTCCTTAGTACTTTTGCAACTATGAGAACAAAGAATAACGTTTACAGGAATTGGTACGGTTTTCTTCTTGTAAATTAAGGAACTGATTACTTTTGTCATCCATTAACTGCTAACGTTGATTGATCAGACACCTAATACATATAAATTACTCCATTTTCTGTTGCAAATGGTCCTGAAGATGATCCATCTGGCAGGAGGAAGTGCTTATTGCTATATAAACCTATGTTTTATTATAAATCCTTCAGATATCTCCTTATCTGACACGAAGGGTCTTGCGGAAGGCTGAGGATAGAAGGGTCTACCAGTAGGAGAAAGGTGTTGTCCTTCTTATGACTCTCAGATACCTTATACACTAGTCCTATTCGAAAGTCAGCACTAAATTTTGCGAACTGGAGAAAGATTATGCTGGCTAAGTAAAATAAAAACCCAAAGGGGAAAATTTGCTGGAAAAAATTCCTTAAAAAAACACATAGTACATAGACAAAGAATTGTACTGGCAGGGGGTCACTCTTCGCAAGCGACTATTTCACTTCTTTTACCTATCGTATATTTTGTACCTCCTATACTCGTAAATCAGCACCATCGCAAATGGGTCTGCAGGGGGATTGTGCTTGCAGGGGCAGGCGTCGCACTTGGCAGCAGGCCTGCTCGGCGCGTGAGTGGCGTGGCCCGGACCCGGTGCGGGGCGGAGTGGGGAGGGGGAGGGGAAGCGGGGCGGAGGCGGGGGCGGGGGCGGGGGCGGGGGCGCGGACGGGCGAGGCCAGGTATGCGCAACGTCGCGGGGCCTGCGCTGGGGACCGCGCACTCGTGCTCCTCCGCGCCGTACACACACACACACACACACACACACACACACACACTGACACGCGCTCACGTACGTGCTCCAGGCTCTCCCGGAGACGAGCGACCTTGCGGGTCGGGATTGTTCTGGGGAAGACCAGGAGCTTTGGCGTACCAGCCAAGGACGTGGCGTTTACCGGTCGACAAAAGCAACTTGAACTGCGATATCATATTGACATCGCAATATGCGATGTCAATATGATTCAATATTGGCATTGCATTTCATGTTTCATATTTGACACGAACCAAAGGATTGACAGATTACAAAAAAAATGCGTTCGTATTGCACTTTCTGGATTTGGTTTTACTTTCCATTCACTCGTTCAAGCTAACTTTATTGGCGAATTATAAGTAAATGAAAATGTGGACATTTTGTGTTTTACTTTGCAGCATTTTACATTCGAAGTTACGTATTTTAACATAGTAATTTTTACTTTTGACATGTTTTTATATCAATGTACGCATTTACTTTAGGAAAAACATGATAAAAATTAATAAGATCGTTTGATTAAATCATTTTATAACTATTTTCAAAATATGGGCAAACTACATTACTCATAGGAATTCGATGAATGCAGAGAAGCATTACGGTAAAATCGTATGAAACAAGGTTGTCTTCAGATGAGACTATCAAACAGAACCCATGACGAATACAGCGACCAAACAGTAACATAATTGCTAATCGATTAATACGGTATTGTTTGGTGTAGTTCAATCCTTGATTACCAACATAAAAATTGAAAAGAATATTCCATCCAGGAGCTTTATTTTGTAGCTACATGTTCAAGAAAACACAAAATTGTTTGTATTACAAACAATGTATCGAGTTATAATTGTTGGATTTGAATTTGATTCATTAATTTGAAAATCAATTTAATATATTTACAAATAACTGCTTATTGTTTTTATTCTCTTTGCTTGTTTTTATTTAAATATGTATCAAAGTAAGTAATTTGTTAATTAATGAGTTTGTAGTAATAAAATTGAGTATGACATTCGGAAACATTACACAATAAATTAGTTTGTAGTTCAACATTTAATTTTCTCCTTTGGATTTACTAGTGCATTGTGGAGGTGTTTTGAAATTCTTTCAATGAGTAGATTAGATTTCAATTCGACGCTCCCATTCGCATGGAGATGTCACCAAGGTGACCTCTGAGTCAGACTACTACGCGAGTGGGAAGAGAAGATGAAAGGTGACCTCACAACTACGTGCACTGCAGTTCAAATATGTGCGTGACATTTTCACCGTATTTTGACAACACTGCTGACGAATACCGGATGAAGAGAGGAATGATAGTTCAAGTTCAAGGCATGTACGTGTTTATTTTATTATGCGGGTAGGCTTACGTCAGATTTTTGTGCTCTATTATCAGATGCGAAACGAAATTTTGAATCAGTGAATTATATTTTAACGCATGCATGAACATTTATGATCCGACCATTCCTAATCTATTGTCTTTACTAATATCTAAATAAAGTTTTCATTTGGGTCTGTGTTGTGTATTCGCTAGAAAACATAACTAACAGGTACATTTCAATGCGGTTATCACCATTGTTTAGAGCGTTTTCTCAGAGAATTTCGGCGAAGATGACTGAGTAATTATTATCTCAAAAAATGTCACCAATGGTAAACACAGCCAGTTAAAGCATTGTCTCAACTCGCTATTACGGTTCTCCTCACTGTTTTGTGACAATTATAGTTGTTGGTGAATGAATGTTTTCAATGGAACCACTCACATTTACTTGATATTCCTACATGATTTGAAGCCGGTTCAATTCCAGTAGCGATTTTTTTACACTCACAAAAAAGATTGCTCAACAGTTCTGTATACGTGTCAATGAAATGCACGGGATGGTAGAATGGAATAGGCCATGGTCGAGATCGGGGGAAGAGGGATGGGGATGTATGCAAAATTGCATCCATAACCATTTTCGTACAGAGGATATAATAAATTATGTAATTACTTTTGTATCTAATGATAGAGATGACAGGGTAACGCCGAGTACTTCAGCTGGCATTTGATGATTCTACACTTGTTTGGAGGCTAGGACAATGCAGTGTTATAAGTAAACTTAGGTGATTATCCGACTCAAATTGGGATTTTTGATGATTCAGTTTTTCCTATTGACATTTATGATTATAATAATGAATATTAATATTTCGATTATAATAAAATCATAACAACGAGAATATATATTAAATGTGGAACTTTTGAACTGTGTAATAAAAAGTCTTGCAGATTTTAATTGCAAACAGTGGCGAAAACAAAAGAAGTAAAAAACGGAAACATCTTATTAATACCAGATTGACTATGCGTGTAGAAAACTTCGTTTGAAAATAAAAAAAAATCTTTATAAAAATTTTGTGAACATAAAAAGATTGTATGATTCTGTAAATGTCTACGTACTGACAATATTATAACATTTATTTCAGGAAATAATCGTTTTGTCAGACATTTGAGAAAGAAGTCTTTATAACTCATTCATTTACTATTTTTATTGAGTTTTGTAACATTATTTAATAATAAAAAAGGATGCATGTAGAGAACGTATTGTACTACATACTTGGTGGTTTGAATAAGCTTTTTCTACTTCTTAATAAGTTACTATATTTTTTTAATTCCGAATTGTAATTAAAACGCGAAGGTGACGAATAAATTTAACACCAAGGTCCATCATTTAACTTGCTTTCATAGGCTTATATAAACGAGTCGTATAAATTACAAATCTTACAAGGACGCCAAGTTAGAATAGTTGAGTCATCAGGCCATTATTCAATCTTAACTAATGAAGAACGCTCTTCTTTTCATTATATTCAAAACTGACAAGCACATATCATCATAAAATTTTGTACACTGATTAAATTAAATATTATATTTGCATCATCATTTTGTTACTTTTATGGAGTATTCTGCACATAATCTTTGCTGATGGTAAATGGATGGCAGCAACGTTCTTACGAAAAATGTTCGTACTCAATAGTGCGAAGGTTTTAAATATTTAAAAAGCAAACCAGGTGTCGATTGAGCCAAACCGTCAGAAAAGGACATTTATTCCGTCGTTTAAATATAACAGGGACATTAAAAATTTAAAGGAGTCTTTATTGTTTCCGATCACTTTAGTACTGATGCTATTAACCACATATGTTAAAGTAAACCTCACGACCTCCTCTTTATATGACTTAGTATCACACAAACATTTGAAGACAATATTTTGCAATTAACAATTGTAAAACTGATTGTAATTTCGAGTGCAACACACAAATATCCCAGGCAGAGGCCATCCTGCTGGCTAAACGTGAGGGAGAGTACGCACGCCAAGAGAGGTCACGTGCCCTGTTCCACTGACGAGCATGTCCGCGCATTCCCTTCGTGCAGAGGCCATCCTGCTGGCATCTCGTCTGGCGAACTTCTCACGGTTGCTTCACGGGCGTGGGGCACGCCTCCCAACGGAGCGGGCGAACTGCAGACGCGTCCGCCTTGCATCGCGGAGGCTCATTGCGTGGTCGTCAAGCAATTGCGAGAATTGCGCGACGCCAATGTTACCATCTCATTCAGTAATACTGTGAAGTTTCGGCCATATTAAGTTAAAGAGAAAGTTGGAAACCCATCAAACTACCGTTTCATTACCAGTAGTTTTGCAATAAAATTTATTAGATTTCAACTGAAGTTGGGTACAATAAAAACGTGTTCAGAAACTTGTGTGGTGACTGGAAAGAATCAGAGAGTGAGGTTATGAAAACGCCTATCTGTTTGCTGGTGGATGTTACATAACCTTTCTGTCGACCATGTTCCATTAATAATTACGTTAGGAACTAATGTGATCTCATTAACTTAAATATATTTTTGTTCCTGAATCATTTCAGCAATCTGATCAAGCATTAACTGGAATACTCATTTACTATTTCATTCCTTTCACATGCCTCCCACTCGCAAGAATGTCCTTCATCAACTTGAAGTTAGTAGATGTTAGATGTAAATGTTAGAAGTTAGTGGATATTTTTCTCTCAACATGACCACATTAATTTACCAAATGTATTATTTGCCACGAGTGAAAGCTTGCACAAATATGTGCGTGTAGTAAACATGGAACTGAAAAGTTTCAATACAAACACTTAAATATGAATGTTATCTTCCCCTCACTTTGTGTCAGATTACTCCCAAGAACATAGTTTCACACGCATTTTATTTCATTTACTCATCTACTTTTAATTTGAATGATCCTCCCCTGTCAGTGACCAGGAGGGGTTCATTAAAGAACGTCTAAACTGGAAGCTCTTGGAAACCTGCTCCGTGTCGCTCCCATGAGAAAGAAACAGGAATTGACGCTTATCGACGACGGCTCACGTAGGGGCGATACAGTTAGGCGACGTACAGTTAGTGCGACTCGGGGCGCAGCCAGCGCAACGCCACGACTCCAAAGCACTAGTGTTCACCAGAACAAAATCACTCGGCTTGGCAACTCGTCACTGCATAAATTACAGCATTACGCATTAAATAATACTTAGCGCTATTCAATATGTATTATGTAATAAATATTAACATGAAAAATGTTCTGTCTTTAAAAATCAAAGACCCAAAATATTATCGTATGTTGAAGAAATACAAACAAAAAATAATTTTAATAAATTTCAAGGATTGCATTGTAGACTAATACAATCTTTGCTAGTCTCTGAGCCTGTTTTCAGTTCCAGTGCATTCAGTCATTGCGTAAATGGTTTTGTTTAGAGAAACTTAACATGAACTGAATAGTTTTTCTTTCATGTTTCTACATTTTTGCTTCTCTTTTCAGAAATTTTAATGATTTAATATTTCTGATAATTGGCGTAAATGGAAATTATCCTTTCGAAGGTATATGTTAAAATTACATTGGTACTAAGCTGAAATAGATGATTCTTTTGTTATCAAATAAATAAATACCAATGAAAGACCCAATTTCAGAAACACACGTTCAACTTTTAATTATTTGCATCACTGTTTTCAAATTCTTCTTTGCTCGGACAGTGCCAAGATGGCTGACTATTGTGTTATCGTCGTAATTTCGTTAATGATCAGGGAATAACATGTGAAATTACGAAGTTAATTCTTCCTCATATTTAAATTTTCAACACTTATTACAGGCATGAAACATTCTCAGAAATGCGCCAGAATTTCATAATAATTGTCATGTCTATTCGTTGAGAAGGCGACTGACCACTCTTAATGTGTTTGTCAAACGCCTAAATATTTAATAATAGACTAATGAAGAAATACATAATAGGGTTTACTGTTAATTTTATCATGATACCTATGTGTCTTAATAGTATCTCATTCACATAATATAATGGTATTAAGGGGGAATCATTGTAAGATTGACTAGTTAAGTTTTCCGGTATTTAAATACAAGATGTGTGATGGTAAACCATGTAATCGGCTGGAAGGAGTTGTAAGGATCGAAAGAAACATAGCCTTTTTAGTTTTGGATGTAAGATTTAAATTATTTATCCGCTTCTTATGTGAAGTACAATCATAAGAAATTCTTTAAATGTTTATCGAGTATATCAAATTAGTTGCATTAGATGAATAACTTCGACATTTAAAAAATGAACAATTTGGCGTATTTCGTAATCCACATTTCACACACAAAAACATTGTTGTTTTCGTACAGTCTTCTTGTCTAAATGAGTTGATCCTAATGTCATTCTATTTCGTTTGAGTCAAGATATGTAATGGCACTCGTACGTAGATACATATAAAATACAAACTGTACAGCATCATAATTATTTAACAATATTTGGTTGCCCCGACTAGTCTCTGTCTTTCCTCTGCCAATCATTTCCACTGCAACACTTTTATGATTATTATTACATTTAAACACGATTGCAAATGGAACATCGAAGAACTTTTTTGCTATAATCGAAGGATTGGTTCGAGCTCGCACGCTCCACTGCACAGCATGCACAACTTCCTGAACAGCTGAGGATCGCGCGCGGGCGCCAGTGGCGCTCTGGCGGCGAGGGGGCGTACCTCGGGTCGGGGTGGGGTGGGTGGGTAGGTCGCCTACCGGCGCGGGCCGCCCGCCGCCGCCGCAGCCGCCGCCGCCGCTCGCCGGCTCTCGAACACGGCCGCGGGCACCTCGGAGCGCTCCAGCTCGTCGCCGGACAGCTCCAGGTCGTGCATCATCTGCATGATCTCGCGCTCCTTCTTGATGTCCTCCTTGGACGGGTCGCCGGCCGGGCTAGGCCCCGGGCCCCCGCCGTTGGGGATGGGGGTGGAGAACTTGAGGCTGGCCAGCGAGCCGTAGGAGCGCGAGCGGTGCTCTTGTCGGATGGAGTACGAGAAGGCGCGTTCGTTGAGGTGGCCCTTCTTGCGGTAGATGCCCGTGTTGAAGGGCGACTCCTCCACGTCCCCGCGTCCGTGAGGACTCCCCTGCTCCTCCTCCTCGTCCTCCCCGTGGCCGATGCCGTTCAACATCATGGTGGACGCCGCCTTCCGGTCGTGCTTGGTCAGCTTCTTCCGGTGCTTGCTGTCCATGGTGGCGTACTGCTGCAGCAGATAGGCCTCGTGCGGGAAGTGGCCCGGTTGAAAGGAGGCGACCGGGCTCATGGGTCGCGCGGAGGGCATGTAGATGGGCTCTTCGATGGCCACCGGGTGCACCATGGCGGCGGCGGGCGGCGGTACGGGGCCTACGACCTGCGGCGGCACCACGGCGTGGTGCTTGCTCTTCTTGCCGGTGCCCGTGGGCACGACCGGCACCGGGGGGGGGGGGCCGGGCAGGCCGGCCCGGCCGGCCCTTTTTCCGGGGGGGGGCCGCGGCGGCCGGGCGCGGGGGGGCGGCGGGTGGGCGTGGCCGTGCGCGTGCGGGTGCGCGTGCGGGTGCGCGTGCGGGTGCGCGTGCGGGTGCGGCGCCTGGTGCGGGTGGTGGTAGCCGTTCATCTGGTGGGCGGACGCGGGGCCGGAGCTGGCGGAGCGGCCCGGCGGCGCTTGCGCGTACATGGTAGCCCCGCGCATCAACGACCCGTTCATCAGCGGGTACAGCTCCTCGCGGCTGCCGCCCATCATCTTCTTGCGGCGCGCCCTGTCCTTGCTGGCCTTCTTGGCCGCCTTGGCGTCGTTGTCCTTGGAGGGCGGCGGGGGCGGCGGCGCGCCCACCGGCGCCACCACCTGGCGCGGGCGCGCCGACCGCGTCGACTTGAGCGTGTTGGCGCCGCCGTAGATCTCCTCGCCCAGGCTGGCCCCGCGCTCGATGGTGCCCGTGCCGGCCCACACTTTGTGGTTCTCGTCCCCGTTGTAGATGGAGACGTCGTCCCCGGTGGAGAGGTTGGTGGCGTTGGACTTGAGCGTGCCGTTGTTGTTGGCGGCGCTGTGGTGCTGGCTGTTGAGCGTGAGCGTGGAGCCGCGCTCGCCGGCGCCGCCCGCCATCCGGCGCCAGCCCTCATGGGGGGGTGGGCCCCCCCCGTTGGCCTGGCTGCGCAGCGTGCCGCCGCCCCCCGCCGCCCCGCCGTCGGGCCGCGCGTACGACGGTCGGCGTACGCGTGGAAGCGCAGCGCACCAGCGCGTTGGCGGCCATCTCGCGCTTGCAGATGAAGGCGTGGCACTCGAGCACCTTGATGCCCGTGGTGCGGCGCAGGATGGCGGCGAAGAGCGGCGGGTGGCTGGGGTTGGGGCTGCGCGCGAACGGGGAGTCGAGCGGCAGGAAGCGGGGCGTGGCGGGGCCACCGCCCCCGCTCGCCGACGCCTTCTCGGGCACCAGCACGTAGCGCACGGCGGCGCAGTAGTGCAGCGTGTCGATCGGGAAGAAGCGCGTCACCTTCTTGTGGTTCTCGTCCACGTTCTCCAGCAGCAGCCCGTTGCTCCACACGCTCAGCCACGAGTCGATGCCGCGGGCCCCCAGCGCGCCCCTGCCCGGGTACAGCTCGCGCAGGGGCTCCTGGATGCCCTGCAGGCCGTCCTTGGTGACGTGCGGCACGGCCGAGCCCAGGTACAGCACCCGGCAGCGGCAGATGGGGGTGGAGGCGGACGGGTCGCCGCGCGGGGACGCCATGGCGGCGGTGGGGTGCGAGTCGAGACGCAGGATGGCGGCGGTCGGGGCGACTAGCGGAGCCCACTTACACGCGCACCGCCATCGTCTCGCGATCGCGGTCTCCCTCTCACACACGCGCGGTCCTGTTCGCGGCACTCGCGGTCACTCGGCACTGCGGTCGCACTGCGGGTCCCGGTCACTGCCACGGCGCGGCGCGGCACGGCACGGCCGCCGGCGGAAACGGCACAACACGTCACTGGGCAGGCGCGGGGGCCGCACACCGCGAACCGAACCGGGTCCCCGGCGCTAGGCACAAACCGAATCACAGATGTTTTGCGGGCAGCAGCTGCCTCCACGGGCGGGGAGAGTTGACGGCGGTGCGCAACGCCGGCCGCCCCTGAGCCACGCAGCCGCTCCACTGGCAGCGCCGCGCCGCCGTCGGCCCCGCCCCCGCCGCCGCCGCCGCTCGCAGCGCCGCCTCGCGCCGCCCGCCTGCCCCAGCGGCACGCCCCCCCACTCCGCCGCAGCGCCGCGCATGCGCCGTGGGCGCGCGGTACAGGCGCGCGCGACGCGAATGCAGCACTCGCGGTGACGTAACCCGCGCTCCATTCAGCTCCATTCACGGCGACGCACCGCGGACCCCGCGCCCGACGCCACCTGCCCTCAAAAGGCGCAGCCCCCGGCGCCCGCACAGCAGCCTCTCTGCAGGGACATTCTGAGGGATAAAGAAAATTGGATATGAATTGATTGATAGTGATTCCGGACGCGTAAACTAATGAGGTCATTTGTCCTGTATGTTTAGTGCATGCTTAAGTGCACGTACGCACGCACTCACGCATTCATGCAATAAGGCACAGCCCCCGGCGCCCGCACAGCGGCCTCTCTGCGGGGATCACGAACATTCTCAGAGATAAAGAAAATCGGGCATGGTTTGTTTGATTGATAGATATTCTAGGCATGTCAACTACTGAGGTCATTATTCCCGTAAGTGTAGTGGATGGTTTTTCATCGGGAGGTGGCAGTGATCTTCCCCACTGGACCGGGGCGGTAGCTCAGTGCATCAACTGCGCCTCTCACCGGGGTCCTAGGTTCGAGCCCTGACGGCGGCAGGATTTTCAACACTAGCTCTTCAGCTAGGTCGAATTTAGTCGCTGTCTGGAGTAGAATTCTAGCGGCCGGCTGCTCTGATCGGTAGTTTTCCGTGGTTTCTCCGATCAACACCATGCGAATGCCGGAGCAGAACCCTACCATACGGGCCACGGACCGCGCGCAATCTGTCCTTCCTCATCCTTGTCCTATCCTCTTCCCTTATACACACGCTTTCACTAACATGCACTACACTACCACATATTCCGGGAGACCGGTCAGGAGCTTCGAGCTTGACCCGGCTGGGGCAGTGCCCGCTGGTGGGAGAGTCCTGGTTAGGGCAAACCCTACTAGCCGACGGTAGGTCGGCGCCGGATCTCGCCATCCAGCGGGAAAAGATCACTGCCATCTCCCGAGAAAAGAACATGCACTACACTAACGGGACTAATGACCAAAGCCGTTGACATGCCCGGAAACACGAAAAAATCAATCAATCAATCAATCAATTCCCTCACTGGATGTCCGGCGCCGACTTACCGACGACTTGCGGGATTTCCCTCGGCCAGGTATCTCCCTCAATGGGGCACCTCCCAGCCGGGACACGTTTTAAGCTCCCGTCAAGATAGTAGACAATACTAGCTGACAAGTATCGAAAATCCTGCCGCCGTCGGGACTCGCACCTAGGATCTCCCGGTCAGTTGCACTACAGTGACTTGATCATGAAGAATAATTAACGACCATAAAATACATGGTAAAATGAAGTTTTTCAGGCCAATCTGGGTGGCCGCGATGGTGAAAAGCGTGTACCGACTCAGGGCTTTGGTTCGAAGGGTCGCGGGTTCGAGTCCCGCCTTGAGCATGGTTGTTTGTTCCTTGTCTCTCATGTATGTGTTGTTGCGGAGGGCCTCGCGTTCTGTTGACTCCAGGTCAGAAGAGCCCGCAAGTGTCTAGTCTCTAGTATATGGTCGACTATACGTTCTATCGGTACGTAGAGGGTAACCGGCATTCGCGGCTGTACAAAAGCCCTTGAGAGAAGAAGGTTTATGGGGCTTGTTCAGTGGAGAAAAAAAATCATTACTTGGTCATTGCCAATGTTTCCGAAAATATTTTTCCATCATCGGGGCTTGCAACAAACAGAAAAAAGAACCGAGCTACATATGATTGAAAGTGGGACACATTACGATATGGGAGGAACACGTGTACAACACCCCTCGTCAACACACATCATGTTACACCACTTGCACCATTGAAATGACAAAATGCCCCAGTGAAATATATTTTTTTAAATGTTGGCGAACAACCATGTAGTCAAAATTTTTGTCTCCATTGATCAAACCTCATAAACCTCATTTCACTAAAAACTGGATAATTGCGAATCATGACTCCAGAAGCTTAGTGACGACCGCCCTGATATTTCTCTCCAGCAGCACAAACTCTAGTCCCATTGCATATATTTTCTGGGGTTTCGTGTTTTTTGTTGAGTTTCCTCCACTTCCTATTCTTAAATTTCATTGGTTCAACGTCAGTTATATCACCCTAATTAACTGAATTATTGTCGAATATTTATTACATCGTTCTCTGTCTCTAGATGATCACCTCAAATTCTAGTAATAACATCGAATCACAACACGCCAAACATTAAGTGTGAGTCTTGGATTCACAAATTAGGAATTGTCGTGTACTACTTCAAAATTATTGTGTTTTTTTTTAGTAGCGTTGATACCGACGAGCCTGGCAGGTTGCATTTTCTATTGCCCCTTACAAAGAGATCGAACAATAATGTTATACTATTAAGAAGTAATTTTAATTAGTTATTCATTTCTCATTCCGGGACTATACTCGTAATAATCTATGTTCTAGTAAATGTTTAGCTGTGGTAGACTATAAAATAAAATTTAATAACAAATTTTTATGAGACCTCATGTTACTCAGAGTTCTTCGTTATTTCCACAGCGAGTTAAAAGGCATCGTCAACACACCGTAACCTTTTCTAAGTTTAAACATAATATACTGCAATGTAATTGTCATTTCGATAAATCTGTTTTAAAAATTCATCCTTCCATAAAGAAATCTTATAACGGATAGAAGCTTCCTTTTATTATTTTGATTTTTTAATGATCACTAATTAATTGCAAATATCGTATAAATATATTTGAAGAAATATTCTTTACATCAATGGGCCAGCACCTCTAGATAAGCCAAAACATTCACTAGCGTCTATTTAATTTTTAAGATTTTTCAGAGGTAAGGTGATAGTAAATACTCTATATATTCTCAAAGAAATAATTATTATTAATACTTAAAAACGAATTTCTTTAATATATTTATGTTTCTTTTCATATTATTAACTGATGGATCTCTATCATACAAATCAAGCGCATATAAATTATAATACAAATTTAGAAAATCCCAATGCATTAAAATTGTGTTTCCGTATCATGTAGTCTTATGATATTAACACAATTCATATTGTGAATATAAAGGTTAAAAATGCAATTTAACATCTATTTCAAAATATATTTAAAACGATTGCAATTGTGCGGACAAAAGTAACCACTTAAAAAGCCATAAAATGTATGTAGGTCTGTTGCATCTTCTGTAGCGAGTGGCGAGGGAGTTGTTTTCTCCGAGGGTTCGGTGTACATAGAGCGTGAAGCAGACGCGCGAGATAAGAAGGGAAGACCATTGCGTAGAAAGTGTGTCGCGCGATGCTGCTGGCTCGTCTGCCGTCTACATCGTGCGTATGTTTACCTGGCGCTTGACCTATTGACTTACTCAGAGATGTGCCCGTCCGCAGAACGCGGAGGCGATAAAATGCTTGAAGTCAGTTGTTTGTAAAGCTATGCGACATAATGGTGTTGCACTTGTGACATCTTACAATGCGAAAACGACCTCTGACTGAGTAATCAAACGACACTAATGCGTACTCCAATGATGTGTTCATGTACCGAATCGTAAAATTTTTGTCATCAGTGAACACGCTAATGGCAAACATTTATGGCTGGCATAACCAGTCAAGAGCAAATGTTTATTACTCAGCACTTGCAAGTTCACTGTCACCCTTTTATTTGCGCTTGTTGATAGTTGTGATATTCAAGGAGTTAAATCCCAATCACACGCCGCCGTTGCAAGTGTTTGCGTCGCGGCTGTACTTGTTCATGCTGACCGCTCGTGAGGAGCCGCGAGCTCTGCAACACTTCCGACCAATGGGAGCGCTATTTTCTCGGCGGCTAGCCAATGGACGCAGATGACTTAGCCGGGCAAGGCGAAGGCGCTGGGCCGGCTCTCGCCGCCGGCCGCTATATCGGGTGGCAATGACCGCACCAGCCCTGCTTGTCCTTGCCAGGAGGATTCTCCTACCTGCCCCCCTTCCCTCTCGACCTCCCTCCCTTCGTACATCCCTCCCGTCCACCCTCAGAAGGGGGCGTGGCGGAGGAAGAAGGAGGAACCGGGTGCTGCTAGAACTCGCCCTGTGCGTGATGACGCACTTCGGAATTTCCTCTCGCCTTCCAGCAAAACATTTTTCTTTTGCTCTTCTAATTTGTGCTGCTATTTTCTATAATATCTTTGTCGTAATTTCCTTCCTTCCTTCGTTTTTGGTTCCCTCATTCCTTTTCAAAGGTTTCATGATACTGACCACTTCACGTATTCAAATTTGTATTATCTATTCAACCAAACTACAAACTTCCAGAAGCACGTTCAGTTTTCTAATGCAATCTGCTCAAATATGTATTGGATACAATAATGATAAAAGAGTAACAAGGAATTTGAAAAAAAGCAGAAGAATAATTACGGTTATTTATCTACTTAAATAAGAAAAAAGCTTCTAACGGTATCCCAGCGAGAATATTTGTTTCGTGGGGATTTTGACATATAATCGTTTCCCGAAGTAATCATTAACGTTGAATTGACGAACAATATTTACGCCACATTTTGAGAAAATGACGTTGACTTTTATATGATAAATGAAAGATCGTATCATTTATTGACGATATATTTACTCTCTAAATGTACAATCAATCCGCTCAATACTTGCGGCTACGAAAAGACACCCATAAACTCATTGCCATATATTAATATATTTATTTCAGAAAGAGCGCTCTTTACCTACAATATCAACATATTATATTATTTTTCAGAATGAATGTATACCGCCTAATTTACACCATGTGAAAAATCATTTATAATGAGGGTATATTACCTTTCAGTTTGGCTTGTTTGCAGTGCGGAAAATCGGTTTGAAATAAAAGACAACGAGAATTATTCTGGCACTAGCAAAATTTTAGTCCGTACTTACTTTTATTACGTACGTATTAGAAGTTGCGTGCATGCAAATACATAGTATGTATTTTAGTGCAATTTTCAACATTAAATGTTCAGTGTAAAAAGAAATTCTTCGAAATTATTGAAACACATAAAGGAGTCCACACGAACAATTTTTATTATTACCAATAAAGCAAGTATGCAACTTTTGTTATCAAATTTTAAAACAAAAGGTAAGCTAAATGGTATTTGAAAATCCATGAAAAGAAAATTTCTTCGCTCTTACATTACGTAAATAACTCTCATACTTTCCTTATTGTAATAATCATCTTCTATTGATTAAGTATTCAAACGGAAATTTTTTGAATCATTGTTGTACAAATAATTCTATGTGGGATGTACACGTGAAACAATGAACTGAAATTATTTGTTTTATTCTTCTTTAATCTTTGTTTGCCAATTGAAAGAGACCATTGATAGGTGTTCCGCAGCTTGGTGGCTTTCGCATTTTTTCTCATCAACAATTATGAAATTATTGTGTAGTTTTTGCGTTCTTCTTTATTGAACTTGTGATAAAACAAATTTGTAATAGGCATTATTCATTATTTTTTTCTATTCACAATGCCTTTCTTCTTTCCTAATGATTATCACGTAAAAACATGTTTATAATGCAACGTATAAATTGCCCAGAAAGCCATAAATTCTCTTCGAATAAATTTATCCGTTGGAGTATTTTCTGATTCTTTTCAGTTTTCAATATCTCGGATCGGTAGGTCAAATATCGACCAGTTTATAACAGGGCTATACATATTCAGGAAGAATGTCTGAATTCCTTTATCCCATTCTTTCATTCATCCACTTATTTTAATCGCTTCTCTTCCCTCCAATATTTATCAAATTAATTATTATTTAACAAATATGTTCGGAATATTTTCAAAAATATTCAAAACAAATTATAATCGTTTCAAAAAAAACTTTGAAACATATTTTCACTAAGGAGAGGGTCAGAATGCAAGAAAAAAACATTGCCTGAAAATAAAAAACAACAAATAAAATTATATCAACATTAATTACAATTTTCTATTTATTTTGAATATCAAATATTACATTAAAATTGAATCGGTGATTTTAAAATAGAAATAAGCTTACTTTTTTCGTAAAGAGAGTTGAGATATACATTTTCTTTCTTATTCGTCAAGCTCCAGATCGGTGAAAAAATGAAACTTGTCCGGCTTGAAGTACGTGTTCTATTGCCAACTAAAATTGTAATGATTAGGAAAGAGAAACACATCCAGAACTACTTTTTCGAATACGCCTATGAAGGGCACTGAGATATTTATGGATTCATTACATGATCAATGATTAATAATAATTTGCTTAAATGCTTTCACGGCAACAGTAATAAACATTGAGGATATCATAGACTTCGAAACCTGGTGGTCGAACTATCGAACTATTTTAAGAAGACAACCAAGTCTCTCGCTCACCCTGGTAGTTCTCATTGTGATCCTGGTGTGACTATTTCCTAGTATAAGCAGCTAAAATATGATAGAGATAATTTTGGTTACCTCATGGCACGTGAGTATATTGATGGGTTTATCCAGTACTTATTCGCTTTGGCAAATCGGAAAAAAGTCCAGATTTGCCTTTCAAGAAAATGTTCAGCTGTTCTTTCAATTAACAGAAAAAATCTGATGTTCAAAAATTGGTAAACCATTTTACCACATGAATACCTTCATTTCTGCCAGAAAGTTTTGACGTAGCCATGGACTCTAGTGGAAATTAATGATGACTAGATGGTGTTATTATTAATTTACAGAGACTATTTTACATGTTCATATAGCACAAGATGATAATTCACATAATTATAGATTTATTATATTATTATATCGTTTTATAAGTCTAAAGGAATGTATACTATTTTTAAATATTTCATAATTATTTAAAAAGAATTAGTCCAGGATACAAAAATTATTCTATATATCACAGAAATGCAAATTTGAAGTTAATGCGTACCTCAAGCAATGAATATTGACTAGTTATGCAACGTTTGTATAGAACATAAGTTCTGTGCCATGTGCCAACTATGGATGTTATGAAGTTTTTTTTGTTTCTCTCAAAAGTATGGCCTATTTCCCTTTTTAATTCACCGATTCAATTTATATTGAGCATAAATGTGACTAGCAACATTTCTGAAGTATCCTTACCTATTTCCTTTTCAATAAGAACAAAAAGTAATATTTATTTTTATTTAAACACTAATATGTTTCCTCTGAACTTGTTTTTCAACAAATAATTTTGTCACTATCTTCCAACCTAACCGCTATTGGATTCTTCAGTATTGTATTTCATAAGACTTTCTACAGCTGTTCCTGTTCGAATTATTTATTTCCCTAAACAACTGAAACCGGAATCAATAGTCGTCAGAATCCAGAATTATCCAACCAACACATTTACGTTATTGATAGACTGGACCCTCAATATTCACACCTGGTTATACAACCTTTGGGACCTCGCATAAAGCGAATGTTTTTTTAAATTTTTTTAAACGCAATATTTTGAATCCGCCGGTGGACTCAACCTTGCTTCTGACAGCAGGCTCCGAACGAACGGTGCCGGTTGTTTTTAAGCCCATTTCGTTTTCCGAGAGGGCCCAGGTCACGTGTTCCCCGGGCCGACTCGCCCGTCGGGACCGCTGTCACCTGCTGTCACCTGCGCCGCCTCCCGTAAACCTAGCACTTTACGTCCTCGTCCTCGGGTCCACGCGTCGGCCGCAAGGCGGGCCCACGTCGGAGGCGGCTCGGCGGCGCCCACAAGCACGAGTTACCCCAGGCCGCAATCACGCCTATCGCTTAGGCTCACGCGTGATGCAATTTATTATGGGGAAACAGGAATGAAAACGCTGTCATGTATCGGTTTTGCTGAAATTTGAAACAGCTGAGGCGAAATATGTGAAGGAAAATCTTGCGTTTTTGACTTCACACAGATAACGTGTAGTAATGGTGTTGAGGCCACACTTGGCTCCCAAGCGTAGGAGGCTAAAATTTTTGTTTTCGTCTTAAGCTGATCATAAGAGTGCTGTTTTGCCTTCGCATTTCACTATACGAAGAATTGAAGGATGATCGTGAAATATTCAAGGTGATAGGTGATGAATGATTATATATTGGACGGTGGTTAAGGTGGAATGCTTGCTGATTTGAAAAGCCAGCCATGACCCTTTCAATCGGTGTAACTCAACTTCCGTAGAACTCGGACTAACAGCCTTCAGTTGTGTGTACGTAAATACTGTTCCAAGCTCCTGCATCGTCAAGGCAGGCGTATGATGGTAGACATTTTGGAGAATTTACATAAATTTGGTGAATTATATATCGACAATTGAATTAAACTCCCCCTACCAATTGTTTTGCATAACACAACCAAATTAAACTGTTAAGACATACCGAGAGTACAAATATGGACCATGGTTTTTCAAGTAGATAATGGTGAGGCTGTGTCCCTTCAAGGAATATAAAAAAAAACACTCTTTTGATCTCTGTTGCTGAGTGCGCGGACGCGTGGCAGCGGCGAGTGCGTGTGGCTGCGTGAAGCGGTGCGTGGCTAGTGCGTGCGCCGCGACGCGGCACGCGGAATGCGGTGTAACTGTACCGGCGGCGCCGGATTAGGCGCTTCGCTGGCCGCGCGCCAACACACCGGCCGCGGCCCCCACGCTTCGCCCAGCCCCTCGCCCAGCCCCTCGCCCAGCCCCTCGCCCAGCCCCTCGCCCAGCCCCTCGCCCAGCCCCTCGCCCAGCCCCTCGCCCAGCCCCTCGCCCAGCCCTCGCCCAGCCCTCGCCCAGCCCTCGCCCAGCCCCTCGCCCAGCCCTCGCCCCAACCCTGGCTCAAAACCTCGCCCAAACCCTCGCCCAACACCTCGCCCAAAACCTCGCCCAAACCCTTGCCCAAACCCTCGCCCAACCCCTCGCTCAAACCCTCGCCCAAACCCTCGCCTAAACCCTCGCCCAAACCCTCGCCCAGCCCTTCGCCCGGCCTCTCGCCCAGCCCCTCGCCCAGCCCCTCGCCCAGCCCCTCGCCCACCCCCTCGCCCAACCCCTCGCCCACCCCTCGCCCAAACCCCTCGCCGAACCGTTCTCGCCCAACCGTTCGCCCAACCGTTCGCCCAACCGTTCGCCCAACCGTTCGCCCAACCGTTCGCCCAACCGTTCGCCCAACCGCTCGCCCAACCCATGTCCTACTCCGGGCCTTCTCTCACCAAAACCCTCGCTCAACCGCTCGCTCGCCATATCGCTCGTCCATCGGCACCGCTCAATCACCCGCTCAAACGCTGGCCCCACCGCTTGACCATTCAACCATCCAACCACTCAACCGCCTCATGCATAACCACCCAACGCCCCTCCCCCGCTCGCCCAATTCCGCCCCAACCCCCCTTAATTCCCGAATTCCCAACCGCCGATTCGTCAGACACCCCTCCATTCACTGCCTCAAGTGCGCTATTGACAATTGTTATGCGAGAGGATGACAATACTCATAGGCTCGGAATGCGGTTGCGAGAGCAGGGGAAGCACGAATTTATAATAATATGTACGATGTAGGGGCTAAGCAATCTAAGTGCAGAAAGATAAAAAACTGTTTTTAAGAGCAAATCTGCAGTAGTTTTCACTTAAGCTATCTTACGTTATTAGATCAAAATAAGATGGTCGAGACCAGCAAGCGGAGATGTACAGCAGCCACTCATGGCATGCGACCCCGAACTCAAAAAATCCCTTCTTCTGGGTCATTCTGAACGCTATGGAAACAGAGGAAGACCGACCGCGACTTCTGCCTCAGCAGCATCGCCACCATTCGACGCATCCATGAAAGTGAGATACAAGGTGTAAGAGCTGAAATTACCCGCCCCTAAATATATTTTCATGGTGTAATGTTTTTCACGAGTTGAAGCCGACAGTCTTCTAGCATTTGGGTTTCACATTTTAAAAATTCTGAACAATATTTTTCGAATATCCCATTTATTAACCACTTTTATTGTATTGACGATCATTAACGCATTCCCTTTATTATAACAAGAAAATGAGTCTTGAAACAACTTCTTTGCTGTTTGTAAATTGTTTGAGATAATTTCTGTCTAACTGCAAAATAAATTGACTTTTTCTTTCTTTTTTTGTTAGCACCCCTTTATTATAACAAGAAAATGAGTCTTGAAACAACTTCTTTGCTGTTTGTAATTTTTATAACAGTAGAAAATATATGACTAACTCACTGTGAATTACCGAACGATGCTCGAAGAGAAAGTGTAACAAATTATTTCAAATTAACCAGTCTAGTCTATAGTAGCTACTCGTAAGGTCTATTAATGGTGAAAATATTGAGGCAGTGTGCATGAACCCCTCTTTGTCATACATTTTCCTTAGAAGTTACTTTATTTACAATGAAATAAGACGAAAAATACATTACAACATCTAAAAATTAAAACCAAGAATCAGCGACTGTTCGCCATAGCCTTAAAATCAGGGGCAATCATAATTTATAAGTTGATTTCTTTCTTTATTACTCTCTAGGTGATGCCTTGAATGCGCCATAGAGCCACCATTACACACGTTCGGTTATAGAAATATCTTTATTATTTTCTTCTCCTTTTCTCTGCATTTATGCTCCGTTCTAATATAGGGAAAGTTTGTAAAGTAAGTTTGTTGTCAGTTTGTAGCATCACTTGTTTCTTCTTTGGAGTGTAAATGACTGCAGTATTGCTAGATTCTGTTACCTTCCTTCTTACAGAATACCTTGAAGCAGATGCATATGCAGAATTGCATCACTCCACAAGTACGTTTTTAAACGGTAAATTAATTATTTCTGAACGTCAACTATTTTTTTCTTTTTAGAGGTTATATGGCTTTGGGAATTGTTGTAATTGTTGGTTGAAGACTGTCTTGTGTTTCTTACAATATGTTCATTTGTCAAAGGTGAAGAGTTTCTTCCAGGACCACCTTCATCTAAGAATAGGCGATCTCGATATTTTGAATTGAGAAACCTCCTCATGAAAATGCGTTGGAATTGAACAAATGAACGCCTGTAGCCTGAAAGGAGCACTTTTCTTTGTCCATATTTCCTACTTGTTCATCTGATTTACGAAATATGTAGTTCACTGTATGAAATTGTTCATCCTCAATGATTAGGTACCCGTTTGTTGACTTTCGCAGCACACATTGCTTTTAGTGCCCTGAAGAATTCTCAGTCCAAAGGCTGAAGTTCGTGTCTAGCATGGGAGGTAATGACCATAGTGTAATATGTTGCTCTCGACAATACAAGGCAGTTGTGAGACGGTAAAGTGACAATTGATTATCTAGTAATGCTCTGGATCAGATGTGGTTGGTTTTATACAGTCAGTGAAGAGCTCAAGCCAGAAAAAGCAGATTATTGATGAATTGACTGTCCCACACCATAGGAAAGGTCCCTTCTGAAGCGTCCATGGGTTGAGGTTCCATCCTCTTTAAAGGAAATACGACTAAGTGGTATTAAGAAACCAAGAGAATGCATTCCACATAGGTACAACTATAATTGTCTGCTCCCATTTCGCACACAATAGTTTACAAATTAACAACTATTCTTTAGAAAATATTTATTCATGAGACTAGTGATAAAGTCACTATTACCACTTGTACCATATACTATCTTTTAGACAGTCCTACTGGCATTTACTTTTAATAAAGTTTATAAATCACATAATGATACATGAAGGTCAGTAATAGCTGATGCGGTCAGATGAGATTATTTTGTTTTCTTTGTTGCTTTCACACATTTGTATGAACACTTGAATATCGTCTCACTTTTAGCCTTAGTGATACAATTTGAACTTTTTAGCACGCTACACTAAAGATATTGGATAGTATTACCTAGATACACATTGCGCAAGTCTAGTGTTGCAAATTGAAGGCTGCCATATTATAGGCAACTTGTTCCCTGGCAGGTGCTGACAGGCGTGTTGTATGTCTGTACGATGTGTGTGTGTGTGCGTGTTTGTGTGTGTGCGTGCGTGTGTGTGTGGTGTGTGTGTTGAGATATACAAAATTTCCTCTCTCTACATTTATATTTGCTAAAGATCTTAGCGTCCGGCTTGCTGGGTCAATGGGTCACGATATATTATAATCCTTATTACCTCTATAATGGATTATAGGATCCGCTGACTATACAGCGCAGCTGGGAATCTGAAGTAGAATGATTCTATTCCTAGTTCATTTCTGTTTGGATTGACTAAATGTAAAATCATTTTCTTTTCTAAAGAACAAAATTCAACAAAGTTTATTTTACGCTTTTAGCAAACAATTTAGTGAATTTACAATTTTTAGGCCTTTGATCAAGATATCTTTCAATTTACAATTTATACCGCGGTTAACTTATCTTTTCTTCGTTGATGTCCCTCGTAGACTTCTCAGTCGAAATATCTTGCGATCTTGCCGTAGTCTAAAGTTCCACGAAATCCTCTTCTGCCCCTATCCAAGCTGGTCTCCAACTATCAAAATTATCAGTCCCGATTACGTCCTATGACATAGTCCCGAACTCGATTACCTCTCCCAACAAAGTTCCAATTTATACATCATTATTGCTTCCACATGAAAATATCTGCAATATCATTCACTGTCCTTAAAATTTCACTGATAACCCAATTCTATCTAGATTGTAATCTCCCTCTCACGAACCTACGATCAGTTCAGAAGCGCGTTGCCGAGCAGAATGAAATCTTCTTGCATGATTCATCCCTCGAAGACTTCGTATTAAACTACCTTCATTTTTTCCATAACATTTGACCGTCCTTCTCTCACCCAGCCAATCCATACGTTCGTTATATTTTGGTGTAGCTGACCTTTTGATCGTCTAAACTTCTTCGCCCAATCCTAAATTTTCTACTTTCGGCATCCAGAACTGTTAATGCATTTACAAAAAACAAAAACTACATTGTTTATTCACGGTCGTTGCTAAGCTCTAGCTCCGTGATTTTTCCATAACATTTGACCGTCCTTCTCTCACCCAGCCAATCCATATGTTTGTAATGCATGTTCCACCATATTGTCTACAAATAAATATTAGTTTATTTTAATGTGACCTATGGGTATGTCACAGTGTGTGTGTGTGTGTGTGTGTGTGTGTGTGTGTGTGTGTGTGTGTGTGTGCGTGTTTGCACAGAATTGACAGCACCTAAGTAAAACCATTTTATGGTTTACTAGCTCAATCTAACTATAAAATAATAATAATAATAATAATAATAATAATAATAATAATAATAATATTTGTTCCCAACTTGTTTTACAGAGATAATGTAGCACATTGTTGTTTCTTGTAATTACTAACCATCGATAACCAGTTGTGATGGTTAGCAATACTGAGTTTATAATTTATCTGTCTATTTCTACATAGTATTTTTTTGTGTGGCGTGTTTTTTACAATATTCTTATTTTTTTAACATTTACAATATAAGTTTCTGTGAACATACAAAATAAAAAACCTAGCTTTAAATTATACAATAATAGAAGATTTACAGAGATACAATAGGTATATTTACTTAGACAACATATATATTTACATAAATGAATTTATATTTAATTGATACAGCAAAAAAGTTTTATTGCAATATTTCAGTTAAGTTTTAGTTGTTTATATCATTATCATCATGTTTTAAAATCCAAATCTTTATCTTGTGTTTGAAAATATTTAAGGATTTACTATTTTTCAGAGCTAATGGTAATTGATTATATATTTAAGTGTTGTTGAAACTTAAGCTTTTTTTCTGTTCCCTTTATCTGCAGAAATATTGGGAATTATAATTACTTCATCATAAAAATAATATAACATTTATTAAATATGGATTGTTTTAAAATTTAAAATATTTCGTAATTGATTTATCATTTTGTATAGGAACAATAACAATGTGATTCTCGAAGTTTTGAATCCGTAATATCTCATGAAAGGAGCGTTATGACATACAGTTTTAAATTACCGCTCCCACATTTGCCTATAATATGGCGGAGAGCGCAATGTTCAATTTATTACGCTAGTGCTCGCCTCTCACCATAAGAATAGTGGGCCTTGCGCTACACATGCCCTGAAAGAACTACTTTTTCTAGAAGATGTCTAAAACTTACTTTCGGGATAAACTATTTTCGTTGATGTTTAAAATGTAATGAACTAAGATTTTCTCATCGCACATCAATCTTATGTAAAAAATAAAGCTTAGTTTGAGGTCTGTTAAAGCCTGCTACACTGCCTAGACTGCTATGTTCTGGAAATCGAGTTTCAGATTATATCTGTAGCTGAAATCATTCATGCAGCCTTTGTGCTTTAGTACAATCATTGAATTCGGTATTTATCTCATTAGTTTCCGCATATTTATTTGTCAAATGCATTAGTTGCCTTCTAGTGATTTCTTGAAATCTGGATTTGAGTTTAGTGACATGGTCTGCCAATTCCTTTTCTTTTTAATGTAAGAATACTCTCCGTAAACGCCCTAATGACATTGGAATAGTTTCCTAAAAATATAACGAAATTTATTGCGTGTTAATGTTTTTACTCAATTAAGCTGATTATTATATTTTACACTTACAGCTTTCAGACTTTTACTTAAAGTACATTTTGTGTAACAGAAGCGTTCATGTTAAGTTTGTTTCCTCCATTTTCTGGCTTCTCCTTCGTTTTTCTAAGAGTTTCTCAGTTAAAGTAAGTTGCCTTAGATTATTGGATATAACCTGAAACCATTCCAAAATAAAATAAGCCTTAGTTTCATTTAGTTGTTAATGTCATTAAAGCTTTACATAATTCTGAGTTAAAACGTTTAAAACAGACTCAATTTGGAAATACTGACTTTTAATATAATGTTAAATATGTTTTAAAGGGCATGCACATACTGCGATATTTTACGTACGTACTCTTTGGGGTACTAGTAGAAGTTCAAAGAAAACTTCACAGATGACTGCTTGAAATTAACGTTCCAATGAATGCTTGGGTTAGAATCTATTTTTTCGTAACAGATAAATCATTAAGAAGAAGTTCTTATTTACATTTTAGAGCTTAAGAAACAGAACGAGAAAATAAAATCAAGCAGACCAACAATTAATTCTTACCTTCTCCACTTTCTAGTCTTACGATATCTGACATCAATTTCTTTACTCCCTAGCATACTACTTACGTAGTATATAGAAAGTTTTGTTATGCTGCCACGCAGAAGGACGTCAAGTTTTTCGACACAAAATTTTGTAAAGAAAATAAAGAACTGTCTTTCTCGGTGGCAAGACTCAGGTCATTTGACCTGCTCTTCCATCTGGGAGTTGTGAGGTTTTGATACTGGAAAAGCGGATAATTCTGGCTCCTATACGTCCTCTACTAGTTTGTGTAGTCGGAATACGCGTGTTAATGGTCCTTGTCACCGAAAATTAGTTTCAGGCAAAACGTCTGTTCCTCCGTGTGGCTGACTGCCCGTCCGCGTGTCTTTCTATGTACGAAAACGGATAAACCATACTTAGAATTTTCATAAAAATTGATATTTATCGATCAATCTAGTTGATGTCGCGTCGCTTGGAATTTAACTGATATTTTGATTTTAGGTGGTACTTTACATGAAGCCCCCATTGACATTTTAAAAATTTTTTGAAAAATGGCTCCTAATTTTTTCTTTATTTTTTCTCCCTAATCGATAAAATGACTGATCGAAATTCGATAAATATGCTGATAAAATGACACATGTTGATTTTCGTTAAATTTTATACGTTTTTAAAAATTGCAGAAGTTAAAAAAACCGGCATCTTCCTACAATTTTAATATTGAATACATCCTTTTTGGCAATAAAATCTTTTCTTCAAAAATACCTTTACATATCGCTATGTTCAATTTTTTTTAATGTGAATATTTTTCGTGTTTTCCTGAAATTTTGCGTGGAGAAAAAGCAATGTTAAAAACATAATTTTCTCAAATATGGCTCCGTATTGAGAGGGGTCAAAATATTTCTCGAGATACTTTGGGAATAAATGATTAAATTATGTTTACGGAATCCCAAGAGAAAGGTAAATAAATACGAGGAAATATGAAGAAAAGTGAGACATTAAGGACTCTAGAGAACGTAAAAAGTAAACAAAAAGGAAGATATAGTTTAAGTAATAGAAAAATATTTTAAATAAAATATTTTTAATAAATAAAAAAAAAAATTAATAAATAAAACTATTTTAAATAAAATATTTTTACGAAGACATTGTTGAATAGACAAATGAACGCGGATGTAAGTAGAGATGCAGGTAGAATAGCATGGAATTGACGAGATAACAATGAAAAACAAGAGAAGGTGAGAGCAAGATGAGTTACCCGAGGTGAATGTTAGGCAGAACGTGGCATGTCTCGATGGGGGAGGGGAGGAGTAGGATGCTATGCTGCAGACAGTGGACATTATTTAAATAGTTTTTTTGTAATGAGAATGTGATCTGAGCAGATGGCGAATATTAGGTCACGGGGTGATTAAATTTGTCGACGAGTTAATTAAGAAATTATGTTAAAGAAAAGCGCGAACATTGAAACAATTCATGGTAACATGGATGTGGGCAGAATGCAGCAAAGAATGGTTGATGGACGACCCAGAACATGTTTTTAGAACTATAAGTGGACGACCAAGGACGGAGTTCTCCTCTACACATCGCCAAGAGGGCAGGCTTTCATTTAAAGAAAAGTATTAGAATTTAAGAACTTCATAAAGACAATGAGAAAATAATGAACGTACCAGGTCAATATTGTCATTTAAGAAAATCAGTTAAATTAAGTTATTTCAAAAATGATAAGAACAAATTAAGGATGATCATCATAAGGGAAAATTAGTAAGTTAAAATAAAACCTGTGTCATTTTTAAAAAGAAAGAAAAGACAGCAAAAAATTAACAAGTTTCAGTCGGTAATTATTTCCGCTGTAATATCAGTTAACAATCGACTTGTTATTTAGAAATTGCTTATTTAGGAAGTTATTTAGGAAACCCCATCATAATGAAGATTATCATCAGCCGTAAGCTCCTAAGAGCGGTTATTTTTCAGGCCCTCAGCGAAGAATACGGAGTATTGGACCTGATATGTAAGTATCATTTCGTCCCTTACAAGAAAAACCGAGATAGTCAAATATATAAATAAGTAAATATGTAAGTAAGTTAGGAGATAATAATTAGAGGGAAAAGGAATCATCACAATATTTTTTCTGAAGTTTTTCAAGGATAGTGCGAAATGCTCTTATAGAACTATTTTTTAAAGTTTTTCGGTTTTGAAAATTATTATTAATATTATTAGTAATATTATTATTAATATTATTATTATTATTATTATTATTATTATCATAAATAATATCACGAGACGTGTTGTGATACCGGTAAATTCATGACTCGGGTAGCGAAGACTGAATTTATCGGCTAGCGCAGCACTTCGAGATATATTTAGTGTGACTATTTGAAGAATTAAAACACAACATGAATCAAATGGATAATTAAAATCATGATAATGACGAAAAAGAGAAATATTACTTAAAATTGCTATAGGAATATGTGGAACTTTTATTCAGCTCCGAGTTCTCACTGCCTCCTGTAATAACTTATAATCGAGTATAATAGGAATAATAGTTTAAAGCATAAAATGATTTCAACTATGTTTCGATTTGATGGTAATAAAACTTTCAAAAAACAATTATAACAATGCTACTTACCAGAACATACAAGCTGAACTAGCAGCGGGATTCCTCAATTTCGAATGAACACATATTTGTACTCATTAAAGTATTTTTCTGGATAATTTCGGTTGTAACGTTCCACATAGTTTTGATAGCAAATTCTTTGTACTCTTCACCATGTAACTTTGCATATTAATTGCCTAAAATATGTGTAATTTCTTCATTTGTAGTTTGTACTGTCCATTTGTATTTTCTTTCTTCACAAAAGTCTTTAAATTATTTTCACTCACTTTCTCGGTTTCTTTTGCAGTTTTCGGCACTGAATCTTTAACAATAGATTCTATTGTGGAGTTTTAAACATTACCAAAAAAGACCACTTTAATATGATATTGATGCCGACAAGCTTTATTGGTCCTTAAACCATTGATTTTTTATCTTAAAAAGGAAAACAAAGTGATTACAGCGCAGTGCAAAAGGTAAACAAAGTGATAATCACATGGCGAAAGATCTCTGGGATTGGTTTAATTTTAATATATGCTTGCTTAAGCATTGGTTGCTTATGACACAGACAGACATGAGTGATACTGTCATCATATTGTATTTTGACAACGTAACGGATGTTAACACCAATAAATATATATTGTAATCGGAAAATATATTGAACGTTGCAATGAAAGATTCGGTTAGAATTTCCTTTTTTAGAAACCAGAGTTCTTAATTACGTCTTATAGATTAAGTACTAGAATGAAAAAATTACATTGAGCAAGCCAAAAAGTAATTCTTACCTTTTACACTTTCTTGGCGTATGATATCTACTTGTAAATATTTCTAGATGCTTATAACTTCACACATAACCGTATTGTAAATGTGTCGACGGAAGGACTCGGTTAAAATTTCGATTTTTACTTTGCTGCGCCTGACATTTGATCAGCTGTTATGGTGCCGTCCAATTTGATTTTTCGTGTTTCCTGGCACGTCAACTGCTTTGGTCATTAGTCCGTTAGTGTAGTGCATGTTTTTCTCTCGAAATATGCGCGGTTATCTTTCCCTGCTGGATGGCGAGATCCGGCGCCGACCTACCGTCGGCTAGTGGGGTTTCCCCCTAACCAGGACTCTCCCACCAGCGGGCACCGCCCAGCCTGGACAAGCTCTAAGCTCCCGACTGGTCTCCCGGAATATGTGGTAGTGTAGTGTATATTAGTGTAAGTGTGTCTGTGTGTGTGTGTGTAAGGGAGAGGATAGAACAAGGAAGAGGAAGGAAAGATCGCGCGCGGTCCGTGGCCCGTTTGGTACGGTACTGCTCCGGCATTCGCCTGGAGTTGATGGGAGAAGCCACGGAAAACTACCGATCAGAGCAGCCGGCCGCTAGAATTCTCCTCCAGACAGAGACTGAATTCGACCTAGCTGAAAAGCTAGTGTCGAAAACCCTACCGCCATCAGGACTCGAATCTAGGACCTCCCGGTCAGAGGCGCTGCAGTGACATCAGTTGATGCACTGAGATACCGCTCCCGGTACCCTTTTCTTTCATATATGTACACTTATATGCAATACACTACCGGTGCAATACAAATACAATACCGGTGCCGTCCAATTGGGACCTTCCACGTCACTATAGTGACGTCATAATGGTGGCGTTTATCCTTCCGATTGGATGACTCCGAAACAGTTGATTAACTTTAAACCCAGCTCTGTAAAAACCGCAGTATAAGCTCCCTAATTGTATCCCAACATGTGTAGTTGTGTAGTGCACGTAAGAGTAAGTGTGGATAAGTACGAGGTGAAGAAAGGACAAGGAAGAGGAAGAGAAGATCACGCACATTCCATAGTCAGTTTGTTAGGGTACTGCTCCGTAATTCGCCTGATGATTTTCGGAGAAACCACAAAATAACTACCGTTCATAGCAAACGGCGGCCGCTAAATCTCCTCTAGACAGCGGCTGAAGTCGACTTAGCTTCCTATCTAGTTTTCAAAATGTTGAATGTTCATGTCCAAGCTATTTCAGCAATAAACTATACACTAAAATACACAATAACAAGTAACATACGTTATATAGTAAAATATACGTTAAATATACACAAGTAACGTACGTTAACATATGTTAAATATAAACAAGTAACGTACGTTACCTGTCATAACGTCCTTTGAGAACGTATTAATTCAAATATTTGTCCAATAAAAATGTACGACAGGGAAAGAATGCAAGCGGAATGCCGTGCGGGTTGCATCGAGAGGCCATCAGGGGCTAGAGGGGCCCACACCATGGGCGTACGTGTCGGAGTGCGCGGCAGTGGCGGCGGCGGCGGTATGAGTCGCGCCGGAATGCGCCGTAACGGCACGGCGACGGCGACGGCGGCGGGGGGGGGGTATCGAGGCGACCCGCGGGCCCCGCGGATTTCGGGAAGTCCTGCTCGGCGGCGCCGCGGCTGCCTTCCGGGGCCCTTTTGCTGAACGAGGCGCTCCGACTGCTTGGGAGGAACGAATCGCCGGCGGTGTGAATGCCAGCGTATCGTGTAAATGAATGGGCTCTCGTTTCTTTTTCGGGGGACTGGTTAGGTCATTAGCGCACCTAAAACTGAGTTCTTTTTGGCACCTAAAACTGAGTAATGGTTGAACGTGATCGGGTATAAGAAGACGATTAAGTGAATTCTGTAGCGTTATTATTTAATTCAGTAATTTGACTGGCATTGACAGAAGTATGGTTGTTAATAAGCTATAACTTAAAGTCGAATTATGTGACATATTTTTTTTTTCAAAATAATGTCATAAAGAGATGCCTCCTCGGAATACCTCCTGAAATTATCTCATTAAATCTTCACCAGCAACTGTTAAATATGTTTGATATGTTAACGTTTTCGAATAAAAACAAACGTCCCGTCAGTACAGATAAATTTCTCATATGTCATGAATGTTGTGTTCGCATATTGAAGATTTTTTGATAATTTATGGGTATGTTTTTGTTAAAATAAACTTCTGTTTCTACACTTTTTGGTCACAAATGAAAAATTAAGTTGTTAATAATACTGACGCTTCAATGGTTAATTTAACGCTAGGAAATACGTGACATTATTGTTCCTCATTTTTGTGGATCCTATTAGAGGAAATCACATTATCTAATTCAAAGCTTTCCTTCCCTTCAGACACTTTACATATTCTCTATTGGTCAGATGGCGTCAGATCGTATAGAGGAGATTTGTCAGTATTAATTACAAAGTATAATATCGTTTTTTTTTCGGTGAAACTATTTACCGTCAAACTAATATGTAAATGAAGAACATTTAATTTACAACCTCCATGACATTATACCTTGCATAAGCCACTCGTATGTAATTATTACCTTCCTTTCCGAGCCGAACGCCCGTGCTTTGTGGTCGACAGACTGTTATTACGAAGTGCATTAATGGGCGCTCACACTTCTTCTCATCTTCAAAGAGAAGCAGACTTTCACCTTGACGCTAACAGGCGCTCCAGCGGCCGAGAAGCGTAATCATCGGTCCCGAAGGGCGCAGCCGCAAGACGGGATGGGTCACGAGGAAGCAGATACCCCGCCACCGCCTCGCCCCGCCCCCTCGGAGGCTGCTGTCGTAATATCATCGCTGTATGTAGGCACTGGTCAAGGGGTTAGCTCTCCAAGGACCGCGCTCCTCAGTGGTCCTTTTTTTTGGTTATTTAAGGTCGCATAACATCTAGGTCATTAGCGACCACTATTGAAGGTAACGTTATGGTAACTATGAAGATGAAACGAAATGGTGATGATAAGGGGTGAAAGGACGAACACAAATACAACCATGCGGGACTCGAACCCGCGACCCTTCGGTCCGAGATCACAACGACACTACTGCCTTAGCGACCTTAGCCACCAGGCCGGCAGTGGTTCTTTTTGCCTTTGACGATTTATAATATTTTACTATCTGTGATCTCTGGGATATGTAGCCAAGATGATATTTATCTTTTAGGCATGTCGTCCCTGTCGGATTAAGAGAACCACTCTTTAGGTGGTCGTTCATTGGTTGGTTGGTTAGTGATTCCGGGTGCGTCAACAGCTTAGTCATTAGTTCTGTAAGGGTAGTGCATGTTTTCATTCATCTTTTTAATCCCTTCTTACTGTGATCATCCTCACATTCAGATGAGAATGATGCATTATCTTTTCGGGCATTTAACTGATACCCATTCTTCACGGTAACGAGCATGAAGTCTTTATTTAACAAGTTTTCTTATCATATGGGTTTAGAAAAGCTTGCGGGACCAGCTTTTCTAGCCATGACTGCGCTAATGGAAAGTACATATCACACCCTTGAGATAGCAATGCTTTGGTTCGTGCACTGTAGCAACAACCAGCCTCAGTACCACCGGACGAGAGGACGTGGGTTGTCTGCGAATGGTTCTGTTCAAGTGCAGCTCGGACGTACCTCAAATCATATAAAAATATCACCCGGACTGCTCAGGAACGAAAGAATATAGTAGAGTGATTGATGTACGTAGGTGGGGAAAACCCATCATGCTACATGAAGTCGGTGGGTAGCCATGCGTACGCAGAACTTGAGCCCACGACCCGTCGAGCCGATATCGGTACTGCATTTGTGCGATACTGACCACGTCGGTCTTGGTCAGCAAGGTAGTGTTTCCACAATGCGTTTAGTTGGATAGTCAAAATGTAGAAATTGTTTTTAAAACATCCAATTGCAAAAGTTGTGCAGTTAAATCAATATTTATTGTGAAATCTCGAGTATCAAAAATCAATCATTATATTAAATATGAACCATATTGATTGACAAATCAATATTATTACTTCATTAGGTAATGTCATTCGCATTGCATTGTAAGTTTTCATTTCAAAACTTTGAAAGTATAAATTGCAGAAGCAACATCTCACAGCTCGAGCTCTAATTGTGCTAGCCGACTCACTCTCTGCCCTCGACGCTTGTGTAAGCCTTTAATTCCACTTTCCTGCTACTGGCGCATTTGTGATTTTCCCACGTGGTCTGAACACTCATGTACTGTCGGAATTATGGCAGATAATGACTTTTCTTACTTTGATCATCATAACCTTTAATTTGTCATTGTTCTGTCACGTAACGATATCACTTTTTTCTTTTGACGTAACTTCCCGGTGAAACTTACTCTGAACAAGTGGCAGACTATGATTAGTAGTCCCGAAAGTGTACTGAATGTTTTTATGCTTTAAAATGGTGGTCTTCCTGCCACAGTGGATGATGAGATCCGGCGCCGATTTACACGTCGGCTTGGTGGGAATTTTCCCCTCAAGTTATCTCCCCAGCTGGGAACTCACTCCCAAGCCAGGAGAAACTAAACTACTGACTGTTATGAATGCATGTACAAATATACAAAGTTGTTCATTACATTCAAAGTACTTTTCTTCAAAAACTAACTATTCGGTTTACTTTTTCATCGTGCCAGGTATATTAGTGAATTTTGCATGATTATTTCGGTGATACTTTCTCAAAGAAGTTCTACTAATGTTTCAGAGAATAACTATGCTGAAACTGTTTAGTTAAGAAAGTATCACAGCAGGAAAGAGGCGCCGAACACGTGACACCCAAGTCCACATTGAATGCCGCCTAAAGGTATTTGAAGAGTCGACAACCGATACTCTTGGGCTTTCTAAATTGGAATTTCAAAAGTCTGCTACTGAAGCGTCCGCTTGTAGAAAATTGGGAAGAATTCAAGATGAATAATTCATAAGTAATATTATAGCAGAAAGTAATTTGTGTGAAATGATTGAAATTTAATGTTCAAAAGTTATATAAACCAACAAAAAATTGACCTATTGGGTTTCTTCAGAAGCTAATTGTTTTACTAGAACTCTCTAATATCACATCAAATTGATTTACGACAACGCGAATACGGCTATATCTAACAGGCTATTTTAAACAATTGTGCGTTTATACATAAGTCTGTAGCTTGTAAATTATTAGGAACAATGCCTGAAGGATGTGGGTAAGTCATAAAATATATTTCCTTATTTTATAACCCATCATGAATGAAAGCAACCTGCTTGAAAATTATATGCTGTTTCATTAGCTGTGCGACATTACAAAACAGAAAATCCGCGAATTAACTGTCCATAGAAAGACATGCGTATATCAAGTAGTTTTCTAGGAATGGGAGACATGACACCATCTTATATTCAATAAACGACATGTGTCTCAACATGGGGACGAAGAGAAGTGTGAAAATGCATAAAAAAATCAAATTACCAAATGACAATCATTAACGCACATAAGTATATTTTAAGAAATGGTGATCTGTAATTCTATTGAATTTTTTTTTTTGTAGGTGTAAACACTATTAGAGACAATTGTCATAGACAAAATAAGGGAATGGCACGAGAAGCAATATGATTTGTTAATAGTTTTGTTTGCTTTAAGAAATATAGGAGTGAATTTTTAAATATATGAATTGCTTTTTCAACTGAGAAGTAATGTTAAAATAAAATTGAAGTTAAATAAGATTTTAAGGTTATACGATTTCAATGTCATGTGAAATAAAGTCATGGAATTTACATAACAACAATATCTTCATTAACATCAAGTATCAGACTATCACTCCAGTTCGTCTCACAGTAAAAATGGACAACCAGAAATCACATAATTTGGTGTAATGCTCGTAATACGCGAGCAATTATGTAATATTCGTGGAAAGAAAAATATAGGGCTCCCAACCGACATCCTCTGCTGCGGTTTTATACAATGAAAGGAGGCCTTCCTGTAGACGCGTGAGGAATACACTTGCCCGCCGAAGTCTCTTGCTTGCCGCAGCCTCTGTGGCCCCATTAGCCCAAATATTTGGGAGGAGGCCCCTGGGCAGACTCCACGCCGCACCTCAGTCGGGCATTCCCAGCGCCTGGCCCCGTCGGTGGGGGGTGGGGTGGGGGATTGGGACCTGGTCCCGCATTCTTTCTTTGGGAGATGCGCTCACATAGAGAGAGATAACTATAAGAAAGGGCCGCTTTTACAGCTTCTGCTTGTCCATTTCTGCCAATATAACTGCAAGTTGTGTGGAAGCAACTCTTTTTATCACGGCTTTTGTTTACAGTGAGCTCATTTGTTTATGGGTTCATCACTATCTTTTGCGATGTCACCGGGAGCGGTAGCTCAGTGCATCAACTGATGTCACTGGAGCGCCTCTGACCTTGGTCCTTGGTCCTTGGTTCGAGTCGTGACGGCGGCAGGATTTTCGACACTAGCTTTTCAGCTAGGTCGAATTCCGTCGCTGTCTGAAGGAGAATTCTTGCCGCCGGCTGCTCTGATCGGTAGTTTTCCGTGGTTTCTCCGACCAACACCGGGAATGCCGGATCAGTACCCTACCAAACGGGCCACGAACCGCGCGCGATCTGTCCTTGCTCTTCCTTGTCCTATCCTCTCCCTTTACACACACACTTACACTAACATGCACACTACACTAATACACTACCACATATTCCGGGAGACCGGTCGGGAGCTTAGAGCTTGCCTCAGCTCTGGCGGTGCCGCGGTGGTGGGAGAATCCTGGTTAGAGAAAAACCCCACTAGCCGACGATAGGTCGGCGCCGGTTCTCGCCATCCAGCGGGGGAAGATCACTGCCATCTCCCGAGAAAAAACATGCCCTACATTAACGGAACTAATGAACAAAGCTGTTGACGCGCCCGGAAACACGAAAAAATCAGTCAATCAATCTTGCAATGTCATCGCCCTGCATGACGTTCATTGGTTTCCCGAACTGTCAAAGTGGTCCCTTCATAGAGTAATTCCTATATACCACGAATGAGAATGAGGGAATCTCCAATAAAATGAATAATCACTGGAAGAATTACATATTTTTGTATTTCTGGAAATCACCTACAAGAATTTTAACTTACTAAATTGTAATATAATTTGTAAAGAGCCAGCAGATTTCGGAGGCACGAGGACTTGGAGCAGTGTCCCAGAACCCGGAGCCGATGGTTCCAAATTCGAGTCTACCAGGGTGGATTACGTGTTTTCACCGGGTAGTTGGAGCAGTGTTGATTTATCATCTCATATCGAATCCTTTCTGAATCATCATTACATTCACCATCATTCATTTATCAAGACTGCCATGATCAAAAGGTAGACAATAATATAAAAAACACATTGTTTTCTATCTCAAACTTCACAAGCATTACTACGAATGACTCTTCAGTATTAGGCCTTAAAAACTAATGTGTACGACAGAGCAAACACAATGACGAGACAGAAACATGTTACCCTTTTTCCTTTCACTACTTTTAATTGACGCTTGGTGAGATTATTGATTTTGGCGTCATATTAGATTCCAATATGTTATAATATAATTATTATTATATATTATATTATATTAATATTAATTATAATTCTAAACTAAAGAGAGTAGTGTATCTACATATGAATACTAGCTATTACAAGTTTTAACAATTGATTATTTTCTTGAGTAGTTTTAGTAAGTAGGCTTTAGAAGAGAATTCGGTCAGAATACATTTTAACGTTGTGTTTACTGAATTAAAGAAAGTGATTGGAAATTCGAAAGTCATAGGGAGCTCTTAGAAACTCGCATGAAAAGCAAATAAGCAATCGACTTCACATACACGTGATATTTACCAATATAAAAGGCAAATTGAGGAATGTGTTTGGACTGGAAATAAGAGACCACACCTGTCCACTGACGTACGCAAATTCGTCCCGATGGAATTAGCCGTTGTTGTGGGAGCACTTTCAAATGCGAACCTCAATGCGCGCCTCGACGTAACTCATATTCCGTGAGATTACGTTACTAAAATCTTAGTCACACTGGTACTTTTCATAAATTGTACAAGCTGAGTTGGACTGAATGCCGGCATTGCAGCTGTCACTGCAGGGACTCTGATCGGGGAAGCAGTAGGGTTAGAGTGTCGGCGGTGGCAGGATTTTCGACGCTAGCTAGACTGCTAGACCGATTTCAACCGCTGCGCTGTCTCGGGGAGAAATTCTGGCGACCCGCTGCTCTGCTCGATAGTCTTCCTTAGTTTCTCTGTTCAAAACCAGGCGAATGAGGAACCGGTGCCCTAACAAACGGGCCACAGGCCGCGCGGAATCATTCCTCCCTCTTCCTTGGACTATCCCCACCCTTTTCTTGATTTGATTTGATTTTTTCGTGTTTACGGGCACGTCAACTGCTTTGGTCATTTGTCCCGTTAGTGTAGTGCATGTTTTTCTCGCGCTGATATGCGTGGTGATCTTTCCCGCTGGATGGCGAGATCCGGCGCCGACCTACCGTCGGCTAGTGCGGTTTCTCCCCAACCAGGACTCTCCACCAGCGGGCACCGCCCCAGCCGCGACAAGCTCTAAGCTCGCGACCGGCCTCCCGGAATATGTGGTAGTGTAGTACATGTTAGTGTAAGTGTGTGTGTGTGTAAGGGAGAGGATAGGACAAGGAAGAGGAAGGACAGATCAAGGAAACTTCAAAGACAACTTCAAGGAAAAAATATCAAGTATTTGACCCGCAGACGTTTCTGAATTGGACAATCCCAAATCAGGAATCAACGGCTTTTAACTATTATAGTGCACAGAATTAAGAGAAATGATGGATCATGATAACAGAACACACATCAATCGATTCTTCAGTGTTGAGTACAGAAAATGTGAATCGTAAAGTTTCCAATGGGACTAGGACCATTTCGGCTAGTGTGAGACGTACAGGCTAATTGAAGTAAAAACCTGGAAATGAGAAACGCACAGCCAACTTGGACACGTCAATTACGCGTGGAGCAGGATCTCGCGTTCCGCGATCGGAAGCGGCGAGGGCAACGTCCTCTTCGGAGACGGCGGCGGCGGGGTAGGCCGGCGTTTTGGCTGCGGCGGCGGCTTTCCAGCCGATTAGCCTGAGGGGAGGGGGGAGCGGGTGGGCGGGGGAGGACGCGGGGACCGGTCGGTGGCGCGCGGCGTGGCGCGGCGTGGCGGGGAGGGCACACACGCACCTGCGCGATCGGGGGCAGCGGGTCGCCACGACCACGCCCGCCACCACTTCCACCACCGCCTTCACCGCCGCCCCAAGACCGGCAACACTACCTGCACTGCCACCGCTCCCGCTTCTGCCGCCGTGCCGCCAATAACAACACCTTCACCACCATCCCTATCACCACTACCATCGCTGTCATCACTATCTCACCACCCCCACCACCATCACCTGCACCGTCACCACTGTGAGTGTGACACCTTCGTCATCATTACCACGGCCGCCGTCACTTCCAACAGCGCCCATCAAGACTGGCAATACTACCATTACCGCCACTGTTGCCATCACCCCCCCCCCCCCCAAAACCTTCGCATTCACTGCACAGCCATCCCCCCATCTCCACGGTGTTCAACCAACTCCGGCAACATTGACACCTCTGCCACCGCCATCACCGCTGCCACCACCACCAACAACAGCCCCTTCACCACCATCACTACCGCTGTCGTTATCATCACCATCTCATCACAACCCGGTCCACCATCCACGCCACCATCCTCGCCACCACCACTCGCACCGTCACCACTACAACCACCACCTCCACTATCAACACCACCGCCGTCCTCGCCACTATCCCCACCACCATCACGCTCGGCCAACGCTCGTCCGACCCCCAAAAGAGGCCCCCACCACCTCCCAAATGACGCTGCCACACCGCTGCCGCCGCCTGCACCGTCCCCAACGTAAAGCCACTCCCACAATCGCCAGCTCTGCAGCAGCCAGTGCCCCCGTCGCCTCCAGGTACGAGGAAGAGCCTCAACACGAGGAAGTGCAACAGAAAATCGGAGATGTGGTCTGTGGATGAAGAGGACGGTGGTGGAGAAAATTTGGTGACAGCATCACAAACGCCTTCCTCATGTCGTCGCTCTATCTGCATCATTGCTATCTTCCTGTCCATGTGGAAATATGAGGCATTCAAACGAGAGAGTAAAGATGAAACATACCGTGCCACTCGCGGCAGGGAACCAATGAAATGCGGAATTTGACTAGATATCATTTGGGAAATGTTAAAAGCTCTTCTCCGGAGTCTTATTCAACGTGAGTGAGATAGCTGATTGATTGGATCTCTTCACTTTCTTGCTGCAGACTTTGCCTCCTACATTGTTTTGACAGATCTTCGTTCGAGAAGTTTCATTTTGCATAACCACTTGTCGTATTTTATGTGAAATAAGGATAATTACGTGGAAGTATAATAATATCAAACTAGTGCAGCTACAACAGCACACACTTTCTCACATTCTTTACAACTTTTTCGAAAATTCATTTTATATAACAAAAATGTAATTCGGGCAATTTTTATCGGTGTTTTTGTGAGAAAAACATAAAAGAACAAAATACCCGTTTTTGAAAAAAAATGATTTAAAAGAGGCCAAACGTATCTCAAAATAGGGCGATGGCAGGGTCGATGGCGAGAGTGGTGGCGCGGACAGTGGTGAGGGCGGTGGCGAGGGCGGTGGCGAGGGCGGTGCGAGGGCGGTGGCGAGGGCGGTGGCGAGGGCGGTGGCGAGGCGGTGACGAGGGCGGTGGCGAGGGCGGGGCGAGGGCGGTGGCGAGGGCGGTGGCGGGGGCGGGTGCGAGGGCGGGTGCGAGGGCGGGTGCGAGGGCGGGTGCGAGGGCGGTGCGAGGGCGGTGGCGAGGGCGGTGGCGAGGCGGGTGCGAGGGGGGGTGCGAGGGCGGGTGCGAGGGCGGGTGCGAGGGCGGGTGCGAGGGCGGGTGGCGAGGGCGGGTGGGAGGGCGGTGGCGAGGGCGGTGGCGAGGGGGGGGGCGAGGGCGGTGGCGAGGGCGGTGGCGAGGGCGGTGGCGAGGGCGGTGGCGAGGGCGGTGGCGAGGGCGGTGGCGAGGGCGGTGGCGAGGGCGGTGGCGAGGGCGGTGGCGGAGGGCGGTGGCGGGGCGGTGGGAGGGTGGTGGGGACTGAGGAGGGCGGTTGACGGAGGCGGAGCGTGATCCGGCTCCGCAACGGAGGGACCTCAATGGAGGCGGCGGAGGATGGCCGAGAGGAATGAGCGCTCATTTGTCGACTCAAAGTTCCACTTAATGAGCCTCGTAAAGGCACCGACCGCTGATCGTATCTGGCAAGAGCTCACGAATGCAGCGGGTGAGCCCCACAAGCGATACCGCATGTTTTCATTAGAAAATGACTTCACGTCACGCCGGGACCTCCGTGATTGTGGTTTTCTCTTTTTAATTTCCTATTTATTAGAATGAATAAAGTGAATAAAAATTAATTATTATGGTTTTATGATTTTGTAACGTATGTTTTGCTTTGTCATATTTCATTCCCGACAAAATGAATTGAAATTAATCGTTATAGTTGGCCTCTAATATTTCATTACTTTTGTACGATTCAATTGGTTTTTAAAAAAATAATACTTACTGAGTCAGAAATAATTCGTAGGCATCCATATTTTATTACATAACTTCAAGCTTCGTGTGCTTTCCAGAGTTTTTTTTCTTCAGTTAGAATACCAGTGAAAATTTATTCAGTTTGAATACCAAGGAAGCCATGGAAACTACGGAAACGACGCATTGGAGGAGCCGGTCTCTAGAATTCTCATCCGAGCAGGTCGCCTTCAAACCCAGTTATTTGATTGGTGTCTAACCATAAAATCCGCGCACACCCGTGGCTTCAATATAGAATCTCTCGTTTTAGGAAGCTTCAAGTAAGGAGTTGCTAGTACCTACGTTACAGCAGCCGGTTAAATAAATGGTGATGTAGGTGAAATGCGTGGTGTAACAACTTTTGATGCAAGTTACATGTTGTAACTACTGATACAAGTATCTGCTGTTAAACATGTATTTACAGTTAGATAGTTAAAGTTAAATAGTTAGACAAAATTAAAAATTACTTATAACGTTACTTATAACTTACTTATAACATTATTTGATGTACGTTATCCTAGTATTTACTCAGTCAAACAGTGAAAAAATACCAAAATAATCTCAGCAGTCGATATATTAGTCATCCATCATAAGGAAAGGTTCCGCAATTATTATTGATGTTTTTCCGATTAGATTTGCGACTAATAATATAATGCGAGCTAATACAACATTTTTGCATTTAACTGTTAAAACAGATTAATTGGCTATTGAAAAAGTATTCTTAACGTATTAATGTCTTTTACTGTTTACATTTTGCTCATAAAAATAAGAAGTGGTTGCCTTAAATAAGAGCAGTTGTTCTCAGTGTCATTACGATGAACAAAATTCTTATTTATTGGTATCAAACAAAAATTGAACTAATTAATGTCGTCGTGTTATTTTAAGGTCTGATTTTGCGCCGCCCTTGCTGGCTAATGAACGTGCAGCTTCATTGCCCGCGTGGTGCGTGACAGCCTTTGCGACTAATCGGATGTTCACGCGCATTTGCAGCTTTTCACGCGCTGCCGATCAGCTATCGTCGCGTGAAGATCAAGGGAAGTTGACTCTCCCGAATCTCTCAGAAGTCACAGAAACGGCCTCTCTTCCACAGTGAATGCAGCGAATTTCTGACAGGAATATGCCAACAGGTTGCGCGTATTCACTTTGTAAAATAAGGGCGGAAAACCTTCATTGTACCATGGTCACACTTAGTACATGTAAAACATTCTACTAGATGACCGTCAAAGTTAAATCCTTTAACATTTCCCGCCCTGTGTTTGCTCCTGCAGACAAAGAATGACGAAGATAATGGAAACATATTATAGAAAATATTGTATTGTTGTTCCCTGGTGTCGAATATGGGTATCAACATTAGAAAAAGATGCTGGGAATGACCACTGTAGCTCCAACGGAGACATTTACAGCATTTCAGCTCTTGTCTTCGTTCTTCACGTTACACTTCCACATTATCACTTCGCGGATCTTCCAAAATGTTTTCCTCCCTTCGGTCACTGATTCACCTCCACCTAGTACCATTGAGAAAAGGACATGGAACGTAAAGGTAAAGGATTCTTCTATGTCAACACTAATTGAGGCATTATTTCTTCAACCGTTCTTTGAAAATACGATGCCTTTAGGATTCCTTATCCTATTATTAGTATTACATCTGTTAAGTTATATGCGAATACCATTGTTTCTAGTAAAATCTTGTGTAGCTTCTGCAGAACCTCAGACCGAGAGGTCTTAGGGTTTGAGCCGCGACGGTGGCAGGATTTTCGACATTAGCTACGTAGATGGTAGATGAAGTTCAGCCGCTGTCTGGAGGAGAATTCTAGCGGCCGGCTGCTCTGATCGGTAGTTTTCCCTGGTTTCTACGACCAACACCAGGCGAATGCCGGAGCAGAAGCCTAAGAAACGGGCCACAGACCGCGCGCAATCTTTCCTTCCATTTTTTTACCCTATATTCACCCCTTACACACACACACACATCACACATGCACTACACTATCACATTTGCCGAGAGACTACTCGGAGCTTAGAGCATGTCCTGACTTGGGCGGTGCTCGACAGGCGGGCAGATTCTGGTTGCAGAAAATTCCCGCAAACCGACAGGTAGGTCGCGACCGGATGTTGCCATCTAGGAGGGGGGATTTTCCCGCACCATCCCGCGATAAAAACATACACTACACTTAAGAGACTCGCCAGGAATCACCTATCAATTAATTGATTGCTTACCGCAGACTTTATATTTTCTGGGATACTTTTTTAATTTTTTTATTGTAAAGTTCGTACGTAAAACTCCTAGCTTGTACGATATGGCCGGGTAACAGGTTCTAGCGGTGGTGTTGAGGTGCAGGTGCGCGCGCGCGGGCCGGAGGTCTGGCGCGCGGTGCGGTGCCGCTTCCGGAGGGGGCCACAGGCGTACGGGCGGCCCTCTTGGAACCGGGGAAAGTCGCCCGCCGCCCCCGGCCGACAGCGGAGACTGCGACGCTCGAATAGGTCACGAACCCTGGCGCCCCTCCGTCCTCGCCGCCGCCCTTCCGAGGGAATCATGACCTGCGCGGAGAGATCGTGCTAGTCTTAGCTCGTTTGCGAACGTCGCTTATAGGCTGTGCAATATCGCGGTGGGGGTTTGTCTCTGCGAATCTGTTACAGGTATTTTGTTTATATTTGTAAATCAGAAGTGATTCAATCCTCCACATTCCTTGAAGTCTAGAAGTCCTGAAGTCACTCTTGCCAGGAATCGAGTAAACACAAACATAGATGCAACATTGTAGATTACTGCGAACAAAATATTATTTCAAGACGCAGTTAAGTTCTAATGAAATTTGTAAACTTTAATGGAAGAAATAAGAGACTTGAAATGAAGTGATTAGTTATTGGGAAAAATTAAAATAATGGTTACAACCATATTCTCTTAATACCCTCTTGCTCTGTTTTGAAAGGTAATAAGCTATTCGTAATATTTTCAGGGCATCCGCATTTCGTACTCTAATCGTGGCTCGTAATGGTTAACCCATTCGAGGTGCTGGCGTTCGACGAGGCACAAATCCTGCCCTGGATTTGATTTCCTGTGCTGCTCCTCGTCCCTGAGCCGTGGAGACTGTTACCTTTGGCGAAGCGATTCTAAATCGTAACTTAAAGTAATTCACACGTAACTATGAGGATACATATAGACATTTGTATATAACTATATGTTCGCGCTTCAGCATATTCTTTCAGTACTAATTTAATCTTTCTAAAATGTTCCCTTAAACTGTTTTGTCGTTATCAACTTCCTATAAAGTAATTCTAATCTTTCATACGAGTGATTATAGTCTGTATTTTTTATTGCTACAACATGTATATTGCTGTTTGCATTTGAATTAGATGAATATACTAGAAGGCGATATTATTAAATATTGGGAATTTGTAAATAAAGTAGAAGTAACTGAGACTAGCAGAAAGGGCTAGTTTGAAGAATTTGACATGGAAAATTCATTTATCTCAGGTCTTTTTCATGAAGGCAAAAACTTCCTGTAGAATATGATTAAATTCTTTATATATTTTCGCAATTGATGTGACACCTGCAGACAGAACCCAAGAACTTATTGAAAGTGAGAGAAAATTGGTGCCAGTTCCCAATTTGTTTAGCAACTAGACGAACATTCTCCAGCACTTTTCATGCCTCAGAACCAATTTTTACCGATTAGCATTACATTTCTTTTCATTTGTAAAATCACGGCGTTCTCATCTCAAAATGTTTGAAATTCAGTCCCGCAATGAAATGGCAGTTCAGAAGTGAGCGAATCATCACTCTCTTCGCCACCGAAGGAAGAAAGCGGTGAATCACTGAGAGGCGCCGGCGCGCGCACGTGTCGGATAAAAGCGGTGGCGGGGCGGGTGGGAGGGCGGGCGGGGGCGGGCGAGGGCGTTCGGGGACGGGCGGGGCGTTCGGGAGCGGGCGGGTGCGGGCAGGGCGGGCGGGGGCGGGCGGGGCGGGCGGGGCGGGCGGGGCGGGAGGGGGCGGGCGGGGCGGGAGGGGGCGGGCGGGGAGGGCGGGACGAGATGGGGCGAGGCAAGGCGTTGCGGGGCGGGGCGAGGCGGAAGCCGAGGAGCGCCGCCGTCGAACGAGGGCGTCGAAGGCGATCGGCGGCTGTCGGAAGGGGGTTACGCGCAAACAGACGAGCGACGAGCCGCGCAAACAAGGCGAGACGACGCTTTCGCGCGTCCAGTGGGCACAGCTGCTGTCTCTTGGCGCCTCAGGGCCGTCGAGCCCTTGCCAGATCGACTGACAGCTTTGCTGACTTCTGTTAGCGGGGCGCATTGCGAAAGTGTTTGGATAAATTTTGACGAGAAAAATAATATTTTTGAATTTGTTTGATTAGTGATTCCGGACGCGCCAACACCGAAGGTTATTTTTTGATTGATTGATTTTTTCGTGTTTCCGGGCGCGCCAACTGCTTTGGTCATTCGTCCCGTTGGTGTAGTGCATGTTTTTCTCGGAAGATGGCGGTGATCTTCCCCGCTGGATGGCGAGATCCGACGCCGACCTACCGTCGGCTAATGGGTTTCCCTAACCAGGACTCTCCCACCAGCGGGGCACCGCCCCAGCTGGGACAAGCTCTAAGCTCCAGACAGGTCTCCGAGAATATGTAGTAGTGTAGTGTAGTGCATGTTACTGTAAGTGTGTGTGTAAAGAGGGAGGATAGGACAAGAAAGAGGAAGGACAGTCCGTCGCGCGCGGTCCGTGGCCCGTTTGGTAGGGTACTACTCCGGCATTCGCCTGTAGTTGATCGCAGAAACCACGGAAAACTACCGATCACAGCAGCCGGACGCTAGAGTTCTCCTCCAGACACCGACCGGATTCGACCTAGCTGAAAAGCTAGACTCGAAAATCCTGCCGCCGTCGGGACTCGAACCTAGAACCTCCCGATCAGAGGCGCTGCACTGACAAACACCGAAGGTCATTAGTCTCATTAATGTATTGCATGTTTTATCGCGGGAGATGGTGGTGATTTTCTCTTGAAGGATAGCGAGATCCGACGCCGAGCTACGTTAGTCGTTGCTACTACCGTTCACTTCCGATATTTTCCTCATCCAGGTGTCTCCCTCCAAGTGATAACCTCCCCAGCCGGGACAAACTCTAAGCTCCCGACAGGTCTCCCGAAGTATGTGGTAGTGTAGTGCATGGTAGTGTAAGTGTGTGTGTAAGGGGAGAGGATTGGGCAGGGAAGAGGCAGGAAAGATCGTGGCATGGCCCGTTTGATAGGGTCCGGCATTCACCTGGTGTTGATCGGAGAAATCATGGAGAACTACCGATCAGAGCAGCCGGCCGCTACAATTCTCCACCAGACAGCGACTGAATTCGACCTAGCTGAAAAGCTAGAGCCGAAAATCCTGCCGCCGTCAGGTCTCGAACCCAGGACCTCCCGGTCAGAGGCGCTGCAGTGACATCAGTTGATGCACTGAGCCTCCGCTCCCGGTGGTACTGTTCCGACATTCGCCTGGCGTTTATCGCATAAACAACGGAAAACTACCGATCGGCCAGAAAAATTCTTCTCCATGTAGCGTCTGTATTCGACGTAGCTATGTAGCTAGAGTCGAAAATCCTGTCATTGTCGTGACTCGAATCGTAGTACCTCCCGGTTAGAGGCCCTGCAAAATTCGAAGTTTCGCTTTTTGTTTTATGCGTTTTTCGTTATCTCTATGCCCTTTATTTCATGCTCGAAATAATTTTTAGAATTAAGGACATATTTAGGGCGTAACCCAATCATTTAAAAGTCCGGGTGTAATTGAGTGCGACCCCGTTAATATATGAATTTGTTTCATCAATTTTTACTTTCTCGCTACGGAGTAGGGATAAAGTTATGTAATGCTACGCGAAAAACGGCGAATTGTCGGCAGAAATCTCTTATCACGGGACCCAGAAGCAAAGAAGTGGATAAATACAGTTGGCAAATTTAGAAAAATCATCTAACAAGTGGCGTAGCCAGAATTCATGTTTTGTGGGTCCTTGATGCCGAAAAATCGAATGACGGCAAAACGTCTGTTTGTCCATCCGTCCGTCTGTCAACAACTCTTGTGGCTAAACTGTTCTGCCTATTTTCTCCAAAATTGATATTCCTCTATCGATCTGACTGATATCCCAGCTCCTTGAATTTGAAACTGATATTTTAATTTTGGGGGTACTAACATTTTCAAAATTTTCAAAAAAGTAGATCCATCATTTTGTATTATATGTGGTTTTTGGATAATGTGGAGAAGTTTAAGAGAGCGGTTTAGGTCTCGTGTTCTTTGAAAACCCTGATTTTTTTGAAAACTGTAAGTTCAAAAACTTTTCGGACTGTTTCCAAAACTAAAATATTGAAGATTCTTTCCCTTAATGAAATCTGTTCCTTCAAGATGCATCTAGAAATAAAGTCGCGTATAAGTTTTCGAAAATTTGAGAATTTTTGCCTGAAAATACGGGCCAGAAAGTAATTGTTGTTTTAGCACCACTAATTTTTTCTGTGTTTCTAACTGGGGCTTGCAAATTACCATGTAGGGGTATCTGAACCTTATTGTCAAATACTTGGAGACAGATTTAAAATATTTTGTAGAGGAATGGAGAGCCAAGAAAGTTACTTTAGATGGGGATTACAGGTCAACCCAACTGAAGAGCTTGAAATTGCTATTACTCTTATACAAAATTTTCAGATCTAATATGTAAAAATAAATGTTTATTGGTTTGATTTTAATGCTCTGATGTACCGTACCGCATCCTATTGTAATAAAACTTTGTAAACATATTACTTGTACTTTCGCGAATGGTACAGGTATAGTACAATCGTTGTAACTCCACTAGATGGCGCTGCAGCATAAGGTTCAGTAAAATGCAATTCCCAATCCACCTGACCTTCATTTTCTTTGCGTTGCCATGTGACGTGGGGCAAGGTCGAGGAGGACTGCCTTAAGACAACATTCAACAGGGAGACAGGGGTATTTTCATTCGAATTTTGAAGCTCAACTGCTGGGGCTTAGACCTATGAATATTGATGTTTATTAATACCGTGCAAATATGAATCCCTGGTGCAAAAACTGCAAGTACAGAAAATGTTAAAAATGTTTATACCCTTACTACAACCCAAAATCGAAAATAGAGTATTGCAACAGAAACATGCACAAAATGGTTGTAATATGTTGCATGTATTTTTCTGTGTTTCTAACTGGGGCTTGCAAATTACCATGTAGGGGTATCTGAACCTTATTGTCAAATACTTGGAGACAGATTTAAAATATTTTGTAGAGGAATGGAGAGCCAAGAAAGTTACTTTAGATGGGGATTACAGGTCAACTTTACTACCAAACGAATATTTTTCTATTTATTCTGGGTTCCCTTCTGTTACTCGGGTGACAGAATGGTATTGCTAGCGAGTGTTAACAACATGTCAGACCAAGGATCCACGTTTTGTAGATCCTTGATTTCGAAAAATCTAATGGCGGCAAAACGCCTGTCTGTCTGTCTGTCTGTCTGTCTGTCTGTCTGTCTGTCCGCGGAAAATTCAATCTCGAGAAAACTTGCAATAAATCGACTCGTCATTTGTACATACCACCAGCTCAATTTTTAAGGACGAATGTAGTTTTAAGTGCCCGATTATGCGATTTTTTTGTCATAGTGTCATCGTGGACTATCGGAAAGCCGTCCGTAGCTGGTGCATGCAAGCCAATGGAAGCTTGAGGAAGATTGGGGGAACTATGAGTAGGGTGGGGGAAGTGTGCTTCTACTAGGGTTTTGTTCGGCAGAGTCCGCGGCTATTAATTAAGTTAAGAATACCGACACTTTCATCTGCTTGCATAAATTATTGTCTTATTTCCTGGAAATATTTTTCAAAAACTATTATTTTCGCGCGAGTACAATTGTCACGTCCGTTATCAAATTTTCTGAGATGAGGATTAAAATCGGGATACGTGCGGGAAATCGTATGTGCTCCACATGCCATAGTTTTCCTCTTTCAAGAAATATTTTGAAGAAGTAAAAAAATGTATTGATAGTTCGAACATACATGCCACCCCTTCTAATGCGCAACACACCGGCTGCCTGTAGGTGTTACCGATAAAGTTCAGTAACCCTACCAATGAAATAACTGGTTTAATGGGTATCATATCGTTTTGAAGAAGGAATAGCGAATAAAATGTTTGCGAGGACAGTCAAGATTTTAGAACTTCAGACAAATGCTGCAAATTAAACTAACGAGAAAGTAACATTTATTTTCACACAAATGCCAATATCACATTTTTTTGTCTTATACGCAATTTTTATAACTACTTGTGAAAACTCTAAGTAAAATGCTTTGCATTGCATCATTCACATTATTACGAAAAATAAATTCTCTTTCTAAAGTAATATCTATCCCTTCTGTTCTTCCTACTGTAATGATCTGTTCTGCCTCTCCAAATGAATATATTCTTGATTTCATTTTATGTCTTCTGGCTCTTATTCATTTTTATTATCCTCTTCTTTCTCTCACGATACGTCGGCAATCTTCAGCGTGTTATTCTGCCCTGTACCACTTTACAGAAATAATACATTCACAAAGCAATCCACTCATACATTACTACCGAATTATCTCTAGAACAATGTTTAAAATCGATATGAATCGCAGTAATGTCTTTTTTTCAAAACTAACCATATTCTTTTTAGCTTAAATTTCTGAAAAATATTGATTTTATCTTAAGAGTACGGTACTTGATAATTACATTTGCACTTTCTTTACAAAGCTACAAGACACTGCTCTGTCCTTGCTGTACATCTCTCTCAGTAAGGTTTCTTTTTATCAGTATGGGCAACAATGGGATATTTAAATTATATATTTGAAAGTTATAGTAACTATACGAGGGTAGTGCCTTAAATAGCAAGCCACGATCTGGGCGCAATCCTTCCTTTCTTATAATGTCTTGATTCCTATATTTAGGATTGGGTGGTGAGTTTATTCCTCATTCTCATATGATCCCTCCTTCTCGATCTGTCTGTTATCGGTCGTCAACTAAACTTGACTGTCCTAGAAAAGTTCCTTGCTTCAAAGAATTCATGAGACCTCCTCATACTAACTTCAGGGACCAAAGTATTGTAGTGGACTCGAGTGCGTTAAATGAAGTGAGAAAGTACTATCATCATGAGAATATGTTGTAAGAAGTAAGACCTTTAACGTGTTGTTCACCTGTTATAATAATGGATAGTTATTGTATCACAAGATTTGTTTAAAAGAAAACATACTTGCAGGTGCACACGCACACAATGAAGTTGCAAAAGACCCGCACTCAATATTACTTCTGTAATAAGTATTACAGGGAATAAGTGCAAAATGGAAAGACTGTAATACGGAAGTGAAAATATTTCCCAGACTGTCAAGAAGACAGATATGCAAAGGAAAGCTCCCAACATTTTCTTCTTGGAAATACATCAGCCAAATAATTTGAGTAACAAACAGTACATCTTATAGAAGTGTCACATGAAAAACGTAGACTTTTCAGTATAGTTAACTAATCTGCTTGTTTTCGGTATTTTTTTGTTAACGTGTTCAACTAATTTGAATAATTCCATATGGTAAATTTAAATATGCTCTGTTCAATAGTTGTATTAACTATAAGTCGTCTATTTTTTTAGTTATCACTTTTCTATGTGATGAGATGATGTCATGGGGCTATTACAAAGGGGCTAACTGCAACTTATACTTTATGGACAACAACTGTTCTTTGTAAATCAATTGAACCTTCAATGTGCGTTTCATGAAAGTTTTTTCGGAAGTATACACGTACAATTAACGGAACGTCTCTTTAGAACGGAAGCCTCTTCAGTATATTCACGTGTTATTATTAACGGCGTTCATATAATAAATCTCTGCAACGAGAATCGCAACACGCATCGGACTGTAGATTATGTGACTGCTACTAGATGGCACTGATGTAACGTTGTAGGTGGTGCTATCTAACGGACAACACCGTATACAACTTTCACAAGAATCCGAAAGAATGCCACCAGGTAGTGCTGGCAGCGTGTTGATGTTATGTATCACTTCTAGATAACGCGGCTATCTTCATCTCAACCGTCCTTACAAACCCTTTAAAAATAATTAGTTCTTACTAGTTTATGACAAGCACGTTAATGCGGAAATATACGGAGAAATCTTGCACAATTAAAACAAATATTTTAACAAATAATACCAAGGATGAAATAGAAATGATTATATGTGCACGTCACTCCAATCCGATATTCCAGTCTCAAAGGTTTTCGACTCCAGTCCAGTGTTGAAAGTTCAAAATTACCAATCGTCGATTTTCGATCGAAGGGTCTATTTTTCTCTGAGAAATGTTTTTTTTTGACTATTCATTCCTAATCCTTCACGGTTATGAGAAACAAATTAACAAAAATTTGGACCCATTTTTTAGAAACTTTTGAAAAAGTTGTTAAGTGGCCGTCCATAAATTACGTAACGATTTGGAGTATTTTGATTACTCCCTCTCCAACTGTAAGGAACCCTTGACTCGCCCTAAATAACTTTGTAACGCTTGGGATAATTCCCCCTCCCCATTTACGATAAGAAAAAAATAAATTATAAAGCAGTGACAAAGAACTGTATTAATTTTATTAGTGTAATGCATTAAAATTTATTATCCATAACAAGGAACAGATTTTAATGTAAGTACATATTTTTAAGGGCAGAAGATACCAGTATTCAATATTTTTTTAAAGTTTGCATCACATTCTCAATTCATTAAAAATGTTTATGTATATTTACATTTTTAATTGTATTTCCACTTCTCCTGAATCATCCTGCTGGTGAAGTGTGAAGAAAACCGGGTGTAATCTTAATAAAAGAGAAGGTTATAATTACAATAATTACTTTTACATTAATTATAATTACGTCTTTGACCTACTGTTATATATTTCTTACATATTTTGTTATATTTTAATATATTTACTTGTCGAATCCCACTATTTCAAATACAGTTTTCAAATATACCTTTCTAGAGCCGTCTTTCTTTGAAACAAAGTTGAGTAATTCTGCTCTTCTATATCCTCCGGACGTGAATTGTCAAACATAAACCCGTGATTTTTCGGATTTTCGGAAATTGTGTATTCGAAACTAAAAAGATAGAACTAATATTTGCAAAGTAGAAGTAATTTCAATCGCCACATGTTCGTAGAAGTTGTACTTCATACTTGCTCATGGTTCATAGAGCCTCCGAGTAACTCGATCGAAACCTGACGAACATTTCTTTCAGATCATTGTCTTATCGTGCTACCAGCACCCCGCCGAGAAAATGCGGTCTATTTTGTCCATTTTGCGACCTAGTTTCTGAGTACCCCTATCGAGATGACTTAAGCTTTGTACAAATTACTAGACAGGTATTATTTACACGAAGCGGCTCTAAATTAATAAATTTGATTCATTTTATTTGTTGTACTAATAGAATGGGATCCAAATCAAACTTTTTGTACGGAATCATTGATAAAAAAAATAATTCGATTAATGTTATTATGTTGTCATAATGTGTGTTAATATTTTGTACTTTAAAGACTGTGAAAAATATATTTCCGTTTATAAATATTAATGATTGTTCTCAGAAGTGTATCTTTTTCTTTGGTCTAATTTAATGAAATGCTTTCCTCTGAAAAGGCGGAAGTGATACTCTTAGGTTAGGCCTTGAGAAGTTGTAAGCATAAAAATAGATAGCAGTTAAATGTGAAAGCATCGTGTCATAGTGAGTGGTGCAGTCGTCTAATGGAAAGAGAATGGAGAGTACCAGCAAGTAGCGGAATTAAATGCATCCTTTCTTTACTCGTTTTAATATTTCCATGAATATGCAAATATGGAACGTATCACGCATAACCATTGTGTCCATCAAGCTACCGTGATTATGTATCATTTGACAGGGAAAGCTTCTCGATTGTTTCATCTAAAAAACTTGGTAAAAGCAGTGAAAATAATTAAAAAATAACGATAAAATCCAAATTAATTGCGCATTCGTCGCGTAATCAATATATGTGTTCGATTCTGTACATATTATTCTTGCAATAAAAGAACTCGGCAACTAAATGTTCGCGAACGTAAAATACCATTTTTTAAATGCTTGCATGTATTCAAAAGTGCGCAATAAACCACCTCTATGCAACTTAATTTGAAAACTTGTCGAAGTTTCTTAGCAAAATTAAGTGATCTATCTGTGAAATTTTTATGTTACTGAAGTTGAAGCATGCTTTAATAAAACCATATGTTTCTGTAGAAACATAAAGTATAATACCAGAAGACTTAAAATTTAGCAAAAAATTATTTAATTTTAACGATTTTCGGTTAACGTGATGTCAAGGTCCGCAATTTATTTGCAAAGTGCTATATACTCTATTACAAAGAAAAAAATTGCTAGAGCACGCCTCCTTCAATCCTTTATATTTTTTGTCAAACTTGAGATACACTGATGTGATTAAGATTTTGTAACATTTTAGCAATGGAAACATAATTCATACAAATTTATATAAATGCACTGAGTGAAACATCCTTCTTTATTTTTTTAATTCTTGTTTGGTCTTCGTCTCTCAGCAGCCATATAATATGGCTGATGCATTCTTAATTATATAATAAGAGTACGTTTGGATTGTTTTTATTATGAGCAATACATTTTAGACGGAGATTACGTTATTTAAAAAGCTAATCGAGTTGGTTTAAAGTGCGTCAAAAAATTCCCTGAGCAGATTTTGCATATTTTTAAGATTAAATATTTTTTTCTGGACCTTAACTTCCAAAACAGTCAACAAAAATATATCATGCGATCCACAAGTTGCTCGGGATCACCCAGTAGCTCAGGACAGACGGAAACTACGCGTGTATGAAGAACTAGAGAAAATGAACTGAAGAAGAATAAAAGAAGAAAAGAAGAAAAGAAGAAAAAGAAAAAGAAGAAAAGAAGAAAAAGAAGACGAAGAAGACGAAGAAGACGAAGAAGAAAAGAAGAAAAGAAGACGAAGAAGACGAAGAAGAAGACGAAGAAGAAGACGAAGAAGAAGACGAAGAAGAAGACGAAGAAGAAGACGAAGAAGAAGACGAAGAAGAAGACGAAGAAGAAGACGAAGAAGAAGACGAAGAAGAAGACGAAGAAAAGAAGACGAAGAAGACGAAGAAGAAGACGAAGAAGAAGACGAAGAAGAAGACGAAGAAGAAGACGAAGAAGAAGACGAAGAAGAAGAAGACGAAGAAGAAGAAGAAGACGAAGAAGAAGAAGAAGACGAAGAAGAAGAAGACGAAGAAGAAGACGAAGAAAGAAGAAGAAGACGAAGAAGAAGAAGAAGACGAAGAAGAAGAAGAAGAAGAAGAAGAAGAAGAAGAAGAAGAAGAAAGAAGAAGAAGAAGAAGAAGAAGAAGAAGAAGAAGACGAAGAAGAAGAAGAAGAAGAAGAAGACGAAGAAGAAGAAGACGAAGAAGAAGAAGACGAAGAAGAAGAAAGAAGAAGAAGAAGAAGACAGAAGAAGAAGAAGAAGAAGAAGAAGAAGAAGAAGACAGAAGAAGAAGAAGACGAAGAAGAAGACGAAGAAGAAGACGAAGAAGAAGACGAAGAAGAAGAAGAAGAAGAAGAAGACGAAGAAGAAGAAGAAGAAGACGAAGAAGAAGAAGAAGAAGAAGACGAAGAAGAAGACGAAGAAGAAGAAGAAGACGAAGAAGAAGAAGAAGAAGAAGAAGAAGAAGACGAAGAAGAAGAAGAGAAGAAAGAAGAAGACGAAGAAGAAGAAGACGAAGAAGACGAAGAAGAAGACGAAGAAGAAGAAAGAAGAAGAAGAAGAAGAAGAAGAAGAAGAAGAAGAAGAAGAAGAAGAAGAAGAAGAAGAAGAAGAAGAAGAAGAAGAAGAAGAAGAAGAAGAAGAAGAAGACGAAGAAGAAGAAGAAGAAGAAGAAGAAGAAGACGAAGAAGAAGAAGACGAAGAAGAAGAAGACGAAGAAGAAGAAGACGAAGAAGAAGAAGACGAAGAAGAAGAAGACGAAGAAGAAGAAGACGAAGAAGAAGAAGACGAAGAAGAAGAAGAAGAAGATGACTATGCGAAATGAAACAGAAGTAAATAATCTATTTTGTTTAATTGAAATTAACCCTTAGTCTCTGTTTGGGGTTCTTTTGTGGCCCCAGGGCCAAATAATGTTTCGCAACATTCTGGAAATTATTCACATGAGCTTCTCCTTTTAGATATGCTATTTACGTCTAGTTTTACATACGTTGTAATCTTTTCAGTTTCCTAAGTTTGTTTCTTTCTTGGAGATAATTTGATTGTATGTCTTGAGTCAAAATGCAATATTTGACATCTACATAAAAAGAAAAATTGTCAAATCGTGTCCATTTTGGTATTGTAATATTATGTTTCGGTTTCTGAGTGATAATTTGGTGTATTTGTCTATTAGAATTGGGTAGCCTATTTCAAACATTCTCATGCTGGTAAGACGAGAATGCTAGCAACCTTTGTATAGTAATTAGGATATGCTAGAATCTTTTTCTGGAAATAATATTATTTATTGTTTTTTTAGTACAATATAATAAATAAAGCAAATAAATAGCATCGTTTTCTCAATTAATAATTCCATGTAGCATTCCTGCATCAAATACTTGTAAATTATTATGTAAAACATTTGGGGTCAAAAAAGACCCCAGAGTCCATGCAAATATTTGAGAAAGATCGTCGAAGGTTAACTATTATACGCGCACGTTTTCTGGAGCCCCGGAATACCTACCCCCACTCCTTTGCCAACATCAATGGAATTAAACATAAATGATACGAACGAGCGTTGTAGACAAAATCTTATAACCAGAAATGTCAGCTCATGGGTAATAGAAACTATTTTGCATCGGAAAACGAACCACACATTTCATATAAAATTCCTGTTGTGAAAATAGCCAAACTCCCCACTCCTCTCACAGCCAGCGAAGCGAGGGCTAAACAAAATGTGCGCGGATAATACGTATACTCGTGTGTTGTCGGAATAGGGTTGCAATTTTACATCCTGCTGTTTTAATTTTAAGACGCCCAATTTGTATTCTGCGCGAGAACTCGTGATGTCCAGCACTGGGCGCCACCAAAGAATAAGAAGCGTTTTCCATGGTCGGCGTGTCCTCGTAACACCTCGAAGTGCATAGCATCCGGTTGTGGCGCGTAGCAATTCGACTCACGTGCGATTTTCGCGTCCCGCGAGACTTCGGTTACGCGCGCTAAGATACGGGAAGGGTCGGCGGCAGTGACGCTCGCCCGTTGAGACGAACTCTTCCGGAAGTTGGATGAGACCCAAGTGGAACGGTGGTTTTTTTTGTTTCTTGTGACCACCTCTTCGCAGGTACAATCATTTCTAAAGTGTTGAACAATGAGCACGTGAAAGATTTGTAAAAATGGATGAACCTATAAGATTGATTGATTGATTTTTTTCGGGTTTCCGGGCGCGTCAACTGCTTTGGTCATTGGTCCCGTTAGTGTAGTGCATGTTTTTCGCGGGAGATGGTGATTATCTTCCCCCGCTGAATGGTGAGATCCGGCACCGAGCTACCGTCGGCTAGTGGGGTTTTTACCCCTAACCAGGACTCTCCCACCAGCGGTGCCCCGCCCAAGCCGGGACGAGCTCTAAGCTCCCGACCGATGAACCTATAAGAGGATCTGCCAAAATTATGATTTATTTCATAGCCATAATTAAGATTTTGCAAACAGAATTTGGTAATATAACGTGTACGCACGTTCACGTAAAATTACGCGCAAAGTACTCAAAATTTCGAAAAAAATTACATAGCCCTACTTCTAAATCTATCTTTAAGGAACAGATTTCATTAAGGTAAAAAATCTCCATTTTTTAAATATTTTAGTTGTAGGAAGATTCTGAAAAAGTTTTCAACTTTTGCGTTTTCGAAAAATTAGGGGTTTATTTATTTATTTTACGTAAAAAAACAGTTAAAAACTGCGTATGACGTGCTATGGGGAAAAGTAAATTGTGTGCACATTTTTAAAATTCTGTGATCCCTACACTAAGTCATATACTACTTATATTTTGAATTTTGAAAGGGAGAAAAAAAACCAAAACTTCCATGTAGTAAAATCTATTTTCAAGGATAAATAAGCAATAAATTTTGAATTTTGAAAGGGAGAAAAAACAAACAAGGGGTTTTAGCGAACATGAGACCTGTACCATATTCTTAAACGTTCTTCACACTATCCAACAACCAAATTTAATAAAAAACGAAGGAAATTTTTTTTAAGTTCGGAAATGTCGCAGAGGCTTTATGTAAAACTATATTGGCTTTAAATTCAAGGAGCCGCTACGGTCGATTGGGGAATATCAATTTTGGAGAAAATCGGCTGAATGGTTTGGCCGCGAGCGTTCTTCCAGACGGACAGATGGGCGGACGGATAGACAGACGTTTCTCCGACATTCGGTTTTGACCAACAAAACATGGATTCTGGCTACACCACGTATTAGAGGATTTTTAGCAAGTGGATTTATCCACATTTTCGTTACAAGAGCACTAAAATACGAGTTCCTGCTGAAAATTCGCCTTTTTCCTATAGCATTACATAATGTTCTCTCTACTCCGTAGCGAGGAAGTAAAATTAACGTGATCATGACGGAGCTCCTCACTCCGCCATGATCTGCACATAAGTGAAAGAGGATCGTGTCTTTGCGATCCAGAAAACATTGCTGCCTAAGCCCTCCAGCTAATCAGGAGTCCACCAACTAAATTACAAAAAACAACTTGATTTAGAGACAAATAAGAGATGAATCATGCAAATAGATAGATCTTTAAGACTACAATTAAATACAGAAATTATATCGATTTTTATTTAATATAAACTTTGATTGCTTCTAATAATAAGACTCGATTGAAATTATGATTCTTTAATGGCGAGCAACCAGTTAGTACGAGAGTAGACTATAAGCCGCCCTTATAACAGAAACATCTAAATATGCACAATGTTAACACAATCAGAATTAAAATAATGCAATATTTTTTAATAATTTATTTATCATTGTTCGATACTAGAATATCTTTTAAGGGGTTGAAGTATGGTACAATAAGAGCAATTTCCCATAATTCAGGAGAGTAATTTAATCTGAGAAATGAATTGTAAATGACTGTTAAAAAGAACGTATGGTTGTGTTCGGAAACTGTTTAATAAAATATTAGAGATTTGATCCATACCGGGAGATTTTTCTCTTGTTTTTGAGTTTGGAAATAATAAATTTTATTTCGGAGGAGGAAATAAATTGAGTACGTTCAGGAAAGGTGTGGAAAGGATTTTCGAGATTATTTAATATATTATGCCCGAATGCAGTGTTTGTGGTAGGATTATTAGTAAAAGACAATTGAAATTGTTTTGCAAAAAGTTCACCTTTTTCAGCACCTGTGGTTGCAGTGAAACTTATATTTTTAGCGTTTCTATTTGGTACTATTCATTAGTTAATCCTTTAACAGCAGACCAACGAGAGTTAGATAAAAAGTTGAGGTGAGATAAAAATTATTAAATTTAGTGAATGTATTTGATCTAATTTCACTTTGACTGAGTTAGTTAATTTATTTAGTAAACTTTTGATTTGTGAATCACGAGTTAATTGCCATTAAAGACGCGTAGTATGTTTCAGTGATATTAGATTTAATATTTCTTTAAGTAAGGAGTTGGTATTCGATTTTTGGTAATTTTTGTATGATATTAGTGAAATTTTTGTAGCTTGTTTAATTATATTCAGTAGATTTAAAATTGCGTTATCTATTTCGGAGGTGGTATATAAAGAAGAAGAGTAAGTGATAAGGGATTGCCTAGTTTCAATGCAATGTTGAAAAACACACATAAAATTAATAAATGCTAGTAGCACCTCATTAGGATTCTCCCTTGAACGCAATTCAATTGGCGTCCGATGATGCGGGCGTTATTTAATTCCATTCCTAATATGGCAACTAGCTGTGTTGCCAAATGGGTTAATACAACACTTATCACGTAAAGCATTGTTCATGAATGTCGAACTTTTCTAAACAATTATAGGAAAGGAATTATAAAATTGGAGATAAATGTCACATAAATAATTAAAATATGCTCCCAACAGTCATGAAACAATATGTTATATTCCAAAATTATGCGATTTAGACATTATCGTGGCGAGGAATCAAACCTCATCAGCCGATAATGCTAGGTCAAATAAAACACTTTAACTAGTGCATTACTCTCGTTTAATTCCTGAATGGAAGAGATAATCAAGTGCAAGGAAGCGCGACGGGAACCGATTGAAATTAAAAGCAGTAGCTCCAATTTGGTTTCCACCAAAGGTATTCATCATTTAATTTAACTTTTTTTCCAAAGCGGAAAATTAATGTTTGTATTTGAATGCATTTGGTTTTATAAAAGCGTTGAAAATATTTTAAATTACACTTAATACTTGGTAACTATTACACTATTAAGTATTTAAACTAAACATATTTTGCGATCGCCTTTTATCTTAAATAACTACACATCTTGGGCTTTGATATAACACTTTTAAAGTATATGCAAGATGTCTCAGAAAGTACCACGTGTTGTATATGTAGCGGTATTTCTATTCATTTTTGCAATGTTATTATTTTTAATAACAGAGATTATTCTCGAGATCAGAATTGACGATTTTGATTATCGTTGACATATGATTTTTAACTATATACAATATACTCATATTTGGTGAGTATTCTGACATCTGACATTTATTTTACGAAACGTAAGAAAGTGAAGAGAATTATATCTGAATTATATTTTTCTAATCACACCGCATTGGACGAACGAACAATATATTAATAATTTAAAAAATGCAATTAATGTCGCGGCAGTTTTGTACTTTATAAAGCATTTCCTCTTAAACCTCTTTGAGTATATTCTAACAATTGTCACTTCTACATTGTTTCATATCTAGAGTGTACACATTTATGAATAACTTCAAAAGAATGTCCAAGATTTGTTGGGAATGGAAAGCTTTATAAACCACGTGCTTATGGTATTATTAGTCGTAGTGTTTATAGGATTTGTAACTACACTGCTTCTGATCAATAACCATCCACAATTAATGTACTTTGAAGACTTGGATTTTTTTGAGTCCGAATATTTGTCCTGGTGAATTTTGTTGTCTTACATTACTGTAAGTGTAAAAATTAATTTTCTATTTCGTATTAATATTTGATATTTACAAGTAATATCGTATATACTACTTTTGTAAACTCACATTTTATATGTGAACACGTAATCAGGATTCAAAATAATAGATTTGTTTTGTAACGACGATATTTGCAGCTGAATCTTGTTTTTGGACTCATAAGTATAACAAAACAAACTGATTTTCATTAATCACAAAAGTTCAAATGACATGAAATTTTAAAAGAGACAAGCACATTTTAAATTCTTGATCGTATAATTAAAATGATTAACATTGTAAATTTTTGTTATACTTTGTATTATATAACGCTAGGAATAATTTTTTAAAAAATGATATACTTTCCTATAATTTCAGAAATATAGTAAATATAATTGTATTACCTTCCAACTCTTAATAAGTCAAGACATTACTATAAAATTTTGGGATTAAAATTATATAATGAGTTACCATTACAAGTACATTTCTTGTGAAATCGAAAGTACTATTTATTCTACGAAGGTAAATCAATAAGTATCTGCACTTTCATACTAATTGTCTGTAGGTTGAACGTACAACTTCGTGCACTTACTAGATTTTAAGATGACATCGTTCCCTTTGCTTATTGTAAGTTTCAGGGTTACCACTTGAATGTTGAATTATCACCTGTAAACAGGATGAAGGGCCTCATTCACAACTAAAAATCCACAACTAATATTTGTCAAGTTTGTGCAATGTTTTGGATAACCAATTAGTGTGACTATTGGTGAAGAGACAAACCATATGCACGTTGTTAGGTTCTACATAAGACAACGCAGAGATAGATTATCGAACGATATTTTTTCCTTGCAAGACAACGCACATCCATTTTCCGCTCCGAATCCCCTAAAAATCTGTATTTCGAGGTGATAGAGCATTCCAGATACAGTTCCAATTTTGTAGTCATTACCATCTGAGTCCAATTAAAGATTCATTTAGAGGCCGAACATTTGCCTCGACCTACAAGTGTAGAAACAGTGCATACATGACTTGCTGCTTATTCGAAAGTTCTTTCTTCTAAGGGTATGGGAAAGATAGTGCTTCGATGAAACAATTTACCCACATGAACCACTTTAACAAGAATGGTGCCTATGTTGAAAAATGGTCTCACTGTAAATTTTTACTGTTGTAATTAATTCATTAAGTGCAGATTTATTGACTAGTTTATAAAATGGTTTGGGGAATTTAACGTAATATTCTATATTTTATATAATACTTTATCTTATTACTACTTCAGTGCCATTTGGAGTATTGAATCAGTAACAAAATAAGTCACATTTTCACCAAAATCGAGAAGTCGGTTTTACACTTTTAAATTTAAGTTTTAGTTTATTTTTTAATGAACTTAATGGAAAAATAATTGTATGATTCTCTTCTTTCAATATCCTATTTTACTCCTCAAAAAGAATGATAATGCACGCTTTGCATATTTTTAAAAACTCAAAGATTTTAATTAAAACTAATATAATTGTGCAGATTATTCAGGGCATTGTTTTCTGTTTTAAAATTCTGAAGAAAAAATCTAACGTTCTCCTTAGAAGGGAGTTAGAAAGTATTTTGATTTTTATATTCCTTATTTGTGAATGCATGAACCATTGCAGTTGATAACTAATACTTCATTTTAAAAAACGCATGTTGTAGAGTTATTTGCTCAGAGGATGGTTTCAAACAAACTCAGCATTGAAATCTGCCTATGGTGCATCCCCGCGCTGGCTTGTCCTGCCTTACGCCGAACTGCCAAAATCCACTCTGTTCCTTTCCACAATCCTCGCCTTGTCGTGACTCGCCTGCTTCCGCTCCTGCCCGCCTTACCCCGCCTGCTCATTATGACCACGATTGCTATGAATTGATAGAAGCTTCATTCTACAGTTGGGCAAGATGTTGCCCGGTGGCAGAATGCAGAAACATGAAAGTACAGCTACAATTACAAGTAAAAGAATAATGTATAAAAATCAACAAACTATCTTCGTCATAACAAATTATCTTTGTCATTACCTAGACATGCAGATGGAAATTGCATCCCCATGTATACTAACATCTAGATAAATAAACTTACATATTATAGAAATATACATACATACTACATACAAACAAACATACACGCGTACATACATACACAGACCAAGGAACCCTTGCTTACACACCAGCCTGCACGCAACACCAGCCTGCACCTACATCCTGAATATTACATACCAATTCAGAAGAGTTGTTAAAAAACACATTGGAAAACGCAAACACGCCTTCAAACTGCACTGAACTCCACAATCTAACACTGTGTACGAAAAGTGCGCTCTTTTAAGGCCAGCCTGCATCTAACACCAGCCTGCACAATGGTACCTAGAAACGTGGTTATTTACGTCTCCGCCAAATTATGCTTAATGTGGTCATTACAAATATATGTGATATATATATATATATATATATATATATATATATATATACATATATATATATATTAATATTCATAGAGCATACACAAACATGTAAATTACATGTGCAGTCATCGGGGACTTTCATCTTTTATGTAACACATTATTTGTTGAGACAGTTGAGTAGTTCATTCGGAAAGGAATGTCTACGTAACAGTTTTAAAAAACTAGTGGTGCGAAAACTGCATGTACTTTCCCGCCCGTATTTTCACGCAAAATTACACGAAAAGTACTTAAATTTTCGAAAATTGTACCTGACGTTATTTTAAAATCTATATCCAAGGAACAGATTTCATGGAGGGAAAAATGTCTATCTCTAATATTTTAGTTGTGGGAAGACTCCGAAAACTTTTTTGAACTTGGTAGTTTTTGAAAAATCATGGTTTTCAACGAGCAATTTTTGTCGATGATAGTTAATAAGAGTCCATGGATTAATAGAACACAAAACGTACTTCAAAACTGATTTATTTCGAATGACTTTTACTATGAAATTGCTCTCAGTTTTTTTTATGTTAGACCTGAAATTAAAAAAAGGGGGTCAAAATATTTAAAAAATATTGAAAAAATGTAAAAAGGAAATGTTCAGACATTTATCGGTCGCAACCTAAATTTGACGTTTCAGCAATCAGCCGAATCTGTCAGAAGAGAACCACCTTGCGCGTGCTAGAAATTCTAGGCTGCACGGCTCTCGCCTTGGGAGGCAGATTCCAATGCACGAACGCACGGGGAACCCTGCGGCACGGTTCCCGACGGGCGGCTGCGCTGGTGGCGCTGGCGGCGGCGGCGGCGACATACTCGACGCCCGCGGCGCAGATCGTCCCGATTCGCAATCGGAGCAGCGTTCGTCGGTAACGACCTGCGATTACGTTCTTGCTTACGTCAGCCGGTTGCCGCTCCGCAACGTACCGGCGCTGGTCAAGGTGCCTACGCTACTCCTCCAGTCTCAGTTACCGCTGTACACGGCAACCCTGTACGGCCATCACTCTCCTAAAGATGTCAATAAACAATGTTAAAAATAATGTGGCTCGCAGCGTTGTTCATGCATTTTCTAGAACACGATAACGCACATTTGTTGCTTTGCTTTAATTAATGTTTATAAACAGAAATTTTATACATTTGTTATTAAAGCAATCTAAACGGCATTTAAAGTGATATAACGCAAAAGTAATAGATACTGGAAGATCTGAAGTTAGACTGAAATTGAATCAGTAATAATGTAAAAGTGATCCCACATATTTAACTCACAAAAAATCTGCACAAAAGTAGAATTAAAGAAACTTGTGGAATTAACTAATAATATTTTAAAAAAATATAATTTTGATTACGACTCACCTACGTATTCCTATCTCTTCTTTTAATTAACGTTTTCAAAACTATCGCCTTTTTACAACAATTATGCATTTCTCCCAAAGATGACTCTCGGGACTATTTCACGACAACGGGTTACAACGCGTTAATTATGTGGAAAACAATACGTTGTGTCTTTGTAAGCAGTCCCCTGTCAGAATAAAGGGTAAAAAATTAAACTAATCTTCATTCTACAGAAATTACACAATTTGACATTAAAATACTCATCCTTATACTGTGAATTGATAGCGAAATGGCAAAAATTACAAGAAATATATTGTTTTTTTATTATTATATTATCAACATAAGTTTGTTATTAAAAATCAGGATTTCACAATTGCTTCCAATTAACTTATTGAAGAATAATATTCATTTCACATAAAAATTATAGAACATTTACCAAATCTATTAGTTGCGCAAAAGTCACTAATCCAAAGTTTCAATTCCGTTATTTCCTTAGATAACCAAACGGGTCTTTCCATGGCTAGAGAGATTTTCGACAAGCGATTGACAAATGAGCCGACGAAAGAAAAACATGTTACATTAGCGACGTGTCGTCGTCATCCCGTTGATCACGTGAGAGCTCGATTGCAGAAATCTCCGAGACTCAAGACGCCATCTCTTTCACCATATCCTCGTATCACCTGCTCCCGCCCCCGCCGCCCCTGCTGCCCACGCCGCCCACGCCGCCCCCGCTTCCCACACCGCCCACGCCGCCCACGCCGTCCACGCCGCCCAGGCCTCCCCGCCGCCCCCGCCCACGCCGCCGCCGCTCACGCCGCCACGCCACCCCGCCCACGCCGCCCCCGCCCACGTCGCCTCCGCCGCCCACGTCGTCCACGCCGCCCAGGCCGCCACGCCCCGCCCCCGCCGCCTCCGCCGCCCACGCCGCCGCCCCGCCCACGCCGCCCCACCGCCCACGTCGTCCACGCTGCCCACGTCGTCCGCCCCGCCCGCGCCGCCCACGCCGTCCGCACCGCCCACGCCGCCCACGGCACCCACCCCACCCACGCCGCCCACGCCGCCCCCGCCGACCCTGCCGTCAGCGGCGCTGTGGCTCGCGCTGCCTCTGTCATTGCCCCGCGGCATTGGATGCTGAAAGGTCTCTTGCCCGCGGCCGCTTCTCGAAGTAGCCTTTTTGCGTTTGACACCTCTGGCCAGCGAGCGACTGTCGTAAATAAGCCGGGTCGGGGACACGGCGGCGTCGGCGTCGGCGGCGGAGGAGATAGAGACGGTAGTAACGCAATGCAGTCGAGGCCATGCGATCGGTGGGGTGGTGGAGCGATTATATCACCTGACGTGAGCAAGTTCAGATTGATTATATCATGTTTTCGGACGCGTCCACTGCTACGGTCATTATTCCCGTAAGGGTAGCGAATGTTTTTATCAGCAGAGGTACACCAACTGAATAGTGATATCCGGCGCTGACCTACTTTCTCAGCTAAATTCGTAGGCTTCCGCGGTCAGGGTCTTGCAAGTGCTCTTGGCTGCCCGGGTGAACCGCGTGGAACGACCATCTTGTTGTTTCGCGTCTCGACCATCTTGTTGTGGGTCTTCCTCAGGTCTAATAGTATTGTCTTCTGTGTTTTAAAAGTTTACGCTGTGATAATTTCGAGACCTGACTAATTAGATCCATGAAGGATAAATGAATGCGACACGACTTACAAAGCGTATTCATGCTTTTATTAACGAAGAACGCCAATTACATTGCTGGAAACTATACAAAGATACTCATCCATATTTGTATATTTATTTAGCCTACAATTCACAATCCCAGAACGAAATATTCATTGTAATTCTCCATATTTACCTTTGCTAACTGGTTGTTATCACCCGCGAAGTAAAGGTCAATGTGGTCATTAGCCAAATGGACTTTCCGACGTCTTTCCCGCAATGTTAATGAGTTTTGGCATAATTAAAGAGAAGATATATGAAGGAAATTTGAAACTATTTTTAAAAACGAAACTACGTCACATAATGGGTTAATTATTTTACATAAATAATGAAATATAATTTTAAAAGATAATTTTAGTGCAATACAATTTACAATCTCATTTTCTTAATCATATTTTTCTAATGCTGAATGTGATTAACTCTCCTGATTCCTTTCCATCTAATAGCCTTCTCATAATCTGATGTCTGTTTTATTTCTTGTGAGGGATGTCACAGTAGACCAGAAAATGTATTGTATTTTTTAAAGTTTTCAGTCACTTCATTTCGTAAGATATTTGTCTACATTAATAAATTTCTCGTATATCCGGAAAACATAATTTAAGTAGCCTCAACACCAAAATAACTATAAATGACATTTAAATTTCACAGGTGGCGATACCGTTTTCTGACCGTTATTCAGTTTGTATTACGTCTGTGGACAAATCCTACATGCATGTTGAACACTTTATAATAGCCATATATTATTCATTATGCTTTCAACTGTGAATATTCTCTCAATTTGTATTCATTCACCATTATACATTCTCAACACTTTGTTAGGTGGCGTTTCCTGCTAAAGGCCAGCCGATGTGTGTTTGTGCGGTGGCTTTGAACAGCGCGCCGGGGAAGAAGGGAGAGTTCATGAGGGATGGAGAACCGCAAGCTCCAAACGGTCTCTGCTCGCGGAGTTCGTTATTTGTGAATCTACCTTCGCCGCTTTTACTGGCAATGACAGGTGGCGCTGTGTTGGTGCAGCTGAGGTCCTGGGAACCGCGAACCTAGCAGGCAGAAGAGAAGGGAGGGGAAGAGAAACAAGATGTCTGAAGTTCATGTTGTGCATGGTCTCACGTTAAATTCGCTATTTGATTACGCTAGTGACAAATTATAAATCTAGTCGCTCTCAACATTGCTTTTTATTATAATAAACTCAAATTTGCGATTAAAATGGTTTGATTATGTATTTCAAAAATGTATTTCTCATGAGAAGATTGTAATGTCGTAATATGATAAATAGATGTATAATTATATAAATAGATATATTATTTCTGTTTATAACTTTGAGATAGTATACATTTTCAAAAGAAAATATAATGTATTATTTTTTTGTTTATTACTATTATTTTTTAAAATTTTTCGTTTTTTCCAAATAAAATAATATATACTCTTAAAATTCCTTGCGAATTTTAAAGTTTTTCAAAATGTTATATTTGTTTCCAACTACATGATACAACTAAATGATACAACTTCATACTATTACGAGCTTCGTGTAGGTACAGTTTCAATTTCAACTCATAAATACATTTTTTTCTGCGTATAACTGTGCGCTGACAGTAATGTTGGTGATCCTGATTTTTCAGCCGTTATCCTGAGGTAGTCTTCCTTTGAAAAGCATTAGAGTAAACATTTTTTGAAGTGGGGATAATCATCTACTTAGCATTCACTCAGCATTGAAAATATAGTTTTTTCGCATTTCTGGGAATGGTCTACCAAGATGTAGGTAAGATGAACTTCTAGAAGAAGAAAAAATCTGATTGTCCTTTAGGTTGCTGACTGTTTGAATTTTCATTAAGTTTTTGCGAGTATAAACGGCTCAAACTTTCATAATTAAAGCTTGTTGATAATTTACTATGTGCTCTTATACACCAAGATAGACGACTAAGTAATTTGAAGTAAGCAATGATTACGTCGAAAATCGAGGAAGAAGAAGTTTAAAATTATAACACAACAGCTGAAAGTGTTGCAGCAAATAAATAGTATTCGACCAAAAATGATATGAAGTATTGTTTTCTGAATATTTTACTAATTTAAAGGTGGTGTATTGTGACAAGGGATAAAAATGAAGTGAATTTCTAAGACAATACACAGTCTTAAACATGTTTTAAAAATCAAGTTAAATTATTATTCCACGCAACAATCAAACGTAAATAAATAATAAATAAATATCTTAGAATGACTTTGGACGGGTACATTGACAGTAATTTATTGTACACTTCTAACGGTGGTGAGTCGTTAAGGTCTTAAGGATTGTGATCAGTTCACTCAACGTGACATAATCTACCGACGGCATATCGCATCGTGCCCTTCCCGCCACACCCCAACGTGGTATTAATTTTCCGCCCAGCGAAGTAGCCTTGTCGTACAGGCCGCGTTGGATCACGACTTCTCGGGTTTCCCCCGAGCACGAGTATCAGCTGCCACCGCGCGGGAGCCACCCGCAATGCAACTCGACCGGCCAGCGGCACGACTCGACGGCTCAGTTCATTGACGCGCCCCGCGTGGAAGGGCAGTCGCCCCCGGCCGGGATCGATAGGTCGATCGCAGGTGCGTGCGATGCGTCATGCGTACGGTGGCGCAATCGCGTCGCACGCGGTCGAGAAAGAGGTCGAGAGTCGAGCCCCGCACAAGAATCCGATCAAGGTGGACGGCGGCCGGCCGGCCAACGTGGGCGCACCTTCCATTGCTCCACAGCAGGATGTGGAATTGACGGAGAAATGTGACAGCTGTCATGCAGGTAACGCTCGACTGTTATAAATTGCGGGGAAATATTAGTTGAAATACGTTGCGTAAATTCGATGTTGTGGTTCAGAAGCGAGGTTTAGTGCCATATGTCTCCTTTACAGGCTTTACGACACATTTACGACTGGTACTACTACCTCGGAATGGTATTGAAATTTAAGAATGCATCTGAGATTTCTGAATGCAATCAGAATAGGCTTATACCATAGAAGAGTTATATAAATGTCACATATTTACGTATAGGATTTTTTTTCGTTAGGAGTTGCTTTCATAGCACCAAAATCAGAGTTTCTGGAATAATTAAAAAAAAACTTTCCGGTTAAAAAATGTTTTCGACGTTCGACTTTTTGAATATAAATTTACTATTAAAACATGTCTGCCAGGTTAAAACGAACAAAATATAGTAGCGCATCATCTAATAAAACTTCATGTTAAAAACTAGGAATTAGTCAAGCTCAAAAAGCGTTTTTACAAACGTCTTACGATTGATTGATAGGGATTCCGGGAGCGTAAACTTACTAGGGGATTAGTCCTGTAAGTGTAGTGTATGTTTTCTCATCGGGTGTCGAGATCTTCCTCCACTAGATGGTGAGATCCAGCGCCGACCTAGCGTCGACAAGTGGTTTTCCCAACCAGGTATCCCCACAGCGGGGCCCCCCCCCCGCCGGGACAAGTTCTAAGTCCCCAACCGGTCTCCCGGCATGTGTGGTGGTGGATTGCATGTTAGTGTGTGTAAAGGGTGAGGATAGGACAAGGAAAAGAAAGGAAAGATCGCGCGCGGTCCGAGGCCCATTTGTTAGGGCACTGCTCCGGCATCCACCTGATGTTGATCGGAGAAACCACGGAAAACTATCGATCAGAGCAGCCGGCCGCTAAAATTATCATCCAGACAGCGAATGAATTCGACCTAGCTGAAAAGCTAGTGTCGAAATTTCTGTCGCCGTCGGGACTCGAATCTAGGACCTCCAGGGCAGAGGCACTGCAGTGACGTCTTACTAGAAAATACATGTTATTTTTGACACATTTTTAAAATAATACGATGATATTGCAGAGAATGTTATTAATTCCACATAATAAAGAGATACATACCTTTCTGATAACACTCTAGATCTGAGAACGAAAGGGTCTCCAAAGTGATTGTTGGATTGTGTTGTCTCTAGCGCATCAACTAATATAGTCATTAGCCCCGTAAGTGTACAGCATGTAATATCGCGGGATATGTTCCCCTCCAGCTGCAAAATGAGACGTCCATGTCATCTTGAGGGATTTCCCTCCTCTGGGTAACCCCGTCAGAGGAGCACCGCCCCAGCAGGGACAAGCACAAAGTTACCGACCGGTCTCTCGTCGACATATGTGGTAGTGTATTTCATCTAACTGAGTACGCAGGAAGAGAGGAGAGAGTAAGAACGAGTAAGAAATTATCCTGCCGTCCTTATCTCCTTTGTTAAGGCACTCTGCCAGCATTCACCTGATGTTAGTCGAAAAGTCACTGAAACATACCGATCAGAGCAAACTACCTCATAGAATTATCCTTCAGTTATCCAGTGACTGTCAGAAATCCGTCACCGTCGGAACTCGAACGTTGGATATTTTGGTCAGAGACACTGCAATGACAGCAATTGTTATCCTGGGCCATCTAAGCCAGTGTCTGTTTTGTGAATGATAAACTGAATCCATAGATAAAAATGTGTATTAAAGTATAACTATGTCCCTTCAGCAACTTTCCTGAACAGGAATAACAGGAAACAGTAGCAGATACTCCAGGGAATTGCTTCCAACTTAACCCCTGATGACTGACACAACTACTAAGATAACTTTCGACAACTATAGAAGGAATTACACATGGCGCTTTGGTGTGGTGATGATATCGTGAAGGATCAATACATGGCAAATATCGATTTTGAAAAAAAAGCGCTTAACATCTCTGTAAGATAAGCTCTTTACTTCACTTGGCTGAGGTGATTCAGGTCATCAACTGATGACAATGCAGTGCCTCTGACCGGGAGGTTCTAGGGTTTGGGTCCCGACGTTGCTATGATTATCGACACGCGATTGATAGATCGCGTTCTGCCGCTGTCTGGAAGAGAATTTTAGCAGTCGGCTACTCTGGTCGAAAGTTTTACGTTTTTTTTTCCTATCCACACCAGGTGGATGCCGGAGCCGTATGGGCCACCGACCGTGCGGGCATTTCCTTTCCGTTCTTTGTCCTTATTTACACACAATCCTGACCCATTACTTACAGATAATTACACTAACATGCACTACACTCTCACACATTCGGGATCTTAGATCTTGTCCCGATTTGGGTGGTACCCTGCTAGTGGGAGGAACCTGGATCGGCAAAATCCCGCAGGCCGATCTGTGGAGTCACTATCCATCGTGGGAAGAACAGCGCATGATGAAAACTTGCACAACACTTACGGAAATAATGACCACAGCATTTAACGCGCCCGGAAACACGAAATAATAATTCAATCAACATAGGACTCTACATGGGAGATACTTTTACACCATAGTTAAGTTCTTTAGTTACCAATTTTGTTAGTTACAAATGCTTTCAAAAATAAATTAAACATTCGTTTCGAAGGTCGTACCTGCAAGTGGAAATAGTTACGCGCTTCCATTTTAGCGACTTCTGTTATCCTAGTAATTATAGTAATCATAATAAGGTCACTTTATTATGATTACTATAATTACAAATACGGTAATTATTATTAAGGCTTCATTGTGCATGAAGTCTTGATCATTTGTACAAAACTGTGTGAGTAGTATGCGTCCCAGTAACGAAGCGTACAATTAAACCAGTCAGATTTTTTCCTTTACAAAGAATTTCCAGGATATGAAGGATTTGATAAAAGAAGAAATGTGATTTTTTTTAATGAAGGAACTTTTGTCTTGATTATTGCCTTTCCTTGTCCCCACATTTTGGCCTTTGCTCTTTATTCCTTTGTTTGCTGTGAATTGAAACTCGGAGTTCATATGCGCGGTGAGAAAGGGGCAGACGCGCAGTTATAAAATGAGCCAATTATATTCGCACTTTCTAGATTTGCAAATAACCTGACCTACTACACATTGAGTACTACAGGAAAAGAACAAGCTAAGAGATAACTAACCTTTTCAATATTATTATTTTGTTTGAGATTTTTTTGAAATTGTATCTGAACAAGATGTAGCAAATAGAACAAATGTCCCAGAAATCATTGCTTATTGTCGCTTAAAATTCGAAAAATAATTTAGGTTGAAATTTAGAGTTTTGAGTTTAACAGTTTGGGATTTATTTGATATATTGTCTTAAAAACTGCAAACTTCCAGCAAATCCATTGGTTTCAAACGCTCTTGAATTTTCAGTCTCATTAAATGTTTAGACTATGTCCTCCATCAACATTCGATCGTATAGATCTTACAATTTTGACCTATAATTTCGATTTCTTTCATTTATAAACTAAGGGTAAGTGTGAGTACGTTAACCTTTCCTCAGATGCACTGATGGAGAGTGTTTGTTTAAGACCAAAAAAGCTTTCTGTGCATTTCATACGAAATATTTTAACAAAGAAGCTTTTAAAATTTCCGTCTGATATTTTCTGCGTAGTTTGTTCAATACAATTGCCCAAGAGAGATACTCATGCCATAAACACTTCTTTGAGAAGTTTGATGATTCAGCAATACGTTGAGCATAAGGAATTATCTTTCTCTTCGGGAACGGGATTCTTCGTCTGTTTGTGGGCGTGTCCCCTGCAACATCAAACAGTGGTCGCAAACAAGATTCTTTGTACAGGTAGACACAACAGAGAAAGTTCAAAAGGAATGCTACCCATTTCCTTCAATTTCCATTCCATGAAATATGGTTGGGTGATCGTAAGCTGTGAATGATCATGTTATATTAATAATTGTGAAAGGGATCCAATGGGAAACTGTCAATCACGTCACAATCGCCATATGAAGACACCCACGATTTACGTGAATATAGAACTGCCGCTCGACCTTCCAAACTCCTGTACCACGAAGGCAGACAAATGTTAACAATCTTTTTAGAAATATTTACATTGCTTAGTACTAAAAGGCAATGTAGTACATTATGGACATGATAATTTTCAGTTCTAAATTATTTTTTTGAGATAAAAATAAAATATTATTTCAGGAATAGCTTTATTAATTCCCTTTATACACATACATATTTAATATTTCAAATTTTACATATTGCATTTCTGAACACTTAAGTGTCATAAGTAATGCAGAACCTAAAAAAACGTAAAAAAGCATTGTAACGTGAACAGTAATGTTCATGGAGATAATTAATTTTACATTTGTGTACAAATCTAAAACTTCAGACGAAGGTGTGGCTCACAAATAATGATGTACTCATTGTGACAACTTTACGTCAATTCTAGAAAATTAGCAACTTCCTCAGAGCGATTCAAATGACTAATGGCAATCTTGACGGTACACCCGATACATTATCTAAAAATGTCTGCCTCTCGCGAAAATTCATCATCGATATTTTAATATTCTAACTTAGTTATTTAAGCTATTCCAGACCGGTCATCATTCTTGCATCGTAACAACAAAATTAGAAGAATCATTTTCCTAACTGTTTTAGTTGAAATTAGAGAGGGCATTGCCACCAAATTCACGAAGCCCAGATGCCTGCAAAAGCTTAATCTCGGCTCTGCGTCCGCGCGGTGCTGTATTTGTGTTCATTGTGCGGCGCTGTCGGCCTCTACACCTGAGACCGCGCCTCACACATCCATCCACTCCCTTCTCTGCGCCGCGAGGAATCCCGGAGCCTTCGGCGGTGGCGGCACCTGCGGCCTGCAACGGGACTGGGGCAAGGGACTGGAGAAAGCGCGGTCTCTCTGCCGCCGCCGACGCCGCCCCTCCTCCGCCTCGCCTCCGCCTCCGACTCCGACTTCGACTCCGCCTCCGTCTCCGTCTCCACATCCGTCTCCGCCTACGCCTCCACCTCCGCCTCCGCCTCCGCCTCCACCTCCACCACAACGTCCACCTCCGCCTCCATCTCCGCCTCCGCCTCTCCTCCCGCGTCCACCTCCGCCGCTGCCTCCACCTCTACCGCCGCCTCCGCCACCACCCGCGCCGCCGCCCCCACCGCCAAGACGCGCCCACACACACCGCCGCGCCGCCCCGCCCCCTCGCCGCTCCGTTTGCTCGCGCCGCCCGTCTGCGGCGATCTCCACGCAGCGATGCGTTTGGCGATTGGGAGAACCAGTCCTCTCGATGCGGCGGGGGACTTGTTTACGAAGGATAGGAGACCTGAAACGAATGTTAATGCGGGATTATGAACTGTGCAGGCGGAGAATAACTATGAAGGATCTCTCACGGTGGAGTTACATGGAGTGCGTTTCCAGATTTGAGAATGTTCAGGGAATTTTTTTATGAGAATTTGAGGTATTCAGCCATGCGATACAGCACGTGGGTCTTTTCTAGAAAGTGTGCTGTATAATGTTTAAAGGTGAATGTGCAAATCGAGAAGACGTGGAAATAATTTGGCTATTCCGAAGTAATTTCCTAATAATTTTGCTTTTTAAAAGACTTATCAAGCTTTTCCGATTTATCATCCAACAGTTACTTTGTTGTAAAAAGAATGATTCTAAAACTCTTTCTGAATTGATAAAAATTGCAAGGCTTATGGAAAATGACCACAGAAAAAAAAATCAAATATTACTGCTAACAAACATAACACGCTAAGAAACGATGACGATTTTTGAAGAAACGATGACCCATTCTATAAGAAACCAAGATCACAAACACTCATAAGTGTATAATTAATGCTGAATAGGGAACTCCACGTGTATAATAAAAGAACGTTTAGGCAAAAAACATAGAAGTCCCCAGATTAGGGCATTTTTGGATTATCAGGCGCACACGCAACCCGCAAAATACATTACGTAGCAACAAACTTTTATCATCGTGCATACCTTGGGAATGCACATCTTAGAACCTTAAATCAGTTTGGAGAACACAAGTTTTCTACATCGGAATTTACAAAATGATACCTTTTTGGACGTTCTGGAAAATATTTTGATGATCTTCTCACTCCGTTGCAGGTTGGCAGAAACCCTGTAAGCTGTTCTCCAGTTTTCACTTTTAAAACAATGATTTAACAAGTTTTGTGGACAGTTTTTTTTGCAAAAATCTTTCGTGTCCTTTTATTGTTTATTTATTATTTCACTCTTCCGGGTATGTTATTCAGAACGTTTTGTTACATCCGGCAGGGAAGGAGCTGCACCAGCCGATGTAACGTTTATAAATCATTTTCTAATAAAAAACACTTTTTTTTTGAATTTCCAGATTAGCAAGTGCGAGAACATGCGGTAAACATTTGAGGGAACGTTTGTGGGAACATTGGAGGGAACATTTGAAGGAATAATTAGGGAATATTTGGGCTTGTAATGGACATGTGAGGAAACAAAGCAGACCATTTGGGGAGCGTGCAGAGGTGTATACATGGATTCATGCGACAAACTTGTTGTGAACATGTGAGGGAAGTACAAATGAGGGAAATATATCGAGGAGCATGTAGGGAAACATGCGGGGGTCAGCTGGTGCGAAGAATTGAGTGAAGATTTAGCTGTTCTGGTGACCCCTACCCATTAGCATGAATGGACAGAAAGGAGCAAAAACTAGAAATCTATATAAGCTTAAATTGATGCGTTAATAGCCCCGGCACGACAGTCCTACAATGCTTTAATTTACAGTTCAAGATCTCGCGCTGTTAAAATACTGTTTTATAAAGTGGAGAATGTTCCCAGGAGTTCAGCTAGTTAAATATTATTATTATTATTATTATTATTATTATTATTATTACTATTATTATTATTATATTCTCTGACATGAACACTTTCATTTTATTGTGTTTAGATATCCATGATATTTGTCACACCACTTTTGAGCTAGAAAAGAAACCTACAAATCTAGATGACGAAAAATAGAACACAATAGATCATTCATTGAAAATAATTTAAAATACTTCTAATTAACTTGAATCGACGCATAAGATTGGATTAGAATCATCCCGTGTTTAGATGAAAATTACATGAAGACAAACGTTTGTGGGGTCTCGAAATAAAATCGCTTTGAAATGTAGCAGAAAGTAGGAGTCTGCTTTGAGTATCCTCTAATTCTGTAACTTGAGATACAAATAGCATTTATTTAATTATAAACTCAAAATATGTTTAGAAGATATGCTGCATTAGCTTGTGGAGCTTCGTTATACCTACTTGGCTCAGAACGCTAGTCGCAAATACAAAAATCGTGCGACGCAAAGTGTGTACTAGTTTGCGGCTCTCATCGTCATGAAATGGAGGAGTGGTTTTGGTTAGTCAAAAAATTGTTCATTAGGTTTTCCAATGAATTAATATGATTCAATAATCATTTAAAAATACTTATATCTGGTACCTTCTAATTCCTTCTTCTTGTTTTAGTGTTCTCTGAGGTTGAGGAATCACTTACCAGACCAGGTAGTCCCTGAAAAGCGGCGGAAATCAACGATACATGTCTTCCATGATCTGGATGACATGTTGAACAGTGATTTTCATTTTTCTTCAATTACTCTTCCTTTCTATATTTTATTTAACGGAGTTTGAATTTTTCCGCCGGAATATATGAGTACATATTTGCTTTTCTTCTTTTCTTTAAGCTTTTTAGATGCAGTCGACCACAGACTTCACGTTTATGTTCGTCAATCATAGCAAGAATGTTTATATTTAAATACTTATGCTGCTGTTTGGTTCAAAGGTTCAAATGCGATAATATCATATACACAATTTTTGAGAAATTGTTGCGTATAACATCTCGAAATGATGTGAGAAAACAAATTATCGGAGATTATAGAACATGACGTTTGAAAGAAGAGTCATTTAGATAATTTCAGAAAAATATTGTGTGTTCGGTCCTTCAGGCCTTTCGGGGGTTATTATTTACAAAATATAAATTACATGAAGACATAAGAGTCTAATTCAGTTATATCAGAACACAAGTACAGTTACTTGAGCTTATGTTTTAATTTTCCATTTACATTTAATACAATAATATATCATTGAGCTAAATGCGACACTTTGAACATATTTTAGGGAACACGACAAACAATTTACGAGCGCCTTCTATATTAGTAATACAGGAGACATAACAATCAGTCATCATACTTCAAATTTATGAAAATTATGAAAATTGAATTTACAACTGAGGGGTACGCCTTACGTATGACATTCGGCCTGAGAATATTCCAACGACTTAATCTTTCATGTATATAAACTTTAAATCCCCGAAAGGCTGCAGACGAATGGGTAGCTAATAATTACAACAAAAAAATCAAATTTACACGTCGCGCGCGACGTAAATAATTGTTGAAATTTTGTCTATCGCTTCCAAGAAACACAATGTGTCAGGCGAGGCTGAACTCATAGTCCCACTCGCACCGCACAATAGCGATCGCTGTTGTTTACGAACTACTCCGCAGATTTATAACCTCCTTCCATCCAGCGAGAGCTGTGGGCGACCACAAGTGTCCCTGACCCTGTGATCCATTAAGCAAAGCGCTCGCGACCTGCTTTGCCGAGGCGACGAACCGCCCAGTCACCGTGAAATAGATTATATCATTCAATCGCAGCCACCGCCGTCGTCGAAGTCGGAGCTGCAGCCGAGTGTTCCGCTCGCATAACGACCAACAGCTCTTCACAATCGCGGAATTCTGCGGCCACGCCCCCCCGGCGGATCCAGTGACTCAACGAATTTTGCGGGCCGGCGCCGCGGCCGGCTGCTCGCTCGCCGCCCGTGACACTCACTTTCTAAGGTCTCCCCAGCTACGGTCGGCGTCACGTAAAAGTGAATTGTTGCGGGAGGAAGATGTGGTTTTATTAGTACACTGCGTGTGTTATTGAATGCAGGGACGAGTCGATGACTGAAGGTTCTGGGGGGGTCAAATGTTGAGTTCCTTTATCAGTGGTAAATATAGCGGCATTAGGTAGGTAGCCGTATTGGATGACACCCCTGCTTAAATGATAATTAGGGGCGGATTTTGAAAGCCTAAAACATCGACACAAATGATCAATAGAATTCTCTTAAATGTTTTAAAACTGACCTTAAGCAAAGAAAAAATTACGTTTAAAAAATTTGATCAAAGCCAGTTTAGATGAACAACTCAAACTGTTGGATATGTCACTGATATAAGCGAGGCTTCTTCGTTTCGTTCAAGTGAAGTCAGCTTGCAAACTTGGTTTGGACTGTTCTTTACCAGGAATTCTCTGACTTTAGTTATCCCGAAATGGACTGACCTAACAATTGCGCTGATAGGCGTCACATGAACCGTACATTGCTTACTTGCGACGGTTGACGTTACAGTTTCTAAGCGAAGTAATCGAATAGCTTACTGAGTAATTCTGTGGAAAACATTTGTTGCATCTCGTAAATATTATTTGCAGAAAGTACCATTAAAATATTATTAAAATCGATAAAATCAGCAAAAAATGCTTTAAAAATGACGAAAAAGGTAAAAAATTACTTATTAGTCGAAAAAAAAAGAAAAAAGGATCATTTTCTTTTGTCATAACAAAAAATTAATGTATTTACTAAAAGGCATTGTTCTAAAGTGAAAATTTAAAAAATGCAATTTCATTAAAATAGTCCCCCAATGGTAATTCTACAGACCATCTATTAGGATTGGTCGTTTTCCTGTGATGTTAAAGAAACTATCTTGATATTCAGTTGTTCAACTTTATTGCGCATGGACTGTACGCTGCGTCTCCGCGGAATTCCACGAGGCGCGCGAAATCGTGACACTGCGCACAAAATTGAAGTAGTTTGTATTTGAAAGGAACAGGTCAGTCCTTGGCGTTATTTCATTTATAATCAATGATATTTGGAAAGTGTCAGGTAAAAGCACGTTACGGTTTACTTCCGTGTGAAACGTAACCTCAATTGGTATTTCTTGTACTTGTGTTCATTTAGTTGCCATGTAATATATTTCTGAAGAAGGTTGAAATGGTAGAAAGGATGTTGTATGCTCAGTGAAATTTACAAGAAATAAAAATTATGAGGTTAATATGTGATCTTACATTGTGCCGTTATCGCTCAGTTCAGAATTGTTGTGACGGGTAAATTGCCAACAGAGAGGACCTTGTATAATATTGTATTATATTTCGTGACTAACTATGCTTGACACCTCCACTAGCGATCCACATGTTTTTTGTAGGTTTAATAAGAAACGAATCAGAAATCAAAATTAGAAAATGCGATAAAATATATCAAAAAGAATGTTAAACATAGGATAATATGGAATCAGTAAAGAAATAATTTTACAATCTTAGGAAAAATGATTAGATTGTTTACAGCTTCTATCAATTTTTCACAGATTTTGAAATATTAATGCTTATAGAACTTACTGTATATTCTTTTTTTTTTAATTTATGCACCTTTGCATTTTTATTTCAATATTCCTTATTCAATTATAATTCACTAATGTATGAGTTTAAAATAAAGTTTTATTCGGAACTTTCAGTCAGTTTCAATTCCTATAATTCCATTTGGAACTTTCTGTTTCCTGTTCGATGCCGCATCGTACGAGTCACCTCCCCATTGTGTTCTCGGGGCATTTCAATGACGCGTCGTCGCCGGCAGCGGCTCCTGTGGTTTCACCGCCACCCCCCGCGCGCGGCGCCCGCCTCCCGCTTTCCTGCGACTCACGGTGGGCGGGCGGTCGCAGCCCTGTCGCGCCCGTGTCCGCCGACCCGCTGCCCTGCTTCCCAGGGGACTCCCCTCTCCCTCTCGCTCTCTCACCCGCGCGCGGGCGCGTGCCCGCTCGGAGAAAGGCGCGTTTACCGAAAATTCAGAGTTGAGTCGTCCTCGATGCGTGGCGCCGCGCTGCCATGCGACACTAACCGCTTCGTAAAGAATTCAATGATTTTTTAAAAATTTATTTTCTTTCTGTTCAGCAGTTTTGCCTTTCAGAGGTTTGTACATTTTTATTTTTAATACATCACTTTTTGACATTCACGTTTGAGCATACAACCTCTCACTCTTGTATCTTACTACTAGGACTACAGGATTTACTACTTATATTTCTAATACTTACAACTAAACAATTTGACATACAATACACAAATTTTACATACATTATACATGCTTAAATCTAGATACATTCTATACATACTATGGGGTTTAAACATGTCTTTGGGATTTCGAGGCGAATTCTTTTGGGATTGTTTAAAGTTTTCCCATTGCGAATTTTGTACTGCAAGGAGAGGATGAAGAAGAGTAAAAAATGTTACAGTTTTTTCTTATATGTTCAATTAGGGTTCTATTTGAAGTTCCTTTGAATATGTGTATTTGATATGAACCAAGGAGCCTTTGCACATTTTCGTAAACATTTGTTCTGTACTATTTGGAGTTTTTCAATGATGGTTTTAGTTGTGTTATTCCAGACCGGGCAGGCATATGTGAGTGATGGTCTAATAATAGATTTAAATATTAAGATAGCACATTCCAAAAAATTAAGCAGCTAATCGCAAACTTAAATTCAGCATCACGCGGTTAATGAAGGAAAATATCGGGGCTGTTTTTGCCAATTACGACGCGCGTACACCTATTTGACGCGCGTACAGACCAGGGCCATCTACACTTTAGTGTGTGTAAATAAGTGTGACTGGTTTGACTTCACACGTGAGTTTGTTGACCATTGGCCGAAAATGCTTTAAATGATTTTTCCATTCACTGCGTGATGTCGCTGAAGCTCAGTGTGTCCGCTTAAATGACGACACTTTTCATACATATTCCACCACGGAATTTGGTCTCCTTTTTACAGACTTCATGGCCTAAATAAATAGAGAGCAGCACCTTTCTTTGAGCAGCCGAATCCGCGAACCAGTTGTTAAGGGAGTTTGAATTGTACGCTACTATACGCGCAAGTTTTCTCCAGTCCCTGAATACCTACCCCCACTCCTTCTCGTAATATTAGTTGAATTAAGCATAAATAATAGCAACGAGCGTTGTTGACATAATCTGATAACTAGAAATATTTGCTCCCGTGAAAAATGAACTGTTTTGCATCAGAAAAGCTACAGATTTAATCAAATATCCTGTTATCGCAATAATGAAGCCTCCCACTGTTCTCTCATCTAACGAAATAAGGGCTCAAGAAAACGTGCGTGGATAGAATTATGTATTGCCCAAAACCTTTATTTATGTCATTGAAAATATAATGCCCTCTATACAGAATGTATAAATAGCAGGGTGTAAGAATTTTTCATATGCAGGTCAATTTATAATATATGGTAATAAATAAATCTGGAGGAACACTTTGAATCAACGGAAAGGAATTCAAAATCATGAAATATAATATGGATTCAAACAAGCTATTTCAAGAGAAAGTTATGTAATGCTGCGAAAAAATGCCGAATTTTCGGCAAACATTCTTATTAAAAGACCCTGGTAACGAAAAAGTAAATAAATTCAGTAGCTAAATTTAGAAACAATCCTCTAACACGTGGTGAAGCCAGAATTCATGTTTTGATACCAAGAAATCAAATGATGGCAAAATGTCTGTCCGTCTGTCATCTGTCCGTCAGTGAACAACACTACCGGCTAAACCGTTCGGCCGATTTTCTCCAAAATTGATATCCTCCAATCGATCTGACTGATGTTGCGGTCCCTTGAGTTTGAAACCGATATTTTAATTTTGAAGATTACTTTACATGAAACGTCTGGGACATTTTCAAAAATTTCAAAAAAACAATTGGTCCATCGTTTTCTATTAAATTTTGTTGTTTGATAGTGTGAAGGACGTTTAAGAGAATGGTTAAAGTCTCATCGTTGAAAACTCTGATTTTTCTAAAATCACAAATTAAAAATCTTTACGGCGTCTTCCCACAACTATAATTATAAAAATTGTTTTCTTATTGAAATCTGTTCTTTAAAGACAGATTTTGAAATAAGCTCATGCAGAATTTATCTAAATTTGAACACTTTCCGCTTAATTTCCCGTTAAAATTACGCGAAAAGTGCGACGAAGTGTGAGAAAGTGCGTGCTGTTGTAGCACCACTAGGTTTTTACTTTGAAATAAGCATAAATTGGCAACAAACAAGATACACACAAATTATTAAAGAAAGATCATTATTTACGAACTTGAATTTTTTCAACGATAAAGAATTACATTTTCATTTATAAATTGCACTTTATTTCTCTCTTTTTTCTTGAAATTTCCAAACAATTACTAAGTGGTTTGAATATTATTCGGCGCATTAGTTGTTAATTAAATTTATTACCTTGATGCAATAATTTCGAAAAATTGCCAAAAATAAGACAATGAATAAGCTATAAAATCGAGATTAAATTGTATACCTTATCTTCATTTCTTGAATGCTGTCGGACGGGGCTATTGGGTGAGAAGATGTTAAAAGGCGGCGGTTGTTCCACTCTCTGTGTCTGTGGACTTCATACGACACCAGGGTGCAAGCTTCTTCGCCTGGCTTTCGCTGCGCTGTTCTATGCGCCGTTGTTCCCGAGAAAAGGAGGCGGCTCACTGCGACCCAGAGCGGGCTCCTGGAGAGATCGCAAGATAATTTGATATCTCTCTAAGCCAGTCTTGGATTACTGCCGCCCACTTAAGATACCGGATATGATCTTAGTGAACGTAGGAACAGAAATAAAAGAAGAGAGTGCGGTGTTGTGAGAAAAAGGTATTTGTTATTCTTATCAACATCGACTTCCAACAACGTCTTAATTAGTCATTTTAGATCTAATTTATTTTATTTTACTGACAGTGTACGAGTAATTACCACCACAAGAATAGACGACAATTCTATTTAAAAATTGGATATTCATTTATTAGGAGAGACTATTACAATTAATGACTATTACACACATGTTCTTGCTGGATAAGATACGCCTGCGAAAAACGAACACAAATCAGAAGCAAGATTGTCAATACATCGTAAGAGGCCCTGAAAAGTGTTAAAATGCTGTTCACTGTGATACTTATCAAGAGCGGCGGAAAGCACATAAAATAAAATTTTACCTCATATTCTTCAACGTTTTTGGAATTGTTTATTTTCTTTGGTATTACAAAATAAATTCGAGGATGTACAAACTGCTAGAAATTGTTTATATACCTCAACGTTTTTGCTGGCATTGCGTAGCTCATTCATTCGATTCAACAGTGATGAAAGTGTGATCACTTCGTTAACTGCTAATAAATCAGTAGTTCAAGTTTCAAATATTTATTGAATGAGGCTATTGGATTTTCTTTTCGTTGTATGTTTTTCTGGAATGACGTATCTTCAGGCTTTATGGATGTAGTTGTGCAAAACCTCATGAATGATTTGAAACTCATCTTATTGCTAGCATTAATTTAAAATTTTTTTTTCTACCAAATTAAAGAAAAAAACAAATAAGGATGAAAATACGTGAATTCTTAAGGTGCGTAAATATTTGAGTATCACTCCATTTTTGCTTCAAGTTCTTTCCCTGAAGTTGTAATGTCAAGAGTCTACCTCTGCTCAGAGACATTCTTGGTACCTCTTATTCTTGGAAGGCGGTGACACAACATATGTCAGCAGATATTCTTTGTCTGGAAGAAAGAATTCCTCTGTGACGGGAAAGGGACCGGTGAAGTGAAGATGACATTTATAGTTGTAACGTACGCTCAGACTGAAGGGAATGCTAAAGAAGGCACCATAATGCAGTAAATGATGGGACAGAAGCGGTCATAACTAACAAAAATGCTTTGTTTTTAGAATTTGTGAGTGTACAGGTAAAAAATAAAAAAAGCACATGAGAGAGAGAGAAACATAAAAAGGAGTAGGAGTTCAAAAAAAATTGTCTGCGAATGAAACTATGGATTATAAGTCATATGAGAAAAATTTATATCAGAAATAATTGTTTTATACCAGTAGTTATATCACAAATAAAGATTGTAACCAGAAAAATATTGAAATATAATTAAAATTAATTATGATGAATGTACAATTACGTTGATCGAGCTTAGATGAATGAGAAGACTTTCATACATATAAGTACAATGTAAAGGGCAGAATTAATTACTAAAAGGGACAATACTAATATATCTTAAGGATTCATTTTACTATTTGGTTAAGTCTGATACATTGTGAGCGTTGAATTGTCACAATACTTAGCTGTTTACCTATTCCCCGCAACACCGCAACATTAATATCCGCCTCGAAACGTGACGAAGCTATCGTAAGCGACAAGCCGCAATTAAAAGCGCTTGCGGAGATAACCGTGCTCCATGCGTACAGAACGAAACATACTGCTAGCTAGCGCTCATGTAACGGTCGTGTTATGAATTTTCCCGCTCCGCTGGCGCCCACGCGGAACCCGCAGCGGCGCGTGTTTCCGCGTCGGAACGCTCCTCGCCACGCCCACGCGCCACTCCGCGCCACGGGGCAGGATCTGCAATCCGTGCCACGGAAGGAACAAGCTTCAAGGCATAGCGCGGTCGGAGCCAGTGGATTCGTGGCTGTTCGGTTGCTGGATGGATGGATTATTTCGTGTTTTTTGGATGGATGGATTATTTCGCGATCCTCTTCAGAGCTGTAATGCCAATTATGTGATGTTGAATGGGCTTTATGTTGAATTCTCTTACCGGGAGCGGTAGCTCAGTGCATCAACTATGTCACTGCAGCCCTCTGACCGGAGGTCCTAGGTCCGAGTCCTGACGGTGGCAGGATTTTCGACATTAGGTTTTCAGCTAGGTCGACTTCAGTCGCTGTCTGGAGGAGAATTCTAGCGGCCGGCTGCTCTGATCGGTAGCTTTCCGTGGTTTCTCCGATCAACACAAGGTGAATCCGGGGCAGTACCCTAACAAACGGGCCACGGACCACGCCCGATCTTTGCTTCCTCTTCCTTGTCAAATTCTCTCCTCTTACACACATACTTTCACTAACATGCACTACACTACAACATATTCCCGGAGGCCGGTCGTGGGCTTAGTGCTTGCCCCGGCAGGGCGGTGCCTTGCTGGTGGGAGAGTCCTGGTTAGGGAAATCCCACTAGCCGACGGTAGGTCGGCGCCGGATCTCTCCATCCAGCGGGGAAGATCACCATCATCACCCCAGAAAAATATGCACTACACTAACGGGACCTATGACCAAAGCAGTCGACGCGCCCGGAAACACGAAAAACCAAACCAAACCACTCTACTTGGTAGTTTCTCCGATTAATATTAAACAAATACCACGGCAATACTCTCGCAAATCGGCCATGGACCGCACACTATCTTCCCTTCTTCTTCCTTGTCCTATCCTTCCCCCCTCCACACACCAACACTCACGTACTAACACACACACATACACTGCACCATAACACTAGTAAACGGGAGGCTTGTCTCAGCTGGCGCGGTGTCTCGCTGGGAAGATATCTGGAGAAAAACCCACAAGCCCACGTACCTACGACCTACCAACAATCCCTATGACGTGTCGTCTCCCGGAGGCAAGACTCCAGGAAGAATGTTGCCTTCCCCTCTCATCGCCTCGACAGGGCGGCCGCGCGGGTCGACCCGGAGAAAGTTTTATTGGGATCTTTGTCTCTACAAGCCGGAAGCTCCGTCGGGCAGGGCGAAGAGCCCACGCAGGCGCTGCCGCCTACGCGTCTGGGTTGCGACAACCTCGCTGTCAGTGGTGCGGCTCCCAAATTTTTCAACGAGAAAGACTGAGACGTCCATAAAGTGAAACATTTAGAAAGTATATTGTTTACCAAAATATATATTTACCTTTTACAACTGTGTTAACTTCAGTGTAGGTAAGCCTACCTAAATGAACGTGTAGATTGGAACATATAGCAATGAATTTGGAAAGTGAATGATAAGTGTAAAACGATTCAATTAAAACCAACAAATAAATTTATCCAAGAAATAATATGAATCTTTTGCTTATAATAATTAATAATAAATAAATGGGAAATATAAATTGGTACAGTGTGTTTAATTTTTCATTATTAGAATAATGATGAGTTCTCTGATAAGACGAATATTGTTGAACAGAATGTTTTCGGTCTTGTCGTGTTCATCAGTAAATGAATTTGCCCGCTGCGGATCAGAGAGATGAATCTAATCGGTTATAAAAAATCCACCGCTGTTGTCTATGAAAGTTTCTAAACAGCAGAAACTGAATGAGACGGAATGAGATGTTGTGAAAAATGAAGATGTTCCAAACAAGATTCTCAGTAACCAGAAGGATCGTAATAATTCAGATGAAGAAGAAACCGCTGAAAATAGAAAACGATTTTTTCTTTCAGAGTAAATTTCTTCCTACAATGAAATTCTGTCAACACTTCGCTAGAATTTTGTTGCCCCCGCCATGGCGACAGCAGCGATCATCGTTTCCGCCGCCCCCGCCGGCCCCCCGCCTCCACCTGCCCCGTCATCCTTCTGCCCCAGCGATCCCCGCCACTCCGCATTCCCGCTGCCCCCGTCCCTGCCGCCCCCGTACCGGGAGCGGTAGCTCAGTGCATCAACTGATGTCAGTGCAGCGCCTCTCACCGGGAGGTCCTAGGTTCCACTCCCCACGGCGGCAAGATTTTCGACACTAGCTTTCACTAGGTCGAATTCAGCCGCGTGGGGTCCTAGGTTTCTCCGATCAATATCAGGCGAATGCCGGAGCAGTACCTTACCAAACGGGCCAGGAACCGCGATCTGTCCTTCCTCTTTCTTGTCCTATCCTCGCCCCTTACACACACACACTTACACTAACGTGCATTACACTACCACATATTCTGGAAGACCGGTCGGGAGCTTAGAGCTTGTCCCGGCTGGGCCAGTGCCCCACTGCTGGGAGAGTTCTGGTTGGGGGGAAACCTCACTAGCCGACGGTCGGTCGGCGCCGGATCTCGCCATCCAGCGGGGGAGATCACTGCCATCTCCGGAGAAAAAACATGAAATACACTAACGGGACTAATGACCAAAGCAGTTGACGTGTCCGGAAACACGAAAAAATCAATCAATCAATCAATCAACCGCCCCGTCCCTGTCGCCAGTCCAAACCGCCCCGCTTCGTCCCCAACTACGACGTCCCCGTCGACGCCCCACCGGCCCTGCCACCTATCCTCTCGCCGCCCTCGCCGCCCTCGCCGCCCTCGCCGCCCTCGCCGCCCCTCGCCGCCCTCGCCGCCCTCGCCGCCCTCGCCGCCCTCGCCGCCCTCGCCGCCCTCGCCGCCCTCGCCGCCCTCGCCGCCCTCGCCGCCCTCGCCGCCCTCGCCGCCCTCGCCGCCCTCGCCGCCCTCGCCGCCCTCGCCGCCCTCGCCGCCCTCGCCGCCCTCGCCGCCCTCGCCGCCCTCGCCGCCCTCACCGCCTTCGCCGCCCCGCCGCCCTCGCCGCTCTCCGCCGCCCTCGCGTGTGCTTCCTGGTTCCTGTAGCAGCGCCGTCTGCCTGTTGTATCAGCATTTTATGTAGTGCGTTCCGCGCGCGCCTCCTCGCCTGTTGCGCAACCGCCAGGGGCGGCGCGTCTCAGTCGCTGCGCCCTAGCGCGCCCTCTTCCGTGAGAATACATTTGACGCCACCGACGAGGATCGATTTCCTGTGGGAAGATTCCGTTCGGAAGCTTTCTTCCTGCGAAGAAACACCAGGATATGAATTTTTAAAATTAGTTTGGGGAGTGTGATTTCTCTGTCGGTTTATGGTTCTTACGTACACGCACTGCTCTCTTCCTACTGTTTACTAATTTATGTTTCTTATCGATGCAGAACGATCGTTTACACTTGAATATCCTTTTAAGTTGAGATTTTAAAAATATTTTTTTCGTGGAATGTAGGAATACGACTGGTGGAAACTAGAATCATTTCTAGGGTTAAATGGGGAAAAAACAACATTAAGATCGTGCGGAAATTTTATAAGCTCTAAATAGTGGGATTATGTGGGTTTACTACAGGAAGTCCAGTTTCTAGACTTAAATGTGCACTGACTTAAATTAATGTAGTTTCTTTCGAACTTTTATTACAATTTCTAGTTACATTACGAGAGCTATTATTCGAAACACCCCAATTATCACATTAATAATGTTTATTATTTTTATTCTTATTAAGTATTATTATTCTTGACCTATAAAAGATATTATTATTAGGTCGATCATACCGTCCACAATTCTTGCTTTCACATTGTATAAATCAGCTTTTTAAACGGGTTACTAAACGTCTTTTAAACGATTGTAACCAGCATTTTAAACGGATTACTAAAAGCATCGTAAACTGATGTAGTTTTGTAATTAAACTACTACTTGCCGTTATTTATATGCCCTTAATGCTATTGTTAAGCGGTTATAATAAAATACCTCTAGAATCTCTTTGGAGAATATTGAGATAAGGGGAAACATTTAGAATCGATTTTCTCACTTTTCTATATTTATTCATTTTATCAGTACTTCTAACAAAGGTGTTCCCTGTTCTCTTTCTGATTGTCACTTCTCGTCAGCTTTCGACCTCAGAAGGAATTTTGAGGTTACTTCTCATGGAGCTTCCTCCAGCCGCCAGGAGAAACATTTTGTGTGTAAGTTATAGGTGTGGTACTTATTTTATGCGGCCTCGTACGATTTGCCTCCTTCAAATTTTAATGCCTCTCAATATGTCTCAATTGTTTATTAAACATTAATTGTTTCATGACCTTAATTCTTTCAGTTTAAGATGTTTTTAGGACCATTTTTAATTAAAATTTACAAATGTTTAATTTAAAATATTTTACCTTTTCTAAATTAAGTTCTACACTTTTCTTCCACGGAATGTGATTAATACCTATATATTTACTAGTTTATTTGTTTATAGTTTTATCATGAAAATTACATGATTCAGATTTGTATACTTAACAAAGGTATTGATGACTGAAGGCTAAAGTCAACTATAATAAATTATGCATGGGCGTTGTGGAAATCTACTTCAACATCTACTTTTATTCAAATTCGGAAAACATTTTCAGGAAGAGATGAAATGGGAATTGCCTGTGTTATTTTGTTACGAATTATACAACTCACTTTTTTTTTTTAATTTAACATCCGACATTTTCCGAATGGAAAGTGCTGAAATTTTTAAAAATGTGATCATTTTATTAGGAAACGTGATTATTGCAATATACGATTTGTTTTTCGAAATTTCTTTATTGAATAAAAGCCGTTGAAGCTGCGGAACAATACTTGTCCTTGGGGCACGCCACAAGAAACGGCGTGTGTGTCTGCTCACCTCTGGAGCGGGTCTCCTCGTCCCGCGTTGCAAGTGGGGTGCGCCGTCCAGCGGCGATCACTTGCCAGTCGCCGTCGTCTATCTCGCGACTTCTTCTTAGCGAAACCTGTCGCTGCCTGTTTCCGCTCGCATTCTCGGAACGCGGCGGCAACGGCGGCGGCGGAGCTCATGCGCTGCGCCGACGGTGCGCTAATCCCGCCTGACAGCTCGCCACCGCCGCGCCGCCTCCGCCTCACAGTAGCTTCAAATTCATGTCCAGACGCACGCGTGAACGAAGTTGATTCATTACATTAAGACTTCGTGACTTGCTTTAAAGGAAAACGTTGCAAGACGAACATTTTATTTTTAGAAAAACGCTGCGGTTAATTTCAAATGCAGTTATCGTCAAAAAATATAATAATGCTTAATAGTTGTCTTTTACGTTCAATTGTATGTATTTTTAAGAACAATAATATGTTGCTGAGGATCAGTGAATAAACAATTTTTTTCAGTCTCATGCAGTACAAAATTGATGTTTATATAGCTAATGAAAAGATGCGTACCGAAGAAGCATATCTCATTGTATCATATACCAAAAACATACTATTTGTAAATTAATGTCTTTGAAAATTATTCTACATTCAAATTATTATTTGAAATGTATTGGTTGACGTAAGATTTAAATATTTTAGTTGGAAATAATTCATGATAAGAAATCTTATTAATGGTTTCAGCAGAGCACAAAACCAAAAGAACGATAACATATCCTGAATATGAATGATTTTACTTGTAAAAAGTTTAGTTAAAAAAAATTATTTACTTTTACACCAGGGCAAATCTTGCCAAAACAATAAAGTTACATAAACATTATGAGTGTTTTCTGCTGTTGTCAATTTGAACTTACATTTGAGAGTTTGTAACATTGTGACCGCCAGAGTTTAAGAAGTGACTCACTGTTCACCCAACTAGGCGACGCGACTCTACTTTGCGATAACCGCGACTGAAACTCTCGACCGACCTCTGCACGCGATTGCCGACGGTCGCCGTTGGAGCGCTGTCTTCATTCACCTAGCTTGCTACGAGCCGAATGCTCTTCCTCACAAAAAAATATTAGAAATTACGTAAGGACGAAATTATTTTTCTTAGATTACAGTAAGAACCGTACAATTTTGGAGTGAGTATTTCCTTATTCTGTTAGAGTTATGACGTAAATTTTCCTCTCTAGAAAAATACCGATGGTCCATGTTTTGGGAAATAGTGAGGGCAATCTAAGCTAAAAAAGAGTAAACCAATAAGTTTTTTTCTTGTTATTCATTCGCTGTAGTCGTCAGAAGTCATGGAAGTTTTCGTATATTCGACGAACTTGTACATGATCATTTCCTCAGAAGAAACAATAATAATACTCGTAATAGTAAATAGTGCAATGAAAGGGAATATAAGTGAACAATGTAAAATAATTTCGAAGTTTGCTCACTCCTTATTCCCGGATGCGCTGATTTGTGTCAATGAAGACAAGCTAACGTTCGCGCAATCTGCAATATTCCACTGTTGCCCATGACTCACTCACTGTCTGCCAGGTATACTCTCAATGGAAAATGACATTCATATAATGACAAACATTTATAGAACAGTCGTCGGTTTAGCTGCCAGTCGTGGTTTTTGTAGAATAGTCTTCTTCGCAGGAAAAAGGATTTCGCACGTGCCCAAAATTAGTAACATATCTCAAAAATTGTCATTTTGCATGAGAACAAAGTATTTTACTCTATATACCGGTTGTTTTGTGAGTTATCTGAATGAAAATTGATTTATCTTAATATATTTCGTCTCTTTTTTTTGAGATGACCGGTAGCGGTAGCTCAGTGCATCAACTGATGTCACTGCAGCGTCTCTAACCGGGAGGTCCTAGCTTCGAGTCTTGACGGCGACAGGATTTTCGACACTACTTTTCAGCTAGGTCGAATTCAGCTGCTGTCTGGAGGAGAATTCTATCGGCCGGCTGCTCTGATCGGTAGTTTTCCGTGGTTTCTCCGATCAACACCAGGCGACTGCCGGAGCAGTACCCTATCAAACGGGCCACGAACCGCGCGCGAACTTTTCTTCCTCTTCCTTGTCATATCCTCTCCCCTTACACACACACTTACACTAACATGCACTACACTACCACATATTCCGGGAGACCGGTCGGGAGCTTAGAGCTTGTTCCGACTGGGGCGGTATCCCGCTGGTGGGAGAGTCCTGGTTAGGGGGAAACCCCACTAGCTGACGGTAGGTCGGCGCCGGATCTCACCATCCAGCGGGGGAAGATCACCGCCATCTCCCAGAAAAAACATGCACTACACAAACGGGACTAATGACCAAAGCAGTTGACGCGCCCGGAAACACGAAAAAATCAATCAATCAATCAAATTTTGAGATGTTATTTTCTTCTGCGGCCCTCGGCGTGCGATGTTAGCTTACTACTCAATTTGTTGAACTGACGAGAGTGGATTTCGACGGGTGGAAAATATATATTATTAGTTCAATTAGATTACGCTGAAATGGAGATGTGATTCCGACTCCCAAAACCGAGCCGTGGAGAGGAAAAACAAAACAAGCAAAACAGAAGTGAGCGAAGGCCTGTGAGGAAGCGGCTGTCTGACCCCGCCGAGTGGCCAGGGTCGCGGCTCGGAAGCGAAGCGGCGGAAAGAGCGCGGCGCTCCCGCAGCCTCTCGCGCAGGCGCAGGCGCGGGCGCTCTCACGCGCGCTCCGACCGCCCCCAGCTAATTGGGCGCCGCGCCGACCGAAATAGCCCCGAGGCCGCTGCACGTGCGGATCTTCAAACTCAGATTACTGGTTCCCAGAGATGGGAGATACCAGCTGATGCGTTTAGCTCAGAACCCGCATTGCCGATGTCCTTGCAGCGACTCTGAACGGGAGGTATTAGAGTTCGGGTCCCGACGATGGAGGTTCATTGATTGATTGTTAGTGATTCCGGACGCGTCGACTACTAGGGTCATTAGTCCCGTACGTGAAGTGCATTTTATTTCGGAAGGTGGATGTGGTGTTCCCCCGCTGGATGGCGAGATCCGGTGTCGACCTACCGTCGACTAGCGAGGTTTCCCTCTAACCAGGACTCTCCCACCAGCGGGGCATCCCAACCGGGACAAGCTCCAAGCTCTCGACCGGTTTCCCGGAGTATGTGATAGTATAGTGCATGTTAGTATAAGTGTGCGTGTAAGTGGAGGGGATAGGACAGGGAAGACGAAGGGCAGATCGCCCGCGGTCCGTGGCCCGTTTAGTAGGATTCTTCATCGGCATTTGACTGGTGTTGATCGAAGAAACCACGGAAAACTACCGATCAGAGGAGACGGCCGCTAGAATTGTCCTCCAGATAGCAACTGAATTTGACCTAGCTGAAAACCGAGAAAAACATGCACTACACTAACGGGACTAATGACCAAAGCAGTTGACGCGAGGAAACACGAAAAAATCAATCAATCAAACATAAAGCAAAGCACATAAAACGATTTCTCATTTGAAGGGTAATTTTTTCGTTTCAGTTGTTCCTGGCAAGGTGAGATTTTCCTCCAATTTTCAACTAGTCGTTTCCGGTTCGATGCTCGGGGGCGAAGGTGAAGCGCGAGGCGGCGCGAAAGCGGGAAGACGCGGCGGCGGTCGTGCCCCGCGCGTGCGTCCGGGGGCCAATTTGAATCCGCTGAGACCCACAGTGCACCGGGGGCAGCCTGGAATTAGAAGGGAACAGGGAAAGTAAACGAGGAGGAAATGATCACGCGACCGTGCGGCGCATCTTCAAGGATGCGGTGGAGATTTCGACGCTGGGGTGAGCAGCAGCGCGGCTGGGAGAGGGTGATGCTGTCGCATTCATGATGATGGTGGGGTGGAACGAACTGAAATCAGATTGTGCAGTTACCTGGAAATGTGCTGGTTATTGAACTCGTCATTTGACGCTGATCCTTAAACATTTAAAGAAAAAATTGCAGTGAAGACATTGGATTTGAATATTTTAATAATATTTAGCGGTCTCTATTATTCCATTAATTTATCAATGTATAAATTTAGTAGTATTACCTTATAGATTCCAATAATTAGTATTTCCTTGTTCATGACGGGACATATTCATATGTACAGACAATTTTAGAGATAGATAGGTCCTTGATTTTTCAACTCTTCAGTTCAAAACACTAAATAAATTGAATTTAATTGCACTAATTGAATTTTGTATCTCGATTTCGTTAGCAGCTGAAAGTGAGAAAAACTGAACAATTGTCACTTTCATATGCTAAGAAAATTTACAAGTCTCAGCAAATTAATCACGCGTTTTCCTTGAGATGTTTGAGAAAAAATAACATTCTTCTTTCGGAAAGGGCGTATGAATTTAGCGAACTCTTTTGTTTTCGGTACGTAAGTTCTTTCTCAACTTCCCTCAGGGGAGTTGCTCAACTTTCTTGTGCAAATTTTGCAATATGTAATATCGCACACCAAACGTTTTGTGAATCTTTTCATTTGATCTTTACCTAAGAATTCTGTTATGGAGAGTCAGGCTCATGATTCATTGATGATGGAAAAACCTTCTATAACGAATTCTTAAAATCAAGACTATTTAAAGCTCTTGAGTCTTAAGAATCTGATAAAAAATTCAAGCAGAAATGCTAGAGTACAGGACTTAGGAAAATTTTGTTCCATATTGAGAAGTTTTTCATAAAGGAATATACATAATTCAGTGTAATTTTTGTAATTACGCTGAATTATAATGAATAATAAACTATTTATACTGAATAATAAAATATTTGAATTCACAAAATCTAAACTGAAAATATGTAATTGCAATAATGGATATACTACATAATTCCGGTTATGAGAAAACCATAGAATTATCAAGACAACGAAATGACTCGATTGAATCCCTAGTAGCAAAAGATCTCGGGCAAAGTGAAAATGAACGTTTAACTGTCAGATCGGGAAAATATTTTCTTCCAAAAAGGTTCACTCCTCTGCCCCTTCTTTGCCCCTTATTTGTCTTTGGTTCGGTATTGCATGCATTAGTACTTCATGAGCCAGAAGAATAGTATACTAAAATTTCATGTTTGAAGCAGCATTTTTCAAATTCTCAAGTGTAATTGCATATGCGACTGATCTAGCAGAGAAAATTTTTAAAAGTCAATACTAGTAATTATTTTCTCGAACAAAAGCGGCATCTTATAGGGTTTGCTGTGATACTTATTGAACGGCGTGTTTCAATATTACGATCCGGTTTGTACCTGATATATTTGAAAGAGGAAAAATGTTCAGCATTATTTATGTTACCAATTGCACTGTATAATTCAAAGATGTTGCTCAATGATGGAACTCTCGCCCGCATTTGCTACTAGAAGACAATATTCATTAATTCCGAAAAATTACAAATATTGACTAAGAAAGAAGTGCGACGTCTTCTTCTTGTAGTAACAGGGAATTGAAACTTTGAACAAAAATCCCTCCGTCTAAGATTTTGTTTCGGCATGCGGCTCTTTGATGTGATCGCTTGTCGCTTAATGCGCTCGCATTGGACGCAGCTGCGCATGAATAATTGCTGGGTAATGTTTACTCGTGCTCCCCATTGAGTATTGGACACGCACTGCTGCTCCTAAGTGGTGGCGTTGGTTGGGGCATACTAATGTTGCTGTGTGGAACAGCAATGCTCCAGTAAGTGTAGCAACAAGGCAATTTAGACCAATGAACGCATTTAGTTGGTTCACATCCTTGGCGAATTTCCGGAAAGTTTGATATTATATTTTATTTGCTCATTTGAGATTTGGATTTCAAGAAGTATTCCAAACTTGATTGTTATTTTTTGTTGAAAAAGATATAATTAGAAAATAAAATATTTAATTTGTGCACTCTTTCTCTATATACAAATATTTGCCTAAGAATGTTTTTGAATTTTGATGAACAGATGTTAAATATAATATGATTACGTCTTGTTATCTCCCAGGATGAACCTCAAAATCCAACTTTATTCTTCGTGAAGTCGTAGGCTTCCGCGGCCAGAGTCATGTAAATGATCTTGGCTGTCAGGTGACCCCAGGAAGACCACGACAAGATGGTCGAAACGTCGGCAACACAGCCTTCGACGCGTCACCTGGACAGCCAAGATCATTTACAACTTTATTCTTCGTTTGAAAGAGCCTTCTAAAAAAATTGATGATAATTTGTCCACATAAAGCACTGTATTCCGTGTTCCCGGAAATGAGAAACGCACACACGGCACGTTACTCGTTCCATTATCGCTGATTGGAGGTGGCGCTCTCTCTTTTTTCCCGAAAGGCCAATCCCGGACGCGTCTTTCCGGGGTTCTCGAGCGACGTGCGGATCGAAGCTCGCGGGGGCGCGTGGAGTGACGGGAAAGAGGGGAAGCGGCGGGGAGGGGCGTGGCTGAGGAGGAGAGAGTGGCGAGGCCGTCGCATGGAGGGCGCGGCGCGCAAACAGAAGCGCAGCGACGCAGCGAAGACGCGCCCCACACGCAAATAGAGAGCCGGCGCCGACCTCTCCGCGGGCGGTGCTGGCGTTGACGATGGCGGTGGCGACACAGGCACCGGCTGAGGTGGCTCAGGGCATAAAATAAGCAATTTCCCAGAGCGAGAGGCCGTAGGGTTTGTGTCCAGATGGTGGCAGGATTTTCGGCATTAGCTAGAATTCATACGCTGTCCGGAGGAGAATGCTGGCGGTCGGCTGCTCTGATAGTTTTCCTTGGTTTCTCCGACCAACATCAGGCGAATGGGGAATACTAGCCTATCCTCACTCCTTACGTACACATACACTTACATGCACCATTATTACCTATTACCAATACCACCCTACTATACCTAATATACCTACTTACATCCACACTATTACCAATACCACCTTACCTCAGGGCATTAGCTAATCACTGCAGTACTTCAGACTGGGAGGTCCTAGGGTTTGTGTCCAGACGGTGGCAGGATTTCCGACATAAGCTCGATGGCTGGGTCGAATTTATCCGCTGTGTCGAGGGGAATTCTAGCGGCCAGGTGTTCTGATCGATAGTTTTTCGTGGATTCTTTGACCACTGCCAGGGAATGGCGAAGCAATACCCTAGCAAACGGGCCACGGACAGCACACAATTTTTCCTTCCTCTTCCTTGTCCTATCCTCACCCCCTTACGTACACACACACTTACATGCACCACACCAATAGCACCCTAACTCAGGGCATTAACTAATCACTGCAGTACTTCAGACCGGGAGGTCTTATGGTTTGTGTCCAGACGGTGACAAGAATTTCGACATTAGTAGGTAGATGGCTGGGTCAAATTCGTCCGCTATGTGGACGAGTATTTTTGCGGCCAGCTGCTCTCTGATCGATAGTTTTCCGTAGTTCCTCTGACCAACACCAGGTGATAGCCGCAGCTCTACCCGTCATTCATACGATTCGCATTTTCACATATAGGTTGATTTATTTTCAATACCAGATAAGGGATCTCAGGTTCAAATACTCTATCAAAAAATTGTGTTCCTAATTTTAATTGCAGGCGATGTAACGACAAAGGCCGAAGAAGCTAATAGACTCATCACAATGAAGCCTTATGACATCACATCGGTAACTCAATTAGAAACAACAAGCTTCTCAGTATGGGGAACATTTTTGTAAAACAGAACCGAAATATAATATGAAAATTCCTTTTTTAATCAGGATACAAGTGTTAGTTAACAGGCTGACAGAAATAATTCTATTAAATTATTCAGTCATGTTTTATCTATTGGATATCGGAAATTAAGTCAAGAATGTATTTTTATACTATGTGAAATGTTGCTGTAAAAGAACAAAATAAAGGAACGAAGACACAGGAAATAACTAAACATGATATCATAAATGGAATTTAAAAAAATCTTAGAAAAAAAAAGGTTACAGCAAAGAAGAAAATGAAATAATCAAAAGAGAAAAAGAAGAAAGTCTGTAGAATAATTATTCACTGTTAAAATTCTTTTTTGACTTTCGCACTTTCGCTTCATACCAAAGAAAAGATAAATTTAAAAATGACATGGAATATAACACGCTTCCTGCTTCGACTAACTGTTATTCGTTACGAACTTGAAATATAATTCTTCCATCTCTAGAAACATTTATGACATTTCCGATTCCTATCCCCATTTGCATGACGACACACCTCTAACATTTCTACGTTCTCTTTCTGCGGCCATCCCATTTCTCTCCCGCTCGCTTAACGCATCACTTTTTTTTCCTCCTCTGAAAATTTCATCCAAGCTTCGGACTGCCGTTGGCCTGCGTATCTGCGTCCAGAATCTCCGGAGCTTCATTTACATGCTTAATAATATACATCGCCGCCCAGGGCCCGCTGCATTTCCTGAATCGGGAGCGAGAGTGCGCCCGGGCGCGGCCGCGTGGGCGAACGGGCGGGCGGCGAATGGGCGATGGGCGACGCGACGCGACACGGGAACCGGCTAGCGGGCCTCGCCACTCGATCCGGACTGGCTGCGATTCCTCGGCGGCCTCTGCAGCTTCGGCAGGTTGATCGGAAGGTCCAAGCATTCGATTCCCAAGGGTGAATTCTACCGGCCGACCGCTCTGATTGGTACATCTTCAGGATTTCTACAATTAATACCTAGTGAATGTGGATGGTATCGATCGGATAGTCATCGCTCATAGACCCGTCGTCGATTGATTGATTGATTGATTGATCTTTTCGTGTTTCCGGGCGCGTCAACTGATTTGGTCATTAGTCCCGTAAGTGTAGTGCATGCTTTTTCTCGGGAGATGGCTATGATTTTCTTCTGCTGGATGGCGAGATCCGGTGCCGACCTACTATCGGCTAGTGGGGTTTCCCTAACCAGAACTCCCCACCAGCGGGCACCGCCCCAGCCGGAACAAGCTCTATGCTCCTGACTGGTCTTCCGTAATATGTGGTAGTGTAGTACATGTTAGTGTAAGTGTGTGTGTAAGGAGAGGATATGACAAGGAAGAGCAAGAAAAATCGGCGCGGTCCGCGGCCCGTTTGATACGGTACTGCTCCGGCATTCGCCTGGTGTTGATCGGTGAAACCACGGAAAACTACCGACCAGAGCAGCCGGCCGCTAGAATTCTCCTCTAAGCAGTGACTGAACTCGACCTATCTGAAAAGCTAGCGTCGAAAATCCTGCCGCCATCAGGACTCGAACCTAGGACCTCCGAGTCAGAGGCGCTGCAGTGACATCAGTTGATGCACTGAGCTACCGCTCCCGGTCCCGTCGTCGAGCATCATCAGTTAGTTCAATAGTATGGACCCAATTCATCGGACGAGGCTGCTGGAAAAGTATGAATAACGGTGAATAGTGTGTGAGTTAATAAATAATGAATTAGAGCTAATGCCGACGGTGTCGCGTTGACTGTCGGCGCCGTGTTGCAACAAGTGACGAACACCGCCATCACCCCCGTTATAACACGCTCTACTCTTTTGAGACTATTGACCTCAGTAGTTGGCTTGCACAGAATCAGTATTCACTCACTCACACGGCGAAAGGCGACGGGCAGCGCGACGTGCGTCACGGGAACCGGCTCGCGGGCGGGAAGTCCGGCTTCGCTTCTCGATCCGGTCCCGCGGGTGGAGGCATCTCGGAAGATGCTGATCTGCACGTACATCAAGCCTGTAAGACGATGTTGATGGAGAATGATTGCTGTACGATCTAGATGTACTAATAATTTATGAAGCATTGGATAACATTTTTGTGGCATTTATGAGTTTTCCGGCGTAGGTCAATGTAAGTTACAGCCGGAAATTTTAAATATTGTCAATTTTTAATTTCATTACTTTGGCATATTTTAAAATTAAATTATTAATTTGACTAGTGTAACGATACATATTTTAAATTAGATTTCAAAAAAAAATTAAAAATTACTTAAAATAATTGCATATTCTCATGACATTAATAAAGTTGTTGATTTATAATGCATTATTAAAATTTTAATCTTGACGATAAATGAAATGAATGAGCGTCTTAGTAGAATGTGAGAATCTTGAATTATGTTCTTGTGAAATTAGAACTTAAGATTTATAGGAACATAAAAATTAATGTCACAGAAAGGTGGAATCTTAAATAATATTAGTATCGACGTATCTATTCTTTTTCCTTGAATGATTTTAATTTGTGAAAATTTTTAAATGACGAAAGTCCATAAGAAAATGAATCGGCGTCTTTAACGTCGAGCGTTTTAGGAAATAAAGTGTTTGCTGAGTAAAGGGATTACAACTTATCGTTGGTATTCATAGTATAGGCCGCCACTGAAAGTAAGTTTTATGATTTTGGTGATATGCTTCAAATGTTTATGAGCACTTTTCCAATAATAATGATTTACGTTCATCACCCTACTTTCTACCTAGAAATTTGTCGGGAATGATCATTAATTACGGCTCACTTCACCATTTACTCTAACTAATTATTCACATTTTTCATTACTTCGCACATTATTCGCCGTCAATCATACATTTTTATCATCCCATCCAACTAATTGCGTTTGTACAATTGAAATAACTAATTGATGAGCTGCATTGTCTCTGAGCAATGGCCAGTACGTCGATTATTAGATTGATTGATTCGTGATTCCAGGCGCGTCAACTGCTGAGGTCATTAGTCTCCGCCTCCGCCCCCAGCGGATGGTGTGTTGGTGCTGAATCTCGCCATTCAACAAGGGAAGATCGCCGATAAATCCCGCGATGAAAACACGCACTACACTTACGAGACTAATGACCTCAGAAATTGTCGCGCCCGGAATCCCGAATCAATCATTCAATTTACGGAATATAGAGGTTATATATATCGCGGTTTAGCTCATTGATAAGCGTGCTTGCTTTCCATGACGCGACCCCGGGTTCGATTCCCGATCGGGCAAGGTTATAATGAGCGCTTTACTTGCAATGTCCCAGTATATGTTGCTGAGTAATGAGAAAAATTCGGTACTGCTTCGGCAGTACATATACTAAAATTGGAACGATACAGAGAAGATTAGCATGGCACCTGCGCAAGGATGACACGCAAAATCGTGAAGCGTTCCACATTTTTTACAAAATTCACAATGGGAGAAACATTAAACAATCCCAAAAGAATTCGCTCTCGATATCTCAAAGATATGTTTAAACTCCCATAAAAAAATCAGTATATTAATATGTATTAAATATGTATAGAGTGTATCTGATTTAAGAATTATAATGTATTAAAATTTAAATTGTTTAGTTGTAAGTATTAGAAATTAAGTATTAAATCCTGTAAATTAGCTAGTAGTAAGATACAAGAGTGAGAGGTTGTATGCTCAAACGTGAATGCCCAAACGTTATATATTACAAATAAAAATGTACAAACCCCTGAAAGGCAAAACTGCCGAACAGGAAGAAAATAAATTTAAAAAAAAGAAAAACTCGCTTCTTATGTTGAGAAGAACAAAACACGGTGGTGGGATGTCTTCGTGCTAACCACACGTACCCCCCATGGCCCGTACGCGGGCAGAGTCCCAGACAGACAGACGCTCGCTACGTGCTTGTTGACCGCGGCCGGGCAGCAGGTGCACATGACGCGGAGCGGTTGGCCGCCCTGCGTGGGCGCGTGGGCGGCGTCGCTTCGCAGGGGCGGGGGCGGGGCCGGGGAGAGGACGGCGCGCGGAATCCGGACCTGCCCGATCGCTCTCCGAGTTGAAGGCCTTGACTTCCGAAACGAGCTTGTCGCCTTCCCCTGCTCTGCCCCGCACGCCGGCCTGGCATTTCTTAATTTTTACAGCTTCCCACGCAACGAGTTTGCTTCTTCAGATGTACCACAACGAGAGTGCTGCCTCACAGCGTCCGGTGGTGTTTTCTTAAATCTGTATGGAGGTAGTCTGTTGGTTATTCAATGACATTCAAATGCATTCTTACGTGCGCAAGACATTATCAAGTTCCAAGATAAATGATATTTTCGTGAAGGAATATGAAAATGAAATCAATGAACATAAAATATTGTTTTAGATAAGCATTTCAAGATGATGCTAAATCCCTTACTACGTGGACGTGTATTATTTTATTCTCAACGAATTTTATGTTTTCCGTTTGATATTTAGTATTTTTGTGGATTTTAAAAGAAATTTATACCTGTCATGTAACACATCTTAGAAGACTGTAGTATGTAGTCTTACTTTTTTCAAAAATTTATTTTTGAAAGTAACTACTGCAGCGGATGTATTGTAATTGTAAACAATATGTGAAGATTTTTTTAAGCAAAAACGCTGCTCGGTGAGAATAAAATTGATTCCATTATTTTAATGTTAATTTAATTTGATCGCAGTACGGAATTTAAAGTCAAGGGATCCGTAAATGGAAACCAATAGGCCAACAATTTTCAGACACATGACAGACCGAGGCTTCCTAGGGTTTAGTAATATAATAATATTTTCAGTATATACTGTACATATTATTTTGAAAAATTCTATAAATTGTTATTTCTAATTTTACATTTACCAAGACCATCACAATATGAACACCTACCACAAACATCGTAATCAAATATACAGGTATATTTTTAAAAAATGTAAAATAAGAAACGAACCAGTTTTTACCGCGTGGGATTATTAATTCATCTGCGTCGTTTTTTAAAAACTGCTTTAAAGTGCGGACGATGTACATCACCTTCTTTTCGCACCACCGCCGTCGTCAGAGTAACGGGCGCGTATTTTCGCTTTCGGCCGCGAGGACCAGCCGCGGCGTGCCGCGCAGTGGGCCTCAACGGCATCAAATGCGCCAAACACACTCGCATATTCTGTAAAATACGCTTCCCCATCTCGAAAAAATATTTACTGCATAGCAATTAAAATAAAAAGACTCCCTTATTATTTTAAAGGTTGGTTTTAAGTGATGTGTTGTACGCTTAACGTAGAAATATTTTTCTATGTAGGATATCATACACATTTTCTGGAATTTTGGAGTGTTAATAGTAGGATTGCTTAATTAATTAGAAATGGAATTTTACATATTTAATTTTATCGTAAAATTTGTAAAATATAATAAATTTTCTCATTTCATGTCCTGCAACTACTAATATATTTTATTTCTAAAATTATTCCATTCTATTACTTAAAAATTGCTATTGCATCTTATTATCCAGGCGTTGTTTGGCATGATTTTTTAATCATTCTTGGGAGCACCGCTTTTGATGACTTTGTTTTGTCTTATTGTTGGGAGTGGCCAGTAGGCTGTAAACGTCATTTGTGAATTAAAAAAAAAAGGAATCACTGAAGCACAAATCGTTACTTAACTTCGACCTCTCCAAGGATCCATCTTATGATTGTACACACGTCTAAACTCGATCCTGTCTGTCTGTCCGTCCGTCCGTCTGTACTGACACAATAGCTCCTGATGGGGCCAAGGCCTACCATTGGCATTCCGGCCTTACTGACATGGGTTTAAGGGGGTATGTGTGGTTGCCCATTAACATCCCTACGCCGTATCTCGATCTTCTCAACCTGAGAAGTGAGCTTCCTCATCGTCACACAGCGTCTAAACTCGGCTCTCAGAGTATAAATATGTTGTCCAAGATTCAAACCGTAGATACGAGAGTAAGCATTCAGAATATAAAACAAGTGAAATGAACATGTCAGAAGAATGTCATCTGCGAGTCTGGTAATGTGTATTGACTGAGATGGCATATCAGCAGACAGGTCGTGAAAACAAGAAGACGGAAAAAGATGGGAGAAGGAACTCTTAACACAATAAAATATTCTATAAACTTACCAGTAAAGAGAAACGAAAGGAAAGGACGAAGGGAAGAAAAAGAAGGAAACGAATGAGAAGGAAAAGAAGGAGGGGAGGAAGAAAAGAAAGAAAATGCGAATAAGGAGCGAGAAGGAGGAAAAGACGAAGAGAAAAAAGAAGGGGATGGAAAAAAAATAAGAGGGGAAGAGAGGGAGAGGACAAGAGGAGGACGAAAGGAGGAGGAAGAGGAGGAGGAGGAGGGGGAGGAAGAGGAAAGGGAAAAGGAGGAAGAGAAAAAATAGAAGAAAAAACGAGAAGGAAAAAAAAAAGAGGCAAGAAGAAGAGAACACCGGTACGATGAAAGAGGCTGCTTATCCTTCAAGACCCAAACAATCATTACCGAGCCCGGCTGCGCTCTTTTGTTGCGCGTCTGTTTGTTCGCCCGTGGCTGTTAGGGAGCAGTGTGTGTGCCTCCGCGCGCGGGAGGGCGTGCGTCATCGCGGCGGCGGCGGCGCCGGCGGACGCCCGGAAGCGGCGATGCGCGCCGCGGGGGACGCACGGCCCGGGCGGCGGCGGCGGCGGGGGGCCAGGTGTGCGATTGTCCCCCGCGGCCGCGATCTGCTATGCAAATGCTCGCCCCTCCGCCTCCACCTCCGCCGCCAGTGAACGTCCTCGCGTCGCGGAGGACGCGGGCCGCCGCCGCCGCCGCCACCGCCCACGCGCCCCGCCCCCCCCCGAGACCCCGGGGGCCCGGGGCGAGACCTCCCCCCCCCCCCCCCAGGGATTGCAAAGGGCGAGAGCTCGTGTACTGGCTATTTAAATGAGACTACCTTGATTAAATACAGTGGTCTGAATCGTTTGCTAAAACGCTAGGAAGAGAAAGATGGGAAGCAACGGTTGATACAGATGCTGGGGTGTAATTTATTCACCACGCCACGCTTCGTCGCGCTAGATCGGCCCTCAGGGCAGGATCGTGGACCCCCTCCGGAGAGCGTGCTTGGCTGCCAAGGGAGGAGATTTCTAACTCTGAATTTATTAAAATAGACTGTCTTGTCTAAATACAGAAGGTAAATTGTTCGGTAAAATGTTCACCAGATAAAGCTGGGAAGCTTCTTTTAACACGGATACTGATAAGCAACTTGATTATCATGCCATGTCGTACTACGTCGGCTCTCGAGGCGGAGTAGTTGGCGTTCTCGGCTGAGCGAAACCGTTCCCCAAGATCGGTTGCACCTTCAAAAACTGGAAGTACTGCAAAATAAATTTTAAAAAATGGTTTAAAAGCTCCATGGTATACCAGAAATGATCAAATTTTAAAAGAATTTTCTATAGAACCTCCCAAAACTTGGATTTGAAAACTTTCTTCTAATTTCTACTCTTCTCTTTCATCTTGCCCAGCCACTCCTTTGTACTCTCTAGATAAATCAGTCAATATTTTCCACCAATAAAATCAAGATATTCTAAAGACCTACTACATTCTCCTTAGTTAGCTGTAAAGCAGGTTCCAACATTTATAAATTCAATATTTATGTTTTAATACAAATACTGTATGCATTTTTCTGAAGGACCTTTCATAGGTATCGTTAGTTGTTAGTTATTGTCTTATATTGTCAAAATTATTGTTTTCAAACATTGTACATGTATGATGAAATGTAGTTAAAAATGTGTATATATTATGCAACATAAAACCCCTTGAAAGATACAATAATGTCGAACAAGGATAATATAAACTATTTTAAAAAAAAGATCGATTGCAACAAAGCCATCTAATCTGGAAATCTAATGTATAGAGTATAAGTAAATACTGATGTTCGTGAATTGCATTTACGTGAATGTCTCACAAAATAATAAGTGAAGAAGTTTGGATATTTCCAAAGCTGCTATCTATATTTTTACTATGTTCCTTTTCGACAAATGAGGGAAGTTTTAAAGATAGACTCAACAAAAATGCACAATATAAATTGGATGGATGCCGTAATCAAGATGCATTACTTAACAGTAAGAATGAACTTTGGAAACTATGTTATTAAATGCATTATAGTGTGCACACTAGTTAAAATTTTAAAGATGAATGCATGTCAAAGTAGAAATTTGATCCGGATATAAGTTTTTGAAAAAAATGCAATGTTCTCATATTACGATATTCCTTGACTTTCGACTCTTGTAAACACTTTTCACAAACATAAGTATCCATGCAGTTTAAGAACTCTCACAATCGATTCACTCTACTCCCCAATTTTACGAAAAACGATGAAATATTTAAGATATTATATTTATGCAACATTTTGAGCACAAAACTTTTTAATTTACATTCATTTCTTACAATGAACATTCAGTTCACTTAATGTAAATTTTTTATTTAATGGCCACATTTTGTTCATTCGTTTGATAACATGTAGTGTTGGAGATGTGAACAAATTCTGTGCTGAACTGCTTCTTTTCCATCGCATTTATTTCCTTCAATAGAAGATATATGCTTCAGAGGAAGTTTTGGTTAACGATTCCATGGAAGTGTAGGCTATCACCTCTCACGACTTTGGATGAGTGTGACGAAATGAAGTATGATGAAATTTCGTTTTTTAGTTCTTTAAGGTGTAGGTTTTAAAGAAAGTTCTCTTACTACGACAGAAGTGGGTTTGAATAAACCACCAGAAATGTGCTGTTTCATGAAGAATACTCATAGACATCCAACACAGCTTTTACTTCCCCAGTTCATGTTGTTTTCACCAGATGTCGAAGTAGGTGCCACATCTGAATACACGACGCTCGTTCGGTGACACTAGACAAACGTTTATTCAACACCTCTCTGATGGCCGTTCCTTTACCTAATTTCACTTGGGTTCTCGAACTGTGTACTCATGTAAACGTCGGATCCAGCTTTCTCGGAGCCTCCTCGTCTGTCGTTGTATTCACGCAACAGCCCCGCCCTCCGCTTCCGGGTTCCTTGACTGCGCACAGCGAGGCGCGCCGCACAAACAGAATTAACAAATGCTGAAGTAACACGTGACCCAATATTTTCCGCACGCGTAACATCTTTCGCGATCACAAGAATGCCTCAGGTGACAAACACACTTACACTAACCGGTCTCTCGAAATATGTGGTAGTGTGTGCATGTTAGTATAGTGCATTTAGTGTAAGTGTGCATGTTAGTCCGTGGCCCGTTCGGTAGGGTACTGCTCCGGCATTCGCCTGGTGTTGATCGGAGAAATCAAGGAAAACTACCGATCAGAGCAGCCGGCCGCTAGAATTCTCCTCCAGACAGCGACTGAATTCGACCTAGCTGAAAAGCTAGTGTCGAAAATCCTGCCGCCGTCAGAACTCGAACCTAGGACCTTCCGGTCAGAGTCGCTGCAGTGACATCAGTTGATGCACTGAGCTACTGCTACCGGTTTAGAGTTATAGTTTAGCAACTCATAAGTCATTTGTTATTAGGGTACTTTTTACCATCTTATCCGGGGATACCCTTTGTTCCCTCATATATATCGCAAATCGGTCCTGAAGATGAACTTCGACTAATACACAAAAAGTATAAGGACGTACCATGTCTATCATTACAGGTTGTCACTTTAAATATATGCAAGTCCTAGCGTCATCGCTAGATATAGCTTCGCTCCTTTCCTCTTATACTTTACTAAGCGTAATGAGCCCACGAGCCGTGTGTTCAGAAGTAACTACAATGTCTTCACGAGCCACATTGGTGTGATGGATGGGGAGACCGGTAGCTACTATGGTGGCTGCACCTGGCGTAATAAGTCTCAACCGAGGCAGAGGGAATTCTGTAGGTACCGAAAGATGCAAAGATGGAAAACAAGAATACATTCATACCCAACCACCTGCTTCATTTACCTGACTTATTAAGCCACCAACTTTAACCAACAACATCAAGGAGCATTCACAGAACGGTGATTAAAAATTCGACGCGTCTCTAAACAAAGAAGCCTTCCAACATCCCATTGCGCAGGCAGCTCGCCTCAGGAGAGTTTGAAGGCGGTGTAGGGCGTCGCGACGCCAGGCGTCGGCGGCGCGTGAAAGTCGCTACGCAGCGACGCCCCAGGCGCGTCCGCCGCTGCGTCGGCCCTAGACGCTGCGATCGCAAACAGAGGCGCCGCCGATGCAAATACGGCGACGCTCCGCCTTTCGAAACTTCGCCTGAGCATCGACGAGAGCTGACGCGCGAGAAATCGCGTCGCGACGGATGTGCCGGCGAAGGTATTTGGAGAAGGGAATGCACTCACGGTGCACTCGATGCGTCGGAGTGGGTGATTTCAGGCAGCGGGTTTTCCGTGTTTGATTTGCTCCTGCGCCATTTGCGGTATTTATATAAGTACAGAGGGATTATTTTGAAGTTTCCTAATGGAACTATTTTCCTGTTCCCTCCACCCAAAGCAAAGTTTCGGAACTGATTATAAAGAACTAATACATGACTTTCGTGGACAATTACGACACGATGGTTTAGATGGTCTGTAGACTAACTGGGGAATGGCTTTGAGCGTAGCAAACATACAAATGTCAATTCCTTATGCGGAATTCATCCAGAATCTTAGTAGAGTGTAGTAGACTCCTCAGCCACCTGCATAATGTAGGTCAGTTAATGAAAGTATACGAAGTGAAATATATTCTCGTGAAGTTGTGTTTCTTATGTATATTAATAACTATGTTTATAACTTTTAAAGACAAATAATATCTCTAGGACTTGCAATATGCATTCCTAATTTAGGCCTAATTTTTCATAAATTCTTGATATAAAAAATACACGTCATAGCTAAAGCAAAACATTTTACGCTCACTCTTGATTGAAATTGGGAAATAACTTCTAAATATTTTAAAATTATGATGTTTAGTATTTGATTTTAGATAACATAATATGCGTATTTGGAATTCTGTTGCATATGACACGCGAATGAAGGGCATTACCTAACAGATAGGACTGGAATGAAACCAGGCTTAAGGACGAGTAATATACAATTAGGAACACCTCATTAAATAAACTGTGATTTCTCCCCGAATTAGGAGACGCACATTTAGATAGCAGATGATGTCGTTCTCCAGTGATTGGCTGGAGATATCGACTTATATGAGCGCCATATAAGTACGACAGGTTAATTAAACCTTGGTTAACTTTAATGTGATTAAAAAGGGAAAGTGCTGTCCACGGGCTTGTCTACTCGTAGGCTCGAGAATACCGACGCTTTGAAAGTGACTCGTGACTAAGCTGCAGCGGTTCGTAGACCCGCTAACGCACATTTCTCAAAGGAAAGCGTCTGAGTGGATCCCCATCCGGATGGGGCTGGGTTCGAGCGGAGGCAGTGAAAGTCTTTTCCGAGGGCACATGCGGTCACTGTACACGAAAACCACTCCCATGTCATTTATTACAAGGCCGTAACGTGTACATCCTGTATCTTGTCTTGGACTTCCAGAGTACATGTATTGCATTTTATAGTCGCTAACTTTGACATGTAATTAATTTAGTGTCAATAAAATTAATTCAATTTTTCGGCTGCCTGTTAGTTCCAATGAGTTTACTTATGTAGAGTATAATGACTGCATTTGAAAGAAAGATATCAATTACATTGCGGGTTTTCAAATGTATATTATAGCGTAGTACAAACGTTCCTCCTAGTGAATTGTAGTGCTACTGTTTCCAAAGTATCTCTAGAATATTTGTGTCATTTAAGGATGAAATACTATAGTAGCCTGATCATATTCGTTTTTTCAAGGTATTATCAACATCGTAGTAGCAATTTCTTAAGTTTGGAGTATCACAACATTAAATGCAAATTCATCTTGGTTTTGTGAACAGTAGAATGAGGTAGAGGAAACTTTTTAAATCGATTGACCAATTTCTTAAACTGATTGACCGTAAGGTGTTTCTTTATTCTGTAAGAATAAAATCGTCGAAAGTACAACAATCAGTGAATTAAATACGGTATGTGTGTATTACCAACTTTGTTGTGTTTATAATAAAGTAAACTTAAAACCCTTAGAAAATCATACTTAAATATAAAGACTCCATATTTAAAAAAAAATTTATATATACAACATATATAGTAATACTTGAAATCAACTCGTATAATACTAAAATTGTCGACGTTTCGGTAAACGCTCTGGATTAGAACCTTACTTGAGTATCTAAAAGTGACACCAAATAACTGGAATATATACAATGGATATTGAGAATAAAATTAAAATTAACCATTAAGTATGGACCAAAAGATTACTGCGTGTATTCAAAATAGATTAATTGCATCTTTAGAAGGTGCACCAATGAATGAGGAAGGAGGAAAAATAAGAAATTTTTAATATAATATTTTACCAAAATAATAATAATAATAATATAAATGAGATATGGTTCGATCAAATAGGTACCCTTTTTTAAGGTTCTAACGCTGTAATATTCTGCACCATTTTTAAACATTCTCTTAATCAGAAAGTACCGCTGGCGAAACGCCAAACCCAAATATTCTTCTTTACTGTCATTAACAAAGAGTGTTTCACACGACCATTTCTTCCAGCATTTATGCCAACATCTAACATCATCACTAACAAAAAATCCATACAGCTCCTTGCATCAAAGACTTCTTTACCGAGTCCCCTTTACGTGCATCCGTTGTTTCCATCGCAACCGCTCCTACGTTCATAACAATCTTTCCCTCTACCGCAAACACCATCACCGGAAGAGATGGCTCAGGACATCCACTGATGTCACTGCAGCCCCCTGGCCGAGAGGTCCTAGGTTCGAGTCTCGACGGTAGCAGGAGCTTCTCAGCTAGGTCGAATTCAATCGCTGTCTGGAGGAGAATTCTAGCGGCTGGCTGCTCTGATCGGTAGTTTTCCATGGTTTCTCCGATCAACTCCAGGCGAATGCCGGAGAAGTACCGTAACGCGCCACGGACCACGCGCGATATTTCCTACCTCTTCGTTGTCCTACTGTCACCCCTTACACACTCTTAACTAACATGCACTACACTATCACACATGCTGGTAGATCGGTCGGGGACTTAGAACTTGTAACGGCTGGGGCAGTGCTTCGCTGGTGGGAGATACCTTGTTGGGGAAAACCCCGCTAGCCGATTGTAGGACGGCGTCGGATCTCGTCATAAAGCGGGGGAAGACCATCGCCACCTCCCGAGCAAGAACACGCACTACACGTACGGGAATAATGAGCATGGTAGTTAACTCCCCGAAATCACAAAAATCAATCAAATAAATCCATCAACAATCATCGTCACCGATTCTCTTATATCTCGCTTCTGCTGTCGTTACTGCAACAATTCCTAGAACGAGCATCACCACCGTCTCCTGCACCCGACGACAGCGTCACCGCTCCTCCCGCACGTCACCGGTCGAGCAGACCGGCTGTTCCGACACCTAAGCAGCTCCTGCCGCCTCCGCCGGCGCTGTATCTCCCCCTGATTCGCCTTGACGTGGACAAACGCCGCGACTGCGGGCTGTCAAGCCGGCGGCAGCGGCGGCGGCCGCGGCCCTTCTGCTTCCCCAACAAGGAAGCGGAGCGGAGCGTGTGTGCGATTGCACATGCCGCCGCCGCCGGCAGTCCTTCCACACGCGGCCGACGAGCGCCCTGTCCGCCCACGGACGCCGCGCCGCCGCCTAGCGGTCCTCGCCAGGCTCCCCGCTCGCGCTGCGCCATGGGCAACTTCGCCGCCTGACCGCTTGGACATGCGGTTTTGTCGACTTTTTTTAGCTTTTAACATTTAGCTACCTGGTCGTATTATTTAATATTTTATTTGGTTTTCATAGCGTAAACTTGGTGTTTATTTCACCGGCTTAGGTGGCTTAGAGCATCAATTTAACGCACTGCAGTTTTTCAGAGGCCCTAAGTTCGAGTCCTGACGGCTGCTGGACTAACGTCGGCTAGGTCGAATTCAGTCGTTTTCTGGAGGAGAAGTCAAGCGGCTGGCTGCTCTGATCGACAGTTTTCCGCGGTTTTTTCAATCAACAGAAGGCGAATGCCGGGGCAGCACCCAACAACCGGACCATGGACCACGTACGATTTCCATTCTATACCTTCTCCTAGCCTCACCCCATACTTACACCACACATACACTTAAATGTACTCGCCAGACTAGTCGCTCGCGCAGTGCAAATAGGCATCCATCTGACCGCTTGCTCCGCGATTTTGTCTTCGGAATGGCTACTTTTACTACTTGGTTAGTACTACTTACTACTACTTTTAGGCACCTGGTCGTTTTATTTAATATTTTATTTGGTTTTCAATGCATAACCCGGTGTTAATTTCACCAGCATAGGGGCTCAGAGCATGAGTTGAACTCAGTGCAAAGTCTCTGACCGGCAGGTACTAGGGTTTGAGTCCCGACGGTGGTAGGATTTTTCACATTAGCTACGTCGACTTTAGCCGCTGTCGGACAAGAATTTTAGCGCCAAGCTGTTAGTGGTTTTCCGTGAATCGGTAGATTTCCGTGTTATCATCAATAAACTCAGACGAATGCCGAAACCGCATCCTAACAAACGAACCCTTGGTACGCGCGCGATTATTCCTTCCTCTTCCTTGTCCTATCCTTACCTCTACACTTTACTTACACTTTATATGCACTTGCCAGACCTCGACAGACTCATAGCTCGCACTTATTGATGGGGATCTCTTCTCCGCCTGATCGCTTGGTCTGCGCGTTTGGCTTCGGAATGGCTTAATTATTTTTCTATACTTCTAGCAATCATTCGTATTATTTAACATTTTATTTGTTTTTACTGCGTAAAGTAGGTGTTTTTCACCAGCTTAGGTGGCACAGAGCATAAATTGAAGTCACTGCATATTCTCTGACTGAAATGTTCTACTTTTTAAGTCCCGACGGTGGCAGGATTTTTGACACTATTTAGGAGAATTGACGCCCTGTCTGGAGGAGAATTCTAACGACCGGTTGCGCTGATCGACAATTTTCTCCGATCAACACCACGCGAATGCCAAAACAGAACCCTAACGAACGGGCCAAGGACCGCGTACGATCTTCCCTTCCTCTTTCTTGTCCTATCTTCATCCCATTTTTACACACACATGCACTACATTACCGAACATTTCGCAAGCTCAAAGCTTGTCCCGGCTGGCGCGGTGTCTCGGTGGTGGGAGATGGTTGGGGATGCGGCCCAGTCGGTCGGCGCCGGATATTACCATCCAGCGGGAGAAGATCACCGCCACCTCCCGGAAAAACATTGACTACACTTGCGGGTCTAATGACCTTAGCAGTTGGCGCGCCTGGAATCGCTAATCAATAAATCAATCAGTCGGTGTATATTCCAAGGGTTGACACAGCTCTGAGGTGCAAAAGACATCAAGCCCTCTCGGCCGTTCGGCTCGCCGACAGAAGCCAGCCTCATTACAAGCAGTTGCCTTTTTGTATTTCACAGAGTTTTGTAAGTTTCGTCCCTGCCACATAACTTATGAACCGATCGACAGGTTTTGATAATCGAAGAACCAGACGATCCATTTTTAACTTAGCATTAATCTTTTGAAAATTAAATGTAGACCTGTAAGTGTTGCAAAACTTTTCAACCGATTATCCAATTTTCATGACAATTTCACTTCTGGTACATCTTACCATGCAATTGTTATTGACTCTCATCTTGCTATTCCATCAATACTGTTACGTTTTCTAAAAAATAGGTATAATGTAAAACGCGAAGCATTTAGGTATCGCGGAACAGCTATGTTCGTGGAGCGAGGTGAAAGGGGTAAAGCGGGGTAATGGGTGAATATAAGGTAGGGTAAAGCGGGGTATGAAGATTGATTGATTGATTGATTTTTTCGTGATTCCGGGCGCGTCAACTGCTTCGGTCATTAGTCCCGTTAGTGTAGTGTATGTTTTTCTCGGGAGATGGCGGTGATATTCCTCCCCGCTGGATGGTGAGATCCGGCGCCGACCTACCATCGGCTAGCGGGGTTTCCTAAACAGGACTCCCCACCAGTGGGACACCGTCCCAGCCGGGACAAGGTCTAAGCTCCCGACCGGTCTCGCGGAATATGTGTTGGGGATGTTAGTGTAAGTGTGTGTAAGGAGAGGAAAGGACAAGGAAGAGGAAGGATAGATTGCGCGCGGTCCGTGGCCCGTTTGGTAGAGTACTGCTCGGCATTCGCCTGGTGTTGATCGGAGAAACCACGGAAAACTACCGATCAAAGCAGCCGGACGCTAGAATTCTCCTCCAGATAGCGGCTGAATTCGACCTTGCTGAAAAGCTAGTGTCGAAAATCCTGCGGCGCTGCAGCGACATCAGTTGATGCACTGAGCCACCGCTCCCGATGGGTATGAAGAAGTGAAGTGGGTTGGGGCGGGATAGGGTGGGGCGGGTCGGCCAGCGCGATGCAAGGTGAGGTGGAGCGGGAAGGAACAATACGGCGAAAGCCAACAATGCAAAGCGTGCGGAGATGCTCGAACGTGGGGTAGGGGCGAAGTGGGACGGGGAAGACATCCTGGTTGAGAGGGTGGAACATGGCGTCGAGAGCGTCATTGAACAGAGAACGTGCGGGGAGTTTGGAGCATGAGAGAAGGTCGGAGAGTGACGGGGATCAAAGTTGACGCATCTGGGATGGTAAATGATGATCAAGTAAGTGTTTGGTAGCGCTTTTTTCATAGATTAATGTCGAACAGACCCACTTCCGAAATTATTATTTGCGCTTTTTTTGTTTCTTCATGTTTCTTTATGCATTTATTTATTTAGCCAACTGGACATTTTTAAGAAGGGACACTTGAGAAATTAGGCATAACGATCAAGTCAGTGATTTTTTCTCTTTTTTTTAACACTTATAAGTTCGTTTGAACTCACCAGAATGGTTTGAAAAGAACCATCAAAACGACAAAATTATTTCTACGTGTAATCGAATGTACATTTCGAGTATCATTTTCATCCTTACGATCCTTTAAAAAATTTCAGTCACATTTATTTCTGCTCATCCTCGCGTTATCTTTCATCTCGTCTTTTAGTAGGATCTCCAACACTACCTCCACTATTTTACATTTATTATTAGCTACCCGTTCTTAAGCTGTTTTACATACTGCTTCCCACGTCTAAAACGAGTTTCAACGCACTTTTTATAGAAGAACAAGGTTAAACAATTTTGCGGCATTTCTTAGCGATGACGTGTGGGACAGACCGCGAACAAGTCCTCCGCTGGTTGCCCGTCTGCTTAGAGAGGCGGGGCTGAAAGAGTCATCGACAGTTAGGACGGGGAAGTTATTGAAGAGGAGAGTTTGGGTAGAGATATTAGTTGGAGAGTTGAAGAGAGAGATAAGAGGCAACTAAGAGAATCTCAGAGACTGAGTAAAATGGAACAGCCTGGAATGGATTGTAGGCAGTTAAGATCAGGAGCAAATGGAGATGGGTTGAGACGAAATGGGAAAAGACCATGTGATGAGAAGGTGGATTTGAACGGGTGTGAGCAACGGAGAGAAGAAAAAAATGTGCAGAGTAATTAAAGCTGGGAATAATGGGACACGTAGGAGTGGGGCTGGGTAAAGAAAAGGGCTAGGTAGAGAGAAACTGAAAAACGTACAACGGCACAAGAGTTTTTTTGACAAACAGCTAAAGCAAATGGATAAATGGAACAAGTATAGATTGCGCCGTATTATGAATGGTGATTCAGAAGTCATATGTTCCGGGATTTCGGTTAGTTTAGCTTTGCAAAACAAATGCCAAACTGAACGGACAATTTAATTCGCTTTGATTACTTATTTTTAAGTTGACGGCGAGATTGCAACCTTCGGTCTCCGCGATTAACACCAAACACCATTGAGCCCATCCAAACGAAAATACTAACCGCTTTTTACACCACAATAGAGAAACGGTTTTCCCTTAACTCACTTCCTCCGTGTAACCACTACTAAAGAATTTATTTTTAGTAAATTATGCGTGTTCACACGAGTAACCATTATCCAACAGTATTAGCTGCTTCTGAAGAAAGGTTGCCTCGCGAGTGGCAATGGTAAATAGGTACAAAATGGAGGGGGAAACCATGCGTAAAGAGAGAGCAAGATGCATAGGAAACGGCACGGAGGGAGAGAGGTTCAAAGTGGAGAGATACCGGAAGGCGTGGATGGAGCAGAGTAATATTGAGAAGAGAGGTTAGGGGAGACCAATAGCGAGAAAGGTAAGAGAGGATCAGAGAAGAACAGAAAGGGGAGAGAGGCGAAAAGGGAGGGGTGAGCTGAGATGGAGAGGATATGATAGGGAGTTGGATTGATTGATTAGTCATTATAAGAAAAACATGATGATTCCAGTCAATAAATATATTTAAAGCAGACGTTTCGGCCTAAATTGTAAGGCCCTCTTCAGTGTCTGAAAGGTCAATACACCAATCAGTTACAATCTTACATAATATTACTAGTATAAAACAATTAAAAACAAAAACAATGAGAGAAAAACATGGTACCGAAGTTGTTTTGTATCGAAGTACCGAAGTTGGCACCACCTACACACACAGTACCTTGAACCGTTGTGTATCGAACATGCCCCGATACCTTGAAGTATTAATTTTCAATTGGAAAATCTTCCAAGATAAACAATTGCATTTCTCTATGCCTCTTAATATGGTCCTTTAGACCACCATTGGCATAGATCAGAAGTGACTGGTTATATATGATATCTCGACACGATTGTAACTGATTGGTGTGTTGACCTTTCAGACACTGAAGAGGGCACTTCAATTTAGGCTGAAACGTCTGCTTTAAATATATTTATTGACTGGAATCATGTTTTTCTTATAATGTTTGATTTATCCAGTGAATCCTGATATATTTGATTGATTAGTGTTTCGGGCGTGTCAACTGATAAGGCAATTAGTCCCGTAGGTGTAGTTCATGTTTATTGCGGGAGGTGGCGCTGACCTTCGCCCGCTGGCTGGCGAGATCCTACGCTGATCTTTACATAAACTTGCGGGTTTCTCTCCAACCTGGCTTCTCCCACCAGCGAGGCACCACCTGAGGAAAAAAAGTCTAAACTTATGTTTGGTCTCTCACCCTGTGTGGTGGTGTAGTGCATGTAAGTGTAAGTGTTAGTAAAAGGTGAGGATAGGACAAGGAAGAGGAAGGAAAGGTCGCGCGCGGTCATCAGCCATTTTGTTATGGTACTGATCCTGCATTCGCCTGGTGTTGATCGGAGAAACCTCGAAAAACTACCGAACTACCGTTGAGAGCAACCGGCCGCTAAAATTCTTCAACCGAGAGTGGCAGAAATCGTCCTGGCTATCTAGCTAGTGTCCAAAATCTTTCCCCGGACGGTAACGCATGGAACTCCAGGTTTAGAGAGTTGGAGAATGCGGCGAAAAGAGTAAAATATACTATTTAAAAGACTGAGTAGAGGTGAGTGAGTGGGGTGGAAAAACGAGGAATCAGTACGAGAAGGAGGAAATGAGAGCGAGCGAGAGAGAAAGAGGAGGGAGAAAAGGGGAGGGAGGAGACAAGGCGGGTTAGAACGGGGGTATACTCAAAAAGCATATGATTGATTGATTGATTTTTCGTGTTTCCAGGCGCGTCAACTGCTTTGGTCATTAGTACCGTTAGTGTAGTGCATGTTTTTTTCTCGGGAAATGGTGGTGATCTTCTCCCAATGGATGGCGAGATCCGGCGCCGACCTACCGTCGGCTAGTGGGGTTTCCCCCTAACCAGGACTCTCCCACCAGCGGGGCACCGCCCCAGCCGGGCCAAGCTCTAAGCTCCCGACCGGTCTCCCGGAATATATGATGGCGTTAAGGAGAGGATAGGACAAGGAAGAGGCAGGACAGATCGCGCGCGGTCTGTGGCCCGTTGGTAGGGTACTGCTCCGGCATTCGCCTGGTGTTGGTGGGAGAAACCACGGAAAACTACCGATCAGGGCAGCTGGCCGCTAGAATTCTCCTCCAGCCAGCGACTGAATTTGACCTATCTGAAAAGCTAGTGTCGAAAATCCTGCCGCCGTGGGGAGTGGGAACCTAGGACCTCCCGATCAGAGGCGCTGCAGTGACATCAGTTGATGCACTGAGCAACCGCTCCCGGTCTCAACAGAATAATGTTTGCGATTGAGGGCGACGTGGCGTTAGTGGCATGGGACGGAACTTGTCGCGAGAGAGACGGGCAAGCGGGAGGGAGGGGAGTGGGGAGCAGGAGAGTGACGAGTTCTGAGGGCGTGGCCTCTCGGCTGCGTTGCGTTGCCAGCGGCCGGATTCCTGCGCTGCTTCCTGCACCCTCCCCGTGCAGCGGCCCCGCCCTTGCAGCGCGGGCTCTCACCGCCTCCCCGCCCCGTCCCGCCCCGCCGCGTCGGGCGGGTGTGAGTCATCGCTCCCAACCTGTCCCCATCCTCAGATGCACGGACGTCTAATTTTATTTTAGAAATAATGGGGAATCTGTTCTCTGCGATGGCTCATGAACAGCGTACTAACTTCCTGTGCTGTTCCCCGCTCCCCTCCCTCCCGTTTACCCGTCTCGCTCGCGACTAGTTCCGTCCCATGCTACTAACGCCACGTCGCCCTCAATCGCAAACCTTATCCTGTTGAGACCGGGAGCGGTAGCTCAGTGCATCTACTGATGTCACTGCAGCGCCTCTGATCGGGAGGTCCTAGGTTCGAGTACTGACGGCGGTAGGATTTTCGACACTAGCTTTTCAGCCACGTCGAATTCAGTCGCTGTCTGGAGGAGAATTCTAGCGGTCCCGGGTTCGATTCCCGGTCGAGGCAAAAATAGAGTTGTAGCTTTCCTTTAAAATCGTCTGTTTCTGTGACGAAAAAAAGCTGAAGCAGGCGGATCTTGCTAGTTACGGTGAAGAGCATACGTTCTGTTCGCCTCATGTTGCTCTTACACCCGTTTTGAATTTAACTAGGCCCATGCAAGGGAGTCGTCGGTAGCTGGCCGGCGAAGTTGGAGTATCGACCCAAAACGCCAAATACATACAATGGGGCATCTACGAGGCGCAATCAGAAAGTAACTTTCTGTATGTTGTCAATTAAAATAACTCACGTCTATCAAATTTGCAGAAGATCAACACAAACATTTGATCGCTGTAATGCAGAAATTAACGTAAAACGTATCATTACTAAGTGTTTAAAATTTAAGAAATTTAGAGTCAGGAGACTAGCCTTTTTTTGCCTTTATTTGACATAGATGGTGAATACATAGCTCAGTTTGAAATAACTCTACATATATTTGATGGATTAATACTAACTTAAATTAAAACTTAAAACTAATACAAGGGTTGAGGTTACCCATGGGGCTCCTCTAGTCGGATCTAGATCAGAGAATTTTTTGAGAAAAATGTGGAATGGAAACTTATTTTGTATTCGGGTTCTATGTGATGGGTTTTTGCCGAGTCTGTGAACTGATAATGAAGGGATTTGGGATTTGTTTGAGAAGAAGTTGGTGGCTAGATGTGTGATGTGATGGTCTATAGTCTCTAGGTCGAATTAATTATGTAACAGTTTGTTGGTGACATACCAGGGAACGTTTGAGATAATTCTGAAGAATTGGTTTTGTATTATTTGTAATTTCCTTTGGATGTTTTTTGCTGCATTTAACCAGATTGGGCAGGCGTATAGTAGCAAGGGTCTTATTATTGTTTTAATTATTAATAATGCTGAATTATATTATAATGGGATGGATCTGTGTTTGGCCTTAGTTGTATTAATTTGATTTTGGCTTGAATGATTTTGGCATCTATATGCTGCTTCCAATTGAGTTTTGTGTCCATGTTCAGTCCTAAGTATTTGATTGGTGTATTAACAGGGAGCCCGTTGATGAGTGTATTGTTTAGCATGAGTGGTCGCGGGGGGGGAGTATGGACGGAGTGTGAAGATAAGGAGACTAGTCTGATGCCTAAAGCTTGTCGTAGCTTGGACGCTGCTTCGATGGTGAGAGATCGCGTTCTACATCTTCCTAATGAACTATATGAACGTCTAAATAATAGAATACATTGAATTAAGACCATACAATTTTTAACATTCACTAGTCACAGATAACAATCAAACAATCACTAGTACACATCCCACGAGACAGACTTCTATAATACAGGAATACAAATGTTGATCCCACAGTACGAAAATATGTTTGAATTCTGGTGGTTGATTATTTGCAAGAATTGTACATTAAATCATAAAGTTTTACAATGAAACGTGTTTTTTAATTTATGTCTTCTTTTAAGTATTATAACACTAAAATGAGTTTAAATGTCATCAAATTAATTTGTATAATCTGATACACTTTAAAAATTGTATGGTATTAATTCAATGTATTTTTTTATTTAGACGTTCATGTAGTCCATTAGGAAGATGAAGCACGCGATCTCTCACCATCGAATTATTTGTATTCCTGTATCATAGAAGTCTGTCACGTGAGATGTGTACTAGTGATTGATACCCACCTGCAACTCTGCGTCACTCTGTGATATGCGTAAATCTGACCGAACAGGAATTTGTTGAAGTGGAAGAAAATATAAACATCGTTGCGGGTAGGAGATCCAAACTATAGGGTGGATGGTCAAACATACCCCAGCGGAATTTTTGCTGAAGATCTGTTGCGAACCGATCTATATGTGGGAGACCGTCACTCTTTACTCCGTGATATCGAATCTCTCCGTAATTTTCTAATTTTAATTATATTTACAGAAATTTTTCACGTGTCCATAATCGATTCACTACTAAAAAATTCACACTATTTTCCTCTGTGTATTCATCATTTATTACTCCCATTAATTTCCCGTTAATGATATATTTAATAAAGGATAACGTTGATGTTCATTCTTGTCGTTGAAACATTTTTATATCACTTCTTTTTAATTATAATTTGTTATGGCTCCCACATAACCCATTGCACTTCATTATTAAAATATTGAGCTGAAATCGAATGAGAACAACTTGCGCCCAAAAGTTTAGCAATGTCTTCTTGTATTATTGTTAAAATTTTAATAGTACGTTCAATAGGATCTCTTAATTGTACTAATGAAATTGTCTCAGGTTTTCATTTTCTGTTATCCTATCTTTGCATCTATTAATGTTTTCCACCGGTTAATGATTAGAGGGCCTTGTTTTGATTCTTTGTTTCTTCCCTTCTCTTTCTTTTTCTGCTGCCACCCATCTCAGTAAAGCCCTTGTTCTTGTCGCGACACTGAACTGTTAGGACGTCTCCAAACGAAGCAACGGGCTCAGCGAGTTGTGCCGAATAACCTTGGTAAAGCAAGTCTAAACAGGAGGTGTGTGTGTGTTCTTTTCTGTGTTTGTACGTGTTTGTGAGCATGCGTGTTTAAACTATTATACTCAATATATGTACATCATAGAAGAACCAAAATGGATTCTACACCACAAGATCAACCATCTGTTAGTTCTGTAACTCAGTCACCAATCAGAATGAGCTACGCGCAAGCATCTCAAGGTAATGTTTTCCCTATAAAGGATACTGATATAGTTATTTATTCAGCAAATTCTGTTACAATGGATGATTTCATTCAAGAAATGGTTAAAACAATATATTCATCACAAATCAAATTTGCGACCAAAATATCAAATAACAGACTGTGCATTTACCTTACAAGTAAAGTGATAACAGATAATCTACTACTGAATTTAAGTCAATCACAGTGTCAGACCAGGAATTCCCCATCAGACTATTAAGACCTCGAAGCAAGAGGATAATTTTGTTGAATGTGAGCCCTAGTAACCCCCACAATGTATTAGAAAATAAATCATTAAGTTTAGGAATTAAAACAATGGCACCAGTGTCTTTTCTCTGAGCGGGTTTCTCTGAACCCAGGGTCTAAGCTATTCCATATTATGAGTTTTTGTCGTCAGACCATCATCGCGCCGGAAGTTGAAAGAAAGTCACCAGAATCCTTTCAAGTCACAAGAGAATAGGTGTCACGTGGTATATACATAACTTCAGATATTATTATGTGTTTTCACAGAAAACGTGATGACTTAGTCCATAACATTCCTATGCAGAGTTCATTCCTTGGACAAGAACAAATACCGTTTAACGATGAGAAGGAACAGAGTGTACCTGCACCTCCTCAAGGTTCACCGCCTCTCTCCACAGAAGTTATCCCTTCAATCCGCGACCTCGCAGCTCCTCTTCCCCTTTCTCGTTCCCTTCCCCTCCCCCTCCTCTTCACCCACAAACTTCCCACCACTCTCCGCAGACCAAACACCTGCAGACACAACCCACAGCCCTCAAATTGATGTGCCCTCCAGCCACGCGGCTAACCGCTTCAACCACCAGCTCTAATTCCGCATTATTTGTTCTTCTATCTGAGAGTGATAATGAAACAATTGAAAAATATTCGGCAATATCGGACTCACAACTACCGGAAAAATACTTAGGAGAAACTAGTAAAAACCAAATCCGCTCCTAGCAGTTAACCTAAGAATATAAAAAAATCTGACAAATAACAAATATTTACAATTGACACCTACAAAGGAAGTAATAAGATTACATGGCAATACAAATCCCCACTCTTTAAACCAATTAATTACTTTACTGGAAAAAACTATAGGAGTTAACAACAGCTGATGTGAAAACATGTACTACTGATTTTCCTGACTTTTTCATGAAGTTGGTCCGTTCTACACTCTCTGCTAAAAGTGTTTAGAATCAATAGTCACGTTTAATAAAAAAACAACGAAAATCCAACTTGACCTCTTCCAAATAAATTAGTAGTTTTGAGGTTTTATTGCTATTAACATACCTAGAAATATTGAGTGTTATTACTGCCGAGTCCTAAAGTTAAAAATCGACGCGGAGCGAAGCGGAACCGAGAGTAAATACGATTACCTGAGTAGTTTCATTTGATGTAGTGTGGGAAAAATGAGGTTAATTTACCTAATATGCATTTTTCTAATTGTACTATTAGTAATATTACAATTAAGAATAATTATTTCCCAAACCAATGTGAATTACTGTGACCATTCAAATATTCGACATACGAATTCGCCGCCGACGATGACGACACCAGCTTCTCCAGCAAGAGGGGTGTAGAAGTAGAGGGGGGGGGTCTCCCTACCTTCCGTTGTGACGTCACGGGGGCAGAAGGGAGGCGAGCGATTTTTGTCGTTGGTCAGACGTCGTGGAGTGAGGTCATCTTGAGAAAAGAGGTATTTCTACTGTACATTTTGTTTATACATGATAGATTGTGATCAGTGCTTCTGTTGATAGAATCTACTGTGTTGGAAAGACACAGCTTCTGTTAAATTGAAACTATAAACATTCAATAGACATGTTTAAAAGAAGACAGTGCAAGAAGTTTATGTCAGTGCTGATGTAATAGTCACTACAATAGAGGATATTATTTATTTTTGATAAGCAGATGCCGGCACTTACAAACCGAGTTGGGCTTGTGCAATGACACATAGACCAGGTGATCTGCAACAAAGTGTGCGCAGCCTTCCCAATTTGAAAGCTCGGGGTAGGGCATCTTGTTGGACGAATCGTGGTGCATACCATTTTCTTCCGAACAAAACAAGGTAATTACAGAATGGTGTTATATTTATTATGTTACTTTAATGTATTTGCAAATTATGCATTGATTAAAATTAAGAATGTTATGTTATGAGACATATTTATGCTTCATCTTTGCTTGTATCATTCTCTTAAAGTGGACAAGACTAGATGATTTATCATGTTGTACTGATCATGAAGAAGCATTAGTATGATATACGAGTCAGAATGTGTTACATTTCTACATTTATTTCAGCACAACATTTAAACACTTGTAATTTTAAGAATAGGTTCATGTTGATCTCTGAGGTGATAACATGTGTTTGTCATTTGTAGTTTATTTTCTAGTTTAAATGTCTTTGTGGTGTTGACACGGAGACTGAACAGTGTTCTGAAGACAGTCACTTGCTTCATTTTTTTTTGTCTTCAAAATGAGATGTACTTTAAGGGTCATTTAAGAGAAAAATAACCTGCAATGAATGCTGCACTTAAAAAAAGTAATAATTCAAGTTTTTTAATGCTTAAGCACCAGTTTGATAGTGCAATAAGGAATGTGATAATATTGATTAAACATTACATCACTGTCATGTCATTCTTTACTTTTTGAAGTCTGATTAGTGCTAATGTTCAATTCTTGCTTTAGTCATAAAAACTAGTAAATGGATAAAATGTTCTAGAAAAAAAACAAAGTTTTGTTTATATTTGAGGAAAACTTGTTGTTTTTTCTGGGTTATTTTTCGTTTTTAATATTGTACAATGTTTGTTCTGTTTGTAATGGGTGTTTATGGAATGACATTCTGTACCTTGGTAAATGCTCAAGGAAACGTAAAATTATAAATGTTCTGTGATTACGACATTGTTATTGTTTTACAAAATCTTCAAAAGCAAGAGACTCGAATCCATGAACATTTGACACCTAGCCTGAGTAGAGGTCACATTACTTCTGAATTTTTTGAATCTGATGTTTTGTTCATCGCTATGTTTTTCCCTTAACAAACATTTGATTTGCGATGAATCGATGGTTGTTTACGTTGCTAAGGATGTTAAATTTCTTAACATACAGGTAGGTGCAAGTGACCTTTAAAAACCTGCAGGATTACATGTTAACAGGGCTTAAAGACGCATGTGACCGATAAATGGATGTTATTCAGTGGAACTGCAACGGTTTCTCCTCAAGAAAGCCCACCTAAAATTACTACCCGAATACAAACCTAACATTCTTTGACTGCAAGCCTGCAGAATCCACCAAAATTATCCAGCTATTGCGGATCTCCGTACTCTAAAAATTAATTTAATGTCAAAATATGACCGAATCAATATTTCATGATGGAAATGTAATATTTGTTCAACTCAAATATTTGACAATTTGACTAAAACAAATCCGTCGATATGTTTAAAACGTTTAAAAGATTGTTGATATGTTTAAACCAAAACTGTGTGAATATATTAAAACCAATCTTTGTCTATGCGAAAGTTTTGTCTTTGCTTAGTCTATGACATGTATGATTCAAAGTTTTGTTGATGCATAAGTTTAATACTGTTCAAAAGTTTAATCCAATTTTTTTGTATTAGGTTAAAATCAATTCTTGTCTACCTAAGAGCATGTCACGTATGATGTAAACTTTTATTGATATGAGGGAAAAATAAGTTCAATATTGATGATCTGTCTAAATCAAATATTTGTTGGGATGTTATAAATAATCCTTGTTTATGTAAAGTAATATGACGCATAATCTAATTTTTTGTTGACGTAATTGAGGTCTCTAAGGACCAAGTAGTTGAACAGCGACCTAAAATAAATAAATTTTAAAAAGCTAATACTGGATCTACAATGTTGAAAAACTTATATTTTTCATGCCTTTTCCCCTACTTGAGTCATAATAATTGCCGTTTTAAGGCCTGTTTCATTAAAACTTAAAGCATAAATATGCGCGCTGTGTGAATAATTGTCGTCATGACGAGATTTTACAGTGGAGTTCTTACTGTATTCGAAGTAGTTTTTGCATTGTAAATTAACGAAACTCAAAGTATTTTTATTATTGGTCATAAGTACTTTTAGTTAAAAAAAAATTTCCTTTATTTATTCGTTTCTTTACATTATTACTCTAATATCTTGTAAATAATGTGGTCAATTTCAATATTAACCGACTTATTTTAAATACTAGACTATTTATCGTCATTTAATAACTAAGATGTAATTTTATTATGGCCACAAAGATTTAATATAAATGATCTTCATTCCACACAGAAGAATTTCACCAATACCTTACTGATTATTAGCCTCGTGACACAGTCTACTTAGCAAATAGCGATAAAATTGTTTCTTAATTATGGTGTATTAAATGACATTATATTACTTTTTCTTCCCTGTAAATCTAGGGTACAGTTTTTATTTCAAACAGTTTAGTCACGGAAATAGTTGATTGGCTTGAGGAATCAGAATAAACTTGTTCAGTAATCGTGATTCACCTTATTCTTTTTCCCGTGTCTTTGTTTAAATAGAGCAGCACTCTCTTGTTTTGGAAAGAGACACCCACAAAAAATAGTAGTGTGGTAGAAATTGAAACCACCAGACATCACGAAATATTTTTAAAAAGGTACGGAATACCAACCAATTTATGTACGGTTGCAAGCGGTTGCAAGTGCGAAAAGGGAACAAAAAATATTCAGATGTATGAAATGCAATTTGAAGTAAATTGTTTACAATATTCAAATAATGATTACATAAATTCTAGTGCTGATTCGAAATGTTTTCCCTACTATGACTATTTGGGAAGAAAATCTCGGTTGTACGTTAACAGTAAATTTGCATATCAATAAGTGCATATGATTAAGGCATACCTTCGTGTCTACGTCTGAAGAGATTATGTTTAGGCAATTAAGAAAGAGATAGTACTCTGCTTTTCTGTCAATTAAACTCTATCCTAATGGACAGTCTGCATCTTGATTTGAATATTATGATAGTAGAATACATAATGAACTATGCGATGACATATGCGTAGTTTACAATCACAAGTTCAGTGAAGCATCAAAACTCCTTAACTCTACAGGAAAAATAATAAGATAAAAAATTTAACAACCAACTGATCTTAGAGTAATGTAATTTCTTCCCAGTAATAAATGCTAGTGATATGACATCGGTCAAAATTGCGTAATATCTTTCGTTTTTAATGATGTTTGAACAAACATCTGGTACATTTATTAAAGTTATGTTAAGAAATATATAAAACGTTAATGTAATTGCAAATTAATTTCTGAAACGTGCAGTATCATGCAAATGCTATTTCCAGCATGTCAAAGAAAAATCAAGCTCGTTGATATAGTAATATTCTAACTTAAAATATACAGCGACCATATTTAGACGTGTTGTGAACAGTTGAATAATATATACTAAGCAAGTTTGTTTAAGTATCAACTACTTGAGGTGAAGCACTTACTGAAATTCGATGGCTCGCCGTCTGTGCCACCTAGAATGACCTCATTAGAATTCTCGTAAAAATGCTTTCGCCATTTTGCGGTATTCTCAATTATTTGCACAGATTTTGATAAATTATGTAAAGACATTACAAGAAGTACAACATTCATAAGAAATCGACCTGGAGTTGGGTTGTATACTTTCACACTGAACCTTTATAACATGATAAATGTTAAATTGCGCGAATGTATAGTTCACTGATAAAAATTCTTTTGTTTAGTTACTTTTGTAACTGGTTCCGCTGTATATCATCTATCAGATTTGAAAATCTAAGGTGGTGATTTCGTACATGTGCCATCGTCAAAGTGACGTCACGAAGCGATTTGAGCGCGCCTCTCACACTCAGGCCATTGGATGATAAATGTGGATCCAGTCGCGATTCTCGGACCGGTATCAGAGTCGTTTGGCAGTCCGCAGATTTTCTCCTTCATTTTTCACTTCTTGACTAGTTTAAGAAGCACCGGTCTCGGCGTGATGGCTTACAAGTATGTCGAGGGATCCACTCTCACTTCGAGACTCCTATTTCAGCAATTTTTGGCATTAATTTTTAACTTAATTTAAATTTCGAGAACTATAAGCACTGTTTATTTATATTTTGATATGTTGTCATTTATTACATTTTCCCATAAAACAGTTTATTGGTGAAATTTGTAATTTGCAAGTGAAATTTAAGATTTACTGTGTGCAGTACATAATATTAATATATTTAAAGTTATCTAAAAGTCACGGTAACACATTTAACAACTATGATTTTCTATGCTGTGACATTGAGACATCTCTGTTTTTGTTTATAAAATGTATACTTAAAGATTGTCTGTCCTTCTCAGTAAAGTAACAAACTCAGCAGTCAATTCATTGTGAATTGAGCTATATATAGAAATGTCAGTTTTTCATCATTAGTCTCATTTGGCACAAGTTGAATTGAAAAGAAACGATGGAAATTCGTATATAATCTAATGAACATTAGCTACAGACTTTTTAAGTATGTTGCAGCTAGAATTGACTCTTTTGGTACTTTTTATTGCTATCAGCAAGAGCTCTATTTGTGGTTTTATTGTGAAGGAATCACAAGGTATCTCAAATTAATGATAGCAATGAAACAAAGAAACTTAGTTAATTTTTAAAATCGTAATATCATTTTTTCACTATCTCCTAGACATTGACCATACGAGTTGATATCTCTGTTTTAAACTTTTTAAAATATATTTCGTTATTATGAGATGATATCCCTAATATTACCGGACAATTATAAGTCTTCCTAATAGTGTCAAATTTAATGGAATTTCGGTAAAATTGTAAGAAATATAGCGTACTCGCCCAAATATAGTCTCCAAAGAATACATTTGTATGTTATGAAATTAATTCAAATTCTACCGACAAAGACAAAATTGTACTTTTGCTACTCCGCCATGAAATTGTAACTGTTAGATTTTTCTCAACGATTCCTCACGAATGATTGGTCTAATTAAGTCGGCAGGTAATCATGATTGTCTTGACACGATGTCTTCAAGTTTCCTGATACGAAAGCTAATTACCACTGAAAACATTTTATGTGTAGTTGAAAATAAAACGTCTGCATAATTGAAGTCATTCAAGGATTGCTATACAGAAAATACCAAACATTTTAGCACAATAGAAGTTGAAGAAAATCTATGTTTCGAAGCATTTGAAATTTAAATCGCTCATATTAAAGCAATTATGGTATTAGACTACACAGTTAAGGCTAAACAAGGGTTTGGTGCATCATAACAGTAACCCACAACACACATCCATAATTAAAAATTCCCAAGAAATTCAATTTTATCAAACCAATTCTGTGCTGGGGTGTTCAGAGCTGGAAGTGTACACACAAACGCATCAATGTCTGGATTTGCACAGTATTTTCTCTGAGATCCAAAAATGATGATTATCGCTGTGTTTTTCCTTAAATCCTTCAATTAATCAATGAAGCAGAATGCACGCAATACTGTAAGTAATATTAAAACACGAGCAAAATATAATTACTGAGGCCGAAGGAAGCAAATGGACTAAACACGTTACATCGTAGGTCCTTAGCCTAGAAACACATTCCATGGTTTTCGGATGTTGATTTCAATATTAGACGAAGTGCTTCATTAATAGACTGCCATCTTAGTACAGACCTGAAGAGGAAGGCAATATGTCGGTCGAAACGTCGACACCTCAGCCTTCGACGCGGTGTCTCCCGGACAGCCCAGATCATGACTCTGGCAGCGGAAGCCTACGATATCATAGATGGTTAGATCTATGATATCGTAGATAGTTGTCATCCCCAATTCTCAAGGCCCACGACCTGTCAATTTCTTTTTCTCCATTTTCTCAATGAATAAACATAGCGAGCGCTGCTCTTCCCTGGCCCCGGTGACACACTCGCCGCGCTCCGCTCGCCCCCCCCCCCCCCCGCTCCCCGCGCCGCCGCCATCGCCGTCCCTGCACTCGCCTCATCCACCAGCCCCGCTTCCCCCAGAGCCCATAGCGCTCATTCCACCTGCGCTTTGGTTTTTCTAACGTGGTGGCTACGGGTAGTATCTCCAAGATGGACCGGGAGCGGTAGCTCAGTGCATCAACTGATGTCACTGCAGCGCCTCTGAACGGGAGGTCCTAGGTTTGAATTCTGACGGCGGCAGGATTTTCGACACTATCTTGTCAGCTAGATCGAATTCAGTCGCTGTCTGGAGGACCATTCTAGCGGCTGGCTGCTCTGATCGGTAGATTTCCGTTGTTTCTCCGATCAGCACCAGGCGAATGCCGAAGCAGTATCCTAACAAACGGGCCACGGACCGCCTGCAATCTTTCCTTCCTCTCTTACACATAAACACACACATACACACACTCTAACATGCACTACACTACCACATATTCCGCGAGATCGGTTGGGAGCTTAGAGCTTGTCCGGCTGGGGCGGTGCCCGCTGGTGGGAGAGTCCTGGTTAGGGAAACCCCCACTAGCCGACGGTAGGTCTGCGCCAAATCTCGCCATCCAGCGGAGGAAGATCCCAGCCATCCTCCGAGAGAACATGCACTACACTCACGGGACTAATGACCAAAGCAGTTGACGCGCTCAGAAACACGAAAAAATCAATCAATGAAACCACATCCGTCCGACCTTCAAACCCTCTTCGTTGATATTGCCTTGTCCTCGTCCCGCCGTCCCCTCCGTCACCGCCGCCACCGCTGCCACCGTCGTAACCGCCTCCCTGCAGAGAAAACGCGCGCCCGACGCGTCGCGACCTGACGGTAGTTCACCGAGAAAGGAGGTTTATGCGCGAGGAGAACTTCCTGGAACAATACTCTCCGTCGCGGTGAAAAAGCCTGCGTTCATTCAGTAAGTGGCTCGAACGACCGACGCGACGCCGAGCAGTTAGTGAAGCGGTAATGAAGCGTTTTCTCAGATTGAACGCGTTGTGCCAAAAGCGCTGTCGGGAGAAAATGCCATAAGAATTTCTCTCTGCGAAGGAAATTTTTCCTCACGGGTAAAGTATGTTCATTGAAAGTCCAATGGTTAAACTTTCCTTTTTACTTCCGCCTTTTGGATATTCACTGAAAACTAATTTTCAATATCTTCGCAACTCACTCTTTGATTCAAAATCCATATAAATTTCAAAATATGAAACAGACTTTATGATTCCCTTAATCCGAATAGGAACTCCAAATGTTCTTTATGCTTTGAATAAAATAATAATCAACTCACTCTTTGATTCAATAATAATAATAATAATAATAATAATAATATAATAGTAATAATAATGCTTTAGTTCACGCTACGAGAAAACGTTTGCAATTTCCAAACACTCGGGGGTAGCTATGAACATCGAACTTCTGCTGTTTTATAAGTTTATTTTATCTTATTCGATCAACAAATTTATTAAAAATATCTCAGACTTTTTTGAGAGAATTGTGACAATATCTTTGGGGCTTCTTGTAAAGTATCCGCAAAATTATAAGAGCCTTTTCAAATTCACAGAACCTCAGCTCGGATCAGAAATTACGGGCCATATTCATTTTTGAAAACATCTTATGAAGTGTTCAGAAGTTAGTGTGTTCATAGATGGACGGATAGATCCATGGACGGTCAGACCGATTTTTCTGTTACAAGGTCCCACAAATGTGTAAGTAGTGTACTACGTATAGGAGCAATAAAAAATAATTTTTTATGGTAACAGGGACCCACTAAACGAGTTTTTCGAGTTTTCCAGAAATGGCACTTTTCGCTGCAATATTCTTCTCTATATTATTTTTATTAATCTATTTATACGTCCGTTTACAAGATAGTACAAAGTTTATGTTTAAAATGTACCGTAGTAGGAAATGAAAGCAAAAATTGCAAAAAATCTAAATAGATCTGTCGTTTGCGTTTGTTATTCATGTATGATTACAGATTCATTTGTTTATATTAAAAAAACAATTTGCTTATAAAAATTACTACGTATTCTAATTTCAATTGATAATAAAAAAGGAACACTCAGTTCTTTTAATATTGAATGAATAATTCTGTAAAACGAGTCTTAAGACAGTAGCCATTGTTTTGGTTCACACATTAAGTAGAACTATTTTACATTCATTGCTTACAACAATACAATGTTCACATCTAATGAGGAGAAAATATGTACTTAGAATTGTTATATTTGAACCACTTTCTTTCCTCATTCTAAATTGTTTTCTTTAAAATTGACTCATTTCTAGTTATACATAATTTCGTAATTTCAAACAATTCTACTCGTATTTTCTCTAACAACGGAATATTTTCTCTTGTATTACATATATAATTATATTCTTCTTTCAGGCTTCATTACGAATAAAGCAAAACAACAATACAAGATTGCTTTAAGAAAGGTAGTTGTTGGCATTATCAAGAATATATTACGGAGCAAAGAAAGACGATAATCATTGTGTATATTAAAAAATTTTATAACGCTGTATTATGTTTGTACATCATACAACTTGTGTACATATTACAACTTGTTTTTAAAATATAACGATATAAATGTGAACGATCCGGCAACAGTGAATTTTATAACTTATTGTCACAAAATTCAATAATTTCACCTAAGACACGATGTTCGTTTCCGAAACTTCTTCCTATGAAATTCTCATAATAATCGGTAAACTAAAAATAAATATTCGACCGGTTTAAACGAATTCCCGTATTCTTTGTTAAAGACCTGTCCATATGCGATTATACACCCGTTAACTCACATATTTAATGCATCCTTATACACTGGAACGTATCCAGATATTTTCAAAACAGCTAAAATTAAGCCACTCGTAAAAAAGGCAACAAAAATGAAATTCAAAATTATTGGCCCATTTCTCTTCTATCAATTTTTTCAAAAATATTAGCGAGACTTTTTACGTACGAATGGAAACCTTTCTCAGTAAACACGACGCACTTTCAGATTGCCAACATGGATTTAGAAAATCAAAATCAACGGAAACAGCCATACTTTCTTTTTTAAAGATGTCGCCTCATCATTAGATCAAAACGAGGCACCTATTGGATTATTTTTAGATCTCTCAAAACGTCATTGATCATGACATTTTACTTTCAAAATTTCCTTCATATGGAATCCGTGGTATTGCTCTAGATTGGGTATGTTCGTATCTTAAACAACGATCTCAGAGAGTGGAAATACCTTACTGGATTGATGGAACACGTCGGCTAGTTGGGTTTCCCGAACCAGGACTCTCCCACTGCGGGCACCGCTCCAGCCGGGACAAACTCTAAGCTCCCGACCGGCCTCCCGTAATATGTGGTAGTGTGGTGCATGTTAGTGTAAATGTGTGTGTGTGTGTAAGGAGAGGATAGAACAAGGAAGAGGAGGGACATATCGCGCGCGGTCCGTGGCCCGTTTGGTAGGGTACTGCTCCGGCATTAGCCTGGTGTTGATCGGAGAAATCACGGACAACTACCGATCAGAGCAGCCGGCGCTAGAATTCTCCTCCAGACAGCGACTGAATTCGACCTAGCTGAAAAGCTAGTGTCGAAAATCCTGCCGCCATCAGGACTCGAACCTAGGATCTCCGAGTCAGAGGCGCTGCAGTGACATCAGTTGATGCACTGAGCTACCGCTCCCGGTCAATCAATCTAGTACTCTACATTTGATAACAGTTATTTATAAGGAAAATAAATGCTTATGTAGAAGATGTAACATAACAAAAATTCATTCTCGCTCAATTTATCTTTGTGCCGACCTGGGCAACTGGGCAATTAAACAATCTAATTTTCAGATTATGTATTGCTTCATATTTACGTGATGTAAACGAAATGTCTCAACTGTGCGAGAAGGAAAGCAATATACACGATTACATTAAATCAGACGATTGAACCTTGAGTAATTTGTGAATTCAATAAAGATGTTGGAATGTTATTTTGTCTTTCATTGACAAACAGTTACACCCGAAATAGAAACAAGATATCTCAAATTATTACATTGAACCTCTCCCACCTAAACGAATGTCTAAATCCGGCCCTAAAAGTAAGCTGATTTTAGCAGATCCAGAAAATGAGGAGTCCGTGACTGACATGCCTTGGAGGAGGCGGCCCATGACGTCACTGGGCGACGACGGATCGCGGGGAACCGGTCGAGGCGCGTCCTCGAATAGGCAGAGACTGCACCGCCGGAAGCTCTCTTCTCGTTAATGAAGAAAGTCTCGGCTTATTATTATTAATTGGCGCGCGACCATCGTACAGATGTGGGACAGTCGCGCAGACCGCCTTTAATATTCGAGAGCAGATTCGCTGTTTTCTTGATCGACCTCAATGTTCGACCAATGGAATTCGCTCTCCGAGCAATTACGTTATAATCATTTCCATTTGCTGCTTCTTTTTTATTTTCACTTCTTTCCAGCCTACATTCATTCAGAAGATAACTTTTCAAATTGTGTCATGATTGATTGACAAACTCAACCCAAAAAATTATGAATGATTCTATCCAAATTAAACTTCCACATAAATTTGGCATTGGAAAATTTTTATTCCAACATAAGTTTGAAAAGTTTATTTTCCGTAAAATGAGTTAAAATATGATGACATATTGATAATACCTATAACATTATCCCTATCCAATAATAATAATAATAATAATAATAATAATAATAATAATAATAATAAATGATAACGTTGCAAATGGCATTGGTGGCTCTTCTTGGTAACCTGAGTGTTCTGTAGCTGAATAGTCCGAATGTGTTCTCGACTCTTGGGTCCTGGAGTGGAAATCTTGCCCTCATTGGTTGATTTTGTGTTGGACAAAAGGGAATTACCTACAGATTTTCCCTGTGTTCTTTCTTTCTCCTTTGCCCCATTTCACCGTTACTTCATCATCTTTTATATCACATTAACTTCATTATCAGCTATATTTTAACTAATGTCTTCCATAATTTCTTTTACCGAAAGTAATCGTTAATTATCATATTATGTTTCAGCAGACCCATAAATCCATTCACCATCCTAGAAAAAACCGCATGGGCTCAGGAAGCGCAATAAAAATCATAATAAAGTTCTTTCTGGTGACCATTACATTGTCAGCTCGAAGTCGTAGCTCCTAATTTATTTGGCCTCCGCCAACCCTACGGTACTGTATGACGAGTGATGTGCGGAGGGCAGGGCCAGTGGATCGGTGCCAAGGCGAGGGGCCAGCGGCAAGCCTACCGCGACGAGGATGGAGTAGGCCGCTGCAGAGGCTATTGAACTCTTCGGTGAAGCGATCTGACAAACTGGAGCAACTGCTTTTACTCGTAGCGACTGAACACTCGCGGCAAGGCGGAAAGCTATCGCAGAAATCTGTGATGTGTGCTATCGCAACTATGCGTTTGAGGAAACATCGAACTAGTGTTTGCTTGAAATTCCTGACACACTTGGATTGTCTGTAAGCGAATCAATTGGCAACGTTTGATTTGCAGTGGTGATTGGTATATTCATTCTTGAATGTAATCAATTTTACATGTACGAGATATACCGGAGGCGAGGACGAAACAGATGATGTTAATCGTTTGCAATATTTATTTCTATTATTAAATCCCTTTGTGCCAAAAAAAATTATGCAGTTAATTTATCACGAATGAGTTCTTCAGTTAATGGATGGAATCTATACGATAGGAAAATTCGGTTGGATTTTGTTTTGATTTAAAATTCCGGTGATGTTACGCAAAGTTCGCAATCATTACGTACATTTGTTTCTGATTCATGGCACCGCAATTTGACCCTTGACATGACACCAATGTTATTGTAATTGTTCCGCTAGAATCTTTTCAGATCCTGGGAATACACAGTACCGCAATAAGGAAGCTGTTCTTCTCTACAGATAGGAGAAGGGGCGGGAAAGGAAAATTGGTGGAGGTCCGGAATCTATTCTTTAAGGTACAGCTCTCTCAGAAGCTGATGTGAGCAAACCACAGAAATCAACCATCAATACCGTCTGTCTATAGAGTTCTTTTCAAGTTAGTGAAATCGGCAGACAGTTGCACAGCTCATTTCAAAAATTCTCAATCGTGGAACCTAGGACAAGTGGGTCTACTGAGTTGCAGTTGCTTGGATGGTTTCAGTTTCAGTTCAGAAAAACTTCAAGCTATCCTATACTTTTCTACATTGTTTCCTAACTAGTGGTGCTAAAACTTTTTTGCCCGTACCTTAACGCAAAATTAAACGAAAAGCACTCAAATTTTTGAAAAATTGTACACGGCCTTATTTCAAAATCTATCTTTAAAGAACATATTTGTTTAAGGAAATATACATATATATATATATATATATATATATATATATATAGTTGTTTGTATATTCATAATTGTAGTTGTAGGAAGACGCCGAAAAAAGTTTGAATTTGTAAAAACTTTCGAAAAATCAGAGTTTTTAACGAAAATGAGACCTGCACCATTCTCTTAAACGACTTTCACACATTCAAAAATCCAAACTTTTCACATATTCAAAAACAAAATTTAATACAAGACGATGGAGCCATATTTTAAACATTTTGAAAATGCCTCAGAGGCTTGATGTAAAGTATCTCCCAAAATTAAAATATCGGTTTTAAATTAAAGGAACCGCGACATCAACCAGATCGATTAGGAAATTTTGGAGAAAATGGGCTGAACAGATTAGCCGCTAGCGTTGTTTACAGACGGACAGACAAGCTTTTTGGCGTCACTCGATTTCTCGATATCAAGAACCCACAAAACATGGATTATGGATACATCACATGTTAGAGAATTTTTTTCTAAATTTAGCAACAGGATTTATCCACTTTTTAGTTACCAGGGCCCTGTAATAAGTGATTTCTACCAAACATTCGCCAATTTTTAATATAACTTTCTCTTTACTGCGTAAGCAGTAGCGAGAATGTAAACTTTACTCTCGTAGAAAAACGTAAATGCAGATGCGTTGCGAAGAAGGATTTGGCGCTTGTTATCCCTGGCTTCATATGGCGCCTTCCCGTTGCCCAGCCGCCGCTCGGAGCCTTTCGTGGGCGAAGGATCCGTTGGGTTCGGCGCCGCTCTGCCCAACATGGGCGGAAGGCGATGCCGGTTGCTTAACATCCTCAAGTGCAACTTCCTGTTGGCGTGGAGGGCACAAATATGGTTAGCATACTTTTTCGGTGAAATATGAGTTTCATAATTATATTCGGCATCATTTCCGCATCTATTTGTCAACGAGTTCCAAAGAAATATCAAAAATATTTCCATTAGTTAGTATTTGTTTCTAATTATCAAATTAAATAATTCAGTTTCAAAATTATTAAAGTTTTTGTGGCTGGGTGAACCAGTATGAATATTGACGACTAAATTTGAAAAAAATTAATGACTTCTAAGTATGTTAAATTTTTACTGAGTAGAGGGAAAATATTGGAAAACATGAATAAAAGAAACATGAAAATGTCTCTGAATCACTCTGAATGAACTATTGACTACTTTCGATTGACATATTCTATAAAAGCTGAGGCTGGTACGCAATGCAGTGAGTCAACGCTGACTGTGAGAGAGCAATGTAGCAAAGCAGTCGACCAACGGCATTTAGACGGCATTTTCTCACAAATGGAATTTCATGTTCTAGAAAAACTTCTTATATGCAAATTCTAGTTGTATTTTAAGGGGAAGAATAAAATATTTGTTACTGTTTTTCGCACTTATTGTATACATTCGTTCTTATGTCAATATATACGTATCTCATTGATTGCACAGCAGATAAATAAAAACGATATTAATATTAAATGAAACTGTTTTCCCTGGTCGTTAAACTTTAGACCGCGAATTAACACAAAGATACATATTGACTGATCCTTTTGGTTGGAAAAACAATTACTCAAAGAAAGACCCAGAGACCTCAAAATGAAGACGCTTTATACTAGATTCTCTGCAACTGAAGTGCAAGCCGAAGTTATTCAACACAGAATGCAATGATCACCAGATAACGGCAATCTTGAAGAAGAAGAAGAAGAAGAAGAAGAAGAAATGCTTAAGAAATAAAAGATTAAAAGAAATTAACATTCCTATGAAATTGTTTCAGGAAAGCTATTTTTAATTAAATTATTATTATAATCTTTGATTTTTTGTGTGTTCAGTAAAACTGCTCAATGTCTTTCAGACATCATTAGGAAAGTGATTGATTGAGACAATGAAAGTCATTCATATTGTGGAGGGAGTACATAAAATTTCAAAATGATTGCTAGGTAATGTGAGACGCAACTTCGTGCAGCTCACATTACCTAGCAATCGACGCGTCTCCCGCAGAATCCAGCGCTTTCTGTCGAGGCAATTTCCCGCAGCACAATTGTGCGCGTCGCTGTTGCCCTTGGCCGCTCGCGCGGGCGGCCTGGCCAACGGGAGCCGCGCTGTCGGTGGGCGCGGAGTCCCCGGCGGCGGAGGCTAACGAGCAGTCTGGGGCGCTGGCGGGTGCGAACATTCCCATCCCCCCTCTCCCCGCTTCTCCTCCTCACGCCTCTTCTTTCTACCATGCCCCCAGCCATCCCTCCCCGTTCCCCGCTCACCGCCTCTCTCCGTCCCCGCCCCGCGCTCCCCTGCCGTCGTCCCCGTCCCCCCACGCCGTTGCCCCAAACTCCCGCCGCCTCCACCCCTCCTCGCCACATCCCTCCTTGGTCTTCTCCTCACCGCCTCTCTATCCCTGCCTATACTGCCCCGTTCCGCCCTCGCCCGCCCGCCCCCCTTCCTCCCGCTCCCCCGTCCCTCCTCGCTCCCTGCCTTTCCCCTCGCCGCTCTGTCGCACCCCGTCTCCATGCCCCTGGCCCATCCTGCTCTGCCCCTCGCCGTAGTGAGATAGCCAGCGGGAGCTCGAGCGCGCGACAATGCGTCGTTAGCGCGCGTGGGAGGCCGCTACGGCTCACCAGGCGCCGCGGCCGCGCTTTTCTCGGGCCCCTCCACCCCGCCTCCGCCCCGCCTCCGCCCCGCCTCCGCCCGCCCCGCCCCGCCTCCGCCCCGCCTCGTCCCCGCCTCGCCCCGCCTTGCCCCCGCCTCGGCCCGCCTCGCCCCCGCCTCGCCCCGCCTCGCCCCCGCCTCGCCCCGCCTCGCCCCCGCCTCGGCCCGCCTCGGCCCCGCCTCGGCCCCGCCTCGGCCCCGCCCCGCCCCCCCTCGGCCCCGCCTCGGCCCCGCCATCGTCCCGCCTCGCCCCGCCTCGCCCCCATCTCGGCCCCGCCTCGGCCCCACCTCGGCCCCACCTCGGCCCCGCCTCGGCCCCGCCTCGCCCCCGCCTCGCCTCCACCCCAGCCTCCGCCCCAGACTCCACCTTCGCCTTCGCCCCCGCCACCGCCTTCGTCACTGCCACCGCCTCTGCATCTGCCTCCGCGTCGCTCCCGCCTTGCCCCGCCTCCACCTCCGCCACAACACCCGTCTCCGCCCAGCCCCTGTCTGTCGCAAACTCCCTGCGAACGCGCGCGTTGCTGCTGTGGGGAGCATTTCTCCGGCGGGGCGTCCCTTCGCTCGGCTTCCAGTCGCGGCTGTGACCTTCAGACATTGCCTGGCTCATCACAAATTCCCCCAACGGGAGAGTTGGGGTTGATTCCGTATACAAATTCTGGGAGGAATTGAAAGCAACTGTTCTGTTGCCCATTTTCTCGTTAAAGTAGTCTCGCGCTAAAGTGGTCCCAGAGTGCGCCGCCCCCCCCCCCCCATCCAATTACTCTGTTCCGAAGACCATCAGTTAGATTTCGACTTCTTCCTGGCAGTATACTCCTCCCGCATTCAGGGCAAATTGAGGAAGGAGGAAACCTCGGATGTGATTCGCGTATGACTTCGGTACCTACCTGGATAGCTGGAAACTTTCGAGCTGGACAAACAGCCCTATCAGGGAAAATGGGTAGATGTTCTTAAGAACATTTCATTTAGGCGTTTCAGATCCCGGCTTGTCAGTGCGTCTGTGCAATAATGAGAAAGAGAATACGGCGAAAAGTTACGAGCGTGCCCTAATGCCTGAAAATTCCTAGTTCAATTAAAGCAGCGCATTTAACTATAGACTTGTGTCATCACGTAATACGTAATACAAATAAATAACATGGAGTGATAGAGCCAAGCAACATTAATATAAATTATCAGTAATCCAATAGTCAAGATATTCTATTACACCCTTCGCCGGTGTTAGTTATTTCCTAAAAGTTCATTGTACTTAATGTTGGATACAATACTGTTAATGCTATACTAGGTGTCCCACCAACTATGGACCACCGTCATAACTCTTAAACTGTTCAGAATATAGAAATCCACTTTTTGATGAACAATGCGGAATCATATGGCAAGTAACGTGCCATAGAGAAATTGTCTATAATATTTTAGGTTTTCAAGTAATTTAATCATCTTTTCCATTTTTTAAATGGAACTATATATTTTTTCACCAACAATGGATAGATCATGAAAAGAGGATTAAAATGATGTTTCATATGCTAATATTTTGATAATAACTTGAGTATAAAATTAAACTTTCTGACATGTAATTTTGAATTAAACGGGCAATCGTATAGCAGTCCTTGCAGAGGAGAGACAGACAGGTTCACACCTTTCAGTGGGGGATAAGAAGCATAACTACAGCAATCATTGTTGATGACACAGACGTCATTAAGAAATTCCTATTTAACGATCGGAATGGGAGATTTTTTCCATTTATTTATGTATTTAACTTATCTTCTACTGAAATTTCAACACATTCATCGTTCCAAAGAACGATGTTAAAAGTTGGTTGCGTAAGGAAGGTTATGATAATAATAATAGTATATTATGAAACGATGATGATGTATTAATACGCATTACATCGAGTTTCATACGGTACTTTTTCTACGACTTTTATAAGTTAAACTTTTATGTTGAATCGTTTCGTCGCAGTTGACATGCAGGATTCAGCCAAGGCCACGTAGTGGACAGCTACCCTACCTGCCGCAGGTGGCTTTGGTTTACCAGTCCGCGAGAGAACACAAAACTTGCGGCAATAATTCCAAGGTCCCCATTTTCGCTTTTTCTATTTCTGGAGGTGTCAACTCCTCCTCTGATTCACTAGACATTTAAAACTAAAGAATTGGCCAGTTTTAAGGGAAAAAACACACGGCAGCAACATATTTAACACAATAACGTGAGTCAGTCAAATGTTTCCTCTACCACAACCACTGGGCTAGTCACCTAGAATCAAAGTGAAATTACGATCCAATTTATTTTAAGTAATATTCCACATAAAAATTACTGATAATAAAAGAAATTAAAACTGATAAACATAATATAACATTTAATGCAATTTTAATGTACACAATCGAACAAAACAAAACGATTTCATGATTAATGAAGTGTCAATACTTGGTTTGTAAACTTCTTTGTGATGGTCAAGAACTGTACATAAGAAATCTGTAACAAAACATTAAAAATCAATGTGAAGAATCATTCAAACTGAACAAGAAGCCAACCACCACGTCTTCGTTGTTAAATTTCATTTTTTAATAAAATGATCACTCGTCCACTTTGCAACCATACGACTGCTGTTCATAAAACAAAGAAAAGAAAACAGTGCACTTCCGTCTTCTGCCGTAGAGTTTCAAGTTTGTATCAGCACTTGGCGTTATGAAGTGAGAAACTCTATAATCAGTATTAGCAGTCGCGATATGTAGATTTGAAGATATGCTGTTTTGTTAAAGTTTGGTACATTTTCTCTGATAGAACTCTCAAGACTATTTCAAAATTTTTATTGCTTTGTTCTTTGGTACGTGTTTAAATAGGAAGATTATCAGCAGTAAATAATAAGAGAACACGTCTGCTTATTATTATTTGATAAATTAATCGAGATATTGCAATGAAAATCTTTAAGCATTCATTCGCTTTCGATGTTTTAAAAATTGCCTTTTTTTCTGCACTGAGCTCGATTCTTTTTGAGTTTGAAAATGACCTTGATTATTATTGTTTTCGCTACAATATTTTTTTTCGTTCTTTTCGATTATCGTTGATTTGGAAATTCAGAAGAAGAAAAGTTCAATTCAAATGAACAAATAAGAAGCAATCTCTCACACTGATCAAATTTATGTTTGTTCATATGTTTTTTGTGTCGAGACCGTGAATTGCTGCAGTTACGCCTTCCTCCTGCACGGCCACCCCTCTCACTCACCTTTCTTTAGAAAACAGTATCGACGCCGGGAAGGCCAACTTCCGCAACGGCGACTGTTGCACAGGCTGCCCGTTTATTTTAAAATCTCTTGCCAGAAAATCTAATTTTATACTCAAATTGCTATTAAAATACTAACATATGATACATAATTTTCATGATCTATTTATTGCTGGTGAGAAAAATTATATTATAAAATTAAAAATATAATTCTATTTAAAAATCAAAGATGAATAAATTTCTCGAAAACTAAAAATATTATACACAATTTCTCTGTGGCATGTTACTTGCCCCATGATTCTGCATTGTTCAGTAAAAACTGTATTTTGATGTCTTGAACCGCTTAGAAGTTATGGGGTGGTCCATAGTTGGTGGGACACTCGGTATACACAAATATACAGGAGTCCCACTAGTATTCTCCACCCCATCACTTCTAAACGGTTCCCTCTATTGAAATGCAGTTTTCGCTCAACAGTGCGGAATAATGCGACAAGAGATATTGTGTAGAGATACTGTTGGACATATTTTTAGTTTTCGAGACATTTAATAATCTCTAATTTTTTAAATCGATGATGATTGCTAGTGAGAAAAAATAGATAGACAATAGATAAAATAGATAGAACATAAAAAGAAAGTAATGATGTAACGTATGTTAATATTTTGTGTATAAAATTATTTCTGACCTGAGATTTTAAATCAAAGAATAAATTTTTCCTTTAGCAACGTTTGCAACTGTCGCTTTCGGGGAAGGTGACCTTCGCCACATCTCCCCTCTCCCCGCAGAAGTGTCGGCGCCGCGAAGGAAACCTTTTCCAAAGACGATAGTTGCAAAGTTTGCTTCAGGAAATCCCTTACTCTTGTAAATTAAAATCACAAGTCTGAAAATATTATTTTATATTCAAAATACTAACAAAACGTTGACAAATATTACACCATTGCATTCGTCTATTTATTATCTATCTATTGCTGGTGAGAAAAATATATGGTTGCATTTATAAGATCAAAGATGATTATATTTCGCGAAAACTAAAACAATTTCGAACGATATTTATACGGCACATTACGTGACCCATTATTCCGCATTGTTGAGCGAAAACTGCATTTCGATATCGGGAACCGTTTAGAAGATATGGGACTAGCCTCTAGAAGTGGTGGGACTCCCAGTATAATTGTATTAATAAAAAATAATTGTAGTTTTCGAGTTACGATTAGTAGTTTGTCAGCAATCATCAGTCATCATGTCCATGAGAAGTGCCACGGTTTTTCAAGCACTGCGGCCGTCCTATTCCCTCTCCCACCCGCACCCTCAAGCTTATCACTCTCACCCCCACCGGGAGCGGTGGCTCAGTGCATCAACTGATGCCACTGCAGTCCCTCTGACCTGGAGGTCCTTGGTTCAAGTCACGACAGCGGCAGGATTTTCGACACTAGCTTTTCAGCTATGTAGAATTCAGTCGCTGTCTGGAGGAGAATTCTAGCGGCTGACTGCTCCGATTGGTAGTTTTCCGTAGTTTCTCCGATCAACACCAGGCGAATGCCCTGGCCTACGAAACAGTCCAGGGACCGCGCGCGATCTTTCCTTCCTCTTCCTTGTCCTATCCTCGCCCCTTACACATACACATACACTACAGTACCACACACGTCAAGAGACCGGTCGGGGAGTTAGAACCTGTTCCGGCTGGGGCGGTGTCTCGCTGGTGGGAAATACCTGTTTGGGGAAACCCCACTTGTCGACGGTAGGTCGGCGCCGGATCTTGCCATCCAGTGGGGGAAAATCACCGCCACCTCCGGATGAAAAACATGCACTACACTTACGGGACAGGAGTTGACACGCCCGGAATGACGAAGACACAATATCAACAACAACAACAACAACTCCCCCCCCCCCCCAGCCAAAGCCTTCGCCTCTGCCACCTCTGCCAGCCTTTGCCTCTGCGTGAACGCTCTGATGCGCGTTTCTCGGGCGCTGCTTTGCTTCTACTACCTGCATTCGATGGTTAAGTCGGGCACCTTTCTGTTCAAAAGATCATTTAGAGATAAGTAACGATTTAATACAGGCTGAGAGGTTGAAAGGCCGTTTGTTCCAATCGGGATAGACTACATTTTCAGGTTTAGTAGTAAGAAATAACAGATTGGAAAATCAAAAATGTAAAATTACTTTGTGCGTAGATGCATGAAAATGCAATAAGAAATTGCGAATCTGATAAATGGTGAATTGAATCTACAATATAGCACATTCATTAGAAGTATTATTCATACTATTTTACAACATTAAAACTCGTATTCACTATTCACTTACTCATTCAACTAGCTATAATATTACTAGTTATATATATTACTAGTTATTATAACCAGAAAATTGAAAGTCATTATGGATAATTCATTAAAAATAATTTTAATACGCTTGTGCTTAAGAAAAATGTTTATTAAAATAATATACTATAGTAGTGAGTAAAGACGAACTAAAATACATCGTAACATAAAAGGAGTTTCATCAAAATATATTTAGATGGAAAACCAAGATAAATTGCATTTTTAAATTTATTTTTTATTTTCGAATCATATAACCTATGAATTTTCAGAAAGTCATTGGTAGAAAACTCGAAACACAATCAGCTCACAGAAGGAATAATATTTACAGCGAACATATCTTGTTACAGGAAATGAAAAAAAATTCCCTCCCAATAACAATGCCACACCCAAACTATTCAACTCATGTCACCCCTTGCCCTTGATTCCCCGCACGACTTACTCCATTCTTCATTTGATCTTCCGGCCGCCACGCGCATCACGATTTCCATCATATCTGCGGCCCAATAGAGTCCAGTGCTTCCGGAAGTGGACGCTGGAGGTGGGGGCGCTCGGGGGCCTCGCCCGCGGCGGTGCGTGGCGGCCGGCCACCGCCTACTCCGCCGCCGCCGCCGCCACCGGTCCCGTACGCGCCCCCGAGCGGAACCCGCGCCCTCACGCGCGGCGGCGGCGCGCGCCCGCCGCGCCCGCCCCGCCCCGCCCGCCCCGCCCGCCCCGCCCCGCCCCGCCCAGCCCCGCCCCGCCCGCCCGCCTTGCTCCTCCCCGCCTTGCTCCTCCCGCCCCGCCCCCGCCCTGCCTTGCTCTCCCCGCCTTGCTCCTCCCCGCCCCGCCCCGCCTTGCTCCTCCCGCCCGCCCCGCCCTGCTCCTCCCCTCCCGCCCCGCCCGCCCCGCCTTGCTCTCTTCCCGCCCCTCCCCCCCGCCCCGCCCCGCCCGCCGCCCGCCCCGCGCCACTCCGCGCCACTCCGCCGCCCCGCGCCGCCCGCGCCGCCCCGCGCCGCCCCGCGCCGCCCCGCGCCGCCCCGCGCCGCCCGCGCCGCCCGCGCCGCCCCGCGCCGCCCGCGCCGCCCGCGCCGCCCGCGCCGCCCGGCCCCGCCCGCCGCCCCATCCCGCCCGTCCGCCTGCCCGCCCGCCTGCCCCGCCCAGCCACACCCCGTCGAGCGCCACACTGGTACGAAATGCTCCTGAAGGAGTGTTGTTGGACATTTGTTGGGGGCATACGCCGCGGGAATTTCGTGCGTCAGTCGTTTAGATCTCGTAGCACGGGAGAAGGCTACCTCTGCAGCGGCGCTTACTATGGTTAGAGTTCCAACGGTCGCGGATTTTCGGCACAAGCTATAATATAATAATTCCTACGGCTAATTCCAGCGGTCAGATCGTTAGTTTTCTGTAGTTTCTCCAGACAACACGTCAATACCAAGCAAATTCCGGAGCAGTATCTTAAGAAACGGATCACGCGCGATCTTTCCTTCATCATTCTCGTCCCCTCCTCTCCATTTATCCCCCCCCCCACACACACATAATTGCACTATATTACTACACACGTCGGCAGACCATCTAGAAGCTCGCAGTTTTTTCTGACCGAGATTGTGCCCGAAATGGCGAGGAGGAGGAAACCTCGCAAACAGACACGTAGGGAGGCGTCGGATATTGCGTTCCAGTGGGGGGAAAAGAACATTGCTATCTCGTCAGAGATAGCATGCTCTACACTTACAGATTTAATAAAGATAATTGTTCAAAGACACTCAATAAACTACCTACGGGGTGAGAGGTTTCACTCACGAAGAGAGACTTGTCAATAACAAAAGGTGCGATCAAAATTAGTCGTTTGGCATTTGGGTGTGAAGGGGACGTATGCTGTTGATTTCTACACACTATACTATGCACCAATATCCCAGTAACCATTATAACAAAATTAGTTGCTGCTCGTCCCGATTATGCAACGCACTTTAACTTCACACTTGTCATGATGATCAGGTGATTAATTAAAATGGGGGTCCTATTATTCGGGTTATGCAAATTAGTTTGCTCCATTAACTTGAGGTGATAACAGGGGCGACCAGAAAAGGCCAGGAGCTACAGTCACTTCGCAAAATATTCGCACACATCCAAGTTCAACAACTTTCGTCCAAATTGTTTACACAAATCATTATTATAATTTAATTCGGCATAATTTAGGTAATTGAAATGATTGAAGGCGTTGTCATTGTCAACAATACTATTTTGCTCTTATTGAAATAAATAGGATTGTGGACAATGACAATGCCTTCTTTTCAATTATCAAAATTTTCAAACTCATTTCAATTATGTAAATGCCAACTACACCACTAAACCAATATACCAATATAATTTAGGTAAATGTGAGTTAACCACGAAAATTACGAAAACGTCTTCTTGAAAATAGAAGCTCTACGAATTAAAATTATCTTTATCATGCGTTATATAAACCAGTAGGTCTCAAAATCATTCCGATAGAACGCGACTGACCTGAAATATCAGTTTTTTAAATATAGAAGTAAACCGTAAAAATCAGCGAACGTCGAATGTTGAAGGTCATTCATGAGCCAGCGACAGTTCGCTCTCGCCACCGAAGGGTTTGGATCATAACAAGAGGCGCAGAGAGAGAAACTACTTTCGAACGTCAGCTGGCTGTATTTCACCACATGAAAGGCAAGATTGATTGATTGATTGATTGTTGATTTTTTCGTGTTTCCGGGCGCGTCAACTGCTGTGGTCATTAGTCCCGTGAGTGTAGTGCATGATTTTTCTAGGGAGATGGCGGTGATCTTCCATCGCTGGATGGCGAGATCCGGCGCTGACCTACCGTCGGCTTGTGAGGTTTCCCCCTAACCAGGACTCTTCCCCCAGCGGGGCACCGTCCCAGTCGGGACAAGCTCTAAGCACCCGACCGACCTCTCGGAATATGTGGTAGTGTAGTGCTCCGGCATTCGCCTGGTGTTAGTGGGAGAAACCACGGAAAACTACCGATCAGAGCAGCCGGCCGCTAGAATTCTCCTTCAGACCCGAAGGGTTTGGATCACAACATGAGTCGCGGAAGGAGAAACAGTACTTTCGAACAACGTCAGCTGGCTGTATTTCACCATACGAAAGGCAAGAGCTGCCGAAAAATTGTTCATATGTTAACTATGAAGAATAGTAGTACAGTGAGTGACATAAGACGTTCAATAAGGAAAGCAAAATCGAGTAACACCATGGAGAGAGGCGCCAAAGAAGTTTTCTAAGTGAGAAGAAATTCATTGTAAATACCAGAAGATCGCTGGTGTCCGAATAATATTGGAAGTGACTACATCAATTGACGGCGTAAGAACAGAATAGAGTGCATACTAGCTTGAGGTGGTGGTGTTTATATAGATTTCAAGTCTGAAAACATCTTGCAATGCAATGTCGGTCGATTTTGTGTTGCACTGAGAAATAAAGTACGATTAATACCTTAAACGTTTAACGTGAATTAACACGCGTTTTAGAGAACTTATTTATCTGATATCATCGTGGAATTATAAAAATGTACATGTTCAAAAAGAATTGAAGCGTGGCTCGTGAACGTGGAATGGTATCCTTTGAACAGTCGCCACTCTGTGCAATAACAATGGCACGAATCCTGTCGGTCAGAATTGCGTCATATTACGACTCCTTCTCACATCCGTTCTCATTGTGGTTGTGCACTGACTTCGAAGGTTACCTCAAGTATCAGCATCTCTTGTCTACTCGACGTTATATCCGCTCTGTGTATATCAAGCATGACCCTCTTCACTGTTTTGATTTTACAAAATTTTCACGACGACAAGTTTACGGCGTTAAAACCTGTCATTTTAAACACAAATTCTATTATTTGTGAATTCAATAAAGACTGTTAGTTCTAAGTGACCAGACAGGGGAAACATCAATTTCAGCGCCGTAAGAATATATTTAAGGGAAAAATAATATATAAACAGAAAAAAAAATTTTTCAATGAAAATGAAAATTTTGTGGCGTTCAAACGTCTCTGTTCAAAAAAATAAACACTGAAAATGTATTTTAAAACAGGCACACTCATCATATGTTCTTTTTATTTTCCTTAATATAGGGGCAAGAAAATAAGTACATTAATTATGGATCTGTGATAGCTTCTTGGCGGTTATCAAACATTTGAATAAGTAATTGTAAGATTTTTGGAAAGCCTAAACCTACGAAATAAACTTGGTAGTTATAAAAAATAAAAATAATTACCCGTACGCAAGAGTTATGCATAAAACTCAAATCGAAATGTAACAGCTGATTAAAAGTAATTTTCCGTCTTGCTTATTTGCTTGGTTGAGAAAGACAATGCTTGGTGCCGTTCCGGCCCACTGTGCCCCACGGCCTCGCCCACCTCGCCCGCGGCCAGAAGTCCCGCCGCGCCGCCGCCGGGCCCCTCCTCGGGCGGGGGTTATGGGCTACTTCCTGCGGCCTGAGGTCTCTGCTCTTCGCGCCCACCGCCCCTCCCGTCGCGCCCGCCGGCGGTCGCGTGCACTGCCCGGACCAACGTGCGTAGCACGGCACCTGTTCTGACCCATCTTCCCTCTCTTCCTATGTCAGGTGCATTTAAGGAACGATAGTAAAATTCGCAAGGAGTGAGTGCGATGTCTCTTCCTTTTCCTCTCTTTCTCTTAAAGTTCAGAGATGTGTAGCATATACAACTTGTGTATTTAGCTGTATTTTTTTCTTCGATTATATTCTTCTTTCTCTCCAGGAGACAGGAGTAAACTGGGCTGTGCATATTTATATTATTCAAACAACGTTAAACTGTCATACAAGTAGTTTCAATTCTCTTACATTATGCACTAAATTGGTTGATTTTTGACAATCGGATCGCATAAACACGAACAGTACATATGTTGCATTTAAATGTTTTAAGAAATATATAAAATCAGTTGTAACAAATAGATAAAAATCGTACATACATTTAAAATTATTTAGATACATAACAATATCACGAAGTATCGGAATGCACACTAGTGAAGCGTGCCTGTTGGAGCAAAACAAATTTATTTCGGGTCATTTATCCGAACAGTGTAGCAGGGTAACTTCCGTCCTCTTCGAATTCAGAGATGTGTAAAGTGTAGGCAAATCTGAGTGTAGTTGTGTATTTCTCTTTCTGCAATGAATCACAAAAATAGTGTCGTGTGACTAGATTGCGGAATGGATACAGGTTTTCGAGCGACCCTCGTACCCTTGCCTGCACACCTCATTACAACAGGATTTAATACAATTTTAGCTCATTACTTTCCCAACCTGCGTATCACGGTCTTTGTTCAGATAAATAACTTCTCTATGTCAAGCCAAGTGCATTTTACGAACGAGAATAAAATTTGCAAGAAGGGCATCATGTACTCCGTCCTGAAGTTCACAATGGGGTTGTATGTAGGCTCTCCGTATAAAGTACTCACCTCTTCAGACCCGAAACTTTCTCTTCTCGTATACAATTAATATCATAAATGAGAATATATTTTTCAAGAAGTGTGACACATACAGTACATCCTCTTCAAGTTTAGAATTGGGTAGTGTGTAGACCCAACCTGCTTAGTGGGACACGTTTTCGAACCACCACTTCCTCTCTACCCGTCAAGTACATCAAATTTTACGAACAAGTAATTAATTTGCTAACAATGCGTCAAGCACACGCTTTTATCGTTTAGAGTTGAGATTTGTCTACATTAAACCTCGGATATAGGTGTTTTTTTTATTTTCTACATTTAATTACAAATAATCGCATGTGGCATATACCTAGGTAGCTTGCGGGATAGGTACAGGACATTGGGGAACGCTCCCATCTATCGTACGTTTCCACACCCACCCTACATAGCAAACAAAATGTCATATTTTTTATCTCAGTACTTTCCCAATCTACATAGCACAATACTTATTAAGACCTATAATTTCCTATCTTCTCAAATTAGTGCATTATTCGAATCAAAAGAGAATTCGCAAGAAGTGCGTCTCGTACATCCTCTTCAAGTACAGAGACGTATAGTGTGTAGTCTCAACTAAGGAGCACCTCATCTTTTCGACTCACAACTTCATCTCTTTCCATGACAACCGCATTCTACGAACGCGAGCAAAATTTGTAAAAAAAATTAGGACTTCTAATGCTCCCTTCCAGGGATGTGCCGTGTTTAAGGTTTATCGTAATAAAGGTATAATGTGATATTTTATTCATTTTGTCATTTAGTATCTTGCTCGTAGCAGAATCATTATTCTACGTATTATATAAATTACCAAATAACCGTATACAAAAAATACATAACTGAAATAAATAAGAGTTTTTTTTTAATTAAAGACTGGTTGTCAGACGACTGTCACGATCCTTTTTCTGATAGAGATGAGATTACTTAAGTAATTAGGAGTAATCGTACACGATTATTAATTATATTACTGTATATTGTAGTTTTAGAATATTTTGATTTAATTCCGTTTTTTAAAGGAGGATACTACGTTTATGAAAATATTAGGATGTTGTCACGTTAATTCGACAGTTACTTAGCGCCGGAATCTAAATTAGTTACAGTACCGTACATGGAAATGATTGCTGTCCTACCATTTGTTCAAATGTCTCGGACAAAATTCTTCTTTATTGCTTCAACGCCTTATTTCCGTAATAAAAGTGACTAAATACTCTTTCGAGATATGAGAAAAAAATTATGATTATTAATGAATGTATTGTAATTTGTTTTGTGAGATGTTGAGTAAACCTGTTTGTAATTTTCCCCGGCAGTGATAAGTTCAACATTTCCTTAAACAATTATTTTTACTCTGCAGAACAATGTTATCGGAATACTCTACTTGGTGTTAACTTTTTTAGTACCCAAATACTACGATTTCGGAACAAGATGGCTACAGGAACTATTGTTGTCGGTCAAAGACTCGAACCTTTATGCATTTTGCATATCATGTTCGACAAGTTGAAGGATCCTAATATCCCTCATTGTTTATTCAATTCTAAAGAGGCATTCAACTGTATATATTGCTAATTTATGTGATGAATATTTCTCTCAACATACGAGCTGTTTCTGATAAATCTTTTGACAGGATGTATTAAAACCATTGTTCATTCACATATAATTAAGTAATTGTGGACAACATTGATTGCAATTGTAATAAGAGGTATCTCAAAGTAGTTCAAATTCGAAGAAAATGATTTGTTTTGTAATCATGTTCTGAATTTTTTAAAAACAAGAATGTTTGCAGAAGGTACAAGGAAACTTGTTTACAAGAAAATTTACAAGAAATTTTATTGAAGCTTTATTTAAAAAAACACTACGCCAGGCCACGGAAACCCAGAATGCGGGAACAAGTTGCGCGTCTCCCAAAAATGAAAACGAAACATGAACGTCAAGAACACTTTCCTGAAGTTATTATTTATTGTTATTATTATTATTATTATTATTATTATTATTTCCTCTCAAAACGCATGTATTGTCAGTGCACAAGAACAGTAACCCTCTCCAGATATATCATTTTATAGAAGAATGTGACGCTTCAAGGGTTGGAGGATTTGGAGGGGGAGAGGAGGATTGGGAGGGAAGGGGAGGGTTGGGAGGGGGAGAGGTATGAGTGTGTTGAGAGGGAGTGGAGGGTTGGGAGGGGAAGGAGAGGGATGGGAGGGGTGAGGGAGGTTGAGAGGGAGAGGGGAGGTTGGGTAGGAGAGGGGAGGGTTTGGATGGGGAGGGGGATGAGTGGGTTGAGAGGGAGTGGAGGGTTGAGAGGGGGAGAAGAGGGTTAGAGGGGTGGAGAAGGTTGAGAGGTGGAGGGGGAGGGGATGGCGCGTCGGCGAGGCGCGCGGATCGCTGCCCTGCGAGCAGGCGGCCCGGGGCATTGCGGCGCGTCGCCACGCAGGTGCGGCCAAGGAGCGTGTATAAATCGCTTTACGACGGCCGCGAGCGGAGGCGCTCTTCCGTGTGGCCACACGCCGCTCCTCCCCTCCCCTCGCCACCCTTCTCCCTTCCCGAGCGCACCTTCTGGCCGGCCACACGGACATCGCACTTCACGCAGTGCAGCACTCGATTGTTCCGAGATCATTACTTGCAGATCTTTCAATAGTGTCTATACCACCTCACGTCACAAAATGAATATCCCGTTTTGTTCTATTTATAAGAAAATAAACAAACACAATCCCGTAAATATGCCGCGGCTGGATAGTGTATTATATCTAGTAAAAAAATGGTTTGAAATATATTAGGTCCTTAAGCTTTTCATAATATTTCTGTAAAATTCAGTACTAATTTCCAATTCAAGCAGAAATTGAAAGAAAATTATGTTTATTAGATACCGGGGAAAAAATATCCAAAAATATTTACATTACTAATTTACAATATTCGCAGAAATTGAAAGAAACGATGCAGCTTTCGACCATGTCAGAATTGTCTATATTTTCGTTAGAAACCCAAGTTGTAGGGAAAGCCCAAAAACAATTAAAGTTTCGATTTAGTCTGAAAATGAACATTTTGGTTTGTGTTATTCCACCTATTCTTATAATCAAGTGAGTTATCACACTGAATGCGTCGCTGCTTACGAAACAGCTGATGTCATGTGATAGCAAGGCTTAAAGGAACAGGCCATCCGATACTAAATATTTGCTATTCATGTATTGAATTATGGAACAGGAACTTTCTAATATTCTAAGTAAGTAAAAACTGTTGTACAGTGCATCCATAATACTGTATATGTTAGAGGTTTATGTTAGTCCCTAGATATAGAGAGTAGCTCAGCCTGAACGCCCGCCGCCGTTTAATATCCTTTCACTCGAAAGGCCCGCCAGGTAGCATTCACAAGTTAAGTAGGAGTGAGAGAAATCGGACGCATTATGAAGAATTTGGAGGATATTATCACTAGTTTTCGGTGTATTGGTAGTTTCTAACACACCTACAATACCGGTTAGTTCAACTGGATATAAAATGGCGGCGCCGATGGCGCAAAGGAATGCGCTTCCAGGGACTCTAGTTTATGTGAACCACTTCCTCTTCATAAAGAGTTCTTGTGCGTACCACATTGCACCCCGTTGTGTGTGTCCTATTTGTGACAGCGCTTCCAGCCAACGTGTGTGGCTGTTCGGTGGGGCGGAACGGACCGTGGCAGGCGCCTGTTCCTCCCTTCGTTAGGCGCATCGCATCGTGAATTCTTCCACATTCCTTCTCACGCGCTGCGGAGGCGCCTTTGCCGAAGAAAAGCGAGCTCCTTCGACTTAAGCGAAGATACGGGACCATCTTTCGCACGTTCTGCGCGCGCGTAGGGCGAGCACAGTTAAGCCATTTCGGCCGGGATAATGTGTGAGAGGGGAGCTTTGTCTTCCATTGCAACGTAAAGACTCTCATTTCCGGCGAGGAGCCGGCTATCCGTTGCCTTTTTCGTGTGTTTGCTAAGGACCTAACGGTGGTACTGAAACAATTTGTGATACGTATCTAAGTTTTTTTTTTAAAAATTAAAATTCGTGCGGGCTGGTTTTGATTTTAAGGTGATATTGCGGTATTCTAAATATTTCATGTTTGTTGTAAGTACATGGATAACTGGTTTCATAAAACACTATAAATTGAGCTAAAAACCTGATTTCGTATGTAGAAATTAAATGTATTTATTTAGCATTTAGAATTTCATGCATCACATCTAACATTTTTAACGGAATTACTTCTACAATACGATATCGATTTTTTAAAAATCTAAAACTAATGTTTAAGATTAGTTTAAGCTATAAGTTTGCATGAACGTCAGGATTACGATACATTTGTGATATTCTAAAATTAGTTTAAGATTCATGCAGGTGAAGAAGGAACTCAATTTTGCACCTGAAAGTCGTCTGTATGATTGAATGGAAGTATGCGTCACGCATAATTCTCTCGGATTGGCAGCTTTTGAGATGCAACTTAGTAAAGACGTGAGAATTAAGATCCATTTGTGCAGTTCCGGATATCATTAAGATATTTTAATTTTGGGAGGAATTAACATGAAGCCCCTCTGACATTTTCACTATTTTCTGAAGTATAGTTACAAATTTTTTCGTTCATTTATTTTGATCGACTAGAGTAAGGTGCATTTATTAGTATGATATAGTTCTGATTTTGATTAAATTATCTGACATTTAGAACCTTTCCACTTTTTCACTTTCCACTTTCTCTGCTGTGTCGGACTGTATTTGTTCTCTAAATTATAGACACCACACCCTCTCTCTATCTACTTCTCTATCCTTTTTTTACAAAGACATACCGCCATGTGATACCATACTTTCCTAACTGAGAGCTTCAAAAAATGTTTATCAAGATGCGTCACATATAGTGACGTGTGTACATTACAATGCAATACATGCACACAAGTACATTGTATTGCATATTGTGTAATTACTCTATATTAATTCGGTCCATTGTATAAACGATTGTATATATTTGTTTTGACATTTGAACTCCAGGAAATATCGAAATAATTATTTCCAAAACGTAGCTATTCATGTATTAGACATTTTAGTATATTGCAAACATATTTTATTACTTTCATGTAAAACTGTTATTGAAGATACAATTTTCTGTTTATAAAATAAAGGCCAAATACAGTCAGACAAAGTTGATACATCTACAGAGAGAAAAGAAAACAACAATTGAATTCGCTCTGGTGCCCTGGATCAGAAATCAGGCCCCGCTTCCGCGATGACTCCGGCGTGGGCGTCGTAGCGGTATAGACCCGACCGCGGGGGCCTGGATGCAGTGGTGACTGCATCGCGCCGTGCGGCCGACATCGGCGCGCGTAACTTCAAATGGTCGCATCGCACGAGTCCGCCCACGCCCCGCCCCGCCCTCGCCCCAGCGCCCGCTCTCGCCCGCTGGCTACGGGACCCCCGGCCCACGGGCTAACGGGAGGGCCCCTGTGAAGGACGACAACGGACCCGCTGCCCACGGGCCCGCGCCATAAAGCATCATTTTTATGAGTTATTCGGACTCGCCTTCCGCGGTTTTTTGTGTCTTGTTTTTTTTTTTTACGGTGAACGTATTCAACACGAAATCATAATTAGTTGTGATGCAAATGTAATGGGAAGTTCAATTCGAATTCATGTCCACTAGATCCACTACATGTCACTAAAGTTTACAGTTCACTAGAGTTTTGGCAATGCCATTTGTTTTCACTTCTCTTAAAAAATTATTTAAAATGATACAAAGCGACTCGAGAGAACAAATTTGGAAAAGAATAACTCATGCCAACGAAATGTTGAATTCATAATTACCAATACATTTTTATTATTTATTTATTTTATGGCTAGCGCACATGGTCCAAAATACAACAAATGCAGTCTACAAACTATACATCACAAAAAAAACTATACATCTCAGTATGATATCACAACTATTAAAGTCAGTTTACAGAGGGCTGCAATAAGGTTAATCCTTAGAGGGGAATGTCCAGTTTCTAAATTCATTCAATCGCTGTCAGTGTCAGACACAGGAAATCTGTCGGATCGCCGCGATCGGCTGTTAGTTCCCACCTCTCCACTAAGTGACGTGACTAATACACTGACTTTTTGCACGTTTGGAAAACTTTGCGTGTACCTTTTGTACCAATTTAACTTTGGTACGTATCTTTGGATGCTGTGAGTGCAAGGGCGAGCGCCGTCCCGCAGGTTGGATTGGGAAGGGAGGTCACCCGAGCACCCATGATTCAACACCATGCACCGGCTGATCGCACACGTCTAGTAACTCAACAGAAACAATGACATGTTTTAACTTCTTATAAGTCTGTTTCTAGTTATAGAATGCCGAGACATAAGTATTTTTTATACTGAAAATAGTAAAAAGTAAAGTTTTCTTCGGAAGTTCTCCAAACATGCAAAAATCTCATGTCATTACCATGAAAAGGTGGGAGGGGCTTTGAATATTTACAGAGAAGATGTACTGGCATTTTAAGGACTTTCTTAACACTTCGACATTTTAGAAATAGAATAAAAGCGTAAACAATATTCACCGAAAAATACAATTGACTGCAAACGTACTACTCGGTAATAATGGGATTAGTGTTAGAAATATAAATGAATGATCTAATAGGGAAAGGAACATAAGACTGTAACGAGATTAAAATGTTTTGAATTTTTATAAGTTAAATATTTGAAAATAATATCACTGCAGAAATTCAGAAAAGAAGAACTCATCAAATAACTTATTCAGGCGCAATATCATGAGACTTAATGCAGCCTCTTTGTGATGAACGGACAGAATGTTTTCTTCAGATATATGGGAAACAATGAGCAACACTCAATGGAGCCTATTTTAAAAACAATTGTTGCTCACAACATCCAAAGATTCATATTCCGCAATGCACAAAATGCATTTGTGATATAGTGAATTCTCTGATAGAATTTGTTTTCTGAAGAAGGCTCACCAACATTGTCGGTTCGTAGTAAGTGCCATAAATAGCAAAATCACGTATTTGTAAATCTAATTGTTTTTTCGCGTAAGTTCATTATCACGTTTGATTTTGATAACTTTGTTATTAGAAACACTTTCCTTATAATTAAGAGAAGTGAGTTCTTCTCAATGAAATGGTTTGAAACATTAATACACTTCGAAATGAAAAGCAAACTGGTTTGAATTTGCTATCAAAAGAAAGAGAGTTATAACTCGCTATGTTTCTTATGATACAAAATTAATCACATAAAACGCGAATGCGGAACCTGACAGACGGAAGAATATATAAAAATTATGGCTGACTACTTTAACTCTAATATTATCCATGTATGCCCCCTCGCCGTGTTCAGGAAAACTAACGATGACAAGGTAACAGAACGTTTCAAGAAGTTGGGACTAGTTTTTAAACTCGGAACAAAAAGTTGCGAATTGAAAAGTTCGCACTCCAACACTGTTTATCACCGACATTTTCCCGCTAATGCTTTATAAATTATAATTTTTTGTTTCAAATAACCATCGAGTTTCAGGGAATGAGTTACGTTGTTGCGATAATCTCCCATGCGGTTAATGAACGTAACCGCTCAAATATCGAGAAACGTCTCCGCGCAGAGTTGCACGGTGTGACCGAAAGATTAAATCGCGGCCAAAATCTCCAGTAGAACATTCAAATTCAATTATTAATTTGTACTTGTCATTATCGTCGTGGTGGCTTTCGAGGTAACTGATTTCAAATCAGATACAAAAAGTTCGCAACACGACAGATCCATTAAGGCGTCACAAAATTTGAAAGTTCAGCGGGGGTCAGTGGGGTAAAAGGATTGCTAACGTGGTTTTAAATCTAACAGATTTATTTGTGGTGCGTCCAAAATTTCATCTTTAAGTTTTGGTACTCTAATTTTTGCAAATTCCTCTTTTAAATGCAAAATGCCTTCTAACGAAAGTAGTTATGATGTGGTGTTAATGTAACTATCACATCAGACTGAAATAAACAAGACGACTTTGTCTTTGCTTTAACTTAATTGGAAGATATTACTTTTGGCCGCTTTGTAGCCATTTTTGGCGTTTGTATAAATATAATAATTATCAATCAATAATTGGGGAATATTAAGCTAGAGTGTAAGTGTAGACAGTTTTCGAACACGTTCTTATGAATATTCGATACGACAGTCTACTATCTTCTCTGTCGTCACAACACTATGGACTGCGTGCGCTAACTTCTAACATTCACAGTGTTCAGGATGTGTAGAGATAGGCTTTCATACTTTCATAACAGATGTGAGTATTAAACTTCCACCTTTCTAGTGCAGTGGTGGAAGTGATTGATTATTTTTTGTTTACTGTTGCGTTACCTGCTATGGTCATTATTAAAATTTTTTCTTTTTCCGTCTATATATTATCAACTTTGTCAGACTGTATTGCTATATTTTCGAAACGTTTCTATTGTTATTATATATCACATATTTTAATATATTATAAACATATTGTATTTCTATGTAAAACAGTTATCGAAAAACAATTTTATGTTTTTAAAATAAAATTCAAAAACAGTCTGGCAAAATATAGCCAATGTTATCTTGCGTGTAATGCATTCTGGGAGATAGCGATGTTCGTCTCCCCCTTGAACATTGAAAGCGGTATCAACCTACGTCCCACCTTAGGCAGAGCGTGGGCGGGATTCTTTTCAGTTATCTCCGCCAATGGGGTTCGCTCCACCCGGGATAAGTTTTAAGTTTTCGACTGGTTTCCCGATTTATGCTATTGTATCATGCATGATAGTGTAGCAATGTGCGTGAGGGGAGAGGTGGGCACAAGAATTAGATAGGGAAGATCGCGTGCGGTACTTTGCCCGTTTGTTCGGTACTACCTCGAGTTTCGCCTAGTATTGATCAGAGAACCCATACAAAACTACTAATTTCGTCGATATAATTCTCTTTCAGTCTAATGGAGAGTTGAATTCGACCTAGCTATGCAGTTAGTGTAAAAAGTCTGCAACTTTAGGACCTCCCGGCCTGTGACGATGCACCGGCAACGGATGTTGTCATTTAGCTATTGTAAGCAGTAGGAAATGGTAGGATGTGCTTAAAAATAACTTTTAATTTGGGGAGTTTTGCCCACGCTTTCGCCATTTGGTCGCACCGTGCATCGGCCGGACGTCATTGATGAATGCGCGCAATTTGTATCGAAGAGGAGCGAAGGGAGCGGGGGAGGTCCTTGGGCGGTGCACGCCGGCGGGTCGGGGTCCTTCGGAGCGCGTTCATGCTGCCCACATCCGGATGCGATAAAATACTGCACAGGCGGGAGATACCCAACGCGCGTTGGGGCAGCAGAGGCCAACTCGAGGAGCCCTGATGACTGTTGGGCAGCAGCGAACAAAGTGATGGGCGTCGATTTAAGGGCTGTTTATTTGCCATACCAGACCCTAAGCCCAGTGCCGGAGATAGACAATTCTGGGCCAGGGGCAATGCTGAAATATTTTACTACTTTTATTACAATAAATTCCGTTCCCCACAAATGATGAATCAATGTGATGTTCATATGATGCGTCAGCGGTGGAATGGGAAGCAAAGGAAACGGGAGAACCCAGAGAAAGCCTCCCGCGAACCCGCTTTGTTCGCCACAAATTTCACCTGGATCTGAACCCCGGACCCAGCGGTGGAAGGCGAGTGGTCTCACCGTTACACGACGGGTCGCTCACGTGGGATTCTCTTCCTTCTCTATTATGAGGTTAGTCGTAAGTACAACACGTGAAATTTAGGATTTCATTCTTTCATTCTACGCCTTACAAATGACGACGCTTGCAAAGAAAACGATGTAAATTTTAATTTTGTTCTCATTTTCTTATTTCTTTAATGTAAAGATGATGTCCACATAATGGTTAGGTTTACAATTTTAGTTTTATCTTAGACTTATCATAAGGCAGAAATTCAAAATTCGGTTGAAAACAGGAAGATGGAAGGTTTTCTTGAGTCAGTTATAGCGTAGGAACATCTTCAAACCTTTTTCCACATATAGATGAATAAGTCAACACAATGTTGGGAAGGATTGAAGGGTTGAAATGTTTAGCTCTCTCAGCAAAATACTTTGAAAAGGTCAATGATGTTTGACAAAGCGTAAGAAGCATGTTCAAATAAATATTTAAAGCAAATAATATTTACTTCTGCCCTCAGAATATTCTTTAGATTAAAAAGAAAGTCAATGGTTGCGTAATAATATATTTGCGTAATGTCGCATTAAATTATGTGTGTGTATGTACAATAGCATTCTAATTACTAAAGAAGTTTTATCATTTAATTTAGATTTTCTCAATTTCGAATTCCTTCATTATTTCTCTTGGAAAAACTAATTTCGACATTCTGAAATGCTCTTTCACTAACCAGTTGAGATGACCCAGAGGATCAACTTTTGTCATTGCAGTGTCTATGATTTAAATAAAGACGATAGTGAAATTTTGGCTCCAGAGATGTAGGTAATTGGAAGTCATGAGACCCGTTAGTGAAGCGCATGTTTTTATCGTGGGAGGTGGCGGTGTTCTCCCCCCTCACCTACACGCCAGTTGATTGATTTTTCGTGTTTCTGGGCGCGTCAACTGCTTCGGTCATTAGTCCGTTAGTGTAGTGCATTTTTTCTCGGAAGATGGCGGTGATCTTCCCCCGCTGGATGGCGAGATCCGGCGCCGACCTACCGTCGGCTAGTGGGGTTTCCCCCTAACCAGGACTCTCCCACCAACGGGACACCGCCCCAGTCGGGACAAGCTCTAAGCTCCCGACCGGTCTCCCGGAATATATGGTAGTGTAGTGCATGTTAGTGTAAGTGTGTGTGTGTAAGGGAGAGGATAGGACAAGGAAGAGGAAGGACAGATCGCGCGCGGTCCGTGGCCCGTTTGGTAGGGTACTGCTCCGGCATTCGCCTGGTGTTCATCGGAGAAACCACGGAAAACTACCGATCAGAGCAGCCGGCTGCTAGAATTCTCCTCCAGACTGTGACTGAATTCGACCTAGCTCAAAGCTAGTGTCGAAAATCCTGCCGCTGTCAGGACTCTATGACCTCCCGGTTAGAGGCGCTGCAGTGACATCAATTGATGTACTGAGCTACCGGTCCCGGTCTACACTTCAGCTAGCGGGGTTTCCTCAACCAGGTATCTTCCACCAGCGGACACGGTCCCTGCCGGAGCAAGCTCTAAGCTCCCGACAAGTGAGGTAGTTGTGCATGTAAATGTAAGTAAGGGGTGAGCAAAGAACAAGGAATGGGGAAGGAAAGATTGTTTGCGATTTGTGGCCCGTTCGTTAGAGTATTACTTCATCATTCGCCTAATATTGATCGGAGAATCCACGGAAAACTACCGATCAGATCAGCCCGCTACAATTCTCCAAACAACGGCTGAATTCGGTCTAGAGGTGTAGCTAGTGTCAAATATTCTGCCAGCGTCGCGACTCACACCCTAGGATCTCCCGGTCAGGGGCACTGCAGTGACCTGAATTGATACACTAAGCCATCTATGATGGTGATATCTCCGACTAATACCAGGCGAATGGCGGAGCAGTACCCTAATAAACGGTCCACCGACACTCTTCCCTTCCTCTCTTTTGTCCTATGATCATCCATTAAACCCACACACCAGTGGAGGTTTACCAGTATTGCATGTACTAGTGTGGCTGTGTAGGGCACAACATTGAAAAACTACCAAACGTATTGGGATATCCAGCGACTTGTCCCGGCTGGGTCGGTATTCCCGTTTGTGGAGATATCTGGAGCATTACACTTTTCAAGCCAACTGATAGGCGACAGTCGTATTTCACGTTATAAATAAAAGAGGAACACCGCCATGTCTAGGGATATAACGCGCACAACGACTAACGAACATACCAGTTGACGTCCCGGATACATAAAATAATCAATCACTTTCACATGCACTTAACATTATTCGTACAAAGTAGGTATGTATGGACTTACTTCATTACATTGTATTTAGCGTGCGATGAAAATGCGATATGAATCGAAAGGGTCGTCAGAATGTAAGGTTAAGGTTATTGAGAGCCGGACTTGGAGAGCTGCGCAACCCCGCGGTGCCGGTCAGGAGCAGCGGCGCCGCGTCCCGGATGCTCAGGAGGATGCGAGGGCGTGGCCTGTGGACGCTTCCAGAGCACTTTTGTCTTCGACCACGAAGCGCCTTCTCTGTGCACTAGATGCTCCTTTTTTATTGTGTACTCTTGGAGAGGTCTGAATGCTGCCAGTAATGTTGTTCTGGAGTCCAAACATTTCACTGATTTTTAGAATGAAATAAAAGTGCTTGGCTCTAGGTCGTTCTTTCCCACATTTAGTGGAGAAATAAAAAGATAAAGCTATCCGCTGTCTTTCGTTACAGAGTAAAGAACGGATATTGTCGGGGTACAGCGTAATTTATTACAATAACAACATAATACTTAAAAAGGTAATAATCGATATGGCGAGTATGTTAGTACGATTAATTTAATATTGACTCTGTTATGTTAATCTATAGCCAAGTCGATGTTTGGGAATACATTTCGACTTACTTAGTTTCTATTTTGTGTTTTCTGTGAGTAAGTATTCTACGGTCATTTATGAGATATTTTTATTACATTTTTTATAGGTTTATAACATATCACTCTTTAAAGATAATTCAGTTCAGATAATTCTCAAAACATGTTTTCATGAGAAGATGCTCGAGCGGAGAGGATGGCGAGTTTATTCCAGGAAGACACAATTTGACTGACAATGCACTGTAATGTTTCTTACGTAGAATGTCTATGTAATCTTATTATAGGTTTATGAATGCTTGTAGTTATTCTTACGACGATAAATTTCTCTCTATTTCTCTCTCTCTCTCTCTCTCTCTCTCTCTCTCTCTCTCTCTCTCTCTCCCTCTCTCTCTCACACACACACCACACACACACACTCACGCTCATTATCGCTCTTCTTTTTCATCACAGCTTCGCTTACTCTTTGCTTTTCTTCACACACTCATACATTCTGTGTCCTCTCACTCATATACTCCCTCACTTCCTTATGATTTTTCCCTCTCTCTCTTTTTTCTCTCTCCCTCTCTCTGATAGCACTAGAGTCGAAGATAGACCATGACCTGATATCCACGTATTGCAGTAGAGGTGGAGTCTCTTGAAATAATGATGGATAAGTCAGACGCGGATGGGGAACCTACCCCATTGAGCTACTCTAGAATCTAGATGGGTGAAGAAACACGACAAGGCACCACGGAAGTCTGCGTGCAGTGATCCTTTGTTGAAGGTACTTCTCCTGGGTCTGACTAGAGTTTATCAGAGGTAACTACGGAAACGACCGATCAGACCAGCCGACCCCTATACACAAGAAAGCTTCCGACACGGTAAGGTAACAGACAGTTCCTGAGTTCGGACATTATTGCGCCATACCCACCTATTTCTAGGTCTCTTGACCCCCTCTCGCAATATCCTGCTCCCTTCATGCACTTTGCTTTCCTGCTGCTGCTCAGCCGAGCGTCTCGCGGCGCCGTGCCCCGTGCCCCGTGGACAGCCGTCGCCGCCCGCACGCCCGCCCACGCACGCCCGTTCCGGCCCGCGGGCGCCCCGGTCACTTTCCTACTCGTAATTCCACTCCGGCGGCGGCGGTGGTGGCGATGGTGGCGGCGGTTGAGGCTGCGGCTGTGAGGGCGGTGGTAGTGGCGGCGCTGGCAGCGACGGAGGTGATGGTGGCGGTGGGGATGGCGGCGGTGGCAGTGACGGTGGCGGCGCCGGTGGCGATAGCGTTGGTGGTGATAGTGACGATGGCAGTTGCAATGGTGGAGGCGGCGGTGGCGGCGATGGTGGCGGCGGTTGAGGCTGCGGCTGTGAGACCGGTGGTAGTGGTGGCGGTAGCGAAGGGGGGGGGGGGCGGCGGCGGGGGTTCGGTGGGGGGGATGTGATGGTTGCGGTGTTTGTGGTGGCGGTGACAGTAGCGGTAGTGATGGCGGTGGCGGTGACATAGAAATAGCGGTGGCGGTGGTGGTGGCGGTGGCAGAGGTAGCTGTCGCGGCGGCGGTAACGATGGCAATAGCGATGGGGTGATAGTGACGATGGCTGTTGCAATGTTGGCGGCGGCGATGGCGGGCGATGGCGATGGCGATGGCGATGGCGATGGCGATGGCGATGGCGATGGCGATGGCGATGGCGATGGCGATGGCGATGGCGATGGCGATGGCGATGGCGATGGCGGTGGCGGTGGCGATGGCGATGGCGATGGCGATGGCGATGGCGATGGCGATGGCGATGGCGATGGCGATGGCGATGGCGATGGCGATGGCGATGGCGATGGCGATGGCGATGGCGATGGCGATGGCGATGGCGATGGCGATGGCGATGGCGATGGCGATGGCGATGGCGATGGCGATGGCGATGGCGATGGCGATGGCGATGGCGATGGCGATGCCGATGACGATAACGATGATAATGACGACGATGACGTTGACGATGGCGGTGGCGGTGGCTATGTATGTGACGGTGGCTGTGGCGGCGGAGGGGCGCAGGCGCCCACGCGCGCGCCGTACGAGGCAGCCGCCGCTGACAGGTGACTCCTCCCACGCTTCCGCGTTCTCGGACCGCAGTTTATCCGCGCGCTCTTCTGACGGGAGGGGCGCCGCTCGTGAGGTTGATGTATTGGCTCTCCGTTCTGAGCACTACCTGCGAGGCACGGAATCCGAATGTGGCATAGCCTGCTGCGCCGAGGAAGGAATTTCCTCCTACAAAGATTGTAGAAGCAGTAAGAAGTTTTTTCAAAAATTTCATTCTCACTGTTTAAGTTTTAACCGGGACTATTTGAGACACAAAGCTTACTACGCTTTTTGTTTTTTAAAAGACAATGATTATGTATTAGGCAGTTGTTTTAAGGGTAGATATTATATGTTATGGATATATTACATAAAATTAATTGTTTATTGTTTCTCATAATATTTCAATTATCACCTGATAGTTTATCCACGCACTGTTGTGAGAAAACTGCTTGGGAAGATAGTCTCACATTCGGATAACAACTATTGCCCAGATCTCCGTTTTGGACAGTGGTTATTATCCGAATGTGGTGTACCCCTGCTTGGTCGAGTATGGATATTCCTCCTATATTAAAGCAGTATTATGTTATAATATTGTTCAAAAGCATTATCAGTTTCTAAGCTTTTTCGGGCTATTTGAGATACGAGTTTATTTTGTGTAGTTTGTAATTGAATAGTAAAAGTCACAAGAATTATGGTGTAATTCATGTGCGTTGTTTTTATTTTGTTTCTCAATTTTCACAGTACTCTCACAGTGCCTTGTTGGTATGGACGAAGTCGATTGATTGGTTCTCCGTTAAGAATTCTGCATGATACGTATGGCGCCACAAAGTCATTTAGGCTTCTTTCGAGTACTGATTTTTCTACTCGATTTTACACTAGAAGCTGAACACATTGTTATGACCTATCACGCAAAAAATCCCAGTATTTGGATACATTCTCTGGGAATATTTAATGCCCATTTAGAACAGAATGTTTCCTTTAAATTTTTAGAAATTTCTAACTAAAACAGCAGCTAGTGGGAATAAATGAAATAGATTAGTGTTAATATTACGTCTTCGTTCCGAATTCATAGTGATGGTGTCTGAATTTGACTTGCAGGTAGTACGTTCTTTATCTGCTGCTTGCTGCACTGTACCTCAAACTTCACCGAATATATCTCGCTTCAACCGTGGTAGTTTGGTTCAATCCGTAGTCTGACTTTACGAGTCATGTACTTGTATGACTAGGTATTAACTCGACAAGAGTCGACAGCTACATGCGCTTAATCGCGTGAATGGCAAGAGCAATATGTCAAGATAGAGTACGAGCTTGAGATAGTGCTTGAAGTTTGTCACTCGCCGTTACCTGGTTGAGAATAATTATCATAGGAAATAGTCAGGAAGACAATTTAAGTGAAGATGCAAAACATGATTATGAAAATAATATTTTTTTAGTTGCGAAAAAGAATAAAAAATTAAATTGCTCACATAACCCGTGCCATTGTTTTATTGGACAATAACCTGAAAGTATTAATTCTTCATGTTACTTTTCCCCCTAAACTACTTCATTTGTTTCTTAGCATTCTATTTTTTTGCATATCCAGTATTATTACCCTTATTCTTCCTCTTGAGGTTTCTCTGTTCATCGATCGTCATCCCCGTGAGAAAGCCAAGTGTGTCCCGACCTTATTTTTCCATCGTCTCACCTTTCGACTTAATGGCTAACGTCCGTCTCGGGCACACCCAGCTCATTCGCTCAGCCGCAGTCCGCATCTGCTGACCCTCTCCACTCATTCAGCTTTGTGGGGCTCTTCTCGCCCCGCCAACCACAACTATCGCCCGCCACGCCCATTTCTCTCTCGAGGATGCACACGCCTTTGCCAGGACTCTCTGGGATGCGGTGAGCAATCGAGGGTGGAAGGACGAATAGAGGGGGGAGAAGGATGACCAATAAACAGGAACCAATAGTGGTAGCTCAGTGCATCAACTGATGTCACTGCAGTGCTTCTGACCGGGAGGTCCTAGGTTCGGTCTGACGGCGGCAGGTTGGCCTGGGGGTTTTCCTTTTCCAGTCTACACTAGCTTCTCAGCTAGGTCGAATTCAGTCACGTTGGAGGAGAATTCTAACGGCCGGCTGCTCTGATGGTAGTTTTCCGTGGTTTCTCCGATCAACACCAGGCGAATGCTGGAGCAGTACCCTACCAAACGGGCCACGGACCGCGCGCGATCTGTCCTTCCTCTTCCTTGTCCTATCCTCTCCCCTTACACACACACACACACACACTTACACAAACATGCATGCATTAACACATATTCCGGGAGACCGGTCGGGAGTTTAGAGCTTGTCCGGCTGGGGCGGTGTCCCGCTGGTGGGAGAGTCCTGGTTAGGGAAACCCCACTAACCGACGGTAGGTCGGTGCCGGATCTCGTCATCCAGCGGGGAAGATCACCGCCATGTCCGAGAAAAACATGCAGCACACTAACGGGACTAATGACCGAAGCAGTTGACGCGCCCGGAAACACGAAAAAAACAATCAATCAATCAATAAAGAGGAAGCCGGGAGAACGGATGAGGGAGAGAGTGAGCGGACACTGAGAAGTTGGGCGACTGGGCGAGCGGATGGACGAGCAGGTGGGCGAGCAGATGCGTGAACGAGAACTCGACCAAGCGTGCGAGCGGGCGAGCGATCAAGTGGACAGATGAACGATTGGGTGAGTGAGTGAGGAGTGGGTGGGTGAGCGAGATTACTAGTGAGAGAGTGGGCTGACGAGGGAGTGAGCTAGGAAGAAAGTGGTCTGATGAGGGGGGGGATCAAGTGGACAGATGAACGATTGGGTGATGCGTAGATGATAGAATAAGTAAGCTGGCGAGGGGATAGGCGGACGAGCGAGAAAGTGGGGAGGGGCAACGATTTTTTCAATTGAATGATTAGTGATTTCGGTGCGTCAACTGCCAAGGTCCCGTAAGTGTAGTGCATGTTTTAAGGCGGGAGATGGCGGTAATCTTCCCCCGCTGACAGCGAGAACTAGTACGTGCGCGTCTGAACGACTGGGTTGGGAAGGCGAGCGAACACGTGGGGAGAACAGGAACGAACTGAGTAGCGAACGGATGTGTTGTTGAGCAGGTGAGTGGGTGGACAGGCGGACGAGCGAGTGGGCGGGCGGGCGAAAGAACAGGCGAGGGAGCGAGCGAGTACTAACCGCGACGTTTTCGCTTCTTTGACTTACGGCGTGCACCTGTTCCCAGCGGCTGCGGCGGCGGCGGCGCGGAGTCTGGGCTGAGCTGCGGCCGCGGCGCGCCGCGCGCGGCCCGCCCCTCGCATGTTCGAGCGGCCCGCCATTCATCACGGGCCACCCGGATGCGCGCCCGCCCGCTCGCCCACCTCCCCTCCATCCCCCTCCCCGCCGGGCGGCCGGCGGGCAGCGCAGATCGCATCGCTCGTTCGTGCAGTTACGCGTTTTGTTCGGAGCGCGCGCAAGGGGCCGCGGCCGCCTCTGTTGTCGGCGCCTTTGCCGCCGCCTTCGCCCGGGCAATTGCGATTTATTTTCTCTCGCCTCATTTTCACTCCGCTATGCAACGAAATTTACTCGTTTTTGATTTGCTTTCGTTCATTTCTTATCTTATTGTTGCTATAATTATTGCTTTCCCGGTTTCCGTTTCGTTATGATTTTATTGTTTAAATTAAATCTTTTAATTTTGTTTTTATCAACGACATTCAGCTCACATCTCTTTCATTCTTTCTTCCTTCTTCTTCATCTTCCTCTCCTCATCAAAATTTTAATTTTGTATCATTTATATTTTACTGTAACACGCCTGCCAAATTTGAATTGTCAACTTTCGGCGGAAAAGCTTGGCAAGTACTGTTATAGGCATTCTATGTCATACTTCTTGGTTAAACTCTTTGAGGGATATCAGTTTAATTCAGAACCATTTGCATTCAAAATTTATTTCTTGATTTTCTCTTTGAGGAATATCCAATCTACTTATATGTAACACACTCACTCATCCAGACTTTTAGTTGATTTCGTTCGTGGAGTTGCTGTGCTTTTTATTTTGCCAATTCTTATCAATATCTGTTCTTTCTTCTGTTATTTCAATTACATGGTTCATAGTGTATTAATTGAATAAAAATTATTTTTTGAAGCACGTAATAATTTTGATATATTAAAATATACTCATAATGTCTACATCGCATCTTTCATCTATGTCTACATCACATAATTACCTCCTTTTATTCTAAAAGAATTCGTTCTGTTATAGAATGAAAATTACGTTGCAGAGAACAGCAATAAGCATTACGCAATGAATAGCACGCTTTTCATTTTATAATGAGTGAAAAGTTGCTCTCTGAAAATGTCAAGTGAAATAAATGCACGAGAGACCTGTATTTATGATAATAGCATGTTAATACCATTAACTTCCGTCGCAGAAAGTATAACGCGTTAAGAAGCGTGAAAGGCATGGGACGACCTTTGGAAAGGACTTCATGCCCATTTGTACGCTCTCGCTTTGAATGAAGCGAGAATGTAGGTGGCCATTGCAACCAGGTGCGGTAAATTCTTCTCTACAATGAATTTCCGTGAAAATAAGCCTCGTACTTGGAGAACAGTTTTTTCCACCAGCAGTTTTATTCTGTTTTTGCTCATTACTATTATAATTTATTATTATGGTGCTATCTTTAACTCTGATATTTCTGGTAGGTTTCATGATATGAGGGAAACGCGATTGTAAATTAATTCCAAAATGAAAAAAAGAAACGTTTATAATTAGGAAGAGACGTATTGAATTGTATTCCTTCCTCATTTCATCCATATAAATAAAATTGAAGTGGCACTTTGTGATTTCAAAATAAGTCTTTTAATCATCTCTTAAGCTTATTTAAATGATATAAAAAACAATTTTCAATTGATTTTGCGATTTTTGTCTGTATGGGGGTAATCTCTAGAACGACTGTATCGGTATTGATGAGGTTTGTACTGAAAAAGTATTTTGTTGGACGTAATATCTACTGCATTCAACTTATTTCCTCCTAGGTAATGAAGAATGGTCGCTTGTTTCTTTTTCTATCTACAGTTTTATTCCAATTTTTAATGAATTTTGTACACGTGAGCTTCAGAACAAGAGAAAAGCTACTGTTTTCATTAGCTTTTATAAAGATTACTCCAATCCCTCTTTCCTATCCTTGGATCAAAAATTAAAGAGTCTATTATAGATGAATTCATTATTTTTCCTGTCAAATGTAATAAATACCTGGGTATACCAGGTTAAGTAAGAATAGCTGCATTTCTATAAGAAACTGGTCAACTTTTAAAACATGACATATTCAAGCTCAAGTGAGGGTTCGTTCATTGGACGTATTGTACACAATTAAAAGATCGAGTTTCAGTGAGTCTCCACTGCGTGGCTGGTGTCTGTTGGATCATCCTCCGAAATGTCACTTGCAATATTAAGAAATGGAATCAGTGGCACTGGGACACACCGGAAATCAAAAATTAAACTGAAAAAAGTAGCAAAAAATTTGGAAGCAGTTTAGTACAGTTTTAAATAATTATCATCGTTAATGATATTAATTTATACTTAATATCAGGAGCATTTAATAACTTTAGGATCTTGATTCTCGAAGGAGTCAAGTTTGTCCCACCCTAATTACACAACTATTGGAAGGAAGAAGGATTATCTTTTTGAAAATAGTTTGCAAAATTTTCCTCTCTATAACATAGAAACCAATGAAACTATTTTGCTTATCAAAGAAACGAAGAAACTAACTCTTTTCAGCATAGCAGTCAAATAGTTGAATAACCCAGATTAAATTTAACCGAAGATGTTATTTATCTGACATACGAAAACGAGTGTTACTAAATCAACTAAAGTACATGTTCTTTCCAAAAACGTACAATAATACCCGCAGGAATACACTTATTTCACCTCAGAGAGTAGTCGTTGAAAAACGCCTTCTCTTCTCGAGCAGCCAGTTTTTTTGTTTATTAATTGAACCATAAGTAAAACCAATCGAGGGAAACTTGACGGGACCAATTCTCGACGCTATTTAAGCGGTGATTGGACCACGAAGTCGGCGGTCGCCGACGCACTTACGTTAGAAAGTGCGAGCGAGCGAACGACGGCGGTGGGGGTGAGGGCGCGGCGGGATGGCGGCGGTGGCGGCGGTGGCAGCGGTGGCAGCGGCGGCGGCGGCGGGCGGCGGCGGCGGCGGCGGCGACCGCAGCGGCGGCGGCGGCGGCGGTGGCGGCGGCGGCGGCGGCGGCGGTGGTGGCGGTGGTGGCCAGGCGGCGTCGCGGAGAAACCGCCGCACCGAATAAATATCTCGCGGAGGTGCGCGCGCAGCTGGGCTGGCGGGCGACGAGCGTCGCGAATTAGCGAGAAAGTTGCGCATGCGCAGCTGGGAGCAGAAGATGGAGTTGTCCAAGGTCGCACCCGACGATTTAAGCTACGAGGGCGAAAAGTAGCTTAATCGTTCGGCGACACGCTAAGGTGAAGTTAATAAATGGCTGATTCCCGATTTTTTTTTCGTCATTTTGGCTTGGAGTTGTATTTATAAGGGAGAAAGTAGTAGTGGTAAAGTAATATATTTTCTGTTAGCAGTAAATTTTTAGTCCTGTTTCATCTATTTTTCTCTACTTTTTTAGCACAGTTGTGGGTGCAGTATTAATTGCACACTACTACTCATCTGTTTCTTTATTATCTCTTAAATTTATAAACTCGGTTTCAGTTTTGTGTGAAATGGAAAACAGACCATCTTCAGCACTTGATTAGTCGTGTGCTTGAGAATTAGATTGAGACATATATCAAAGAACAAGGTTGTACAATATTGGTTTGATATTTATACAATTTGTGTTTAGTTCACAAATACAATGGAGAGTGACTAAGATTAGGGAAAGTATTCAGGACAGTCAAACAAAAACGCTTATGAAGTAAATGAGTAGGAAGGGAACTTATGAACTTCAGGACACGTAACTTAATGTGCACGTTTTGGGTGTAAGGTAATTAGGGTATCTACATTATTAATTTCGAATGCGCCCGGAAATTCATAATCCTTTGCAATCTCTGAGCATGTGAAATGTGACCACTCTTTCATTACATACCCAGGAACTCAGAAAAATACAAAAGCTACATTTTACGGTTTTCGAAAGTTCACTGATATTGAAAGAAACCTAAGCAGACTCCAGCCATGTGTACGGTGTCTACGGATTTGTTAGATTTCCAGGAGGGCGGGAAAATTTAAAAACAATGAAATAGTTTTGATTTTGCAAGAAAAATGCAAATATTTATTGTGTCATTTCGTCTGTTCTCATTCTCCGCGACCGATTGAATTCTCAAATTTAGTGTCTCATCGCTTCCGACACAGCTGACGTCATGTGACGTCAAGGCTTCAAAGAAGACCTTTGACATTAATATATGCTATTCACGTGCTGCGGTATGGAATAGCAGCTCTATTTATAGTGTTAGTACATGTACTGGTATGTTATGTTTCCTTATATACTGTACTTTAGTATTTTATTGCAATATTCTAGAAGACTCTTTTTGTTGAAGTATTTAATTTATTGCAATATTGCATGACAGCTTTTTGTTGATTTTGAGCAGCGTGTGTGTGTTACCATTTGGAAAAAAATATATGATTTTATTCAGAAGCGGTTTTATTTCTACAGACTATTTGTAGAAACCAAAATTTAAATACCCATTGTATGGTATGATATATTGCTTCGACATTTCATTCAATTCAGTAAAATGTTTCCAGAAGGTCAATGAAGTGCTAGGCGTAAATTATGTGCTTTATGTAGCAATTCATAGGTGTTTTTCTGTTTTCTTCGCTTCGACCCCATTGGCTATATATGTACACACTCGAATAAATCTTCACCTTTTAGTCGTCTTTCACACGTAGATGACGTTACCTCACGTGCGCCAGCTTAGCATTAATTCACACTGATTACGTTGTGTGTCTTTATCCTCTTCGCCTTTGCGTCGTCAGGTAACTCATGATCAGCACGTGATGTCGCCAACCAGTATGGCTGAACGTAGTGTGTTAGACGTTTTCCTGAGGGTTTGTTTTTCCAAAAAAGTGCATAACACACTGTAGGAAAGATATCCAATACATTATCTGGAAATTGAAAGTAAATTTTATTGACAGAATGTAATGTAAGAGTGATATTTTTCCCTTCGTACTTTACACTCAACAACAGTTCGAAAACTATTTAAAATATGTGTCTAGCGAGCACGAAATACTTTAGGTTTCAAAATAAAATTTGATACACAGCATTAGAGATTCACAATTCATAAAATTGTGGAAATCAGAATATTGGAATTCACTTGAGTACTACCAGAAATTATGAAGTCGCTTCCATTGTGTAATTTTTTTATCTAAAACATACACTACATTCATAATTGCGCAAATTAAGTACAAGGAAATGTACTAATTAATTACCTGGCTCTGACATAGGAAAATACAAAATCTCATAATATTTCCAGCCACTTCCTTAGTTTCTGCTTTTCGCACAATATCCAATTAAGTTGCCTATTTACTTTCGTAATTTTCACGGAGACACTGTGAGTCCCTGAGTAAATACTGTTAACATGTGAGTTAATATTTTACAAAGAGAGTAATATGTGATTTAAATAGACAGGAACATCCGCAAAGTTTTAACATTTGTTTGAAAGACATATAATCTAATAAAACAAAGTAAAACAAATATTTGACATATGTGAAACTTATAGAATAACGTAATATATTTTAGGAAATAAAAACAAATTGTCTGCGTTTGTGTGAGATATTCAAGAATAATGCATAAACAAACACAAATGGGGGCACGTTTTACCTTACCTTATTCTGCTCAGAGGAGAAAGTCCTTAAACAATTTGCTCCACTGTGCACAGCCTCCTTCTGAGAGCCTGCACCTGTCGTCGTATCTGCGCTGAGCTCGCTGCCATCTGTGCAGGCTGCCGTCCTTGCTTCTGTTTGCTAGCCATCGGGTCAGAGTTCTCGACCACCTACGTTCCTTTCTTGCCACATTCTTGACCTGCTTTCATTTCACCAACCGCGCGCCTTTGAAGTTAATGGGATACGACTGTTAACATACGAAACCCAAACTTCGAATTTGTCAAGCGTACATGTATATATTTCTCACATGTACTGATATATATTCGTAATTTATTGGTTTAGATGTTCCTTCAATCGGTATACCAAACAGAGCAGGGGCAAACATATTTAATGTTATTCACTGGATTCAGTAGTATGATGGTGGTACTACATACGTTAATCATGAAAACTTTATGAAAATAAAATTGCTGACATAAAATATACCACAAACATACGAAATATGTCATTACGTGTATATGTCATTATGCTGTATTATATCAATCAATACAGCCGCAGGAATAGACATTCACTACATGATGAATTGTATTTCACAATGATGATACCAAAGTGGTTGCTGGTGGAGAGAGAAATTGGAAGATGCGTGATAGTGTGCAACTTTTCTATGCTCCAATTCGACCTACCTCTCCACAATATAGTATACAGCTTCCCAAACTGATCTCGATCGCCTACAAACATTTCAAAATACATTTCACCGTAAAATCACGAAGGTTTGTCCAAAAGTAACCAACTTTGTCGTATCTTGGCATTCAATCCCTGTCATCATTCATAAAATAATTAAATTGAAACTTCTTCGTACGTCTTCCTTCAGCTTCAAATGTAACCAACATTCTACTACGAAAAACATCCTCGCGATTTACAAATATTAAAAAACCATATCCCCATGGTTTCAATAATCATAATTACTCTCCCCTGTAACCCATTCTACCATCATACACCAAAATATGCATAAAATTGACCATTAAAAGCATTACAAAAGCCCAATTTGGTAAGCGTCATGTCAAACTAGTGGAATAAATGTATATATCACGCTGTTCTGAAACCATCACATCTTAAGTCTTGTGGTTGGCCAGTGAATGCAAATAAATTTAAAAATAGAATTTGTGGTATGTGTACTATCACACATCTACTGCATGGCCGTGAATGTCAGGAGTTGCGAGTGTCTTCGTTTTGAAAGCCTCCATCCATTCTGCAACACTACGCGAAGGCAACGCACTCATCCGATGCTTCTCGTACGTACGCATGACACTAACGTGCCTTTCTGCCACGAAGAACTGCAAATTTTGTACTTGATAGCTATTGCACTTTACTTACATATGTCTTGGAGTACTGCCTGTAGCATACTTTTGCATGTGGGGTCAACTAGGTTCCAAAACACGGAGACAGACTCGGCAGTGAAATATCCTACCATGTCAGTCAGGTTTGCCAACGAATATACTGAACTAACCACGCTTTTGTTACTTCTGAAGGTATAGCATAATTGCCATTATGAATATAATGACCCACAAATACTGACATAACAGTATCAAATGTTAAACAAAGACTAGTCTTTCTATATTACGAAAGAGTCGGAATATTTTAAAATTTTCATCACTTCTTTCATAATTATAATTCATTTCCAGTTATAAGAATCAACATGTTTCGACGGAATGTTGAACAAAAAACTGTATATAATATTTTACTGTACTTCAGTTGCTGTACTGCCTCCTACATATATTAAAGTCTGCCTTCATAATCAAAGTGATATTAACACACGATTCAGTTGTAGACACGAAATATCGTACTTACCTTCTTGTACCTTACGTAAGACTGTTAACTACGCACATTTCTTTGAGAGATGGTTTAAGACTGCTGATGATCTTACATCTCTGTAACTCCCCGTTAGGAAATCCATTGGAGAGATAATGATAGTACGAAAAAAATCGTTGGGGAAAACCCGTAGTTATACTCCCTCAACAATATTTATGTTACTGGTTACTTTCGATGGATATTATCATTTTCAATCTTTAAATTAACGAACGTAATGATTTAACGTGCTCATTTCGTAATAATGATTGGGAAATACTCCTCTTTTATTTTTCTAGAACACCCACGATTCCCCTGATTGGGCTTCCAGACTGTCAAATTTGACGTGTATAATGACCGAACCAGTTCTGCCGACATCTATCTCCAGGAATTTCATTGATAATCATAATTTATTTACAATATTTTGTAAACTATTTATTTGAGCCATTTTCTACTCTGTACAATTCTTCTTGTCCCATAATTCCAATAATGTTTATTTTTTTAATCATTAGCGGAAGCCGAAGGGAAACGTTACTGTAAGTGAGGCGAATGAGTTTTCGAGTGTGGGTGTTAGGAAGAAATATGCCAATATTTTGAAGAATGTCGATTGAAACATTTAAAAATATGTATTAAATAAGTCGTTATTCAGATTAACTGGTTTCTATTTGAGAGTGTAACACAATGTAAAATATAATATTAATGAATGGAAAAATCCTAGGTCTACACTGAACTTTTTGTTTTCCTGAACAACTTATTTAATTTCTGAACTTTATTGTTCTCTCATCAGGGCTTGCTATTACATTACCAAATCATATGGTCATACGTTACCACTGTATTTTTTCCAGGCGCCTCTTCTCAGGACACCATATTTTTATACCACGAAGATTTCAAGGCTGCCCTGATTAGAGAATAATAGAGTTTCGGAAATTTGGCAAGATTAGTGATTCTAGTTAATGACCTGTTCCCAATGAAACATTTCAAACAAATAAATTTGTTGATGATCTTGAATTTAAGAAGATATGAATATATCCTTGTATTAATTTTTTTTATCAAGAAGGAGAAACGCCAAGGGGGAGCATATAGTGAAAGAACGTTTGAGTAATACAAAAATAGTAGGCAAAGGAATCCCTGATAGAATAATTTGATTAATATTGCCAAAAAATGTCTAAGTTAACAATGAAGAGTATGTAATGGAAAAAAAAATAACGAGGTATGCAAAGATCACGATTCATCGTTGCCAACCATAGGAGTCTTGTGCTTTGTATAGCATGGACGCGTACACAGCCCCGGGCGATGCGTCTTTGCATATGGATGCTGCGTGGGCCGCGTTGCAGCGAGCCGTGACTCGGTTGCGCAACACGTGACGTGTGGCGCGTGACGCCGGACGTGCGCGCACGCCCTGCAACCCGATATGCCCATTCCCTCCCCCCTCCCTCCTCCTCGCGCCCTCAGCTCTACATCGATTTCGCCTCAATGCGAATCTTACACTATCTAGAGACACTGTCTAGAGATTATATCATAAAAAAACAATTCTTTAAATTGCGAGCGTTTTGCCTGTTGTTTTACCTTCATTGGTTCAATTTTTTGAAGAAGTTTTGAAAAATTGCCCTGATGAAGGATTATTGAAATCAGATACGTTGGAGATTTAATTTTTTTTACCCGATTTCACTATAATACCCAACTGAATTAAAGAAACGAGATCATGAAGCACGAGGAAATTCTTACATCTGCTTATCTTTCTGTTGATACTATGAGTTGTATTATTTTTCTGTTGAATTTAAAGCAATATCATCTTCGTTTTGAATGCCTTGCCTTGCGTGTCTGGCGTTGACAGTTGGATTTTTTTTTCTTTTTTATAGTACTGCAGATGCCCATCGATTCTCTTATGATCTTCAACTAAAAAGTTTATTTATTTTATTTTTCTTCCCAAACACTATTTTCCCTTCCATAATGAATTGAAGATGAAATCGACTTTCCCTCAAGATATGCCCAAAATAAGATATTTTTACAAAGAACATTTATTAATAATTAATGTCGTAAATTCTATTTTTGTGGTTCCTCTGTTTTCCGTATGAAGGTGTTCGAAGTATTGGCGGTATTTTTCGATGTAGGTTTTTGCGAATGTTTCGAGAAGAAACAGCAAAGTTTCACACCGTACAGCAAAGTTGGTTAGTCACGTTTTACTGAAGTCTCCTAATTTTAATTTCAAGTTGTCATTGCAGAGAATAGATCGCATGATTCTTTAGGAACCGCGTACTGGATGTATTCTACACTTCTTTTATATTCTACAAGTGTTTAAACTTTATTTTGTAGTATTTATCTTCACCATTTCCAATAATTGTTTACAGTATATATCATAGAAATGTATAATCTATTAATTAAATTAATATATCAGATGGAAGGGAAAATTAAGTAGAGAAAAGTAATATAAAGTAAATAAATTAGAGAACAAATGGTAGCTAACATTGTGTTAGGAAATAAAAAAATATTTATATTAAACAAATTTTTAAATGAATGTATTTTCCATTGGTGTTTAGAAGAGATACTCTGAAAGTCGAACATATAAAGATTTAAAATTATAATATTAAATAAAAATTCTACATACAATTCTTAGGTAGGGTTGGAAACTTAATGAAATCTCTGGTAGCTTTCCATTCCTTTTTAGTGCATATTCGCGGGCAGTAAACAACCACAACATACAGCTAGCAACAGATATACGGTTACGCTAATGTGTCCCCATCTCCCTAAATCATCAATCTCAACAAAGAACCCGCCAACACAAAACCCGACAAAAACGTAAAATCCCTCGAAGAAAACGAACAAACCGACCAGAAAAGCGAAGCAGAAGAATGAGAAGAAATAGCTGCATTGAGCAGTGGCAGGCAACATTTCGCTTGTGCCGTTAGTTCCCGCGGAATCCTTTCTTTCGCGGCACTATTTCAACGCGCGCGCGCGCTGGCTCGCTCGCGCTAAAGGCAACCAGCGCCGTGCCGCCCGGCGGTGTCGCAGCGCGCGCTGCATGGCAAAGGCCTCGGTCGCCGCGCGGCGGCGGCGGCGCGGCGTCCCGCGCGGTTGCTCGTTCGTTCGCTCCGGGGCATTGAAGTCTCCGGCGCGGCCGCCCTTGCATTTGCATGAGTTCTGTGTACCTGGCGGCTCGTAAGTTCGTGTCTTGTCCTGTCGTTCAAGTGTCTCGCCCCGCGTTTTACCGCGCGCTGCGTACCGTGTCGGCCGTCGCCCGACGCCGCCGCTGCTGCGGTCGTCGGTCGCGCGCGCGCGCCTCGACGCTCGGGTCGCCGTCGCCTGCGTCGCGACGGAGCGTGTTGCGATGCCGCGCGTTCATTCGCTGGGGGTACTCGACCGCGGTAAGGAGACCGACCGGCTGGCTGGCGTGAGTCTCGTGTTGGCCAGCCAACGTCCATTACGTTCACTATCCTATTCATGAGTGACATCAAATATTGGAAAGGACCCGACTGAAGGAAGCGTGAAAGATACTATGAAATTTGTCTAGCGATTATACTGTTTGAACCAGTCAACTGTTTTTCAGAATTATAGAACTATTTTCTTCCTGCAGACTACTGCTTAGAAGTTTTTGGTTTATATAAGATTGGTATTTTCTTCAAACCTGTTTCGAGTCTGGCGTAAACAAACTTGACTTTCGCGGGTGCGCCAATTTTAAGAGCATCTAGAAATACCCAATACATGAACTTTACAGTGGGCCATGGAAGTGGATATTGCTAAAATGTAAGCATTCCTAACATCCTCTAAATCCTAAACAGGTTAGAACCTGCAGTACTTACAGTACAAAGGTAGAAAGAACTGTTTTTGCTGTGAAAGTGACATAGATTGTGTAAAGTAACTTAAAAATCAGCGTGGGGAATGTTAAGGAGGTAATGATCAGAAGCGTCATACAACACGATGAATCTAATATAGAACCGCCAGATCCTGAACGTTTAGCAACGAAATTGCATTGTTTGAACAACATTTTTCTTTTACTAGAGAAAATGTAATTTAAAGCAACTATCAAAGAGCATGCTCTACAATGAAATGTATAAAGGCAGGGAATAAATTCGTTAATTAAATTGTCGCTTCCGCGAAAGTAAAGTTTGTATTCACCCGAGTCTTGAAACAAGTTGGAAAAAACACCTATCTTCTATGAGCAAAAACGTTCTAAGCAGTGGTCTTCTGGAAGAAAAGTATGAGGAAGGAACGCCTGTTGCGGAACATTAAACTGGCACTTTTCTGGTTCACAAGACTTGACAGTCCAGTAGTTCAGAGGACGTCGAAGGGAAGAGCCATTTCCACAGAATTAGAAGCAATATAGTCCGTTATTTCTTGATTTAAATATAACTCATTCGTGTCATGAATAGCAATATTTTTTTTTCATATTAGTCCCTAAATTCCACGAGGATGATTATCCCAGGTCAATTATGTTAGGCATCTTAAGAATTCGTAAAGCGGGAAGATTTGTATGTCAATGACATGCTAATTCTGGGGTTGTCCAGCCTCAAAGCACAGACAAAGAACACACATAAACGTAAAAACTCAAAGACGGAATTCAACGCGCGATCATTCCAGGCGGAATTGTTATAGTGCTTCTTAGTGATCACCACAACTATCAATGCCATCATATTTATTATTAATTTTACAATTATTTTATGTAATATTTCATTAAATATCTTTTTTAACTGTCGAAAACCTGAGCAAATTTACACCTTTGGAATACTAAAGGGGTACATTTTGAACCCAGTGTTTCTTTTTCCCATCATTATATTCACTTCAAATTGATTCTAATATTTTTCTCTTCAATATTGATATATTATCATTTCTATTAGGTTAATGAGAAGTTAGAAGATTGTGCTTAAACTTACATTTATTAGAAAATTTACAAAAGTCTTCACAAAACCATTACACGCTTGATAAGTTCTTCTGCAAACACAAATTTTACACAAACATTTATTATTTCAATATAATTCATTAAGGTCACAATAATCAGCTCCAAAAAAAGTAACAGCAATACCTATGCGATATATTGGAAAACAAAGCATCTACAAGTGATTACGTATAAATTTAAATTGAACTCTTAACGATTTGTACAGAAAAATAGTAAAATGATTAATTGCCACATGTGACACGGTGTACTACTGGGGTACATTTTCGATCCCGTAGCAGGAAAAACTTATTTCCAGAGAAAATAAGTATTGTATTTTTTCTACTGAGCACATTTTCAATACATTAGGGGAAAATATTCAGCTAAACAAAATTGTCTCGCTGATAGTAACATTAACTGAAATAAATGACAAAAAGGTGTCCTGGGGTACAAAATGTATCTCTTTAGGCCTCCTAGGTTTGAAGTTGTGTATTGTTATTTCAGTTTGTCTGCTTGATCTGTTATTATTGGGCGATACAATCGTCCACCTTTTTGTGAAGTGGTGACGTAAGTATTGTATACTTTTTGTGAGGTTGTTTTTGCTAGCGGCCCAAAGTGATTCTTTTCTGGGCGAAGTAAAATCTCAAGGAGGACTGGTTGTTTCAAGGTGTATTTTTATATCCTATGGTATCGTTTATGGCATCCGTAATTATACATTATATTTTGGGTATTGATATTGTGAAAAGTTTTTCTATCATGAATGAATGCCATGCATGGGTCAGATCCTCATTTTGGATCTTAAATGTATTTTGCTTTATACTCTCCTTGAAGCATTCAAGTTAGTTTTTTGCACTGCACGCAAATCTTTTTTATTTTCAGAACATTCTTTTATTGCTTAAACCGGTGCCATAAAGTCACACACACTGGCCAATAACAACCTTTTTCTGGCTTTGCACACCACCTTTGTAGCCGTATCAACACAGGTTATCTAGTGAAATCCTGTTTGACCTGTTGTTAAACTGCAAGGTACTGTGAATTGAATAGTTCTGAAATAATAGGTCCGCACATTGAAACGACAGACATGTTCACAGTCATGTGTGCTTTTACTTTTAGCATCATGTCTTCGGGTTATACATTCAACTTGTGACGTTTCTAAGCTTCAAAACTCGTAGTATATTTTCTATGAAAAGGGCATCTTTACATTTGCAGTCAGCCATTTCGGTGAAATTCAAACGAAAAGAAAACAACGAAGTTTGTTAAAGAACTTAGCATGAAAAGGAGAATTTGTATTGACTCTTGCCGACGGTAAACGTTGCTAAAATTCACCCAAGATGTAGATAATAAAGTTTATTAATAAAATAGTATTTTTTATGAAAGCTTACATTTCAGATTCAGCGACAAGTAAGGTGCGATCGTTTTTTGATTTTGTTTTTCATGTAAAATGCGCCCTTGCAACAACTTAGCAGTCAGGAGATTCGCTAGTTTTGAGACATATTGAATTGATGATCAAAATCCGGATCATTTAGGAAACACTTTTGCATTGTGCGTACAGAATTCATTTTCTGGGTTGGTTTAAATAATTAGTCTTTTTAAGTCGAAGTGTAATAATATCGTAGGATAAAGAAAGCAAGCTGACCATTGCTTTAGGCCGCATAATTCAAGTATAAAATATCAAGTGCACGAACACTTTTTGTGAATTTTTATTTTCTGTTTTTGGTGGAATCTCATTCTGTGGCTGTTACAAGACAATTATGACCAATTAATTATCGAGTAGCATGCGATGATGATGAGCCTAAGGGAACGAGACAAGAGTCCAACGTTTAGCGAAATCTACGGCCTTCAAATATTATATTGAGTGAAGATTCGTATTAAAAAAACTGAGATATAATAAACTAATTGGCCGCCTAGTATATGTCGTCATCTCATCGTCAGTAAAAAAATAAATTTAAAAATTATAAAGATATGAAAAAGTATAAATATGAAATATAAAAAACGAAACGAAAAATATGAAAATAATATGAAAAGTGAATTTACCCGGGGAAACTTACTGCGATGTTTAGTTCAACCACAAATTTTACTTGGAGTGGACATTCGTGGCCAGGAAACTTCAGGTGGAAGGTAGCTCTCTGATCTCCACACAACAGATCCATTCAGTGCCAAATTACCGAACAGGCTGAGTAGGCTGCAACCTGGGACGCGCAATCTTTGGGGGCAAACGAATTTCAGCGGATTCAAAATTTCATTAGGCGAACTATTGAATGTTTTTATTGAAATACTTCTTTTACAATTTGTAACAAAAGAATGTGATAATTAATCAAATATATATATATATATATATATATATATATATATATATATATATACACGGATAAAATTAATACAAAAATAGTGTATATTCATTAAATCAATATCGCGGTGAGAATTATTTATTTAAGTTATTCTTAATTAATATTTAAGTCAGTTACAATTAACATACAATAATTTTTTATTCAAAATATTATAAATAGTTTTGTTGTTTTAAAAAAAGCTAATTAAAAGGGCCCCAAAACATTTGTCAGCCTAGGGCGCACATAAGTCAAAGTCGGGCGCTGGATACCTTCCCTCAATATGTTCATGTAAATCTGAGATTCTTGAAAATGGAATATCTGATTATTCCACGGAATTACTTGAGCCTCTGTTTTCGACAATTAAACTTCTGCCCGTTATCACCATGCACCAATCTTTTACCCAAGCACGAATATTTGAATGTGTACCATCTATTACGAGGGTGGGATTTCCGTCGCACAGCACCATGCGGCAATCACGGTCAGACACTCTCAAATGATAGGCCAAATTTCGAATCATTAAATTAAGAGTAGAAAAACTGAAAACTTCAAGGAAATGGGTTATGGCGTACTATGTTCGTAACAATTTCTGCGGGCAGTGAGGAATCATACACCCAAGAGCCAATACATCCAGACCATCGCGACCGAGAGCAGTTTTTCGTTGTAACGCCAAGGTTTACACGTAATTCGTTAGTGACACGGTTTTTTAGGGCAATTCTAGTGGGACACTGTTAGTGTTTGAACGTGGAAATGGGGAAAACAACCTATTTATTGTGCTGTATTATTAGTTGTACAAAGACCAGATTGAGATGACATGGCTCCCTGAAACACCTTGTCTCGTTGTATGACCTTCGCTGTAAGCACCAATCAAAATTGTACTGCGACGGAGAAGCAACGCCACGTCGTTCATCCATTTGTCAACCATGTCGAGTTGATGTCAGATGTTTGTACAGACTGTCGCACATTGTTTGGAGGAAATCGAAGGCCACCTTTGTGATATCAAACAGGCTGAATTTAGATCAGATCCAACATTGACGCTGTCTCTGCAGTAACACTGACCGATTCCTAGTTTGGAGTGGTCAGTGGTGGATTTTCACTCTTACATTACACGCTACTTATCGAGGTCGCACTCAGTCGCTGTCGGGAGGAGAATTCCAGCGGACGGCTGCAATAAACATCTTCCATGGTTTCTTTGTTCAGTACAAGGCGAATACCGGAGCCTAACCAACGGGCTATGGACAGCACGCAATCTTTCTCCCTTCACCCTTGTCCTATCTCTTCCCTTAATTACACACACACACACACACACACTAACTTGACTTCGAGATCTTAGATTTTGTCTCGGTGGGGTGGTCCTCTGCTGGGGCACTCAAGGGGTAAATCCCGCAAGTCGAGTTGTTGGTGGGTGTCGGATATTATCTAGCGGGAGAGGAACACCGCCACTTTCCTGGATAAAATTTATACTGCCAGAACTAATGACTATATCAGTTTACGTGCCAGGAAACGTCAGTCAATCGAGATATAACACAGAGGTTTAATAGTGGTATCCAGAATAATATTCCACTGCATATTCCTCATAGAACACTGCTGCAAATGGGGCTGCAGAGTCGAAAACATACCCGCAACCTTAGGTGTTTAAAATGCAATGGAGTATTGCTGAGCTCCAGAAACTAAATATGCAGAGTAACACTTTGCTTCCTCACATTGGATCATCCTGAACGTCTTGTATGTCACGGAAGGAACGATATAAAACTCGTGACCATGTTTCTTGACAGAATCATCTTCTGCGTACTCACCACGCTGAGACTATGATCATTGAAAGAGTAGTACCTGCATTCTTGGCTGTTCGGGATGAGCCGCGTCTTCGTAGATGGAACTGCCGTTTCGGCCATCTTGTTGTGGCCTTCTACAGAGCTATACTGCTCTGAAGCTTGTGACCTTCTGCTTGTGACTTACTTCTGCTTTAGACCTTCTTCAGAGCTTTATGTACAGCTCTGAAGAAGGCCACAACAAGATGGCCGAAACGTCAGCTCTATCGACCAAGACTCGGCTCATCCCGGACAGTCAAGAATACAATGACTTCGGTCTCGGAAGCCTACGAATCCGGAGTAGTAAGGGTCCCACAGCCCGACGCGGAAGATCCGAAGCCTACGCGAATTGGCAGCGGAAGTTTCGCGTCACGTGTTGCCTTATGAGCACGTTCAGACCTGCGCGGCAGGCGAGCGTCGCGGCAACGGATTGGCAGCGTTTAATCGGCGGCGAAATTTGTAACATAGTCAGACGCGTTTCTTCCGCTGCAGCCCGAGTTTCGTGGAAGTCCGCCCGTGTTCGCGAGTCTTCGCTTCCCTCTGGGTCGAGTGACCTTCCCAACCGTCACCAAACGCTGACTCATAATTGATGCTCCGGTGTGAAGGGTCCCGCGGCCGCGTCTAAGGTACGAATAAAATTAGAATGTGATTGACATTCCGTTGTCTCGTGACGACGCTAGTGCCGTAACCTAGGCAACAGTGAATCAGAAGCTTCGGCATTTGCACATTGTTGTCACCTAAAATTAGGGAACAAACGTTACAAGCAAACAAATATTATAAATATTTCAAAAAATGTAACATGTTAGGAACAAACTTATTACGAGTTTCTCAACATTCCTTTCTTCTGTTTGTCAAATTAGTGTTGAGAGAACGTGGTAGAGTGCGCAGTATGCGCCAGCACCGCCCTCCACACTCAAATGTCAATCACATTCTAATTTTATTCGTAGTCTAGCTCGGATCTTCCCGCGCCGCACCCGCTGCGGATCTACCGCGCCGGTCTGTGGCAGCCTGTACCTGTGTGATTGCGACTTCCGCTGCGTCGCCGCCATGTGCAACGGCGCCACGGTCAGCACGGGAATCATTAGCGGCGGTGAGCGCCAGCGCTGGGCTTCCAGTGCGCCCCGTACATGGCAGCGCGCGACTTCCGAGAAGCGCGAAGATGGAGCTCCGGCGGAACCTGCAGGATTCCGCTGCCAATGTCGGTGGCGCCCTCGCGCAGCCACGTTGCCGCTGCGCTTCATAAGGCCTCATTCACAATGCAGACTTGAACGTAACGCAATACCGTAAACTTAGCAGTAAAAATTTCAGGTAAAAACAAGCATTCACAATGATGAACGTAAGCTGGAACGTAAGGTTCGCCTGACCCAATGATATTTCGATGTAATGAAGCTTGGTCGATTCGTTTCTAGCATGGTGGAAAGATCTTTTCGCCATGATTTCTAGGTATTTAATAAAGAAGGATTCTATTTACCAAATTCACGAGTAATTCGTCGAATGTAATTATTATATTCGCCTAGTTAAAGTCACAAGAAAAATGGCCCAAATTCTTACATTGAATTCACTACTTGCATGAAAACCGTTCACATACTAGTTCAGTACATAAAAGTAATGAAATGACATAACCATAAACTACCTGAACACAGTTTGAAATTCATCATGTTTGTTTCTTTAATGCTCTCTTGGTCTTCGATAGAATTCCGACATAAACTTACCGTAAAAGCTTGGCGCTTGTGAACTCTTAAGTTTACGGATTTACGTCTACGGTTACGTCAAGGCATTGTCAATGGTCTCGCTTAATAACTCAATTCTGGGTTTTGCGGCTACTTTATGTTTACGTTTTAGTTTGCATTGTGATGATCATCTCTCAATCTCTCTCTTTCTCTCTCTCTCTCTCTCTCTCTTTCCCTCTCCACATCCTTTCTTCCTTACTCCTCTCCATCCCTTTCTAATATACTCTTACACACTCATACATACGTAACATAGATACAGAGACACACCCAAGATTTTGCTGTTAGTGTGTTGGGGGCTACAGGTATAATGACCAGGATACTTGACGTTTTCTTATAGAGAATTTTTTAATTATGCTTAATATAAATTCATTTGTATTTATTGACTTATGGGTTAATATTTATAAAGGTAACAATTAGTATATTGAATTACTTCCGTTACTATGGAAAAAGCTATATTTTTAAATATGTATCATTGGATTCAGTGGGTGAGCGAGAGGGGGCTGCAGCACCTCCAGGGTGCGCCAATCCATCCGTACCTACATACATACTACATATATTCTTGTACACACGTAGGTATTGCGTGTAAACGTATGTATTGTATGTATGTGTGCATGAATGTATATGTATACAAGTATATTACGTGCTTACAAGAGTTATTACATTCTCTAATATTCACTGCTCCGGATTAAGTGGATGTTGTATGTCGGTTAACTTTCAGTTTTCACCAAGAGTGAATGGTGAGGAATTGCTTTTTAATGATTTTAAGCTATTTTTTAAAATATTTTCCCGAACACACTTGGCAGAAAAGAAAATTTCCCATGAGAATAAAGCTAACTCAATAAAATGTACACAAACTTGCAAAATATATTCTGACTTTATACACTCCGGGTGGGACCGAAGGATTCATTCCGTATTATTGAAAAATCAAATGAAAAGACAACAAAATACAACCACGCGTTAACTTAAATAATAATTCAATTATTTTCCCAGCAATAGATTTGCGGGCTAGTGAATGACGATATTGTGTGGAAGGGAAGGCTGTTAAGTGCAGAGGAATCACATGCTTTATTCAATAAATGCTTTCATTTTTTGATAAACGTGTGCTAGACGAATTGTTTATATTTTTCATTCGTGAAGGCATTCAGATAGATCGCAATTGCGCCTCAAAACAGTAGACGCATCATTGGTTCACATGTCCACGTGATTTCAAACATTTCTGATTAAATTCCTGCATCTTGTTTTTCAATGGCTACTCTTTACTGAGCAGATTTTTGTTTTATATGAGTATTCAAATATTTCCTCTCTGATTTTAATTTATTTATTGAATGCTACACCATTAGGTACTACTAAAAGTTTATGTTTGACAATGTAATTAAAATAGTAAAGAACAACTATGTACGCATCTTGCATTATCTTACACATTTGTTATGTGTATACTATTGACGCCGTTTATACTGCTTTTCAGTTATTAATTAGTTTGAGGAAGTCTCGGTTGGCTTACTACAAACAAGATTAGTTCCCTGTTTTATAGAGCAGAGATGCGTCACGCATCATTAAGAGTCCAATATATTGCTGCGTCATGAAGTTTTCTTACCGCCCATAAAACAACGACGTTCACGGAGAACTCATGTGTGGATATATTGGGAACTAATTTATATTTTCTATTCTACGACAGTGAAATTAAAAAGTTGGCAAGGAAACTCTTTGCAATGCGGTATTTAACGGAAAATTGAATTCATGAAAAACATCTTTCTGCTTGAATAAATTGTTGATAAGTTGAAAAGGTACGCTTCATTTGAAATCTTGCTGTACACCATTTGTGAATCAGTACAACAGCTACGTTATTCCAGTAGAAATTTATTATTACGCTGGTTTTATCGTTACGTTTTTTCCAACCTGAAGCTTGATGAGAAATTTACGAGCAGCATGTCAAATTTAATGTGAAGGTACGCAGTATAATTCCGACTGTAATAACATAGATGCATGATGCGTTGTGCAGATTGAAAATTTCATGTTGGGATAATTCTGGGAAGGTTTCATGTTACCTCTCAGAATAATTATTACTGGTTTTCTGTTGACTGACCGGACTTACGCGTTATTCAAACTACCAGGCAATTTGTACATGCCCATGGTTACTACTTGAGAATCATCTCCAAGTATACGCGTTTACAAGCTCACAGAACAGTATATTGCTTGTTTTTATTCTATTTAACATGGAAACTAATGTTGGGAGGTCTATATTCATGCTTGTTGCAGATGAAACAATCTTTTGTGCGTGTAGAAATAACAGACGAAAGCGGTAAATGGCCAACGTTGAGAAAACGATGTAACTAAAATATCGTTACAATTTTTTTACATGTATTCTAAACTCTTTTTTTACAACTTTATAAAAATTAAAATGCCGGGCTTGAGGATACGTGAGAAAAAAATTAAGCTCGCAGAATTTGCACACTGCTTGGTTTTAGAAGGTGCTGAACACAGACGCAAATGCTCGGACCTCTGAAAAAATTGTGCATGAAAATTTATATGCAGCAAACGTTGAAAGAATTAACACCGAGGGCCTTAGAAAAATAATCTATTTTTATTGAGTGCGTTAGCGTTTGCTACTAAATTGTTGCATTGGAATATTTCAATTTTTGCATCATAATTTTAGATATCAGCTAATGTAATTTGTAATTTCTATGACTTTTTCCTATTAATTCCAAGCCGATGCTGGACCAATTCTTTGTTAGGCTGCGGACGCTCCTGTTTTTCTTTTCTTCAACATCCCATTCTATCTTTAGGACTGTACAATACACTGATTCTTCAACCTCATGCGACTCATTTTACTTTTGTGAAAATACACTGGCGAGTAATCGGATACCAGGCCAAGATTCGAATTGAGCTAAACACAAAAGAAAATGTGTATCTCAAAACTCGTCATCAATACTTTACAAATGAAAATGCTCAGCTACAAGATTCTTGAACATTTAAGGTGGTTTGTTCATGCCAGTCGTAGTCAAACTAAACACAAATAAATGAACAGATTAACAATAGCTGCTTGTAAAGGTAAATGGAGCATTTAAATAATTAATTGTAAACAGTTAAAAGATAAGTATTGAATAATTGCCCTAGAAAAATGTTTACTAAGAAATTTAGTCTCACATGATTTTCAATCATTCTCTTCATATTCACAAGTTGGCAATACCTAATATAGGGTAGGTTGACTTCAGCGCTCGTACTGTTGTTTCTTTCTGCGTTGTATATTAGTCCACATTGTTTATATTATGGTGAATTATCGTCAAAATTTCTGGTTGTGTGTTACAAAATTTAAATTAAAGTGGGTTTATCTCGAACTCCAAGAGAAACTGTGGTAATAGCATGCTTTGTACATCACAACTCCTATGCCGAGACTTCCAGAAGCGATACATTTTGCATAAGATTACATCAATTACTTTAGAATGTTGGGTGAGATATGTTACATTTAATATCATCGGATTTCTCAAACATTTACTAAGTATTGAATAAAAGAAAAGTACTTTCATCGTACAACCTCTTCAATAATTAAAAACAAAGTTTTTTCATGAGAGCCTAACCTAATTTAAACTTCTTTATTCAAACGTTAGCCGGTAAGAGACATTTTTTCTTATCGTCTTGAAGAACAGAGATTTTGCTTTTATTTAAAGTACTTTAAAGTACTTAAAGGGGTACTTCACCGTGGTCGATCTAACGAACATACTACCTTAAAACAGACAACATAATGACCTTGATTTAGAGCAATGGGACTCTAAAATGTCTGGACCATTGCTTGGAATATGTTCTCCTCTCATCCCTCCTCCTTCCAATTTCTTTTCTTCTGTCTGCCGATGGCTCGCGGTGTTCCATTGAAATGGCCATTCCTCTTACAATTTGAGGTGTGCTCTATTGCCAAGAGCAAGCTGAAAATTCTGGCAACAAACCAGCAGAAAATGGAAATATTTATTTACTCCCATATATCATCCGATACTTAGTAATATAAAACATCTGCTTTTTATATATGTGATTGATTGATTTATGTTTCCGGGCGAGTCAACTGCTCTGGTCATTAGTCCCGTTAGTGTAGTGCATGTTTTTCTCGGAGATGGCGGTGATCTTCCCCGCAGGATGGCGAAATCCGGCGCCGACCTACCGTCGGCTAGTAGGGTTTCCCCCTAACCAGGACTCTCCCACCAGCGGGGCACCGCCCCAGCCGGGACAAGCTCTAAGCTCCCGACCGGTCTCCCGGGATATGTGGTAGTGTAGTGCATGTTAGTGTAAGTGTGTGTGTGTAAGGGGAGAGGATAGGACAAGGAATGGGGAGGACAGATCGCGCCGCGGTGCGTGGCCCGTTTGGTAGGGTACTGCTCCGGCATTCGCCTGGTGTTGATCGGAGAAACCACGGAAAAGTACCGATCAGAGCAGCAGGCCGCTAGAATTCTCTTCATACAGCGACTGAATTCTCCTCCAGTCACCTAGCTGAAAAGCTAGTGTCGAAAATCCTGCCGCCGTGGGGAGTGTAACCTATGACTTCTCGGTCAGAGGCGCTGCAGTGACATCAGTTGATGCACTGAACTACTGCTCTCGGTTATATATATATATATATATATATATATATATAATATATATATATATATATATATAATATATATAATATATATATGTAGTGTGTGTGTGTGTGTGTATTTTATGTATGTGTTTATGACTGAGGCAATAGTTTTAAACAAGTGCGTCACGTTTCACGAATGGTGGAGGCGCGGTGGCTCTTTGGTTGTTCTGGATGTTGGCCTGAGAGCCACTGTTTCGGAAGATCTTGTTTAAAACCAATTCCTAGTCCCTCGTAATTCTTGGCAGCAGATTCTCCCGTGCGTTTGCTCTGGAGGGTAATCATCTCAAGATGCATTTTAATCGCGTTCTTTCAGGTATCTTTGTATTCGTACTCACAGAAAGTAGAAACACTGATTTATGGTTTATTAATTAAGAAAAATAGGTGTATGGAAAATAAATATGAAATATGACAATACCAGCGTATCCGTCTGAGAACTCTCGCATGTTAAACCCCACCCTCTTCCCTATTTCTCCGTTTCCAAATTAAGCCTGCAATATATATTTTTCTTCAAGACCCTTAAGAACCAAGAACTTAAGACTTTTTCTTCTATTATCTTCCTTCACTTGTTCTATGTGTCTCCTTGTAGTTGATGACAATACAATGCACCCTTGTCAATAAAAACGATTCTTATTTAACGTTATTACCGAGCAGAGATGTACATCCGTGTAATTAAGTCGCGTAGAATATCAAGTAATGAGACTAATTTCACATAAAGTTCCAGATTCAACCGACTCTAAACAGGTGGGGTAGAATGGAGAAGCGTCGAACCAGGAAAAAATATAATAGAATATTTAAGAAGATCTCATCCTGTAAAATACAGGGTGAAGAACTGAGGGAATTCTGATTTGGTGTTGTTGACGTTCTTATAAGAAGAAATAAAAGAGGTCATCTTCGACAACATATTAACTTTATCAATAAAGCTTATAATAAATATATCTTAATAAAGCTACTATGATGACAAAAATAACCTCTTTTATTTCTTCGTAATGTGAAGAACGTTTCTTTGAGGCCCCTGGCCTCAAAGTTTAATTTTTAAGGCCCTAAAACGCTTCATTTTGGAGTTATTTAACAGTATAGATTCAAAACTCTGGCTGAGAGTTGCGGTTTGCATTTGAAATGATTATTTAGATTCGTTTTTTAAACATATCCTTCATATTTTTAAAGTCAAAGTGTAATTCGTCACTTCTCCGAGAAATTCTATTTATTTAGTGACCTCATTTTTAAAGATTGGTTGCAGATGAGAGTCGCAAAAGATATGCGTACTACTGAAATAATATAGGAGGTGAAATAATTTATTTAAAGTTTCGTAGGAACATTTATTATGAAGATAGACTTATTTAATTTTCTTATTTCAAGTTGGGTGTGCAAACTACCCCCCAATCTTCAATGCAACAGTGATGACTGTTTGCTGAAGCGTATTTGTGCTCTTCATTATGATTCGGTTCCTAAGCAAGAGAACATTATTAGAATAAATACATGATTTGATGTATAGATTATCAATAATGTTGGCATGATACAAATCATGGAGCAAAACCGGAATTAGAACGGAATGAGAATCTAGGCGAAACTTCGTTGTCCACGTAAAATTCTTCATGAATCCACCATAAGTTGAACCCCGTAACACAGGGGCGGAAAGAAAAGAGCATCAGCCTTCTATTTCACACTTATCTGAAGGTCATGAAGATGACGACGACCATGCAGTAATCGATAGGCTTGTGTACGTGCAGTCTACCAGATTGGTCGTCTGTCCAAAGTGGTGGCCAGAGAGACTCGCCAGCTGAACAGAGTTGTATTGCCATTACCTTCCAGTGCATGAACAATGAATGCGTGGCATGAGAGGTAAATAATGCAGATAGGTGAATCAACATGGATAGAATACTGTTTACACGAGGTAAGTTGAGTATGAAGAGTGAACCACGTCACTACAAGCATGAGAATTGAAGCCTCGTACTTGAACAATGCTCCAAGCCCGGTTCGCCACCAAGGCAGGTCTTCAGGGACAGTTTAAAAATAAAAATGCTCAGCTTGAAGATCTGACAGCATAAAAACAAATACAGTCTGCCTCGCGATCTCGGGCGGTACAATTTTCCAGCGCGATGCTCGCAACGGAAGGAGAGTGGGAGATTGCGCTGGTTTACAGGACGCCCTCCACAAGCGTCGGACGCCACCACCGCCGCCGCCGCCACCGTGGTGATGTTTTGCGCTGCCTGGGCGGCGGGGAACGACCTGCGGCGGGCGGGCGGGCGCATTCCAGCGGCGGCGCCGGCGACGGCCATGGGGCGTTTACGGCCTGGGCGCCGCGCTGCCCGTCGCAATAAACGCCAGCGACCCTGCGCCGCCCGCCTGGCGCCCCACCGGCACGGCGCGTCGCCGCACCGAGCGCTGTCCTCGCCGTCCCCGGCGCCCGTGCGCCCCGCCCCGCTTGCCCGGCCGCCGATTTATCCATCCGCCCGCCCTCTTATCCATCCGCCCGCCCTCTTATCCATCCGCCGCCCTCTTATCATCCGCCCGCCCTCTTATCCATCCGCCCGCCCTCTTGCATGCCCGTTCGCCAACTTGGCCGCACCCGCCCCCCTTTCCCCCTTCCGCTCGCTTGCCCGTTCCCCCCCGCGGCACTCTTGTCCGTCCTTTGCCCACCTGCTTGCCTAAACACTCCCCCATCCACTTACCCGCTCGTTCCTTCGCTCGGCCCACTCCTCGCCAGACCGCTCGTCCGGCCGCCGATTCACTTGCCCGCTTGCCTGCCGCTTGCCTTTTCTCCATCCCCCGCACTCTTGCATGCCCGTCCGCTTACGTGTCTACTTGCCCAAACACTTTCCCACTCTCCCACGTGCCTGCTCACTTGTCCTTCCCTTGTCCGCCTTCTTGCCCGAACACTTGCCCGCCCACCCATCCACTCGCCCATTCGCTTGCCTAACCTCACGCTTCCCCTTTGCCCGTCTGCTTGCCCGTCCACATGTCGCCCGCCCGTCCGTTCACTTGCCGCCCGCCCGTCCACTTGCCCACTCACTTGTTTGCCAGCCTGCTTGCCCGTCCACTTGCGACCTGCCCGCTCACGCGTTCACCTCTTGGCAAGGAAGACGAGATTTTGAAAACTAAAATTGTTTGGTTCGATATCACAATACTAGAGGTATTTTTATAAAGAATTCTCTTTCTACTCATTTCATTCAATCACTAACAAACAGTGCTAACATTTGAATTTGTCTTGTATACTTCACAGGGTTAAAAATTTTTGACAGAATAATTTTACTATAACTTCGAAGAGAGGAGAAATGTTTTGAGTTGTAGTAATAAACGGAATGTGATAAATTATTCAGTGCATTTTGAATAATAGAGAATCGTTCAAAATAGATCAAAATAGGCCAGCATGTTTTATAGCGATAATGCATTTTTTTGTTTCTGGCAATTACAGAATTTCTGATTTATCTTTATAACTTCGCTTGATATGTATATTTTCTCATTACTACGAAAATAAAAACGAAGCAGCGTCCAACATAGATGGTATGCAAGTCCTTCTACGCGCATCAATACATCTCATCGGTTTAATTCCTACATCATTCAGAGAAAACAGCAGAACGGAGAGATGAGAAAATACTGTTTGCAGTTAAACATATTTATACACAGGCACCTAATTGCATCTTCATTTTCAATGGCACAAATTGCACTCTGTTACTTGTCAACTTCCAAACTGACTGAAGATCTCCAAAGGATAAAACGACATGCATGATCCAAAAAGAATACTATACTGCGTGCGTTGCCTAATTTTGAATCAATAAGGTCACGTGGCCCGTATCAAGAGTGATAGTCTCTGAGAGAGAAAGTTAGTTTTAGAGAAGCTGTATATACTGATTGTAACAAGCTCAAATTTAGTAAGAAGTTTTAAAACATGAAATTCTAAAGGAATCGATTGTTTCTTATATTGATTACATTCATTTCTTATATTGATTCTGGGTCAGTGACCCCATCTCGATCAGGTTTTTCGTCCAGTTTCCCTGATCCATTGAGCAAATGCTGAGATGGCCCCTTGTTTTGCTTCTGGACATAAATGTAACTTTATTATCTGTGCACGTCTTCTAGAATTCAGTGGGAAATATAGTTATTCAAATTATCGTTTCCATGTTGTCGCGGCAGGAAGTATTATTCCTTGACGATGGACATGGATAAGAGCCCAAAAATTTATTGCTTATTTATCCTTGAAAATATATTTTATTACATGGGAGCTTTTTTTAAATTCAAAATTCATGTAGTATATGACTTAGTGTAGGGATCACAGAATTTTGAAAATGTGCACAGAATTCACTTCTCCCCATAGCACGTCATACGCAGTTTTAACTGTTTTTTGACGTAAAATAAATAAATAAACATTGTTATTTGATGATATGAGAAGTCGTTTATGGATGTTTGGCTCCAGTGAATCATGTCAAATATAGCTTATAAATATTGTACCAATGTTAGTTCTTTTTAGGTATATTTTTACACTTTGATTGGGAAAATAAATCATTAAATTTAAATTGCTTAAAGCTTAAAATTCTAAAACAGAAAACATTACCTTACTTGTGACAAATATTAAATTATGTAGTTTAACCATGTTTGAGTTATTGTTACAAAAAAAAAATCAATCTCCCAGTTCCCGCTAAATACAATTATCATTATTTGAAGCTGTTTCGATTAAGGAATATTCTTAGGAAGTCAATTCTTTTGTTGATTTCTGAAAAATGTGCGCTTCTGATTTCAAAAGGGCGGTAATAATATTTGTATTTCAGTTATTGATATTGTCTTGGAATACTTGAACGCCGGCGACTGTGAAACGCAAATTGGGTCAGACGTTCTGAGCAAGTGTAAACCGAAATCATAAAAATATCAATTGTTAATCAATGACAATAGAGTTCTAATCGGGTAATATGGTTGAAAGAGAAAAAGTAAACGTGGAAACAAAAATTTTGATTCCAAATAAATATTTTTCTCCTATGCATATCGAAAACCCGACATTTTAATTCTTTTTAATAGTTTTGTCCTTGTTTTTAGAAATAAAAATCCAAAATAGTAAGTTTTATATTTGAAATTCTAATTAAAACTTATTTTCTAATTTTATGGAGTACTTTTTAAGGATTCGGAACGAAACTTATTAAAGGTTTCCTTACGATCAGCCATAGCCACAACTATGTTTCAATCTGTAAAATTAAAGTGTTTGCTTCTCGTCGCCACTTATATGATATGCTCTGACCAGCTGACGAATACTGCAACACGTACATACCGACCTGAATTAAGGAATAATTTGATCTGTATTTAGTATAAATATATTTTTTAATTGTGGAAGATATTTTTCATTGCCTATCCATATGGATTTCTACAAGAGTCTGCGATAACTACCGACTTTATTCATAGTTAACTTTTTAAATCGAAAACGCATTTAGTCAAATGGGAGATTTATAGGCTAAAATGTTTCTGTAAATTATTGTATTTTAATAAAAAAGAATTCTACGAAAGATTTGTAAAATATACTCCTAAACTTTCTAAATCTTAAATATTTTCTTGCACATGTGACATCATCACATCTTTAACAAATTTTCGGTAGATGATGATGCACTTATGGATGCCATATATAAATAATTTTCAAGGCTAAATCTTGTATATTGCTTTAAAAAACCTAATGAAGTGTTCCGAAACTGCAATGCCATTAATTAAAAATCTATTATTTTTCTCCTGATTTTTCGTGTAAAATACTGAAAGAACAGAACTTTCTGTGAACTTCCTATAACCTTCACAATGAGCTTTCTTAAAGTCTTATTGTGCTCAGTATAAAAATGACAGAAAAAGTAACTGCAGGAAAAGTACTGAAACAGTTAAGAGTACGCTTCACTTCTTCAACTCGAATCATCCTTTTCGAACCCATAATAGACCGTATAATAAATTGTGAATGAATAAGCAAAAAACATTTCCGAAATTTTTAAATTTAACCATTCCACTGTTTCTCTCTCTCTCTCTCTCTCTCTCTCTCTAACACACACACACACACACTTTCTCAGCTCTCTTTATAAGTTTGTTGCCTTTCTTTCTCTCTTACTTTCTCCTCTAATATTATGAATTTTTTTCTTTTTCTCTAATAAATTTCGTGTAACGTTAACTGAAAATCCAGTAATTAAATACATTGATAATTGAATTAAAATTAAATATCACCATTTGGTGATTTCCGTCATCTCCATCGAATTGTGTACTATTCATTTCAACCCATCTGTTAACTATTATATTCATTTTACATTTATTTTCATATAATTTCAAAAGATCATGCAGTGAATATCCAGGCTTCAAATCTTTAGTAACGGATTTTCCAAAGATATTTACAACTACAGAATGTAAAAAAAGACGTTTAAATTATCATTTCACTAATAAACATTTAATGTAAAGTTAAGTATGAAAGATTGGTTTATAGATTAATGCAGTCAGCGAATCAGTTTTCGCATTTGATTTTTGTCATTTTGGCTACTTAGATTTATTTTTCATTTCAATCCATTACAGTAGCCATCGCCATCTGCTACGAATTGGGAAAAGATGACTATCGCTTTCCGAGGGCAACGGACCCGACTCACTTGCTTCCTGGTCCCGTGCGTCCCTCGTCCCGCGCTGCTCTTCGGCCGAAGCGAGCGGCGCGAAAGTGGATGAGACTTTACGAGGCGCAAATGGAAGCGACACGACGAGGCGACGGTGCGACGTTCTTCGGCCGTCGGCCTGCACTTTGGCCGTTCATCGCCTGCCCGTCGCCCGGCCATCACCCATCAGCCCGTTCTCCGTCCCGCCCATTTCCTGCCCTCCGTGCAACCATTACCCACCCATCACACTGCGTTTCCTGTCCTTCCCGTGTCCATCCCATACTACCTAATGTACATTCAAAGCCCATCCCATGCACATTCGCTTTCCCTTTGGCCGTTCATCGCCTGCCCGTCGCCCGGCCATCACCCATCAGCCCGTTCTCCGTTCCGCCCATTTCCTCCACTGCGTTTCCTGTCCTTCCCGTGTCCATCTCAATGCCCATTCCATGTACACTCAATGCACAACTCATGCACATTCAATGTCCATTTCATGCACATTCAATGCCCATCCCATGCACATTCAATGCCCATCCCATGTCTCACATGCCCTTCCCATGTCCATCTCATTCATATCCCATACTCATTGAATACCTATTGCATTCATTCCCAATGCCCATCCCCCCAACTTCTCCTCTTCCCTCCCCCCGCCCCAAAATCGCCCCTTTCCGGTTTTCCCCAAAAATTCCAAATCGCCCCTTTCCCCCATGGTTTGTCCACCCACTCATCAAACCGTCAATTGTGCCACCCATTCATTCTCTCACCCCCCCAATATCGCCCCTTTCACCCACCTATGGTTTCGTCCACCCACTCATCAAACCGTCAATTGTGCCACCCATTCATTCTCTATCGCCCCTTTCCCCACCTATGGTTTCGTCCACCCCTCATCAAACCGTCAATTGTGCCACCCATTCATTCTCTCACCCACCCAGCCACCCATTCGCTTCCCTCCCCGTCCTGCGAGGTCGGCCTGCGCTCGGCGTTAGAGGCGCCCGCGTCTTCATTAGGCCGCTGCAGATTTACGGGGCTTTTGCCGCGCGCTGGCGCCGCCGCTCCGGGCTGACGTTCGGAGGAGGTGCCAACACGCGGCGGCCGGGCAGCGGCATTGCCACTAATTGGCTCGTATTTCAGCACAACGATCAAAAGTGTCTCATTACTCCACGTCGCATTTTATCCATTCGCGGATGATTTTTACCCTTGGAGAGGGAGATACGATCGCACATACTTCCAAAAGCAACATCATACTAAACTCTAAAATTATTGTAATGTTTATAATTCGTTCTTAATAATTAATTGTAATTCTAATTTGTTTTTAGACGGTGGTAAACAGGTTTCTTTGACATATTTTATCGTTGCTTATAGGTACGCTTTAAAATATTTGCGTTATTGTAGTTTAAATGTCATTGATAGAGTATTTTCCAAATGTTTTATTGATTTAAAATATTTGAATTGTATTGCCAATCAACAGTGCCTACTGTATATCATACATAGGTTTGATGCTTTAATGAGAGGAAATCATGTTAAGTATTGCCTATGTTTATGGCTATTTATAAATCAAATATGGATATCTAAAAAAAATACAATAATGATAATAATAATAATAATAATAATAATAATAATAAATGATAATAATAATAATAATAATAATAATGATAATAATAATAATGTCTATTTGTGGCGAGGCTTAGGTCATAGACACTGCTCTATCGCCTAACCACGTGATTTACATTAATCGCCTTTTTTAATTTGTTGTCTTAAAATGTACCACAAAAGTTAAAAGTTCTGTAACAGCACACGAAAGATACCTAGAGTGTTCAGAGTCAAGGTTCCACAACTCGTAGATATTGGGATTGAAGCGAAATAACCATTAACTCACGCATGTAATGCCAGAGAAAGACCTGATATAATTCGAAGAGTGAAGCTGTGCTATTTGGTAGGAGTTCTGGAAGGGTAGGACAGGGTAACGATCTGTGTTGCTATCGGTCGTTCAGCCGTAGTCGTTTATGATAGTTGGATAAAATAAGATGTAGAGAAAATAAGTTAATTCTAGTAAATTCTGCTCTATTGCCGGATACCACTTAATACATAGAATATTTATAATTTAATAGTAATTTTTTCTCGAATTTAGGCGGTTATTCACGGAAAATCTAAAATTTTTAGACCTAACTTACTTATCATTGACGCATGCATATGTGTTAGTCCGGGAGTGTTAATATACTTACGAGCAAATGGAATGGAATAATTGAAGCATAAACCTTACAAACTGGCTCTCTCGGTGAGTTTCTTCCTAGGATCGTTACACGCATTTATTGATGCAAGTAAATCCAACAATTAATTGTTCATATCCTGCTTCAGGACGATCCAATTGCCCTGACTTGTATTCTAATTTGATGCTGCAATGTCCATTAAAAGAAGCAAAACGGGAAGCGGAGACCGCAGAAGCCGCTGTCAAGTGTTTCGTCACACCTCGTTCCGAGGCGACACGATAGGCTCGTTCACAGTCCACGACGCAGCCGGGAAGGTGCAAATGTCCCCTTTCGACACAGCTCGTCTTGTTTATCTGTTTACGCACTGCATGTGATGGCACTTGCTGGCGACGAGATCATTGACATTCCTGCGAGTAATACTTAATTTTTTGCCACCGGTTTATAATGACCTCACAAGAATGCGGGGCGGATTGGACGAAATAATTTATATCCATGCAAATATGTTAGGTATTTATTTCTTTGTTTAAAAGATTTTATTGCAACACAGTTACAAAATTAATGTCAAATAATAATGAAGGTCGTCGGGAGAGGCTGAGGGTGAACTAATTTTAATGAAGCGGTTTAGAATACGAAAGAAGATAAATGAAAAAATATTTTACATGGATTTACATTTTCAAATTATATATCATTTGTTATCGCTTAGGTTGGGGTTACAGCAACTGCTGCATGCAAAGGCTGTGGATTAAAATCCTATGTAAGGCATAGTTGTTTTTAATTTGTGACCACGGCATGTTAGGAAAACCTAATCTTTACTTGTCGTCACATCATGTTAGCGGTAAGCTCTGAGAGATGAATTACATGTTCATTTACAGATTCCTATCTACTGTTCATTGCAACCATTCCCCTTCTTTAATTTATTGTTTTTCACTGGTTAGGCATTAGGCTTTACGTGTGATTGTTCCAGAAAACAACACAATACATTCTACAATACGTGTTACACTATTTACATTTTAGGTTAACGCAATTGGGCTCCAGTACTTTTTTATTTTTTAAATTAATGTAATGTAGTTTCTTAGTTGGCGATGGTGGAGTGAGCTATAGAGGAAAGGAGTTATTATTTTATGACATAGTGTGGGTATGGTTTCTTAATTCTTGGAAAGTGTGAGGTTGTTTTTCCTAGAGGAATGGCGGTTACAGTTGGGGCTGAAGTGAAGCATAGGAAAAAGTTGTGGTTTAATTGTTTTATGAATAGTATCTGATATTGAATGCCATATTCGCAGTGAAATTGATTATTTTGGACAAACAAAGGGGCTATTAGAGAAACTACTTTTGAAATGTTTGAAGACGATTGAGATGAGATGGGATGCTATAAACCATACTGTGAAGGCGTATATTGAAGTGGGGCGAGTGACAGTTCTGTATTAAATAATGGCGTTTGTTAGTTTAAGTGATGAATGGGGAGCGGATTTTGATGACCTAAAACATCGCCAAAAATGATCAATAAAATGCTCTTACAAAATGTTTTAAAAATGCTCTAAAACCAATGAAAAATGACGCAAAAAATTGATTAAAACCAGTTCAGATGAACATCTCGAGCTGTTGGATTATATTACTGATGTCAAAATTATTCCTTTCATTCAAGTGAACTCAGCTTTCAGACATTTGGTTTGGACTGTTTTTAACCCGGAAATATCTATTTTTAGTTGTCCTGAAATTGCTCAAACGTGCAAGGGTGACGAACCTATAATAACCTTCTAGACGACAAATATTATTTGAAGCAAATACATTAATAGTACATTATGAAACGATGATGTAATGATGGGCATTAATACACGATACACGTCATACGTGATATTACGATACGAGCGAGGTACGAGCGGTACTTTTTCTACGACTTTTATAAGTTAAACTTTTACATTGAATCGTTTCGTGGCAGTTGACGTGCAGGATTCAGCCAAGGCCACCTACCAGGCAGCTACCCTACCTGCCGCAGGTGGCTTTGGTTTACCAGCGCGAGAGAACACAAACGTTGCTATTACAATAATTCCGAGGTCACCATTTTCGCTTTTTCTCTTATTTCTGAAGGTGCGAACACCTCTGAAAGTAAAGAATTGGCCGATTTTACAGGAGAAACACACGGCAGCAACACTTAACCCACAATAACTTGAGTTATTGATCTTAACGTCAGTCAAATGTTCCCTCTACCATTACCACTGCGCTAGTCAAATAGGATCAAAGTGAAATTACGATCCAATTTACTTTATATAATATTCCACTTACAAATTACTGATAATAAAAGAAATTAAAACTGATAAACGTAATATAATATTAAATGCAATTTTAGTGTACACAATCGAACAAACAATTTAATAGAACGATTCTCAAAGATTAATAAAGACTCAATATTTGGTTTGTAAGCTCCTCTGTGATTGTTCAAGAACCTGTTTCATAATGAAATCTATATCGTAATGAGTATCATTATGCAACGGGTTGAAGCTATCAAATGACAAAAATATACAATGGGAGTAGAAATTGATATTAAAATCGTTGAAATGAGCAAAAAAATCCTTTAAAAGTGACGGGAAAAGGTAAAAAATGACTTATTGGTCGAATTCGACGAAAAATGCAAATAAAAGACCTACAAAAATGTCTCTTTTCGTTTTCTCATAACATAAAATTAATGTCTGTACTCAATAAATTTGTTTTAACGTGAAAATAAAAAAAACTCATTAAAATCTGCCCCCTAGTGATGAGCAATCTTGCTGAAGAGCTTATTGGACTCATAGGGCGTCTGTAGAGCAACTGAACGTGTCGCGCGCTCCTAAAACCGCGGCTACGCAATTCGCCCACCGCTGTATAAAATCCTACATCACCCGCGCGGCTTGCGCAAGCACTCGTTTATCACCAACGCTAAGCGGCGAATCCCGAGACGGGACGAGGCGCGAAGGTCGCGCGACACCTGTGCGATGTGACCGCGCGGCTCGCCGGCGGGAGGCGCTGGCGTCGCACCCACACCTGCCCCGCGCGCACCCGACGGCCTCGACCGGCCGCCTCTGGACCTAGGGATGCCAAAATAACATCAACAACTTTAATAACAACATGTTTTTAAAGCATCGATATTTTTCACCAGAAATATCGATACATTAACATCGATATTTTGCTTTCAATGTTTTCTTCACATCGATATTTTGTTGCAAAAACATTCATGTTTTGTTTTAAATAATGGGGTTTAGTCACGTTGTAGAGTAGCAGCAATCCACAGCAATATCGTTGTTTTGCGTCATCCTGTGTATCTCTCTGTACATTTTGCCTGTGCAATCTGATGGTATTTTTATATGATTTTGGTTCGATCCTGTATGAATGGAAGTGACATGAGGGTAAAGCAACGAAAAAGTGATCTTTTTTTGTTAATTTTACCCTTTACATTCGATAACAATTTTTATCAACATACTACTAATATGCTGGTAACCAAACAATAAAATATATCCCTCTTACGAACTGTAATTAAAATGGATAAGGAAAATAGCATGTTTATTAGTCTATAATTAAAACATAAATGTTTTTTGTCGATGTTTTGATCGACATCGACTCTTAAGCGATGTATCGAAACATCGATGTATCGATGTTTTGGTATTTTTTCCCATCACTATCTGGACCACGTGAGTCAACCGCCGCAAACAACGCCAGATACTACACAGGGGAGCTATGGACGGACCCGCGTTTAACCATAATACTGGTATTTATTTTGGTCGCGAATTGGTCACCTAGGGCCACGCTTACATATGCCTGACTCACCGAAGCTCAGTTACATTTATCGCGTGACAAGTGTCTTCTTTTTGGGGGATTAGCATTATGCTGAATCCATTCTTTATCCCACAGTATTGCTAGGTCTGAGGGGATGGAATATGAAATGATGATAATGATGGATGAATGGACGACACACACGGCAAACTCATCCATGCCCGAGGCGAGACTCGAACCCGCAATTCTTCCGTTCGAGATCGCTATTCCGATCTATTGCCTTGGCAATCTCGGCTATCCGAATCGACAATACTCGTATTGTTTTGTTTGTTCGTCTAACTCTTTTTCTTCCTCCTCCTCCTCATCCTCCTCATCCTCTTCTTCCTCTTTATCGTCATCATCACCACCCTTCGCTGTCTCTTTTACTACTCTCCATCAATATCTGCGGGTAGAGTTACTAGATACAAAAAGTATCCCACCGACTGAAATACTCAATGACAACATCCATTGTGTCAGAAGCGTCGCTGACCGAGAGATACAGGGGTGTTAATATCGACTGGAGCGAAATCTCTACACTAGCGGCATGGCAGAATTGAAATCAGATAGTTGGAGAATTCTGGAGGGTGGCTCCTCTGATTGATAGTTTTCCATGGTTTCTCAGATCGATTGCAGGCTAATGTCGGAGATGTTCCTTAAAGAACGAGGCAGGTGAGACCTTTCCTTCCCCATTTTTGTCTTCTCCTGAGCTCTTATCAACACATACCCTACATTACAACATACATTGATTCATAAGCGAGTGTCATTAAAGTGACTAAAAAGATGACTGTAGAATATGACTTGAAATAATATGAACAAGTTTTTGATGGCTTATATCGATGTATCGATATAATATATGGAGGGCTTAGTGCTCACACATTTTATGTCTATTTATGGTCATTTTTGAGTTAATACTATTTTCCGTACCTCGCGTTTATATTTACCTAGTGTAAAAAAAATTGATGTCCATACAAGAGTGATTTTTTTTTTTTTCAGAAAGCAAACATTGTCGCTCCATAAATAACTGGATCTTTACTGACTCAAGTTTGTTTTTTTCGAAACTAGGAATTCTCGTCACACACTATGTATGCACTAAGCCGTCATTATAAATACTGTTCAGTGAACACTGGAGGTCGTATACTTTTCCGATGTACTTATTATTGAAATATATATTTAATTTCATTAACATTGAAAGATCCATAGATAAACATATGACTTAAAAATTAGAAAACTAAGAATAATTTAATCTGTTATTTAATGATTATTTAGGAGAGCGTTCTGTTTAGTTATTGCCTTCACTATGTCTATAAATCCAGGTGCATTACGTATGCAGCAATACAAAGTTTATGTTTCAAGTCCCATTGCGCTGTTTCAGATTTCCAGCAAGTGTTTAGGTCGCTAACACGTCGCCCGTTGGTCGGGTTGGTACGAAGCGAGGAGCTGCTGACCCTGCCGCGTAGAGATCCCCCCTTCCCTTCCCCCGCTTGGCGGCGCGCGGGCGAGCATGCAAATGGGCCCGCGGCGCGGCGCGGTGCGGCGCCACGCGGACCGCTCCTCTCCGCTCCGCGCCGCGTGAATTGAGAAACGCGCGGCGCGCGCCGTTAGTCCCCGCGCGTGGGCAGCCCGAGCCTCTTCCGCGGGGGAGCGCAGCGGCGCTATCGAGCGCGCCGACTCCGCCGCCACTGGACACGCGCGGCCGCGCCGCCGCACGCTGACTCTTGGCTGTCCGGGTAGGCGAATGCCGGAGCAGTACCCTAACAAACGGGCCCGGCGCGTGGGCAGCCGTTCCCCCTTACACACACACACACACTTACACCAAGGTGCACTACACTACCACACATGCCGGGAGACCGGTTGGGGACTTTAGAACTTGACCGGCTGGGCGGAGCCCGCTGGTGGGAGAGCCCTGATGAGGAAAAACCCGCTAGCTGACGATAGGTCGGCGCCGGATCTCATCCAGTGGGGAAGATCAGCGCCATCTCCCGAGGAAAACATGCACTACACTTACGGACTAATGACCAAAACTGCTGACGCGCCCGGCAACCCGAAAAATCAATCAAATCAAGCGAAGAAGCGGGCGGGCAAGTGGGTGGGCGGGCAAGTGGGTGGGCGGGCAAGTGGGCGGCGGGCAAGTGGGCGGGCGAGTGTTTGGGCAAGCAGACGGGCAAGTGAATGGACAAGAGTGCCGGTACGCGGGCGAGCGGGCAAGTGAACGGGCAAGCGAGCGGAGGGGGGTGCAAATGGGAGGGCGGATGGACAACAAGGTTGGGCAGGTGGGTTAACGGGCGGGGTGGCGTACTGGCCAGGGGGCGGAGGCGGACAAGAGGACGAACAAGTGAGCAGCTGAGGCAGTCAAGTGGGCGGACGGCCATGCAAGAGGGCGGGCTGAGGGTTAGGCAAGTGGGCAAGTGAATCGGCGGCCGGGCACGCGGGCGGGCGCACGTGCGTCGGGGACGGCGAGGACACGCGCCCGGAATCACTAACAACTAACCAACCAACCTTGGCTGTTCTGGAGACATCCCCTGCAGAGGGAGGATCACTATGGCGTAGGGCGTCGTGGTCTGTGGTGAAGGGTAGTAGACGACCACCGGGACCCTGAGGCTTGCGGCGCCGCTCACATCGTTAGCTTGAAGGTCCAGGCAGTGAGAAAGCGATGCTAAGCTCCAGGTAGTCGGGTTCGCCCGGCAGGGTCGGGAGAAGGATGCTTTCCGGAGTACTCCGGATCCCACTTTAAAGTCCGGCGGGAAACTAGATACCACCCGTAAGGTTGCCCAGGTTCCGGGGATACCCACGTTGATTGCTGGCGGTAAGCAATGGGGAGATGGGATGGGGGCTCCGAGCCTTAGTTTAGGTGGCCTCTCGTTGGGCTCTCGGATTCGTCGTGACAGTGGCCCGATACTCTGGTCTGAGAGGAGGGAACTTGTTACCGGCGAGTGGCGCATTGTTTTGACTCCGGTATTAACATGGATAGCTAGTAGCTCTGAGCTGACAGGGGGACCCGATCCAGGCATGATATGGGGAGTTTATCGTAAGGGTCAACTGCGGGACTCAGATACCAGCCCAAAGGCGTACTTGCGCGACCAACCAGATCCTGAGTTTCATGGCGACACTCATGTCGTTAGCTCCAAGGTCGAGGCAGTGAGTAGGCGCTGTTAAGCTCCGTGTTGTCAGGCGTTGCCCGATAACCCACGAGACATCCCGCAGGGCGGAAATCGCGGCGGAGTAGGTTGCCGCGATTGCTAGTGGAGAGTTGTAGACGACCACCCGGACCGTGAGTTTCACGTCGTCACTCACGCCGTTAGCTTCTAGGTGGAGGGAGTGAATAGTCGATGCTAAGCGTCTTGTTGCTGGACCCTACCCGATACCTCACGAGTTGGTCTCCTGGCGCATCGACCTTTGGGCAGGATTGGGCGAAGGGACTTCCTTTGGAATGCTCCGGATCCCAGATGGGGCCAGATCCCCCCTGTCGTGATCTTCGGGTGAGTTGTAGGCGATCACTTAGACTCTGAGTTTCACGGCGATACTCACGCCGTTAGCTTGAAGGTGGAGACAGTGAGAAGACGCTGTTAAGCTCCGTGTTGACCCAGATATCAGCCCAAAGGCGTACTTGTACCTCTGCAGGGGGTGAGGATAGAGGATAGCATCTAGGAGCCCATTCCGAGGTTAATCAACCCTGGTAAAAGACTAGGAAGTGATCGTGGTGCGATAGACATACTACATACCCTCCTGTAGGTTGCCTAGGTTTTTGCGATACGCACGTCATTAACTTCAAGGTGGAGGCAGTGAGGAGACGGGAAGAGTGCTTTGAGGGGTCCAGTCCTTACTTCGGTTGGCGCACTTGTTCGGGTCACGGCTTTGTCGCGTAGTGGCCTGATACTCTGGAAAAGAGGAGGGCTCTCGTATGGTGTGAGTTGCCATTGATTTGACTCCGGTACTAGACTGGATAGATAGAGCTCTTTGCTGGCAGTTGGCCCGACCTGGCATTGAAGGGGAGGTTGCCTGAGGGCAAACTGCTTGGACGATACAACCGGTCGGCGTACTTTTGTGCCGGCAGAGACTGAGGATACAAGCGAAAAGCTTAGGTGTCCATCCCGGAGTTCGCGTCCCCTCTGGTAGGCCAAGAATTAGTGTGGAGTTGTAGATCACGCAGGGTGCATGCTGTCCGGGAGATAATTGCGACTCCACAAGGAAGCGAGGGAGGCATGGTCCTCTCTAGAAAATCACTAAGTTTACACAGAATCATCTTCATATTATAAATAAATAATTTAGTTAATAATACAAATATAAAGAAATGAAATTAATGAAGTAAAAATATAATGTGTGTGGGTGGAGGGTCGCGCTGCCCGTCAACGTAAAACGCAAACAACCAGCCAAATCATATGCGTTTAACTTAAAATAAAATAAACCCACCTCGTGGGACAACAAGGAAATATACAAAAAAAACAATTAAGAAAAAAATAATTAAACACACACAGAGGATTATCGGCTGTGATATTTTTTGCAGTCCTTCACCTAAAAATGATTTCTTGATACATGCTTATTTTACCTCTGTTCACGAATATTCGTACCTAGATGTCGAGAGATTTTGCTTCTCTGCCGCGAAATGTCTTATGGAGATGGAAGATCGCCATAGACTCGCAGTGAACTATTTCTTAGTGTTTTCCCCTTTTAACTTCGCCCTTTTGTCTTCACTCGTAGAAATTATACCTCATCCATCCTTCTTTCTACGTGAAAGGGTAATTGACAGTCCCCTGAAGGTAACTGACGCGTTGTTGACCGGCATGTAGTTTGAGTACCTTTAAAGTAGGATTTTTGACATCAACTGATCTCAAACCTATCACTGCATTGATGAGAATTCTAGCAGCCGCCTGGAACGGCAGGTATTTTTCCGTGATTTCTTTTAATTAATTTCCAGACGGATGCTGGTGCAGTACCGCAGGAAATGGGCTAAAGACCGCACTCGGATCTTCCTTCCCCATCTCTTTTGCATTCTCATCATGAGGGGCATGTGACGAAATTCTTCCCACCTTCGAAAGGCCTCTTCCAATGATTCAAGACATTTTTAGTAAATCCTCGGAGATTCCAGAAGCAACGTGTAGCTGTGAATTATTCCAAGAGAGGAAATTGTCTCATGGCGAGTTAACCTAAATAACAGAATTAAAAATATTTTGAAACAATTCTAATTATGTTTCGAAATGAAGTATTATTTGCAAGTTAATTTTAATATTATTAAACATTTACGGTTTTGAAAGATATAAACCTTTAAACGATTTCTCAAAGTTTCAATTCAGACTGTTTCTAATAGAAAAAATTTTAAAAATATAGTAAATTTATTAATAAATTTAAAAATAAAATCTGTTTTTTAAAACCAGTCTCTATAATTATTTTCTAAAGGCGTCTCTGCCGGAAGAAATTACACTCTGGATATGATTTCAATGTTGTGGTTGTCATTTTGCGACCCTCTAAAAAGCTAAAATAACCAATCTTCAGCTATGACGACGGTCTCAGTGAGATGAGCGAGATGTCAACGCAGCCCAGACACAGACCTGAATGGCTATTGATTTATGTAATAATGATGAGTGCCTTTTGCGGTAATGGTTAATTTCTACTGCTGGTTCATAACGTGGAATCTATGTGGAGTTTGTGGTGAACAAAGAAGAGTTGGTGGCAGGTTTTATCTGTGTTGTCTCGTTTCCTCTGACGCTTATTCCAGCATAGTTTCACATCATTCATATCATAATTTCATAATCACTGTTCCATAAAGTCATTCATACATTCCAGTTTTGAACATAAGGCTTAGGCATTGTCATCGTAAGAAAGAATATGTCGTCATGAATCTTTCTCAAACATTTATTCCGACAGCACTCGCAGAATTCACATCTAGCAGAATGAGCATAACTGTATTTACAAAGTATTTACAGCCTTTGCTGGAGATGTTGCAGGTCATATGTTTTACGGTGGGGTCGCCACCCATTTCCCTTTTCCTTCGCTATTTTCGCTGCCGTCTCCCTCGCCGTCGCTTGCGCCCGCGCTGCTTCCTCAGACTACTTACGCGCGGTTCCGCGAAGAGGGCACTCTCACCTTTAATATTTCCTTGGCATATTACACTCCGAAGACTTTCACGAATCTGATTTCCTTTCTCATCTGCTCGTTTCCGAGAGAAACCTGCGGTGCGTTGTTTAAATGCCGAAGATTATACTCTACTTAATGTGCACTTTTGATGAGATCGCTGATGTTGATTTGGTGGTGGTTATGTAGTAGTTACGTGATACAATGGAGCTATAACTATTTTATTCATTGTAAACCAAAGTAGCAAGCATAGAAAACAACAATTATATTAGATTTTTATTTAAAGGTTACAGAATATTTTTCTTTCCGATGAGACGGACAATTTATTATTTTCATTTATGGGAGTTATATGAATCTTCTTGGAAGATAACTTTTTACGTGTTCTCTACATTTTAATTTACAATAATAAGCACGTTATTTATGATAATTGATTTTTTCTCAAAGGGATTTAATTACAAATAAATAAAGTGAGAATTATTTTAAAACTTCGTTTACATTTACATTAATGTCGTTATCAAAATCATTTAACTATTATGTAAGCCTTGAGTTATATTATTAAACCAATTCCCTTAATAGAAAACATGATTAATAAAATATTTGAATTCATAAAGATTTCAGCCTCGAAAGTGGAGAAAGTCGTTGACGACTGCTGATCCATTTTTTTATGGCTTATCTCTTAGAATGATGTCGGGTTCCAAAGTGAATCTCAGTGGGTTTCCTAGAGTTGGTATCATATGAGACAACTCGATTCCTTTATCCTTCCTCGATCCCTTATTTTCTTAACTGTGCTGTACTCTTCGGGTCTTTGTGACCAGAAAATAAATTTGTTTTGGATCTTTGGTATTGCATACGCATCTTTTACTAGTGAGCATTCAGATACTGTGTGAATTTGTTTTGCTTTTAAATATTCTTAAAATTAAGTCAGATTTTTGGTCTATTTGTTGTAATTTTTCTAAAAAAAGTGTTACATAATATACTGTTTGGGTCTATGTGACCCAACTATCGAAAATCAACCAAACTAGTATGAAGGTATGGGGATTGGAACTACGATAGTAGAAGTAAGTTATCGGGGAACGACAGTTCGTTATAGTCTAGTAAGTAATTCGCACAAATCATAATTTTTATACGATTATTTCTGAAGGTCATTGATGTTAAAATAGTATTAAAAAGAAAAGAAAACGATACTTCTCAATTGAAATGGAAAAATTTAGACAGAACTTGCATGGCAAATAAATAGAATAGTTCAAAGTACTTCCGCTTTCAACATATTTTTTGCTGTAAATCCTTTTCCAAGGATGAAAAGACCTAGAACTTCATTGAGTTTCATCGACATGACAATTTAGTAACACTGCCACACACAAAACAGAAATTATTTTAGACCAATAAAATTAACGAAACTGCTAGTAGTCCTTATCAACTGACAAGTGCCCCTATTTGCACTGGAAAAGTACTCATGGTCCATTCACACTGTTACAATTTTATCAGTATTTTCCTTCGTGTTATGGTCTTCAATAAATGCTCATTAAATTACACAAAAATGAACTCAAAGGTTTTGGAGCACCTGAGCAACGTGGTGCTACAGAATGTCACAGACTTTATCGCAGTAGTTAGTGTTCTGTTCTCTTGTCACTATCTTTCCGATATTGCTCAACCCTCTTTCTATCGGTCTCTACCTATCGGCGCCAAAAAGACATTTTTTTCGATTTTCTCAATTTTCGGTACTGTAATGGAATTGAAATACTATTTTTTGAATATTAAAAAGAATGAAATATTCCTGCTTTAAAAAATGCTTATCAATACCAAACTCATTGAAATTCTATTCAAACTATAGATTATATTATTAATCCATTCTCTTAAGGAAAATGATCCTGCATTTGACGCATAGAAAAGTGACAGTAGGACGGCCGGAACACTGGGAACTGTACTTAGAATGTAGTGGCTCCTTGACTGCCAAGAATCTTAAAATAACTCTTTACAGAGGCGCCGCAAAATACAGGAGGCACTAGACGCACTACTTTGGTAGTAATGAGAGAAAGAGGCGCTAAGAAAGGGAGATAGAGATAGCGCTAGGAAAGGAGATTGAGAAGAGAAAAGACAAGAGAAAAATAAAGGGGAAGAGGAAGATAAAAGGAGAAAGGAGGGGAGAAGAGGGGAAGAGGGAAGGAGAGGAAGGAGAGGAGGGGGAGAGGGGCGGAGGAGGGAAGATTGAGGCAAGAGGAGAAGAGGAAGGGAGGAGAGGAGAGCGGTAGGAGGTGGACGAGGAGGGCGCCAGCCAAGCGTGATGGTGGAGGCGCCGCTGACGGGCGACCCCGGAAGCGCGGGCCGCCGTATTTCGCGACCGCCATTTCGCGCACGCCGCCGCCATTTCGCGCGGGGGTGTGCGGGGGCGGGAGGCGGGGAGTGGGGCGACGCGTGCGCAGTAACTTGCGGAGCGCATCCGCACTATACGCTACCTCTGGCTCCACTCTGGTCGTAGCTCTCTGGGCCACGCCAACTTGGCTACTAGCGTCCGCTTCACCTTGAACTCCACATTCCTTGCAATTAAAGTATTCTCCTTTCGAGGTTGAAGTCTTCCTATGTTAGATGCTCTCTTTATCATCTTGATGTACAGAGCTTTGGACACACAAGAAAAAATAACAGATACTTAACTCTCGCAGACCGTTTTGAAAACGCATATTCTTAATTAGATCGTTTTGTGAAATGTGGGAGGTTTTCCTTTGACTTCTTCCCCAGCCTCCACTTTAAAAAAATTTTACCCACGCCCCGTTCTATGTACGGTTGCCGATGCAGACATCTACACTATACTATAAACCATGTCTTTTCCCATTCATATAATTTCTCTGTTCGATTTCTTATTACTTTCTATATGTTTTTGCTTTCTCTGCGTACTATACTTTCTCGCATACTCTCTTCATATACATGGACTTAGAGCGAAAATAGTATGTTTTTGTTCAAATATAAGAAAATAGATTTTCTCCTCCGCGCGTCATCACCCCTCCTGAGTTCCTTTACTTGTCTTCCTACGTGACTTTCACAGGTCCTAACCCGTTACTGCCGAAGCGTCGTAAGTAAACACGACTGACGTCACTGACCTCCGTTGGATGTTAAGTCCCGCCTCCTACGTTTCTCTTTGTGCCCCTTCCTGTATCCGCACAAACATTGATCACTATATATCAACCATCACTATCCATTTCTCTTGTTGGCGGAAGACCCTTTTTGTGATGAAGATGGTTGTGAAGAGTTTTTGCTGACGAAATTTAGAACATTGCGATGACTTCCATGTTTGAATAGTAGGTACCACGATACTAAATATATCTTTTTCTTTACTTCGTAGTTTTATTATTAACTAAATGAAATACCCTGCGTTGCCCGGGTATTTATTGATTGTAACAATCCAATACATGGAAAATAAAGAAATTATATGTATGATGTATCCCCGCCCTTCCCTACTCTGACCTGCCCTGACTAAACAAGAACTGACGGATTCCTTAGCCTCTGAGCCAAATTGCATCGGGATGATTCAACATGCATTTAGTAGAAATTGTATGAACTTTCATAAACGTTTCGTTCACTTTGGTTTATTTGCTCACTGTTTTCGAGTTATTTGTGAATGACAGAAAGAGTGCACGCTTGCTCTAAGAGGAAGTTAAAAGGAATAGTGTAAATTTTACGAAATATCATACAGACAGTAATGTATATCTTGCTTTGAAGATCATGTGTATAACATTACATTAAGATCGGAATAAAGTTCTAGATTTGAATGTAAAAACCCAACAACCTTCATTACATAGAAGGAAAAATAATATGAAAATGTTGTCTACATTATGCCTCACAAAACATTCTACCTTTCACTGAAAACCAAATCAAAATTAGTACAGCCGTTCTTAGGGTTTACTCTGGAGAAACAGACGAAAATCGTAAAAACAAATGAATTAAAGAAATTATTGTAAAATATCTCGTTTATACAGCATTCTAACTCGTTGCTAACCAATTAAAATGTACCAGTAGTAATTAGTCCGAACATTAGGCGTTCTCTTCCTTTTTGACGTTGATATTGGTTTGCATATTAAAATCCACCCTAAAAATCCGTCCTAAAATATTCTGCGCAAATGTTCTGGCTTTTAGAAAGTTTTATATTAGATTGATTATGATTATTACGGGAAGAAAAGGAATATTTCTCAGCTTGAATGTCATCGTTGACGGAGGTCGCAGAGTAGATGGAGGCAGGTATAAATAGAAAGGCACGAGAAGTGGTGGTGGCGGTGATGTTGACTCGGTTGGTGAGCGCTGTCGGTTGCGATGGCTAAAGCGTTTTCAAAGGTGAGGGTAGGACCGGAAGTAGGTAGGGCGGCGGGGTAGGCAGGGAGGTGGGATAGAGGTACGAGGGCGCCTGGTGCCAGGGGTGGGGCGAAGACGATGGGATAGATAGATATTTATTATTCTGCAGATAGGTATATACAACCTGGTGGCAGAACTCTACAATTTACATATTACTAATATTAACTTTAAATTACTTAACAACGTAACTTTAAATTATTTAAAGACATAATAATAATAATAATAATAATAATAATAATAATAATAATAATATCTAACAATAATAGCATTAACTACATTTTATGGTTGACCTGCACAGTTATATTAAACTATTAAATACAATATTACACGACTTTTTAATTACACTTCACTTCACTTTCACTTCACTTCACATCACTTCACAACATTTGAAATTCACTTCTCTTTCTACTTCTATACTGCACTACACTGCACAACACGTCACCACCTTCAATACAATATTACTTTGAATATAATTATATATTTAGAACAGGAACGCATTTAATAGTAATTAACACAATAATAATAGCAATAAAAATATCAATAATAATCAAATAATAACTGATATAATAATCCAACTTACTAAATTAATAAAGTTTACAAATACCATTAGTTAATTTATTTTTAAATCTTTGAACACCTAGAGGATAGGTGGGGATGGAGGCGGTAGCGAAGGCGGGGGCGGGTGGAGGCGGACGAAGGCGAGACGGGCAGAGTTGGGGTGGGCAGATGCGGAGGTAGTCAGATGAGGCGGAGGCATGTGCAACTAGAAAGACTCAACGAGCAGTGGGGGGGGTGATGATAGTGATGGGTGAGCGTTGGCGGTCACGAGGAGGGCGGGGCCGGAAGTAGAGTGGGAGTCGGGGAGGGGGCCGGGTGCGTGACTGTGGGTGGTGGCGAGGGTAGAGGCGGGGGCGGGGGCGGTTGGAGGCGGAAAGCGGGACGGGCAGAGTTGGGCTGGGCAGAGGAGGCGGAGGCGGAGGCAGAGTAGAGAGCGGAAGTCGGGCGGGTGATCGGCCAGAGCGCGTGCGGGGGCGGAGGCGGGGGCGGGGGCGGGACTTCATGTTTCGGGGCCAGCAGCGGCGGCGGCCTCTCGACAGGCTAATTGGTGCTGTTTAGATTCCGGACTTTTTGCCAAGTTAATTAAAGGAGTAGCCGCTAAAAAGTGGCAAGCCTCAATGAAATGTTGCACGAGTAGATGAGGGATAACTGGACAAGAGAAAGGATCTAGGGGATAAGCAATCGCTGTTGCTTGTGTACAACATTTCACTAATTAATTTCATCACAGTATAAAAACAAACGATTTGTGTAACAGTATATTATTCTCGCAATTCATTCGCGTGCTACATACGATTGCCATTAGTCGATATGCGAAGAAAGTGTCAGCTGTCTGGGCCTGGCGCAATACACTGAAATCATCGGTGAACTAAATGAACGAACGATACCTGTATCGAGAGCGAATGGTCTGTGTGAAATAAATAGAATAAGCGAGAGCTGAAGAATCTGGGGATCTTTACCACAATCCCTCGTTACAAACCGTAGAGTCAATAAAAACGTAGAGTAATTGAAACATGAAAGAAGCCAAATATATGTAAGTTCACAATTTTAATTACATTATAAGTGTAGTATAGAATTCGAATACACTGAAAAATGTGGAGATTAGTTAGACTTTCAACCGGTTGTTTGAAAGTATTAACTACATGGAACTAGGAAACAACGTGCATCTCATGTGAGACATTGTGTGACAAAACTTAATTGCAAAAGTTCAGGAACGACATACTTCATTCAAAAGGTAGTAAGAGAGCCCTTTAGATTATGACTTCGAAAATGCTTGTTTACAGGTTTATAATACTTTTTAATTAAAGAGCTCTCTTCAGTAATATTAATCACGTTCAAAATAGCAAATAACTTAAGCCAGATGTCTTATCGTCTGTCCATTGAGTTCCGAACGTGATAAAAATTATGTTGTGGAAACTGTCTCAGTCAAAATATGTCGTATTGTCAAAAAATGTCTCAGTCCACATATGGAGGATTTGTTCATCATGCATAGCAATCGAAACACCGAAGCCCAAAAAGTAAAAGTTCAGGGAATTACATCTTTATTATTTTAATCATCTTGATCATAGCATGATAATGAAAATCATCAGTATTTTATTCGTATAATGTTTACTTCTGTAAAAATTGTATCTATAGACACAATTTAGTCCAGTGATGAAGATACATACGAACGTTAATAAAAGCTCAGACAACCCATAAGATGTCGGCCCGGTGGCCGAGATCGCTAAGGCAGTAGTGTCGTAGTGATCTCGGACCGAACGGTCGCGGGTTCGAGTCCCGCCTCGGGCATGGTTGTATTTGTGTTCGTCCTTTCACCCTTATCATCACCATATCGTTTCATCCACATAGTTACCATACCGTTAACAGCAATAGTGGTCGCTAATGACCTAAGATGTTGATGCGACCTTAAATAACCAATTTAAAAAAAAACATAAGATCTTCCTCATGTTATCAGGAAGATCGTATGGCACTTAATTAATTTTTTAAAGATGTTTTTATGGGTCTTATTTCCTCAATGTGCATCATTTGTGGTATGTAGGACTGTGCACCTGAGTGGGTCAAAAGTCCTGGCAACTCTGAACTTGTTATTATGGGCGAGCAGGAAAGGCAGCGCGCGCGCGCGGTCAAGAGGCGGCGTGCCGGCTGAGGAGTAAGCAGCGAGCAATGAACCAAATGCAAGAGCCGAGGAGGCGAGTTTATCGACTACAGGCGATCCGCGAGCTACAGGAGCGAGTCGTCGCCAGGAGAACATATAAGGTCAGGAAGCGACACGGCGAGGGGTTGTAATTGAGTTGAGCGAGCGAGTGCCGTGATCATTGTTTACTGTCAAAGTTGATCTGTGGTGTTTCTGTTGAGTGTTAGTGAACTGTGCTGTGCTATAGGGACATCTGGTTACTACGAGTATGCTTTGGACTTTGCATTTTTGTCCTAGCTAAATTCATAAGTAGCTTGTTTTTTGGTACGATTTGGATTTTACTAACAATTTAAAAGTAAAATCATGTTATTCCTTATTTCTGAACATACAGAGGTGGCTCCAAACGTTTTCGTCAATCGCTCATCTCTGAGAATAACTTCTGATCTGTCTTGTCTCTAATTGTTGTAATACTACAAGTTTTCAGCTGACATCTACTTGAGTTTTGTGGAGAGTTACTTGAGTTAGATAGGATGCGTGAAACCTCATGGTGTTTAGCTTCTTTACGACAAAGCTTCAAGGACTTGAACCATTCACACTACAGCTCAGCTTGGACACTCAGCGACGACTACCACTTATCCAAACTGAACAAAAACGCTTGGGGAAGAAAAGTTTTGGCCGAGCGTGAGGTGAAAGATGACGTTTTTTACCATTTTGCGAACAAAACTTTGAAGTATTTTTTCAAAGTCCTAGAAATGTTCGTATACAGATGGAAAAAGTAGGTTGGAGTTAACGATGAGTAAGTTGAAAATTTACTAATTAAATCAGTTCAACGAATTGGTCGCCCTGACGGGGCGACCAATTCTTTGCACTAATTTAATTATTAAAATAGATTGTTACTCAGTAACATGATCACAATTTGGATAGCTGTACGTCTGCGGAACATATTCTCCGATCGTAAGTGCATCCAACAAGATGACAATTATATTTTGAAAAGTTACGTAATTTATTTATTTCTATCAAAATTAGAAAATCAGAAACTTATAAAAATCTACAACAATCTCTCTTCTAGCTCTATCAAACGACAACACCGCTCTATCACTGCACTGTACTGCTCTATCAAACGTCTTCGCTTCCGTCACGGAATAAGCGACGCGTGGAAGCGGGTCTCTAACAGGGCGCGGCGCATCCAGGAAGCTCTGGCGTATTCCGCGGACGAGGCGGCGGCGGAGGCGGTGGCGGTGCACAGTGGGGCCAGAAAGGGGAAAAGGTGGCAAAAAGTATTTTTAAGCGTTTTTCGGAGTTTTCGGCAATAAAAATACATTTTATAAATAAATGACTTATTTAACCTTTAAATGTTTATTTACGTAACCTCAAAGTCAGAACTTTCATCATGTGACTTTTCTTCAAAAAGTGAATTTATACTTGAAGCCATTAACATTGCTGTAACTTCTAGATACAATGCCTTTCTGATAATTTTTCGCTATTCCATTTGTGAAATCAATGGGGTAGATGCTATTAGCAGCCCGCGAATCACATATTTCTTTTCTAGGATGCTCTTTTTCTGTTTTCTTTTTTCAGTTTGTTCAATAATACCATACAGATCCTCCTTGTTTATAAAGAGCTATCGATACCAGATCATGAAGGAAAAATTAAAAAAATGAATATTGTAGGTAGAAAAGGTAACAAAACTAGATGTGCATCATAAAAGAAAGTACCTTAAGGCAAAATGGGGCAAATATGGGCAAACTTTGAAAACTAGGTAAATTCCAGAATCAGATTTAGTTTAGCCGGAAACTAAAAGACTGGAAGAATGGAACTAAAAGACAAAATGAAAAACCGGATTTAAAAATTTCATTCCATTGTAACACGCGAAGTTTCTACTTGGAATTAATAAATTATTATTCAAGTAATATGGCTTTTAGAAATACAGATTTAAAGTACGTATCTCCAAGTATCGTATCCATAGCACGTACGATTCTGCTAGTCGAGAGAGCAAAAATATTTGCACCGAAAAACACACCTCTCTTCTTACTGCTAGAGCGAAGAAGTACGCTGCGCATCACTTGTGCAAGTTAAAACTTGCACTGAAAGGAGTAACATGATTCTCCCCTTTCTTTCCTGATCGGGGAACGATGAAGGATACTTTTGCTACCATTTTCATATGAAATAGAGCTTCTGAAATGTATTTTGATTTAGGACTTTTTGTCAACTTTCCTCGGGAGATCCTAGGTTCGAGTCCTGACGGCGGCAAAATTTTCGATACTAGCTTTTCAGCTACGTCGAATTCAGTCGCTGCCTGAAGGAGAATTCAAGAGGCCGGATGCTCTGATCGGTAGTTTTCCGTGGTTCCTCCGATCAACACCAGGCGAATGCCGGAGCAGTACCCTACCAAACGGGCCACGGACCGCGCGCGATCTTCCTTCCTTCCTCTTCCTTGTCCTATCCTTTCCCCTTACACACACACTTACACTAGCATGCACTACACTACCACACATGCCGGGAGACCGGCTGGTGGGAGATACCTGTTTGGGGAAAAATCCCGGTAGTCGACGAAGGTCGGCGCCGGATCTCGCCATCCAGTGGGGGAAGATCACTGCCACCTCCTGATGAAAAAACATGCATTACACTTACGGGAATAATGACCTCAGTAGTGGACGCACCCGGAATCACTAATGATTAATCAACCAACTTTCAATCAATAATCAATCAACCAACTTTCCCCTCCTCTGACCCCACTGTGCGGCGGCGACGACGACGACGACGACGACGACGTCGTTGACGACATGGACTTCAGGCCGGTTTCCGCAGGTTGCACTGGCAACCGGCGACGCGAAGAAGGCCGGACGAGTTGGTCGCGGCCGCGTTGCTCTTGTCTAGGAGACGCGGCGACCGAGGTTTCACATACGAAGGGTTGTAATATGTACGACTGCATGGTTTCAGACGGAAATAGCAAAAGGAAACTAGACGAGTTTTGTGTTTAATACTATGAATATTAGACGGCAAGAGTTGATGTTTATATTTTCTTTCGTTTGCTGGTGTTAATTGTAATTAGTGAGGCGATGAATGTTTTTAGTAGTATTGATGTGGGTGGCTGTAAAAGTATTTTATGATGTGTCGTTTCCAACACTTCACTTCAAAATCCCTTGACAATGAAATGCGAAAGTCACTAAATGACTTCTATAGTCAATACTGTCTAAAGGGTATGACAGCTGTCAAGATAACGGAAATGTGGAATTCATTCAATGGTGAGAGTGACTCAAGGAACAGAATCCGAACATTTACGTTGTATAAATAATAGCTGAAATATATGCACTGCGTTAGTAGATAGGTGAATGGTGAAAATGACTTATGTTATTTTACACTGTGATAAATTATTTATGAAAAGAAATGGATATTAATTTTCTATTAGCAATATTGTTAATAATATATGTATTTTTATTATTATTTCTTTCATCAGCAAACGTAACAAAAATACACAGTTTTTACTGAGATCTAAAAAGAACGCATGTATATGCTTTTTCGAAAAATCTACTTTGAAAATATATATCGAAAATATTTTTAAAGATAATTGCAATCATTTGCCAGCATTAATCACCCTAATTTTCGTATTACTTCATATTATATACACACATTACAGAAGAAAATCCATCGGATCCCCATTGCTATTTTATTTATCTATATATGAACAAAATGTATATTTTGGGAAGTGTAGATAGCTATCTACCACACGCAACCTCTTTTCAGAGTGTCTATTGAAGGTCTCTGTGCTAACTGCAATTTTTATGGCTTAACCTGTCAGCCGTATTTCTTAGCTTCCAGTTTGAGAAACGATACTTCAATAGAGCGCCTTAATTTTTACTAAGAGTCCAGTACCTATGTTGATTTTTGGTAAAAAGTAAATATTCAAAAATGAGCTTAGCAAAATATTTGCATGAAGTGCAACCACAGAAAATATAAAAATGTCCCATTTAAAAAAAAGTAATAGCGCTAATGCCTAATTTTATGTGAAATGTAGTGAACTATTACCTGTATTTTAGAAATTAAACTGTTAAAAAAAGAAACATGACGCTTAATTTATGAAGTTTTCTGAGTGTTCAGTTAAAGAAATGCTGCTTATCTGAAGCATCTAGAATCTTCAAAAAGAATTTTTTTAAAATTTTATTATACTTTTTTGTTGTAGACGTAATTTTTCAAAGTGAAAAATTAAATAGTGAATCTCAAATAAATCTTGTGCAGTGTACGTTTGACTGTGACAGAACATAAAAATCCCACTCAAATCAAAGAGAAGCTGTTTGAATAAGTCTTCACCCTCAATCTTATTCAACACACACATTCACATACATACACACAAACCTCCTTTCTCAAGGCCAGCTAATTTACCCACTTTAGTAAAACTATTGACAGCATCCATCTGATGGCGAGGAAGTTATATAGAAACGAAATGTGCGTCAAGCAGAACGTTTCCCCAAACACTCATCGTTATTGAGCACTTTGAAGACCTGCTTCGAGGAGATTTTCTGGCACCGATCAACCCAGCCGTGAGGTAATCACGGACGATGCGCCGGCTCTTTGCAATCTGTCGCACGCGGATTCGTCGAAGCGTTAACTCCGCGCAGTGGGTCCAAATGGCCTCCAAAGCGATTCCGAAAAATGTTTCTATATTTAAAAACAACTGTTCTTCCTAAATAATGTATAAAAATTTATGTGGAATGGAGAAGTGAAAATAAATTAACATGCAATAAAAAAATTTCTATTGTTTGTTACCTTTTGTTACCTTTCGTTATTTTTTTTATTTTCAATGTATATTTTTCCTTGAGAGGAATTCGAAAGTTACCTGAACCAGTTTACACGTACTGAAAAACACATTAAAATGTTTAACACTGTTTTGTAATGTAACTTTTGCTGTAATTGATTCATTCATTCATTCATTTATGTAATTTAATTTCTATTTATATTTTACCAGTATCGCCGAATGTGAGTGAATGCATGAGAAAGGTAATGATTGCTATTGCAGTCCATGCTGTCATCATTATTACTACGTGCTCTACATCCTACATTGTTCAATATTATGTATTTTCGGTTCAAAATATAAAACGGTTTTGGTGCCAAGAATATCCCAATTGGGAGAGAACGTGTACGTACTCAGCGGTGAGATTCGAAGGGTCCCAGTCGCATATCCCTCTCTCAGGCCACCGACGTTATTCCGAGTTCATTTCGTGTATGTTGCGTTGCTGAGGTTTCGCGATCATTCAGATGTGAATTCCGATGTGAGGAACTTTCAGGTATGAGTGTCTAATGTGTTTTTCTTTCTCTTCCTGCTTTCCTTCCTTTTATTTATTTATTTTTTATTTATTTATTTATTTATTTATTTATTTATTTATTTATTTATTTATTTATTTATTTATTTTTTTTTATTTATTTATTTATTTATTTATTTATTTATTTATTTATTTATTTATTTATTTATTTATTTATTTATTTATTTATTTATTTATTTATTTATTTATTTATTTATTTATTTATTTATTTATTTATTTATTTATTTATTTATTTATTTATTTATTTATTTATTTATTATTTATTTATTTATTTATTTATTTATTTAATCATTCCTCCAGCACCTTTCGACCCAGTGTGTGCCGCCCCACTGAAGAAGCTTCATGCTGCGTTGCTGGGGCACTAGTCAGTCCCGACAGGAGTCGCACGCGCCCCAGAATTCCGACATTTCGCCACACCCGCCCCCGCCCTTGCGGCCCCCAGGTCCCGGCCCCGCGCTAGCGAAATGCGCAACGCGCCACTCGCTCACTTGCGCCTGTCTGCGCCCCATTTAGCGGCGATCCCTGGCGGGCGGGGCGCTCTCGCTGCTGACAGCGACTAGCGCAGGTGCCTGCTCGGAGTGGCATTTACGATCTTCAAATTGAAAGATAAAATCGAAATTGCATTTTGCTTTCAGTGTTGCGAAATCTGAATGTTAATGCAAACGTGCTTTTATAATGAACAATTCAATAGACAAATACCACTTTTTCTCAGTTAATTCTTTTGTACAAGAAAACTTTTAGTACTTTAATAGATCCTTGACAAATTAAATAAAAAATACGGTCCTTTAAATAATGTTAGCAATGATTTACTTTATTGTTGCATATATAGTGCATAACGGACGTTTGGCAAGATCTGGGAGACTAGTAGTTATCGCGTTACTTTTTTTTGCATTAAACAAACAATCTTGAATTTTTATTTTTATTTATTTAAAAAAAGTGGCATTTATTAACTTTACAAGCAAGCGTAAAAAGAATTAAGCAAATATCTAGGGCCATGAGGACATTCAAGCTAAGACATTTAACTGCCTACTTGAATATTGTACGAGCATATGCAGTTTTTTAGAACACTTGACATATTATAGGAATTTAGCACATATTTGTCATAAAATCCTAGGTAAAATATCTTACTACTACAATATGAGTACGAAATAAAAAATTTTATAAAATAGTATCAGGTTTGTTACGCAAGAAAGAAAATAGACACATACACTGAGCTTCGAACTGAATCATCCAAAGCTGTAGTAAGAGTATTTAAAATTTAATAAAAATGTTACTTTCCGTATATTGTGTCCTGAATGTCTACTTTTTGTGGTACATATCAATATATACAACGAGGGTGACAGAACTTTGCCCTTTCAGAGTGGATCAATGTGCAACAAGTCTACTATACAAAATACTACTTTTTCAATTAAAACTATTCACTTAAAATAGATTTATCTATTTTAAATGAATTAGTTACACGAATATCAAATTGTGATACAAATTTAATTTATATATGACGCTATTATTGTTAATGTCGAATATTTATTTTCAACAAATTGCGTCAAAAAGAGATCGCAAAACAATTTTACAGCGAGCCGAGAATTTGTCTCACCGGCTAGTTTCAAAAGCTACCAAAAACGTAACAAATCTTAGGGCAAATGAATAAGTATTAGGTGTTTTCGAGTGCGTAATCTATTATGAAAGTTAATCTCGTAAGAATAATTCATGTTATATTGCTGGAGGTGACAGTGTTTCTCCTACGGTGGTACGTGAAATCCGGCGCCGACGTTCATTTCGACTTCTGGGAAGTTTCTTCCTCCAGATATTACCCCCAGAATGGTATCGTTCCAGTCCACGGAAAACCACCAATCAGACCAAACGGCCGCTAGAATTGTCCTCCAGAAAGTAGTGAATTCTACTCAGCTATGTAGCCAATGATAATGCTATTTCGTCACGACTTGAACTTTGGGAGTTCCGGGTCAACGACGTTTCAAAAGACATCTACACTTCCACTGAGCCAGCACAGTTGGTTTGAAGTGTGATCCCAGAGACAAAATCAAAACCGTACCGAGATGCGGGCGCACCGCGATGGCTACCATCGCCCGGCAGCCAATGCGTGTCGCAACGTCGAGTCGCAAGTTGCTTCACCGATGCGGGAGCGCCGTACGCGGCCGCGCCTGTCGCCAGCAACTGAACGCGACCAGTCGGCGCACCCCGTGGAGGCATCTGGGATTTATCGGTCATTTCGACCGCCGCGAAAGTGAACTTTATGTAACATCTCCGAATAGGAAGGCGCATCCAACCAGTTACTTTCATATATTTTAGATTAAAAGGAGGTTACATATATAAAGTCAGTTTATGGGCATGAGATATTTTTCTGATTGAAGAATAAGAATAGAAGCAAAACTAATGTTGTTAAAGCATAATATTTATTTCATTTGGTATTTCTTTTGACTGAAAGAATAATATTAGGGAGACTTTAACGAACCTAACTAATTTAAATTGCTAATCTAATAATGGATTCATTTTGAGCAGTAAATATCCTTTTAGTTCTGCAGAGTAACACTATGTTGAAGAATTATTACGCTCCTAATATTGCTAGTGATGTAAATTGTAAAAGAATCTTTAATTTTGAAATGTGATTATTTTTTAATATACGATTTGAAAACCGATAAAACAGATATACACTGAAAGGATGATTCTTTTATTTATAGACAAGGACTAGAATATTGTTTATACACCAAGAAAGTTCATTGAATAACTTTGACGACATCTGAATGGCGTTTCTGTGCATTTATCAACAAATGCAAATAAAAGTTATTGCGATGACATTCCATATTTAATTTATGAATAAAAGTAATTTTCTTTAAATTTGGAAGAAAAAAGGTGAAAAGAAAAGTAATTTGATTTGCTTCACCGATGGTCTTCTACACGACCTCAGTGCATGACGTATGCTACGCTCTGACAGCTGAAATATTGGTCGAGGCGAGGGGACAAGAGTTTGTTGTTGACACTGCTGCTGTGGGGCAACACACAATGTGAGTTGACTGGATGGATGTCCAGAGCTGATTAAATCTCTGATGACCACCCATTACTCTAACTTGATATGTTTCTTCGAGCAATTTCCTCATGTTCTACTTACGTAATACTTTAAATTCATCATTATGCTATCTTTACGGACAAAGTTTGCCAATATAGACGTTGTTATAAATATATATGATCAAAGTTTTTCAGATTTCATTTTTTATGTTCATTTTTATACTTAAAATCAATTTTTAGTGGGTTTATTTACAACTTTTTAACATAATGTAACTTCTGAATTTTGTTTATCAGACATAGAAAACAGAGTTTGCGTTGTAAATATTTTGTTTTTGTTTCTATAAATTATTTTATAGTTCATGAAGGGTAAAATGATGTGGAAAAACACTTATTGAGAATTTATAGAAATTAGGAATTAATTAAATAATTGCTTTATTTCTCTTCTTTGTGAATTAATTTTCTGTTGAGTACTGACAAAAAAATGAAGTAATTCAAACTTGCACAAATTTTAAAATATAAAACTTTCGCAGTTTAATTTTATGACTGTAATGTCAGGAAAAATTTGATTTCATACTAAAATTAGTTTTAAAGGCCTGCCGTGCGTTTATTTGCAATTTTTAGCAATAATATACCTCCTTTTTTTCTTCCTTGAAACTTAAAATGGAGTTTGCTTTATCAATAATTTTCGCAAATTTTCAAGATATGTAGTAAACACTAATGTTGAAACACACTTATGACGACTTTCCAAAATTTAAGACTTAATGCGGATTTCATCATTAGTTTTCTTTATGAGTTAATTTCTGGTTTGAGTATTGACAAGAATAAATAAAAGTAAAGTACTTCAAATGTGCAGATAGATTATAAATATAACGTGTTAAGTTTAATGTTGTGACTGAAATGTCGAGAATTTTCGTTCTGCAGTGTGCATATGCTTAGTCACATCCCATGTATCACTTTTGAATCATCCAAACTTCCGCAAACGAGAAGCCCCAGCACAAACACCTGCTGAGGATGCTAACTGTCTTCGGCACAGTAGGGGTATCCCATTAAATTAAACATTATTGCAAGCGCTCAGAGCTCTTTTATTTCTAGAATACCTGACGTAAGCTTCCGCTTCCTGAATCATCACGACCTTTCCATGCCACTAAAGCCCCTGTGAAGTCTGTGATGCAACCCGTTATGCAGCCGCGTTGAGAGGGTTGCTGTATTAGGTTTTCTGGTTCTCTCGGGAACTTTCTTGTTGCTTCTCGAATGGCTGACGAAAGGAAGTGGGGTATTGGATTTGATGTTATTAGGGACTGATTGCTGACTAAACACGGTGAGATACCCGTCAGTGAACGTGCTGATCTGTGCGCATAGCTTGACAAATTGTGACGACCTACGTACTTAACCGTCTCTTTTTCAGCTTTTACATGGATGAAGCGAGTCAGGTGAAATAGACTCAAAGATACGGCCCAACGGGAAGATAACGCGTGAATTAAAATATGAAAATATCTTATATAAAATTTCAATATTTTTATAAATTTATCAGTCGTATTTCTAAACTTTATAAAATAAGACCCACAATTTAATACTTGTTCTTTATATTGTAGTTACATGTATTAAATATTTTGTATATGTAATACATATTTAATAATGTGATAAATTTGAAATCGAATAAGAATACTTTATATTTCATATGTCAACTTTACTATTTGACGAAACATTATTTGCTGGGAATAAATTTTTATACTTTAGAGCTTTAGCTTCTTATTTACCCAATTGTCAATTATTTACCAAATATTGCCCACTTTCTGGAATAAATTTGTTTATTTCCTTATGTACGCAAAGTATTGCGCACAGGGGAAAAAGCTACTTCTTACTACCTCTAAAGTCAAATATATTTTCATTGAGAAGAATCTCTTGCGCGCTGCATTTCCTACACGCATCCGAGGGAGAGCCAACGCTGGCCACAACATTCCCATAGCCGCGTGTCGTGCCAGGCGGTCGTAAGCTTGGAGAAAACCGCCGATCCGGTCGTTCGCGCCGGTCCCACGTGTGATGTACCGCGCGTCTCGGCGAAAACGCGTGAATGAGCAGCGCAAATGTCGGGCAAAACTCCCTCTCCCCTCCCTCCGTTCCTCTCACCCCCGGGCAAGCATCGACGCGGGCTCGCGCGTTTGGGAATATCCGTAGAAAGTCGCGTGGCACGCCGTGACGTGGCGTGGCGTGGTGCGTGGCGCGTGCGTGCGTGGCGTGCCGTTCGGACGCCGGGGGGCCGTTTTCCGGCGCGGTGGGAAATGGTGGGGAAAAGCGCTCCGGAGCGCGGCTCTACCGTGCGGCGACTGTCTTCTGTCATGCGACGGGCGCCCCGATGGGTGCTTGGGAGCGTCGGGACTCGCAACCTGGGAGACGGGGGAGGGGGGTCGCGGAGAAATTAGAAATTCGAGATTTTTCTCGCGAGCCGAGGGGGAAATTTGGAGCGGCGCCCAATGACGGATGGTTTATTGTAATTGAACTCGTCACGGTACACACTAATTTTCTGGAGGGTCGTGTAAAGTGGTGAAGAAAGTCGCTAACCGGGACGTGGTATTTTTTCCACAATTTCTTTAAAAGTATGTGTTATTTGGAGCACAATTTTGGAATGAAGTAATTTGTTATTGGTGTTCTACATATTAATTTCAAATAATAGTACTTATCCTGGTAGGCAAATATTTGATTTATACGCTGAATTCATATCTTCCATTATCCTTTTTAATTAAGACGTATGCATTATTGATATAAGAACTTTCAAGATGAATATTAATTTACGTATCACAATTAATTTAAACATTTCTGTGTCAACGTTTTCCAGATAAGTAGACATTTTTATTTAGCAAATAATATTCTAAAACTGAAATGTAACAAAAATTGTTTAAAGACTTTTTTACAAAATAAAATATTTCTCACATTAACTGCATTACACACGAGCTCTTAATGTAGTAGCCATTAGGCTGTTGAATAGAAAATGCACCCACAGAAACATAAGTACGATGCAACTCACTCTATATAAAAGCATCACACAGCCTCTCAAGGAAAAGGAAGGTTAGTAGATCAAATGAGACTATTGTATACAATAGCGGAACAATATGCTTGAAACCCATTCTGACAATCATCGCAAGACATCTTCTATGACAGCGGTGAAAGAAACCGACAATTTGAAGGAGTAGCTCAGTTTCATCTTTTCCTCCTCGAAACCGAGACGCCTCTTCGCCCTGTGGCCGCGCTGCTCCCGACCTGTCACGGCCGCACAATAGAAGCACGAGCAGGAAAAACCACGGGCGGCATTGATGCCCGGAAGTCTGCTCTTGCAACCTAGCAGTCAGGGATGCACCTGGAGGACCAAAAGAGGGCAAAAATATATACCATAATTAATACTACGAATGCTGATGGTTATAATGAAAACAATTGAAAAAAATTCATTTAATAATTTACTTAATTGAAAAGTGGACATAATTATCACCCAACAACGTCTAAGAAATTTGATACGAATACATGAAATAAAATGCATAGTATTCAAAGTAATTTTTTTTTATTTTTACTTGAGAAAAATGAAGATATGGAAACGTTAACTTAAATTGTACTTGTAATTTAAAACCGGTAATTCCAACAAAAATAAAAGGAAAACAATTCTTAACTATTTCGTTAAAGGAGCTGAGGGGAAATAATAATAATAATAATAATAATAATAATAATTATTATTATTATTATTATTATTATTATTATATTAAGTAGAGGATGCTCTGTACGTTATCCGAAAGTTCTGAACCTGATGACTGAGTCGATCCATGGCTGAGGGAAATTTTGTAGTATAAGTAATTTCATATGTCTGTTTACTTCATGACATACAACAGTAGAGATGTGCAAACAAGGAAAAAAAAATCTCTTGTTGAAAAAAATTCCATATCGATTTTCCTACAGAAGGAAAATTTAAATTTCGTCACACTAGAAACGGAACAAAAGTCCCATTGAGAAAGGAGTGTGGCGTAGCATCCGGAACCTTCCGCCGCCAGCGATCGCACGGAGAAAGGAATTCCGAGAAATCTGCATAAATGAAGGAAATCGTAGATTTTACGAATCTTTTGACGGAACACTAAACAACTTATAAATGCAGACGTTGATCACGTAGGTAACTTTCTTGATAAAGTTACGAATCCAAGTAAACTCTAATTTTTATATGGATGAAAAATTATTAGTCCATTGATGAAGAATTGCTGAGTAAAAGTCAGTTCCTCCTGCATCTAGGAATTGTCTAAGAGTTATGAAAATATGAAGGAAATTGTATGTTTTATATAAATCTTTTGACGGTGTGTTAATTAACAAATTAGATATGAATTTGGAAAACACAAGTAGATGAGTTTACGAACCCATGAAAAATAGTTTTATAAGGATAAAAAATTAAAATTCCAATGCAGAAGTCCGAGTAGAAATCAGATCCTTCCACTGACAGCAGTCGTATGGAATTACACGGAAGTCAGAGAAATATGTTGAAATGAGGGATATTGTACATTGTTTTACGAATATTTCGACAGTAGACTTGAAAACAAATTATAATTGGTGATGTCAAACACACGATTAAATTTTCCTGATCAAATTGCTAACCCATAGAAAATGTGAATTGTTTGGGCTGAAAAATCAATATTCTATTAAAGGTGAAGAGCCGAATGGCAACCGAAACAGTCTGCAGCTGGCGTCTGAGCGAGACTCCGGCGACGACCAAGAAATACGCAGATTTGGAAGCAAATAGTTTGTTGTATTACGAATCATTTGATGGTTGTAGGTTTGATTACAAATTGGAACTAAGCATGTGTCAAAGACACAATTAAATATTCCTATTAAGTTGCAAACCGAAGGGAAATCTTAATTTAAAGTCGCTAAAAATCAATATTCCATTGAAGAAATAGCACCGATTGGCTGACGGGATCATCGGCCGTTAGCGATCACACCGAATGACAGCTACGCGCAACGTATACAGAAATGAGGCAAATCATGAATTCTGACGCTAGTATACTTTGAGAAATTAGAAATAACCTTGTCTACGACCAATAGGCAGTTACATTTTCATATTAAATTGCAAACTGAAGGAAAATTTGAATTTTATGTGTTTAAAAAATCAATATCCCATTGAAGAAGCGTCGCCGATAGCAATAGGAACCTTTCGATGCTAGTATATTTTGATGAATTTGAAATAAAAAGCCAAACAGGCAATTAAATTTCTTGATCACGATGCAAATGGAAGGAAAGTTTGAATTGTGTATGCCTAACAAAATCAATATCCGATTGAAAAGCTTTGCCGAGCGGCAGAAATTTAAACCGCAAGCAATCACACGGAATGAAAGGTACGCGCAAGAAATTCGAAATATATTCTTCAAATTTTTACGCTAGTATACTTGGAAAAATTAAATTAGAAATAAACTTGTCAAGCAGGCAATTAAATTTCTTGAATACGTTGAAAACCGAAGAAAATCTTAATTGAATGGGTCTAAAAAAATCAATATCTCATTGAATATGCCTCTCTGAGAGGCAGTTGGACTCTTCTGTGGCCAGCAATCACAGGGATTGACAGGTGCGCGCAAGATAAGCAGAGAAGCAAATTACGATATTTGACGCTAGTATACTTTGACAAATTAGACATATCAAACAGGCAACTAAATTCCCTGGTCAAGTTATAAAGCGAATTTTGTGTCTACAAAATCAATATTCTATTGAAAAAGCAGCGCCGAATGGCAGGCAGAAACTTCCGTCCCCCAGTAACTCGCACGGAACAACCTACGTAAGTACACGCAAGATCTGCCCAAATGAAATAAATCACGAATTTTGACGTTGATATACTTTGAGAAATGAGAAATAAACAAGTCATAGACGCAAATAAATGTCCCTATTAAGTCGCAAACCGAAGAAAAATCTGAATTTTATGTACCTAAAAAATGAATTTCCCATTGCAGAAGCTTCGCCGGATGGCAGATAGAACCTTCTGCAGCCAGCAATCATACAGAATAACGAGTTCGCGGAAGTGAAGAAATAAAGCCTAACACGAATTTTGACGCTAGTATATTTTGAGGTACGAGAAATAAACAATTAAATTTCCTGATCACATTGAAAATCGAAGGAAAATCTGAATTGTATATATCCACAAAATCGATATCCCATTAAAGAAGCGGCGCCGCGAAGCATCTGGAAACTTCGAGCGCCACTAACCGCACGAAATAAAATACGGAGGTAAGCGCAAGATCTGCACAAATGAACAGTTACATCGAATTCAGTCGCTCTCTGGAAGAGAATTCTAGCGGCCGGTTGCTCTGATCGGTAGTTTTCCGTGGTTTCTTCGATCCACAGCAGGCGAATGCCGGAGCAGTACCCTATCAAACGGGCCACGGAACGCGCACGATCCTTCCTTCCTCTTCGTTGTCCTATCCTCTCTACTTACAAACACACACTTACACTAAGATGCACTGCACTAACACCGGTCGGGAGTTAGAACTTGTCCGGGCTGGGGTGATGCCCCACTGGTGGGAGAGTCCTGATTAGAGAGAAACCCCGCTAGCCGACGGTAGGTCGACGCCGGATCTCGCTATCCAGCGGGGAATGATCACCGCCATCTCCCGAGGAAGAAAACATGCACTACACTAACGGGACTAATGACCTCAGCTGTTGACGCGCCCGGAATCACTAAGCAACCAATTAACGCACAAATGAAGCAAATCACGAATTTTACCGTTGGTTTACTTTCAGAAATAGAAATAAGCACGTCAAAGACATAATTAAATGTTTCTATTAAGTTGCATACCAAAGGAAACATTTGAATTTTATCTGTATAAAAAGCAATATCCCATTGAAGAAGCGTCGCCGAGCGGTAGCTGGACCCTTCTGCCACCAGCAAACACAGAGAAAGACATGTTCCCCAAGTAGAGAAATGAAGCAAATCGCGAATTTCGACACTAGTATACTTTGACGAACGAGAAATAAACAGGTGAAACATGCAATTATATTTCCAGATCTCATAGCAAATTGAAGGAAAATCCAAATTGTATATGTCAAAAAAATAAGCATCCAATTGAAGAAGCATCGCGAGCGGCTGCCGGAACCTGCCAAATTAAATTAGAAATAATCCTGTCAGGCAGGCAATAAAGTTTCATTAACAAGTAGCAAATTGAAGGAAAATCCAAATTGTATATGTCAAAAAAATTAAGCTCCGACGCGCCGGAACCTGAAATTAATTAGAAATAACCGTAGAAATAAATTTCATACGTGAAAACCGAAGAAAAATTCATTGTTGTGTTAAAAAGCCGGAACCTGAAATTAGCCACCAAGCGGTAGCTGGACCCTTCTGCCGCCAGCAAACACAGGGAATGACAAGTTCGTGCAAGTGGAGAAATGAAGCGCAAATCACACATTTTGACGCTAGTATACTTTGACGAACTAGAAATAAACAGGCAATTAAATTTCCTATTCCCAAAGCAAATTGAAGGAAAATCTGAATTGTATGTGCCTAAAAAATCAATATCCCATTGAAGAAGCGTCACTCAGCGGCAGCCGGAACCTGAAAACTGAATTAGAAATAAACCTGTAAAGAAGGCAATTAAATTTCCAGATCAGCTGAAAAACGGAAGAAAAATCCGAATCGTGTGTGTCTAAAAAATCAATATCTCATTGAAGAGGCGTCGCCGAGCGTCAGTCGGAACCTGAAAATGAAATTAGAAATAAACCTGTTAATATGTTGTATAGGTTGTCTTTTTTATATAGGATTTATAGACAAAAACAGCTTCAATTTATTATAGACAACGTATCACATTTTGTCTATTAATAAAACAAAATGTGATACGTTGTCTATAATAAATTGAAGCTGTTTTTGTCTATAAATAGAAATAAACCTGTGAAGAAGGCAATTAAATTTTTCAGATAACGCTGAAAAACCGAAGAAAACGGTATGTGCTTAAAAAAATCAATATCCATTGAAGAAGCGTCGCCGACCGTCAGCCGGAACCTGCCGCTGCGGGCGCGTCGTCTGCGCGGGGCGGCGTCGGCGGCGACGGCGGCGGCGCGGGCGCATGCGTTGTGGCGCAGGCACAGTAGCCTACTTTTCGCGCGCGGCGGGGCGGGGCGGCGGCAGGTGCGCGCGGGAGGGGGGCAGCCGGTGCGCCGGCGACGGCAGCGCGGAGCTTCGCGCGGCGCCGCTCCGCGCGCCCTCTCGCCAGTGCCTTCCCAGCCAGCGCCCGCCGCGGACCATGCTCGCAGCTCGCGCACACCGGTCGTTCTCCGCCTGCCTGCCCGCGAGCCGGCGTTGGACCACGCGACGTCCGTAGACCGGCCTCTTGTGACGCACGCCCGTGTGCCCGTGGTGTTGTTTGTTTGTTGTTGCTGTGGTAGTGGGTGGTGGATGAGAGTGGTTGTGTACGCTCACGTTGGATTGCCGGCGGTGGTGACAAGTGACTGTGACTCGAGTGGACTGGCAGTGTGCGGTGTGTGACGGAGGGAGAAGTGTAGTGTTGGAGAGACGTCAAGTGTATTTGTTAGTTGGCTTCACACAGCTTAAGGATTAATCAACAGGCGTTTTCGGTGAGTACACATGAACATTTTCTTAAGATTTGTATGTATTTACTCTCGTATTCTAGTTAAAGGCATGTTTCTTGAAAAAATATTTTCTCTTAAAACTATTTTATGTCCAAAAACTACGCCGGGGTTTTTGATTGATTTGTAATGTGTTTGTAAATGTTTTGGAGCTCATAGAGGTTAGTTCTAACTGATGAAGAGCTTCAAGGGTTATGTAGGTAAAATCTCACTATGTTGTGCACACATGTGTTTAATATTCTGCTTCTTTCCTTAACGAAGGACTAAGGAACTCACATCCATTATAACTCACGCTCTACATACAGGACGATGCGAATGTTGAATAACAAGTAGGTCTCTTACTATAACATACACTTAGTGTGGTAAGCTTTAAAGACTGTCCCAGAATGCATGCCTCGTAACAAGTTAGTATATCTGTTAAATCCTTTTAATATATGTTCAAATCTCACCGGGGATATCTACTATTAAGGGTCAAAAGATATTTTATTTGATCCTTGGAATATGATTCGTTCATTACGATTAAGTTGATTTACAATCAAAATCGATATTCAAACAAATTTTTAATAAATTTAATTGATAATGAATAGTACTTTTATATCTTATTTCCAGGCATTTTTTACGAAGTAATACATTTTGCCGGTATCCATAAATTACAAATTCATAACATAATTAAACGAAACTTGCAATTGCTTTATATCAATTGTTACCTAATTTATAATTATTGAAAGCATCTTTGTTAAAAATATTAGATTCAAATTGAGAAAGATATTTGCATGAAAGATGACTGCATATTACCTGTAGGTATACTATACAATAGTTGTTTGTTTATTGCCTATTGCGGTATTATTGCGATATAAACATTAAAATCTTAAATTGCTGCCAAGTATGATATAAATAATGATCGATATGTGGTGGAAATTGTGTGTCATATACAGAATTTCGAATTTTAGGTTTTCTATCTATTTTGTCCCTTGCTTTTGAAGTAACATGTTCTTGGGTTAATATCAAAACATGCTAGAAGTCATATAATTAATTTTTAGCATATATAAAAACTTAGAGGAGAAAACTTAAAAAATTAAAGGCTCACATTGTTAAAATGATATTTTGTTGTTATTGATTTTCTCAATTGGCATTAGCGTGAGAAACATTGTCATTTTGATGTTATCCTCTCTTGAAATTTAACCATACACAATACCTTAACAGGTCTGATTTGGGTGACTTCCAAGTGGAAGCTGCGAAAAATCTTCCAAGAAGTCACAAATACGATGCTAACGTGCTTGCGCGTGCTCGGATGGGGCCTAATAAGAGAAGCTGCTATTGGGTTTCCTTCTTTGATTTTTTCTTCTGATCGAAATATTTTGGTATTTTTTCGTATCCTGTATTCTGTTGAGTTTTAATGTAGGGTTTTTTAAACGTAGGTATTTATTCCTATACATACTATATATTTTGGTATTTTTGCATATCCTATATTCTGTTGAGTTGTAATGTAGGTATTTTTTTAAATAGGTAGGTAATATAAATAAAAATGTAATGCAATGCTTAAATATTCAATTTTCAATTTTGATAAAAAATATGTAGACAATATTTCGTTTCGAGATGTAGTGGGATCATCAAATCATAAAATTACATGCTTTTATATTATTTTATTAATAAAAACCTAATTTGCCTACTTACAAAACCGAAGTTGGATTTTTAAATACAGAAAAACCTCTGCCCTAATCTTTAAAATATTTATTGTTTCAATGATTAGTTTTTTTTAAGAATGAAGTCAATGATTAATAAGAGTGCATACACGAAGAATGCGATTGCTAAATAGAGATAATAAAGGAATAGGGCTAAAAACAATCTTACACTAAGTAATAATATTTCTGACACTATTTCTTCATTACGGAATTTCACCAAAATTTTAACAAAACCATGAACTTAGTAGAGATGATTTTGCAGATCATAACAAACATTTGCTGTATAAATTCCTCTTTAAAATACTGAGACGTATTCATGATCTTTCCAGCTCGGCGCACATATTTTACAAAAAAATCTATTTTCCAGTTTCTTGGGTCAACATTACCATTCGATCATCACATGAAGGTTGCAATATTTTCATGTCGTTGTTTCATTTTTAATTGATTCAAATTGCATAATTTTAAGTAATGCTAATGTTTAGCAAAATTCTACATTGTTGATGTTTTACAAAATCGTTTCGGTGTGTAGTGAAGAGTATCTCTTCTGTGAAAAACCGAACAATCTGTGTTTACTTCTTTCAACTTGTCATCTATTTGAACGTTTCTGAGAACAAGTTTCCCAAAGTTAAAAGTATTCTATATATCTTCCTACCTAATGAATCATTCTGATACTCCCTGTAACAGCTCTATCTGTAATTTGATTCCATTTCGAATTTTTGAAAATAATTATTAAGAAACACTACTTATTATGATCTATTTATTCCATCGAAAACTTACATGCCAAATAATTAAAATAATTCCTTGAATTTTGTTTCTTGCTTATTCTTTCGTTTTAAATAAAGATAGCTTATTGATATTTGTACTATTTATGAGTTCTTTAATTATTTTTTATCATCTTGAAATTGAAATACAACTGAATAGTAACATGGCAGAATACATTATTTAATATTGATATCAATGTGTTAATTGTATGAATTAACGACGATATTAAACAGAACAGATCACTGAACATTAAAGAATTATCAGTAATATATTCGCTGTCAAATGTTCAAAAGCTAACAGGTACTTTCTTCCCCCACTCCCCAACATGATTTGATATCATGATGCAATATTCCCGTTAAATCAAAACAGCAAAAAAGTGTTTATGAATAATGGCTCAAAGGGAAGACGAATTTTAAAAGGGCGGCAGATAGAAAAATTACGACTCACATTGAAATATTTGCTACTTTTCTTAAAGAAAGTTTATATCTTCTTCGGGAGTGATATTAACATTCTAACTCTAAATAGTCCGCAGGAACAGTAGCCGATTTTGGGGAGAGGCAAACCGATTCGGACAGACGAATTCCATACCTGTCGTATTGATATCCGTTAGTAATCCATAGCAATTTTGAGACTATTGTTTCGTTATTCGATCTCGTTCTAACCAAAAAGCAAATGATTAGTACATATTTTTAAAGATTTCTGTATTTCAAAACATTTCATCAGACTCCAAACGGATTACAAAGATGATATTGCATCACAATTGTTACAATCGGCTTCATAGCATACAGTTGGAGGATTATCAAAACCCCCTTATTTCAAAATAGTAGACTTCACCCACCAGAGCAAATCTCCGTTTTCCGTAAATTTTAATGTCTCGATATTGGAGAAAGTGCCACTACTACAAGTCCTTCATCAGTATGAATGAGACATCTGGATGACAAGATAAGCCACAATTTCACCAAAATCAAGATATATTGACATTTAGGAACAGCGGAAGTCTTGCTACGACGTAGTTTGTTACTACTCTAAAGCTATGCGATTGAAATATGACAGTCTTTTACGCTTTTGAATTTTATTAAATATTGCATCATTAGAGATACATAAAAGAACTAAACAAAAAATTGTTTACAAAATATATTAGAGAAAACTATTATCTCCGAATCTATTTCTGGATACGATGAAGAGTAGCATATACGACCAAGTGTACTATAAAGACTCATTGATTTATATCTAAAAATGAAAAATTAATGTCAGTGAAAAGTTTGAAATACACATAGTAATAAGCTCTTCCCAAAGCAATATAACAATAAGCATCGACTGAATTCCACAAAATGTGTGACGTGCGCCCGCGAAGTAGGACGCGTCGTTTTCGCAAAGCCAGGCGTCCCGCGTGCGTGTGGCGGTGCGTCGCGTGGGGCGCTGATGCACCGCCCAGCCAGCGGCCGCATCCTTCCGGTAGCGGCGGCGGCGTCGTCTTTCGCGTCGCAACGCGTCTTTCGCAGAAAGCCCGCGCGGCGGCTGAGGCGACGGCGCCGCGCCGGAGCCGGTTCGGATTCGGGTTAGAGGGGCCGCCCCCCTCGCCCCACCCGCCCCCGCCCGGCCTTTCCTCTCCGCTCCGCTCAGCTCAGCCCCCTCTGCTCTGCTCGCCGGCGCGGCTCGTCGCGGTGCACAGTGGGGCAAAAGCGGCCCATGCACAAGCAAGGAACCGGGAGCGGTGGCTCAGGGCATCAACTGATGTCACTGCAGCGCCTCTGACCGGGAGGTCCCAGGTTCCCAGTCCCCACGGCGGTAGGATTTTCGACACTAGCTTTTCAGCTAGGTTGAATTCAGTCGCTGTCTGGGGAGAATTCTAGCGGCCGGATGCTTTGATCGGTAGTTTTCCGTTGTTTCTCCGATCAACACCAGGCGAATACCGGAGCAGTACCTAACAAACGGGTCACGAACCGCGCGCGATCTTTCCTTCCTCTTCCTTGTCCTGTCCTCTCTCCTTACACACACACTTACACTAACATGCACTATGCTACCACATATTCCGGGAGATCGGTTGGGAAGTTAGAGCTTGTCCGGGCTGGGGCGGTGCCCTGCTGGTGGGAGAGTCCTGGTTGGAGGGAAACCCCGCTAGCCGACGGTAGGTCGGCGCCGGATCTCGCCATCCAGCGGGAGATGATCACCACCATCTCCCGCGAAAGAACATACACTACACTAACGGGAATAATAAACAATGCAGTTGATGCGCCCGAAAACACGAAAAAATCAATCAATCACAAGCAAGGGCTGTGTTGATAAGCAGCTGCCACTGTAGGTTGTGGTATTCACGACCATTGTTTCACTACCGTAAGCCCGAGAAGGTTTATGGCACTACGTGGGGTGATGTCATCTTATATCTCTGACGAGACGTTGGCGACATTCTCATTTTTTCAAGATTGGTATTTACATCCAATGTTCTGTTTTATTGACGAATGCTGACCGAATGACACTCTGCTTTCGGATACACACAATGCTGTGTGAAATTTATTCTTTTGTCCTAATGTCCCCAATTTCATACAATAGGGTTTTGTATAATCAGAGGTGAATTTTAAATTATTAATTTATTTTCAGAAAGAGTTCATTGCATGACTATATTGTTTTGATGGTATCAACGAAAGTAGATATTCCCCCCTCCAATGTGACTGTATATTCGCCTTATCGCCCATACAAATGCAGTTGAAAGTTAGTCTTTAAAATTTACTTCGATAAATTTACCGTGTATGATTTACATTAATTTGCATCATGAACCCGAAATCGCGAAAAAATTTTATTTTATTTAATTTATTTAATTTTGGCTATAAACTTCTTTTGAAGAGTGTAAGTAAGGAATAAGAAAGTTTTAAGAATTTGAAAATCCAAAATGTTAGAATATATGATACTGACTACAAGACAATAATGGTTTATTCACTTAATCTCTTTGCTGCTGAGTAGAAGACATTTTCCCTATATAAGGTGTTAGTTACACCGTCGGTATGCAAGTGAAACCAATTGAGTCTAAATCAAGTTTGCATTGATTCTATTATATTTGTTTACTCAATATCTTTCGCTAGATATTATATAAAACCGGCTCTTTTTAAACACACTATTGTTTTAAGAAATAACGAAAAATTATGCCTAAATTTGTGTACATTTTCACTGTTCTGTGGCTTAGTTAAAAATATCTGATAATTTAATACACCCAAACTTCAAGACTTTGTTTTAACTATTCACAAAGATGGAACAAATAAATCTTCGGGATTAAAATAACTCGAAACCTTAAAAATGGGCGTAATGAGTGTATCTTGTTTACTTACGATAAACTTTTGACCAATTTTTGATTTCCTTTTAACTTCTTCTTGATCCTTTTGACTACTATTTGATCAACCAAGCTTCTTTTTACCCAGCTTCGCGAAGCAAAAGGATTGTTTTCTTGTTATTGTTTTTTTCCCTCACGATTTCTTTGTTGTCACCTATCGTCTCACTGATTCGACTAATATTACGTGACTGTTGCATGTACCTGCATGTCATAAGCTTTATAAAATTATTAAGTTAACAGTATGGCATACAGTAAGTTTCATTTTGTTAATTCATTTTTTTGTTATTTAAAGTCGCATCAACATCTAGGTCATTAGCAACCACTATTGAAATGAACGTTAAGGTAACTGCGAAGATGAAACGATATGGTGATAAGGAGTGAAAGGACGAACACAAATACAACCATGCCTGAGGCAGAACTCGAACCCGCGACTCTGTGGTACGAGATCACTTCGACACTACTGCCTTTGCGATTTCGGCCACCAGATCGGCGTTAATTCATTGTTCGTAGCTTAAAATTACATTTTTAACCATACGAAGGTGGCGCTTTTTCTTTTACCAATTGGGAAGAAATAAGAGGTCATATTCGTCAACATATTATATTATATTAATATAATAATACATATTGTATTAATATGTTGACGAGGATGACCTCTTTTATTTCTTCTCATAAGAACGTCAACACCACCACATCAGAATTCGCACAATTCATTTACCAATTTTTGAGGAGTGCCCGTCGCGGGACGACTTGGCACTTCTGTGCACTGAGCGGCGCGTGTGTGTGAGTGTCTGAATGCCTTTCTCGCCGGTCGAATGGGGACAGAGCTCGGTGCCGCCAGCGCCTGCCGCCGCTGTAACCGTTTCGTCGTAACCGGTTGGGGACTCTCTCCCGCGCGCCAGTTCATTCATCTCCTGCACTGCAGGTTGTTTAATAACAGCTTTTTGATCAATTCCAGCTATTGCTAACTTTGTGTTTCGAGCAGATCACAAGTTCACAAGTTTAACAGCTAATAGTTACAGTTACCACTGGAAAGATGAAGTTGTAGTTTGAAAAATGTTTCGTTTATTTCAGAAGTTGATTACGCAATTTGCTAAATTTGGTTTTAATATTTATTATTGTATTTTTGGATGAATTAAGTATGTGGTAAATATAGTACCTGCTCTTTTTCATTTAGTTCTGTATCTCTTATTTCTTTCGTTTATTCAAATTAAGCTATTGAAGTAAACAATTGTTTTTTATGTTTCTACTGATTCAAATGAATATCGGATTAAGAAACTATTCAAATGAATGATTTGACGAAATATTGGTTTCCAACTCTTAATTATTGATCAATGACGCGTACAAAAATCTACATAGCTTGGAAGTATGGAAGTAAGAAATTGAAGTTTGAATGGGGTACAGAAGATTGTAATTGGTTATTTAGTAACAATAACGAAGGTAATTTTCTAATTTATTTCGAAGTTTAGATAACTTTTGAATGAAGGATAATAGCAAGTCGTGCACACTAGATTTTACTAACGATAAGGGGCCTATTATGATGTAAATCAATAACAGTATCAGGTTGCATGACTGTATTGAGTTTTCGTAACAGGAGTACCCATTTTCCTTAAAAGTACACTCGCATTATTAGCTTTCCCAAAATGGAGTTCAATGGACTTAATGAGAGTGAATGGCGGGGAGTTGTACGCGTCCCTGAAAAAAAATTAGGTCTCTCGCGAACATGTGACCCTATTACCGTGATTAATCCTGTGTCATGTCGCGCTCAATTGCAGCGTCATGTTCTGGCTTACGCTTTGGGCGTACTCCTTAGACGCACGGTGGCAGACGTATCTATTCATCTCCGTTCAAACAAAAGAGTATCACGCATCCGATTGGGGGAAACCCTTTGAAGATGTCGCACGCTTAGTGGGTTGCTGGTAGCGCGCTGTGTGACCTGGCACAAGCGCTTGTGTACAAGTCCAAATAGGCGCATGTCCTGTAATTGCTCCGGCCTACTCGAACAAGTAGATTCCGGGTGATCAGACCGAATTGGGCCTGGTGCACGTGAACCTAGATAGGTGATTGAACCTATTATGCGGGTTTTTGAGGCGGAAGTTCAAATATAACCGAGTCTCTCGTTTATTCATAATAATATAGATATTAAAGTAAACGATTGTTTTTTATGTTCCTACTGATTCAAATGAAAATAGGATTAGCAAGCTATTCAAATGGACGATTTGACGAAATATTGGTTTCCGTTTATTAATATTATAATTAATCGAGAACGCGGGCAAAAATGTGCATAGCTCGAAAATATGTGATTAATGATGCAAGTTGATGACGTATAACCCAAGCAAATATTTTATTAATTTTATCTCATTGAATTCCGGTCAGTAATAAAAGTATAGCAAATAACAAAATTTAATTTTAAAATTTTTTAACACACGCGATACATAAAAAGTACTAGCATTACGAGCATATTGATTCGCCAGTGAAGCGTAAGTACGTTATGAATCTGGTGCCAGGCACCTCGTACGTTGACTGTTGCTCTTCTGCATGCGATCATGCCCCATCTGACACCTTTCCCACATTTTCCAACATGTTCTTCTCTCTGGTGTTGCCTGAGTTGTAATTGGATTTGAACGTTTAAATGCGGTTTGTTTCCTCGCACGCACCCGGTTCGAATTCTCTGAATAGAACATTCTTCGCCTCGACTTTTCCAGCAATGTGTTTCTATTTCTGTCCCTCTGCCGGTTTTTGTGATTCCACCCACACCGTGTCTGTACCATTACGACTCCACGGCGCCTATTTCCGTGCCCTAACTCCAATTGCTCTCGTTTGAACGCCGTCTCCTGATGGCGGGGGCGGGGGCGGGGGCGGTTGCGGCGGCAAGGAATAGCGTGCCACGTGGCTACAACTCGCCCGCCGTTTCCGCTAATCGATAGCTTGACGCTTGCCGCTGACCTTCACAGCGCATTGTCAATGGCACTTAGCATCGCAGTTCTAGCAAGGACGTACTTTTTGTGGTGGTTTACGAACAGTTGGTCGATAAACCATTATTTTCTCCTATTTTTAACGGTCGTTATATTTTTCTCAGAGGCTACGGAAATACACAGAAAGAGGAGTTATTACGAATAAAATATCACAATCTCCTGCTTCTACGGTATTTAAATTTGTTTGGTTGGAAATGTACTTAACGCTAATCTTAACACGTAGATTTCTTCCTTAATTATGTTGTGTAAAATTGTTTTCAACTGGTAAATCACAATTTTGTTACATTTATTACAACTTTCTGCTTATAACCAATGATAAAACACGAACAGAAGCAAAGAGAATAATTTGATGGCAAATGTGAGAATGTACTACTCGTTTCTCGTATCTACATTCTTCTAGGAAAATATTTAGTCCATTCACAACTAAACTTATTTGCAATGAGAAAAATGATTTATTACGAGAACATACTTTCAAATACGAAATACTTAGTGTTGGAGAATAGAAATATGTAAGAGAAATACACCCGAAAGAGTATATTTAAACGTTGAGGAACGTTTGTTTAATTTATTTTTAGAACACATTTATTGTTACAAAAAGTATTTTTAAATTTCAGCATTAATATCCATGGGATGCTATTACATCCACAAACCGATAATAAGAACATAATTTTTCTCATACCTATCCTGTGTCCGAGATCGCTAAGGCAGTTGTGTCTCATATCACCTCTTCAAAAAATATATATAACTTATCATCTTTGCCAGATACGTGGATTGTACCTATCCCCCTTATTCAACCCATACATCATACGTAATGCACCAATAATTGTTTTCTGGTACTGGAGAAGTCTCGAGGAGGTAAACTGTTACAGCATGGTAATGCAAACACCAATCATAAAGCCTTTCCAGAATCTGCTCTCCATCCATTCGTTTTTGTGCGGCGACTGTCCGCCCGCTGCAGGAAGATTCTCGCCCGGCAGCTGCAGCTGCACATCTGTCGCGTTCTCCGGGCTCGCCCCTGCCGCCCTCGCCCCCCCCCCCCGCCCCCCTTGACTGCGTCGCCTGGGCCTTCGCACTCCAGATACTGCGCACTGCCCGCCTTCCTTATTGAACTCTCCGTTACTCTTTTACTGCGTTACAGAAAATGGGCGGCGGTGTTCATTATAATCCGGGAACAATGGAACCGGCAACTGAAGTCACTGGACGTTATCCAATAAATCAAGAAACACTCTTCGTGTTCCGGAATATTTTTTATGGAGTTTCACAACGTTTGTTTGGTTATCAGAGGATTTTAATGTTAATTAACTAATTAGTTTTTCTGTTAATGTAATCGGTATTTATTAGGACCACGATTAACATGAAATGCTTGTGAGATGGACACATAATTATTGTTTGAACATTTCAAAATATATAGGGTTATTTTTTACTACCAGATGCTAAGAGAAGAGTAGAACAGGTTGTGTTAAAATAGTGTTATTGGAGGAATGATTAGAAAAACGTGTTAATAAGTGTGCATAACATCAATCCATGATTTATGCCGGTACTTGTTTAGTAATATTTCTGTTTAATTTATCACAAGAACGAGACTGACTTATGATAGATGTCAAGATTTCAAAGAATCAGTCGTTTTATCGGAAACAAAATGTGATTTTATAGGTCGGTAATTTTACGTATTTCCTCCCTTTTTTAATTCACATGCAACCACAATATAATTCTTTCGAATTGTCGCCGGAAGCGACATTAAATCGATCACTTGTCTCCTCTCCACAGACTCCACTCCAAGTAGGTCAAAGCGATGTATCTCTCCGCAGGCCCGCGACCTTTAGGCTGAGGGAGACGTCTCAATGCGTTTTAATGCTCTCGTCAAATCCGCACACGGCTCTCCGTTCCTGAACAGCTGACGCCGCGACGGCGCTTCTGGAGCCTGTTAGCGCAGTGCGTTTACACCACCACTTCACAATGGAGTGGAGAACAAGCGTGCTAGTTACCTCCAAACGGAACCAGGCACCACTTGTGGAAAACATCACTACGATTGACCTTCTTTGCAAGAACACTTCTATGAAGTTTTGCAATTTTCGAAAAGTTAGAGACTTTAACGAACATCAGACGTGCATCATTCTCTATAACATCAGTCACACTATCCAACAACACAATTTAATAAAAAACGATGGAGCCATTTTTTTAAATTTGGAAAGTGTCTCAGGAGCTTCATGTCCCTCATAATTAAAATTATCATAATCTCTGTTAATTATCCCTCATAATTAAAATATCGGTTTATGGGTGATCGTATTATGGGGAATAGCAATTTTGGAAAAAAAATTGGCTAAACGGTTTAGTGTTGTTCACAGACTGGCGGATGACGTTTTACCGTTAATCGATTTTTCGGTATCAAGAACCCACAAAACATGGATGCTGGCGAAACCACGTGTTAAAGCATTTTTAGCTACTGAATTTATCCCATTTTGTGTTACCTGAGCCCTGTAATAAGATTTTTCTACCGAAAAATCCTTGTTTTTTCGCGCAGCATTACATTACTGCGTAAGCGGTAGCGAGAAAGTAAAAATTGAAGAACAATTAAAATGATTCTAATACAACTGCCTCCAATTATTTTCGCTTAAGTGGTATATTGCCTAAATGTTAATATGTTTATTTACTTGGTCAATTACGAATATTGAGAATTCGTAGATGACAATTGAGGCGTGAAATGTGGGTGTCCGTGAACCCTCCTTGAGGTAACAGCGGAACAAGAGACAGCAGTTGCGTTCCCGTAAATCAGCGGCTCCGTTACGCGCTTCCTTGCCAACGGGGTTACTGAGGACGGGCTAGTTGCCAGGTGGCACTTGCCGCCAACGCCTTTCGCACAAATGAAATATGTATGGAATGAAAGAGAAGAAATACGTAGCAAGTCCCGAATAACACTCTCCAGTAAATTTTGAAAATTTCACGCGTTTACTTCTTGCTTTATTGATATATTATTGGACAATATGTTTCAAGTAAAATGAACAAAATGGCAGATCTTTAAACTTCACATGTTTACCTCTTACGATATTCATGTTTGCCAGTCATTCTTTTCAGAAATGCGACAGGCGTATGAAGTACTAGTGCTCATTATACCATGTAAATGCTTTGCCACGTGCCACTTGCGTAAAGAAGGGCGTAACGAGTTGTTCACATTCGTGTTGGTTTCTATGCTATTGACAATCGAAATTGCTTGTATAGCCTTTATATTCGGCACGCGGAAGTACAAACTAGTATAGCAAATATTCTCATTCTCGAATTAAAATAATAAATACGTATTATACTATAGGATTTAAAAAATAAATAAAAAATAAAAAGGTAATATCTAAAATAATATATGGAAGAACAAGAAGAATGATTTTATACAAATGTATTTCTACCATTTAAAAATTGTTGAGAGCAAGAACTATACACAAAACGCCTCGTTGCAGGTTGCCAACAACAAATATAAAAAAATCATCTTTGTTTTTGTCCCTTTTGTAAGTTACCTCTACAATTGGAAACTATATAAAACGCAGAATGTGAAATGCATGTCATACTTGTGTCAAATCAATGCTATATCTTATGCTGTGACAGGATGCTTTCTTAAAATGCACGTGCTCTCGCCGCAGCTCGGCTCCGTGACGTTGCCCTCCCTTGGACTGACGCGAACTGCGTGGGCGACCTCGTGCACCTTGTTGACGCGATGCTAATTAAACACAGCGCGGGGCGAAAACATGCCCCTCGCTCGCGCGTCACAGCTTCTTCCCCCACCCCCACTGCCGCAGCCTTCCCCGCCCCCTTCACCACCTCCGCCACCCATGCTCCGACGATGTGCCCGCCGCTTGGGTCACCCCCGGAGACCCCACCGCCCCGCCCCCTCGTCACTCGCTTCCATTCCGCCCTTCCTCCTCGCCTCCCGCATTGCTGTTCCTTGTCGCCCATCCTCCCGCTCCCTTTCCGCCCTCCCGCTCCTTTCCGCCCTCCCTGCTCCCTTTCCGCCCTCCCGCTCCTTTCCGCCCTTCCTCCTCGCCTCCCGCATTGCTGCTCCTTGTCGCCCATCCTCCCCCCTTCCCGCACCGCCCTCCCAGCCGCCGCCGCCCTCACTGCCCCTCGCCTCCCACCGGCCACCCCTCGCCGCCCACGCCCCGACGACGTCCCCGCTACGAGGCTGCGCGTGCGGTGCCCCGTGGAGGAGCCTTCAATGAGCAGGGAAACATAGCGCTCGTTATCAGTGATTGGCGCGAGGGGCTTATGTTGTTCGACTCGCTAGCGACGACGTCCAAACGAGGGGATAATTCAAGTACGAACATGGGTACGGAGTTCAAAGAGTGGATGCGTTTCGAGGAAGGTATTATGTAATGAACATGACGTTAGTATAATTCAAAGGTCTTTGTGACTGGCTGCTGAGAACTGTCGTTTTCTTGGTTTCCTGTGGTTTTCCGTGGTTAGTTCGGAATGGATGTCTTAACAACGGGCCACTGACCGCACGCAATTGTATCTTCCCCATCTGGTTAGTATTCTTCCCCATATTCATGACCGGTCTTTGCGTTGACGCCTTCAACCGTAGATGAGTCCAACGCTCTTCATCCACAGAAAACATTTTAGCAGGATTGCGAGTACGCAAAGTCTACATAGAGCCAGAGAAAGGAGGGTTTTAAAAGTAAATTTAATCTTCAAGGCAGTGGGGAGAGTGAATTCATCGAACACATTCGTTTTAAAGCTAGTAGAAGAACTTGGATTTTCAAAGAGCGTTGCAACGCAGAATGTTCTTTCTATCACTTGAAGAATGGTAGAATTTGTAGTGAATAATAGCTTACTGAAAAGCGATTACTCTTAACATCTCAAAGAGTATGAGCGAATGACGAAGAATCATTATCTTCAAAATAACTGCTACTTCTGTCGCAAACGCAATCGGAGAAATTGTAGTCTTGTGAAAAACCTCAAGGTTCTTAAAGGATATGGCTTCGCAAAGGAAGCTTTTATCATGATTGAATACAATAAAAGATGAACATAATAAATTAATGTCATTTCTATCCCTGAGAAATTCATGACCTTTTGGGAAACCATCGATTTGCCGTCATAGGCGTAGCGGTTTTAAGAATGAAAGCCCAATTTTCTGTAAACTGCAAATTTTGGCAGTAATGAGATTTATAATTTTTTAATAATAGTATATTTTCTAATTCTAGTACACTATTAAGTCTAAAATGTGTTCAAGTATAATGCACATTTTCTTTAAATTTCATTTAGTGATTTTAATTTTCATGTAAACTTAAACTCTAAAGGAATTTGGAGTTATACCTGCTTGATCCAGAAACATCATTTTTTGATGTGAACAAAACCATAAATCCATTAATGTAATTTAATGTTTGAAGTACATATTTTAACAATTCTTTAATTATTACCTTTAGATTACCAAACATACCTTTGCAATTTCCATATTTCTCTAAACTGGCTCAAATTCAAATTGAGCCAGTGAATTCTCTAAACTGGCTCGTATTATGGTTGAGGTGCACTAAGCCATAATCAGGACATAATAAGTGTAGAGTGTATAAGTGTATGTGAGAATAGGACAAGGAACAGGAAGGAAAGATCGCGCACTGTCTGTGACTCGCTTTCTATGGTACTGCTCCGCATGGTATTGATCGGAGAAATCACATAAAACTGGCCATCAGAGCAGTCGGCAGCCACAATTCTCCTCCAGACAGCAGGCGAATTCGACCCTACCTCTCTAGCTAATGTCGAAAATCCTGCCACCGCCGTGACTCAAAGCCTAGAACCTCCCGGTCAGAGGCACTTTAGTTACATCAATTGATGCCCTGAACCACCTCAGGCGGTCCGCGTACCAGAGCGCACCTGTTCGAAGCCCCTACTCCACCACCACTCGTCCTATTCCGCGTCTTCATCGCCGTCTCGGCCGCCGGAGTCGCGGCTCGCTGGCGGCGTCACGCGTGCGTACGGCGCCGGCCTCGGGCCGCGGGGCGGTGCGTCCGCACGCGGGGTGGCCGCCGGCCATGCGGTTACTCTGACGGGAACTCTATTGCTCTGGGAAGTCGTGGTTGAATAAGGAGAAATCACCGGGAGCGGTAGCAACTGATGTCACTGCAGCGCCTTTGACCGGGAGGTCCTATGTTCAAGTCCTGACGGCGGCAGGATTTTCGACACTGGCTTTTCAGTTAGGTCGAATTCAGTCAATTCAGGCCGGCTGCTCTGATCGGTAGTTTTCCGTGGTTTCTCCGATCAACACTAGGCGAATGCCGGAGCAGTACCCGACCAAACAGGCCACGGACCGCGCGCGATCTGCCCTTCCCCTTCCTTGTCCTATCCTCTCCTCCTACACACTCACTTACACTAACATGCACTACACTACCACATATTCCGGGAGAACGGTTGGGAGCGTAGAGTTTGTCCCAGCTGGAGTAGTGCCGCGCTGGTGGGAGAGTCCTGGTTAGGGGGAAACCCCACTGGCCGACGGTAAGTCGGCGCCGGATCTCGCCATCCAGCGGGGGAAGATCACCGCCATCTCCCGCGAAAAAACATGCACTACACGAACGGGACTAATGACCAAAGCAGTTGACGCGCCCGGAAACACGAAAAAATCAATCAATCAATCAATAAGGAGAAATCGCGCGCCTATGTAACCAAGTAGGTGATCGAAGTTCATTTTCAACAGAATTGCATAATGTGATTATTCGAAATTAGATGTGACTGAGACCAATTTCGCTGTTATTTTGAAAATATTTTCGCTAATTTTGTTGGTGATTGTTTGAATGACTAAATAACAGTATATTTTACTACATATATTAATGAATTACTCAGATAACTCTTTTGTAATAGATCAGTTTGGGGAGGGATTGGACGAGGGTGGAGAAAAGAGAATAGGTTAGGAGCTGGTAAAAGAAACAACTATTGAATATACTTCCAACACTGTATTTCTCTTAAAAACATCTTTGCTCTCGTAAACTTACAACTGTCATGTGCCTTGACCCTTCACGTAGGGCTACACATTTACTAAGAAGTGAGTATGGACACCTTTGACACTTTTCTCAACTTTCCGACTCACGAGTATTTGCTGGATGTAAAAGGTAGAAAGCTCACTTGTACCTTCCTTTCTCCTAATATTTACTTTCCAAGTCTCAATATTTGCACAAGGCGAGTGCCCGGTTGCAGTATCAGTAGTATCTTCACGACAGAGGAGCTCTATGGAAGTTACGAAATATCTTTACTGGGTCATCTCTGAACGAGAATCTTGTCGAGTAACAATTTTTGTCCCTTTTTATGAGGCGTTAAACTGAAGGACGTGAAACCCCAAAATGGGACAGAGAAAAATACGTGACATTTTTTTCGCGGAAGTGGAGAAAGATGCTGAAATACTTCCGAGACCCCAACAGCTTGGATCGAAGTTGTAAACTACGTTTCGTGACCTGTCAAAAATCTCGCGAAAACGCGATACCCTTGCGTGTCTCGGCGCTCGCAGCACGCATCCTCAGATGTTTGATCGCGGAACACGTATCACGAGATATATAGCACTTGCGTCTTAAAGCTATTCGGTCAGTGGGCATCGAGAACTGCAGGAATTGCGTCCGTAATCGATCGCTTCGATGATACTGTTTTAATTTCTTTGCATCTTTATGTAATACAAGTTATGATTCTTGATATCGCTGAACAAAGAAGATGCACGCGATTTCGTTGTACTCAGTTTGACAATATTACCATTTGCTAATATATTTCTTGTAGCGATACGAAGTATAGGAATCCTGAAGTATGTTTTTTTTCTGTCCGAGAATCGATATTAGAAAATTACTATACGTAAGACCTTCGTTCCTTTAAAAGATAACATGGTTTTGTCACGAACATCCAGTATCGATTATAAAAAAAAAATTGGCATACACTTTTGTAGATGGACAATTGAACGAAAACCATATTTAAGAAATGAGAAAGAACATACGACAGTATCATATTAAGATCAATTTTACACAATAAAAAACTACTAAATTATTGAGTGTTTGATTAATTTGTGAATTTCATCAATTTCAATCTACCAAACCTCAGACGGCTACTAATCCCCGGGAATGTAAAACTGAGAGTTCTAATTCCACATAAGACAAGAACTGTTAGGGCACAACGACCACGTATCGCGTACTGTTATTTGTATAATCATTTATGAATTAGAATTGAAAAGACGAGAACCAGCCTGAAGAATGAAAGAATGAATTAATATTTAAATAATTCACCAATCTTTAACTGAAGAACCCAACATGAATCTTCCTCAGTCCGCGAGCATCTCAATGTCGGTGACTCGTGGAATGTGCACGTGCTCCGAGCGATTGTCAAAGGCGCGGGGAGGTGGGTGGGCGGAGGCTGGGCGTCTACCTGCGCGCCCCTGGCGGAGGTAAACAGCCTGCGCCGGGAGCGCTGGCCGGGCGGCGCTGCCGCGGCCTCTGGCGGGCGGGCGCGAAGGTCGCGCTGCTCTCTGCGCCGAAAACAACCGCCTCGGCGAGGCCTTTGTTCGGACCCGCCCCTCCGTGCCGCTCCGCCGCCCACCGCCCACTGCCCGCCGCCCGCCGCCGCCACCCGCCACCACCCGCTACCACCCGCCACCATGCATCACCACCCTTCACCACCCGTCATCAACCGCCACCACCCGTCACCATCGTCACCACCTGCCATCACCTGTCACCACCTGCCACCACCCGCCACCACCCGCCACCACCCGCCACCACCCGCCACCAACCGCCACCACCCGCCACCACCCGTCACCACCCGTCACCACCCGTCACCACCCGTTACCATCCGTCACCATCCATCACCATCCTTCACCACCCGTTACCAAACGCTACAACCTATTATCACCTGCTCCCACACACTGCCACCCGCTACTGCGCCCCACCGTCCTTCCCGCCATCACCACCCATCACCCGCCACCATCCGCCACCATCCGCCATCATCCGCCACGCGCCACCACCCGCATCCGCTCGCTTCACTCGCTACGTCCTCCGTCGGCGGTGGCGATGGTGTAGCGGTTAGCGTGTCGGACTGCTATACCCAAGTTTGCGGATTCAAACCCGATCGAAGCCGTGGATTTTAAGGGCGAAATATTCCTTCGTACGCCTTCCTTCGGAGAGGAAGTAAAGCCGGCTGTCCCATGTTAGTACACTTACTGCATGTAAAAGATTCTCAAGCCTAAATGATGCCTCTGAGTTAAATTCAAATCGCTTGTTTCGTCGCCCAAGTAAAACCTTCTTTTTCCTCTGATTTGGTGAAAGGTGGGTAACGAAATTTGGGTGGTCTAGACGGAAGAGCAGGGCTCATGGCCTGAGTGTCGCCACGAAAAATAAGGCATATTCGATTCAATTCAATCCATCACCCGCTACTGCCCGCTTCCATCGCCCACCACTATCCGCCCGGTCTTGCTGCTCACCGCACGGCACCGCACCAGGACGTTTTCGGAAGCTCGCCACCACGCGGGTCGTGCCTGGGAGCACTCGCCTTTGAATGGCTTTGTAGCTGGGAGAGCGATGGCGCAGCGTTTGGACTGTGTTCAGAATCCAGGCAGATATTAAGGAATTTGGGACCGACCTTCGACATATGGTGCTGCAGGAACGTGTCTTGCATTGCACTATTAAATAAAATCTTGTTGTGAATCTCCTATCGACATTATTTTATTGATCTGTAGAAATTATTATTCCTCTCTTCTCAAAATTTTCTAGGTCAAACGGGTATCACAATTACCTTTTTTATCAGATAATATTAATTAATTCAGTATTATTTATTGGTTCCGTTTAATATTGTTCCACGCCAAAATGCTTCTCTTTTTTATCCACCTACCCACTGCCACTGCCCGCTGCATACTGAGCCGCGGCCGAATGTTTCTGAGAGATCCCACTCACACAGAACATTACTGGGGCAGTCACCTTTGAATGGCGATATTTGGGTGACCCATGATGCACTGTTTGAAAAGATGACCTTTCATTCCTGCAGGACTGAATCCAAATTAATCCGTGGGGAATTTCCTCATTTGTTTATTTACTTACCGTTCAATGAATTAATTCAGGACTCCGCAAAATATTTCTCTGCTTCCATGAAAGTTTTTTTTTTACTTTAGTTCCATCTTTTGTGGCGTACGAACAGTCTGTTGTGCAAATCAAATGGGGATGTCACAAATTCCTTGAAACATGCATTCATATTGCCATTCATTCTCCTGAAATGGGCGCCCAGAATCACAAATTGTACAGTTATCAGAAATCTGTCCCAGTTTCCAGTAGCACATTATGTGTCTAGAAAAAAATATTATCCAGGAATCGTGAAAAAATGAAAATAAATCTCTAGTCATACTTCAAGTGAAAAACCGGAGTAAAACCTTTTGAGATCAAATCTTTTATACACAATTCTTGAACATTTTTGTATCTGTCATTAAAAGCTAAAATTCTTGCCTGTTGTAGAATACTCCAACGCATGGTAGTGTTTAATAAAAACGTACGTAGTAAGATGCACATTTGAAAGTCTATAAGTTCTTAACCCATTATTATGATTCTGTAACTTAGTTACATACCAAGAGAAAACACATTTATTGTTTGCTCTCATTACTCGTGTGTTCCTTCTCCGTTTCCCAAACTCCTGGTCGATCTTAAAGGTGTCCTTTTCTAGTAGATTTCTGATTAGGGTTCGTCCGGATGCACATCCGCTGTGCAAATTGAGGAATTGACTGCGTCGCATTTCCGACCAATGCCTTTCATTCCTTTGTTCACGGACAATCTGCGGTTCTATCGAAGGATCGGTTAACGGATGTGGACCTCACAATGAACCGGCGAGCGTCCAGTGAAGAGCTTTGGGATACTCAGTTTGCTCAGTGAACTGTGGCTGGCTTTTGAAATTTGATTATTCTTATGCGATCAGTTCTGTGATTGGCTTTGCTCATGAGTCAGTCTGCATATGCATCTAACATCTTTAACATCGAACGTTAGTCTGCATGAGTCTCCAACCGACCATCTCTGCCTCTGCTTGTCTCTCCCTACTTCCCTCGTCACTCCTCCCCTTTCTCTCTCTCTCTCTCTCTCTCTCCGTCTAAGGGAAGATTCTCTGCTGAGTCTCACACGTTCCCTCTCCAGCCTCTATTTCTTTCTTCCTATCTTGTTGATTCTCCCCATCCTCCTCACCACTACCCTATCACTTTCCCTCGTATTTCAGAGATGTCGTGTATTCTGACAGAGTTTTGATAGCAACCTTTAAAACAGATTTGTGTTTCAAGGAAACGTATTATAAATCGAACACGCGTGTCACCACTGTTATCGAAAAGACCCGTGTTTTGTATAATACATCCAGTTCTATGCATTCCGTGCAGTCTCCAGCTGATGGAATGCGTCTCGATTTCAGCCACGCCCTCAACGTGAAGCGCTCCAGTAGCTGTCCCGGGAGGAAACGGCGCAAAGCCCAAATGCGCCCCGCCCCACCCTCTTTGTTGCGGTCGCGTGCGTGGGCCGCCGCGGGGAGGGGCGGAGGAGTGGAGAGAGGTAGAGCGGGGAGGGACAGAGCGAGGCGAGGTGCAGTGGAGTGGAGAGAGGTAGAGCGGGGAGGGACAGAGCGAGGCGAGGTGCAGTGTGTTGGAGTGAGGTGGAGCGGAGAGAAGCCGGAGGAGCGGGGTGGACTGGGTTGGATTGTGCGGAGAGGAGCGGGTTGGAGCGGAACGGGTCGGAGCGGTGCGGAGCGGGTCGGGTGAGGGACGGAGTGTGGCGGGGTGCAGTGTGTTGGAGCGAGGCGGGGCGGAGAGAAGCAGAGTGGAGAGGAGCGGGGTGGACTGGGTCGGAGTGTGCGGAGAGGACCGGGTTGGAGCGAAACGGGTCCGACCGGAGCGGGTGGGTCGGAGCGGGTCGGAGCGGAGCGGAGCGGGGCGGAGCCGCGTGTGGTGAAGCGGCACTGAGCAGGCCGGGTAAGGTCGAGGTGTAGCGGGGTGGAACGGAGCGGAATGTGGCGAAGTGGAGCGGAGAGGGGGGAGCGAGGCGGGGCGATGTCAAGACGCGTCGTCGGCCCCGATGGCGGTGGGCGGGCGGAATGCATGGCGAGGCGTGGGGGACGCGCCCCCCGCTTTGCATACCGTGAGTAATGCCCCCGTGAGCACGCGACCCCAAGCACAGAGGGTTCAAGGACGCTTTGCTCGGGCAAAATCGCTACCTCAAGGTCACCCCGATTAATAATGCATGGGCGATAGTCCAGGCTGTGGAGCGAGCAGGAAGGCTTTTATTCGTGTTGGGGAGATAATGGGTTCGGATCATGGCAGGTGGTTTGTTTTGTTATTCTGTATTTCTTCGTCACGAGAAGGCTTATTTGGTGCATTGGATAAAGGAGTAAGGGTCTCATTCTCGTCATCACTAAGAATTATACAATTTATTTCACATTTTCATAGCAAATGTTTTTATAATATTCCAGGCTTTGAATACTGTATGTCTTTGAATAATAGCAGTAATTATTATAATAAATGTAATGTTAAATTGAAAGCAGCAGAAGTGCCGGATTTTATCTTGTAACCAATATTTTCGCCGTGTGTTTCCGCGCTCCGATTGTATGGTAAGAGAACCATATATCTTAGCACCTGTGAGAGATTTCATTTCCTTAAAACAAAGCTTGTGGATTAACATGCAAATTTAAATCAAAGTTGCAATATTAATATTTGAATATTCATTGCGAAGGTCATCAACATGCAGGTTCCTGATCTGAAAAATAGGTGCACAGAAAGTGTTTTAGTATCTAAATATTATTGCACGACTTGTTCGAAAAATCAATAACAGTGGATGGAAAAGTCATGCCATATCGCGTTTTATATCCTCATTCCATGGCTACTGAACGGATACTGTTGTGTTGTTATCCATGCCTATAAAACTTGCAGAAGGTTTTGCTTGTGCTCGCGCGACGACCAACTTTACAAAAACTGATGACATTGAAAGGGTTTCTCTGTAATTTGAATCGATTGAGGCCTTCTATTATATTTAATTAAAATATTTCTTCTGAAAATTATCTCTTTTAGTTTCTGTTCCGTTTTAAAAAATGTAATTATTTATTTCTTTAACTTCTCAGAAATATTTCATAAACTTGTTAATATAAAAATTAAATAATTACGAAATTAGATCATAAAAATAATTAAGTGAAAATATCTGGTGGCAAACAAAGGAATCGCCCAAATTATGGCAATCGAAGCGTAATAGTTTGGATTCAAATTTGCTATTCACAATTGATACATTGAAGGACGTAATTGATTTGCCAGTTATATACTTAAAATATTATGTTTTTTTCCAAGAACTTCCTCACAAATTGGCATGTTTATTACGCCTTTGTTATTGGTTTTGTTACTAATTTTCTTCCCGGTGATTTCTCCGGTTTAAGAGCTTTTTATACAATCTCATTCCCGACTTTAATTAAAACTTTATGGGAATCATTTGCAAGTTTCAACTATCCTAGCAATAATTGTTGTTATTATTATTGCTGTTATTATTATTATTATTATTATTATTATTATTATTACTACTACTACTACTACTACTACTACTACTATACTTCACGCCTAAAAATGTTACCAGTCGGTTGAATGTAAAACCTATTTCAGGTCAGGGCGTTTCCCAGAAATGCAATGTCTTGCACATCCCAGTCTTCTGAATGACCTGGGAGTTTACCCAAGTGTCCTCCTCCTCGTTCTTCTTCGTCTTCTTCTTCTTTTTCTTCTTTTGCCCTTCTTCTCCTTAATAATAATAATAATAATAATAATAATAATAATAATAATAATAATAATAATAATAATAATACCAGCTACTTTACGTCTGCAAAGAGTGACAACTATCAAATAGAGCCGCACGCAGGAGGCCTGTTGTCGCACTGGCTACTTTCTGCATTTTCCGCAGCGCCCTTCCTCCGCCCACTGTGCCGCGGCGTCGGAGTGTCGCAGTGGGCGGTGGGTGGCGCGTTGATAGATGGGCGGCCGCGCTGGCGGCGCCCGCAGTTGCTAGGAGACGGCGCCAACACACGGCGCGCACGCGGGCGGCGGAGGTCGATAGGACGAGTGCACGCGCGCGCGTGGCCCACTCGCCTCCGCAATATCCGCGACGCGGCCGCAAATGATCGCGTCGATTAAGGGCGGAGGTCGATAGGACGAGTGCACGCGCGCGCGTGGCCCACTCGCCTCCGCAATATCCGCGACGCGGCCGCAAATGTCGCGTCGATTAAGTCATTGGTCGATTAAGTCATTGGTCGATTAAGTCATTGGTCGATTAAGTCATTGGTCGATTAAGTCATTGGTCGATTAAGTCTTTGGTCGATTAAGTCATTGGTCGATTAAGTCATTGGTCGATTAAGTCATTGGTCGATTAAGTCATTGGTCGATTAAGTCATTGGTCGATTAGGTCATTGGTTGATTAAGTCGCTCGTCGATTAAGTCGCTTGTCGATTAAGTCGCTCGTCGATTAAGTCGCTCGTCGATACTGTTCGTATGATGTCGATAAAAATCGAAGACTGAGGTAGAGTATGTAAAACTTTTTGTGTGTGGTGTAATAGGTTCTCAGGTTCAGAAATAACGTAAACAAATACACGTTTTATGTATTCAAAATGAAATGTCTCTGATCGGGGAGGGGGGGCTAAGATTCGAGCCCCGGCGAGTGATAGCAGGATTTTCGACAGTAGCTACAAACAAGGTCGACTTCTGTCGCTGGACTATTTGGAGGAAAATTCAAGTGGCCGACTGCACTAATCGGTAGTTTTCTGTTTTCTCCCATCAACATCAGGCGAATGCCAGGGCAGTACCCTAACAAATGCCGCGCGTGATTTTCTCTTCCTCTTCCTTGACCTAGCTTCGCCCCTTACATACGCACGATTACACCTACACTTACATGTACTACACTATCACACATGTGCGAAGATCAAGCGGGAGCTTAGAGCATGTCCCGACTGGATAGATACCTGGTTAGGGAAACCTGAAAGCCGACGGGTAGGTCGGTGCCAGATCTCGCCATCCAGCAGGGGAAGATTACTGCCGCTTTCCCCGATAAAAACATGCACAATACTTACAGAACTAATGACCTTTGCAGTTGATGTATCACTAATGAATCAGTTTTATATATATATATATATATATATATATATATATATATATATATATATATTCGAAGTTTTATGTTGCAACAGTTCAATCGAATTCACTCCATTATTCTTAGTGGGCACGTTTTTTTCCTAGTTTCCTATGGTTATTGTGGATACGCTCCTAAGCTAAATTTAGCTCCGATTACACCTCGTGTAGGGCAACAGCTGCGCGATCAAAGCACGCCACATATACGAGCTCGAGTAATGATTTTTTTCCTCTACCAGACAATACTAAAGTCCGACGCACATCAATTACCTTTGCCAAAATGTAATCGATTTTAATAACTTGTTTTTCGTTACATATTTTACCCAGAGATCATCCCCTCCAACGATCAATTTCAAAGACTTCATAATGAAAAAAGTAGAGGGTATTCTAAGACGACGGAGATGAATTTTATGATGCTCCGCGGAAGACCAGATTTGCTGCCAGTCAGTGGCAATTATAAGTGTAGCTTGGAACGAACTGACAATTTGAAGAATAACAGCTCTAAGTGAAATTGTTTGAAAATGGAGTATTACGACATCATACATTTTTCTTATTGCACTTATTTTCATTTCCGTCTCGCGTGAAGAGTCAATGGTGCTGTTTAGGCACGTAATTTCTGTGGACCCCAATTTGTGGAATCATGACACTTTATGTTCATGTTGCAACAACTGTAATAATTACAATAGTGTCACCCTCTCTTCTTTTATAAAATAAATTACCCTCTCTTTCAGGGCCTATGTGTGAGTATATTGTGAATTTGTGTTGATTGCAGTGTTGGGAGTTCAGATATGTTGCACCTTTCTCCTTGCATCATAGCGATATATGAGCTTTGCAACGCGACTGCGTCGATTAATCCACCAGTCGATACTTCTCTTATGACATTGCAAAAAGAATAACGCCGTTACTAATGCCAAGAAGTCTGGTAGTAATTGGGACAAATGCCAAAGGGAGTGGCTGTTGCGTGTCTGATGAAAGTACATTTTCTTCAGTAATCTCTGGAATATATATTTTACACTTACTATCTTTCTCAATATTATCTACTAGATGAATTGGTGAGACAGAGAGGGAAGGAAATTGTCAGCGTTTGCCCAATTAGTAGTAATACATTTATATTTGGTTATTGAAACAGATATTTTCTCGTATTTAAAAATTAGTCAATTTTACATTGTAGGTTTTATCCAATAATAGAAGATAATTCATTTCCTGAACTCGATTTTCATCCAAAGTTGTCAAGTTAAATGGTTTTGTTGATGTGTGATTTGTTTTTGTTGTTGTTAAATTGTGAGGAACAATGAACCTAAAATCGTACATGGTAACATTTTTGTTGTTGTGATAAAGAAGATGTATTCGACTATTCTCGATTTTCATTTCCAACATATGAGTAAGGTTTCTTCTGCAGTAATAGTCTGGAGTAATCCTTATGATAAGTTAATTTTAAGAATATGCACGCGCATATAGAAGAAAATATTGACGATTCTAATTGTTTGGCTTTATTTGCGTACTGTAAGAATTTTTCTTTATTCATCATGTGATTTTCGGTATTTAATGATTGACATTTGGCTTTTTAAAAACTTTTTCTGCGTGTATTATGTGAAATTTCTTATGGAGACCCACTACTAAAAGTGGGCCAAGAAACTTCTCTCTCTTATGTTCTTATTTCTTTTTTACGAGTTCGCTCTGTGAACTTCTCACCACACTATTACTATGAACTCTCTCTTGACCTAGAAATATAACATGGACTCCGATGCAGCAGAAGAGACCTTCACCCTAAGTAATGAGAAGCACCTTGCATATTCCGAAGATCTTAATCTGTATCTTTAAGAAATACCATTTACGCAGTTCCGGCCGTAGCATTACTAATTTTTGGACTTGTCAAAATATATACAATTGTACATATACAATACATTGTACATATACAATACATTGTACATATACAATTGTACTATACAATACATTGTACATATACAATACATTGTACATATACAATTGTACTATACAATTGTACATATACAATTGTACATATACAATTGTACAATATCGTCGTGACTGGTTAGCGAGAAGACTGCCTTATATCTGCACCGGATCACTGCTGTTTTTGCTAATATTTCAATTTTTTATTCTTTGCTAATTTATACACTGTAGAAACTGACTAATGATGTCTACGAAAACGTTCAAAGAAGTTGTTTATAGAGGAAGTCATAATCTTTTTCATTTTGTCAATAATAGCAATTTTTTAAATTCTTATTTTCCTTGGAAGAATTGAACAGATACTGTGCAAGAGCTAATTGTACATCCTCACCTTTTTACAATCGCTCTAAAGAGGTTTTTAATAGCTTTAATAAAATCAACTGGCATAAAGCTGTTGAGTACTTAGATAATCTCAGCAGAATTCGGTTAATGCCTTCTCTAAAAAAAAATAAAGACGAGGGACGCCGAAGAGAAACAAGAAAGCTCTAGAGAATTGCGTGCATTGAAAAAAGTTAACATTTACAAATAACGGCCATAATAATGTTACGCACACGATTCCCCACGCATCTGAGTTCATGTGTTTAATAGTAACTGAGGAAAAAGAACGAACATGTCAAGAAACACATTTCTTGCAAATCCCGAATATACAGCATGTTGTTAATATTTAGAAACTCCATGGCACGAACTTGTGATAAAATTCAAATTAATTCCTCACGATTGTGCTAGATACTTACAAAGAATAGAAAAGCAGTTACTCAGGCCATTGAGAATACGAACCAGTTCGATTGATACAAAGAGAACTAATGAAACTTCCAGACAGGACAAGACAGGACCGTAAGCAATTTTTCCATCCTCTTCCTTGTCCTTTTCTCACTCCTTACTTACAGCCATTACTTACTTCCATGCACTACATTACCACACATGTTGCAAGACCAGAGCTCGTCCCGCCTAGGGCGGGGCCCCGCTGGTGGGAAATCCCTGGTTGGAGAAAACATTGCATGCCGACGTGTAGGTCGGCGCCAAATCTCACGGGATAAGAACCTCGGAGGAAGAACGTGAGAAGAACCCCGCCAAAACATTCATTACACTTACGGGACTCACGATCATAACCGTTGACGCGCCCGGAAACACGAATTAATCCGTCAACCAACAAGATTTTGATCGTATGCATGAAACTTGAATAAAATGTTTAAAACAGCCAGTGCGGTCGCCGTAGGAGCACCAGTAAATTACTGTTTAACAAGCCTTCACCTGCGCTCCGGGCGAGCGTCGAGCGCTTCTCCCAGACGCTCGTCAGCGTCGGAAGAGCGCGTCGCGGCCGGCGCGAGTGAGGGCCCCGCGGGTGACAGGCAATTTCCCGGTCGCGGGGGAGAAACCGCAGAAAACGAGAGCGGAAAGCCGTGTCAAGCGGGGGCGGCGTGGCGAAGAGTGACGAGGCGGCGGTGACCTTGGCCTTCGACAGCGGCACGCGGCCCAGTGACGCGTGACACCGCCTGCGGGCAATGTCAAGGCGGAGGGCGGCGGCGGGGATGGTGATGGTGGAAACGGGCTAAGTCTGGGGAAGTGAACCGAGGAAACTGGTGGAATTTGCCTTTTTTCGTTGGGGCCAGGTTTTAGTCCTAACCAATCTGTATGGGATTTTTACTGGGCTACTCCAGTTTTCGGAAAGTTTTTTCAGAGCTCTCCCATTTCACTTGCCTTTCATTCCATAGTTTCCCTACTCGTTGCATTATATTATCGTCTCATTACATCATCATAGTCCTCAGTTATATTTGTAGTGGAAGGCCCTCAAAATTCCAGTGAATAAATAACTGGCTGAAATGTGACAGGCGAGGTAATGGTTTGAAAAGGCAATAAAATTTTCACGAGGTTCACGCAGTCTAGTGGGCGAAAGTTTCTATCCATAACTATCCATATTAATGCCACCATTGGGCCCTTTATTGCTTGTAAAACGACAATGTCGAGTGAGTCGAAGATGAGCCAGTGACTTTTCACTCTATCAACTATATTTCATCAAAGAAGTTTAAAAAACTCTTCCTGCCTTGAATTATCTGACGTAATAAGGAATAAGCATGGAAGATGTAACCAATAAGGGAAATTACGTTTTCTGGTTTTAAGATGTTACGATGTAAAAACCATCCACTACTAGTATCTTATTTCTCCAAATTCCGTAGATATCCCTCAGTACAGTTTGGTGAAACAGAGATGTAATGGTATTAATGACTGCATGAAAATTGGCTAAGCAATCACACGAATATTATCAAGGGTGACAACACGGTAGCCTAGATCGGATCGTAATATACAACGCAGTTCTTCAATGTTCGTGATAACCGGTGAACATGTTGGGTGAGGCTTACGGTGTGATAGAGCGATAGCAATTGGTCGACCGCGTTACGAGCAAAATGGTCGACGAAAATGAGTCTGGTGATGACGGTGGTGCTGGTAATGGTACTACAGAAGAAACGACAAGTCGGATGTGAATGACAACGCTGGAGAAGGACCTGGTGTGAAAGAGGGCGGAGAAGAGTTCAGATGAGCTGCTTCCACCTTGAAGGAAATGACGCGTCACAGACGTAGAAGGGCTTCGTGCTGACGCGGTAAACGCTGTAGGCGCTAGAAGCGGATTAGCAGTCACTCGAATCGATGATTTGGCAAACAAAGCATCTTACGAAATGTGATTTCAGGGTCTTCATTCATTTTAGGGTCTTCATTCATTCATGCTCAATTTGGTAGTAGGGAATTTTGCGATGACACATTTACTAACGGAAAGTAACACACCACCAGTAAGGGATTGATGAATTATAGTAGAAGGCTCTTCGACACTATAGTTTAATATTTTGCTCATCTTTTATATTATTTGCTTCTCTTATAGTATGCTTGTAGGTCGTCCTTTGATTAATTCGTGCTTCACATTTAATGACATAAAAAATGCAGTGGAATGCCTAGTTCAAGCGTACGCTTTCACGATGTTTCTATTAGTTGATACGCTTTTTAGAAAGGTCTTTACTCATTTCGCAATAATTCCAGATTTTTGACGTCAAATCTACTAATTAATGTCCAACAACCCAATTAAATTAGTTTCCTTCGTGTATCTGGCATACATTCCGTAATGAGAATTTTTTTGAAGGCTCGCTCATTCTGAAGCAATTATTCGCAGTTACCTACCAGAAAACTAACACAAAAATACAGCGTCGACAGATTGGTCACGTTTTCATCAAGCGAGTAAGTCCTCTGGAAAGGAGAATAACAGTTTAACAGAATGAGAAATTAGCGAGATAAAAAAAATAAGTAAAAAAAGGGGGTGAGGAGATTAGCAGATACATTGAGAGCCGTTATTAAAGCGCCGCGCGGTGCGATAATGCGAAGGCAGCTAGCGGAATACACGCGTGGCCAACACGCGCCGCACGCTGCAGTGGCCGCTGCCTTTACGCGCACCGTTAGCGCGTGCCATAGCCGCGCCCCCGGTGGATCTGCGGGTCAACAGTGGCGCCCGACTCCCGGTCATAACGAGCGTGAGGCGAACTATTTTTTGCTGATACATAGTACGCGGAATAAGATGTTAGAGTGTTAGCCCCTTTCGGAACGACTTGTTGCGTTACAAAAATTACTAAGGCCTGATTGTGTAGACGCCAAACTAATAAACGTGAATAGCGTCACGGGTTGATATAGGCAGTCCGTTCCGTCGCAAACATCGGGTGAATGACTTTTTTGTGATTTTGTGATTTGTCGTCCGTACAAGATGAAGGGCTGTTTTTCTCTTACAAATGACTTGTCATATCTCCTAAATAGGATGGAAATGGAAATAGCTCTATGGGTCGACATTGGCACCCAATTTCGTCAAAAGCACCGGGAGGATGTGAATGATCTTGGCTGGCCTAATGAGGTCACGTCGAGGTCTGTGATAATGAGGTTTCGACCATCTTGGTCTTCCTCTAGACACTTTTGCTCTCACTGAGACTCCGTTGTGTGTTTTTTTTTTATTTTTTCTCGATTTTACACTAATATGTTTTATGACGCTGTGTATGCATGTGACGATACATTTCCTTCCTAAAATATTTTTCATCGATTTTGGAGGTGGATTCTGTAATACAACCGCGTAAGTAAGAGTGTCACGCACAGTGTAAATGTATTTTTAAGTGTGAATTTTCAAAAAATAATCATTGTATTTGTTCTTTGAAATTTTGTCCAAGACTTAGAAAGCATGATTTTTGATGGCTTAGGTGATGTCGTTTTGGGAGAAAATTGAAATATTTTAAAATCATTAATTACTAAACCGTAGATTCAAAGAAAATTTGATTGCACTTATTTCAGTGACGTTCACGAATTGCGTGTTCTCTAATTCACAATCGCATTTTTTTGAGTTAAAAACGCACTAAATGTTCTTTCTTTAAACGTTGGGCCGTTACGCAATTAAATGCTATACCAGATGGAACTCTTATAAGGAAATTACCGACATGCATTAAGTTATTAGAACGGTAAGATAAACTACGAAAACTGCGTCATGAAACTGAAATTACCAGCTTCTTAATTGCCGTTTGAATTGATCGAATACTGTCTAACCCAGTTTTGGTATCTTTAAGAAAATATTTTAAATGATATTTCCGTTATGAACAACTTTGTTTAGTCCAAGTTAGTATTTAAGGAAGCTATTTGCTAGTTTATTTGAACAATAAAGACACTAACAAGTTTCTGCACGTGCAACATTATTGACTGAAAAGAAGAAAAAAGTTCTGGTATACTATCTGAGGTAAAATAATCTGAACTTTCTTAATGAATCAAATAACCCATTTGCAAAAGGAAATTAAATTAGTCTAAATGCGTGGCATACCAAACCTTAATGACTGAATCAGATTTTTCTCGGAACGTATTTGTCAAGTTTCAGCTCAAACGTTTGTAATCTTACGGAGTTATGCTTGACATATCCGGACAGACAATCATCCATCCCAATTTTCGGATATAAAACTCCGCTTACACCAATGTTAACCATCCTTGAAGCAGCACTCGGGGTCGTAATTCTGACTTGTGTGGGGAGTATTGAAAGGAAAAATAGAAATGTCCAATTCTGGAAATTAAAAATGAGTAATTTGAAAAATAACGGTTGATTGTAGAAAAGAGGTCTAAATTGAGGTCTTTGGTTGTACATGTGTAAACAGAGTAGTACAATTGCAGGGTGATAGAGATGGGCAACGTTAGGTGGAGGTTAATGAAGGGAAATGGAAGTTGGTGAAAAACGATAAGAGACGAGTAGTTTGAGGTGGGTCGTGTTAGATGCAGATGAGCGGAGATAGATGGCGATAAGGTCCACCTCCCCTCACGAGGTAGCAGAAAGGTGAATTAAAAGTAACTAGGAAAGGAGGAAGCGCATGGAGAAGGAAGGAAGGGAGATAAAAGGCTGGACCAAGATAGATGGTGCGTGGATCTTGATAGTGATATTGACGAAGGTAGCAGGAAGCTTAGGCGGAGACAGAGAATGAACTAATACCAGGACCGAACTTACCTACAAACAACATAAGCAGTGGCTTAGAACACTCCATTCATAAGTTGCAACGCGCCTCGAAAAAAAAATCATAAAATATTTTAAACTAATATCTTAAAATATTTTTGTGTCTGTGGAATAATTGTTAATCAGATAGCCTGCTAAACCTAAAATTTGTATTTAAAACATAATTTTAAAAACTTCAATTAATTATAATGTATTCACACACAAGGAATGAAGACTATATTTAAATAAGAAAATACAGTGTATGTTGCGTTCTATTTCCAATTTGTTATTTTTTATTTTTCATTTTTACAATTTATCTTATAATTGCGTACCCTAAGCTTGCAGCGTACTAGCTTTAGTTGATCCCGGTTTTGATTCCCGCTCGGGGTTCAAATAGATTCATAGCAGTTGAGGAAATCCGAAAAAACTTTCTACGGAAGGGCGTGAAACAATTTTGAGCTCCATCCCTAAGTTCGGCTCTGTCTGACACCAGTCCACTGGAGGCGGATGGGAGAAGTAAACGCGAGCAGGGACACCCATCGCGGTGCGTTGCGTCGCATCGCGTCGCTTCGTACTGCGTCGCATCCCTTCGTATTGCGTCGCATCGCTTCGTACTGCGTCGCATCCTTCGTATTGCGTCGCATCGCTTCGTATGCGTCGCATCACTTCGTATTGCGTCGCATCGCTTCGTATTGCGTCGCATCGCATCGTATTGTGTCGCATCGCGTCGTATCGCGACGCTTGCATTGCTTCGTATGGCGACGCGTCGCTTCGTATTGTGTCGTATCGCGTCGCGTCGCGTCGCGTCGCCGTTCGGTCGCACGCCGCTGCGTCGCTCCGCGTTAACGATTCCATTGTGCGCGCTCGGGACGTCGCCGGAAGGGGTTTCTCCGAAGGAGCCCTAATGAGCGGCCGCTATGCAGTTTCTACAGAGGAATGCGAGCGGGCTCCGGCTGCTACTGTTCGCTGCCCAGCGGCCGGCGGCGTATGAGGAAACGAATTACCCTATAACTACATATGTAGTAGAGCGTCTTAGCTTCGCAATATGCTACCATGAGCTACTGTTTGGAAAGCATAAAGTTGCTCACAATATGAATGGTGAAAGGGAGTAGCAAACCACCACCTCAATCACTTTTTGTTATTCATGTTAAATCAATTCTTTCTTTGATTTTGAGTCAATTATCCCCTTAGAGCTCTTTGTTGCCTTGCTGTTAGCAGCAAACAGCGAGAAACATATCCTACGCAGCTCCATGGAGTTGTCAGACGGTAGCTTATCAACATGTGACCAAGAACGGGAGGACGTAGAGCTCTTTTCAGTGTGTTAAAAGGCGGTGAATGGCATTGACAAACAACCGTGTCAATCGTTCTGCTACTGTTCGTTACCGAGCGGTCGGCGGCCTGCGTGGAAATAGAGTACCTTACGCCTACTGCGACTACAGCCGTGCGTTGGGCGAGCAAGATCTGTTGTTAGAAAGGCACAGAGTTGTTTTTAACATGTTAAGGAGCAGTGAAAGGCTTTGACAAACCATCACGTCAATCATTATTTGTTCCAGCGTCAAAAATATTTCCTGTACAACGCACTTGACAACTGTTGAAGTTGAAGGGACATTAATTATAATGTTGAATGCAAAGAAATTCCGGTGTTGTGTGAAATATTTTTGCTGTACTCTTGCATCTAGAATAGACTTGACTTGCATGTTTGTACAAAATTCTCAAATGAACACCTTTTTGATACTTTGAACTTTGCAAAGTCCAAACAAATATCTGAGATATAGTCGAGAGCTCTCTTTGACAGCAACAAGTTTCAGCTTGTTGTTGATCAGTGCAAAACGAGCAGAGCCACGTGAGAAAGGCGATCTCTCAGTGTTAACGACCTCGACCGCCCCGCGAGAGTATAGCAAAGTGAAGGGCGCGGAGCAATCACCGCGGGGCGGGGCGTGGATGGCGGGGAGGGGCAGGACAAGCGTGGTGGGCGGGGAGGGGCGGGGCGAGGCCGGGTGAGGTGCGGTGCAAGAGGAGATGGATGGAAGCTAGGGGCCATTGCTCTGTGCGTGTCGTCCATCCGTCCATCCGTCCATCCGTCCGTCCGTCCGTCCGTCCGTCCGTGCGCCCGCCCGCCCCCCGCGCTTTGCAGCTGTTACTTCCGGTGCACTCTCCCATTGCTCGGCTGCCATCGGCGGGCGGCGCTGTAGAAGGAATTTTTGCGAATGGGAGGAGAAGAAGAAAGTGAGAGGCAGCTGGAGGAAGTGACGCGGAATTATGTTAATTGATTTCGGAATCTGGAGCGCCGTCGAATTCTCGAGGAGCGCTCTGCAGCGACTAATGGCGGAAACACTAAAATATCTAGAAACGTTGTAGAACACGTTCAGATGAAACGAGATCACAGTTCACGGAATTTTATCAACGCATTTCGCTTTCGTTTGAAGGAATGAAGACAGAATAACCTATTTAAGGTGTAAAGACGATCAATGTTTAGGTGTATCGTAAACTAGATGATTGGATGGTATGCATTTTAATTAATGTTTCTTTGATTTTTAGAACCAAGGGAGAATAATTTTGTTAATTATATACGGTTTTTAATGAAGCTTATAAAATTTCTCTCTGGAATACAAAGTTTAATGATACTTCTGATATGTTAAAATTAATAACGCAAATTAACACAAAAACATTAAGAACCTTCATTAATGTATGCAATGTGTGGTTTGAACAGTGACAAGTAGAAAAATTAATTGATGGTATAACATAGAATACAATTTATCTATTTGTAGAGAAATTGTTTTCTTTCCTTGCGACTGACAAGTGTGTGTCTTTAATCTTGTCTCTATTATCCTACTATTTATGTATGATAGCAAAGCTTTCTAGATTGTCTAAACCCTCACAATTATCGCCGCTTTCAGGTCCGGTCCCATTCAGATCCTGTCCCCGCATTGCCATCTCCATCGCAGCCAATTGCCGACCCTCTACCTCCGTCCAACCCCCAAAACCACCACTACCTCCGCTTCAACCGTCGCCACCAACCCGAACCACCGACTCGACCTCCCGCAACCACCGCCTCCACGCCCCACCACCACCGCCACCACTGTCACCGCCACCGCCGCCGCTTTCGCGCCGCGCAAAAAGTGAAGTGTTTATGAGGTGGTTCCCTGTTACGGAAACTGTGCCTCTTCCGGATCTCCGTCAACTTTTTGCGCTGTCCCTCTGCTGCATATCTGTTTACGATTTGCGGGTCGTGTCAGCGGTCGGGCAGGGCATGTTCGGCACAGTCTTCCGCCAAGGGGGGCTGTCGCCTTTTTTACTGTGTTGTTGGGCGTTGTCATCAGCTTCGTGTCTGAATTTTTATTGCCGTTATTTATTGCATTGTATCAATGTTTAATGGGGGGATCAGGATTTAATGGCAGTCGAACTGGATAGAGCAAGTACGTACTCAACCCATCGAATTATGAGCAAGATTTTACACCGACCGACGCTTGTACATGGAAGTAGTTGTTACATCGTCACCTCTTCTGACTTGATTAAGACACACTTAAGTTTATTACTGTCAGAAAGAAAAGAAAAAGTAAAGTCGAATAACATCAACGCATGTCACTGCAGCGTCTCTGACCGGGAGATCCTAGGTTCGAGTCCTGACGGCGGCAGAATTTTCGACACTAGCTTTTCAGCCAGGTCGAATTCAGTCGCTGTCTGGAGGAGAATTCTAGCGCCCGGCAGCTCTGATCGCTAGTTTTCCGTGGTTTCTCCGATCAACACCAGGCGAATGCCGGAGCAGTACCCTACTAAATGGGCCACGGACCGTGCGCTATCTGTCCTTCCTCTTCCTTGTCCTATCCTCTCCCCATACACACACACTTACACTAACATGCACTACACTACCACATATTCCGGGAGACCGGCCGGGTGCTTAGAGCTTGTACTGGCTGGGGCAGTGCCCCGCTTGTGGGAGAGTCCTGGTTAGCGGGAGACCCCACTAGCTGGCGGTAGGTCGGCGCCGGCTAGAGTCGAATAAGCATTAAAGACCAAATAAGGATGGTTTCATTAACATATTTATTACGTACGTCGCATTGTTGAGATTTATTGTAAATTATTAATTCTTATTTGGCAGAGTTCTGACGAATTTTGAGATGAAAACATTTTGAATGAAGTATTCAAAAGAAAGTGGATGGTATATATATATATATATATATATATATATATATATATATATATATATATATATATATATGATTCTTCTGAAAGTATTGTCTTATGAGAATTTTCAGCTAAACAAGAATAAAATTGTTAAGAATATTTTCTTTCAAATCGAATGTGCAAGTTCGAAACACAAATTTTTCAATTATAGCGACTGCCAAATATGTTATTTTATCTTTTATTTGTTTTTTTTTCTCTCGTAACCCGCAAGTCTGGTGAATCGAAACTTCTTACTCACTTACGTAATGACTTATCTGTAAACGCGGATCTTTATCGTGAATCATCAGACAGAATTCGTGGAACGGGGTGAAAGGAGTATGGAGTGTCTTCCGCGTGATAAGAGCGTATCTGCGGCGAGATGATGGGGAAGATGCGCTCGGCTTCGAGCAGGAAGAGTCCGGGCCCAGCGCCTCACGCGACTTCCCTGAAAGATAAAGCGCAAGTGAACGTCTGCGAGCGGACTTCATACGCGGGTGCGCAAGTACTGCGGTAAATCCTCCGTTACGTTCACTTGCAGCCTAAACGTTTCATGTTTTTATTCTTAGATCGAAGCAGAAAATAAATAGTATTTCTGGTTTATCGTAATAATTCAGATATACAATACGTAAATCCTCCGTTACTTTCATTTGCAACCTAAACGTTTCATGTTTTATTCTTGAAACGAAGCAGAAAATAAATGGTATTTCTGGTTTATCATAATAATTCAGATATACAGTACGTAAATCCTCCGTTACTTTCATTTGCAACCTAAACGTTTCATGTTTTATTCTTGAACAAACAGAAAATAATGGTATTTCTGGTTTATCATAATAATTCAGATATGTATGATGTAATGCATAATATATTGCGATGTAATAATTATTTTAAAACAAGAATGACATTTAACAATAGAGGTTTCAATTTGAATAATTTGTTTAAAATGAGAATGAACTGCTGCCAATCGACTGCAGACCAGCAGTGCGCAAGTATAATAACATCTTTATGTAGGGCATATACTGCATGTCGTTTTCAAGTGTGTACTAGCTAAAAGGGTCATGTTTGATCCACAGAAATAAGGAGAATATGAACAACTTATTTATTTAGTGCGAATTCAAAATTTGTAACACTAATACGAAATATGTTGGTATTTTTCACGAGAAGTCAGTTATCTTCTGTATGATGTGTTTGTCGAACAATAAGTACACACAATTTCGGGTCTCTCGGGTCTGGGAACCTGAACAGGAGTTCCTCCGCGACTTTACTAGAACATAAAAGAAGGGACACACATCTGTACTCAGTATTAATAAGGTTAGAATCCGCGATCCTCCCAGCCGTGGAATAAAAATATAAGTGGAATCTAAACGAGAACAAACTTTTACCAATGTTCGACTTTTTGCGATATATGTCACTGGAAAGTACTCGTTAGTGAACAAAGTTATGTGCTGAGTTAAACTATAATTTACCACATCACGAAATACGTCGGTCATCGTTATATTTGCTGATTCTTGCCCACAGATGTGCAGTACACGATTTGTGGAATAAGGGTATGTGTGCGAGTATTCAACGAGTCTCACTTCTAATATTTCAATGAATATGTGTAATCAATTTGTTTGAGTTACACATTAAAATGTGAGTAATATACAAATTTCATGAAGAAAATTAGGAAATGGAATGTACTTCAAACCAAATTGTTTCGCATTTATACCTAACATTGAATAAATTCGTTACTTATATTTCTATCAAATTATTACCGTCCTATATGTTTGAATTCTTTTGAATTTATATTCTAGTCTGCACTCTTAAATGGAATGAGTTCAACATCCGTATCAGTTCAAAAGTCCGCAATGTGTTCTTTTGTTCCCTGGTATTCCCCGACCCCCTTGCGTACTACGCCCCCTGAACTCCTTCCGCGGACTCCGCGTGTGACGTAGATTTCATCGAAGCGGCGCGGCACAGCGCGCCTCGTGACGTCAGCTGGCACGCAGCTGGCGAAGGGGTCAACCGCCAGCAGGGGAGTCGCGGGAGGGACGGGGCGGTGGCTGCTGTGTGAGCGGTGATAGATGGGTGGGAAAAAGGCGACGAGGTGAGGGTTCGAACATCAATTACACGTGCGAAAATAAAGTATAAAATGAAAAAAGTGTAAAATGTAAAAATGTTAACACGCGCATAGAGAGTGAAAATATTATATAAAATGTGAAAAGTAGCTAGAACGAGAGAGAGGAGAAGAGAATGGGAAGAGAGGGGGAGAGAGGGAGGAGGAGAGAGGAGAGAGAGAGAGAGGGAGAGAGAGGGGAGAGAGAGGGAGAGAGAGAGGGAGAGGGAGGGAGAGAGAGAGGAGAGAAAGAGGAGCGAGAGAGGTAGGGAGGGAGAGAAAGAAAGGGAGAGAGAGAGAGAAATTGAGTGAGGGAGAAGGGAAGGGAGAAATGAGGAAGAAAGAGAAATAAATTGGGAGAATGTTACGTAAAACCCGAGAGCTCGGCCTGGATTCTCTGTTTTTTATTATGATCAAATGAATTTATAGCTGAAGTAACTTTCTCACAACGAACGGTTGCAAAAGAAAATCCATACGGTCAATAGCAATAAAAGGCAACAGCTATCATTTGGAATTTAGAGTGATTTTTTAAAACTAATTTCTTACTTACTTTGGCTCAAACCAATAAAACAAGTTTTCTGCACATGAATGACGTGAGGCCATTTACTAAAAAGTGAGGGGAAATAATGCACAGAGAAAAAACAGCGAGAGGGGGGAGGAGCAATAAGGGGAAAAACAGAGGAAAAGAGAGAGGAAGGGAAAGGAACGAAGATGGAAGGCGGAACCTCTTTGTCGAGGTGTGACCACAGTAACCACAGGACTCTGAGTGGTTGGAGAGGAATGGACGACAAGCTGGTCCACCGGACCCACGACGCAAGTTAAAGGTACACACTGCACATAGTCCCACAGTGCAGTGGACGAGTACTCGCGAATTGCTAAACGCATGTTGCTCCATGATTACGATGTAATTTTAAAAGTGGCTTGATAAAATTTTCGATTATTTTGGTGTTGTAACCCACAAGAAAAAATTTATAAACCTGATTTTAAAAATATGACTCCATGAAAATTTGGGTTGTTTCAGTCATCTTCCATCGTCCAAACGTTCTATCATTGCAATTATGGAGCGTATTACGCACCGCAGAGAATTCTTACAAACTATTCGACTCAATCTCTCATTTTAGTCACGTGACTTTGAGAGGGCCAAAAATTCTTCCGCTGACTTACAATACCCTCTAATTTTATCACGAAAGGACGGGAAGCTCAGGACGAGCATTTGAGAACACACGATCGCAGGGATGGAGCAGGGGAATGAAACAGTGCGATAGGCACTAGTGCGTAAAAACACAATTACGGGAAAGCACCAGTTGGGGAAAGCCCCAGAGGACAAGAGCACCAGTAGGGAAGAGCACCAGCGGGCAAGAGTACCAGCGGACAGAAGCATCCGGGCAAGAACACCAACCGGTGAGAACACCGGGAGAGCACCAACCGGTGAGAGCACCAACGGGTGAGAGCACCAACGCGTGAGAGCACCAACGGGTGAGAGCACCAGCGGGCGAGAGCACCAACGGGCGAGAGCACCAACGGGCGAGAGCACCAACGGGCGAGAGCACCAACGGGCGAGAGCACCAACGGGCGAGAGCACCAACGGGTGAGAGCACCAACGGGTGAGAGCACCAACGGGCGAGAGCACCAACGGGCGAGAGCACCAACGGGCGAGAGCACCAACGGGCGAGAGCACCAACGGGCGAGAGCACCAACGGGCGAGAGCACCCAACGGGTGAGAGCACCAGCGGAAGCGCCGCACGTGAGGTCGCCCTCGACATTCTCCAACGCAAGGACCCTCACGGCGAGCGCCCCTCGGCTGCACGTGACACTCGACGCCGCGTCCGCGCGGTTTCTCTGCCAGGAGAGCTGCACAGAAATCTCTCGCGATGCATTCCTTCGGCGACGGCTGTGCCACTTCTGCATCATCTTTCTTCGGCACCGATTTTCTAGAGCAGGCTTTGGTTTTGTTTTTCTCTGACTGGATGCGAAAGTGCCGATAGGTCATTTCTACCATTGCAGAAAATTGCCTTTTTATCCGTTGAGGAATAGAGTAAGCGGCAGAGACAGACGCATCCTTGTTCTATAAAATATACTTAATACAAATTTTCTTCCTGGGATTGGAGAGTACGTAGGAACACTTAACATGTACTGTCATTGTTTCCGCTCAATTTCTCGCTGAATTACGTTTTGTAATATTTTGTTTCGAAATTTTGATTTGTTAATTTTACGCAGAACTCGTCTACACTTTTACAAACAACTCGTTGGGGAATAATACGCCTTAATTATAATGCGAATATAACTATACATTACGGACAAAGCCACATTCATATAATATTCTATATGGGCTTTTTATTGGAAAGGTCAGATTATAATAAGGACAATATTTCACTCTCATGTAATGTGTTCTAATTGTTCATTTGACATTGTATTTTGAAACGACTTAATTGAAATGAATACCATATGATTTAGTGAACAAGAAGTTGTACAATAGCGACTCACCAAGAGAACCCTTATTGGAATGGAGTCCGCCGGGCGGAACGTAGCGATACCGTCTTTCGTAGAAGCGAGGTTCGTTGCCATTCGTGCGTCGAAGTTCCCTGACGGTCAATCAACTTGTCATACACACGACGCTTCCATTGCCACCATTGCACCACGTGATGCTTTTGTCGTCCAAAACTGGCTTGACATCCGCTTACAATATACCCTTCAAAGGTTTAATAGCTCTCATCATCTTTTGCTTTGCTAATGTCAACACATACCAGAGCTATATCCCTACTGGAATGTCGTACCACTGTCATCACCTTTATGTAAACGTCTGACATATACATCACTTTTACACGAAATTATTGTCAAAATCAGTACTACAGTATTACAATGTATTACAGTATTACAATGTTCGTGGCATCACCGCTTCCATTACTATCGTTGACTCCAGCTAATAACCGTTTCTGTGTCTGTCGACTTCACCGCTTTCAAGCTTCTCGGGTCATCGCTCATAGAACGAGATCTGTTTTTCAACATGTTGCGTTCTCCTACTTGTATATGGTTGCCAACAGTGACGTCAGTTGCCATTCGCGTTGGTGCGGTGACAAAGTTCATGCTACCATTTTACGCAGTATAATGATTTAAATATTATTTCCAATAATAAAGTGTCATATGTATTTAAAAAGAACAATTAACTCTAAGAAAAATTTCATACAATTCGAAACATGTTAGGTAGAGAAATTTGTAATAACGTACATCTTCAGAAGAAGCATTTTTCGACAGACCGTTTCAAAACTCATGCATTTACAAAATTCATTCCTTTAAATGATATAACCTCTTCTAAATTTTTATGTAGTTACTGTCGTCTTCGTTCTCGCTACCGTCGTCACTGTCGTTGCAGTCGTCGTCCTACCACCCACGTCGGAAGAAAGTGCAAGCATAGACGACCATCAAGCGTAAGATTTCAAAAGCGCATCGAATGCGCCTGACATTTGAATGGCACAGCTACGGTACTGCAGTAGGATTTTGAATCATGACGCCTATTGTCTTGCTTCGGTATGGATTTACTTCGACATCCTGTACCAAGTTCGATATCAGGTTCTTCTGTGTGTTCTTGAATTGTTCCTCATTAAAACGACCTTTTGTTTCGCATGGCATCTTCCTCTTCTCCGCAGACGTATCCCGTCTTCTTTTTTGCTCGCCTCCGCGGGATCTCAGTCCCACGAGGGTCGTTTCGTGCGGGAGGAGGCGGCCGTCTGCGTCGCGTGCCGACTATTCTTCCTCCGCCGTCCTCCAGATGTTTCTCCAGCGGCGTCTGCGCGTGTCTTTATCGCTTCCGGTGGCTGGCGTGCCGCAGGGTTCGACAGCTTTCAGCCGCCCCGAGCAACTCGCCGCGAGAAGACGAATGCCTGTCTGGATTTTGATTCATTGAACTTTTACTGTTTCCTGGCGTGTCAACTGCTAAGGTCATTAGTTCCCTAAGGGTGATGCATGTTATAATGAGGGAAGTGGCGATTGAAAGGTGAAATTCGGCACCGTCCTAAACGACGGTCTGGGATGTTTCTCCTCCAGGTATCTCCCTCAGCTGAGCATCGCGCCAGCCGGGAAAAGCTCTTAGTTCCCAAGTGGTATCTCGACATGCGTGGTAGTGTAACGCACGTAGAGTGTGTGTAAAATGAAGCAGGCGTTCTCTGACTCGGTTGTTAGGGTACTGCACCGACATTCAAATAGTATCGATCGGAAAATATATTAAAAACTACCGTTCAAAACAACCGGTCATTAGAATTATCTTCCTGTCAGGGGTTGAATTTGATCTAATCATGTAGTTAAGAGTCGAAAGCCCACCTTTGTCGGAACTAAAACCGTAGAACCTTCCGGTCAAGTATGGATGGATAGGGACGCCATTGTTCGAGGTCACATTGCACTTCTTTATGCGCTATTGCGGCTTTATCGCATCCTCCTTGCGGTGAATGTAAGTAATGTGAGCGTTGCGAAAGCGTGGTCGGTTTGTTTGTCAACAAAGTCATGATCATTCATGTTGTTCGTGCACGTAGCGTTGTAAGTTTTCAAAGTATGTTGTCATTCATACCCCGTCGAATCCGTTCATTCATTTTTCATTCGTGTCTATACTATTTTTCATTAATATAATAATAATAATAATAATAATAATAAAAATTAGAAGAATTAAAGTAGAGAGATAGAAGAAGAATAATTTAAGAAAATCAGAAATAAATAATGTCATTACACTCAGGAAGGCTTAGACTCTGCGGCCAGCTCTTTCATTTAAGAACTTAGGTAGATTCACAGTTCTACAATATAGAATATTAAGAAAGGAAACATTTAAGATTGACTGCAACATTAGTTGCCATCCTCCTTGAGCAATCGCAACCGCGAACTAGCTGAATAAGGTGAACATCTCGCGAGTAAAAGTTCGGAGAGTAAAGACAAATGGAAATTGATTTAAGGAGGAAAGAGTAGAAGATGATGAAACAATGCAGTATTTTGTTTATTTTTTGTTAGATCACTTAACTTTTTATCGAAATATCTTAGACATCATTAGAGGTATAGAATTGATCTTTAGCATTCCTCCAATAACACTTATTTGGCAACTAATTTTTATTCCAACTTAAATACCCCCCTTGTATCTTTCAGACTCGGTAAAAACCCTAACCATTAGACTAGAATTAAGAACAAGTACATTATACCATTTTATTATTTCCTAAACAATAGACGAACTTTCCCCGGACCCGATAGAGGACCCAAACGGGAATTTTCTCCAACCGCATACAATTTAATTTGAACTAATATTAAATTAGTTAGTAAAACTCAATACAAACGCAAAATTGCAAATGTAACTAAACATAAGACATGAATCATCTAATACCAATAAATTAATAAATAAATTATAGTGAAAATAAATGCATCTCGCCGAACACGTCAAGATCACAAGTACGTGCCCACCATTGACAAAGACAGCGTGACATCATCTTGTAACTTTCACGAGTTCTGAAAACAACAACGGGACAAAGCAAGTGGCCTTTGTTGGAAAGGGGAGCGTCTAAGATCAACAGACGTCAGCGCCCCCAGTGGAAACGGGCGCGGAACGGGATTCGCATATTGCGCTTCGTTTGTTTTATGGTTTCTAAACTCCTTGAAATTAAACTGCGTTAGAACTTTCTAACAACACAAGAAAGTGTTTTTTGCGTTCCTTTCGGAATGTCGATTATGATTATATATGTATTATTTTTTTGTTGTAAGTTCTAGTTACGTATTTCAAATGTTAAAGTGCAATAAAACATACTCACATATAAAAAGAAATGAATGTAAGTGTTTGTGTACATGCAACATTGCATGACTGTTGTATTGCAAGAACGAGCCTAGAGTTCAGTGTTTCGTGGTATGGTATCTCATGCAGTTCCGTTTTGGTTGTATAACGTGACTTCATTAAAGAAACATTGTACAGGAAAAGGTTATTCTTTAATTGTCTCTAACTTTCATTTATTAATTTTATTCGAAATTAAACTTCTTTGATAATAGTTCAACATATGTAACAGTATTGCGAAATTACCTTGTATTTTTCGTTTTTAAAATATACAAAATACTATTATAAGAGGCCTATAAAAAATATATTTAACTATTAGTGAAAGATGAAACTCTCCTCTTTTGAACGTTGAAACAATTGCAAAAGAAAATAAATTGTATTTTTCTGATTATATTTCTATCAAACAAATTACCAACTCAATTAGTAAATTTAATACTATTCTTTACTTCTAACATTTTGCTAACACAAACGAACGGTTGATACAACTATTTAAATACCTTTTCTTGGTAGAGATCTACGATGAATTCCATTAAAACTGTTACAAATAACTGACAATTAAGAAATTAGCACATTTATGAGTATAGAAATGCACACATGAATCGTACATGAACACAATTTTAAATTGCATATGCAATAGTAAATAATAAAAATAATAATAAGTGTGCTTTAAAAATTGTACAAAAAGTATGTATTCAACGTACAACGTACAAGTAAGCATGATGCGTATTATTTAGAACTGCTTTCTAATCATTTATGGTGCACAAATTTAAAATTATTCTGATTCAGAAAATGAAAAGAAAGTTTTTGAAACAAAATTGGAGTGAATTGGGTATTATTTCCACGAACGTTCCAAAACACTACAAATAAACAATTAAACACCCGGATGGAACATGACGAAAATAGCGTTTTGAGTTTAATGTTTTACTGTGGATATGATTCAAAATTTAGAAATATGTAGTCTATGTTACCTTGAAGATAAATCCAATGTAACTGAGTCAATAAACATTCCCCTATTTACCACCCCAATTTCTCCACTTGGATTCCTTTATTTTAACATTTCAAAGAGTGACAAATATACGAGGCACGAAGAAATGTATAACGGTAATTGTGTCCTCGACAGGAAAAGTTTATTATTTTATCAGCAATGGATATCAAACTCTCTACGGCGCGGCAACCCCTTTCAATTCACACCACGCCCACTCCAACTGGAAGCTACCGAAAGCACACAGTGAGAAAGTGTTCGTTCTACATATTTCTTTTTAACCGTTTGAAATAGCTCCGACCGCCTGGGCCACTTAAAGCCAAAGCATCTTCCCCGTTGGAGATTCCCAGTGGGCGTGTGGGAGGGCGGATTATTTGTTTTATCCGTCGCTTCGCGGGCGCCCCAGCAGCCACCGCGAGGCTACCGCAAACCCGGACTCTGCTGCGGTGGCAACCGCGCGTTCTTTCCTAAGCCCCCTGCCGCCGCGCCCGCCCCCGCGCCCGCCCCCGCCCCCGCCGCCATGCCACATCCTGCACTTTCCCGACGTGAGGATGTGCTGCTCCAGTTTCTCTTTCTCTGGCTCCCTTCAAGCCGTGGGTGGGCTGACTTAGCGTGTCGCGCGGGGCAGAATAAGAAAAAAAGAATGTGAGATGTGCAGGCTCTGAACTGGTCTTGGAAATGCATCGGTGTATGTACTTCGATCATCGGTTATTTTGGGGATGTAATGTCAGTTTTTAATCAACTTCGCAGCGGCTTGTTTAAAGAATTAATTTACATCCACTTATCTGACGAGTTCCCACATTCAATTTTTTGTTTTTGTTGTTGCGGGGAGTAACAAGTACTCGTTTTTACGAAAAGAAGCTAAAGGAGCGGTTAAGAAAGATACGAATTCCTGAAATACTCCTGATTAACTTCGAAGAAAAATTTATAAGCCTATTTCTTTGTAAATGTACTAATTAGTACGCACGTTATAACCAATATTCTTATGACATGTATCCATTTTGAGGTAACGCATGATGATATTTGTTAGAAACATTTTACCAAAATATTTACATAAACATTTTTTGTAATTCTTGATTGAATTTCACGAACACTCTAAACGAAATTGTCCTATCATCTTCAAAAACTTGGCTTCTTGAAACTTTTTGTCGTTTGTCTTACCGTTGCCTCTCAACGAAGCGAAAAATATAGAACAAAACTTTGCTTCACCTAACAAAAAATATTTATTTATGGGATGGAATGGTGTTTCTTTTTTGTAATTCATACTAATAATTTAAAAACGAGCTATTTTTAACTTTCAATGAAAAAGACGCATTAAAATATATTTAAATTTCGGTGAAGATATTAGGGTTATTCCACCGCTACATTTTGGAATATTACAAACACCGCACCTAAGAGACTAATGAACATTGTTGACGCGCCCGGAAATCCAAAATACATTTATCAGTGAATCATAAACAAAGGTGTTGTTACTCGAAATGTGCTGATAGATATATCACAGTATATATTGCTACTCTATTTTAAAAAAAATCATGTATTACTATAGATCAAGTACTTGCAAGTAAAAGTACTTAGTCAGATGCACAATATTATAGATACAGATTGATACATTTATTTAAACTGCAACTGGGTGTAACACGAAGGTAGTTTATTACATAAATAAGGTAATAAATTTAATAATAATAATAATAATAATATAAAAACTGATGATTCAGAAAACATTAAATTAAACAAAGAAAAAGAAAAGAAACGTCTATAATCTAAAATAAATTTCATGTAAATATAATAATAATAATAATAATATGGGAGTTTTTGTTTTTTCTCCTTTCAAAAATTCAAAATTTAAGTAGTATATGACTTAGTGTAGGGATCACAGAATTTTGAAAATGTCACACCATTCACTTTTCCCATAGCACGTCATACGCAGTTTATAACTTTTGACGTAAAATAAATAAATAAATAATAAATAAATACGACCGCACTGCACTGTCCTTCTCACGTCACTTTAACACTTAAAACATATCCTTCACTATATCTCCGCTCTACACTGCAAGACACATCCCTTTACTATATAACCGAATATTCTTAGTTAACGCCCTCATTAATTTAGAAATACCCTAAATTAATTTCCGAAATTGTTAAACGCTTCAAGGAAAGGATTCAAATGTTTTTGCAGGCAATAAAATTTTCCAATTCCTTATCGTTCGATTTGTGAAAAAGAAATTCACGAGCTTCGCGAAAGAGAATTTATGTTCAGAAATGGTGTTTTTTTTTAAATTAATCTTACTTCTCAACAAGAAATGTGGTTGGTACCAGTGGTAGGCACGTGACCATTTGGTGGTGTATGAGCGTCCGCGGGGAAGTCCCGCAAGGCGAGCGAGGCCCATCCGTCTCGAGGGCGTCTCCGCTGCGGCCGTTGGCGTTGGCGTTGGCGCGCACCGGCCCCGCTCCGCCCTCGAACCAGATCTCGCTTTTCTCCAGACGGACATGCGCGCAGGTGGCGGCGGCGGCGGCGGCGCACGGTGGCTTGAGAGACACAAAAAGAGGGCAAAATCCATTATTCAGAAACTGACATGTGGCCGCAGTTTACGTGATTCAAGCTCAAATGTCTAGTGGATAGTGCTTCAGACTGTCTTTTATTTTATTTTTTTGTTTATTACTGTGTGAAAGGGTACATTTCTTAAGCAGACCTTTTTTATTACAATTTCTGGAACTTCATTTCTCAGAATAGTGTACTGTTACAAAATTGAATATATGTCTAGTTACTTCTAATTTCTTCTTATTTATATAAAAAAATACTTCTAGAAAGAACATTACATCACCGTGGTTTGACTCAGCATGAAACTAGTTCTTGATTTTCAGAAAAAGATTACTTTCGTCTAGGTTTCATTTCCACCTCCTTCGCGCACTTACGTAACTTCAAGTATAGTTGCAATGTAGACTGAATGACTGGTTGATTCATTTCAGTTACCAATCATTCTATTCAATTATCTCAAGGCCTCTATTTTTTCGCAGTAGCTTCATCTGTTTATAAATACGCAATAAAGATGTTTCAGGAGTTATTTCAACTTTCCTATATTATCTTAGTTTACCTTTTATATTTATTCAACTTTCAGGGCCGTTTTGGTTCCATTATCATCATCAAACAAGTTTTTGTCCGCTTTTATTTCCAACCCGAAACACATTGCGGCAGCGGCAATTTCTACTTCTTGGGTTCCGCGCACCTTTATCGTTTTATTTCGCCCCCCCCTTCCCCCCTCCCCGCCAGCCTAATCGCGTCTTTCGTGAGTTCGGGCGACTCGACCGGTATATTGCATTTGAATGTTGCTTCGAGAGCGTAATAAATTAAAGCTGCCTGGAGCTGCTCGGCTTCGCTTCTTGACAAATGGCCGTCTGCAGAAGGAAACGGAAGGCTGAGCTTCGAAAAACAGATTGGGAAACTCGGACCATTTACAATTTTGGCAAATTACGGCGTATGTAATCAATATTAAAGAGAAATACATGCAGGTAACGGTGCGTAGTTCATAAATATTGTGGGAATGAAGTATTAACAACGTTCATGAAAGTTGTGTACGTGCTAGAGACGTTAAATTGGCTCATTTTCCTTCCTCATCCTTTTATCTATTGATATGTGTATTCTAGAAAAGTTATTAGTGCAAATATTTTAGCATCTACGTGTTTGATATACTTATTGCCACCATTAACATTGTCAAGAAAAATGTCTTGGGGTGTGTGAAATAATATATTTGCACACCTGAACAATATTTCAAATACATTAAGTGAGATTTTATTGGTAATTGTTAACAAGAAAGCATTTGTAACTATAATGGCACGCGAAATTTCAGCAAGGACCTTCAGATACCTTCTAGACGTGTATTTGAAATCCTTTTTTGTGTGATTTTCATTTGTTTCTAAACTGTACCTTCAATTTTTTTGTTATAATCCCTATGGAGGAGTTAACGATGTGATATCCAGTTTTTTCCAATCAGAACATCCTACATTATTGACTGTTCTTTTGAACAATTTTCCTTTTTTTCATCTCCATTATAATTATACGAATCTTTCTTCCTCTACAGTATATCAATTTAATATCTGTTTACGTACTGTACATATCTCTTTTATGCATATGTATTTATATGTCTGTTTTGCTATAAAATTAATCTATTGAATACTCCAAGACGTCAACAAATGTGTACACCCAACAATATGACATTTCAAATACTAAAAAAAAATGCTAGACCTTTTCATGTTTTGTTCCTCTTTTACTTCTGAAGGTGCATTTATCAAGCCCAGTGCTCTTCAGTAATCATGTTAATAAACTGTGTCACAACTTCGACACCGTGGTTTGCCGCCATTATTAAATACAATTAAAATATGATATCAATTTCAACACGATAAAGTGTCGTCTCTTTTCATTGCATTTCTGAATTTTGGCATTGTGGATCATATATCACCGTACTTTTTAATGATAACCACGACTTTTCTCTTTCTTTATTGTTTGTTTGTTGGTTTTTGGAACGCCCTCTGCCTTACAAACGTGTCTTCAGTTTGTCATTCGACCCGCATGTCTTCCCGCTGTAAGAAGTACTGCTTCATTTTCTCCTGTTGGGTACGATTCTTTTCTCCGAGTGCTCTACCCGCGTCTGTCGTCTCCTCCCCACCCACCCACTCACCCCGCCGAGTGACCCTCCCGGCGCGAGTTCCCACGGTCACCTGATCGGTCCCCGGCGACACCCGAGCCAGCGCGGCGGCGCGGCACGGCCCGGCGCGGGTCCGCGACGCGAGATTCGCCCTCGCAGGTGTCTGCCCCGCCCCCTCCCCCCCCCCCCCCCGCCCTCGCCGCCCCCGCGCGCCGCTCGAAAGTGGGTCTGCCGTCACGGATCGCGCGAGGGGTGTCCACGCTGGGGCGGGAGGCCGCTAGAAGAGATGTCTGCACACGCGTCTTCAAGGGCGTCAAACTATCCGGACACTTGGAAACCTCCAAAGTTGTTTAACAGCAATAATATTTCTTATGTTAGTTAGTTAGATGTATAGTTAGATGTTAGTTAGTTAGAGTAGTTAGATGTATTCCCAAGATGTATTCCCAACTCATTCTTCAATCAGTACTACCGAATTGTGGGAATTCTGATTGGATGTTGTTGACGTTCTTATAAGAGGAAATAAAAGAAGTCATCTTCGTCAACATATCAGCTTTATTAAGCTGATTAATTTAATAATAAAGCTGATATGTTGACGAAGATGACTTCTTTTATTTCTTCAGTACTACCGAACTAGTTTGTAGCATTATGGTAACATCCCGAATTGTTTTAAGCACACGTTTTGGACGAATGTATTTCTTCTATCATCACTTTTGTTTGCTATCGAGGAAAGCTTTAATCAAATTATAACATGGATTTTCGCGGGGAAAATTGTGTTTTATTTTTTCCGTTGTATAATAATCGTCTTAGTCCTCGGGATAAAATGTATGAATGTTGATTGAAATATCATGAATGACATTGAGCATATTATTTTGTACTGATGAAACGTTCTAATCACAATGTTTAGTATTTAAGTGTAGATTCAAGAAACTGCTTATTCACAAATTGATGTATTATTTATGGATGTCCCGAATGATTGAAACAATTATTTTCCATTCTTCAAAATAAAACCATTTACCCTAGACTGAAAGTTCAGTTACTTTCAATGACTTGCACGTTCTTTGGTCATTGTGACAAGACTTATGGTTTGCCAGTTACACGAGAAAGTCCATGCCAATAGTAGAAGGGGGTCGAGGGCAATTGAATAGTAAAACCGAAGTAACAGAATAGGAACAGATTAGTTCCAGATCTGTGTTACGGAGAGAGAAAAATACTTGGGAGGTATGAGAAACAAAGTCGTTTATGACATTAAAGTCTAAATTACGGTTTTAAATTAAATTTAATATATTTTTCCGAAAGGCTATATATTTCTAGATAACTGTGACTGTGATAAAAGTATGTACCCTGCTGTTAATAATATTTGTAGCAATTTACTCTTGAATTGAAATCGATTCGGCAGATTCAGTTATCCACTCAATAAACGAGCTCGTAAATGTCTAGTGTTTCATAAAACTATATGTTCTTAAGATATACGTACGCTCAAAACAGTTATTGAAAAACTTGAAGATTCCAGAAGTACCTGTTTAAAGTAGTAAATCTATTTGCTTCTTACCAAATATCTACTTGAAATACGATTATCCAATTACAGTAAAATTACTTTTGGCCAGTTTTTCTAGTAAGCACACTTTTTTCTCTGCAAGTTCCTTAGAATGATGTATACATAGTATAGGCACACGCCAACATCTTATTGCTTGTGAACGTATTAATATACTATGCGAGTAAAGATATTCCAACCATGGCCATGGATACGCTGCCGGAAACGGTAAATTTCCCCATGTTCTATAATTTTCCGCGATATTATCAAGTGGGAAACGTGAAGTGGGGAGTGGGGAGCATGAATCAGCCCCGCTCTTGGCTGAAGCACAGTAATGCGCGGGCCGTTTCGCAGCCATCTGCCTCATCTGCCTCCCGGGCGGTGAACGCACGCGCTGCACGGAAGACTGCAGCGGCCAGCCCCGGGCTCTAGGGCAGCGGCTGCAGCGGAGGATGGCTGCATCGCCCGTCCGCCGGGACGTATCGTGGATGATGAGGGAGGCGTGAGCGGGGGGGGGGTTTGGGTTGGCGGAGCCCGCGGGCCCCTTTGGCGGGACGGCGGCGGTGGGGGCGGCGGAGGCGGCGGCGCTGCTGTGCTGCGCTGCGCTGATGCAACGCGGCCGTTGCCCCCGGCGCCGCCGCCGCCGCCGCCACCACCACCACCTTCGTCGCAACTGGAGCGCTGCTACGCACCCGTTGTTTGGAGTTCAGTTCTCGGTTCCGCCCCCACACAGACGCCCACCCACTCCCAAACACATACAACACACGTTGTTTGACCTCCTTTCAATACTGTTTCCCCCTTTTTTTCTCTCTCTCCACTGATTCAATATTCCTTATTATTTTTTAAGTCTTTTTATTCCTCCAATCATTTTGGCATTCGTTATTTCTGTATTTTTCTTTTCCCCAACTCATTCGTATTATGTTCAGTTCATTTGTAATTTCTTGCGATATTAATTTCATCGAATGTATTGGCCTTGACATAAAGATTGAAGTTTTCTCATTCACTCTTTAAATATATCCACTAGTTTCATCATTAATTAATAAGACACACACAATTCGTCAAAAATGGACTTGAAACAACAATAGTTTACATTTTTCGTAAAAGTAAAACATGGTGTACGGGATTTAACAGTTATAAATGTAGATTTGCGATAAGAAGGTAAATGTTTATGAAGAGAAAATTGTATAACATACAGTGTAAAGTTAATGATTATCGAGAGGAAATTTTTTCATAATAACATACTGGGATAAATGTTTATTGATCACTTTGATTTGAATGGAGGGTTATCTCAAACTTCTCAATTTGAAGACAAAACTGTACATTTCATATCATTTCTATAGCGTCAAAGAAAGTAGATTATAAATTTTTTCCGAAGTTGTCCTTCTTTGATCGCCTTCATTATTTTGACTACGTTTCTCTGAGCTATTTTTTTCGCTTTCTTGGAACCATTTCGACATCTTCTAACCTTGTACTGTTGTCTTTCATATTTCAAAGTTGTGTTTTCGTCTCAAGACAATCCACATCCATGTTTGTTATTTAGTGACCTCTCCAAACACTGTCCCAGAGTTGCTTTAGACACTCGTACAATTAAGGAGACAAACGTAAGGAGTCCATAGACCCTTTTCAGTCGTGATTTCTTCTTTCGTTCTCGTCGAAACAGCCAGTGTGTTCGGCATTGTGAAGAGATATCGTTGCAGTGTTAAAGCAGAATAGTCCATTTTCCATTCTTCTATTCATTCACGTCTCGTTAAAAAGTTTCGTAGTCAGGCACTCCTTGCAACATTTACTGTGGCAACACTGGAGCATAATGACTTACGGACAGATAGTTGGATTCTCCGACGAGCGTGGTACAATGGTGACAAGCCGCGCCTCGCCTCCAACACACAGCAACCCGAGCAGTGACGTACACACACACATACGCGTAGGCGTTTCTAGTCCCCAGCTGACCGAGGGTGTGTACTTTCTTTTCCCACACAATGTTGGTGAACGGCATTGGGGCCAGCGCCGTTCAATTAGGCATTCTTTGCGCGGTAGAATGAGGAACCTTCCGGGGAGGTTACATCCGTCTGTTGGTTCGTCCGTGACCTACCATTTAAATCTTGCGACATGGCTGGTGAAGTTGCAATGGAGTATTGAAAACGGTTTTTATTTCAATAGACTTCAAGGTCTTCATTGCTAGGTTGTATACCAACACTTTACTCAGTGAAACATACGAATCAACTGAATTTGTGAAGAGAATTTTACATATTTCAACTACTGACCGTTTAACTTAATTACATGATATTAAGGGAGAATATTTTTAAAAAAATAATACATTGTCGTATATGTGTATGGCAGAATATTTTTATGATGCAATATTATTATGTTTGATTACTAGAGATACAAATATATTTTTCTTAATAATCCTAAATTATTTATTTGTTATTTTCCCCCGTCAAACTAATTATCAAACTGACATATCGAGAAAACTATCATTTTCTGTAAGATTTTGATAACTTCACTCAGATACAGTAATATTTGACCGAAAACCAAAATATGAGGCAACACTTCTGTCTTGTTCGTCATAAAGAAAAGACAAAAGCTTCAGCTCTTCTTTAACGCACCATTTTTTCTTTAGATATTTACTGCACCGTTCTTCTGCACTCCGTGCAGTGTTAATTTATAGACTTTTGAAATCTATAAAATCTATTTTTCTGGATAATTGTACACTATTTTTCTAGTTATGTTCCTTTCTTCAAATCATCTCTCAAAGCGAAATACAGTCGGGAAACAGATGTTTAACGCGATCAGTACGATATTAGTGCCGGTCCAGTGGCCGAGATCGCTAAGGCAGTAGTGACGAAGTGACCGAAGGTTCGCGGGTTCGAGTCCCGCCTCGGGCATGGTTGTATTTGTGTTCGTCCTTTCACCTCTTATCATCACCATATCGTTTCATCTTCATAGTTACCATACCATGACCTAGATGTTGATGCAACCTCAAATGACAAATAAAAAACATATTAGTAAATTCTATCGGCCGGTAACAAATATTCACGAAAACCAAAATTCGAAAGATTTAGGTTGCTGCTCTCGAAGAAAATACTCGAGCGTGAGCTTTCTCTTGCCTGCTGCTTTTCGGCGGATCGCATTTTTGACCGCGCCCACTTCCGCGTGCATTCCGCGCGCTGCTGTCCCGGGCGTCGCGCCGCGGGCGCTTTCTTCGCCTTTGGCAGCGGCGCCGCGCGCTTCACCACGCGCCTCGACGCTTTTGCAGCCAAATTGGCCGCGCCGACGCGGAAGCCAGGGCCAGCCGGCCACAGCAACAGGTGCAGGTGGCGGCGGATGGGAGATGACGGAAGCCGTGCGGTAGCAATATGGAATAGTTTGTGGAAAGATAAACGAGTAAGAGGATGAACGGTTGAGAGGATGAATGGTTGAGAGGATGAAGTTGGGAGGATGAACGTGTGGGAGGATGAACGTGTGGGAGGATGAACGGTGGGAGGATGAACGGGTGGGATGATGAACGTACAGGAGGATGAACAGGTGCGAGGGAGAGGAGTTGAACGTGTGCGCGTGACAATATCGAGCAGAGGGTGAACGAAAAGACCATACAGCGAGCACGTTAAAAGACAGGAGTGCATGTTATATAGCTTGGCGAGTAGGTGAACGGACAAGCCAATAGAGGATGAGAAGACCATATGGTAGATGAACGGGCGTATTGCTGGAAAGCGTAAGTTGGCGACAGGCGAGTTACCGGGCGAAGTGCACAGGGAGGGGAAAACGGGCGAACTGAGGCGGGGGCTGTTGGGTGGGGGAGGCGGCAGGAGGGGCGGGGGGCGGGAGGCGCGGCGTTAGCGGTTGTGGAGCTGGCGGGTCGCGAGAAAGTCGAGGCTCTTTTGTTCCTCGCCGGGGCGTCTCCATTGACAACGGCGGGCGGCACTTGTCGTGGAGACCTCAACGGCGCCTCTGTTCGCGAAGCAGCGGTGTGCGGAGCAGGGCGCAGGACGCGGCTTCCGTGTGTGCCAGTGGAGGGAATCGCAACGGCCCGCCGCAGGTCGAGGGGTAGAAAGTCACTTCAGAGAAGCGCCGGGGAGAGACTGCTAGCGCATGAGGGGTGGTTGACTTACGGTCCTGAGGTTGCGAATACAAAGGATCTGTCATTTGTTGCTTCGAAAGTTGATCAACGTTTCGGTCTCAGCCAAGAGCAGTACGTTCTCTACAGTTACAGCGCGTACCTCAGACAATAAGGCAGTGTTGGAGAAATAAAGGGAGGCAATGCTGATGTGTTCGGTTGAGTCATATATTTCTTCAGACGCCAACCTAGGCTTTATATAGACAATGCGTTTCGGAAGGCATCCTTCCCAACCGTCATAGTCAAGATACAATTCAATAGAAACACTTTCAATAATGCATTTTTCAATGTATGAACAATATGGAAAAGAGAAAATAAAATTAGACTAACAAGTGAGTGAATTTAAGAAACTATTCGTATAACATGTGTTGCATAGACATCTCTATTAATTTACTAGAACAAATTTAAATGCACAAGTTACGTCGTATTCAGGACTGGCCAGTTGACTAGAGAAACGCTCTCGAAAACCATTATTTGTATATCTTTATTTGATTATTACACGTACATAGATTAATTTTGTTACGTACTTTACAGAAAAATTACGTAATGTAGAGAATAATTTTCACGTTATATGTGTTTGTATAAGTCAATAAATCAATATTTATGAATCTTAGAAATGTGATTTTTAACGTTCATAGTGATGACTCATCCATTGATGGATAGTATTTTCAGCGTCGACATTGCTGGATACATATTGAGGGCAAGGGGAGCAAGGCTGGTGAAAAACTATCGGTTCTCTCTTACACTCGATATATCAAAATACACTCGTATTTCGAGTGAGTCTTGCTGCCTTATACACTTGCAGGTTCGTCAATCTGAGAAACTTGCTCGCCTCACCTTTCTTCATCGATGTCCCGTGTGGCTGCAGGCGGCGCCGTCGGCGTTGCATTGCGGTGGTCTGTCTCCCCCAGCCTCCGTCACCGTCGCCGCCGTCGGTCACCTCTGGTTTTGCCACCGCTGATACCACCACCACCACCACCACCACCACCACCACTACCACCACCTGCCGCTACCGCCGCCACCTTCATCAACGCCGCCACCGCTGCCTCCTTCACCACCACCAACCGCTACCACCGCCACCACTGCCTCCACCGTTCCCTCCGCCACCCTCATCACTGCCGGCACCGTACCAGGCGAAATACCGGAGCAGTACCCTAAAAAATGGGCACGGACCGCGCGTGATCGTTCCTTCCCCTTCTTTGTCGTATCCTCACCCCTTACACACACTTACACTAACATACACTACACTACGAAACATGCTGGGTGACTGTTCGGGAACTTAGTGCTTGTTCCGGCGGTGCCTCGCTGGTGGGAGATACCTAGTAGAGGGAAACCCCGCTAGTTGACGGTAGGTTGGCGCCGAATCTCGGCATCAGGCAGGGGAAGATCACCCCCACCTCCCGGGGAAAACATATACTACACTTACGGGATTAATGACCTCGTTAGTTTACTAGTCCGAAATCATTAACAACAAACCAACCGCCGCCACCGTCACCAAATTCAACACCACTACTGCCGCCACCACCACCACCACCACCACCACCACCCCGCGCGTCTCCGCCGCCACCTTCATCACCCCGTCATCGCTGTGATTATCCGCGGTGCAGCCGCCTTTAAGACAGCCGTCACAGCTCCATCTTTACTACCACCACCGCCGTTCTCGCCATCACCTTCACCACTGTCGTCATTATCCCCGGAGCAGCCACCACTACGACCACCGCCGTCGCCGGCCAACATCACTGCCGCCCTCACCACCACCACTGCTGCCGCCGACCGGTTCGACCCCTGCGCAGAGTAGCCGGTCTGCGCTTTCGCATTGCTCTGCCCCTCGCCGAGCAGGCCTTCCACTCCGCTCCGCTCTGCCCGCCGCTGGGCGCGCTTTGGCCGGCCTCGGCGCCGCGGCCTTGACCGCCAAATGCGCCAACCACTGGAGCAGAAGGCGGCGCCGGCGCCCGCAAGGACACGGCCCGGGGCCGCCGACATCTGGCGCCGCCGCCCAACACCACAGCGCGCAGGGCGCAAATGTTTCAAATACTCGGGCTCTTAGAGAATGAATCCCGGGTATACTCTTTTTTAATTATACTTTTTAGGCATTTCATTCATTTCGAATAAATTGAGACGTTTGGGGCTAGGGTACACCATTTTAAGTGACTTAACAGAAGAAGAAATTGAAAATTTGTTGGATTCTATGAATCAAATGATCAACATAATCAAATTATTGATAAAATACACCGCACACGTTACTTTATTACGTTAAGCTACTTCACCAAAGACTTAAACGATAAAGATAGATACCTCAAATTTGCTTGTGTAGTGTCTTAGCTTTAACTAGTTTCAATCGCCACAATTAAGGAGACGATTGGGTATGGTATGATATGGATGATATGGTGAATGGATATGGTATGATCGCTGTGGGAAAATAAGCCGTTTTGTGAATGCAGTGAAAACCGTTTTTCATTAGAATTGTGGGTTAGAAGTCAACGTAGACATGGGTGGTTTTATCTTGGCATTGCGACGAGCTAGGCAACGGCCAGCATCCATAAAATTTTCAATTGGTCAGCAAAGAAAGTAACTGGTTCACTACGTAATCATCAACGTTCTGTTAATATACCGAACAAGAACAAATAGGAAATGATAGGTCACTAACAAAAAGTAGTATAAATTCGAGTTCGATCATTTAAAGCTTTTTATTGACTTGCTTTATATTAGCTCTTAAATGTGTACGATTGCAAAAGGTGAAATTTTTTCTTGAAGTAGCGTCCTACTTCCTTCATTTGTTATTAGCTATTTGTATTTGCAATTGAAATTTATTATTGATTGCATTTTATTTTTTAAAATTAACACAAAGCTAATGCAAATATTGAGTATTTCACTTCTGTGAATAATGAGAATGGTATGATACTAAATGAAAATTATGAGTATGATACTAAAAGAAAAAATTGAATTATTTCTCTTATTTTCAAAATTAGAATCATTGAACCGTCTTTAGCACAGTTGTGGTGTGGTCTTTAGAGTTGAAATGGCTTTCATAATGTGCAGTTACTTCGATTTTAAGCTGTTTAAAAAAAATAAAATTGTGTCACGGACCTTTAATATGTGTTCGCCGTTGATACTCTAGCCAATGTACAGGAGACATGTGTTCTAACATGCACGACGTTTTTATGGAAGAAAGTGAATGTAGTGTAACTTTCAGCAAATACAGCACGGTTGCCGCATGTTCCAGAGAAATTGGAATGCAAATAGAATATGTCAGGTCAGGTACATAAAAATCTAAGTTATCACTTCGAGAACGTGTTTCGAGGTGTGGAACGTCCTACTTAAATCCAGTGCATCTAGCAGTCCGAAAGGGCGAAGGATAAACATGTTTGGTGACATACACACCTCAAAAGCGAAATTTGTGAAACTTTGGAGAAAACACGTAACCAACTTGAACTAATGGTATGGTAAATACTGCATTTTCTTGAGAGCTCTTCCTTGCAAAGATTCTAATGTTGCGAAATTTCTTTTATTACTATTATTATTATTATTATTATTATTATTATTATTATTATTATTATTATTTTGATGTAAACTGATTGGTGTATTTTTGATAATTTCTCTTCAAGTCGGTTTGAAGAATTAATCTCTTTTGATCTCCTAAAAAAATCATTAATTTTTCCACTCAGACGAATTTTTTCCCTTTTAATTTTAGCTTAATTTACATTATGGTGATTCTTAGTGAGTGTTTCTATCTCCCTTGCTTCATTTGTGTAACTAATAAAATGATCTACGTCCTATTTTATTTTCCTCCACACTTCTACATTGATTGTCATTTTTTCCCTTCTTTTTAAGACCAGACATTTCTTTAATGCTATTTTGGAGAAACGACGATATTCGACGATAAAAACATTGTCATATGGAGAGCAACCACCCTGTTAATTGCAGGCCTGGGCGCTAGCCGGAAAGGCACAATGGAGGAGTGGAGGATTGCAGTCGAGCGAGTGTCGTGGAGGGGGGCGTGGCGGGCGAGGCGGCGGATGCGGCTTCATTGCCTTATGGCGCCGCGTCGCGATATGGACTCCGAGCGGTCAGGGAAGGGAAGAGAGGGCGATCGCAGACAGTGGTTGCACGCACGACCTGTTCTTCGACAGCCATATTTTTCTCGTATTGAAGAACTTTAAAGAAATAATCGCATACGACACATTCTTCTCGTAAATCAGCATGACAGTATCATTTGAGGGTTTTATTTTATTCACTCTTTTCGTCCGTGTTAAATATTATAATGTTTCTGAACACTTTAAAAATCTCCACGATTGACATTTTGTTTACATAATTAATTTTACACAGAAAACGAAAAAACATATTACTCTATGTTTCTTATGTTCTTTTCTTCTCAGTTAAAACACAATTCTTCGATCGGAGTTTCGAATTTTAATTATAGAGTTCTAAAATACTGAACTATATTTTAAAAACTCAATAAGCAGTTGTTAAATGCATTGTTTATAAATAACTGTATTCTAAATTATGTTAAGTATGATTAACGATACTCCGCATCGTGGTAGAAAATGTGGTAGGAAAATCAATTCTTTGAAACCATGAAATGCTTTACACACAATTCAACTATTGCATTTTTTTGCAGTTTTCCTTTTACTTATTCTTACTACTATTAATAATACAATTTAAACATAGAGGGGTAACAAGGTCACACTAAGTGAAAAGACCCACGGATCACATCCGAAGATAGGCAGAGGGAACCTTAGAGGTACCATTGTGGTCGCTGGTAGTGAAGGAGCTGGCGAAACCGGGGTGGAGAACACCTACGCGATGTTTCTAGAACCGTCGAGGTTAAGAGACCGGGAGCGGTAGCTCAGTGCATCAACTAATGTTACTGCAGCGCCTCTGACCGGGAGGTCCTAGGTTCGAGTCCTGACGGCGGCAGGATTTTCGACACTAGCTTTTCAGCTAGGTCGAGGGGAGAGTCCTGGTTAGGGGGAAACCACGGTAGCCGACGGTAGGTCGGTGCCGGATCTCGCCATCCAGTGGGGGAAGATCACCGCCATCTCCCGAGGGAAAAAACATGCACTACACTAACGGGACTAATGACCGAAGCAGTTTACGCGCCGGAAAAACACGAAAAAATCAATCAATCAATCGAGGTTAAGAGTAAAATAGGATACGGTGTCATCCAATCGGAAGGCTGAACGCCACCATTAAGGCGTCACTGCAGTGACATGTAAGGAACCGTAACAGCTGATCAAAATATCAGCGGCAGAAAATTAAAAACCGCAGTAAATGTTCTATTCTAACTATTGGTGACTGATGTGCCCGCGAGGCTGCAGCACTGTCGCACTGTGCGGTGGCGGCGGCGGATCCGGAGCGACTGCGTCCGGACATCGGAGTGGCCGAGCGGGTTTCGAAGCCGGCCTCTGCCGCCGCCGCCACCGCCGCTCGCCCGGTCGCTCGGTCCAGCACGCGACGCACGTCTCTGCCGCCGCGTCACTGCTGCCAACCAGAGAAACGCAATATTCGATATCGGAATGTTCTTTAGTGATGGGTAGCAGCTACCTTCTCTTGGAAATGACAGCCAATTTATGGAAGTTGTCATCGATAACAAATGAAGTTGATGTTTCATATACACTGTCTACACATATTTCATTATCGTCTTCTTATGGAACGGAATATATGAAATAGGAATGACCTTTGGTAATAGTCACAATCCGTTTCATGACAAAATACGAATCTGAAGTGATAAGTAATCAATGCAGATATTAAGAATAACATAATATTGTGTGATAAAATTATCTCCAAGACACATTTATGCACGTTGATGTATAGTTATTGAAATGAGGAACGCCCAACCAAAACGGATGTTTGCTGAAGTGGTAGCTTTTAACGTTAATTAATTAGTCAAAATGCATGATGATTTGTCTTTGGATCAGACATTTTGTATAACGGGGTTGGGCACCTTCGTGATCGCCGATCAATGACACGGGAACAACTGTCAGATCCTATTTTGCAGGACAAGCAGCTTCTGACAAACAGCATAATCTTTTTTTTTTTTTATTGTCGATTGCCAGACAATTAATCACTTCAAGAAGACATCGCGTGTGCATTCTCTCGTCTTCTTCTGATCTACGGTGTTGATCAATTATCCGTTACATTTTAGATATTTCATGTTGCATATGTGAAAAGGATATTTGAAAGTAATATTTCTTCTTTTCAAATTCTAATAAAATTAATACAACTTCCAAGTATTTAATTTTTTTTTCCCAGTGGAATCGGTAATTTCTTTCCCCGCTCGAGGCAAAGTTTGTGAATGAACGTTTGCGGTATTTGTGCAAGGAAACACTCGCCAGCAATGAAAACGAATCGCAGATGCATCTTACGAGCCCTCATGTTGAATTACCTGCGGCAGTTATAAAAACGTTCCTTGCGGAGGCCGCTCTGTGTGCTAACGGTGACGCCGTGAGCGCCGCAGGGGAAACACTGTGTAAGGAGGGGAGGGAGGGGGGCGTGCCGATCCGAATGACTGCATGTCCTCTTCCTCGCCGCCGGCAGTAGCGATGAGGGAGAACGAGGTAGGAATAGCGATGGACCGCGGGAGCGGTGGCTCAGTGCATCAACTGATGTCACAGCAGCGCCTCTGAACCGGAGGTCCTAGGTTCGAGTCCCGACGGCGGCAGGATTTTCGACAATAGTTTTTTTAAGCTAAGTCGAATTCAGTCGCTGTCTGGAGGAGAATTCTAGCGACCGGCTGCTCTGATGTCCGTGGTTTCTCCGATCATCACCAGGCGAATGCCGAAGCAGTACCCTAACAAACGGGCCTCCGACCGCGCACGATCTGTCCTTCCTCTTCCTTGTCCTATCCTCTCCTCTTACACACACACACTTAAACTAACATGCACTACACTACCACATATTCCGGGAGACCGGTCGGGAGCTTAGAGCTTGTCGCGGCTGGGGCGGTGCCCCGCTGGTGGAAGAGTCCTGGTTGAGGAAACCCCGCTGGTCGACGGTAGGCGGCGCCGGATCTGGCGATCCAAAGGGGGGAAACCACCGCCACCTCCCGAGCAAAAGCACGCACTACTCTACGGGACTATTGACCAAAGTAGATGACGCCCCTGGAATCACTAACAATCAATCAATCAACAGCGATGGAAGCGGCAGCGGTGGCGGTAGAATTATGGGCGATGGCAACGGTGATAGCCGGCGGAGGTTACAGTAGCCGGGACTCAGAGGGCGGTAACATCGGTGGTAATATCTTAATCATTTCAATACTGGTGATAGAGACTAGCTGGTGTAGTCGTGATCGAAGTAATGATACAGAAATTGATGCATGTGGGAGCGATAGTGTGTCGACAATATCGGTGATGATTATTATTGGAGAGGTTAATTATTATCGTAATTTGGATAGGAATAATTTTGACGGTATTGGACGATATAATTTTGATCCAATATTGAGGCATTTGTTATACCGTGGCTGTGGCGATGGCATTGGCAATTGTAATAACAGGAATGTGAATAATGGTTACAATAATAAAAATGGTTATAATCTCGGCCGCGATTGTTTGAGTGCCAAAAGTGGCACTGATAATGATGATGATTAGCGTGTTAGACTACTTGACATTTTTCTCCTGGAATTTGCTCCTTCATCTCTTTCTTTTTTAATTGTTATCTCTATTTGTCTTTCTTCCTTATTCCCTTCTGTCTTCTCCATCCATTTTTCCCTTTCCTCTCTTATTTTATTCTTCTTCTCCTCCTTTTTCTTCTTCTTCTTCCCCTTCTTCTTCAATCATGTCCTTCTTTTTCTGTTTATCATGATTCTCTCCCTTCTTATCGTCTGTCCTTTTTTGTACCCGTTGGACCGCGATAATACTTCCTATATCCACGACACTTGCTTTGGCAGTGATTGTGGTAAGTGGTGAATGACAGCGAAGAATATCGTTCTATAAAAATAGTATTGGCGATTGCAGTGACTGCGATCTCACCTGTGATCTCGCCATTGTTGCCAATGGTATAGCTGTAAGCAGTGTTAACAGTCGGACAGATACAACCACGCCTACAGAACTGTTGGCAGTGTGCTCACAATGACCACAATTGTAGAAGTATCAAAAGACGTGTTTGTAATCATGTCGACAAAAGCATTGAGAATATCTTTAGAAGTGTTGCCAGTATCATGGACGTGTTGACAGTATGGTGGCTGCAACTACATCCGTAATATCGATAAAGGGGTTAGCTATAGGCAATACGGTCTATGGAAATAACAACAGTGACATGTCTGAAGCCAGAAAGGGTCAACAGTGACGTAGTTATAACAACATGCTAGAAGTACCAACAATGCCTTGCCTGTGGCTACGACTGAGAAAGTTTTGACAGTGAGGTTGCCGTACACCCGAGAATAGGGGTTCTGTAGAAGTAACATCCGTAATGTGGCTTCAACCAAGACAAGAAGTGTGGACAATTTCTGTAGAAGTATCTATAAAGGCGTTCTATAATAATGTCTGTAGTAGTGTCAGGTCCTTGGCGTGGCTATAGACAGTAAGGTGGAAAAACTGCAGAAGAATGAACAGTGTCTTGTTCGTATCAATGACTGTACAATTGTTGTGAATGTCTGTAGAAGTGTCGACAGTGGCGTAGCTACTGCCACGTCCGTAGCAGTGGCGGCCGGTGGGTTGCGAATTTGGAGGGGCTGGATGTATGTTTGAACTATCACAGGTATTTTACCTCTTCAAAATATTTTTTGGCTGGCTGCTCTGATCAGTAGTTTTCTGTGGTTTCTCCGATTATCACCAGACGAATGACAGAGTAGTTCTCTAACACACAGGCCAAGAACCGCGCGCGATCTTTCCTTCCTCTTTCTTGTCCTATCCTCTCCCCTTACACACACACACACACTAACACACACTACACCACCTCACACGCCGGGAAATTACAAATCATGTCAAAGTCTTGGCTGGGGCGGTGCCCCATTGGTGGATGATACCTGGTTGAGGATAACCCGCTGGTCGACGGTGGATCGGCGCCGGATCTGCCATCCAGCGGGGATGACTACTGCCATCTACCGAGCAAAAACGTGCACTACACGTACGGGTCTAATGTGCTAAGTGGTTGACGTGCCCGTAATCACTAAAATCAATTAATCAGTCAATCAATCTGGAAAGAGCGCCGCCCTAGAGCCCTTACGCAGCAGCCGCCCCTGACCTGTAGGAATGCCGACTGTGGCGTTTACAAGCGCGTCTTGGAAGCGTGGACAGCGTGGCGCCTGCAGCCGTGTCGGCCGGGCGCATCCGCGCGCGCTGTTTCCGCGTGCCGCGAGGCGCGATCCGTCGCGCGATGCGCGTCGCGCGCGCAGCCGGGCGTGACGCCCCCGGACGCCTCTTGGGCGCCGCTCGGTCCCGCGGACACGCCCCGCCAGGGCAGCACGCCGCCGCCGTCAATCATTCAGAGGGCTCCGTGCAGGAAGGTGGTGATTCAATTTTTGGTTTTGTCTACGAAACGATTTTTCTTATTTTGTTTGCTACTTTTGATGAAATTCCCAATGTTTGTCATAAGAAATTACCTAATATACAAACGTTCCATGCAATTTTACTAAATCTCAAATATCTCCTTTAGTCATTTTTGAGTTAACAGCTTCTTGCACTAAGCCCTTCAGTTTCGCTTTCTATTCATGTTTGCTTTGCTAATTTGTGGAGTTTTTATTTATTTACTTTTTTTTATATAAGGTCGCATCAACATCTAGATCATTAGCGACCACTATTGGTGTTTACGTTGTGGTAACTGTGAAGATGAAACTATATGGTGATGATAAGAGGCGAAAGAACAAACACAAAGATAGCCATGCGCGAGGCGGAACTCGAACCCGGGACCCTTCGTACGGAGATCGCTATGACACTACTTCCTTAGCAATCTCGGCCACCCGATCGGCAATTTTAGGAGTTATATGGTGTGAAATTATAATTTTTAAATGGGTGTGGATTTTTAACCTCTGGGTTGGATTGTGGGCAGCATATTTGGTTCTCATGTTGTGGTCCCACACTCTATTCCCAGTCGAGGCAAAAATTGAGTTGTAGCTTTCCTTTAAAATCGTCCCCGTTTCTGTGGCTGTGTGGCGAAGAAAAGCTCAGGTGGACGTAACTTGCTAGTTACGGTTAAGGAAATACGTCATGTGCGCCATATCGATGACTGAGAACCAGATAGTTTTAAGTCCAGTTTTCTAACAAAATGAGATTCCTGTTTAATTTTGTTCTATATCTCTGCCTGCATGTGTCCATCAAACAAAATTATAAATATTCCTCCTCATAAACATGCGACAAATGTATTCCATACTAAACCGTTCCATATTTACGCACAAGGAACAAAAACTTTAAATGGCTCTCCTAAAAATACATAGTAAAATGAACATACCAGAACAGGCAGATCTCAGCCGTCGATATATTGCTCTTATACCCAAGCATGGGAATTTAATTAGGACCTGGCATGGGTTGGGGGCACCATTCTCTGGCCGGCGACGTCGGAATATCGACCCAAATGCCGAACACACATACAGCTTCTACAACACAGGAACTTCTCCTGCACCAGAATGCCACCCAGGCACTTCAGTCATCACTTATATCAATTACTGCATACAGGGACCTTGTAGGTATACCTCACAGCATGTATTAGAGCACATAGAAACCACGAACATTTTGCACCCACTTTTATCTGATGCAGAGCTGTTGGCGATGATACATATACCATTTTACACGGTCACTCATTTATAAACGCATCGACGGTATAAAACGAGTTTCCTAATAGATTGTTAAGAGTACAAATTTCAAAGTATACGTCTTGGATTTTTATGCGTTCAATATTAACTGATTAAGTATGATAATGATAATGTTTTATTTGTTGCCTGAATAGCTGTTGTGACTGTGAGTGTGTGAATTGTCATGCTAAAGCATTTTTATTCAATATTCCTTGTAAAGTATTAATTGTCTTACATTAATAATAAAGTACATCTAAATACGTTTGAAAAATCTTCATTGAAATTATTAAATTTTTTGATAATATAAATTAAATTAATAGTCATCTGGTAGATGAAAATATGGAGTAAATTTACGATAACTGAGACCAATAATCAAAACAAAAGATATAGAAAAATAAAAAAGTAAGTTTATACATTTAAGAAGTCTTTATTGTTTTCGAGTTTGCAAAGTTGAGATATTTAAAACATTGGAAGTATTGATAGATTTCTTATGGGAGTGATTCTATTCACCTTCTAAAATAAAAGAGAGAATAATATCCATCAATAATTAAGAGATTTTAGACATCAATGAATACCTTATTTCTTTGAAAATCTTAAATATTAAACGACTCAAATATGCATAATTATCTTATTGTTCTTGAAAGATGTTAGTGATTGTTAGTTGGTTCAGGCACTTGTAAATTACTTTTCCGCTTTTTTTTAGTTTGCTAAGTGTTTATTAACATAGTTTTCACCTATGAAACAAAATGGCACATTAATAAAACTTAATAATCACCTGTTAAACCTGAAAAAAAAACTGAGGAAAAATTTCACAAAAACAGAAACAAAGTTAAGAGCACAAACCGGGTAGGGGAAGGAGAAGAAGATGCTACTGATAGTTTTTGGGTTTTTATTGTTTACGGTCTTTAAAAAGGTGCGGGATTTATTGATGCCTAAAAATCTTGTAATTATTGATGAAATTACTACGTCAATGTTTCAATCTTGTCTGTTAAGGATAAGTGTGAATGAAAACCTTTCCAAATGTATTAATTCCATTCACAAAATTTATTTTCGCTTGTCGACACTCGCTTTCCCATTGATTATCACCTCGTTGACTCTCGCAATGCGTTCGCGGGCGCCGTCCCGGACCTTGCCTCACACCTGCGGTCGCTCGCGAACGTCCGTGCCCCGCGGACAGCGCGTGCAATAACAGTGGCTAACTGGGCGGCAATCAGCTTGTCACGGGCGTTGCACCGTCTCGGGCTCGTACTTTCATCTTTATCGACTCGTTTTAACTGCCGTTGCGTGCAGCCGGTGCTCTGCATTCCCCCGCCGAGGCGTTCGCCTGGCCGGCCGGCTGGCGGGTTCGACTGCCGTGACAAGACGGAGGCCCGCCCCTGGGACTGCAACCCTCACGACAAGGCGCTCGCCGCCCGCTCGCCTGTCCCAACGCCCGTCGCCCGTCCGCCCGTCCGCCCGTCCGCCCGTCGCCCGTCCGCCCGTCGCCCGTCGCCCGTCTGCCCGTCCGCCCGTCCGCCGTCCGCCGTCCGCCCGTCCGCCCGTCCGCCCGTCCGCCCGTCCGCCAGTCCGCCAGTCCGCCTCCGCCCGTCCGCCCGTCGCCCGTCCGCCGTGCGCCCGCCGGCGAGCGTGCGGGAGGGCGAGGGACGGGTGAGTAGGCGGGGGAGCGGGCGTTTGAGCGGTGTTCGAGCGGACGGGCTGGCGGGCGAGTGGGCGGGCGGGCGAGTGGGCGGGCGGGCGAGTGGGCGGGCGGGCGAGTGGGCGGCGGGCGAGTGGGCGGGCGGGCGAGTGGGCGGGCGGGCGAGTGGGCGGGCGGGCGAGTGGGCGGGCGGGCGAGTGGGCGAGCGGGCGAGTGGGCGGGCAGGCGAGTGGGCGGCAGGCGGGCGAGTGGGCGGCAGGCGGGCGAGTGGGCGGCGGGCGAGCGAGTGGGCGGGCGGGCGAGCGAGCGGGAGGGCGAGGGGGAGGGTGAGTAGGCGGGTGAGCGGGCGTTTGAGCGGGCGTTCGAGCGGACGGGCGGGCGGGCGAGTGGGCGGGCGGCGAGTGGGCGGGCGGGCGAGTGGGCGGGCGGGCGAGTGGGCGGGCGGGCGAGTGGGCGGGCGGGCGAGTGGGCGGGCGGGCGAGTGGGCGGGCGGGCGAGTGGGCGGGCGGGCGAGTGGGCGGGCGGGCGAGTGAGTAGGCGGGTGAGCGGGCGTTTGAGCGGGCGTTCGAGGGGCGGGCGGGCGGTGGGCGGGCGGGCGCGGGGCGGCGGGCGTGGGCGAGCGGGCGAGTGGGCGGGCGGGCGTGTGGGCGAGTGCAGGCGGGTGGGCCGGCGGCGAGTGGGCGGGCGGGCGAGCGAGCGGGAGGGCGAGGGGACGGGTGAGCAGGCGAGTGAGCGGGCTTGCGAGCGGGTGGCGGGCGGGCGAGCACGAGCGTTCCAGAATGCCTGCGAGCAGCGGCCACCTGTTGGGGACAGCTGACAGGCTGCCTATCCATCAAATCTCGATTCGCGCACGCATTTGCCGTGCCGAGCGGGGGACGGGCACCTCAAGTTCACGAACATTGTCTGCGGCCTTTAGATCACTTTATAAGTGACAGGGATGATAATGACCTGTCCTGTTGAATGTCATTAGTCATTTGCTGTTTATCAGCATCTCACCGACAACATTTGTGTTTCTTTTATAAATTGGATTATCATGGTTTTAATATATCAGTTTTCGACCGACAAGTTATTGTTAGATATTTGTTTTCAAAGCATTTTATCATATTCTGGAATTTAAAATTTAAACGTATCACCAAATAATTATTCTGTTCTCTTTCCAAGACTTTTATGGTTTGAGAAAAGTAGAAGATTTTTTCTCATTCCATGTATATCATTTGAATAGGATCTTTAACTAAATAAATTGTCTCTCCACTTCCTTGTCCTATCCTCTCCCTTACACACACACACACTTACACTAACATGCACTACACTACCACATATTCCGGGAGACCGGTCGGAGCTTAGAGCTTGTCCCGGCCGGGGCGGTGCCCGCTGGTGGGAGAGTCCTGGTTATGGGGAAACCCCACTAGCCGACGGTAGGTCGGCGCCGGATCTCGCCATCTAGCGGGGGAAGATCGCCGCCATCTCCCGAGAAAAACCTGCACTACACTAACGGGACTAATGACAAAAGCAGTTGACGTGCCCGGCAACACGAAAAAATCAATCAATCAAACCCTCAATTATTCATTGCCAGAACGAGAGATGTTTGATAGTGTGCACGTAAATGGAGATGTCAGAGAACGCACACAGCAGGCCGTGAAGAAGTTAGCGCTGCCGCCAGATGGAGCACTTCCTTTTCGCTGCGTCGCGTCGCCCTGAGGCCGGACGTGCCACTAGTCGCCCTCTCGCCGATGGCCCCATATGGACAACGGCCAACACTCTAGGATGGACGGCGCGTCGCCCTAACAAGGCTTGGCCACAATGCCCGGCAACGACGCAGCGAGCGAAAGAGCAGCGAAGAAAAAGGCTTCGAGACGAGCAGCGGAAACGTTCTCTCTACGGTAGACGCGATACATTCCCTCGCAGGCTGCGCGACGTGTAGCGACGGGATAGTGAGTAGTAGTTTCGTTGACTGGCAGATGCTAACTCTCTCCAAATAATTATGTTTTTTAATGAATGGTTTGCGAATCTCTCTGCATCTTAAATCTGTACTGTAATTACGTACTGTAATTTTTTTCGTGGAAGCTGGTTCCCATACTGAAGTGTCTGAAGGAAAAAATATGTGAAAGAAAAGGAAGATTTTTCGGTGATACGCTTTGCATTTTCACAAATTAAATTTGACATCTATTACAAATCACTATACATTTCTGTTATATATTTCTTATTTATTATGATTTGATTTTATTTTAAAAGTATTATTGCAATAATATATTTTAAAAAATGTTTCATTTATTTCTATTATTTACATGTACTTTAACCTAATAAAGTTCATGGAAAGAAATATTTCGAATTCATCTGTGTAAACAATTGTAAAGGAATACACGGAAGTACCTTAAAGGGAGTTTGACGATGCGAAGACTGCGGTCATTGAAGGAACAGCAATGTGAAGAGCGAAGGTACGCCAGTGGACGAAGCATGGAAAGTGCAGTGCCCAAGAACAAGAAGTCGGAGCGATGGAGGATGTGAGTGGAGACACAGTGACGCTTAAAACTCGCGTGAAAAGACCACTGAAGAGAAGAGATAAATTACAGGCATTTGAGCCGACAAGTTCTGTAATTTTGAGTACGTTAAATGGGCTCGTCGTCTAGTTCGTGGAAGACGAGGCGTGAATGAGGACGAAATAATTTCTTTTGAGGAGTACTTTTCTCACTATGATGTAACTCATTACGTTTTTCTTGGGTTTATTTTTTATGTCGACGCAAAGGAGGTTCATCCACAAATTTGGCTAAAACTTATTTATTTTTCACATTAATCAAAATCACATTAATAATTTTGCATGTAATTAAAACGTATGTGAAATACCCAAATTTTCTTAAAAATCTAGGTTCCATTAATTGAAATTGAAAAATTAAAAATTTTAAATTATTTTTTAATTAATCATTTAATAAAAAAAATAATAAATATTAAATAAAAATAATTTTAATTAATATTTAAATTAATAAAATATTTTTATTTATACATGATTATAAAAATCTTCGATAATAAATCAACTTATTCTGATTATCACATTTTAATCAGTTCTTTTAAAATTTATTTATATGAATTTATATAATTAAAATATAACAAGTGGGTGCCTTTCTCCATTGAAAGATGCTTCATTGTTTTACCTTTCTCTAATTAGCCATATCATTGTCACATGAGAAACCTCGAACACGTTATCGAACTTATTATCAAGAGAATTGAATACAGTAGAGAGTTGTATTCAAAAAACTTTGCTGAAATATTCTGAACTGACCCGAAGAAACTCTGAATTCAAAATAAATCGAAACAAACAATGAACTGACCCTTACAGGAAAGAATCACACATAAGTTGGTACTTTTTGAAATAAATATATTCCGCAGATATTGATCATAAGCTTGAGGTTATTTGTAAAACTGTCTTCTAATTTCCAGTTACATTATGGTATTTTGTAAATTAAATATTCAACAAATACATTTTATGTATGCCCACTGCTGATTATAATACAATAAAAATATATCCTCGCAATTGTACAGATACATGTCCCGGATTATATTTATTCACGACTGTGTATTGCGGTACAATGCAATGGGAATATTCGTAGTGTTGACAACACCTGTAACGCGTCAACGAAGACTAGTCAATAACTAAAACGCAAACACAAAAATCTTAGTCAGTTGCGTCTCATCAAATTGCGCAGTCTTTCCTTCTCATCCTTGGCTCTTCTCCCTACTTTCCAGCGGGTGAGAAATAACTTCGGGGCAATAACATGCACTTCACATACGGAGATAACGTGAATTGCACTTACGGGGACGCGACAACCTTCATTCCATCCCGGATTCGCTTTGTGACGCCGCCGGTCGCCTGTCCACCCTAGGACACTTTTCACGGTCTGGCAACCGCCCATGCCGAAAGGGCTCGGCTCGCACCGGCACGGTCAGCTGCTCCCGCAGATACAGTTAACACGCGGCCGGCCGGCCCGGCGCACGCATTCCGCGCGTCACGCCCGCAAACAGGCACGCGCCACGCCACGCCACGCCACGCCGCGCCGCCCCGCGTCGGCTCGCACCGGCACGGTCAGACGCGCGACAGCTGGCGCGCTTGTGTTCGCCTGTCCCGTCCATAGCGGGATGCTGCCTCCGCCGCCTCCTCCGCCGCCGCCGCCACCGCCACCACCACCGCCGCCGACCACGCCACCGCCACCGCCACCGCCACCGCCACCGCCACCGCCACCGCCACCGCCACCGCCACCGCCACCGCCACCGCCACCGCCACCGCCACCGCCACCGCCACCGCCACCGCCACCGCCACCGCCACCGCCACCGCCACCGCCACCGCCACCGCCACTCGCCACCGCCACCGCCACCGCCACCGCCACCGCCACCGCCACCGCCACCGCCACCGCCACCGCCACCGCCACCGCCGCCCCGCCGCGCCCCCGCCCCGCCCCACCCCGCCATCGCCACCGCCACCGCCCCGCTCCCGCCCCGCCCGCTCCGCCCCGCCACTGCCACCGTCCTGCCATCGCCGCCGCCACCGCCGCTACTGCCTTCGTCGACGGGGTTTGAACGATGACAAAAATTGTTTTAAATTGTTCTCTTACATTATTCAAGGAAAAATGGAAAAAATTATTCAATTCTTCAGATTTCATGATATTTTGTCTTATTTTGTTGTTCATTATTGTTCAAAGGCATGTCGGTACTATTGTAAAAGTCACTAGTAATTTTGAAGAAGCCGAATGTTCATACATCCATCAGAGGGTAGACAATAGTTAATGTTAGAAAATAGTATCTTTATTTTGCTACTCATTTCTCATGTCCATATAGCTTTTAAAGCACTTTTATATTCTCTACATTTTGCCATTACGTACATTTTTCATTTCAGCCTACAAATACTGGTATTATAATTAACCTTCTTGATACTCAAACGCATTGTGTGACACTTTACATCAGATTCAGTTTCGACATCCTTATAACTGGGAAAACGACCGATCAGAGTATGAAGGAGGTTTCTCGTCTAGAAAGTGGTCGTCTTTCCATGCAGCGTCGGTGAAAATACACCACCGTCGTCGAACCCCGTTCCTCCCATTCTTCGAAGTTAAAAATGTGAATTTCGTTGTATTTCAATCACATATCTCGTACAACTATGAGGCTATTTAGCTGGTCAGAAATATGCTCCTGTCGGCTCTCGAATTCAGAACCTCCCAGTATACGAATTAAGTTTAATTAATTAAATTAAAGTGAATTGAGTTGCATTGAATGAAGGTTTTACAGTTGTATAACTGATCACAGAATCCATCACCATTGGATTATCAATTTCGAACCTTGAACCTGCCAGTCAACAAAGTTGAAGTTTTATCGAAATAAGATATATTTTGCCCGATTTTTCTCCAATTCGAACCACAGTGCGTTGCCGTCACCCACGCTAGGCTTTGACCGCTGCCGCCACCGCCAACGCCTTCTGCATCACCGCCGTACCGCCTCCCCAGTCACGCTTTCTTCGCAGCCCGTTGTCGCTTCTGTCAGCTCCATGGCCGCCTCCATTCTGGCCGGGGATGAGAAGGGATTCCTCCGAGAGATTTGAGTTGCGGTGGAGTGGAGTTCGCGCGGTTGTCATAATGTTTCACGAGCTGCGATGAGCACAGCCGTCCATCACGAAGACGTTTCCGTGTTCGAGGCGATGGGAGGGAATTTGATAGGACGTGACGGCTTTATTATCTTCGCTGGAGCCCGGTGTCAGTGTTCATCCAACTGTACATGATAAGTGTTGTTTGTGGTACTAGCAAAATGAGAAGCTGTTATGCTATGTTGAGTCGTTATAGATTAAAGAATGCAGATACCTTATTGATTATCTGATTGAGATTTGAAGTGTTGGGACAACTCAACCACGCGTTTTGAAGTCACCAACCACTGATATTCACAATCTTCACAAGTGCTGTCTTTACCGAAGACATGTATTCTTGTTTAATCTGTATATCTCATCTCATCTTCTGTTCCTGTGTATCTGGAGACATTTTCCGCTTCTGTGCCATTGTATTCATAGGCATTGCAGAGGTTCATTGTTATTTTGTGTACTGCTTTCTAGTTTCTTTTGCTGTCGACTTGTTCTCTCATTTCTGCTGTCAACCGCACTGTTTTACCTTCTAATTCCGCTTTCATGTGCATTCGCCGTAAATGCCGGTTGCCTGGCCCCCATCAAGAAGTCCACGTTAATTTCTTCGGAACCACATCCTGTCACCACGACTCCGCTGCCACCGCTGATATGGCTGTCTCCCCCGGCGAATCTCACCTGAGCTCTCTGAAAGAGGCGGTTTCCCCTCAAGACTTTTGGCTTCACCTTCCCTGTTGCTTCCTGTTCCACCTTTTGTTTCTCGCAGTCGATGAAAGCAGTCTTAATGATCACTAAGTGACCAGGTCCTGTGGAAAATCTGGTACTGATATAATGAGTTTTCCAAATATATTTCGGATTCTGACCAGATTAGAGATCAGTCAAAGTTTTTTGAAAACGGTGAATAGGTTGATAAGTCACTTTTTCTCAAAAATAGGTAAGTATAATGTGGAAGTCTTCAACTTATACTCTACGTTTTAGTATAACCAAATAAGTTAAATTCTTTCAGATTTCTGAGTAATGAGTGTATATGTATTTAGGAGGGTAATGTTAATTTTATGAAATCATGAACTCTAAAAACTTCAATCTCATTTGTCCATTATTCACGCTATAAGATCAGCTCATATAAACACATGATAGTAAGTTATTTTCTTCTTCTATAAAATTCGATTTCCACAAATTATCAACATTATATAGGTGCCAAAGATTTGTAAAACATTAGACAAATGACTTGAAAATGTGGATAATTATTAGAAAAATAATATTTTATTAATATGAATTTTAAAAAAGAAAACTATAAACCCGAACTTCATTAAAAAAGAATTGTCGAAAATACTTCATAAATTATTTTTTAATATTTCTTTTCAATTTCATGGGATTTCATCATATTTTACTGACCTCTAATTTTTTTATTTAATTAATCTTTCAACAACTACATCCTCCACAATTTTCCAGTTTATAACCTTCATATAGTTAAATTTTGCTTAAACTTTTCCAGCTCAAATCCATCATTCTACATTCACATTCACATTTGTATTGTTATCATTATTACATTGTTTTATTATCCTTATAACTATTTCAACGCCCATCGTTCTCTTTATAACGACTCATAAAATTTCCATTATCAGCTTCACTTTAATGTGATGCCAAATCCAGCTACCAAACCGGCGTCCCATCTTCCTCCGTGTCCAGCGCAGTTATCTTCACCTGGGACGGTGACCGCCTTGATTAGTGCTCACCCGGAGCCACCCCGAGGTAGCGGGATTACCGCGATAGCTCCGGCACGACCGCTGCCAGCGGCGTCTGCGCCGGTGACTCCGGAGAACAGCTCATTAAGTAGCGGTGCGCGCCGGGTTTCGCTCGTAATGTCTCCAAAGAGGCTTTGTGGAGGCTGCGAGGAGTGAGTCGCGTTAAAGATGCGACCCAGTGCCTTGTTTGCTTGGGTCAGTGTTGCCAGATCGCGATGATCCCTGCTAAATTTAATTAAATTTAAAAATAATTAATATTTTTTAAAAATATTTGTTAACTTTTAGTTAATTTAATTAAATTTTTAAAAAAAATATGACCTAGAATGGTTTTAGATAGCGGTAACAAACGAACGCGAAGTGAATAGCTGAAAAGTTGGCCAGTAAGTTGTCATGTTGTTCACCGACTTAAACTCAAGAAATACACCCCGTTCGTAATTTCAAAAGGACAAGTTTGCACACTATCTATATATTTAGGAAGTTTTAAGTGGTGTAGGAGAATCTTTGGTTGGGAAATATTTTTTTCCACTTATTACTTTTTACATAAACGTTTTTCGTTTTCGAAAATACATCAGTTTGGGCTTGATCTACATTGAAGAAAAAAATAGGTACAACACGATATTATCTCTAGTGTAACCATTTTGCCATATTTATTGAAAAAAAAGTATTCTAATTTCTTTTGAAGGTGTGAGGTTTGAATACGGATGGCAAGGAGTATTGCATGACTTTCAGTAAATGTCAGAAAAAGTTGCGTTTCTACATTGAATATAAATGTAATTGAATCATTACACATCACACTTTTGGAGAAAAGGAAAACCGTATACCAATATAATACTAGTTTTTAATTATTTTCAAGTTAACAATGTCATTTCTCATATCCTTTCATTTTTATGTAAATAATGTTTAAGAAAATGTAGAATTCTCTCTCTGAGTATGAACTAGGAGAATTTCATTTTTCTATTTGGCAACAATGGCTCGGGTTTAGCGGCTATCCGATGCCATTCCCACACGTCCATTCAAAGCAAAATTCTTTTTTGGCTTGGCAAGGTCGTTTAATGATCTAGAGCTCCGAACGCGGTGTTCTCATTTCGAGCTTGTTAGAAAGCCTGACATTGTGCGTTACCAAGGAATTTTATCCTCGTCTAAGAAATCTTTGTCATCCGTTTAAATCATGCCAGAACATATTGAGAAGAACATTTAGTGATTGTGTACCACATTAGATCGTATAATTTATTTAACAATGGAAAATGAAGAATTGAATCTATTTGATATTATGATAAAAGGAATGGTTGAAGAGATTGGAAATGAATAATTCGATATTTATTCATGCAATATTCTTCATTAATTTCACCATATGATATTTTAATTCTGGAATATTTTCCTTCTCAGAAATTTATCTTGACGATTTTAAATATTTTAACAGCGAATAACTACATTTTAGTGTCAGTTTGTGAGTTCCCGCAGTAGTCGTTCTTGTATGATTAATTGATTTCAGTTGAACAATATGTATTTTATAGTTTATAAGAAAATCAGAAATATTGTTTAAAGAGATACTTGTAAATAGTTTTACTGTAAATATTTCATATGAACACGTACATTTATTTATACACTTACTGTTGTATAGTGTATGAGGGTCAGATAAAAATGGGACTGATAAAATGTTCTTATAGGGAGTTAGAGAATACTAACTCTTCTTCTTGCTCTTCTAAACATTAGTGAGATATTTCGTCCAATTACGCATTTTGTTTGGCAAATTACTTCGTCTCACATAGAACTTGAACAAATGTTCATTCAATTCTACTACTGGTCTTTGTGTTTCTTTTCCATTATTGTTTCGTCAATCCCTGTTGTTCGCCAGAATGAGTCTCCTATGCCATGTCTCCAGAAACCTCTTATTTCTCCTCTCCGTTTTATTTACAAAGAATGACATGAATTCGCTTTGTCATTTTGCCCTGAATTCCCTTATTCCTGATTGCCAATCCTTTGTATTCACGTTGTCTCGCATTTTCGTCACATTGTATTTCATTCTTTATAACCTCGTATGATACACTTCTCTGAGCTTCAGGGCCCTACGTATACCACACTAGTTTTGTAATATTACTGACTGCATGTTTAACATTTTTTGTTGTTTGTTAAGATATGGGAAGAATAATTAGAATATTAAAAAATATAAAACATATTGTAGAACATTTTTCATATTTATTCATTCATATTTTTTTACGATTCATTACAACGTGCATGTTATGTCGCAGTGTAAGTTGATTTTTCAAAGCGGTAATTTCCGTAAAGTGAAACAACCCGTTCTTTCTTAGAACAGACATACTGTTCCGCTAGAACAGAACAGCGAAACCCTGGAGCGTCCTACGCTCCCTGAAAGAGCGCCTTGAGGTCCCGCGGAAGGAGGGGTCGTGGAGCGGGGGAGGGGGAGGGGGTGGGGGTGTGAGGAATGCGGGGGCGGCGCGGTGGGTCTAGCGGCTCCACCAACAGTACTCGCGCGCTTTTTCGGGGGAGTCGTGACCGCCGGGACGCAGCGGGGGCGGCCGCGAGGCGCCACGCACGAAAATGCCCCGCCCGCCCGCCCGCCCGCCCGCCCGCCTAAGCTATGGGCGTGATAAGAAAGTAGTGATATCCACCGTTCATTCATTTCATTATCACCACTTCGTCCACGCAGGAAACGCAATAAACTCACCTGCCCACTTCAGGGAAATATCTCCTTTTTCAGCTGACAACAATTCAGGAAACTGCTGAAAATATTTTGGAAAATTAAATTAGTTTATGTTGAGGATAAAACGGGGGCAATGCCTCCGCCCGCCCGCCCGCCCGCCCGCCCGCCCGCCCGCCCGCCCGCCCGCCCGCCCGCCCGCCCGCCCGCCCGCCCGCCCGCCCGCCCGCGCGACGTGAGTTTAAACTGTACTCCCGTTCGCCGAGGGTGCGTGTCTAGCGGTGAGTCGGCTGTCGGGGTGTGTGCTCTGTGGGTGGTCGGGTTTGGATTTGTTTGCAAAACGTTTATTTCTTCTGTTTCGTTCCTGATGAAGATCACTGTTCATCTCCAATCTCCGATTTGACCAAAATTGCCCGTTTACCGTATGATTGCAAGTAAATGTGTTTAAATTACATAAATGTATTTTGTAATAATGTTAATCATAAAATATATAGTTTTACACTCATGAATTGAATTTTAAAAATTAATATCGTAATGTATTAGTCAAATTATTCTACCTTAGTTCTCGATTCTTCTTTGGTTTGTATTATAAGTTTTAAATTTTAATACATCAAGCAGATAGTTTATTAATTTATATTATTATTATTATTATTTATTATTAACTTTTTATCATATTTAGAGAGGTTTAATGTTCTACAATACTTTTTTTACTCTCTTCTTTTTGCTGTTATTATAGATTTTAATAAAATACACTTTTTACGTTTTGGCTGTGTTTTTAATTTTTCTTTCTCCAAAACCTTTCGGTTCGCCTTCTATGCATGAAACTTCATCTGTTTCTGTTGTACAATTCTTTCAAACAGTTTTGTTATTGGAAACATCATTGGACTTTTTGTTGGATAATTGTTTGCGGACATTTTTGTCTATGAGCGTTTTGCAGCGGCCTTCCTGCATTAGACATTTCGGTTTGCGTACTATTATCATTGGACATTCTCAAATGAACATTTTATTCTGAACGCGATTTATTAGCATTTGTTCAGAAAGTTTACAAATAAAGAGAGGCTGTAAAAAGAACTACAACAAAAAGCAATTTATTTTCTCAGTTGTGTTTTGAACATCCTAGTAAGCAGATATATGAGTTTTGAATTCAGTTACAGTCTCCTTTAGTCCGAGACCACTACCTTTCATAAATTTTTGACTCTAAATACTCTTTAAATTCTTTCTAAAAAACGAATGTAATTGACTTACAAAACAAACTTTCGGGTTTCTACAAACCGTGAGCGATAGTACACCAAACTTATATTGCTCATTAAATCAAACATTTTGAATATTTAATTACATTTTAGTAAAAAGGAATATAACTGAACGAATTATATAAAAATATATTAGTTTATTACGTCAAAAGGCGCCACCCCACGCGTGTAAACATTACTGTCCCTTTCCTGTGCGACCTGATTGCGATTTCATTGGGGCTCGTGAGACGCGTCACATTTACTTTATTGGAAGGCTGACTCGGAGCTTTCCTCTAACGGGACACTGACGGAACCCGCGATTCATTATACGCGTACATATTGCATCTGGCAAACCCATCCGCACAAAGCTCAGGATGCAAATCACCCTGGAAAGTGGCCGGCGAAGAAAGGTGTGAGAATGAAAGCTGCGCCTTTGTCGTGGAGCCGTCCATTCTAGGAGGTTCGGGATCTGAACGGAAGAGGCCTATCGTACAAAAGGCATTTTGGAATTCCACTTCTGGGAGTAGTGTAGGTTATTATTGATATTTTAACTCTTACGTGGTAATATTTGCAATATATTTATACGCAAAGAACGTGTTTTTGTCGAATTCAATTGGAGAAAAACGTGTAAATGGATGATAATATTTTCTTCGTTTTGTTTAAACCATAAACATTTACTGACTTGACCATAAGTGCCGGTTTCACTTTGATATTTTCATGTACCCCATAATTGAAATTATAAATTTAATTTCCTTTGAATTATTTGAAATTGATGTACGGCCCTCCACATTTTATTCTCCGATACTTATCTTAATTTATGCTGCACGTACGCTGATTGATCTATTTTGTATTACGTCTCATTTTCATAGCTTGTCCTTCAACTGATTCACGTTTATTTGTTATTTCTTAAAAGAAAGGTGGATGATTGATGAGGAAAGGTCAGTCAGGCATTTAAACTCCATCACGCCAATTCTATACGAACAGCTACACCTATTAAACAGCGATCCGAAGAACCCGTTTAATCTAACGTCTTCCCAAGTACATCTCGACCGATATCCACGAATATCACGAACAAATAATCGCAGCTCATTTAACGAGTTCTGCCTCGCGCTTTTTTTCATCCCACTACTTCCTGGGCTGGCGAACGCAGTCAATTTGAAGGATTCATTGGCGAGTGCGGGGGCGGCGGGCAGCCCACATACTCGCGGCCAGAACGCAACAGCCCAGGAGCGGGCGGCGGCAACGGGACCCTGGCCCGCTCCCGCACCCGCCCGCGACGACGCGCCGCGTATTCAGGGTGTAACGCCCGCCGCCGCCCGCGCCAGAACGCCCGCGCCCCCCCCGCCTTCGGGCCCCCCCCCAGCCATCACCCCCCTGGCCCACACAGCCCATCCAGTCCATTCAGCTCAGCAGCCCACTCAGCTCACCAAACCCACACTTCATACCTCGCCTACCAAGCCCACAGGCCCTATTCAGTTCACTTCCACCCTATTCACCCCGCCCACCGAGCCCATCCACCCTACCTAGCTCACACAGCCCATCCAGTCCATTCAGCTCAGCCAGCCCACTCAGCTCCTCAAACTCACACTTCATACCTCGCCCAACAACCCCTCACCTCGCCTACCAAACCCTATTCAGTTCACTCCACCCTTTCACCCCGCCCACCAGCCATCCACCCTACCTAGCCACACAGCCCATCCAGTCCATTCAGCTAACTCAGCTTACCAACCCACCCTTCCTACCTCGCCTAGCAAACCCACTGGTCCTATTCACTTCACTTCCACCCTGTTCACCCAGCTCACCAGCCTATCCCATCCACTCCAGCTGCCTTCCTCATCCAACCTATCCAACCTGCGGCGGCGATGGTGTTTGCGGCGGCGATGGTGTAGCGGTTAGCGTATCGGACTGCTATACCCAAGTTTGCGGGTTCAAACCCGATCGAAGCCGTGGATTTTTAAGGGCGAAAAAAATCCTTCGTACGCCTTCCTTCGGAGGGGAAGTAAAGCCGGCTGTCCCATGTTTAGTACATTTACTGCATGTAAAAGATCCTCAAGCCTAAATGACGCCTCTGAGCTAAATTCAAATCGCGTGTTTCGTAGCCCAAGTAATACCTTCTTTCGCCCATGATTGTGAAAGGAGTGTAACGAAATTTGCGTGGTCAGACGGAAGAGCAGGCCTCATGGACTGAGTCTCGCCACGTAAAATAAGGCAAATTCAATTCAATTCAATCAACCTATCCGGCCCATCCAGCCCATCCCGCTCATGCAGCCCACTTAGTCTACCCAGCCCACCAAGTCTACCCAATCCATCCAATCCACCTAGTCCGCCAAGTGCAACGAATTCACCAACCAACCACCCTGTCTGACCCGTACCCAGCCTACCCGACCCGTCCATTCAGTTCACAGCCCAACCCACTCACCTGACTACGCAGCCTACCCGACCAACTCCACCGTCCCTCAACCCCTCGTTCCTGTCGACCCCGCCGTCCCCGCTGCCCCTGCTGTCCCCGTCACTGCAGGACACCGCCATATCTCTCCACAGTCACTGACGCTCTCCTACCATCACAGTCACTGATACATTGCCAAACCCATTGCGGCTACCACGACATCATTAGCATTTCTCCCACTGGCAGCACTACTATCGCCAATTTTACTTCCATCGTGAACGCCACCGCTAATATCCCTACCATTGTCTCCCCCATCCAATTGGCCCCAACCGGCGCCCCACCCCCCGCCCCCGCTGTCTCTCGTCTTGCTAATAGCCGCGTGCGCGGCGGGCGCGAGCTTCGCAGCAGGTTGAAGTCACGCTTCGCGTCTCTGCGCGGGTGAACTCGGCAAGCGCCCAAGAAACGGTTGGCGGCCCGACGCAGGCAGTGTTACGTAATGGGGCGTTATTTACATTTGGGCGGTTAACCTTTTTACCTTGCTGCTCTGTTTCCAAACCACGAGGTTAATTAAATGAATTTATACGACAAAAGAGCAAGGAACTCTTACGTTATGGTGATTTTCTTTGTTCGCAACAACGAAGAAGACTGTTGTTTTGAATATTTTCTTTTTTGTCATGGTATTTCCGCTAAATGTAATGTTTTATGTACAATTAGTCTATAAGGACATTACCAGTGAACTTCGCGTCAGTTTTCTTCGAATTATGATGTATATTCTTAAAAAATGCGATATATTGTTATCAGTAATGCGGAGGTCATTGTTTCTGCTATGGGTATATTTACGCACATTTTTATATATTTGACCCCTGTGAATAAGCTGGTAAGTCATGAACATTTAATTTTACAGGAGAGAAAAAAACCTTTAAATGATTTAAATCATGGGTTAATGATACTAAAACTAAGGTGATATTCAATCAACCTATTTTTGCGTAGGCTTTGTTTGAATATCATTAATCCATTATTTATAGCATTAGTTTAAAGTAGTTTTTTTCTCTCCTGTAAAATGAGTTTCTCTTTTACTTATCAGCTCATTCACCGGGGTCAAAGATATAATGTTAATTTTATTTTAGTTTTCATTTATTAATTTTAAAATCATTCTATTTTCCAAAACATGCTCTTTACACGATCGAACGTAAAGATAAACTTCGAAAATATTCATAAATTTGGGCCAGTAGCCTTCTCACAACAGAAAGTTGTGTTGGTGAAATTCATACATTGTCATTCCTTTAGAGTTTTAAACGTGGGTGCGAGATTTTTCTTTGGAACGCTTTCCTTGCATACCTCTTGTTGTTAGAAAACAAGACGCAACAGAATGCACTTTTACAAGCTTTCTCGGAGGGAGCTGTGTGGAGTGGGAGGAGCGACGGTGACAGCCTAACAACATCCGCACGTACGAGCCAAATGGCCCGTCGCGTCGCTAGCAACACGAGGCTTTCTTCTCGCTTGCGAGGGATTCCGCGGACGAAACTGCTACATTCCTGTGTGTCGCGGCTTGTGACAGCAATATGAGATGTTCTTCCGTTGGATATGATAAAAAAGACGTAAAAATGTACAAAGGAGGCGAAAAACAATTTACTGTATATGGAATTCTTTAAAATATTTCTACCATGTTTTGCTTTAAGAAGCGTTCAGAAAATATTTAATCTTTGAGTCGTTTTCTAGTATTTTATTCAAAACAATCTACAGATTTTTTTGTAAGTTTGAGACGAAATTATAGCAGGAACGAAGTAGTAGAATTAAAAATAAACTTTTATTGATTAAATAGATTAAAATGTAAAATTAAATAGAATTGCTCCTTTTTATCACTTTGGTATAAGCATTATCACAATTTTCATAAAACTAATTATAACACAGAATAAATGTTAGATTAATTTCCTGTTATTAATTATTGAGAAAAATCAACTGAATTAGAACTGTTGTTAACAACACGTTTTTGAAACACGTATGTTTAGGAAAAAAGCCTCATTTATAATTTTTGAACATGCCAAAAAATACCTACACCGTCATATGAAACAAATGCAGTTGAGGCAGAAACATTACAGCTGCAACTCGATTTAAAGTTTAGATTCGAGCCCCATATAAGGAAAATGTGGATGATAAATGTAGTATTCATACTCGCAAGTAGCACTCGCAATCCCAATTTAACAAACGACAAGTGATAAAGCATTCTCTGTGCGAATTTCTAAAGCTCTATTTATCGTACTGACACTAGACGCGTGTTGACTGTGTTCCTTGACCACACCTTGACGAATCAAAAAATTATTCTTAATAGTGTTTATATTCTTTTGAAGAATAAACGTCATGAAAAACGTTATCAAAGAGGAATAACAGACTGTGACATGCAGCAAGACCACAATGCCTCACAACTCATAAGATGGACTCCTCTTCCGAAGGGGTTTTCTCTCCCGCGGAAGACTATCGTGACGCGACGAGTTTCTCGCTTTCGCGTTTAAGATTCTGCAAATATACATAAATACGTTAGGTACTAACTGCTCGGAAGCGAAAACTTCGCGCCTGCGGTGAAGACCGCTTGGTGCACATACTCGCCGCCTGGCAGCTGCCAGGAAGTGAAAGGGAACTGCAGGCGAAATTAGTAAACTGCAGGAGTTCTGGGAAATACGCAAATACTTCTAAAATGGAGGTTAATTAAACGTAATGTTTTGCTTTAGGTGAAACCTTGAATTGGTTTGGTGTGGATGAAAATTGCGAAGAAATTATGCCTTTCTATCGAGGGAGATATTGCAAGGTCGATAAAACGCTTTTAAATGAACAATTTTACAAAACGCTCAGCATTTATTTTTGGTGGTAAACAGAAGTTTAAAAAATGTATTTTGAAAATTAAAAGTAATTGCTATATTTTATGAAGTTGACTCTCTTTGTCGAGTATGTTTGTTGATGAATACAAGTCGGAAGTTGTTCACTAGAAGACTAAACCTAAGATGACCAGGTGATTCCACATGAATTTCGACTTAATTATCGTTCACAGTTGTGTCGGTGACATGACGGAAAAAGTATATTGTTCAACCTTTATCCGCATCTTTGGTCTAATTGCAAACACATTAGTTAAAATTATCACCGTTATTTTTCTAACACAATGTGTAAAATATTGTACAAAATAGCTTTTTTTTCAAAATTTTCCTCAGAATTCGTTTCGCTTGATAACATTACTTCCTCTTGTTGTTTCTTTTCCTCAAACTTCGTATGTTATTCTACTGTATGAAAAGTGTTTGACAACAAATTATAACTTTTTATTTTTTATTTTTGTTACAGGTAAGCAAGTTGAGAACAATTCAGCTATCGTGCTTCTGCTTTTCACACTGCAACTGTAAGTGAAATAGTGATTTTGACATAGTACTGAAGAATATATAAAAAATCACATGATCTCATTTTGTGATTTTAAATAGCAAATTGTATTCCAAAAGCAGGCAGGTATCTTTTACGTTTTTTACTTACAGAAGTAGTTAGAATACAATACAGTTATGCTATCTACTGACATAAATATTTTGAACTAATGAAGCTTTTACCGTTAATTGAATATTTCTTTACTAGATATTACACTTCCTTCTGTCCCCTCGAGGGGCCTATAAAATACAGGTTTAAGAACGAGATGAAAACTAGTACCACCGCGATGTCTCTCTTCGAATGCGAGATGTTAATAAACGCCGTCTTCCCTATTGTCATCTCAGCCTGCTGCAGCTTTTATTCACTCGTTTCAAAGGCACTTGGGCTGTTCCCTCTCAGCGCATCTGCTTTTGCTTCTCTCTCTCCTTTTGCGCCACCGCCTCCATCATCATCGCCACTTCCACTACCACATCACCCACCTCATCGCCACCGCCCATCCACCGACCCTTCACTGGCCTGAACCGCCACACCACAACATCACCTCCCCCCACACCTCCACACCTGCACACCGCCACACCGCCACCGCTAAACAGCCCCACCGCCATCGCTACACAGTCACACCGCCGCCGCTACACTGCCACCTCCACCGCCACCACTACCACCACAGCCACCACAGCCACCACCGCCACACTACCACCGCCACCGTCACCGACACAACCATATTGCGACACCACCCCATTCACTGCCACCGTCACCGCCATCACTTGATGGCCACACAGCTTCCGGCACCGAAACCGCCACTAAAACCGCCACCAAAACAGAAAACCAAACCGCCACCTCTTACCTCCACAGCCAACTCGCCAACCCACACCGTCACCGCCACCTTTGCCGGCGTCCCCACCGCCACCCTCTCCGCCGCCACCGGCCGCGCCAGCTGGGACGACTCAGCAGCAACGCGCGCAACGGGACCGCCCGAGGCGGCGGCGGCGGCGGAGACGAGCTGACGCGCACGCGTGCGTCCGTCTGCACGCCGGAGCGCGCTACCGTTGCGGCGCCCACGCCGCCCCTCCCCTCGTTCCCCGCCCCCCCCCCCCGCCTTTGCCTCCGTCGCCGTCCGGAAATTGACTCTCGCAGGCGCAGCGGTTCATCTTGCAGGCGCCTACGCCGCGGCTGCCCCTCGGCGCGCACAATGGACACGCAGAGCGAAAACCCCGCGCGCAGACGGTCATATGCGAGCTGCCTCGTTTTTGTCGTGTCTTCATGAGCGTCGATAGTTCTCTCGATATCGCTCACGTTTTGGTCCGTCGAATATTTTTGAATAGAGTTATTCGTAATTAATGTCTGGGCATGACATCTGTAAGTTGTATTTTTTTTTATTTTGCAAATTTATCTCTGAATGCTGTTTCAATTTCTATCTATAAATTTATGAATTACGTGGTTGGGCGGAAGAGCGAGCCTGATGGCCCGAGTCTCGCCACATAAATAAAGTATATATATTATTATTATTATTATTGTGGTTGTTGTCATTATTATTAATACTGTAAAAGGGTATTGATAAACATTTCTAGCTTATACGAGTACAACGTAGTTCACATGATGTATCGTCAAGCCTACTGATGCATTGGTTACATTGTTTGGATATTTAGAGGTTTTAAGATAATTTCGAATCATAAATCTCGAGCCAGAAAATATGATCTTCCAAATATCATTAACTATTGTTAATCATTATTGAAATAAAATATCAATTCTCTTTTCATATAGTTTCTTCTGTGAAAAGCTTTCAAGGATAATTTCCAGGATATTTTCTTTAAAGCAAGTCTACCTTCATTTACAAGTAAAATAAGATATTTTGAATTGACGATGAACGTTTTGTGATAAATTATATGAGAAAGTATTTGCATTAATACAAGCTTCCTAAAATTGAAATATTTTCATTACTCTTACATTAAGCTCTAGAAATTCTTTGGTCTTCCTTTCAGAACCATCGATGATAGAAATAGCACAATTAGCATTTCATGCCAATTGTAGCATTGTCTGGGAGTAGTAAAACCCATAAACGCTTTTTTAAAATGTATGCCCCCAGAGTTTCTAAAGTATAGTAATTTTATTTGTAAAATCAAATTAAAACTACTCAGCACAACACTGTCTGAGAAGTCCTGCAGACTACATTACACCCAGTTAAGAAACCATTATCTTACCGTTCGCAAAATATTTGATGTACCCCTTTAAGTGATTTTCCCTGCTTCAACACACAAAAACGCACGCACAGCACTTGTCAGGTACCGCCGTGCGCTCTTTCTTTCTCAATGGAAGACGCAGCCTTTACTCACAAGCGTGCTTACTGTACCGTGACAGTTATACGCTTCCAGAAAACCCCTACTGCATGGGAGATGTAAAGAAGAATGTACAGCAGTGTGCGGTGCAGTGTCTTTGTTCGGCAATGTTAGGCCGAAAGGTAAATAAGGAACTAAGAAGGTTGTTAGGCGAGAGGAACTTGCAGTTACCTTTTCAAGTTTTGGGCATTGATTACAGTGACGCATTTGCCGATAAGCTATTGTATAAAAACCCTTCGCAGGTTTACAAGATGGTTTTGAAAGGATATTTGAGGTAGACTTGTTGACTACATGAGAGAAACTCACGCATGCAAATGCTCATTCCATGTATCGACGAGAATGTGCTGAATTGCACGCTGCAAAACGGTTGTGTACCTGGGATTTACATGACGCACCATTTTCATTCAAAATCTTCCTCGGAGCTAAACATGTGCATTTTAACAACCAACTGAAACTGGTAGGGGGAATATTTTAACATGCAGATCTAACTTGTTACGAGGCGAAGCCACGAATTTCACTGCTAACTCTAACTACACAGATGTAACTCATAAGTTACAAAACAATAACAGCTAGAAACGACTTTTAAGTGAAACTGTTCGATTAAAGTTTTATTATACTAAGGGGTACACATTTAGGCGACTCAGGATATTGGGGAGTTTGTGCACCCTCGAACGTTAATGCACTATCGATCTTCTGCGCATGCGCAGTGCAAGTTTCGCATCACTTTAGTGCATCTGCGCATGTGCAGAACAACGATGGTGTTGACTGCTATGGCGTGAACAAACTCTCTAATGTTCGAGGTCTCCGCGTTACTAATTCTCGCTTCAACTATTCTGTCTTCTTTTATTTTGACACTAGTAACAATTGGCCAATAGTCACGACTGAATATTGGGAGACATTTTTGAATAGGGACCTACAGACCAGGAGGAAGAGGAAGAGGAGTTCCTATTTTAAACTACCATCCAGAGACGTCTCTTTCAAACATCACTGCGTCAATTTAGTGGCTCTCTTCACCCACCCTTGAGTCCTGTCTCATTCCGGTAAGGGGTGGGGGCGGGGTCGAGGCGATGGCAGGGGGCTGACGGAAGCCCAGGTGTAGGTGTAGCGTCGTGATGAGTAAAGACGACAGGATTCTCAAATATGTACGTTTATTTTGTACATAATATACACGGACAGCTTAATATGTACAGAGCATATATCATCCACGCTGTCGTTCGCGGAAAACAGATAGTAATTGTAATAACAACTTTCATATGTTGATATGCACCATGGTAATATGTTGTCATGGTCGTCAGGCGGGACCTTCTCTCATAAAGGGATGAGAGGAGAGGTCTGTCTTTTATCTCAAAATAATTTGACACATGTAATCTATATTTGTTTTTTAACATGACATCTGATGGTAATATCTTCAAGATGGAATAAGGCACGACTTTTTGTGTCTTACTTAGTCTTGCCGCAAGATATCGTATGATCGCGTCCGTATCAAGCAGTGCTGCAGATCAAGCGACTCTAGTGGCAGGACCGAGAAAGGCGCGAAAAGCCGTGCCTTATTCCATCATGTAGATAATACCCTCAGATGCCACGTTAAAGAAAACAAGTACAATGAGTTGTACGCTCATCTGGATGGCCGAGGTGGCTAAAGCGTGTGACGACACAGCGCCTCGATCAGAAGGGTTGCGGGTTTGAGCCTTGCTGTTTGTTTGTATTTGGTCTTTCATGTGTGTGAGTTGCGGAAGGCCTTGTGTGCCTCCCGACCACAGTTCGGGGAGCCCGAAAATATAAAGGTTAATATGTGCCCCCATGAAGGACATACTGTGTACCCGGCGAGGATAGCCAAAATCGGCATCCTCTGAAGGTGGAAGAAAGCCCCAGGAAGAAAAAAAATGTTGCTATGTACATTTAATTCAAGGTGGTTCATGCAATTGATTTTTTTCCTTCCTTGAATGTAGCCCCCACCACTGAGTAGAGTTTATAAATAGAGTACGGAACCCGTCAAAATAAATAAATATCTGTATAGTAAAGGGGCTGAGACCCTGGCTACACACCAGGGGTTGAGAGGGGACTTCTCTTCTTGCTCTGTATTAGGATTTTCCTAACCTGGCCGATGACACATCATCAGCTGTTACTCTTAAAGAAGAGCGCGGTTACCCTGGAGTGCGTGGCCAGAAGCAGGCTGCCTGAGGCACCAAACAGGAAGCGAGAGACTTCCCGGAAAGTGGCGCTTCGCCGCTGCAGCCGCACGCACTGCAGAGGCTTCGCTCGGCGGCGCCGGGGATCGAAACCGCAAACGACCGTCTGCTCACCTTCCGTCAGATCCGGATTTAGAACTTACGCGAAGCTCGTTTTGACCATCATCATGTATTTTAAGGAAGAACCAAAAACTGTGCGGTATAATCCTGTATAAAGAAAAGAAAGTAATTTTGAGTTGTCATTCAATTACTTTCAAAATCATCTTCATTCAGAAGCAATAAGAAATTACGTTTTTATCAGTTCACGACTCTGAAAACTTGATTCATTGCGATCATTTGGTGGAAGAAAAAACAAGATAATTTATTGTCATTCAAACTGAATTACGCTACCTCACGAGGTGAAATGATAAGAATTTGAACCTATTTTCAAGAACATTGTCACTGATATTAATTTAAAATGCTATTCTACATTCCCGATAAAATTAATTAAAATCCTAAGAAAGACTGGTTTAAATTTGATTTTATATATTTTATTGTAATTTGTCGCTTGCTTTATAACATAATTTACGTCTCTAATAAACGTTCTATCGGACGTCCAAGCACGCACTTAAGTTACGCCTCACATTCTTTAAATCGAAATCGTTTTTCTAGCAGCCTGTCTACATTTGATCTAATTGATGGAAGATACGTTTTATTCGTATATTAAGGTAACGAAATGCTTGGTATTTGAGAGTCAGGATATTTGACCAAATCGAAGAGGACAACTTCGACTTCCTTCAAGTTAGACTATAATTTTTCCACCTTCCTTCAAATTGGTCAAACGTATCTGTTAGGAGCATCGCTTCATTCAATGTCGGACACTACACAAAATCCGGGTCCACCTCCGCGGAGCGACAGCGGCTATTGAGGGGCGTCGCGACGCCCAGCCGCCGAGGCGTCGCCGCCGGCGCCGAATCCGCGCGGTCGTTCCTCTTTGGCGCGAAGGAAGGATCTCGCGCGTGGGTCGCGGGGACTGGGCGGGGACGGCAACGCGCGGCGCAACGGCTGCAGTGGAGGGGAGGTGGTGGAAGAAGAGACGAGGCGTGGACGTGAGTGGAGGGAGAAGAGGAACGTGGTACGGTGGTGGTGGGTGGGTGTGGCGTTGTGGCGGTCTGGCGACGGAGCGGCGTGAAGACGTGGTGGGAGGCGGGATGCCGTGGCTGGCAGCGGGGCGATGTGGTGGGTGGCAGAGTGGCAGTGTGGCGGGGTGGTGAGGCCGCAAGTCAACGTGGCGGCCAGCGGAAGACGACCCCGGGGGGGCGGGGGACGGTGGGGGGGGGGCGGGGGCGGGGGGCGGGGAGGTGGGGACGGTGGGGACGGTGGGGACGGTGGGGACGGCGGGGACGGCGGGGACGGCGGGGACGGCGGGGACGGCGGGACAGCGGGGACGGCGGGGACGGCGGGACGGCGGGGACGGCGGGGACGGCGGGGACGGTGGGGACAGCGGGGACGGCGGGGACGGCGGGGACGGCGGGGACGGCGGGGACGGCGGGGACGGTGGGGTCGGCGGGGACGGCGGGGACGGCGGGGACGGCAAGGACGGCGGGGACGGCGGGGAGGCGGGGGGCGGGGACGGCGAGGGACGGGGGGGGGGGGGTGGGGGCGTGTTGGCGCCGTAGCGGGGCTGCGTGGCGCGCGGCGGCGGGGTAACGCGAAGGTGGGGTTTGCGGGGGCGGCGAGGAGGGGCGGGGCGGGGGCGTGGGCGGCGCCGAGCGCACCTGCGCTCACGGTCCCGTTGCGCTGCGCGCTCCGGACCAAGCCGCGCTGATGAGGGGGGGAGCAAATGCTGCGTTGTCTCAAAGCGCCCGCGGCCACCCACCCACAGACGGCGCTGAATGGGAAATTGCGTTGCGGTGCAGGATGTTAGGCCTCAGGTGTAGAGCTAAGTGTGCTCCAGACAAATTGCTTCGTGGCTAAATAATATGAAGAGTTGCTGAAGTGGTGTTCTCTGGCTGTATGTGTTTTGTTTCTGATATTTCAAGAGTAATGTAAATCCGACGTACTGAAATAATTATTTTGTTTATCGAAAATCAGTAACATTTTGAAATTTTCATTAAATGTGGAGAAGTTTTTGAAGTTTTAAACTAGTTTGAACAGTCTACAAAAAATTGTTTGCTTGTTTTTGTTACATTTTCGTATTTTCTTTACAAGCATATTATTGTATTTCTTCTTGGTGATACAAAGACAATTTGTTTGTGCAAAGTGCACTTTATCATAAGAATTCATTGAAAACCGTTTAGAAATTGGAAACCGTTTAGATATGACAATGTTAATTCTTTGATAAAGCAATTCTAAGATAATATATCTACTTATAACAGTGAATTCGTGTTCTCATATGAATTTGATTACTAGTAATGCTTTTCTAAATTATAAAAAAAAACAATTATAAGAAGCTTGGTAAATTGTTAAAGGTCAATTTTGAAGGCAAAGCAAGAATGGAGCAGAACGAATGAAGTTCATCTTACGTTTAGTGGATATTTCTCCTCATGTTGCTATTCCTTCTCCTTGACGTTTTCTCCATCTTCCATCGTCTTCAGTCGCCACCTCCGTCCCTGATGCCTTGTGTCCCGTTGTTCCCCGCCCCCCGCCCTCGCTTCCCTCCGCCCACCGCCCCCGCCCCCGCCGTCTGCCCACTGCCCACTGTCCACCGCCCCCCCGCTACCAGCCCACCGCCCACCGGCCCCGCCGCCCGCCCAACGCTGCCCGCCCAGCGCCGCGCCCGCGCCCCGTCGCGATAAAATGACGGTGATTACCCGGCAGGTGACAAATGCTTCACGATCTCTGGGACCGGTTGGCGCTAATTTACCGTCCTTGCGTGATTCCGATTTTCCGCTGTGCCGCCGTCGTCCTGCCGGTCATGACCCGAGAGCGGTGAGGTTTTTATATGTCGTGTTTACGTTCCAGAAAATTATAGATATTGAATGTGGGAGGTAGTGCATTTCCTCGAGCTGAAGATTTCTCCCGTCGTGGTTTCTTCCTAATTGTGCTCTTGTAGCTGATTATTGTTTATATTTATTTATATCTAACGGATTCATATTTCTGATGTACCGTTTTCAGGATCCTTAATCAGCGGTGCACTGTGCTGCTTAAAATCTAACTGTATTCTACTTGCATTGCAGTTCATTACTCGGTAAAGGGCGGAGGTTTCTTTTGAAATGGTTACAATCTTGCTAATGGTTCACAAACTAGCTATGTATTCTATTTATTAAGTAAACCAGTTTCTCTCTGTAAAAATATGAGCGGTAGATACATGTCCTGTTATTTAGAAGCTTTAATTCACTGTATACAAACATTTGGTTAGGTTTAGAGAATCATGGAGAATGGAAGTCTATATTCACAATTCATACGTAGTAAATCGCAATACCTGATTATTTTGTCGTACGGAACTTTATACGTGTTTGAACTTTATACTTTGATGCAATATGTTGATATTCCCTGAGAAATTTTGATATTAATAATTCATAATATTTTTTGTATGCGCTCAAATATTTTTCAAATAATATTATTGAAATTAAAATAATTGAATTCATCTTCGTCAGATTACTACTTCTTCAACTTAGAGTGTTCTTAATAAATTGACAAAGATAACAATTATTTCATCATTTAATTACGTCAACACCTCATCTCCATTTCAACAATTAATGTTATTAAGCTTGAATTTATCGACACGTTTTTCACTATTCTCGTCTTTGAACATGCTTCTAACATGATTCCAATATGATTAATGAATTTTATGTGACTAACTGTGCGGTCTCTACATTTTTGCAAATCAAACAGTGCTCTTTCTTAATTTAATGGGGTCAAGTCATCAATGTCTCGTATCAAATATAAAAGCCGCAACTCGCTAGAAAAAATCGTGTAAATACGTGAAAACAACAATTATTAATGAGAAATTTCAATATTAAATATGGTGGTAGATAGAAGTAATGCCACGTGGAGAATCGTTGAGTATTTTCAACAAATATAACGTATTGTTAATAAAATAGTGTTTATGGTTAATATTAATATATTGTATCAATCTATAAATACAGGTAGACATAATTGGAAGAAGAAAATTAAAATAAAATATTTATAAGAGATTTATAAACCACAGGAATTTGTTGTAATGCAATGCTATTGTGATGTCACCAAACGTCGGCCAGAGGCGAACGAGACCAAAAATTCCTTAGAGGGTGTCGGAGGCTGACGGTTACATGCAAACGAACAAAGGCCGGCGAATTACGAAGGCTTTGGGGAGCGAAAAACGCCTGTGGGGAGCGAACTGAACTTTTGTGATCCAACTGAAAAGGGAGCTCTGACCTGTGGGGAGCGAACTGAACTTTTGTGATCCAACTAAAAAGGGAGCTCTGACCTGTGGGGAGCGAACTGAACTTTTGTGATCCAACTGAAAAGGGAGCTCTGATCTGTGGGGAGCGAACTGAACTTTTGTGATCCAACTGAAAAGGGAGCTCTGACCCTCTGTGACGCAAGACGGGCAGCGCAGTAGAGACTGACCCGCCGGTGAGCGGACATGTAGTCCCAGAAGCAACCCGCACTTTCCAGAGAGGGTAGGGGGTGGGTGATCACATGACCGCCAAGAAGTTAGCTGCCCCGGGAGGCGGAGGAGTTCGTTTTGGGGTCGCCTCGCGTGCGGACGCAACTGCTGCTCCGGGAGGCGGAGGTGTATTCCTTGTGACACTGCGAGTGCGCAGCACTGGGTGTCTCGACACCGGCGCGCTAGGTGGGTGGAGGATGCACTAAGCCAGTGGACGGGGAGCAGTAAACGTGGGAGTCACGGAAGTAGATTGCGAACGTAACCCCAGAGCTATAATTAGTGTAAATCTTTTAAATAAATAGGTTTGTTAATAGAGCTCGTATCTGTGTTGTCATTTCGCTACCACGACGCCACAATATATCCGTTAAAAAAAAAAAAGTCAATGTAGAAAGCTGAAACACATCAATACGTCAAGGTAATTAGGCACAGCGCTTCACTATGAATTGTGTATAAGACGTCCATTCTCAGTGCATTGATTGGAATCTCTGGTATCAGCCTGCTGCATTACGAAGAGAATCAATTCCCAGTCGGATGACTCACCGGGTGAGGGCTCTCACGCGATGCGCGGAGACTCCGTGAGGCACCGCCGCCACCGCCGCCACCGCCGCCACCGCCGCCACCGCCGCCACCGCCGCCACCCTGTCACCGCCACCACCATCCCTACCGCTGCCACCGCCTCCACCGGCGCCACCGCCATCACCTCCACCACCATCGCCGCACCGCCGCCACCGCCGCCCCGTCGCCACCGCCGCCACCGCCGCCGCCGCCACTGTCACCGCCACCACTGCCACCGCGCCACCGCTACCGCCTGCACTGCGGTTAGTCAACAGCGGCGGGGGCGGAGGCGGGGAAGAAGATGGCGGGGGCGGAAGCGCGTGGAGGCCGCGCCTCGGAAGAGGACGACATCCGGCTGCGGCGGCGGAAGCGCCGGCCCCGCGCGGGGCCTTGGCGTGGCCTCGCGACGCGACCCCCGCCTCCGGCGTGTCACGCACGTCGCTAGAGTTCGCGCGAGATATTTTTGCTCTAAACGCCCGTTAAAATGAGCCACACGAGAAGGGAGATTCTACACATGCGCAGTAGAGTAATATACTCATATTTTTGCTGTTCAGAAAACATCGGGTAGGCTAATGCAATCTTGAGAGTCTAATCGTTCAGAAATTTGTTTTGCCTGTTTTAGTATTTTCATTGGATTTCGGGGGGACTTTCTGGCTCCAAAAATAAATGTGAATTTTTTGCGCGCAGCTGCTAGTTGAAAAACTATGAAGTTGCATGAGATACGAGAAGGGAGACCCTGCGCATGCGCAGAAGAGCAATAAATGCATATGAAGGCTGTTCAGAAAACATCGGGAAGCTTATAACGATCGAGGGATTCTAATCCTGAAGAAATTTATTTTGGTTACGGTAGTTATTTATTTCTTAGGCTTTCTTGGGTGCCTTCTTCGACGAAATATGATTGGAATTTGTTTCTGCTGAGGCTGCCTGTCGGAAAACTAGGAAGTCGATGTTTTTGTGACGGCATACAGCCGTTTCCCTGCTCTGTGACGTTAGCCGTGTGCACAGACTCCTCGTGAACAGTCTACCTGGCGAGTGAACGAGAAATAAATGTCTTTACCAGAATCGGAGAAGCCACCTGCGACTGCAGCTGTAGGTTTCACGGAGGAAAGGTCAAAGTTATTTCCCAGTTTCGTTTTCACGCTACGCCCGGGATTGCTTTCCCTTTTCATATGTTTGATTTTTACGTGTTTGTTTGTTTGTTTGTTTGTTTCTTTCTTCTGCTTGTGTGAAGAGTGGTTGTTTAATGGGTTTCTTGATTTATTGGAATTTCTCAGGGCAACCTGGAGGTTCGTGAATTTTAGTAGAGGTTTCAGTGATTTATAGACGTCAGTGTATATTGAACCTTGAAATTAAACTCGTTTTCTGCTTGGAATATATTGAAATTAAGATATACGTTATGAGTTTCAGTACAGCTTATGATTCTAGAATCACCTTCCATGTGATTCCCGCCATCGTCTTTGACACAATTCTCACGTAATCTTCTAGTTGTTTTTAAATGCAGATTTCAGACAATTCGAATATTTTAAAATTATTAATGCTAAAAGAACGTTTAAAATGTAGTTCATATTCGTTATAAACATCTCTGGGCCCTGCAATTATAGTCACGGACCGATACAATGAAATTGTAGGAAATTTAATGATTTCCAGGGTTGTATTGTTTTTCAATACAGAAATATTTTTCGTTTGACGTAATCTATTAATTCGTTGCCAAAGTATTTTTCTTTAATTGGACATGATCAACGTCCCTTTCTTTGTTGTTGTTTCTTGCTTCGTTTTCATCCATCTTACTGTACATTATAAGGAAGAAAAACAAATGATTTTGAATCTACTGCTTAAGTTTCTCTTCTATTGCTGTGTTCCCTTATTGTTTCTTTGGATTCACGAACTGAATGACTTGTGTTGAGCTCTAGGAGACGAATGCGAGATGTTGCTTCCCGAGGCGTAAAGACAAATGTCGCAATTGTTGTGCTTGCTGCGAGGTCCCGGCGGGAAGTGGTTCTAACTGTCCGGGGTTCTTTTTCCCTCCCCAGCGTATGAAATGGACCTGCCGTGCCACACGGCAGAAATTATGGATAAGCATTGGGGTTAGTCACGAGAAGCGCGGCGCAGCGTCGACAGCCGGAGGGTGGGGGAAGTGGGGGGGGGGCGTCGCGGCGGCTGCGACGCCGCGCGGTAACGGCACCGCGGGCACGCCCCCTGGCGGCGCATGCTGCTCACCGCAGAGGGTCTGGGAGCGACTTCCCGCCTTGCTCTGTACTTGGATTTTTCTAACCTGACCGATGACACTTCATCAGCTGTTACGGTGTCATCCAATCGAGAGCTAAAACGCCATGACGGTGACGACACTGAGATGATGTTGAAGCTCCAGATTGGACGAAACCGTAACAGCTGATCATCTGTCATCAGCCACGTTACAGAAACTCAAGTAGAGATGGCGGAATCCCATTCGGCTCCTCATGCCAAGGGACGTAACGTGCGGTGTCCCGTCTACGTCTATGCCAAAAACTGGACGCTGTCACGGCCAAACAGTGGGATCACAACATGAACAAGAGCAACTTGCAGGCAGCACGGTCCAGCTCACATTCCTTTCTAAACCAAAACCCTTAGTGTTGTAAACAAATATAATTAATAATAATAATAATAATAATAATAATAATATTAATAATAATAATAATAATAATAATAATAATAATAATAATAATAATAATAATAATAATGTTAACGTTTACAAGAAAGAAGCGCGGCTGTATAGAACGCGAACAACACTGTGGTCTTTTCCATCAGGCCCGCATTCATTTTTCCCTCCATCCCACGTCTGGTCCGCACGTATTATTAATATCTATGGCAGCAGTTTGCCTTTAGTTTCTGCGAGAGGGTGCAAAGATATAGTGAGCTACGGGAAGCCTCATTACTAGCTTTTATTATAGGAGTTTAAAGCCTGCGACACACAAAGAGTGTTTAGCGTAGTTTTCTCTGATAGCATACATTTAAATAAGCAAAAGAATGAGGAAGTCTCGAAAACAGAGGACAAAATGATATCGTTTGTATGTACATTTTTAAATGTTGCGTTTGCCTTCAACGTAAAGTTCGTAGTGATACAGATATCACTGTGAGACATGCTTACATTTACAGATGGATGAATATTACTTAATGTGACTGCGAGTTTTGTTATGAACTGCAATTTTTCTTTCTAGAATTTTTCATCAATTTTATATGACCACTGATCTGTATTTTAGTAACGCTAGTGTTAATTCCTGTTATAAGCTAAAAAAATGCAATTACCATTTCATTTACTTCAGGGAGGTACTTCATTTATAGGATTTGTTGTTATGTCCTTGCAGCAATATCAGATTCGTTTTCTTATTATTCTCTATGAATTACTATTGTTAAAATAATCTTAATGAAAAGCAATAAGACCACTTATTACCGTTTAACAAAAAGAAAATTAATTAAGATGAATTACATGAAACGCATTGCAAAGTTTGACACGAGAAAATTCGCTACAAAATATGTGATATAAGAAAGAATCCTGTAAACCCTCCTCACTATTAGGTTTACTCTTCAATATTAATTATAATCATGTCACAAACCAAAATTTAATAAATATAATGAAGAAGAACTTTCTGAATTCAACAAGGCGTGATTTTGTTTCTGAGGCAGGTAGCATATAGTTACGAAACTTTTTTTACTCGACTATATGTGCACGAAAATGCTTAGAGCACTCTTATAGTCCAAACACCAAAGACTCAGCAATTAAAATATTTGACCTAAAAAACGCCTGTCACTCCAGCTACCTTTAATATGCATATTTGCTGCTCACCTATGATAATTTAAAACACACTTTAATTTCAAAAAAGAAAAAATTAGAATTCTTACGAGTGAACACAAATAAGGACTGTGCAAAAACGAATGAAACGTTTACACACCAGCTCTATTTTCCTTGTGAGTCCGTTTTGGCCCAGTTCGGCCCAGTGCTTTACTCCGAAGCCGGGCGCCAGACCACCGCCTCCGTGCCGTCATTCCCGCCCCCGCCGCCGTCTTCCGCCCCGCCGCCCCCGCCGCCCCCACCGCCCCCCGCCGCCCCCGCCACCCCCTTCCCCGCCGCCCTGCCACCCCGCCGCCCCGCCGCCCCGCCGCCCCCGCCGCCCCGCCGCCCCCGCCGCCCCGCCGCCCCGCCGCCCCGCCGCCCCCGCCGCCCCGCCGCCCCGCCGCCGCCCGCCGCCCACGCCGCCCCCGCGCCCCCCCTCCCGTCGCCACTCCCGCCGCCGCTCTCGCCACCGCTCCCGCTGCCACCTCCGACGTCGCCCACGCCGCCACCTAGCCCCCCGCCGCCGGTCCCCTGTCCCGCCGCCACCCCGCCCCCGCGCCTCGGCCGTCGCTGCCGCGGTCTCCGCCGTCCTCGCCGCCTCCTCCTTCGCCGCCCCGCCATAACACACCCGCCGTGGCGCCGCTCACCGTTATGTCCCGCGCCTGTCGCGCTCACTAGCGCCGTGCAAAGTGGTGGGTGCGGGCGGACCAGCCTGATGGCAGGGCGGAAAGTTGCGATAATGGCCCATTTATTGGGATAAAGACGTTTCGTTGCGGCCCCTTAGCCCAGATACCTTTGAGCTGGCTTTTAGGAAGAGATTAGATGTGAAGTCTGTCGAATTTTATTGTTAACCTTCGTTCGATATCTGAAGGCCAGACACATTCTACGTAGAAGTGTAAATTTAAAAATATGAATTGGTGTATCTATTCATTAGCAGTGCTTTCTGTCATGTGGAGTATCAGGCTCATAACTACCAATTTGTATTAATCTCAGCAAAGTGTCGTTTTTTACTTCATTGTATTTTATTATGTCATAGTTTCATTATTTACTATATACTATTTCATTCCATTCTTATTAGAGGTTGGCTTCTTAGTATCGTCAAGAAACAATTCAATCCAACTGTATTATTCATTAAACTTATTTACAAATATAATAGAAAGAACTGTAGAACCAAAAATTAAATTGCCATGTTTCTTTAAAAATTTGTTTCACTTGTACGTTTTTGCAATTCTTTAAAACGTAAAATGAAGGATTGTGTAGTCAATTGTGGAAGATGAAATAAACGTGCGTAAAAATATACCAAGTCTAGCTAAGAAAGGAAGGTTGGAAGAGAGGGACAGATGCGAATTTCATTATAAAAGTTAATTGATGAATGGGAACAAAGGTCAATACGATCGGGACGGAGAAGTGATAAATTACGAGTTCAATAGAAACTTCTCAACTAAAATCACAAGGATACTCAAACAGGTTGTCTTTGATAGACAGCTGCAAGGCACTAGGCATTCACGATAAGCAGACCACACAAGCCGCCTAGTAATTATTTATAACACTTGATAGGAATCCAATTAGGATTCCGTTTCCAGAATCTGAAAAATAAACCTAAAAATCTCGCGAGTACAATCGGTTTCCATTGCACCCACCCCAAGCTCCACTTGGCTTGACCGGGACACAAACCCTAGACCCCACAGATGCAAGACGAGCGCGCTGACCGTTATACCGCCCGCAGGGGCCTGTTTCGTCCAAGGTTGGCAACACGTACGATGCAGCGAATCGTCGAGGTCTTCTCCGTCTGTGCGGCATGAAACGTCTCTCACAACCTGTGCGCAGTCCATTAGCGGGAATCGGAGCAAGGGCGTTCGCCGCGGCGACCCTCGGCTGACCTCGTCTTTCCGCGTCTGTTCTACGCCGTGCTTTTGAACAACGGCCGCGATAGCGTCGACCGTGAAAGAGCCACGCCGAAAATAACCGTATGCGTTACGAAAAATTCTAGGTCTGTTCCAAGTACCCCCTCGCGAACTGGCAACTTTCGGAAGTCGTTGGAAAGTAAAGCGGTGTAAATATTCACGTAAGTCATGAATGATAATGGAGAAATATCGCGGATCGTTTGCGTAATTTCTTTAGAAGTAGAGGTTACGTGACGGACACTTCCGTGCCTGTGTTGTGTTTATGCAACGATAACATGGCTTGGGCACGACATGACATTGTGTAGCGTAACCGTACGAACTTCGTACCGTTTTAATGTGGAAGTAAACTTTTGAAGGCAACGTAATTTGTGACTGCAATTATAGTAACTAAAATAGTTAACTTCAGGGATCTGACAAATTCAGGGATTTTCAAATGGTCTGTCAAATTTGATTCAATATTCATAGGATTGTAATTTGTAGTAGATAATGAATAATTCGTAATGCTGATTTATTATTATATTATTTTGCCTAGGTTGCATCATTCTTTGAATTCCTAGCATTTATCAATATGTTGCTACTTTTTAGATATCAAACCGGTTACTTTGAATTTTCATGAATTTAGTTTTAGTAATATCATTATTCATATTATTAATAGTTTCTTAGAATCATTATTTTCTACCATTCAAACCCATACAGAAAACACGCTTTTATTATAAATTATTATATTTCCTCGGTTTCCCATGTCTGGGAGCAAGACAGTGACATTCTTATTTACAAATATGTGTAGTTTATAAATTAACTCTGAATTAAAACTACGCAATACTCATCATTTCGTCAAATAGATCATAGACAAGGTGGACATATCAGGTCCTTCTTAAATTATCAAATGACAGTTCATGGGAAAACTGCTGTGGAGTGACCCGAAATTTAGAATTCACTTTGACTTCTGTGTGAGGGTATATGTAACCTGAGGGATGTCTCCGTCTCCCAATTCAGAGACGCTTAGGCGCTGAACTGCACGCAGTCTGTCACATTTATACTATGTCAACCGCAGTTGTAGGAGTCAGAGCAGTTTCGGAAGCAAACTGTGAGTTCTTTGAGCGGGGTCTATAATTCACTATCACTTCTCTCTACGGGAAAATGAAACTCCAAACGGTCTTGGCTAACGTTTCTAGTGAATATTCGTCATTAAATAAGGTCACTTATATAACAGCAAAAGAGCACGGACAAATATACACATGATATGACAACAACTTGTTCGAAAACTCTACTGAAAGTAAACGCACAAGTTATTTTCAAGAATATTCACAACTCATAGGGTTGAACAGTGAAGGAGTTAATATGTTAATCACAGATGACGAAAATCGTTTCTTCTAATCACTAGACGCTAAAGCAAGCGAAGCAGATATCAGAATTTGGTATTTTCTTACCGAAAGAACAGGACGTATTATTTCCAATTTAATTCTTTCTTTTAAGAAATCGTGTAACTTACTTATTTCTTTTAGATCGTGTTTCCTCCCCACCTTTTTCATGTTTCTTAGCTAAATATTTTTTGTGCCGTGTTAGGTAGCAAATTAAATTAGTTTTGGTGTTCTTTTTGCTGTTCATAAAACATTCTTTCCCGCGTTGCGTGTCCATTTTTGCGCTGCATCTCGAATTGGTATTCCTGCCGAGCGCCACCGAAAAGGGGTCATCGCCGCCTGCCAGGTGCGGGGCGGCCGCGCAATTCCAAGTGGAACGTATCGAAAGCCAGGAAGCGCGACCGGCCGCCCGAAACAGATACGACCTGACCGCGCCCCGCTGGGCCACGGAGCCCCCAAGGAGAGGGGGGTCCAATCCCTCTGTGCGCCACGCCCACCTGTGCCTCGGGGCCGCGCAAACAGCCGCTCCCCGTCCAGCCCCGCGACGCCCCGCCCACCCTTGCACGGCCCCGCACGACCTCCGCTCCCTCGGCTTTGCTGTTCCTTCCCCCCCCTCCATCCCTCCTTGCCCCGCCTCGCTCCGCCCCGCCTCTCTCCGCCTCGCCTCCCTCCGCCCCGCCCCCGCCTCCCCGCCCCGCCTCTCCGCCCCGCCTCTCCGCCCCGCCTCTTCCGCCCCGCCTCTTTCCGCCCCGCCTCTCTCCGCCCCGCCTCTCCCGCCCCGCCTCTACCCGCCCCGCCTCTCTTTGCCCCATCTCTCCCCCCGCCCCTCCCTGGCCGCCCCGCCCTCCTCGCCACTCTACGGTCTTCTCCCATTGCGACCCATCAGATATCCCTCTGTTACGAGCTGTGACATCCCCACGCAATGATACGTTCCCTCAGCATGTCTCATCCTGAAATGAATTTATTTTCATTATACGTTATTTTCTTTCTTTACAAACGAAATGTGCAAAGTGTTTGCGTTTCGTTTCCATGCCGCGGGGTGGGACTGGGCGGGATCGGGGAAGCGTGGCGGGGCTAGAACACATCGCCATCAAAAGTGATTACATTATTTTTAAAGTAGAATTTGAAACTAAAGTCGTCTATACCATTCGAGATGACTTTTGGGACAATACATTAACAACAATTTAGAGAACAAAAACTATCAAGAATCTTGTGAATATACATCATTTGACCATTTTTTTCTGAACACATGAGCAATAGAATTTAATTTTTTTTAACTTTGAATTTTCCGCCTTCATTTACCTGTCTATCTTTCAGACAGGCTGCGTGCATACAGCTATTGATTGTGTTATGCATAAGTGATTCCACTCTGCCTCGCTTGGCGTGACTCCTTCCCCTCCCTGTTTGGGTCAGGCTCCCCCTCTTCTCATTCATCCCTATCCGCCCCGCTCCTCTCCCCCCTCCATCGCGCCCCGCTCCTCTCCGCCTCGCTCCCCCAGCCCCGCTCCTACCCGCCCCGCTCCTACCCGCCCGCTCCTACCCGCCCTGCTCCTACCCGCCCGCTCCTACCCGTCCCGCTCCTACCCGCCCGCTCCTACCGTCCTCGCTCCTCCCCGCTCCCGCTCCTCCCCGCCCCGCTCCTACCCGCCCCCCCTGCCCTCCTTCCCCCTCGCTCCTCCCCGCTCCTCCCGCCCTGCTCCATCCCGCCCTCCCATCGCCTCCGCCTCTCCCCGTCCACGCTCCCCTGCTCCGGCGCCCCCCGCCAGGCGTGCCCCAAGTCCGCTCCTCTCCTGCTCCAGCCCACCCCGCGCCGGAAATGAGGCAACACCTTGCGCCGACGCGCGCTTTTTCTCCCCGCGGCGGTACAATATCCACGCAAGTGACGTCAGCGCTGATGGCAGTAGCTTTAGACGCGGGGCGTTCACCTTTGCAGAACCCCTGTCGCTGTCTAGCGCGCTCTGTGGGTAGAGTTTCAAGGTAATAGGAACATGAAATTTGATTCGTTAATATCTGGTTACGTGGTTACTCATGGACCCGTATCTACAGTCGGCTATGTATCACAAGCAACGGGGTTAATATCGAGAAATTATCTATACTTTCCTTGATCGTCTGAATATTATTATTTTACTTTAATTATATGAATCAATGCAGTTAAATTTTCTGTTTTCTTTAAATTCATTTCTTGGACTACAAAAACTGAGGCGATTACCATTTTACAAGTAATACCGGTGCGGAATGCAAACATAAAATGCCACGCCACTAGTAAAATCAACCGACCATTCGTTATTATACTGAGTGCGTTATCACCTGTAGTTTTGAGTCCCCAACTGATGCCTTTTAGTTTGGGAGGTCGTAAGTTCGAGTCTTTAGGATGAAGTCCTAGGCAAGAAACTGTATCGGTTGACCCCAACATCTGGAAGAGGAAATTTCTATTATGGCACCATTTTCCAAACCTTACAGAACACCTGGTCGGAAGGAATTATTTCGATGGATAGGTAACTGTGGTTAGTGTGCATTACATGAACAATGGTGGAGTAATGGGGAAATAAGAGAATGTAGAAACAAAAGAAATGAAAAGAAACCTACGAGAACTCGCTTTGTTTAAAGATAATAAATGGATTTACTGGTTTGAACCCGAATGTACAACCAAATATGAGCAGTCTGACCACATCCCTACGGGTTGTCCCGGGAGAGAATCGCAGTAGACGTCTGCTCTGATGGGATTCAAGATGTCCTCCGATTAATTCCACGCGAGTGACCGAGCACTGTCAACGGGCCCCAACGGCGTGCAAAGACCTTTTCCTCTCATTACATCCTTACATTTTTCTTTAGCTTCAGACTGTCGTTCCTCGTGATGAAAGACTCCGACAATTCTGCATGTGAGGATAACGCTAGAATTGGGTTGGGATGCTATGCAAGAGTAAAATTTCACGATGTTGATGATAATGATGATGATCATGAAAATGATTAAATTCATCATTGGAATCCTAATACAATCCTTTACCAATTTATATAGAATATGTGATAAACAAAGCAAGCTCACTTCAGTTCCTTTCGAGGTTCTCCAGTTCCCCCTGCCTTTCATTCCACCAAGTCACTTAATCATTCATTTCATTATCATTATCACTGACATCTACGCGTTCAATCATCACTCATGAGTCTTGATAACCTCAGCAGGTGAACGGCCTCTAAAATACAATAATAACAAATTATTATATTTATTTACCACCTAGAAAAGCCAAATGATTGGTATTATGATCATCCATAGCCAATTAGTGAGATACACTAGCAAATCAAACTCGGGCGAGCCACAGCAATCGAGCAAATCAAAATCCACCTCAGCTGAGCAACAGCTGAGTGGTTCTCCCTGTGCGTGGAGGCGGGAATCAGAGGCGGCCGGCCCGCAGGCCTTGCAGGAGAAATCCGCGCGCGCCAGAACCGGTTAGCGCCCGTGCCGCGTGCTGCGCCGGTCCCCAAAAAGAGACCACGATAATTTTCGTCTTAATTTGTTGCCATGGAAACGATTAAGGAATTTGTGCCAAGGAGGATCGGGGCGGAGGAGGTGCCGGCGGCGCAGGAGGGAAATGCGCAGGCGCGGGCGGTGCACGGAGGCACCCTGGGGAACGCCTGCTTCTTGCCTGCGTGTGCTAACCGGATATCGAGTACTCCAGCGGCTGCTATGGGAATGCGCGAAAAAGAAGGGAATGCAAAATCGAATATATGTATGTTGTGCGTGTGTGTGTGTATATATATATATATATATATATATATATATATATATATATATATATATATATATATATATAGTACGAAAGGAATAAATAAAAAAAATATTTAGTTCCCTTTTAAAGTGTCTAGGTGCAACTATGTTGATGTCGCGATCATTTCTTGGAAAAGTAATAACATTTTCACAAAAGAGCAAGATGATTTTTATTTTGATACGTTTTATAATTCTATTTTTGACAACTATTTTGCCAAGTCTATACTCAGTTCCTTTCTCCCAATAACCTGTCCATGGTTTGTTAAGTTTCAAAAATAAACAATAATATTAGGGTAATTATTGTCCGGTATTCTAATAAATACTCGTAATATAGTGTAAAGCCATTTACAATCTATATTATTTAAATTAATACAAACAATTCTTCATTGTACCGTATTCACTCTTCAGCTAGTACATTTCAATCTTACTAACTTATTTCTATATTTAAAACGTCATGATTCATCATTTCATCACACTTCATTAATTGTTTATTGCTTCTTAACTGAGTTCGTACTTTCCTCATTGCGGCCTCTTTCTCAATTTTCCTTCGAGGCTTTGTTGCTCGTTTTTGCATTTGATTGATGTGTCCTAAATGTTCTTCTGCTTTTTATCAAGAGGAAAAGTTGTTTGCTGAAGACATCTTCTTCAGAAGAACACATGTGTCAAAAGGCAATTGGCTATTGTGTTGTATATTGATTAGGAGTTCAAATTTTGAGCAAAAGTTTAGGAAAATTCTCAATATGCTGAACTTGGAAGTTAACAGAACTTCTCGATTGTGTTTCAATAACAAAGTTAAAATACTTTGCAGTTTTTTCTACAAGAGAAAGGAACAATAAAACAATAATCCACAAAATGAATGTAATTTAGATAAATATCTACCAAATATTCTGAGTTCTATTGAAATTTATAATTTTATTATAATTTTTATCCATATGTTTACATTAAAGTAAACATTGTTAATACTCTTTTTGATCATTTCTATGGTATTTACATTATTTTACTATCATCTATCACCTCCTCCTTTTCCATCACTAAAACTAGCACTTTCGAAGCCGAAACTTTATCATTGCCGTCATCATCATCAACAACAACAACAGTAGCATTCACCACCACCAATATCAACATCAATACAACCATTAATACCATCACAATCACCACTACCAACACCAACATCACTGATCCTACATTACTACTATCATTACTAATATCATCTTCCCTTTTAGTGCATCCTCCAACAGTATCCTACTACCCTGGCGGCGCCTACTACCCTACTACCCTGGCCAGAGGCTCGCCATTAATAAAGACATTATTATTATTATTATTATTATTATTATTTATTATTATTATTATACCCTTTCAATACCTATTACAGCTACCAAAACCATTACATACACTATCATCTACCGCCACTTAGCTATCAAAAAACCATCGTAGTTATCTACATCACCCCCTCCATCATACCACCGCGGTCGTATTGTCGCCGTCTTCCCCATCACTACAATCCCCATGTGCAGTCCTTCATTTCCGGCTGGGCCGCCGCCGCCGCCGCTCCGGTGACCCTCGCGTCGCGCATCCGGATGCCCGCGGGCGCGCGTCTAGAACACTTCCGGACCGGTTCTCGGGATTCGTTCGCGGATCTGGCGGCGTTTCGTAACGCACTTGGACTTTTCCGCCTCGAGGGTCGCAGGTTACTGGACGATGCGCGGGTTAGCGAACCATGTCGTGCAAAAAACGATGTCGCTGACCATATTGGCCGTGGCCCGGTTAGGCGGATGCCACACTCTGGAAGTTCAGAGGGCCAAGGGCAAAATATACAATGCAGTTTTTGTTTTCAAATAGGTATTGACAGAGATGGCTCAGGGTAGCAACGGGTGTACCGTGAGCGGTGGTTCAGTGCATCAACTGATTTTTTTATTTATAACACACATTTATTCATTTTGGAAGATTAGCATCAACTGATGTCACTGCGGTCCCTCTGACCGGGAGGCCCTAGGTTCGAGTTCCGACGGTTGGCAGGATTTTCGACACTATCTTGTCGGCTAGGTCGAATCCAGTCGCTGTTTGGAGGATGGCGGCCGCCTGCTCTGATCGACAGTTTTCCGCGGTTTCTCCAATCAAGACCAGGCGAATGCCGGAGCAGTACCCTAACAAACGGGCCACGGACCGCGCGCGATTTTTCCTACCTCTTCCTTGTCATATCCTCACCTCTTACACGCACTTACACTAACATGTACTACACTATCACACTGCCGGGAGACCGGTCGGGAGCTTAGAGCTTGTCCCAGCTGGGGCGGTGCGCCGCTATTGGGAGATATCTGATTGGTGAAACCCGACTAGCCGACAGTATGTCGGTGCCGGACCGGTGCCGGTGCCGGACGGATCAATCAATCGAAATAGATGGATATGAAATTCACTAATGTGTGGTTAAGGACCCCTAGACTCATCTATGTTCTTCTATTCCTGTTCTACAGCCCTCTTTGGGTCATGACCACTGCTTACGCTTGTCGGAAGTTTCATAGATCAGTGGGATGAGCATGCAAAGATATGTGGTAAACCCATTGCTTACTAAGGATGGCAATGGACACATGATAAGAAAGGTCAGCAAGAAGGCAATAAATTATTCTCTTATTTTTTACTGAATATACCTACAAACTTATATGAAACTTGCATTTCACAAAACATTACTGATGTAAGACAATGAATTGCTTATTGCTCTATCTCTCTGTATTCTTTAAGATTTATTGAACTCGAATGATGGTATACCAATAATGATCCCTTATTTAAATTCCAGAATGTAACTTCTGGTTAAGCTGTTGCTTTTGTACTAATTACTCCGCAAATAACTTGGACAACCCCTTACAATGAAAGGAAAAAGGAAATTATTTTTAGGTCGTAGCTGTTATGGACAGTTCAGCAACCGGATCTCTCTCGTCAACAAACGCAACAGAATTGCCATGTCATGTACACGTATTAGTCAGTCGGGGCAACGCCATGAAAATATTCCATTCACGACTACGCTCAGATTTATAATTGAAGTATGCAGGCGAGGTAGAACATGAACGTGATCTGGCACATTTCAGTCACAAATTAGAAACTAGTTTCTCTTGTCGTTGCGTTTCCAGCGTAACACTCCTTCAACCGACTGCCATGTTGTGGATTAAACCAGTATTGATGCAGTTTATAGAAAGACATGACGCAGTGGCGAAAGACAGAGAGACATTCGGGAATCGAAATGTAGAAACGAGAGAAAGCGAGCGGGTTGTCTGAGAGCACCCGTACAATAGACTCGTTGGGATATTAACTCTCCGAGTCGGAGCAAAACACAAGGGGAACCAGCAAAACGGTTTATTACGGTTAATGGAAACACGAGACGTGTTGAGTTCCGTGGAGAGCACTTTCTCCCTGCGGCTACGTCTGTAGCCCCCAGTGGCTTGGACGGAGGGGTGGGGGTGCTTTCCTGCGGGTCCATCCCGAAAATAACCGCAGCCGCCGCGGTCGCGGTACAGTGGTTCGAAACACTTGACCAAAGGGGCATTGCCGAGATTGAAACTGTAGAAACACAGGTTCTAGGTTTCATAGTAAATTACTCCAAATTTATCAATCGAAATGTTTGCTATTTAATAAATTAAAACTTATAAGTATTACATTAATTGTATATTGGATAATATAATCCGGTGAAAATAATTTCGTCAAAAAATACTTTTAATCAAAGATTTTAAAATAATCTTCTCAGTTAAGAATTTATTAATGAACCTATAGATGTTCCATTCATTGCAAACTCGCTTTTTCCCTCAGTGATTAGTACACTATTTAAAATAATCTATGCTCGCTGCTACATCCATAGTTTGTGGCAGCTACTTTTCAATGAACAGTGCCTATTTTATATTGATATGAAAATTGAGTTCTTTGTACAATATAGGCAACATAGGCATGATTACAGTCAGGTATGTAATATCTTCTATGGGATGTATGAAGACCGACTCAAATTTTGGATGTTGTTAAATTTGGCGTAAATGCTCATAATTTTTGTTTCTACTCGGATTAACATAATCCGGATTGGAAGTACTAAAAGTGTTTTAATAGTAGTTTATGAATGAAGGCCGAAATGCGAAGGCAAAATGTTTTTGCATATATAGGCCAAGGTACGTCAACTTCACGCACAATTAACAGCACAAAAACAGCTGCTTCTAGAGGCGAGTGTACAAAATAGTAATTTACGAAATAACAACCTTACGACCTGTCATTAAAACACGAGTTTGATACCCAGTCAGGTATTGAAATTAATGATGTGATATTGTAAGTTTTAACCACTTCGCAAATATTTCACTATATTTTCATTTTAATTTAAGTACATTTATTTGATTGGAAAATTCATTCCACGAAAGATTGACGCTAAAGACTTGACGAGAAAGAACTGACAGCTATTGACGATGATAGTTGTTAGGCGGTCATGAATCATTACATTAGTTTTAGTACTACTACATTTAGAAACTATTGTTAGTTGCTAATAGTGAGCCACGAATTATTAGAACACTTATGTACTAAAAATAGTGTAATTCTTTTTACAAAATTCAACTCGAATTTGTAGAAAGTGACGTCAGTTTATCAAAGTGAATCAAATATTTTTATGTCGTTCGGTGTCCTTCAACAGTGCTTATGACACACATTGCCGCCGGCTAGCAGAGGACCCAAGAATTATTAGTTCATCTCACAAAACTGGCCTCTATTCCCCAAAGCGTGACTTATAGTTATCAAAGTGAATAAAACCGGTCGCTGGGCAGTGCTTATGGCATATATTGCCGCGTTTGCCCCGTCGTGCCGACGATCGTCGCGCGGGGCCACTGTGGGCGAGAGCGGGCAGCGCGTGGGAAAGCCGCCGCCCGGGGGCCATTTCCCGGCCCCGCCCCCGGCGCCAGCCACCACTTTATGGCGCTTGTCGCGCTCGCCGCGGGCGGAAGCTGCGGCCGCCCCGCACCCGAGGCCGCGCTCACCACTCTTCACTCTTTGCTCTTCGCTCTTTGCTCTTCGCTCTTTGATCTTCACTCTTTGCTCTTCGCTCTTCATTCTTCGCTTTTTGCTCTTGCTCTTCGCTCTTTGCTCTTCGCTCTTTGATCTTCACTCTTTGCTCTTCGCTCTTCATTCTTCGCTTTTTGCTCCTTGCTCTTCGCTCTTTGCTCTTCGCTCTTTCCTCTTCGCTCTTCCCTCTTTGCTCTTTCCTCTTAGCTCTTTGCTCTTAGCTCTCTGCTCGTCGCTTTTTGCTCTTCGTTCTTTGCCCAGAAGCGGTTGTCTTTGACATGCAAGATGAATTTTCTGTAGTATTTATACAGTAATTTACTGTTTAGATATACTGTAATATGTATGTATATTACAATATAATACATATATATTAAGTAATTACAATATAATCCATACATATTTAATTTACTTAATTATTTTATTTAATTTTTTGTAATTTATTTATTATTTAATCTATAATGCCTTTTATAACGTATTGTCTTGTAGTTCCTTTTTTCCTGGATCTTTTGTTCGTGTCCTGAAATCAAATATATTAATTTTCTTTGACATATCTACGTACCAGTTTGCAGCGTGGAATACTCCTCGACTTTCTTTAGGTGTTTACTCTTCAACAACATTTATTATTTTCGTAGTAAACTTCTTCCACACACTGTTGAATGTCTCCAATGATCTTCCTCTACAACTCTTTAGTTTCACTTTACTACATATTAATTTAATAATATTTATACTCCAATATTGCCATGAATATGTTTGCGTTTAAGAGAAACTAGAAAGTTTCAAAGTACAATAATTGCTATTTATTCTTAGATGAAAATATAGCTTGATTTGAACCATTAATTATATTGCAGCTCTGATATGGAATCTACATCAGTAACGAATACGTAATTTCTAAGAGCTATACCAATAATTTTGATGATATTTGATGATGAAGGAAAGAATGAGGAAATCTTGGAGGAATGGCGTTCGGTTCGAGAGAGTGAATGAGACCTCTTCAAAAGTTTCGAGTACTTTCATGTTTCCCAACTTGAATTCGCATGACTACGTGATCCTTCGAATCACAAGTGTCATTCCTGCTGCTGCTCTTCCCAAATGTGATTAAACGTTCGAATCCCGATGAGGCAGATTATTAAACTTCTACTGGCTTAGTCGAAAGATATTACTGAGCATGAAACTTGCTGAAGCTACCTGTTCTGAACAGCGTTTTCGTGCTTTACTTCACGCCACCTGGTTTGCTCAAAAAGAACCCAGGTAACGGTTCTTAAATCTTCCTTCTTATGCCTTATGTTGTTGTTAAGAGGACTTGGAAGGTCCTACACCTACAATGTTAAATTCAAGGAACTTTTTTTTTCCAAACTACACAGAATAGAAGATTTTTTACTGTAGTTTCTTGGCTATATTTTAAATGTGTTATCACAGGATATTTCAGAAAATTTAAATTTTGTTGTACATATGAATTTTTGAATGTGTAGAATAGTTACACCCACAATTTTATTATTATAACGTATATAATTTGTTTAAATATAATTAAAATACTGTAATAAAATTGTGGTTTGACTTGCTGAAGGAGGTCTGAAAGCTTGAAGTCAGTAGCTCTAATAGTTAGGGAATAATGTTCGTCGCATACCAATAAAACAAATTTAGGGGAATCAGGCTTCAAGGTTTGCCACATATTTCCAGTATATTTCAGGTCCACATGATGGATTTTCAGAATCATTCGACATTTACTCTTTTACTTTCGTTTTCACAGATGGTCATGGTGTGATGGCATACTCCTCCGTTTCTTTCCTAGTTTCTTTCCGTAGTCCTTAATTCTCTCAATGTATAGTGAAAAAGTAGATAATTTCACATAGGAAACCATGCATAGTAAGATCGATGCGCAGGGTATTATTTAATAAAAACAAAGTACAGATAAAATGAATACATAATTGAAAGGGAAATTAAAATTAATTATTCACTAAATAGTGAAAGGAGTCCTCTTAAATAGAGGTTATTTTCTAGAACAAAATAATACATTTGATCTAGAACAATTATTTTGATACTCTTGATATGTTCTTACCATTCATCAGGTGACTTGGAATGACATCATGAGATGATCTTATCAACACATAATCTCCGATCAACACCGCGGGCCAAAGGGAAGAAAGTCTTAACGTTTTATTAACATCGATATTTCAATTTTGAACATCGATGTCTAATTCAATATCTCTAAAGAGACATCAGAGACAGTTTTGTTGTCTATGTGGCATCTATAGACCACAAGCCGTAGAGGAAGGAATGAATGGTTATGTATATAATGAATGAATGATGCGTGAACGAAAAATAAATTAGAAAAAGAACCACATAGAAAACCATACAAAAACATTTAGAATTAAGGAAAAAAATAACAATAACATTTTTCGTGTAAATTAAGTATGCCAAAGTGCTACAACATAATTATTAAATTAGATTTAAGCTAGACTTAAGTTAGCTTTAGTTAGTATTAGCTTTTTTTACCTCTCCCTTAGCTGCTTAAGCCGCAAGGGAGCGGCGTAATTTGTACACCAGTAATGAAATAAATTCCAGCCTCCTCAGGGTTACTGTGGAGGTTACTGTGGAGGCTTCGTCTATGTATACATGCGTATATGTTTGTATGTATGTATATTTGTGTAATATGTAAGTTTATTCATTTATATGTTAGTGTATATGCATTTTAATGTTTAGTATAGTAATATGTAGGTTTATTCATTTATATGTTAGTGTATATGCATTTTAATGTTTAGTATAGGAATTTAAATGCCATCTGCATATATAGGAAATGACAAGTATATTTGTTTGTTTATATTTATTTTTTATATATTATTATGTTATTTGTAATTGTTATTTTGCATTCTGCCACCGGGCATCATCTGCCCAATTGTAGAATAAATTTCTATCTATCTATTTAAACATCAAGCCGTAGAGGTATCGCCGCGGACGGGTGGCCCGCGGGCCAAAGGGAAGAAAGTGGTGGCTGCCGCGAGGCGCGGGGAGCGCAACTAATAAGCTTCGCGCGTCGGCGCGGCGCTACCCCGAAGCAGCGGGGGGCGGGGCAGCGCTTCTTGTAAGGGCGTGGGCGGCGGCGCGAGAAGATGCAGAGGACTAGGAGGCTGCGAGTGGGTGGGGGCACTCGTGTGGGTAATTGCTGCGAGTAGAGTACGGGGGTCTTGAAACTGTACACGCTTTTTCTGCGAAAGAGGGAATTGTTTTCCTGCAGAAGAAGCTAGTAGTGCTGTAATATTCTCGTGATATTTGTTGCGGTTGTGAAAAATAGAATAATTCTATTACATGTAATGAATTCTTGTCTGTCCGGGATTAGCCGCGTCATGGTCGATGGAGCTGACGTTTCGTCCATCTTGCCGTGGCCTTCTTCAGAGCTATATCAGAGAAGGCCACAGCAAGATGGCCGAAACGTCAGCTCCATCGACCATGACGCGGCTAATCCCGGACAGCCCAGAATTCAACGACTCCGGCCGCGGAAGCCTACGACTCTACTATTACGTGTAATGTTTGAAACCATTCACAATTGAAGGGTTTCTCGAAAAAGACAGCAATAGTCCAACATTAAGAAAATGGAGTTAATGATATCTTCCTGCAGTGTGAACTTTTATGTATCGGACGATAATATCGGCTCGGACTAAAGTGCATTAGTCCTAAAGAAAACGAGTGAAGAAAATTAGACAATCTAGTAAGGCGAGTTCCGTAGGTGGACCGTTTATTTTCATTTCCCACAAATTGGGCTTTTGGACAAATGCTATTTTCCTGTGGAGCCCTTGTATAGCCTTCATGAAAGTCTTGGTATGTGTGCCTTCAGATATTAGTTGTGTTTTCCTAGTTTCTCTAGTTTGTGAAGTGATTGTATATAATTAGAATACTTTTTTTTCATTCAATATTTGAATTCTTTCTTCCGAAATTGTCTTCATGAAACCGCTCCAAACATAGCGTACCATGTCCATTTTCTATGTTCAAGATCCTACTTTACAAACTGAGTTTATCTGTAAATATGTCGATTACATCATGTTTTATAAAGTAAAATCAAATTATCACAAACAAATACAACGAGAAAACGAACAAAAGCGAGTTTGAAGTTACGACATAAAGGAAAAATATCCCAGGTACAGAGCAAAACGAAAGAGTTACACACAATTACGATATCTTTAGTCGAGATTGATTGGATTACCCTTGATGCACTGTCACTAAACTTTAATTTTGCTTTCCTTACATGTCTTCTGTATACTTACACTATTCATTTAAATTCAAAAGTAGGGGTTAGAGGATGGGATAGGTGGGAAGGGGGGGCTTCTTGGAGTGAAAAACTGAAAGCACTGGACAGGGTCAACTTTGACGGAAAAGGGTGACGTGAAAATGCATGGTAAGGAGAATCGCATACATGGTTCATGAGGTCGGTTAGGTATAAGTAAGAGGTTATTTGAATATGAAAGCGAAAGTGAGGCAAGGGGGAATACTTATATTTGCGGTTACTCTGAGGTAGGAGTAAGGGGTTGGGAAAGCAATAAAATGTTACCTCTGTAACGTTTGTCACTCGACTGACGAGTTTGCTTCGCGTCGGCTTTAAATCTTTCGTTGCTGCTTCCAGCCAACAACATGCAATAATACCATGACCACAGATTTACTATCGGCTAGAGTCAAGTTAGTAAGCAATACATGAAGGTGCATGTGTCCCTTTAATGTGTCACTCCTACTAATTGTCCAATAAAGAGGATCAATGCGATGGCGACAAATTTACAATCTGCGCAAGCTAAGTTATCATACACTACAATTCCACATCTTCCAGGAGACCGGTCGGGAGCTTAGAGCTTGTCCCGGCTGGGGTGGTGCCGCCCTGGTGGGAGAGTCCTGGTTAGGGGAAACCACACTAACCGACGGTAGATCGGCGCCGGATCTAGCAATCCAGCGGGGGAATGTCACCGCCATTGACTGACGAAAAACATGCACTACACTAACGGGAACAATTACCCAAGCTGTTGACGCGCCCGGAATCATTAACCAACCAACCAATGAATCCACCGTGGCGAGTGGAATCCTAGGACCTCCCAATCGGAGGCACAGCAGTAACATCAGTCAATTCCCCGAGCCTCCTTTGCCGGTTTAAGGCAGAAGCACGGGGGTGGCGGGGGCGAGGGGGCGGGGCGGGCGTGTTGCGGGGGCGGTGCCGCCGTTCCGCCGCGTCTTCGCCAACTGCCGCCGCACTCAGCGCTCTCGCGGAGCGGAGATTTCCTCGCGCCGAGGCAACTAACGGCACCGCCCGCGTCCCCCGCGCCCTCCCGCCCTCTTTCCTACCGACACCCCCGTCCCCATCGCCTCTCCGCCAACGCCCCGCATTTGCCCCTTTCGGGGTCCTTTTCTTCGCCCTTGCTCCCCTTTTGCATATTTCACCGTGATAAGTGGTTCCGGGCATCGTCTGATGTCTCTGCAGGGCCTCTGACTGGGAGGTCCTACGTTCGAGTCTCGACGCTGGCATGATTTTCGACACTAGCATATCAGCTAGGTCGAATTCGCCCGCTGTCTGGAGGAGAATTTTAGCGGCTGGCTGATGTGATCGGTAGTTTTCCGGTGATTATCCGATCAAACCCAGCCAAATCCGGGATCAGTGTTCGGGATCATGTAAAAGACGGGCCAGGGACCGCGCGTGATCTTTCCTTCCTTTTCCTTGTCCCATCCTCACTCCTTACACTTACACTTATCACACTAATACACGCTCCGGGACATCCATAGCAGTGGGGATCTTAGAGCTTGTCCCGGCTGGGGCGATGCCCTGCTGGTGGGAGATACCTGATTATATCTTCTTCTTCATTCTCTTCTTCTTCTCCGAGTTCTTTGAATTCTTGTAAAGAATTCTTACTCTACTGCTGCATTTTAATATCAAGTACGAATTTTTGTACTGAAAGATTAAGAGCTGTAATGCAATCAATCATCTGTTCGATTAATAAACCTAATTTTATTTTATTGCATACAAATGCAATGGTACTAAACTTTACTGTTTTAATTGAAAATAATAATCATAAATATCATACGTTTGAATGATAATTGTAGTTTGTAATATTCTAGGTACTGCCATCTTGCGAGATAAATAATTTAAAGATCTTTGCACTCCAGCTCCGGCCATGGTGAGAAGTTGTAAACAGCTTCTCATGTAGTTTAAGTTATAACGGCTTCTCAAAGTAGTACCCATGACGTATCAAACCGAGCATTTCAATCTGTTTGCCTGCTGTTTCGTTAGAATGCGAATCGTGATGGTACACAGGTAGTTGTCTTATACGTGAGATACCAAAGATTAATGTTGCAATGCAGTGCAATTAAGCTACTTTTACGACTGTCTTAAGATGCTGCTTCTTGCGAAAAGCTATTAACAAGGTGATTCAAATGATAAGGTGCTACCAGCTCTTTCGATGGTTCAAACGATCTGGTATCATACGTAATAAAATTAGGTCTGTTATTTCGCCGTGTGCGTCTCAAATAAAATATAAATAAAGCAGTAGGCATTCATAAGGCTTAATTTTTGTTTTGAAATACACTGAAAACTATTTTTATGCCGATGAATTCAGAAATGTATATCATACAATAAAAACTTAATTATTGTTGTTTTTTATGCGTACTAGCATTCAGTTTCTACTTAAAACTGATGGGTTCGTAGATGTGTTTCTGTACGTGTATGTACGTTGGGGTTTAAGTGAATGAAATTTTTAAATAAATTAATTGTACCATATTAACTAATTAATCGTGATGAAGTTGAAATCTTTACATTCCTCCAATATGGTCACAATTAAGTATTATCAAAAGGTTCTTTTGGAATTCATTTCTTCGAAATGTTTTTACCAGCAGTTCTTAAAATGCATTCAGTCGACTTTGTGAAAAACGCAAAGAAGGTTCATTATACGCAAGACAGTTGAACCTTAGTTGCTGAATCATCCGCCTTCAGTACCGTAGTGTCGTCGTGATGTCTAGAGTTGACTTCTCACCACGCTCAATGACCATTGTTTAAGGAGATATTTTTACCTTGAGAATTAGTATGTAAAGGGTGTCGTACACGAGGTTAAATGACACAATAGCACGTTTGTTAATCTTCATTTGAGACGTTGACATTTGCATGCATCTCACTCTGCTGAATATCCAGGGACATTTGTGACTAGAATGTCTTTAAACGTGATTTGTACGTTTTATTTAAGTTGTCAAACACTTTAATTAAACATATTGTCTGTAATAAACTGCAATTTCAATTGCAATTGCCATTTATAACTCCTAAGACGCTTCATATTGAGTCTTAGTGTATCTTCTGCCAAAGTAGATGTTATTTCAGTTTAACTGAATATGCGACTGGATATGACGAATAAAAAAGAGAATTATTTCAACATTTGTTTTTTTCTAATTTGAATTTCACTTGTATTAAGTACTTGATCATTGATGAAATACACTCTATATGGATTCGATTCAAATTATTCCAAGTTGGAGTTTTAGAAGGATTGGAGAGTGTAACAAAGGGAGAAAGACAGTCAAAGTAGTGAATTGATGAGAGTGGTAAGGGATGGCAGGGGTCGAACAGGATAAAGAAGTGGGCGTGTTCGACGAGAATCGCACAGAAAGACCACAAAGTTGACAAGGATGGTAAATGATAGAAGGGACGGGAACGAAGAAGTTGACAAGGATAAGGAAAACTGATACGGATGAGAAATGATGGCAGAGGGATGAGGCAGCAAAGTTGATGAAGATGGCAAAGGATGACAAGGATTATGGCAGCAAAGTTGAGGAGCATGTCAAAGGAAGGCAGGGGGGAAAACGGCTACCGAATTGACGGTGCGGACGAAAATGGCGAGGGATGGCAGGGACGGGTATTGCGAAGTTGCTAGGGTCTATTTGTATATTTAATTTCATGAGACCCTGAAGATGAAGGCGAATTATCTTCAAAACGTTGGTATCTAAAAAAATGTAAATAAATCATAATAAAAATTGATATAATACAAATGTCTGCCTAAAAAACCAAAGGACCTCCCAAGAATTACAAAAATTAGAAGCATCATCTTTAACCAAGCGATGTTTAAATCAACGATGTCGTTATGGAACCGCCGATGATTTGAAAACAACGTCATCGCTATCGCTCGGCGCAGACGACGGCTGCCGCACCGCCTGCGTCACGGGCCGGTTTTATTATTATTATTATTATTATTATTATTATTATTATTATTATTATTGTTGTTGTTGTTGTTGTTATTATTAGTCATTATAAGGAAAATTCCGGAAAATTCCATTATCAGGACGGATCGATCTCGGTATAAAAGTGGGGTAATTGTTATGGTAAATAATTAAATAGAATATTGAAGAATAAAGTTAGTATATTGATGACAAAATTAATTGCCGAGTAGTACCATGAAAATCGGCCAGAATTCGTACGTATGCAAGGAAATAAATAGTGGTGGTAACTATTATTATTATTATTATTATTATTATTATTATTATTATTGCTATTATTAATGTTATTATTATAATTTTATTATTATTATTATTATTATTAGCGTACCGGCCATTTGTCGGCGCGGGCGGCGTGAGTGACATGGGGCGCGCGGCGCTCCGCTGGCCAGGTCGCTAACTGCTTCCTCCCACGCTCCGCCTGCGACGGCGCGTGGGGGCCCCCGACCGCGACTCGAACATGCGCGCGCCCGCCCTGGTTCACTCTCCGGTGGCCGTCCTTGGCGCGGAAAGGGCCTTTCTTCGCAGACGTGTTTACGACATGCGCCTTTTCCTTCTCTTCTTCTCTGCCTTCTTCGAGCGCAAGGAAAAAATGTTTGCCCGTCTGCTGCAAGAAGCTACCTAACCTTTTTGGACACACTAATATTTTTAATTCAGCTTTCATCTGCACAATTTTAATCATATTATTAAACCTTTTTGGAGAACTGAATAATAATAATAATAATAATAATAATAATTATTATTTTATTATTATTATTATTATTATTATTATTATTATTATTATTATTATTATTATTATTATTATTAACGTATCGGCCATTTCTGTTAACTCTACAAGCTCTCTTCGGAGGCCCAGTAATATTCTATACTAGAGACAGACGTGTGTAATTATTGGGATAAGCTTTTCGGCTGTATTCCTTCGTAAGACAAGGTTTTAAGTCTTGAATTATGAATTATGAGGTGATAGGATGATGATGAGGGTGAATGGGCAGGCACAAATACAACCATACCTAAGCAGGACCCGAACCCGCAGTCTCCTCGGCACCGCGTGTTTCGTCGGGTGAATGGACGTACAGTATCGTTTCCTTAAATAACCAAGCATCGGACTACCGTATACAAAGTTGCCTAAGTAAAAATTAAGCAATAAATCGATTAGTGCGACGGGACATGAAGAGACGTGTCTCATCGTAACGGATCATGATGAGTTGTGGTGAGACATGGCGGATCATGGCGAGACATAGTGAAACATAGGGTGACATGGTGAGACTTGGCAGGTCATGGCGAGAAATAGCAGGTCATGACATGAAAGACCATAATGGAACATGGCGGGAGACAACGGGTGACAGTGGACGACGCGTCGACTGCAGCGCCTCTGACTGGGAGGTCTTAGGTTTGAGTCCTCACGATGGCAGGATTTTCGACACTAGCTTTTCAGCTAGGTCGAATTCAGTCGTTGTCTGAAAGAGAATTCTAGCGGCCGACTGCTCTGATGGGTAGTTTTCCGTGTTTTCTGCGACTAATACCTGGGGATTGCTGGAGCAGTACCCTACCAAACGGGCCACGGACCGCGCGCGATCTGTCCTTCCTCTTCCTTGTCCTATCCTCTCCCCTTACACACACTTACACTAACATGCACTACACTACCACATATTCGGGAGCTTAGAGCTTGTCCCGGCTGGGGCGGTGCCCCGCTGGTGGGAGAGTCCTGGTTAAGGGGCACCCCACTAGCCGACGGTAGGTCGGCGCCGGATCTCGCCATCCAGCGGGGGAAGGTCACCGCCATCTCCCGAGAAAAAGCATGCACTACACTAACGGGACTAATGACCGAAGCAGTTGACGCGCCCGGAAACACCAATCAATCAAAGACGACGCGTCGAGTCTGGCAACGCGAGACGTGGAGCGCGCAATACGGGGAAGCTCGGCGCGTTGCATAACCGCCCGCGGGAGTCGAACCAACGACCTACGCCCTTTCGGTCTTCGCGGTCTCAGCCTCGGCCAGGCTACGGCGCGTGAGTTTGATGTCCAGTTTCGCGCTTGCAAAAAAAAAAAAAAAAAATAGTGCGCGCCACTGATTTAGAATAAGGCGCCGCGCTGCTGAGTCGCCGGTAGCTGTGCTGCTACTTTCGTTTCTAGGGGTTTCAGATTCGGCGCGATAAGTGAGTCTGGAAGCCCAATTAGAGTGAGTTTCGTATTACGTATGCCGGGATATGGGTGGGTAAGTGGATTCGGCTGTTGCCTAACAGCGCAAATGTTTTAAATTAAGAAGAATGCTGGCAGGAAAGCGAAATAAAAGGAAACTTTGTTCTTTAGCGGAATTGGGGGAGTTACTCAGGGGATGAAAGTGATTCGTGAGGTAGTGGATTTTGTTGTTAATGCTGGCAAACAGTGGTATTTGTAGCGAAGAATGTGGTCGAGATATAAAACGGTTTTTCTTTTTCGGTAACTGGAACTGCCACTTGTCCGTGTTGGCCTGCTCTTTATTGTAGACTGTATCTTAGCGATCTCGAAAGGCGAGTCCTTTCAAGAGTCAGTAATTTGGCGTCCAGTTGGCTACCTTAACTAAATATGGGGTTGCAGTTAAGTCTTTGCAGTGGATGCAACTAAGCATCTGGATCTTTTCCAATTTGCAGTGTTTACACGTCCGAAAACGTTCAAGTGAAAAGTGAATAAATGGGGAAAGTAATTCGCACTCTCTTCATGAGCACAAACTGCCATGCGTATCTTGCCTAACATTTTTAAACCATCTGGTTTACTGGCTTTTACAGTTGGTACGATAAAAGTTAACTAATGAAATACCTCATAATAAAACCAATGCCCGTTCGTAATTCTCTTGAAAAGGAAAAAAAAAAAAATATGGAATTAAAAAAGTGTTCTGGCACTGAAATGAGATTATGAAAGTTCAATATCAAAGTAAAAAAATGTCAAAATTAATCATAGGGAAAATATATTGTCAGAATGTCTGTGAAATGAATCTCAGAGAAGACTGCGAAGTGATAGAATATATTTCACTAAGATTGCCACTCTGTTAAGTCAAACATGTTTTAAAACAAAACTTGTAAACCTTCCCTAAATACCAAAATAACGTTCAACTTGACAAACGTTTCTTCTATGACAAAAATGTATTAATTTCTACATAAAATTTAAAATTTTTATCATGATAAATATTTATTTTATGATTTTTAAATAAGGTCGAGTTTGGCCAGCACATCCAGCTGTCTTGACCAACAACGCTGCTACGTAGTTTAAATGAATCATAATGTAGAAAATTAATGCAAATAAAAGGTCTCTATGATTATAGTCTACGTGTAGTAGTTACGTGAATTATCCTTCCAATTCTCGGCCCATTTAATACTAGAACGCCTGGAACTTGCATTTACTGAATATGTCCGCGGGCCGTCATTTTGACGTCTCATGTACTTAATGGGCTATTTCTAAATTTTGGGGAATTTATACTCACAAATAAATAGAATTACTTCAGTTGTCATTTTTATTGGTTGATTACAGTAGTTAAAATAATATGTGCAATTGACATCAAAATAATTACTAACATTCTGGCTGCTCACTCGTGAGTTGCGTTTGGTCGTACGATAACAGTCCGAACAATGTTTCATTTTATCACCAACTTCCAACATCACCACATTAGATACGATGAGCACTAATTATTTTCAACCTGGAAAGGGTCCGCGGTTTCTCGGAACATAAATAACATGATATAAATAAAACAAGTCGATATACGAAGTGACCAGTTTAGTCGCTTTTGGGAAGCAGTCAATTTGACGGTTTTCGGACGTTTAAGATAAATCAATCACACAACAATTCCGAATAGACAAGTATTTTCAAAATTTCCACATGTTCTTGAAATCATAAATACAAGTTAAGTAAACAAAATATTTATTTTAATAAAGATAACATTACTTGAGTATGTTGGAGCCGTCAAAATGACGGTGTCAGACGTCCTAGTGCTAAACTACCTTGAGGTGCCATTGGCCAAAACTGCCGTGGGCGCCGGCCAGTCTCGACCTCTCCCGGGAAGCGTGGGCCCGAGCCCATCCACGCATCCGCCTCGCCCTCGCAGCCATCCATCTCGGGCCGCTGGCAGCGCGCGGCGTTTGTACCTGTCATAATCCCATGGCACTGGCGACGGCCGCCACTGTGGGCCGGATCGGGGAAAAGGCGGTCAAAAAATGTTTATTCAAGAAATCGAAAATCTGCGTGTTGTGAACGTTGTTCTGGTGTTATTCTAATGAATATTTTGCTAGTGGACATTATTCTGGTAGACGTTATTCTGGTGGGCATTATTCTTGTATGTACCTAGTTAGCTGTCTTTATTTGTAGTGTTAACGTTTTGGCTTTGTATTCAACCATCTTCAGAACAGTTTTCTAAAGATCTAAATTACATTGTACCCTTATATAAGTTGATGTTTCTGACACCCTTGCAACTCTGAACGAGCAACAGTTGTAAAGCGTCATTGGTACTATGGAAACTAAATTCGCCCCTAGATTCGTGAACTATGTAGATAAGGATGGCAACAGTGATTTTTCGAGAAGCCGGATCGAATTTGGGGATTTACATTTCCTGATAATTGCTAATGAACAATATTGTAATTCATAAATTCGTAAAATATTTATATATTAAATTTTTAGTTGCAAACATTATAGTTTATTTTCATTCGAAAATATTATTATTTTCAATATTTTAGTTTCGTCTGCGGTCCCCAATTTGACCGTGCTAATGAACCTCTAAATTTTAATTTGGCCCTGTCTCGAGCCCTTCAATTATCTTCGCCTTTATTATTTATAGAATTAAAATGGGTCTCATAGTTTGTCCATGTCTCGGGTCTTCTAAGATATTTATGTTAACCTGTCTCGAGCCCTTCAATTGAAGGTCTCAGTAGAACAAGGGGGTCTCCCATATTAACTACATTTCTGAGACTATTCTTACTTCATACTATTCTGAGATGTTCAGGGTTTTACTAGAACTATCCTAATATAACTCAGTACACGTTTAATGCCGTTGAAGGTCTCTAACGGCGGGGAAAGTTCACCGCCATCTCCGAGAAAAAAACATGCACTACACTAACGGGACTAATGACCAAAGCAGTTGACGCGCCCGGAAACACGAAAAATCAATCATTCAGCATGTGAGAGGTAAATGGCAGGAGTTCCACGTCAATTGAAAGTGGGTGGTCGGCTGTTATTATCCCGAGGGTCTCAGTTGTGTCCGCCTTTTGCGTCTTCCGCCCACCGTGCGTGGCGGGCGGGCTGGCGGATGAGCGCCCGCGCGCGTGGCTCGTTTGTTTGCGGGCGTCCGCGGGCGCCGTATTCGGCAGCGGGTGAACGTGGGGTCGAAGCCCGGCGCGGGCGCGGGTGCGTGGGCGGGGGACCTGGCCTTGGGCGCGCACGGGCTCAGGGGACGCCGCGCACGACTTTTCAGCGATTGCGATTCAGGTTTGACTCGATTGCTTTTGTGTGTACTTTGCACGAGGGTAGGTTCTGGGGAAGAATGCTTGTTGAGGCTCAATGTGAGCATGCTTAGGTGGCAGCAGTCTAAAACAAGAGAGGGTCAACCTTATTTCTATTTCTAGGTCCCCTTTGAGCCTCCCCCTTTTTCCTTTATTTTTTATATTTTAATAATTATTTATATTTTATAATTTTTATATTTTAATATTTTAATAAAAATTAATAACGTTAATTAATATTAATTATTGGTTTTTTGTTGAACCTTTTACAGGTTTGCTAAATGGTTTGAAGAGCATCTTTCTCCGATAATGTGTATCAGTTCTCCAAATTAACAGCTCAAAAAGAGAAAAATAAATAATTGAATAATTTGTAGAAATAAAATAGTGAATTGCGTAGGGCTCCTTTCGAAGTCTTGTTTTAGCTTATATGCTTCATTGTTATACCCATCTGTAGTTCTGATGATCTTCGACTGTCAAAACTGTACAGTAGGTTTAACTTGTGTCTTATTTTATCATATCAATTTCTAAACACCAATGTTTAATTTTTAGCCACAGTATACGATCCACACTCACAACAATCTTGTATTTTTGATATTTCAAATTCATTATGTTGTGGTTGATTTAAAAACGTTGCGGTGGGTTTTTTTTATTTTATTTTATTTTTAGGAATGTTACATTTTATCAGTGTAATTTCATTGTTAATTTTTATTTATTATTTCCGTTTCCACTCAACTTGTCTAATTAGCTTTGCTATGAGCAGGTTTTTATTATTTGTGGAGTAAGAAATATGATGAAAACTGTGATTGTACATTTTTGAGACGCACAACTGTGAGCGTAGACTGAAAAACTCGTAATATTACATTCACTTCAAGCGATTTTGGGACATGATGTCATTGTCTTCCTTGTTTTGATATATTTTTTATTTTTCTTCACAAACAGAATTGTAGCATTACGTAGACCGCATGTTCCTGAAAAGAAAACGATTCCTTAATATTTGAATTAACAAAATATTGTTGTATCTTACATTTTAATATTATATTGATTTGAATGTGCAATTCAATAAACATTTGTAATTCACATTTGTACACTAAATACAAATTTCTTTAAACTGACAGGTTTGTGAGAGTAGATTGTGTTTTACATCCATTAGGGCAATACACTCTTGCAAATACTTATTTGATTTATACTCTTCTTTAAAATACTGAGAGATGTGAATGAATAGAAAACACGATATGTTTCTACATACATCAAAACATTATCTTTATTCTTAGTAGAGCACGATTTATACTCACAATCTAAGATATTGTGTTATATATATATATATATATACACACACACACTTATGTTCCACTTTTCTTAATATTAAAACTTAATTTAAATTTTTTCTTACAAGCGAGCTACATAGCAACTGTTTGTAAAATCTCTCACTTTATATCTTCTTACCCTGACTCCACTTCACCCTATTAATCTTCTACTTATCTCCTTGCTATTCCCTGAAAACAGTCAATCTGTTTACTTCCCTTTTGGTTTTAAGTATTTCGAAGTCATGATTGCTGACTTGAAAATAACTGTCTTTATTATGACGAGTCACATTTCTTCTGTTTTGATGCTGAGCAAAGACAAAATGAATTATCATCAGAACATTGACCTGCAGGAAACATTTTGATGAGGCAAACTCCCGTCTTCCGAGTACTACGCTGACTGGTTTGCGAAAGAACTAATTCAACATTCTTTAGGCAGGACGAGATCAGAAAAACCGTTAGTCGAATGGCCTAAGTTTCTCCGATGCGTGGCACGATCGTTAATGTCATTCTCTACCATTTGTTATTTGTCAGTTTTATAAGATTGTAAATTGCAGCATACAGGAGTGGTCGCGTTTTAAGGAAAAGATTTATTGGCTAAAAGAGACAGTGAATACTCGAACTTGGAAAGGAAAATTGGATGAATGATTAATTAGTAAGTGCTTTTACGACTGCAGATGTTTTGAAATTTGTTTCCTCGTTTTCACATTTTCACATTTTGTTTATAAACATTTACAGTTGTGAGACTCTTCTTGTAGATTAACATGATGAAACAAAAGTGAATCAGAAAAATCATGAAAAATATTATAACACGAGATTCATCAATTCATTCAATTATTTTACGTAATAAACGAGTCAATAATTTATTATACACTCGTGATAATGTTTCACATTTAGATTCCTAATCCAGTTGAATTTTGATATTAAAAATAATACTTATTACAATTAAGCCGTACACGTTGAATTAAACTTCTCGAGTTTCATTAAGCGTATATTAACTTGATAAAATCATCCTTTCCTGAATCAGCGGCGTTCTTTAACGATATTTGCGTGTTGTTGTATTATTTCAAAACAATGCTCTGAAACCCGTGGTCGTTAAATCTATTTTATGAAATTAAACAGCAATATTAAACAATTTTTCATAGTAGCTTTATTTCTCCATTACAAGTAAAGTGAGTTGATTATCATCGTATCGTCTTGTAGTAAGACAACTTCTGTTCATCTAAAGAGCAGTAATTGCATTTAATTCTCGTTATTAGACCACATTCTTTAAGTAAAGACCGCGCAAAAAATATAATATTTCTGTCAGAAAACGTTGTTCCGTTGTCACTACCACCACCACAACTATCACCTACGTCACATCTACCGGTACCTCCTTCTTTATATCTACTACCACCACCACTACCACCTACACCATAACTTCTAGAACTATCATCAACAACAGCAACAATAATAACAATTCCATCATTTTTAACACCCACATCACCGCATCACCAGCGCAGTCGTCAATTGAATGCTCAAAACTTAAGCTCAGATGCACATACTTCATCTACTACATTACGACTACCATCACTCCACACGACCGTAAGCTCAACGCCACAACCAAAACGCCATAACCACAAACGCAACATCTACTAAGAATTCCTACTGCCACTACCACCTTCCACACAACCATCACTGCCACTAAAACTCCCACTGCCGCAAGCACAGAGGCAACCACGACCACCATCACCGCCACCGAGCTGCTCGTACTTGCTCATTATCACGGGCAGCGGTTTTATTAGCCGACGCCAATAAAATCCACCAGCCTCGTAATTCACAGCGCGGCCGCCGCGGGCGCTGCGGACGCGTGCGCCGCCGACACAGCGTCATTAGACGGCGCGGGGTTCCGGGTCGGAGGCAACTCGTAAATTTCAAAAAAATGTATCCGACGAAGTTTTGATGCGCTGATTATAGCGGAGAGATGCAATGCATCTTATCGTCGTTTGCGGGATCTCAGCTGGATCGAAAAGTCCGCTTCCTCCTTAGGGTGGTCTCCGGCTTCATGATGTAAAGTTGCAGAGATTCGCTTCGTTTTTTAATCTTGTTGTACCTCAGAGTTAACTCGTTATTTCGGTAGTGTCTTATTTGATGATCATGACTTTTCCGGGTGTTCTCGGGTGAATTATAGAAGACTTGTTTGTAGAGTATTTTAGTGGTATTATGCAATTATGGAATATTCTTGAAAGAAATGATTTTTGATTTTCTACTCGTAATTAATCGTGAGATTATTTATGAATGCTGTGTTGTGCTGATCAGAATGAAATTACGTACTTGAATCCATTGCAGACTCAGTAAAGATGGTTTTGGTAGTTCCAACTACTGCTCGAAGATGGTTTTGATGATGTTAAGTAATCATGAAACTACATAAAGTTTTATTTATTCTTGAAATAATTTTCACAAATCAATGAAATTATTATTAAAATTACTTCAGGTAAATGAATACTTCAATGTAAGAAATAGTTACTGAACTCTGAGGGGAAATATGATACTGTTATATCATTCCAACATTATGTAATTATCACGTGTATCATAATAATTGAACTCATATGTCTCTTAGAATTTTCAGCGGTGCGATAATAATTGAATGTTACAAAAACAAGTCTGACAAATCGCCATGAAATTGCTTGAAAGCTCGCCCTCTGCGTGACCTTCATTCACATTACCGTGCGTCATCGTGTTGGTAAACAAACCGACGCAAATCCCGCAAGTGGAGCGGGCGAGCTTTGATCTGCCGCTCGGGTGTTCCCCAAGGTCCATAAATCGGCGACGAGCTGTTTCCGGGGGCGTTGCCGGCGGGCAGCCTTGCCCTCGCAGGCACTCGCGGCATTGACATTCGCCGCCCCCGCGTTCCCCCCCCCCCCCCCGCTGGCCGGCGAGTCACGAACCGGGGCCCCGCGCCTTTCTCCTGCTGCGTTTCTCCGCTGCAGCCGCCGCAGCTGCCTCTCCTTTCCTCCGGCGGTGGACGAAGCGAGGCCCCGGCGTGTCTCTCTCGACGCGGGATCTCTCCGAGAGAGGCATCGCAGCGTCCTAGCGAAGGCTTCAGGGCTCTTCCGCAGTGGACGCTCGTCGGACGAGATGTAGACACTGCTCTCGTGGAGGTGCAGCGGGAGACTAATGAGGAAAGCCTGGCGGGCATCTCCCTTGGGAAAAGGGAGTCTGCATTGGTTTAAAACCATCTCATCACCACCCGCTTGACAGACTCTTTATTTACTTTTATGCTTTATTATGATTCTCAGTCCTTTCTGCCCATACCCGAGATAGTTTTAATAACTGAATGAAATGGTAATAAGATTCGAGTGACGATGGAGCAATGGTGGAATGAGAGACAGGAGACAAAACCTGCCGTTTAACCGCTTGGTCCACCACACATTTCGAATGGATGTATAGGGATTTGCCAAGGTGAAAGATGAGCGGTCTTACTTCTACACCGTGGGTCACCCGGCGCTTGGTAGGGTCTTTCGGATAATTTCGATATCGTTGAAATTGATATCGATAATATGATTCCGAATCGGCGATATCGATATCCCGACTGGGGCGGTATACCGCTGATGGGAGACAACAACTGGATGAAAAAACTCACAACCTGACGAGTAGGTCGGCGCCGGAAATCACCATCCAGCGGGGGAAGATCACCATCAGCACCTGCCGTGATAAAACCATGAAACGTACGGGATTCAATAACACAGCAGATGACGCATTTTGGAGCACGAAATAATTGATCAATCAACCAGGAAATCGCGAAAAACTTCTCAATTATGCAGAATGAAAACTGAAGTTATGCTAATCTGTGATTCAAGTTCCCCACTCTAATTTTCAGAGCAGAGGCAACTTTTTCTAGCCACTCACTCTGTCAATGTAGATCTATGAAATTTGCAACTCCAACTATTGGCTCTGTTTCTGTAGTTTAAGGAAAACAACATGTCTAGCGTGTCTCGTATGCTTAAGGAGAAGAGATATAATCTCTGATCTTTAAATTTAATCTGATCATAATGTTCATTCTGCATCAGAGCATTTTAATTATACAATATCTTATATTGCGTAATACATCTCTTAATAAGTTACAGAAGATAAAATAGAAGGAAGTTGGAAGAATTGGGAGTAGTGCAAATGTCCCAAATTCCAGTCGCCCTTGATAACGCTAAATTTGAAAGAAGTAGTGCAGGAAGATGAAATACAACTGCATCAGTTTACTACTCGCATACATTCAATTAAAGTCAATATATACGAACATTTGCTGTCATTGCGCTTAGCACGTTTACTCTAAAAGCGAGATACGGTACAACAAAAGACGAAAGGTGTGAAATTTCAGTTTTTCTTCTTTAGAATCACTTTCATGAATAGTTTTTATGTTCAGTGTAATATGAAGAAAAGAATATCAGTATTTTATGCCATTTCACCGTACGTAGATTCTACGAAAGTAAACCGTGTTTTGTTGTGTGACACTCGCTGTCACACGAACCCTCCGTTGTCTCCACATGTGTCGCTTTCTCCTCCTCTAGACACAACAACTTCACTCCCTCTTTGTGGTGCTGCACTCCGCTCTTGCTATTATTCTTTCCCTTCGTCAACGGTGTAAGATATTCTCTGTGACTCAGCAAGCTTCAACACATCAACATGTTTCTCATGCAGTATTCAAGACAGTTCTCAATCTCGTTAGGGCTTGCCTTCAAGCCTCCTCCAGGCCACTGTTCTGGGAACTAGCGTCTCATTTGTGGAATAGGAGTTCTAGCATTTGGAGGTCGAACATTTACTTTGATTGTGAAAAACACTTCGGAGTCATAAAGAGGACGACCTGCGATTTTTCCAGATATTAATTAGCAACGCCTCAAATTTGGGAATATTATGACGGTTTGTAAATAATACTTTTATGAATAATATATTTAGCAGACGGTTTAAAAACCTTACCTGATAAATATATTAGCCACATTTGTAAAGTATTATTCATTACACTTTTTGTTTTACGATGCATTCCTTGCTCACAATTGTTTTTTCGTTTTTTAGCCTTGACTTAATTATACTTATGGACATTTCGGATGTTAAGAACCTCCTTTTCTGACTGAACACGTTGATACAGTTAGGTAGATAATATATCATCAATTTATATTATTCAATAAAAAGTAAAATGAATCACATAATTATGTCATGACATGAAGAAATTCATCATAAATAACATGCAAAATGAAAACTAGTATCTGAAAATTTATAAGAAGAAAGAAGTGCTGTTTGCAAGTAGAAGGAATAAACAGAGAAAATTTACCTTTGAATCTCAAAGCTATGGAGTCTCCGATAGAAGTAAATGCATGAATTTCAGTTGCATGCGTACTTTGCACATTTGCCCCTGGGAATCTACCTTGCCAAAACTATACCGGGAAATTTTTCATCTGTTAAGTACGTCACGAACTTTGGATTTGAGAAAATCTATCGACTTCCAGAATCTACTCACCAGCGTGCGTACTATGCTTTATAAGTGAGACCTGAGTGGGTTAATAACTCCTCCACTGTGGCAGCAATGTTGTCGGTAATTAGTGATTTACGGGATGGAGTATCCGTGGATGAAAGCAGACTTTCATTCAATTAAATCTGCGGACTACGCGGATACTACTAACTAAACCATCATAACAAATATGATATACCATTGCAATTATCAGGAGATTTGTCTAGAAATCATGATAGCCTTTGCAGCCCTCAACCGCAATGCTTCTATGGATTTCCAAAAATCTGTCGATTTGAAAAACGTACGCACTACTTCTAATTGCATACCTATTAATACGTCTTGGAAGTTAGAGGTCGTAAAGGTAACAACAGCTTCACTGAACCATCAATGAAACAATTGTCGATAATTAAATGATGGTCTACTGAATGGGATCTCCGCGGGTGAAATCCGACTTTCATTCATTTGGAGCTGTTGTGCGAGACGTATACTCATTATGCAAACAAATAATACATTTAGTTACAATGAAAATTATTAAAAGATTAAACACCATACTTATGCCAGCCTTTACGTTTGTCAAACTCGAAGTATTTTATGATATCTTGAATATTGTCCGAACTGACTAGCTCAAAACACTACATTCAGTGGCATATCAAATACATATATTATGCCAAGAAACATGAGTTGGTGCCAACAACCACTCCATTGAGGCCATAACGCTATCATTTAACGTAAATAACTATTTGAGAGGTAAGGCTGACTTTCGCGCAATCCCTGAGGTTGGGTGGAAACCTCAGGGGAAGAATTCTATTTACACAAACATATATGATCACAAATAATACATTTCATTTCAGTGCGAATTATCAGAATATCGGAATGATTTGAAATTTCCGCCGCAATTCTGTACCACAGATTAAGTGGACGACATCAACAAATTCCTCAAAACATCCATCCCCCACTGCAATTGATTGATAGATTTTTTCGTGTTTCCGGGCGCGTCAACTGCTTTGGTCATTAGTCCCGTTAGTGTAGTGCATGTTTTTTCTCGGGAGATGGCGGTCCCACTGCAATGAAGCACCAGCGTGTCGATAACAGCTCATCCGCGGGACGCAGCATCCGACGAGGAACGCAGCAGGCTTTCGTTCAATTAGAAGCGCGGCGGCGGCGTGGGGGGCGTGGCCGGACGGGGAGGGGGGGCGTGGCGTCGCATTAGTGATGCGACTTCCTCCTGGCGCCTTCCGCGCCTCCACCTGCGCCCGCGGCGGCGGCGGCGGCGGCACATCCGCTGGGGGGGGGCGGGGGCGGGGGCGCAGGGATATCTCTTGCGCCGCTGCCGCCGGGAGAAACGCTCCACGCCGCGCCGCGCCGCGCCGCGCCGCCTGCCATTGTTACGGAGAAAGTGCGTGCGCCGCCGCCCGATCGTCAGGGAAAGTGGCGGCGGTGGGGGCGGAGGCGCCTCCGCCCCCCGGTCGTCTTCTCCTTAACGCTTCTGCCTCCACCCCCGCCTCCGCCCCTGCCACTTACTCGAGCCTGCCGTTCCCTTCGCTCGTGGCACAAGACGTACGTAGGCGATGCTATTCAGATGAGGATGTGATTGGTTGGGAATCTTTATTAACATGTTTCTGATTGATTGATTCATTGTTAGTGATTCTGGACGCGCCAACTACTAGGGTCATTAGTCCCAGGAGTGTAGTCCATGTTTTTGCTTGGGAGGTAGCGGTGTTCTTTCCCTCTAGATAGTGAGATCTGGCGCCGACTTACCGTGGACTAGGGATGGGTTTTTTCTAACCAGACCAGGTATCTCCCCGACGCACCGCCCCACCTGGGACAAGGTCTAAGCTCCCGACTGGTCTCCCGGCCTGTGTAGTAGTGTAGTGCATGATAGTGTAAGTGTATGATAGGGAAAGGATAGGACAAGGAAGAGGAAGGAAAGATCACAGGCGGTCTGTGGCCCGTTTGTTAAGGTACTGCTCCGGCATTCATCTGGTGTTGATCGGAGAAACGACGATCAGAGCAACCGGTCTCTAGAATTCTCCTCCAGTCAATGACTGAATTCGACCTAGCTGACAAGCTAATGACGAAAATTTTGCCACTGTCGGGACTCGAATCTAGAACCTCCCGATCAGAGCCACTGCAGTGACATTAGTTGATATACTGAGCCATCTCTCTCGGTAACATTTTTCTCTTAACATGAGTTACTAATCTGCTTAATACTCTCATTGGGATAGTAAATAGTAGATGGTAACGTATACAGTGTTTTTGTGCTTAGATAATACAAATTTATGTAAGTAGCTGCAGGATCCGTTTGCACTCATTCGTGCGAGTCCGACAGCTTTTTTCTCCGGTAGCGCCTATCTTGAGGTCTTGTGTTTGTCAGAAAGGAATAAAAGAGTATATAAATTCTGTTTAATAAGCATTTCCACTTCAATGCAGTGATTTCTATTATTCTGGAGTCGTTGCTAAATAATTGCAGTGTTCATTGCTTTCTTTTGGAATATTTTTCCTGTTAGCAAATTAACTTCTAAATCTATCACTTTTTCCCATTATTATTTTTCAGCTTCGTCGTAATATGGTTAGAAGTTGTTGTGGTGATACAACAAGTCAATTGGAAATTTCCGATAACTTTACAAGTCGTGGGTATCGGCAGAGATAATTGATCTGCAAATTTCCAATACAGGAGTGGTAATACGTTTTTGATAAAACAATTTCAGCAACGAAACTACTTTCAGAAGAGTTTCAAAATCGGCAAGCCTCGCTTATATTAATGAAACTCGTGCTTTGAGTACGAAGAATTGATAATTTTTCTTGATATACCACCATAACAGGTTTATTGTTAAACCCTACAGATATTAATATCATGCGTGAAATGAACATATCTAATTTTAACCCAGCTTCGTTACTTCTCGACATTTCATTTTCCTCCTATTCAACTCCCTTGAATTTTCTTCCAGGCGGTTTCTTCCTCCATGCTTCATCCATCTTTTCCTCTTCAATAATTTTACTCTCCCCAACCACATATCAACTTCGAATCAGTCTCTCGTAGTCATCTCTCTCGATCATTATTCCATATGACCCGAATACGTCTCATCTTTAACTTGTTCTTCTCCATTTCCTTCTCCTTCATCTCCTTTGTCCTTTTCTTCGTTTGCTTTTTCTTTTCCTTCATATTCTTGTTCTCCTCTTTCTTTTCCTTTTTCTTTTCCTTTCTCTTCTCCTTTTCTTTTCCTTTTTCTTTTCCTTTTTCTTCTCCTTTCTCTTTTCCTCTTTTTCTTTTTTTCTCCTTTCTCTTCTCTTCTTTCCTTTCTCTTCTTTTTTTCTCCTTTCTTTTTTTTTCCTTATTTTTCTCCTTATTGTTCTTTTTCTTCACCTTCTCTTTATTTTCCTTATTCTTCTCCTCCTCCTCCTCCGTTGCGGCCGTCCTCGCGCGCGTTCACACGCGTGGGTCGCGAGGCGCGCGCGCCCCTGGGAAGCCGCGAGACAATGAGCCTTTTTCCCGGCGGGTGACGGTCGCCGCCGTGGAAGGCCACCGGCGCACACGCGCATGCGCACTTGCGGCTTTCTTCCTCACGACCCCGTGCCCCGCCGGCTAGGCCCTGTTAGGGGAAACGGGGCGGCGCGGCGCGGCGTGGCGTACTCCATGCAAATAGGTGCCGACAGCGGAACGCACTGATCAACAACCTTCAGGTTCAATCTTCTACCTTCAGGAACCTCAGGTTCGCTCGTATCTCACAGCGAAGTCGCTTGCCTTTCACCAATGAAGTCCGGGTTCGATTCCCGTCGAATCTCATGTGAAATTTGTTTCAACAAAACGAGTTTTGCTGCTTCAAAAGGGCTAGTCCAACCCTTATGAAGTGTCCTAAACCCTACCCCTTCCACTTTCCTTCCCATTTTTGGCCACTGGGTAGTGACGCAGGAGCGCGTGGGAGGAGGCGCGTACGCCGAGATTCTACACTTGCTTGATCACACACACCTCTTGACAACCAACAAACGAGACGAGACAAACATAAAAATAAATATGTACGAGATAATAATGGAGGATTACTCCGCTCTCAACGCTCGACAAGGGGCGCGCGTAGACTATATATGATTAAACAAAATTAAGGACGCAAAAAATTTAAAAAATAAAAAAACGTAGGAGAGATATGAAGATGCACGCTGCTGCGACCACGATCTTCCGCCGTGGCTCCCAGACCACTTGGCTTTCTCTTCAGTGAGAACCGGGAACCTCGGAGATTTAACTGCTGGGCCTACTAGTGACGAAGTTAAAAGTAGGTTCTTACAAGTGACGGAAGATTGTCGCCGAGGCTTACTTATACGGAAACGAAGACGTCTGTAGGTATTGTGAAAGTGTTAAGAGATACTTTAGCTTATAGGCTACTATGTTTTGATGTGACAGGAAATGATCTGATCTCATAAACTAGTCTTATCTTGAAAAGGAAGGCCCGAGTTTTATAATGAATAATTATGTCGATTTGTTCTACTTCAGCAAAGATCACTTTTTGAAACAACTGTAAATGGACCAAGCAAGTTGACATTTCCACATTTAACCATTATTGGAATAAACAAACATCAAATTTAGAATTACTGAAACATTAATGGTATATATAAAGTAAATAAAACATGTTGTCTGGTAACAATTTTATATTTCTGCTTAAGATATTTTCGATCGCGTAGCGATCATCGTCAGAGCTGAAAATTACAAATTAAACATTAAACAAACGCGATATATATAATGTAAATATGTTGAGGAATTCATCGTGAATAAAATAAAATGAAACATTAGCCCATTAGTCCTGTTGTCTGAATATTTTCTTTCCCCGTATGTGCGAAAATCATTAGATCGCAAGAGAAACGCCTGAACTGGGAGTAGTTGGAGAAGGGCTCTCTTCTCAAAGGGGTCCACGCAGCCAGACGCCGTTCCGGCTAATCGCGCTGGGGGCGGGGGCGGGGGCGGGGGGGGGGGAGAGACGTGTTCGACGGCCGATGCGCGCGAGGCAGGCTGCATCCGTGCGTGACCCTGCCTCGCCCCCTCCCTCTTCCCCACCACACTCTCCGTCGATCAGGCGTTTCGCCTCCTTTTGGTCCCAACCTGTCCCGCTTTATATGATGGAAATTCGAACTTACCGTGTATCGGCAAACATGATTATAAATAGGGCTAGGATTTCCATGATTTTGCATCTTTTTTCTCGTTCTTGAGAATCACTTCTTTTTTTTGGTCTAATAAATTTTACAGTGTTTTGAGACGTTTGAAATATGTCTGTTAAGGCATTTTTTTGTATTTTTGGGGGGTTGAGAAGACTATGTTTCGCATTTTTGAGTTTTGAGGTAATTGTTTGATCATTGTTTTTACTTTTTTCGATAGTTTTATTTCTTCTTTTAGTACTTACGTGCTCAACTCTAAATAGAAATAAAAAAACGTTGCTGTCACCGCTCTAACCATTATTGCGTAAAAGTTACTAGATCCTCTCAACGCGGTGTCAATTGCTTTCAACTGTGTGAGGGTGAGGAAATGGAGAAGTCACTAAAATCTTATATTCGGAGTACGTCTTTGGTATAGACAGTTCTGTGAACTGATTATTGTTTCGTAAGCAAAGTCAGCGCGGAGTCTGACGAAGTGGAAATGCCCATGGTGGTGGAAGTGGAAATATGCCTTTTCATCACAAATAAATAATAATCAATATTAATAAAATATTTATTCACTGTAATAATGAATACATTGACTTCAATTTTGAACTGAGTTTTACAGTATTAAAATTATTTCAAATATTTTATCATGAAAAATTATTAGCTTAACCGAAACAAAACATTTCGCAGTGTAAAAGTCACGAAGTGGATATGTTTTTTTAAAGTCATTTTTACGCCAAATATTTCATGAGAGGAGTTAAATCGCACTTCTGATTGAATATGGTTAATCGGTTATTTCTCTGATAATCAGCCGTAAACTGTTGTAATAAATAACAGAAAACTGTTTAAATGTTGGTAATGATAGTCCGGAATTACTAGGACGCAATTATTTCTTCCGGATCAGATATCTGCAGCTGAAATATAACTCTCTTCCGCAACGGCAGAAATTTAAATTCAGGTCCTCCCGAAACACAGCCTTGACTGTAAAATATGCATTGTCGTGAGTAACAGGAACTCATCCTTACTCCAAGAAACCCAAGGACTCTCCCCTATATTGTCCGGCACAATATCATACTTTATTTCAACAAACTCTTTGAATACGAATTTATACTTGACGTCTTCAGGTATTCTCTTGAATAATCACTTACTTACTGGTGAATGACACTGTTACCATCCGATTCTAGGATATTCTTTAGACACGCCAATGGTATTTCATTATTTAATGATGTTGTAAATTGTTAAACAATTATTTTTTTAAATGGCTACATTGAAATTTTTTTTATGGGATTGAGCAAATAACGCAATACGTGGCGCAGATACAATTTTCGTTAAATTCTCTGAATTTACGAAAAATTGAAAAGTTTAAAATTCTTTCAATGTCGTACAAGAACTACAATATTTAACAAAGACATTTTTATTATGAATAAAATCTGCTCCTCCAAATTAGACCTTTAAATAGTAAATTTTTCAAAATGCAATTAGTTAAAAAAATGCTCGCGTAATTTTTAATTAAATGAAGGCGCTTGTAAAACTTAGAATTTTCACAAAAACGGCTCCAATTTATTTTCTTAATTTGTTTTTGTAGATATTGGGAAGTAAATTAATAAAAACAGCGCAAGTCCGATTTGTATTGAACTCTAAAATTTTGAAAACCGCAAAAAGTTTAAAAATGTGACAAACTATGTGCTGACAAGCGCCCTCCTAGTTAAGTACGAAGTGGTAGCGACCCCGCTGTGGGCGTCCGCGGAAGCTTCTGGATATTTCGTTGAGACGCCGACGCTGCCGTCGCACCGGAAATGACGCTGAATGAATGGGGAAGGAGAATCTCCGGGAAGGATGCTTCGCGACTGACTGCCTTTGCGTCATACAATTCGCTGGGTGACTCATCTCGCTTTGGAAGAACGCAGAATAGTGGGAAAACATGCCAATCTGCATGAGGATTTGATCGTTCCTTTGAAACTACGCGGGAAATACAGTAGCAGTAATTCTACAAAGGTGGATCATTTATTCACACAACTTTCGTTTTATTTTTTTTTTTATAATCACAAAGAGTAGTCTTTGTACTCTACGCTAGTATTACCTTTGTGACATTCTTGTATTCTTGTTTTACTTGTATGTAACAGTTTAACATTACCTTTACACGAAAGTACTTAGATTTTTAAGAGCACATTCTATTTCATATTCCGTTTTTATTTACCCCAAGCATGGCAATTATTTAATGCTATGCGAGAGAGGACATCTAGCTGACCTTCTGAAGGAGATCGAGTAAATACTAGATTAATAGACATCTCACGTTGCTTTTTGCCTGAAATACCTTTGAGTTAACAAACGCTGTTAATTATACGAATATTTGATGGATATTGATAGGTATTAATTATTTGATCGTGACTCCATCTGATAAATTGTCTGTAAGAAAGTTGCCTACGTATGTATTTTTTTTCTGGGAATGAAAACTGAAACAAGCATTTCTCAACCCTGACACATTTTCAGTTTTTTACCGCATTTTCACCATATTTCTTCTTCACTCGTTAGAAAACATGGATAATATATTTTCTGATCAAAGTCTTTTCAAGCGGCAAAGTTCACTTTTATATCGCATATATCTTTTCCACTTCATGTGTTGCAATATCTTCCCTGAAGTTTTTATGGATCATGAGTGTCGGGAATTTCATTTTCTTTTTTTAAGAATACAAAAAGGAAGCACTTGCGATTTCGTCACATTTCCATCTAATTAATTTTAATGCCTCTTCTGCTCCTGGTGATTATCGTCGAGGTAATAAAAACTGTTTGTTGAGGAGAGCATCTCGGGGATCTGCGCACAGTGGAAAGAGTTCTACCTTGTCCTCTAAGTGATACCGGCCTCGCAGTGATGCCGCATAATGAAGGTCGTCCATGACAGAGTATAAATTCCAGGAAAAATCACTAATAAAACTCATTAGTCCGATTTGATGTCCTCTCGGTATGATTATTTTGATAATATCTACTTTACTAATCCGTCAGACGCTTCGTTGCTCATTATTTTAGGTGAATGAATGCGAATTCTTTGATGAGAGGAATGATATCTTCGGCAGAACGTTTGCTTCCTTTTGATGTGTGCCTCAACCGTACATCTCAAATGTTGTTTCATGCGTCAGCCAATCCGTAATCTTCGAACTTAATGACAATAAGAAATAATGACGAACGCTTTCTACGTCTTAATACATGCCTCGTATGCACCGAAAAAGAGTTCAGTGAAAAAATATAAATGAAAGCATTGAAAGTCTATGATTGAGTTCCTTCACAGAGAAAGAAATGCTTTCATTGTAAGTTGTATACTAGCGTATTTTCTATAATCAGCAGAATTAGCATTGACAATGACCACGTATTTCAAACTTAATGTTTCCGCGGAAGTAAAACCTGACAACCAGTCCCATCACTTAAAATGATAATTTCTATTGAATTCATCTCCAAAAAGAAATACGGAGTTGAAAGTGTGACGTTCTCTGAGAAGACACTGGTTGTCCGACGGGGTATCTAGAGACAGCATCTGTGGAGGCGGGGCAGCCGAGAGGAGCGAAGCAGGAGGACAGAGGAGAGAAGTGGGAGGTGGGTGGTGGTTGGTGGGTGGTTGGTGGGAATCGCGACGCCGCGACGCCTGCGGAAGCTCGTGACCTTGTTCCCGCGCCCACAATGCCGCACTACCCCCGCCCCCGCCGCCCCCACCGCCATCGCACGGCGTCCGTAATGAGGATGGCACCAGCTCCGGGTTACTGGTTCGAGCCCCTCGAGCACACTTTCACAAGGTCACGTGGGCGCCGCCGCGCCAGCCAATGCTTCACGCCGTCCCCGCCCCCGCCCGCGCATCCGCCGCCGCCTCCGCCGCCGCCCCGCCTCCGCCCCCGTTTCCGCCCCCGCCTCCGCCCCAGCCTCCACCCTAGCCTCTACCCCGTCTCCGCCCTTGCCTCCGCACCTGCCACCACCCCTACTCCACCTCCGCCCCCGCCTCCGCCCCCGCCTCCGCCCCCGCCTCCGTCCTCGGCGTCGCCGCCGGGCGATGAGGATCGTGAGGACGGCCCTCCTAATGGCGGCCACCGCCGCCGCCGCCGCCGCGCGGTGTTCTCGGAATATTTTAGGCTGCGGCGAAATAATTGAGTCGTGATGAGGCTCTTAGAGCCGCCGGAGTCTCCCTGCCGTGTCGTCGCCGTCGCATTCCACGTCGTTACTTTAACACACAGTGGCCGAGAGCGCTGCTGGGGCGGATGCGGGATGTCGACGTACTGGTCCCGGGGGAGGGGGCTGTCTCGTCACGCAGCCTCGCGGGAGGCGAAGGCAGAGCGAGGCAGAAGCGGTGGGGGGATGAGCAAGACAGAGACCAGCGGAGTGAGAGCAAAGACGGGGCGGGGGCTGGATAAGGCCAGGGTGGGCGTGGGGGGTGCAATGACGGGGACGAGCAAAATTGGGCGGGTTGGAGTGGGTGCTGAAGCGGGGAGGGGTACCATGATAGAGAAGGGACGGCGGGGGGGAGGAGGGAAGGAGTGAGTAGGGGGTGGGGTGGGGTGTGAGTGGGTACATGGTCGGGCTGAAGCGAGGGCAGGAACGGTGCAATGGCGGGGATGAACAAGACTGGGACGGGCAGAACGAGAGCAGGACCGGGAACGGGGTGGAGCGATAGCGAGACGGGTGTGATTGTGGGACTGAATGGCGGGCGAAGCGAGGGCGAGGCGAGGATGGGCAAGACTGCGGCGATGGCCAAGACAGAACCGGAGCAGTAGCTCAGTGCATCAACTGATGTCTCTGCAGCGCCTCTGACCGGGAGGTCCTAGGTTCCCACTTCGACGGCGGCAGGATTTTCGACACTAGCTTTTCAGCTGGGTCGAATTCAGTCGCTGTCTGGAGGAGAATTCTAGCGGCCGGCTGCTCTGATTGGGAGTTTTCCGTGGTTTCTCCGATCAACATCGGGCGAATGCCGGAGTAGTACCCTAACAAGCGGGCCACGGACATCGCGCGATCTTTCCTTCCTCTTCCTGCTCCTCTCCTCTCCTCACCCCTTACACACACTTACACTAGCATGCACTACACTATCACATATTCCGGGAGATCGGTCGGAACTTAGAGCTTCTCCCGGCTGGGCGTGCCCCGCTGGTGGGAGAGTCCTGGTTGGAAACCCCACTTGCCGACGATAGGTCGGCGCCGGATCTCGCCATCCAGCGGGAAAGATCACTGCCATCTCCGAGAACAAACATGCACTACACTTACGGGACTAATGACCGAAGCAGTTGACGCGCCAGGAAACACGAAAAACCAAACCAAACCAAACCAGCCATGACAGTGGCGGAACGACTGCAGCGGAGACCGGATGGATCATTGGCGGGAATTGACCAGTCGGGGAATGGGATCGGGGGCGGGGATGGGGCGGAGCGGGGGCCCCGGGGAAGCGGGGCTGGGCCGTGGCGCAGCGGATCTGGGACGTGGAGGCGGGCGAAGTGCGTGGGAAGAATCCTCCACGACAGCCGTCTGCCTCCGAGGGTGTGGCACTGTTTTGGCGTGAGGGTCACGAACCGTACTGTCACGGTCAACCAACGACATGTGCTACTAACAGCTTGGGAAAGCTCCTGAACAATTTGGTGGATGTCTATAAACGAATTGTCTTTCCCATTTTCTCCTTCCAAGTACTTGAAAATATATTATTATTTGCAATATATGGCTTGCAGGCTTATATTAGTTGTATTATAGTGCTTATATTAATTGAATATTTATCCCGATCAATTCATTTGAAAGCACCACAGACATTATTCTTCATCTTGACAACAATAAGTATCACAGACTGTCGTCACGACATGTGGCTTTTTAAAGTGCATATATTCTCATAAATCTCTAATTGAATGGCTACTTCTTCTTGATATACTGTTTTCTTTCCAAAATCAGCATTCAATATCACATATAAAGTAAAAAAAAATATTATTAAGCAAAGTAAAATCTCTAACGATGTTACATTAAAAAAATATATTATGGAGCATTCGTAATACCCATGTGAGATCGTCTCTGTATGCTGTTTCCGACGAATGTTACAACTTGTCTTTCGAATACCTCTGCAAATGAAACTATAAAATACACGATTATTGTATCTTTATCCCTTCACAGCGGATATTTCTTCGTGGCATTGCCACTTACGAATTATGTCTTAAAACTGAAATTAAAATTGAATATAACGTATATATTTCGGTTTAAAAACGTAATATTTAATATTTCGTTTTAAAATTGAATATAACGTATTTCGTTTTAAAATTGAATATAACGTAGAAATTGGAAGTAAATGCTTTTTAACAAATTAATGCATTGACACTTGTGTGGACGTCCCTCCGAAGGTGCGATATGGAAACGCCCAGACGGCCGGGGGCGCGTGCGGGGGCCTCGACCTCGGCCGGAGGTCGACGCGAGGCTGATCGAGCGGGCAGCGGTCGATGGCGACCTCGCGGCGCCGCGCCCCTGTGCAAAGGCGCCGGCGGCGGCCACGCGGCCCCGAAGGTCGCGGCTTCGACCCCGCGCGCCACCGCTCCACCGTTTCCTCTCGCGGCCTCCGACGCTTCGCGGCGCTGATTCATAACGGTTTGATCCGCGCGCCCAACAGAAATTAACTGCACACGCCGCAGTTTGAGATGTTAATGTTCTATTCACGCAGACCTGTATTTCAATGTATGAATTTTTTTTTAACACACCGGGCGCGAAATGTGGTTTCTCGTGCTGGCTTTCTCTGTGCGAAGCTTTTTTTTTCACAGTGTGAGAAACATCGCGAAGCATATGTGAAACATCTGTAACTATTTGTAAATTGCCTTTCGTCATGACGTCTTTGTTTATTATTTTTTTTTTTTCTCGGTGGCTAAGAACGACTACCGACTCACCGCTTCGGAAAGGTCGCGGGTTCGAGTCCGCCTTGGGCATGGTTGTTTGTCCCTTGACTTTGTATGTGTTGTCGCGGAGGGCCTCGCGTTCTGCTGACCCCAGATCAGAGGAGCCCGCAAGTGTGTTGGTCTAGTGTATGGTCAAATATGCGTCCCATCGGGACGTAAAGGATAATCGGCTGTTGGTCGGATAAAAAAGCCCTAGCAAAAACAACAACATAGTGTTACGAAACTGACTGGAATACATTTAATTTTGTACTAGTAAGGTATTTCAAGTTATTTGGTATTAAATTTATATTCCTTTAATGAACGCATTGCGTTTTGCTCACGACGTGTTAGAAAATAGTATACGCAACAACCGGTAGCGGTAGCTCAGTGTATCAACTGATGTCACTGCAGCGCCTCTGGCCGGGAGGTCCTAGGTTCGAGTCCTGACGGCGGCAGGACTTTTGACACTAGATTTTCTGCTAGGTCAAATTCAGTCGCTGTCTGGAGGAGAATTCTAGCGGCCCCGCTGGTGGGAGAGTCCTGGTTAGGGGAAAACCCCACTAGCCGACGGTAGGTCGGCGCCGGATCTCGCCATCCAGCGGGGAAGATCACCGCCATCTCCCGAGAAAAAGCATGCACTACATTAACGGGACTAATGAACGAAGCAGTTGACGCTCCCGGAATCACGAAAAATCAATCAATCAATATACGGGCACGAAGTGATTCCCGCACTCGTCTCTTGAATCGTGTGTAAATCACCTGCTTCGCGTCATTGTCTCGTAAAATATTATTTTTTTAAATTAGATCCTCTTATTCGCCGACCTGGATTGCCGAGGTGGCGAAGAACGTGTACCGACTGAGCGTTTCGTGCCAAAGGGTCACGGATTTGAGTCCCGCCTGGGGCATGGTTGTTTGTGCATTGTCTCTCATGTATCGCGGAGAGTCTCGCGTACTGCTGACCCACATCAGTGGAGCCCTCAAGTATATTGGTGTCTTGTGTGTGGTGGAATATGCGTCCAGTCGGGACGTAAAGGGTAAGTGGCTTTCGGCTGGAGAGAAAAATAACTTTATTCAGGGGTGGATTAATGTTGCGCAGAATAAGCACGATCATCGCGCACACCACTACAAAAGAACTCTAATATATTTTCAGAAAAAATTAATATTATTTTTTAAATACAGAATTTTAATATTGATTTTTAGCTCTAAAAATTTAAATTTATTTGCACTTCAATTTTGAATAAAGAATATGTTCGAAATTTCAATATCATTAACGGACGCATTGTTTGGCAATGCGTAAGGTCCCGCAAGTTATTGACCCAAAACTGCGGTCCTTCCATGTTATTTTGCTTTCCATGGCGCTAAGATTCATTTCAAGCAGTTAGTAGTCTGACATGTGTAATCTTGCAGTAGAGCAGAAGTTAAATGGTGATGGGCCATGTCGGGATAAGGAATCAGCCCATCTCCAAAACCCAAGGATGAAAGTGGCAAGAAGACGGATGTGGAGGAAACTCAAGTAGTTCGTGGCTCGTTGCCCAAGGTGTTTAGAATCCGCCTTATCCGCCACTATTGGCACTGGAAACTAGGACCTCCCATTCGAACTTCGGTTGCTTCTCGCCACTACGCAATCGCAATCGTTTGTATGTCACGGTTTTATATAATTTTAAATTCGGTGTTGCGATGCAGATACAGAATGTGGTTGCGAGAATGTTGATGGATGAGCGATCACGAAATACGGAGGTGGGTGTGTGGAGTAATGTAAATATGATGTAACGGAACTGACTTTGCCGCTCTATAATATACATGGCTGAGCGTGTTCACTCATAACCGCATACGTGACAGGGAAAATCCTTATGCCAAACGGTATTCTTTCAAAAACAGCTGTTTTTATAATAGGCTTGGATACCATCCTGAGAAATCCCACGCTTCATAGAGGCCCTTTATGGATTACGTGCATAATATCACCAATATATTCCGTTTTCCTTCTTTTTTTTACTTATTTAAGGTCGCTTTTCCACTGCTAAGGTCATTTAGCGATCACTGTAAGTAACATTGGGGGTAACAGTATACAGACACTCACAAACATCCATCCCTCGGTTGGGATTGGAACCCTTCACCAATCAGGCCCGAGACAGCTAGGGTTATTCAACCTTAGCAACCTCGGTTATCCAGACCAGCCATGCATTCCGTTTGAAGTGGAATATCAACCACCATCATTAACATTTACATCCATCCTGAGAAAGGGCAGGTATTATTGGATAGAGAGGTGAACCGAGGCTAGTATCTTAAAATAGGATGGACAAATGGATGTTTCATGGATAACAGCAACGGATAAACTGATAGCTGAGATGGGTGTTGGTGAAGAAAATAAAGGGAACGCCATATTGAACGATCTAAGTTTAAAGTGTGTAATCTTGGAAAGTTTGTATTTATTTTATGAAGGTTTATAACTTGGACAAAACAGATTGTATTCAAGTAACCAAAGATGAATCTCATTACATATTTTTCTTATACTCATTGTAGGAAGATTAAGATGTTACCGATTTTTCCTGACGCACCCATTGAAGTTGCTATTTGTTGTATTGATTGAATGATTGATTTTTTCGTGTTTCCGGCACGTCAACGGCTTTGGTCATTAGTCCCGTTACTGTAGCGCATGTTTTTTCTCGGGACATGACGGTGATCTTCCCCCGCTGGATTGTGAGATCCGGCCCCGACCTACGTCGGCTAGTGGGGTCGCGCCCATTGAAGTTCTACAAGGACCCTCCACCAGCGGGTACCGCCCAGCCGGACAAGCTCTAAGGTCCGAGCGGTCTCCGCGATATGTGATACTGTAGTTAGTGAGTGTGTGTGTGTGTGTGTGTGTGTAAGGGAGAGGATAGGTCAAGGAAAGATCGCGCGGTCCGTGGCCCGTTTGTGACTGCTCCAGCATTTGCCTGGTGTTGATCGGAGAAAACTATCGATCAGAGCAGCCGGCCGCTAGAATTCTCCTTCAGACAGCGACTAAATTCGACCTAGCAGAAAAAGCTAGTGTCGAAAATCCTGCCACCGTCCGGACTCGAACCTAGGACCTCCCGGTCAGAGGCGCTGCAGTGACATCAGTTGATGCACTGAGCTACCGCTCCCGGTGCTATTTGTTGGACATTTCCGGTAATACGTTAAAGAAAATTATCCTGCAAGTACTTCCACTGCTTTCTTTGGCTGGTAGTACTTCCACTGCTTTCTTTGGAGCGTTGATTCCTGACTCCTTCGGCGCTGGGACTTCAGGATCTCAGGCGGCTGTTGTGGGCGATGGCGCGGGAGATAAGTGCCTATCTGGAGTGCGGTGGAGGAGTTGGCGGCGACTGCCAGGGTGGCCGCACGGCGATAGCTCCGCTTTCACGGAGGTGCGAGACCTTTCGTAACGCAAATTGCGCTCCTTGTTCGTAACAATCTATTACAGAGGTCGGCGGGCGAGATTGAATAAATTAAGTGGGTATGAGAAAGTAATAAATATTACGTCAATTTCTGAGAGAGAGAGAGAGGCAAATGATAGAGTAACTTCTATCAATTTCGATGAATAATATAGTCCTACATTACTCCGTACCAAATTAATTCACTTTCACGTTTTATTTCCAGTGTATTTGCTCGAACAAGAAAAAAGCCACTTCTTGTTTACTCAATTTGCAGTGGAGTTGATACAACGTTGTTATTTATGAATAAATTGTGCATATTTATTTTACCCACCTTCTTTCACTTTCATTGCGGATGTGGATGGCGAAGGCTGTCCTAACCAAATGTCATTACACCTAAATTCCTGTTACTACCGGCATAACTCTCTCTTCTAGTCTATTAGTCCAATTCCACGTTAGTGTGTCATTAACTAGATACCAATTACTTTTGTAATGACACCTGTTCCAGGAAAACTGCTTTATGTCTATTTACATATATGAAACTGAAGGTCTCTGGAAGATCGTTTCATGCATTTTAATACGTCGAAGTCATCAAGGATGAGAGGGACAACTGGAAAACCTCCTGATAAACGGCGAGGAACAAGGTCTCCAGGTGAGGGCGACGTATCCTCCTCTCACCTGGTCCTCACCTGCTCAAGGCCGCGGCCGGTTTCGACTGCGGGACCTCACCGGGCGGGCTTCATGATAGACGGCCCGGATGTGCCCGCGAGGACGCACTAATCCTCCGCACCCTTACCTGTTTCTCAAGCGTGTTGCTGGCGCTCGTTTGAGGAGTTCCCTTGACGTGTTGGTGATATTTTTGTTCGTCACGTGACATTCTCTTAAATGCATGGACTCAGTTGACCAAAACAAAAGCGAGAAGAATGTAGGTAATCAAAAAATGAGACGTGGTTTTGCGTAATGTTGTTAGGATAAATAATAAAATATCCTTAATGTTTATTTCTGGTTTTGGATATTTTCAAACAAATAGTTACAGCTTACTAGTCATGAAGGCAGGTTTTAGATGTTGGTCATGTCTCTTCTTCACCACCTGACTCGAAATGTCATTACAAATTATAGTTTTCTCCGTGACAATTATGTATTAATTGTGGTACACTCGATGTTACATGCTCAAAACAATTGCTTACAAATTAACTTCACTTAAAATTCATATTAACGGAACCTTAAAACCCGTAATAGTTGTTTTTCATTGGACTTCTGCTTGAAACGTTCAAGGTGGAAAGTTTTCACCTTGAACACCTGATGCAGTGTAGCAATTTCGTGGCCAGTCGCCGTTGCAGGCGCCCATTGAACCCGCGTCTCTCTTCATCGGCGTCTGCGCGCTTTCGCCGACCTTATCTCGCGCGTCGCGTCGCCTCGTGTCGCGGCGCTACTCGTCGCGCGGTCCCACATTAAGCGCGGAGGAGGGGGCGGGCGGAGGCGGAGTCCGCTGGAGCGCAGATGGCTTATCACGCTCGTTGGATCGCCGCTCTATCCCTCCCTTGCAGCTGCCGGAATCCCCAACGTCCCACCTTTCTTCATTCTCTCTTCTCTTATTTCTCTCTTCTCCTCTGCCCCGCTCCTCTCTTATCTCCTTCTTTCCCCTCCCCTCCTTCCCCCAAATTTTTTCCCTCCCAATCTCTTTCTTTTCTTCTCTTAATTTCTCCCTCTTTCTACTTCTTTGCTTCAAACTCTTCCCCCTCTCTCCCTTACTCCCTCTCCTCCCTTTAATCTTCCTTCCCATATTCCCTCATTCTTCCTCTTCTCTTTTTTTCCTGTTCCATTGCTCTTTCATCTTACTACCTCCTTCATCCTTACCCTCTTTTTTTTTAACCTCTTTTCCCCCTCTTTCTTCTTCCTTAATTACATTTCTTCTCATTTCTCTCCCTCTCTCTCAGCCGGTGCACGTGGCGTCCCAAACAATCGCAGGAGATGCGCGGTGGAGTCTCTCTCCCACCCCCTCCCCGCCCTCCTCGTCGCTCGCTTCGCTGACTGCAGAAGAATGGGAGGGGCTCTCGGCACTGGGCCACGCCGACCGTTTAATTGTTTTTACGGAAGGCGTCGTCGTTGTCGGCAGAAGTGCAGGTGCTGGAGAGTGGTCAATGCAAGAACGATTATAGTGTCTGCGTCATCAGTTTTAATTTCAGTATTACGGTTTACTTACTGAAGATGAGAATTAAGATGTGACCTTTTGAAAAGAACTTTCGAATTTATACATTTTGTGAACAAAATTATAACAGAAATGACAATATTGGAAAATGAGATTACAGGATTTGCTGGAGTAAATTGAAACATTAAGTCGTTGAGATTTTCAACGTTTTGAAATATTTCTATTCCATCATCAGAGGTTGATGGTGATCATAAAGAACAACAACACTTTAAATATACATATGGTACTTACACATAATAATGTACTGAACAAACACAATTTTCATAATGATACTATGATTTTAAAACGTACTTTTGGATTAAAAAATGTTCATTGTTCATCCCATGTAGCTGAGTATGGCACATATTTGAAGATAAAAGAAGTGATATATACCATTCATGGAAAATAATAAATAACAAATTATTGCATTGAGTTTACACGCCTTTAACTGTGTGCTTTCCATATTCTCTGAAAATTTTCAAACTTTCGATCTCGGCTACGAAGAGTTTCTGAAAATAATCATCTCCTTCCCTTAACGTAGGTTTTAACTTCCTTTACTACTCTCCGAAACGCCATTTCTCAAACTCTCAAGGCGACTAATTTCCATCGCCGCCATCTTACGGTCGTCCGACTTTTCGCTGGAGCGAGTGAGCGAGGGGCTTCGCGAACAATCGCGTTAGATGGGCGATAGCAGCGCGCCCGCCCGCCCGCGCCCCGGGCCGCGGGCCTGGTTCCCTCCCCCCCCCCCCAGACCGCGCAGAAGAATGAGAAGACGTCCTGGGACCGCGCCCCCGCGCGCGGCGAGCGGCGTCGCGAAATTAATTAGGCGCGTTTACGGCGCACAATGGCCGCTCCCGCCCATTAGATGCTCTCGTGCGGCTAATTAAGTCGCTCGTAAAGTGACACCCGTCCAAATATATGGCCCCGCGGCTTGTTGCTCGTTTGTCACGGAGGGAATGAATGCGAGGCGGGATTAATCGAAATGCTTGCCCGCTTTTATTGATGCGGTGGAGATTATGACGAAATGCTTTAATGTAGACGTGATCGTTATCTGAGCCTGATTGCTTCCATGTGGAAAACTTGACTGTAAAAGCTAGTAAACAGTAGATGTAGCTGTAAATTACTTCGTCGGTCTTAAGTTAAAGAAGTTCCATTACGAAGAATATAATGAATTATTTGAAAAAACAATAACGAAAACTGTTAACACCGAATAAATTGTTCTTTTGTATAATCGCATTAATTTCATAATCATTACAAAGGTGATACTATTTCCAGATGTTAAATAAGAAATTAAAATTGATGTGATAATTATTCTTATAGTCTCATATCGAAAATCAGACCTACTCTTCCAGAATCATTCAATCGTTAAGGAGGGAATCATTCAATCGTTAATGTAGACGTCATCGTTATCTGAGCCTGATTGCTTCCATGTGGAAAACTTGACTGTAAAAGCTAGTAAACAGTAGATGTAGCTGTAAATTACTTCGTCGGTCTTAAGTTAAAGAAGTTCCATTACGAAGAATATAATGAATTATTTGAAAAAACAATAACGAAAACTGTTAACACCGAATAAATTGTTCTTTTGTATAATCGCATTAATTTCTAATATATTCCAGATGTTAAATAAGAAATTAAAATTGTGTGATAATTATTCTTATAGTTCTCATATCGAAAATCAGACCTACTCTTCCAGAATCATTCAATCGTTAAGGAGGGAACGGAATTGACAGGTCTCGAAATGTGGTTCAAAATTCCATCTCAATTGCAACTACGCATGACGTCTAAAGAAATTATTGTCATTTGTAGTGATAATAAAATAACTAATCTTTATTTATATTCTATTTATAACAATAATAATAGACCTAATACTTAAGTTTACTTTTGATATCGATTACTAGAAATCAGACGAAATATGCAAATGTCATTTGGTACTATGTTGATATTTGTTAGCTACACAATAAGTAAACTTGGTGGTTACCACAGAAGGTATAAGTGATTATATTGAGTGTTTTGTAACTCTACATGTAGAAATTCATAGTGATGTGCTGCAAATTGTATGCTTTAACGGTGCTTGTTGTGTTGGCAGGTTGTGTCGGCGGCGGCGGCGGGGCGGCCGCGGGCCGGCGCGGAGCCATGTAGTAGGCGGTCGGGCGGCGCGGGCGGCGTGGGCGGCGGCAGCGCCGGCGTCAGCGACGCGCCCCCGTCAGCCCCCAGCGGCATGCAGTGCGAGGCGGTGCTGCTGGGGCGGGAGGCGGTGGAGGGGGCGGTGGACGCCGCCGCCATGGCCTCCCTCATCCGCGGCCTGCTGCAGTCCCGCGAGCGCATCGCGCGCTCGGCGGGCGACCTGTACCGCGACCGCCCCCCGCGGTTCCCCCCCTGCCCGCCCCCCGCCCGCGCCGCGCCGACGACGAGGGCTTCGAGTCGGACGACGACACCGCCTCCACCAAGTCGGCCGCCTCGTTGGACGACACCGTCAGCAACTCGTCGTCCTGCTGCCGCCAACTCCGGCCCCGCCAACAGCAGCGGGGCGCCGACACGGACGATGTGGACAGCTCTGGGGCGCCGTCCCCTCCGCGGGGGCTGTCGCCAAACTCGTCAAGTCGCTGACCTTGTACCAGCGCGGCGGCCCCGCCCCCGGCGCCGCCGCGGACGCGCCACACCCCCAACCCGCCCCCACCCGCCCCGAGGGGGAGGTCTACCCCGTGGCCGACGTCGCCTTCTGCCACCTCGACCCGGCGTTCCCCAAGGTAGTGGTATGGGTGGTGAAGCGAAAGCGACCTCAACGGCTGAGCGCCACCCCGGATGGCGGCGCCACCGGGCTGCAGGCCATCGTCTTCGAGTGCGTCAACGAACGCGCGCTCAAGAAGTTCTGCGCCAACTACCAGGAGATGAGCCGGCGGGCGAAGCTCGACCAGTACAAGCACCCGCATCGGAGGAAAGATGTGACTCCCGCTTTCGCCACGCTGTACCGCGGGTACCTCCCATCCGTCTCGAGGGAGAAGCCGTCGCTGGAGTCGCAGATCCAGCCGTTGGACAACCCCAAGACCATCAAGTTGGAGCTGGAGCTGGCGAAGACCACGTACGACGCGAAGACGTTGAGTAACGTTGGGCCACGGGTGCAGAAGACTCCTCCGAAGACGCTGCCGAAGCCGACGTTGGCGCCGGCGGCGGTGAAGGAGGACGAGCTGCCGGTGGCGGCTAAGTTCAACCTGGTGCAGCGCACGGACGGGGACGGCGTGACGCACATCGAGGTGGCGCGCGGGGCGTCGGACGCCGCCACGCCCCCGGCGCCCCGCGTCGAGACCATCCCGGAGACGTCCACGGGCCCGTCCAGCATCATCAGCATCAGCACGCCCGACGTGGGCAACCTGCTGACGACCGGGCCGGCGTCGGGCGCCGCGCGGGCCTCGCGCCTGGGGAAGGAGATCGAGGGCGTCATCCGCAGCGATGTGGATGCCGCCTCGCGCCGCGACCCGCCGCGCCAGCGCCAACCCGCCATCTTGGTGATGAACCCCGAGGACGCCGCCTCCGAGCTGCACAAGGTGTGGAACCCACCGGAAGCCGTCGCGGTCGCCGAGGACGACGACGAGGATCAGAAGGACGTGGTGACGGCGGATCCTCCGCAGCGTCCCGAACGCAGGAAGTACGTCCGGAAAAAGAACCCGGCCCCTCAACCTCCCGTCCAGCAATCCCAACCCCCGAGATCCGCCCCGTCCCCGGACCCGTACCAGAAGAAACCTCTTGTACCGTACAAGCCCGACTCCTTATCCCGCGGGCAGAAGATAGTACGCGGCCAGTTCATCCGGGTGTCCGTCGACCAACCGGTGGCTCCCGTACAGCAACCGTGGATCTTCGGCAGCAGTTTCACCAACGGATGGGACTCTCCGCGCGAGCACCTCCCGCGGCGTGGGCTGGACGACATGTTCGCCGTCCAAGGCCACTCGCTGCGCCAGCACCCACACAAGGCGTTGCAGCACCGCCGGAGCCGCAGCACGGGCGGTGCGGGGCGCAGCCGCAGCAAGAGCCCGCCCCTCACCCGGAGGCCCATGGCGTATCGATACATCGACGTGGCCAATCCGCCGCCTCCGCAGCCGCCGCCGGCGTCGGCCGGACGGTTCTTCGGGCTGTCGCAGAAGCTCAAGGAGCTCGGAGGCGGGGGCGGACACCCAGTTACGCGACGACCGCGCGGAGGCGGGGCAGCGCGGGCGAGGCCACCCACCTGGCAGCGGCGGCGGCCGGCGGTCAGGCCTGCCACCTCAAGAGCGTCATCAAGAAGAGCAAGCGCGCTGGAGAGTACGTGGAGCCCAAGAAAGTCACGTTCAGCGCCTACGCCACCGTGCAGGTCGTCGACTGACGCCCACGCGGGACTCTCCCAGTTAGACTTGTTTAGGTGTTTGTTTATATGTGGTAAGAATGTTTGACTAAGGTACAACAGAAATTGTAGTGAGTGTGTATATTATGAAACTCCTAGACAGGAGGTTATCCGTGAAAATGTTATGTTTTACCTTTTCGTGTAGACAAAGAATCAAATAATATAAACTAGTTATTATTCCATGAACTATTGTCTTTTTACATGACGCTGTAGTCCATGTAATCACATCTTATATCATTATTAACATCTGGCAGCTACAAACGATTGGAAAGTGCATGAAGAAAAATAGGTGCTACAGTTTAATAGGATTTACACATATCCATTTATTACGATCCGATCCCTGACAGTTCGAAATGGCCAAGTACTACAACTTTTGAATCTGCACGACGCCCCACGTTCACGTAGCAATGGTGTTTGCAACACGATTTCTATTTTCATGTGTGTCTTGTGTATCACGTCCATTTTCCTTTCGAACTATTGGGGATCGTATCAGACGTAGATGGATGTAGCTGCTGTTCTTCAACTCGAAATATAATGGTTCAGGAACGAGGTAAGCGTGAAGACAGCAGCCAAAAAATCCGTCAAAATGCACTCTTTATTTTGGGTGGCTGGAGGACACTGGAAGTAAGTTTCATGCTGTTCGCGGAAACTAGCTTAATGTTTCATTCCAGTTATTGCTCTGTGCAGGTGGAAAGTGTCACCTGTCGCACGAAAAAAAACCTTGTCACAGATATGGAGTCCTCGGTTTCACGGTGACTGCATTAGGGAGCACCCAACATTCAAGAGAGTATCCATAATCAGCGTTCATATACTTTATTTTGCCACTTACAAAAATATTATCATAAATATTTTAAAACAATTATTCGAACACACTGTAAATTGTGAAAATGATTTTCATATATGCTATACATTTAAGCGCCTCAGTATCTTAAATGTATTAATTTTTTAAAATTTCGAATGCATTGTATAAATTATTTATGCCTACACCTTTTGTAAGTGGTAATAAATTCTCAAGAACCTATTTCTATTAAATGCTATTAAAATTGCATGTACGGAACGGGCGTGTCCTAGCACTCATTTGGATGATTTCGATTGTTTTTTCTTACATATTCTAGACGAGTCACTTTATTTGCAAAACGAAGGTTCCTATTTCCGAAAAAGTATGATTGCATGAATTTGAGTGTTCTATTTTCTAAATGAATTACACTTTAAATAAATTGAATTGAAATTCACATGTGCACACTTTTTGACAAATCATAAAAGAAGACGTAATCACCAGCTCAAAGGGAACACCAAGTTTTTTATGTAATGAAATATGACAATTTGTAACCCGTGTATACTCATTTTATTGTAGTAAAAATAATATTGAAACATCTTTAATCACTTCAAAAAATCTTCAAGGGTTATATAGACAAGAGTAACGATATGAAAATAATAATTTAAACGCAGAAAAAATTGAAATATTTAATTCTACAACACTCAATGAAAATGAGACTCCGGAGAGCTATAGTGTCGATTCCAGCGACCGTGTCATTGAAACGTGATCTTCCGTACACCACATTCCTAGCAGAGAGTATATCTGGGAAAGCATTGTTTAATACGTCAAAATCAAAACAAACTCGCATCACTCTTTGATACGTTCCGACTCGTGGCTCTACTTGTACAAATACTGTCCGTCATTTTATTTAGAAAGCGCAACGAGAAAGAACGACTCATCACGTCCTGCTCCCAGGAGCACTTCTAACGACAGTTCATGCGACGTGTCCTCGGCCGGATGCAGACTCGCCAGCGGGAAACGTCGGCCGTAATGGCGGCGGGAAGCGAACCGCGGTCCCCTAACGGCGGCGGCCGCAAGAAGTGTCTTAGGCGCCCTGGCCGCGGGCCGCCCCCAACGGGACGCGCGCTCCATTGTCTATTGTCTACGGCCGTTAGTCTCCGCCCGCACTCTACTGCTGCGCGCTTCTGCTGCTGCTCGCGCGCACAGTGACGCGCGGCGGCGCGCGCGAGGCCAATGCCTGCACGACGTCTTAAGGGCACCGTGCATTCGGAGTTCTAACAAAATGTAGAAGAATTAATTTATTTTTATGTTGACTTCGTATAGATGTCCATCATTACGTAAAATAATAATTCTTGATTATGAAAAGTGTCGTTATTAAACGAGTACGAAGGTTAAATTAAAACGAGTTTAATGATAGGTCAATGTATGTTTCAAATACGGTATATAAATAAACATGTCGACTTCATTTGCTTCATAGCAGTGAACGAAAAGTACAAACATTTACATTTTAAGAAATGGAGGGTTATGTTCATTCCTGTTTACAGTTAATATAATTATTTGGATGAGTGGTTGGTTTCCAAATACGATCATCGCTGGCACAGTAAGAGATTTAATAAAATATCTGTTTAAAAATTGGCATCCAAAAACAAGAATAATCATTTTCATAGGTTTTATTTTCGATTTTGAAAAATAGATCTGTCTAATAATAGTACTGCTAATAAATGTATGTGAATAGTCCAAGCATAATTACATTAGATTTGCTTCAAAATAAAAGAACTAATTCGGAGAGAGCGCTCGGAGGAGTTCCCCAAGGTCCGCATTTGGGTGCACTGTGCAGTGGTGAGGCACGGATTCTGATTTACACCGTTCGACTCGTAAAGACGCGTTTTGCCGTCAGCCTTCGCGTGCCGCGATCGTTACCAACGCAGAAAGAAAGCGATTACCCCGCGCGGCGAAGGCGGTGGCGATGGAGGCGGCAGCGGCGCCGTCCGCAAGCTCAAAGACGGATTCCTCCCTCAGGCACCCGTTGCGCGCGCTTCGATTTGCCCATTGTTGTTTACTTCCGCCATTTTGTGCAGGCGACCTGCCGCGCCCCGGGCGATCCGTAACAATGAGAGAGCTCGCGCGGCGGCGCTGCGGAATGCCTTGCGCTGTCGTTTCGTTTCTCGTAACGCGCCGATGAAAAACCGTTCAAACAACGCCGGGTCATTGTGTGTTTCTCTAATGCTCACGTGTAATCTCTTTGCCCGCAAAAGGAACCGCGATCCAGATGGCTTCCCGTCTTGAGCGACGCTGAGAAGACCCGGGGTGGCGGACACGAGTTTCTCTACAAACCGGAAGCTATTTCCCCTCATAAGGCAGGCATGAATTGGAACAAAAAGAACTTTTTAATACGATTTTCTCGTAGGGAGACGAGTGAAACATATTAGACATTTTTTAAATACACGAAAATTACTTAGTGAATGTGTAAGTAAAGAGAAATCATCTTTTTTAAACAATTTTCCGAATAAAGCTCTAAAAATTATTGCTTTCAAATCGGTAATGTTCATGAAAATTGTTACGTCTTTATCCCTTTACATCAAGCAGAACTGGTTATAAATACATATGTTAATACAAAAGTTTAAAGTATAAGTGAAATGGCTTTTATCGTCAACTCTCAATTCATTTACATTATAAACTATTTGAAATTAAATATCCAATAAACTTAGTTGAAGGACAGAAACAACAAGTGTGAGTTTTAACAGAAACGTAAGCCCTTTATAACTCCAACGTAATGTGCATTAAAAACTGTCTTCATCCATTAGTTGCATACCTACGTATGTGTTAATTATATTGTGAGTTTAAGCTTAACGATTCACGAAGGCCACATGTTGTCCTTGAGCTTCGATTGCTACCTTCAAAGTTTCGTTCGAAGCACTCGTCTTCCTCAAGGGATTGTGACATCTGATTAGCTCTCGCGATACGCCAGCACTCGGCGAAATCTGAGAACCAGTTGCTGCCTGCCAAAGAAACACATCGCAAAGGAAAAACCTCCTTATCCCTGTCCATTAGATCGCATATCTCGTTGCTCCAAATGAGATCGTTGACTTGTCATGATATTTAATGGGGCCCATCAAAGCCATATAAACGGTACCTGGACTACTTCGACGTGAGTTGTGAGTCTTGAACTGGACATCAGTTGGCAGTAGTTGCGAAACAAATTTGTTCAAGTAGGCGTTCAGTAAGAAAATTGCAGCAGTTAGGCAGAGAGGAGAAGCAATTTCGTACTACGAATCCTTTTGTAGATTTCTTATTTCGATAAATGAACCTACCACAAAAACTAATAATGGAAAACGCTTTTCTTGTTACGTTATTTATTCTCGCCATTTTCCAGTTCTGATGTTTATTATCGAGCTTTCTTAGACTTCCGTAATATTTTTTCTAGATGTAATCTAAAATGAACGACTGTTTTTAAAATAAAACTTTTCTTTCATTACTTATCGAGTAGTTTCACATTCTTTCAGAAGCAGAAATGAAAATGTTATTTCAATTTAACATTTTTAAATAAAATAATAAAAACAAGCATTATTGGAAATATACAAAAATAACAAAACATTCATTAGTTTTACATTTTTTTTTCCAAATTACTTAAAATTCCAGTGTGGTATTTTCTCAACTTTTAATACGTTATCTTACGAGTTTATTTCAACGGCCACAAATTAAATAATAGACAGCGAAAAAAAATCCACATCATTCCTCACTTTTCGTTTCGCTTCACTCTACACAGTGGAGGAGACACATTTTTCATGTTAGTGATTGCAGCTCAAAATGATCGTAATAAAAAGGAGAAACGCGGCGGCGCCGCGTCTGTTGCAACGCCCCCCCCCCCGTGACGCCTTTCCGGGCCGCCCTCGTTCGGACTGCCCTCCGGGAAGCGAACGCGGAGCTATTAGCGGCGACACGCGACGCGACGCGGCGCAGCGCGGAGGCGTCATAACCGCCAGCGACGCCGCTCGCGACGCGTGCGCTCCAATTTCCTCCCCTTTGTCCCTCCCTGCCACTGTCCCGACGATCCCTCTCTCCACCAACACTCTCCCCGCCGCCACTGGTTTCTCGGTCCAATAGTCCTTGCGTTTCCACTTCTCTCACGTTCTCTGTGTCCTCCTGTCTACACTGGTTTGCGTGTCCCTTCCTTCCTCCCTTGCCTTCCTTGATGCTCAACTCTGTCCTTCCGTCACAACTGCCCTCCTGTCCCTACTGTCATCCCATTCCAACTGTTCTCCCGCCCGTTGTTGAGATGTTTCATTGGTCATCTTCCTTACCGTCGTCCTCGTGTCCGGCTGCCCATCGTCCTCGTGATCCCGTAATGTCCGCCGGTCGGTCGTGGCGTTTCTGATGGTCTGCGTGCTCCTGGCTTTCCGGTAATTACTGCGGTAGCCACCGTATCACGCGCTTTGTGTTCCTTTATGATCCTCACATCCTCTGTTGAGATGGAGTTGGCGAGCGTACACGGCTTTTCCGGTAATTACTGGTATTTTTCTCGCAATAAATTTGGTTCCATGCGTTTGAATATATTCGGCGATGTAACGATGTATATTTTCAGAATTAAATTTTGAAAAAATATTTTTTAATCTATGCACGAATAGAATACAAATTTTTGTGAAATTTTCTAAATTTTATCGCCCTATCGAATAAAAATTGATATATCGAAAACCAGATATAGTTCCCACTCTAAAACAGACACCTAACTTTTTGTGGGAATCAAAAATGTTACATTTCTAATTTTATCACACTATCGAATAAAAATCGATACATCGAAATCCAGATATAGTTCACCCACTCTAAAACAGACACCATTTTTGGTATTTCATTGTCTAGCAACATCGGCGCTTTCAAAATCTTTGCCATGTCTAGGCTTCTGGGAATCAAAAATGGTACATTTCTAATTTTATCGCACTATCGAATAAAAATCGAACATCGAAATCCCGATATAGTTCACCCACTCTACTAAAGCAGACACCATTTTTGGTATTTCATTGTCTAGCAACATCGGCGCTTTCAAAACCTTCACCATCTGTAGGGCAGGTCCGCAGAGCGTGTGGTCCCGTAAGGTTTGGCGGTCGGTCAGTGGCGACAGCGCATGCGCCTTGCGGCGGCAGCCAGTCACGCTCCGCGTGTTCGTTTACGGCCTCCGCCGCCTCCACCCGCGGCGTCTGCCCGGGTCGCCCTTGCGGTCTGGGCTGTCCCTCCGCCGCGCCGGTGACCGCCGCAGCTCGGTTAGCGAGTTAACTGGATTCGACGTGGGTTTCAACCGTGTTTGGATGATCTGGATTTTGCTACAGCTCGTATCGTGCTCTACTTCATTGGGTCTGATGTGAAACGCGTATCGGGTTTATCTGAGGAATAAAAGTAACGTTTAGGGCAAGCCTGTGATTCAGTTAAAGCTTATAAAAGCTTATAAAGCTCTGAGGCTCACAAATATCTAAAACTTTTTTCCAACCCTCAACTTTCAAACTATAATAAATTCAACTTAATTTAATTAAAATCTGAAACGTTAAAATCTTCCCGCAATATCGCCAGGCGTATTGTGTAAATCCCTACTATGTTACCCATTAGTATACTATTATAATACTCACGAAAAATGTTCTGTGAAATATTGATAATGCAATATTTAATTTATATTTTAACGCGCCCTTTTATCTTCCATTAAGCACTAGAACCTTTTTTTTGTTTTGCACACTTTTCACACTGTTTCCTGACCGATTGCAACCTGTAATGCGCCTTCGAAACGGTGTTCATGAATCCCTCGCCAACTCCTTTTCATGGTCCCGATCAGTTGACCCTAATGAGCGAAGTGGGCCTTGACCGCTCTCGGTTCGCTCTTCGCTTGTTTTCGGTGGACGTCCAATGGCGCCTGTTGTCGTGGAAACCGCACGCGATGTGCACGTTCGCCCTGCTCGCTGGACGATTCTCTGAAATAAGTCACGTATTTTGGCTTTTAGTTCCAGTTCAAGGGGATAATTCCTTACAGGGTTGTCCAAACACGACGTTTCACTTCAGTAAGAAATGTGGAATAGACAAGTTTCTTCACTAAAAATATATTACACTATAGACTATTATATTTACGTGATAACATGTTCTTACAAAAGTATCAAAACATGTTAGGTGTAAAATGTTAGATTTCTCAATGTTACGGTTCCAAATATTCATAGAAGGTTGCCAAACCTTAAAGGGAAAATGAACTTAACGGATGTTATGGTTTTCTTCCTTACTTTGCTATAAAGCTAAAAAAGTATGTTCATTTTTATTTAGAATAATTAGGAAATATTTTTTTAAAAATTTAATACAAAATCTCGCTAAAAATTGAAATAATTTAATCAGTACAAAACTCTTTGCACTTTTCTATTATCCATAATTAAAGAGAACATTCATTAGCTTCCTAATTTCCCACCCACGTTGACTCGTCTTTCTCCAAGGCCTGCCCTCAGATTTTTATCCCGCAGCTAATTCCTTAAATTTGCATATCGCTGTGAGATTCCCATCGACCCGCGCGTGTTCAGATAGTCTAATCTGTTTGTGGAAACTTCGTCCGTCCGGTTCGCGTTTTAAAATCGAAGTCAACAATAAATTAATGGAGGTTGATGGATTCGACCTCAAGATGATGTTGAAGGGCGTGCAGATAAAGCATGCTACAGCTTAATCAGAAATGTGTTAATTTTTTTAATCTGTTATAAGAATTGGCATAATAGACTCAGTATAATGACGTAAAATTAATTCGGAAATTTACAAATTATTTTCCTGGATAAATTTAAAACAATTCACAAGATATCGAAGTAAATTATTTTTCATGATTTTTGTTAGTTCCAAAATTTTAATCTTTGTACATTTATAATCACATGTACCTCGAATTCAACATGTAACCACAGGAAATTCAAATATTCTCACAAAATAATTATTTGATTATTATAACCTATTTTATCGAAAATAAAACATACCAATGATTTTAGTAATCATCTCAATACCGCTAATTCGCGATTTCTCCACTTCCCCTCTTACTTATCTCGAACAAAATGTAACCACAGCTTGCAGTGTACCTATGTATCACAGGCCTTGGTTCCGGAATTACTGTCGCGAGAAATTACAATGTGGTGGTCGGAAAGAGCGGTAGAAAGTGCAGCTTTGTTCCTTAGAACAATACCGGCGCCGGCGAGAGGGTGTTGGGAGGAGGCAAACGCGAGCGCCGAGGAGGGAAACGGGAGAAAATCGTCGCCACCGCCATCAGCAGCATCGTAATCGCCATAGACGGCTACCGCTGCCATCACTATAGTAGCCCCCGCGCCGCTTCTACTCCACAGCCATATCTACCACCGCTATAGCTGCCACCGCCATAATTACGACCACCACAGTTGCCACCGCCATAATTACTATAGTACCCCACTATAGTAGCCCCGCGCCGCATCTACTCCACAGCCATAGCTACCATCGCCACAGATGCCACCTCCATAGCTGTCACCGCCATAATTACGACCACCACAGTTGCCACCGCCATAATTACGATCCCCACAGTTGCCACCGCCGTAACTGCCACCGCCATAATAACGACCGCCAGAGTTGCCACCTTCATAGCTGTTACCACCACAGCTGTCACCGCCGAATTCCAACTGCCAGAGTTGTCACCACCATTTCTGCCATCGCCATAATTATGATCGCCAGAGTCGCCACCACCATAGCTGTCTCAGCCATAATTACGACCGCCAGAGTTGCCACTGCCATTCCTGCCACCGCCATAATTACGATCGCTAGAGTTGCCACCGCCATAGTTGCCACCACCCAAGCTATCACCGACGTAGCTGCCCCCGCTACAGTTGCCACCGCCATAGCTGCCACTGTCAAAATTACGACAGTAATAGCCGCGTGAAATCCGTCTCTACCATAACTGCCTCCTACGTCTCATTTAACGTTACCGCTGTCGTTGTCAGCCCCGCCGCCACCACCACTACCACAGCCGCCACGTCCTCGTGGTCGTCAACGTTGCCGTCGCCGCCTCCGTCTCAATCGTCGCTGCCGCCGCCGCCGGCGCCGCTCCCGATTAGGCTCCCAGGCGCCGCGGCGCCGCAAGGCGCCGCGGGCCGCGGCGGCGGCCGCCCCACTTTCTGACGTCACCTGTCGCAAGTGGCGGCGCCGCCCCAGGCGCCCCTGCGCCCGCGCATCGGTGCGGTGGAGAACGCAGCTACTCGGAGGAGGACGGTTTGGAGCGCGGTGACAGGAGCTCGATCGTTGCTGTCTTTCTCCAGCTCAAGCCCTCCATCATCATCACCATCCTTATCACCGCTATGGAGTTAGAAGGATGATTTGGAGCGGAGTGACAGGATCTCCGACATCATTGTCACTTTCACCATCGCCAATTCAAGCCATGACAATCCTTATCACCATCATAGAGCTAGGAGGACGATTTCGTGCGCGGTGACGGGATCAATTTGCTTCTTTTTCATCATGGCCAGCCCAAACCTCCATCACCACCATCTCCACTCATCACCATTATGGAGTGAGAAGGACAATTTGGAGCGGAGTAACAGGGGCTCCATTGCTGTCTTTTTCATCATGGCCAGCCCAAGCCCCTCTGTCATCATCCTCAACACCATTGTGGAGCTAGGAGGACGATTTGGAGTGCGGTGACAGGATCTCCGACATCATTATCACTTTCACCATTGCCCATCCAAGCCCCTCCATCATCACAATCCTCATCGCTATCATAGAGCTAGGAGGACGATTTCGTGCGCGGTGACGGGGGATCAATCATTGCTTTCTTTTTCATCATGGCCAGCTCAAATCCTCCATCACCACCATCTCAGTCCTTATCACCATTGTGGAGTTAGAAGGACGATTTTAAGCGGAGTGACAGGGGCTCCATCATTGATATTTTTACCATCGCCAGCCCTAGCCCCTCCATCACCACACTTATCACCATTGTGGAGTTAGAAGGATGATTTAGAGTGCGATGACAGGGAATCCATCATAATTGTTGTCACTTTCACCATCGCCAGCCCAAGCCCCTCCAATTTTCCATCATGGAGGTAGGAAGACGATTTGGAGCGCGATGACAGGCCGGGTTTGGAGCGCGGTGACAGTCTCCTATTGCTATCTTTCACATCACCACACTCATTTGCATCATCTCACCCTATCCATCACCACCATCAACATCACCATCTTCATCATCTCCCTTACGACAAACAGTACTACAATCATTTCCAGCGGCCACTCCTTGACGCGGAAAATGGCCTTCTTTATTTTTCTACCAATCTCTTAACTTCCTTATATCTTTCAAGTTTATCCAGCTTTCTGTAATATCTTAGGAGTCTTTTTCTCTTGGTCTCTGTCCTAAATTTTGTTTGCAGAATTTTTACACTTATTTAATGTGCGTTTAAATAGCTTTACTTTCATGATCACGAACTTTATAGAGTAGTGATAAATAAAACAGTCTGTTTTTCATTCATCGTAATATCATCGTATTTAAAAAAGTAAAAGTCATTTCAGGTGCCAATTTACATTGTCCAATGTGACCGCAAACAAATTATAATGTAGTACTATTATTTGACTTTTTGTTGCTATTAGAGACAATTTTTAATAATTATAATATTTAAAATATACATACAAGCATTATTCATGATCACATTTTTTTGTTGAAAAATCATTCTGGAACTACGAGCTCTTTTATTGATAGACATGATTACAGTGTTAACTTATCACACAGTTGTTAGTTTTTTACATAATCTAAAAATTTAAAAACATCCAGTCTGCCAGAATCACTCTCCCTTATCTCACTAAGTTTCCCTTACTTTCTGATTGCCACTCGGTGGCTTACTCTACCCTCAGCAGCCATCGTTCGCAACCATGCTCAGCGGGGTTTCGAACGGGTGCAGGTCCGGTGTCGTTGCCCGTTACCGGGTGTCTGTCCTCGGCCAGTCAGAGAAAGTGCAAGAACGGGTCGACGTCCGAAGAGAAAATTATAGCGAGATCGTTCAGGAACGCGCGAGTCAGAGCAGCCACCGCGGGCCATTAAAGCGCGGACGCTAATGCGCTTTATACGAGCGGCGCTGACGAACAAATTCAGGACACCGGCCTCTGTTCCCTGGAGAGTCGGTGGAGGGATGTTAATTGAACGAGGTTCGTTCGTTGTTCGAGAAAAGTTCCTCGATCGTTTTGTATCAGTAGAGAAAATACCACCGTTCTCTGGAGAATCACGAGATATTAATTGCCCGAAATGCTTGTTGCCCGAATTTCCTGAAGTGCTCACGAGATATTAATTGCCCGATTGCTTGTTGTCTGAGAAATGCTCGTTTATATGAACAGAATACTTTCAAGACCCCTGCCACTTTTGTCTGAATAGTAGCGAGATTAAATTATTCGTCTGATGTTCGAGAAAAGTTAATTGCTTACATCTTATGCTCATGATTCCATCGTTATTGAAAGAAGGTTATTCGATTACATCAAATTCAAAGGATGAATATATGAAAACTGCCTGTGTTCTTAAAAGAGTCGCTGGAGAGATGTTTAATTTAACACGATTCGTTTGTTATTCGAGAAAATAAACCTGGTGCGTTTTATACCAGGACAGCCCATCCAGGACAACTGCTACTGTTCTCTAGAGAATCACAAAATATTAATTGCACGGGACTTTGTTAGTTGCTTGAAAAATGTTTGTCGTCGCTTTATATGAACAGTGTTAACGCACGATTCCAGCCGCTGCTGGCTCAACAGGAGTGAGATGTTAATTTAATAAGGATTTGTGCGTGAATTGAGAAAAGTTCATCGTTCACATTACATGCGCAGAGCAAATTCAGCACAACTGCCACTGATCATTAGTCGCGAGATGTAAAATGAACGTAGATTCGTTCGTTGCTCGAGAAACGAGAAGGGAAGCGGCTGCTCCGTGGGCCGTGAGACTCCTGGCGGATAAGTCGCGCGCGAAAGCAATGGGAAAGAAATAATAAACTCACGGAGGGTAATTTCCAAAGAACACGCGTGAGAAGAGTTGGACAGCCACTCTGCCACCTTGGTGGCTTCGAGCACTCGAAAAGCGTTGGGAAGCTATGAACGTAGCATTCATTATTTGTGTAATGAGCAGCTCATCTGGTTTGAGAGTGACCTAATGGCAGTTTTCATTAGTTTCGTGCATCTGGTTTATATTTCTTCCCGTAAAACTCAGAGCAATTTAATATTTAACTCATCTTGTGTTTAGAGACTCATCTTTGTAGCACATCACCAAAGTGTTACGATATTCCCATTCAGTTACAGCTCTTGTGTGATGTATCTTATATTTTATTTCACTAAAAGTTGTAAAACAATAAATTATGCCAATACTTCACAAAAATTGTCGACAGGTATATTATAGATCGTAATTTCCAAAATTGTGAAAAACGATAAATTTTCAGATCATATTATTAACAAAATATGCTAGAGTTTAAATTTTCGGTATTTCTTCTCCAAATATCAATGTCATTATCACATACCTGACCCATATCATACACATACCCTAATACTTACAAGATCTGATGATGATATATTACATAAAAGCCCCCGAAAACAATTGTTCCTTTCTTGCTGAATGGCAAATAAGAAATATGGCGATTAACACCTATAGAAATTCCAATCTTCAATTTCAGTTAATAATTTATTTTCGTTGAACAATTTCTTGTAATTCGAAGCCAGAAGTTATGTGTACACCCTAAAATCTGCCAACAATTTCATAGTGCCCTTGCGGTTGGGAATTAGCACGAATATTTCGAGAACGAAGCCAAGAGAGCCACGTTGTTTTATTTCGCTCACACATTACATCCTTGGCAATGAATTCGTGCTTGTTGTAAGGCCAACATTACGCCATTGGCCCCGAAGGGCGGAGCGCGCCGTTGGTGGCAGCACGGACCTTGGAAGTGGGCTGGCGGCGGAACCGGCAGGCCAGCGCCCATCGGGCGGTTCTTCCGATGCGCCGGCTTTCTAATCGCCCGCGGCGGCGCGCGGCGCTCCTACCTGTCAGGGTAATTATCATTCCCACCGGCCGGCGGCGGCGGCCGGGCTGCCCGCACGCCGCCACCCCACCGACCCCCCCAGCCCCACCGCCACCGCCACCGCCGCCTCCACCGCCACCACCACCACCACTGTCACTGCCGCCGTCGCCACCTCCACCTCCACCACCACCACCACCTCCACCACCACCTCCACCACCACTCCACCTCCACCTCCACCGCCACCGCCACCGCCACCGCCACCGCCACCGCCACCGCCACCGCCACCGCCACCGCCACCGCCACCGCCCCGCCACCGCCACCACCTCCACCGCCACCGCCACCTCCACCACCACCACCACCACCACCACCACCACTGTCACTGCCGCCGTCCCACCTCCACCTCCACCCCACCCCACCTCCACCCCACCCGTCGTCGCCGCCACCACCCGCACCACTGACACTGCCGTCACCGTCACCGCCATCCCCATTGTCAGCGCCACTGCCGCCACTACCACCACCGCCTTCACCACCGTCAAAGAATGGTTTTCAATTAGTATCTTCTCGAGAAACGAAAAAAATATTGGGTGAAAAAAGATTTCCAAAACATTTCGTTGATTGTATTTACTACTTAAAATCTTTCTTACATCAGTGTATAAATTATTGCTTAATCATGTTTACGAGAAAAATGCAATTCATACAAGTGTTGTTTACCTGTATTCTTATATTAATCAACATGCCAAGAAGTCGAAACATTTTTCATTTCCATTGTTTAAATTTTTAGAAGATCTGATAAAACTTTCGTTAAAGATACAGTTTTTTACATAAAAGTGCGTTTTTTATTTTCAGTATAAATAAGATTGAATTTTTAATTTTGGAAAGGCCTTTGAGTTTTTTTTCTTTAGATAGGCTCCTGGAATAACGTAGACAATGCCTGACAGGGAGAATTGCATCCGGACCCTGATGCGTATAAATCTGGCGAGTTGCAAAAAGTCGATTTAATTTCCTGCATTTGAGTAATGTGTTTGAAAGCAATATAACAAATTCGTGCGTCCCTCTTTTCTGAGAAAGCTTGCTGAAATCAATGTTTCAGTTGTTGATGTCAGAAGAATGAATATGGTTAATTGTTTTCTTAGTCATTTTGAATTCTGATATTGTTATATTAATGACAAAGAAAATAGAATCAGATATGTTTTTAAAATGGATTGTTTTTATTCCTGTGTTTAGGGGAAAATAATTAGTAGGATCTTACAAAGTCATACTGTGTATTATTCGTAAATGTCACGCCTCGACTATGTATATTTCAATTTAACTCTGAAATATTCTGAGATACAGCAATGAATTGATTTCCAATTCCATTCTGAAAGTAGATACGTTTATTGTAAGAGGGTTTACACGTTGAAGAAGTCTGATGCAGGAAACTTCCCAGAATGTCACTTGCGTCACCCCAGCCACCGACGCCAAGTCACTGACCGCACTGCTTTGTATGTGAACGGAGGATCGATTCAACACCCTGCGACACGCGAGTAATCGATTATCCCAGTCGACGGCGCATGACAAAAGCCACGTAAGCGATCGGATGCTCTCCATGACACCGACTTTGTTACTCTTGTAGATCGATCACTGATCCAGACAGGAATTTGGTTTTTTGATGCGGTGTCGGTTTCAAGTTGGAACGTCACGCATTAGGTTAGTTGTTGTCCAAACCTCGCCCGAACAGCCAAACGGAATTCCAAATGTGACTGCTACAAATGCACGAACTGATTGATCTTTGCAGCGAAGGAAACCCTTCTCACAATGCATGATGTCACATAAAATTTACATAGTTCTTTTGAACTGGTGTTTACGACTTCTTTTATACTTGTAAAATATTGTATGTTTTAACTGATTGCGAAAAATATGTAGCACCGTTTGTGAAAATGCGAAACTTTATTCTGACATAATTCGGAGTGTTTTTGCACCGTTTTATGATACGACTCGATAGAGAATACGACCAAGGGTGGAGCTATACCTCCCATTCTATGGGTTTGGCTGCTTAAGTGCCTTTGAGTTTTTGGGAGAAGCTCTCCCTGCCCTTGAATCACATATAAGCAAATGCATCTTATTTTGTGAGCTTGAATCCATTGTACATTGTACTCAGTTTTAGTGAATTAGTTTCTGCGTAGAATGTAAGTGAGTTGCGCACTTGTAAAATATAATGCACTTAATTTTTAAAAACGAGTGTAATTAAGTCATTTATATTTTCACATACACTTCTTATGTTTCGGTTTGGCACCATTCTATTTTATCTCTCTGTGATAATCTAGTTATGGTGCTGAGTGCTCTGGTATGTCTCGTGCAAGTTTGATGAGTTCTGTAAAAATGTATGTATTCTCCTTAACCAAATATGTTACATTGTTTTGTTTATTTTCTATGTAAACTTCTTATTTGACTGATGTAATAAAATATGATATTCAAATAACTACGTATTATTTTTAAAACCTTACTTGTCTTCCTAAATCCTTGTTCCTAGTTATCGATGATTATTAGGCTTGTAATACTTTGGATGGGTTTGAAAATTGCAAGTGTAACAATTTAATTGCAAGTGTAATCATTTAACAGTTATTAAAATTTTGCAAAATCTTAAAATATTTTACATTAAAATCAAGAACATCATTCTTGGACTTTGACACAAAAGCTAAGTATACTCAGATATCTGTTTTCTAAAAGGAATGCCTACTGATCCCGAAATATTATTTTCCTACAAATCGCCCTGCATCACATAAAACAAATATTTGTCTTATTCTAAAATATTCAGGTGTAGCGTTTTTTGGACTAAAGAATTTGAAATTATTTAACGAAATATTCTCTCTCTCTCTCACTCTCTCTCTCTCTCTCTCTCTCTCCACACACACACACACACACACACACACCGCGCGCGCGCCCACACGCGCGCGCCGCTCGCTCTCTCTCGTTCTGTCTCTCTCTCACTACTCGCTCGCTCTTTCGCTCTCGCTCTCTCTCTCTCTGCTCCGTCTCTGTGTCTCGTTCTCGCTCTCTCTCTCTGCTCCGTTTCTGTCTCTCTCTCTCTCTGTGTCCGTCTCACTCTGTCTCTGTCTTATTGCATCATTGGCCACATTGCTGTGTATGACCTGGTTAAGTACTCACGGTATTCATTCACATCTACGAATTTATGTTGAGATCTCCACAAAGAATGATTTATTGTCTTTGTTATTTTCACATTCATGATCGAGTACTGAAACAATGGCATTAGTTCAGAATATGAGAAACATACATTGCACAAACATATTTCCAAGTACTCGAACATTCTAAAATGTTTACAATTGTAAGTAAAAACAATATTATCCAACAAAAAGTCATACTCCACTCTATAAAAGTATACACGAATTTACTGATATGACTCAATAATTGTCCACTTTTGATGCCTTTTTAAACTCTGTCATAAGCCGGCACATTACTAAAGCATATTTTCTTACAACACGAGAGCGCTTGCACACCGAAAATCGGGAAGAATAAATCTTATTTCAGGCCAGTACTACATTAAATTCATTGATTTATTAACAAAATCTTTGATTTCTCACACGTAACATTGCTTTAGTTCTTATAACAAGATTCTATCTTGAGTAAACTACAGCCTTCCATCCGAAGGCAAACAAAAACAAAATTATAATTTTGTCGCGTGTTCTCCCCTCGTGTTAGAGTTCATAGCATTCCAGCCCAGCCGCAGTTATATTGAGCGGTGGCCGTTACTCTTGAGCTGCCTTTACAATGCCTTCGCCTCCGCAGGCGCCTTCAACTTCTTGCGCGCGTGGCTCGCGCAGGAGTGAGCTGCTTCTTGTGAGCTACGCTGCGCTTTTACTGCACGAGCGGTCAGCGGGGCGGGGGATTCGCCACGTTCTCAGTGGAAATGCGACATCAATATCGATGTTTTCTAAAAAACTACAAAACCGGGAGCGGTAGCAAAGTGCATTAACTGATATTACTGCAGCGCCTCTGACTGGGAGATCCTAGGTTCGAGTCCTGACGGCGGAAGGATTTTCGACACTAGCTTTTCAGCTAGGTCGAATTCAGTCGCTGCCTGGAGGAGAATTCTAGCGGCCGGCTGCTCTGATCGGTAGTTTTCCGTGGTTTCTCCGATCACCAGGCGAATGCCGGCAGTACCCTATGAAACGGGCCACGGACCGCGCGCGATCTGTCCTTCCTCTTCCCTGTCCTATCCTCTCCCTTACACACACACTTACACTAACATGCACTACGCTACAGCATATTCCGGGACAGCGGTCGGGAGTTTGGAGCTTGTCCCGACTGGGGCGGTGCCCCGGTGGGAGAGTCCTGGTTAGGGGGAAACCCCACTAGCCGACGGTAGATCAGCGCCGGATCTCGCCATCCAGCTGAGGAAGACCACCGCCATCTCACGCGAAACAAACATGCACTACACTAACGGGACTAATGACCAAAGCAGTTGACGTGCCCGGAAACACGAAAAAACCAAACCAAACCAATCAAAACAACGTTTTTATAAAATCATCAATGTATTTAACATCGATTTTTTGAAGCCGATGTTTTTAACATGGATGTTTTGTGTTCCATATTTTTATGCATTTGATATTTTTAAAATGATAGAAAAATTCCTTCATAAAATCATTCTATATTAATTTTTGGATATCCATAAATTGAATATACTTTATACCAAAGTTACTAAGAATTATAAATAAAAAGAATTATCGAATTAGATAATACACTTTTTGTTGATTTATTTGATGATTTTTTTACTTTGTTTTGTCAGATAAATCTCAATAAAAGTTTCAAATCAACTGCCCTTCCCCCGAATGAACTTCAAAAGTTAATAATCCTGTTTTAAGAACATCATTATTTAATAACATCTTTGGTTTTGGTTCGATGTTTCATTAACATAGATGGTTTTCGAATCGTCGATGTTTACAAGCATCGATGATTTCTTGGCGATGTCGCATCTCTAGTTCTCAGGAAGGGGCCTGGAGGGTATAGAAGTAAGGAGCTTAACATCAAATGAGGGGCAAGCACATTGCTGGGCACCCTACACAATTAACCCTGCAACTACACACTTGCGTCTGCAAACTGGAGTCTTACGGACCACAAAAGCTTCATATCGTTACGAAAGATTCCAAAAATTATGTATGATTCAAGAGTGAGTTAATATTTTATTTTCATTTAAGAATACATGAAAACAAGAAAAAACTCAAAAACAGAATTTAAAAAGTAAAATATATCATATTTTTAAATGTATAATCTTTCTTTAGATTTTAATAGAATGATTTCAAAAACTCGTGGAAATTACGACACATAACATGTGCAGCTGAAACAAAAATGTTATGAATCGCCATTGTCACATCGGGTAAGCATTATTGGAAAATACCAATTCTATTTTATTATTTGTGAGCAGAACAATTAGAAATTACACACTGTAGCAGGTTGTAGTTGCACCACTGACAGATTAGCATCTCTCCTCGGCGAAATATCGGCATCAACCGAAACCGTAAGTACAATAGCGTGAAGCTAATGTTTAAATTCAAATTCACCAAAAGCGTTATGTGGCCAGAAAATTCCACTCGGTGTGAGTTTGAAATATTGTTGGGATTGAGTAGACCTAATTGTGAATTTTTAGAGTTAAGAGTTTTTTTATTTACAAGAGGCTAATTTTACTATAAAATAAATAATACTTCAAGGAGAATGAAATTATAACTCGAATGACTTAATAAATACATTTTACTTCTAACCATTTAGAGAAAAGTAAGATGTCATGGATAAAATTTTCCTCAAATATAAAAAAATTATACAAATTATCAGATTATATAAGGTAATAATAATGTATTAAATATATTAACGAAAATAAAGTGTTTCATTACGAAGGGCGTCTGGGCTCATTTCAAAACTTTCGTGAAATCCACGGCCCTCCTGAGCCCAATTAGTAAAAAAAAAATTATTGAAAGCTTAATTTCACGTTGTTCAGCCGTTTGGCTCATTCATTCGTTAGCTCAAGAACACAGACTACATAACACAACACTGACAAGACACAAAGTGGGCGGAGTACAGTTTAATATCAATGGGGGAAACTCAATCGAGCACCTCTAATTGATTTAGTGAAGATATTTCAACGTATTGTGCCCCCCCCCCTATGGTTGCGATGATCACAGAGAAGCGTGCGCTTGGCAGGGCATAGAAGGCAGGGAGTGCGTGGGAGAACGTACAGCCTGGTGCGGTTCGCGGCGAATTGAGCGTGGGTCGAAGGTTACCCAAGTCGGGATAGGAAGTAGATTTGATTTGATTTGATTTTTTCGTGTTTCCGGGCACGTCAACTGCTTTGGTCAGTAGTCATGTTAGTGTAGTGCATGTTTTTCTCGGAATATTCCCGGTGATCTTTCCCTGCTGAATGGGCGAGATCCGGCGCTGACCTACCGTCGGCTAGTGGGGTTTCCCCCTAACCAGGACTCTCCCACCAGCCGGGCACCGCCCCAGCCGGGACAAGCTCTAAGCTCCCGGAAGACCGGTCTCCCGGAATATGTGGTGGTGTAGTGCATGTTAGAGTAAGTGTATGTGTGTAAGGGTATTGGAGAGAACAAGGAAGAGGAAGGACAGATCGCGCGTGGCCCGTTTGGTAGGGTACTGCTCCGGCATTCGCCTGGTGTTGATCGGAGAAACCACGGAAAACTACCGACCAGAGCAGTCGGCTGCTAGAATTCTCCTCCAGACAGCGACTGAATTCGACCTAGCTAGAAAGCTAGTGTCGAAAATCCTGACGCCGTGGGGAGTGGGAACCTAGGATCTCCCGGTCAGAGGCGCTGCAGTGACAGTTGATGCACTACCGCTCCCGCTCCCTCCCCCAGACGGACCTGGAATGGAGCGAACGCGGAGCGGGCGGGGAGAAGCAGGCAGGTGGCGGCGCGCACCGGGAGAGGATCCCGGGCCCGTTAGTGCAGCGGGTCGCGGGGTCGCGAGCCGGAGGCGCTCGTGTCGCGAACGGTCCTCTGCCGCGGAGGCCTCTGCGCTTCCGGCCGGCGCAGCTCCGCGCGGCGTCGCTGCGTGTCGCGACGTCCTGCGCCGACCGCCTCCGGGCAGCGCCTCGGCTCGTCCGGTAGCGCTCCGCCAGCGTGCTACTTGCGCATCGTCACGTAGGTGAGCAATGGTAACAGGTATGTCCACAAGGAACTACAAGTTTTTGATTTATTTGGGCAGAAAATAGTAAAAACGAAGGAACCGTAAACAGTAAACGTGAAGGAAAAAGCAAAAAAAAAAAAAAAAGAAGATTATCTGCGCACGTTTTCTGGTGTACCAGAATCTCATCCCAACATTTTAACTAAAAATAGTTGAAAGGTTAATAAATGTTAAAATAATAATAATAATAATAATAATTATTATTATTATTATAATTATAATAATAATTATTATTATTATTATCATAATTGTTATTATAAGTATAATAATAAAATTTAAAAAACGCGAGATTGGCAACATTTGAATAACTAATCATTTTCGTTTCCGAGTTATAGATAACCTAATTCCAACGGTAAACAAATGTTTGCCAACAGCAGACCTCGGTACCATAGAATATGGCACCCAGGTCTCCTGCATTTTTTCAACTCGCATTGCAGTCTGGCTAGTACCTAGAACAACGTGGTGTTTGTGTCTTTGTAACAAACAAGTTTATGGACAAACAGACGAGCTGCAAAACAATCGAATTCCATTGGGCTGGAATCATTGGAAAATTTGAATATTAATGAAAACAACATTCAAGCACCCTCAGTCTTGAATCGAAATAAAAAATAAACTAATTTTCGGAAAGGGGGATGCCAAACGGCCATGTCAAATGGGCCTCACTTCACTGGGGTAATTATGTTCAAATGACCAATTTCGTGAAGTTGAATTCATTTTCAATAAAAAATCCTTACGTCAAGAATACTGGTGGAAACTCGTTAGAATTTGTCGGGAACTGAGAAGTAAACCATAGTGTAGCAGTTTTGTAAACCCAAGAGCTTTAACTATTTTTCTTATCTTACGACATCTTGCTTTTTTACAAACATAACGAACTAGCGTTTCAAGATTTTAAAAAATCTTTTGGTTTCAATATATTTGATGTATTTAAATTAAACCAGGCAATGCGTCTGATACTTTATAAATATACTTAAAACAATTTCTCAGAAGCATTGCGTACAACAATATATTCATAGGCCAAATGCGCTGGTAAGTGGATCAAACAGCGTGATTGTTTAGGCATATTGTAGGTGAAAATTCTTTAGCAAAGCTCGTCATAGATTCACACGCCTGGTATTTAAAGAAGTAGAAACCTCATCGTGCGTAAAATATCCATTACTGTTGTAATGTGAACGTTTGTAGTCACGGTCTTTGAATCATAGGTCTAACTTCACACTCGCACGCTCGCCCGCGTCATGCATCCAGTTTTTAAAAAACACGCTATGGAGCGACGTAACTATGTATACGGCTGCTTACACTAGATCAATTGCAACTCGGAGACGAAAATAATGGACAAATGATGCAAGATAAGAATTTTTCTATGAATTTAAGAGGTTATTAAAATTTAATGTTTTTAATGAGAGAGGGATAATCATCCACAACAATAACAATTATAATATTTATTACATACCCAAAGTTAACTTCTTGGAAAACAATTTCCTGGAAGTTAACTTTGGGCATGTAGTAAATATTATAAGTTATTGTAGTAATTGATTATCCCTATCTCTCATTATGAATTACCACAAGATTTCTGCTACCACCACAGAATTATTGTTCTTACTATAAAACCGATTAATATAAGAAAGCAATAGCCTATGTGGGGCACACTGCCTTTCATTTAACTAGAGAACCACGAAATTTGGTTTAGCAGAAAGCTCAAATTCCTTTCGAAACGAACATCTTTAGTATTTTAAATATAAATATATTTGCGCCATGGGTGAACTTACAAGGAGATAAGACAGACAGGAGTGAATAAAATGAAAATATTATTGTCATATGTAGTCACATAAGAGACTAAAAGGGAACAAAAAGGTTGAATATTGTGCTATTTTACAATAAAATTTGTAGAGAAGTTGTTCAGTAAGGTTGTTCAAACAGTTTTTAATTTTTTGGAATAGGTAAAAATAATTATCTCATTTTGTTGTTCCATGCATTGTCGTGAGATATAAAATGTGCGGATGTAGTATACGAGTAATACGGTACCACATTTAAGTTGCATTTTCGTCGGACCACTTTTGCAATCACCGATACACAATTACAATATGTGTGCATCTCAGACACTTATCATGGCAGGAAACAAAGTAAAATAGATATCTAACAGTGGATGATTCTTACAGAAAAATAAATTTCTTTTAACGAAGAGCATATCAGTAACTATCAATTCAATGTTTTTCACGAAATACATATATACTGAACAATATATTAATATAATTTAAGAAGGCACGCATAAAAAATGACGAGCAATTTATAAAAGCTACTTATTAAAAACTATTCATTATATGTTATGTATTCTCAAAAACGTAAGAACTGATTTACAGATAAATTTTCATTAACAAGCTATGGATGAAATATTGGGTAGGGAATTTTTAAATCCAAAACTCGTAGCAATTACGAATTACAGTCGACAGCTGATTTTTGCTCGTTACTTAACAATGGAACATTACAATATCTTTGAAAAACTTTTCAAAATAGCACATTAACTTACGCTGTTGTTAGAAACCACAGAGTATACCGCAAGCATTCAGTGAGAATTAAATTACAATTTCTTTTGTGGCTCATGTATTCTCATGTCGCAGTGAAAGAAACGTTGTAATAAAGATTACAAAGGAAAACTATTACTAGCACGTACGAGAGAAAGTAAGGTGACTACTTTTGTCAAAGCTCTGGAAATATTTCATTAAAAATTGCCTGTTTCATTAATTTCCCTGATTATGAAAGTGAAATTAATTTTAACGTATTCTCTCCCTGTGTGGTTTTTGAAGTCCTCACATCCGCATTGTTCAAGAATTATAAATTCTGGGAGAGAAAGTACTGCCCTTCACTTTCTCTTTCACCTTTCTGAATTAAACATGGTAAGAAGGCTTTTTCAAGAACTACCCATTCCCAAAAGATATAAAGTAAATCACGGTACAAAAGTCAAGTAAAAGTATAGGTTACTGAGCGCTATACTGCAAGGAGGTTGTATGTATTCTTCTTTGTAATAAGTGTAAGTTTTCAATTCATATTCATGCTCAATATGATGTAACATATCGGCAACTAATACCAGACAATATAAACCTTCGAAAATAAAATCCTGTGAGTGTCTGCAAATTCCCTTTGGTTTATTAAAACACAATTTCTTTCGAAGTTAAACAAAGACTCTTCTAACAAATAATTTTAAATATATCGCGCCCTTTTGGACACGAATGTCGGATGTGGACTCTCTCATAAAACGAGGGACCTTGTTCTCACTTAATGAATTTGAGCAACTGGGTCTTCTTTACCTATTTACAAGGCGCTTCCATTTCATCACACCACAGCCAAACGAAAGATTTTGATCCAATAAGTTGTTATGTGTTGTTGAGACTTTTTTACTGTTTTCTACCAATCACGTCAATCCGTCGTATTTCTGTAAGTACGCTCATTTAAAAGATTATAAACGTCATTTTGGCTGTTAATTTGAAATCACAGAGACTCCAGTTTTATTTTTTGTGGATTAAGATTATAGTTTCAATCTGAATAAAGATAATACTGCAGGACCAATAACGATATTTTCTTGTTATTAGTATAATTTGTTCTGATATCTAAAAGTCGTGGTAATGCGTTATTCTTTCCAAAATACAAGACTATATCTTAGATGGCCGTTCCAAAATATAGACATCTTCAAAATTATGACGGAATTTGAAAAGCTTCTGAATGATCGTTTTGCTTGTGTACTTAACTGTGCGTTCTGTTCAATTGTATATTCAATTGTGTTTGAGGTTTCTTCGAGAAGAAAGATCTGAACATATTTTCTTTAACGAATATAATAATTCCAATTGTGCGATGCACTTCTGCAACGGTAGATGCAATTTCTCATTCGAAATACAAAACTTCACTGTAACATTTCTTCCCCTAATCCATATTAATTAAATACTTAATTACAACACCCATTCGAAACTCTTACGTCGTTCTTACAGCTTAAATATTATGAAGTCCAATTGCCTCAAATTCCATTGCCGAAAGTCTATTCTGCTCAAATTAACGCGCCAAATATTTTCAGTTATACTCTCTTGTAACTCTTTGCTATCATTCATGCTCAGTTGCAACTTCTTTGAACGAGTAGAGCACAAGAACAGCACCAGACTCGCTGCTTCCTCTGATCCGCAGCGCAACGGCCATATTGCTCGTTGATGCTCAGAATGTGTTTATTGCTTCGAGTGACAGGTCATGAGCAGTGAAGGGCGATACATGAACGAATAGATGGTGTGATGTGCTCGCGGTAAGTCTGTTTTTGTGTTTCTATTCCGTAATTCAATTCTGAAATTCAGAAAACTGCAATGATATTAGTGATGACAAATTTGATCTTAGTGTATCTACAGAGTGATTCGTCTGTAATAATTTACAAGTAAATACGTTAATGAAAATAACTCTCAAGCGAAATATATAAAAATGAGATCGACGCAACTTGCCAATGAAAACTGAAACTAAAACTTTGTGACGTGAGCAAACCTCGTTTATTCAAAAATGTGAAAAATATATCGGAGCTACTCGAGACTTCTTACTTCTAAACATAGTTTAAATTCGCAGGTCCTTCTGAGACAATCGTGTCCTTTTTTCTATGCGTTGTTTAATCTCCTAAATATTAACCACTTGCTCTACAAGGCCAACCTTTTCGCAGTCTCGAAATCAGCCTTGGCTAAAATATAAATCGCATGGAATCTTGTTCGAGCCACACTAGTAGGAAGTAAAGCAAAGCCGCTCACAAAGGCTGAATAGTTACGGAATGGAAGTTCAAAACGTGCCATGTCCATTCCATGTTAATTCTAAATGTGTTAACAGTTTGAATTGAATAATTAAGGTACAAAAACTTATTAAATGAAAGAATTTCATTTAGTAGTAAATAATAAATATGTTTGTCCTAAAACAAGGATATTTACGAATCTAAAAAGCCCTCGGATCTTCCTGAAGGTTAATATTCTAACTATAAAACTTTGTACATTTTCAGCCATGCACGCGTTTGAAAATGATTACTTCCAATTACCAGAAGAAAAAAATTATTTTTCATAAATATTCTTGAAATACATATTTTCCGACATACATTTTTGTTAGACTTAATTTTAGAGCAAACATTTTCCCGGTAAAAATTCGCGAAGTTTGCGATATTTATGCAATTTATTATAATTTGTTTGGCGGAAGCAACACATCTTTGGTTTTTCATAAAACAACGGCAATAAATTTCCGCAATATGTTTTTCGAAGATAATCGTAAGTCATAGCTCAAGACCATCTGATGCAAATTAACGATATTCGGTTGGCTAGAAAATGTAATATTTACTTTTACCTGCCCCAAATTTTCAGTTAATTCCAAACAATTTTTTCGGCATAAATTTGAAATGTTTGTAGAATTTAGTCTAAATTAGAAACTACTTTCCAGTAAAAATATAATTTTGGGGCTTTGTCTCTGGCGCAACGGTTTAATTACACACTTGCGTAACCCCCTTGTAAATCGACTATCTTCCTCATAATGGTTAATTTTCACCACTTTTATGATGTAAATAACTATAAATTTTCAAACAAGGGAATTATTTTAGGTTCTATTCTTTTCTTCGCTTATATAAATTGGGTAAAATGGAATTTCAAAACTGGTTTTGAAGAATATCATACTGTGCAAAGCTGTAAGTGATCACATTTTGATAGTGTACAGTTCTGAACCAAAATATGTATACTTACATAAATACTTTAACGTTTCAGGCGACTTTTCCCCAACTCTCCTCCGGAACCTACCCCTGCTGCACTGAGTCCTTCTAGGGAAGGGGGCACAAGCGGATCAAATGTATACATCATGTGACACTCCCTGTGGTGAGAGAGGTAGAGGAGTTGCGGTGGTCCTGAAGTTATCCGGTCCAAGTTGGCACCCTCGGAGTTTACGGCTCTGAAAGCGGAACGCAGGGGACAAACCGACAAAGTTGTTCTCGGCTCTTAATGGCAGTATTATGGACAGCCCTGGGGAGGGTTGCAGGTTCTTATTTGCTTGTTCTAAGTTTGATCTTATTTGAATGGTGTAAGGAGCTGAGCGTGAGTTTTAGAACGGGTAAACAGACGATCTGCAATTTTGATGGATGATGGTTTCATTTGGTTTAACTGGAAAGCTATTAGATTGCTTGGTTTTTTATTTGCTTGTTTGAAAGATTGGATGTGTATTTTGTTTCCTTGAGTACATTCAATGTTTTATTGAATTGGAGTAGTTTTATGTTGCAATGGCTGAGCGTTTGATTTGTGTGAATGTTTTGGTCTCTTGCGACTTTAATTTGGTAGGTTGGTGAAAATGATTATTGAATGTAGAGTTGTGAAAGCCGTGATATCGAGCGGAAATAGTTAGCAAGGATGAATACAAAAGCGCAAAAAATTGCTCTCGTGCTTCTAGAAATGTACTTGGTATGCAGAAAGACTACTGAAGGTGACCTTCAAACTAAAATAAGTCATGTTTGACGAGTGTTAACCCAGAATTGTGTCCGAAAGGCCGTCGGTTACGGCATTTCCCGGTATCGGGTGTGGAGCTGGCAGAGGTGCAAATTCGGCTCCTGTACGGCCCTTTGGGCGTTTAGGTGCGGCAGCCTAGGTCCCTACATCACTTCCTCTTGCCCTCGGTGAAACCTCGCATTGCTCTCGGAGCGAGGGGGTGTAACCTTCTAGAGAAGGAGTGGGGACCTAGGATCGATGGACAGCTTTGCGGCTGTGATTTGTCGAGTGGCTGCTGGATTGGTAGATTGCCGATAGCACCAATCATTTCATAAGCATTCGTGGGCATTTTTCACTCGATCAACGTTTAATCTAGAAGTTATAGAACTTTAGATAATAGATCTTAAATAATACATCTTTCCCTTGCTTCCTTCGTCCGACGTTTCTATAAGGACCAATTAGGAATCTAGAAGCTACACGACGCGGAGATTGGCGTTTGAGTAGCTTGCAAGGTCCTTCAAAATGTCGGGGGGGGGGGGATGTCTAGATGCTAAAAAGGGCCGTCTTCAGGTTATGTCAGTCGCATATTGAAGTGAAATGACATTCCGACGTTGGTTTAGGCCCTTGGAGGTAGTATTCCCTCAAAGAAATTTGAGGGATTTGACGTAAACAAAATGTGTATTAGAAACTCCTAAATCCAACGCGAGAGCTCCGAATGTGAGGTTTTGGGAAAGATTGAGCAAAAACGTTTCTGGATGTCGCATCAGAACTCCTGAAAGCGGGTGAGAAACGTTCACAAATGTTATTGAAATTGGAGTTCTAGTTGGTGGAAGATGTCCGTGATAGTTAACAGTATCTGTAACTATGAAACGTATTACGTATCCTATCCACGATCAAGGTATTTATATGCATTTCCAGGAAAACTTACGTAAGCGGCGGGCGTGAGGTACTTAATTAACCTCCAACTGCAGTTATAATATTTAAGGCTTGCAATGCAAGTCCTACGGCTGACGAATTTGAAGTCGCCGCAGCCCCGACTATTAATAGGAATTTAAGGGTCTTTTGTTCTTTCCTTATAGAGGTGTTGTTTTTCTTCAAATAAACGTTTAGATATAGTCTTGATATGGATGTGTTGAGAGTGCAGTAGGATTGGTTTGCATCTGTTTTGTAGTTATGTGCGATGTTATTGCATGTAGACATTGAGATTGGATGGTGGTTGAACGTGTTTATTAGACGGTGTTAAAATAATTCTGAAGTATGGGTGAAAAGTACTTAAAAGTACATCAAGCGTGTTCGGCCTGATAGTACAATCAGCTCTGCTACCGATCCGCGAGTAATCATGAATGATCTTGACAAACTGCCTAATTTTTCGCAGTCGTATGTAAAGATTATTTTCTCTAAAATAGATGTAAATATATAGTGCAATTAATTAAAATGCTTTTCATTATAAATTTAATGGAAATTTTGCAGGAGATTTTGTCTTCGACACAGTTCTGCAACATCGCTAAGAAATTGTTTGCACCCATCCTCAGAATGCTGCAAAGAACGCATCTACATGCGATGACCGTACGTTCTGCATGAACCCAAGATTTGCATTAAAGAGTGGACAAGGTGAACATGATATGACATCCTGTGAATGGAAAAAAGATAGTTACGCCAAACCGCTGTAATTATATCACCTCAATTACAGGAACTCATATTTTTAGAAAAAAATGTGCAGCAGTTGCTTCTGAGCGGGAAATTTGCACAGGAGTCAGAAGTAAGATATGTTAGTGCAATTTTTAAATGTGAAAGATTTTTGTAGATGGCGAAGATACTTAATTTGGTATCCCAAAATCGTTATGACTGTGTGGATTAGTCACTAATAACTCAATTGTAACACACACTTTTTGTTAAACCTTGGAAAATACGTCAGAAGTAAGATTGATTGTGCTATTCGTGAGATAAGAGATTTTAATTTTTGAATGTACTTTATATGAAGCTTCTGTGAAATTTTCAAAATTTTGTAAACTAAGAGTTGCAATTTTTTATTTATTTTTTATTGAATAGAAGAATATACATGCTTTTATAAATACTCTATTTTTTATTAGCATTACATTCACAAAACTTTGACAAATTGCAGGAGTTAAAAATTCTTTTCGAATCCGTCCTATACCTTTAATATTAAGGTCGGAGGTTTCTTTCTCAATACAATTTACTCCTGATTTTATTTCATAATATGTCATTCACTTTTTTAAATGTAGGTAGTTGTGAGAACACCGATAGGAGGATCGGTATGCCGCTCATTCACACAAGCTTGTTTCAGTACGGATTTATGGATTAATATATATATATATATATATATATATATATATATATATATATATACATATACACGTACTGTAATTTACCTTGCCCTCCAAAAAACACTGAAGTAAGTAGTACACTCTATGCAAGAGTGTTGAAAATAAAATTTATGGTAAGTTTTCTTGTAAAAGGCGATGATGTTGGGAAGGGCCGCAGAATTTCTGACGTCGGAAGCAGCGGAATTTTAATACGGAATTACGCAGGTGAGTCTTTCCTAAATAGGTTAATTGCGGGACATACGCAATACAAGATTTCTTTTCTGAATCAGGGTTGAATCTTCCAATGATAGATAATGCTAGGTTGGTAATCATGGCTTAACGCGAAAATAAATGCTGAAGTCTTCAGCACAAATTCCTTCACATTAGTGGTGATAAAGAAGAGTACATTCATGGAGTTTCGGACAAAAGCAACTTTGTTATAGTAGAGGAATGAATATGTCAACAAGTACTTTCAAATCCCTGGTGTTGAAATTTGGAATTGAAATTCAAAACCATCTTTCGGAAATCTCATTTCGGAATAGATCAGAACTAGATGGAGAATTACCGCTCAAAGGCTTGTAAAGTGGATCTGCATACGGTTATGAAAAGGATTCAGCAGATTCATTAGACATAATTGTTAATATTAGATTTTTTTCAATTTTCCCCTCGCCAATTACCTTGACGAGTCGGCAATTTATTCAGACATGTAGATACATAAGCTCCAGTTGTTAAGCTTTTGGAGCGAAGATGAGGGCTTTTATCTTAAACTAACTTAAAATCTAACTTAAAAATAAGATATGGCCACTTTGGGCAGTGAGTTTTAAAATATAGTTTCTTAAATAAATTTTTCAAATTAAAGTTCTTTGTATTGTTCGTGTATTTTCTTGTTTTGGTTATTTGCATTTACACACTCATTCATACTTAAATTTATATGTACAACTCTTTCGCTCACTCATTCATACCATACAACACTGCACTTCACTTATTTACACTTTTTACACTTTGATTAATTACGCCACGGCGCCGACTTTACTCGGGCGTCCGTGGCGCCGCGACGTTTACAGGGCCTTGCGGTTCAGACCCGGCTGAGCGCGATTCCGCACCTCCCACGCGGATTCCGGCATCAGTGGGCGGCGACCGCCCCCCACGCACTATCTGCTCCCCCGCGTCGCATAGCTCAGAGAGCTTGTGCGGGGGAAGTGCGCGGAAGGTGAAGGCGACGTGCTTTTGGCCTTTTCTTCTATGGAAGGCCCTGTGCACGTCGCTGTTCGCCGCTGCGCCGGTCTCGCGCAAGCTTCTGCAGCTCCGCCGGGAACTGATTGCGCACGCCCAGAACTCTGAATACGTCAGCGTTACGAGGAGTGCGGTCGGTTCGGGGATTTGAGATATGCGGGCGCGCCGCGAGGCGCGCCGCTCTGTTCTCAGCGACCCGAATGGAGTGCATAGTAGAAGAGGGAGCGGCGGCGAAAACCTCGCATGCGTACGCCCACAAAGGGCGCACACACGCGGTGAATAATCGCCGCTTTAGCGGAACGGAAAGATCTGGAGAACGGAGAAGAGGTTTCAAAAGAAGAGTTCGGTTTTGGATTTTGGCCGCGATATATCGAGCATGCGCATGCCAACGGAGGCCGCTGTCAAGCAACACGCCCAGATATCTCGCTTCGCTCTGCCAAGGCAAGCGCGCGCCCGCCAAGCTCACCGTTTCATCGGGGTTAGCCCTCTTACGAGTGAAGTTGACGGCAACGCACTTATCCAGGTTCAGAGCGGGTCGTTTTCGACTTGGCCATTCAGGAAGGGCGGCGAGACAGTCGCTTAAGTATTTAATTGACTGCCTGACGTTCGCCGATTTTGCATAATATGTGAATTTTAGATTTTGCAGACTGGCGGCGCGCAAAGCAGACTGGCGCGCGCTTTTTCGTTAGGGTGGATGGTAAGATACGTATTAATTTCTGACATTTAGTTGGGGATGTAGAGTGAGTTTGGGGTTTTGTAAGGGTATGTATGTGTTTGGGGGGCGTTTTAATGGGTGTTCTGAAGTGGAAGGTAGGTTTGTGAAGGTGTTTTGCCCTGTGAGCGTAGGTTGTTAGGTTTCCCTTGTTTTGGTATGATGTGTGTGGTATGGATGTGGATGTGTAAAATTGAACCTTGGTTGCAACTATTTCTCTTGGACTTGGGTTGGCAGAGTATCTGGTATGTTCCCGATTTGTTTTTGGTAATTTGGTGCTTCCGATACAGTATTGTTTTGGATGTTCCTTTGTTCAATGGATTTCCTCAGTTTTCAGATACATTTTTATATCGATTTGAATCTTGATTTGCATTGAAATATTGTATCTAATCCATTACTTTCAGTGTCGGACTGAAACTTTTTTTTGTGTGCCCGAGAACATCTGCTTTTTTTGTAACGTTTTTTAGGTTTTTACTTGTTCAATTGATGTAAATATTTTATGGGAATCTATATTTTGTGTTTTTAAATGTCTTGAGTGTGTCTCATAGCTTCTTAATTTAATGCTAATTTTTTCCTGATAAAATGAATTTATAGTATATTACTTGCAGTTAACACATTTTTTTATTTATTTCCACAGACCAGCATAACTGCTTTACAGGGATTGTTTACATTTAAATTTCAAATCAAAACACTTACAAAAATAAATAAATAACACATAAATTAACTTCATTCAGCACTAACACAAAAGGTAGCATTCATAAAATACATTCATTCTTTTATAAATAGAAATAAGGAAGCCCAACAGGTTCCTCATTATTGTATGTTGTTCTAAGTAAAGTCGAATTTTATTTCTTGTATTGTTTATTTTAATTCATAGGATTTATGGGGTCAGCAAATTGGATTAGATATTTGTCATATGGAAATCTATTTCTGATTCGGGATGTTGTTGCTGATGACCCAAGGTTGTAATGGTCACTTGTAGGTATTTTATGTAGATTTGTGAAGAAGGAATGTGAACGTTTAAGCATTACTTGATGGATAGTTTCTATTTTTAATTCTGAATGTAGTTGAGTGTTTCTAATAAACCAGGAGCATTTACTGCTATCCGTAGGATTTTATTTTGGAAGGTTTGTATTTTCTTTATGTTAGTAGCAGAGGTGTTGTACCATATTGGGCATGCGTACATTATAATGGGAAGAACTATTGCTTTATAAAGCACTAGAGTACATTCTGTTTTGAGGGCGGATTTTCTGTTGATTAATGGATACAATTTATGTAGTCTTCTGTTTGCTTGTGTAAGTTTTTCATTTATATGATTAGTCCATGTTAGTCTTGTATCCATTAATACTCCAAGATATTTAATTGGTTTGTTTTTTGGTAACCAGTCAAGTGTTTTATTAAATAGCTTTAGAGGTTTGGGAGTAGTGTTTATTGGGCATAGTGTGAATATTTTTGCTACACATTTGTTGGGGTTTAATTTTATCTTCCATTTGTCTGCCCATAGTGATACTTTGTTTAGTTCTTCTTGTAGATTTTCTGTAGCTGTATTTAAACATTTGTTAGAGGTTAGTATTGCACTATCGTCAGCAAATAACGCTATTGTAGTGTTTTGGGTTGTTGGGAAATCTGCTGTAAATATGTTGAACAAAGTTGCTGATAACGGGCTACCTTGTGGTACACCTGCTGTGATTCCTTTTTGTGTGGAGTAGGTTGTGTTTATTCTTACTGAAAAGACTCTTTCTTTTAAGAAGCTTTGTATTATTTTCACTAGGTAAAGAGGTAGGTAAATTCCTGTAATTTAAATATCAATCCTTCGTGCAAACTCTGTCAAATGCTTGGCTTACGTCCAAGAATACTGCTAGAGAGTGCTGTTTTTCTTCAAAATTTTTATATATTAGTTCTGTTATTCTTAAAAGTTGGTGTGTTGTGGAGTGTTTTCTTTGAAACCAAATTGGAAAAGTGGTATGTATGATATTTCATTTATGTATTTTAGAAGTCGTTTTAGTATTAGTTTCTCCATTACTTTGGCTATGATGGGGATCAGACTTATGGGTCTATAGTTTTCTGTGAATGTTGGGTTTTTACCTGGTTTTGGTATTGGTATTACTATGGAGTTTCCATTTCTGTGGATAGTATCCAATTCTTAACATTGAGTTGAATATTGCAGTTAAGTAGCTAATTGCTTTCCTATTTAGTTTTGTAATAGAATAGTTGGTATTTGGTCTATTCCAGCTGCTTTTTCCTATTTAGGTTTTTAATTGTTTGATAGGTTTCATTTGGTGATATATATTTTACTGGATGTGGAACTGTTGTTAGTTCACAATTATTGATTTGATTTGTAGTGATATTATTTGAATTTGTGTTTAGGGCAAAAGTTTCTTGAAAGTGTTCAGCCAATATTTCACATTTTTCTTTTGTTGTTGCAGCTGTTTTATCTAATTTCTTTAGTTCTGGTATGACTGTTGGTTCTTTTAATATTTGTTTGTAGCCTGCCATTTACTTGGTGTGTTAGTTTATTTAGAATTTTCTTTAATTCTGAGCTTCTCGATTGTTGCCATTGGCGTCGAATTTTATGTTTCTTTTGAATTAATTTTTCAATATAAGTAGGTATAGTTTGCTGTGATAATTTTGGTTTATGATTAGAGTTGGTGTTTGCTTCTATTGCAGGTTTTGTATAATTTTAGTGATAGTCTATGGCAGAATCAATTTCTTCTTTATTTTTCATGAACCGGTTTGTGGGAAGAGTGTTATCTATATTTGTTTGGAATTTTATCCAATCTATGTTTTTTGTGTCTATACTATAAGGCAATTCTGTTTTAATATAGTTCATGTCTGAAGTGATTATTACGGGACAGTGGTCAGAGTCCAATTCAGGTAATGAGTGAGCATAGAGGGTATGTGTTAAATTTTTATAATTTGATTTTTAGGTGGTTTATATGCTGTTATGATATTTAAGAATACATTTTTAATGTTATTTTACTGCAATCAGTTCAAGATCATTCGATTTAGCAATAGAAATTAATGAGTGCTCCAGTTTCTTTTGATTAGGATAGCTACTCCTCCTGCTGCGTGTTGGCATATTCTATCTTCTCATGGCAGATATATCCAGGTATTTTAAGTGTTTGTCCGGGTACGAGGTGTGTCTCTGTTATGCATGCAATCGTTATTGCGTGATTTTTAGGAAGTAGATGAGTGTGTTTCTTTTATTTAGTAATCCATTAGCATTCCAGTTTAAGAATGTTATTGATTTTAAGTTGGGCTTTTTATCCATTTCTTATTATATTTGATATTTGGTTTGATATCATGTTTTGTATTTGTGGAATTATTGTTGAGATTGTTTGATTGATTATTGTTGGTAACATCTGCATTATAATGTGTGTAATGTTTGACTGTATGTTGTTGTGTGTAACTGTTTGTGCATATGTGGGTTTGGGTATGTTTTGTTTGTTGTTAAATGCCATTTGTCTATATAATGGGTTGTGATTTATATTTGTTTGTTGTGAGTTTATTTGTGTGTGAGATTCATTTCCATTTTACATAGAGTACAAATTGGGGGTGGAGGTTTGTTGTCTGCAATAATTCAGTCTTTAGTCCAATGTTGTTCCGCACAATATCCACATTTTGGGGTCATTGTGCAATAATTTTTTGTGTGGCCATAAATAAAACATTTTTTACATTGAGGTGGGCCTTGTGGTTTCCTTCTTAATTCTACTTTTACAATACAGTGCAGTAGTTTGTCCAATTTAAATATTTCTCTGCCTTCAATTGAGTTAGTTAATTCTAGTGCAACTACTCTAAATGGTAATTGTTCTCTGTTAGTCAATCTAGTTACTTTTTTTATAGGATAATTTAGACTTTCTAATTCATTATAAATCTCTTCCTCTGTGAATATTATGGGAACGTTTTTTATTACTACTGATAAGTTTTTTTCTGATTGTACACAGTATGTATAATAAGGGACACTTTTCTCTTCACAATATTTTCTGACTTTTCGGTAGTCGGTAACATTTTTCAGTAATATTTTTACCGAATCCCCTGTTGTTTTAAGAGAAAACCCATTTCCTATTAATTGCGTTAGGTCTTTAGATAAGAGTGTTACGTTTCCTGCGTTTCTAATGCATATGGGAGGTATTTTTATGTTTTCTGGTTGTACTTCTATATTGTTTACATTTTCATCTGCTTCTTCTACTGTTTCTAAAATTGAATATCTATTTAGTAAATTATAGTCTTTTATTATGTGAACTTGTTTGATGATGGTCCTGGTGCTTTCTGCTGATCTATCTTCTGTGGGCTGATGGTTTCCGGGGGGCTGGCCAAGTTCCGGATGTGTTTGAGGAGCATGTTGTCCTGCTGCCTCCGTGCTGCTTGTTGGGTCGAACCGTGGTTGTTGAAGCTGTTGTTGTAGTGATTGGTTTTGTTGCTCTAATTTTTGAAGATGTTCTTGTAGAAGGTGATTTTGATGTAAGAGATGTTGGTGCTCTAATTTTTGAAGATGTTCTTGTAGAAGGTGATTTTGATGTTGTTCCATGGATCTGCTGATATGTCCCCCTAGGGGGACATCTTCTGATAACATTTTTGATACTTTATAGCACTATTAATTGTCATTCACTTTTGCACTTACTGGTTTCAACACTGTATTGCCACAATTGTGGTTAAATGCACTTGTCCATATGGCGTTGCACCAGTGTTGATATACAATTGTTCGAATTGTAGTTTGCCGCAATGCGGCAAAACGGTCGTGAGCTACGCCTATGCAAAAGAATTTATCGATCGCACCGGCACTGTAAAATTTGGACTTTGGCACTGATAACGGCGCAAGCGATTCGGAGCCAAGGTACGTCCGTCCCGCTCGGCGGTTGAGAACAGAGTTTAACACATTTAATTTGGAGTTTTTAATCAGAAATAATGAGATCTTTTCTTTTGGTAATGGTTTATTTTTAAGTTTAAATTATAATAGCAAAATTATGACTCCTACAGCTTTCATATGGAACAATAGGTGTTAAATTAGATGACGATAAAATTTGTTAATATAACTTAACAAGTGCATATGCATATAATTAGCTTTTTAAAATATTGATGTAGGTTTTATTCTTCTGGTTTTAGTTTTCTTCACAATGTTGTTATATGTTGCACATTACACATTATTTCGGAGTTATTAGTGGTACTTATTCAATAATACTAATTTACCATTTCTAAATAATAAATGTTAAAATGTTTACAGGGGTATTAAGTTAAAGAATTTTTTATTATTTAATCTAATACTATAATAGTTAATTTATTTTTAAGATTCAATTATTTTGCGCTATTTTATAAAAGCAGGAAATCTGTTTTACTGATATTGAATAGGTTATGTATCATTGCTTGCATTTCGAAATTGGTTTACCAAAAACGCATTGAAAACAAAAATGTTTGCATATGCTCGTAGAATGAAATTAAGTTATTGGCATGACAGAATTTTTCGTTTTTGTTCTGGAGATATTTCTAGAAATTCATTAGTGAGTAATTTTGTGATTGAATGATATATTCAAATGTTTTGCTGCTTTATTTTGTGGACATATCTTTTTGTAGGTTTGTATTTATGTCAGAAATTCATCAGAAGGAATGTTTGCATTTTCACTTAAATTTGTGCTAGGTTTTAATTTTAAAAATTTAATTAAATTTTTTGTCTATTCATATGATAAATGGTTAATTTATTTCCTTCATTTTGCTTTATTTACACCCTTTTCGTGGGTTAGTCTTTTTGTTTGTTCATTCAGTTTCAGACATATAAACTGTAAATCAGTGGAAATGCCTGCTTTTGGCGTTTTTATTTTTTCCCTTTTATTATCATTGTTGTCGATGATTCTCGGTTGTCCTTCCAACTTAATTACTGATTTTGTTGAGTTCCTGAAGACATTTAAATGTATTGGTGGAGTCGATAATGCAATGATGTTTACATAAAAATTTTGTACAAATAACATTTTCTTATAGCTTAGTTTATTCATTTCGGGTACAATTGAAGGAAGTTGTACTTGGCATTTTTTCAGAAGTACTTAAACTTCGTAGTTATTATTGATATTTGTGCTATACAATATTATTTTTTTTTTTTTTTTTAATTTTTAATTTTATGTATTTGTGATTCTAATATTACACGTCACTTCTAAGACACTGGTACTAAAGGATTTCACCATTTCTCATTGCGATAAGATACAATTTACAAATTTTGTAGCAGGATATCTTCCCCTATTCCATTGGTGTATTTTGTTGCTTTCTAAATATGAATTAATTTAATCTTAAGTTTATATGGTTCTAAGTTTTTCCCTAATATCTTTTATTTTCTTTCATCCTTCAGAGCCATAGGTCTACTGGGGAATGAAGGCTCTATAAATATACTCCTAACAAGTGATTTGCCGAACCGCCAGGTCACTTGGAAAACAGCATATAGTATTGTTATATCGAGTGACGTAGTTAGTTTTCTACGATAGTTTCTTTACTGTTCTCTTTTTCAAATGTCTACACTCCATTTCCGATCGCTGAGCGTAATGTCATTTACATGAACGTTTGCAGAACCTGGGTTCTCACCTTAAGTGTTGGGCCTGGTAATATTTGACTGCAAGAAGTGGACATGCTGGCTGGAGGTGATCATACAGAGGTTCCTACATACGACAAAGCAACTGCTGTCAGTGTTGGGATCAATGGAAGCTCGCAGTCAACAATTTTTGGCTTAATAGACAGCGTAATTAATTCGGTATGTGGTTAAAAGTGCACTAATAAATAACCTTTTTCTTCTGCGATATCTTTTATAATATTTATTTTTTTAGTCTCTAAAATTTCTCCCAGGTGTCTTATTGAAGTACAAGCACTACAATATTATGTAAGTGCAGTTGGCGTAACACGGTGAGAGTAACTGTACAAAAATTTGTAGATTTGTATAAATCATATGTGGTCAGAGTTAAGTTTTAATTTCATTTTTAATTTTATTACGAGTATTGTTAGAATTACATGTTGCAGTGCACTTATTTGAATAACAAAATTGTAGCAATACTATATGATTAAAAAAATGTTATGTTTCAGAAATGCAGAAATGTAAAAGCGGCATCCCTTGCACTTTAAACGAATAGAAGAAAGAACGCATCGATCCTGAATAATCTTGGTGACCCCTATTCAATGGTCTTCAAAGATCTTCACAGCAGTTCAACTTGGGGTTTCTTGTATGGACGAAATAAAATGTACCTTAAAATAATTTAAATATGTATTTGATTAAATCGTGCTTGTTTAATAAAAGTAAACAGGTAAATTCAAAATATCAAGTTAAATATTTATAAAATATTTCAGCAATAAATATACAATACTTAATTTATCAACAATTTTTACTTTCAACTCTTCCATGCCGTTGCATTAACTTTACTTCTCCAGCAAGTATTTTGGTTATGCCTTAAACCAAAAATGCGCCGCTTCCTCAAAGTAAATCTTTCTCTGCACTGTTTCCTCGAAGCGTTCTTTATCGGTAGTCCAAGGGAGCACGTTCCGGCCTAAATAGGCTGTAGGTTCCGAGATTTGATTCCCGAGCGTTGTCATGAAGGGGAATGAGACTTAACAGAAGTCCTGTGACAGTCTTCATATGGTTCGAACTCAGAAGTTGCGTTATAACTAGCATCATTTAGTTCCTACCCTTTCCCGGCACTGCTCAAAATTTGGCTCATTAGCCCATGGGTATCGAGATTGGAAAGTAATCTTAAGGGAAGTTGCCTGGAAGTTGAGAGTAGTCTGTTGGGATGGTATGAGCATTGCTCGTCGATACTTAATTTTTAAAGGCATCATCACACTATTAATCGTCTTTCCCAAGAATAGCTATGGCCGTTCCTTTCCATCAACTCTTTATGAATTTCTCAATGCTTTATGCCTTCTGTTCTCAAAAATCGTATCACTATCTACCGTCCACATATCCAAATAGGACATGTCAACATCATTTCAAGGCACTTTTCCTTCGTTGCAGTTCAAAATTACTGAAGTGTTTAAATCGCATAATCTTGTGAATTGGTTTTCTCTAAATCACCTTGCCACTATGCCTTTAGAAACTTGTAGGAATATTTTAAATCAGCTGAGAAAATTCTCTTTAAAAAAATATCACGAAATATAAAAATGTAATCGTGTAATAAAAATGTTAGAAAAACAAATTGAAGCACTTAATTTCTTATAAAATTACTAATTACCGACGATTCCATAATTTTGAATTGATCTGATCTGAAGAATTTCAACGTCGTGTAAAAATACTTTGTCAGTAGCTAGAAGTGATATCTCCCCAGAACGCCGATAAATTAAAAAAGCTAGTGTATCCTATCAGAATACTAAGACTATCAATCAATAATACTACGGGTATAGTAAAGTTTCCCAAAAATCAAAATGTTTCAAACTCGCACGGCCTCGGGTTCATTCAGATTGGTCGGGGATTCTGGAGATAGGATCGACTTCTGGAGAAAATCGGCAGTCAGGTTTCGGCACTAGCTTTGACCACTTGAACGGACGAACACGCGAACGACCGGGAAGACAAAGGTTTTGCAGTCATTAGGTTTTTCGATATATATTTGAAGTGAGCAATTGCAAAAGAGGAAGTAAACACAAATTAGACTGAGTTTGTGGAGTTTTAATCTTCTAAAAACATGGGGAGAAAAATATGGAAGTGTTAAGCAAATCCGGGAAAGAATCAAATGTAGTTGTAGATTTTGCGACAGAATTTTCGGAACTAATTGATTTTCCTAATTTTACGTAAAAAACAGTTAAAAACTGCGTATGACGTGCTATGGGGAAAAGTGAATTGTGTGCACATTTTCAAAATTCTCTGATCCCTACACTAAGTCATATACTAGCTATAAATTTTGAATTTTGAAAGGGAGAAAAACAAACAAAAACTCCCATGTAATAAAATATATTTTCAAGGATAAACAAGCAATAAATTTTGAATTTTGAAAGGGAGAAAAAAAAACTCCCATGTAATAAAATCTATTTTCAAGGATAAACAAGCAATAAATTTTGAATTTTGAAAGGGAGAAAAAACAACAAAAAACTCCCATGTAATAAAATCTATATTCAAAGATAAATAAGCAATAAATTTTGGCTCTTATTACTTCCTGCCGCGACAACATGGAAACGATAATTTGAATAATTGTATTTCCCACTGAATTCTAGAAGACGTGCACAGAAAATGAAGTTACATCTTATATTAGGATTAGAGAATAACCCAGTTGCGGGTGTATTCATGCATATTAGCAAAAATCGTAAAAATATAGCTATACTAAATCCTACTCGCATCATCAATGCCTTTCAAATATGTTTAGGCGATTATAATATTGAAATTACAATATTACCAGTTTATCCCGTATAGAGGTAACATACAAGCCCATTAGATGTTGGGAATTTTTACAGGTGAGTAAAGGTATATTTCATTTATATGGTAGTGTATATGCATTTTAATGTTTAGTATAGGAATTTAAATGCCATCTGCATATATAGGAAATGACAAAGTCAATTTGTTTGTTTATATTTATTTTTTTATATATTATGTTATTTATAATTGTTATTTTGCATTCTGCCACCGGGCATCATCTGCCCAATTGTAGAATAAATTTCTATCTATAAATAACATTAATAGGTACTACGAAGATAAGTCCAAAGCCAGATACTGTAAGAATAAATTTGTAAAAACCTAAGCATGAAAGAAAGGAAGAATGAAATTATTTTCAACACATGAAAATACTTTTAAAACTGTAAACGCGTCGTCGACGACGGCGACGCCACATTCAACTAGTAATTAGGTATTTGATTGCTTTATAAATAACAAAACCCAATTATAGATTAAACCATTCAAATTTGCAATAAGCATTTATAGTAGGACGAAGCGAAAGTGGCCAAGTATATACACTGCTAAATTAAGAAACTACAGGTTTGAATTTGCTAGGGATAAAATTTGTATTAACCACGAGCATACAAAATATTTTTACTAGTGAAGTAGATGTCGAGAACACTGGAGTTATTCAAGAAGTATTAGAAAATGTATGGATGTTGTGTGGAAGCCCCGAAATAGAATCATGCGAAAAAGGGCGGAATTTTTCCGAACTCACAGTGCTATTTTAATGATATTAAAGCCAACAGATTAACCAAATAAAGACTTAAAGAAAGACAAGGCAGTGCCCAACGTTACCACTGAGAGCGACAAAGATTATCTTGTGCTCGTAAGGTTTGAAGTTATAACTTCGTGAGAAAAACGGTCGTTCTCTTCAACATGTGAGCTCACTACGTCAAAACATTCATTATATAATACGTTGAGAGAGTGAGGTGTACGTTGTGTCGTACCCCTTGCTAAGGTGCGAGCATTTAGTATGGATATTCCAGATTCGTTCCTTGAACATGACGCTTGTTTTTTTTCTGTACTATATACTACAGGTTCGTAGAGAAACTAAAGTACAATAAATTGAGAAGGAATCGGCGCGTGTCGCGATGGGACCGTGCATGCATTGCCGCTTGCGGAAGAGGAGGTCGCGGGTTCGAATCCCGCCCTCTTCGGGAGATTTTCGGAGGAGCGTCGTAATGAAACTTAAAGTAATATAATATTACAAGTTTCATTACGACGTTCCGGGACGAGTCTCGTGACGTATAAGTATTTAAAACTTATAAGTTTCGTTACGTGACTCTCCACCGGAAATCGCCGAAGATGACTCCTCCGCCGGAGCCGGCTCGCGTCTGAATCTTCTTCGAAAGCAATAGCATGAGGTCCCATCGGGGGGCGTTTTGCAAAAGTGTTGCTGGTTTTTATGGCAAAATTCAGCAAATCGCCCGCGCATGGCATCACACTGGGACCTCCCAAAGCAGAGCAGACGGGGAGCGGGCTAGGCGGAGGTCCCGGAGCACGGGCTAGCCTCGAACCCGATTCCTCCGCTTTGTTAGGTCTCAATGCTAGCCATGCGCCACCAGGGCACGCAGTCACAGCTGTCAATTATTCTATATGTAGTCAACAAGCAGTTAAGCTCATGATCACTTGGTAAAAACGTCGCTGTTGTTCCCTCTTGAGATTCGAACCCGCAATCTCCTGCTTACCAGGCAACCACTTTGCCACTGTGCTACAATAGATGGTGGAGTTCGCTCTCTCCAAACTATATATTATCTTTCATATAACGACTTTCTAATCAGGGTTGCAGAATACTACCAGAAAATTAAAACCATCAATCTCTACCCACAAAGCAGTATATTTTTATTTGCTGTCCGTATCTAATCACCACGACGTACTTTATTATTTTTATCCCGACATATTATGGTTCTACGATACCGTTCCTAGACTATTCAAATCTGCCGCCTCTACAGACATACAATCAAACAAAACTTTGCTACTGTGTTATGGACACGTCAGAGTATTTTCTCACCTTTCCATTTTAAATATGACAAGACAACTCGTGTGAATAAACAAAAATATTCTTCATTGATTGTAAAGATTGCTGAATTGAATCTTGGAGCAGCATGTTTTTATCAGGCTTAGGAAGTCTCAACAGAGAATTTAACCAAACATGTTGAGAGAACCAATTGCACCGAGATTTGTCGTTTTATATTCTTCAGTTAATTAAGATTAGAAGAGACAAAACATTTAATAAAAATTGAACTGCTACTCAGTTAACAGAAGGTTCCGGACTCGGACCCTGGTGTCATAAAATATATTCATTTCACGATTATTCATTTGTATTAAAAGAAAATACTTTAGTTTCATGTCGTATGTAAGAAATAAATGGAATTAGAGAGACCTGGAAATCATTCATCAACTATTCAAATTTTGATTTAAGGCGTAAAATAAAAAATCAGCAATAATAAATAAGAAAGTCGTTATATGAAATATAATACATCGTTTGGAGAGAGCGAACTCCACCATCTATTGTAGCACAGTGGCAAAGTGGTTGCCTGGTTAGCAGGAGATTGCGGGTTCGAATCTCAAGAGGGAACAACAGCGACGTTTTTACCAAGTGATCATGAGCTTAACTGCTTGTTGACTACATATAGAATAATTGACAGCTGTGACTGCGTGCCCTGGTGGCGCATGGCTAGCATTGAGACCTAACAAAGCGGAGGAATCGGGTTCGAGGCTAGCCCGTGCTCCGGGACCTCCGCCTAGCCCGCCCCCGTCTGCTCTGCTTTGGGAGGTCCCAGTGTGATGCCATGCGCGGGCGATTTTGCTGAATTTTGCCATAAAAACCAGCAACACTTTTTGCAAAACGCCCCCCGATGGGACCTCATGCTATTGCTTTTCGAAGAAGATTCAGACGCGAGCCGGCTCCCGGCGGAGGAGTCCATCTTCGGGCGATTTCCGGTGGAGAGTCACGTAACGAAACTTATAAGTTTAAGACCTTTAAATACTTATACGTCACGAGACTCTTCCCGGAACGTCGTAATGAAACTTGTAATATTATATTACTTTAAGTTTCACTACGACGCTCCTCCGAAAATCTCCCGAAGAGGGCGGGATTCGAACCCGCGACCTCCTCTTCCGCAAGCGGCAATGCATGCACGGTCCCATCGCGACACGCGCCGATTCCTTCTCAATTTATTGTACTTTAGTTTTTCGACGAACCTGTAGTATATAGTACAGAAAAAACAAGTGTCATGTTTGAGGATTGAACCCGTAATATCCACACGCAAAGCTCGCACCTTGGCAATGAGCTACAACTCATGGTGGGGTTTTCCGTTTCAACATTGACATAGTATTACATTTTGACTTTGAAGGCGCACGTGTTGGAGAGAGTGACTCAGCCTTTGACAGGATTTTACCTTTCAATATTCCAGGCACATGCGAACCATTGTGTCCCTGTCGAGTGTCATTTTAGAAACTCTTTTAATAATTTGACAATACTGTCGTTAAAATAGGTCTGTATATGCGGAAAAGTTCGCCATTATTTAAAGAATAATCCGTGTTTACCACACATCCTGTAACCTTTGCTAAGGTGTCTTTGATAACCAAGGGGTTCTCAACCACTATTTGACAAGTAAGTTGGCGTTCTAGACAATCGTGTATAATACGATATTATCCCTTACGATATTCGAACCCGCAATATCTTGACGTTTAGCAGAAACTTTGACACTATCTGTTTACATTCGTAGTACAAATTTAGTTCATGAATATTAATTATTTAATAGAAATAATATATTTTAATTTGAAGTTTTAATTAAGTTAAAACGAAATATGATATTCCACGTCTATATTTTAACAGTTTGTCTTTTATCCTAACTTTTATTGTAAAATCCGCCACATCAATTATGCACTATGTGGTATATTTACATTATCAATCTTATTTCTCGAATGTCACATTAATTAATCCAACGTAGGCATAGCATTCCTCTCTTTCCGACTTTTCTACTTTTTAATTTTTTCGGAATGTGGGAGGGGAGGACCCCTGTCTTTAAAGAGAATATAGTAAGTGTATTGATTTACATCAATACTCTAGTACTAAAGTATTTACTCTTTGACTTTCTTAGTTGTTTGTATTTGAGTGAGAGATAAACTAATGGAAAATGAAGGGATGTCTTCGTGCCAGTAGCACTTGAAAATATCGCATTGAATATTCAAGTTTTTGACATCTCTCTTTAAATTATTTAAATTGTACTTTCATATTCGGTGACTCTTATCTTTACAATAATCGTATTTTGATCATTCAAGAATGTGTTCGACCTTTTCCCCTCTCCAAACACATCATGTAAACACCCGTTTTTGTCAACCCGCCTACCCTCCGAGTCAATCGACATCCTGCAGACACTTCGATTTCCGGGCTTCGACAAGCAGTAAGGTCATGAAATGTTTCAATCAATACTAATTGTCGCAAAAACACTACTTTCAATGCTCCATAGTACTTAAAAATGTATATGTAGTTGTGTTGAAAGGTGCTGAACAAGCTGGTAAAATTGCTTGTCAATCAGAGTACCCAACACGGTAGGGTTACGTGTTAGGGTCCTTCGTGAAGAAGTTAAAATCGCGCTCTGGAAAAATGACCAAAAATTGTTTTAATAAGTCATAACGTGATTTATCTGTAAAATATTTTGTAATCAAATATATTTCAAAATTCAAATTTGATCATTTTCATTTATATTTCTACGAAAATATCTATTATAATTAGTCGTTTTTCTTTCCAGTAAATTTAGTGGCATACATATAGGAGGTGGACAAAAAAATACTTGGTGTTTGGAGGCCCTGCATGTTCTAAATCCGGAACTGGCGTCAGGGTGTGGCTAAATTCAACTCGCATATGACGTAAGATATTTAGATGGGCTAAACTAACCCACGTGATGTGTAATTAAGGACGGAGGTCTCTTTAAAATTACGATTCTGACAATACTATCGAAGACCAGTTTCTGCCGGTGTAATTCGAAGTAATAACGTTTTCACCATACATTCGAGGAAGTTAGTACTTACCTATACAGTTTATTAATAGGAAAGATTGTTGGAAAAATATTGGAAAGATTTGTGGTACCCGAACGGCAAAATATAGTTTGCGTACCGCAAAGAAATCATGGCGGTGTAAATCAATCGAGTTCTGCAAAACATACAGGAGACATCAACAAGGCTGCCGCCTCTCATATACAGTACGAATCCAAGTATAAAAATCTCAGTTCCCATGAATTCATATTACAAGTTCTGAAAGTAAATCGTACGAAAATATCTGGAGGAGAATTCAAGCGGTCGGCAGCTCTTATGATGGATTTCCGTGGTTCCTCGGATCAACAGGTGAATGCCACAGACTGCGCGCGATCTTTCCTTCCCCTTCCTTCCCTATCCTCACCCCTTACTTACACCCTCACATGTACTACGCTATCACTGTCGGAGACCCGTCGGGAGACCCGTCGGGAGACCCGTCGGGAGACCCGTCGGAGACCGTCGGAGACCGTCGGAGACCCGTCAGGGAGACCCGTCGGGAGACCCGTCGGGAGACCCGTCGGGAGACCCGTCGGGAGACCCGTCGGGAGACCCGTCGGGAGACCCGTCGGGAGACCAGTCGGAGACCCGTCGGGAGACCCGTCAGGAGACCCGTCGGAGACCCGTCAGGAGACCCGTCGGGAGACCCGTCGGAGCCCCGTCGGGAGACCCGTCAGGAGACCGTCGGGAGACCCGTCAGGAGACCCGTCGGAGACCCGTCGGGAGACCCGTCGGAGACCCGTCAGGAGACCCGTCGGAGACCCGTCGGAGACCCGTCGGGAACCAGTCGGACACCAGTCGGACACCAGTCAGGACACCAGTCGGGAGACCAGTCGGACACCAGTCAGGACACCAGTCAGGACACCAGTCAGGACACCAGTCGGGACACCAGTCGGGACACCAGTCGGGACACCAGTCGGGAGACCCGTCGGGAGACCAGTCGGGAGACCAGTCGGGAGACCAGTCGGGAGACCAGTCGGGAGACCAGTCGGGAGACCAGTCGGAGACCAGTCGGGAGACCAGTCGGGAGACCAGTCGGGAGACCAGTCGGGGAGACCAGTCGGGAGACCAGTCGGGAGACCAGTCGGGAGACCAGTCGGGAGACCAGTCGGGAGACCAGTCGGGAGACCAGTCGGGAGACCAGTCGGGAGACCAGTCGGGAGACCAGTCGGGAGACCAGTCGGGAGACCAGTCGGGAGACCAGTCGGAACACCAGTCGGGACACCAGTCGGGACACCAGTCGGGACACCAGTCGGGACACCAGTCAGACATGTAATCACTTTCGGGAGACCGGTTTGAGCTTGTCGGAGATATCTGCTTAGGGAAAACCTCGCAATCCGATGTAGGTCGGTGCCGCATCTCGCAGCCAGCGGAAGGAAGATCGCCGCCACCTCCCGCAATAAACATGCACGACATTTACGGGAGTAATGACTTTAGACAATAATGCGCCCGAAATCAGGAATCAACCAATCGAACGAAAGTGCTTTTAGCGAACTCATTTCCAAATGCCGGACTCTGCGATCATCTCGTCCGTCAACATCTCATTCGTAAACAAAAGACACTTTCTGCATTATTTACAATAAATAACCATTTAAGCAGCGCGGGAGTTTTGCACGAGGTATAGATTTAGAATTTTTTCTTCGCTCGGAATTCAAGTACTGAGTTGTAGATTTGCTAAATTGTGCAATAACAGATCAGCATTGATTGCGTCGTTTTAAATTATTGCCTTAAACATCACAAAACATCACTAGCCAATTTTACCCGTAGTACCTATTGCCATTCAGATAAGATTTCATGACACCAATATTTTTCATTGAGCGGGATTATTTTAATTCACTACTTGTAGCTGCTGCTTCCATATCAAAGATATGGAATGAAGGGTATCGGTATACGGGATAATCTTATCTTTTATTTTTGTTTTAAATGAAACATTTTCTAAATAATAGTTCATTTGAAAAAAAACGAGTAATTTAAAAAAGTAGTTTTGGAGTGCTAGCTTTTGAAAAAGCAAGTAGTTTCGTAATTTTGGCTTAGAATTAATTCAATTTATAAAAAACCATATTGACGAAAACGGCATCAATTTTTAATGGTGTTTTATAGATAGAACAAGGGAGGCTTAAAGTTGTGGTGCAGGTCCTATTTTTATTGATCTCTCTGAATTTTCGAAAATTGATAAAGTTGAAAATGATGCGATAAAAGATGTGTTTACCACTGATACTTTGGTTGTGTAGTAACGCTACTATATTGTTACTCAATATCATTTTTGAATATCTGATTCTGACTAGAGGTCGACATTTAGAAGTGGCTCTTACTTGGTTCTATTCCCTTGTTTTTGCTTGACTATGTTTTTAGTTAGCAACACACTTTATAAAAGAGTTTTTCTTATATTGTGGTTGTTTTTTAAATGAGACTAGCTGCTGTTGTGGTCATATTGAGTCGCTACATGTGTTTTAATGCATTTTGATAATGAGATATTTGTTTTAAACAAATTCGATTGAGTTTCAAGATCACAAGGATACCCCTGACCTATAACCTAGGTATAGCAATTGTTTGAAGTACTCTTAATGACAAGAATTACATTGAAACCGCAACCCTAAGCATATCCGATTCATATACACCGTGCATATTTTTGTATGCACCGACTTATGACAATTGCAGTTGAATTAATTATATCTTATAGTGAAGATTTAAGGAGGAACGAATGAGTACTTTAAAAGATTAAATCCTAGAAATTGACAAAAACTCCGAACCGTATACATAATTAAGAGCTCTGAATGAATGCTGAGGTTCATTACTATCCTAAGTAATTAACTGCGGGCAACCGTTGATGCTTTAATAAATACTTATAAGAAAACAATAAGCTACACAAATAAGCTGCTCACTTTAATTCCCAATAAAAAAAATTGCTCTCAAAAATTTAAGAGTAGTGTGCAAGATGAATGATTTATTCGGTGGCGCCGTTTCTGAACGGGATGCCAATAACCCCTCAGCGCCCTGCGTGAACACACTAAGCGCGATAAGATCACGAAAACTGCATTCAGAGCAATTGGCGCGAGGTCTAAAAGCATGGTTGTGCAAATCGACCGGCGGTAACTGGATACCTGGCCCTTAACAGTTTTGGAGAAATCTTTGGAAAAGTTAGTTGACAGTCGTTGCCTGGGAAGCGTATAGTAGTGCCTATTGCCATTCTGATAAGATTTCATGATATACCAGTATTTTTCATTGATCGGGATTATTTTAATTCACTACTTGTAGCTGCTGCTTCCATATCAAAGATATGGAATGAAGGGTATCGGTATACGGGATAATCTTATCTTTTATTTTTGTTTTAAATGAAACATTTTCTGAATAATAGTTCATTTGAAAAAAACGAGTAATTTAAAAAATTAGTTTTTGAGTGCTAGCTTTTGAAAAAACAAGTATTTTCGGGTTAATTTTGGCTTGAAATTCAATTTATAAAAAAAAAGACAAAAACGGCTTCAATAATGTTTTTACAGATAGATCAAGGAAGGCTTAAAGGAGTGGTGCAGGTTCTCTTTTTATTGATCTCTCTGAATTTTCGAAAATTGATAAAGTTTCAAATGATGCGATCAAAAATGTGCTGTTTACCACTTATACTTTTGTTGTGTAGTAAAGCTACTATATTGTTACTCAATATCATTTTTGAATATATAATTCTGACTAGAGGTCGACATTTAGAAGTGGCTCTTACTTGGTTCTATTCCCTTGTTTTTGCTTGACTATGTTTTTAGTTAGCAACACACTTTGTATAAGAGTTTTTCTTATAAATATTGTGTTGTTTTTAAATGAGACTACTTGCTGTAGCGGTCACATCGAGTCGCTACATGTGTTTTAATGCATTTTGATGAGATATTTGTTTTAAACAAATGAATATTCGATTTTGTTTGAAGATCACAAGGATACCCCCTGACCTATAACTTAAGTATTGCAATTGTTTGAAGTACTCTTAATGACAAGAATTACATTGAAACCGCAATCCTAAGCATATCCGATTCATATACACCATGCATATTTTTGTATACACCGACTTATGACAATTGCAGTTGAATAAATTATATCTTATTGTCAAACTTTTTCAAGAAGGAACGAATGAGTAATTTAAAAGATTAAATCCTAGAAATTGACAAAAACTCCGAACCGTATAAATAATAATTTTCGGGCTCTCAATGAATGCTGAGGTTCATTACTATCCTAAGTAATTGTGGGAATTCTGATTTGGTGTTGACGTTCTTATAAGAAATAAAAGGGGTCATCTTCGTCAAGATATTATGTAATATGTTGACGAAGATGACCTCTCATTTCTTCTCCTAAGTAATTAACTGCGGGCAACCGTTGATTCTTTAATAATTATAAAACAATAAGCTACACAAAGAAGCTGCACACTTTAATTCACAATAAAAATTGCTCTAAAAAATTTAAGAGCAGTGTGCAGAACGAATGATTATTCGGCAGCGCCGTTTCTGAACGGGATACCAATAGCCTCTCAGCGCCCTGCGTGCACACACTAAGCGCGATAAGATCACGAAAACTGCATTCAGAGCAATTGGCGCGAGATTTAAAAGCATGGTTGTGCAAATCGACCGGCGGTAACTGGATACCTGGCCCTTAACAGTTTTGGAGAAATCTTTGGAAAAGTTAGTCGACAGTCGTTGCCTGGAGAGCGCAATTGGTTTTCATTTCCTATCCTAAATCAACGGAATTATCCATTAAAATGATTTTAAATTGTCAAGAGTAAAATTAAATCATTTCAAAGGTAATTCATATCTTATCCTGTTACTTAAGTATGTAGTAATTGCATGAACTTCTTACTATCAGGTTAGGGTAAACAAAGTTTTTTTTTAAAGAGCTATCAGCCCGTACAGAAACTTTCACATTGTGATGTACAAGAAATAACTTATAAAAAGTAAAGCACGGAAACTAGCAAATAATTTGCTACTCAAAACCTGAGTCCAAAAATGTTTATAAAAAGGATTTAAAAATAAAAGGCAAAATAGTGACAGAACAAAGAATTTAACGTTTTATTTGCACTGATTGAAAGAACAAATCTGGTAGACATTTTCATAGGAACACCCTTTCCCCGCCTCGCGCCGAATCTGGTTGAGCGTGCACATCCCTTTTCGGATTTGGGAGAGAAATTGAAAGCCGAGTGATAACTAGCCCGTGCCCGCAGGAGCGGGGGTTTGATATGCTTCCTCTATATAATCTTTTCTCCATGGTACCACTACTCCAGGTATCTTTCTTTGAACCCGTGCGGCGTTTGTTTATACACTTCTGGACGTCTTTATTCAATGCTCAGGTAATGGAAAATGTCCAACACGTCCAGGAGCTCTTTCGGGAAAAAAATTTGAAGATTGATGCATAGGAAAGGATGCTTCAAATGAAAGACATACAATATACACGTTTATTACAAACCTTGACAATACACAAAAAATCTTAAATCTTGAGTGGAAACGATAAGCCCAAATATTTAAAGCCAATTTCCACTAAAGCTGATATTCTCAGCAGCTGGTTCTGTACCTCTGCAACACCACCTCCGGGTAACTTTTCTATGTCTTGCAGCCAACCGTAACCATCAGGTCTAGTTTCTGCAAGATCAGAAACAAATCTACATTTGCCCGTACGAATCACACCCAGCTATCAGAAATAAGACATTTAAAAAACGAGAAGTGGTACAGAAGCATCCTAGAGTAGGCTGTTACATTACTCGCATATTAGAGTCAGCCGTCTTCCAAGTGACCTGGCGGTTCGGCAGAACACTCGTTAGGAGTATGTTTATGGAGCCCTCCTTCCCCAGTAGGCCTATGGCTCTGAAGGCTAAATGAAAGTATAAAGCTGGAGGACAAAATGTATAAATCCTTAAATCTAGAAAGAATTAAAAACACGCAATTCAGTTGATTTATACGCTACGAAGATTTAGCAATGCTAACCAATGGAATAAAAATAAAATAACTATACAATTAGTCACTAAAATACCTACGCAATGAAACAAGTGTACATCGTTAATATCTCTGCATTAGTAGTAATGAATACTTCTGAAATAAAAATTTCAACCTGCAAACAACATTCAATGCCACGAACAAAATCAGAGTACAAACCACTAACCTAGGACAGTACAATGCAAGAAAATGTAACAAAAATGAGAAAAATGCCTAGCAATACAAATAAAAATTTACGATAATATTTAAAATCAGCTTACAACAAATTTCTTTTGAAATTGTATAGTGTAATAAATAAAGAAAGTTGTTTTACATAGAGGCTGTTTCCAGTTTCACCAGTACTTAATAGAACCCACCATATTCACCTTTGAACACATGATTTGCTCTTCCGACAAAACCTGCATGATGTGCTAGTTATATTACAGTAAAAGAATACTAAAAACCTAAATACTAAAATAATTAATATAAAGTTGAAATAAATCTGGCATAATAACTGGATGTAATCGAGTGAAAATATCCTTCGAATATACCTGAAACGAACAATCAAACACGAAGAAAATGAAAATAAATTTAAGACTAAAAAAAGATATAAAGGATCAGATACACTAAAAATTTAACAACTGTATTGTTACATTTAAATACCCTTGGAAATAAATACACAATATTTAATTATACTGAAAGGGTAACACAAATGTATAAGATAGGTCACCATTATTGTAAACAATCCCTATCATAATATTATCAAATTTTAGTTACTAGAATCTAATCTCAAAATTCAAACAATTAAAGCCGAGAAATCAAGAAATATAATACCTACAAATTTCAAATTCTGAAAAAAGAAACCTACTAATATACAAAACGTGTTTAGCTATAAAAAAGTAAATGAAACATGCGAGGATTGAATTAATAAATTGAAAAAGTAAAAAACAACTCTGAAAAGATTAAAGATTAGAGGAAATATTTTCTACACTACAAATATTACTAATAACCATTAGCAAATGCCATCAGCAAAGAACATTAGCAATGACAAGTATATATCTAAATACACATCAAACTATATACAAAATAAAAGGAAAACTTTTTCTTACATTTCAATCTATCACATACATCCTTATTAGTATTCAAAAAATCTCAAAACCTTACTTAAGTGACAGCACACATTTCACACTCACATCAACAGACCATTACAAATCTCAGAAAATGATTAATTATTAAAACTTAAAAATTAATTACAAACTAAAATACGTTCAAAACTCTCACACACTTAAAATATAGTAAAAAGAACTTCAAATACAACAAATACAAAAACACAAAAACACACAGATTTGCAGATTTGAAACGTTTATTAAATTTAAATTCTCATCACTTTTTTCTCCTGTTGACGTTCTGAGCTGAAAGGTACAAATCTGCTAGTATTTGCAATTGAAATTTAAATATAAATATCAGTTTGGAAAACAAAGGCAGGAATAGCATGTCAGATACGCGTAACAAAAATTAATATAGTTCCATAGTGTGTAAGTACAATACTATAAAACAAATTCTTTCACCAACCATGACATTAACATGCAATTAAGAAGCATACAATACACACCCAGCACTAAAAAACCACTAAAACCTATACACGAATGATTTTAGCAATTAAATAATTAGATCAATGCAAGTTTAACCAAAAAATTAAAAAAATAACATAGCGCTAAAATACCAATTCGCTGGCAAACTTGTTCCAAAAGTTTAATGGACGCAATGCTCTCGACACACCAGCAGCAATAATGGAATCTAATAAAATTACTTTTTCTCGAGTCCCTTGTTAACTAATTTCAACATAAAGTACGTTTGGTTGACGACCACAGATGTATAAGCTAGATGTATTATGATGACGACCACAGATGTATTACCAAGAAAAATACCAAAATAAACACACATCCAACCATGGCCCGAGTGAACCAACAAACACCAAACATATGAACACAAACTAAGACAACAACGCCATATTGGATACACGATTCTATTTATAACTAAATTAAGCTAGTACAAGTAGACTTGCGTGCACACTGACACACTTACAGAAAAAACAAAAACAAAAAAAATATTCTCCGCCCCCTAGCGTCAAGTCGGTTGCGCGTCAAGTCGGTTGCGCGTCAAGTCGGTTGCGCGTCAAGTCGGTTTGCTGACGACTTCCAGCTCTAAATTACTAAATATACCCACAGGAATATTTTTTCTTAGTTCAGAAAATTTAAGTTAACTATAGATTACATCGCTCGTCCCAAGTTTTGTTTCCCCTCAGGTATTGAACAATTTTACGTTAATCACCTTCATTACTTACCATCTTCCTTTTCATTTCTAGTCTTCCTTTATTCTTTTTCCCTTCATCACACCATTGATATTCTGCAAGCCTCATTCTCTCTCCTGAAACTAATGCCTTAAGAAGGCAATACAGTACTAATTAATTGACGTTTAGTGATCATTACATATATTACATACAATATAATGTATACACGATTCAAAGTAATATAAAGGCATAATGGCTTGAGTCGCGTTACAAATTGTATTATTATTTTGTATTATATTTGTGTTAGTAATATTGATTTATAATAATAATAATAATAATAATAATAATAATAATAATAATAATAATAATAGTTTGCGTATCGGCCATTTATGTCCACACTACTCCGTTCTCTTCCGAGGCCGAGTCATATTCTATTCTAGAGAAAAATTAAGGTATGTAATTATGGGCCATTTACTTTTTAGCTGTATCACTTGGCAAAACAAGATTGTTAAGCCATGAATTATGAATTAGGAGGAGAAGGGAAGATGATGGGTGAAGGGACAATCACACATACAACCATACCTAAATAGGACACAAACCTGCTCTGTCCTCGGCGCAGACGACGGCTTCCACAACCGTCTGCGCTACGTTGTCGGCATTATTATATTATCCATCATTACTATTTTATCATCATTACTACTTATCATTATTTATATTTTTTTTATTATTTATTAATTATCATTATCATGTGACTAGTTTTATTATCATCATCGTTATTATTATTATTATTATTATTATTTTATTATTATTAATATTAATATTATTACTACTAGCGGGAACCCGTCAAAATTTGACGGAGATCTAAGATAAATGTATAATACTGTGCCTAGACTAATGTTCACAAAGCAAATTCTTAAATAGGAAGAAGAAAGAGCAAACTTCTCTTTTTTACGCTAACTTTTTCATCTCTGCAAATATTCACTTTCATGGTCAGGATGATTAGATATTCTGCAGCACAAAAGCAATTGTTTTATATTAACACTTACACTAATGAACACATGTGGTCCGTGACCAGGTGGAAACGTAATATCAGTACCAAATGACCCAGAAGGCAGACTATAATTATTGAAATTATTTCTTAAGTTTTTGGATGTCCTCTCATTTATAAACAACTGTTTCATTTCTTCTGACATGTTGGTAGAAGGAAAACGTACTTTTCCATTTAAGCAACACAAAGTAATCTGGTTTGCAGAATTTCCCTCACACAGGAAGTACACAGCAGAACAATACAGATATTTCATAAATTAAAACCCAACAGTAAACGAAATTACTTGACTACTTCAGTAAAATCAAATAAAACCAATTGCAAACACAATCACCATCAAAATGCAAACATTGCTCTTGAAATACAACCAAGACGAATTATAAACAATACACGCATCAAGCGGTGAGAACGTACTTTTTTCGATATACTCATATCTATCGATATTGAAACAGCCTTTGGAAGAAAACAATTGACTACTGATAAGCGTACTATTAAAGAATTATTTATTTAATTAACTTACACCGTAAATGCTGGTGAATCAACACAAACAATAACTGACAACCTCTAGGGATCACATTCTTTCATTTAAAGGAAAAATAAATACAATCGGCGAAGTAGAAGCTCCAAAGGAAGCCATGGCAGAATGCCTTTTTTTTATATATAGATACCGCACTCACAAAAAAGGTAATGATCTCTCACTCTCTCCCAAATTCTTCCCAGATTCCTAAATGGCTGAATTCTACATCAACTTTTTTTTTTACAAGAGATTCCATACCTTTTCATTTCACTTCCACAGAGGGATCCTACTGTCCATGTTCACTACTTCGACTCCTGAACCTCCACATGAGGTGCCTGCAGGAAGGCATGAGCTCATCATCTGTTGCTGTGTTATTTTTAGCAATGTCAGAATGGGTGCTCAGCGAAGTTGCAGATCTGGTTTTGAAGCAAAATCACCTGTAAAAATTGCCACTGAATTTATAGAAGGGAATTGATGAAAAGCATTTTAATTCCGTTTAAAATTAACATGTTTTATTTCATAAAGTATTGAATATTGACAAAGGTGGTGAAGTGTAAGGCGATTGTGAAGTCCATGATATATCATTTGCGTATAAATGGCAAAGCTAATTCTATTAACATGCGAAGTGTGCAACTTAAAACGCACTCTTAAGAAGAATTCACCCACTCTTTAGAACTAATTCACTACTGTTATTAATCTCCACCTTTCTAAACTAAACCATCTAACCAACTCATTCAATCACTTTTTTTCAAAAACACCCAACATCAAATGAAACCAATCCTTTCTACATACAACATTTACAAACCAACACATCTACCTAAAAGCAATACCCAATCGTCATTCATGGGGGAAAGGTTTACGTTGCAAGATGACCTTGAAGTCTCTAACGGCAGCTAATCATTAACGAAAACTGACTTGTTGCTCGCCGCTCACTATTTACAGTTTTCATGTAGTATAAATGTCTTGCGCGCGGGTAGGATATAAGCTCTACAATGCATATCGTAGTAATACATGATCTCTTCTGCGCATCACCAACACGCTACAACTGAAACTCCAGTTATAACAATGTTTTTAACATTTCCCAGTTGTTTCAGGGGTTCTAATGAAACATCCAGGAACGTTCTTTCTCGACTCTACCCGAACCTCACGTTCGGACAACGTTTGGGCAACGTTCATACAAATTTCATCTTAATGTCTATGAACATTATGTTTACGTCAGATCTCTCAAACTAATTTGAGAGAGTCCTAAATTGACGGGTCTAAACCAACGTTTGGAAGATCATTTGAATTTCAAAATGACCCAACGTCGACCCGTTAAGCATTTAGTCATCCTTCACCCGACATTTTCAAGGACATTGCTTGCTGCTCGAACGCCAATCTCAGCGTCCGGCAACTTGCATCTTCCTAATTGATCCTTACCGAGTCGTCGGGCGAAAAGGACAAAGAAGAGGTCAGCCGAGTAAGCGTCAGCCGAGAGAAGACTCTAAATGAATTCTGACGACGCGATTGACAAAACTGGCAATAGCCCGACAGCAGTTACCAGATACGCTAATGCCGCAGACTTGGCCAGCAAATATAGGTCCCCACTTCTACCCCAGGTGGCTACACCCTCTTGCTCCAAGAGAGGTTCAATCAACTGTAGTCACCTTCGTTTTTGCGAGGCAGTAAGGGAAGTGATGAGGTGACCCAAATTGCGGCACCTAAACGCAGAGCAGGCCACACGGGACCGAATTACGCACCGGCGAGCTCTATGCTCAATGCCGGGATGCACCGGTTCCGGTAGCGCAACTGCATCGGACATTACTTCTAAAGCAATGCTCGTCATACAAGAGATATTTCTAGGTGCACAACGCGCATCTCTCAAGACCCTGCGTCCATATTGCATTCCCGATGCGTACAAGTCATTTTTATACTTGTACATTCGTGTTTGCTAATTGTTTATCGTGGATATGAGTTCCAAATTCCCTAAATAAAATATTCAATGCTTCAGTCAACGAAAAAACCGACTAACACCACAAATCAAACACTCAGCTCTGGTAATAAAATCCCCACATCACCAATTCGATAAAAAATTCTAATTGAATATCAAAGACAACGCTTACCAAAGTAAGCAAAGCCTGCCTATTGAACCAAGCAAATAAGCGTCTAAGCAAGCACCTAAGTTTCCCGTTTAATCAAATAAAATCACCATCCCCCTAGCTACTAATCATCCACCACCTCACTCGTCCGATTATCCAACCCAGAACTTGCACACCACTCTTATCCCCGTAACCAGCAAAACAAACCCGCAAAATAGAACGTAACCCCCAAAACAGGCTGCATTTCACACCCTCCCTACGGCCTCCACGCTCCACCATAGAGCCGAGGAGGAAGTTGCCCGTTTGTCCCCTGCAGAGCCGTTTGCTCGAACCACGGGCGCCGGCCAGAACTGCAGGGCCATCGTAACCCTCTTCCTCGCTTACCACAGGAGCTGTCACAGGGTATACACACGTAGTCCACTTGTCCACTCCAGGAGCGCTTAATGCAACCAATGTCGGTACGGGAGGAGAGTTGTTTGACGTGTTCAGAGAGTGGGAGACTGAATTTGCCTGAAACAAATATCAACGTATTTAATAGAAGATTATACAGTTTTATTTAGAAACATATTCTACCGACTATTTGCTCTCCTGTAGCTCCGCATAACGTCATTACATTCTTTAAAAACAATTTGAATCAATTTACACAAGCTTGGAAGTGAATAAAACAACAAAATAATAATTTTAGTGTTTGAATATGTATAGCTCTATACCTCACAAGTGACTCGCAGATATCGAGTTCAAATTTGATAATTCACAAGGGCAATAACACCAATGTATTACGAGCACAAGGGCATTTTAGTCATGTGTAATATACATTTCATCTTCTATTGTATTTTTAAACTGCTAACATTTTCTGCGTTACTAACATTAGTGGAATTATGTAGATTCCCGAAACACACTTCAATACTTTGAATAAAATGTGCCAGTCATTTTCTTTACCACAGGAAATTTCCGTTATATGAAAATTAATAAATTCCGTATTGAATATATTCCGAACACGTAAATAAATAGTGCAGCTATTAGATGAGAAACGTTTCTACTGTAGCACAATTTATTACATTAATTTTGTTTTATTTTGCATTAAAAATATTTCAGAGAGCATATCGTGAAATACGAACATTTCAGAACCATTCTAACTAGTGGGCTAGACACAAAAATGAACCTAATGTGTTCCACGCACTGTCTACGCAAGTTTTCATGAGCCCCATTCCGCAAGATGCGAAAAATAGGTTTATTGATTTCGTCGGCAGAACTGATTACATACAGCTCATTTGCAAATAGTTTCTATTACCCGAGAGCTGACACTAAAGTTGCCAGCAACATTGGTTGCTGTCCTTTATCCATAATCGAACTACGCGGCGTTAACGAAGTGGGAGAGAGACTCCCGATGTCAAACCTTGTTCAGATAGCACGAAGGTCATGAAGCAACTATCACGTTAAGACATGATTTTAATGTTCAAGAAGTTTCTTTCTATTTAGGCTCCTTTTGAGCTGCACGACCTTCGTCCACTCCGTGAAGGAAACTGAAAATTTTATTTCTGAAGGTTTTCTCCAGCCACTGTAATGGTCTCCACCACGTTACAAATGAGTTGAAGGGCACTAGTTTTCACTTCAGAGCCAATGAAGGGCTGCTTGCACCAGAATAATGAAATTCACATCCAAAAATCTACGAGTTTTTTCTTGGGAAGTTTCTGCCCTAAAAATTAACTATTATAAAAATGTCAAAAAATATATTTAGAGTATTTACAAAAAACAGTCTAAAATTACAATTTTATAAATTTACTAATGACTGAATAGACCTTAAAACTTCTGGAAGTATAGAATTGAACTTCAGAAAATACGAGAGATTCCAAGACGTGAACGTCATTTTATTTCCTCTGCCTTCTCAGAGAAAATATTCTTTTAAAAATATTTTAATTTCCTTTTCACAATTTATTATATCTTCTAATTATATTTTCACATCTAAAATTGTGCACAAATCATTAACTATTACGGACAAACGTGCGATTTACATTTAAGTGTCTCAACTGTCCATGCAAGTACTACGTCTCCTACTTCGTAGACCCGACTTCGTAGGTGCGTGGCACAAATAAATATTAATGATAAGAGCTTTTAGCAACGTTGAATTCCAGAAGACTACGGCAAAAAAAACTCTTGCAAGGCAAGGGGCCAATATTTTGATGGAGAAATTATGTACAGAGGGAAGGATATGTACTCTTACTAAGCACATTTGATTTAAAAATAGGCGCACATGGAATATGGAGTATCTTTCATATATTTTTATACATTTGCATCAATGAAGTTTGATCATATCCACAAGCTTTTAGTTTTACTTTAAGTTCTCGCTGGCAAGCTGCCTAATCTCAACATTAAACATTTTACATATACATTATTTGAACATTTATCACGATTCACTTTCTATGTTACTAAGATTGTTAAACTTGTGGACTGACCACTACGACTCCAATGTCCTGTACTTCGGAATTTCTAGCTCAATGAGACTCGAAATCAAATTAATATAAGAAAGATATTTAAGAGAGGCTTACCTTTCAGCCATACCGGGAGCACGTCACACTTATCCACAAGTGACACGTTTCCGAATCGCCCTTCACCGGCCACGATCCGAAGCAACGTGTGCATCATGGCCGCCGCGCTGCAGTTCAGCTGGAACAGCGAGTCTGTGCCTCCTCTCGTACTCTACTCGACCAAAGAAATTGGAATACAAAGAGTTTCGAAGTGAGCGTGTTTGAAAATATTTGGCGCGTTAAGTAGAGCTGAATGATAGGTAATATATAAACTGAGATACTTATGTTAGCTTCTCGAATTGGTTTTGAAATTACTTAATATTAACTAAAGAAGGAAAAGTTACAATGGAAGTTTGTATTTGAAATAAGAGTTGCACTCACTACTGTAATGAAGCATTTCATGTTATATGTTGTGACATACCAGACTGTCACACAATATTTTTATGGGAATTGGGGAATTTATTAAATTCTTCGTAAAAAGTGTAAATGTTGAGAGCATAGGCATGCAGGCAGAATGACTTCAATAGTTCTTTGCATTTATTTTAGTGTTTATTACATATTTGCCTACATTGTTGAAGCACGCAGTAATATTTTGACTTTTAGAAAATTGTAAAAGTAGAATTTTTTTGCATCTTCCTACAATTTTTTTTCTCAATGAAACCTCTTTTTTTAAAGACATCTAGAAATAATGTAATGTACAATTTTTCGAATACATGAGTAATTTTCGTTTATGTAAATCAAGGAAAGTTGTTTTTTGGTATTGGATTCTATATAAAGCTTCAGTTATTATAGACAACTAGGGCTTTTATACAAGTAAAAAGCAATTAGTACACATATTTAGTCATTATTTAACCATACTTTCTTTTCACAACGTTTCGGAGTCTTTTTAGCTCCATCTTCAGTCTACATATTCTAAAAATATGATAGTAAAGTGTGAGTTTACGTGTATAATAGTATAATTGATATTTAATGTATGTTCATTAGATGCTGTTGTACGTAATAATTTATCAATGTTGACGCATTGTATAATTTACTTTGAAAGTATCATGTTAAGTTTCATGAAAATATGTACTTGAAATGTATATGACATTATATGCTCATAACATGTAAATAATCTTATATGAGATGGATGGTGTTGTGGTTTATATAAGATTTTTTACTGTCTTGTTTTTATAAAATGTAGCCTGAAGATGTAGCTTAGAAGACTCCAAAACGTTGTCAAAGGAAGTATGGTTATATGATGACTTAATATGTGTACTAATAGCTTTTTGCTTACATAAAAGCCCCAGTTGTCTATAATAAGTGAAGTTTTACATGGAATCGAGAAATTTTTGTGTAATTTTGTGTGAAATATAGTAGGTATTATTAAACATTTTTTAAAAATCGCTCCTAATTTTTTCTTTGAATTTTCTTTTTGTATGTATCAACGGACGGTATAAAAATTGGTGCTTAATCCCATGTTCATGAAACTGTAATTTTCGAAAATTGCAAAATATTAACATAGAAAAAGTACAATATTATTTATTTAATAGGTAATTATTACAGCCAAATTAGACACTTGATGCAATGTGGCTAGGCCGAAACCTTTAAGCCATTACAATACCTACATTCTACCGCGTTCTAACCTTTCGCCTTCTGGTATTCACCCCAAATGGTCTCTCCATCGCCTCAAAGCCGGAAACGAGACCATAAGGTACGAGCAAGGAAAAACCCTGAAGGGAAAAACCTGCCGTCAGAAGCCAGTACATGCTACTCTATCCGGTTTTAGACTATTTATTTATTTGGCGCGGGCGTCAGGCATTCTCCTTCCAGTGTTTGGCCTCCACCCCACCTGAAAACAAACAGCACCACAGAAAATCGTCCGCACCAACGCCTCTGCCCTAACATTTCCGATTCCACTTCCTTCGCCCCTAATGTGCTTTATTTTAACCGTTTCCTTTTATTTTATTTTAATTTAATTTATTTTTAATTTATTTAACTTATTTTAATTAATTTAATTTTAATTTATTTAACTTATTTTGATTAATTTAATTTTAATTTATTTAACTTATTTTAATTAATTTAATTTTAATTTATATAACTTATTTTAATTTAATTTTAATTTATTTAACTTATTTTAATTATATTAAGTACAATATTCAAGATAGACATTTTTGTCTTAAAGAATATCTGTTCTAAAACATCTTTAAAAACGTGTATGGACAATATTTAAAAAAAACGGGTAGTTTCCGCGCATAATTTCTGCTAAATTTAAAAAAATTTTCAAAAACCACTCAGTTTTTAGGACATTTAAAAGAATGGTGTAGGCTTAATTTTGGTTCATCTTAATGCCTTTTTGAAAATTGAAAATTTATAAATAATGCAAGAATGTATGCGCTGTTTTAGTAATGAAAAACGTCCTTACGTGATCACAAAAGCACATGTATTTTTATTGCATTAAGCAGTCCGGGGCATAGAGGATGTGGGGGCTGGTGTGGTTCCCGACTGCAGGAGTTAACTGAGAAGAAAAAACCCATCGCTGTGACGTGTAGGTCGGCGCCTGATCGCCCGTTGCAGTCACAGTAAGAACAACGTTTTAAACCTGGATATAACATGCACTATATTTACGGAACTAATGAATTGAATACATAGGCAATCGCAGCCTAACACAACAGAGGGGACAACTTCATATCTCGGACCTTCTGAACCACCTCTTCCAGTAACTTTTTATATTCTTATGTCATATTTTAGTAGGGTATAAATAAAACGTATCACAAGGAAATCATAACTTCAATGATACAATTAATTCAATTGATTTTATGTAGGACTATAAACGTTAGGCGTGGGGAAGGATATAAGGTTTGGAAAGTCTCTCTCCCAAATCCCATGAATCAATACCTCAAATTTTCAACCTAAAAAAGACAAAATAAAGAATTTATCATATTTATGGAATTAAAATGTATTACATAGGTCTGTGGGGGCCCTTTTAAAATGTTCAGGGCGGAGGGCACGATCCCCCTGGCCCCACGCCCATGCCGTAGTAGCGTCCGGAAACAATAAATACACTCTCAGTCACTCGGGGTAAAGTAGTACGCGAGTTAATAACAGCCCTGGCGGCGTTTAGCGCGGCGCGGCGCGCCGAGAAGAAAGCTGGGCGGGTGGGCGTGGCGGCCCGCCCCCGCTTTGTGTGGGCGTGCGCGCGGGCGCGGGCGCCGGGAGCGCGTGTGGGCCGCGATGTGGACCAGTCGTGAGCGCGCGGCGATTGGAAAATTGTTGGAAAAACGACGCGCCGCCGCCCCCGACGCTTTCTCCAGCCTCCGACAGCCTTCCTCTCCTCTGCCAATCACGACTACACTTTGCAGAGGCGTAGGATTTTTCTCTGGTCAGGAGGGGGTTAGAGGTATAGTGAGTGTCAAACAGCCGGCTTGATATTTTTTTAAATTTAAGCTGAATATAAAATGTTTATTTATTCGTTGTCTTATAGTTAATATAAATACAGTAAACAATTCACATACTGAATGACATTTGTTAGTACAGAAAATCAGTAAAAGCTATACTTTTTAAAATGTATCATTGGCTTCTGAAAAAGGATGAACCCTAAGGTCTTTTTCCCCCTTCTTGGGAGGCGCCTCTGAGACTTCGGATTTTGGGATTCTAAAATCTCCTATTTAAGGCTCCTAAAATATATTATCAAAGGCCAAACTAAGAGTTATAATTTCATACATAAACAGCATAAATTAAGATGAGAATAACTTTAAACTCCGAGCTGTTTTAATGGTACATTTGTTGGGCCTAATATTTAAATGACTTATTGCCACACGAAGCTTGAAAGCAATGACAATTTTATTCATGTCACAGTCATGAGTAAGTATACTTTTACTGAGTTCTTACAATTATTTATTATTACTGAAGTTTAATAATAATAATATTAATAATAATAATATTAATAATATTAATAATAATAATAATAATATTAATAATAATAATAATAATAATAATGATAAACTCACTGCTGTCATTAGTCGCGTACGTGTAGTGCATGTTTTATCGCAGGATGTGGCAGTGATATCCTGCTGGATGGTGAGATCCGGCGCCGAGCTACACGTCGGCTTGCAGAGTTATCCAAATCTGGTATTTCTAACCAGCGGGGCTCCGCCCCATCCGCGATGAGGTCTAAGATCCCGAGTGGTCTCCCGTGATGTGCAGTAATGTAGTGTATGTAAGTGTGTCTGTAGGTAAGGGATTAGGATAGGACAAGGAAGAGGCAGGAAAGATCGCGCGCGATACTGGGTAGTTCGTTAGGGTACTGTTTCGGTGTTAAACCCACGGAAAAGTACCGATTCAATCAGAAGGACGCTAGAATTGCCTCCCTCACACTGGCTGAATTTGAGTTAGCATCGAAGATACTGCCTCCGATGGGACTCAAACCCTAGGACTTCTCGAGCAGAGGCACTACAGTGACATCAGGTGATTCCCTGAACCACCTTAGACGGATCACGAGTCACCCTCTCTTGACATCGCTGAGGTTCGAGGAGAGAGAGCGCGCGTGACTTTCCGCCTGCAAAAAGGACGAAGCGATCCCGATATTTTTCTGCCCGCCTCGTCTTCCACCGTGTCGTGTCGCCCGTGTCCGCGCGGTTCACGCCTCGCAACAAGGACGTCGCGTGGGGTCGGTTCTGATTGAACACCCGCCTCGCCCCACACGCTTCACTACTTTCTTCTCGACTTAAGCACCCGCCCCGCCCCACAGGCTTCACTACTCTCATCTCGTTAAGCCCCCTTCACTACTCATCTCGACTTAAGCACCCGCCCCGCCCTACACGCTTCATTACTCTCATCTCGACTTAAGCACCCGTCACGCCCCACACGCTTCACTACCTTCATTTCGACTTAAGCACCCTCACCGATTAGAGAAATGATCGCGGTTGGACTGCGAGAGATGGCTTAGGACATGAACTGATGTCTCTGCAGTCCCTCTGACCGGGAGGTCCTAGTTTCAAATACGACGGTGGCGGGATTTTCGACATTAGCTTGTGTGCTAGGTCGATTTCAGAGCTGCTCTAATCGGGAGTTTTCCGTGGTTTCTCCGACAATGCAGGAGCAGTACCTTAACAAACGGGCCACGCACCGCACGCGATCATTCTTACTCTTCCGCATTCTATCCACCCCCTCCGGGAACCCACTAGGGAACTTAGAGTGTCCCGGCTGGGGTGGTGCCTCACTGGTGGGAGATACCTCATTGGGGAAAAACTCGAAGCCGATGGGTATATCGGTACTGGATCTCAGCGCGGAAAGATCACTGACACCTCCCGCGATGAAAACATGCACTACTCTTACGGGTTTAATGCGCTGGTCAGTTGACGCTCCCGGAATCACTAATCAATCAATCATTGACTTAATTTTTGTTCCAATGAGAATGGCGCGTGCTGTCGGAGTTTCTTCAGCGAATTACTCTCTCATTCATTCACAGGCTTCATTATTCTCTTCTCTTTATGAGCGAGTGCTGCTTGGATAAATTCTCACGGTTGGTTGTAGAAGTTGTGGAAATGCCCGAAAAAATTATTTATTATGTGTCCAAATAAGAGTAGCTCACTCGGTCGGTTCTACCCGAACGAATCGCTCGTGCATTATTCTACTCCCTTCACTATTCTCCTCTTGTCTAGAGCACCTATGCTTTTTGGAGAAATGTTCACAGTTGGATGTAGAATTTTTAGAAATGGAAAAAAACTTGATTTCATTTTCGTTTCAATAATAGTGGAGCGTGCAGTCTGTTTTTCGTGAACGAATTACCCCCCACTTGTCCCTTGCCTCTCGCTTCACTAGTCTCTTGTCGTCTTGAACACTCACACTGATTGGAGAAAAGATCATGGTTGGTTGTAGGAGTTGCTGTGATAAACGAAAAAGTTGATTTTTTCAATACGAATGTCCGACGAAGTTGTATCTATTCGAAGACTGGTCACATACACTTGAAGTATTCTCCTCACCTCTAGGGAATCTACATCGACTGAGCTGAAGAAACGCTCCCGGATAGTGCTTGTAGTCGACGTCAAAAAAGTTGATTTAATTTTTGTAATAAATTCAGTGGTCGATGAAAGTTGAGAGAAACATGATTCGTTTTCTTTCGCGCTTGAATCCGCGGGCACGATTCCTACGCGGTTCTGCTCTGTTAAGAGAGATGTTGTGGCTGTGCAGGCCTTGAAGAAATTGAGTTTTTTTCACACAAGCTCGCCCGAGCCACGCCATTATCCTATCATTTAGTAGAGACCTGAAATTATTGTCGTTAGTTGCGCTGCTACTAGGTGATTCAGAGGTGAACCTGTGTTCGTTCTATTCGTCGTATGATGAGCAAATGAGTGTTTTCCTGAGCTGAATGATGATTCCCACGAGTTAGTTCTCCTATTCAACTCCAGGGCGGAGCGTCTTATGATTAGCCTCCCATTGTGTAAGAGGCCACGCGATGTACCTTGCCACTGTGACAGATGACCCGTTCATTTACGAAAGAACCCGATGCTGCAGCTTTTTCATTAGGCGATGGGTGGTCCGACTGCTCAAGTGATGGTTTAAGATTTTTCCTTACGTTGGCGCAATATTGCTTCTGGCACCATATCGAATATCTCGTTTTTCACCCCCTCTTCTTGTTCTTTTCTCTTTCTTTTCTTTTTTCGCTCGTGCATTCGAGATTTTACGAGTGTGAACTGCATTCCAGGTCACGCATCGTCTGTCCTACTCTGCCCTTGAAGTCAGCGTGTAAGGGCTCACCTGCTTTCTCTTCCCTGAGTGGATGCTACATTCATTGAGAGTTCATTTTCCTATAAAAAACGAAAATATGTTGACATTAATAGGAAAAAAACCGTTTAAGATTGTCGTCTATCAATTGAGATTTTCCAGTTAAGGCTCCACCGCAGCTAAATGTCGTACCAAAATTGAACGAATAGAATAAATTATCTCCGGAACATGTGAATAACTGTAGAAATCTCACCTTATATCAGACCGAATCCGCTTAACCCAGTAAGAGTATTGCACAACGATGGGTTCAAAAGTGGGTAAGACCTGACCATGAATAACATTTTAACTAAAATCCTTGACACTGTCACTAAATGTATTCTGTTACATAACCAGTTAACCACACAATCTCCGCAATCTTATACAAGAATTTATAACGTCTTACTCGAAGTACTTTTGTATTATGTGTTAAAATTACTTAAAATTTAGACGAAGATTTTTCGTAAATATTTAGTTTTTTATACTGCAACATGAATACAATGCGAGTTATATAATAGTTAAACAAAAAATTAAGAAAAAATATTGAAATTAATAGATTTATTACTCATTAAAACAGTTTAATTTATGTTGAGTAACTTGCAAATTATGAGTTAATGAATAAATACTCATCAATAATCTGGGATTCTCGCCATTGTTTGAGATCATTCCTACATATAAAGTCTATCAAAGTTACACTTGTTCTTAAGTGTTCACAATTGAACGTGAATCATTAAGAAATTAATTGCGTCTTGAATTAGAGAATGCCAGGGTCGTTTGAATCAGGTTCTTCCATTCCCCACGTTTGCTGTCGTATTTATAAAATTCATTATACATGTTAAAATATTCATAAGCTTCTGCGACAACTCAGAAAATGGAAACTTGTTTAAACTCAACACGTGATTTCATCACAGGTGTGAGTTTTCTAATAGTTCTTTATCGTAATCTTCAGCATAATCAAGTAATCGTACGATGGATTGATGATGAAGAGTCAACTACAATTGATTCGATTATTTTCTAGAATATCCCAATTTAAACTGAATTATCAAACGAGTATTTATCTCATTGTTTCTCAAACACTTAATAAAGATTTCAACGTTTAATCGTGTATTTATTTCTTTTAAAACAGCATCATAGAATACTTATGAGTGAAGTGATTTTATTATTTTGAGGAGGTGATAAAATAGCAGTTTATTTGATAAGAGAGTTGAATTTAAAAGTTAATTTATATATTAATTAATAATATTAAATATTAAAAATTAATAAAATTAATAATAAGTTAAAATTTTCATTTAAAAAAGTTATCATTGGAGAACACGTTTGTGACAAAATCCAGGAATTGTACAGAAAATATGTAATTTTATGAGAATATGTAAAAATTGAAATTTAACAATCGTATAAAAATTAATATATTTTATGTACGCAAATGTAATTTTATGTACGAGTATGTAAAATATGTATTTTGTGCACCAAGAGTAGCCGAGAACACTGAATAAATCTTATCAATCAATAAAGATGATACTGACGAGATTCGGTACAACGAGAAAAAACGACGGGCTATCAACTCTAGGCGAATTCCGAAGCAGTACCCTAACAAATGGACCGCGCGCGATCATTCCTTCCTGGTCCTATCCTCACATCTTACATTTACACGCACCACACTACCAGAAACATCGGATGGCCAGTCGGAAGCTTAGAGCTTGTCGCGGCCCTATGCCCTGCGCTCCGCTGGTGGGTGAATCCCGCAACACGACGAGTGGGTCGGTGAAGGACCTCACCATTCAGCGGGGGAAGAACATCGCCACCTGCTGCCATACAAAACATGCACTACCCCTACGGGACTAATGACAATCGCAGTTGACGTAACCAGAAGCCCGAAATAATCAAAGGAGTAATTTTAGTATATTGCAATTTCAACCCAACGAAACGAGCAATTCAGCGCGTGTGAAGGGGTGGGAATGGGGAGGGGGAAGGTGCTCACTACGCACCGCCTCCGCTCATCCGGCTCTTTGTGCGCTCACCGCCACACGCAGCGCAACGCAACGCCACGCAGCTCAGCGCAAGAGACGCTCCCCCGAGGCGGCGTTGCTAATGGAACCGGTCAGCCTTAGCCTGGGCCTGGGTCGGAGTGGCGCTCGGCGGGGGCAGGGAGGCCGCTGCGAGGTTGTGACGATGGCGGTAAATGGAAAGGATATTTTAGATGGTGGTGAACTTACTATTCTTAGGGAGAGGCATCAACTGATGTCACTGCAGTGCCTCTGACCGGGAGGTCCTAGGTTCGAGTCCCGACGGTGGCAAAAGTGTCGACATTATCTTGTCAGCTAGGTTCAATTCAGTCGCCATCGGGAGGAGAATTCTAGCGGCCGGCTGCTCTGATCGGAAGTTTTCCGTGGTTTCTTCGATGAATGGCGGAGCAGTAATCTAACAAACAGGCCACGGACCGCGCGCGATATTTCCTTCCACTTCCTGGTTCTATTCTCTCCCCTTACACACACATACACACACACACACATACACTGACACGCACAACACCACCACACATGCCGGGAGACCGGTCGGGAGCTTAGAGTTTGTGCCGGCTGCGGCAGTGCTCCGCTGGTGGGAGATACATAGTTGAGGGAAAACCCCGCTAGCCGACGGTAGGTCGACGCCGGATCTTCACCATTCCTGTCCACCCGCTTTCCTGTCTCTCTCCTCCACCGCGCTCCCCGTTTAACCCTGCCCCCTCCGCCTCTCTCCCTTCGTCACTCCCCCCTCCTCCACGCAACGATCAACGATCCCCCATCAACTGAGGTGGTTCAACGCATCAACTGATATCACTGCAGTGCCTCCGACCGGGAAATCCTAGGTTCAAGTTCCGACAGTAGCAGGATTATCGACTTGAACGTCATGAAGAATCGGTTGAATTCAGTACCTGTCTGGAAGATAATTCTAGCGGTCGACTGCTATGATCGGTAGTTGTAGGTGGTTTCACCGATAAATTCTAGACGATTCCCGAGTCAGTACCATACCAAAAGGGCCACGAACCGCGCGCGATTTCTTCCTCTTCCTTATCCTATCCTCACTCCTTTCTTACAAGCACATACTAAAAATGCACCACTCTACCACACAGGTCGGCGGACCAGCTGGGGACATAGAGCTTGTCCCGGCTAGGGCGGTACCCGCTGGTGGGAGATTTCTGGTTGGATTGGTGATTCCGGGCGCGTCTATTGCTTAGGTCATTAGTCCGTAACTGCAGTGCACGTGTTTTTTCCTCGGAAGATGGCAGTGATCTTCCACCGCTGGATGGCGGGATTCGCCACAGACTTATCTTCGGCTACCGGGGTTTCCCCCTAACCAGGACTCTCCCACCAACGGGGTGCCACCCCAGCCGAGATAAGCTCTAGGTTCCCGATTGTGTAAGGGGAGAGGATATGACAAGGAAGAGGAAGGAAAGATTGCGCGCGCTCCGTGCCCCGTTTGTTAAGGTACTGCTCTGGCATTCGCCTGGTGTTGATCGGAAAAACTACGGAAAACTACCGACCAGAGCAGCCGGCCACTAGAATTCTCCTCCAGACAGCGACTGAATTCGACCTAGCCGAAGAGCTAGTGTCGAAAATCCTGCTGCCGTCAGGTCTCTATCTTAAGACCTCCCGGTCAGAGGTGCTGCAGTGACATCAGTTGATGCACTGAGCTACCGCGCCTGGTAGAATTCTGGTTGGGGAAACACTCGCTAGGAGACCTGTAGGTCGGCGCCACATCCCATCATCCAGTGGAGGAAGATCGCCGCCACCTTCCGAAGAAAAACAATTACTACACTTATGGGACTAATGACCTTAGCAACTTCCATGCCCCAAAATATGAAATAATCAAACGATGCCGCCTCGACGAAGCCCCGCTTACTTCGCTCGTACTTACCAATGCCCCATCATTAGTAATCCTAATATGCATTGCGGATTGGATTGAATTAGAAGAGAGTTGGTGCACGCCTTACCCGACCGAATATCGATTTTCTGCGCATGCGCAATTGCTCGAAAGTAATGCCAAACTTAAACTATACATGCGAAGAAGATAGATAGTGCTTTAACGTTCAAGAATGCACAAACTCTCTAATAAGAGTTTTCTGGCGAAAATTCTCCATTTTCTGGCGCACGATTACGTAACTTTCTCTTCTTAAAAAAGCTCGTAAGGCGGGAAAGTAAAAAGCAATCCTTGAAGAGAAGAATTTTGAAAAAATATTCTTAGCTCTTCCTTACAACATAGTAAAAACAACTTACAAATTTCATACCTTTTTACCGTAATACTCGTAATACGTGTTTATCGTCTCAATTTCTTTGTATCGTTTTTAGCGTCAGTACTATGTATCAAGAGCCTGCGCCACTAATGCTATCCACAACTATGAAAATTAAGTTTAATTGGCAGTAGCTCTTTCTCTTAATCACTAGTTCTATAAATATGTTGGACATTTTAAATAAATTGAAATAAATTGATTTGCAAAGCAAAATATATATGAACAATTCAGAAAAGTATTTGCAATCTTACAATTTGACTATTAATGGTTTTCACAATTTCAGTATATTTGGGAAGGGTGTAACGGTGTAAGATGCAGAAGGTCTCAAGAAGAAAAGTTAAATCCAGTGGATAAATGGGTAATGTTAACAATAGTGGAGGCGGTTCCGTTAGAGGTTAATTAACGAAAGACATAGGTGCGGGCGGTGAATAACATTTTAGCTAGTCATGGAAATACTCTCTTCAAAGCAGTTATTAACTAAAAAGTATCCTTTACTTAGCATTGGCTTTCTCAAATTATTCAAGGTGAAATATTGTTAATATTTTAGTAAACAAGAACGCGCATTTTCATTCAAGCGATAATTAGAAATTTGGCAATAGGCTTTTCGTTCAGTGATGGCTGAGAGAAGGTACGAGAATGGAGAAAGAGTTGCGATGTAGACGTTAGAAATACCGACAACAGGCGAGTTCGAGTGAGTGGAAGAAGCAGAGTTACGCAATCGACAAGTGAAGGCAGTAACGCTAATTTCAATTACAGACGAGCGACGGCTAAATGGTGCCGGTGGTAACTCGACTGGCTGTGGGATCGGCAGAACAACGAAGGCATCAGTGGGCAGATGTGGCTGCAGCAGTCGCTGCGAGGTTCCCATACGTGCTCCGTACAGTGCGTTGCGTCACCGCAATTAATGACGGCCCCCTCCGCCAACGCTCCTCCCCCGCCAACGCCGCATTTTCACTTCATTTCTTCACGCGTGTCGTCATTTGTCCGGCGCCCGGACCGGCCAGCATGGTCCAGCACCGCTTCACAGGCGCCGCGGGAGTCGGGAACGAAGACACGGCCAGCGGCTCCCACAAGCAGTGAAACCGTAAATTTTCTTTACACTCCGCTGTTCTCATCTGTCACAACACGATGCGTTTATTATTTTGGTTTCTGTCTTCGTGGCTGTTACTCAACCTGCAACATGGTCTCTGAATAAATATTTATGTAATTTATATCATCATTATCTTTAGTTTTATTATACATGTTTATAAATCACTATTTAAAAACAACTTTCGAAATTATTTCATCTTAATCCAGTACTATTTTAATAAATCAATGTTTAATGTACGAGGTATATGACATGCAACATTACATGACTTGCTGCTTTAGTAGATCCATTCAGATTATTGTTTATATTGAGTCAACATACCAATAAAATGTTTCAGAATCATCTATTATCCACATCCAATGTAATTTGTTATCATTAGCATATGCGTGATAATGTGCGAGGGAAATTTTAGAGAGTCTTGCCAGGACAAAAAAAACTATTTAAAGAACAAGTTAATATGTTCCAACAGACACTTTTATTATTCCCTGAATGTTGAATATAAAACGTCTAGTACATTGCTGCTTTCTCCTCTTACACACGAAACCATCTGTACCACTTTAAGAAGACGAATCAAGAGAACGTTGACCGGTTCAAAAGCAAATAGAAGAGTCCTTCGTGACGAATATTTTCCCCTCAATTCTTAATCAATGACACATGCGTGAAGGAAAGTGCATAGATTCATACCAAGGCAAACACAATTTAAAAAGTCGCCCCTTTTCTATTCAGTATTAGAATACTTTCTGTATACTACATACTAGTCAACGAGAAATAAATTACGTTAATATGTTCTAATAGACTCTTGTATAATTTCCTCAACGTAAAATAGAAAGTATCCAGTACATTGCTGCGTTCCCCTCCAACCTACCAAACAGTGTGTAACATTTTAAGAAGCCATATGAAGAGAACGGTGAACGGTTCAAAAGCAAATAGAAGAGTCCTTCGTGTCGAAGACGAACATGAGCGGAGGATGTGTGTCGGTGTGAGAGCGACGTCAGGCAGAGTGCGTGAATGAGGACAAGGCAAGCGCGAGCACAGGCGCTTCAGGTGGATTCCTTTTTTGTAATTTGCTGACAGCACAATGATACCAGAGAACAGTGGTTCAAGAGAACATGTTGCATGATGAAGTGTCAAATGAATTGTGTGACCGATGAGAGGGCACCATATGAAAGTAAACTAATATGCCAATGACGCAGATGCGTTGGATGACAGTGTTCGCGGACAGCTTGGAATGAAAGTCGAAATTGTTTAAGTTTATGCACAGCTCAAGTTGATAGTATTATGACATCTAGTATTTAGATATGTTTCTCATTTATGGAAGTACATCAATCTTGTCATGATTAATTATTTCGTGTTTCCGGGCGCGTCAACTGTTTGTCCCGTTAGTGTAGTGTATGTTTTTCTCGGGAGATGGCGGTGGTCTTCCCCGCTGAATGCCGAGATCCGCACCGACCTACCGTCGGCTTGTGGAGTTTCCCTAATCAGGACTCTCCCACCAGCAGGGCACCGCCCCAGCCGGAATAAACTCTAAGCTCCCGACCGGTCTCCCGGAATATGTGGTCCTGTAGTGCGAGTTAGTGTAAGTGAGTGTGTAAAGGAGAGGATAGGACAAGGAAGGGAAAAACAGATCGCGCGCGGTCCGTGACCCGTTTGTTATGGTACTGCTCCGGTATTCGCCTGGTGTTGTTCGCACAAACCCTACCGATCAGAGCAGCCGGCCGCTAGAATTCTCCTCCAGACAGCGACTGAATTCGACCTAGCTGAAAAGCTAGTGTCTAAAATCCTGCCGCCGTCAGGACACGAACCTAGAACCTCCCGGTCAGAGGCGCTGCAGTGACATCAGTTGATGCAATGAGCCACCGCTCCCGGTAATATGCTTTTAAAATCACGCGAATTAAGAATATGCATTTTGAATGCCACCTACGAGCAACCTTTTCCTACTTCCACATTTTCAGTATCAATATCATCAAAACTCATTATTTTTGTATTCTTCATATATATGATATTTTTAGTGTTTCGAGCAACAGTTTTATAATGTTTGTACTAATGGTTACACCAAACTATATCAACATTATATCATTACGTTAAAAAACGATTTTGTTCCTGTTAGTGGAATGTGTCTGACATCTCCAAATTCCTCCGTTGAGAACGCTTTCTAAGAACTGTACGCATGTTGAGTAGCTGTCCAAAAGATGAGTACCTGCACTTCCCTCGTTTCTTCATTCTCTGTGAGTGTGGCGCGTCCTCTGTGGTTTCTAAGTAGCCCCCGACGTCTCCGCTCGCATTCCCTTTCCCCGAGACGCATGGCCTTCTGCCGGGATGCGATGTGGTTCGAGTGCACTTGAGGCTGAGCCTGCCGCCTCCGCCTCCGCCTCCGCCTCCGCCTCCGCCTCCGCCTCCGCCTCCGCCTCCGCCACCGTCGCCGCCACTGCCACCGCCACCACCTCCGCCTCCGCCACCGCCTCCGCCACCACCTCCGCCCTGCCTGCCTCTCCGCCTCCGCCTCCGCCTCCGCCTCCGCCTCCGCCTCCGCCTCCGCCTCCGCCTCCGCCTCCACCTCCGCCTCCACCTCCGCCTCCACCTCGCCACCGTCACCGACACCGCCACCGTCACCGACACCGTCACCGACACCGACACCGATACCACCGCCACTGCCGCCAACGCCGCCACCGCCCCGCACCACCGCCGCCACCGCCGCCACCGCCACCATCACCGTCATCGCCACCGCCGCCTTCGACGCCCGGGCGAGCGACGGTCTCCGACCCCCAGCGTTGCGCCCTGCGGCGCCGGCAGGTGAATGGGAGAAAGGCTCACGCGCGCTTTCGGGGTCACGCCCCCCTCCCCTTCACTGTCAGCCGTTGCCGTCCCCGTCACCTGCGCCACCTCCCCTGGGCGGCCCCGCCCCCTCCCCCACTGCACGACGGTCGCAGGATTCTCGGCACGAGCTAGGTAGCAAGATGCAATTCAACCGCTGTCTGGAGGAGAATTCTGGGACCAGATGCTTTGATAAGCAGTTTTCCGTGATTTCTCCGATCAACACTTGACGAATGCCGGAGCAGTACCCTACAAACGGGCTACTGACTGATCGCGACCTTTCCTTTCTATTCCTCGCCCCTACTTACATACACTTACACTTATATACAATACACTACCGCACATGTGGGGAGACCAGTCGGGTGGTTAGAACTTGTCCCAGCTTAGTCGGTGTCCCGGTGGTGAGAGATACCTGGTTGGAAAAAAACCTGCAATCCGATGTGTAGCTCCGCGACGGATCTCTCCGACCTGCAGGAAAAGATCACCGTCATATCTCGCAATAAAAATGTCATGACATTTACGGGACTAATGACTCGAACAGTTGATACGTCCGGAATCACTAATCAATCGCATCTATACCAGCCGCTGAGATGGTCCTTGCCGGATACACTACATTAGGTTTTACTGCAACATATTTCGATGATCAGTAAGTGAATGGGTGAATATCTATTGATTCGATCGTGCCAACTGATGATGATATAAGCTCATTGAATCCATAAAATATCAGGGACTTCCTGACAGAGCACGGGGGTGGTTCTTCTTATCCATTTACTTTTATCACTACAGTATTACTGGTATCTAGTACCAGCCTGCCTGTGCATTACACTGTATGCTCTTTTAATACTAACTGCACTCAGTTTTCAGATATATTTGCGCCAATTACCAAAGACTTTATTCTCGTAAGTGTACTGCGTATTACATTTCGGGAGCAGACAGTGTTCCTCTGCCATTAGAACTGATATCCGCCGCTAACCTACAAGTCGAATTCCGGAGTTTGTCCTCCAGGTATTTCCCCCGCAGCGTAAATATGCCCAAGCCGAGACATACTCTAGGCTCCTGATTGGTCTCCCAACATATGTGGCAGAGTGGTGTGTGTGTGTAAGAGGTAAGGATAAGAAAATGAAGATGAAGGAAACACCGTGCGCGCCATGGCTAGTTTGTTAAGGTATTGGTCCTGCATTGGTCTGATATTGATCGGGAAAATCACGAAATACTACCGATCAGGGCAGCTGACCGCTAAAATTCTCTTGTAGACAGTGGTTGAATTAGACGCAACTTTAGATGCAGTTTCGAATATCTGCCACTAACACAGCATAATTCTTCAGACATCCCGGTGAAGAATGCTACAGAGGAAAGATGTTGCTTAGATGTAGTAGAGAAAAAAGTTAATTAGGTGGAACTCTTCTCCTCTCTATATACTCTATTTTTCGACGATCGCATAATCCCTTCCAAATATGCAATCGCGAAGGTTTTACGGTTGCTGCTATTATTTCATGAGGACGAGCAACGTGAGTCAAAGACCGCGAAAATAATCTTTAACCCCTAAACTTATAAATTCTACCACAGTTATTATTAGGCCGAAGATTTTGATTACCTAAAAACTTGCCAGAATTGATCAATAAAATATTCTTAAAATGTTTTTAAAATGCCCTAATGCCCAAAATTCTAAAACTGACGTATTTTCTTAATCAAAACCAGTTTGGATGGACAACTCAGCAGTTGATATATTACTGAAGTAATTGAGGCTTCTTCTATTCGTTCAAGTGCACTCAGCTTGCAAACTTTTGGTTTGGATTGTTCTTTACCAGAAAAATTCTCGTTGGCTCTTTAGTTATCCCGAAATCAGCCGAACCGACAATGGCGCCGTCACAACCTTAACAAACAACGGCTGACATTACAATTTCTGAGCCATGAAATCAAAATGGCTACTCAGGAATTCTGTGGAAAACATATGTTGCATCTCGTAAATATTTTTTGAAGCAAGACCTTTAAAATCATATTAAAATTGATGAAATCAGAGTAAGATGCACTATAAATAAGAGAAAAAGGTAAAAAATGGCTTATTAGTCGAAGTCGCCAAAAAATTCAAAACCCTTACTAATAAAAATGGGTCATTTCCTTTTCTTCATAACATAAAATTATTTTTTTTCTAAACTGCATTGTTCTATGGTGAAAAGAAAAAAAAAATATGCAAATCCGCCCCTAGTTATCAACAATCCTGCGCCACTTAGCCAGAATTACGATCACCGCCAGGAATACTAGCCAAGTTGAAGATCTGCTATTGTCATTCATGTACAGTCATTGTCAAATTCACCAATATTTCACAACCACGACTACATTAATAGCTACTTCTGTGGTATCAGCTGCGATCAACATTCAGCTAGTGCCAGCTAGCGCTAGTAAGATCGATTTTCGTCAGCGCTCAGCTATGGTCAGGGTCAGCCATTATCATCTTGTGAAGCACCATATCACATGCTACATGGCAATGATCATCTACAAACACTCCCGCCGTTGTCGCGACGTAATAGACCGTAGGCATCGCTTAATCTCGTCCAATCGAACATTACCATCAATGCAAAGCCTTGTTGGCCACCTCTTCGATATCAGAATTTCTTCTACCACCATTACCTACATACACATCAAATCCATTACCACTGTTAGATGTAAGTAAAGCCTCGTTAGCACGAGTTCGCTTAACACGAATTTCGCCGTAACACGAAGAAAACGTCGGTCTCGGAAAGGGAATACGGTAATACAGACATTTACAATACTCGGATAACACGACTTTTTATAACACGAACTCCGACAATTTCGGTCCATTGGAATTCGTGTTCATGAAGGTTTATTGTATATCACATTCGCACAAACGCAATTTCATTGACTCTGCGTATCAATCATATTTATCGCCTCTTCCATCTCTGACGCCACCTGTACTTTATTTCTTTCCCAATAACATCAAAGTCAAAGCTTCACAGCATCGGTAGGGGCTTCAACGGCCTCTGTCATTACGAAAGGGTCACGTCACTTACAATGTTTTATCGTTTCTATTTCTCTGATAATGTCTTCCCAAATCTATCCATCCTTCATTACCTTATAACGCAGTATAAGACTGACTTCATTGACGGAGTATCACTTACATCTTTAACGTTTCATCACCCTTCAACACACCCAACACTTTCTTCATTCACCCTTCGTCATCATCGCCGGGGAGTCAACTAGCAGCGGTGCATGCTGCCATTGCCATTCCTGATAGTCTTACCGGCTCTATAACTGTGGCTGACAAGTCGCTCCTTTTTTTCATACACAACTGCCTGTACTGCGTACTCTCTCATCCGCTGAAGCCAAATAAACAACCTCCTTATCTTCATATATAGTATCGGCGTCTCCATAATTTCCCAAGGTACCAACACTGCTGCGTTCAGGGTTGGCAGTTACCATCGCAAACATTACACGCACCGGGAGCGGTAGCTCAGTGCGTCAACTGATGTCACTGCAGCGCCTCTGACCGGGAGGTCCTAGGTTCGAGTCCTGACAGCGGCAGGATTTTCGACACTAGCTTTTCAGCTAGGTCGAATTCAGTCGCTGCCTGGAGGAGAATTCTAGCAGCCGGCTGCTCTGATCGCTAGTTTTCCGTGGTTTCTCCGATCAACACCAGGCGAATGCCGGAGCAGTACCCCGCGCACGATCTGTCCTTCCTCTTCCTTGTCCTATCATCTCCCCTTCACACGTACTTACACTACACTACCACATATTCCGAGAGACCGGTCGGGGCTTAGAGCTTGTCCCGGCTGGGGCGATGCCCGCTGGTGGGAGAGTCCTGATTAGGGGAAAACCCCACTAGCCGACGGTAGGTCGGCGTCGGATCTCGCCATCCAGCGGGGAAGACCACCGCCATATCCCGAGAAGAAACATGCACTACACTAACGGGACTAATGACCGAAGCAGTTGACGCGCCTGGAAACACGAAAAAAACAAACAAAACCAAACATTACACGCATGATGTTCAGCTACTGCAGGTGAGCTGCATATCCAATACTTTCATGTCATAACCATCTACTCGGTAACAAGTTTCATTCCAAGGCGTCTCTCTGTTAGATCGGTCTTTACAGCCTCCGATGCAAGCGAGCGCTTACACGGACATCAGCGCTATCGCCTCCTCGGCGACCTCCGCCGCACGCTCGCCGCCCATCGCCCATCGCCCACCGGCCATCGCCCGTCGCTGCTCCTTTCCCCGCGTGCGTGAGGGCGCTATCGGCGGCGCCATCTTAAATCATGTAAATTGTAGGGCGCCTGGCCTTGGGCTCGCGCCGCGCCTCGCCCCGCCTCGCCCCGGGCCAGCAACGCTCCGCGCCACGCACTCCATCTTCCCCTCTCAATTACGGCCCACCTCCCCCTTCTCCTCCTCATTCTCCTCTTCATTCTATTTCCCCTCCTTCTCCAATCTCCCACTTCTCCCCCTCCTCCTCGTACTTCTTTTCTTCCATTTTCCTTCTGCCTTTTCCCTGACTCTTCTCTGTTTTTCATCTCTTAGCCTCTTTTCTTGCCTCGCCCTCTTCCTGCCTTATTCTCTTCTTCCCCCTCTTCTTTTTTCTCATTCATTTTCCACTCCTCCTCTCCTTCTTTTCATCCCTGTTACGCACCCCCTCAAACTTGCCTGCCTTCTCCCTGTCTCTTCTTACTTCTTCACTCCTCCTCCACCTTCTCTGCTACATCATCAAATTTTTTTTCCAAACTTCAATCTCCTCCTTCTCTTAATCTCCTGGTCTCCTCCACTTCTTCATTACATTCTCACTTCCCTTCCCAACCTACTCCCATCTTATTCTCCTTGTTTCTTGACAGTTGGGATCTCTTCCCCTTCCCTGGTTATGCCTGTTTTGCCGTCTCATCTAGCTCTGCCTCTTCTCCTCGGCCTTCACATTCTCGTCAGTCACCGCTTTTCTCACTTTCTACACTTATTCTATCCTTCCTTCCGTGTTTATTTTTTCTCTCTTCTCTAAGAAATTTCGAAAAATTAAGATTTAAAGTGCGTATCTAAACACATCTTGGTATTTTAAACGCGTTCAGTTTTGTTGATTATTTACCTCTTCACTGGCGAGAGGAAGTTTGCTTACCTCATTCACTTTCTTTGTATCGTATCTTTCCACATCTTGTACCGGAGACTTTTGAAATATTTCATTTTTATTTTACATTCCTTTATTTACTATTCATTATTTTTATTACTTTATTTTACAAACAATTTAGAGTCGTTTTGGAACTCCTTCCATCTTCTAACTATTAACTATTATCTTACTGAATCATCTTTCTGCTCGTTTTCTTTCTCGTCATTTTTTCTCGATGGCTATACAAAGGAATAAAGGACTGCCGCCGTATTCTTTATGATTCATTTACTTATATTACTGCCCTCCAGGAAGACGCCCTAGCACCATAACTGTTGATCGGTTTTTTGAAGGGAATATACGATTGATTTACTTATTACAGACTTTCGGAGAATATACAAGGGAGTCCTAACGGTTTAAGTTTTTTTTAAATCCCTGGAAAAGATGCGTTATTTTGATGAAGCCTCGGAAAGCATTCCACCCAATCTCATTCAGGTATCATGGAAACGTATTTCCGACAAAGTGCTCAGCGTGTTAGAAAATACTTCTTGCATGCAGCAGTTTCGTGCGATTAAGAGATCAATTACCGTTACTCGTAAACAGGTCTATAAACACGTAACTATTTAATATAATGAGTTAGTTAATAAGAAACCGATATTATTTGCTTAATTTGTGATCTATGACACGCTTACATTGAAAGTTCAAATTTTGGTAAGCATCACTTTTAGAAACTAAGTTTCTTCTGAAAAATTGATTTAAATGCATTTGATTGAAATATTAAAAGCATATTTCTTTCAAATTAATACTGTTTAAATTAAATTTTTTATGGTTTAAAACGCGCCCGTAAAAATTAAATTAATAACAATTAATTAGAACAATAGTTTAATTAAGTCGGTATATCCTGTGGCGTGTGATTAATAAAATATATGCTTAACAGAGCGGCGACGGTAAGACTCAGCCACACGGGATACATATGTTTGAAAACTGCAGGAATTTCGCAAAGGAAAATTTATGTTCCTCTGACGAGTATGCCCTCAGGTGAACAATTTCTAAAAGCATGAATTTAGTTTCACTGTCGCTCGAAGCACACTGCGTTTCCTGGGGTTAAAGTGAAACCAATTGAAGGTAACAACTTTGTACTTGAGATCTACGATGACCATAAAATTGAATTATCTTATATGTGTAAAGTTTATTATGTAAATTATTACGATTGAATGAATACGCTAAATACTATCCAAAGTAGATTACGGATTTCATTAGCAACTTCATTGAGAGTATTTTTCCGTTTTGACCCTACAATTTATTAGAGAAAGAAAACAATACTTTGAATTTTACTTTCATTCTCCATTGGGTTTCAACATCAATAATGTGTCTAAATTTAGGTTTTGATCTAATTTCAGGGAAGGAGGGAATGTAGTACACGCAATATCGAGATGCTAAGAAACTGCTGATATCTTAAGTTTGAAATGCCGACATGCAAACAAATTTCTTTCTAAATCTCAATTCCAAATGGAAATAGAAATCGATGCAGTGTTGTCTTGGTACTGTTGTCCTCTGCTTTCCCATCAAATGCGACTCTGAATACCTTCTCATTAATTCTGGAAATGAAATGTTTTATTCGTTTGTTGTGGAGACCGAATGACACTTGAATGTTCGCACTTTCGTCATTTACGTACAAAATATCAAACGAAAGACTTCCGCTGAATCATTCACCTTTCCACATATTACGATATCTCTCTCTGCCGTTTCTTCCTCTTTGTTAGCGGTCCACGCATTTTCTCTCAACGGATAGTTGACACCTCCAGCCGCTGGAGGGCCAGCCAATGCAGCTGTTACTTGCGTCCAGCAGCAAGCCGAGAGCTGCGTCACGCCGCTTTCAGCGCACTTCGGCCTTTCTATAGGGAAACCGAGCGTACGGTGCGTGGGCCATCTGCCTCGGGCTCCCGATTCGCGAAAGCGGACCTCTCCTCCCCCTGGCCAGGCCCACGCCGTCGTCGCCCGCGCGGACGGACAGGCTCCTGGTCACCTGCCGCCCCCTCGCCACCTCCGCGCAGACCACAGCGGGCGCAGGTCACTCCTTCTCCGTAGACCGAGCTCAGTGCATCAACTGATGTTTGATTGATTGTTTCGTGTTTCCGGGCGCGTCAACTGCTTTGGTCATTAGTCCTGTTAGTGTAGTGTATGTTTTTCTCAGGAGATGACGATGATCTTTTCCCACTGGATGGTGAGATCCGGCGCCGACCTACCGTCGGCTAGTGGGGTTTCCCTAACCAGGACTCTCCCACCAGCGGGGCACCGCCCCAGCCGGGATAAGCTCTAAGCTCCGACCGGTCTCCGGAATATGTGGTCCTGTAGTGCATGTTAGTGTAAGTGTGTGTGTGTGTAAGGGAGGGATAGGACAAGGAAGAGGAAGGACAGATCGCGCGCGGTCCGTGGCCCGTTTGGTAGGGTACTGCTCCGGCATTCGCCTGGTGTTGATCGGAGAAACCACGGAAAACTACCGATCAGAGCAGCCTGCCTCAAGAAGTGTCCTCCAGACAGCGGCTGAATTCGACCTACTTGACAAGCTACTATAAATATGCCACCGCGGACTCGATCCCTGCTCCCGGTCAGAGGCACTACAGTGACTTCAGTTGATGCTCTGAACCACCTTTAACGGTTCAAGGTTTGAAATTGCCACCGCTTTCAATACATACTAAAACTTTGCAACGGTGATAACGCACTTGCATCTGTAGACGACATAATTATAAGTTCTATCATGGAATCTTCCAAGAATATTCTCTTGCCCCTGCCATATACCCCTCTTTCTCTCTTTTTCCTCTCCTCCATGGATCCATGGCTAGAAATTGTCACTGACTTTAATGCACCAAGAGCCATGAAAAAGGAGACATCTACACAGAAGATGAATTTTGTATTTGCAAACATCACTGTAATATTACAACTAGGACCGTCTTCTATCTTCATGATAGCCGCAATAGAACAGACATGTTAATGCAAAGAAGTAGAAGAACGTTCATAGAGATATAATTATTGTACTAATGTAAATAAAAGTAAATCTCCCAAGTAGGAATGTTGAAAACGGATAATAATTGAGTAATAGCGAATTTATTTTATTTGCAAGTAAGAGGTTAAGGTATTTTTAATTAATTAATAATAATAAAAAAATTTTTAAAAAATAATATTGCATGTTATTAATAACAAAAACAGAGATATGCGGAATATTATGCAATTGTAAACATGATATATGATAGTCTTGTAGATAATGACGTTGTTTCCCTAGAATAATATATTATGATATAATCAAATGAACTATTATTAATTATTATCTTGTTTTATATTAGTGATTGGAGATATTAGTTTAATATGAACATCACAGTGAAACTTTTGATTCACGTGGCTTTCCAAGGAAAAAATGCGATTTTTTAATCATTTTATTGATATTTTTGCCGATGTTTTAGGTCATCAAAATCTGCCCCCTATTAATAATAATTGTGTCTAGAACATCTGCCGGTTAGCCAGGTTTCTAATACCTAATTTTTATTTTATTTTAAATTCTCCCCCTAAATATTATTTTCCATACGTGGTCCAATTGTTTCAAAATTTGAGTAGTGTTTCAAGATATTTATGAACTTTTTCCACAACCAACGCAAAGAATATTTCAGCTGAACAGCGTACCAAAAAGGAACAATAATACATACTAAAAAATATGTATCAATGCGATAAGAGTAGTATAAGAGTAGAAGGAGGCTGATGTGTACGTAATAGATGTAGAATTCGCTGGCTGGGCCACTGCTCGGCTGACCAGGCGTCTGGGCCCAAAAGCGGAGGTCCCGCTCACCGACGCCTAAGAAGCGGACTGACCACACACCAACGCAAGCAATTATCCTTAGAAATCGAATGAGCATTTCCAAAGCAGCGGCGCTCGTCTATTACAAACTTTCTCCTGCCTTTGCCGCATTGGAATCGTTTCTAATGTTGTTTCTCCAATGATATTTCATACCTTATAACTACCTTATTTAGTACACTTTTATTCGTGTTTGCTTCTATTTTATCTGTTAAATTGTTTCGTGCATCACGTTGTACCTTATTTGTAATCAACTAATCTAAGCAATTGCAAGTTAACAATGGTTGATTTAATAATATCTTCAAAATGTGCTTATATATCTAGTAGAGGTGTGTTGCTTTCTGAGAGTTTGTTGATTAATCGAAGCTGTACCATCGATTGTTCATGATATTCAATTTAAATAGTCATAAGTCTTGTTCCAACATTTCAAAACCATAAATGGATTTTTCTTACATGCTAACCATTAATTTTGTGACGAGTATCCTTAAATATTAATCCAAAAAGATATTGTGGTATGTTTCTAGTACATTACATTTTGAAGATTATATACTTCTCTACATATTATTTACTAAATTAGTAATATCACACATTTTGTCTTTTTAAAACCTTATGATAGGCTACTAGTAAGTAATGGTATTTCAATTTTGAATCATTAAATGAACTAAATTAATATTGTGGAACGCAGAGCTTTCTCATCATAAACTCTCAATTTTAGGGGATTGGTAAGTTACTGTTACAAACCATTTATTTATTGCAGAAATATCTATTAATGACATGATTTTCTCTTATCTAAGATTTATTTTGCGACTAATACTATAATCACAATTTAGATATTTTATAAATCCGATGATAGAGTTATTAACTAGTTTTCTATTTTCAAACATGTCTGATGAAGTTCATGAATATCCACACTGACTTACATTATTTGATTATTGCTTTTCTAACTCACTCTTAGTTCAGTATCTCGATTTAACCTGTGTGTTTCATTGCCCACTCGCCTCAGACAGATGAAAGCCACTTGTGTTGAGAAAATCTTTGCACCTTATAATCCCCATCCCTGATTGCCTCTGATTTAGACCACTTTGCATCTGAGTCTTCTATATGGGAGGCGCTGGGCGGTGCGAACCGCAAGGGCCCACTTCGAACACCGGCCGCGCTGCTTTCCCTCCAGCTGCCGCCACCACCGCCACCAGCAGCGCCACTGTCACCCACACCGGCGCCGCCACCCTGCCTCGATCGCAGCCAGGCAGGCCATCACCAAACCGACAACGCAGCTGACACACGCGTTACTCCCCCGACACTGATATCAACAGCGGCACTAACACCCACAGATCCCGACACCGACCCAAACACCGGCTCCACACCGCACCGACCCCCCCAACCTAACTGACATCCACCCCCCGCCGCACACCACACTCAGACTGACCTCCCCTCCCTAACGACTCCGATTTCGCCTTTAACATCGACTCCGACATCGATTCTGACATCGACTTTGACATCGATTCTGACATCGACTCCGACATCGACTCCGACTTGGACTCTGACACCAGTAGTGACCCTGACTGCGATACCAACACCGATACACCGTCTCTGGCACCAGTAGTGGCTCTAACTGCGGTACCAACACCGATACACCGACTCTGATACCAGTAGTGACTCTGCGATACCAACACCGATACACTGACTCCGACACGGACTCTGACCCCGCCCTCCCGCCGACACCTCACTGCCCCGACAACGCACCGAAACCGACACCGCACCGTCATCATCACCGACTCCGATCTCTATTCCGAATCTGACTTCGACTCCGACCCCACCACAGTTGTCACCGTTCCCGCCACCGCTTCCGCCGCTAGCCATCCCTCCCACTTCACCACCACCACTGCCGCCCCCGCCGCCCCCGCCGCCCCCGCCGCCCCCGCCGCCCCGCGCGCGGCGCGACTGCCCCTCACCTCCTGAGATTCGGTCGCCGCCGCCGCCACCACCGCAAACGGGTGTCGGACAGTTTCTCTGGCGGGCTAATGAGAGCGCGGCGCGCGCGTCCCCGGGCGGCGGCTGCGACGGGCGCGTGAAAGTGAATCTGCTTATGTATCTTTTGATCGTAAAGGGAGAAGGCGGCCGCGCCGGGACATTATCATAATAGACGCCGCCGCGCGCTCACAACGGAACCACGCGCTTTTAACGATGAGTGGGCTTTCGGAGCCGGTTTTGCCCGCAGGAAGAACGAGGTGAAATGAAGGAATGGCACCTGCAGGTGATGTCGGACCCATTTTTCAATTGGTTCGTCTTCTATTTTGTGTTCGAATTGAGATATCCTGCAGGTATTGCTGACACTGTTTCTTTCTCATCAATGAGAGCTGGGGCTTTGCGTACAACTTTCTTAACGCTTGTTCCTATTAAATGTTTTGCCATGACACACTTTTCGATAGATATGACCTAACGGCACACTTATTATTTTATTATTAATTGTCTAACAAAATATAATTCAGTATACTTTCTACAATAATGGATCTAATTTATAATGGAACTGGTGTTTCATTTTTTCACATAATGGTGAAGTCGTTTACATCTAATTCTGATACTTGGGAATAAATATAATGTTAATTACCTCGTATGGTATTTGTGCTATTGCTAAAAATTATATGAAAACAGTCCAGACATTATCACATATTTCATTAAATGAAACAAAGAATGTGTATCTTGAAAACGTTATATGTGCAAAAAAGTTATTGTATACAGCTTTCATGAATGGCATTAAGTGCATTTTACATTTAGAAAGTTAGTGACATTCTAGAGGAGAAACACTAGCTTACAATGCATATGTTATTACGACTTCAGGATTTTTATAAAAAGTTTCTATGAAACCATGAAATGTTGTAAGAAAGTAGCAAAGAATACCTGGAGGTGTTCGACGTGATATCCTGGCAGACTCATCCTGCTGGGGAAGGGAAAATACCCTAATTATGAGAGTATTGGGGCTCGAAAAATTCCTGCTTAACATTCGGCTCATTTGTGTCAAGTATGTGTGCCTCCGGCAGAGTTTTTTCTGTAGAGACTTCTCTATTCAGATAAAGCAAGTGATTTTACCACCTGACTTGGTTGAAATTCAAACGCCAAGACAAAAAAAAAATAGAATACTTACAGTTGATATTGCTAGTTTTGGAATTTGTAATCTAAGCTTCCTAATTTTCGACTGATTACACTTTATATATTTAAATTTGCTTCTATAATTAATTATACAAAAATATAAATAATTTCATTTCCTTACCGTTCACATATTCAATAACATATTGTTTATTCTATTTTTATATTTCCTCCCTAGAGGTTAGAGACTTGGTAAACATGTCGGGAGTAAGATCTAGTTGCGCTGTTCTTGTAATAATTAATATATTTTTTGAGCAGGTACTTTCCATAAAACCCATTCCATACTCTCAAAATGTTTTGAAATGTGGCTGCATTTAAAAAAATGTTTTATTCGAATATAAGAAAATGCATTTATAAATATGATGTTTTGTTTTATTTTCATTAAACCTTTTGAATATCTGAAAATTACGAAAGTTCAAATATTTTTTCAACTATTCATACATCTAAATTAAATCCTCATAGTTCTTCTCAGTATAAAATATCCCCCAACTGAAGATCTGTAAATTATGTTACGAACTTTTTTTAAAAATTTTTTTGTTGACTTATAATATTAATAGGATGAAAAGTTGCGGTATACCAGGCATTCCCACTAGTTTTTCTTCTTTCTTCTGTATTTTCTGCTTAAAACGTATTTTTATTTATTTCACAGTGTATGCTTTCCTTCGTTAGTCTGGACGTAAAAGCAAAGATTACGAATATTTGAATTTTTGCATTTTGACTAGTATCTCCGAAATAGGAAAGTCGGGAGATTGATATATTCGTGTACTGACGATACATACTGGGCTCGCACAAGTACGGAATTTGGAAGTGTTTTATTGTATCATTGTTTCGATCTGCTGAATTTGAAGAATGTCCTGCAAAAGTCTACTCATGAGAAATATGTTCAAGCAGAACGCGCTCCTCTGGCCGTGGACATTATTAATGAGAACATTGCACTACATGTTATTTCTTGAATCTTCTTCTCATACAAGAAAAGAAATCCCTTGTCAATAGGTAACCTTAAGGGGGAAGATACAGTTTACAACAGTTAAATTTTTATTACTTTTACACTTTTTTCTCCATTAAAATCGTACTCCACAGCAGTGAAATTGAACTGACACTGAAATATCTTTCTTCTGTAAGGAAACATTTGCTTTTAACTTTTAAAAAATGTTTGTTTTTCTAAATGAAAATTCAACCATTTTTTCATGCACTGAGTTAGTGTTTCCCTAATAACTCAAATAATTTTGAAGATTTTTACAAATTTCTTCTTTTATTTTTTTGGCAATACTCATAGGTACAAAATCATGCTCAAACACTTGTCACATCTGGATAAATAACATTTTTAATTTGAATCCAAAATTAATATATTGATTATTAATAGATTTTTTCAGTTTTATATTTTTTAGCACAAAAGCTCTTGGTTTAAAGTGTATCATTTAACATGGTTTTGTAGAAAATACTGAGTTAAATACATCCTAAAAGTTACATAGCTTTAAAATGATTAGATTTTTAGTTATAAGGGAAAAGGAACGTAAAAACGGTGATTCTGGAACATAAGGAATAAAGTTAGAGTCATTAGATTTGCTTCCCTTTCTACTTTAATAAATGCAAGATGCAGCGGCATAACTTTTAAATCATAACTCGAAAACTATTGCAGACATCGAAATATTTTTTCACCTAAATATTCCTGAATAATTAATGCCTAAGAAAAGAACGTTTTCAAAAATCAATTTTTTTTAGATTTTAAAGTGTATCTTCCCACTTAAAAAAAGAAAATTGTTTCGTACACTGAACGTTAAGTCTAGTTGCAATAGTGCAGAATTCATCGTTGCAAAACATTAAATAAAAAAGGGAGGCTTATTTACGAAGAAAGGGCATAATATATCGTTATATATAAAAATGCATGTTAAAAAGTAAAAAAAAATATTATTACTGTGTTTAGAATGATCACTTCAAAGCCTTTCCTTTCCTTTCGTGCATACTCCACGGAAAGCATATCTGTCCTGAGATATACTAATTTCTTTATTAGCAATGATTCAACATCACATAATTTCTCGCAGTATTCTAACTTTTTAACTTTTCGAAAATTCAAAACATTCATCAAAAAGTGAAACCTGCATCATTATTTGAAGTCCCTTATTCTATTCGTGGAATTCTATTTAATTCTATTTGAGAATCGTGTTTTATAATATGCATTAATATCAAGCATAAATTACGTGGAAACTATTCAATTTTTCCGATATGTGTATATGACCTTTCTCAAATAACTTATTTTATTCGAATAGGTTGTATTTAAGATAAAAATATATATCTTCAATATTGTAATTATGCAATATTTTGCAATTTTTGAAACAGTTTTTGTCGGAAATGGAACCACACCAATGTTTAAACAGTCATACATACGAGGAGAATACTTAAAATAAAATTCCAACCTTTTTTTAATATTGTTTAAAATTTGCCTATATTTCACGCTACTACAACTACCCAAAAACTACTTGTGTCTATTTTCCAAAAACTGTGCAGGGTCTTATTTCAAGATCTCTCATTTAACAATAAATTTTATTAAAGAGAAACATCTCTATCTTCATGTTGTAGTTATAGAAAGAAGCTAAAAAGTGAACTTTTGACTTAAAAAATTATATTTCCACGAAAATGAGCCCACGTCATCTTAAGAGTTCTTTAAGCTATCCGAGGACAATGTTTAATCCACAAATTTGGAGCAATTTCTGCGAAATGTTTTAAAATGTTGATGCTTCATTAGAAGTACAGCCAAAAATTCAAATATCAATTTCAAACACACAGTGCCTTGACTCCATTTAAATTAATAAGGGAATATCAATTGTTTTTAGAAAATTGGCCGTACTCTTTAGGCGCTGGCATTGACAGACGGACGAACAGACAGAAGTTTTGGTGTAAGCAAATTTTTGGTATCAACGACAACATAGATTCTGACCATACAACGTGATAGCAAGTAATTTACTACTTATAGGAAAAAGACAAATCCAACTTTTCGTTACCAGGACCCGTCAATAAGAGGTTTTCAAAAAATCGCCGATTTTCGGCAGAGAATTAAAATACTTACGAAGAAATACTTACTACTTACGAAGTGAAGCGACAAAGAAAAAACATTTCACATTACTTAAAAGATCATTTAGACGTTTTTTATTGATACATAGTATTTTAAATTAAAATGTGTATTTCATCTCAATATTCACGTGATTTGACTCATTTGGCCCAACGCAATTAATACAGCGTAAAATACAAAAAGAATCTTACAAGAATTAGCAGAATAATGAAGACTAATAGTGCGTGAGTGTAGCCGGCTCCGGAGAAGCAACATAATATACTTATCGGGCGTTGTTCCAATCCATCGCGTTTCCGTTTTTCGGAGCGGCCGACGCATGAAGCGTGTAACGGCCGCTCCTTTCACTACCTCTCCCCCTCCCGTCTGATGCCTTGCCCCTCTCCGCCGGGGGCTTCGGATCCGAATTTGATTGAAACCCGCTCCCTTTTTGCGGACGCCGGCTGCTCCGAGCGGCGTCCGCTTTTTGCCAAACTCGCCGCATCCCGCCGCTCACCGCCCCCTCTTCACAGCCGCCGTTGTCCATACAGTGGGGCAACAGGCCGTAAATAATGACTATAGTTAGAATCTTGAATGGATTGTAAGAACATTAGATTTATTGTTATGTGTTTACTGTCACGCCAACTGTTATGGTTGATTGATTGGTGATTCCTGGTGCGTCAACTGCTGAAGTGATTAGTCCCGTAAGTGTAGTGCACGCTTTATCGTTGTTGTTGTTGTTGTTGTTGTTGTTGTTGCTGCTGCTGCTGCTGCTGCTGCTGGTGATCATCTCCCGCTGGATGATGAGATCCGGCGCCGGCCTACGTCGGCTCCCGCAGTTTTCCCCAACCACGTATCTCCCATCAGCGAGGCAGCGCCTCAGCCAGTACAAGCTCTGATCTTCCGACTAGTCTCCAGGCATATGTGGTAGTGTAGTGCATGGAAGTGTAAGTAAGGGGTGAAGGTAGGACAAGAAAGACGAACGAAAAATCGCGAGCGCGATCCGTGACCCGTTTGTTAGGGTACTACCCCATCATTTGCCTGGTGTTGATCGAATAAATCACGGAAAACTACTGATTAGATTAGCCAGTCGCTAAAATTCCCCTCTAGATAGCTGAATTCGACCTCTCTGCTGGCTAATGTCGAAAACCCTGCCATTGTCTGGTATCAACCCCGAGGACCTCCCGGTCATAGGCACCAGAGTGGCATCAGTTGTTGCCCTGATCCACCTTTGTCGGTTCAACAGTTATGGTCCCGAAAGTGTAGTGAATGTAAGTATATTTAGGTGCGATGAGCATTTATCTTAGTGGTTCGTGATTTGTCCCCTCTTTCAAATTATTGTTCCAGGATTTGCCATTTTAATGCTTTATTCCATTCGTTCTTGAAATACCCTCCATGTTAATTTAATATACGTTTAATAAATACTTGAATTATGGCACATTTTGGAGTGCTCTTCCTCACTGTATTTTGCTGCCGCCGCCATGCCCTCCCCCTCTCACCGCCACCACCACCGATGTTCAGGTGGCTCGCTCACTTTCACAGGCTCTGCCTTCCTTCGGCGCCCGTCAGTTCGAAACCCGAAGCTGTGATGAATCTCTCCGTTGGGAACAACCACACACATCTCTATGCGACGACTGCAGATACAGAGTGCATCTCAATAGTTACAATCGGATCAATTTGCTTTGAGGGATATTGATGCTTTTAACTGTAGATGAGAAAAAAAATAATGTATTCCAAAATATTCAATAGTCTCCCGACTCCCGAGTCTCGAGCAAAGTGAGGATGACATCGCAGTTAAATCAATTGAAAAACGGAACACAGAAATGTATGAATTAGTTGGTGAGTAGTAGGAAGATGGCTTGTGCCCTGGTTGATGGTATATATACGCAAGATATACATGCGTTTCCTAAGATAATCCTTGGATTTGCTCCTTAAACATCGTGTTTGTCGATTGCTATTGCCAGACTCAGTTTCAGTTGTCTCTCTGTGACTCAGTTACAAGTATTATGTGACTGTGTGTGCTTGTAAATGTTGTTGCTTTTTGAAATGAACTCCATATTATCCGTACTTTTTTCACAGTCAAAGTAGTACTATTTAATATCAATACGAATACTAGTGAATTGATTGATTGATTTTTTCGTGTTTCCGAGCGCGTCAACTGCTTCGGTCATTAGTCCCGTTAGTGGAGTGCATGCTTTTTCTCGGGAGATGGCGGTGATCTTCCCCCGCAGAATGGTGAGATCCGGCACCGACCTACCGTCGGCTAGTGGGGTTTACCCCTAACCAGGACTCTCCCACCAGCGGGGCACCGCCCCAGTCGCGACAAGCTCTAAGCTCCCGACCGGTCTCTCGGAATATGTGGTAGTATGGTGCATGTTAGTGTAAGTGTGTGTGTAAGTGGAGAGGATAGGACAAGAAAGATGAAGGACAGATCGCGCGCGGTCCGTGGCCCGTTTGGTAGGGTACTGCTCCGGCATTCGCCTGGCGTTGATCGGAGAAACCACGGAAAACTACCGATCAGAGCAGCCGGCCGCTAGAATTCTCCTCCAGACAGCGACTGAATTCGACCTAGCTGGAAAGCTATTGTCGAAAATCTTGCCGCCGTCAGGACTCGAACCTAAGACCTCCCGGTCAGAGACGCTGCAGTGGCTTCGTTGACCACAGATGGACAGACGGACGCACGAACGGACAATCGGACAAACGGACGTTTTATTATCAACCGATTTTTGGATATCAAGGACCTACTTGGATTCTTAATATACCTATTAAAGAAATTAATTTACGTAAAGAAGGTACAGAAATTAGATTTATATACTTCTCTGATATCAATATGAGTGGTTTTTGTCAAAATATTGTCGCTTTTTTCCACATTACAATATTTTCTCTATTATTTGTTCGTAGTGTGCGAGAAAATAAAATTAAATTTTAGTTGTAAGATAAAAGTGTTTTAATAAAAACTTTCTGTTGATAAAACGTAATTTAACCTAGTCAGTTTCCCTTTTTGTTGAAATGAAGGACATTGAAAACTTCAATTAAATATCTACATTAAAATTACAGTCAGTACAGAAACAGCGTTTTTTAAATAACTATATTTTTTTAATTTGCTTTATTTGAAAGTAATATAATCTGCTAAATAACTTTGTTTGAGATCTTCACATCGTTTAGAGGAGTTTTTATAATTATCGAAACTTTTGCAAGGAGTTTCTAATAACATGAAGCCTTGACTGCAAGTTCTATAAAATCCAACGATTTTTTCTCATAGCATCACTCTTCAACAGAATGTTATCTCTCACTGTCATCAGCTTTGTTAGATGACACTGATGTGAGATTTGCTGATGGAGACTAAGATGCTGACGCAAGAATTCATTCAGAAGACTCACACACGTTTTCTCTTCTCTTCCCAAGCTATTATCACTATTTTATAGATAAAACTGCGAGGCAGTGATATGATTCGATAAGAAAAACGGTACTTTGAACTCTTTCCTATGCCCACCGACGTCGGTTCATTCAGGAAAATTTGGGTAACATTAATTATTAAAACAAATACAACCGAATCTGGTTAAACGATGTGCCTAAAGAAGCGTCTTCACTACAGAATCATTAATACCAGGGTTGCCAACAATGTTCAGGAAAAAGGGAGGACACTCGACCACCAGCAAAAAATAAAAATAAAAGAACCAACCGCATCAAACATTTATTTTCATAAATATTTAATTTAGGATAACATCAGCTCTATTTCTTTCATCTCTCTATTTCCGATTCAAGTAAGAATATTTGTTCACAAAATACAGATGAAGATGGTCTGAGCGTCTCCTCTCTATTGTAGTCGCTAGACAGAGACTCTTATCATGCATGGATGTGTCCGTGTTCAGAAAAAAGGATAATCATGTTTTCTATTCTAAGTTAAACAATAAAAAGTAGCAGATATTAGTAATGTGGTAAAATAGATGACAACAAATGTTAAAAATTCACAAAAAGGAGGACGTTTAAAATACAAAGGAGGACGAGAGGTCAATGGAGGATTGTCCTGATAAATGGTAGATGGTTGGCAACCCTGTTTAACACCATAATGTATTTGTACACGTTAAACGTATATTTGTCGTGTCTCCAAAACTTATTATGATAACTTATCAACGATAAACTTAATATTTTTAAATTCTGGCTGTTTTCCAGCAAGAATTGAAAACATTAAGTCAATAATTTGTTCGAGTGTGGTCGCCTATTCTTCAGGCAAATCAAGAGCATTCGTGCGTATCCATGGACGGCCAAAGCTGTGCTTCCAATTACAATTTCCCGTGATATAGATTTATTTATAATGAAATGGTCATGGGAAGAAAGATTGAATCTTTTGGATGCTACAATGGAGCACCCAAATTTATGGCACATCATGTGAGATGAGTATAGGAATAGGGGGAGAAGCGAGACTCACAAGGATATTGTGAGGATGTGGTTATGTTCCGTTATACTTGGAGATAGTAGTTACGCTCATATACTCCTGGAATGCAGTGGAAAGGAAGTCAACATAGGCGTAATTTGGGCAATTAATACATACAATATAAAAATAATACAAAGTTAATAAAATTCAAATACTACGGTTCACTGAATCTGCAACAAAAACCTTGCCGACCTGTTAATGCACGTTTCAATCCCGACCCGGTTGAGTTAAGCTCATAGCATCGGTACTGTCTTTGCAGCGACTCTGACTGGGATGTCCTAGGGATTCAAGTCCCAATCCTCAAAATGTCGACACCAGCAATGCTGACTACATCTGAGTCGAAATAAGAATCTCTCTCTTGAAGCATTCTAGTGATCGACAGCTCTGATTGATAATTTTTTATGGTATCTCTGATCAATAACAGGCGAATGTCGGAGTAGTTACCTACGTAGGGCCACACAATACGCGATCTTTCCTTCCCCTTTCTTCTCCTACCTCTTCCTTTATACAGCTCTCCCTATACCCACATATACATTTACAAGTCCTATCTACGATACACGAAGGGAGCTTAGAGCTTGTTCCGCCTGAGTGAGCTACCTGGAGGGGTAAACTCTTGGTAGCCGATGTGGTAGCCGAAACTCTTGGTAGGCGCCGATTCTCACCATCCAGCGTGAAAGAAATCTCCGCCATCTTCGGGACTAAATAATCTCTAAATTAAAGGAACTAACGACCATAGCATTTACCGTAACTAGGAACCTCAATCAAACAATCGAATCCCGCCGTAGAGAGACATGTTTATCGCATGTATTTCAAGTGTGTATAAGTATATCAGCGCGGAGCGCCTCGCCTTTCGGCAAATCCAGACGTACGAGGAGACCGCAAATACTTTACTTTTTACCACATTCTAGAAGCTAAATTGAATCGTAGATAAGAGACAATATGTATTCAGCTTTGAAAACTTCATACAAAAAATTATACTACTAACAATAATCAAGTAACGGATGGTTGTACCTTATCTAATACAACTATTTTAAATAGTTTATTCTAATTTGAAATCTCTTATCATTCGAATACGTAACTGAACAAGTCCAGGAGGTACTGAAAGCACTCAACAGTTAAACTCTAAAGCCAAAGTAAGAGCTTGTAACTGAAGTAAAAGTGAAGGGGTCAAAGCAAGGAGCTAATCAGACCATGCAAAGGATGTGTACCCGCCGTAGGAAGTGCTGTGACAAACCAAGACAAACAGCAGCGCCACGATGGAAAGTGGTGGAATTAGGAGCAAATATTCTGCTGAAGGCAGTGAATCTAGTTTTAGTTTTAAGAGGATGTTTTAAAATGCTAATTAATGTAACTTATGTCTTCAAAGACAATCTAGAGGTAAAGCCTGAAGTAGACAATTTGATGTTTCTGTAGATTTTAAGGTAGTTAAAAAAAGAATTCTTGTACTGAAATAATTGTAGTGGGTACTGGAATTGCCATAATTTCATTAAAAAATGAACAGAACACATATTACGATTAATAATGATTGGCAGGCTTTTTGTGAGTTCCAATTTGCAATGTCAATTATTAGAGTATTTTCATATTTTCCAAACTTCAATTCTAACTAGTTTTTTATTATTAACTTCATAAAGATTTGAATCTTCATTAATATTCGAAGAACAAAATTATTCATTGAATTCATTTGCATAACAAAAATATATGCAGAAATTGTGGGTGACCATTTAAGTTGGGATGATTATATAATTACTTGCATTAGCTAGTTAAATTATCAATTACTAAGTGATAATTTAACTAAATGCAGGGGGACGGAAATAAATCTACATATTGGAAAGAGAATGAAAAGTTTTTACACTGAAGTTACTGTATGTATCGAAAATTGGTGTAATGGGTCCAACGTCCTTAGTTTCAAACACACTAGTGTATGTATAGGACCCGGCTCAAACAGCCGTGGTCGTTAGTGCTTGATGCGGTTGCGAGCACGGTGTCGTGGTTTCTAATACCTATTAGGTATGGACTTTAACCTGTGTGTTGTGGCATGATTGACTTTTCCATATACTGTGAATTACCATTCCAATCACCTTTATTTCATTCTTTCTCCGTCCCAGTAGCTCAAAACCACAAGTGGGATGTATGTATGAGTTGGGCTTGAACGATGCCATTCCTGATTCCCCACCGGGCACAACCATAGAAGAGTGGATTCACATTTCTCAGACTGTAAATAACCTGGTATCGATAGCCTCACAAAGCTGAAATAGCCTCACAAAGAACCTGGCTAGCTACCCTAAATCACCCGAAACATCACCTAATTTTTCGCCCGTATTTTCACATGAAATTACGCGAAAAGTACCTGCTCAAATTTTCGAAATATTGTATATAACCTTATTTCAGAATCTATCTTTAAGTCACAGATTTCATTAACGGCAAATTACTATTTTTATAATTTTTGTTGTAGAAAGACGCCGAAAAAAATGGAATTTATGCAAATTTTCGAAACATCTGGGTTTTCAACGAAAATGTGATCTACATCATTCTCTTAAATGTTCTTCATGAGTTGGACTTGAACGATGCCATTCCCGATCCCTCACCGGGCACAACCATAGAAGAGTGGAGCAACAGCAAAATTTAATAAAAAACGATGGAGAAAATTGGAAAAATGTCATGGAGGCTTCATGTAAAGTACCCCCCAAAATTAAAATTCTCCAATTTAGATATGAAGACAATCTTACACCTGATCTCCCTTTTAAATATGTTTTTGTAAGATAATGACTTCTTAAGAGTCCACAAAAAAGTTTAAGAAACGTAACAATACATAGAACACAATAATGTAAGACAATATACTATCAAAAAGTCGCGAAGGACTAAAATAACACACACACACACACGCCAGTTGATATTTATACTTTTAATATTTCTTTTAATATTTATTATTTTTATTTATTATATTATTTATTATATATTTGTATTATTTGTATTAATATTTTTTCCATGCGCGTGAACTGTTATGTCATAGTGCACAGGTATCCCAGGAATTTATGTATCATTGGTGTAGGGCATGATTTTTCCGGGAGGTGGCCGTGTACTTCCCGCTCTAGAATGTAAAATCCAGCGCCAACTCACACGTCGCCTTTCAGGCACCACCTAAACTGAAACAAACTCTAAACTCCAAACATGACTCTCGACATGTTTGATAGAGTAGATAAATGTGCTTGTGTACGGGGAGAGAAAGGACAAGGCTGAGAAAGGAAAGATTACGCGCGGTTCAGGGGCGGTTTGCGAGGGTACTGCTCCGCTAGCTACTGATCGGAGAAATCACGGACAACTACAAACAAAACATCCATCTGCTAGTATTCTCCTTCAGACAGCCTGAATTCGACCTATCCTTCAAACTAATGTTAAAAACCCACCACCATCAGATCTTAAGTGGTGCGGTGCTAACAGTTATTGCTCTCAGTTACTGCAGCCGTCACATATTCCGCGAGCCTCCCAGTTGACACTACTGCCTTCAAGGAAAGCTTCTTCAGGAAAGAAAAGCGGGGCGGAAAATCGGTCAGTGCTTGTCGGCGCCTGACCAGGTTGTCGCGTGTTCCGGAAACAGGCGGCGGGCGTCCAGCGCCCGGCAGCGGCCCCCGGCGGCGACGCGCTGCAATTTCCGCACCACTTGCTCTTCCTGCGCGTCTTCGCCTTTCTCACGTCCTCTTCACTTGCGGGGCGCTGTCGCCCGCCGGGTGGTGCTCGCGCTCGCCGCCACCGCCACAGCCGCCTCCGCCATTGCCTCCGCCAATGCCTCCGCCATCGCCTCCGCCATCGCCTCTGCCATCGCCTCTGCCATCGCCTCCGCCATGCCTCCGCCATAGCGTCCGACATCGTCTCCGCCATCGCCTCTGCCATCGCCTCTGCCATCGCCTCCGCCATCGCCTCGCCATCGCCTCCGCCATCGCCTCCGCCATCGCCTCCGCCATCGCCTCCGCCATCGCCTCCGCCATCGCCTCCGCCATCGCCTCCGCCATCGCCTCCGCCATCGCCTCCGCCATCGCCTCCGCCATCGCCTCCGCCATCGCCTCCGCCATCGCCTCCGCCATCGCCTCCGCCATCGCCTCCGCCATCGCCTCCGCCATCGCCTCCGCCATCGCCTCCGCCATCGCCTCCGCCATCGCCTCCGCCATCGCCTCCGCCATCGCCTCCGCCATCGCCTCCGCCATCGCCTCCGCCATCGCCTCCGCCATCGCCTCCGCCATCGCCTCCGCCATCGCCTCCGCCATCGTTTCCGCCATCGCCTCCGCCATCGCCTCCGCCATCGCCTCCGCCATCGCCTCCGCCATCGCCTCCGCCATCGCCTCCGCCATCGCCTCCGCCTTCGCCTCCGCCATCGCCTCTGCCATCGCCCTCGCATCCGCCATCGCCTCCGCCATCGCCTCTGCCATCGCCTCTGCCATCGCCTCTGCCATCGCCTCTGCCATCGCCTCCGCCATAGCCTCTGCCCTCGCCTCCGCCAACGCCTCCGCCATCGCCTCCGCCATCGCCTCGACCATCGCCTCCGCCATCGCCTCCGCCATCGCCTCCGCCATCGCCTCCGCCATCGCCTCCGCCATCGCCTCCGCCATCGCCTCCGCCATCGCCTCCGCCATCGCCTCCGCCATCGCCTCCGCCATCGCCTCCGCCATCGCCTCCGCCATCGCCTCCGCCATCGCCTCCGCCATCGCCTCCGCCATCGGCTCCGCCATCGCCTCCGCCATCGCCTCCGCCATCGCCTCCGTCATCGCCTCCGCCATCGCCCCCGCCCTCGCCTCCGCCATCGCCTCCGCCATCGCCTCCGCCATCGCCTCCGCCATCGCCTCCGCCATCGTCTCCGCCATCGCCTCCGCCATCGCCTCCGCCATCGCCTCCGCCTTCGCCTCCGCCATCGCCTCTGCCATCGCCTCTGCCATCGCCTCTGCCATCGACTCTGCCATCGCCTCTGCCATCGCCTCTGCCATCGCCCATGCCATCGCCTCCGCCATCGCCTCTGCCATCGCCTCTGCCATCGCCTCTGCCATCGCCTCTGCCATCGCCTCCGCCATCGCCTCTGCCATCGCCTCCGCCATCGCCTCCGCCATCGCCTCCGCCTTCGCCTCCGCCATCGCCTCTGCCATCGCCTCTGCCATCGCCTCCGCCATCGCCTCCGCCATCGCCTCCGCCATCGCCTCCGCCATCGCCTCCGCCATCGCCTCCGCCATCGCCTCCGCCATCGACTCCGCCATCGCCTCCGCCATCGCCTCTGCCATCGCCTCCGTCATCGCCTCCGCCATCGCTCCGCCATCGCCTCCGCCATCGCCTCCGCCATCGTCTCCGCCATCGCCTCCGCCATCGCCTCCGCCATCGCCTCCGCCATCGCCTCCGCCATCGCCTCCGCCATCGCCTCCGCCTTCGCCTCCGCCATCGCCTCTGCCATCGCCTCTGCCATCGCCTCTGCCATCGACTCTGCCATCGCCTCTGCCATCGCCTCTGCCATCGCCCATGCCATCGCCTCCGCCATCGCCTCTGCCATCGCCTCCGCCATCGCCTCTGCCATCGCCTCTGCCATCGCCTCCGCCATCGCCTCCGCCATCGCCTCCGCCATCGCCTCCGCCATCGCCTCCGCCATCGCCTCCGCCATCGCCTCCGCCATCGCCTCCGCCATCGCCTGCGCCATCGCCTCCGCCGTCGCCGTTCTCTTCACCTCTGCCGCATTCCCTTCCGCCGCCGCTTCCACCCACGCCGCCTTCGCCCCCGAAGCCTCCTCCCCCACCCCTTCCGCTACCGCCACCGCCTTCAGAGCGGTAGCCGCCGAAGCGGCCGCTGCAAGTCCCAGCTGACGCGGAGTAGACTATTTCGTGCTTCCTGGCTCGTCAAATACATCGGTTTTAGTCATTAACTACTACGCTTGTTAGGTTAATAGTTAGTGAGGCGCATGTTATATTCCGGTATGTGGTGGTATTCCTTTCCCTCTGGAAAGTGAGATAAGGCTCGACTCTACACTCAACGTGTAAGGTTTGTTCCTTGCAAATATCTCCTCCAGAGGGGCACTGCACAAGCAGGGACAGTTCTAATCTCACAACTGGTCTTCCAATATATGGCAGTGCAGTACATATAAGTGTAAGTGAATGTGTAAGGCAAGAAGAAAGGGCAAGAATGAGGAAGGAAATATTGGGACAGTGGGGACCGGGAGCCAACTGTCCCTTTTGTTAGATTACTTCTCCGGCATGCGGCTGGAATTGAACGGAGAAACGACGCAAAACTAGCGACTAGAACAGCCAAATGCTAGAATTCTCTTACAGACAATGAATTCCGCCTAGCTAAGCAGCTTGTAAAGAAAATCCTCTACCATCGGAACTCAAACTCTAGGACTTCTCGGTCAGCACCGCTGCAGCGGCCACGACCACGCTCTTTCTGAGCCGTCGCAGCTGGTCCGTCGGGGTGTGCGTAATCCTGTTCGAATACGCGGCGGTGAAGCAACGCTCGCCCGCTGCCGCGGCAGCGACAGCGCCAACAGCAGCAGCAGCAGCAGCAGCCGCCGGCGTCTGAGGTGTTACGTATTGCTCCTCGGCCGGGAAAAACTCGCGCGTTTCCCACACGCGACGTGTGGCTCCCAGGGGTGTCGCGCTGCGGGCACTGCGACTAACGCTACGGACGCGCCTCACGAGTGGAAATGAAACGCCACACAACGCTACAATAGGAATGCGACATCGATAGCCATGTTTTCAAAACATCAATGTTTGTATAAAAATATTGATGTGAACAAGGATGTATTGAAACCGATGTTTTTTTAACATCATTGTTTTTTGTGCTCGATGTTTTGATCGTGAATGCAAAATGCCTAAAATCATGATTTTGTAAAAGTTAAGATATAAATTAATAGATGATGAGACCACTGACTGCGTTCGAACCAAACAAACACTGTTTGTACTATCTTCATTGAGATGACTACTATTCCTTGTCAGAAATGATCCTGGTGCTCTGGTAATTCCTTCGACTTTTCTTTTTTTTAGCACAATTTTCGCACACGAAAAGTGTTTTTTAATTTTGTTTTAATTTAAATTTAATTTATAAACGAATATGCACGACACTGTCAATGACAATGACTGGGTCCATAGAAACGAAATGGAGGCTGTTCTGCAATAAATTCTACTATGCCGTTTTTCACGGCCGTTTCAACCACTTTCGCGAATGCGTGTATGTGTGTATGTGTGTGTTTGGGAGGGGGATAAAGCGAGCTCTCGACAGATTTTCTTGTGGTTCCCTTTTCCCTTGCCTCTCATTTGTCCATTCCTCCATCATTCACCCCATTATCATCGAAGGTTCCTGAACCCAAATAAATAAATAAATAAATAAATAAATAAATAAATAAATAAATAAATAAATAAATAAATAAATAAATAAATAAATAAATAAATAAATAAATAAATAAATAAATAAATAAATAAATAAATAAATAAATAAATAAATAAATAAATAAATAAATAAATAAATAAATAAATAAATAAATAAATAAATAAATAAATAAATAAATAAATAAATAAATAAATAAATAAATAAATAAATAAATAAATAAATAAATAAATAAATAAATAAATAAATAAATAAATAAATAATAAAAAATGCCTCCCCAACTATACTTAGTTCAGGTTACCGGACGATTATATTGAAATGTAAAAGAGTAGTGCATCGCCTAAGGCTGCCTCGTTCCGCGAAACGAACTCTTCTGACAGCCAGATGATCTGAACTGAGTAATGCTGGTCTGCCAGTTGATATGGATCAGCCGATAAAACCTCAGAATAGTACTTCAGTGTGTGCAGTTGGATAATTTTAATGATTTTTCAAGTTGGTCCCAATACCGTCACGAACACGTACACGTCTAAAAATAGAACTGTACGAAATGATAATATCATGGAGAAAAAATGTGAAAATGTTAGTATTATTATCATTATAAAATTTCATTTGAAAATAAATTAATTTTGAAACCATACACGACGAAGGTGAAAGAAAGCCCCAAATGCCTGGATATTAAAAGAGAATTACTTTCACTATACTTTCAAATAAAACCGCCAAATTCCAATTTTTAATTTTAGAATATCCCTGGTAATTTTTTTATATGAACTACTGTATGAATCACACTTTTCTCAAATGATAGCAGCATTCATAAATTGCTTTTATCTTTTTACAATTGGCAAAATAAAAAGGAATACCACAATACAAATGAGTTAGTTACAAGTTACTTATCGACCATGCACTTCCTCTCACAGTTGAATTGTTTACTTCAGAAACCCGTCAAACGCCAAAATTTAAAATGCGCTTTAGTGGTGGAATATTGTTCCATGACGACAAACACATCACTTATTCCATATTTACTTGAAAAATATCAATATATTAACTGGTTTAATAATTTTAAAAAATTGAAATCGGAAAAACTGGGACACTTTTTCTCAATTTTCTCGACATGACAAATTTGGCGTTTACAAATTCTGCAGGATGACTCATTTACCTTAATTTTGGAATCCCCTAAATACCAAGAAAAAATCCTGAATTTTTGCAAAAAATTCAAATATTTACTGATATATAATAGTTATTAACTATTGTGAACAATTTAAGAAACCATGTCAATTTTTTTGTTAACATATTTGTTATTACTGTAACTAAAACAACCAAATATGTTATTTAATTGTCGCTAATGACCATCGCTGTTGATGCGACAATAAATAAACTAAAAAAAATTTGGCGTTTGACGGGTTTCTGAAATAAACGATTCAATTTAGATTAGTATCAATGAGTATCAAAACAACAGCTCACATAACTCAACTAACTTCACCACTGTCACCCTCGTTGTCGTCTCAGTCGTCACCATTTAACTGTGCACGCCGGGGCGCCCGTTCGGTCCTGCCTCAGGGAGGCGGCCCAGTGGCAACTCCCGAACCGAGGTCTAATGGCGCACTTTCTCTTCTGCACGGGCCCCGTCCGCCCATTCACCCGACACCCGACACTCCATTCACGTGTCTCCCCAGGATCTCCACCGCCAGTGTCGAAAACGATTAATTGCTCGCATGTGTATAAACGAGGATACTTTGCAAGCACGACGCTTGTTTGTTTGTTATCACCAGGACGCCGCGTTTCTCTTTACGTAACCGTCCGTATGTTTGTTTTGTCGGTTGAGAAAAAGCTGTTCCGAGTGGTATAGTTATGATGACAACTGAGACTTAAGGAACGAAGGACTGCTGGTTTATGTCAGACCTGAGACGAGAATAAAGCCGTTATTAACTACAAATTTTGTTGTGGAAAGCTAATGTGTGTGACAAAATGACAATTGGCTAAATAAGAAGTATTTAGGTATGTTTATTATTATTTTTACTTATAGTTTATTTCACTGAAACTTTATTATCGATTTTATCGATGACATTACTTTCTTACCGATTTCTTCAAACAACTTTTAAGGAGTAAAACTCCACATGGTAATTACTAAAACATTGATGAAATATGAGAGTATCAATTGCCAACACTGTTCTGGTCTGGACTGTTGATGATTGTGAAATTAACAGCGAATATCTCCGGAATTGAATAATGAGACAACGTAAAACAAAGATTTGTATTTTTATAAAAATGCTTTTTCAGAATATTATCATTAGTTCATCGTTGTAAAATACGTTAAATACCTTAAAAACAACATATTGAAGCTCTGTCCGTCCCTGTCCCTGAGACACATTTTTACTTTCTCGTATACATACGTAAATACGGAGTAATATACGTAGTATAGAGAAAGTTATGTAATGCTGCGGAATATCGATTTCGAGATTTTAACGGAAATACACGTTTTGGAGTCCCTTGATAACGAAAAAGGCTTTTTTTCAAAACTTCAACGTCCGTCCGTCTGTGAACACTGCTAGCGCCCAAACCATGCGTACAATCATTTCCAAATTGAAGAACCCCTGTCCATCTGGCTCTAGTTTAAACTTTGAAATTTTGAAAAACATTCTTTAATATTTGGGGGTACTTTATATGAAGCCCCCCGGACATTTTCCAACTTTTCTCAAAAACGGCTAAATTGTTTTCCAATGCATTTCGTCTATGGCGAATTTTCACACAGCCCAGCTCCTTCAACGTGAGAGTGCTATATGCCAACTTCCTCATGGTGTAACAGGTAGCATTGCGCCCTCACTTCATTGGTGAATCGGAAAGCGAAAGGCTCCAACGCTCACGTACCAAGGCGAAGCGAGTCCTTTGCGGTGAAGCGACACGGCGTCTCACGCCGCCACCATAACCGTCACGTCCGCCACCACCGCCGCCGTAACTGTGTCGCGTAACAACATTGCTGCTGGCTCCACCACCGCACCCTACCGGGAGGTCATAGGGTTCGAGTAACGAACGGTGGTGGATTATCGATACTAGGTAGATAGTTTAGTCGAGTTCAGCCGCTGTCTAGGGGGAAATTCTAGGAGACGACTACAATGTACGGTAGTTTTTCTAGATTTATCCGATCAATACCAGGCGAATGCCCGTACAGTAACCTAACAAATGGTCTGCATACCCACGCGATCTATCCATTCCTTGTCCTGTCATCTCTCCTCTCTTTCTTTCTCTCTATCTCTCATTCATTTTTGTTTCAATCTCTTTATATTCCATTCGCTCTCCCTCTTTCTTTCGCTATCTATCTATCTCTATCTCCCTCCCTCTCTCTCTTTCCCTCTCTCTCTCTCTCTCTCTCTCTCTCTCTCTCAAACACACGAACATACTTTCACTACATTACCGCACATCGGGAGACCAATCGGGAACATACAGTTTGTCCCGGCTGGAGCGGTGCCCTGCTTCGGTGAGATACCAGCGAGAGATGATCACCGCCATTTCCCGCAATAAAAAAACACTACATTTACGGATCTTAGCAGTTTACTTTCCCGGAAACATTAATCAATCAATCAACTTTTAAATCAACCAATCAATCAATCAACCCTTAAACATGTTTAATCCCTGATTTTAGCCTTTCTTTAATATGACAATTTTGGAAATTGTATGCATTTCAGGAAGAGGTTCTCCTATACATCTGGTAACGCTGTAAACGGTTCGACATAAATAGAATTATAACTCTTAATTAAATTATTAAACTTTTAATTTTATTCTCCTCGTGTTTTCGCGTTATACATTCCCTCGCCTTATTACTTGTTACATTTTTTCGTTAAAAAGTTGAATGAAAATGGGGTCCCTGAAATGAAGTTGTCCCCTCCTCCTTTTTTTGAGGCAGCGAACGCCTGTAACTCCCTCTACCGTTGTTAACGCTCCACGAGGCCGACTCGGAAGTGAGTGTAATGCGGTGGCGGCGACATTACATGTGCGCGTGAGTGTGTTTGCTTTCGCGACGCCTTCATTACTCGCGGCCGTGTTTACGACCGCGCACGCAACTCGGGAGCGAGCGGTGGAGCGTGCGGTATCATTAAATCAACCAATCAATCAACCCTTAAATATGTTTAATCCCTGATTTTAGCTTTTGTTCAATAAGACAATTTTGGAAATTGTTATACATTTCAGGAAGAGGCTCTCCTATACATCTGGAACGCTGTAAACGGTTCGACATAAATAGAATTATAACTTTAATTAAATTATTAAGCTTTTAATTTCATTCTCCTCGTGTTATGCGCGTTATACATTCCCATCGCCTTATTGACTTGTTACATTTTTTCGTTAAAAAGTTGAATGAAAATGGGCACCCTGAAATGAAGTTGTCCCCTCCCCCTTTTTTTGAGGCAGCGAACGCCTGTAACTCCCTCTACCGTTGTTAACGCTCCACGAGGCCGACTCGGAAGTGAGTGTAATGCGGTGGCGGCGACATTACATGTGCGCGTGAGTGTGTTTGCTTTCGCGACGCCTTCATTACTCGCGGCCGTGTTTACGACCGCGCACGCGACTCGGGAGCGAGCGGTGGAGCGTGCGGAATCATTAAATCAACCAATCAATTAACCCTTAAATATGTTTAATTTGATTGTAGCCTTTCTGTAATATGACAATTTTGAAAATTGTTATGCATTTCAGGAAGAGGCTCTCCTATACATCTGGCAACGCTGTAAACAGTTCGACATAAATGAAATAATAACTGTTAATTAAATTATGAAACTTTTAATTTCATTCTCCTCGTGTTTTACGCGTTATACATTCCCCTCGCCTTATTTACTTGTTACATGTTTCCCTTAAAATGATTAATGAAAATGGGGACCCTGAAATGAAGTTGTCCCCTCCCCCTTTTTTGAGGCAGCGAACGCCTGTAACTCCCTCTACCGCCGTTAACGCTCCACGAGGCCGACTCGGAAGTGAGTGTAATGCGGTGGCGGTGACATTACATGTGCGCGTGAGTGTGTTTGCTTTCGCGACGCCTTCATTACTCGCGGCCGTGTTTACGACCGCGCACGCGACTCGGGAGCGAGCGGTGGAGCGTGCGGTATAATGGCCGAGCGGAACGTGTCATGTGAGGAGTGACGACCCGTATCGACGCCACTGACCTGTCATCGCTCGCCTGTGTGGCTCGTGGCTGGAGAATGCCACGCAGCGCACTAAATCTTCCGAGTTTCAGCCTCGCGACGCTTGAATCTCGTAAAGTGGAAGCCACTGTGTTGCTTAGGAATTCAGCTAAATGGACATTCCTGAAATGTGGTGTATACATAATAATTTCCGGATTCCTGGAATGAGGAATGTATAGGTGTGCGCTTTAAGTGTGTAGTTAAGTGAAACTTGTTGCTGTTCTCTTGAAGAGAAAACGTTCGTTTGAGTTTTGAATTGGTGGGTGGTATTTTAAGTCACAATTGCTACGAGTAATCTTCGTAACTTTATGTACACGTTTTTAGAGTTTTATAAGATTTTTTATAAAATACCAATACATTTTCAGATTGAAAAGAATTTGTCTATTCATATTAAATGTCCTCAGTCATGGGTCAGTTGCTTTCATTCATACAGCAATTATTTATATCCGACCAGTATATTTGTATCTTACAAAGTGACACCCCATACTACATAAAATCAATTATCTATAGCTTTCTCAACAATAGAACTTTTCTATTCATATTAAGTCCTTATTCAACTTATACGTTGAGATCGTCCTAAATTAACGAACATTCATATAGCCCAATTTGCGGACGATACAGCAATATTTTATTCTGGCAAGTCTATCATTGACATGAGAAATAGAACACAACTATACCTCAACTTACTCGATAGCTGGGCATCCAAACTTAAAATACAACTGAATCCATCCAAAACCGCAGCAAAAATATTTCCACTAAGACCCTATACCTTCCCCACCCTTAACAATAAACTAAACTGGTACCCCTAACAAACCTATTAAATACCTCAGATGAAATTTAGATACTAAACTGAATTGGATGCAGCACATAGACGAAAAAATAAAACAGGCTAAAATAAAACTACTGCAATGAAAACCTTTAATCTATAGAAACAGCCCATTACCATATAATTCTCAATTGCAATATACAAAACCATTCTAAGACGCTACTGCTGTATGCTTGTCCCATCTGGATAAATTCCGCAAAAACCAATCTAAAAAATTACAAATCATTCAGAACCAATTTCTCAGAACCATTACCAATGCACCGTGGTTTGTCACCAATCATCAGCTTCACAAAGAACTCAACTTAGAACTCATTGAACATCACATCACATACTTAGCCACCAACTTTTATTATTATTTACCTCAAATCCCTTCGACTCGCTAAAAACCCGAACCATACCAGAATAAAAGAACAGATACCCCTACAATATATTCCTCAAAACCTTCTCCGAATTTGAATCAGAATACAGGAACCAATAGGGCGTCCTCAACCTAATATTAGATTTAAGTCTTAGAAATAAGTTTTAAATATAAGTTAGTATGTAAGTCTATCAAACGTATGTAAAGTTTATACTAAAAAAAATTTTAAATTTATCTTAAAAAGATGTAACAATAGAACTGCATCATACCACTTTAAACATCTTTTCAGAAAACAAAAATAACAAGGAGATTAATTTTCGTAACATAAAGTTTATTTTTCAGATTTCAACATCGACTCCTTATCAAGAAACAGTATCGAACACGACAAATAAAATTACAGTCATAGCAAATGTATTTATAGCCTGAAATTACAAAGATGCCGGTATTTAACTTTCACACAATATAAATGTGATCATTTCAGATTACCAGATTTAGTTGTTCTGAATGAAAGGAAAATTTTTGATATTTTCAATATCAAAAATCAACGTAATTGCGCGTCAAGGAATGCGCTTTAATGAAACTCGCTGTTTGACGCGAGTTTTAACTTCCCTGTAGTGACCTTACTCAACGCTCACACTGCACATTGAAAATTTAAGAAGGTTGTGTCGGTATATGAACGGGATGTATTTTGAACTGAAGGGCATTCTCGGAGGCGAGGATTTTTGGCATCAAGAAAACGGGCTAAAAAGGTTTCCTTTTTCTATTCTTGTGAAACAGTTCTAACAATGAATTCATTTACTACGTTTACTTTTTGTACTTATTCGTATTTTAACGGTTTACAATTATAATTAAATAACGAATTCGAACAACTTATTCCAATGTTGTACAAAATTGAAATAAAATATATAAATATTTCTTTATTGATTGATTCTAAAATTATTGGATATAAAACAAATAACAAGCCGAACAGTTTGAAAAAGTCGCATAATTTGATTTAATAATTTTTTTTGAAACATTTTTAGAACACTTACAATGTCTTTGACGTTTTCGAGTGTATTTTTTTCAATGAGATTAATGTCACTAATTCAATTATAAAAAGTTGGAACTCAGGGCAATCTCATGCTCTGATGGTTCAGTGACCAATGCTTCATAGAAACACGAGCAATGTTTTACTACATTTATCCCAGAACAACGGAAAAACAATTACTTTATAGCTTCTTCCTAGTCCAGTCATACGCTTCGACCGTCCAACAAACACATCGTAAATAGGTATAGCAATTACAGTAATTCCTATGTTGTCATAGGGTCTTACAACTCGGAGTAACAATAGTGAAGAACTCGGTGGAACAATGTGAGAAAGCGCAGAGCATATTCTCGACACGCGACGAAAGTCTTCCAATGATATTCGCCGAAAATGAGACCAATATCACCACATTCATTTTTGGCGAAGCAATGCGACATTTCTCCGGAATATCCCTCAACGCGCTCTAAAAATAATTTGTGAGAAACTCCTTTAATAAATACATTTTGCACAGATTTGCCATTTGACTGGACATTCAGCTGAAAAATGCTGTAATGAGCTGAAAGATCCTAATCGAATACAGTTCAGTACAATAGGGGGACTGACAAGTTTTCAGCATTTTTCAAGATGCAACTGCATGGCACGGGGAATTTACCCAGAACTTATTTAATGTTTTCGTCTTTATTTAATTTTTTTTTTCACGTACTATAGGATTTTACGACATCAGTGTTTACAAGAAGAAGAAGTAGATAGAAGATTAGCCTTCAAAGGGAATCAAGAGAAATAGTTACATAAGGCGTTCTTACCATTAAATTCCCCAAGTTTTCCTCGCCTTTGTAATTTCCTGAGTCCAAACGTTTACTGAAATTAGTCCATTTCATGCACGCATGACCCCGCTGCCCTACATACGAGGCGCGGTGTATCAACCGCACGGCCCTCCCAATCGCTTTGCAATCGTAATAGCGCTGGTGTGTGCTTGTCGCACTTCCGCTCTCCGCCGCTGCGATCACGATCGCACGCAACGCTTGCGAGTAGTACGCCTCGTTTCCCAATCGTAGGCGCTCGATTCGTTTCGCATCGAACCGAAAGCGAGTGCGTGGGCGGTGAGCATGGGGTAGTGGTGTGAGGCGAGGCAGATTGGGGGGGGGGAGGCTCGAGCGGGATGTGGGCGGGGCAGTGGGTGTTGTCATAGGGTGGTGGAGGGTGATAAGTGGGGAGAGTGGGAAAGGGCGGGGTGGTGGGAGGCGTCGTGGGGCTTGGGCTGGACGGGTTTGGGGTGGGCGGGGGGGCAGCTGGTGACGGTTAAGGGACGGGGTGAGGTGGTGAGTGGCAGGCGTGGGCGGCACAATGCTTGTTTGTTTGTTTGTTTTTTGTGTTTCCGGGCGCGTCAACTGTTCTGGTCATTAGTCCCGTTAGTGTAGTTTTTTTTCTCGGGAAATGGCGGTGATCTTGCCCCGCTGGATGGTGAGATCCGGCGCCGACCTACTGTCGGCTGGTGTGGTTTCCCTCACCAGGACTCTCCCACCAGCGGGGCACCGCCCGAGCCCGGACAAGCTCTAAGCTCCAGACTGGTCTCCCGGAATATGTGTATTAGTGCATGTTAGTATAAGTGTGTGTGTGTAAGGGAAGAGGATAGGAGAAGGAAGAGGAAGGAAAGATCGCGCGCGGTCCGTGGCCCGTTTGGTAGGGTACTGCTCCGGCATTCGCCTGGTGTTGATCGGAGAAACCACGGAGAATACCGTCAGAGCAGCCGGCCGCTAGAATTCTCCTCCAGCGCGACTGGCATTCGCCTGGTGGACGAGCAGGGGCGGGGAGGGACATAGGGTGGTTTGGGGCGAAAGCGGGGCAGTGACGAGTGTGGGACGGGGCGAGGTGGAGTTTGAAGGGTGTGGGAGTTTGAAGGGTGTGGAGTTTGAAGGGCGAGGTAGGGCCGGGCTGGAAGGGCGTTGGACAGGGACAGTACAGTTGGTGACGGACATGGATGTAGGCGGGCGGGATAGGGTTGGGTTTGGGGCGAGGGCGGGGAAGTGGATGACGGGTATTGGAGAGGGAGGAGTGCAGAGCGGCGGGCGTGGACGTGAGCTGGCCGGAGCAAGGCGGGGTTAGAGAGTGGCGGGGCGGAGGGTGACGAACGCGGGGCGTGGACACGGTGGGTTTGGTTTGGTTTGTTTTTCGTGTTTCCGGGCGCGTCAACTGCTTTGGTCATTAGTCCCGTTAGTGTGCTGCATGTTTGTTTCTCGGGAGATGGCGGTGGTCTTCCCAGCTGGTCGGCGAGATCCGGCGCCGACCTACCGTCAGCTAGTGGGGTTTGCCCGAACCAGGACTCTCCTCAAGCGGGCACTGCCCCAGCCGGGACAAGCTCTAAGCTCCTGACCTGTCTCCCGGGATATGTAGTAGTGTAGTTCATGTTAGTGTAAGTGTGTGTGTGAGGAGAGAGGATAGGAGAAGGAAGAGGAAGGAAAGATCACGCACGGTCCGTGCCGCGCTTTTTAGGGTACTTCTCCGGCATTCGCTTGGTGTTGATCGGAGAAACCACGGAAAACTACCGATCAGAGCGGAGAATTTTCCTCCAGGCAGCGATTGAATTCGACGTAGCTGAAAAGCTAGTGCCGAAAATCCTGCCGCCGTTTTGAGGGTGGGAACCTAGGACCTCCCGGTCAGAGGCGCTGCAGTGACATCAGTTTATGCACTGAGCTACCGCTCCGGTGTCACGGTGGGGTTTCGTGCGGTGGGGACTGAGTGACGGGTGTGGGGTGGCGCATAGTGGAGAGTGACGGGCGTGGGCGGGGCAGTGGATGACGGGTGTGTAGCGTAGCGTGGCGGGGGGGGGGGGGGGGGTGGCGGGGGGGGGCGGGGGGGGCGGGGCGGGGCGGGGCGGGGGGGGGGGCGGGGCGGTTTCGCCAGACGCGGAAGGCTGGTGCTGCGCGAAAGGAGTTCCCGGCACGCGACGTGCTGGCGCTGCCGGCGGCGGCGGCGGCAACTGCGGACGCGAGCGGTGGCAGTTGGGGAATAGCGCTTGAGGAACACTACGAGTAATGCACTATTATTAGGACTCTCACAAAAAGAGATTGCAAACAAGTTTATTTCCTTATTAAGAAACTACGAAAACGACTGCACTAAAAACCGTAGGACGTCGTGTTGAAGTTAGAAGTTAGTCAAAAATGACTTAAGAGCGGGAATATATTTTCAGAAAATGCCGAAGTCTATTACTATAACACTCGACCTACAAAGCATATTCATCCGCTCACAGTATCAACAGCTCATTACAAAAAATTCACATACAATACATGTACATTACTTTACAACACTTTGACAAATGACATTAAACGATTAAATTCAATAGAAAAGTGTAAATCCAAAGTGAAATCGTTTCTGCTGCATGTTTCTATACAATTACAGACTATACTGAGCATCACAAGAAAAGTAACTAATTTAACAATGATACATAATGCATTGTTTACCATTTGGACTGTATAAATGTGTATAAACAACCTGTAACAAGTATTGTACTGCAGCCTCCGGGTTAATGACCCCCTTCTCGATCAGTTTTTGCGACCAGTTACCCTGATCCATTGAGCAAATGTTGAGATGGCCCCTTGTTTTGCTTCTGGACATAAATGTAACTTCATTATCTGTGCACGTCTTCTTGAATTCATTGGGAAATATAGTTATTCAAATTATCGTTTCCATATTGTTGCGGCAGGAAGTATTATTCCTTGACGATGGACATCATGGATAAGAGCCCAATATTTATTGCTTATTTATCCTTTAAAATATATTTTATTACATGAGAGCATTTTTTAAATTTAAATTTCAAAATTAATGTAGTATATGACTTAGTGTAGGGATAACAGAATTTTGAAAATGTACACAGAATTCACTGCTCCTGATTGCACGTCATACGCAATTTCAACTGTTTTTTGACGTAAAATAAATAAATAAATAAATAAATAAATAAATAAATAAATAAATAAATAAATAAATAAATAAATAAATAAATAAATAAATAAATAAATAAATAAATAAATAAATAAATAAATAAATAAATAAATAAATAAATAAATAAATAAATAAATAAATAAATAAATAAATAAATAAATAAATAAATAAATAAATAAATAAATAAATAAATAAATAAATAAATAAATAAATAAATAAATAAATAAATAAATAAATAAATAAATAAATAAATAAATAAATAAATAAATAGCTCAAAGTTAGATAAAGCGAGTGCTTTTACAAACTTTGTTGTACATTTAAAACATTTAATTACGCGCGTACATGCATTCTTAATAGCAATTTTTCTGGTACACATAACGTATAAATAAAATATTTTTCTATGATATAGGAAAGACACATGTAAGATGTATGCGTAATAATATAGATTTATTAAGTAGTGTAGACCACTCTTCGTAACCCAAGAATTATTTTAGTCTTCGTTTTTTGGTCAATACTTTATAGTGTACAAATTTACCCAAACTATAATGAAACCAAGAGTTATAATGAGCGCGTACAGCGTCAGAAAATATTTTAAACTTCGACACGGTATATTAGGAATTACACAATGTTTATGATTGCTCGTGGACACGGCTTCCTCGCGAACTCGCGTTAAGTGCATTTCGCACGAGGTAGTCATCCGCCAACCATTACGCAATGCTGCGATTGAAAAAATTAGTGTTCGGAAATTAGAAACATATTTGTCGTAAGCTACCCGTAGAGGAAATATTTGTCTTTTTCTTTTTCTGCTGTCTGTACCACAGGTCTCTCGCTGGTCCTGGCAGTCGTTGTAGCGAGAAGCCTTCTACTGCAGGGTGGCGAAAACGAAGCCCAGCAAGGGCAACCGCCCAATGATTTACTTTGACATTGACATACGCCCAATGATTTACTTTACTTTGACATACGCTCTGTGACCGCGGCATTGAGAGTGGAGGCCGCGTATTGGCGCGCATAGCACTAAGCAATTAGCGTGAATGTTGCGTACAGGGCTATGCTTTGGAGCGGTAAAGTAGGACTATGCTACACTACTCTTATATCGTTCGTGGACTTCAATAGTGACTCAACTAAATAAATTAGGTGATGAGATAAATGAGTTTTAAGTTTTCATCTTGTATTGAAATACATCATTATTACTTTCACACTTCTGCCATTTGTTGGAGGAATATTGTAATGTAAGATATGCTGTTGTAGTTGCTGGAAGGCAGACCAATCTGCAACTCTGGAGAGTGCATTAAATCAAAATTCGTATTTTTGAGTTGTGCCTTTATTGCAGCTCACGAGAAAAAATATTGTACTATTATGAAAATCCTTGAAACTTTTAACACACTTCACTAACTTATTTGCAGAACTTGCGCAACTATTAATAGGCTAAGTGAAATTGTTTCAGTTTTTCCGTCACACCAAGTACGTCCTTTCCCTTAAAACGTGTACTTGTATAGGATCAATTTTACAGAATACGACTCTGCCATATTATACCTGAATTGAAAGATAACGAAATATGGAAGTTAAAGGAAATACCAAACTGAAAACTCAACTTCACTCAAAAAGTTAATATTTATTTCTGTGGAACGTGGAAAGTATACTGACGCTTCATGGTATCGCCCGCCGGCACAAAATGGTTCAAGTGAGATATAGATAAACTTTTTGAGTTCATGCTTTTTTTAGGCCTCAACTATTATGAAATTGTTTCAGCTCTTTATTTATAATACTTTTTTGACTTCAATTACTTTTTTAAATTTTTTTTTTAATTCCTTTAATTTATTTCTAATTGTTAAATTATTTTTTTGTAAATAATATGATATCATACATTGTAAGTCTTCCAGCTCAGGTGCAGGACAATTTGTATTGGCTGTAATACAAAAAACTCTTATGGAACAAAGAAATTTCGATTCGTTGCTCTATAAATATTTTCTTCGTTTTAATGGTTTATTTGGATTGTTTGGCGTAAATATCTTCCAAGACTTTAAGATTTACTTAATTTATATTGAATACTGTCTAAATATAATATACTATTAAACACAAATTATGATTTTAGAATTAGTGCATCCTACCTTTCGTTTTGCGACGCACAAACGGCATTTCCAGACGGACGTCTCTCCTTCATGCCGAAGGTATACGTACTTTGGAGTCGCTGACGCAGCACTGCTATCTCATACACTTACCTCCTCTCAGCCCTGAGTAACACTGCGAGGAACTAGGTTTGATGTGATATAGAAGGAAAAGTGAACTGAAAAATAACATCGTATAATTTCAGATTTTATTTTGAATATAATTTTATGGTGATTTATGCGATGAAAAAAAAAAAGAAATTTGATAGAATAAACTATTTTGCAACGATCTTGAAACGGTCAGCATTAAAATACAATCCATCATACAGCCTAGTCTTTTCTCTCAATAACTCCGAGACAAACATTTTATTTGTTCACAACATACACAGTTTCATAAAATACGAAATGATATCCATATTCATAGTGGGTACATAAAAACCTCCTAACTTAAACGACATGGATGAAAACGCCAATATGCTATATTCATAAAGTAAATAAAATACGAGTACATTAACAAAGAATAAAAATGATATAATATTTTGGATGAAAATTGGATCGGTTTGGAAAACATTTCAAAGACCCCAAAATTCATGAAATGTTTACTTCTAACCAAATGAATATCTACATTCATGGGGAAATTGGTAACGTATGAGGGGATTGCTAAGCATTTGGAATTCTTTTAAACATAGGTTAAACTACTCTTCTTGTATTTCTTCGCATTTCATAAATTACATTAATTGTCTATTGAAACACGTCTTTAGGAACGTAAATGTCCATTTTTTGCATGAAGTTCTGAAAAAAATATAAAAATCCTTAGTTACTACACTTACTAATATTTGTACAAAGCTTTTTGAATTTATTTTGCACTATTTTTTAAAATAAATGATCATTTACATCTCTTCTGCCAATACAATTATGCCATTACTAGTGAAGTACCCGAAGTAGACCAACTGATGCTATAATTCTCCTCTAAAAACTCTACACTATTATGTCTTTACTCAAAATTCCTGGATTTGAAGGGTCCGGTGCGAAAGGAAACAGAGCCATTGTGATGCATTTACAATTTTCGTAACTATGAGACCAACTATGCACACAGAAAATAATTCAGCATCCATGTGAGTCAGAGTGTAGGTAAGATGCTTGTACCTGTTTTTTCAGAGGATCGAGGTTAAATTCCAAGTTTTATATTAACGATGGGAACTCCGTTAGCGAACAAAATATTATTTCCCTTTTCTTGCCAAGTGTGTTCTCATCACTTCAGCAGTTTATAATCGTTAAATGGTGAATTTCTAGTGAATTAATAACCGGTATTTTCTCGAACATCAATAACTTCTTGGCTGACGCAGCATGCACATTGTTCACTGGAAATTTCTTACAACCTAATGGTCGTAGTAACACAGCATATTTTCTTTTTAATATCAAGTATTATTCAGAAATATGATTGCACGTGGTAGCACACTATTTTATCTCTTCAGAAAATGAAACCATACATGTGAACAGTAGTAAAGAAAATCAAATTCTGAAGTATACATGTAGTTTGCAAATTAGCAAAATTATATTTATCCTTCGAAAATAAAATTTCATGAATTTAATATTTTACTATTTTGTTATTAATATCAAAATTGGTAAATCCGTAAACTTGATATTGAATTAGTAGTAAAACGGTAAATCTTTGGGGAGAAAAGCAAGAAAGCAAGTAAGAACAAAATAGTACCACCTATTGATTGAACCACACGGCAAGTTATTTATAAATTGGATATCATGTACTCGGAATGTCAATCTATCTGACCTACAAAATTTTACAGAAATGTATTTTAAAAATTTGGGGTGTCTCATAAATATACATCAAATTATATGTTATTTTGTTATTATTCTGTTTGTCTAACCTGCATACTGTTATAACGTTTTAGTATTCACAATAATTCGAACCAAACGGTTCGCTAAAAACGTCAGAGAGAACCTTGCTAATTTTAAACCTCAATGGGTCATATCAACTTGTAACTCATTCAAAATTTAAACATCTTGACAAAAATAATTGACTTTGGCTTTAGTTGGTGCCTTCAATATCAAAGAATTATAGATAAATTCTAGAACCAAGGATTCGAGCTTAATTTCTGACGAAGTTAAACTATGAATATCTAAACTGAAAGTAAGGCAAAAGGAAAACATTTGTAGATTGCTCCGACCACTGGCCTTGGGTTTCAACAAATGCTATAATGACCTACCGCTGTAGAAATAACTCGGGAGTTCATTTCTGCAGCACAGATAACACAGAGTGATTCCTCTAAGTTGTGTGGTAATGGATAGTATCAAGAAATGCATGAAACAGAAACCCACCATTGAGAGACGAAAGCGCAAATGCAAAATTCTAGAAGCAAATACAAAAGTTCTGTTAATCCCCGTTAATGAGGTAGATTTATGACCTGTCAGGGCCAAAATAAACGAAAATCAAAATTAATGTAAATTTAATCAAATTCAATAATGGTTTTGGAGTCTGTATATTTAGTATCATTAATATCCAATTGTTTTTAATATAGTTAGAGGCTATGTGGATTCATCTAGCAAAGAAATGTAATCGCAATTGGGTATGAGTTGAAGGAATGTTACAGAAGACAAAATGGCTCAAATAATTTTAATCGCGTGTCTTTCAGGAAGAAATCGATTAACATTTAAATTCAAGAATAATTATGTCATTGTGTTTGCAACAAGAACTGTGATTACTAATAAAATTTTCAAAATGCGATGACGTAAAATAGAAGTAATGGAATAAGGGAGTGAAATTAACGAAACGAATGAGTAATTGTGCAGAAAAAATGCTCCCAAAACGTGAAAACCACCATGAAATAAATAGTTGAAATGACGCTGCAGCAGCTGAACTGCGTTGTGTCCGCACGCGCAGTCGTTACCGCGTGCAGTTCGCGCTGCGCCGCGCGGCGCAGAGCCGTGTGTCGGGAAGGGGAGGAGTTCCCGCGATTGCTGGATAGCGCGCGCGTTATCGAGCCAGGAACCGCCACCGCCTCCCTTCCCCTCCCCCGCCCTCGCTCAGCCAGGCGCGGCCGCGGCATTCCCACGAGGCGCTTCCGCCATCGCCCTGCCCCGCCCCTCCCCGCCCCGCCCCGCCCCACAGCCCGGCCGCACCGCGCCACATGCACATGCACCTTGCGCAGCGCTCTCGCGCGCAGCGGCCTTGCGCTCTGGCCGCTCCGCAGGGCAGGCGCGCCCCGTCGCCCGGATGCGCCACACCCGGAGCGGCAGCCCAGTGCATCAACTGATGGCACTGCAGCCCCTCTCGAGTCCTCGCGGCGGCAGGATTTTCGACACTAGCTTTTCAGCTAGGTCGAATTCAGTCGCTGTCTGGAGGAGAATTCTAGCGGCCGGCTGCTCTCAATGGTAGTTTTCCGTGGTTTCTCCGATCAACACCAGGCGAATGCCGGAGCAGTACCCTACCAACGGGCCACGGACCGCGTGCGATCGGTCCTTCCTCTTCCCTGTCCTATCCTATCCCCTTAAACACACACACTAACATGCATTGATGATTGGTTGATTTTTTCATGTTTCCGGGCGCGTCAACTGCTCTGTTTATTAGTCCCGTTAGTGTAGTGCATGTTTTCTTTCTCGGGAGATGGCGGTGATCTTCCCCGCTGGATGGCGGATCCGGCGCCGACCTACCGTCGGCTAGTGGGATTTCTCCTAACCAGGACTCTCCCACCAGCGGGACACCGCCCCAGCCGGACAAGCTCTAAGCTCCGACCGGTCTCCCGGGATATGTGGTAGTGTAGTGCATGTTAGTGTAAATGTGTGTAAGGAGAGGATAGGACAAGGAATGGGAAGGACAGATCGCGCGCGGTCCGTGGCGCGTTTGATAGGGTACTGCCCGGCATTCGCCTGGTATTGATCGGAAAAACACGGAAAACTACCGCTCAGAGCAGCCGGCCGATAGAATTCTCCTCCATACAACGACTGAATTCGACCTAGCTGAAAATATAGTGTCGAAACTCCTGCCGCCGTCAGGACACGAACCTAGGACCTCCCGGTCAGAGACGCTGCAGTGAGATCAGTTGATGCACTGAGCTTCCGCTCCAGGTACTAACGTGCACTACATTACTACATATTCCGGGAGACCGGTCGGGAGCTTAGAGCTTGTTCCGGCTGGGGCGGTGCCCCGCTGGTGGGAAAGTCCTGGTTAGGGGGAAACACCACTAGCCGACGGTAGGTCGGCGCCGGATTTCGCCATCTAGCGGGGGAAGATCACCGCCATATCGCGAGGAAAAAACACGCACGACACTTACGGGACTAATGACCTAAGCTGTTGACGCGCCCGGAATCACTAACCAATCAACCAAGCAACGGATGCACCAAGCATAGAGGTGCGCAGCCTAAATCAAAGGGAAGGGGACAACTACATATCTGTGCCACATTTTCCTTCTTTCTAATTTTTATTTGACACATTTTACTAGAAAATAAATAAAACGTAAATAACTATAGAGAGAATGAAATTATTACTTTAACGATACAATAAATTATTAATAATTTATGTGTTATGTAAATATTAATGTGTTAATATGTAAAACAATTTACAGGGTTGCCAGATGTTTTGGAGAGCCAATTTCTCAATTAATATGTATCATTTCTTCAAATTATACGCCTTAAAAGAAGGAAAATAAGTAATTAAACATATTTTGTGAAATAAAAGTTTTGTTAGGTAGGGGTACGGGGCCCCTTTCAAATTTTTCAGGGGAGATGCGGGCCCTCTGCCGTCCCCCTTCCAATGTGCGCCCGCCTTTGACTTGGCTTGCTCCATTCAATAAAGGAAAGTTCACAACGTGTTTAAGGAAATCAAAAACGCCCCTGGTTTATTTTAACCTCACAACTGCACAGAGAATTATAAGTTCCCTCAATTATCAAATAACACATCACTAATAATTTTATAAACACAATAGATAAATTAAAACAATACAACCTATTCTTAACAACTATTCCCCATCAACAATAAACCACAAATATCCTTTTCACTCATTTCTAAAAATATTTTAAATGAATATTAACAATACGTACTCGCTAGCGTTACCTACATCAATGTTGTAATAGTAGTACGTAGATTAAGTTAAGTGTAAGCCAAAACCTGTGATAAAACGTAAATTGATCTGCGTACAATTTAAGCAAACAATAATGAATGTTTTAAAAAAAGGTGTCTTACGCGCAGCAACCTTGCACTCTTGCCGCTCGGCCGAGCAGTCGACAAGCGCGAGGTTTTGCATTTCATTTGAACGTGTTTTGTTGTTTGTTTTTTGTTTAATCAAACAATGTGTAATCGCTGTGATTTTCATCATAGGACGTTTGAATGTCACGAATGGCGCAAGATGCAGACATACGAGTATTTCAAGTTTTTCACACTCGATACTTCGGACAGTCGACAACGGAGTTATAATGTATTTATCCAAGGGACGCTCTGGTCTACTGACTGACCGGTATGCATCGAATCAATTTTCAAAATTCAGTGAAAGATGTGAAAAGGTGAATTGCAATTTGTGAGGACGTGTAAAAGAGAGTGTGCATTTCTGATTGGATACTCATCGAGCCCCACAATAATAAAAATACGTATATACCCTCACTAACTTTTGTATTTTAAAATATTATTTTTACATAAAATGCTCGTTATCTTCTCTTTCCCAACTATAACTTCATTGTGCAAGAATATACCTGTGTTGAAATGCAAATGTGTTGTAGGTGCCCTTGAAAATGACGTAATGAAAAGTGACGGCAGACCAGCATCAATTTTATTAATTTTACAATTATACTACGATTTAGTGTTTATATTATAAAGCCGATAAAAATGTCAATACAAATATAATTCATCGTGAATAACTACAATATTAATGATAATAAATTAATGAAAAATATATCATAAAATTCAAGTTTCCTTCCGCTACTTAAAATCATCCCAGAAGACGATACTTTCACGGATTCAGAATATTATTCATAAAACGTGAAGATCTGCAACTGATGAAGGAAACGTTTGTCATGAACGTTAACTTGATTTACGGCGTTTTTTGTCCCCAATCATAAAGATTATAAGCCTCTTTCTACAAAATTATTTTTTGTGGCCAAATGAGGTTTTCTTAATTGGTTTCTTCATTCCTAGTAATTCATGCAATTTCGCATATTTCTACCTTTGGTGTATCATGCACGATTACAGTAATTTTCTGCATTCTCCTGAACAAGGAAGACTATTCGTAGTTTCTCTTCCGCATAATGGCGATTGCGAATATTCTTTTACGGAATGCCATGATTTCTATATGAATTCTGTCTCAAAAGCCCTTCCTCCTCAGAAACTAATTTTGATTTTTTTAAAATTTCGAGACGTCGCGTTCTTCTTTTTGAGATGTCTGATTTTCACTCAAAACGCAAAACCAATAAATACATAGTTCACACAATTCGATGGGAAAAAGTATTCTTCTTAAATAAAATCTAAATTATGACGAGGGAATGAAAATAAAACAATAATATTCAGCAACCTAATTGGTAGTACAATTGGCTATTGGAATCAATCAGCGATAGTATTCCACCAAATGGTAGCACCACATTTTTATTGTACAATGGAAGGAATTTATTCACTTCAACGTAGGAGCGTATCTCAAGCTATAATCCAGACATCAAAACACATAGTACGAAATTCTTTAATTGAGGATCAGCAGAACTCACTTTCTTGTCCATACAACTCACCTGAAAGACAAGTTAGAATCATCCATGTTCAGTTGAATCAGTGTCAATTCGCAGGGAACTACTTTGGACATTAATACCAACGTAATCCCACTTTTTTCTTTTTCATTACTTTTTTATTTTTTGGGGGGTAGTGGCGAGAAAATGAAATAAGTTTTTTTTGAAAAGATAAAATAAATCAATATCCTTCGAATCTCGAAACCACCCAATGCTCACTGAAATGCGACCTGCGTGCTGCCCACTGAATACAACGGAAATCAGTTGCATGTCACCTGGAAAGAAATTTTTTGTTGAGGTAACGATACTCCCTCTCTGTCTGTCCGTCTGTCTGTCTCCCTTTCCCTCTCTCTCCCTTCTCTCTCCCACTCTTTACCTTTCTTTCTTTCTTCCTTTCTTTCCCTTTTCTGTCCCTCTCTTTCCCTCTCTTACCCTCTCTGTCTCTCCCTTTCTCTCCCTTTCTCTCTCCGAACAATTTCGTGTGGCAACACGAAATGGTACTGCATTTAATCAAGACCCTCACGTTGAACGTCGTTTGGATTGCGAAATGGCCTACTGTGACATTACAATTATTTGCACGCCAACGTCGGAATGTACTTTCGCTTCTTGATCTAACGAACCGTCTGCCCCCGTACACTTGGGAGCCATCACTTGCGAGAGGCTCCGTGACATGGGTGCCTTTGCAGCTGCCTTTCAGGCCAACGGGCTCCGTCGTGTCAGTTACCGGTTACCAGATACCGGTTACGAAGCGGGCGGGCGAGCAGGCGGGCTGGGGATGGGCGTGTCGCAATGCAAGACGACGAGCGACACGTGCTTGCTAATCGAGGCGAAAATTATTGGAAAATATCAAGAAGAGCAGGCATTTCATTTAGATTTTTAATTGAACCTTTTTAGTTTCTAGTGATTCCTTGAAGAAGTTGCCACAATCTGAAATTGACACGGTACAAAATTTCAGTATTTTTTCCCAGTGTTTTCATTCTCCTGCTGCTCTCACTGCTTGTCGACGATGTTTTTTTTGCGTAAATAACATTAATATGCTTTAGATAAAAATTTAATTTTACACTTTTTTTTGGTTTTGGGCAGTAGAAGTGATGAACGTTTACATTCGCCATTGGGGTGGGGGATTATATTTATAAATCAAAAATAGGACTTTATAATAGATATTAAATTTAGACTTCTCGTACGTTTTAGACACTAAACATTTCTCATCTAAGATGTGTTTTGCGATAAAATGTAGAAAAGTCAATTTTATTTTATTTCGATCAACAGTTGGTTTTACACAACAATAAAAAACGACATTTTGCAACAAAAATTAAACAATTACCATAATTTGAGAAGTTATTTTCCGAGAGAGACTTTTTTGTTTTTACTCGTTAGAATATCAAGAATTCTTTATTTCATTTAACTTTTGTTTCCTGTGCTATTTCCTGAACCTTTGCAACTGCAACTGCACGGAAATTAAAAATGGATTTTGTAAAGCATTACTTAGTTCCTTGAAATTGATATTCAATGATTTACTGCAGACGATGACTACATTGTGGATACGTCAGGTGATGAAGATAGTACGGTCAGCAAATGACCGAGAATGATGGGAGGCGGGTGAGTGCTAAGCAGGCGGGTATTCGATTTATGGATAATATGGAATATTGTTTGCCTTGCTTTCCTCGCGTTGATGAGTCGGTGTCAGAGTTGTAAATTTGTTGTCGCCGCTACCTGCTTCATGTTAGCACAACTCTTAAGAATACGGCAGCGACAGATTCATAAGCGGCACAAGAAAGATTTTAAGCCGTGATTTATTTCTGTAACGATCATGTAAAGCGCCTAACAAACTTCAAGCCAAGCTTCACGAACATGCGACGCACCGGTTGTAAAAAGTTCGTCGTTGCTACCTGCTTCATTGTTCGCACAATAGATCACGACCGTTTTATAACCCACCCAATAGAGGGTCATAGAGCCTGGCTTACCTGTGGATTCAGTTTCTTATATTTATTTAGGAAATAAATATTAGAAAAATCTATAAACTTCTTCCTTACTATCGTGATTTTGTTTTTAAAAAATTCACTCATTTTTTCCTTTTTTATGATTTGAGCGAATGAATTGCTTTGTATGAAAATTATTACTGAATTCTCTGCTAAATCTTTGAAGTTTGTTTCTGTGAAATTTGGTTTTATGTCATGCTTTGACGACTGCTTGGGAGAGATCGTAAAAAAATAGTGATCTCATACTCAAAGCTGCATTATGACTAATGAGCCAGGTGCGATAAAAAAGATGATTATACTCTCGTGTTTCTATTCTTTATGAATACATTTCAATTGGTATTTTTGCAATATTGGTATAGCGGGGAGGCGTGGAATCTTTGTAACATAACGGCAAGGTATTTCCACTTAAATATGCACACTGATGGCAGTCATAAAGTATTAATTCTTCTTTAGGTTTATGTTTCTCAATTCATTATCCCATGGCAAAATTGACCACCCCTAATACGTAGAACTGAGTGTACTACAAGCAGGAAGTTGTTAAATGTATGCTTTTCTAGGCCGATGTCCGAAACAATAAGATGCCGTTAACATGCAAGTGGTCTCGAATTTTATAGGTTGTGGGGCTGGGGGAAGTGATCAAAACGTTTTAAATGGTTCAGGATCAATTTCTCACACATATAATGTTTTAATCATGATCAGAAAACGTACCTATAATGGGAAGGTAAATGTTATTTTCAGGTGTCAAAAGTAAGTATTCACACACTGTATTGAAAAGATCAAGAAGTGAATGAGCGCTTTTGTACCGTTAGGTTGTACGTAACACGATGCTTGAGGATCAAGTTATGTGATGTTCCTCCCAAGGTTTTCGCCTCCTACTCGCAAACCTCATAAATATTTCTGGGGAGTTTATGTTAGATTTATTGAAACAAGAAACCTTTAACCTTTAGAAATTTTGAAGTTCATTACGAAGAGGATATTAGCTGCCGGGATAGGATTTTCCTATAGGATTTTTTTTCCACTGTAGCCTCATTTGAAATTGTTACCGCTGATTGAAAAGGAAATATTTTATTCATTAATTAAAGGTCTCTTCAAATAAGTAGGTCATTCTAAATAAGTTGGTTAACAGTAGCATGTTCAATCGTCTTGGTTTGTTTCTCATCAAACGTACAAAACTGTTTCTAAATGTCATGCCAATTACTTGTTGATTTATTTCACCCATCGAATGAGGAGATATGTTTTGTGTTGTAGAATTTCAATGCGGGTGAAGGAAAAGGATCTGTGTGCAACCTGGCTGGACTAGATAGCTCAGAGCGCCTCTATGCCAATCTTCCATCTCCATACGGCATCCCGCCGAAGAGAGCAATATATCTTGACGTATAGGTATTCGGGAACAAATGTGAAAAGTACGCCTCAATATGAGATTCCGCGCTGAAGGGTAAATACTGAATTGATACTCTGCGAGAAAGTTGCATTCGATAAAGCGCCTGAGACCATATTTAGTTAGTTGTTTAATTCTATTGCTAAGTAATTTGAGGATAAACTTCTTATGTCAGAAGTTAGAACCGACTGAGTAGCAGCGCATTGTTTGATCTGCATACATCTTCATCGATTCAACTTTAGATTTTCTGTCAAGTTTCTTGAATAAGAATTATTTCGTAATTGTGAATATTTGCAAATGCCTTTCTGTTGCTAATTGTGTTCTAAAATCCACTAGGGAAGATGTGATCACTTACATAAGACTCAATTTGATGATACACTTAATAGAACTAGTGGTACTACATCAGCACGTAATTTCTCACACTTAGTAACGGTTACACAGTATTATAATACCACAATTTCTGTACATATTAACTTATTCCAATCACTTTTAAAACTTATTTGAAAGAATTACGTAGAACAATAGGCGCGAAAACTAATTATTTTAAAGCTAATATATCAACACCAATTCGACAGCTAAAACTGCGGTGCATACAGCCATAATATCTTCAAAAATGAGAACCTTCGTGGTTTCAGCCGAGAATTTAATGGATGTGCCCTGGAAGTAATCAGATCATAATGTATGAGAAAGTAATGTATTTAACTCATTATACAGTAAAATAAATTATACCCAATCTAGTTTCGGGGAGCTTTCCCCATCTTCAGTGGTATACGCAACAAGTCGGTGTTACACCGTTCTTGTACTTCCTAGTGGCAGCATTCACGTCAGCTTCACATACCTTCAAGATGGAGGAGACGGTGCGGGGTTCCCGCATCCCCTGGACTTTAGCCCGGGTGGGCCCAGTTGGGCACCCAGACTGAATGGGGGGGTTCCCGAGAGAAGTAACTGCGTTATGGCGGGATTGATTGATTGACTGTTAAGTCATTCTGGGCGCGTCAAGTACTGGAGTCATTAGTCCCGTAAGTGTAGTGCCTGTTTTTCATCGAGAAGTGGCAGTGATCCTCCCCACTGGATGGCGCCATCCGGCGCCGACCTACCGTCGACTAGCGGGGTTTTCCCCAATCAGGTATTTCGCACCAGCGGGGCACCACCCCAGTCCCCTGACAGGCATGGATAGTAGTGTAGTGCATGTTAGTGTAAGTGTAGTGCATGTTAGTGTAAGGGGTGAGGATAGGACAATGAAGAGGAAGGAAATATCGCACGCACTCCGTGGCCCGTTTGTTCGGGTACTGCTCCTTTTACATTTGCCTGGTGTTGATCGGAGAAAGCACGGAAAACTACCGATCAGAGCAGCTGACAGCTAGAATTCTCCTCCAGACAGTGACTGAATTCGACGTACCTGAAAAGCTAGCCTAGAAAATCCCTCCGCCGTCGGGACTCGAACCTAGTACACCGATCATAGGCACTGCAGTGACATCAGTTGATACACTGAGCCATCGCTCCAGGTTGAATCAAAACGTTATTGTTTCGTCCTCGCGTGTCTCTATACCAACATCCTAGATGATCGTATGGGGCGCGTGGCTGAGTCAGCGAAGGCCGCTGAGTTCATCGGCCGTGCGCGCGCCCCCAATCCGGGCAGGGGCGGCAACCGGCGGAGGCCTGAGGAATCGGGGGGCGTCTTTGCGCGGGTCAATTTCGCGCATTTGAATTGAATGCGGCGCCGCCCCGCCCACCCCGCCCTGCGCCGCCCGCGCCCGCGCGCCGAACCCACGCACTCGCAAGGCGCCCGCGAACGCACGCGCCCGGTCCACGTCGACGCGCGAAACGCGGCCGCGCCGCCTTGCGACACGCCTGCCTCACTCCCAGCCTGCCCGCCAGCCACGACAACCAACAAGCAATTTGTTTTTTAAATAACTTGATAAGATAAAACAGAGCGTTTGAGTGATTGATTGATTGACTGATTTTTTTCGTGTTGCCGGGCGCGTCAACTGCTCTGGTCATTAGTTCCGTTAGTGCAGTGCATGTTTTTTTTCTCGGGAGATGGAGGTGATCTTCCGTCGCTGGATGGCGAGATCCGGCGCCGGCCTACTGTCGGCTAGTGGGGTTTCCCTCTAATCAGGACTCTCCCGCCAGCGGGGCACCGCTTCAGCCGGGACAAGCTCTAAGCTTTCGACTGTTCTCCCGGGATATGTGCCAGTGTAGTGCATGTTAGTGTAAGTGTGTGTTAAGGAGAGGATAGGACAAGGAATGGGAAGGACAGATGGCGCACGGTCCGGGGCCCGTTTGGTAGGGTACTGCTCCGGCATTCGCCTGGTGCTGATCGGAGAAATCGAGGAAAACTACCGATCAGAGCAGCCGGCTGCCAGAATTCTCCTCCAGACAGCGACTGAATTCGACCTCACAGAAAAGCTAGTGTCGAAAATCCTGCCGCCGACATGACTCGAGCCTAGGATCTCCCGGTCACAGACGCTGCAGTGACATCAGTTGATTTGAGTGAATGAGAGAGCGAGTGAGTTTGTGAAGGAGTGAGTGAATGTGAGTGACTGAGAGAGTGAATGACAGAGCGAGTGAGTATGTCAATGAGTTGGTGTTTGAGTGACCGACGCAATGAGTGAAGGAATGTGAGTGAATGAGAAAGTGAGTGGAAGTGCGGGTGAGTGATAAGTGAGTGTTTGAGTGAGTGAATGAGAGAGTTTGACTATAGTTCGTAATCTTACGTTTGGAATCTTGGTCGCTGGCTTCTTGGCTGACTAGCAGAATGATGTCCATAGACTCCGGGGTGTACTACATCTCGCGTCCTTTCCTAAATTAAAAAATGTCCCAAAATGTCGTCAACGATTGCTATTAATAGGACTGAATAGTCTCATAAATTTAACACGCGGTAGCGACTTTCCCTACGTTTGTTTCGTATAAACACCTTTCGCAACTGAATATAATCAACTACTTATTGACCGGTAACGGTAGCTCAGTTCATCAACTGATGTCCCTGCGGCGCCTCTGACCGCGATGTCCTAGGTTCGAGTTCTGACGGCGACAGGATTTTAGACACTAGCTTTTCAGCTAGGTCGAATTCAGTCGCTGTCTGGAGGAGAATTCTAGCGGCCGGCTGCTCTGTTCGGTAGTTTTCCGTGGTTTCTCCGATCAACCCCAGGCGAATGCCGGAGCAGTACCCTACAGTACGGGCCACGGACCGCGCGCGATCCGTCGATCCTCTTTCTTGTCCTATCTTCTCCCCTTACACACACACACACACACACACACACACACACTTACACTCAACTATGCACTACACTGGCAGATATTCTGAGAGACCGGTCGGAGCTTAGAGCTTGTCTCGGCTGAGGCGGTGCCCCGCTGGTGGAGAGTCCTGGTTAGGGATACCCCACTAGCCGACGGTAGGTCGGTGCCGGATCTCGCCATCCAGGAGGGGAAGATCACCGCCATCTGCCGAGAAAAAACATGCACTACACGAACGTGCCAAATGACCGAAGCAGTTGACGCGCCCGGAAACACGAAAAAAAAAATCAAATCAACTTCTTATTGGAAATTTCTTCCATCTACGGAGCTACCCTCATGTATATCTCTTCGAAACCTGGAGCCTATTTAATTCCAACTTCCAACTATTACATGAATAAAAATTTCCAATTACAATTTACACAATACCAATCTCTCAGACCTCAAACTAAACATAACTTCCCGGTTCACTACCATTTACTTAATATTCACCCTACGCTGACAATCTGATCACACCGTAATATTCTTTTAGTGTGCTCGTTACAATAATCCATGCGTCCTTTATAAAGATCACGACCATCCAACGCTCTCTTCTCACCTTCTGCACGTAACGTGTTCAGGGCCGTGTCCATTTGCACAAAGTTATGACACCAAGAATCGAATATTAAACCTTGTAGATCCGTTGTCCGAACAACGCATATTCTTTGACTTCCGAGTCTGAAAAAATTCCATATTCCAACGCTAGATGCTCATTCTAGATGCTGATTTTATCATTAAAAACTAATTCCAGGGTTCTTGGTTTATCACACAGTTGTCACTAAGCCCCTGCTGATTCTTACAGAAAATAAATTTAAAGACTTTTTTATATTTCTTTTCATTATAAAAATAAAAAAACATAAAGAAGTGGACGGAACTAATTGAATTCCAGAAAACAGTCATTCTACACCAATGATCTCGTGGAAAGTTGCAGGAAGGCTCAAAGATTACAGAAGAGATGAACTGATCTTCCTAGCCGGATCTGGTGAAAGCCCTAGTCCTTGAAAGAAGAAGAATACTTCCTGTTGTTCCACGATGTGGCGACTATTTAATTTATATCTATACACAATGAAGAAGGAAGGATGCATTGGAGGAATTGGAGTGGGAGAATAAAAGAAAAAGCCGTGAGCGAAAGTTGCTCTGCAGATGAGAAAGTGGTTAGATGTAGGCAGGAGCTCTTGAATACATGTGAGAAATTGAAAAAGAGAAAGGTGAGAAGAAAGGTGATTGAGAAGACAGGGTAAGAAAATGCGAGGGATTTAGATATTAAGCGCCTATTTAAGGAAGGTGATATGTAGTAGGTTGGTTTATGGTATTCTGAAAAGAATTAAATAGAATATTGATAAATGAGTCGGAGACAACAAAAAACTGAAGTGGATACGGGAGGATCTCGTTAAAGTGAAAGAAGTAGGTAGGGTTAAAGAGGATGCCAAATGCCGGAGTTCAATTGTTACAGGTTTTTGGAAAAAGAAAAATTATTGTTAAGAGGAGCCTCAACACTTCGTAAAATTTTCTTTGTAGGGACTGAAGACCCCATACGCCTCATATGACATTTGCTCTAAAGAAACTGGAACATAATGCGAATGATTGTTATAGTTTTGACGAAATTTCTGGCCTTATTCCTACCTAAGCAATATGGAATGTCAAAATGTGTTTACAACACCATACTGCTCTGTCACAAATGATAACACGCAGGAACACGCTAATGGTCGTACTATGATGAACAAACGCATTTGGTGTTACTATATTACTAAAAGTCGCGTTCATTATCAGTATGTATTACTAATGCATTGATAAGGATATAGAATTGTCTCCAAACGTCTAAACCTTATCGAAAGTAGATGTATTTGAATAAAATACACAGTGTGATTTTAATTACATCTTATTAAAAATCGATTGCATTTTTTTCGTTCCATTTGAAAATAATACAGATATCTAAATATCTGAAGCTAAAAGAAAACAGTAAAATAATATTTTCTTCTTTTGTTATGATGCTATCTTTTTTCTAGTTTAAATCTTTCTTTAGAACGGGAGTATGCCAATATATATGAAGTCCTAAGCACTACGTTCTTTCTGATTTATTTAGTATGCTTACTATTCCTTCAAAATAAAGAAAAGAAAAGTTTTGATGAGAATCAATAAATCTAAGAATCACTTCGGACCTAACACGAAACGCTCGAAACTTAAATTTACTTGGAAAAATTCCCATTATCCCTGTCACGATACATGTCTTCAAATGGGATGGATTTTTCTTTTGTTTAGATTTTGCTATTCTTCAGAAATATATTACTTTAACGAATCGTGATGGAAGGACATGATGCAAGATGACTGGGAATAAATTAAGAAGAAATCGTGATAAAACGAATATTGGCGAGTTCGTGATTTGACGTTCGTTAAACATTCCATTAGAGACGTAATATACTCTCTCTAGTGGGGGTTACGTCAGCGCTAGCATTGATATGTTGCAAGAGTGTGGGACAACCTAACACAAACATTTCTTAGTACCAAGTTTGTTAAAACATTCATATTCACAAATGAAGGCTGGATGATATTAATGCTATCAACCATTCGATTACTATTATTCTTGAATAGTCTGCCTGTATTTCATTAATAGGATTTTCAAATTTTCAATGAATTCAGACTTCGTGATTTTTGCAAGACATACGTAAAAAATATCAATCATGAACTAATATCAGTTTCGTGCTTTTGTTAACTAAATTTTAATTGCAAGTATTTAGAATATGTACGAGATGCAAGGCTTTAGTATAAAAGCCAAGCATTAACAAGCGATTTACTGTTTCGTTTTACTTTTTCAGATATTAGAAAAAAATAGAAGAAAAATATAGTTTTACAAATATCTGAATGCTTTACAACGCGCATTTGTCGATAGTTTTGGATAAAAATTGAGATACTCGCGAAATGATTGACAGAAAAATAATTGTCGAATTTTGTAAATGGGAGTACGTGTCGAAAAGAAGTTCAGAGACGTTCAAGTATGAAGGAAAGAAGTACACAACAAAATAAAAAAGGAACTTTGCTGTGTAATTTAAAGAATTTAAATGTCGTTAGTAGGTTTAGATCTCAGACTTGTTTCATACCACCTTCTTTAGTTGCGAGGCTGCATACTCTTGTACTTTATTCTCTTACTTCATTGTAAAAGAGCAACTACTGCACAGATTAATATGCATTCAAGGCAGAAATCGCAGCGCAAGTCCGCATACTTTTCCCACGTCGTGCGGCGTCTCTCAGTTACGTAAGTAATGGAATATCATCGTTGAAATTCCCATGCAACTGGCAGTAGGAGAAGAGCCTTCCGTCGCGAGATACGAGGAACACTCAGCCCCGCTCAAACAAAACACTGCGCACATACCTCCCTCTGCCCGTCTCATTCCTGACCCTTCCCGTCACACATTGCACCATCTTGACTCCCCTTATCTCGCTTCTTGTTCCATTACACTACCCTGCTTCTCAGCTCTTCTACTAGTTTCTCGAAGCCCGTCTCAGTACCTCTCAGCTCAAATCTCTTTCCCAGTTCCCCTCAGCTTCTCCGAGTTCCACCCTTCCATTCTTTTGGTTCTTCCGTTCTTCGGTCTTTCAATTCTTTCCCATCTTCCCAGTTCTTCTCGGTCTTTACAGTTTTTCCCATTCTTCTCAGCTCTTCAGGGTTCCTTCCGATTTCTCCCAATCTCTTTAACAGTCATCGCTGAACCCTGCTCTAAGTCCTATTCCCTGTTGCTGGCTATTCTTTCCGTGGGCTCTTCGCTGCCTTACCCACCCCCGACCCGCTGGCTCCCAGAAGATTCCCAAGCCCGACCCGCGCTAATGGCTCGCAGCGGCGGCCGAGGAATTTTTTGCGAGTGGCTGTCCGTCTTGGATCCGCCGCGCGCCGACGCGCCGGTTGCGCAAGGCGGAGGAGCAACAGCCGCTGGCAGCCGCCTGTGGCCCGCGCCTCTGAGGAGCGCTCTTTGCGGAGGACAGCAGTTTGGCGCAAGGGCTCTTGTGGGTTGATTGGCGCATGAGGCGGCCCGCGGGCCAGCTCACTACGACTCACGCCCCCTCCGTTTTCTGGGAATCAAATCGCTTCAAGTGTGAGTTATTCAAGTGTGAGCAAGGAGTTATCAAGACGTGAGTGAAAAAAAAAGGAAAATATTGGTATAAATAAACATATGGACTGTTTTACGACTTACAAATTTCAACGAACTACGCAAGAAATTATTACCCTCGGAGTATTATGTTTTAAAACGCGTAGGAGGAGTGAATCGGTGCTAAATAGTTAACATAAGTCACGCATTAATTCCATTAACAATTTCATTCACATTTATTGATATGGATTAATGGACAGGACATCAGAATTATGAATTCTGCAATGCGTTTGAAGATCAGAACGATGGAATTAGAGAGGGTAAAAATTAGGAGGTTATATTGGTTACCTCACGGGATCTCCACCCACTCCGCATCTCTCGATATCGTTTTGAAACTTGAAAATTATCGATTTGCTCCATGTGTAGAATAGCTGAATAATTTCTAATGAAAGCGAAGTGTGGGCGGAGGACACCCCTGGCGGAGCCTCCGCCGCCTGTGGCGCCCTCGCGGGACTCGGAGGGTTAATGAGGCCTGCGCCCGCGCTGACCCGCCGCGTCTGCCGCCACTCACCAGCGCCGCCGCCCCGCCTCAGCCAACATGACCATCCAACCCAATCCACATTCCTACTCCCATCCACACTCCCTCCCCGCCCTGCTCCTCCCTACTCTGCTGCTCTCCTGACCCCACCGCTTCTTTGCCCACACTACGTTATATTCCCCTCCCTTAATCTCCTCTTCCCCACCCCCTCCCGCCCTCACCGCCGTCAACATCTCCGCCATGCCCCTCCCCCTCGCCGGGACCATCCAACCGAATTCCAATTCCTATTCCCATTCACCCACACACCCCTCCCCTCTCCCCATCCCGTCCCCACACCTACCCTACCCTATCACTATCACCATTACCGCACCGCCGCCTGTGCCGCCGCCTGTGCCGCCGCTCCCGACCGACGGCTGCGGCGTCGCTTGCGCTGGTCACGCACGTCCACGCGAGGTCCGCGCCTCCGACGCCGGCTGCGCCTACCGCACCTTTTAAATCAGGCGGCAGCGGCTTGGGCAGAGGGCGAGCCGGTTTGGAAGGCACTGACGAAACTGCGGACCTCATTACTACCAAATATTCGTACTGCCTCCTTCACTAACATTCCATTAGCCTACCCCGAATGTGTTATGAAAATTCGTTTCCGACTAAAATGAGCAATACTAATTCGAGCGAGGGTTACCTGAGTGACAAATTCTTTTCACTTCAATTTTTCACAATTTTTTTATCTGTTCGTTACACGATGTTTCATACAGGATGGAGCAGCTGCGTAACTAGTACGGAATTTTGAATGGGTAGGTTGAGAGCAATCGTTTCATATGAATATAACTATGAATGGAAGACATTATTCATTTTGTTTGAATGAAAAAAGTATCTAATTAATTACCATCACATGACGTGTTACATCACACTCTAGCAGTAGAGACCGAAGTGAGCAATGAATACGTCATGGTTTAAGAAAAGAACCATGTTTGGAAATACTGTTTTGTGAGTAAACTATTCAACTTTTGAGTAGTCTGTATGTGGCCCTATTAAAGACTTTCTTGTTAGGTGTCAGTGGTTTTGGAAATACATTAATTTGAAGTAATTAATGAGTATATTGTAATTTAGTTGGCGTTTGTCTGTATTTTCAAATAATGTAATTAAAAAAATAGAATATCTTATATTAACCATGCAGAATATCAAGAACACAAAATTACTGAAAAAAACTCTGTATCTGGTTTAACTGTGGGTGCTCGTCTAACAGGCCTTCTGTCGGCGGAACACATCAACGATGGAGTGCGGTTATTGTTTAAACGGCTAAAACAAAGAAATAAATAGAACACGTGAAGAGAACGCTGGATAGTTACTGGTATTTTTTCAATGTATATGTTAAAGTATTTGGGGCGGGGCGGGGCGGGGCGGGGCGGGGCGGGCGGGCGGGCGGGCGGGCGGGCGGACGGAGGGGCGGGGCGGAGAGGGCGGGACGGAGCAGGGCGGGGTGGGTGGGAGGGATGGGCGGCGGGGCGGGGCGGGCGGACGGAGTGGGGCGGGGCGGAGAGGGCGGACGGGGAGGTGTGGGGCGGGCGGAGCGGGATGGGGCGGGCAGGGCGGGCGGGCGGGGCAGGGCGGGCGGGGCGGGGCAGGGCAAGGCGGGCGGGGCAAGGCTGGGCGGGCGGGGCGGGGCCAGGCGGAGAAGGGCGGGGCGGGGCCGCCCTGGATGCGCTTTCGAGAGAGCCGCCGCCTCCTGCGCCCGCTGAGGTAAGCGATTTCTCTGGCTGACCCCCATCCCCACTTGACTCGTCTCGTCTCGCCTCGTCTGGTCGCGCGGCCGGCCGAAACCTCGCGGAATCTCACATGGCCACACCTCGCCGGCGTTCGAGCCCCAGCGATACCTTCCACGCGACACAAAGCGAACGGCGCGACAAAGATTTACCTCCCAAAGCCGGCTTTTACGAGACCAGGACGGAATGAATCTCTTTTCCTTCTTCTTCCTCTTCTGATTCTACTTCTATTTCTTCTCCTTTACTGTTTTCCTTTTTCTTCTCATTTTTCTTTTCCTTTTCATTCTCCTTTTTCTTCTCCTTTTTCTTTTCCTTTTCTTCTCTTTTCCTTTTTCTTTCTTTTTCTTTTTTCTCTTTTTCTTCTCCTTTTTCTTCTCCTTTTTCTTTTCCTTTTTCTTTTCCTTTTCTTCTCCTATTACTTTTTCCCCTTCCTTCCTCTCCTCCTCCTTGTTCATCTCCTCCTTTCCTCTTCCTCGTCCTCCTCTCCTTTGCCATTGCTTCCTTTTTTCCCTTAATCTTTAACGCTGGCAACATCTTTTTCGTCGTTTTCAAATTTGAATTAACATGTACTTGAAACAGATCTTAAGTGAACAACTCGTGCATATGCTTGAAAACAGAAACATTTCATCCATTAAAAAAACTAGCACCAAATCAGTTTAATTGACGTAAATAATTTGATGTTTATTTGATAATCAATGTGAAATTCTTAATAAATACAATATTCCAAAATTTACAAAATAGTCATTTTAAAAGGAATTCCTCTCACCTGAGTTCGCTCCCAGATTTTCCTTAAAAGTCTTGAATGTCTCTTTGTTCTTTCCGCTGGTGACATGAATGTTTAATTGTCTTGGCAATTGGTCCTGTCAAACCGCTAAACAACGTAAAGAACAGAAAGTTTTGAAAGTAGAAAATTTCACCTTAACCTTCTGCCTCGAAATTATTGAATTTTCGATGATTCGGCACTTGCATGAGAGATAGCGAAGAAACGCTACGTCGTTTAGTCCCAGCTGTGAATGCTGGGCTGCTTAATGCTTAATGCGTGTCAACCCGCCCGTGATAATTGCCAGTTGTGGCTTATTGTTACATACAGATGTCCCTCTAGTTTCTCTAAGCTTTCTGTTAGCCATTCTTTATTTCTTTCTGTTCGTCATTAGAATCCAGACAATACTACCTTTTTTTCGCAACCAACAAGAGTTTCACTTTCCTGTTCGTTCCAAGCCATTTGCTCATCATTGACCAAAAACGCTTGAACCCGTCCATTTATCTCTCTAAGTAATCCAGACAAAAACTACTTAATCCAGAAGCTATTTAAGTTGATAGACTCTTATAAAATATAATCCTTCAACAGGACTTGATACGTCTCCCTCGTACAACGTTATTGTAGGTCTTCACTTCAAAATCTGTCAAAACTCGAATATAATCAACTCAAAGCAATTGGCACCTCAATAGAACCAGAGAATATTCGTCAGAAACGCGTACCTCTTACAAAGCGTCGGGTTACCTTCTTAATTATGTCTGTCATACCAGATAGACACACGTGGACCCAGCGGTGACCTCGTCCGCTCCTCTACGTTTCGGGTCACACGATACCCACTGACGACTTTTGAATATGATAATGAGTGACGTATGTCTGTGAGAAGGAGGTGGTCCGCTTTTTGTGGAGAGAATGTAAAAACTACATTTTTGATGTAATTCCATCTCAGTAGGTTCTTGTTATCATCAATTGAAAAATAAATAATAAGAATATTTCTTTGGAAGTTCCTTCTTGAAAGGTCAAAGTGGGTGGAGCGTGGTCTCGACGGTCGAACAAGCCGAGGGGGCTGTGAACATCGACTGATGTCATTGCAGTGTCTCTAGTGCTCTCCTAGAGTTCGATTCCCGACGGTGGCAGGACACAATAGCTAGGTCGATTTCAGCAGCTGTCTGGAGGAGACTTCTTGTGGCCGACTGCTCTGATCGGAGATTTTACGTGTTTTCTCTTATCAATATTCGTATATGAATATCGAATGTCGAATATCGAATGTCAACTAATATGAACATATTTTAAAATCGAGTTCATATCAATTAGAGACTATACTGAGCATCACAAGAAAAGTAAACTTAATTTTAGCAATGATACATAATGCATTATTTACCATTTGAACTGTATAAATGTGTATAAACAATCTGTAACAAGTATTGTATTGCAGCCTCCGGGTCAATGACCCATCTCGATCAGGTTTATTGTCCAGTTTCCTGATCCATTGAGCAAATGCTGAGATGGCCCTTGTTTTGCTTCTGCCCATAAATGTAACTTCATTTTCTGTGCACGTCTTCTAGAATTCAGTGGGAAATACAATTATTCACATTATCGTTTCCATGTCGCGGCAGAAAGTATTATTCCGAAGGACAACATGGATAAGACCAAAATTTATTGCCTTTTTATCCTTGAAAATAAATTTTATTGCGTGCGAGCTTTTTTTTTTAAGTAGTATATGACTTAGTGTTGGGATCACAGAATTTTGAAAATGTGCAGACAATTCACTTTTCCCTATAGCACGTTATACGCAGTTTTAACTGTTTTTTGACGTAAAATAAATAAATAAATAAATATTAGAGCTTGTTCCAGCTGAAACTGTGCGTCGCTGGTGAGAGACACTTGTTAGGGGAAAATCCCGCAAGCCGACGTGTAGATCGGCGATGGATCTCTTCATTATGGGGGGGAAGAAAACTACCACCCCCTGCGATACATAGACTACACTTTCGGGAATAATGACCATTGCAGTTAGTGCGACCGGAAACATGAAATAATCAAACCATCAATCGACACCTGGGATAGGTACAGGTTGAAATACAGCCCTAGGTATCAATGCGTATCCCTTTTCTTATGTGTGATTAGAGGATCTGAGATTCATAGTGACATACTATGTTATATTCATCAGTTTTTTCAGGTTCTTTCCAAGTTTTTATACTGACTTTTAAGCTGTAAATCACGTTTTACTCTCACAATTCCCATTGATCTCTACCCCATCCTATGTTCCTCAATTAACAGGCCAAATACCAAGTGCTTTTCTGTAAACTTTTATAATGCGGATCCTTGAGGCACTGATGAGTTTGAGTATGCCACTATTAATCATATCGTGTGAGCATCTCCCCTTTTTAAATTGTAAGGATAAGATTGTGCTTAGTGTCAGTTTGAAGATACAGCTAATTACGGTCAAGACGGTAAATGACTTTGGCAGAAAAAACGTACAGTACATTTTTTTGAATGATAACTTTTAATGTGGAGAATGAGACAAGCCTCCCAATATAATCAGTGTTACTTTGTTCCCCGTGTACTGCATTTGCACGAACATTAAAGAACAATTTGGCGAGAGCAACACAGACACGAAATACGGAGTAAAACGATGCAAAATATGATATTTTCTTTAGATTTATCTACGCAGATACATTAACACAAACCATTCAGTAAAATATATTACTCGATAATACTGGATGTTTTAATTACACGACTTAAAATATCAATAGCAATTTAACGAAACTTGCACGTCTCGCTGATAATAATTGAAGTGATATTTCAATATCTTCATATCAACTTCTTCAGTATTGTAAGGGAAGAAAATATTGGAAATGAGACAATGTTGTTTTGATGAATACAAAAATCTACGCAGGAAAACGTGTCTCATTAAAAACTAAATCCTCCAAAGCGGGATTCCATTTACCCGATCCTGCTACTCATTTACTGTGATGGTGGTCTCTAGGGCACGAAAAAAGGTTCCACTTTTGGTCCTTTGCGGCCGAATTTTTTGACCTTGTCCGAAACCGTGTTTTCGGCGTTCCGATACTTAACGTTTCGCACCATGTAATCGCCTCAATCACCCAAATTTCGCGAGTGACCGCCTCCTGGCAGCTGCGCCGCCAGCGCCGTGAAATTGTCATCGCCAGTGGGAGTCCCCGTGGGAAGCGAGTGGCGCGAGGCAAAGCCGGACCCCACCCACCGCCCGCGCGACGCTTTTTGCTCAGCCAGCGAATGGAGCTGTCCCTAGCTGCCTGTAATATCTGTGACGTGGTCCCACATAAAAAACAAACACTCGGAGTAAAGTAGATCCAAGGTACACGCCTGTGTCGAGAGATATAGCTCAGGGAATCAACTGATGGCATTACAGTCCCTCTGACTGGGAGGTCCTAGGTTGGAGTCCCAATGGTAGTAGGATTTTCGACGTTAGATTGTCAGCTGATTAAGTCGCTGTCTGGAGGAATTCTACCGGCCGGCTGCTTGGATCGATACTTTTCCGTGGTTTCTCCGATCAATACCAGGCGAATGCAGTAGGAGCAGTACCCTAACAAATGGGCCACGGGCACCGCGCGATCTTTTCTACCTCTTCCTTGTCCTATCCTCTCCCCTTACACACACCTACAGTAACATGCACTTCAACACCACAAATGACGGGAGTCCGGTCGGGGGCTTAGAGCTTGTGCCGTTGAGGTGAGGCCCCGCTGGGAGATACATGCTGGAGGGAAATCCCGATGGCGGACAGTAGATCGGCACCAGTTGTCGACATCCAGTGCGGGAAGAATACCGCCACCTTCCGAGAAAAAAACATGCATTATACTTACGGGACTAACGACCTCGGTAGTCCGCCCGAAATTACTTACCTTGAATTAGTCAATAAATACACGCCAGGTCTGAGTAAAATGGTGGTAATAGGTACACTGCTTAGAACAGCCAAGGGCATTCGATTTGCCAACGGAGAACGGGCACGGTACTGCGAGTTCAGTTCTAGCTCTTGCGTCGACGTGATGTGCCTGATGTACACAGTCTTTGTAAGTGGAGAATAAGAGTAAGTGTAATGGAGACGTGCGTGTTAAAATATGATAACAGACGGAACATAAGATGGAGATGTTTATATCATCACAAAGTGAGTGATCTGCCGCTTTCCTATGAGGCGCTGGGATATATTTCCTCTATCAAAAACCTCCACTGAGATACTTTGAGCGTAGGTGACATTTTTCATGGCATATAGACGTCCTATATATTGGAAGAAGTATGGGAAAAGTTAAAAATTAGGAATTTTATTGTCGATATATCCTTTGTACGTGATCGGTGACATGTTTACACCTGTAGAAAAAATATGATTTGAAAAAGAATACCACTCAGATTAAAACTTCATTCGTCTTTAATTCCCCTTCAATACGAAAACCTCGCAAATTTCGAAGATATTTGAAGAGGTAATAAAGTGTAAGGGAAGGAGATAATCGAAAACTCCTTGCGCAAGAACAATGTCAATAATTTAAATATACGATATATCAATGAATATTCAGTTTTTAAAAAGAATTGAGCTTATTAAAATGCCGGGTAATATGAAACTCCATCCTCTTCCAATAAGGAAGTATCACCTTAAAAGATTTATGTGAGAAGGAACAGAATACTAAATCAATTTCGCTCGCTTAAAATATTACCTTTCAGGATATTTCGTTCCTTCAGTTTATGAATCAGTTTCACTTGGAAGTCTCCCCAACTGCCTTTTTTTGACGCGAAGAATTAATCGAGTCACTCAGCCCATCACGCGAAGGGTTGGCGCTTCTCTCAACGCGTCCTTGTCCGCGCGACGCCGCTCCGAGACGGTCGCCATTGAGTGTCCTCTCTTTGGGTTCGGCTTCGGTCGGCTGGCGCCCGGGGCGACGCGCGTATCCGGTAGTGCTCCGTGGCAGATCGCTCGGCCACGCGCGCGGCGGTGCGCGACGCCTCCGGAGGACGGGAGTCTCCAAGGCCGCCGTCCCCGGCCCTCCCCTCCCTCCACGCCCTCCCCGCCACCAGGCCTTCCAAGCCACTCAAGCCGTTGACGCCGCCCTCACCATCTTTAACGGTCTCACCTCCCACATGGCTTTCGACACCCAGACGTCCTCACCGCCCTCACGTCCTCACTAACCTCGATTGATTGATTTTTTCGTGTTTCCGGGCGCGTCAACTGCTTTGGTCATTAGTCCCGTTAGTGTAATGCATGTTTTTCTCGGAGATGGCGGTGATCTTTCCTCGCTGGATGGCGAGATCCGGCGCCGGCCTACCGTCGGCTAGTGGGGCTTCCCCTAACCAGGACTCTTCTACCACCGGGACAAGCTCTACGCTCCCGACCGGTCTCCCCGAATATGCGGTAGTGTAGTGCATGTTTGTGTAAGTGTGTGTGTAAGGGGAGAGGATAGGACAAGGAAGGGGAAGGACAGATCGCGCGCGGTCCGTGGCCCGTTCGGTAGAGTACTGCTTCGGCATTCGCCTGGTGTTGATCGGAGAAACCACGGAAAACTACAGATCAGAGCAGCAGGCCGCTAGAATTCTTCTCCAGACAGCGACTGAATTCGACCTAGCTGGACAGCTAGTGTCCAAAATCCTGCCGCCGTGGGGAGTGGGAACCTAGGACCTCCCGGTCACAGGCGCTGCAGTGACATCAGTTGATGTACTGAACTACCGCTCCCGGTACCAACCTCGACGCTCTGACCTCCCTCGCCGCTCTCACTCCGCCCTCGTAACTATTACCGTCCTCACTGACCTCAATAATCGAACCTCCCTCAACGTCCTCACCACTCCTACTGTCCTCACGAAACTCCCCTCTCACACTGCTCTCGCTGCCCTCACCACCCTCACCGCCGTCGCCGTCCTCACGAACCTCAATCCATCTATTTTTAACTCCCTAACTGCCCTCACCGCTCCCGCCGTATCTCCGAACATTTTGCCCCTTTCACGCAAGCTGTCGCCGCCGCGCCCCGCCGCCCTCGCCGCCCTCGCCGCCCTCGCCGCCCTCGCCGCCCTCGCCGCCCTCCCGCCCCCCCCCCCCCCCCACTCCGCCCAAACTGCCCACGCCACACACGCCGCCGTGTATGTCGTGCATGGCACAGTATCTCACGTCCACGGTATCTCCAGCTCCTCACTGCCTCTCCCAGCTGCCGCCATTCTTACCCTCCCGCCCCAAAGCGACACCACTGCCCAAAGCATCCCCCCCGTCCATCCTCCCCTCCCTCCATCCCACCCTGCTTCACCGATCATACCCCCCGCCTCCCGCACGAACAATATCTCCCAAACGCCGCCGCCGACACCTGGTGGTTCAGAATTCCAACCGCCATCAACCGCCCTCTCGCCGTTGCCGATTTGTTGCCTCGACCCTTTTTTGTCCATCCCCTTCAACTCGCCGGTACACCACTTGAAAACGCCTCCTGAGCCCATCCACTGCCATCAGTCTCCTCCCAATTTTTCTTAGCCTACTCCAAGTCCCCCAAAGTTCAATATTATGAGCATTTTCCTCGCTCTTATCTGTTTTAGTTACCTTCCTTAACCTACTGCACTCTTCCAAAATTATTAATCCCTTTTCCCACTCTCTTTTGAAGTATGTTCCACCCTCCTTCAGCAATCTCCGTCCTCAGTCTGCTTTACGTCCCATACTCCTTTACCAGCCAACTACACTTATTCACCCTTTCTTTCGAGTCAACCCCTCTTTTTCCTCTCTTTCCAGTCAAGGTTTTTTTTGATCCTTCATCGTACATACCACTGAATTATTTATGTATCCGATTCTTTAAACCTAGCGTTTAATTAATTCTAGAAAGGCTCTTTTTGATAATCTAAAGAAGTGTCCTTTTAGAACAAGTATGGATTATATGAGAGGAATTTTTGATAACTGGTTATGATGAAATTTAAATGTTCTCTAGTATTAGATGAAAAAATAAATGAAATTTTCACCAAACTGTTTTTCAATCATAGAAATACACGACAGTAAATCAAACATAAAATATTTAGAAAAAATCATTGGGAAGTCACAGCAACCATCATCACAGACATCCCTGGCGACATTAGTGGAATCCTTTCCATGTTCCAGCGAAATTCCACAGAACAAAGAAACTTAGCAATTGATGAAGAAAAATTGTTGGTTGAAATTTGGAAGATTTCCGTTCTTGGAAATCATGATAAAAAGTCTCAGCAAGTTCTCAGTAATTGTGTTCAAGAAACAAGTATCATAATCTTACTTTGTCTCCCAAATTGCAGGTCGTCAAAACTGGAATCAAGAGATGAAAGAAGAGTTTTGAGGGAGAAGGAGTTTTTTGAAAGTAGGGAGATATCTAACGCTACAATGGGGAAGAGAATTGTTCTATTATAAGGTTATAATATTTATGCAAGTGAAAGGAATAAAACATTCGATTTTTTTCAGTTGACATTACGGCAATCAGAGCTAGATCTTCGCTCATTTGTTAAGAATTTGAATAATAATGCCACAATGAATATGAGATTGAAGTATTACTATCAAAACAAAATTGTTTGTAAACTTAAAATGGTGCTATTTTGAATGCATAATTCCGGATATTGACTTTGCTTTCCGAGGTAAATCTTACCTAAAATATTCACCGAAATATTACTTCTCCGCTCCGGAACATTTTTTGACTCGAGTTCTTCACCTTTTGTGTCCCTGTAAATGATCTATTCGAAAGCCATTTTCCTCACATAACGTACAGTTCACCATCTAAACAGGTCAGGGCATCAACTGACGTCACTGCAGTGCCTTTAACCAGGAGGTTCTAGGGTTCTAGTAGCAAGATTTTCGACATAATTGAATTAAGCGCCTGTCTGGAAAAGATCTGATAGGTAGTTTTCCATGGTTTCCCCGATCATCATCAGGCAAATGCTGAAGCAAACGGCCCTAGCAAACGGCATCGGACGCAGAATGTATATTTTGTTTTATTTCCAACGCATTTATTGGAAATTGAATTTTATAAAGTAGTAACAAATAGAATCTATCTTTTTTTGCACCAGTATATATTTCATTACTTGAATTTGAAGTGATTGTAAAAAATTAAATAATATCTTTCAAATCATTAGAAACTGGAAAAAGTATTTCAAAACCAATATAAAAAAAAAAAAATTCTATTGTAAATTAATTATTGAATGAAAATATGAATGTAAAACGATTGTTGTAAATTCTCGGTAATAATGTATGTGTAGGAATAATTACTGGTTACAAAGAAAAGGAGTAACAAGACATAAAAGTAAAAGTTGTTATAGAAATATGTTAGTAGATGATTGTGAGTAATATCACTTGAGATTCAAACTCACTTATAGACAAATGATCTGTTGAATAAATCGGATATAACTGAAATTTTGTTCAAGTATTCTTTTGAACTACACTATATCTGTTTGGGATTATAATATTATGTTGTGTGTGTAAGTTTTGTATTTTATATAAAGAATAAAAGAGTATGAGTGTACGTTGTTTATGTTAAATAGAAAAGAGGACTAAAATTTGATTTTGTTTGTTGTTTTGAGATAATAGTATCCTTTCATTTGAGGAATTTCTTGTGAGACTTCTCGCTGAACAACGTACTCATTGTTCTTAAACGTTCTGAATTTGTTCTTAACGACGACTAAAAATTGTTTTTGTACTTTTCACACTAAATGAAAGCACAATAGTCAGTTTTTATCAATTTATTTTTATATAAATTACAAAATTCCTCTTTTTGCTTGCTTGCAATCAATTACCTACTACTCTTTCAACCCCAATGTTGCCTGAGAGCAACATGTAGAATCTTATAAAATTTGAGGCCATATTTGAAAAAAATGGCGTATATACTTAAAGTACTACTCAATTACAAATAAAAATTAATTTAAAAAATTATTCATTATTTACCAATAATTTGGGATTGAAAAGGATAATCCTATAAATTCCGGAATTTAAAAAAAAAGGAAAAGGTTTAAAAATTTTTTCAAAAAATTTTTTAATAATTTTTTCTTCATGGCATCGGGAAATATGACTCTCGCTTTGTTTAGCCGCGGAGCACGAGATCTTAGCTCAACGAGAAGGAAGCGGATGACTGTGCATTTATGCAGAGAGAGCAAAGGATGCATTACACTCAACTGCTACAACTGGAACATTTTAGTGGAAAAAAGCCAATTTTGTTAAATCTGTCAGGAAACTGCATTACTCTGCACGACAAAATTGTTTCAATCCCTGAACAATTGGATAACGTAGCATTTATACATTGAATAAAGAATAAAAGAATGAATGTTTTCACGTGACAGTAACGTAACCTAAGTGCTGAAGAGATTGATATGTAATTGTAAATATTACATACTTATGTACAGATAGTTACATGAAACTATTAGATTTTTAAAGTTCAGAGTAAAAAAATTTATTATTTTTCCCAGATTTTGAGTTAATATTAATTTTATAATTAATCAGTGACGACAACAACATTTTTAATTAATTTTTAGTCTATCTATACATGACATTTTATGATAAATAGAGAAATTGTGTTTACTATTTACATCCTGCTGTTTACATCCAATGTTCTCTTTTGATTCGAATCAAAGCCACAATCAAATCAAATATATTAGCACAATATTATTTTCTGGAGAAATTTTTTGGGCTCTTTTTACGTCCATTACTTCTCCAAGAGTAACGCTGTCCTTCCTCTAACGAAGTATTTAAGCCATTGGTGGATTCTTTTTTAAAACTACAATAATCTCATCCTACACGCCCCCACCCCCGTGCCTTCATTCGGTATCAAGGTAATGGCTAGTGTATTATACAGAATTCGTGCTTTATTAGGGCGGCTTAGGATAGTAGCTACTTGGCTGACCAAGACGCCGCGTTCTTAGCACGTGTGCCAACTTTCCGGCAGCAATTCAGCGACCTTCTTCAGGACGAAATGGCTTCGTGACGAGCTTAGGTTGCCTGGCCAAACGGTGTAATGTTGTGGTGATCAGCGGCAGCATGACGGTAGTCTGGGGCGGCGCATTGTCATGACTGAAAGGGGGTAGATGGAAAGAGAAAAGTGATAGCAAAGAGGCTCTTACAAGGTAGGGCAGGTGCAAGGACACCATAAAGGTAGCAGACTTAGACGGAGATCGCTGCGAGGACTTCAACGGGCGTGTGCGGAACGAAGGAACTGCACAGTGTCATGACAGAAGAGGCGGTGATGTCATTGACTGAAGGATGGTACGACATGTCAGAGAATCAGCGTAAGGACACCGCGAGGGTAGCGGGATGGGGGCAATGCATGGGTGGTATGGGAGAGATGGAGCGAGTGCGTTTGTTCGGGCTAAGGGATGACTCAATGATGGGGACGGTGGGGTCAGTGAATAGGACAGAAAAACGAGATGGAACGACACATACACATCACGGGGTTGGCGCAAGGACACCGCACGTGCAGAGCGAGGAGGACTGGTGTGGTATGGGGGAGAGAGAGAGAGAGAGAGAGAGAGAGAGAGAGAGGGAGAGGGAGAGCAAGTACGTCCGTGCGTGGTGAAGGGATGGCTCAATGACGGGGGTGGCGGGGGCAGGGCAGAAATGAGTTGGAACCACACATCCATCATGCAGTTGGCGCATGGACACCACGAGTGCAGCGCGAGAAGAACTTGCGTGGGTGGTATGCGCGAGATAGTGCGTGGACATCCAGCGGCATCTGTGCAGAGGCAAAGGTATCGCTGAAGGGAGCGGAGATCCCATTGACAGCGGAATGGCACGTACATGTCACTGGGCCGCCGCAAGGACGCCACGAGTGCAGCGCGAGAAGAACTTGCGTGGGTGGTATGCGCGAGATAATGCGAGGACATCCAGCGGTGTACCGGGAGCGGTGGCTTAGTGCATCAACTGATGTCACTGCAGCGCCTCTGACCGGGAGGTCCTAGGTTCGAGTCCTGACGGCGGCAGGACTTTCGACACTAGCTTTGCAGCAAGGTCGAATTCAGTCGCTGTCTGCTCTGATCGGTATTATCCCGTGGTTTCTCCGATCAACACCAGGCGAATGCCGGAGCAGTACCCTACCAAACGGGCCACGGACCGCGTGCGATCTGTCCTTCCTTCCTGTCCTATCCTCTCCTTACACACTCACACTAACATGTACTACACTACCACATATTCCGGAGATCGGTCGGAGTTTAGAACTTGTCGGCTGGGGCGTGCCCGCTGGTGGGAGAGTCCTGCTTAGGGAAACCCACTAGCCGACGGTAGGTCGGTGCCGAATCACGCCATCCAGCGAGGGAAAATCACCGCCATCTCCCGAGAAAAACATGCACTACACTACGGGACTAATGACCGAAGCAGTTGACGCGCCCGGAAAGAAGAAAAATCAATCAATCAATCAATCCACCGGCGTCTGTGCGGGATGACGTGGCCACGCAGTATCATGACGAGAAGGGGCTGTCATTGACGGCGGAATGGCGCATAAATGTTACGAAGTCGACGCCAGGACACCAAAAGGACAGCGGTAAGGGGACGCCGCGGGAGCGCTATGCGAAGATAGTACAAGGACATTCAGCAGGGTCTGTATGGCCCGAAGGGATGACGAAGTGTCATGGCGGAAAGGAGGCGGGGAGGAGGCATTACCGGCGGAATTGCACATAAATGCCACGGGACGATTGATTGATTGAGTTTTCGTGTTTCCGGGCGCGTCAACTGCTTCGGTCATTAGACCGTTAGTGTAGTGCATATTTTTCTCGGGAGATGGCTGTGATCTTCCCACTGGACGGCGAGGTCCGGCGCCGACCTACCGTCGGCTAGTGGGTATCTCCCAACCAGGACTCTCCCACCAGTGGGCACCGCCCAGCCGAGACAAGCTCTAAGCTTCGGAAATACGTATGGGGTGGTGTAGTGCATGTTAGAGTAAGTGTGTGTGTGTAAGGGGAGCGGATAGGACAAGGAAGAGATAGGACATGGAAGAGGATGCGCTGTCCGTGGCCCGTTTGTAGCGTACTGCTCCGGCATTCGCCTGGTGTTCATCGGAGAAACCACGGAAAAATACCGATCAGAGGAGACAGCGACTGAATTCGACCTAGCTGAAAAGCTAGTGTCGAAAATCCTGCCGCCCTAGGGAGTGGGAACCTAGGACCTCCCGGTCAGAGGCGCCGCAGTGACATCAGTTGATGCACTGAGCTACCGCTCCCGGTGCTAAGGGGACGACGCGTGGGCGGTATGCGGGAGACAGGGCGAGGACGTTCAGCGGGGTGAGTGCGGGGCTGGGGCAAGGTCGGTGTGGCTCGTAAAGGCTTCATTCCCGTGCGTTCCAGGAATCGCGGGGACGAGCGCGCGACCCTACGCCGTCATTTCATCGGCGTCGCGACGGTAAAATGCACGAGACGCGGAGGGCGTTTTTGCGGCGGGAGGAGGGGCTGGTTACACAAGAGCTGGAATGCGATGGCTCTTGCTCCGCTGCTCGCCTGGGAGGCTCTTGCGGCTGCTGCTTTGCGAACAAAGGAACGCTGCAAATGTTTCAAAGTCCACTTGCTTCGCGGATACCTCTTTTTTAGGATCGTTCAGATTTTATTTTTACGAAAATCTCTTTTTCATTGCTCTTGCCGGAGCGTATTTTATGCTGCTTGTCCCGCTCTGTACTTTGCGACGTCATCGTTTTCTGATTTTATCCGAAGCTGCATTACGCCGAGAATTCAATTAACTCGCATTTTCTAAGGTGTATTGTTTATTTGTCGTTGTTCCATTAAAGTTCTTCGTCTGGGATTTCACAATTCGGACCTGTCTCATAGGTTTCTCCTTCAAGTCTATTTGCATATTAGGCAAATGATATTATTGTTGATGATATGATTGCATTGTGACATTGTATCCAATTATAATTTTTTAGTACAATACTTGTATAGCCAAGTATAGTGTTTAATTCATTTCGTCCTTCAATCATATGTTTGAAGAGAAGTAAATTACCTTAAGAATTCCACGAAATTCCGTTCATAATTGGGACTAATACAAACAACAGCGACGAAAGTATGTTATTCGACACATCTTGTGGCTTAAAGATACAGCCGAAAAATATATAGTTAAAAATATTAATTTTTTAGTACAATACTTGTATAGCCAAGTATAGTGTTTAATTCATTTTTTATTTTATTTTTATTTATTTAATAGGTAATTATTACAGACAAATTAGAAAACTTGATGCACTGTGGCTAGGCCGAAGGCCTTTAAGCCATTACAATACCTACTACCTCGCTCTAACCTTTCGAATTCTGGTATTCACCCCAAATGGTCTCTCCTTCGCTCCTTCGTTATAAATATGTTTTTAGATAGCCACTAGTAAATCAGTTCTTTCAAGACATGCATGCTTTGCTAAAAGTTTATATTTTAGCTATAGTATGAGAAGTGAGACGATGGAAATGTGTTCAATAAATCTGAAAATGCATCAAAGAAAACAAAATGTGATCATCTGACCGCATCAGCTACTACTCACCTTAATATATAATTAACTGATTTCTGTACTTGAATTCAGCTAAAATGAAAGCCAGTAAGGTTGCCTAAAAATGTTACATGACACACGTATTAAAAGTGTTTTATTTTGCTAGTGGATCTGCGCCACTCTGCCTACCACCATCGTGTCGCAACTTTTCCTATTCGTGAATCAATATTAACTTTTACCTCTCGTAACCTAATTAATTATTATTGTTTATATAGTACTAATTTTTACTGTTTATTTATTATTGTTAATATATTAATTTTTTATTTATCCTGGAATAAGGAACTGTTAAAAACAATACCATCTCAAACATCGTTTTCGCATTCATGTGAAACCGAAATCTGAGATATTCTTCAATACATCTCATAAATATTGGAACATTGTATAATTGTTCATTGAAATATTCGAAGATTATATAATTAGTGTAATTGTACACTGATATGTCCAAAAATATAATTAGTAGAATTGTACATTGATATGTCCAAAAATACAGGCAGTTCTCCTTTTCCCTAGAATTTATAATACTTTCATAAACTTTGTAGTACCAGCTTGACACAGACCCTCAAGAAAATTGTACTACACTTGAGATAACAAAAAAGAAAAAAATCCTTAAAGAATGAGATTTATATCTACATTTAATGAAATGGCAGACTTCTCGGAATTGAGGTTTAATGTTCATAATGGTTACGTCCACGGTCTGTCACCACGATAAATTACCTCTTGCGAGCCTAGAAGTTTTTGCCTTCTTCAAATATAGTCTCTTTCTGTGAAATTTGACAAGTGTTTGCACCGTCCTTGACATTCCGCGCGCACGTACGCACGCCCCCGCGCCGCCCGCGTCCGCCGGGGAAGAAAACCGTCGTCATGTCTGCGATTCCCATGAAAGTTAACGAGGGGCGGCGGCTGGATCCCTGCCGCCTTTCTTGCGCGACGCGTCTACGCAGCACAGTGCATCGTCTTTGCGAAATGATGGATCTTTAAGCGCACAAACAACATACAGCCGATCCGGTGGCCGAGAGCGCCAAGTCAGTAGTGTCGTAGCGATCTCGGACCGACGGGTCGTGGGTTTGAGTCCCGCGTCGGGCGTGGTTGTACTGTGTTCGTCCTTTCACTCCTTATCATCACCGTATCTTTTCATCTGTATCGCTACCAAACCATTAACTGCAATAGTGGTCACTTATGACTTCGATGTTAAATACCCCCAAAAAACACGAATTCTCCAAATGTAAATCGGGAGAGTTGGTTCAGCTTATCAACTGATGTCACTGCAGTGTCTCTGACCGGGAGGTTCTAGGTTGAAAACCCGACGAGACTAGGTAGATAACTAGGTCAAATTCAGTCTATAGCTGGATGAGAATTCTAGCGGCCGGCTGCTCGGTAGTTTTTCGTGGTTTCTGCAATTAACATCAGGCGAATGCCGGAGCGGTACCCTAACAAATGGGCCGTGGACCGAGCGCGATCTTTCCTTCCTCTTCCTTGACCTTATCCTCACCGCTTTCCTACTCACACATACTATTCAACCACACATGCCCGGAGACCGGTAAGGAGCTTGGAGCTGGTCCCGACTTGGAGGGTCGCCGCTGGTGGGAAATACCTGGTTGGGGAAAACCCCGCTAGTCGACGGTAGGACGGCGCCGGATGGCACCATCCAGTGGGGGTGGATCTCCGCCACCTCTCGTTGAAAAATATGCACTACATTTACGGGACTAATGACGCGCCCAGAATGACTAACAATCAATCAATCAATCCCTCCACAACTCAGTTACCCCTCTCGGGAACCTCCCCATTCAGTCTGGGTCGGGCCGCTCTGCCAGCTCAGAGCGAGCAGATATTTGGTTGGAGGAAACCCAGTTAGTCGACGGTAGGTCGGCCCCGGATCTCACCATCCAGCGGGGAAAGATCACCGCCACTTCTCGAGGAAAACATATGTATTACACTTACGAAACTAATAATCTTAGCCGTTGACACGCCTGTAATCACTAATCAATCAATCAAAATCAAATAAATCATTATCCTATGTTTTTGCTTTGAGGAGAACAACATAAAACGTTTTTGTCTATTTTAGCTTGGGCTCCTTGACACACAAACCCTGTTCTTATTTTGCTTTGCTCAGTATGAACGAAAAGAACTGTCATTATTGCCATATTTAATTTTAAATGCACAAAATGGGGGTGTAAATTGTTATAAAATCAATACTCATAATAGCATTTTATAGTTGCCAACTAATTATCTGTGTCACTCGAAAATACTAGACCAAAGCAATGATTCCTCACATTTGGAAATCTTCCAAATCGTTCAGACCGTAAAGTGGATAATAAATCCGTCAACCTATAAACTGAAAGTATTATTCCCCTTTTTGATGCAGTTGGGTAAATGCTTAAGGAGCTCTGTTGACAAAGCTTTGGGTGGAACGGAAAAGTAGCAGCCAATCTGCTTGAATGAGCCATCGTGCCCAATGCAAAACGCAGAGCGCGTCCCAGCGGTGGGAATAGAGTTGAAGGTATAACACTCGTTGCCTTAGCTTTTTCTTCTTCTACTTCTGCTTCTTCTTCTTTACCCTCTTCTCCTTCCTCTTTAGCTTATTCTTTGACACTTGACGACCAGGGACTCATTCCCACAGTGGTCGCAAGGCCTTCCTTGCGTAATTCATGGACCCGCACCGCCCCCGCACTGTACATACTCACGCTTCTCGACCTCGCTACGAATTCATGCGCCGTGTGTGCACAAGAAAAGCGACACATCTCAAAAATTCTCATTTTTCACAAGAACAGGTTCAATCTGAGTGAAGAAGTTGACTTTGCAGATTCAGACAAAGTGTTTTACTCTATATCCAGGCGTTTTGGGGAACTCTTTTAATGACATTTATTAAAAGTAGATTATTTTCTATGTATATATTTCACTTTACAAAAATATGACGGATTTTGAGAGGTGTTACTTTTGTTGTGCTTCGACGACGATATCTGATGTAAATAATCGGATGTGTGAATACCGGCTTGGTGAATACCGGCGGGTTACCAACGACTGTGGACCAACTTTCTTCAGGATATTGAAATTCAGTTTCCGCTAGACAATATGGAATCATGGGGCAAATAATATCCTCTAGAGATAGTGTTTGAACATTTTTTTATATTTCGAAAAATTTAATTATTTTTTTGTTTTTTAAATGAAATCATATATTTTTCTCATAAGAAATGAATCATAAAACAGGAATACAATGATGTAGCATATGGTAACGTTTTGATAGTATTTTAAGTATAAAATTATACACTTCGACATATGACTTAAATTAAAGGTGTAGTCTTTCCTGTTGCAGCCCTCGCAACAGTCCCTAATGGGGAAGGTTGGCTTTGTGGCCTCTCCCCGCAAAGGTGCCGCCGCGTTGCGAAGCCATCTTCCCCATAATTCAATATTGTTGAGCTAAAACTGCATTTCGATATCGTGAACCACTTAGAAGTTTCAGTAGTGTCCCATACTTGGTGGGACTTTCTGTAAGTGTTGGCGAGTCCGCAAAACGCAACATCGTAAACTGGATGTTCATAGGTACGCGTTTCGACGGGGGCAGATTTGCGACACAAGTGGGGCCTGCGCAATGAGCTGGATTCCGGGCGTCTTGCACTCAATACTGTCCAGGACCTTGCTGGTGACACTTACTCTCCTTTACTTTCTTTCCTCTTTGCGGGCGGCCCGCCGCGCCCCGCAAAAATCGCCACTTGAGATGCGTTTGTTGTGTGTACCTATGAATAAGAAATATTTAAGCGACTCATGCGCTGTAGAGCAATAATACTTCAAAATTCGTCAGACATCAACCAATCTGAAATGTAATTCACCACGAAGAAGGAGATTATCACATCTACGATTCGCCTCCCCCGGACTTGATAACTACGGGAACCCCATTGCGGTAAATTGAGTATTTTGTTTAGTGTTACATTATTTTGTGCGCTGTGTTTGAATTCACTGAGTTTTAAATACAGCCAAAATAGAAAAAAATATTAATTCTTCTCAAACCAATTCGTAGAAATCAAATTATTCAAGTTGTTGCTAAACCCCAAATTAATGAAAATCACGAAGTCTCCCAATGCTTAATTTCTGAAGTCATATTTAGAAGGAATATTATTTGAAAATATTAAATGCACTTGATTATTGTCCTGAGTCATCAATATTGTTTTAAATAATTATTTGATTTCATTCGTGAAATAGTTTTAGTAAAATCCACTCGAGCTTTGAAAATTTTCAGATACATTCATTTTTCATTTCGCGAGACGTTAATTTATCTCGATAAGCTTCAAAGCACTTGAGGGATTTCTAACGAAAATCCTGGAAACTAAAGAAGCAGAAAAGGAAGAAAATTGTCTTACTATAAAAATTAATCCTCTCTCGTACATTATACGATTGATATCAAAAATAAGAAAATATAACAGAAGTAGGCATTATGAGGCAACAAACTTTGCCCGAAAGGTAACAAACTCTACGAACATGATAAAAGAATTTAACTGATAGCGTTGTTTCAGTATAGGTATATAATTATTCTTTCTTCCTTTTGAATTACAAGACAACAACATTTGAAAATTTAGTTATTTCTTATGGTTTAAATATCCGTTTCAACTACTTTGTAAAAAAAAAGTTATGCTATCCGACTGAAGGCCTCAATGACATGCGTTCAAGCTGAAGTCCATGCAACAAGAGGAAAAAAATTGCAGAAAATGAAGGAGGAATAAGAGTTCGATGGAGAGCCGGGTAGAAGTAATGGTTAGGCCATTGAGACATTTAAGGCAGATACAGTACAGGCCTTGTTTTTCTTTAACAAAGCTTTCGGACATCTTTTCAATTTTGAAAATACTTGGTCATACATGCTTGTAAAAATAGCATTTGATTCCACATTACTATTCATTGTACTATGTAGTTTAATTAATAATAATAATAATAATAATAATAATAATAATAATAATAATAAAATACCAAAACTCTTTAGTCAAAAGTCTTTACTTTACAAAACGAACTGAATTTAAAACATTGCGGCTGCGCGATGATTGTGCAAAGTATTGTAGGTCGCCACGCAGCCACTTGCCGAATGCGTAACAAGCGTTCAGTTCCCGAGTGGCGCCCTGAGCGCCTCCGACCCTGAGAGCCGCAACAGCTCTGCGATGAGGAGGCCTCCGTTCCGCCAGCGGATTGAGGCATGGAGTGCCGGCGGACGCTGCGCCACTGTAGCACCTGCCGCGGTGCGCCCGCCAGAGCAACGGCAGGGATGTCAAATGGAGCGCGCCGGGCGGGTGATTTTACGGCCAGTTGGGGACTCGGGGTAAACGAAGCACATCTGTTCATCTTGCTGGAGAACGCGAATTTACAATTCCTTCTTCTTGAAATAAGAACTGTAGATAAAATGACATATTTCTGAAAAAACAAACAAACATGGGTATGGGAAATATACACTTTCATAGTAACTATAGAATATACAAACAAATATTTAGTAAAAAATGGAGTTGATTTGTATTAAATTTGTTTTTAACTTCATTGTAATGGAAACATATATATTAATTACTGTTTGAAGATTTCAAAGCGAACATAATAACAGCCCAAAACTAAGTACCGCAATATGACCCTGGCTACGGAAATTTACTTTATTATTGTTATTGTTATTATTATTATGTTATTATTTATTACCAAATTTTATACTGCCTCATTAGAAAGTAACCTGACAGTCTATCCTGGTTGCATTTTACTTGTTACTTCAGATAAATTGGCATCAAATAACTCCACTTTTATGAAAGTTGTAGAATCCTGTGCCTGTCATTAGCTAGCCAAAGAAATTCTTAATAACTTCATTATTCAGTACCGATTTCTAATTGAATAAACACGTTATCATATTTATTTCACCTTTGTGCAACCAATTAGTAGTATTAAAGAGTCGTGACTTATGAGCGAATATTTGCTTACTTTTTATGTTGCCATGATGTGATTTTAGCACGTGGCTGAAAATTGACAAGGCTTGAAATTTGATGTTTATTTTATAATTTATACGTATTATTGACATTAATATTTATTGATAACTAAATATTTATTTTCATTTATGAAACAATTTTCTCAAACACCTGTTGTACTTTGGAAATATAGAATCGTGATGTTTCTTTTATTATTAACGATCTTAGGGTACCCCAGGGTGACTGATGGGCAGGTGGTCTTGAACCCCTAGCTTCCCGTGGTGAAATTCCTCTTTGGGTTCCCGGCTGAGGCAAAACATCTCAGTTTCCGTATCTCATTTACAAAGAAAAGCTCAGGCAGGTGGAATTTGCTAGTTACGGCGAAGAGAATGCACAATATTCGTCCCAAGCCTCTCTTACCGTCTCTCTTACCCGTTAATTTCATAGTGTGAAAATTAACCAGACTCTGGCATGGTATACATCGTCAACTACCCGGCACTGACGAGCAATCGATCTAAAATGCCAAGTCGTAGTAGCAGTATCACTTAGATCGCGTGGTTTCCTTGGCGATCATCCTAAAAGGATATTCAAAGCGGTTGTATGCCAGCCTGTTAATTATGATGTGACGATGAGAGATAACCGTGGCATTTTAGAACCACCCCGGCATTCGCCTGTGTGACCCAAGGAAACTTCAAAAACTCTTGTCAGAACGGCCGGTCCGGGGATCGAACCCGAACCTTCTAACAGCGAGATATGCCCTTAGCCACTTCGCTTGGTAAAATGCCTAATACACACATACATTAACTATAATTTAAAATTTACTATATTCCCTTCGACAGAGTGTTTGTGCACCCTCGAACGTTAAAGCACTATCAATCTTTGCGCATACTTAGTTTAAATTTCACACCACTTTAGTGGATCTGCGCTTGCGCAGAAGAGAAATAGCACTGTCCGCTATGGCGTGCACAAACTCTCAATACTTGAGTTTTTCTAACCTGGTCGATGACACTTCATCAATTGTTACGGTGTCATCCAAGAGCTAAAACGTCATCACGGTGGCGTCACTGTGGTGACATTTAAGCTCCCGATTCGGCAAAACAGTAACAGCTGATCAGCTGTCATCAGCCAGGCTACAGAAACCCAAGTATAATTACACCGTAGAGGCCTAAACCGCTGGTAGCCATCGCTCGCATGATTGACTGATTGATTTTTAGTGTTTCCGGACGCGTCAACGGCTTTGATCATTAGTTCCGTAAGTGTAGTGCATTTCCTCGGGGAGATGGCGGTGATCCCCGCTGGATTCCCCGCTGGATGGCGAGATCCGGCGCCGACCTACAGTCGGCTAGTGGGGTTTCCCTCGAACCAGGACTCCCACCAGCGGGGCACCGCCCCAGTCGGGACAAGCTCTAAACTCTCGGCCGGTCTCCGGTAGTGAAGTGCATATTAGTGTAAGTGTGTGTTTAAGGAGAGGACAGAATAAGGATGAGGAAGGAAAGATCGCCCGTGGTCCATGATCCGTTTGGTATGATACTGATCCGGCATTCGGCTGGTGTTGATCGGAGAAACTACCGATCAGAGCAGCCGGCCGCTAGAATTCTCCTCCAGACAGCGACTGAATTCGACCTAGCTAGTCGACCTAGCTAGTGTCGAAAATCCTGCCGCCGTCAGGACTCGAACCTAGGACCTCACGGTCAGAGGCGCTGTGCACTGAGCTACCGCTCCCGGTCCAACCGCTCCTGTGGGACACCCCTTCCTAGAGCACCCAGGCCAATGCAGCGTTCTGTGAGCAGCACGGAAACAAACGGTGCTTCCGAAAGCTGTTTCCACGGCTCATTGGCGAAAGCGCACGCCCGCCACGCACGGGCCGCGGGCCAGCTGCCCACCCGCTCACCACCCGCTCACCACCGCCGGCGCAACCGCTAAGTGATTTCCTCGTTTCGCGGCGGCCGACGCCGGTGATTGTGCGGTTTCTCGCTTTGTGTTCGGTTTGAAGAAGGAAAGCGTATTTTTGTACTCGTTCGCCTCCTCTGATCTTCTTTACTGGTTTTGCTGCTTAATGGTGTGGTTGTAGGGTTCTTCATTCTTTTACAGCGGAAACGTTAATGCAAGTCTTGCTTTCGTAAAAAGAGCAGGTTCTTGAGCAGGCTAAAGATCACCGGTCTAAATATATAACTTGTGTGTGCAAAGTGCCCATTTGCAGTTATTGTTTCAGAGAGTGGTCACTAAATGTAGAAACGTAGTTAAATATTTGCTGTTTTCAGTACTACTTTCATTTTACGATTTTCATTTGAAATCAAGTGTGCAGATTATGTATTATTGAGTTTTATGGTGAATTTAGTTAAAAGAAATGGCGGCTTTTGCCCGCAAGGTTAGTGGCACAATATTACTAGCCAAATCTACGCGATTTCATCGCACAAATAGTAGAACTGCAGAAACGTTACATCAGAAAAGTACATTTTACTTATGCACGACATAGAGAACCGAAAACGTGAAAAAAACTTTAACCTCATTCATTTTCATTTCTCGAAGACTATTGAAATATTAACGGTTCGCTGTGAAAACAAATTTAAACATAGTTTTAAATATTTGATCCATTCAATTATAATAACTGATTTTTTTGTTAAGGGAAACATGTTCCAAAAGATTCCTGGATATTGCGTTTACATACTAACCTTTGCATTTACAAATAGGAACAGAAATTTCGAATGATCGTGGCTGTACGGGTGACGCCACGTTGAAGGCAATGGTGTCGACGTTTCGACCATCTTGTCATGGTCTTCCTCAAAGCTGGTCTGCAACGCCTAGCATTTAGTATTTTACCAAAACGCCTCTATTGAAGAAGCAAGCGATAACACATCTAAGGCCTACTATCTTTTATTTACAGAAAATATCACATAATTTGTTGTGTAGAAAGTTCAAATACCTTTCTAAAAGTGTTTTAAATACATAGATATGTTAGTTAATATAAGAATGAGATTTGTTTGATACAGTCATCTCCGTCAATGAAACCAACCTCATACAAAATATTGACTCTTTGTGGTACCTGGGTTGGTATAAACGTCTGGATCAGTTTCCAACTTTTTGATATTATTTTCTGAACCATCAATCATAAGAATCACCCAACCCGTAACTAGGCTTCCCGTTTGGTTTACGGAATCTTCAGCCCGCATCAAAATTCTCCAAACGTTACGTAATAAGGTGCTTAGAAAGTAATAAAATATGGCATCGACGACGCTGTAAACTGTTTTAAAAATAGTTTCATGTGTTGGAAATTTCTTTCTTACTTCATTTCTTTAATGCGCAGCTTCGTTCAAATATATTCTTTCAGTATCTAGCATTGGACTGGCATTGGACTTTCAAGTAGTATATCTCTAAAGATCCAAGCAGGATCTGAATGACTGGTGACCTGAACTTAAAATATTATGTCAAATGTTATATTTTGTTGTTACTTTAACAGACACAAGTAAAATTCTGATGTACTATATGTATTTTGGTTTATTTACCGTAATTTTGCTATACAATTCTTCTTTTAAATTATTCAGAAAAATGTATAATGTGTCCCCAATCGTAGGTCACAGTTGTAACGCTGCAAATGTTTTCAAACTTCAGGTAAAAATTATATTTGTAGGTAGCACTTATCACCAATTTATAATGGCCTTCGTAATTATGTTTGTAAATAATAACACTGACTAATATGATACAACAACGTGTGTTTTAACGTGAAATTATTCTATGACAAGACATTATAAAGAAATTTCCAACCTATTCTAACAATATCTCACGAAATGGCAACAGCCCTTCGTATAAATATCATGAAGGACGTGTTCAAAGCACACTGGAAAGTTTCTCTTGAGTACTGTTATCTGAAATGGCCTCGAGAAGAGAAGACAGCGTCGCCGATGGTGTAAACTCCTCTAGCTCGTCAAACGAAGAAGAGGAGTCAAGTTAGGACGTACTAAAAGAAAGCATTTCAGTCCTCTCAATGGAGGCTTTGACTCTCACCCCAGCCGTTTCCGCATTCGTCGCTTATCGGGTGGAGCTTTCGTCTGTGAGACCGCCGTTTCCTCCGACACAGGTCCGCTCCTAGCCTTCGAAAGTACGCGCTTCCTGTTCCATTCGGGGAAGCTTTGTTAAGAACTCGCCTTATCTGCCATTCGTCCTCTAGGAGGACGTCGTCGAAAGTTTTAGAGTAGATAATTTCCCTTTATTTTAACTCAAGGTTCTTTCTGAGACTTTAATTGTATTTAAAATCACTTATATATCTTGATTTGTTTTATTCGAGAATTTTCAAGTTGCTGCAAGAATGCCAATTCTTACACCAACTTCAAAATTTACCAAAACTCGAAAGTTTTGGAGTAGATAATTTTCTTTTTGTTCTAACTGAAGGTCCTTTCTGAGATTTTAAGTGTTTTAAATTAATATCTTTTTTTTTAATTTTAATTGGAATTAATTATAGGAAAGAGTTCGACTAAATCCTAAATTTGTTTTGATGAGTTAATTAAATCATATATTTATTTCACCAACTGGAAAACTAATAGTTATTTCATTAACATTTATTATCAATATATTATTTTGTGAATTTATCGACAATTTTCTATGCATAAGTGATATTAAACATTATTATTTTTTAAATAAATAATTAGTAAACTTGAATAGTACTATTGAGAAAGAAATAAGGAGAAAAACATTTTTTTCTGCATTCTTACTATTTCATGATGAAATTCCCCTTAGCACTGCCTCCTAGAATGTTTTCATACAAGACAAAGATGTTATACTACGAAAATGAATTCAGAATGTTTTGTTTACTACTATATTCCAATCTATTTAGCAATACCAAAAACGAATATTAGTATAACACGAAACGTTAGAATACATTAAAAATAACATTAATTAAACGAACGATTATTATAAACACTCCAATAACTAATTCATTCAAAATTCTCGCAATTTGATATTTGTTATAAAAGCTTATAATTTATTTCACAACCAGATTTATGAAGCTGTTACCCAACTCTTTCCGTTTTTAAAAAGATTTTTGACTATTTTGGTCACTGAATTTCTATGTTCTCTTCTATTTCCGCACGTAAAGTTTCACTGGAACGATTCACATTGCTTTAGTACTTAGGGTGCTTGTTTGGGTTTTGCAGAATAAAGTAAATTACACATTCACAGAGATATATTATTTGACCAATGCAAGAAAAACAAGTGCATGGGGCGTATAGCATAGACAGGAAATTTCCATAATTTTTTGCTGATAAGAAAACTAGGATTTGCTGAAGATTGAATCATGACTTTCTTATCATGCACTAAGCACATGTGTGAAATAGACGTGAATAAATCGCATTTTATCACAGTTAGAAGAATTTCATTTATTTATAAAAAGGTAACAAGGGAGAGAAATGATAATTTCCCTAAGGTGTACGTTTAAATCCCGAGGTATTCAATTACATCGAGAGAAAAATGTATTTCTCTCCTGAGTTGTACGAGTAGTATATGCTACTTTTTCTAAGACCACAATATTTTTGTAAGAATCACTTTTTAAAATGCTATACCATAGAATTCTGGATTCGTGATACATGAGTAGTATTTCTTTTGTTTCAGAAATACCAAAATAATTGTGAATAATCAATGCTGTGTTTAATAATGGACATACCCAAACCAAGTGTATTTCACATAATATCATTTGTTTTCTTAGTTGTAACCAAGAGTAAAGTGTATTTCTCTAGGAGGCAAATGTTTCACTTCTACGCCGCATTTGGTAACATAATTGATTTCTATTCCAGGTAGTACAAACATATTTTCTTACTTCCATAAATGAAGAGCAGTAGAGACGTACGCTTTCGTTTCTTTATATATTACTGCCTTCGCTTCTTCTTTACCTCTTCGTCCGGTCTTGTATCTCTCCCACTATGTAATTGCATTGTTTGTCCAACACGGTGGGGAATGTGTTTAAAATGTATATTAATGAGAGAATGCATGTGTTCACCCACGCACGATGGTTTTTATAACACAGTGGCCTCTTTTTCTGCGCCAGGATCCTGATGAGCGTCGCCATTAACCAAATGCTTTGTGAGCTGCCGTAAAAGACATTAGTGCCCGGTACTCGCCGTCAACTGCCAGAAATGTGTTCTTCCCACACTCTTTATCTTGAAACGGTTTGTGTTCCTAAGGTAACTCAAGATACGAACTGAGAAATATTAGGTTTACAATGCTTAATCCGTTCCATGTAGTTATTTTATCTCTAGCGTTATTAGAAGCTACTGAGTTACCGTGGGAAAGAAGTTAATAAAGCTAGAAAGGTTGTAATACGTCACTGGAACATCACGATAGAGCCAGTGGGAAGAAGATGCAGGTCGTTTCTTCTTTGTAGGGAATTTACTATACGTTATTTGGTTGATTTTTTAGAAATTTATCCATAAACTAGCCTCTAGGTTGGGTCATGGGCAGCATACTAGATTCCCGTGGTGTGATCTCGTGGTTAGTTTCCCGGTGGAGGCAAAAATTGTGTGGTAACTTTCCTTTAAAGTCGACTCAGTTTCTGTGGCTGTGTGTTAAAGAAAAGCTCAGGCAGGGGGAGTTTGCTAGATACGGTGAGAAGAATATGTCAGGTTCGTCGTATGTCTCTCTTACCCTCACGTAAGCGTGGGAATTGCTCTAGTACTAGGCTCGGGGAACACCGTTAACTAGCCAGCAATGGTGGACAATCGACCCCAAAATGCCAAATTCATACATATCCAATAATAGAAAACCGACATAGTATGAAGTTCTGGAAATTATTATTTGCTGTCAGGAATCGCCGCCGAACGCTCAGTTAGGAAACACCGAATACAGTGAAGCCGAAATGCTTCAAATAATTTTTGAGTGATTTTCTTTATGAAAGAATATGGAATATCATTAGGATGAACATGATTGAAAATTAATTTTTTTGCGCCGACAGGGTCATTTTGTAAGTCGTAAGAGCAACAGGGTCTCTATGAAAATTGACTAGAATTTTGCAAAACATCGGTCAGAAACGAAATTGTGCCACGAACTTCTGAATCGAGTACTACAATTTACCACATATTACGTTATAATTTATGACACATACTCTCGCTTTGAATAAAATATTTGAAAAGAATCCACAAGAATGTTAAAAGAGCTACAGGCATTACTAATTATAATCACCTTAGTGACCTATATGTTTTACAGTTTTCTCCACAGATGCTTCTGGTTATTTGGAATTGATATATTTTTATGAAATTAAACTGCAGATCGAGTTAAGTGATAATATCTTTACTACCCTTAATTTCTCTATTTCTGCACATCAGTGTAGAATTAATGTCTCTAATGGCATGCTTCTGAAAAGTGGCCACTCACTTTCACCATCCAATTAATCCCCCTCATCCTTCTCGATGTCCGGACGACTTGGAAAAGGGCGTGACGAGGAAAATAAAAAGAATGCAAATGGGAACACATGTTTTACTAAAAGAGAAACATGTGTGCATTCTCGAGCACTTGCGTCGTGAATTACATAGGCTCACGGGGAAACCTCCTACGCTAAAATTAAGCGACCTCGACGCAGTCATTAATATCCAGACGGCGCCTCCGGCTACCGCGTCGAGTCGTGTCGGAAATTCCACGAGGTGATTTTCAAGTTCCAGCTCATTTGCCGCATTGGAAGCGCAGGTTACCGACAGCAAGCATGTCCTGGGCCTGAAGAGTGATTAGTTCATCACGGGAAATCCCTGATGTATACATGAGAATTTAAGATTTTATGATCTGCTTTAATATAATAGAGAACGTCTTGAAAGGGTCTGAAATTGGATGAGTTAAAGCTCTCGAAAGTTATTGGAATTACCTTTCGTATTGACAGTGACTATTTAGGTGGTAAATACGCCTCCAAAAGTATTTTATTACACAACTTTTCCTACAAACATCCATAGGTATTATGCTAAATAAAAGATTGTGACATTGAGAAAAAATTGGTTTGTTTCGAAGGAGTCACAAAGGCATATTTCGGTGAAATACTAGCATACTATTAGATTTGAAGTTATCTTTCTCAATTTACATCGACATTTCCAAAAATCTAGGTGTGGGTACTTATCTTCAGGAACACTATCATTACTACCAGTTGCCAATTCGTGCTTGTGACTTGCCATGTCTACGTGACATGTCTAAGTGCGGGCAAAAATAAAATAAAATAAAATCATTTCAATTAAAAAATGAAACTTCCGTCTTAAAAAAAAAACAAATTCTCTTAGCCGCGAAGTGACTCAAATAAAGCAAAGTAAAAATGGATAAACATTCAGAAACTATTATTGTGTCTCTCCTTAGCAGCCAACATGGAACACAAATTTACTAGCGATGCTGGGCACCTAGATGGTGCCAATTAAAATACAGATGCATTTTATCATGATTGACTTCTCTCGCGCAACTGTTACTAAAGTATTTCTACTTTTTCATCATTGTTTAAGATACTTCATCCCTAACCAGCGCAAAAGCTTTCCACTCTCTGATGGTGTAGCTTGCAAAGAGAACTTACCAGGTGATCTAAAACCTGGCGAAATTTAATTTTTCCATTTAAAATACACAATTCTACTATAAAGAACTAACGTCTACTAGTTCTTGTGAAAAGTTTTTTCCTGTAGCACTATACTCACTATTAAACAAAAAATTGCTAGAGTCATTTGCTTGTTTCACACTCTTTCTAGTTAAATACTCTTTTTATACTAGTGAGAACCCGTCAGATTTTGACGGTAAGATCTGAGATAAATGTAAAATACTGTTCCCAGACTAATGTTCACAAAGCAATTTCTTAATTAGAGAGAAGAAAGAGCACACTTATCTTATTTAATAAACAACTGTTTGATTTCTTCTGGCATATTGCTCGAAGGCAAACTTATTTTCCCATTTAAGCAACACAGAGTAAACTGATTTTGCAGAATTTCTCTCACATGGGAAGCACAAAGCAGAACAAAACTGACATTTCATAGACAATGACCAACAATAAAACGAAATGACCTCACTATCACGACACCTACGCTGACTTTCTCGTTCCCTGCGTCCAGTTAATGTACGTTTGCGTCTTTTGGGGTGCATGGGCAAAGATTCGGAATTTGACATAACCTGTGAACATATTCACTACTTCAGTACAACCGAACAAAGACCCACTGTTCTAATGTTCTCTACAAAATACACCACAAAAGCATATACATGGAAACTGTCAACATCACAATGCAATAATTACACTGAAACGAAACCTTTACGAATTGTAAACAAATCTCAACAAACAAAACAAAACATCAATCAGCGCCACCATGAAGCAGCGTGGACTCACATATATAGATTTTGAAACAGCCACCCCTTGGAAGAAAACAATTGACTATTGATAAGCGTACTATTAAAGAATTATTTGATTAATTAATTTACACCGTTGTGAATCAACACAAAAAATATCTGATAATACATCTAGGGATCACATTCTTTCATTTAAAGGACCGGGAGCGGTAGCTCAGTGCATCAACTGATGTCATTGCAGCACCTCTGACCGGGAAGTCCTACGTTCGAGTCCTGGCGCCGGCAGGATTTTCGACACTAGCTTTTCAGCTAGGTCGAATTCAGTTGCTGTATGGAGGAGATTTCTAGCGGCCGGCTGCTCTGATTGGTAGTTTTCCGTGGTTTCTCCGATCAACACCAGGCGAATGCCGGAGCAGCACTCTACCAAACGGGCCACGGACCGCGCGTGATCTTTCCTTCCTCTTCCTTGTCCTCTCCTCTCCTCTTACACACACACACTTACACTTACACTAATATGCACTACACTACCATATATTCCGGGAGACAGGTCGGGAGCTTAGAGCTTGTTCCGGCTGGGGCGGTGCCCCGCTGGTGGGAGAGTCCTGGTTAGGGGGAAACCCCACTAGCCGACGGTGGGTCGGCGCCGGATCTCGCCATCCAGCGGGGGAAGATCACCGCCTTCTCTGGAGAAAAACATGCACTACACTAATTGGGACTAATGACCGAAGCAGTTGACGTGCCCGGAAATATCAATCAATCAATCATCAATCAATCATTTAAAGGAAACAATACTACAATTAAATCAGTAGAAACTCTAAACGAAGCCATGGCAAAATACCTTATTTTTTTAAATATATAGATAGATTCCTTTCTTAAATATTCGCAATCCACACGTGTTATCCAAATGATTTGTGGTTTTATAAAAAAAATAATACAGGCGCTCTGGAATAGCGGATGAGTTTCTCAAGCGTCGAAGTGAAAGGGCGAGAGTTCGACGCCGGGGGTGGGCGGTGGTGCCGCCGAGTGGGTGCAGCGCCGTCACACAGCCGTGCTTTCCCCGGGCGGCACATGTGGGTCGCCTTCCTTCTAAATCAAAGCGCTCACCTGCCTACGAATTCCCTCGTAGCTAATGAGCCAATTACGCCGTTGCTCACGCCCCCTCACTCCATCCCCTTCCCCCTTCCCTCCACCGGCTGCAGGCTGCAATGGCTCAGAAGTAACACTCTTCCACGTGAAGCGTCATTGACAAGGGAAGTTCTAGGGTTCGAGCACTGACGGAGGCGGATTCTCGTCACTAACTGAACAGCTGGGTTGAATTCGTGTAATGTCCGAAAGAGAATCCTAGCAGACTGATTGCAATTTTTCCGTGGTTTCTACGATCTTATCACGGAAATGCCACAGCAGTATTATAACTAACGAGCCATGGACTGGATGCGATCTTTCAGCCATCTTTAAACCCTCCCCTCCCTTCACACACATTGTTAACATTACAAGCTCCACACTACCACACATTTTGGGGTACAAGCCGGGATTTTATAAATTTTTTATTTTTTTATTTTATTTAGTCAAAAACAGTCAACTGTATGTGACGTATGGGGGAGAAAATCATCTGCGCACGCTTTCCTGAGTTTCAAAATCCCTTCCCAACAATTTAACTATTAATAGTTGAAAGATGAAAAATGATGATGATGATAATAATAATAATAATAATAATAATAATAATAATAACAACAACAAATTTAAAAACTAGATATTTTCGTTGCAAAATTTTAGAAAACTTATTTTTAACGGTAAAGGAATAAACAGATTTGATTTTTCTGTATTGTTAACAAAATAGAAACTCACCCTAAGCTATACTACCACTGCAAGCAAAAGGAAAGTTCAACAAAACGTGCGCATAGTGAAGCTACATTTACGTCCAGAAGCAAATCAATTGGGGTGGTGTCTCGCGTAAGGGAGATAATACAAGGAATGGGAAACCCCCGAGATGTCGTGAAGGTTGACACATGATCTCACATTTCTGTTAAGAACGAAAAGCGCCCCCTTCAGGCAAATATAATGCACAATTAATTGCCTAATAATAGTTGACGTGTATGGGTTCAAAACTCACGCATTCACTGGAGAATATGTAAGAAGTAAAATGAAATATCAACCGACCTTTGTCATCTATTTGATGTTGCAATGTCTTAACATTAAATTTTTATTGAGTTGTTCAATTTCTGCTTCGTTTCAATTTTCTTCACACATTCTAAGCAATTGTGTGTAAATTATGAGTTTTTTCATTTTAATAATTTCCTCTGTAACAAACATCTACAAAAGAGAAATCCATAAATTTAAAACTGTTTTATTTGTGTCCGTTTATTCTATTACCAATATTAACTAAATTTAGATTTTTGAATCATAATATTTGTGTTTTTCTTGGAAACGAGGCAGAAATCGGAATGTCCGATGGAGTAGCCAGACTATATATAAAGGTTTCCGACAGGATCTTCCTGATTTACAAGGAAAACTCGTGCGTGACACCCTTCAACTCCTTAAAACTCTTTTTCCTCTTACACTTCATACACTTGCGGCCTTTGTCATGAGACACTGAGACTAAAAGCGCCTTTCCGTTTTCATTGAAATTCATAACATGGATTACATATCAACTTAGAAAATAAAAATATTTTGTAGCTACTTAGGAGACCATAACTTGGAATTTACAAGGTACTTTTGGGAATATGGGAATTTAGTGACATGAATTCAGTTCAGTCATGTTTCACGTCGTTTATTACTTTTTAAATAGGGTGCATTGATGGATTGTACTTCCAATGATGATACGAGAGAGCATTTGTCGTTTTGAAACCAAAAGTCAGAGAAATAAATACTCCGGTGATGATTGATTATTATTACTATTACTACTATTATTATTATTATTATTATTATTATTATTATTATTATTATTATTAATATAAAAAATGGAGGATACGGTGGTGTAAGGTGCAGGGACATTTTAGAGAGTGTGGGATTGACAAGTGCATTCATTAATGGAAAGTGAAAATAGGATGTAGGCTACTAGTCACCCTTGTGTTCCCTATCAGCAAGAAAAGATCACCTGGCCCGGACTGTAAGAACGAGGGCGAGGTGTCGGTTTTGCCCGTTGGGATTCCGCGGGGGCGGAAGCGGCCCCACTTTCGCCAACGGGACCGCGCCCCGGACGTCAGGGAACGCGCTCGCCCAGCCCGCCCCGCCCCACCTCACCCCATCCTCCCCAACCCACGGCAAACGGGTAGGGCGCACACAACCCGGTTGCTGGGTTGGCCCCACCGCCGCCACTGTCATGGACGCTCACGCCCGTAGCCATCCACCGCCGCGACGCGCCGTCCACCGCTGACCATCGCATTCCTCCACCGTCCACCTCCGTCCACCCCTTTCCACCACCGTCCACCACTGTTCATCCTCGTTCACCATTCTCCCCACCGTCCACTGGTATCCACTACCATCCACTGCCGTTCACCGCCGTTCATCACCGTCCCCCCTCCCCCCACCCCCCCCCCCCCCCCCCTACCATCCACCGCATGCCAGCACCATCCATCGCCGATCACTGTCATCCACCGACGTGCACTGCCATCCACCGCCGTCCACCACCGTAGACCATCACTGACATAACCGTCACCGCCGTCTACCTCCCTCCATTGCATTGCATTGCCGTCCACATTGCCGCTGACTGCGGCCTCGAGACCCGTGAGCTGCAAGATGGCGCATTCATGAAGGTGACGCAGTATGTCACAAATTTCCAAGCACTAATGGATATGCATTTGAACAAATTAAATATTTTCATATTTTGTTCCATGCAATCAAACGATAACTTTTTTTCCTTTTATTTCAAGGAAACACATTTTAGACGAAAAGAAGAGAATACATGAAATATTATATGTTTGACTATATTGGTAGTCAAAGTGCATGTAGGTACATCCAGGCGTATTTTGATATTATTAACATTCTGAAGACTGTTCCAGTTCTCCTTTCTAGACTGCTGACTTATAAAGAACTCTTTTAGTAATTTGTTATAAAATAATATATAAATAATGTTATAAAATGTCACGTAACAATGTAAGTCGCTGAGTAAAGCCAGTCATTTTAAGAATTAGCTTTATTGACTGGTACAAAATGATCAACTCCGTTAGAACTTTTCCAATGTACGCATTCGATTTATTTGCATGCGCAACTTGTATTCATGGAAAAAAGAAATTATAAATTACTCAGTATTCAAGACAGTAGTGCACGTCAGTAATTCTTTAAAGTCTCTAAGGAAACTCGGCAGAGCATTCAGTTACTCGGCAGAGATGCACAGCAACAATCAAAACGGTGAAGGTTTCGGAGGAAGACATTACCACTTGTCCATATATGACATATACGGACACATGTGACATATAACCCTTAATGCTATAGTTTTATTAAGATTCCATTAAAAAATGGTTCACAGCCTTTACTAAATTTGCTGAAAAATGCTCTCAGAGATTCCAAATTAATCTATATTCAAAAAGAAAAATCTGATACTTCTAGTCAATAATGTAGAGGTAGAGAAGTTAGAAAAGATATTAAAGTAGCTACATTTAAAATAATTTATTGATTATATATTATCGTGCATATTTTGTAGGTTTTCATTGCTTTTAAGTACATAAATGTAAGCACATTTTCAGATTTTAAATCTACTACATACATTTGCCCACTATGATTATCTATTGAGTGTATAGCGCTAATTATGATCAAGTGGATGACGGAGAAATTATATAAACAGGGGCAAGGAAACAGTAGGACTTTGTTAAAATATGTCGGGAGCTCCGTCTCTCTTCAAATTCCATATGAATTGGCCGGGGAACGAACCCATGCTTCACCGGTAGATGGGATATGTGCAACCCATTACGTCACCTGGAGACTCCTTTTATAATGATAATGGTAAACACGTAGTTGCAAAAGCTAAAAGAAACGTTTATGTGACTTCTTTGTCTAATCTTAAAACAAAGTGCTCAGAGTACTTGTATCCCAAGGTCATTTTACGTCGTGATACGAACCTCTTTTTGTTTCATGTTCTTCACGGGATTCCCAGAGCGAAAATGTGAAGTACAAAATGTACTACTTCCTTCTTACTCGTTGGGAATCGATTACATCTGCATGCAATTTTCCGTCTCCCAGGTGGCAAATAACCAGATCTGGGAAAGCGGCAGTTATATTTTGAACATATTAATTAAGATAAAACGAGGGAAAAGTAAAAGACATCCAGTCAGAAAACAGACTTCACTCTTGGGAATTTGAAGCTGTATTTCAGATTAGAACGAAAAAGGAAAAGAGAAAATGCTGCAAAAACTCTCCAAATGTAAAATGAACATTTTTTTAAATTAACGTTTAAAGTGAAATATGTTAACGTTTTTTTCATTATGAATTGATGGTTATGTTGAGCTTGTTTTCTACCAGGCAATGGGATTCATTCGATCCTGAACTTCGGATTTTTTTAAAAGGTAGGTGTGGGAATTTGTGGAATCACGCCGATTTTAACATAGATTGCAATTAACACGTGAATGCACATTAAGATACAATAACAAAAGTGAAGAGAGACGTAATCATCCCTTGGTTTCACTTTATTCACAGAATTTACAGTTTCCTGACAAAGTGTTTGCAGTTACCCTCCGCAGCGTAAATGCATCTTTACTCCTGAAATATCACCTACATATTGTTTGTACACGTAATAAATTATTTTCGTTGCCCGACCGGTAGAGGTCAAACATAACGTACCAAATATTATATTTCCCGCTCCCCGTCTGAGGATCGATTACATCCGCGAGGCTTTTCCGTCTTCCAGGAGGCGAGGAGCGCCGGGCAGGCGGCCAGGGCAGGACCAAGGCGAAGGTAGAAGCGCAAGGAACGCGAGACGCCGTGAGTCAGCGGGTGACACTCGACACCTCCCGTGCCGTCACACGTCGCCGCCCTCGTCCCCGCGCTCGCCCCGCCCCCGCCCCGCCCCCGCGCTCATGCCTCGCCGCCCCGCGCCCGCGCCCACGCCCACCTGCGCCCTCGCCCTCGCTCGCGTCTCGCCTTCGCGCCCTCCGCCCTTCTGCGCGCGCACCGTGCTTCCGGAGCACCCTCCCGACCCCGCGGCGGGCCCTTGAGGAACACCAGGGCGGTTTTTTCGTTTTCAGGTATAGGTAGATATAATCGATCTTCTTTCCTTGCCACAGTTCAAAAAGGAATATAGTAAAAGGGATGTAACAAATGGATTAGATTCGATTGGCAGTAAAAGTTTCTCGAACATTACAAAAGTTTTCATCTTGGATCACACTTTTCCCACAATGCCATCGTTCATGAAAATGTTTACAGATATACAGACGACTTCATCAACTAGATAGATTATGCGTTTATATTTTATAATATTTTACATTTTTTTAAATATATGATTGCCTGGATAATTAATGTGGTGGCGATATATAAATACAGATGGAAAATCTAAGAAGATTTTTTTTATTTATCAAAGTATTATATCGTTGACTACACTGTTTATTTGAACGTTCTCATCCGGAAACAAAATTCTTTAGACCTTGGCAGAATGACAACATACTACGAGTATATAGCCGAGTAGAGTAGCTCACCTACTCTTTAAGAGGGAGCGGCCAGCAGACATCCTTGGAAGGAACCGGAGGCATCAGAAGGTTATCATGAAATATCGAGGATACATCGATTGGAGGATACTTGCTTCGATGCTTTTACCATTAGCGATAAGAGTGTTTTAGGGGGAAATCTTCAAACCATGTTTGCGGATGTAAATGAGGATGTTTTGGTAGATCTTGTGAAGATGTGATGACTAGTCACCACTGAACTTGTGTCGTTGCTTGTGAAAACCACTTCAATAAAAAAAAAGTATTTTTTCCATTGAAAGGTGTTTCCGCGATTGGTAAAAAAACGATAAACCTTGAAGCATTTAGACTTCGAAAACTTGTCCTCTACAAATGATTAAAATTTTAATTTATTAACAACAAAATTGTGGAGAATATTCATTTTCTAATCTCAAACGTTGTGCACTTCTACGCCAATACACGATTTAGAACCAACATATGCTGTGAACTGTTTCCTTAATCAACAATTCTTTTCCTTACTACTTTCATATCAAAATCACGAACTGAATGGTCTTATAATGTCATACATTTACGATATTGAATCAAGATTGTGACATATTTGTATTTTTATGAGAACGAAATATATGAAAGTAAATAATATTCGTACAGTGACTAATATCCAAATATTAGTTTATCAATTAGCATAATTATTAATATTATTTGTAAAATATGTGATGATGCGATGAAAATCTATATCATTCTAAACACATCAAAGTATACACAAAACGCTGCACCTTTTCTGTCTTTTCCTTTTTTCATCATCCTCATCTCTCATCCAGCTTCTTTTCACTTTCTCTCTCTTACATGCTACTTATTTTTCTCACATTCTCATTTTACTCCTGTCTTTTAAACTCCCTTTCTCTCTCACCAATCACTCTTCTCGTCCTTCTGTCTCCTCCTGGCCTCCTCTCTCCCCCTCTTTTCCTCGCTTTGGCTCTCTATTCACCTTCCCTCTATGCCTCCCTCTCTCTTCCTTTCCCCTCTATTCCTCTCCCTCGCTCTCCCTCACCCTATTCTTTTCTCCCTCTTCTCTCTCCCCCTAACCTCCTATCTTCACTTTCTCTTTTGCTCTCGCTCTCTCTCCCTCTCTCTCTCTTTCTCCCTCTCTCTCTCTCTCTCTCTCTCTCACGCGCGCAACCACACACAATCTCATCCAATCATTCTCGCATTCTAGTCTAGAGCTCACAAACAAGCCCCCCGCGACCTGCACTCAAGCACGGCTTATCCTTCCGGATGCACGTAATCGCAATGGCGCCGTGCCCTTCTCGGGCACCTGCCGCGAGCGACGGCCAGACGCGGTGGGTCCGGACGAACACGGGTTTGCTCTTGGCGTCGCCCGGGCGCCGGCGCGGGCGAGGGGGCGGCCCCGTGCTTTACGAGCTGCCCGGCCTCGCGCGCCCGTGGAATTTACGGCGACGCGTCTCCGCGTAATGTTTTCGCTCCGCTGTAAATTCTTTGCTTTCCCACAAACGCAGTGCGCGCTTCGTTAATTAACGTCACTGGGCTGTTTTAATTTTAGCGGCCGCGGAGCAGCGCGCGTTTCCGCCGGGCGCGCGGGGCCGTGTTCTTCTCGGAACGGCTCATCTGAATAATTAGAATGCTCCGCTGAGGGTAGCGTTCTCCCTTTCTGCGGAGAAGGTTTCAGATGATTTAACTCGGAGGATTTGTTGGTTGGTTGTGGATTCTTGGAACTGTCTCGGATGTCGGATTGGCGGAATAATAAACCTTTTGATTTTGAAAAACAACAAAATCTTTTATTATATAGACTTAAAATGGAGTGTTTAAGGTAAGAAATTAACATAGTTAATGGTGTTTGATACTTTCGAATAATCATTAATGATTTTTTGCAGAAAATACAAGAGTACTTGGGAACTGAAATTGTTATCGGTAAATATCGATGCTGACTGCGCATATTCAATGATCAATGATCATTCATCTCTCTATAAAAATATGAATTCCGTAAGGGGAGCTTTGTGTCTTCAAAGTGTCGAACTCGAAACCATATGTAATTTTTCGCTTCGTTTAGACGGGCGAATTAATGAAAAACTACCGATCAGAGCAGCCGGCCGCTAGAATTCTCCTCCTGACAGCGACTGAATTCGATCTAGCTGTCTAGTTAGTGTGGAAAATCCTGCCTCCGTCGAGACTCGAACTATGTGAGAGGCTCTGCAGTGACATCAGTTGATACCCTGAGCTACGTCTTCCCCTCCCTTACTCCGCCACGCCACTCCTCCCCACGTTACACACTTCCCCGCCACAATTCACCTTGCACCGCCTCTTTTGGCCTCTCTTCTCACCACTCTTTAACCCATATCGGCGTTTGCGGCGGCGGCGATGGTTTAGCGGTAAGCGTATCGCTATACCCAAGTTTGCGGGTTCAAACCCGATCTTTAAGGGCGAAAAAATCCTTCGTACGCCTTTCTTCGGAGGGGAAGTAAATCCGGCTGTCCCATGTTAGTACATGTACTGCATGTAAAAGATCCTCAAGCCTAAATGACGCCTCTGAGCTAAATTCAAATCGCCTGTTTCGTCGCCCAAGCAATACCTTCTTTCTCCCATGATTGGTGAAAGGAGTGTAACGAAATTTGCGTGGTCAGACGGAAGAGCAGGCCTCATGGCCTGAGTCTCGCCACGTAAAATAAGGCCAATTCAATATCACAACCATCCCTTCTCCGTAAGTTACGATTCTTCTTCGTGTGAACTACAACAGCCTTCCGCCTACGACCCGATGTCTTGATTCTAAGCCTATCTCCGTACCCACCCTCCCCCCGTTGCTTCGGTCGCCTGAATTACGTAAGGGAGCCTCGCGTTCTTCTCCAGTAAGCACGTTCCGGTCGGGCGCTGGCAGGGCGGGGCGGGGCGGGGGCGGGGCGGCGGCGGCTGAGGGCGGGGCCGCGAGGAAGGAGACGCGATGCGCAACGACGCCCTTCGCCCTGACAAAAGACGAGCGCCGCTACTTCGGATGAAACCAATCGCCGCATTATGCAAGGCCCTGAGGTGACTAAGGATGATGATCGATGTACTGCCTTGTAAAAAGGAAAACGTGTAACTCTGTAAAATTTAGAATATTTCTTTTCTCTCCTTGTCAAAAATCTGCTACAGATCCTTGCTAGTTAACTGTAATGTTTCTTGATCAAAAATTTCTTTACAATAGCGATTTTTTAAAATTTATAATGTTATTGATAGCATTGATGAATGAAAATTTATACTTATACATAAAGGTCATCTGGCTATCGAGTTAATACATTTTATGCAAAAAACGCCTAATTAAAGTGGATATACAATAATAAAGAAAATTAATTTCTATTTTTTATAGAAGTATGTTCATTAGGCAGAGTATTTCAAGAATAATGCTATAATGAATGTGAGAAGTTTTGGAAAATATCGAAATGAAGATAATAGAAGAAACAAGAAACTGTCCTACTGTGTGCGGAGAATAGTTGTTTTTATGATACGAGTGGTAAAAGTGACATTTTATTTTGGGAGTTGGACAGGTGTTGCGGGGTCGATAAGCCGAGTATCTCCAACCCTCGATGGTAAAATCACTTTTACCTTACATCTTGTACACTATTTTTTGGACAAACTAACTGTCTCATTTCATTTTAATTCAAGTACTGTGCAAATCACCTAATTCTGTTCCAAGTTACTTTAATAGCAGAAGTAGCTCAAGTGGTAAAATAAGAAGTAACTGAAGTTGTTTCTTTGTGGCAATTACAGTTTTATCTGAACATTTAAGCATCGTCTCACTTTTAGCATTAGTGCTAAAAATTCAAATTTTAGAACGCAGCATGCCTTAACTTGAAAATATGTTGTGGCTGTTCACAAAATATTTTCCCTAATTAAATTTTGTTAATGAAACCTTAAAAAATGCGCAAGAATATCCATTTATTGTAAAAATTAATTTCTACATTAGCTAATATTTAACCTAGCACTTTCTCTGTTGTCATATCACTAGCTGAAGATGGGTTTCAACTCGGAAGCTATTAAATCGGCATACCAGTGGTCACCATTAAAACTGCAGAAGCGAAATCAGGAATTCTCGTTCCGTTGAAAACAAACTCCGAATACGGAGTGTTAAATGGAGCGGTTCAATGACCGCTTGGTTGCCTGAAGCCAGCCAGTGGCCAGAGAGAGAAGAAATATAGCCAGAAATGCTAACGAGGGCTAGTGAAAGGCAATAAAAGACTGGATCTTTCAACATCTGGATTGCAACATTTACCTAAACCTTTTTGAATTAAAATGCTTCCTCTATTCTTTCTGCGAAATGATCACGAAAATTATTCCTTACTTCAAATTTTAACTTTCATTTTATTGTGAAACTAATTATTACTAATCCTTCATGTCCCTCTGCAACGTAAAAACGCAATTATTCATTCAATAATTAATTCAACAATTACTTATGTTCACTTTAGTAATAATATTAATAGTAATAATAAGATTGATTGATTGATTTTTTCCTGTTTCCGGGCGCGTCAACTGCTTCGGTCATTAGTCCTGTTAGTGTAGTGTATGTTGTTTTTTCTCTGGAGATGGTGGTGATCTTCCCCCGCTGGATGGCGAGATCCGGCACCGACCTACCGTCGGCTAGTGGGGTTTCTCCCTAACCAGGACTCTCCCACCAGCGGGGAACCACCCCAGCCGGGACAAGCTCCAAACTCCGGATCGGTCTCCCGGAATATGTGATAGTGTGGTGCATGTTAGTGTAAGTGTATGTGTAAGGGGAGAGGATAGGACAAGGAAGAGGAAGGACAGATCGCGCGCGGTCCGTGGCCCGTTTGATAGGGTACGGCTCCGGCATTCGCCTGGTGTTGATCGGAGAAACCACGGAAAACTACCGATCAGAGCAGCCGGCTGCTAGAATTCTCCTCCAGACAGCGACTGAATTCGACCTAGCTGGAAAGTTAGTGTCGAAAATCCTGCCGCCGTCAAGACTCGAACCTAGGACCTCCCGCTAATAATAATAATAATAATAATAATAATAATAATAATAATAATAATAATAATAATAAATGTTGCTCTTTTTAATTGCTTGAAAAGTTAAATCACGAATGTTGGTATAAATATCGTAGATTTTTAGATAAAATTAAGATTATTCCAATGTTCGACCTTATTCTATAATAATAAATAGAGACCAAACATGCGAGAAGGAGGGAGAGGAAAGGAGAGAGAGAGAGAGAGAGAGAGAGAGAGAGAGAAGACAGACAGACAGACAGACAGACAGACAGACAGATACAGAGAGTAATTCGCGTGTGGCTCTTCTAATTTACCTGCCGGAATATGGTGTTTGATGTGCTGTTTTTTCAAACTATTGTATGCTACAAGAAGTAACTTGGTGATATCACACTGTAAACATCAACCCACGTTGAGTAGCGTTAGCCCCCACAGTTGCGAACGGCACCGACTTCCGCTCTCCGAATTTGGCCGTGGCGCGTGGCCAACGACGCAACGGCCAGGAGCTGCCACAGCGGAGGCCAACACTCACGTTTCCACCTGCCTTCACCATTAGACAGCGCCGCAAACATCACATACATCACGTTGTTATATCTAGAGACCGTGAGCTTAGGTGTCTCTTTCCTTCAGCATTATGAATTTATAAAAGTGTACGATTTTGAAATAATTTTATGGTATATTTATTTGAGAAGAAACACGATAAAAGAACGATTCAGCTTTACTTTCCTGTGACAAACTCATTCCTAATTTTTTTTTCAGAAAGCGCAAGTATATTTACTTGTGAGAAAAGTAGGTTTTAATGTTTAGCCAATACCTAAAACTTTAAATTGTGAGAAAGTACTATCTATCTGAGAAAACTCAAGTGTTAGGATACTTTCTTTTCAACTTTACTTATCACATAGTTTGAATTTCGACGTGACTGTCCAGCATGTAAGTGTTCCGTGATTTTAGAGTTTCCTTAGAATACTCTCTCCCACTACAGACGTGTGTGCAACAGAAAATGCGTTGATTGCAAAATTATATATTCAGTAAAGAAAACAAATTTGAAGAAGAAACAATTAGTGGTGACTGAAATATGGCAAAAATAAAACCAGCAAAAGAGATTCTGTTTTGCCCTCTACTCAACTTTGACATCGTTCTTTCAGAAAGAAATCTTGGTCATAGACTTGGAAGTCAAGATTTTACTTTAATTTCAAATAATTTGTTGACTATCAAATAGACTTCTCTGAAAAAATAAATAAATTCATTTGTCATATCACCTCCATTTATACCCAATTTACTAGTTGGAAAAAAATTAGCACCATTAGGGAATAACATAACAATAAATGTGATTCACAAATTTCAGGAAATTTGAATTTCTCGAAAGTAATGTTGAACAATATTCCCAACAGGCTTCCATACATCCAACCTGCCAGCCAAGAGACGCATCCGCTTGTTCCCCGCCCAGAATTTCCTTCTGTTGCAACTGAGACGCCTCCCCCCTCCCGTATTCACGTAGCACGTATTCATCAACGTCGTCGTCAGCCGTCACTCGTCACGGCACCCACTCACTCTCATGCACTGTACCCCGCTCACCCCTTCGCCCGCCACCCCGCCCCTCTCCCGCATCCCTCCCCCCCCCCCCCCCCTCACTTCTGTATCCCCGCCCCGCGCCCTCTACACTGCTCCCTGCACACCGCGCCCTCTCGCAATTCATGTCTCACGTCTGCCCCCGCGGCCCCGGCCTGTGACCCGCCACGGTCCCCGCCACGCGCCCCGCCACGCGCCCCGCCACGCGCCCCGCCACGCGCCCCGCCACGCGCCCGCCACGCGCCCCGCCACGCGCCCCGCCCGCGCCCCGCCACGCGCCCCGCCACGCGCCCCGCCACGCCGCCCGCCCCGCGCCCCGCCACGCGCCCCGCCACGCGCCCCGCCCCGCGCCCCGCCACGCGCCCCGCCACGCGCCCCGCCACGCGACCCGCCACGCGCCCCGCCACGCGCCCTGCAACACATCCCTGTGAGAATGTTTGAAGGAAGGGATGAAGGTAGAATAAAGAAGAGGAAGGAAAGACTACGCGGCATCCGTGGCCCGTTTATTTGGATACTGCTCCGGCATTCGCTTGGTAGTGATAGGAAAAATCACAAAAATCTACCGATCAGAACAGCAGGTTGCTAGAATTATCCTCCAGACATCATCTAAATCCTCCCTCGCTTTCACTCCTGTCATCTAAGTGAGAACCTGCATCCAAATTGCGTACGTAGCTTTCATTGAATGTCTTCCTTTATTACGTACTATTGTAATATAAATTTTGAAAGTGGTCAGTTTTTATTTATTTATTTATTTATTTATTTATTTATTTATTTATTTATTTATTTATTTATTTATTTATTTATTTATTTATTTATTTATTTATTTATTTATTTATTTACTTATTTATTCATTTAAACTCGTCTTAGCTATTGGCTCGTAGTCGACAATCTTGACGCCGTCCGTTCTAGTCTCCGGTCAGAGGCCCTGCAGTGACATCAGCGGATGCTCTGAGCCACCTGAGGCGGTGCCACGTCGCGCTGCGCCACCCTTTTACGGCGGCACCTAGTGAAAGTGCGAGGGGGAGGCGGGTGCGGCCGCGCAGTGGCTTTCGCCGCCCCGCACGGCGGGGGCGCTCGCGCTGTCAGGGACCCCACGACCTGTCACGCTGGCGCGTGCTCGCGCCGGGGATTGCGCACCGCGCTGGCTGTGTGTGGGTGGACGTGCACGTGTGTATGATGTATCTACGTACGTGTTTACATGTGTGCACGTTTGCGTCCGCATGTGTTTGTAATGAGTGTGTACGTGGGTGAGGTGTGTATGTTTTGTTCTCGCAATAAGACGCAGACATGCGAGGATTATAGGGTGGTATGTGGTCAGGATATCATGGTACATAATACCGATTTACTTTATCTCATAACTGAATTGCTCTACTAATAAATTTGGAAGATTGTTTAGCTGTTTTTTGATTATAAAAAATTAAAACTGTCTATCTGCATAAACATGTAACTTCACAAATGTAGTATCATCAGTCTACAAGAGAAGTACTTTTGTTAGATGACCAAATATTCTTTCGTTCTGACTTTTGTATATGGTTTATTAAGAAAAAACGTTTGGAAAATTTAGCTTTCCAAACTCTCCTCCCCTGGACTAACAAACTTTCAAACTATCAACGCGTACTAACAACCCCTTGATATGAGTAGTGCATTTTGAGTCACCTATGATTTAAATAAAAATAACTTCATTTAATTTTGTCTCAGGTATTTCAGGGAGAAATTTAAACAATTGTTGAAATTTAATCACACTATTATTTACCAATTTTAAGATTTATTTTTAATTTTGAGATAATACGGTTCCCCCTGACAGGAAATACCTGGTTGGGGAAACCCTTTTAGCCGACGGTAGGTCGGCGCCGGATCTCACCATCCAGTGGGGGAAGATCACCGCCACCGCCCGAGAAAGAAACGTGCACTATTCTCACTTGACTAATGAACTTAACAGTTGACGCGCCCGGAATCACTAATCAATCACCCTCTCATTCTGTCACTCGCTCTCATTTTATCTTTCCATCTCTCTTTCTCTCTCTCTCACTTTCTCTCCCTTCTCTTTTTCTCTTTCGTTCTCCACTGATTAACATATTTTAAATCGTGACGATCATGTTAAATCGGGGAAAGTGAATATTAAAAATATTGGACCGTTCCTAAGGATGGTACTAAAATTTCTGTGCGATTTTGTCTTCGCAGCTCGACACGGCACGTGGTGCGGTCTCATCGGCTGTGTCCTCGAGTCCTTCGGCGCTCTCGCCGCTACGTGTGATGGACGCAAGACCTTTAATTGCGCGATGACTTTGTGACACCGCCTCTCCGCTAATTGCTCTGCGACAGACAGACGCATTGATTGGCGTTTGGAGCCGATTGCGGCGCTCTCACGCCAGCCGCTCATTAGGCCGATCTCGGCCGTGACCCAGAGTTCGAGGCCCAGACGGAGCGATGTGCTCAGCGGCGACAGACCACTCTCGATTATCGAGTCGATCGCTATTTCGACCAGAGGAATGACAACGATGCATTTGCAGGGTAGCGATGACTTCGTAAGATTATTTCATCTAAATAGCTCAGACCCGCCAGCCGGCCATTAAATAGGGCTGTGTTACGTAAATCCTGGGATTGTTGCCTGGAAAGCAAACAAAAACCACGGATCTCAAATAATCATATTCAAATGAAGAGCTTATTTACGAAGTTATATTTCTTCAAGATATAAAATGCTTCAGGAAGTAGTGTATCAACCCACATCCTTAGAGTTGAAGATAAGATGCAACGATTTTTGGATCCCTTTTAAGATAGGAAAAAAGCCATCTTTGAATGCAATATTTTGCAACATTATAGGAAATCTTCTTAAGGATATATTGATACGTAAAACTAGAAAACAAAATAGAAAGGTAGACACGTTATCTTGGTAAAAAGATCTTCCGTTCATCATTTTCTAACTCTCCATTAATGCCAAGAATTTGTTATCAAAATTATGTCATGAGTATTGCACTAAAAGAATTGTTTCATAGTATGCTTTGTAACAATTATCCGAAAATTGCCTTCTTGCTTAGTCCCTCATAAAAAATCCATATTTCAAATAAATTCTTGCTTTTCCTTATGGTAGTTGAATTTGCTTTTTGCTTAAACTATTGATTACATATATTGTAGTTTGTCTACTACCTTAGGTATGGGAAAGAAGAAATGTTTTTGTTCTATCGTATTACCATCTAGTTAACCCGGTGTTTAAAATTCTAGATGATTCATAAAGTAATCAACAGCGTGCTCCTCAATTTACTCAAAAACACTGGTAGGTTATCATGTTCCAAATACGTAGATGAAAAAGTACTTGTGCAACATTTTTTCCCCATAATCTCATTACCTGTCACTTTAATGTTTGAACATATCCCGTGTCATTCCTTTTAAGATTCGAATGATAGATGGGTTGCAACCGTTTGAGTTTCTACATGACATAACTAACGTTCGTGCTCTCGTGATCGTTAATACCGTCTTCATATGGTAAGGAAACGTGCTAGTGTACAACAGTTACACATTTCTCCTAATGTGTTTCTAGCGTGACCATAAACCGTTGATTTAGAGCAACGTCATGTCAGTGCATACGTACTGTATACTTTAAATAACGTACGACCAAAAGCACGCAGACCTACCACAATTTGAATTTATTTTAAACTTTAAAAACTCGTGTAATGAAATGTATTACATTGGCTTATCAGTCTGCATATTATGCAAAACCCTTTCAAGTTTTCGTATATTAAGGAATATGGGATTTTGGTTTAAAAACTTAGTTAAATAGTGTCCTTACTTCATTTTTATCTCATATCACTATTTTCTCCTCTAATGCGCACTACGAAAAAAATTGATTCTTCTTAGTAATTCGAAATGACGCGAGCTTTTCACTTATTCAGTATATCCACATAAATTGGGCAATTCTCCTAATGGTATGAACTCATTTGCTGCTCCATCATCTTTCCTCTTTCCTGCATCTCGCTTGTGTCGCTGCTACTGTATAGCGCCCGCAGCAGTCACGTAACATGTTGTCAGCTCCAGACTTGGCCCAATTCCTAAATCTACTCATTTTCCTGCAAAAAAGTTTCGTGCGTTTACAACGCCATTGTTGCCTTCATCACCACACATCAACACAATTGTTTTTTCATCAAAAACTCGTAAAATTTTACTAACTGTCATGAGTATTCATTTTTTATATTTGCATATAGTTATAATTTTGTGAAAGTTAACAAAACTTCCTTATTTACCCCCTCCCATCTTTACTCAACGTACTCTCGTTAATTTTCGAGTTGGATTGCGTGTGAAACAAGTTGGAGGTACGAAATAAAGTGGAAACGTACGTAAAGCTCCTGGAAAGTGTTAGTTTGGAATACATGTAATTCATGAGGTATTGAGAGCAGAACGCTTAAGGGTCTGGTTTAAAGATATGTGCCGGCAAATAGAAGAAGACCCATGTTAAATAATTGTTAGAAAGCGTATTGAATGCTCTGGGCGCTGAGTGCACAGCGAAAAAGGAAACAAGAACTAAGTGATGGATGTGGGCAGAACGTAATAAATGGCGGTGTCGTTGAAGACTCGGGATGAACCCGAAGCGAGCAAATAGAAGGCGAGGACTTGAGAGTGGATGCGCGAAAAGTAAGAATTAATGTGGGGCACTACCTTTCTAATGAACAGAGATTCATTTTAATTTAATAATGACAATAATAATAATAATAATAATAATAATAATAATAATAATAGTAATAATAATGACAGCACCAAAGAACAATTTTTGTGGGGTCTCGAAGTTTTAAACTGACTTTATATAGGTTGCCTATTCCAAAAATGCTACTCATTTTAACTTAGCAACTCTAGGTATAATAATTTTTAATGTTCTGTTAATGTATAAATTCAATTTTTACAAACCTACTTATGTTGTTCCTTGACATTATATTATTAATTTTATGTTGATATTTATACGTCCATTCACAAAATGCGTTTTTTGTGGAGAAGTCGTTAATGAACACTGTAATCAGTAAACAATATAATAAGTACGGTGTAATCATAACTTGTACATATATTTCATAAAATATCCTTGCCTTACGATCATAAGGATTCCATATCCACCTTGTAGTAATTCATTCTCCCAATTTTTTATGACATCCCTGCCCAGAGCTCGCAAGAGAGTTCTAAGAGCAGCCATTGAGTAAACTGGGCGCAGCGCAACCTCTCTGAGCGTGAAATGCGAGTGAGGGATCGTCGCCCCATTACGTCAAGCGGTGGCTGACCCCAGGGGACGCCGGGGGCCATTACGCGTCGGCGTCGTGGACGTGCCGGGCATCCGGAGCCGCCGCTTCTCAGAAGTACTCAGCGCGCCGAATACTGCGACCCGCGAGCCGCGCCGAGGCGGGACGCCACTCTCATTGTCTCAGCTGCTCGGCGGTGACCACTGCTGCAGGCGAGTTGCTTTGTTGTTAATTTTATCATTTTTTCTTTCTTTGTCCTTTCTTTTCTTTTTTCTTTTTCTTTTTTCTTTCTTTTTCTTTTTTCTTTTTTCTTTTTTTCCTTTTTTCTTTCTTTCTTTCTTTTTTTCTTTTTCTTTTTTCTTTCTTTCTTCCTTTTCCTTTCTTTTTCCTTATTCTTTATTTTTCCCTTTTCTTTCTTTATTCCTTTTTTTCAGCTAAAGCATATGGACGAAAGAAATACGAAAGTAATGCGCTTATTTAATTAAGTAGAAATTCGTAGGGGTTAGTTACATGAGAGAAGTGTATCCAAATAAGTCGAATCTTATTTTGGTGTAAAATGCTTCGGAGACCATTCTTTGGCTGGACGTAAAGGATTTATGTTGAACACGAAGGCCGAAGACAGGACTGCACTCAAAAGATTGAGGCAATCGAAAGATTTAGGCCTCTCCTATTTAATAATTTAACCAAAAAAATGACACATGCAGAACGGCATTCACCCGACCTGGGACGTAACACTGAATACGAGATTGAATTTGTTTGTGTTGTCAATACGCGGGTAAGTTGGGTCAGAAGACGAATTTCCTCCGAACACCGTGCAGCCTGAACACTAATACTAAACTCCGTCGAAAGCAAGAATAATATATTATTATTTGTTACATAACTCTGATTTATAATTCCCACTTATAATTAATATTTCAGTAATTTCAATATTTTTATAAGAATTTTAAGTAACTATATTAAAAAGTGTGCAAATATTTAAATAGTTAAAAATTGCCCCGAACAAAAGAAAGGGTTTGTATGAATGATTTTGACGGACCCAATTATATTTTATTTTTATCATGTGGGCTCTGATCTCAGGTTGGACCCCTGAGCAGTGCTTTGAGAATTGGCCCAGTTTGTCTAGGCAGAAGTTCTCCGTTTCGTAAGATCAAGAGTCTCAAGAAGTGTAATGTAGTCTTCCTAGCAATTTGGAGCATTTTGTAGAAGTCTGAATACACAGTTATAACGCTTTGAGAGATCGAGTAGACTGGATCAAAAAGTTTCTGATTTTCATGAATAACGTTCTCGATGTGACTTTTTCTATAAACAATGGAATATGTCAATAATTTTTAGTAGACACATGAATCGTAGGACAAGGAGCCTGTTAAATAAATAAATTTTTATTGAGAAAAATTATTTCTCAAAAGTGGTAGGAGCAGTTGGCGGGCACACAACTATATTTAGATAAGCGACTTTCAGAATCTTGAGATGTTGCAGGTGTTGCAAACACCCCGACGCTAAACCCAATAATTTTCTGGACACCTTGCAGTCCCCAACCTCACTGGCAGGCTTGAGCCGCAAGGTATCGCCTTTACAATCGCCGCTACCTGAGTTCATGCTGGTAAAGCAGTAAATGTTTGAAAAAAAAAAAGAAAAATAGGGAAAAATAAAAAAGAAACAAGAAAAAGAAACAAAAGAGAAAAAAGGTATCTCTCGGTAGTTTAGGGGTTAGAGCAGCTGGACGTAAACCAGAAGGCGCGGGTTCGAATTCCGGTCGGGGTGACCAATTCTTTGAACTAATTTAGTTATTAATATACATTGTTACTCAGTAACATGGTCACAATTTGGATAGCTGTACGTCTGCGGGACATATTTTCCAATCGTAAGTGCATCCAACAAGGTGTCGGGCAAGGTGACAATTATATAAAAAGGAAAAAAAACACATATGGAACTGAAGGTAGAAAGGCGCGCTCTCTGGATTACGAACGCAGCACGCCGCACCTCGCAAACCACTGTCACTATCTCTGTCCCTGCCTGTGGCCCTGGCCGCGGGCGCTGGCGGTGAGTTGGGGCTGGCGGCCGGCCGTTTCGCGTCCGCCGCCCGCAGGCGCTGCCTGTCGCAACTGGGCCCTCGCGTTGGCGCAACCCAACGACCGCCGCGCCCGAGAACCATCGCCCCTCCCATAACCTCTACTTTCTCACAAACACCTCACTTTCATTGGTGTATTTATTTAGCGAAAAAATACTACTTCTTCTAGGGCTTTTATCCAGCCCTCAGCTGGTTACCCTTTACGTCCCGATGGGACGCATATTCGACCATACACTAGACACCAACACACTTGCGGACTCCTCTGATCGGGGTCAGCAGAACGCGAGGCCCTCCCGACAAGGTATACAAAGGAAAGGACAAATAACCATACTCATGCTGGGACTCGAACCCGCGACCCTTCGGACCGGTTCTCGCTCTTAGCCACCTCGGCCATCCAGATCGGCAAAAACACTACTTAACAAATCAAAAATATTGAGTATTGAATTGATATCCAAACTTCCATAACTAGTGGGAATGCGGGTCATACAGAAACTTTTTCTTCCCTTATACCCAACACTCACCGTGCTGACTAGTCGAATTCCGATGAAATTTCACCAGCTAATAGAACACCATGCAGAACCCACATATCCAAATTTTGAAGTGCTATGGTGTTTTAGAGATAGTGGTATAGAGGCGCTTTGCACGAAGACCTTTCATGATCTCCTTGACTCCCGCAAGGGCCGACCGTTGCATCAGCAGCGCTTGGAACGTTGCGCGGCTTCTAGCAACTGGTGTCAGATTTCTAGCGCGTTCGTTCTTTCAGGACAGATTGCAAAGGCCATATTCCGTGGTCGCTTTTTAATGTGAAGTGCAGAGTGACACGCTTTCTTAATCATTCTACCGAAGCCAGTAGTAAAGATACCTTTAACCAATGCCATATTTAAGGAAAAGAAAACATAAGGTCCACTTAATATTGTAGGTGTAGGACATGTTTCAATGGTTTTAATGAAAATAGGAACAATGCCGTTTTCATAGAAGTGTAGACAATTTTTAGAAAATGTTGAAAATGTCGCAGAGGCTTCACATAAAATAGCCTCCAAAAAACATTATTGGTCTCCGAAAAAGCAGAAATAGATATTACTCCCCACGCAATTACCAAGTTTCAGCTCAAAATCTAATTTGATAGAGAGATGCATGACATACTGTCTTCAAATATTCATCTGTACAGATATTTTGCTTTTCAGGTACTAAGATTCGTGTACTTCCTCACCGCCTGCCATCAATCTTTACTATCTTTAAAAAGGAGTGATAAATCTTAATACTGAGTCTTGCTTGATTTCTTGACCACATTAATTACTTGCAAGAAAATTCCTTTAGTTTATGTCACGATAAAGAACGTGATTTAAACTGCCAAAGTTTCGGCTTGAATTGAGTCTTCACCGGGTCTATTATGTAAGGGGATTTTCCTTATTAAGTACAATTAATTTATCATCAGTCTAATAATAATTAAAAATTGAGGCATAGGCTATTATTCGACGAGTGTTAAATTAATTGTATTTAGTGAAAAAGGAAAATCCGTTTATGTTATAGCCCTGATGAAGGCTGAATCAAAGACGAAACATTGACACTTTAAATCACGTTTCTTATTGTGACCTACACTACAGAAGTTTCCTTACAAAAAAGGCAAAAAATTAATACTTACGTGTGTGTTCAAGCCGGCATACTGATCTGCATACTGACTCTGCATACTTATACCTGATTCTGTGTACTGATGTACTACCACCCAAAGGACTCTTAAAAACTTATTTTATAATTGAAAATTTGAATTCCACTACTTTTCCTCTATACTAAATATAGAAAGGGAAAGTAAAAACATAATACTTGGTTATATCTCATTTAGTTTTGCAGAATGGGATGATAGTAAATATTGCTTCCCAAATTTCCCACCAGGGAACATCACCAAAAGGTCTCAACGAAATGTATCCATTACGTGAGGAGTTGCCTCGCTACGGGAATAACGAATCATCATAATTTTTTCAGGCACCTCTTATATGTCACACGTGCAACATGGGGGATTTTCCGTCCTTCGAAAATCCGCGTATTTCAGCCGGAGTCGAACACGCATTCTGGGGTTGAGGGGCCGTTGAGCTCATCAACCACTGACCGAGGTGGCACAATTAAGATGTAGCAGCAAATAATTGATGACATTACGTATTGACAACTGAAGAGGAAAACAAATAGATGGGGAATGGAGGTTTTTTCCAACCAGCCTATCGTCTTCAAAGAAAATGATTGCGAGTACGGTTGCGTTGGGTTCATTTCGTTCACAAATGTCCGGATGCATGGGCACTGTCTCAGTACATCACTCTTGTCACTTGGAGTTTGTGTAACGACTTGTAATGAAGAAAAGGGATCGTAGGATTTTATGCTTTGACACGTCTGTTTCAAGTTTGTTCATTGAACCATGAATCGCTGGTTTTGTATTCTGTATACGTTCACGATGGTGTTTGGTAATGCTATATTTACCAATTATCTTTTAATAGTGGGTCCAAGAACTTAACTTACTCTTTTATGCAATAAAAAGTACAAAACATAAGTAATATAATTGTAAAAAATATGTTTATTAGCTATGATTTCACTACTATTATTACACAACTATTACTCTAAATAGGCTCGAGCATGGCCATTAAATTCATAGGCAGGTTAACTGTGCTAAACGCACGTAATACAATTCACTTACTTGCTTAAGAGATGAAGGTAATATAATACAATCATATATGTTTATTATCGCTAGTACACGACTATCATGGTTATCATCGCTAGTACAGTACATAACAACGATCGTCGTTCTTTCTTAGGAGTAATAAGTCAAGACATAGTATAAAGAGGTATACTTATTTTCTCTATGGTCAGAAAGACTCCTCTTCCGACAAAAATGAGCGATAGTTCATCTTATGTAAACTCTAGGATCCTAATTCCAAGGCAAAACACACCCTGATTGAGCACTTCTAAACAGCGGTGGCATCGCGGAGTTGCAGCGAGATTACTGGCAAATTGCAATAACCGATGCATTTTTCACCCTTCAAGCACAATTACCTACGTCCACCAAAGTACTATTCCCAGAACCTCTTGACCATCGCTGAATGAAGATAACTTGCGAACATGGTAATGATTTTGCAAAATTGGTTTCGTAGTACTTTAATGGTACCGAGAAACGACACTTGTTACACCCAATTTTCTTTCGTAACTTCTTTGTCTTCATATCTGTCTCTTCCCTTTTCTGGAATTTCGTCGCCTATTCCGTTAATTATGTTTTATTGTTAGCTTTACGTTCATTACGTATATAAGAGCCATCATTTGTACATTTCCATTTTACTGCTTCGAATTTTACTTCTTCTTTACCTGAGAGCGAGTTTTTTCGCCTCTGAAGTACGGCGTTCGTTCGTTGATTGCCCGCTGACTGGGACGATGCAGGGCTACACGCTAGCGGTGGCAGGTCCGTTAATTATTGGGGGGTGGAGGCGGGGGTGGTTGGTGGGTGGGCGGGCGAGCAGATGGTCGAGGTCAGGTAGGGCGGCGGGGGGGTGGGGGACGACCATTCACCCTCAGACACGCCTCTCAGACCCTAGGGGTGGATGCGACTCGCTGCGTTGCACGGCGGCTTTTAGGCCTTCAGATGCTGCCTTTCTTTTCACAGCGGAAGGCTCCACCCCCGCAAAGCTGCGCCTGGCTATTCACACATCTTGCCGCTGTTTCTTGGTCTATCGTTGCCACATGCACGTTTTACCTGCTGTTGGTGTTGCTTTCTCATATTTTTTAGAAATATATCGCAGATTTTGATGTGTATCACTAATTTTGCGATCGTCTTCTCTAAGTTATATCCTTTCAGTTTAACTCTTATTTTTCTAATTCCCAACCTTCGTTGAGAAAATATTTTTTTTAAATACCATACCTTAAAAATTATTATTTTTCCTTAAAAAAAAAATAACACATAAAAAGAATAAAAACATTATTGCTCACGCAAGGACAAAATTGAATTATGTCCACGTAAAATAACTTTCAAACATAATCGTACTGTTTCATTTCTATCCAGAATAAATTTGCATTTTTCGAAAGATTGTTTTAGAGCACCATGAACAACCCGGTCAATAAAATGTAAATGAACATAATGCAATATTCACATTTGATTGTAGTAGGGTTACATGTTTATATATTAGTAGTTAATAGTTTATATAGAAATTTACATAGTTGCATTGTAAATTTCAGGGTCATTAAGAATACATGTTTCATCAAGCACAAGAAGCACAAGCATAAGTAGCAATTTGTTGCTAGTGTCGCAGTAGTGTCGCTATTCATTAAGTGGATCGACCACATTCTAATCTTTTTAATGAAAACTAAAATGCCAGGAAAACTTTAAGGGCCGAAAGAGAAAGAAATATTTCTTTTTAAAATAATCATGTAATTAATCACAAAATATACTATTCATTTTCAATATTTTCAGTTTTGATGTCATCATCAGCATCATTCAGAAAACACTGTCAATCTCAATTAAAGTATTAAATGTATTTAAAATGAAATTTAATTAAAATGAAATTAACTTCCCTTTTAAGGCTAATTGCGTTAACAACATTTTCACATCTAATTACCAAAACATCCCCTACACTTTGTGATATATGGAACACCAATTTAACGATATACCACCTTACAGAAAACTGCCCTAAATTCAGCCATCAAAGACAATCTAGTAATCTAAATAAAGCATTACATACCTTATTGTATTCGACCGAATATCAGAACCAATTGATCAAGATCTGTGAAAATTGTAGTATTCTTAATGATATATGATTTTATAATTATGTTATGTATTATATATAAGATTGGTTTTTTAATGTAATAGAATAATTATAATTGTATAAATATTTGTTATAAATAATTTTGCTAATAACCTTAGTCGTTGAAGCGACTAAAAATACAGAATTTAAAAAAAAATTCAGTGTATCACTGAGTTTTTCGGAGAGATCCCTTAGATGGCGAAAAAGTTCTCTTTCTCCAGGCCATGAGTTACGTGACATTCAGCAGGTCTCCTCCCACACTACGACCTTCGTCTGCCCTCCTGAGCCTAGCCCTCCTGAGCCTGAGCCCTCCTGAATACCTTGCCGACACCAAAAGAAACCCTCAGCAAATGAGCTAAGAGCAGGGATGGTAAAATAAATCTCCATGATACCAGCTGACTTTTAAGAGGAAAACAAGATCTCTTTTGCTGACTGAACAGGCTCGTTTCAAAATGTCCCCTATCTCTGAGGATAATGTTCACAATTTATCTTGCCTGTGTTTTAAGTAGTATTATTTGCATCAGACGTTTTAGTTCTAAATATCAGCAACACACATTATGTATTACGAAATCCCATGGAGTGTGATTTTATGATTCACTCTTTGCGTGTGGTCTCGCATTGCATCGGACTTCAATTACCTCATTTTACGTATCGTGCAGGGTGAGGCAATAATCTCACAGTACAAATCATTCTTTTCGCTTGACGCACTGAAAGATAATGTACAAAAACGCTCATTAATATTGCATGTACATTTAAACTAGTGTATAAAATGTAAACACATGTTACGTATAACATCTGCCATGGAAAACGGAGAAAATAACATTAACAATCAGACATCACGGTGAGATTTATTCAGCTCATCAATGTGTGAACAGGATTTGGCGATGAAAGTACATCTTCCTGGTAGTAGATGGTTTTCACAAAAAATGTTACATCCAGAGCTTTCAGTATTTTTTTTTTTCTTTTTACACATCGAAAATCGTGCTTCCGTTGCATGAGGTTCGCGTGAGTCAGCATAAGAGTTATGTAACTGATTTGAAGACTTTGTTTTTACATGACTATGTAAGTGTTTGATGGCGTGATGTTTAATTTCTTGTCAATATTCCTTGTTCTTCAGGAAATACAGAATAAAGAAACTTTATTGATTTTTATTTTCCATCGACAGAGATATTTTGAAATAAAATATACATGTGTTGTGTAATGAATCTTCACTTTCAAATCAGTAACGTTGTTCTCAACCTAGAAAAGGTAGTTTGATTATAATTGTATGGTTGTTTCTAATGTCTATTGAACAATTATTAGAGTATATCAAACGATTGACATGAAAATATGCGAGTTTGCCTTATTCAGAAACAACAAACAGAACTGGTTGGTTGGTTAGTTAGTGATTTCGTGCGCGTCAACAGCTCAGGTCATTAGTCTCGTAAGTGTCATTAGTCCCGTAAGCTCCTGACCGGTCTTCCGGAATATGTGGTAGTGTAGTGTAAGGGGAGAGGACAGGACAGGTCAAGAACGAGGAAGGTATGATCACGCGCGATCTGTGTCCAGTTTGTTAGTGTACTGCTCAGGCATTCGCCTGGTGTTGATCGCAGAAACTACCGATCAGAGCAGCCGGCCGCTAGAATTCTCCCCCAGACAGCGACTGAATTCGGACTAGCTGAAAAGCTAGTGTCGAAAATCCTGCCGCCGTCAGGTCTCTAACCTAGGACCTCCCGATGAGAGGCGCTGCAGTGACATCATTTGATGCACTGAGCTACCGCTCCCGGTAACAAACAGAAATTAAGCCTCACAACTAGAGAGAATTTCACTAAATTGATGTTTCAGAGAAGCGGAAGGCCGGCATCCCGGCTGCACGCAAGTAACTCGAAACCTATTTTCGGGTTACGAAAGTCTTGTTCGCCGGTAACGATTAAGGCGGGCGTCGTCTCGCGCACTTTCCACCTTTTTGCCCGAAGAGGCAGCGGCGGCGGTGGCATTCGCCTACATTTCGTGCGAGTGCGCCGCTCGCGATGATGATGCGTTGCTAGCGCTCGCCGTCCCAGCGCCACAGTCAGCACGCTACGCTTCAGTCACTTTCCGCGTGAGAGGCCCCTCCCTTTGGACGCGGTAAAGTAGGAACGCGTAGAGGAAATAATTTCTTTTAAAGTCCGAATGGTCTCGCGACTCTGTGTGGAAGATTTGATTTGATTTTATTTGATTTTTTCGTCTTTCCGGGCACGTCAACTGCTTTGGTCATTAGTCCCGTTAGTGTAGTGCATGTTTTTTTCCTCTCGGGAGATTTGCGGTGATCTTCCCCGTCGAATGGCGAGATCCTGCGCCGACCTACCGTTGGCTAGTGGGGTTTCCCCCTAACCAGGACTCTCCCACCAGCGGGACACTGCCCCAGCCGGGACAAACTCTAGACCCCGACCGGTCTCCCGGAATATGTGGTAGTGTAGTGCATGTTAGTGTAAGTGTGTGTATAAGGGGAGAGGATAGGACAAGGAAGAGGAAGGAAAGATCGCGCGCGGTCCGTGGCCCGTTTCGTAGGGTACTGCTCCGGCATTCGCCTGGTGTTGATCGGAGAAACCACGGAAAACTACCGATCCCGGACAGCGACTGAATTCGACCTAGCTGAAACGCTAGTGTCGAAAATCCTGCCGCCGTGGGGAGTGGGAACCTAGGACCTCCCGGTCAGAGGCGCTGCAGTGACATCAGTTGATGCACTGAGCTACCGCTCCCGGTTCGCGCCCGGAATCACTAACAATCACATGCACACAAAAACTCTCCACTACCACACATGTCGAGAGAGCTGTCGGGAACTTGCCCCGTTTGGGTCAATGCCTTGCTGGAAGAGATAACTGGAGTGAGACAATTCTTCAAGCCGTTGGGGAGCTCAGCATTGGGTGTCATGTTCCAGTAGAGGAACACCGCCACATATCGAGACTACGTATGCATTATGCATACGCGAATCGTGATCCTAGTAGTTGACGGGCATGGTACCATTAAATAATCAATGAATCATTCGAAGACCGTCTTCTACTTGTTGTGGCCTTCATGCCATGGCCTTCTTAACTCCTAAAATACACCAGGTTGAAGGGCGCTTGAGTTTAAGCGGGTTCTTGAGACAGCTGAGGGTGTCTTATCCCAAAATGACAAAAGCAAATTCAAGATAGTTTAGAATTTCAACTAAAATGGTCGTATAAAATAAAATGTAATTAAACAGCGTTATCCCATCTTCAGAAAAAATCTCTAAAATTGGCAGGTCATAGGGGTTGTGCCAGTGATGCCTCATTACTCTTATTATAAGAACATTGCAGTGACTCTGATCACAAAGTTCTACAATTTCGCTTAGAATCATTTACCTACAACGTATCGCTTTAAAATGAGAAAATGAATGAATATTCTCCCAGTCCACATATTTACACTTTCATCCAAATTTGAACACTCACGCACAGTATTAGGTAAAAACTCTCTAGTGACGATTTCTTTAGCTGTTTCTCGTGTTTGAAAACACTTGGGTATGTTGACATCATACCTAATGACGTACATAGAGTGTGCAATCTCAAGAGTAAACATAGTAATGACCAGTAATGATGGTATCAAGTGGAAAAGGTAAAATGGTAAGATGACCGTAATGACTTGGCTATTACCACATCGACAGAGGTGAAAATGATAAAGGAGTTTTTTTAAGATCCTAAAAGGGAAATTTAGAAACATGTATTTGTACGTCCGTAATTCCTACGTCCCAGCTGTAACACAGGACAATCCCAGAAATGAAAACTCGCTCACCAACAATTGAGTGAGAACGTATTTATGATTCCGGGTGTGTCACCTACTTCGATCATTAGACATGTAAGTATAGTGCAGGTTCTGTTCCAAAAGAAGTTGCTCCTCCGCTGAAACGTGAAATCCGACGTCCACCTATACGTCGGCTTGCAGGATTTCCCATTCCTGATATCTCCTCTAGCGGGACATTAGGATAAACCCTAAACTTCCGACTGACCTTCTGTCATGTGTGGTAGTGTAGTGTACGTGTGTGTAAGTAAGGTCTAAAAATAGAACGAGGAAGAGGAAGAAAAGATCGCATGCGATCCGTGGCCCCTTTATGAGGGCACAGCTCCAACATTCGCCCGGTATTGACAGAAGAAACCATGGAAATCTACCGGTCAGAGCAGGCGGTCGCTAGACTTCTCTCTCCTCCAGGCGGTGGCAGAATTCGCCTTTGCTACCTAGCTAGTGTCGAAAATCTTGCCACCTGTGGTATTCAAACCCTAGGACATTCCCGTCAGAGGAACTGCAGTGACATCATTTGATATTCGGAGTTACCTCAGCCTGTTCAAATTTCAATACATGATCCCTTTCACTTCTTGACATTTTTTCATTTAGTAAAAACAGTATTTTAAAGATGTAAAAAAGAACACACGGACATGTGTGTGTGTGTGTTCTTTTCAATTATTTTTAAAGCAGCACACTACCACACCTTCTGTGCGGTCGCTCTACACCACGACAGCGTCGGTATCAACGAGGGGGCGTGGCGCACACGGGCGCTGTGCACGCACCAGTGGCGCACGCGTGTGTTACGTTAGAGAAAGCGCCCCGCGGCGCGCGCGCAAGACGCACGCGTGATCACAGCCCGCGGCGCCGCCTTCCGGGACGGCGACGCACGTGCCTGACGTCACCGGTTACGCGTGCGCGCGCGTTCCCGCCCGCACGCCCGCACCTGCGATGCGCGTCACACGCCGCACCTGACGGCCGCTGCTCCGCAGTACCTCCGCCCGCGACGGGCGTTTCACTTTTGTGAGGCGCTGGGCGGAAATGCCTTGAAACTGAAGCGAAATGTGATATACGGAGGTGATAGGCATAACATTTTTTATGGTTTACTAGTTCATTGCTGTGTGTTTACAGACCTCAAACAAAACAAGTAACGGTATTGTTAATACCCTTGCAGGCCTTTATGATTCTTTATGCCCTTGGGCCTTTTGCATACTTTGTGGTTCGCTCTAATACCAACACAACACATATGACATTTTATAAATTCGATTTTTAAAATTACGATACAATCAGATACAATAAATACATGGCATAATGCTCAAATAAGTAAAATAACTCGTTATAAACCTTATTTTGCTTAATTGATATGAAATTTTCAATTTTGGAATGTTCCCGTGAATTGCCTCCAGTCACTCATATTTCACTGTTACGCATCATCTGTTTTTTAGACATAGTCTGTGCTTCTTGAGTAGCAGTACTACTCGTAGTAATAAGCTGTTAAAGGCACATTGTCTAACATCCTCGAAATGTTATTGTTTGGTGTTATAACATAATCTCAATTTATTTTGGCAATAAAAGCAAATAACATAAAAGTAGCGTTTCGTCAACGCAATTTACACTATTATTTACACTGATATATAACTCTCAAATACACTATAAACATTTTCATTTATTTTTTCGAAATTTTACTAAAAATCACTGTGCGTAGTTTTCTTAGCTATAGCTAGAATTTCCGCAGGAACTTCATAATATTCATTAATTTTGTATGAACAAATCAAGGTCCAATAACAATTATGCAATAGTAAATATAAACACACTCTGTTTGTTTATCTGACGTCATTTTGACAAATGACGATTACAATGCATCTTTTTACTTTATAGTAACTCGGACCAGAAACCCTCGGGTTTGGAATTCGCCTTTGGGGCATAAACATCTACTGAACGCCCTTGATACATAAATATTTTAGACAGCCATTATAAAATCAAAGGGAATTTGTGACGAATTAGTCTTTTAGGGACTGCGTAGCATGATTAAAGTTCAATTGTTAGCACTAGTGCTAAAAGTGAGACGATGCTCAAATGTTCAAAAAAATTGTTAATGCAACAAGGAAAACAAAATACTATCGTCTGGTCGGATAAGCTACTACTGATCTTAATGTTTCATAGTACAGAAATAAGTAGTTAATAAATCTGAATTAAAAGAAATTGTATTTCAGTAAGGCTGTCTGAAAAATAGTTTATGGCCTACGTGGAAAAAGTGATTTTATTTTGCTTGTAGGATTGCATCACTCGACCTATCTAACTCGTGTCGCAACAGTTCCTACTCGCAAAATAAAATGTCAGTTTTATTGTCAATAACTATTTTCCACTTTCATTGTGTAAATGAAACTACTACATTGAGATCAATGTTGTAATAAGTGATTATGTAACCGATGTTTTAATAATCCACGGAATAAAATTTTTTATTTAAAAATTATAATTACTTTCTATAATGAATATATTATATTTGGAAGTTATAATAGACAAATTTAAACGGGAATTATTGTTGATCGGAATTTTTTGAAAGTGTATAAAACATATATCGATATTATTTTATATTATAACTCGATTGGTCATCATAGCCGGTCTGACGATGTCGTTCATTTCCCTTTTCTCGTACACTAATAATATGTTTTATGATACTTATGACGTAAATAACTATTAATGTATTTCTTCTCGTTAGATATGAGTATTTTTAGTTTAAATTATATACGCTGACACCTTTGGATTTCCATATTTCTTGACAAATTAATTACTCTCGCTGATTTTTTTAAAATTAGTGTTACTTTGCATTGTTTGGAAGTTTCTAATTTTTATTTTCATAGTTTGGTAAATGAATTGAAAGAATTTGATCTGACGAATAATAGGAAGCGGAAAGAGAAAGAAAAAAATAGTTTAAAGGTGTTTGAGCATATATTTGAAAAATTTTGAGTTGATAGTCTTGGGATGTTTACTTCTCGTTCTAAGAGAAATTAATGAGTGGAAGGAGATTAAGGGACAGAAGAACTGGAATTATTTGCTACCTTTTGTAGTTACACAGAAATAGGAAAAAATAATATATTGTTATGAAATTCATCAGTGTTGCAAATAAGAAAATGGATTTATACCCACTCACTGAAATTGTTTCAATAATTATCCTCATAGAAGCTTAGCAAACTGAGTATACTTACTCCTACGTAATGCCTGAATACAATGTGTTGCATAGGTAGTACAAGTCATATATATATGGTATAGATATCGCTTTACATGGAGGCGCATGTGGGATAAAATTATTCAGATTGTTTTTCTATATTTTGGAAAAATCATTAGCGAAAATTTAATACATTGTTCTTTTCTTCATACAAATTTAAAAAATTGAAATACACCAAATCATTCAAACTTTTAGCCTCTTTCATAATCAAGTAAACCTGTTTGAATTTTTCTCTCTTTATACTCGCTTCACAAAATTGCTAATGTTTAAAGATTTATGCAATTACATATTACAACTTAACTTTTCCTAAAAAATAAAGCGATTATAAGTGATGATGTAGCATAATTGTAGGATTTGGATTTCATCCAATTAATTGGATCTTAGCTATTGATAAAGTTTTCTTTTTCATAACAATTATTATTATTATTATTATTATTATTATTATCATTACGAATTATATCAAGAAAAAAATTCCTTTAACCTTTAACTTCAAGTACTGCATATTTGGTATTGATACAACTCTACTGAGATTACCTATTGGTCATTCATTACTAAAGAATATAATTTCAAGTACCATTTTATCTGAGGTGTTTTTTCAGGTGAATTTTGTGCTTTGTGGTCAATAATAACGACAGAATTCCTTTTATCGTTTTGGCGGTATGAACAGGCTCGAGACTTTCGCCCAATTCTTCCGGGCGATGACACAGTTGCCCACTTGCAGCCCTTCGCCTCCAGGCACGGCACTGCACGGCGCGGCACGGCACGAGCAGGATCTACGGGCGAAGGCATCGCACGGAATGCGGCGGCGCACGCCTCAGGGGCCGTGACCAATCCTCTCCCGCCTCCCTTCCTTCCTTCCTTCCTTCTTCCTCACTTCCTCTTCAATCGTGCTCCCATTCGCCGCCCTTCACTCTCCGTCCTTTATCAGCCTTCATTCATTTTCCGTCATCTGGCTTCCCTTCCGTATCATTTACTGTTCGTTCTTCAACAAACATCTCCTTTTCAACCATTTTCCAATTTGCTAATTCTTTCTTCTTTCCTTCCTTCCTCTTCAATTATACGAATTCACCGAGCTTCACCACTCTCCATCTTTCCTTCATCCCCTTTCCAGCCCCAGCTTCTTCCCACTGATTTATGGTCCTTCCTTCACCAACCATTCACCCATCTTCCTATCTTCACTCCTATCCATTCTTTACCATCCTTTTTTCAACAATTATCCTACAAACAACGATGTAAAAATAATTATTTTCCCAAAATATTTTGAACGAATGGTCAATCAAGTAGGGAAGTGGATGCTTAATATTAGTTACGTCTAATTTGTGTGATTCTCGGAATTCTTATTTAGAGTAAGATGTATTTTGATTATTAATTTCCTTAATTGTAGAAAGTATTTTCTACCCACAAGAAACAATTTTCACTACTTTCATCGCTTAAATTTTACTCTCTTTCATGTATTGATGATTGGCGCACAGACGTATTCGGAATGTATTAGAAATCCCTCTCGCAGTAATTCCTCGAAACTCTGGCCACTTATGCACTTTCCCATAAAATTTTACTTAGGAAGTGAATAGAAAATGAGTCTGACAACAGTAAATACTATTTTTATTAAGTAATTACGTTAATTAAATACTCGTATTAAATGCTAAATAATTTTATACAGGAAAATGAAAGTCAACGTTACTATAAATATGTTGAGGATTTTGATACGAAACTCGATGTTCCAATAATTCATAGAATATTTGTAAGAAATATAACGACGTTAAAGATCCAAATATATTAGTAAAACTATTTTTTAAATTATTAGGGGTCACTTAATAATAGTCAGGAAAAAAGTAATTGTATTTACGCTCATCAAAATACCATTAACACTAAACCAACTCCCCCAAATTATTCTGACTATAAAAGTTTACACGCTCCGTGGCGGCGCGCCGCCTTGAGTGATATTTCCGTGGAACGGGTGAATTTCGTTGCGCCGAGGGCGCGGCCAAGCGGAAAGATCTCCCACGGCGCGGGCGACATCAACGCCGCCTGTCGCCCCCACGCGAAGCGTCATGCTGCCCGGCCGAGAAGCGGAAGGCGCGTCGCCGGAAGGGGGGGCGAGGGCGGCTTCCGCTCTTTGTAGATGCCAACCGCCGACGGCGGACGGGCGGACGGTCGGATGGACGGACAGACGTTAACGACTCCGAGCATTTAAATGATGGGTGGCCTTAAGCCCGCCAGGAGTAGACTTCTTCGTCCGGCCGTACTTGGAATGGTTTCTTTTTTACCTTCATTCAAATTCCTAACAGACGTATTTATATTCTGTTCAAGACCTTTTGAAACTTTAGTTCCAAGTCTTTTTGACAAAATCGTTGATGTAGGTCGAATTCCGACCAATGAAAGCTACAAAAAGGATGCTGGTGTTCTAAGTCCCTCGTGAGTGAAGTTGTACTTCTAATTTATTCGACAGTTGAATTTCCTTCTCTTCGTCTAAATAAGAAAAAAACTTGGGAGCAGCCAAAGAAACCTGAATACGTCTCAATGCAATCTCGAACATCTTCAATTGAACTTCTAATATTCAGCTTATTTCATATCAAGTTACTATTTACGTAAGGTTTTTATTCGATTGATGGATTAGTTATTCCAAGCAAATCAACTGCTAAGGTCATTTGTTCCGTAAGTGAAGTGCTCGTTTAACGCGAGAGGCAGCAGTGATCTTCGCCTAATGGATGGCGAGATCCAGCGTTGGCCTGCACGTTGACTCGCGGGGTATTTCCTCACTCACACCTCACATCTCCCACCTGCGGGAAACCGCCCCAGCCGGGTCACTTTCTAAGCTTCCGACTGGCCTCCTGTCATGTGTGGTAGTGTTGTACATGTACGTGTAAAAAAGTAAGGAGGATAGAAAAGGACATGGAAGATTGATGCCCTGAGCCACATATGCTGATATGTGATTGCTTATAACAGTATCGTACAAAGAAAATTATTTGGCCATTTCCAAACTATTCTCAGATGAGAATATTCGAAGAAAATAGACTTAATTTGGACGGGGATTAATGTACGCCTCTTGATATAATAATCCTCATTTGTTTTGTAATTAGTTTTATGTGCATTCATTTATGTGTATTCATTATTTATTAAATATGTTTTCAACGCCCATTACAAATTTACTCTTTAAATTCATAAATTGCTTTTAGCATTTTAAGATCTGACTTTATAAGTAAATAAAAATGTACGTAATTATCATAAATATATCGAAGATCATTAGAAACAGTTTCACTTATTCATCTTTATTAGTTAACGGAAAATAACTGCAAAACAAGCCAGAGAAAGGCGACAGGTTCTGAGTTTAAGTGCTGTCCGAAGACTGCACGCGGTGGACCTAGGCTGGGTCATGCGTGCGAGTTATCATCGCATCGGTCTTCCTCAGCGGTTTGATGGAGGATGTGTTAATTTTTTTGTTTCCTGAGTAATTAATAAGAATGCGTTTGTATAATTTGTTATTTGGTTTTTGTCGTTGTGTCGGCGTTCATTAGGACGTGGTCGTCGCAGAATGTTAGATGCTGTTGCTTACTAATTTCTGGGATTTTGAGAGATAAAATAAAGAAGTTAGTTTATGGCATTGTTCCATTGTAATTCTTGAAGTGGTGTGTTGTTAAATGTGGAAAGAGCAGGAAATAATTAAAATTATAACAGCTTTCTGCTAGCGACTAGTGTTTTCATGTTTTACATACATTTCACTCAAATTTGTTTATAATTTATTCCCTTCTTCATTGTTAATTTGTGTAGTTGTATTAGATTGCAATGGTGATAAATTTTGTTTTATTTGATTCATTGCTGTGCGAATTGATTAAAAAATGTTTACCAAGTAAACAACTCCGATCTAGTGTGGAAAATATTACCCTGAAAATCACTTGCTACACGTTCTGAAAAATCAGCTCCTTGAAACAAATCTAACAAAGACCTTTATGATATGTTTGGATGCGAGCGTCATACACAACATCAAATTAACCGCAATTGGGCTATTTAAATATCCAAGAAATTTTATTCGAACAGAAATTAAATATTTTTCATATGACTACTACAACCACTGAAAGTTTGGATGACCCTCAATATGTTTCGTGAATGGTTTCTCAACATATTTGTACCGTCTGTTTCAAAATTTCGTGATGAGAAATATATAAAAGTGAGGTTCTTCTGCTTAATAATAACTCTTGATTGGATGAAAATTAGACAAGTTGATCCCCCTTAATAAGAAAAGAAACAGGAAGAGAGAAAGTAAGGCTATCTTTTGGAGATATTTGAGATACGGCGCTGGAATATGGATTTGGTAACAAGTTGGCCAGACAATGTCAGATATTATATATAAACAGAGACGGTAGAAGCAAGTTCGAAATCGGCAAAATGAAAGAAAGATATTTGATATGGAGAGAGGGTATTAGAGATTAAAAATCAATAGGTCCAGGGAGAATAGTGCAAGATTGATCATGAAACGGAATTTGGCGAATAAAAACGACACGACGATATTTGAAGTTTGGAGGGAAGGAGGAGAACTGGAGTAATGACTTAGAGAGATATGAGAGAGGAGTAGTCAGGGTAGACAGCTTACAGATCATTCTAAAGAGAATTGATACCTTTCGAGAACTCTTAGGTAGAGACGCAATGGATACAAGCTTATCTGGAAGTTAGGAAAAGGGCGCAGTCGTAAAGAAAGTATAAAGAAAAGTTAATGGAATAATGAATGGATTCTTTACAAGAGGCAAGGAGGGGAAGTGAAGGGATAGCTGGTTAAAATATGATGATTGATGAGAACGTTTTGATTACGTATCATGAGTACATTATTCTTTGTGCGTTTTTAAAAGAATATGAATTTTTTTCTGATACGTTATTGCTTATTATTGTCTTCGATATACACTGCATAACTTACCTCGATCGGGAGGATCGAGGTTACAACGGAAATATGTTGAAGGATGCTACATGTTCTCTTACGGAGGGAACTATGAAAAGGAATTATGGGAGGTAAATATAAAAAGACAAACCGAGTCTAGTTCAGAAAATAGTTGGGTTTTCGTGTAATTTACCAACATCATGAAAAAAAACCGATATTGCAAAGTTTGATTTTTGTAAGCAAGTTTAATCTTGGGCGACAAAAAGCACTCGGGTTTTGTCGCCGCGCAATTATAAGAACCTATGTAACGCCATCGGTGCATAAACAACTACCATTGACTGATATATCTCCAGAAACCATTAGGGAGTTTTTGCACCCTCAAAGGTTAAAGCAATCGTCAGCACATTCGATCTTCTGTGCTTGCGCAGTTCAGCAAATAGATCACTGTAGAGTGATGTGCATGTGCATCACTTTCGTGCATCAGCGCATGCGCAGAAAATCGATAGCACTGCCCGCTATAGCGTGCAAAACTCCCTATTAATCCAGCATTTTAGGGTTGCCAACCATCCTCAATTTGGGAGGACAGTCCTCCACTGACGTCAGTTCTACTCTCGACCTCCTTTGTATTTTAAATGTCCTCCTCGAAGGAAAATTTTTAATAATTGTTGTCATGTATTTTATCATATGATTAATATCTGCGCCGACCTGGATGGCTAAGAGCGAGTACCGGCTCAGCGCTTCGGTTCGAAGGGTCGCGGGTTTGAGTCCCGCCTTGGGCATGGTTGTTCGTCCCTTGACTTTGTATGTATTGTCGCGGAGGGCCTCGCGTTCTGCTGACTCCAGATCAGAGGAGTCCGCAAGTGTGTTCGTCTAGTGTTTGGTCGAACATGAGTCCAATCAAGACGAAAAGGGTAACCGGCTGTTGGTTGGATAAAAGCCCTAGAAAAAAAACTAACATCTGCTACGTTGTATCGGTTTTTGTTTAATTTAGAATAGAAAACACGAGTGTCCTTTCTCTGAACGCTGTCACACGCACATGACGCACACGTACATGATAATGTCTCTGACTAGCGACTAAAATAAAAAAGAGACGCTCAGACCATCTTCAACTGCATTTAGTGAACGAATATTTTCAGTTGAATCGCAAATAATGGAGAGAGAAAGAAATAGATATGTCAGTCTAAATTATGCACTTATAAAAAGAAATGAGTTGTACGTTGATGCATTTTTTTCGCTTATCGAGTGTCCTCCCTTTTACATGAACATTGTTGGCAACCCTACAGTGGTTAGAAGTGTGCGTTTCATTTGCCATCGCTCCTCGTTAGCATAAATCTTTAGCTAGGTGGAATTTAGTCGCGGTCTGGAGGAGAATTCTAGCGGCCGGCTGCTCTGATTGGCAGTTTTCCGTGGTTTCTCCGATCAACAACAGGCGAATGCCGGAGCAGTACCCTACAAAACGGCCCCCGGACCGCGCGCGATCTGTCCTTCATCTTCCTTGTTCTCTCCTCTCCTTACATACACACTTACACTAACATGCACTACACTACAACATATTCCGGGAGACCGGTCGAGAGCTTAGAGCTTGTCTCGACTGGGACGGTGCCTCGCTGGTGGGAGAGACCTAGTTAGGGGGAATCCCCACACGGTAGGTCAGCGCTGGATCTCGCCATCCAGCGGGGGAAGATCACTGCCATCTCCCGAGAACACAGATGCACTACACTTTTGGGACTAATGACCAAAGCAGTTGACGCGCCCGGAAACCAATCAATCAATCTATACATCGATTAGAAGTGTGGGTTTCATTTGCCACCGCTCCTCGTTAGCATATCGTTAGCAAACCCCTCAGGCCGAAGGTGAGAGCCCCTGGCGGCCGCGGCGGGGACCTCTGGCCGGGCGCCGCGCCTCCGATGGGCAGGCGCCGCGACGCAGCCGCGAGAAAGCGCCGGAAGTGGCGTCTGCACGAGCTCCCGTACGAGCGCCACCGACATGACGCCGCCCTCGCCAGCGCTGGCACCTCTGGCCGAGCCTCTGGCCGACGCCGCAGGCGAGGTCAGCCAATGCGGTGGCCATGCAGGACACCGGCCGGTTTCCTTAATATCAGAAAAATATGAACCATTCAGAAAATAACCTTCGCAAATAAAATATCTGTCCTGTGCTTCTTATTTTTACAACAGTCATGAAAAGAGAAATATATATTAACACATCAACAATAAAACACATTATTAATATTATTATTAATTATATTATTGTTGTTATTATTTTTATTTATGAAATTTAAAAATAAAAATTTTTATTACTTATAATGTAGCATAATAATCATTCAATTGATTCAGAAAATAACCTGTTTTTGAAAGGATTAACAAAAAAATGATACAGCAAAGTTTGATTTTTGCAGCAAATATCTTTATTTTTATTTTTAAATAATGAGTTATCATGCTCTTCTGTCATCGTCAAAAACCACGTTAACTTTGCAAGTTGCTTCCTCAATTCCGGACAAATCAGGTGATGCAATGTTTTAAGTTGGCTGACAATTAACTTCATTTTTTCGTAATTACATAATTCTTTCATTGTGTTCTTTATTCTCAGTTGTATTCTTTTGTCTGTAAAAGCAATGTTTATAATAAATATCTCAGAAGAAAAAACGTTAAAAATCTGATATTTTTTAATTATGAAATAATTCTCGAAAAAAATATTACTCGCGAAATCCTCATTAGTAGAGATTTCACTACTGTAAATGATTGTCTAAAACAGTTAACAACACATGACGTTTTTTCTAAAACAATATGAAATATACTTGAAACGGATGTTTTTCACGGCAAATTTTCCGATTTCTTCCATCATGTAAAATAATTGTGATATATCGAAGACTACTTTTAACAGAAACTGATGTTAAAGTTGTCAAGAAATTTCCATGATGAAATAATACTAATGTTTCAGCTGTTACTGCTTCGTGATCAGTCTTTTCGCTGTTTCGACATGTATGTAGCATAGTGCCAGGGATACCACCACTTTGGAAATACTTGTTCTCGTCCGGTCAGTTTCTCTTCGGATCCCCGAAGGTAAGCAACATCAAACCAAGTCGGTACTGGTCCGGTGACTGTCCGGAGACTCAGGTAATTAGCAACTCGTCGTGAAATAAACGCTGCAGCTCTTTGATATCGAGTTTGGATTCCCGGAGGTTGCATAAACGTCAAAGAGATTAATGGTGTATTATCAATTAAATTGATTTTTTCAATGAACTTCTTGGAAGGCCAGAAATATAGAGAAAGCAATGATGAGAAATCTCATTACACAGTTTCGATGACGAATCAAATGCAAAACGTTTTGAAATTTGGTCTTCACTACTTCAGATAGTGTTCTCACTACTTTACTATAATCTAATGTATTGGGATAAGAGTTTCTCCGGCATGTAAAAATATCCTATGAAGTGAATGACATTTTAATGAAAATTCAATCTAAATGTGTGAAGAGTAAACATTAATTTCAATCAAGATAGTTACTAAAAGTAGCCAACTCTTTTTTTAATTATGCCATTTACAATAAAGGAATATCCTTGTTTAATCCAATTCCAAATTTAATTTTCAATTGTTCTTCAATATCTTGGTCATACTTTACAACCAGCGGATCCTAGATTCTCAAAAAGGCCTGCAAATGTACTTAATTTTGTACGAACGTTTAAGACTGAAATACATATGTATACGTACGTATATGTATGCGTATGCGTACAAACTGTTACGACTGTAATACGTATATATGTCGTAATTTATTTGATATATTGCGGTGAAGTGCTGTGAAGTGTTGGTCAGTGTAATTCAAAGCAAAAACAGTGTAGTGTAGTGTAGTATACTGTAGTGCAGTGCAGTGCAGTGCAGTTAAGTGTAGTGAACGCAGTCAATGAATTAAAAAAAAACTTAGCCAAACTTATGTAGCTTGTATTAAATTTTAGCATCGCCGACATATATTGGATATCATGAGAGTTGAAATATTTGATATGATACTTAATATTAGTGATAGTATGATTATTGCATGTTCGGCTTGTACTGTACTAATTATTATTATTATTGTTATTATTATTATTAATATTGTTATTATTAATGTAATTATTGCTATTTAACTTCCACCGGGTCATATCCAATTGCAGTTCAAATAAATGTATGTATGTATGTATATAAATTGAAATCATATCGCTTCATTTCTCAACAAAATGAGAGTTCCGATCCGCATCTTTTAGCGTGCATCTTCTCGTGATCGGACTGTACCTTCTCTTCGCAGCACCCTTCTGTAGTGGGCGGCTTAATGGCTCCCCTAAGCCAAGCAGCCCAAAGCAGCCGCCCCCGATGCCAGAGGTCTTCTGGTCCAGGAAGCGCGGGGGATGGCGCGAGGTCAGGTATGCGGACGCGGCGAGGGTGGGCTCGGGCGGAGGGCGCAGGTAACGGAGCCTGACTCGCGTCAAGGGCACGCGAAGGGACCGGTGCCGCCCCACCCCGCCCTGCCCACTCCTGAGACCGAGGGCTGCTCCGGAGCATCCGGTTGGGAGGATGCTGCGCAGTGCGCTGTTTTTTTTTTTTTTTTTTTTTTTTTTTTTTTTCATGCGTTTTCCTTGGGTTGGGATGCTGAGTTAACGTTAATTGAGAATTCTCACTCTTATACGTGGTCTATTTTGATGTTCTGCATCGGTTAAAATTTTTTAATTTGAGTACAAATTAGTTCTTTATTAATACAAAATTATGAGATATTCTTTTTTAGATTTGTGATAAATGGGCGTGCTAATTGTACGGGCATTATCAAGCACATCGAGCGGGTTATTATATACTCAATTTTTAAACATTTTATTTCAGCTATAATAATCCTCTAACTAATAGTACCTCCAACCAGGAGTTTCTAGGGTTCAAGTTTTCACGGTGGCAGAACTTCGACCGTAAGTAGCTAGGTCGAATTCAGGGGGAGGAGAATTCTAGCGGCCGGCAGCTCTGATCGGTAGTTTTCCGTGGTTTCTCCGATCAATGGGGGTCATATTTACTTATTTATTGTTTCCTTCACTTTGATTTGAAAGTTCCTTTAAGATGACTTAGTTATGTTCAGGAAGCAAAAGACTATATTGTTTGTCTTTTTGGAGATATCTCATTTATGTAGAATTTTTGTCAGGTGTGGTTCCTTGGGAATCTACCGTACAGTGGTGGATGTTACAACATTTTACGAGTATTATGGAATAGTAGGAGAGTGACAATTCTATTTTTAGAGTTATAATGTTCTTTTTAAAATTCAGACTGGAGATTGTTACAATTTAAAAGCTAATTTTAAGATATTATTTCAACAGTAATAAAAATTGACTTTAATTTATAGGATACATTCCTGACGCATTTGAATCAACGTAATTGGGACTATCAGAAAATTGCCTTAAAAAACATCAAAGATAGGTATTGTACTTTATGTACATTTGTATCGAGAAAAAAAATCGCATTTACGAAATAAAACAACGAATTATTCAGTTTTTGTGTAATTATAATGAAGCAAAATACAAAATATAATTGATCTATCAAATCCACATTAAATGTTTTATTGATTGTGAAAATTTTGATGTTGTAATATTAATGTTCAATTGCCGCTTAGGAGAATGATGTCATAACCACTTTGAGCTGAATTTTCCCTAAATATCAACCGATGGGGTGCTATTTCTCACGTGCTTTAGCGATTCAATTCAAATTCGCCAACATACCGCGTTTTCTCACATTTCTTCCTCCCCTCACCCCATATTCACTTACCCCACATCGGTTCCCGCTTCGAACGACATTTCGTCAGCAGCCGCGTTGCCAAAACGATCGACGCCCGAGACAAAGTGCATTGTGTTCCGCGTGTTCCCCGCGCCGCTTCTGCAACGCCGTCACGCCCCGCAGGCCATACGCCGGCGCCGGGGCGGGGTTGTCGCGGCGCGTATGCCTGGCGCGTTCCGATATTGCGACTCGCGCGGCCATCTCGCGCGCGCATGCGCTTGCCCTCTTTGGAGCTGCCGTATCGCGGCATCGCGCGATCGTGCGCGATCGCGCGCCAAGCGGCGTGCACGGGATGCCAACCCGGCACCGTTGCCGGCGGTGGCCTCTTCCCGCCTCGATGAACAGCGGGAGGGGGGACAGTGGGGTGGGAAGCGTGCGTGGGATTTTACATGTAATGCGGTTTGGATCATGCGTTCAGAATCATGTTGCGGATATCGTATTTAATGGCTAATTAATTTAAATATGCTGCTGAAATATTTAATTTAGGATCTAAATTTACGCGTTTTTTTTTAACTTTTCCAAAGTTCTGATAATGCTACCTTTATATTTAGTGACTTTTCTCATCACGCCCCTCAGGTGGATCTTCGGCAGTGTACAAGCGTTCTGTAAGGTGGTCTCGGATTCGATTCCCGGCCGCGGCCTAAATGAAGCCGTAGTTTTCTAGTATAAATCGTCTCAGTTTCTTTAACTGTGCGACGAAAGAAAAAGTTCAGGCAGACCAAGTAAGGTACGTCCCGTGAAGGGAGTACGCCATGCTCACTACATGTGTCCCTTACCCCCAAGCGAGGATAATTATTGGAACAACAGAACCTAGGCCTGGAAACATAGCTAGCTGGTAAGATTCGGGTTAATACGACCTTCAAATGCCAAATGCATAAATACAATTTTATAATAACACATATTCCGTGGAAGTTAGTACTGACTCACATTGTATGGAATTTTTTATATTCTAGTAATGATATTTAGGTGTATTCATGTATGAATTCATTTATGATTTATATGGATTTATTTATGAATATATCTTAGTTCTATTTATAATTACGGTTTTTGATATAAAATTTTCTTTCCGAATATCATTTTTATGGTCACAAATAGACGCAACCGCATTTAAGACTGATAAATTATAGCTATTTTAAATGTAATTATTTTTCGTAAAATCGCAGATTGGTGCTCTGAATCACAAAAAAGTACACTGAAATAAGACAAATTTCCTATTGAAATTACACGAAGATAAACATTTTTGAGTTAAATATCTTGTTTGGTGCTTTTTCATACAAAATACGCGACTTAAAGTGCATTCGTAATATGAAACTACTAAACTGAATAAAATTATTTATAATATACATAAAAATTCTGCGCAGCATTTTATATCTACGCAGACAGACAATACCGCAGAGTTTAAACCATTCTAGAAAAAGATTATAAAATGGCGGAATCAGCGGCGCGATGGAATATGCTATTCTTTGTATGTCGGCACTCCATGCCACATCACGCCCTGCCGTTCGCAGTTTGTTTCTGTGCCGCTGTTACCTCACTGGGGCGGCGCGGTGCGAAGAGCGGATGTGAAAACGTGTTATATTGTTCGCACTGCACAAATGATCAGCGCGTTGCGTGGACTGCATAATGCAACGATATGTATGCAGCGTTGATGGAGTACAGATTAGCGTACACAACCGTTACATATGTTTTTAAATAGAGGGGTAGCGTTATGAATCGCGGGACAACAGTTATTCAACAGCATATTGCGTTAGTGGTGTGAATGAATATGTAAGGTATCCAGTTGTTTTAAATGTTCTCTTTCGTATTGTGTTATTTCTTTTCATTACTTTAAATTCGGTGTATGGTCGCTCCTATTAAAATATTAAATATAAAACGTATCCTTTACTTTCGTAATATGCAAATGATGATTAAAAAAAATTTTGTAGATTAAAATATAGAATGCTCAGACGCTTTGATCATGAGTGAGTCTGTACTCTTAGAATTTGGAGCTAAAATTTGACAAAAGGTAACGATTTTATTTTATTCCATGCATACATTTTTCAGTATTAGAACCGGGAGCGGAGGCTCAGTGTATTAATTGATGTCACTGCAGCGCCTCTGACCGAGAGGTTCAAGGTTCGAGTCTTGATGGTGCAGGATTTTCGCCACTAGATTTTCATCTAGGCCGAATTTATTCGCTGTCTGGAGGAGAATTCTAGCGGCCGGTAGCTCTGATTGGTATTTTCCGTGGTTTCTCCGATCAACACCAGGCGAATGCCGGAGCAGTACCCTAACAATCGGGCCACGGACCGCGCGCAATCTTTCCTTCCTCTTCCTTGTACTATCCTCTCCGCTTACATACACACGTACACTAACATGCTCTATACTACCACATATTCTGGGAGACTGGTTTAGAGTATCTGATACATATCACGGGTACTTAGGAAACAACACATATCTCAAACTCATCATTATCTTCTTCTTCTCCTTCCTCGCTTATTACTCTCTCCTCTTTCAGTATTATTATACCGTTTTTAATGTGACATGACAAATGCAGGGGACCCTGAAATACGAAAGGTGCGAAGCATAGACGTCAAGCGAGTTGCCAAAATAGTAACTGACAAACGACAGTAGTTCGCTGTATTTCATCACACTATTAAAGGTCTACAGCAAGGCAGCAAAACTGCTGCAGAACAAAACCACACTAAATTGTTTCCCAAAAAGTAGAAAGCACCCTGATCAAAAACAACGACCATTGTACGTTTGAATAACACTACAACAAATGAAATATTTTAATAAAACGGTTTTCATGGATGCTGCAATATCATAACGTTACAATATATAAACACTGCTTTTCTTTAATACCAGAAATATTAAGAAAGTTGTTGTTCCATAAAGCAAAATATTAACAGCAATTATATTGTGGCAAAACACCTCTTCCTGGTAGCATTGCTGTCTTATATCATTAGCTGTGTCATAAGCAGTGACGTGCTGAGAATGATAATGCAGTCGGTATGCGTAGTATGAGAGTAGATGGATTAACACCATCAAATACTTACATATTCAATCACAATTGAAACGGTTGCATTGTTTTAGATTTTTCCTGGATTCCTGGGTGTTTGATGAAGCCATAGACACCTATCACATGTCCGGAGGCAGAACAGACTTCTTTTACTTTTTGTTTGAATTGGAAATAAGTAATACAGTAGATAGTTCACAAGACATCCCTGTACATAGAATAACAAAACTTGTCTTTAGCAGCGAAATAAAAGGCTCAGATCAGATTAAAGCCGCCCTCCTGAAAAATGTTGATATCTCACTTTTTCCACGCACCGACGATGTAAAAGGTTCAAGTGGGCATGGCATGACGATTTGTGGGAGTGATGTGTAGGAAAGCGACATCGATATCAAAGATTTGAAGAACATCGGTTTATTGATGATGATTATTATAAACATCGATCTTAAGTGTTCCATGATTCATTTTTGAATGACACAAGCATCACAATAATGTAAAAAATATAAATTTTCAAATTAAATTAATTTTTAAAAATAAGTTAAAACAATTATCGACTATAATTTTAGTTTTATTTGTGTACAATCAAATTCGATAACAATATTGCATTACGTAATATCGTCCTGATAGTTATTTAAACTTTGTTTTGTCAGTTAACTCTCAATTATACATAAATAAACTTGACTACCGTCAAAATAAATCCTTTTCCCCAGAGCGAACGTGTGGCAGTTAGGAAAACATGGACGTAAAAACCAGATTTTTAAAAACATGGATATTTTCCGGGCGAAGTGTAAGTTAAATAAATGTTTTCATTTGAACAATTGGAATCATTGAAATACTTTCAACACTTTAAATATCTTAAACGTTTTCTAAATTTTGAAATTTTCAAAATTTCAAAATTTTGGAACATGTTCCAAACATGTTTCGAAACATCGACATTTTGTTCGCGATGTCTCATCCGCAGTGCTGAGCCGAGCTGAGCTGCGCCGCGTGGCCAACGCCCCCCACGCGAGACGGGAGGACGCGACGCGACGCGACGCGGGCGAGGGAGCGGCACTCACGCGAAGGGCAGGCGGGCGTGCGGGCGCGAGCGCACGCGCGTGCAGCGGGCGGCTCACTCGAGCGCGAAACCTCCGCCCGCGCCCGCGCACGCCTTGCGTCAGCCCCAACACGCGCCTTGTCGCCCGGCGCACCTTCCTTCGTTGCGACATGGCGCTGCAGCCTCACTGCTGCGCCCCGCCCTGTGCGGGAGGGAATGCAATGGGTGAAGAGGAACAGGGTGGTTTGATTGATTGATTGTTAGTGATTCCGGGCGCGTCAACTACTATGGTCGTTAGGTTAGGTTTGATTTTTTCGTGTTTCCGGGCGCGTCAACTGCTTTCGTCATTAGTCCCGTTAGTGTAGTGCAGGTTTTTATCGGGAGATGGTGGTGGTCTTCCCCGCTGGATGGCGAGATCCGGCGCGGGCCTACCGTCGGCTAGTGGGGTTTCCCCCTAACCAGGACTCTCCCACCAGCGGGGCACCGCCCCAGCCGGGACAAGCTCTAAGCTCCCGACCGGTCTCCCGGAATATGTGGTAGTGTAATGCATGTTAGTGTAAGTGTGTGTGTGTGTGTGTGAAGGGGAGAGGATGGGACAAGGAAGAGAAAGTACAGATCGCGCGCGGTCGGTGGCCCGTTTGGTAGGGTTCTGCTCCGGCATTCGCCTGGTGTTGATCGGAGAAATCACAGAAAACTACCGATCAGAGCAGCCGTCCGCTAGAATTCTCTTCCAGACAGCGAATAAATTCGGCCTAGCTGAAAAGCTAGTGTCGAAAATCCTGCCGCTGTCGAGACTCGAACCTAGGTCCTCCCGGTCAGAGGTGCTACAGTGACATCAGTTGATGCACTGAGCTACCGCTCCCGGTCACTATGGTCGCCAGTCCCGTATGTGTAGTGCGTGTTTTTCATCGGGAGGTGGCGGTTGCCATTCTCCACTGGATAGTCGGATCCGGCGCCCACCTCCCGTTGCCTATCAGGTTTTCTCCACCGAATATCCACCCAGACATCTCTCACCAACGAGGCACTGCTCCAGCAGGGACAAGTTCTAAATCCCACACCGGTTTCCCGGCATGTGTGGTAGTGTAGCACATGATAATACATCGTGTGTAAGGGGTGAGGATAGGACAAGGAAGAGGAAGGAAAGGTCGCGCGCAGTCCGTGAACCTTTGCTAGGGTACTACTTCGGCATTCGCCTGATGTTGATCGGAGAAACCACGGAAAAATACTGATCAGAGCAGCCGGCCGATAGAATTCTCCAGACAGCGACTGAATTCAACATATCTGAAAATCTAGTATCGAAAATTTTGCCGCAGTCGGGACTCGTACCTAGAACCTCCTGGATAGAGGCGCTGCAGTCAAACCAGTTGATGTACTGAGCCACCGCTCCCAGTCGAGAGGAAAGAAAATGTGCCGAAGAATGTCTATGAGTTTGGGTTGGGTGGCTACCGTTTGAAAGCCCTAATCGTATGTGAAACCATAATGCAAAATACAGTATGTCTAATTACCGGGTGTACGTTTTATCGTTTGCTGAAGATTCCGACCGCATCGCCCGGGGATGTGAGGGCTCCCTCACCCAGTGAAGCCCTGCCTCAACACCCCCCCGTGCTGACATACAGAAACTATTGCTAAGCTTGCTTTGTCTCAAAGAAGATGCTGAGAGCAGTGTCCTTCAGCTCGAATGCATACTTGACACCTACCGAACATACGCTGATTCTCTTTTCTGATGAAGCGTGGTTTCATCTGTGTGGATACGACAGACAAAACAACCGGTATTGGAGTGAAGAAAACCCTCATTTGTTTCACGAAGAGTGGTGTCTTCTAGCAATGTTCGTCCACGTGCTTCTTTACCTTTCCGTTAACGACATGCTTTAGTTTATAATGAACAGACGGCATTCTGAGTAATGATCATGTAAAAATAGCTCGTGAATATCTTACAACCTTCTTTAAAGAAAATTATATAGTAATATAAAACTTGAACATATTGAATTAAACGTCTTAGTTACGTCTGTCTAAATAAAATGTTCATATACGTGCCTGAATAATCTGACGCAATAATTGAAACATCTCTATTCTCTCGGAACAGCATTAATTGTCACTTACAGATCTTACAATTAAGTCTAATGAAATATTTCTATTTAATTTCAGCAATCAATTCATGTAAGAACAACGCGTTAACATAGATGATGTGGTAATGTAATCATTTGTTTAAAGAAATTAATGAAAATGATTAAAAATATTACTTTTATTTTAATTAGTATTTTTTGAAGAGATATATATGATTAACAATACATTATTTTATTTAATTACACTACCATGGAAAAGACGAGAGCAAAATCAATTAATATCAACGTACCATTTCGCACATTTTCTTATTAATTCAATTGTGATAAGTGAATATCCCAAAACTTAAGTTGGCATACGACTGAATAACGGATTAAGTATTCATGAATTGGAACGGAAATTGTAGCTTCTGGCAATCATTTGGTATGTTGGCTCCAAATACCGGATCACCTTGCTGAGCTGATCTCATTTCAGTTTCCATGCAATCTGCGAACACGCAAAGCATTCTGGCAATCGAACTGTGCGAAAGAGCGTCTTTATACTTATTCTTTGTAGATTAAATTATTACTATACTATATACAAAACCACATTAACATTTGTATATTTTACTCGTGAATGTAATTTTTTCACTTTTTCAATAATTAAAACTAATTTAAGAGACTTACTTTTTCTAATTTTTTTAATGAGAATTTTAAGAATATTCTAATATGAAAATTGTACATGTTAATAATATTGGCAAGTCGTGAGTTATGCTGAAAATAATGATGGCATAATGGGTACGAAACAATTACTATAATAAGGATAGTGAAATAATTCCGTTATTCAGCAACGGCATTTTTTCATATAAATGTGAGTGCAAATTTCTCGCACTCGTCTTTAATTTCCGTTAAGGAATCCATACTGTACAATTTTATTGCCGGCATTATGATTCTCTTAATGAATTCTTCCAACACTCCTTTGAAATTATTTATTTTATTTCATTGTCATCAATATATTTTCCTGTTCATTGCGTTCTTCTGTAGGAGCATTGATCCCTAGCGGGAATATTGTGGCACTGTGACTTGTGAGGCGTCCGTGTTCCCTTTCTTTCCAGAAATGTGGCCGTCCGTTGCGTTCTTTGCCCGATCGTGCCCGGTCAATGCACATCCGTTCCCATCCGCTGCTCTTTGTGCCTCTTCCGGCGTTCGGGAGAGAACTTCCTCTCCCGAAGTTCTTCCCGGGGCCCCTCGCGTTTCGGGTAGGCGGTGGGTGGGCGAGCCGACTGCGGATGAATGGGACAGTAGGTGGCTGGGAAATGACGAGACGCAATGAAGAGAGAAGGGAAGACGAGCAGAGGAAGATTGGTTGCGGGTGGGAAATTGGGAGAGTGGGTAGTTGATAGGGGAGTGAACATGCGAGAGGTGCATATTTGGAGAATAAGTTGGCGGATGGGTAGGGAGCTGGTAGGTGTGGGGGGGTGGGGACGTGGGGGGGGGGTGCGGACGGGCGTGCGGACGGGCGTGCGGGCGGGCGTGCGTTGGGTCAGCGAGATGATGGGCGTGCGTGCTAGTGGGGAAGCGAGCTACCGGGCGAGCTGGCGAGGGGGCGAACGAGCTGTCGGGGGCGAGCGTGCTGGGGCGAGCGGCTGGCGGGCGAGCGTGCTGGCGGGCGAGCGTGCTGGCGGGCGAGCGTGCTGGAGGGCGAGCGTGCTGGCGGGCGAGCGTGCTGGCGAGCGAGCGTGCTGGCGGGCGAGCGCGCTGGCGGGCGAGCGTGCTGGCGGGCGATCGTGCTGGCGGGCGAGCGTGCTGGCGGGCGAGCGTGCTGGCGGGCGAGCGTGCTGGCGGGCGAGCGTGGTGGGGGGCGAGCATGCTGGCGGGCGAGCGTGCTGGCGGGCGAGCGTGCTGGCGAGCGAGCATGCTGGCAGGCGAGCGTGCTGGCGGGCGAGCGTGCTGGCGAGCGACCGAGGTGGCGGGTGAGGCGACGAGCGGGTGAGCGAATGAGCCAATGAGCACGCTGTCAGGGGGTGGGCGTGCGGGAGCTATTCCCGCTGCGGTGGGAGTCGGCGCGTGGGGGACGCCCGCCCGCGCACGCGTCGCACAGGAGCATGTGGAGGCGGCGGGGGCGGCGGCGTGGGAAGTGGGCGAAGTTCGCGGGGCGGCCCAGTTTCCTGCGTAGGCGGTAGGCGCAGGGGGCGACGCGCCTATCGCCAGGGGCACATCGCACACCGGCCTACGAGCGACGGCGACGCGGAAGGAAGGAGCGTTGGTAGGTGGAATTACTGTGAATGAGTACTGTCCAGTGAAAATGAATGTATGTTTCCAGGCTCTTCCCTGCATAACGCTATCATTACAATGTAATGGCGTGAAGTGTTCACAAACCCAAATTCTTACATAAATATTATCATGTCAATCTGGAATCTTGCAGGTTTTCATAGTTGTTTCTTACAATTTAAGATAGTTAAATAGAAAAATAATGTTCGGGAGGATTAGAGAGTGGTAGACATTAGATTGCACTTCTTACTCTGCACCATTATTTGAAAGCCATCCATCACAAATTATTTATTTTTTACCGATTCGTTATGACTTGTTATTGTCTATGATACGGCGCTGGATTTCGGCTACTAAACTTACCTCGGGACCACGGGAAACTTACCTTGAGAGTATCGTGGATTCGAGGAAATATGCAAACTGTTGAATGATGCTACATTTTCTCTTAGAGAAAAAATTAATATACTTTTAAACATGAATGCATATATTTTTTAAAATTTATCAACTCTTAACAGTTCGACAATAACCAAACGATTTTAATAAGAATGTTTATTAAAAATGTTAACCTAGCATGTTTAAAATGGTTAATAAAAATGACTCATGAGCGGTGGTAGACAAAATATTGAAAGATACACGTTTGATATAACCATCGCAATGAATTTCTGATCGTTATGCAGCACGCAGCCTATATCTTGTGATGGAAAAGCAATACTCTTTTGATTATGGTACCAAAATTTGTTTCTTCAACAACTATTTCGAATATTTAAATAATAACTCTATGAACAATATAAAAGGAAAACCAATTTAACACGCGCACCATACAGAATGGCATTTGTTCTTTTTAGACTTTGTTTATGAGCAGTTTCGCCGGGGGAAGGGACACAGCTTCAAATCCAACACTATGCTTATGAAATTTATCGGGTGTCTCACAGCATCTTAGAGGTTTCCATTGGTTTCACACCCCAACAGTTAATCTGTGGTCGGACACTAGCAGATCAAGGAAAGGGTCAAGGAACATTCTGTAGGAAGTAGGGGAAGTATTTGCGTTGAGCTGATATTTTAGAGCTTTAATATTCGAAAATTTGGAAAGAACCTCTACAACCATTTGGAAACCTGAAAATAGTTCAATATTAAATCGATTTAACTTGCTAATTGTATAATTAAATTAATGAATTACTTTCCCGTGGCAAGTTTTATTTATTTACTAAAACACTGTGTCATATATAAATAAAAATGTTTTATGGGAAAGGAGACCCCATGGATCTCAAAAATGTAGTTAGCACCCCCACTTCTCTAACGCTGAACATACCTGGGTTTAAGTGCTAAGCCTTTATCCATACTCACGCCAGCAATGCTTCTATTATAATTTCTTTCTTCGTCGAATATTTTATTTGTTTATTAAAATACTATGTCATATGTAGATAAAAATGTTTAATGGGATAGGCCCTGTGGGTCCCAAAAATGTAGTTGGCACCCCTCTCCTCTTACGTTGCACATGTGTGTTTATGTGCGAAGTCTTTATCCATACTCACGCCAGCAATGCTGCCATTATAATTTCTTTCTTCGTTGAATATTTTATTTGTTTATTAAAATACTATGTCATATGTAAATAAAAATGTTTAATGGAATAGGCCCTGTGGGTCAAAATGTAGTTGGCACCCCTCTTCTCTTACGTTGCACATACGTGTTTATGTGCTAAGTCTTTATCAACACTCACGCCAGCAATGCTTCTATTATAATTTCTTTCCTCGTTGAATATTTTATTTGTTTATTAAAATACTATGTCATATGTAGATAAAAATGTTTAATGGGAAAGGAGGCCTCGGGGCCCAAAAATGTAGTTGGCACCCCTCTTCTCTTACGTTGCACATACGTGTTTATGTGCTAGTCTTTATCCTACTCACCCCAGAAGGCGTCTATTTGAATAGCAGACCCCTGCCGAGGAAGCTCTTGGGCAGCAAGCACAGTCGCTGGGCGCGGCTGCGGCAGTCGGTAGCTGGCACGCGGAGCGGGTCGCCGGCTGGGGCGCCGGCTCGCGGGGGGCGGGCCGTGGCCCCGGGCGGCTGTCGCCAGCGCCCGCTGCCAAAACTCCCAGACACGCGAATCAGGTCGTATAATTAACGTGCGATGTGCCCGAAAAGGAGCTGCCCGGAGTTCACTTCTAGTTAGTCCAAGTTGTTAAACACTGGAGTAAACTTTTCCGCCTTGGGAATTTTACCACTTTTTTGAAGATGAGAACCATTGTGTTTTTCTTCTTTTTGCTTTAATTTGTCAGACATCGCTTTACCAAATTGCCAATTTAAAATATCCTAAACTTAGAATGATATAGTTCAGTATAAATAAAAGATTCATACTATTTTTGTATTTTGAATTTCTTGTGTAATTTTTCGTGTTTCTACGCCTTGCAGTATTATATTTTGTAAGATTTACTAACCCAAACGTTTAATTTTTACCCAATAACAACAACAAAAAACTTCGAACTTGTAAGTTTTACAGGAATTTGCAACTAGAGAGGAAACATTCTGAGGAGGCAAACCTACTGATTGCCCTAGGATGAAATCGTTCCAAGCCTTTTCCCTCGTTGCGCTTGACGGATTTCCTCGTCGTCCGGTACTCATCAAAATGCAACTCTGAGACTGGCAGCATTTCAGAATAATTTCCGAAAGCCCCCAGGCCTCCGCAGCGACCGTGATTGACGCCTGCCAAGGGTTTCCATTATGCTGGAAGCTCCTTGCGCGTGAAAGCGCGCCCGGCCATGCGTGACGTCATGTGCGGACGTCCTTCTGAGGGCGCGGCCTGGCGGAGGCGGAGGAGGCGATGGCAGAGGAGACGATGGCGGAGGCGATGGCGAAGGCGATGGCGGAGGCGATGACGGAGGCGATGGGGAGGCGATGGCGGAGGCGATGGCTGACACGATGGCTGAGACGATGGCGGAGGCGATAGCGGAGGCGATGGCGGAGGCGATGGCGGAGGCGATGGCTGACACGATGGCTGAGACGATGGCGGAGGCGATAGCGGAGGCGATGGCGGAGGCGATGGCGGAGGCAATGGCGGAGGCGATGGCTGACACGATGGCGGAGGCGATGGCGGAGGCGATGGCGGAGGCAATGGCTGACACGATGGCTGAGACGATGGCGGAGGCGATAGCGAAGGCGATGGCGGAGGCGATGGCGGAGGCGATGGCAGAGGCGATGGCGGAGGCGATGGCAGAGGCGATGGCGGAGGCGATGGCGGAGGCGATGGCGGAGGCGATGGCGGAGGCGATGGCGGAGGCGATGGCGGAGGCGATGGCGGAGGCGATGGCGGAGGCGATGGCGGAGGCGATGGCGGAGGCGATGGCGGAGGTGGCGACGCCGTGAGGAATGCGATACGCCGCTCTGTGCAGAGAGCACCGAACGCAGCTACACAGACGCGCGGGCGACTGGGGCGATTGCAATGTGCGAGTTTATCCGTCTGGAGGAGAATTCTAGTGGCCGTTTTCGATGGTTTAGCCGATCACGCGATCCGTTCGCGCTGGCGTCTGGCGTCTGTGTCGATTGGAATATACAAATAAATTCTAGAAGTCGGCTGATCTGATCAGAAGTTTTCTGTGATTTGGCCGATCAATACCGAAGAATGCCGGATCAGTACCCCAAACAAACAGGTCACGGGCTGCGCGTGATCTTTCTTCCTCTTCTTTGTTCTTGTATTATCCTCTCGTCTTACATTCGCCTACATACACTCTACTCATCCGTGTATATGCACTCTTACAGACACTACACTACACTACCGCACATGACCGGAGATCGGTTGGAAGCTTAGAGCGTAAACCGGCTGCGATGATCTCTGTACAGGGGTGCTCCCCTGTGCCGGGGGTGATATCTGTACTGGGAAATACCCAGCAAACCACGTGAAGGTCGGCGCCGGTTCTCACCATCGAGCGGGCACTACCTCCCGTGAAAGAGCACCACTACCTCCCGTGATATAAACATCACTACCCTAGCGGGACTAATGACTCAAACAGTTGACGTTCCCTGAAATATCAAACAATTAATATTGATTGATGATACATTATGAGGACTTAGCGACATTTATTGATGAGAGGGTGATTCTCATCAATATTGTCTCACATTTCTCCGACCGTCGTTCCTTCTGTAAACGTCTTCTCCGCCATTTTACATGCGGAATCGTTGGTTGGGAGGTACTAGTGTTCGAATCCCAGACATGGAGGATATTCAGCGCTAGCTACATTATCGAATTCATTCACTGTATTATAGAAAAATGCTAGCGCCTGACTGCCTTGATCAGTACTTTTCGGTGGTTTCTGCGAAGACTGCTAAGCGAATGCTGGAGGAGAACTAACAAACGGGTCACTGACCGCGTGCGATCTTTCTTTCCTCTTCCCTGTCCCCTCCCTCTTCTTGTGCATACACTTCCAAGTGCTACACTACCACACATTACTGGAGATAAGAGTTTATCTTGCATCGCTCGGTTCCTCTCTAAGGAAAGTCATGAATAACGATAAACTGTCGTGTAGGTCAGGGCCGGATGAGTCGTTCCAGCGGGGGTCTCAATAGCTGTTACGCGCGGAATCTGTATTCCCTCACTTACTACAAGTAAGTGAGAAAACTAACGACCGTAACTTGGAATAATGCCCCGACGTACGCTCGGTGATTTGTGTTATCACCAGCTCATGTTATGAAAGTCGTTACTACTGAAACGTGAAATGGCTATTCCCATGTTTGCCCATTTATTTGCACTGCCAGCACAAAAAGCTTGCTTCCCCCTCCTTAAAGATTTAATTTAAGTAGTGTAATAAATTAATGTTTCATTCACTTGTTATTAATTGCTAATAAGATCATAAGATATAAAAACACTTTTCACATTCACTTTCTATGATTGAAACTTACGACTTTTGAATTATATGCTAAAACCATACTGAGTTAAATGTTATTAAGTTCATTATTCGATTTATTATATTGTTTAATTTGCATTATTAAAATTTAATTGTTGGAGACCATAATTTGCATTATGGTCTCCAACAGAATCACACCGGCCCACGGCCGCCCGGAACCGCCGTTGCGAGGGGGAGGGGGCGGAACGGCGGCTCCTGATTGGCCAGGGACACAAACAGATTCTTCGTATGCAGCCCTTTTTATTCTCCTTCCCTATTACCAGTTTCGAACGTCGGCGCTCAACCTTGCGTTCCTGCCTGCTGCTCCGGTGGCGGAAAGGTGTTATTTGCTCCAGAAGCTGATTTTTTTATGTGACCAGGTGCAGATGTTATCATGAAACCTTGGATATCAAAATGCACTCTGATAATTTACGGTGGATGGTGACGAGAATTTGAGCCCATGATGTTATCGTTTAAGATCTAGAAAGGGCTATGACTGTGATTAGCGACAATGCTAGCGGTACCTAGAACTGTTGTAACCACCGTTGGCACGGCCATGATGCAGAGCTGAAGAGAGGTTGCAGAGGAAATCAGTGCAACTGTATCCTAAGCATAAGAAGTGGCACCCCCTTTGCGACGAGGAGTGATATTTTTAAGTTTTATCGTACCCTAAATGTATTATGGGGCTTCTTAAACAATTTTTTTCTTCAATTGGTGCGGCATCTTTTAATTTATGTTAATAATAATTAGTCAATTTTCCACAGAGTTTAAAAATGAAATAATTCTATTCCCCATTTTAGGAAAATGTAATAGAATTGTGAGAATGAAAAACACACATATTTTCATATGAGAGTGGTTTTGTTGGTAGTTTTGTATTTTATTGGATGTCATCTCTCTTTAAAATGTGTCTGTTGTCGTAGATTAAGCTTCCAATCTCTTCAACTCAATGGTAGGTTTTCATAATAATTTTCCCCTGTTTTATACTACAGATCTCTGTGTCCTGTTTTTGAATTATTATACAAATATTATAGTTATACATTTGTTTTATTTTATAACTTCGAACTTGAAAACCACATTTGAAATGTTGTGATCATTACATTTCAATCTTGATAGCTGTACATTAGAATCGATCACATATATTATTTTTTTCCTTTGCAAGTCTTATGAATAGTCATGTCTATAATGTAATTAATATTTGAAATTTCGTTCCTAGTTCCAAGACCCCTACTTCGAACTTTCATTCAGGGTTCCAGAGACCTTGAAAGAGAGGGTTGAGACCTTTGCTTCTGACTAGTACATCTATGTCAGCCCTCCCCCAAACGACACATGCAACATATAGATGATTGAATTATCTTTAATAAATTATTAATGAAGCTTAGCTATAATAAACTAGTAGTGTTTTCGCCCGTCCAATTATCCATCACACACGGTAAAACCCCTTCATTCCATAGTTTGGGACAAGCAAAGTGTCGTTCGACACCTTGTGGATTGTCATGGTTTGCTGGTGGAGGACTGGCCATTTTTTTCGTTTCCATCTAATGCCAATTTTAAATCTCAAGTTAATATGTTTAAAACTGTTTAAAGCCTAGAAAACGCCACACTACTATAGTTCATATTATATAAAATATTACATGGTATCATTGATTCCTCTGAGTTCATTTATCTTATCTCTCTTCACAACCCTTAGATAAGACTGAGAAATCCATCCTGTTTCTGGGTGAAGGCATCTTCAACGAACTGCAGCTATTATGATATATTTAATAGATTGCCTGGAACCGCCAATTACTATGCTGATAAAATTGAATTTTCTGCCATCACGATTTTAAATCATTTTTAGATGCCTTAAACTTATTCCCTGACACGAAGTGTATTTACCATAATTAATTCTATTAATTTAAATTATTTCCTTTTACTACTTCTATATGTAGGTAAGACATACAGAATATCTTATATATTATATACTTATATTATATATTATATACTCTTATATATAATATATTCTTATACTCGCTGTGAAATCGTTTTTATTTTTGCTGTGCGTTTTATGTTATTAAGTAATTAGCTTTTTGCATTTTTAGTATTCGCATCTTGTAATGTAACCAATTTACTTTGCGTAACTATTTATATTTCTAAGGGCATGTTTCGTTAATAAAGAAATAAAAATGAATAAATAAATGATTAAAAGAGCAGATCCTCCGAGGGCGGTCCGTTGCGTATGCGTCACGGCACCGCGAGGCGCTGAGGTCCAAGTGCTGCGTATCAGGCGCACGGCCAGGGTGACTTTGCGGCGCAAGGCGAGCAGGACGGGTCGGCGGTAGTCATGGCAACCACAAACGCAGCCGGTCGGCTTGCCGCCGCCACCGCCGCCGCCGCCTCTCTAGAGTCCGGTTCCGCTGCCCCTCCGCTCGTGTACCTTATGTAACGCTCGCGGTGTGAACTTCTTCGACTTTGTCATTGTGTTCAAGTGCGTCAATCAGTATTAGCCCAAGAATGGTTTCGTATATCTCTGAATTTGGACATTTCAGGTAAGATAGCGTCATTGACACTTATCCGGAAATTATTCTAAATACAATATGTCGAATAGTTTCATTCCTGCACAACTGAACAAATTGTAGCAATCAAAGATTATTGAGTCGACCTGACTAAGAGCGCGTAGCGACTCAGCGCTTCGGTCCGAAGGGTTCAAGTCCCCTTGGGCATGGTTGATTGTCCCTTGCCTCTCATATGTGTGTTGTCGCGGAGGGCTTTGCGTTGTGCTGACCCCAGATCAGAGGCGCCCGCAAGTGTGTTGGTGTCTAGTGAATGGTCGAATATGCGTTTACAGAGTAACCGATTGCTGGCTGGATAAAAACCCTAGGAAAGAAGATATTATTACAATGTCCAACTCATGTATCTAATATCTAACATTGCTTGTAAATTTGATTCAAAATGAAAGTTGGACCCGAGTTGATTATTGTATTTTACAAACTTAGATCATCAGATTTCATCTTCAAATGAAACTTTCCTACCTAAAATGAAAACGCTAATTCATAAATTAGCTTCATTTTACCGAGAAGAGAAATTTTATAGGTTAAAAACAGAGCACATAAAATATTTGACGCAATATTCTCAAAACATTTTTAGAGCGGTTCTCATAATTATTAAGTTCATTGTGAAAAGGAAATTCTATAATTGTTTCATTACAGGTTTAATGAGGACTGTGTGATGAACTTACAACTTCTTAATGATCGAACTTCTTCACTTTTACTAAAGTGTTACAGTTTTGAGGCAACAGTATGAAGCACTCTGAATTTTAATGGAAATTGTGCAATGAATTAGGAAATCTTATATTGATTAGTCATTGCAAACTGGTTTCTTTTTAAAGAGCGAGAATAAAAAATGTTCCATCTTCCACAAACACTTCTAAATGTTATTTATGATGCACATGTCAGATGTGGTGCAAATATTACTTGGGGATAATATTTGACCAACCATCAAGCCGTGATTTTTCTTTTTAAAGCATTAAACATTTTATAAGACAAGAAACAATAAAACTCGTATACACGACTTTTACAACATAATGACTTCGATCGCGTTTTTACATTTAACCTTTGCTCAAATACCCTTGACACGATTTTTTAACGCTACTACAAGTTCATATTTTGCATTAAGCGATGGACCTTCCACGTATTCTTCAACTCGTGGAACGTTCGGGAACACACGCGCGCGCATTTTGACGTCACTTCCTGCCGGAGCTATGCTGCGCATCTGGAAGTGCAGGAGGCAATGGCCTCGACGAAACCACTACCTGCCTCACGAATAGGACGCTATTGGAAGTGTAGTCTTTAATTTAGCTCTTTCCAGTTTCTTCCTCTTGTATTTTCAAGTCTGATTTTTACTTTCTCGTCCTTACTTCGTAAGAATGTGTAATCGTGCACTGCAAAATGACCATTTTTCGACAGGAAAACTCTTACTGGCGGGCGCTGGTGACAAAAAAAGATAAATCGTATTTCTATCTATAGTAAATTACTTCCTACAATTCATTGTGCAGTCAATGTTTTGTGGGTCCTTGATAACGAAAAGTCGATTGACGGCAAATCATCTGTCTGTTAATCTATCCAAAACATCTGTCCGTCCCTCTGTCCTATCCACTCGTCTGTCTGTCCGACTAAGGTCAACGCTAGCGCCTATGCCGTTCAGCCGACTTTCTACTAAACTTATATTCTCTGATCGATTTAAAGGAACTCTAGACCCTCCGAGTTTGAAACAGTTATTTGTATTTTGGAGATACTTTACACGAAGCCTGAATTATATTTTCAAATTTTCTCAAAATTGGCTCAAAACTTGTTGATCGTACTTTGTCGTCTAATAGAGCAAACGACACTTAAAAGAACGGTGCAGGCCTCATTTTTTTTTTTAAATTTTCTCCTCATAGCAATCAAGAAACGGTAAAAAAGTGTTTCTAGATTCATTTATGACTAACTGTAATTTTTGAAAATTGTAATCAGTTAACATTTCAAAACTACAAATTTGAAAATAGAGATTTTTGTCTTAAACAAATTGTTCTAAAGTATTTTAAAAAACCCCTTTTGAAAAAAGTAAATAATAAAAATTTTTCAAAATACCATCAAATTTTTTCAACAATGTTCCATGAATAAAACAATAGCGCTTAAATGAACGGAGCAGGTCACATGTTCATAGAACTCTGAAATTCCGAAAATGGCAAATTTAGACGTAATGCGAGAAAGTATGTGCTATTGTAACACCACTACAAGGAAAGACGGATTTAGACTCTAAGGTGGGTAATTGGAAGCATTCGTCTTGTGGTGGTTGTGAAACAATGTAAGTGACTTCAGTAGGTCTGTTTGCTTGAGGGTTATGTGGGATTGTTTAGTAACTATGATTTTGTTAAACCAGAGAACTTCGCAAAATAGTTAATCTACGAAGGCACATGTTATAAGGATTGCAGACCTCAGAAATTTATATTGGTGAAATCATCTGATAATACATGACGTGCGAATTTTGCTTTCCTTCCTCCAGAATAATGTTGATTTTTAAAAGTTGAGTGTCATAACTTCTGTAACCCAGTCCTCGAATCCGCCATTGGTCATATCGATTATAAATGATAAATAATAATAACTACTAATAGTAATTAAAGATCATTACGGAACAACATTTCTAGTATATTTTTGTAAAACATTATTAATACATTTTTTTTTTTATTTGTGATTGTTAATGTACTACTTATTTAACAACGCTTGTATTCGTTCGACCTTGGCAATGTACCCCTCCATAAGTCATAAACTCTCATCTAGATCTGAGGTTGCTTTTGCTTTTTAAATGTTGCAATTATTCTAAAAATAACACAGATCTTTGAGACATTATTATGTGGTTTCCACGAAAAGAAAAAAAGATATTGGATGCGCCCGAGCACACAACCTCTTTCAAAAAAGAGAGAAAAGTGCTTCTGAAAATAATGACCGAAATAACCCTCACAAAGGGCGAAACAAATCGTTTGAGATTGAAGCTTGAGATCTCGCGTGATGTTATCCAACTTTAATCCGAGCTTTTTCCCAGGCTTATCCGCCGGCAAAGGTAATGGAGGAGGCGGTGAAGGCGGTGTGGGAGGTGGGAAGTGTAGGAGTGCAAAGCCAGCAACTTGCCAGAACACAGGGAAAATCCACACGGTGAAATTACTTATCATCCGCACTGCCGGGCCAAGAACACTCTTACGTCAGTGATGCAATGAGTGGTAAACCCTCAACAAGATTTTTACATGTCGCTTCTTTGTGAATTCTTAAAACTTGCGAACGTTTTTCGCGTTTATTTCATATTAAGTTGCAACCTGTCAGACGAAAAAATTGACGGGCCTCTTTCCTCGCTATGTGTTTGTTGCATAATGTATTAAAAATGATGCTTTAAAGTGTTTGTAGATTGAAATAATACACATGCCCTAATTTATCAGTGTTTTGTGCGAACTTAATTGTTTTTTTTTTATTTTTACCGTGTGGGGTTGTTTTTTTTTTGTTAGCTGACTTAATGACAATGGTTGAGCACACATAATGTACGAGTACTGCAAATTTACACCAAGAACTGAAGTAAATACAATTAATTATAGATACAATGGCTTTAAGTCTAATCTGTCAGGTGCGTAAGTATTCATAAACGGTGGTGTAATAAAGACCGACCTCTGGCTTTACTTTTTTCCGTTCTCCCCTGACATTCCCTCTACCTTTTCCTTTTAATTCCAATTTTCGACTAAATGTCGTTCTCTAATTTAATATGGCTCTCCTTATATTCATTACATTCCTCTCTCATATTTTGTATCTGCCATTTGACACGAAATGCATAATAATGCATTTTATTACAATGTTTTTAGACGATTGTGGCCAATATGATTCAATAATGTAGTGATTACTATACCACTGAGACCCGTGGTGAAAGTTTGTGATTTTACAAAAAGAAACAGTGTCAAGAAACGTCTTATCCATGATTTAACAAATGCAAATTGTGAACGCTCAACAATATTTCTAACAAGAGAAGGGAACTCTACCGTCAGTTAGTTGAATCACATCGGTACAAACATTCTTCTGTTTCTACCGCGTTCCTCTAAATAGAGACTGTTCGTCCAAACCAATCGCCACAGCGCACATGGACCAATCGCTCTCGACCATCGGCGTCATCCGTCCCTGCCCTCGGTCACCGGTCAGCACCGCACCCACGCGCTCTCCGCCCACGACTCAACCGATGCCGCGACACGTTCCGGTGCGTGCGAGGCAAGGCAAGGCAAGGCGAGGAGAGGCGAGGCTGGGTGGGCGCCCATTCATTATGAGGGCAGGCCTGGGCAGGGCGGCGCAGGCGCGGGCGCGGGCACTGATGTCACGGTCAAGGCTGCCACGCATGCGCGCCCGCCGCCGCCGCCGCCGCCGCCGCCGCCGCCGCCGCCGCCACCGCTCACCTTGGCCAGAGGTCGCACCTGACCACGCCGTTGCGCGCCGCCGTTCCCAGAATCACCCGCGAGCCGCTTCTGCGCAGACAAGGCACTCGCCGGTGACGGTGCGGCGCATGCCCTTCGCGTAAACATGGCCACGCGGTTGCGTTTCCGCGTGAGCCACTTTGAACCAGGTTTCATGGTTTTAATGTTGACAATTCTAATATTATACACGTTTTTATTATAAAGTCCAAACTCGAAACATCTGATCTAAAAGAATGATTTGAAGGGCTTGAAGCAGAAACAAGGTAAGCCACACCAGCCCCACGACGTCTCACGTCATTTATAAATTTTAATATCTCTATTTTAATATTTTTTCTACCTCAATCTCTACGAATACCATCTGAACAAGACATATGTGGTAAGATGATTAGCCTTACGTAGACGAGATCCAAGACAAATAACAAACAACGGGAGGCTTGTTGGGCCTGGTGTGGCTTATTTTGTCGCACAAGGATCGACCGGAATTTGAATCCTGATCTCAGCGATGGAAGACAATGGGTTGGGTGTGCAATTTGTTATGGGTGACATTATCATAAAAAGTTAAAAGCTTTATAATAATTGATAGCGTCAGATAACTGTAAGCCGCACAACGCAGTTTTGAGGTGAATATTCAGTTAAATATGTTTTCGAGTACTTGTGGATCACTATATATCAAACTAATTAGTCAGGTATTTTCATGTCAGTTCACAAGAACACTGAAACCTAGAACACTGAATAGAAACAGTGTTGCAGTTCAATTTAAAAGAATTCAGTAAAGAATTCAGTCACCTTATGAATATCTCTCTCAGTTTTTTCAATTCTTCTCGTTTTAAGAATGGTATTCATGAATAGCTCTCTCAGTTTTTTTTTCAATTCTTCTCATTTGAAGAAGGGTATTTTTGTAATACCAGCACATTCAAGAACGTCTTTTCTACTGGAGATGCCTTTCGTTTAACATATTATAAAAGAAATATTCTTGGACTGATTTTAACATGCGACTGGGTATTACTAGCAAAACAAGACGCATGTCGTGATCATTGATTTACGCGAGTAGAAACTCAGACCTGTTACACCAATAAACGCATTCCCCGAATAAAACTTTCTTTAAAAAACGTCAACTTAATGGGCGTTTTTTGCCGGCGCGTTTCCATTCCTCCAACGCCAGTCGTTCCGCGTGCTGTGCGAGAGACTTCGACGCGCGAGTAGACGGCGAACCGGCGCAACGAGTTCCCTCTCCCAATCTCGTCTGCGATTCCCGCAAACGATGAAGCGATTTTTTTCGCCACATCGTCCACGTGGCCGCTGGACGAGCGGCGCGACGTGCTGTGGTCCGAAATGGGCAAACATTGGCCAAAAATTTATTTTTGTAGCGAAACGCGAGGCTGTAGCTGTGTAGCAAGGGGAGTCGTAAGGTGGAGTTCCCCAGGGTGAGCATTTTTGACAATCGCTAAATAGCAGGGACGAAGCTGATCACTGCCTCCACCAGAGATCAGCTGCTCACATTGGTGTTTTTCGTTGTTCTGTTCGATAAATTGTCGGTCAACATCAGGTCTGTACCTGAAACAACTGTCTACGGATTGGGAGCAATCCATTCTTTCCTATTATCTAAAAAACAACTAAAATTAATATAAAATATTCTATATAACAATGAAGATATAGAATTGACAAAAAACCGGTAAATCTTCATGAACTTACACATATTCATTCCGAAGATTTGTAATCTAGTACAAACTTCATGATGTACACACACATGTATTGACATAGTTTACGTCAAAAACTATAGATATAATGTTCCATATATTACGCTTCACCAACATTAATTAGAAATATCATAGAAAAAATTAGTAAACATTTGTTAGGAATTGTGTACGAGTAACAAGGGAAAGAAATTGTGTATCATTTTTAATTACTTAAAAAATGTGGTCCCCCAAATTGGAGTAATTTATTACAATCGAACTTTTAAAAAAAATATACTTATTTGAGAGCCTTATGTAACAACGGCCAAAAAATAAGAAAATGTTGAACGGTAGGGAAAGATTGTTTATAATCTATGGACAATTATTTAAGGTACTGTCCTTACGTTGACTTAGAACTAATCGAACAGAACAATTGATGTCTGATGTGAGCAGTTGGACTCTAGTGAAGGCCGTGATCGGTATCGGAATCACGCATGATTATATATGTTTTCAAATGTGCTCAAAGCGATAGCGGTAGCTCAGAGCATCAACTGATGTCACTGCAGCGCCTCTGACCGGGAGGTCCTAGTTCGAGTCCTGACGGCGCAGGATTTTCGCCTGCAGCGCCTCTGATCGGTAGTTTTCCGTTGTTTCTCCGATCAACACCAGGCGAATGCCGGAGCAGTACTGTACCAAACGGGCCACGGACCGCGTGCGATCTATCCTTCCTCTTCCTTGTCCTATCCTCTCCCCTTACACACACACTTACACTAACATGCACTACACGACCACATATTCCGGGAGACCGGTCGGAGCTTAGTGCTTGTCCCGGCTGGGGCGGTACCCTGCTGGTGGGAGAGTCCTGGTTAGGGGGAAACCCCACTAGCCGACGGTAGGTCGGTGCCGGATCTCGCCATCCGTCGGGGGAAGATCACCGCCATCTCCCGAGAAGAAAACATGCACTACACTAACGGGATTAATGACCGAATCAGTTGACGCGCCCGGAAACACGAAAAAATTAATCAATCAATCAATCTTCTAATATGATCATATGGTCGTTCGTTAAAGTGTGCGTTGTATTTCTTGCAACCACGAATTTTGCCCACTTTTTGCGTCTTCCAAACCACCGTGCGTCGAGCGTCTGGGGGGGCGTCGGAGTCTTCCTTCTCCCGCGAGCGACGGCAGCGGCCGCATCACGGCTGAGGAGACGGCGGCGGCGGCGGCGGCGTCTGCCACTCCTGCGAGGCGCCCAAGGCCCCGGGGGGGGCGATCGGATTTTGACCGTTCGTCGGAGGGGCAGTGTTCTCCGGGCGTGTCAAAAAAGTCATGCTTGTTGGCAAATACCTTGGAAATGCAAGTAATTTTAATGAAGTTGGACACGTGGTACGGAAATGGTAGTGAACTGTGGATTATGGACGTAAATGAGGAATACTTGGTGCAGGGATGAGAAGTATGAGTCTGAAAAAAAATGATGTATGAAAGGAAAAGGAAAGGAATGATATATTGAATAAGACAAGAGTGAAGAGATCTTAACGCGGCAGGAAAATAATACGCCAAGAGACTTGGCAATAATATAAGATCCAACTAATTTATTAGAAAGTTTGAAAGCTAAAATAACAATACTTATATTGAGTTAGTCAATATGTCTGTGTGTATATATATATATATATATATATATATATATATATATATATATATATATATATATATGACACAATGTGAGGCTCTTGATTCGGCGTGATAAATTTGCATTGAAGGGCATTTATAAGAATATCGAGCTTCTGGAGATCGATTAGAAAAAATACGAAATAAAAGATATTAAGTTAAACAACAAACTATAATCAAGATTACAAATCAGTATTTTTCATTTCGTGTCATGCTATGAAGTATAAAACCCGCGCGAAAAGAGTAATGCATTGTTTACTCCCGCGCGAGGCCGAGGGTGTGTTTGGAGCCGAGCAGCGCGAGTGGCAATCCGGTTCGTTGCTTAAGGTCAGGAATGCCTGGTGCTGCTCCGCTCCGCCCCGGCTCGTCATCGCTCTCCGGCTGCGCCCCACGCGCCGCAGGACGCCGAAATTGGTGTCCGGCCACCGCAGCGGCCGCCCCGCGCCGCCCCGCGCCGCGCCGAGCCCAAATTGCGCGGCCGAACCGCAGACGCGGCCGCCGTCATCGCCACAACCAACGCTGCCGCCACCGCGGGCCGCTGCCCGCCGCCGCAGTAGCCGCGCTTCCTGGGCTAATCGCTTTATTTTTTTTATGATATCATGAGGCTCCGCCCACCCTGCCGCATCGCCTAAGAGCAAGGCATCGGCGTCAACAGAATCGACAGGGCATACACCGTTTACTAAACAATCTACTAAAGGCCTCGGACTCCCTGACGGCGGTCTCTCGATGTCCTGTGGAAATCGGTCGATTTCCAGCTGCGGACTGGAAGCGGTAGCTCAGTGCATCAACTGATGTTGCCTCCGATCGAGAGGTCCTTGGTTCGAATCTTGACGGTGGCAGGATTTTCGACACTAGCTTTTAAGCTAGGTCGAGTTCGGTCGCTGTCTGGAGGGGAATTCTAGAGGCCGGCTGATCTGATCGGTAGTTTTCCGTGGTTTCTCTGATCAACACAAGGCGAATTCCGGAGCAACAACCAAAATAGTTCGCTTCATTTGATGTGCACAAAAGAACCGACATGTGGCCTGTAGAGTGAGCGCGAAATTTTACTCTCTGTAAAAAGGAAGAAATTGTTCCTATTTGCTTGGGGTTTGGCGAGAGGTCGCTCGCAACTCGTCACATGTGTGGACGCACCATGAGAACCTGATTTTTGAAGTGAAATTTCCTATGTTGCAATAGAATTAATCGACTCTTTACATAGGACAGTAACAAAAACTGCAACGCGTGTTTTTTTGTTAAATTATGCATCGGTCACGCAAAATGTTTAATATGTGATTCATTTGTTTTGACAATACAAATAAAACGATAGGATTCCCCATCGACACCTCTTATAGGAAATGAAACATAAAATAGAACGTGTTCGTTCGGGTGTCGAACACTGACGCTGCGTAGCACATCTGTGCAAACAACTCTCAAAAACAAATTCGAGGCATGCCCACATCCGCATACAAAAGACTTGCTCACAAGTGAATATTATATATTCAATGCATTATCTTCGTCTTAAATGTTATTTTTTCTACAAAGTTACTATTCCTGTATCTTTGAGTACCACTTCCACTACTCAGGGCGTCGTGCCCACATTGTAAACAAATTTGAAATTGATAATGTTGCTCCTTAGATCTAGAAAACATTGTTTAGCATTTTTAATACGTTCTGGTTTATTGCTAAATCACAAGCATAATATACTATAAACAATACTGAAATTTAGAAGTGGACTTCATGTACTTTAGAAACTAAAGAACTCTAAAAATTAACGTAAGTGAGCCCTTTGGAATAATTTGAGAATAAAAGTTTAGATTGTGTTCATGGGTTCCCAGAAATCTGTTGAAAAGCGTTCAAACTTCGAAATGGTCCAAAAGTAATCCCATGTCCATTGTGACCAAATGGTGTTGACGTTATCTTAGAGACTGAAATGGTCTGCGTCTAAAACAAAAGGAAAAGACATGCGTGTGTACTAATTTGTAGTGCGCGTGTAATAATACATATTTAATAAGAATTGGCCAATGATTTTTCAATCGTAAACGTTCATTAAACTATCTCAAAGTTAAGTATGTGAATACGATAATTTACAAAAAAAAAACGTTTAATTAAAAAAATAAGGCTGAACTTTCATCGGATGTAAGTCCCTCGCCTGTGAGTCCGCTGTCAACACACGCGGCGGGGCGTGGAGGGCGCGGTTCGCGCTGGCGCGTGGGCGGCGGGGGCATGCGGCACGGCCCACGTGGGGCGCCCACGTGGCGCGGAGGTCGTGCGGAGGTCGTCCGCGTCCGGCGCTGACTCAGACGCGCAGCCTCCCACCGCCCCCACTTCCATCGCCATCGGCCCCGCCCCCCCTCCCCCCTCCCCCTCCCCCTCCGCCCTTCTACGCCGCCCCACTCGCCGCTTTTTTCACCTCCATCGTCTCCGCCGTCACCTCCTTCTCCCTTGCCTCGCCCCCAGTTCTATCAGCCTCCACACTCCCTTCCGCTTCTCCCCTCCTCCCTCTCCACCCCCTCCGCTCCTCCGCCCCACCGCTACCTCCGGCCCCTCCGTCCCCTCCTCCCTCTCTGCCCTCTCTGCTCCCTCCCCCCATTCGCTCCCCCCTCCCTCCACCCCCTCAGCTCCCTCCGCCCCCTCAGCTCCCACCGCCCACTCAGCTCCCTCCGAACCCTTAATGACTTCACCGACTTCACCACCTCCATCGTTTCCACCATCTACACTACCCGTCTCTGGCTGTTGCCGCCACCGCCGCCTTGGACCGTGCTTGCGCGTGCAGCAAAACAATGCGCTCGCGTTCCCGCGCAGAGCTTGTTTTGACGCACTCGCCGTGAAACTCGCAGCGCGGACGGAAGGAAATACTTGTTTTTGTGAACGTCGGTCAAGCGAGTACACAAAAACTTAGTTGTTTGCACTCTGCTGTGTTTGGAGAGGAAATATTATGTCGGTTTTGTCCCACGTAGGTATAAATGAATGTTAAACGAAGCTCAGAATTTGGACTTTATACTGTTCAGTACAATCTTGTTCATTCTTGTTGATAAGGGTTAAATTTTATGTCTATGTTACACCTTTGTTTAATTATCATTTCAATTTATTTTTTTAAGTTTTTCAATAATTTCATGTTACTGTTAATGAACTTTTATTAACTACTATTAAACTAATTTTATTGTGAATGTTACCATTATTAACTGAATAAAGTTTACTTCAGAAGTCGGGGCGATTTTTAAAAAACTTTCTTTCCTCTTTGTGTCAGATTAATGAAAATAGTGGCTTAAGAACCCTAACGCTAATTCAATGCTTCTAGGATTAAAAGCTGGGAGAATGCAGAAAGATTCAAATAAGAAAATAAAAACTAACATCATTCCAGTGCGTATAGCAACCTGTTGTACTTGATATGTATCAATGACCTTGAATCTCAAGTGAAGTGTACTCGTGGTCTGAGCAAACCAGCCGACCTTCATCTGGCAGCATAACTAAGAAAGAAGAGAAATCGTTAACCTCTCAGTTCTGGTGCAAAGTATAATATTGCAAAGGAATTTGATCTTTAGTACTCTTTGGCTGATTACTTAAAGTCGGCTTGAGATAACAGGGTTCACGGTAATATTATTAATGGTTTCTGATTTTGTGATTTTATATTTAACTTCCTGCACTAAAATAACTGGTAACATGGAAAGATAATTTGGTATTTATTGTTTAATGCCTAAAAAATTAATGACAATGGGACTGTTAGAATTAAGAAATATTTTTGTCGAGATATTTATTTACATTCCCGGAATATAAAGAGACTTAAACAAATCACACTCCGTAGATAAACTCGTTTCATCTTTCCTATCCTATATAATATTCAACTAATGTTGATTAATGTTTTGAAAAAATGAGAAGTAATGTTAATGAAGAAACTCATTCAGAATATCAGTAAATGTGTTCACTTTTCCAAAGCAGTATTCTAAAAATTCATGCACTTCACAAAACTATCGTGTATAAGGTTTATTTCTTCTTTCTTTCCACCTTTATTTACTAATTTTTTATAATGCTTTTTATTTTTTATTTCTATTCCACGTTTCTAATAGACTGTAGCACTCCATTTCCAGCGACTTTCATTTCTGTGGCATCTTAAATATCTTCACTTTATTTCCCTTTTTTTTACTTGGTAGGTGAGAGTGATGAGTGATAACATTCTTCATCTCTTGCTGGTAATCTGAGGAATCCCATAAGCTCAAGGCTAGTTTTCTACCAAATTTTTCGCTGAGGTACGTCATAGGGTCATCTCAGCTCTTCTGAGCCAGGAAAGAAGAGTATTTTTAATTTTTATTTTATTGTATTGCTGTGATTGAGTTTACATAGATATGTGTTACACATAACTATACATATGTGGAGCATACTTAGTTTAATTTACTACACTATTTAAAATATCTTAAATGTATACAGATGGAGGAATTCTATTAGGAAAACTCTATAAACGACTTATGTCAGAGAAATTGACAAGGAAATTGTGGAATGGAAATCGGATTTTTATTCTAGTTCTGTGATGGGGATTTTGAAGAGTTTTAAAAGGGGTGCGGGATCTGAGGTACGGTATCACAGAATTGGGTGGAGAGGTAGGCTATTTGGTGGAGAGGTAAGTGTGACAAAACTCTTGATAGAGGAGGAAATAAGTAAATATGCAAACAATAAATAAGTTAAAAAGTTTGTAAATAAAAAGTTACTATTAATAGTCAAATCAATTAACTAATAAATAAATCATGAAATAATTAATTAGCATATTAGGAGTAAATGGAAGTGGGTGTACAAAAAGTAAGCACAGAGGCGAGCGTGAGGAAAGTTTTCTATGGTACAGTAAGGACGGAGAATACGCGTAGGCCACACCAGTATAGAAACATATTGGTAGATTAGTATGTACTCGTCTTTTACTCGTAACCGAGTATGTACTCGGATTTTTCTTTAACCTTAACGTACTTTTCGCGGCCTTGGTGTCATGCAGAGACCATCTGGGGTAAACACCAGAATTCGAAATGTTAAAATACTTTAAAATGTAGGTTTTGTGATGACTTAAAAGTCTTCAGCCTAGCCACATAATATTATAAAATGTAGTGTATATATGTGAAAATTACCTGAGAAATACATGAAGCACAATTTCGGGAAGACTAGGATCATACAAGTATATGATCCATTTCACAACAAATCACACAAGAGTTGACACTTTCTTTAAAATGTACAATATTTTTTCTTACATCTGTGCAAACAAAGACACTTGTTTGTTATGTGCCTGAAAATTTATTATTTGTGTAGTTATTACATTATTAAATTGTGTAATTTACGCGTATTTCGCAAACTATGATCAATTGTTGCTCCAAACATAAATAATATAAAAATTCCAAGTTTGTTCCATATAATACCTTAAAATGTGTATTTTATTCCTCTGCAAATATTTTTTCAAAAAATAAATATTTCATTAAAAATTGTAATTATTTAAAAAAATAAAATTCTTTAAATGAACCCGATCAGATGAAAATTTGAAAAAATAGGCGTATTTTTTGTTCAATTTCCTATAAAATATAACAAGATAAAAACTGCAAATAAACAGTTCTAAAACTAGTGCTAAAGCACGTACTTTCTCAACCGCATTTTCACGCAAAATTACGGAACAGTACTCACACAACTTTTCGAAAAATTGTACATGATCTTATTTCAAAATCTATCTTCAAGTAACAGATTTCATTAAGGGAAAAATATCTATCTTTATAATTGTTGTTGTTGGATGACCCCGAAGTAATTTCGAACTTTTGCAATTTTCGTACAACCAGGGTTTCCAAATAAATTAGACCTGCACCATTCTCTGAAAGATCCTTCATACTATCGTACAACAAAATTTAATAAAAAAAGATGGAGCCATTTTTTTTTGAAAATTTAGAAAATGTCCCAGGGGCTTCATGTACAGTACCCCTAACATTAAAACTACGGTTTCAAATTCAAGGAGCAGCGACATCAGCCAGATTGATTCGGGAATATCAATTTGGGAGAAAATCGCCTGAACGGTTTAGCCGCAAGCATTGTTCACAAACGGAAACGGACGGACAGACAGATATTGTGCCGTCATTCGATTGTTTGGTATCAAGGACCTACAAAACATATATTCTGGATATACCACGTGACAGAGGATTTTTTTTTTCTAAATTTATCAACTGGTTTTATCCACTTTTTCGTTACCAATACCCTGTAATAGGAGTTTTTCAGACAAATATTCACCGTTTTTTGCGCATTATTACATAACTGTCTCTCTCCTCCGTAGTGAGAAAGTAAAAATATATTGAATCTACAAAGCGCGCTCTCCCTTCCCATGCACTAACAAATTGTGTGCATAATCAGTGACCCCGACTTCATGAAATCGGGGTCACTGTTTGTGGAGTCCAGGATGTCCTGTGAGACTTCAACTCGAAATTGCTTTTGCTCTACCGTGCAATCAAAAACCGACGAGAGCATTACACATTACGTCACTCAAATGCTGCTTGCCAGGAACAGACGTAATCGACAGGCGATAAAAAATTCGTTGATGCTCACGAATATTCAAGGTCGGCACATGCAAGCGCATTTGACACAAATCCATCTAGTTCTTGAAAAAAATAAGGTCGGGTAGTTTTCTAACAGACCTCGTATGTCCAATTGACTCTCCGGGAACTTCTCCAATCACTCTTGAGGAATAATAACATTTTCTCAACAAATAACTTGTTTATTACAAAGATCACTCCTCGTCGTACGTGTAATATATTGTGATATACCAAAGAATCATTATACAAATTAGTCAATGAATGTTTTTAAAAAAAGTGCAAGTTGCGAGTTATTGGCAAAGCCTCGTACAGATACTATTTAAAAATGTAGGTGGCGTGGGGGAGAACAAGAATGAAAAATATGGAAGGACGAGACTGGGGAAGCCCGGGCAGACACGAAGAGAGAGCTCTAGAATTCATGGATGTAAAAAATAAAATTTCGGTGATATATTGGTTTGGTTTGGTTTTTCGTGTTTCCGGGCGCGTCTACTGCTCTGGTCATTAGTCCCGTTAGTGTAGTGCATGTTTTTCTCGGGAGATGGCGGTGGTCTTCCCCCGCTGGATGGCGAGATCCGGCGCCGACCTACCGTCGGCTAGTGGGGTTTCCCCCTAACCAGGACTCTCCCACCAGCGGGGCACCGCCCCAGCCGGACAAGCTCTAAGCTCCCGACCGGTCTCCCGGAATATGTGATAGTGTAGGGCATGTTAGTGTAAGTGTGTCCTCCCGGTCAGAGGCGCTGCAGTGACATCAGCTAATGCACTGAGCTACCGCTGCCGAACTTTTGGTGATAGAAAAGGAAATGCGGGGAGTATTAGAGTCCCAAAATGAGAAGATATATCTCAATAGGAGGAGATTGAACGTAGAGTGGAAGAGAGAGAATCGTCGCGACGCGGTGACACGACGCGACGGCACAGCACCAGAGCATATGCGAAATTGCGTGCGAAAAAAGCAAGGAAAAACAATTTAATACACTTTAGTTGGCTGGATGGCGCCGATCTTCCCCTGGATAGATCCGACGCCGACCTACCGTCGGCTAGTGGGTTTCCCTAACCAGGACTCTCCTACCAGCGGGCACCGCCCAGCCGGACAAGCTCTACGCTCCCAACCGATCTCCCGGAATATGTGGTAGTGTAGTGCATGTTAGTGTAAGTGAGTGTGTAAGGGAGAGGATAGAAGGAGGAAGAGGAAGGCCAGATCGGGTGCGGTCCGTGGCCAGTTTGTTAGGGTACTGCTCCGGCATTCGCCTGGTGTTGATCGGAGAAACCACGGAAAAGTACCGATCGGACAGCCAGCCGCTAGAATTCTTCTCCAGATGGGGACTCAATTCGATCTAGCTGGAAAGCTAGTGTCGAAAATCCTGCCGCCGTGGAGAGTGGGAATCTAGGACCTCCAGGTTAGAGGCGCTGCAGTGGCATCAGTTGATGCACCGAGCTACCGCTCCCGGTCATATATTAGAAGAGAAACACCCGGATCTATAAGGAAGAAGTGAGTGGGAAATGCAACGGTCACTCTAACGAATTCACCCCGCTCGGTGAAACGTAAAATAATGAAGTTGCAGCGCTGTGTTCCTGAGGATGCAATTCCCAGCCGCGTGCATTCGGCGCACGCGCCGTGAGAGGCGTCTGTGTCGCCTCGGGTGGCGGAAGCGCCTCCGGAAGAAAGGAAGCGCGGCAGAGGATCTGTCTGGGGCGGGGCAGGGCGGCGGCTCTCCCATTACTGGGAAGAAAGTGCGCGCTGACAGGGAGCCGTTACGGAGCGAGTGGGAGGACAGAGGTCCGCCGTGCACAGTGGGCCCAACACATTCTGGCAGGTCATTATTCTGCTAAGCGGACATGTACGGTTTTGTAAGAACTGTAGGTAGGTTTGTAGGTACTTTGTAAGAAAAGAAAGGTATGTAATTGTGCTCCGGAAAACGGCAAAAATTTACCGGAAAAAATATTATTACTGGGACCTGGTAATGAAAAAGTGAATAAATTCTGTTCCTGTATATAGTAAACTAGCGAAACCCGTCAGACCTTGTTCTGCCTTTCATCTCCCTCTTTCACTTTCCCTCTCCCTTTCTTTCTCTGTCTCTCTCTCACCAGACGGAAACACATCCGTCTCTCTCCCTCTCTCTTCGTCTCTCTCTCGCCCTCTCTCTTTGTCTCTCTCTGCCCGTCTCTGTCTGACTCTATTTCTGTGTGTCTCTCTCTGTCTGTCTCTCTCTCTGTCCCTCTCATTCACATTTAGTTGCAGATTCTGTACGTCTCTGAGCGGGAGGGGTAATATCAAGAAGCTCTGATGGAGCAAAAATGTAATAGAATGTTCAATAAGATTTCATCCTGTGGATTACGGTGGGAGAAACGTTTCTTTGAGGTCAACGGCCTCCATCTTTGAGGTTTTGAGTTTCTTTGAGGCCAAAGATCGCCAGAATCTTTGTGTTTTGGGTACTTGAAGTTCCAAATACCTGTTCGAAGTGGTATGAACATTCACATAAACCGGTGACCTCTGTTGGACTGCGTATAATATTGTACAACCAACAAATTTTAACTGATCGCACGGTAGCGGAAAGCAAACCGGATATTGTTATCCGGTCTTCAGAGAGAGAAACACGTATCTGCTTGTAGAAGTTGCTTTGCTGTGCGATCAAAACATGGTAAACAAGGTGACAGAGGTATTAAATTCAGGAGTTTGGAAATCGAGATCAGCCGAATGTGAGGCGTAAAAGCATAGATCGTTTGGATAGTTATAGGAGCTCTGGGATTTCTTCCGCAACATGTGGGTAAGATTTAAAGGACGTTAGGTCATACGAAAGACTAAGAAGTGAAGACATTACTTGAGGTGGAAAGCCCATTTTTTGTGCAAATGATTGTAAAGGCACCAACAGTCCCTAGATCTGCACTCGGAGTGGTTGCAACTCGGAGTAGATTTTATATTACACCGACTCATAAAATATTTAGTCATGAAGCAGGGGAATAATAATAATAATAATAATAATAATAATAATAACAACTATGATAATATTTTATAGGACCAAGGCAAAATGTAATATACAATAAAAATGTTAACTACTTGTATACCTTTGTAACTGATAATGGCCACGGAACAGTGGTCGAAACGTTGCACAACAAAGAAGAGGACAAAAGTATTAATAGTCTATAGTGGTCGGTTTTAAATACTTTAACAATTTGTACTTTGTCAATAAAACTGTCTTAAAAATTAGACCTATTATTATTATTATTATTATTATTATTATTATTCACGATTATTCCCATTTAAAGAGAGAGTTTGAACTTAAATTATTTTATGCTGATTGTTTGTGTTTTCTCTGGGCCCATATTTTCTTCATGTGTTTACTGTGTTGTTTCTTCCGCTCTGCTGTCCGTTTACATCCTGGCCTCTTCTTGCTTTCGGTGTCAAAGGTATGTTTTTTTATAGTATTCCTGAATTCTTTTCTATTTTCTGCATCATTTATTGTAACGTGTGCTTGTCTGAGATCCTCCTCGCTTCTTTAATCCATTTTGTTTTTCCCCTGCCTGAGTTGATGACTATGAGAATCCGTTTTGAAATTCTGTTTTCATTCATCCTGTGAATATGTCCGTAGAACTGCATTCTTCTTTTTCTGAACGTGTCCGTAATCTTATCAGTGTGCTCATAAATTTCTAATGTGGGCCTCTTCATCCAAATCCCTTGCTCTTGTACCGGTCCAAAAACTTTTCTGAGAATTTATTATTATTATTATTATTATTATTATTATTATTATTATTATTATTATTATTAGATAATTTTGCATGTAGATTTGAGTAAGTCTGCGTTTGAGCTCAGTGTGCGGGGGCGGGGGCGGGGGCGGGCCCGTCGCGTCGCCCATCGCCGCCGGTGGCGCTTCCCACGTGCGCCCGCGCCGGGAGGGGCGGCAGATCGCCGGGTGAAGGTGCGAGGAGGCAACGACCGGGCCATTTCTCTCCGCGAGCGCTTAGAGCCCTTGGAAAGTGGCTGCGATGACGCTAGAGGACATGTCCGTCTCTCCTGGCCGAGTTCAATACCAACTCGTGGGAAGAAGATGAATTGACTATTTTGGCTAAAGAATGTGAATACTGGCTTACAAGAAGCGCTTCCTTTCACTTTGGAACCATGAGGCCTCTTTCACGTCTTTTGTTTACCAGAGAGTGTTTTCTCACAGCCCTCACGTTTCTACTAAGAAAAAAAATATTTTAAGAACAACTTATTGTTTGCAATCTTTTTCATCTCATATGGGACTCGATACATTTATTTCAAAATTTAAACAATTCATATAAATACACCCAAAGAAATATTAATTTTTTGCAGATATTACATTACGAGAAACTCAATTCGATTGAAAATCATTATTCAATCTGTGAAAGTTAACCTTTTATTTGAAATTTATTTACCACATTGTGTGTTAAGATTTCAGTCGAGAAAGAAATAGTATAGAAAGTATTCTGGTTTCACTTCACGAGACAAACAAGAAAATAGTGAATGTCCCAAGGAAATAGAAACAAAAATGAATGTAATCAAATGTGTGTTTCCTTGATGGGGGGAAATTATTACTTTGTACTTAAATATTTATCTTCACGTTGTCTCATAAAACTGTATTTATACTACGTACAAGTGAAAGTTATTCATTTCACCCAATGCAATCGACTTTTCAGGGTAACGATGCAAACATGTCCAAGGTTGTCAAAGTGGGGCACGCACCCTGTGATGACATTTTTCATGTGGTTTCGCGGCTCTTGCCAACCTCGCCGTAACCCCATTTCCGGCGCGTAATGACCAGCCCGCTGGTTTCAGGGTCACGTGACGGAAATTGATTAGCGCGTGCCGAAAGCAGCATACGTTTTCTTGTAGAGCAGCAAATACGCAGTGCACTCACGGAAACAAGACGAATAGTGTTTTTTAACGCGGTCATTAGCTCAGGATAATACATTTGAGGTAATCCACAAGTTAACATACCGGGAGCGGTAGCTCAGTGCATCAACTGATGTCACTGCAGCATCTCTGATTGGGAGGCCCTAGGTTCGAGTCCTGACGGCGGCAGGATTTTCGACACTAGCTTTTCAGCTAGGTCGAATTCAGTCGCTGTCTGGAGGAGAATTCGACCGGTCGGCTGCTCTGATCGGTAGTTTTTCGTGGTTTCTCCGATCAACACTTTGCGTACACACACGTAACGTTATTGCTATGATGACAATATTTTTTTCGAAAGTTTAATACCGTGAAGTATTCTTAATTGTTGGTTATTTCATAGTTCTTCATATTGTTATCATTATTATAGTTGGCTTAAGTAACAAAGAAACATATGTCAAAGTTTCAACATTAATACACACTAAGTTCTATTTTTGCACTTAAATTACATGTGTCGGTGAGACAACCAACAAAAATGTGCAACACATATATTTCGGTAGACAGTAAGATTTGATGAATTATAACTACAGATACATTTGTCACGAGTGTACGTATTTTCTTTTGGTATCTTTACTAGAAATCTCGTTTTTATTTCTAACAAACATCAATTATTCGAAGGTTCTCTATTTCCTACTCGTGAGAACATCTCCATAATTTGAAATAATGTTATAAATTCAACGTACTCAATTCACAAGAAATATTACATTTTGTGAGCAAATTAATATGGGGATTACTCATTTTTCTTTCTATTGTACTACGGTCCAATTCGAGACTAGAACCCTGCATTTTCACAGCACTATTGGTGTCTTTGTAGATCATGGGAGACCATTCTACAAATTGTTAAGCACAGGATGGAGAAGAAAGGATCGCGTGCGGTCTGTGGCTGTTGTTGAAGGCATCCGCCCGCCCGAAATTGATCGGCGGAAACAACGAAAACGACCGGCCGGAGCAGCGGCCTCTAGTGGTCTCACTCAGAAAGGCTAAGTCCTTAGTAAACGGCGAAATTCTGCTCAAGTAGGATTTGGAGTCTAGAACCTTAATTTACAACTCTTTTTCCAGCTGTAGGTGCTAATGCACCCAGCTCATGAGCACAGTTTTTTTTCGAGTCTTCCTCGCCGGTGTCTGAGGTTATGACAGAAGAGGGGGGGCGCTAGATCCAGAAGTATCTTCTCGCTTGGCGCCACAGTCCATATTGAGGGAGATGACGGGATGATTGGAGGCGTGTCCTGATTGCATCCCGACGTGAACTATTCTTAAACGTTTTTACCAAATTTCTCGTAAAGGCATAGCCCGACTGCATACCTCTCGATGTACCTCAGTAGTACAAATAAGACACCATTGTTTCCAAGTTAGTCCTTTTGCTTTTATATTTGAAGAGTATGAAAGATAAAAGAAGCAAATCCTTTTTTTAAAGTTGTTCATTTTGTACAGCTCTAGTATTGTGAAGTTCGGGTAGACGAAAGGATACTAATTTTGGAATTAAACTCAAATGTCCTAATTTTATTGAAACGCTTTTCTGCGTATTCCATTGACTGCTGTAAAGAGGAAAAGGGGCAGGGGTAAGGTCTGCTCATCACATACTACGCAGAATTAACATAAGTATAATTTAGTTACATTGCATTCACAGTACGGTACATTTTACTACATTTATCACTGTTCGAGATTTTCTCTCGACTGGTGTGAGAACATTAGTTTCGTTACTCAGAATGAAAACTTAGATAAATTGTTTCCTTCTTCCACGTACTGAAACATCAGCCGAGATCCAATCGATCTATACCTTCTCAAGCAGTCAAAAGTGAAAGGGTTATTTTGAAAGCGGGTATGATGGAAACCTGACTGCGGGTTGCAATCGGCCGATTTTCGAAAAGGGAATGGGAAGGGAAACATGCGCGCGGTCTTTGGTCCATTGCATGAAGGACTATTTGGACATTAGTCTCTAGGTAATCAGGAAAACCATGGAAACCATCAGAGCAGAGGGTCTACGAATTTATTCCGGCTGATAATTATGTTAATGATTATGATGATGATATAAAGGAAAGAAAGTTTGCACGCCCACACGGTATACACAGTGACCTGTTGTATACCGTGTTGCTCCGGCACGAGTCTGAAAGATCAGGAAAACCACGGAAACCACTGACCATATCAGTAAGCCAAAGAATTCTATTCCCGTAAACGCCTGAAAACTTACCGTGTTCGATCCCACGACCTCCTAATCTCTGACACTCTCGCGTCTTACGGCGTAACCTTTCACACATGCTATCAGAGTTGGTCAGTTCAAGAACACTTTGATCGTTTTATTTGTCAGCTGGCGAATAAACATTTAGCATCGCACCGCAGAATGCTCGCGGGCGATCAATGTCGCACCCACGGCCGCCGCGTCCCCCTTTCACACGCACCGCAAAACGTGGCCATAAGCCTTGAGAGGTCGCGGGTCGGGGCTGTCGCGGGTCGGTGGGCGAGGAGGTTCCGACGCGCACAGGAAGTCCCTTGGCATTTGGGAGGCGCACGTGCCAACAAACGGCAGCATCACAGCCATTCAGAGAACGTGAGGGACTGATGATCCTTCATTACTTCGTAACAATTTAACAATCAATAGAATGAAGCTATGACGTGTGTAGTCTAGTAAGTTGTTGAGATTGCTGAGGTGTGACAGTCGTTAGGTGGTCGGGTTAGGTTGTTACAGATCGTCATATGATTGATATTTCATATATTTTTTTAATGAAATATCACAAATCATTCCAAATTATTTTATAACTACGCACAATATAATAATAATAATAATAATAATAATAATAATAATAATATGCTGCAGAAGAAATAATTAATATGTTGCAGAATCTTGACAAGCCGGAGATATTGCAAAAACAATTGTGTTTAACCTAATTCCTTTGAACTGAAACACTTCTCGATAACATTTTTTTGCAATCCAGAATTTTATCACGGCCTTTTAAGTTGTTCGATTCAATTATTTCAACTGAATGAATGTAAAAAAAAGAACGTTTTTGGTCTTGTAAACGAGTAGTAATTTTTCCAGTAGAACAGTAGAAACTTCTCTCCTTTTACCTTCACACACACTCCCAACTTCTACACATCTCCATTCCACATTGGCATCTCAGAATCATATCATTTCAAGCCTGACCACTTTCTCAGTTTACCATTCCCAGCAATAACTTATTCCATTTGTGTAATTATCTATACTAACGTAGTGAGTAAATATAGAAGATCTGTAATAAACCTCCACGACTTCAGATTTTAAAAACGTCGCAAAAATTGTCCCCGCTCATAATTACTTATTTTAATCTACCAGAATCTAAAAATTTCATCTTGAATTATTTTCATAAAGACAAAAAATCCTCATTGCAATGTACACAGTCGTATGACTTTACAGACTAGGTATTGCGGCGTCTATGTGTGTCAGACTAACGGAGAATTTCTTTCCCCTCGGCTCTCGCTCTCAGGCGCCGCTAGCGATGTTCCGCGGTCGTGGGTCGAGGCCACGACAGTTCTTGCCCTCCCGGGCGACTGAAGTGCTGTGCCCAGTGAGTCAACACTGCGGTGGCCGCAGCGGCTAATTCTGGAGGAATTCCTAGAAGACGCTTCACAGTCTGGTTGCGGTGTCGCTTTCCCGTCGGTAGCTTCAAAGAATTGGGTTGAAGTCCGTGATGCTTCCGATCGTAAAACGTTCAGTTGTCTGGTCGGCCCATTAACATTGTTTGACCGTCTGTGACGGGCTATTTTTGGATGTAGAAGAGAAATGCCGGAAAGTATAGATTACTTCTTCATTACATAAAGATATTTTAGAATTCATATTGCCGGCTGTACGCACACTTTCTTCGTTCTTTCTATTGCATGTAAGGGATTTGTTTTTTTAAGACCAACTAGCTACTAGTATTTTCAAATAAAAAGCTTATAAACAATATGTAAGAATCTAATCTAGATTTCCGAAAGATAAGTTTAAAACTCCATGAAAGAAAAACCCCGATCTTCCTTTACGTACCTACTTGGCGTAACCCGTTATCGTAGTTTATTCTTCAATCCCCCATTCTCAATTATTATAAATGATTATTTATTGAGATCTCTAGTGCGAGTGACGTCGCAACTTTGAAAGTTAGTACCAAGCTTTCTTGGTTACATCTCCATTCACTCTTGTAAATAGTTACGCCACTACATAAGAAAATGGAATAAAAAATAATTAAAATTACCAATATTTCTTCGTCCATTCATTAGACTAAATAAATGAATTCCAAACTGTTCCAAACAACAATTCAAATCTTAGTTTAGAAAATTATACTTAACGACTCACTTAAGTGGTCGGTACAATTCTGGAATAGTCTAAATCATTATAGCAATCCCATCTACTTGCTAATTAGAGAAATAATTGGCCTCCAAGCCATAATACATAGCATTGTATTATTCTGTACTTTCAATAAAAAATCGTTACATTATCAGATTACAAGCATATTACAGATCACAAACGGCAGACAGAATTCACTCCAAAATGCTTGTTCTAGACAAGCTTTTTTTTTTTATACATTACAATGAGTATTTTGCTTGTGTATGAGGTCACTTTGGTAACAATCAAGGACTAAGATCAGCAAAATGGTAAGTTTAATTATAAGGATCGGCAGAGGTGGTTCAGTGCATCAACTGATGTCACTTGAGTTCCTCTGACCGGCAGGTCCTAGTTTCGAGTCCCGACTAGATTTTCGACACTACCTTGTGAGCTAGGTCGAATTCAGTAACTGTCAGGAAACTTCTAGAAGCCTGCTGCTTTGATTGATAGTTTACAGTGGTTTCCCCTAGTACCCTAACAAACAGACCTCGGACAGCGCGCGATCTTTTCTTCCCCTTGTCCTATTCTCACCCGTTACGCGCGCTTACACTAACATGCACTACACTACTACATATTCTGGGAGACCGGTCGAGAGCTTAGAACTTGTCCCGGCTGGACCGGTGCCCCGCTGGTGGGAGATACCTGGTTGAGGGAAACCCCACTAGCTGACGGTAGGTCAGCATTGGATCTCGCCATCCAGCGGGGAAAGATCACCGCCACATCCCGAGGAAAAACACGCAATACACTTACGGAACTAATGACCTCAGTAGTTGACGCGCCCGGAACCGCTAACAACCAACCATTATAAGACCATCGCGACGTTTACGGTAGTGAATTAACGATTGCATTTCACAAGGGACCCAAAGCAATTCGCCCACTGACGCAACGAGTTGTGCAAAGGCATCCGGAAGCGGCGCGTCCAGCGAACGGCCCGCAAAGGACCGCTGAGCGCGTCGCGTCGCGCCGCGTCGCGTCGTGCGGGGGGGGCGCAGCGCGGGTGAAGGATGCGCGGAGGAAGGCGTGAGGCTGGGCGGGGGGGGCGGGCCCTGGAATGTGTGAAGTCGTGGTTTTTTGAAAAGTACATGGCGATGATGTGCCAAAACCGTAGAATGAATGAATCCTGACGACGGCTGGCTATTGGACCCTAGCTGTACAGCTAGGTTGAATTCGGCGGCTGGTTGCTTTGAGCAGCAGTTTTTCGTGGTTTCTCCGGTTAACACTAGGTGAATGTCGGAGCCGTACCCAAATAAACGGGACAAGGACCGCGCGCGATCTTTCCTTCCTCTTCTTGTTCCTCAACCGTTACGTACACACACGTACCGGTAGCGGTAGTTGAGTGCATCAACTGATGTCACTGCAGCTCTTCTGTCCGGGAGGTCCTAGGTTCGAATTCTGATGGCGGCAGGATTTTTAACACTAGCTTTTCAGCTAGGTCGAATTCAGTCGCTGTCTGGAGGAGAATTCTAGCGGCCGGCTGCTCTGATCGGTAGTTTTCCGTGGTCTCCCATCAACGCCAAGCGAATGCCGGAGCAGTACCTAACAAACGGATCACGGACCGCGCGCGATCTGTCCTTCCTCTTCCTTGTCCTATGCTCTCCTCTTACACACTTACACTCACACTAACATGCACCACACTATCACATGTTTCGGTAGATCGGTCGGGAGTTTAGAGCTTGTCCCGACTGGGGCGGTGCCCCGCTGGTGGGAGAGTCCTGGTTAGGGAAACCCCACTAGCCGACGGTAGGTCGGCGCCGGATCTCGCCATCCAGCGGGGGAAGATCACCGCCATCTCCGGAGAAAAAACATGCACTACACTAACGGGACTAATGACCAAAGCAGTTGACGCGCCCGGAAACACGAAAAAATCAATCAATCAATACACTCACGTGCACGCCCTACACTACCAAACATGTCGGGAGAACAATAGGGAACTTTGAGCTTCTCCGGGCTGGAACATTGCCCCGCTGGTGGGAGATATCTGGTATGAAAAAATTCCGCAAGCCGACGTGTAGGCGGGAGACGGATCTCGCCATTCAAAGGGGAAGTACAACACCACCTTCCGTGATAAAAGCATGCGCTACAGTTACGTAACTAACAACTTTAACTGTTGATGCGCTCTGAAACACGTAATAATCAATCAACCTAGAATGAAGAGACCACTTTTTTCTTTTCGTCTTTTTCCTTCCTCTTTTTCTTTCTCGTGTTTTTGTTCCTCGTCTTCTCTGACTTTTTCTTCATCTTCCTCCTTGCCTTTTCTACTTATTTTCATCGCCATCTCCGTCTTTTCTTCGTATCTTTTTTCTTTTAATTTCTCTTATAGTTCTACCATTCAGAATCATCTATGAGAGAAAGGATACTTCTATGAAAAAAAAACAATATATTTTCTCTACAATTCAAGGTAGTATATTAAAACCTCTAATAAAACTTACAGAGTCTTGTTTTCTCACGAAATCATTCTGTATTACGTCTGAAGCCAGTCTTTGCATCAACATAAAGAATCGTGTCTTCAAAGGTTGAAAATATTTGTTTTTCGTTACATCAGTTGCGACGCTTACCTTCCCACGAGTCGCCACATGATTTCTAAAGTATCGAAATGAAGTAATTTCGTCAACGGCGATGATGGGCTGTGGGAAAATGGAAGTACCACTCTGATTAATTTAGGAATTACAGTTGATGCAATATTTGCCCTCGTTAACTGACGCAAACTCATTAAAGCATAAGTTCATGTATTAAGAGTTAAGTTGGAATGCGTGTTGAACGATTGCATGCAAGATGAATATTCAAAATTGCTTCACGCCGTTACCACATTGTAGGATGAGTTGCACGCAAAAAAGTTAAAATATTGCCGTGCCAACGAAACTAACAACATACTTAGTAATTTTATAATATTTGATTAAACTATCTACAAACGTTGCTTTCATTCTCCAATATATGGAACTGAACCAGTGGGTTTAAAACGTCACAAGTTTATCTGGTTCTTTTCCGCTCATGTGCTTGTTTCTTTCGATTTAAAATCATTAGATTTACTTTATTTTAAAACTCTCGCGTTGTATTATTAATTTTAAATTTGTCTCACTTTATGAAATGTTCAATAGCTTTCTAGAAGAAAAAACAATATTGCTTCAGTTACCGAACTTAATGAGCTTCTTCTTTTATTTTCGTCAGCAATTCGTTTCTACCAGAAGAAACTCTAAGCACAGAAGCTAATTATAACGATAAGAACTCCTTTAACTCGAAAATTGGTTCATTTAGTTTTATAATAATTGTTATTCTGCATTAAAAGCAATGAAGGTATATTAATATTTATTCGCGTCATTAATTTTATTGCACATGACGACACTTACAGCGAACGCATTTTTCTATGCGTAGGGGAAACAAAAATCTGTTTCCCAAATACTTTAATACTATTCTCTGCCCTCAGAAATATCTCCAAACTAAACGTTGTTGGTCTATATAAGCATTACCTCGTATATCTTCCCTTATTATGGAGGTTTAGTATCTCGAGTAGTGTGAGGAGTATTGCTGACTGAGCTGTTCCTGGACGACTTCATAGTAATGAAATTCAAACCCCGCAGAGATGACCTCCAGCTTGGGAGTACTGGTACTAGAACAAGAATATAATTTTGCTTTCTCGGAAACTGCGTTGCAGAGCAACTCGTGTAAACAAAGAGACGTATGAGCGCTCGTGGAGCAAAGTAGGGAAACGACATCCCACGAGCGCCGAGTGCAGATGGCGGAGGCGGCGTGCAGTGTTGCAGAATGAAAGGAAAAAGGTAAGCAACTGATTTCAGCAACGGTGTTACTTCCATTCAATTTTAATAAAATGTTCTTCAAAACGTGTTAACGCAGAAATCTTGTGAAAATCCGTATGGATGGGTAAATACAAGAAATCTATTTATACTTTAGTAGAGGGGATCATACTTAGGGGATCACAGGCACAAAATTCATTTTAGACCACAGAGGACGGATGTTGGAAAATTTTCCTTTACAAGTAGAACAGTAGCGGACTGTAATGAGTTACCTGCGACAACTTGAAATCCTTTCCTCTAGGAGTTCAAAGTTTTAAAATTAAATTAACTAACATCACTTGTAAACTTTATTAATTTAGTTAGCCTTATTAAAGGTTATTGCTATTGTTTTTATTAGTAGTGTGATAATTACTACTAAATGTGCTTTGTTAAATAAATAATTATATTTAAAGTAGTGTATTGAAGTGTGGTGGCGTGTTGTGAGGAGTAGTGCACAAAGAAGAAAGAGAAGTGAAGCGCTAATGTTGTGAAGTGAAGTGCAGTGCAGTGTAATTAAAAAGTCGTGTATTTAATAATTTAAAATATTTGTACCATAAAATGTAGAGTTACCCTATTATTGTTATTAATTGTGTTCTATCCTATTATTATTATTATTATTATTATTATTATTATTATTGTTTCCCCCAGGTTGTAAAAACCTACCCTCAAAAATAATAAATATATATTTATCTATATTTATCCATCCAAATGGTCTGATGTTTATGGGACAATTCTTCTTCTTTGGTCCTGATCTTCCATAGTCGGAAGTTAGGTGACCCAATTGAGTTTTCTTGGGAGGACTTCATCAGGGAAGTTTCCCGTTGCATTCCCTGAAGGTTGTTTATTATTATTATTATTATTATTATTATTATTTCTTTTTTTCTCGGGGTTTCTCACCCGGGGTTCATGGTTTGAGAGGCCTCTAGGCATACCACATTCCTAGCTTTGCATATTGAGGACTGTGCGAACAATCCGGCAGGTTTCAAGAATGACTGACTTTTGAGCTTTTGGGATAATTTTATGAGGATGAAGACCTATTTTTCCAAATAATTCTTTAGATTTTTGCTAATCAGACCTGTAGCTGTTATTAAAATTGGTATAATTTCAACAGACTCAAGTTTGTATATTTCTTTATATTCTATTGATAGGGAATGTATTTTGAGATTTTGTCTGTTTCTTCCTTATTGATGTTGTGATCTGCAGGGTGTGTAACATCAATAATGAATGCTTTCTTTTCCTGTATGTTATGTAGTAGAATGTCTGGTTTATTTGCCGGGATCGTTTTATAGTATGTATTGGAAGGTCGTAATACATTTTGAACTGTTTACTTTCTATGACGGATTTGGCTTTGCATTTATAATGAGGGATGATTTCCTCTTCTGCCAGTAGAGCATGTTTGGTTGCCAGTGCTTGGTGTACAATATTTGCAGTTAGGTTGTGCCGATGTAGGTATTCCGTGTTGGCGAGGTTTGTGCACCCAGTGATGAGATGGTCTATTGTTTCTGATGATCGATGACATACTCTGCATTCGTCATTAACTTCTAGTTTTTCAATAAATCTTTTGTAGTTATTTGTTGAAATATCTTGGTCCTGAATTGCTTTATTATTATTATTTTATTATTATTATTATTATTATTATTATTATTATATGATAGGATGATGATGATGAGAGGTGATATTGACCTTTCGAAAGCATCGCAGCATTCGCCTTATGACCAGGGAAAACCACGAAAACCCCCGATCAGAATGACCGACCCAGGGATCGAATCCGGACCTCCTAACTACAAAATCAGCGGGCTCCGCAACGAGACACTTCACTATAACTTTATTATTACGAATTATAGATTAAATATAGAGGATTCAAACATTTTAAAAACGTGTTAATACTTTAACAAATATGTTTATGCGTTTAGAATCGTGAACCTTGAATGATGCGCCGGAAAATGGTAAAAGAATGTGTCTGTAGTCCATTGAAAGGCAGTGCACTTACACCCATACAAAGCTACAATTTCTCAATAACTAACGATGATATCCATGAATTCAACAATTTTAAATTTCTAATATGATTAAAACACCTTCTTGAAAGGTAACGATGTTTTATCGCTTTAATCTTCTAATGGCTATTTCTATATTTTGCCAGCAATAGAATTATGTTAATATTCCATTGTATTCAAATATAAGAGATACCCTTACAAACTAAAATATGTTATTTTCTCAGCTCTAAATATAAAACAGCACCTTGAACTACATTCATTTGGCATGGCGTTCAAGTTGGGTATTATATCACTTGGAATGCCCTGAGCCACCGCGTGGCGGCGCGGGCTCGATCCTTGGCGCTCCGAATAAGGCCTCGTGGAAAGTGGGTCTCGTGGAAGTTTAGTGAGGCCGAGGCGGCGGCGCGCCCGCGCCCGCGCTGGGATTATTCAAATACCTCTCGAAGATAGTCCTCAAGGGACCCACACCACTATCATCTCCCTCTTCTTCAGCACTGTCCTAGACCTCTCATGGCCTCGTTCCTCCTCTTCCCGCCTTCTCCGTAATAGTCCCTCTCACGTAGCTCAGCGGTGTCGCAGTTGCTTCTGCAGCGTCGTTGATTGTGAAGTGCTAAGATTTGCGTCCCTAAGATGGTGAATTTTCAGGACTAGTTACATGATCCGCCGAATTCAACCATTGTAGTATGAAGGCGAATTCTAGATGCTGTCTGCTTTAGTCTGTACTCTTTGGTGGTTTCCCCGATGAATGCTAAGCGAATACCGGAGCAGTACCCTTAAGAACGGGCCACGGACCGCGCATGATCTTAACTTCCTCTTCCTTGATCTTGTTATATTCTCTTTCTTTGCACACACACTTACATGCGTGGCTACACTATGGCACATGTCTAGAGGCCAGTCAGTAGCTTATAACTTGACTCGGCTGGGGGCGTGTTTCGCTAGGGGTGATACCTAGATGGGAAATAGACCGCGAGCAGTCATGAAGGTCAGCACTGGATCCCACCATCAAGCGGGGGAGGAACACCGCCACATCTCGGGATAAAACATTCACTACACTTTCGGGACTGACTACAGCACTTAACGTGCCCGAACACATCAATCAATCTCCGAATTGCAGTGAGGCGAGTTAGCGACTGTGATCCAGGCGACAGTGATTCTCTTCCGCGTTGTTTTAAACTTATCTCACCCTCTTCCTCTCGTTGCCCCAACCGGGAGCGGTAGCTCAGTGCATCAACTGATGTCACTGCAGCGCCTCTGACCGGGAGGTCCTAGGTTCCCACTCCCCACGGTGGCAGGATTTTCGACACTAGATTTCCAGCTAGGTCGAATTCAGTCGCTGTCTGGAGGAGACTTCTGACGGCCGGCTGCTCTGATCGGTAGTTTTCCGCAGTTTCTCCGATCAACACCAGACGAATGCCGGAGCAGTACCCTAACAAACGGGCCACGGACCGCGCGCGATATGTCCTTCCTCTTCCTTGTCCTATCCTCTCCCATTACACACACACACTTACACTAACATGCACTACACTACCACATATTCTGGGAGGCCGGTCGGGAGCTTAGAGCTTGTCCCGGCTGGGGCGGTGCCCCGCTGGGGGGAGAGTCCTGGTTAGGGGGAACCCCAGTAGCCGACGAATCTCACCATCCAGCGTTCCATCTCTCAAGAAAAAAGCATGCACTACACTAACGGGACTAATGACCGAAGCAGTTGACGCGCCCGGAAACACGAAAAAATCAATCAATCAATCGTTGCCCCTTCTCCTCAATAGCCTCTCACCGTTCTCCTCCACTTAACATCCTAGACCTCGGAATGTTTTTCTTTTGTCAGTTGTTGATAAGTCTTTATCCCTTCACTTCCTGACACTCGAAGGGCAGTGTTGCACGACTTATCTTGCGACTTTTCTTATTTATTATTTTTATTTGATATGTGCGAGTTCCCATTCGCATCATTACTTTCCTTTTGCCCTACGAAAAGAAGTAAGAAAGGTTGTTATTATTGAGATTTTTGTTTCTTTTGGTTTCCTTAATTTTACAACTACTCAACTTGTGTATTAGATCAAATAACTAATCGGTTTGGTACATTCCCTGCAATTGAACCCCGACAGAAACATTTATATTGCAAACACGACGTAAAACCACTGTCTTCGAAACTTTTAGTTTTCGTCTTTTAATTGAATAATCGTATTATATGTTTGTCTGTTTATTTCATTAACTTTTATCATAAAAATGTTCCATCACTAATTTTGCATTTTTATTAATTCTTTTAATTAACCAAATATTCTATTTCACTTTACATTATCTAAAAATTGGTATTTTTTAGACGTTCTTTCCCTCTCCTTACACTTTTTCTTCTCTTTGGCCCGTCTCTTTCCTGTTTCCGCCTGGCCTGTGCTCGTCGCCGATCTGTCTCCATGCGTCGAGGTCGCTTCTTGCCTGGGTTGGTCGCTCGCTCGGACTATAAATCAGAGCCGCTACTTGTAATTGCAAATCGCCTTAATTCAATCCACCATATCCTTTTATGCGCGTCCTCTAAGGCAGGCTTTAAGGCTTGGAGTCCCTTGACACATTTCTCTTCCGAAAGCGACAGCGGCGTGTCGTGTTGTGCTAATGAAAAGGTATGTTCAGTAAGAGTTTAATGATTTCACGGATCAAAAATTTATGTTTTATATTGTACTTTGGAACTATGTGATTTTTATGAAAAATATTATTATTGAGTTTTTAAAAAGATTCTGGAAATAATGTATTTGTGTAGTAGAAATTAAATAATTTGATTATGTATGCATTTGGCGTTATTGGGTCGGTAGTCCGACTTGGCCGGCCAGCTACCGGTGTCCTCCAATAATTTGATTAAATTTACTAAATATTATTATAGTGCGTTTGGTATTTAAGCACCAAAAACAATTCCTTGAAAATCAAATTTTATAAACTAGTTAATAAATTTATTTTAATAAAAATTAGATTGATCTCTGATTTGAATCAACCACAGAAACATTTTTTTATTTAGTTTGATCATTGGAAAAGTACAAATAAAGTACCAAATTGTAAAAATCATATTTACCAATATTTCCCTTCTGATGAAACCTGCCGCAAATTCTTTGTCCGTCAGAATTTCCACGTGTGTGAACCTAGATTTGAACCCCTGGACCCCGAGGCAGAAGGTAGGAAATCTGAGCACTATTTCAAGTATTACCACATGAAAAAAATGAAGATGTTCTTTTTAGGAAGCTTTGATTTACTTCCCCACAAGTTCGTTTCGCGAGTGCGAGATAGAAACTGCCTCACAGGGATCGCGTCGCACACTACTTTTCCTTCTCACTGTTGTTCTCCCCAGATCCCTTACGCACACTTACTTACATGAGATCAGTCGGAATCTTAGAGCCTCACCCACTTGTAACGGCGACTCTCTGGAAGCGGAAAAATATCTGCCTGCTATAATAATAATAAATAATAATAATAATAATAATAATAATAATAATAATAATAATAAATAATGTCTTTATTAATGGCGAGGCTCAGGCCATAGGGCCTGCTCTTCCGCCTAACCACTGAGTTAACATTTATACAGAGTAGTAACATATAAGAGGGAGGAAAATCTGTACATTCTGTGCTTTGTAGTTAGTATCGAAAATCCTAACACGGTCGGAACACGAACTTTAACACCTCCCAGTCAGAGGCACTCCAGTGATATCAGTTGACGCCTTTACACACCCCAGCCCGTAGCTACTTGTAGGTTGGCGCCGGATATCACGTTCCAGCGTGTGAGGATCACTCCAACTCCCCGCTATAACATGTACTACGCTCAAGGTAGCTGACACTCCGGGAAACACGAAATATTTACTCACATTGATAGTCCCGTAAGTGTAGTGTATTTTTTTCATCGGGAGGTGGCGCTGATCTTCCTCCTCTGAATGGCGAGATCCGGCGTCGACCTACCTTCGACTAGCGGAGGTTTTCCCCAACCAGGTATCTCTCACCAGCTGGGCTCCGCCCCAGCCGGGATAAGCTCTAAGCTCCCGACCGGTCTCCGTCATGCGTGGTAGTGTAGTGCATGTTAGTGTAAGTGTGTGTGGAAGGAGAGGATAGCACAAGGAAGAGGAAGGAAAGATCGCGCGCGGTCCATGGCCCATGTGTAAGGATACTGCTCCGGCATTCACCTGGTATTCATCGGAGAAACCACGGAAACTACCGATCAGAGCAGCCGGCCGCTAGAATTCTCTTCCAGTCAGAGACTGAATTCGATCTAGCTGAAAACCTGGTGTCGAAAATCCTGCTGCCGTCGGGACTCGAACCTAGGATCTCCCGGTCACAGGCACTTCAGTGACATCAGTTGATGCACTGAACTACCTCTTCCGGTCACACTTTCGAGACTAACAGTCTCAATACTTGACGTGCCCAGAATCACTAGCAACTAATCAATCAATCGAAACTGTGGTCCATGTTACTTATCAATAAGTGTGTGAATATTTCGTGCTTCCGGAGAGAGCTACCTGGAGCGTAGTACATGTTAGAGCGGGAGTTGGGGTGATATTCACACGCTGGAACGTGATGTCCGGCGCCGACCTACACGTTGTTACCAGCTGAGGTGGATAAAGGCATGAACTGATATCCCTACACACCTTAGCGGATCGCAGGGAGCAGGTGCCGTGACCCGGGCGCGCGATGGCCGGAAGAGAAGGGGAGGCCATGACCTCCGCCCGCGCCTTCACCTCCGCCCCCACTCCGGGCCCGAGGCCTCTGACCACGGGCGCGCAGCCTCTCTATATGGCGCCCGCGAGGACCGCACGGCGACGGCCGTGACTCCACGCGGCGAGCGGTGCAACATCTGACGAACGCTCTTGCACCACGAGCGAGCAACGGTCTGTCTTGTCTATTGACCCCATTATATAAAGCTTAAACGTATTCTCAGCCTACAAGGTGAGTGACCTGCATTTCATTGCTTTATCGTTCAGTGTGTTGTTTTGAACATGCCGGACGACTCACGTACTTTTACATTAATGTTCATACATTAAGGGTTGAGGGAGAGCCATCATGTAGGTTTGAGATAGTGTTTTGCATTTCATTATCGCACATTATGTTGTTTTGAACATGTTACATGACATTCTTTCAAGTAATTACTCTGAACATGAAGCGCGCAAAGTGTGTGAGAGTGTGTGTGTGTGCGAGAGAGAGGGGGGGGAGAGGGAGAGAGAGAGGGAGAGATAATCAATAGCCAAACTCATGTAGATTTGAGATCCAGCTGGTTTGAGGTTTGGCACTCAAATTAATGGGGGGGGGGGCAATATAATCAGTCGATATTATCGTGACATACTGAGAGAAAATAGAAACCTAAAATACTGAAGTTTATTTGCTTAGAGAGAATCGTGGTAAATTCGAGTTCAAAATATCAAATTTGGGTCTACTATCTTTTACTGACCAATGGGTCATACAGAGAGATCTAGTTGTCTGGGGAGCGCTTGGTAACAATAAATGAATTGTTCAATAATCACCGGTAGGCCTAAATGAATTCTATTTCTATGAATGTATAGATAATATTGACCATCCTAAATATAAGTTATACGATAATGGTAAGAAAGCACCACGACTGTCGCTGTCGGTTAGAAAATCTGACAAAATCTCTTACATCACAACGCTAACAACGGTATAGGCTTGACTATTGACCCCATTATGTAAATCCTGAAACGTATTCCCGGTCTCTAAGGCGAGTGACTCATTTCATTTCGTAATCATTGGCCATGTTATTTTTGTCTTTTGGAAGAATTATCGTTACAATGACCACATGTTAATCTTATACTATAAAAGTTACCTCGACCCATTTATTTTACTAAAGCAGACGTTAAACAATATCTATTTTGTGTTATGAGTATCATTAACACGAAATTGTTTGACAGATATTTGACAATCGCCTTGTCTAATTCATTTGCGCAAATGGTAGAGCCAGTATCATTGAGCAAATAATTCAAAATAAAGTGTGCATATATTCCCACACCTGATTAATCGGTAGATAGAAGCCAACATGTGATCAAAGCAACATTATTCAAATCCGTTTTGATACATCTTAGCTTTATTTCTATTCTTCACGGAAAAAGAATACTAATGGATCATATTATTCTATATTGACCAGTAGAATTTTCCTTTATATTTGTTATATTCAATCTGTCATTGGGTTTCGTTACTGTAAATTAGTATACCTATCGTGCAAGTTAAGAAAACGACGATACAGTTTTTGATAGGAGTTAATAGTTCTCTTGAATGATTGTCCTTTATTATACAATTCAATTTGCGAGTTATCCTTTCATTTTTTGACAATAAAATTAAAAACAATCAAGACATGATGAAAAAATCAGTCTTTATTCTTTTAGTTGTTAACCTTAACTAATCAATAATAAAGACTGATATTTCTATTAGGTTTAATATTTTTAATTTTATTATCTAAAAAATGAAATGATACATCGACAATTTAATTGATGCAAGTTGTAAAGGCCGACCTGGATGGCCGAGGTGGCTAAGAGCGAGTACCGACTCAGCGCTTCGGTCCTAAGGTTCGCGGGTTCGAGTCCCGCCTTTGGTATGGTTGTTTGTCCCTTGACGTTGTATGTGTTGTCGCGGAGGGCCTCGCGCTCTGCTGACCCCAGATCAGAGGAGCCTGCAAGTGTGTTTGTCTAGTGTATGGTCGAATATGTGTCCCATCGAAACGTAAAGGGTAACCGGCTGTTGGCTGGATAAAAGCCCTAGAAAAAAAAAGTTGTAAAGGATGAGTATGATACAACGATGACATGGAAGCCTGGGCGATCACTCGTTTCCTCGTTCAAAATATCATCGCGTAAGAGAAAACAAGCGTAGGTCCAGAACGATTCCTCCGCGAGGGGCGTCGGGGTGAGAGCGGCGCTGTCCGATGCGCCTGGGCCGGAGACTTCGACGAGCGGGTGAGCGAGAAACTCGGAGAAAGTAAACGCAGCCAATTAATCTTCTGCCGGGTCCGAGACCGAGAGCGCTGATCTGAAATCAGTTTCCATTTGTTAGCATAACTTCCTGGGACTCCCAAGAATCTTCTTTCCGTCATTGAATAAATTACGCTGAATACTTTCTGTTATAAATTGTTTTGTCGAATTGCTACACCTGGCGTGAAAGTTAAAGAAAATCGCTGTATCAACAACAAATTACACGTGTAGGTTTTAAAACCTAATGAAAGACTAAAAACTTACGATTTAGTCATTTTACTTATTTCAATATTTTCAGCCTAAGTTGTAAGATCTTCCTGTTTATTAATCTTCTATATTAATTATTCTAAAGATGCTTCGATAGACAACCCCAACTTCCACATAAAATTCAAATTTCTATGAAAAACACTTTATATATAGAGCTTGATTTAACTGTTCCTGTTTAGTTTTCAATTTGTTTCAATTTCAGAAAAATGTTAGGACGTTCGTCGTACTACTTGTTATGCAAAGTGTAAAAGATATCTGGGAGTGGATTAATAAATCAATAAGTAAATGAGGATAATTTTTTGAGGTAGCGTTGTGTACATACCACAGACGAATGTTTTCTAGCTTAAATTTTTTCAATCCTATCATCTAAATCATGTATTCGGGCAATTTATTCCTGTAAGTGCTCCCGCGCAAGACCTACGAAACGCCATGTTCCAAGATTTTATTCTCTAAAAATAGTTTCACTTAAAGGCAGCATCTACTTCATCTAGCGAGAGGGAAAACCTGCCCGACGCTTGCGCTAAGAAAGACATTTATCACGATGCTCAGGAGCCAGATACCAAGACGCTTAACATGCAGATCTCGCGACCTGACAAAAACAACGAACATGTCGCTATGCACTCAGCTAGTCTGTAGCTGTCTTTCCTTCACTGTCGCAGTCTATTCAGCCATTCACACCTTATATCATACTAACGCGGGTTTTGCATTAATGGCTTACCTTCATTACGAATGAGGTCCTGATAGCCGATTCTGGCGCGTATCCAGTTGCTCACTCACAACACTCGCCGCGTTGGGCACTCTGAATTTTGCTAGAACCTACGGTATCTTGGAAAATGGGCAGTCCAAAAATTTGAAGTGCATTGGGTTATTGGAAGGGCTAAGGACTGAAGGAGCCAGTTTAGTAAGGTCGCCTTCTGTCGTCAGGAAGGCATTTGGAAGTTCACCAAAGGTTGACCAAAGGTTTGCGCCACCTAAAACAAGAACGGAGGGGATAATTACAAATTCTTGACGCGCCAAATGTAGCGCATTATATTTCAGATGGCGGTGGTGTTCCTCCCCTGCTAAAATGTAAGATCCGGCGCCGTCCTATGTCGACTGGCAGGAGTTTTCCCATCTCCGTCAGCAAGACATCTCCCCGGCCGGGACAAGCTTTACGTTCCCGATTGATCTCGTGACATGTGCGTAGAGCCCGAAAATGTAAGTATGTATATGTGTGTACTGGAAGACAAAGATGAGGACGGAAAGATCGCACACAGTTTTGGCTCATTTGTTAAGGTGGTTCTTCGGCATTCACCTGATATTGAACTGAGAAACAACGAACTCTGTATAAGAGCAGAAAATCATGCCATCGTCGAGAATAATTCTAGAACCTCCCGGTCAGAGACACTGCAGTGATAAAAATCCGAGTTTCCGGCGTAGTGAGTGCTAAGTCAGCGAGATGCAACGTGTCTCCCTTTCACTGTCACAGTCTATTCATCCAGTCACACCTTATATCATACGAACGCGGGTTTTGCATTAATGGCTCGCCTTCATTGCGAATGAGATCCTGATAGCCGCTTCTGGCTCGTGGCCAGCAGCGCGGCGGCGGCAGCAGCATTCAATGACCGTTGCTCAAAGTGAAGGACAAGTTCAGCATTCAGCGAACGGAATGACTGAAAGTAAGCAAGGAGCACGCACGAATTGATTTGAATCCCGGAAAGTGGAAGTAGACCACGGTGATTACCTGCTCTTTGACGTGATGGGAACTGTCGGTAACTGGGCAACGGGTTTCGTTTCTGTTATTGAGAATTTCATGATCTCGTTTCTCGTCAAAATGGAATTCATTCCCGGATACCCATTCCGCATTGTATTATTTTTCATTTTTTAAAGATTTAATCAATTTCTTATTATTCACCTGCTGAATATTATCAGATCTATTTTAGATGGACTTTCATTATCAAAGAATTGTAATTTTTCAAAAATGTATTCTATTATATAGCGAAAGATCTAAAAGATCTTCGCAAATTCTTTAATCATATTTTCTCTTTAATCTTCTTCTGTATTGAGTTTATTTTAAAAAAACTAATTTCGACTTGAGTTGTTATTTATGTTCCTACTCTTGTGCCGTAGTTGCTGTGATATATAATGTTTGGCCTAAGGAAAGACAAACACATTTGACGTAATAAAAATATTAATGTATTAGCTACCTGCGCATTCTATCGAATCGACGTATTTTCCGATTTATGGCATCTTTCTTTCACAAATTATCTATTAAACTTTGTATTATATGATTATTGTTCAGCTGAACATGTAATTTTGTATTAAATGCTCAGCTATTTTTAATCTAGAGAGCCTGCCAAATGTTCCAGACCGCAAGGGAATCCCCCCCTGGAAATGAACTGTTTTATCCCGTACGTGGTTTCTCAGTAGGACATTCATCTGCAATATGCTCCCATTCATCGGGAAGGAGACCTCCTTCGATCGGCCCGTCGTGACTGCTTGAAACAGGCTCTGTTTGGAAAGGTCCTGCCTGGGCACGTGGTTTATTGCCAGCGGCCGAGCGCTCCGCCGCCACCGCACAGGTTGTTTGCGGTTTCCCCTGTTCCGCGCCGCCTGACCCTGTTCCTCTTCGGCGAGCGTCGCGCCATCTGACGGCGGAAGGCCCACCACGATCCTCAGGCTCGTGGCGGTATCTAGTGGCGACTCTGCGAACACTGCAGGTGTCGTTCACCCCGGCTATTCATATGCAGACCAACTCTCTCCGTGTCGTGAGGGTTGCCTGTCTCCAGGCTCATATGGGTTTTCATTTATGGAGAAGAGAAAAACGAGTAGGAAATGGGCGAGAATGCCACAAAAGCAGGGAGTGTGAATGAATAAGAAAATTGTGATATGTGAAGTATATGTGGAATAAATTATTATTCAGAATAAAAAACTTGCTATACAAAATGGCCAATGAATGTTTCCCTAAAACCACTGACAACCGGACGTATGATCCAAGAAGAGTAGAAAAAGCTGAAAGTCGTAATTTAATAGAAATATGAAACTATAAATAACGTGATCGTATAAACGTGAATAAATAAATCTATCGCAAATTTCCTGGCACATCGTTTTTACAAATACAAGAAACGTGAACTCAGATATGTAAAATAAGTACAATTAGATAGTGGAGGGCAACAGGTTTTTCTGTCACTTATGAACATGAATATACATTTTTGGAGAATAAAAAGTGAGGTCAATACCATTTTGGTATATTATCTCTATTACAAATAAAAATAACTTTGTAACGCAATCAAAATACAGTCGTTTTACAAAATAGAGTCATATCGGATGCAGTGAACTTTCTATTTTAGTGAACCACAGTCACTGGCCCCGATTTGCACACATGGCAAATAAAGACTAGACGGTTCGTTTATAATGAACCCCACATCAGCAAATGTGAAAGTAAAGAATACAAATTTTGAAACATTAATTCGCCACGCGACCGCCAGTTCCAATAACGTTAAGAGTTTAAGACGGAAAGTTAAGGGGGTATTTTTTAGTATTGACGACTAATGAAAGTAATGTACTAAACTTGGATATAGTGAACGCCTCTCTAAAGAAATATTCTTAATTCATCTATTAATTCTGTCGAGCTTGTACAACGAACTGTTCACCCTAATCGAAGCTGTCTGCAGGATGAAAGTTAATGAAATTCCATCTGGCTCAGAAATCGTAAATTCCGTGAAAACGTTTTCCAGACCAGAAGAATACTAGTGAGATGTCAGAGAGTATACAAATAAACAAAAGTATTCCATCAGTACAAGTATTATTCAAAGGTATCATATTAAAAAATAATATGTGTGTGGGAACAGTAGAACCAAGTGCGGATAAAGCACAGATCTGAAGAAGCTTACAAAAAATGTATCAATTAAAAACCGTGCAAAACAAAGAATAATATAAATTATTATTTTAGAGCTATAGAAATGTGTTTAAATTTTGAGTTCATTGTATTTTGGTATTGGACTGAAGCTGTTAAATTACAAATTCAATCATCGAGGAAATACTAGTTTGTTATATCATTATCCATTACAAGAAACCACATATATAGTGAAACTAAGACGTTAATCCGTTGAAATACACGTTAACCCGAGTTGACTTTGTTCTAGGAGCACAATACAAAGACTAGCTAGTAGGAGTTAAGTACTGTTATTTCTCTGCACCTTCTTTTTCATATTGGTGTTTGTCAAGATTACAACAGAATTATTTTTTATATTCTAAAATTTCACAACTTCATTATTTTACAAATATGCAATGCTGAATGATACAATATCTGCATAAATAATAGACACACTACACACGTAACAAAATATAAATTATAGAAGCAATTTTTCAAGGACCTTTTTCACTCACATTTCAATTAAGTAATCAGAGAAACACGAAAAGCGTATCACCGCAATCAGAACATGAATTGCTGTATTCATAAAATATATTGTCAGATACAAATGTCCCCAGCATTTCCTCTCCCATAAGTTAACTTACCCACGCTGAAGTCATGCTAACATTAAAATATGCGTTTAAGAAACCTTTGAAACCAATTTATTGTTCCCAATTTATTTTATCCTCTCCTATATTATTTCAGTAGTATACATACCTCTTGCGGCTCTCCCACGCAGTCAATCTTCATAAATGAGGTCTCTAAAAAAATTCACAGAGACGCGACGAATTGCACTTTGACTTAAAAAATATGAAGGATTTGTTAAAAAACGTATGTAAATATTCATGTCAATACAACTCGCAACACTCAACCCACAACATCAACGCAACTACCATTTTGGAATATAAATCGTTAAATAACTCTTTAAAAAGCGTTCTAGGGCCTTAAAAATGAAAATTGTGAGGCAGGAAGCCTCAAAGAAACGTTCATCACACTGTAATCTACAAGAAAAGTTTCTTCTGAACATTCTATTATATTTTTGCTGGTTTGGCGCTTGTCGATATTATCCCACCTGGTCAGAGACGTGCAGAATTTGTAACTGAATGTGAAATTAAACTAATTGCTTGATAGAATACGAGATTGAATAACACGGGTGTACCTCTCTGCTCGGTAATAAAGTTAAATAAGAATAGTTTGTATTGGCAAGAGTGTATTGAATTGTTATCATTCTCAACTCATCAGATACACTCTAGAACAACTGGCGGAGGATAAGAGGGTCTTGAAGATAAATATATATTACAGACTTAATATGGAAATGGAAAAATAGGGAAGTTGGGGGGTATATGCGAGAATTCTCGAATGAGTACGCTAAATCCCCTATATTTCAGTAGTATAGAAAACTTTTGTGACTCGTGTAGGCTACCAATCTTTATAAATAACATCTTTAAAAAAGAGAATTTCTCGTAAATGTGACGAATTGCATTTTGACTTTAAAAATTTAAAGGATTTGTTTAAAAAAAAGCTTCTATATATTCATGTCAAATCCAACCCGCAACTTTTGACAGCATTCTCCAAATGTATATAGTTAAATTCCTCTTAAACGAAGCGTATGAGGGCCTTAAAACGTGAAATTTTGAGACCATAGCCTCAATGAAATGTTCCTCACTTCGTAATCTACAGGATAAGATTTTCTTGGACATCCTATTACAATTTGCTGCTCCGGCGCTACACAATACGACCACACCTGTTCAGAAACGTGCTAAAGATGCACCTATATGTCAAATTAAACTAATTACTTGACACTCTAGGCAATTAAATTACAAGGTGTACCTCTCAGTTCAGTAATAAAGTTAAATAATTTTCCAGAGGGTAGGGTTGTGCTTGCTCGATCATGTATTTTTGCATGGACAACTTTACACAGCTTTCTCAAGAGTAAAAATCTTTTGTTATATTTTTGTGACTAACAAGGCAAGTGAAATGCTAATGTAATTGTTTAATTGATTCAAATGTTTTTAAGGAAATGTTGTGTATTGTCCCATTTTTTTAAATACTATAACAAGGAAGTCACCTTTCTATTTTTTAAATTTTTAGAATTTCTTTCTTAGTATGGAAAAGGGAAGATAGGGAAGAGGGTGGAATTTAACATGCGAAAGTTCTCGCATGGATACACTAGTTTGTTATTACTGTTCTTGTTAATTTGCTGTATATCCTTTTCAGAATAACTCTGACATTCTTAGACGCACTTATGTGTATAAATACTTAAAATAAACTTCTGAAATACCGATAAAAAAATACCGATTGGTATTTAAAATGAAGTTGGTAGTAAACCACTAGAAAATGAACTTTTCTTTTGATTTTGGAAACAAATGGAATTTTTCGATATTTTGTTGGTACTCGTGTATAAAAAAATACCAGATGACAATGACGCAGCCTAATTGCAGGGCAATAGGATTTTTGGACATCATGTAGGGCAGTTCATCCAAACTATTAAATTGTAGTAACTAGTGTCATAACATTATCTCAGATACATCACTGCCACAGAAACTGAACTATTTTCGCGAACTTTAAATGATTAATGAGGTTTACAAATCGGATTATTACGGACATTGCAAGGAAAGTTGATCAAAAGTTGCTTTAGTTTTTCACATTTTTCGTGAATCACATTGCGGACGGATGGAAAAATGTCGTGTCAATGAAAATTAATGTTCAGTGACAGAATCGTTGAATTACTGCCATTAGCTTATACATATAGGTTTCTGATAATATTTTCAGTAGTGAATGTACATCATTGTCACTGCACCTTTCTAAGGGTTGTTTTCAATTCACTATATGAGGTGATATATAATGAAACTTTTATTAAATATTTGAAGGTTGACTGAGATTCAATATATCTTTGAATAAGTTAAGGATTGAAGTTTTTGCTGAAAGTCACAAAAGTACACTTTAGAATGCCTAAAAGTTCTCTACATTTCTGTGTAACCAGATAAGTTAAATTCTTTCTGGTTGCTAATTAATGATACATGTGTATTTTAAAAAATATAACGCACATTTATAAAATCATAAACTCTAACATGATGAGTCGAATTGTCGGTATGCCAATTATTTGAGGTAATTTATTAACATCATGTAAATTCATTTGCCTGTTTATTGAGGATGTAAAATTTGTTTACATAATCACACTACAAAAATATTTTTTTTCTGTTAAATTTAGTTTAGACGAGATATTTTCGTATTCACTGACTTCGAATACATGCTAGTTCTGGAACTAATTTCTTATGAGACGGAGAAGTGGTATGCTTTTTGACACTTTATTATATGTTAAGTGTGTTAAAGACAAATCAACACGAAATTTACGTAAATGATACAGAAATATCAAAATTGACGTTCTTATTCAAGAGAGTTTTGAATGCGTTTTATAATAATACTTAGCGACACACTGTCAATTATCATGTGACTCTTTGAACATTGAAATAATGCAAATCTCTCTTATTCCTTCTAGTTATTTTATTTATGAAAGTGAAATAAAAATGATAAGCTGTTAGTGCACTAATCCATTATAGTTTCTACGTTTAATTGGGTAATTTAATTTTTGATTATGTAGAAATTATATTGGAAATGTTTTTATTTTTACATTGATCACTTTTTTGGATGTCCTTATATTTCGGATAATTTACTATAACACAAGTTTCTATCCGCACAACATATTTTAAGAAATTTAAACACCAAAAATAATTTTATACATTAAAAAATATGCTTAGTGTAGATAGCACAACTACACATCAAAACTCCTCTCGGTTACGGTTTTGTCATCTCGTAATAATATTGAACGGCATTTCTTTCGCATTTGTCCATTTTGCTACTAGATAGCGCAACAGAAGCAAGAAGATTAAGTCGAGCCTTTGTAGTAACTCACTGATCCAAGAGAGAGCGCACGCGCTACACAACTACAGCATACTCTCTTAGTCATGATGGTAATATTGAACATTAAAATCCGCAAGAGGCATGGACAATTATTACATTCTTCGTTCTAATTGAGGGCTGATAAGATAATAATGCATTAATTAAATCAATATATGACTGAATTGGGGAAAATAATATTTTTTTAAAAAAATTATGTACTAATATTCAATGTTAGACAATATTGTTTTGATAATAGTAGATTGCAAAATATGCAAAAGTTTTTAAATTTACCAATAATTGACGCATTGAAATGGGCTATCTTAAATTCAATTGATCTTGATGAAAATAAATTTTAAAAATTGTTTAAAGTGTGTTTTATGAGTTGAATTTTCTATTTCTTGCAACATGTGTTAATATATATTTATTTGACGTAAATATTTTTAAACGAGATTGATATGTTAGATCAAAAAACTCAAATTTATTTTGTAGTTTTCATTGCCTCCATTTTTAATACAAAAAACTACTGTGTTTTAAAATTATACTACTTTTAAAACGAATCTGTTTCATTAATTTAATATTGTTTATTCTGTACTTACCTTCGTCAATTTCATAAAATGTGGAAAAGCTACAGCTGATATTTTCTATTTGCCAAGTTATTATTTCTACTTTGTTTTCATCAATTCTGTTTTCTTTTCTCAGAAACTATTTAATATACTCATAATTGCTTTAGTAATTCAATCGATCAGACATTGAGTTACAGTTACTTGAAAACATCGTTTTAAAGTGAAAGCAAATTTTCTCAATCAACTTTTTATAATTATATTCAGAAGAGCATCAGACTCTTTTTGTGCTGCACTTGCTGAGAAATATAACAGATACAAAATGTAATACAGTAAGATAATTAGAATTTATTTTAGTTCGCTACGAACGAAGACAATACTTGTTGATGAATATTGATTGAAGATTTTATAGTATTACAGTAAACCCTCATTAACGCAAATTCCAAGAAACCGAAATATTCCGATTTCGTGTTTTAAAAATTCGTGTTAACCGATTTTTATAAATGTCCGTATTACTGTAATCCCTTTTCAGGACCTACGTTTTGTTAGAATTAATTCCGATATTGCTTTTGGTAACAGTTATGGTTTTAAATTTATAAAAAATTGTAATTTCCATAATGTATCTAAAAATATGTGAGATCACTTAAAATTTAAGATACTAAAGACTTATTTTAATAACTAAATCAGTTTATTTTTCAGTCAACCGATTACATTAATAAACATTTCAAGGAAAACTTCTCACGAGTTCAAGAAATTTCAACGTCCCTCAAAACGCTACTAGGTAGCGCTCTTGAAGTTTCAGGAGACTTTCAGTTGCCCACTAGCACGCAAGAAAGCGCCTCTTACCATCGAAGTCCTTTGAAAAAAGAAGTGTGCTGCTTGGGTTTGGGCTCATTCGTTCTGTCATTCATGTCTCTATCTCTCCGCCTTGCGCTCTCCTCTGGCCACCCACTGAGGCATTCCCGTCTTCATGTTACCTCTCTACTCCACCCCTTCTCGCATCAGCCCCCCCCCGCTCCGCGCCCACGCCGCGCTAAATCTTGTCACAGTGGTGCAGCGGACCGCAAGACATGGCGGAAATACTTCAATTACAAGAAAGGAAAAATTTGCTAGACTATCATGTACCTCGGGAGATCTTTCTTCGGTACTGTCAACTAGAGTGCATTTGGTGTCGTGTTGCCAAAAACACAAGCTCTCTCTCTCTCTCTCTCTCTCTCTCTCTCTCTCTCTCTCTCTCACTCACTCACTCTCTCTCTCACGTTCTCTCGCTCTCTCGCCCTCTCGCTCGCTCTCTCGCCCTCTCGATCTCCTTCTCCCCATCTCCATCTCCTTCTCCCCATCTCTCTCCGTCTCCCCATCTCTCTCCGTCTCCCTCTATCTCTCCGTCTCCCCCTCTCTCTCCGACACCCCTTTTCTTTCCCTCTCTCCTTTTCTGCCTCTCTTTCTTTCTCTCTTAGCTGCCGACAGTGGCTCTGAGTAGCTGTAGAAGTTTAGTCCCGACGAATTTTCGATACTAGTTCGATAACTAGGACACATTTCCACTGTATGGGAAAGAATTCTTCCGTCCGGCTTCTCAGATCGGAAGTTTTCCGAAATTTGTTTGATCAACACCAGGCGCATGTCATTCTTGTCCTCTCCTCTCCGCTTACACATACAACTCTCTGCACCAATACACACGTCTGGAGACCAGTGAAGCTTATAGCTTGTCCTGGCTGGGGGGATGTTCTGATGGTGGAGATTATTGGAGGTGGAAATTACGCAAGCCAACGTGTAGGTGAGCGATGGATCTGAATTATCAGAGGAACACCTCTGACACCTTCGGAGATATACCCTGCACTATACTTTCTGGAGTAGATGCCATATCAGATGACTCCTCCGGAAACAAAATAATTAATCAATCGTCTAGCTGGACGAGTTTCCTGACCGATAAGATGCTTACAACAAAAATAATACGATGGCAATATTTGCAACACTGAAGGACAATTCTTGCGGTCGGCTGCTGTGATAGGTATTTTCCGTGGTTCACCATCAACACCAAGTGAATGCCAGAACAGTACCCTTAATAGGGGCCGTGATAGGCGCCTTATCCGTCCTTGTCCTAACCCCACCCCTTACTTACACAGACGCTTACACACACACACACACACACACACACACGCACTACTAAATGTCGGGGCTAATAGCGTGTTCTATCTGAGGAGGTCCCCATTGGTGAGAGATACCTGATGAGGGAACCCTCGACAGCTGATGTATAGGCCGGCGCTGGATCTCGTTATCCAGCGGGGGAAGCTCCCCGCAGCCATTATAAAACATGCACTACGTTTACGGGATTAGTGATCTTATCAGTGGATTAACCCGGAATCACTAATCAAGCAATCAATCGAAAATATGAATCATTGTTTACTGCCTGTCAAACGCTTATCCCATTCACTGAGAGCGGAGACTCACGCCAGAAACCAATCCATGCGTTCGTTGCAGCGCGGAGGCGATGGCTACGCAGATTGATAACGCATAGCTGATTGGCCCAGCGCCTGTTGTTATCATCGAAGTGGGCTGAGATTTGGCTCTTTATACCAACAAGTAGATTTAATCTTTTTACTTGCATCTAGTATGACAAAGTATCATTTTTGCCTTTTGTGGAGCCACTGACACAGCAAACACAGATATAAAAATAAAATTTAATATTTTGTAAACATAAGTTTCAATATGTTAGTTGTCGTGATTATTATTTGTTCTGGCCTGTATTTGTTTCTAGCCGATTGTTTACGTGTCCAGAAATTTGGAAGTAAATGTGATATAAAATTATATTTTTGTACTGGACAACTTTCTCCAGGATCCATAATCCACAAACTACTTTGCTGCCTTCAAAACTGGGAACTATATACGACAAAACTTTTAGTTGCTTTTCTCTAAAATGCTGAACTAAAGAAATGTTCACGATGTAAATAAAGAAGCAGTGATACCAATTTAAACGAGTGACCAGGGAGAGAAAAATTAAGTTTATGATCTTATTTTAGTTTTTTGAATAAAAAATCAGTAAAATATATCGGAATATTGCTATAATTACATCAACTACTCATTTTGTATCGTTTGAAATTGTATAGTAGAACTGTGATAATCTCAATCATTGTAATATTTAATATATGTTCACCATTAATTCAGCCACTTTTGGGAGGATTCTAGCGGCCTGCTTTTCTGCTCGTTATTTTACGTGGTTTCTCCAATCAATACCAAGAGAGCTTACAGCTTGTCCCGGCAGGGACATTGCCCAACTGGTGGGAGATACCTGGCAGGAGAAAACCCACAAACTATCTATCTCTCTTACCTCCACTTAGACGGATAATCTAGTCATTCAGATGGTACTTTCCAATTTCCCGTCAGGTCTTTTGTATTCGGTCCCGAAGTTGTGATCCCATCCACGAGGATCACAATTGGCCACTATTCGGAGTGTACGCACACTGTGCGGTGCTCGCTTCCGCGACCGGTGGCCGCCGTGGGGCTGCGGCCACATGTGCACCAGACGGTGTAATAATGTTCCTCCGCGGGCGGTCCAACAGCCAGTGCCTTCTTATCTGGTTGCTCGCTGCTCGTATTGCAGATAATTCTCATGCTAGTAAAGTGAGAAAAGCTGTACTACACAATAAATGTAACTGGGCGGTAGGTGCCCCAGTTTAAGCGAATGACTTTATATGTTCTAAACAAGGGATGAGAGGCAGAAATTATTTCAAGAAAAAATTTCAAACAGATTTTTTTCCTAAATTTCGAAATTCCTAAATTTTGAAATTGACTTTTATACGTTCATATTACATCATTTAGATATTATTAATTTAAAGTGGTATAAATAATACCTTGTTTTGAAGGAAAATACTCGTAATAAAAGTTTCCTGTGTTGAATAAACTTCATTGCACCATTAGTTGCTGAGATGAAAAATCGAGGATACATTCGTGACAATGCTTTCCCAACATCAGCTTCTGCCTTTTACTTATTTCTGAGGTCGCGGATCACCGTAAATAATTGAAAATTAAAACCTAACAACATGAATGACTGGCAAATTCACATCACAGCATCCATCCCGGGATAGTTTGAAAGTTACAGCTGAAATATCAAATGCAAGCTTACAGACGCTATGAGATGGAGAAGAGGACACTGGAATGTTCATATTGGAATCTTAACTTCAAGAATCTAGATTTTAAACAACTTCCTGTTTTGAACTTCAAAAAGCGTCATTTTCTTTACGACAATTTCAAATTATTAAATAATAAAAATCGTTTTAAAAAATTGCAATTCTTATTATTTAATTATTTTGTCTATCATTTACAGGGGGGCTTTGTTATAATTTCACTAAAATTTATTTTTACAGAGGAGATTCATATCAGTTTTGAATCTCTGAAGAGTCAAAATTTATGTTAATCAACAACAACAGTTGTAATTTACATGTTTTAACTGCACATGCATAATGAAATTGATGAAGAATGCGCTTGAAAAAATAGTTTAGTCTAATAACAAAAATGGAGTCAAAATTATTATATGACAATTAATTAAAACCTTTGTAAAATTACAAGTTCTAAAAGCAAATGGAATTTATCAGCCCTTTCTTCCCATTAATTAATTTTATATTCTTAACTACAATTTGACTAACACGTAATCACCATTAACTAAATGACAGCTTGGTAAAGTATTTTTAGGGTTGTCAATATGTGTCGAAACAATACTTGTGCATTTGTCAGGAAATCTTAGTCCTATATATAATGATATTTATCAACCCATCACTAATTTAAACAAAGTGTGGATGGCTAATAATATTCCAAGAAATTTGTTTAATTAAATGTAAACGGATCACTGCAAGATGAATAGTGCTGAAACATCAGAGAAACACGATAAACAAACATTACACAGAATTTTCGGAAAGGAAACGTCGAAAATTCGAAAATAATCTCTTCAGACAATTTTAAGCATACGAGTATTTTGTACAATAATGTACTTGGATATTTTGATAGGCTGAACCGCAACAAGCACTAAAAAATTCGTTTGAAAAAATGCTTTCTATGCAAACATTTGCATTGCAGAAGCATAGAAACACTCCCGAAACATGTACATTGATTATTATTTAAAAGATAAATTAATATATTTGTTCAGAAAGAAAAAAATAACTCAGGAATGAAAAAAATTTACACAATTTGACTCCTTTTTTATTTCTCGGTTAATTTTTCTTTCTGAACAAATATATTCATTTCCTTTGTAAATAATAAACATTTTACACGTTTCTGGAGTGTTTCTGTGCGTCTGCAATGCAAATGTTTGCATAGAATGCATTGTTTTCAAAACAGCTTTTGTGTGCTTAATGCGCCTCAGCCATTCAGAATATCCAAGTAGTTTATTACACAAAATATGCTTAAAATTGTCTTAAGATCTTATTTTTGAATTTACTCCCCGGAGATCCTTATAATCAGTAGCAGAATCTTATAAAAAATTGATAACACAAGTATACATTACCATTACAGAAATTTCAGTCACGGTTTCTGTACTTGTGACACATTTACTCGGTTTTCTCAATGTGTTGTGTTGCTTTTGATCATGTAATTTTTTCAAGATTTATCTCTCATTCAGTATGTACGATTACTTATCAATTTCTACTTATGTATTTAGACCATAGTTCAATTATATGATATTTTACTTACAGTATTTCAGTTTTTTTCAACTTTCTGTTTTGAGGCATCTGTTTATTCTATCAACTATTTGTTGTGATTTATTGTTGCATCAGACCTTCAATTGTTGCAAGGCGAGAACTCTCGCAACATCAGCGCGAGTCGTTTCGTCCTAGAGCCCACCTAAAAGCGCGGCTAGCCTATCCTCGGTTTTTTCTAACGTGGCAAATGTGGGAAGTATATCCAAGATGGAATTCGGCATGACTTTTTGCGCCATTCTCGGTCGTGCCGCTATAGTCGCTTGATCTGCAGCACTGCTTTATACGGTCGCGATCATGTGACATCTTACGGCAGGACCAAGAAAGACGCAAAAAGTCGTGCTGAATTCCATCTTGGAGATACTAACCGGGAGCTCAGTGCATCAACTGATGTCACTGCAGCGCCTCTGACCGGGAGGTCCTAGGTTCGAGTCCTGACGGCGGCAGGATTTTCGACACTAGCTCTTCTGCTAGGTCGAATTCAGTCGCTGTCTGGGGAGAATTCTAGAGGCCGGCTGCTCTGATCGGTAGTTTTCCCTGGTTTCTCCGATCACCACCAGGTGAATGCCGGAGCAGTACCCTACCAAACGGGCCATGGACCACGCGCGATCTTTCCTTCTTCTGCCCTAACCTCTCCCCTTACACACACTTACACTAACATGCACTACACAACCACGTATTCCGGGAGACCGGTCGGAGCTTAGAGCTTGTCTCGGCTGGGACGGTGACCCGCTGGTGGGAGAGTCCTGGTTAGGGGGAAACCCCACTAGCCGACGGTAGGTTGGCGCCGGATCTCGCCATCCAGTGGGGGAAGATCACCGCCATCTCCCGAGAAGAAACATGCACTACACTTACGGGACTAATGACCGAAGCAGTTGACGCGCCCGGAAACACGAAAAAACCAACCAACCAACCAATGGAGATACTACCCTCAGATGCCACATTAAAAAAAAAAGTATACATGTGGCTTAGACCGCCCGGTGGGTCGACTCCTCCCGCCTCTACATGATGACGTGCGATTCTCGCGATGCCGTCGCTTTGATCGAAGGCGGCAGGGCGGGGCGGGGGCCTCACCTACCGTCACCTCTTTGGCACGCGCAGCGCCCGGGGGCGTCTGTGGCGGAGGCGGCGGTGGCGGCGGCGGTGGCGGTGTACGCCCCTGGGCGGGGCCGAGCCGACCGGGGAAATTCGGACGGGTGTCGAGCCGTTGACCCCGTTGCACGGCGCTCCTGTGAGATGCGCAGTGGTCTGATTTTGAATCACGCGGGGAAAGTTTTCAATTTGAGGTGTATGCAAAATGGTATTAATAGTTTATTAGACTGATACTGTGTGAAACAGATTGAACTAACCGCAATGTACAGTTATTTCTGAGTGTGTACATTGCCTCCTGGTAGCAGGTATAAATATATTTTAATCAATTATATGTCGACCGTGACTATCACATGCCTACGTTTTGGACACGCGAAACCACAGATAAATTTTGTTTGATTCAAGACCAATGAAAGAGATCCAGGCAGCGCAGCGTCATACAAAAAAGGGAAAAGCACATTAATTATTAATCGTTTAGATATCATTTTCCTTTATGGTTAAGGTCTTTGCCGCATGTTACTACAGGTCTTATTGCGACTTTATAAAGTCGACATTTTGCACTTTTTAAGAGCAGCTTACTTCTGAATAGATTTATATTGGGAAAGTAAGCCCTGTTCCCTGCAGCAATTCTTTCAGTTATCCCACCTTCGATTACATTATTCTTCTTTACTCTCGAGCCAAAATATGTGGAGGAATTTACTTCCTGGCACTTTTGATTATCGAAAATCTCTTCTTTACAGATTTCATTATCAGCTTTATATCTCATGTACTCTGTTTTTTCTTGGTTAATTGCTAACCAAACTTTGCTGATTGTTCTTTCAGTTGTTTAAAGATTTTTTCTAATGCCTTCTTTGAGCTTGCTGTTAATAAAACATCGTCAGCATATGCTATGCATTTTTTATTATTTTTTTTTAAGTTACCGATAATGGATCATCTTGTTTGACTCCAAGTTTTATGTCAAAGATCTCGCTCATCTGATTTATCTTTACTTTAGCTTTTTGTTTCTGGTAAGGTTAGTTGAATCAGTTTCCTCAGTTTCAAGGGTATTTTGTACTGTTCGAGGCTTTCCCAGATTTTGTTCCGAGGGACCGAATCAAATGCATGGACATAATCTACGAACATATTATGTATTTCAATATCGTGCTCATGGCATTTCTGAAATATGTGTCTTGTTATAAATATATTACCAATGGTTGACATATTTTTCCTAAATCCAGATTGGTGATCACTAAGTGTATCTTCCACTATTTCAACTAACTGTAATTATTGCATTCACTTCCGTCACCTTTCTTGAATACTGGGCAGATGATGCTTTCATTCCACTGCGTAGGCATTCTTCCCTCTTGCCATATTTTAAGTATTAATTTATGTATTTCTTTTTTAAGATTTATTCTTCCATATTTAATCAATTCTGCCGGGATGTTATCTATTCCATATACTTTCTTTTGTTTCGGAGTATTTTTATCTGATCTAAATTAATCTCATATTAATAATATCTTATTATTTTATTTCAGTTCATTTATTTTATCTGGAGGATTAAATACTTTTACAAATAAAGCTTCCTCCTGTCCATAATAGCTCAAATTTCAATTAATAGCTCACTGCGTCATTTTTAAAATACACTCTCAAATACTAAACTCTTTAAGACATTAAGTTAATTTGTTCATAAGTTTAGCTGACGATAATTATTTCGCAACATTTAATGGCGGATGAAGTACCTAATTGCTTCTAACTGTTTTTTAACGTAAATTGTTGAAAATTACTGCAAAATTGTGTAGTTCTAGGTTATCCTGAGAAAGAGTATGCGAACGACTTGACTATAAGTTGTATCATCTGTGGTTCAAAAGAACGCATCAAATTCATTACAATAAAAGTGTTAGGCGTGTCCCAAGAAGCAATTAAAAATGTTATTTGGGAAATACGGTAGAAATCAAATCAAACGCGGCTAACACGTTTTACAAAACAATAATCCCCACAGGTGGTAAGTCAAACGATTTGTCGAAAATTTGACCATACGTATACAAGACATCTTCCTTCACAAAACTGTTAATAAAACGCTTTATAAAAGCTTCCTGTAACTCTTTTTATAATAATTGTTTTCAAAAGAATTATCGTGAATCTCATTAAATACGGCATTGGCAAATTATCAAACAGGGCAAGGGGCTGTTGGTTCGTAGTTGAAATCCAAACGAGTATTCTGGTAAGTGCACAACGAAAATCGTACAAGGTTTTATCCATTTAGAAAAAGTCCGATGTACTATAACTTTTTGTTAAATATGCCTTCTCATCATACGAAGGTGGCACGCTATTGTCCTAATACTAGTGAGTAAAAAGAGGCTATGGATTATTACAACCCTTGTATTTTCATATTTACAACGAAACTCATTATAACTCTTAATGACCTGCCATGGATTTACCAAGGAAAAGCTCTATTCTTTTTTAATTGTAGGAAAATTTTGAACTTTTGCAATTTTTTAAAAATCAGGATTTTTCACAAACATGAGATCCGCATCATTTTCTTAAACGTTCTTTACACTATCCAACAAAAAAATAAAAAACGATGGTGCATTTTTGTTGAAAATTTGGAAAATGCCCCTGGAGTTTCATGTAAAGTTCCTCAAAAAATACAATATCGGTTTCGAATTCAAGAGACCGCGACATGAGCCAGATCGATTGAGGAGTATTAATTTCGGTGAAAATCAGCTGAACGATTTATCCGCTAGAGTTGTTCACAGACGAATATTCAGGCGTTTTGCCGTCAATCGATTTTTCAGTATCAAGAACCCACAAAACATGGATTCTAGCTACACCACGTGTTAGAATTTTTTTCTAAATTTAGCAACTGGATTTATCCACTTTTTTGTTGGCAGGACACTGTAAAAAGAGATTTTCTGCCGAAAATCCGCCGTTTTTCGCGCAGCATTACATAACCTTCTCTTCTTAAGAAGTTCCAACCGGGAGCTGTGGCTCAGTGCATCAACCGATGTCACTGCAGTGCCTTTGATCGGGAGGTTCTAGGTTCGAGTCCCGACGGCGGCAGGATTTTCGATATAAGCTTTTCAGCTAGGTCGAATTCAGTCGCTGGTTGGGGAAAACCCTGCTAGTCGACGATAGGTCGGCGCCGAATCTTACCATCCAGGAATATCACGGCCACCTCCCGATGAAAACATGCACTACATTTACGGGAATATTAAAATCTGTAATTGATGTGCCCGAAATCATTAATCAATCAATAAGAAGTTCCTTCTCAAACGTGAGAAAGTAAAAAGTGGTTAAAGGAATTTGACCGTGAGCAATGGGCATAATGGAGGCTTTCGACCCTCTGTTCATTGCCCTGTGGCACGCCGCTGCCCACTGTTCGGGTAAGCCTGACCAGACCAGACCAGAAAGGTCTCCAGGCTTCCGCCTTCTGCATCAGGAATGAAGGAAGCTCGCCATTGCCTTAGGCGGATTCGGAGAGAGAATGGGCAGGACCAAATTCTCTTGAGGCGGAATGGATTGGCGAGTGGAACGCCTGATTCTTCCGCTTTCTTGTTTTGGGAATGGCGAAAGGAGTTGGAGCTAACTGTGCAACACCGACCAGGGTCGCTGACTTGAATTATCATAGATAATGAGTGTGAGTCAACAAACTATGTTAAAACGTGTCAATTAATTGGTTGGTTGAATTATTTAATACTGAGTTCCTGAGTCCCCATGTTGCTCCACATGCCAGGAGACCGCTCGGGAGTTTACAGCTTGTCCCAGCTGGGACTGTGCCCCGCTGGTGGGAGATACCTATTTGAGGGAATCCCCGCTAGTCGGCATAGGTCCGCGCCATCTCCCGAGGCAAAGCAAGCACTACACTTACAGGAATAATCACCTCAGTAGTTGAAGCGCACAGAATCACTATCAATCAACCAATCACTTTGCTCACGAGGCTGAACGCTTTCCAGTTTCGTGTTGAAAATGTGAGGGGAATATAGTAATGATTTAAGAAGAAATATTTTATTCATCATCCTTGACGTTAGAGCATTTACATAAAAATATTTTTTTTCTCTAAGGTTGTTTCTCAATAGCTTACGCTGTTGAGATAACGGTTATCGAAATATGTTTACGTTTTCCTTTATCGTTAATTATAAGTCACTGAAAAATGTTAACAATTTGTGACTAGAGAAAAGATTTTATCCTATTTAGTGTCGTATTTACTAATATTGAAATATTTCTAACGTTCTGGAAAAAATTTAGTAATTCTCAAAAGATAAACTATTATAACTATAAGATAAACTATTTAGTATAACTCAAAAGATAGCAGAATCATACTTTATGCCTATCATCTTACATTTTCATGAATTAAGATTTATTCAACTATCCAAAGGATGTTTTTACCTCTTTTTTATCTTGTGGGTTTTTTAATTTTAACTAGTGTAGAAAATGTTCATTATATTACATATAATACAACAATGTAAAATGTGAAATTGCACCAATTAATATTTTTAATAGGAGCAAAGAGATTGTGATAATGCTCTTATAAGTCAAAGAGTTGTGTTGTGTTTGGGTGATGTTAAATTATTGTGGATGGAAAATGTGTTCCTACGGCCTTTTTTTTCCAGGAACTTCCGCTGGATAATGATTATTGGCTTCCCCTGCTTTTGAACATAGAAAGCCTATAGTGGAACAGTTGTCTGGGCTCCGGTTGGCAATTTGGGAAGGGGCGAGAAAATGGCACGTTGTTCCAAGGATTACAGGGAACCTTTGCATTGTAATTACTTATTTCTTCGAGGCGTCTTCCTTGACTCAGGAAGCAATCTTCCAATGTGAAAGAGAACAAATAAAAGATTTCACTGAAATTGCCTGTCAGAAAACAATAGCAAAGTACATCATCGTTTGAGATCTAAAGTTGTCGTTTATCTTTCTCGATAGGCAGATTGAGGAAATGAAATTGATCCATTCTTCAAAGAGAACGACCGCATTTTCGTAGTAATATTCTCGAAAACAAAGAATTAACTGAATGAACCGTGTAATATACATCTTTGACATTGTAGCATTATTTCCAACTAAATAAAAATCAATTCATGTCAACATTTGTACATTGATGTGTTTTGATGTAAACTTTCTTATTAAGCATCTTCTTTCTAAGCAACCATTTAAATTGATTATTGTGTAAGTATTTAAATATATTACGCAATTTTTTCCCTAACATCAAATAAAAACTATGTTTATGAGGGGGGCGACGAAACTCAAAAGGAAGAACACGAAAGGCAGATGAGAACATGTTCTTACACTGGTTGGAGAAGCTAGCAGGTTTCAGAAACTAGCTGTGTTCTCGTTCATTTTTTGCACTTTGCCACGTTAGCTGATGTGCTACATTTTTGGTTGTAAGATTACGGAATCTCTTTGCGATAATTCATGCCTAATTACTTGGAATTTGAAAGGAATACGCAATAATACATTTGCATAAATATTTGAAACACTTTGAATGGGTGTTCTCACGTCTGCTTCCCAATGGCAATATTATTGCAACCTGACCTCTACTGGAATGTAGTAGCAACTGTATTTTCGATATATGTTATGTTCACATACCAGTGTTAATGAGTGATTTTGATTATAATTACCGTGTGATGTCATGATGTGATATTTCAGGACATGAGAGCATCGATTAAGAACTTGTGTACACAATTGAACGTACGTTTAACTACTTATGCGATAATTGTCGTTATGTCTTCATATCTCTGCTCAGCGATTACCGGTAACACGTTTTATGGGGTATATTGAATGTGATTTAAATTGTAAAGATTATTCAAAAAATAATATTTATAAAGCTTTTTTAGCATTTCATTCAGGGAAACAATGGTTTAGAAATTCAAGAAAAATGTATTTTAGTAGCTGTCAAGAATATCTGAGGATATCTATACAATACCAGAACGCGGGTCAGGTACTTATAAAATGAGACATTTAGTGGCAGGATTTTGAGTGGAAAACGTTCATCCATTGTATCCAATGACAAATCACATTTATTCGAAAATCTTTTACTCAACTTAAATTTTGTTTTCCCCCGACGTCAATGTTTTTTAACTGTTTGTGATAAAAATTCGCTTATAAATGTACTACATTGATGAAAAAACAAAAATACATAATTACTTATAAAAAAATTTCGAAGAGTAACTTTCTACGGCGAGACACTATCCTTCACATTTTCTGAAATTTAATTTTGAATTCTGATCTCTGGACGTAAGAACGCGAAGAACAATTTAAAGGTCACAATCGAATGTGATTGTAATTTAATTGAAGTCATTCGATGTGCGTGATAAGAGAAAACGTTTTTTTTTTTTTTTTAGTTTAAACATTAGTGTGCACTTTCGTAAAAAACAGTTTGAGAGTTCGCAATAAATAATTTCCCCCAGGCTGATTCAGTAGACAATAAAGAGTGTTGACATCCATTTCTCGTCGTCGCTAGGGCTTGCAGAGACGTCCCGCATGTGGAGGCTTATCTTTGGCGGAAGCGGCGTGCGGGGTGGGGCGGCGCCGGGGGCGGGGCGGGGCGGGGCCGGGGGCAGAGGCGAGGAGGCGGAGGCACCTGCGCGCGCCCACCTGCACCGCCTCCGCCGCCGCCGCGATCGGGGTCAGAGGCGCGCGCGGCCTCCATACCTGCGTGACGTCACGCCGCCGCCGCCCCGCGCAGGCGGACGCATCGGCGGAGGAGCAGCAGCGCTGGAGGCGGCGTCGGGCGCGTCGTAGAGGCGGGCGGGGGTATTGATGACATGGACGTTTATGGACAACTTGGTACTAGTTGGTTGAGAAACAGATGTTAAAACATCAGTAGGGATGTTTGCAATGAGCAAGACTAAAGGCCAACATGAGTAGCTAAGACGTCTTGGCGATATCGGCTCGCAGAGTCGCTTGTACGTAACCCATCTCAAACACGGAGGTTCGCGTGTGTGGTGTGGTATGACGTCGCGTTCCCAACCATTCACCAGTTTCCTCTCTTTTGTTAATACTTGACCGACCTGGGTGACGTAAGGGTTTGGGCTTCTGAGCCCTAGCTAAGAATTTGGAATCCTGTGTAAGGTATTGATTGTTTAGAGTGTTATGTTCAGTTGTGATGACTCGTGGTATCCAGAACAGTGTGTGTAACTTTCAACCACAATAGTTCCCTTCGTTTTCTTCTTCGATAACACGTGGCAGTGGAACAAGAATAGGACCAAAACTTGAAAGCCGCAACGTCAGCTCCATATAGTTGCTGCTGACTCACTTCTTCTAAACCACACTAAGCAAACGTAGATGGAATCAAGAGCTTTCCTAGTCCGGATATAGTATGTACATGACCAAACGTGTTCGAGAGCCACATCCGTGAAGTAGATGAGGAGAGGGGGAAGTACCTCGATGGTAGCACTAACAGAACAACAATATCTACCGGGGGAACTTCTAGGAAAGCTGAAATAAGCAATAAACGTAAAATAGGAATGCATACTCTAATCAGTAAGTTGATAGACGATTACTTTTGTTGGAGACAGATTGTAAAGAACGCAATGCTGTTTCCAAGGACAGACTTCATGACCTTGTGAGAGGATTGGAGAATTAACTGTAGAATCTAGAAATGAGAGATGGTAAAGGGTTGAAGTGCAGCATGCAATGATGCTTCATAAAAAACACGATGTAGAAGAATTCTAGAAAACAACATGAAAAATAATATATATCTTGACGTTTGAAGACCCAACAAGGACGAATAGGCATCATTAAGATATTTAAGTACAGAAACAGATGACGTTTGTAGGATGTTTATTTTTCAATCGTCTATTGTTACCATGCGCGGTGTGACCATAACCACTTGTGCTGCAGAAAAATTGTCTTTAAAGAACAGATTTTATTAAGGTAAAACTATCTGTCTTCATTATTGTAGTTGCAGGCAGACGCCGAAAAAGTTTTTAATTTTTGCAATTTTCGAAAAACCAGTTTCAACGAACATGACACCTGCAACATTCTCTGAAACGTCTTTCACACTATCCAACAACAAAATTTAAACAAGAACGTTGGCACGCCTTCTTGAAAATTTTGGAAATGTCGCAGGAGCTTCTCGTAAAGTACTCCCAAAATTAGAACATTGACTTCACATTCAAGGTGCCATGATATCAGCCAGATCGATTGAGGAATATCAATTTTGGATAAAATCGGCTGAACGGTTTAGCCGCTTCTGTTTTCCACAGGACGGACAAACGGACAGACAAACGTTTCACGGTCATTCGATTTTTCGGTATCGAGGACTCACAAAATATGGATTACGGCTACACCACGTGTTAGAGAATGTTTTTCTAAATTAGGAACTGGATTTATCCTCTTTTTCGTAATCAGGGCCCTGTAATTTTTTTTTGCCAAACTTTTGTCGTTTCTTCGCGCAGCATTACATATCATTCTCTCTACTACCTAAGCGGTAGCGAGAAAATAAAATGTTTGCAATGGCTTAATTTAGGCAAAGTTTCTGAAGCTGATGAAATAGTAAGCCATGTTCTATTTGTTTTTACACATTTTTTTAGTTTTATCCTAACTTGATGAAGATGAAGGAGTTACCGCGCACAGTCCGTGGTCCGTTTGCTAGAGTACTCATCCGGTATTTGCTTGGAGAAAACACGGAAAACTACCTATCAGAGCAGCTGGCTGCTAGAATTCTTCTCCAGATAGTGAGTGATTTCCACCTAGCTATGTAGCTAGGATAAAAAATGTGCCACTATCTGGTCACGAACTCTATCATTCACAGTCACTGCAGGGACAGCTGCATTACTGGCTGGTGGAGGAGGGAGAGATGAAGTTTGAGGTGGAGGCGGAGATGGTGGTGGAAGTGGAGGTAAGGTGGACGTGTTGGTGGAGGTAAGATGGAAGTAGAGGTGGAGTTGGAGGTGGAGTTGGAGGTGGAGTTGGAGGTGGAGTTGGAGGTGGAGTTGGAGGTGGAGTTGGAGGTGGAGGTGGAGTTGGAGGTGGAGTTGGAGGTGGAGTTGGAGGTGGAGTTGGAGGTGGAGTTGGAGGTGGAGTTGGAGGTGGAGGTGGAGTTGGAGGTGGGTTGGAGGTGGAGTTGGAGGTGGAGTTGGAGGTGGAGTTGGAGGTGGAGTTGGAGGTGGAGTTGGAGGTGGAAGTGGAGGTGGAAGTGGAGGTGGAAGTGGAGGTGGAAGTGGAGGTGGAAGTGGAGGTGGACGTGGAGGTGGAAGTGGAGGTGGAAGTGGAAGTGGAGGTGGAGGTGGAGGTGGAAGTGGAGGTGGAGGTGGAGGTGGAGGTGGAGGTGGAGGTGGAGGTGGAGGTGGAGGTGGAGGTGGAAGTGGAGGTGGAAGTGGAGGTGGAGGTGAAGGAGGAGGTGGAGGTGGAGGGGACCTGGAGGTGGCAGCGTGGTGGGAAGGTGGCGCCTCCGCCCACGGCCGCGTTTCGCTTTCTTCCGAAATGAGCGCGAAATGGATCCTCACGCGCGGCCACCGCGTTTCAGGAAAGCCCACCTGCCACTCCAAGGCTATTTCGAGAAAGTTTTTCCAACGGGAAGCATAGCCGCATAGCGAGTTTTTCTACTAATGTGCTGTTGTGTCCTCGTAGACGATTCTCTGAAGAATGTTTCACCACTGGGACACAATTTGCATATTTTGTCATGCGACGAGTCAAAAGTAGATCACACGTTTCTGTGCTTCGTTCTTCATAAAACTTCTTTCTGGGCTAATTTAAAACGATTCAACCTTTGCTTGTTTATCTCTATAACTAGGGGAAAATTATGCTTCCCAGATCTTTATGTACAAAGTTAGGAAAGTTGTAGAACAGAATGAAATGGAGAAAGGCGCAAAGAAACTCATGGAAGATTTTAAAATTATTCTGTAGTTATACACGTAATATTATTATTTTTCAATTTTTACTTACTTCACCATCATCCTCAACCTTATTTTTCGAACAGTATACTTTTATCATAATAGAAAACATCGTCAATTGTTTTGTTGTTCCAAACCTTATTAATTGTGTTCCTTGGGTCAATTATACTGCATTTTTGCCGGTTTTTATGGTTAATGTTACCTATTACTGCGCCAACTCTTCATTCATGTTATTATTATTACGAGTTGTTCTCACAAATTATAAAGTATTAACGCTTTCAATAATACTTTACACACTTTATTTTCTTTCAATTGCACTTAAGTCTTAATCATAAGGAGTTATTTTGCTCATTAATTTTCAATTGTGTTTCTTTGTCATTATTATTATTATTATTATTATTGTTGTTGTTGTTGTTGTTGTCGTTGTGGTGAATATATCAGCTTATATCTGTGTCTAGAAAATAAGCACACACACATATGAAAAGTCAGTAGGAAATGTGCTGTTGTGTATAATAGCTTATCTGTTGCCTCAACCTGGACAGTTACATCAGAGTAGATGCTCTTTTCAGCCACAAACCAGATCCAGTCGGTGAACAGCAGTTGGTACAAAACGTCATCTCGGATGACACACCTCGAATGATTTCCCTTCTCCCAGGCCACTGGCGTCCTCCGGGGCCCTCCCACAAGCGTTATGCTCATTCGAGCACCGAACACGCATGAGGCCGAGCGGGTGGTGAGCTAGGGAAGCGTGGCGTATTAGTGTAATAGCTTCCGCCTCCACCTACGCCTTCAACTCCTTCCTCCTCCGCCTACTCCGCCTACGTCGCCGCCCCCAATCTCATCGCGTCGAGCCTTCCGTCGTATATTTACTCCCACCTCTGCCGGATATTTGTGCTCAGTGGCCTGTTGAAAATCGTCAGTGACTTCATTGCAGCTTGATGTAGATTAACTAGGACATCCTTAAAGCCGGTGTGTAATCGGATCGTGCATCCTGGAGGTGGTTCTATGAATACTTGATGTTCCTAAAGGATTGTTCTTGGAGGGATAAAATCGTAAAAGCTCTAAAATGCAAGATACGTGCTCCTTATTAATATACATTAATTGCCCTTGCCTCTTGACATTTAAGTCAACCAACCGTGTCTGAATTTGAGTCAAAATAAAAAATATTAATTTGACATTAAAGAATCTAATGCAACTTATACGCAATTTATAATGGTGGGAGTATTCACACCCGACTAGATACCCTAATATAACACGAATCTAATGGTAGCATTTATATACCGTAGCTTTCAAGTTTCCTCGTCAACGTACCATTAGCTAAGAGTCCACGGAAGGGGGCTGGCATCCAGCCAAACCATAATCAGCGCTAGACGAAAAAAGTTGAACAAACGTACACCAGATCTGCCGTGTAATTTTTTGACGAGTACGCCGCCGGAAGCACACCGCCGCCCAAATAGCGGTTGAGCAGCTGTTCCTCTTCCTCCCCATGGGCGGGCGCGCCAGCGGGCGGAGGCAGAGATCCGTCCTCCGAGGCAGAGGCGACAGGTAGCCGCGCCGCACGGCGACCCACTTCGCGCGATCGAGGGCGGGCGACTCCCCCCGCTTCCTCCCGCGCCGCGCCGCCCCCCGGTGTGCTCGTTTCCTTTTGCAAAGCAACCCCCCAGAGCGTTTCTCGTTTTAATTGTTTCCTCCTCCTTTTTTTCTTCCTTTTGACTTCCCCTCCTGTTTGTCTTCCTCCTCCCCCTCTTTTCCCCTCCTCTTTTCCTCCTCTTTCCACCACCTCTTTTCCTTCCTCTTCCTTTTCTTTTTCTTCTCCTCTTTTTCATCCTCCTCTTTGCCTCCTCGTCTTTCTCTTCGCCTCCTTCTTCATCTTCTTATCTCCTTCTTCCTTTCATTTTCCTTCTCCTTTTCCTTCTTCTTCGCTTCTTCTTCCTTTTCATCTTATTCTTTCTCTTATTTTATTATTTCTTATTCATCTCTTCTTTCTTTCTTTCATTACCTTCCTTGCCTTCTTTTCCTTCTATTTATTTGGTTGAAGTGTTCTTCAACAGGCCAAGACAGGCGCCTCTCCAACTTTCAGAACCGTTCACGTCTGCTTTTAACCGTCAGATAACTGGCACTACTTGCGCGGTCAGGTGTATCAACCCTTCTTTGTGAACTTGTAATTTTCTCCACGTTTCCTTCTGATACTTTACTGCAAACAATTTGTTTGCAGTTATGTCACAACTTGGGTGCTTCTCTCCCAATGACTTGTTTTAAAAATGTAGAGTTCTTGGATAAGATCGGTCCGTTGTAGGTAATTTTGAAATAGTGATTTTCACTGCCTTTGTTCTTACAATATTCATCGTCTCTTTACTCATCATTCAGGTTTTCAACAATCAAATGTATTTGCATAATCGTATCCAACTCCGCAAACTTGGGCAGTTACAAAAGCGCGATCGATGAATTGATGGTTTGGAAACAGTGATGATTACAGTCATCGCACCTGATGACAAGATGTAACATGTTCCAGATCAGAATTATATATTCATAATGCAAAAAATACTTTGAAATATATTTCGGAAATGATACGAAACTGAAGTAAGATAAGCCTAGGGCTCCGAATCGGTCTTCGGGCACTTGCACTCGCTCGGAAGAGTAAACATCCAATAAGGGAATGGACTAGGTGAGGGTAGAGATTTAGTAAATATTGCACGGAGTTTCGCCTGTGTAATTCATACGAGTAGCGGAACTAATAGCCATGTGCCGTCACCCATATCATCAAATATATATGATACAAATTAAATACATCAATCCACAGTGTTACATCCATTCTCTTCTAAACAGATTATAACAGTATCACCAATTTCTCTTTCACTTCAGCTCGTGCAAAATCATTGACGTTCAGAAAAAATCATTTTTGAAGTCCGTCGTCTCATTTCAGAAATGTTTCCTTCGCAACTAATACTATCAGCATGATACTTTCCGCCTTCATTTATTACATGCCTCATTCAGTTCAGCAACCTAGGGATTATCTCATTATTTATTCGTCATGATAATCACCTCATCAAATTTTCCGCATTATCATCATCATCAGATCAACAAATCTACCAACTAATTAAGTTCATCCTAATCACTTCTAACGCGTTTATTTCTACATCATCCCCGCCACCTCTGAAAAATCACATACGGTGTCAGCATTATTTATTTGGTCCCTGGACTCTTACCATCAACACCATCATCATCGTCGTCACCATCATTACAACCATTATAACAACCCAAACACAACAATACCCCTAGAATCATTATCATCATCACCACTATTATCTCCACCAACACAATCGTCACAATAATGGTTACTATCACATTTATCACTGCTAGCAGTATCACTGTTGCTGTCACTATCGTTATTGCTAATGCTACCTTTGCTATCTCCACCACTATTGCTATCGCTGTTGCTACCATTCTTCTCATTAAAACTATTGCTGACATTATCGCTATCGCTCCTGCCTGCTTCCACTAACGTCGCCGCCTCAATCACAAGCAGTACCTCCACCATCATAATCACTACTAGAATTATCTCCCCACTCATTTTTAAAACAATTAAAACGCAACATCTTCCCATGCCTCACATACGTCCCAAATGTAATAACCATTACTCTAGGAAAAACATCCTCACGATTTCCAAGAATTAATAAACCCTATCCCCATGATATCATAAATAATAACTCTTCTCTGCTCCCCTTCATATATATATATATATATATATATATTGAGATATACAAAATTTTTCTCTACATTAATATCTGCCAAACGATCTTAGCGTCCGGCTTGCTGGGTCAATGGGTCACGATATATTATAATACTTATTACCTTTATAATGGATTATACGATCCGCTAACTATACAGCGCAGCTGTGAATCTGAAATAGAATGATTCTGTTCCTAGTTCATTTCTGTTTGGATTGACTAAATGAAAGATCACTTTCTTTTCTAAAGAACAAAATTCAACAAAGTTTATTGTTACCTTTTTTGCAAACAATTTAGTGAATTTATGTTATGCCTTTGATCAAGATATCTTTGAATTTACAATTTTATACCGCGGTTAACTTATCTATTCTTCGTTGATGTCCTCGTAGACTTCTCAGTCGAAATATCTTGTGAGCTTGCCGTAGTCAAAGTCCCAAGAAATCCTCTTCTGCCCCTATCCAAGCTGGTCTCAAACTATCAAAATTATCAGTCCCGATTACGTCCTATGACATAATCCGAAATCTATTACTCGATTACCACTCCCGACAAAGTCCCAATTTATGCATCAATATTACTTCCACATGCAATATCTGCTATATCATTTACTGTCCTTAAAATTTCACGATCTGATAACCCGATTCTGACTATCTGTATTATACTCGTTCCTCTCACGAACCTACGATCAGTTCAGAAACGCGATACCGGTCAGAATGAAATATTCTTGCATGATTCACCCTCGAAGACTTCGTATTAAACTACCTTCCTCTTTTTCATAACATTTGACCGTCCTTCTCTCACCCTAACAATCCATACGTTCGTTATATTTTGGTGTAGCTGACCTTTCGATCGTCTAAACTTCTTCGCCCAATCCCAATTTTTTACTTTCGGCATCCAGGCACCTCTTAATGCATTTACGAAAAACAAAAACTTCATTGTTTATTCACGGTCGTTGCTAAGCCCTTGCTCTCGTGATATCCTAATGCATGTTCCACCATATAGTCTACAAATAAATGTTAGTTTATTTTCATGTGACATATCGGTATGTCACTATATATATATATATATATATATATATATATATATTGTGACATACCGATATGATATGATATATATATATATATATATATATATATAAAATTAACAAATAAAATATGCTGTCTCCCTATTTGGTTTATCTCAAAATTAAAATAGGTGGAATAAATGATGTATACATTGTGTTGTTAATCATCGTATGGCTGTCCGGTGAATAAAATTAATTTTAAAAAATTCTTCCTATCATGCTTTCACGCCTAATGGAAGATTCCCCAGCACGATCGCTGTTGTCCTGTCTTGGCCACCGCTGCCTGCCGGCGTGCCAGTCGCTTGCCTGTAAAGCGGCGAGACGCGCATTGACCTCCACGAAAAAGCTCAGAATCCGTGTCCGCCCCGGCACACGGCGTGTTACACGCTTTAACCTTCCTCAAGAGGGGTCTAGCTAGACCCTACTTTCCATTATTGTAATAAATAGTTTGAGAAAACATAATATTGGTGCCTCGATTTTTGTTAATACGTTCAAAATATTCATTATTTGCAGATTAAGAAACAGTTTTCTAAATTACGAAAGTTTCTATGTAAAAATTTAATTTATAATTAGGATCAGTCCGGACCTCTTTTAGCATTTAGTGTCATAGAAGTTCAATTAAAATTTAACTCTGATTTTAAAGAAGTATGTACTAAATGTTGAATCCATTGTTGTTGGATCAATTTTTGCTGATTCATTTTGCTTTTATTGTAGTTTTGGATTGTTGAGATTAAATGTTGGTTTCGAGTTTGACTTGATGCAAACACTTTTTCCTTCGTCGAAGTCAGTAATGTGGTGCAGTACTCCAATGAATATCGAAAATGTTGAAAAGAAATGGAAAATAATTTGATTACGATAATATTAAGATTAGAATTAGTTAGAAGTAAAATGTCGCCAAGAAAGTGAATTCCTTCACTTTCTTGGTACTAGAAAGTTCAAGGTAAGTTTTGAAAAAGAGAGTAGTTTTTGCATAGTGTGTGCTTGAAATTAATGCTATTTATGAAAGAACATTTCTCAAAAACCACTCCAAATGTTTTCTTCATTTTTTTCACCAGGGATAGAAACAGAATTGCTTAAAAGATTGGCGCAGATCACATTTTCGTTGCACTCTCTTATTTGTCAAAAATTACAAATATAGAAATAAGGTGAGAAAGTATGTGCTGACGTAGCTCGCAATAATGTATCCTTCTTTCCCAAGAAGTTCAATAAGTAAAATATAGTCCAGAAGCTGAAATACGAGCGCGGCGAGAACGTTAAAATTTTCGTTCTTCCCCTTCGTTGCATTCCAAGTCTACTCAATACCGTATGAGGAAGATTAACAGTGCCAGATTACCGAACAGGCGGAGTAGGCTGCATCCTGAGAAGCGCAATTTTTGGGGGCGAACGAATTTCAGTGAATGCAAACTTTCGTATGGCAAACTTTTGAATGTTCTTTATAGAAATATTTCTTTCCATATTTGTAACAAAATAAGATGTTAATTAATCAAATATATCCTTTGATATATACAGATAAAACGAATACAAGAAGATCGTATATTTATTAAAGCAATATCGTGGTAAGAATTATTTATACGCATAAGTATAATCAATTATTCATACCTACACAGTATTTGCATCGGCTACAAATATCGTACAATCATTTTCTATTCAAAATAAAAGTAGCTTTAATGTTTAAAAAAGCAAATTAAAAGGGCGCTAAAACGTTTGACAGCCTAGGGCGCACATAAGTCAAAGTCAGGTACTGAAGTTTAACACCGCATCCTTTAGTGTGCAACGCCACTGCGCTAACCCCGCTGCGGGACGATTTGCAGTTGCGAAATGCTAAGAATTTCATTAATTTTGTAAAAAGGATATTATTTTCCTTTATATTTTTCTGCCATTTCATTTAACATTTAGATTTTTTCCCTGGTGAATCTTGATTAGCAAATATTTAAATCAATAATCGTTCCTCACTCTATTTCAAAAGCATACGTTTTGTAATACGTTATCAGTTGATAAAATGAAAGAAAGAAATACGAAAAACGTCTATAATTAATATTTCTTTTTACAATTAGTCTATTTTTCGCAAAGAAATATTAAAATTATTTCTTTAATATTACTTTAAGAATTTTTTTAAGTTGGAGATAAAAGAATACCGTTTAAACAGAAGGGATTTGTTAAAGAAATGATAAAAAAGGGCCATCAAGACAGGTCTTCTAATACTAAGAGGAAGGGTTGAAAGGAAGACCAAAAACGAAGTGTAAAGACTAAAAAATAGTATCTTAAAGAAATTCTGTAAAAATTTGAGAAACAGGACACAAGATCAAAACTTACTGTTGATGGTAACATTGTTTCCATTATTATTGTTTTTCAATGAACGAATTTTCATTATAATGCTTCTGTTCGTACATTCTGTAGTAATTGTTGCTCTCTTCCTATTTTAGATTGTTGTGTGCTAGATTGTATGTTTCAATATCATACATGTTGATGATTACATAGAATAAAAAGGAATGAATAACCACATCATTTCAACAAATTATGTACAATTTTCATAATAAAACAATTTTGTACTAATGACTAACACGTAGCGAAACATTAAACAGCATAAACGTGTAAGGCGGATCATAAAAGAGGTTAAAGTCCAAGGTATATTACGTTCGAAATACTTTCTGTTACTAAGGTTGTGCCAATCTCCACCCATGTTTTCGTATTAGTTGTTCATTTCCATCCTGTACCTCCCTATATCTTAATATATACTTTCTTTAACATTGGCATTCCAATTCTCTGACACAGCTCCAAATTAAAATCTGAATCGGCTCCAAGCAAGAATGTAAATGGTTGAAAATAAAGTAAGAATAACTTTTTTAAACTGCTGGTGAATTCGAACTCTCTGTCCCGGAAAATGAAGTTATTTATTTTCAGGTAAGCTAATAAATTTTACGTCATATTGATTATCGAGAAGAATATACATTTTTAACTGATTGAGTTCACTTTTACAAATAGAGAACTTCTTCGCTTCATCATTCAAACATGAATGATTGATTTTTATTTAGGGCGCGTCAACGGTTAAGATTATTAGTCCCGTATGTGTAGTGCCTGTGTTTTTCTCGATTGGTGGGGGTGATCTTCACTGGATGGTGAGAAGCGCCGCCGGCTAACGGGGTTTCCTGCAACCAGGCATCACCCACCAGCAGAGCAAGCTCTAATTTCCCGACTGGTCTCCAGGCATGTGTGGGAGTGTTGTGCATGTAAGTGTAAGTGTGTGAAAGAAAGGAGTGAGCAAAAGACAATGAAGAGGAAGGAAAGATCCCGCGCGATCCGTGGCCCGTTTGTTAGGGTACTGCTCCGGCATTCGCCGAGTATTAATCGAATAAACCACGAGAAACTACCGATTAGAGCAGCCGGCTTGAGAATTCTCCCCCACACAGCTACTGGTCACTATCTATCTAGCTAGTGTCAAAAATCCTATCACCATGAGAACCCGAACCCGACCTTCCAGCCAGACACTGTTGTGACATCAGTTGATGCCCTGAGGCACCTCTCCTAAACGTGAATACTTTCATTAATTAAGAATATAACATTACCTGACATCATTCGCTTTTAAAAACGATTCACGGTTCATTTCATCAAAACATTAGTTTAATTTTAAAAAATCAAATTTCTGTTTCTACACTCTGTGTAAACAAAATTAGACAAGTGTTCAATCCACCGAATGAAAATGTGTGAAAATCCAATAATTTTTGGATTCGCTACAATAAATTTGCAAAACGCTCCACCTTATCCACCGTCGAATTCAGCGTACTACTGACCTCATTTCCGAGATTCTGCAGATGCATCACGAACAGCCTATTGAAAGTATAACTCCCTGAGTGCTGCAAGTGCTGTGTCGCGTGCATGCAAACAGTCTGAAGAGAAGACGCTCTAACGGACTGCTCGCGGCCATCCACTCCTGCGCCTTGACCCGCCCGCTGCAGAATCCCTTTCGCCACCCCCACCCCACCCGCACTCCCCTCCCTGCGTGATGCACGCGTTCATCGATCCGTGGAAGCAAAGCGATGAAGCACACTGGGCCCAAATAGGATGATAAGAACACAAATAAATCATACAGGTGTGGCAGTGTTTATATTACAAATTCCTAGGGCGAGGATCGCAGATGGTCACTTATTACCAATGAAGATGTGATGGGAAATGTTATGTAATGAAGTTACAAATGTGACATTGATTCTAATTGGTATGCACCGCATCGTATTCGGCATATATACGTTCTGTCGCACTCAAAGATATTTCTTGCACTATTCTAAGACTCGTGTTCATTAGGTTCTCATAAAAATAAAAATAATCATGGAAAACCTATTGGATTAAAAAATAAGTACTAGCAACGAGTCGATAAATAAAAGAATAAGAATTACGAATTAGCAATTCTTGTTCGGCACGGAGACATGGATTTTTAGAAGTTGTTTCAATCAACAGAATGTATGACATCGGCAAACATTGATTTATTAATATGTTTCCTCGAGAGAAAGTGCCCATATGTATACGTATTACGGGGCACTCGTGGCGTAATGGCTAGCGTGTATGCCTTTCACCGTCGGGCCTGAGTTTGACCCCCGATCAATCCATGTAGAATTTACGGTAGATCAGCGAGATCTCAGCAGCGTGCTTGGGAGCTCTCACGTTCCTCTACTTCTCTTTCATCCAATTCTCTATCGGGAGGTGCTAGGTTCGAGTCCTGACAGCGGCAGGATTTTCGACACTAGCTTTTCAGGTTGTCTGGAGGAGAATTCTAGCGGCCAGCTGCTTTGATCGGTAGTATTTCGTGGTTTCTCCGAACAACACCAGGCGAATGCCGGAGCAAAACCCTAACAAATGGGCTATGGACCTCGCGCGATCTTTCCTTCCACTTACTTGTTCTATCCTATCCTCTCCCCTTACGCACACACAAACACTTACACTAACACTAACATGCACTACTCTACCACATTATTCTGGAAGATCGGTCGGGAGCTTAGAGCTTGTCCCGGCTGGGGCGGTGCCCCGCTGGTGGGAGAGTCCTGGTTAGGGGATAACACCGCTACCAACTGTAGGTTCGCACCGGATCTCTCCATCCAGCGAGGGAAGATCGCCGCCATCTCCCGAGGAAAAACATGCACTGCACTTACGGGACTAATGAGCTTTTGGCGCGCCGAGAATCACCAACCAACGAACTAGATTTTAATATTTAACATATTTTAAAATGTATTTGTTTTTTTTAAGTTTTCTTTGTAAATTATTCGTTTAAAAAAACAAAACAAAATGTACCACTTGTTTCTCGGGTAATTTCTCCCCCTCCAACAGCAGCATCCGGGGAGCGGTTCGGCTGGAGACGCCGTCCACGCGCATGCGCAATGCGGCCGGATGAGGTCACGGCTCAGCGCAGGAAGTCATTCTTTTTCCATTGGGAATATTTTAAGGCCTTACGTATAGTCAGTCTGGCGTGCGCGCTCACAAAATTGCTTGGCACGGGACTTACGTGTTAGCGCAGGGGGCGGTTCAAGGCAGACGCATGACCTGCGATTTTTCAAGTACGAAATCTGTGAACTACCAACTGGAGGTACTGCACGATGAAAGCATGTATTCGAAGAGAATGGGAGATCTCACGAGTTTACAATGCTAAGCAATTGGATTCATTAAATTCTGTAAATCCACTTACATAGTTGAACAATACTTTATTTGACATTTATCTACCTCTAAATACGAAATTGTATGGCACGTAAATGATGTCACGTATTTAGAAAAAAATTATGTTTTTCTCTAGCGGGGGGGGGGGGGATAGTTCAGTGCTCTGAGTATTCAGTGTGGTGTGTTTCAGAAAGCTCGAAGAAAAGTCACAGCTTGTGAAAGAAAATATAATGAACAGAAAAATTACTCTAGTAAAATATAAGATATTATTGATGATTGACATGGAACTTTACTAACATTCTACCGGAAAATTCTGGTTTGCATTCGTTTGCCACTACGCACTACGCACGTTTTTGCAAACAGCGTTTATTGCATCACTAGTTGTTGAAGCACTAAACACGATGTTTTCTTTATCGATCTCATAAAATGTTTTAACCAAAGATCGTTCATAACATTCATTGTTATGAACTTTTTAAAATGTTTAAATATTTCTTGGACATCATCTTCATACGCCATGCTTTTAGATTTAATTTTAGTCAACCTTCTCATGACTTCCAAAATGCCTTGTCGTGTCTACTTTTTGAATTACTTTGGTTTAAATCTGCTTAGAGCTCTATTCTTAATTGAAAAACGTTTAGAAAATTTGAAATTTTGAATACTTAATATTACGATAGCTGCTAATAACTTTGAAACGTAGTTTCAAAATCCATAGTTCAAATAATCCGTGTACTTTCAATAGTTTTGTCTCCAAAATTTACAGAAATGAATCGAATCGAGTTAATATTTTCATATTGCAATTGTTCCATTTTGTCAGGAAGTTGCCGTGTCCACTAACAGAGGATGTGTGTAGTGCATGCCCAGTGCAGATGCAATTGCCCAAGACAATTGAAAATACGAGCGAGTGCTGGTGCAACTAACGAGGTCTAGTTCCCGGGCTGAAGTGGCCCAGTGCACTAGCGGGCCTGGCTGCAATGCAGCCTTCCTGGTCATCGCCCCAGCGCGCGGATCACCCCGAAGCTAAGTGAGCACAGGGTGAGGCGTTGAAATGCCGACCAGAGGTTTTGGCGCAGTGCAAGGCCGGGCGGGAGTTTGAAAAACGCAAAAAACGACATTATTTTGCCCACGATTGTATAAAACCAGGGATTTTACGTGAAGAACTGCGCGTGACTCTAAAACTGCGCGTGGCAAATGTTAGTATTTTTTTAAAGATTTATCAAGAACGTAATATTATCCTGCGAAAACGTCATTTTTGTAAGATTTTTTGGCGTTGAAACGATGCCGGCCAGAGTTTGGCGCATTGCGCGGCCAGTCGTACGATTGTTTGATAACGTAACTAGAGATGCTACAGAATGGCACAGACTTTCTCGATGAAAAGTTTTCTAATTTCCTTTTTGTTGACTGGTACTGTACAGTCTTGCCCCTCCTTCTTGCCTGCTGCCATTTATCACCATGCAAATTACATTTTTTTGACATTTTCTCAACCTCACGGTTTCCAAGTAGTAGAGCCCAAATATAAATTTAAGTATATTAAAGAATGCTAAAACCTCATCCTAAATAGGAATTTTCATTGAAAAATTTGAAGCCGATTTTAAGGAAATGGCATTAAACGTTACTGTAAATGCGAAATTTGGAGTCTTTTTTAGAAAATAGCGTGTGAGCGTTTCTGAAAATGTGGGATTTTGAGTTCACTTTACTAAAAACTGTTGTGTTATTGAGAAACTTAATTTGACATTATTGAAAACACATGTTCTCATAAATATAATACTATAAAGAAATCGCCTCTAAAGTAAGTATTACCGACGTGAGAGACAACTCATAAAATTAAATTTTTGTATTTTTTGAAAGAACAAAAGAATAGAGCAATGTGGCGTTTACGTTTTCATATATGAATTGTTAGGTACTAACCGTACAAAAAATGTAAAGAACAAATTTGAAGCCATTTTTAAGAAAATCTTGTTTTTGTAATTTCTTAAAACTGCAAATATTGCACGCACTCTTGCACGAAAACTACTAAAATAGTTTTAAAAATTGACATGACCGTTATGAAGGTACTCTTTATGGACAACAAATTTTATTTGAAGGAAAAAATCTCTCTTTTCAACTTTGTAGTTGTAGGAAGACTCCGAAAAAAATTCAAATTTTGACAATTTTGGATAATTCAATTTTATTTTACTCTATTCTTACTAGAAATTTAAATAAAAAATTTGGAGCCGTTTTTGAGAAAATTTTGAAAATGTCGGGGTCTTCATGTATAGTACACCCAAAAATTAAAGAATGTTTTTCAAAATCTCAAAGCATCTACTAGAGCCAGATTGACAGGGATTTCTTGAATTTAGAAAAGATCGTACGCACGGTTTAGGCGCTAGCAGTGTTCACAGACGGACGGACGGTGGGACTGACGGACAGACGGACGTTTTGGAAAAAATAACTTTTTCGGTATTTGGGAACCCCAAAACGTGTATTTCCGTTAAAATCTCGAAATCGATTTTCCGCAGCATTATATAACTTTCTGTATACTACGTATATTACTCCTATATACGTAGTATACGAGAAAGTAAAAAAAACAGTATTTCCCCTACAATCGTATAAAACCCAGGGATTTTACGTAACGCTGAGCGTATCTAAAGTTAGTATTTTTTTAAATATATGAAGAACGAAACGTTACCCTAGAAAAAAAGTCATTGTTTAAATATATTTTAGGCGTTGACACGATGCCGACCAGAGGTTTTGGTGCATTGCGAGGTCTGGCCATATGATAGTTTGAAAAACGCAAAAAACATTATTTTCCCTACGATCGCATAAAAACCAGGGAGTTTACGTAACTGCGCATGTTAATATTTTTAAAGATATACAAAGAACGTGACGTTTCCTGCAAAAACGTCAGTTTTGCAAGAGCATGTCACGTTAGAGTGAAAAAAAAATACTTTTTTGCAAGATGACGAAGGGAAATTGAGCGTAGTTTCAATGTGTGTGGAGAGTATGAAAGATTAGATAAATATATAATATGATGTAATACTAGGAATTTTCCTGCGTTCATAGATAAATTGTTATTTATATTTTGCGATTGTTTGTTAGATGAAATCGATTTTTTGTCTTCACCTGCACTCTCGGCAAACGTACCCTCAACTTCGATTGTCCGAAAAACAACCCTCTCTCTTAATATAAAATTCACCATTTGTGTAACTTCTATTTATATAATTCGAGTGTATATAGAAGTAAAACTGTTTTATAATGCTCTGTTCTGTAATTCTGTAACTGTTTGTAATTCAAATCTTCACGATTCGTACTATGATTTCACGTTCTTTGCCGTTATTGAGAAAAAAATTGTAAACAAAGGGAATTTTTAAACTGTTCGAGTAGTCAACAAACGAATCTAATTTTTTGATCCACAGTATTCTGTATTTGTTTGTTATAAAATTTGATTTTCTCTCATTATCTATTATTACGTACTAGTACTATATTTCTCACAAGAATTTGTTACAAATATTTATTCAGACATGTTTTTTATGAGGAAAATAGTATCGATGTCTCCTAAAAAGAGCATAACAATATCGCGAATCTAGTACACTATTTCAAAAATCCTAAGAAGTACGTTCGTGAAGCTTATGTTTCCACCTACCGACCTCAAAATAACTTAAAATTTAATTTTAATTTATAGTTTTAGATTAACATCAAAAAGGAAAGATTCCGTACGGTACATGGCCAGTTAGTGTTTGACAGTGCTCTCACATAAACCTCGAACCTGATAGAAGAAATCACGGAAACATCTAACCAGAAAATAGTCTCCTCCAGTCAGATTCAAAAATTTCATACCACAGAAGTCGACTTTGAAACACTATCTCGAGCTGCTAAAATCTCCCACGGTCAGGACTCCAGTATTTGTCGGACTAAAAAGTTTCACTTGAGGATTAACTATAAAAGCCATTACAGACAGTGGGATTGATGCTACTGGCACGTCAACTGCTGAGGTCGTTTGTTCCAATAGTGTAGTGAATGTTTTATTCTGATTTGCATAGGTTGATTGATTGTTAGTGATTCCGAGCGTGTCAACTGATAAGGTCATTTGTCCAGTAAGTTTAGTGCACGTTTTCTCCTCGGGCGGTGGCGGTGATTTTCCCCAGCTGGATGGAGAAATCTGACGCCGACTATCAGTCGGCTAGCGGGGTGTTCCTCAACAAGGTATCACCCACCAGCTGGGCCCGCTCTAGCCGGATCAAGCTCCTCCGGGACAAGTGTGTAAGTAAAGGATGACTAAATGACAAAGAAGAGGATGGAAATATCGCGCACGGTTCGTGGCCCGTTTATTAGGCTACTGCTCCGACATTCGCCTGGTATTGATCAGAGAAACCACAGAAAAATATCGATCAGAGCAGCCGGCCGCTAGAAATCTCCTTCAGACAGTGATTGAATTCGATCTAGCTAGTGCGGATAATCCGTACATACAGTATCCACGTTGTGCGAATTTATTTTGCCAGAATCGAATATTTTTAACTCCAAATTCTTGACCCATTCTGTATTATTTGTGCTCGTCTTGTCCTCCACCTGGACCTCATAATACGTCCCGAAGCCGGACGCTGCAAATTGGGCTGCAGTCGTTGGAGCGGTGCACCTCTCGCTGCAGGAAGCCACTGCGCACCTGCCAACTTGCATCTCCGCTTAGGCACGCGTGGCCCTCTGGCGGCAGTTGCGAGGGCAGCGGTGGCGGTGATGGCGGCGGGGGTGGCTGCGGCAGCGGCGGGGGCGGCGATGGCGGCGATGGCGGCGGGGCGGCGGCTGCGGGGGCGACGGGGGCGGCGGCTGCGAGGGCGACGGGGCGGCGGCGGGGCGGCGGCGGGGCGGCGGCGGGGGCGGTGGCGGGGGCGGTGGCGGGGCGGGGCGGGGGCGGGGCGGGGGCGGGGCGGGGCGGCGGCGGGGCGGCGGCGGGGCGGGGGGGGCGGCGGGGGCGGCGGCGGGGCGGGGATGGCGGCGGGGGTGGCGGAGACTTATTGAAAACAAATTGAGTGCTTGTGTTAAGCAGCATTATTGCTGCGGCACGTCACTAGTTTCATGTAATTTTCCTTCAAAATGTATCTAAAAAGTGGTTTATTTAATGATTGTTCGAAACAAATGCTGTTTTATTTCGATAGTTCAGCCAATAACTCAGCGGCCAGATCGTTGACCCCGCAACATTGTTGGTAGGGAGGTCTACGTTTGTAGTCCATATTTTCGACACTAGCTACATAGTTGAAATGCCTAGAGGAGAATTCTTGAGGCTGGTTGCTCTGGTTAATAGATTTACTTAGTGTTTCCAATCAATATTAGACGAATGCTGGAGCAATACTTTAACAAATGGACCACGAATCGTGGGTGGTCTTCGCTTCATTGCCTCTTCCCCTCTCCTTACACACCCTAGTATCACTTTACATATCGATAAGCCAGTCAGTATACTGAAACTATAGTAGTTGCAGTGATCCGCCGTTTGCAGTTCGTCGCCGGATCTGACGTTCCCGCAGAGGAGGACCTCCGCCCCCTCCCGATATGACGTGCATAACATTAGTCTGAGTCTAGTGGCCTCATTAGTGAACTCCCTCGAAAGCAATATCTTACTGGTTTCAACGCAAAGGAACGGGAAAGTTAACTTCCAATATGTCCGCGAGAAGTTATGTAAAATAATATAATGTAATAATAGAGAAGGGAAATATAATACAAACGGATAATGTGTGGAAGTTGAACATGTCTAGGAAATATTGAAACACGAACACCTGTCACATGTTTTGGGCTATTTATGGGTTCTTTACTTAATACTTTATCCGTTTATCAACTTTTAATAGTGAATTCAGTGAATTCAGAATCAGTGAATTTTTTCCATCTTTGTTGAAGAACTCTATGCACTTCTTCTACATGATGCTTAAGGGTTTTGGAAAAAAAAACCAATTAATTTTTATAGTTATTTAAACCAGTGTGTAAGAAACTACATCACGTATTTTTAAAATTTTATATTTTTCCAGTTCACTTCAATTCTTTCGGAGAAAATCCGTTTTAAACAAGCATTGCAAAGCATTCTCATCTAGTTCACATTCGTCTTATTTTCTTTCCGTAACTCCTTCGGACACTTAAACTCTTGAGTTTATGTGTTGGGAAAAATTACGTTGAGCGAAGAAAAGTAACCGAGCCGTTTTGGCCGTGTGTGCCCCACGCAAGCCCAGCCAGCTGCGCCGATTCAAGGCGGTCGAGCCTTACGTAAAATGGCGGCCGCTGCGACGGCGGAAACCCATGCCTGTGGATAAGCGGCACCTAATAACCGACATCCTGGGGGCGTCGGCGGGGGTGGCTGCGGGAGAGGGAACTCGGGCGGGAACGGTTGCACCGCCCCCGGAACTTCGACCCACCCCCACATCCGCCGCCGCCCCCATCCTGCCTTCCCACTTGCCCACCCACCCACCCGCCCGACCGCTCGCTTGCTTTTAATTGCCTTACATTTTAATACTAAGCACCTGAGGCGTGCGGTGGGGGAGATAAGAACTGTACGTATACATGTCGCCGCCTATGTTACCCTGCCACGTCACGCCCGTTCATTCTCAGAACAGGTCAAGGACTTTCCAGAAGGATGTCCGCTTCTTAGATATGGGGCGATGTTATATAAAAATTCTAGAATTCTGCATTGAAATAAATTGTTGTAATGTCCTTTGAGGGAATGAGACGTTCAGTTGTAATGCAGGAAGAATTTACTGGCACTAAGTAACAGATAAGGATAATTCTCTATCTTATGTACCTGATTACCTTGTATATAATTATTCTGTTTTGGAAAAATCGAATTAAATTATTGAAGTTATTTACTATGTCAGCACTTAGTTTTAAAAAAAAATTCAATACATGAGGGGAATTAATGAGTCAATCTTATGCCCCAATGCTTCCTTCTACAAACAATAAATTAGAATGGATACTTTGTGGTCATATTGATGTTGTCACTAATCTTCACAGAATTTGGCTTTTGTATTGAAAATCGTACACAAAATGCTTTTCCACGCTTTAAAATAGCGAATATTAAGTACAATGTTCCTAATCAAGTTTGAATGTTTCGAATCAGAAATGTTTTGTTCTTAATTCACTCCCCTAACTCCAATGGTTCTGGATCTAGACTTGAGATTCTTTTTATTTTTTAAATGATGATTCCAAATTCACAAATGGTAGCAATAATGCATAAATCGAATGAAACCTCTCACCTCAGCATAGTCAGTTCACACATAATTGTACACTACAGAATGAAGTCTTGAATATTATTTTTACCATCTTTAAATTAGACAAAAACTGATTTGTAGAAATATGATATACTTGTGTTAATTAACTCTATGATAGTATCCGGTTCATATTGAATCACACTTTTTTACCCTTTCGATGTTTGCTATAATATAGATTTTAATTGAAAATGTACCAAACATTTCACACAGTAAAATCTCAAAAAAATTATTACATATATTATGCATAAAATGTGTTTATGATTCCAGGATTACTCTTATTTTTTCAAAGACATTTTTTTTTCCCACACATATATTTTATCATAACCAGTGATGCTAGCAGTTTAATTTATTAAGAGACATGAACTGTGGACAAGACAACCAAGATGTATTGTAATGCTTCCTGCTCTCACTTCCAGTCCTACCATACTTCACACGCATGTTACCCACCCACTAGTACATGTTCAGCAACCTTGTGCAACGGAGCTCTGAGTAATAATGGGTCTTTATGTACAACCTAGTGACCTTCGAAAGCCCCGTTGCCCAGATTCACCCGACGCCGATACGGTGCGCAGCTTAACAACTTCCCCGTTCCTCCGATCCTCTGCTTCAGATGACCACAACTTCCTGTTACATCGACGGCATCCGGTGCCGCGGGCCAATGGCGCAAACTATCACGACGCGACGGTCGCGCCGAGTGAGGCAAGTTCGAAACAACTCATCTTTGCGATCTGATGAGAAGAAATGTGCTAAAAATTGGCCAACGGGTAAAGAGGAAGACCAATGACTCGATCTGCAGGAAGCGATTTGAAAGCAATGTTCGTTGCTCGAATAAATTAGCATGTACTCGGCTTCTGACGGCGGTTTTTCCTCTTCAGGGTGTTTTCCTCAGTCGTACCTTATGGTCTCTTTTCCGCGGCATTGATGCGAAGGAGAGGCCATTTGGGGTGAATACCAGAATTCGAAAGGTTAGAACGCGGTATAATGTAGGTATTGTAATGGCTTAAAGGCCTCGGTCTAGTCACATAGCATCAAGTTTTCTAATTTGTCTGTGATTATTACCTATTAAATAAATAAATAGAAATGTTCGTTGCTCCGGAAGTACATGGTTGAAAAATAAATGGTGGTATAGGGTCAGAGTAAAACAGTAAAGGTAAAGAGGAGGGTGAGTTTGATGGAATAAGAGTATCTTTACTTATTCATTTACCTCTGAACTGGAAAACTTCTTAGGGAAAAGCTGATGAGTGATGGTGGTGATTCAAATAGTGCTGAAGTAGGCTAGTGATGTTGGTGGTGTAGGCTTAGTAATTATGCTAGTGATGGAGGTGCTGCAAATGATGCTGGTGGTGTTGTGGATAGTGGATGGGGCTGTGATGCTAATGATTATCCGTGTTTGTGCTTCTCTCGATGTTTGTGGTGTTGGTGGGCATCATCAGGAGATGCTGGTAAATACGGAGATGGCGATTATGGTTGTGGTTGATTGTGGAAACATCAGAGATTATAAAGATGATAATGGGTGATTTCTCTAACGATGATGAAAACACTGATGGTAATTGTGAAAGTGTTTTTGTGATGTGCAATGGGGAGATAGTTGCTTAATATAGTAACAATAACGTCGCACTAAGCACGTCGCACTAAGTGCATTCAACGTGGTGCGGAGACAATGAATTAGAAAATAATTAATGGTGATCACATTTGGTAGAGGACGACTAGAAACCAGAAGCGGCGATTAAAGATCTGGTTAGAAAAGCAGTAAACAGATGGAAATGAAGAGGTAATGAATATGACATTTTATGAACGGAGATGTTTACCAATAGCACAATCATAATAATAGTGTATCAGAGTTTATGATGCTGGTAATGACAATACACATAATGTGATGTTAGTCACGTAGGAAGTGTTGTTGATCTAATGATGCTTGTGATAGTGGTGGTACGAATATTACGATGATATTTATGGAAAATTTGTAGTGGGGATAGTTACGGGATAATGGAAGAGCAGGCCTAATGGCCTGAGTCTCGCCACTAATAAAGACAATTTTATTATTATTATTATTATTATTATTATTATTATTATTATTATTATTATTATTATTTTAATGGTAAAGGAGCGGTAGTCCTTAAGGCTGTGGCATGGTGTTAACGGTTGATAAAGAGGTAGGATGCAAATAGTACAGGTGGTAACAATGATACTAATGACGTGTACAATGGTGATGGAGATGGTGCTGACTTTGGGGGGAGTGGCACTCCCCAACACGGTGAAAGAGAGGTGGTCAGGGAGGTATGCTAAAGACGGAGGCAAAGAATGCCCCAGCCGCATCGTGGGCCCCGGAGCAAAGTGTCTGGACGAGGTGGCGAGCGCCTTGTAGAGGAGATTGCCACGATAACCCCCGCGACGTCTCCGGGGCGGAGGGGGGCGCGGCTTTCCTTTGTGCGCGGTCACCGGGTCGCGCGCCGTCGCAGCGTCCGCGTTCCGCGCCCACCTGCCCCCTCCCCTCCTCCCTCTCCTCCCCCTCCTCCTCCTCCTTCGCCGTCGTCGCCGCACAGTGGACTAGAATGGCCCGAAACACGCGCATTAGGTTTCACACGTACTTTTGTTAAAATAACGTGTACTCATTGCCAATGCGGATTGAAGACATTCTATGGTGTAATCTATGATGTAAAGTAACTACTATTATTTATTTCATTGTAATGGTTTCTTGAACTTAATATATAATATTTTTTAAAAAATTAAAGAATTGAAGAAGGCAAGATTCCCAGATTTATTTTCTCTCATTACAATCAATTTTGTATGGTTTTAGGGGCAGCTAGGAATTTCAAATTAATAAATAGTATTTATTGGTTCATTTTACTGTCTCGTCATGACGATTATAGTATTCTTACAAGAAGAGAAAATACTATAATCGTGCTCCGAAAAATGGCGATTTTTCGAAAGAAAACTCCTATTATCGGGCTGTGGTGACGATAAATGGGATTCGCCCTGTTCATAAATATAGAATTACTTTCCCTAACACGCGGTGTATACAGAATCCACATTTCTTTATTATATAAATTACATTTATGGACATTATTTTCTAAATATATTTATATACATACTGTTCTGAAAATAGGAAAGAATGTCTGTACTAGTTTTTAGAAACTACAATTGAATAAAATCAGTATTTCTGATCTTTTAAACATTTTTTAAAATCCGTGATTTTCACGACCGCAGTTGCATTTAATTTTAAAATGTACTCTTTATTTTTTTTATAACCCTGATGCACTAAAAGTTGCATCATTTTAAGTAACATCATATTTACATTGAAATTCAATGAAAATTATTTTATTTAATACCTATTTGGCATTATTCTTATAAATACACGATCAAAAGATATCATTACACAATAAATTGGCTACAAGAACTTATTAAGAAACTACACATGCACGTTTTGCCATTACCGTGGATTTTGATATTTCATACATTCGCGCTTTTCAACTCATTTTACCGGCTGAGGTGACTCAGAACTGATGTCACTACAAACGTTTCTATCAGAAGGTCCTGTAATTCAAGTCACAACAGTGGCGGATTATCGACAGTAGCTACAGAGCTAGGTTAACTTCAGACGCTGTCTGGAGGAGAATTCTAGCGGCTGGCTTCTCTGATCACTCATTTTCCGAGGTTTCTTCGAACAACCAGGCGAATGCCGGAGAATACACAAAATGGTTTCGATCTTTCCCTCCTATCCTTGTCTTATTATCATCCCTTACTTACACTCAATTATATTTACACGTACCACAATATCATGACAGAAACTTAGAGCTCGCCTCAGCTGAGGCAGTGTCCCGCTGCTGGTAGATACCTGATGAGGAAAACCCGCTAGCGGCTGAGTATGTCGGCGGCGGCGGTCCTCATCGTCCAGCTGCGAAGAACACTGTGATAAAAGCATGCACTACATTTACAGGAATAACACCCATAGAAGTAGATGCTCCCGGAATCACGAAAATAATGAACGAATGAATGAATGAGAGTGAGTGAGTGAGTGAGTGAGTGAGTGAGTGAATGAATGAATTGAGCTCAGTGCACGAAACGAGCACGAAAAAATGAATGAATGAATGAGAGAGTGAGTGAGTGAGTGAATTGAGCTCATTTGGGCCCACTGTGCGGGGCCCGGGGCGCTGCGCCGCTTTCCCTTGACCCGGGCGGGCGGGCGGGCGATCGCCTATGCCGCACGGCCGACGGCCCCGGCGGACCCACACCCTCTGGGCGCCGACAGGCCACCTTCACCCGGCAGAATGTGGATGCGGAATCTGTGTTAACACCACGGCCCCCATCATTTAGGCTTTCCTTGGGTGAAGAACGCTTAGCGTATTGGAAAATGCTTTCTTCTTTTCCTCCTCCTCTTTCTCCTCCTCTTTCTCCTCCTCCTTCTTCTGGTTTCTTCTTGCTCTGTCCTAAGTTTCGTAAAGTTTCACGTACGCTCGGTTGCAAAATCCATTTGCAATAGTTCTGGGCATTTTCTGGGGAGACGTTGGTATGTTTCAAGCCATATTTTAACCTATCGATCCACCGTTCGTGCTATCCCTGTGGCCACGTACCGTCAGAAGTAGAAGGGACACTTTGACGTCTTTGCACCATGTGGTAATGCCATTGTAGTAGGTCATCTTTTCGATCATTACACAACTTTTATTGGAAAGTGCTTTTGCTGGAACAAATCACTTGTTCGGAATTATGTGTATGGAAAGTTCATATTTGATTGGCGTTACTCGTATGTTTCGATTTGTGTTATCTGGAGATAATAAGAGCATGGGTTTGTTTCGTGAATACGATGTGCATGGGGCCTTTTGTCCACGGCTGCACTGGACTTTGATATTTTCCATATTTTCTCCTTCTCATTGTTATCATGATAATAATCTAACTGAAGAAAAGAGTTTTTCTGTCGAAAATTCACCTTTTTCCGGTTCATAACTTTCTCTTCTTGCGAAGAACCCCGTAAGGCGAGAAAGTAAAAAGCTATAGTTGGCAATGTAGCGTTATGCCAAAACAATAGAGATCTTAAAAACAATGAGAAAAATTCAAAAATAATGAACTTAGTAAAGAAAAAGAAGTATTAATGTTCAAAAGTCAAAAGTTAAAACATTTGATCGAGTTAAAGGTTCTGATAGACTTTCTATTCTGTTGTGGGAAAACAGAAGATTAAGAAATAATTTAGCTGAAGAAAAGAATTACAGATTATGAGTCAGTAAATTATACAGAGAGCTTGTCTCCATATAAGCCCCGCAGTCATTGGTAATCCCATTAAACCTGTCCTCTCCGGGATCTTCAATGAAACCCTCTCCGCCCTCGCGTTAGCGGATCCTGCGGCTGCCTCCACAGGGGGTGGCATCATCGGATGCCTCTGCGGTTGCGTGGCGTCCGTAACGGAGACTTCGATGCGCGACGTAGCTGCCATCGCCGCTTCGGCCGCCGAGGCCACGCTCTTGAACCCGCCGCGACCTTGCTCCCGGTGACGTAACGGAGGCGCTGCCGCTGAGCCGTGCGAACGCCACCCCCGCCTCCCACAACGCTACAGCGCATGCGCCGGGCGCGACGCTCCTCTGTTGTTTTCTGAACTCGTCGGATGTCTCTGACTTTGCGTTCCCGGAACGCTATGTTAGGCTGTGACTGATTGCTGCAGTAATAGTCGACCCGTGAAGAATGTTGGAAATTACTAATTTCTCGGAAATGTTTGTGATAAAGAAATACCATCTGATGGGGATTACAGTTTTGTGAAGGACCAGGAAATTCTCTAGAATTAGGAAATTTGGATTCTATTATATCTTTGTTTCCTTTGAATTTGCATTTATAAATATTAATTTTACATTAACATTTCATTATGTTAATGCACTGTGATAATGCACAAATAAATAAAAAGTAGCACTTAATTCCATAATAATCAAATGAACTTTCACAACCCGAAGATTTCGGAGAAATGAATAATTTTAAATTTTCTTTACGAGTGAACTCATTCTAAATGAGTTCAGATGTAAATATTATTGTCTATTATAAAATTATTTTTCTTTAACTGATATTAATGTCGGTTCATTTTGTTGATATAGTTTTAAGATTCATTAAAGTTTTGTGGGTATAGTTTTTAAAGTCTTAAAATTCATTATTCATTTTCTCGTCTAAAATTTAACTACTATTTTAAGATTATTTTAGTGAGACCAAGGAGTGCTAGTGAGGCTTAACACTCAGTACAATTATAAATCTTCATTGACTTATTTGTGGCACTCATCGGAAATCATATGGTGCTTGGAAAATTCACAAAGTAAACTTTGGCACATTTCGTTGGACTCAGTACTTTTTCGTTCGCAGTGACATTGCACGATTGATTTTGAACGCAATGCTGGAAATCACTATGCACAATTGCTAGATATTAGTACGCGTTTCAATATGAGAGAACAAGTTTATATACAACGATTTTAAAACATTTTCTCGAAACAATTGTAAAATAACAGCCTATCATGCTCCACCGATTAGCAGACATTCAGTTCTAATAAGTCGAGATGGAAGTATAGTTCAGATAAAGACGTCTAAAGTTAATTCGCTTGAGGCCAATGGTGCAGTCAAACAATCCACCACGCAACTGGGAAATAATTAATTTTCCCTTCTGTCAGTATTTTGTATTAGAACATCCTTAAAAAGCCAGGGATAAGGGTCATTAATATTAAAAGTGGTAAGTGATTAAAGGGATGATACTTCACAATCCAAAACACTAACATCATTAATTTTGTTTGTTATCGATAAATATATCCGTTTTGCGCTTTTAAAAAACGCCATCGTCATAAGGTAATATTGCTGATGACGTACTAATCTGTTTAATTTTTGTAGCATGAAAGTGTCGAAAAGCTTTATGATTACGAAATGAAAATTTCATTTTAATGCTGACATGAAAAAGCTGAGACATTTATATTTTCTTCGAACATTATTTTCTTTTGCAGCACTGACGTACTAGGATAAAGAAAAGATAATCGAGTTAAAATGAATAACGCAAATTTAATACTGTACTGAAGCGAAGTAAATTTTCCTTTTACATCAGTCCCAGACTAGATGAAATCGACTAATTTTATTTCAGTTTTTCTGTCTCAAATCACATCAATCTTCGTTTTTTAGTGCGATTACCAGCGACTCGTCGCGTAGCATTGAAACAAGCCACGAGAACAAACGAAAAACGAAAGCAAGAAATCGCAAAATCGCGATTCGTTCTTGAAGTCTGAGGTCGTGGCAGAGGAGAGGAGATGCTCATTTACGATTTGCGCGGTGGCTCCAGCCTGCCGACGAGGATGGACATCGCCTTGACTTTTGGACGGCGGTTCCTCTTGTTGAACAGCTAAATAAAAATGTCATTACATTAACACACTTGTAAAATGAATTTTATTTATTTATTTTACGTCAAAAAAACAGTCAAAAACTGCGTATGACGTGCTATGGGGAAAAGTGAATTGTGTGCACATTTTCAAAATCTGTGATCCCTACACTAAGTCATATACTACTTAAATTTTGAAGGGAAAAAAAGCTCCCATGTAATAAAATCTATTTCCAAGGATAAAAACACAATAAATTTTGGCTCTTATCTATGTTGTCCAATTTATTCTCCTTTTGTTAATTGAATTCTCCTGTAGCCATTCTAACATTACCATTTGTTTATTTTTATCCTTCACAATTCCCTCATTCCTTTTAATGATGTACTGCTTATTTTCATTATTTCATTTCCATTCTTCTTGTTAAACCATTCTTAATATTGTTCTTACCTGTTTTGGAGTCTGCCCTTCATGTTGGTTTTTCATGGATCATTGATGCGTTCTTCTGTGGAGGTTGCCACCGTCTGTCCTAACTTATTCCGATGCCTAAAGTTTAGTCTTTTTGAACTGTAGGAACTTATTTGTGACGTAAAGAAGCTAACTCAACGACCTATAGTCTGCTCTACCCGAATTTGGAATCAGCATCAATATCGGAAAGTGTTTCAATCATTCTATAAACGTTACTTCGTTCAGTGAACCGTTCATATAAGGATAAACCACGTAGTATGCGAACTTTGTGTGAACGCATTGTATGTAGTATTATTTAACCTCCTTCCCTTAGAAACGACTTTTTTGTTCACATTTTAAGATGCTGTTTTAATCTTCTCTAATATATTAAAAATTTTTACTGTATATTAAGAAACAAACGTTAAAGTTTGAGAACTATTGGAAATCTACCGAGAAAGCTATGTTCTCTGTAGAAGCCACCCAATAAACAATAAATGCCAAACGTAAATAATGCCGACACGTCATTTCTTGAGAAAACGTTTCTCATGTTCTCTCCGGAAAAATGCGGAGCCCGTAAAATTACAGAAAGGTCATATATTACTCAAAGTGTTAAATTCGCGCTTATTCAACAAGTACATTCCATTTTTCATTAACACCTTATTAATTGCTAATGAAATCAAATATTCTTCTTACAACCTTTGGTTTTCCGTGTCGCCTGCCGTTTGAGCTGCGTCATTGTGGAACCCATCGCTATTTACGCAACCTGCGTCCCCAGGCTTCCTCCTCGCGCCTTGCCTGGCGCTCCCACCACCGCTGCCTTTTTTTACTCCTTTAATGAAGTATGTTGCGACAAATACGCAGTAAAATTTTTCATACAAAACCTGATGTTTTTAAGTATCTGAGTTTAATTTAATAGGTCTATAATTTTTTAATTATCAATTAAGTATTTAATAGGTTAAGTATCTAGATTATATTTAATAGGACAATCGTCTTCCAAATTATTTCAGTCGTATACATACTTTTTGTGGCTTTCACACGCAACTAATATTTATAAATAAGGTCTCTAAAGACAGAAAATTTCAGGGGAACTTAAAAATACGAAGGATTTGTTTTTAAAAAACGCATCTAAATATTCATATCAAGTGAAATCCGCAACACTTGGCCGGATTTGTTTGAATATATATCGTTAAATAACTCCTAAACAAAGCATTTTAGGGCCTTAAAAACTAAAATTTTGAGTCTAAATGTATCAAAGAAATGTTCCTCACACCGTTTCCTGTAGGATGAGATCTTGCTGAACATGCTGTTACATTTTGGATGGTTCGACGCTTCTCGATTCTACCCCACTTGTTCAAAGCCTGTACAATCTGCAACTGTTTGTGAAATTAAACTATTTTCTTGATATTCTACGCGATTGAATTACACGGGTGTACCTCTCTGGCAATAGACAAGTGGCGAGATAAGAGGGTCTTGAAGAAAAGATAATTACAGGCTTAAAGAAATGAAAAAATATGGAAGAGGGTGGAGTTTGACATGCGAGAGTTCTCGCACGGGTACGATAGTTTTAAGCCTATTTTGTCTAATAAAAATATTGCTAAGAAAAAATTTGCATTGTAGAAGCATATAAACACTTCAGAAACATGTAAATTGTTTATTATTTTCAAAATAAATTGATATGTTTATTTAGAAAGAAAAATAAACCCAATTTACACAATTGTTTAAAAATGAAAATCACCCAATTTACACAATTCGACTGATTTTTTATTTCTGTGAATTTTTCTTTGCGAACAAATACATTAATTTCTTTTGTAAATAACAAACTATTTTCATGGTTTTGGAGTGTTTCTATGCTTCTGCAATGCAAATTTTTGCATAGAAATATTTTTCAAAACAACTCTAGAGTGCTTTTTGCGGCTCAGGCATTCGGAATATCTAAGTAGTTTATTAGACAAAATATGCTTAAAATTGTCTTAGTTTCAAAGTTTAGACGTTTCCTGCCCGTACACTGTATATATAATTTCCTATAAAATAATATAGAGGTAATTGCGTTAGGTTTTTATACTAAGTGTAGGCCGAAGCCATTACAATACCTACTGCTGCCGCGTTCTACCCTTCCAATTCTGGCATTTACCCCAAATGATCACTCCATCGCAAGAAAGCCGCGGAGAACAGACCATAAGGTATGGCCAAAGAAAAACTTGAAGGGAGAAAATCTGCCGACAGTGAAGGTACATGCTAATCCATCAAACTTTGTCTAAGTCGGGGCTTGATTTCTGGCAGAACGCAACGGGATTGCGTTCCGGTGCCTGGGGAATAATCATTTAATTATTTTACAAATATGTAACTATTTATATTGAATCAATAATTAATTTGTGGCGCGTTTCGGGAACTAAAATTTTATAAATCAAGCACTGCTCTAAACTATTTGTTTATTTATTTCCTGGTGCAGATGTCACGCATTATCCTTCTAGCCTTTGGTCTCCTCAACACTTGAAATCAAAGAGACTCACAGAAGATAGTCCGCACTAATGCCTCTACTCAGACGTTTACCCCCTAACGTGCTCATTTTAATTATTTGCTGGTTTTCTTACTTATTTATTTACTTATTACTTATTTAAGTATTTTACTGGGAAATTTATGATGAACACACAAATCTGCAACAAAAATAACTTAGAATAATGTTCACATTAAACCAGCAGTTTATTTCATATTTTCTTGCATTATTTTTATAAATATTGGTATAAGTTTCTTATTTAAGTTTCAAAATGTACTAAAAGTGCATATTTTCTCAAATTATTGCATTGTAATTTGGGTAATGGAATTTTACAAGTGATTCCTTCATACATACTACCTATCGATTAGCAGATGTTCTTGTTGTTACCTTTATTAATTAAAATTAAATCAGAAATTCGAAAGTTTGAATTTCATAATTACTCATTACAGTAGTAAATCGAGTTACAAGCAATTTTTTTAACTGTATTTTAAAACATTTCTCAAACTAAATAGAATCGCAGGTACATGAGTTGACAATTTTGAAAGAAAGCAATCGTCATAATAAACGTTTCATCTTACTGGAAACGCTATTCTCGACGCATGCTAGACGCTTCCTCTATGAGGTTTATAACCTTCAAATCCAACAGTGGTTACTTGACGAATTTGCATTGAATGCACACCATCCCTTTTCTTAAACACAAATATCTGAAAGAATAAATAATGACTTGAAAACGGGAAAAATAAATTGGACGTATCAAGAAATCGATGGGCTCATCTGCACTGCACCCCCTTAATAAAGCTTCTTTTGTTCCAACCGGAAGCTCCCGCCAGAGGGCTCTCCAGTGGAGGAGGGCGGGAGTCACGGTGACGCGGCGGAATGTTCACGAGTCCTCATCGCAGAGCTGCAGGAGCGGCAGCAGGCGGAGCACCCAGGGTGAGCGGGGCGGCGGGGGAGGGGCGCGGAGCTGCGTTGTTCGCCTGCGCGGGAGTCATGGAGACCCTCGGCGAGTGTCCTCCGGCATTGTCCTCGCCGCGCCGTCCTCGCGGCGCGGGCTGGGCTGGGCTGCGGGCACGTGGTCGCGCCCAGTGCTTGCGTTCCGGCGCCCCGCGTTCCAAGGGTCAGCGCGTTTTCCCGACGCCCCTCCGCCCGCTCCCACGGGCGCCCGGCGCCGCCGCCTTGGAACGTGAGAACGACGCACGCGCGGCCGCGAGGAAGGCGCGTGATTGGGTACACCCAAAGCGATCTGCCGGAGCGTTGCTTACAAATGTATGAACCGCCGATAAATAAAGATTCACCACACATTGTGGCTTGTGAAGAGTCAACCAACTTCAAATACATGTTTAATAATAATAATAATAAATAATAATAATAATAATAATAATAATAATAATAATAATAATAATAATAATAATAATAATGTTCTTTATTAATGGCGAGGCTCAGGCCATAGGGCCTGCTCTTCCGCCTAACCACTGAGTTTACATTTTTACAGAGTAGTAACATATAAGAGGGGAGGGAAATCTGTACATTTACGTCTGGGAGTGCAAAACTAGGGACCATCCGGCATACGCCTTAAGCGATTGAGTAAATCCAGAAAACCCCAATCAGGATGGCGGCTTTGCAGTCTTTCGCGAGAAAACTCAGGACACTTCTATCGAAATATAAATATCATCCCCGAAGTGCCACCAAAAGGCTGTAAGACTATCTTTCAAGGTACCATGGAGGCCATGGACTGTTATGTCTTGACGTTATATGCCTCCAGCAAGAAAAACAGCTCAGAAATTATTTCATCAACAACAAACCCATCACGATCATCTGTACACAATATCAGGGCTGAACTCCTCTGAAATTGCTTCAAGCAGACCACAATCCAAGTTTTCCGAAACCTCAGGACCGAATTGAGCGGTGGAGATCAGAGGAACTCCATGGAAGATTTGCTACAGCGCTTCGAAGTAATTCCATCGATATGAAGAGATCAACTGAATGGTTGAGAACCGCTGAGCTTTATGGCGAGACGGAAGAAATTATGCTGGCCCTTCAAGATCAGGTAGTAACCACTAATAACTACAGGAGGTATATCAAGAAAACGAACATCAGTGACAAGTGTTGCCTGTATAAGAAGGTCACCGAATCTATTACACCCTCTTTGCAGTGAATATTCTGAGTCGGCACAAACGAATTATTCACGTCATAATGTAGCCAAAATAATGCACCATGCTCTAGCCAAAATATCGGACGTGATATTTTATTTTTTTATGTTCTTTAGGAAAGCTTCCCTTATTTCAAATATCTACCGGAGCAATTTTTTTGTGATACTGTCATTGTTACAAAAATCATGAGGGATACTGTCATTGTTATAGATAAAACAATGGAAGTAAATAAGACTGATATTGTCGTGTTCAAGAAACCTACTCGCAGGACATTAGTAATGGACATCACAGTCCCATTATATCATAATCTGCTATCAACAATTGCCGAAAAAAAGAAAATACCAGCCACTCTCAATTGAACTGAAAGACTTATACAAACTAAAAGATATAGTGTACCCGTAGTTATTTCAACTTATAAATTTGTTGCTGAAGTTTGGAGGATTGTGAAAGAGAAACTTCATCTAAATGACTGGCACATCAGAACCATGCAGGAGATCGTGATTTTTTTATTTTACGTCAAAAACAGTTAAAACCGCAAATGACGTGCTATGGGAAAAGTGAATTGTGTGCACATTTTCAAAATTCTGTGATCCCCACTACTTAAATTTTGAATTTTTGAAAGGGAGAAAAAAAACTCCCATGTAATAAAATCTATTTTCAAGGATAAACAAGCAATAAAATTTTGAATTTTGAAAGGGTGATGCTGGCAAACACCAATATTGTGCGTAAGGTTCTCTTTCTTGGACATTGAAGCGAAACCTGAGTGCACTGGGGCAAGAACTTCTCTGTCTCACCATATGTGTAGTGGTTCAGTCCTTAAGTTATACCTGGAAACTCCGAACGAGCGTGAAATTTTGGAAAATAATAATAATAACAACAACAACAATAATGTCTTTATTAGGGGCAAGGCTCAGGCCTTAGGGTCTGCTCTTCCGTCTAATCACGTGGACGAAAGCTGAAAAATTTACGAGGGAAGATTTAAGAGGAATACCTTTACAGATCGTGCAAAGTGAAGAACCATCCCGGCATATGCCTTAAGTGATTGAGTAAACCCCAAAAACCTCAATCAGGGTGATGGCTTAAGACTCAGTATTAACAGTTCAAAAATAGAACATTCATAGAAGTGAAAGAGAAGATCAAATATTTTCACACGATGAGGATTAATTAAATGCGCATTGTCGTAAAATGTATTTCATTCTTCCGAGAATTGAGACAAAAATAAACAATGTTAACCGCTGCGTTGTCTACAAGTATTTTCTATTGAAGTCTGCTGCTAGGCAACTTAACAGTGACACTACATCCAAACGAATGTAACCAGAGACATTGATAATATAACATTCTCACAAAATTGCACCACTGAATCAGTTGTCATTTCTTATTCGCGAAGATGAGAATCCTAAATGGTTTGTTCACACTTCATTATTTGTTTGTTTATTTCTTTACGATGAATGCTATTTAAATTGATGGCACCGTATGCCTTACATAAAACTATATCTATCTCTACTGTACTGATCGAAATAATTATTTCAAGTTTCTTTATGAAGAGAAAAAGGAGCAGGCTATCTACATTAGACGATCCAGAAATGTAAATTCGAAATTGAGATTTTGTGTTGAAAGTACTTTCACTCATTATAAAGAGAAAAGGTGTTTTGAAAATATTACTATACGTGCGTTATTTAGGTCATGCCGTGAAACGTATAATAACATAGTATACACGTATGAAAATTCAATATGTATGAACTAGTTTTTTTACATTACTTTTTGTGGAAAAATTACATTCTGTTAAAATTTAACACATTGTATTTACAATTAGGTTTTATACGCAAGTTTCCCGTGTAAAAAAAATTACGTAAAATAAATTTATTATTTTATGATCATTGATGACAGACAGATCTATTGCAGATTTGATTTTTCTTGTCTGGAAATGTGCCGAGCAACGTCTTGCCAAGATTTATTACATAAAATGTTATATAGATGGAATATGGGAAACATTCAGAGTATAAAAATAGAGTATGGGAAACAATGACATTGCGCAACTAAAAAATTGAAAAATTATTAAGATAATTTTTCCAAAAAAAATTAAATACTGATATTTTAAAAAATGTGTGAAAATTGAATTAAAAATATTTTTTAATCAACTTATTGGTTTTTCTGTCGTGTTTTTCAACAGTGCATTTCATTCACACACGTACTTGTCATTTCCTTAACATCGTTGCTTCAACACTAAAGACCAACGATCATAATAACCAATTTAAAATTTCGTCTTTCTCAACAGATAATTTTTTAATTTTACATTTCCGCCAGAGATCTTCCACATCGTGTGAGAAATGTAAAATAAAAATCTGTAATATCTAGGTTCGTCGTCTACCGTATCATTGAAGTCTCCAGCGCAGGTCAAGCGCGCGGTGCGGCGTCGCCGCAGTCGGCGCCGGCCTTGATGCAGCACGTTCGCGCCCGCGGGCGCCGGGGAGGGGAGGGGGCGTGGACGCGCGGGCACGCGACCCCCTCACCCTACACCCTTCCCCCAATGCTGCTCCATGGCCCCGGGCTCCGAGCGAAACGTATTACTCCAGGCTGAGTCGACATGCACATCTCTTTCGACACAGTTCGACATCAATACTCACTGAGATCGTTGTAAATCTATTTTTGACATAACTAACTCACTACTATGACGACTCATAAATGAAATAAACGCATCAATTAAAACAATTCCGACATCCTATATTTGATGTTAAAAATTCAATGTCCACTAATTGTCCATTGATCAGTCAGAAAGAGATTTTGAAACTCTCAGTACAGAGATAATTCGTAAGATAACTTACACACAGAAAATTTATATGACAACAGCTTCATCTATTATCTCAAGTAAGACAACTTTCTCGTCTACTTGGCTCCTACAATGTTCGTGAATATTCAGAGGACCCTTTAAAATAGCGCGGCCATTTTGCCTGGATTCCATTATGTCGGAAGCGTTTCGAATATGCAAATATTAGCCTCTTTTCGCTTTCGCCAAACGTTGGCGAGTGTTTGGAGAGGGCGGGGCGCCATCCTGACGCACCGTTATTCTCCTGTGCTGCGATGGTCAATGCTCTCCACAGCATCAACCCCACCGCGCCAACAGCAACGACTCCATCGCCAAGAGCATCAGCTTGGATGTCAATCACGTGTGGTTAACGTCAACTGTACCACTTCACAAACCTACACAAATGTCACTATACAACTCAAGTCTGTTGCACGTATTCATACGACTAGGACGAAATTATGATTGTTTTATTTGATTATAGAAAGTAAAAAAATATATCCAATCGAGGAGTCTACGTTGGAAATTTAATTATAAATTTTACATTTCAAAAAGTAAATATTTTCCAAATTTTTTAAGTCACTTTAATTTATTATGACTGAATTCATTAAGAAATAACACAAAAAAACACTGATGGTACTAATTTTTTTATTAGAATACTACTTGCAATTTCCAATTGGATTAGTTAAACGATATTTTAAGATTCTATGATAAAAGAGAAAGGGTTTATGTAAAATATAATATAAATGTGCATATTTGTTCTTCGTTTCACAGAATCTATTTTAATTGTGTGTTCCATGTGGATTGGAACGTCTTCATCTAAATCTCTCGTATTATACTAACTAGTGACATGTGCAAATAAAAGTTGAAAAACTTGATAACAAACTTACTTTTGTGTTAATAGTGCTCTTACTACCAAGAAATAACATATAAATCCAATAATACCTATAATTCATTTGAAGTTTATTTTACAAAACTTCCCAAGTCAGGTGATTGATTGAAGGAGACAGTCCTTTAACTGTATTTTAAAACATATAGAATAAAGGGTAAGGCAAAACTGCTAAATAAAACAAAACAAATTGTGAATATTACTTTATTTATCATCAAATTATGTACACACAACAGCACTGTCAACACTCCGCTCTCATGTGCCAAAAATACATGTCAGTAACTTACATAAATATTCAATATTCTCAAGTTTGAAACATTAACATATTTACAATAGCAATGATTCAGCATACAACGATCACAGTAACATTCGCTGTCATGTACAGTTTCCGAGGAAGAAAGGTTATGATCGTTAAGTTAATATCCAAAGCACAGCAAATACGGAGCTGCGTGGTATCATGGGTTAAGAGAAGGCCGCAGGGGGCTGCGAAAGACGGACTTCGCGCCCGAAGGCGGTTATGTCGTGCATACATTTGCTTCACATACACCTACACATTATTTTAACGTCTGTGAAATAACGTAAATAAGATTTAGCAAGAGGTAAACTGAGGAATACGTAAGTTACATCGTTTAAATATTCTTCGTATTTACAAAATAGACTACTTAATAAGCCAACAATTCGATAAAAGATTTATAAAATCTCGACTGGATAATAATTTGATTTCTTTTCGTGCATTTCAATATCGACTTTAGGTGATTGATTCAGTATAAAAAGGCACGACTAGGCATTAAGGCAATTTTCTTAACGTAGGTATTATATTCCTTGTCGGGAGTGAAGCCCCAAATCATTTACGCAATTCACGGCTTTATATTAGCATACAATATCCTTCTGCTTGGAATTACCAACTTTCGAACTCCTAGCTATACTTCATTATACCAAACTCTTAAGAGACACTCGTGCTAACGGCGGCTTGTTATAGCAGTGTTGCCAATCTGTAATGAAGGGAAGATATTAGTTACGCAGACTGGGTATACACTTTAGTAGGAGTCTCGTCACTCCTTTTTTTGAAAGTCATTTACAATGCGTTGCCTATGTTAGCTTATTTTTATGAGTAATAGGAAGACAATATTAAAGCCACTTTTATAATAAAATCACTCTCATTTTGCATCTTATTTATAAAAAAATAGTCTGATATAAATGCATATGCATGAGCAAAATAAAAATTATACAAAATAACTGGCACTCTGATAAATCACACTCAAAAATACACACGTCATGAATAACTATTTTACTTGTTACATCATTCAACACGATTTCTTATACAATTATATTTCTCTTATGAGGTCGATATTTCACATAATAGGACTAAAGTCCAATTGGACTTCAGTATATTTCCAGATATACAAACAATAAAGAAGTACATTTTAATTATTATTACATGAGAATTCGTTAAAATTTATCTTTTAAACTGCCAGTTCTTTTCCAGCAGAGGTTTGTGGAGTTCGAACTCTTGGCATAACTCATAACATCGCTAGTCGAGTTTAATTAGATTGGATTACAAACGCCACTCACCGCAATCAGAATCGCTCTTTGAGTCACGTTATACTGTTTACACATCAACGTCCATTAGTTTATATATCCCATCAGATGCCTTCCTCCCGTTCTCAGAAACGGGCAAGTCAGCACCCTCAGAAAACACAATAATTCTCTGTGAACCCGCGCCTCCGTGCGCAATCGCCGTCAACGATGACGCCGGGCGAAGCGTGAGAGCTTTGCTCGCTGTCGGGAGAGTTGACGAATGAACGCGTCGTGTGTCTGGCAACGCTGCGAAAACTGCATTTCACCGCCGTTGCTAACGACCGCGCGAGTCAATCAAAAGCCGCTTTGAAATGGCAGTCAAGGAATTTCCGACGCATCTGATGGGCGCCGACGACGTCAGCGTCTACAACGATTTCCCCTTCGACCACGCGGAGTAGGTCGTGCGTTCGCAATATCCAGTGGAGAAGAGTCCGGACAGTGTTTGGGCAAATATCGCTGAGGTTTGTAATGAGACGTTTATAAAAAAGTTTGGTTTGATCATGAATGCTTTTCAACCGATCTTCATTTACGCATGTCGTCAAGTAATTGCTTCTTATGGTGTCAATTGTTTTATTCATGTCATTTGTAATTACAACGACCTATTATTTGAATAAAAAGTGCTGAATGTTTGTTCCAGCGTCTCAGTTCTGTGAAATGTAACTTCCGTTCATTTCTGATATTCTTGTTTAACTAGTTGGTGCATGCGTTTATGAACACTACAATTTGAATTCGTTGAGATAATACTAAAATTTTCACAATGAAATATAATTTTTACTACGAAACATAATTGTTCCTAAGCAAACTGTTATATTTTTTTACATCGATCAGCGTGGATGTAGGTGTTGTCGCGGAAAGAGACGCCAGTCGCCGCCCCGCCAGACCGTAACCCCGCATGGAGCCCGCACTGGCTCGAGGTCACTGCTTGGCAGCGTGGCTCCAGCCAGGTCTCAAACCGCCTCCGTCGCCGTCCCGCACGTTGCGCCTTGCATATGCAACAGACACAACCAGCCGGCGGTCGCGGCGGCGGCGACGGCGTCTGCCCCTGCGAGCGCCGCAACCCGCAGCGCGCGTTCGAAGGCTACCCTCGCCGTCGCCGCCGCAGCGCCGGCTGCCCTGGGTGCCGCTAAACGCCGGTTGGCCCTCGCACGGGCCGTGCGCGAGCTGAGAGGATCGACGAAACGGCGACGAAGATGAGCCGCAAGCTTCCAGGACGCAGCACTGGAGTCGTTGCCCTTTGTACGGGCTTTCGTACGAGTTTTATCTGGAATCGGTTACTACATTCATTCAACGCAATATTTCTCACATTTTAGAAAATTCTGATCTCACAATAATTCATTATTCATGTTGTCAAATATTAAAACGATTCTACCATGAACATTTTCAAAAAATAAATAAAAAAAACATTTCGTTCAATCACATAATTTTAACAGTTTATGAGTCATTAATTATATTCATTTCCCAATGTTATTCAATCAACAATCAAAAAGAACAAATTTCACACTTCACGAACACGAAGATGGTTATCACCACATGGAACATAATTTTCTTTCTCATCAGTAGAGTTGGTACTTCTGCATGGCACTGCCGAATAGAAGAGTGTATTCGAGATCTGCTCGAAGTGGATGTGTGGTTCTGCAGCCAAAACGACGGAGATGCGACCGCCGGGCGGCGGGTCCTCAGGCGTGAAAGCGCACCACCTGCGATTGGCTGGGTGCCAACGAGCTGCCGCCGCCGGGAGCCACCGAGGAGCAGGAGGCACCTGGCGGGAAGCGCCGCCCCGAAGCGTGGGGTGCCGGTGCGCAGGAGGCTTTGCAACGACTAGTTCTTCTTCGCGGTTGCGTCGCCGAACGCGCAGGTTGAAGACGGTGGTCGCGTGGGCTACTGGAGACGTATGGTCACCTGTCGTCTCGTAAACGCCCGGCCGGGGACACTTGTTGCAATCCTCGACGCGTGAGATTATAGTGTTTCGTCGTGGAATCTTCTTCCACTTCTGGTTGGTTTCATTAGATTAACTTTTCTTTTTTAAATCGTTTCCGAAGGTTTTTTACTTTTCTTGCTCTTGTGGAGTAAAGAAACTGGTGCATTTTATGTATAAATGCGCTTTAATGAATGGATAAACTTTGGTCAGTATTTCAATTTCATAAACCATTTTTAGTGGGTACTCCACTAGATTGTATCATACATGACACAACACGAAATTGGCTATTTATTCAGTCGATGAATATTATCAAACTAATCAATTTTATATCCAATATGAACTGAAGATTTTCAGGTGTTTCCTTCATAACAGGTATAGGTGTTAAATGGATTACGAATACACCCTTGCGATTTATAACTTTATATCACTGCTATTCTCGTAAATCTCCTCACTACATAATTTTTACAGAGTAAGAATTTCACTGTCCATGATGGATGGCTGGTTGTCTCTGCGTATTCTAGACGTTTTGGTGTCTCTGCCGTTGTCATGAGTGACATCTTGCACAATTTTCTATTCAGACGAACATGCAGCAATGGCGAACCGAAGAACGGGCGTTGTTGGCGATACATGGAGATGTATGGCAGAAATGTGGTCTTACGTCATGTAGAAACTACGTTTTCTTCCCAGTTGTATCAGCTGCCTTGCAGACGAGCCGTCCAAATGGTCAGCATCAGAAAGGTTTGCGGCAGCTTCCGACAGTGGATGATGCAGCAGATCGAGGGTAGCGCACCCAGTTGCGTCGGCTTCTTTGGATCGCAAAGCGGTCTCGAGGGAGCGATCTGCGACTCTCTCCCTGCGTGCGTACAGCGCGATCATGTAAAAGTGCAGGGCAAGATGCTACAACCTCTGCATATTTTTTTTCGCAGTCATCGTATTCTTGTATAAGTAGAACAAATTTTATATTTATTATTCCAATGCTAGAGAAATGTGATTTACCTTCACCATCTCGGGGTTGTAACCACGAGCAAACTGATGGCTTGGCGGAAGTGTCAAGTGAAGCTGGCGATTAGTAGCAAGTGTGCGTGTCGAGAAGATGCGACATGCAGTGACTTCTCTCAAATCAAACATGAATTTTTTTCGGTAGATGCTGCTGATGGCGTGCCAGAATTAGTGCAGCACAGCATGTCACGATCATGACGGTGGTTGCTGACGGTCGTGAATATATAACTGGTTCCGCTTAGCATGTTCTGACTTGTCGACCACGACGTGTTGCCTTGATGGCAAGAGCGTGGGCGTGGCAAGTTATTACTTGTGCTGCACGTCGAACCGTTGTGGCACACCTTGACGTACGATGAACACTTAGGAAAAATCCTCGGTGGCTTCGCCGGTGACTTGGCAGAACTAGTGCAACGCAGCACGTTCCGACTTGTCGATCAGCTCGCTATGGAGAATTGCGGGCGTGGCAGGCAGTTGAATAAGGATGCATGCCGACATACCGTCACTTGTTTTATACAAAATAGGAAATATTTTCGGTGACTCCGTCGATGCAGAAATATTGACGCGCAGCTCGTTAACCAGCTCTCTTTCCAGCGGCGCGGGGGTGGAGAGCGGTTAGTATGCGACACGATGCGACACACTATGACAGTAAATATCCTCCGTGACTCATCCGATGGCTAGGCAAAGTCAATGGCTTGGCCGATGGCGCAGCGCAGCATGTTCTGAATCGTTGGTCACCACGTTTGCGTGACGAGCAGTTAGTATCAGTGCGTGTCGATAGGATGCAAGACACCATGTCATGTGTCATAAACATGTTCCGTGACCCAGCCAACGGCCCGGTACAACTAGCGCCGCGCAGCATGTTTTGGGTCGCTGTCCAGCTGCAGTTAGCATCAGTGTGGAGCAGTTAGTATCAGTGCGCGTGGATACGATGCGAGACCCCGTTTACAAACAGGAACATGCCGACGTCCCGGTAGAACTGGCGCAGCGCAGCATGTCCTGATGTTCTGTTCCGCCGGCCAGCGGCGCGGGCACGTGGCGAAGCGTGGCTGGGCGTGGCGGGGGGTGGCTGGGCGTGGCGAGGCGAGACGGGCGTTTAGTACGGGTGCACGGCGGCGATGCCGACGCGCCCGACGACACGGAGGAGCCGGTGCGGTGCAGCAGCTCGTGGTGCAGGGCGCCCTCCGCGTAGCTGTGGCGGTAGCCGGCGGCGCGCGCCGGCGAGTGGTTGGGGGCGGGGCCCGGCGCCTGCGCCGCGTGGTGCAGGCCGCGAGCTGACTCCCGGTCCAGGCCCGGGTAGCGCTCGCGCTCCGGCAGCTCCTGGTAGCCTCCGGGGTAGCTGTCCGGCGCGCTGCTGCCGCCGCCGTCCTGTGGGACAAAAACACGCCTGGTGTCAAATGAGGAATCCCTAATATAATTTTTGAATTTGTCTCTCAAGAAATCTCGGAGGGAATTCAAAAATTAGATGTTTTGAAACAAAGACTTTGTTACTTCATAGATAGACTGATAGAAGACAGACAGATAGATATATAGATAGACAGACAGATAGACAGATACATAGATAGATAGATAAATAGCTAGCTAGCTAGCTAGCTAGCTAGATAGATAGATAGATAGATAGATAGATAGATAGATAGATTTATTAAACACACTTTAATAAATAAGTAAATGAGTTCTGAGCAAATTGTGGGTGGCGTACATTATGAGTATTAAATTGATAAGTACACGTGCGAAAGGTACTAAATAGATTCTAATAGAGATTTTTCGTTACATAGGGAGCAATTTTGAGAAATTTAATAGAAATAATTGTGGTTTTGAAGTTTTATTTTAATTTATTCGTTAAATTGCATTATTACGAAATATTGAAGCCAAGCACTTATGTGTTGTGTCAAAAAAACACATCTCATTATTATTTTTACCATAACCATTTTCAATGTTAGTGGGAAAAGTTTAATAATATGATGGAGGAATATAATATAAATAAGACATTGGCGAAATATTCCATTTTGTGGGATGATTGCAATTAAAACATTTCCATAAATCTTGTTCATCTTATCCTAACCTCATTATTAAAGCAACATTTTAGTTTGAAATATGAACATATTCCCACTAGCAAATAAGTTTTGATATTTTGTACTTCCTCTTCGTCTCGACTCGCCTAGGAAAAGTAAAAACTCCTTCCAAAATTGTGCGTGAAACAAAGCCTCAAACATAAATTATTTCTTCCGCACAACCTTCGACGCCCACGTGTAAAAATTGACAAAGCGAACTAACGGAAATTAGACAAAACACGCACAGGCGTGTCACAAGCAGGCAGAGGATTTCCACCGGCATAATAGCGCGTGCTAACAATGAAGCGTAACCTCGCGTTGTCTTCTCTTGTGAAACATTCCTCTGACAGCGCCAGTGGTGATTTAGAGATCCCCGCCCGCGGACGACTATGATTAAAGTGCCCATGCATAATAACATCGCAAAGACAGCGAGAGATGGCGTCCAATGAAGGGAATGAGTCATCGTGTTATTTCGAAACACTTTGAAGCGCGGAACGCAACACACCGAGAAGACAGTGGAAAGCTAATTTGAAAACGAGTGAATGTTTAACTATGGTGTAAAGATGCTAAAAGATAGGTAACGGAAAAGCAATGGAAACAGTGAAAGATTTGCAATTACAGTTCTCAAAAACCAATTTGTGTTGTAACATGTGTGTTGTTCCATGTCAATAAATGGAAATCAACGTTGAGGAATAAAATGTTGCAAATGAATTTTTTACCTACTGCTTCGGGAAGTAAGTTATCATTGAGGAGAAAATTATTTTATAACTTTTATGCAAGACGTTAGCTAGTCACGACACAAATTTAAAAACATTCATTCCTAATTTTGTAAACCTGCTCAAGGATAAAATATATTTGAGTTCGTAAGGATAATTCGTTTCTTATTCTTCTTAAGTCTCGTGAGTTATTTACAAGTCTTACAAGTAACTAAAAGAGACAATTATGTGCAAGCTATTATTTACGCGCGCGAAAGAGAGCTTGCTTGACCTTTTTAATATATTTTCTCTCTGTACATGCTTGGAAATATATTGATTTAGGTAGTATATTTTATTGCATCAGATATAATAAAGATTATGTTTATCTACTGCATGAAACTTTATTGTATAGGATATATTAATGAGTCATATAATCTACTGGAAAACGTGACATACGAATGCGATTGAATGTTTTTATACTTTATTTAGTGAAATTAAGTAGAATAGTTCCCTAAAATAACTATTTTGCAGAAAATCCTGCAATGGGGCGAACCGAGCACCGTGCTCATGTGGAAAGTGGAGGGGGAAGGAATGCTCACCTGGTAGGAGCGGCGCTTGAACTCGCGCGCGAGGTCGTGCGAGGTGCGCCTGCGCTCCCCCGCGTCGAAGAGCGTGCGGCGCTTGAATCGGCGCTCGGGACTGGGCTCTCGAGGCGGCTCGGGCCGGTGGCGCGGGGCGGGCTGCGGGCCTCCGGGGCCGCCGCTGCCGCCACCGCCTCCTCCTCCCCCGCGCCCGGGGCTGCGGTACCGCTCCAGCGGGATGTCCTCCGGGTAGGCGCGCGGCGGGTAGCGCAGCGCGGGGGGTCGCGTTCCCGTTCGCGTTCCCGTTCGCGCCCGCCGCGGTACGCGTCCTGCCTGGGGCCGCGCGCGCGCCGCGCGTCGCGCGGGTCCTCGATGGGCTCCTCGGCCACCACCAGCCGCGCGGCGCCGCGCGAGTCGCGGCGCGCCAGGTTGGAGGCGCTGCGCGAGCGCAGGCGGTAGTCGAACACGTCGTCGTCGTCGAACGGTTCCGCGTCGTCCAGCAGCGGCTCCTCGCCGTGGTGCAGGGAGGCGTGGCCGCGCGGGGGGAAGAAGCGCGGCCGGTCCTCCAGCTCGTCCTCCGAATCCCGGGAGCGCGACCAGGAGCCCGCCCGGTACCTGGCCGGCGGCTCGCGGTGAGATGGGTGGCTCCACCGGGCTGCGGCTGGCCGGGGGGCGGTTGCGGGGCGGCTTGGGGCACCTGCGGCTGCGCGTGGGCCAGCTGCGCCTGGCGCCGCTGCTCCTCCAGGCGCTCCTTCTCCAGCAGCAGGAACTTCTCCTTGGCGTCCTTGAAGCGGTCGCGTGGCGAGAGAGGGCCCGAGCGCTGGGAGGGTGATGGCGAGCGCTGGCGCTCCTCGGCCTGGCGGCGGCCCGCGCGGCGGAAGGCGGCGGCGGCGGCCGCGGCCCGCCCCGCCGCCCCCGCTGCCGCTGCTGTGCACGCGGCGCGCGCGCGGGAGGGACAGGTCCGCTCCGCGCCACCCGCGCTCGCCCGCGCCGCTCAGCGGGCGCCCCGTCGGCTGCACCAGGAACAGCGAGTCCTCGCTCGGCTGCTCCGCCCAGTCCTCGTCTGCAACAACACACACAACGTTCTGTTAGCTTTCTGGATTATTGGAGTACAATTGCAAGAACCAAACATTTCATCCTGATTCAGGTTTTCTCAGTTCATTCAATCGCTTAAAGTGTCTACCGGTACGATCACTATTTTTTCATAACCAGACGTAAAAAACGAAAATTTCCCTTCCCTCTTAAATGAGTATACTCTGTATCAATATAGATTCGATGGATAGGCGGAATAGCAGGTCCCATGCCCTCAGCCTCGCAATTTATAAAGATATTACTATTATTATTATTATTATTATTATTATTATTATTATTATTATTATTTAAACAGAGCACTAAGAAATATTAAATTATTGAGATGGAATTCTGTATCGAATGAAAGGCTTCCACATACTAAAAAGATAAGTCACACCATCAACATCAAGCTTCCCTCTCTAATCGTAAATGTTAACATCTCAAGCGTGTTGAAGTGTGTTCATCTTGTTACTCACCAAGACATTCATTAATATCAACAGCTTATACTATATTGGAACATGATAAGTCCCATTTTAACCAAAATCAAAGTATTACCATTTACGAATAACGAGTACTTTTTGTGGCTGGTGGGGCTTATCTTGATACTCTTCCATGATTTTCGAACGTAAACTTTTTTTTTCGTTTTCCCTTCGTAACTCTCTTAGAATATCTGGATCTTAACACTCATTTTCTTATGTCATTTTGACCTGGACATTTCAATTTACACTGTTTTAAATACTATTCATGATGGACACATGTTAAAAAGTATTTATTACATATTAGTATATATCATTCATATTTAGTTGCCCATGTCCGTGGTAATTTCTGGTTTAGATTTCGTCGGTCTATTTCAATAATGCGATTTCTAACGAAATATTATTCTAAAAAACAGACAATCCAAGGAACGGTGATTTATGTCTATTTGGTAGTATTCATCATATGTTTTAATGAATAGTTTATTACATTCTTAATTGGTTAGTATACGTTAAACTCGACGTCAAACTCCAGGAACTTTTCCTTGACGTCAATCTCCCGTCTCGATCGAAATAATGTAGTCAAGTTCAGCGTGCCCCTTCAGTTAAGACACCGTTCATAGTAAAACCTCTCCTAAGAATTAACAGAAAATTCTCATCTGATATCAATAAGGATATACGTGGGGGAGGAATACTTCGTCACCCATCTTCAGGCACCTTCATGTCAAGGACAAGTGATAGAATTTACTAAATATTTTTTCATGCATATAAAAAGTAAATCAAGTATTACTAAAACTAAAATGTAGAAATATTTAGACTATGAAATCAATTATGTATAACTTTGGAAGTAGCTAATCACCTTGATATTAGAACGACTCAAAATAAAACGAAGTATTTCAGTGCCGCCTGAAAAAGCTCAAATCAAGAAAAATGTTGAATTAATTAGCGACTGCCTGTCACTACACAAGTTTCGGAAGATTTATCGTGAGGTGTAGAAACAGGCTTAGATTTACTGCAAACTGCACCTCCTTTAGAGAAATAGGAATTCGTGATTTGTGTTGAATTCCAATGCATCAGACCTTGTAGATGTGTAAACTATGAAACACAAAGTCTCCGTGACAGAAACTCTATTTAAAGGCGTAAACCTCTATTTAAACGCCTGTGACATGTTAGGCGGCTCAACTTCCTCGTTGGACCGCCACTTAGCGGCTCGAAATGACCATAAGTTATGTTTGTTGGCGGGAGGTAAAAAGAACTTTTCAACTGTCAGCACTTCAGTGTCCTTCTGTGTGAGTTGCGTGCACACGCAGTCCTATTATATGCGAGTCATGGCAGCTGTGCTTTGAAAGAATATATTCGTGCGGATTCTTGCTACGATGGCATAGCATTCATGTTAAAATTAATAAAGAGTTCCTACCAAACACTTCATCGCGCAAACATTTGTCAATTTCCGTCAATCGCATGCCATATAATACCGGAAGCATTCAAATTTGCTTTAGAATTACATTAATTTTCGAGAGGACTTCTATCACGAGATCATTATTCGTTTCTACTTATCCAAAATTTGTTACAATTATATAGAACTTATCTAATCAAGAATAAATAATTATGTTTTTAAAATATATTGTTTGAGTAAAAAGGAATTAATTTTTAATACTTCATCATGTAAAGAAAGTAAGTGACTAAAATATTCTGTTGTCAGTCATCTTTCTTTAAAACGTAATTATTATTTAAAATTGTATAACTCATTTACCCTAAAGTACCATTAATATCAGAAATAACAATAATAATTACCATGAGAACAGCGTTTTAAATCAAGATTTGAGGTACTTTTTGTCACTGAAACTACTGTCAGGACTTTGATGGAAATCTAAACAATTTCATTAAACTCTAATCAGCTCGTTTTCCAGATCGAAACTGCTTGGACGAGTTCTTAGATGTCACTTTCGCGCTTCTTTTGTCGTCGCAATCGATTTTCAAGGAAGTTCTCACGAGAACGATTCCGTTTCTTTGCCGTCGCTGCGAATCCGGGCGCGGTCGCCGACGGAAGGCCGTCGCGCCCCAGCGCGGCTTCCCCGCGCGCAAATCAGACCGTTTCCTCTCGAACGAATCGCCCGCTCACTCGCCTTGGATTCGTTCCTCGACGCCTCGCCTCGCCTCGCCACGCCCGCGCCCGCGCCCGCGCTCGCGGCGACAGCTCGACTATTGACTGGCGCCCTCAGACGGGTCCCTCCGCTGCCCTCTGAGGTTGTTTCAGGAGGGATGTGACGATATTTTTTAATTCGGCGAGCGGTAGCTTAGTTGCATCAACTGCTGTTGCTGCAGCGCCTCTGACCGGGAGGTTCTAGGTTCGAGTCGTGACTACGGCAGAATTTTCGACACTAGCTTTTAAGCTAGGTCGAATTCAGTCACTGTCGGGAGGAGAATTCTAGCGCCCGGCTGCTCTGATAGGTAGTTTTCCGTGGTTTCTCCGATCCACAACAGGCGAATGCCGGAGTAGTTCCGTAACAAACGGGCCACGGACCGCGCGCGATATTTTCCTTCCTCTTCCTTGTTCTGTCCTGTCTTGTCCTATCCGCTTCCCTTACACACACAACTTACACTAGCATGCACTACACTGCCTCATATTCCGGTAGACCGGTCGGGAGCTTAGAGCTTGTCCTGCCTGGAGCGGTGCCCCGCTGGTGGGGGAGTCCTAGTTCGGGGGAAACCCCGCTAGCCGACGGTAGGTCGGCGCCGAATCTCGCCATCCAGCGGGGAATCTCTAACCAACCAACTTTAATTCTTGGAAGGTCCTCTGATTTTGAAGGCAATGATTCGTTCCGTACTTCTTCTAGCACGATATTTGTTCCCTGCTCATCTATTATACGCCACTACGAATAACTAAAACCAATACATTCGTTCGTCTGAAGTTCCTGTGTAGAAGAACTGTCCAGTGCTATGACGGGCAGCCGAATGCAGCCTTGGACACCTTGAGCGGACTTTCCTTTCTCGAATGTTCCGAGCGCCGTGGAAGTGGAGCGGCGCGCACTGCGTAACGCACCACACACACACACCTCCACGCGCCACGCACCCGTCCCACCGCCAGCCGCGCCGTTGGCACACGCCGCCGCCAATTACGCCAAGGAACGCGCGCAGGGTCGTTGGCGACAGCTGAGACGATTGCAGTGGTTCACATCGCCCGCAGGCCGTTTATGCAAATGGCTGCGTTGTTTCCTTTACGTCCTTGGGAAGAAAATTGTACAACGGCGTTCAGTGCCCACAGTGATTCGTTTTGTTGGTGACTTGTAAAGGGGTATGAAGTCCTAGCGATAGTGAAGGAGGTTTTAATTTCATTTCTTTCCAGATAAACTTCCGTGTTTCCATTTTTTAAAGGGATGTAAAGGGGTATGAAGTCCTAGCGATAGTGAAGGAGGTTTTAATTTCATTTCTTTCCAGATAAACTTCCGTGTTTCCATTTTTTAAAAGGGATGTTTAGATTGGTAATGAAGGATCACATTCAATTTGATGTACGAATTGTGAAAATTGCATCATTCATATTTCCTAGAAATCACTGGAGAAATTTTCAGATTTATCGAGTATTTTATTAGTCTGTCATTCTTTCTTCAGGTTAATGCGCAAGAACAGAATAATACTTAGAATCATTCCATCGAATCTTTCACGTATTAAATTATCTCAGCGACGGAAAAATGATTATTAAAATTTCTCATTAAAAAAACAATAGTTATTGTCTCCTTCAGCCACCATTGTACGTACCTAATATAGGTAATGGGCTACAACTTACCATTGTGTTAATAGTCAATGACTCGCGGACGACTGCCCATTCACCTAGCATATCTTTATCCCGTATATTCGATAGGCGCATCAACGAATGAATCACCCGAAAACAAAGACAATCGTCTCCGAAGCGAGAGGAACAAAAGGCTGTCGACGCGTTAGGCGAATGCCGTTGCTAGATTTGAACGGACGCAAATGGAGAGGCAGAGGAGAGAGGAAAGCTCGCGGCGACGTCTTCGGGATAACAATTGGGCGCCGCGCGCCGCTCACTTTTCCTTTTGAATTCAAACGGCGGCCGCCAGCGGAGGAGCGAGGGTTGGGAGATCATTACGTAATAAGAGTCTCATTTATTGCATGGACACGTGAGTAACTTAGACAAGTAGTTGTAAACAACTGATCTATCAAAATAAACTCAGAATCAAAGTAAACCAATCAAACGATAGTGCTTTTACTGTAATGATACAAAGATAACGAAGTTTTGATTTTATTTAATAGGTAATTATTACATACAAATTAGAGAATGTGATGCTAAGTGGCTAGGCCGAAGGCCTTTAAGCCATTACAATACCTACATTCTACCGCGTTCTAACCGTTCGTATTCTGGTATTCACCCCAAATGGTCTTTACGAATAACGAAGTTTTTTCCCAAGTCACCTTGAGTTCGTTCAAGAACGCGATGTTGAGGGCTGAGGGCTCGAGTCGAACATCGAACTTCGATGTTTCCACAGCGTGTTTGAGGCATGATTTGCTTCGTATGTAAGCCATGCTGCGCATGAAGACATAAGACAGCCGTAAAAATACATCTATAAAATTTACCGGTTTAGATGGGGCAGAGCTTCAACTGATGAGTCTCTGACCGGGAGGTCCTAGAGTTCAATTCTCGACAGTGCCTGGATTTTCGACACTAGCTCTATGGTGAAGTGTAATTCAGCCGTTGCCTGGAGGAGAATTCTAATGGCTGTCCGTTCTGATCGGTAGTTTTCCGTGGTTTCTGCCATCAACGTCGGGCGAATGCCGAAATAGTACCCTAACAAACGGATCAGGGACCGTGCGCGATCTTTCCTTTTCCTTGCCCCCTACTCGCATTTATATTTACATGCTACACTACTACACATGTCGGGAGACCAGTTAGAGCTTGATCTGACAGGGGCTGTGCTCCCTCTGATGGGAAATACCTTGTTGTGAAAACCCCTCAAGTGGACGTGTCATTCAGCGCCGGACCCAGCATCTACGAGGGGAAATACACCGAAAAGCACATGCACTACACATACAGAACTAATGGCCATAGCAGTTCACGCGCCCGGGAACAGGAATACTCAATTAATAATAATTAATTTATCATCATCAATAATTCCTCATGACTATTCTTCTGTAGTGGAAGGCGAATCACATACACAAGAAAGGGAAGAGTGTAAATGCGTTACCGATCCTCTCCTACACCACGAAATGAGTGTGGCACTCGTCATACAACAAAAACAAAAAGTTTCCGGAGAGATCCATCATGATTTTGTTGCACCGCCGAGGCGCGCCGACGGCCTCAGGATAACAATTGGGCGCCGCGCGCTGCTCACTTTTCCTTTTTAATTCCGGCGGCGGCCGCGAGAGTGGCGTTGCGTAAGGCGTCTACGGCGCGCGGTCCCGGGCGTTGCTTCACCGAAGCGCCGTGACATTTGGATGCGCGGGCGGGGCTCGGCTGCCCGGACGCGCGCTACCGCCGCCGCCGCCGCCGCCGCCGCCGCCGCCGCCACACGGACGTTCGGAAGGAGATACACGCGCTCAAGGCCACGAAGATTTCAGAGCGTTTTCTTATAGTGGAAATTGATACACGTTTTGCACACGGTAAGTGGTAATTATCTCACAAATTACCGATGCAAACACCAGCGTAAACAGCAGAAAGGTTGTTGCAATTAATTTGTGAATAGAATTTGTGTATTCAATAATGATGATTCAACAATGATATTGGTTTTGTGCATTCAACAATGATGAACGTTACTTCTCTTTATTTTATTTTTTTCTTAATCACTAATCGGTAACAAAGAACTACGATACGTTTTACATTATATTCTGATTTATTAATTAATTCTTCGATGCCGGAAGACTTTGAGAAGCTTGATATATCTGACAACGTTCAGTCGATAATTTCCATTGATTGTCTGCATCTTTCCGGGAACCAATTGAAATTCGGGATGCCTGTTTTGGGAAGAACTCCACTTATGTTTGCCTTCACAGATCACTGATTGGGAAGATTTCTTATTCTTACGATTAAAGTTGTTGACATGTACGTTTTACAGGCATCTAATGTGCAAGGGACAGAACATTCAGTAAAGAAAATAGTTTACTTGATATAATCTATACTTTGGTCAGTAATAAGGAAACAACTTCGCTTTCTTCTGGAAGTAGCCCACACACAATTCTCACTCAAATTTCCTTCCTGTTTAGCATGTATATTACTCCAAGTTTTCTCCATCTCTAGGTAGGTCCCAGTAAACACTTTGTCATACTTGTAACTTGGTTATCAGAATTGTACGTCATCAACTTAGTGGCAGTGATAAAATTACTTTCTCAGCAGATGATCCATTCTAGCAGAATTTCACACGCGATGAAACTAATTTGAAAAGCGGTGCTTGCGACATGCCCATTCAGATTGGAACTTCCTTCGTTCGCTCTCCCGTTTCTTCGCGCCTCCGCACCGCCGACTTTCTCTCACTAAAGGAACGCATCCACCCACCCCTCCGCGTCTGCGCAGTGGTTCATAGTGAAAGAAAAAACGAAAATATCGATGTCTGGAATGAAAATTATATTTCATGGGCTGACGACTTTGAGTTGATGAATTGGCCAATCCAATATTGTGAAACGGAAAATTACATTAAAAGATACACTTTTAATAACAATTGTAGTAAAAGATAACATTTAAATTAATTTTTTATGTTGATAAATTTGAAATTGTTGAGCATTTATGGACATTTACAAAAAATCTCTCATTATAACCAATCTGTTCTAAACATGGAGGTAAAATTCTAAGATTCCCGAAACGCTGTTTATTTAAATGCAAAATTTAAAATAATATCAATCCTGATTTCATTTTGATGCGAATTAATATATATGAACTGCAGTTGTTCAGAAACTAATAATGTTGCTAAACTATTCAAATTAATTGACTTTCAAAATATTTAACATATTGCTATATTAGTTGGACCTATATAAATATTCCACACTTTAAAAGTCGTTGTTTTAAAAATGAGGGCTGTACACTGGAACTCACAGAACATTTCTGACAACCCCAGCAATGGAATGGGGATAATGCTGCATTAGTAATATTGTACTATTACATCTCTTAATACTGTTGCATTTACTTTACGCAACTAAACAACGAAAAGCAATCTTCATCGGCCTGAAGGCATCCGTTAAGGATTTAACAGTCCATCGTCTGAAGAACAATCAAACTAAAGGAGTTGTAGCTAAATATAGCGTATGAACACACCTCTTCCAAGACTTATTATTTATTATTCACATGACTTTTCTTATATGAAAATGGAATTACGAAAAGTATTGGACAACACACGAACGATAACACAATGTACGGTTACAAATCTCGGTAATTGCCTCAGTTTACGAAGTTATACAGCAACATTTATTTGCTCTACAGCCACCTAATAACTACAACATTTTTTTAGAAATTCTCTGTAGCTCTCCGAACCACTGCTCATCCGTACAACACTGCTCTCCCGGCGGAGACCTTGGCGCCGAGAGGGCGGGAAGAAGGCGCAGACGGGAGACTCGGAAGGCTTCCTAAATCCTTGGCTTAACGGCGCCGACTGCGTAACGCAGTGCTGGAACCGTGTCTCTGAGCGGCGATGTCCTTTAGCTAGCGGAGGTGCTTTGTTACAAGCATATTGTGTGCCCATATCCGTTTGTGATTTGCGATACTGTCCTTTCAGGAAGCAGCTGTTTCTTGCTGTGAACTTTCAAAGCTCAATGCCAACGATTCTAATCCGTTGCCAGATCCATTGTGGAGCTACATCCGTCAGAGTTCATAATGTATTCCTTTTAAAGCATGCTAAACAAGATGTTTTAAGATGATAGCGATTATTGATGTGAAGAAAGTTCAATGTTCATGTGGTGAACTTGTGTAAATTCTTCTTTTGCGTTGTAGGTCATGGAAAAGAACAATCCATTTCATTATTTGCCTTAGACACACAAGTAGAAACCAAAGCTCATATTTTTGCAAACATTTATTTTAGCATAAACTTACAATATAATGAAAGTGTATCTGCTTCAGCAGTTTAACTTGTCCAGTTGTTTATCAAATGTACTAAAATGTATTTATTTGCAAAGAAGAAAAATAAATTCATATTTTAATAATTTAAAATTGCTAATAAAATACATTATTAAATTTCACATTCGTAATTTTTGGCGACAAGAATATATTCCAACCACATTGTTCCACTAGAAAGTTTCTCTTGCGCTCGGTATTCTGTTACTGGAGATATTATCTATATAAAAGTCTCAGTTTCACACACCTTTAAGTATTCCTGGACAGTGATAACAAACATATTTTTCCGTCACAAGCACTTTCTAAAATTCTTGCCTTTATTAGAGAATGGGTCAACTACAATATTCATTAGAAAATGAAACGTTCTTCAATTTTGTTTCCTTACTTAAGAATTATGGCATTAAGTGAACTAAATAAATACTGTAAAATTTATCAAAATAGCTGGTATTCCTTCGAAATTAGTTTCTGACAACACGATGTTGTAATGACGAATATTATTTTGTAGAGAAGGCGTCGAGCAAGTAAGAAACTTCTTCACATTTTCAATTAGTGGGCGGAATCCTAAACGAGAATTCATTTCACGCAGTTTCTGAAGGCAAGCCTTGCAATTTTATAACCTTGTATCTAACCAACTACACACTAACAAAACTCAACAAAGCAGAAAAAGAAAAGCCGCAGGAAGGCGTGTTGATTCACATTCAGCCCAAGTGGACGGCTAGAATTTTCTTTACATTCCTCTAAATCCTTCACTAACACGGAGCTGTTTCTGATTACTTCTATCCTTTCCATGACTGGGCACTGAAGAGACGATGTACATTGCTTGCTCCATCTTAGAATTACGTGGATGCACACATATGTATTTATTTTCATACGTATGCTAGTCAGTGTTCTTTATTTCATAGAAAAGTCATTAAGAAAACAAAATAACTTATTTTATTGTTCTCATTTTATTGAAAAGTATGTTAACGAATTTAGTCATCTAATTAATATCATGACTCTATCAAAAACGATGCTCCGCAGATCGAAACGCGATCGAGGTTACTACTCTGACACACTTAGTCTCAATGTTCGATTGATGTTCTAGACTAAACATTGATTGGACTTTACAGAAATTTAATCCCTCTAAAGTCGTTTACTGTATAAGGTTCAATTGAGGAATACTCACGAAGAAAAAACCATGCCCTTATTCAAGAAATACAGAATAAGCATGTGAACCACAAGTTTAAAACAATGCGTTTTACTACTCAGGTCATCTCCGAATGGACCCAGCATTCGCCTGCGTATAACGCAAATTAATGAAGCTGGAGAGAGCCTGTATCACGTGATTGGCGAGAGAAATTTTTTACGACGAGCGTATTAAGCTGGCACGCGGGGCGGCCGAGGCGCCGGCGCCAGCCGTAGCTCACAATTCAGGGCCACCAGTAGTGCCAACCGCCACACTGCCTGGCGCTGTACACCTGTAATTCCGCGCACCCGAAGCTTTTATGGCTGCTGCGTTTCCTTCCGACGACATGGGAGAGTTACTGCGATCCGTTCGCCCTCAGTCGAGGCAACGCGCGAACGAAAAGGGGAATGATGTGCCAAGAGTCGTTAATATTCCTTGGAGTCGCTCGCACCCCAATGGGCTACCGATGACAAATTTGCGAAGAAGCCAAGGATTAAGTCAGTTTCGCCCGAGTGGTGTTAATTTGCACACGCAAGGTCGAACAAAATACCTCTGATGGAGGAGTGTGTTGAAGCAAGGGGCTTGAGTTTTAAAATTAATGGTGTTCCTCAAGGTAGCCGAAGGTGCCAAGTTTCAATGACGCATTAATTTTCGGATGTATGTGATCGTTTTTCATTCGATGAGGATGGGAATCGCAAACCTGCGAGTAGGAGGAGAGAATACAAATTCTTTAAAGAAAATGCGTTAGGTGTTTTGAAGACCGGTTTCAAATACATTTACTTGTTTTGCAATAATTCATGACACCGTCGTTCTATGTGGAATGCCGGGATTCTTCGTGCGTAGATCTTAACACTGGTTTGCACATGTACATATTTTCCTGAAGTGCAGAGAATGTTTTATGCTAATGACATTGTCTTCGAAAAATTAATTGCCTTGCCCAAACCATAAGTTATCAGCTCTATTGGTTATTAACAAGGTGACAGTAAATGAATATGTGAGAGGAAGGCGTGAATGTGATTATTTAAATTTGGATTTTTATCTTAATTCTCCTTCACTCTGCGGCATGAGTGTCAATAAACAAGTTGGAAATTGAATTTTCTCTTTATATTTCAACAATGTTATGTTTATTACGATAAAAACATATACATATTTTCGCTCTTTTGACTTTTGAAAGCTTTCAAAATAGTTGTAAATTTTGTTAACACTTTTAGTGCAAGTCATTAAAACAAGACTATCAACTGTAATATATATTTACCATGAAGAGAAATAGAAAGCCACATCAACATGCGAGAAATGACTTGTAAATCTGATAATTTTATGGTGACTATTACTTTGCAACTATTCGAAGAACCGTGTGGTGAGAAACCAATTAGCTTTAGGAATCTTAGCTTTTAATCCTATTTGACCTAGAGCTACTTTCTCTGAAGTGCGTCACGTAAAGCATATTTCTCAGTCCATTAGCAAAATGTATTTTACTTAATAAAAAGAAAGCTTTCAAGAACTTTCCGAGTCCTACTCTAAATTTAATAAACAATTTTTTTGGGTGAAATATGAAGACAACCGGCTTCATTTGGGCTAAGACAAATGGAATATTATGTGTATTGGTAAAATGAGATAACATTGAATTATTAGGTTGAGTTTTTTTTATTACTCTGGCTGATAAATATCTCGTATTCTTATTTTATATGTAAAGTAGACCGTAAGTATGATATTCTTCATGTCCCTAAGTAGTTTGTGCATTATAGAAATGTTATCGTCAAGAGTTTATAGTTATATTTTACATCTCTCAAAATTTCGCCTGTGAAGATCTATTAGACAATCCAATTGAAATAATATATAATATATTTCATAAAAAAAAAAAAATTTAATTTAACCTTTTTCCAGAGGCCTTTCATTTTTTATCGAAATGATTCATCACAAATTTTATGAAAACCTTTCCCTACGATCCCAAATATCTGCGTGAAAGCGGTGGTGGACCCTCTATCTATCTCCCCCGACGTGTGCGGCGATGTGCCGAGGTGCTGGGTTGAGTTCCGGGGCAGGGCGGGGCGGGGCGGGGCGGCCGTTAGCGCAACGAGGGGAGGGGCGGTGGGTGCGCGTGGGAGGCACTGAGGGTCTTGCGCCAGCGGAGAAAGCTTGCGCTCCACCCACGCGGTGCCATGAGCGCCGCTGCGCATGCGCTGCTCAGGGAAAGGCTGATGGCAACAGTGACACTTATAATTGGATATGTGGGATGCGGAGGTGTCAGATTGTTATGGACATGATAGCATTCATTATTATTATGGTTGTAGAGGTCGGGATGCCAGCGGTCGTGGTCGTTATGACGATGATGGTTGTGAGGTCGTTGTGACGGCGGTCGTTGTGACGGCGGTCGTTGTGACGGCGGTCGTTGTGACGGCGGTCGTTGTGACGGCGGTCGTTGTGACGGCGGTCGTTGTGACGGCGGTGGTCGCGGGACGGCGTTCGTAGGTGACGGTGGTCGTGGTGACGTGAGGACAGTGGCAGTGACAATGGCGATAGTAACGGTAGCGATGATCGTGATTCTAAACGTATTGGATAAAAGGGAGTTGCATCGGGGTGATGGCTGAGCGCGCTGGTGGGTCTGACGGTACTTGTGGCAATCCCGGTAGCAGAGGCACTGACCATGGTGACAGCTTTGTGCTGCTGTAGGTGGTAATGGCTGTGATGACAAGGTGATGGCGATGTGGCACCTGCGTTGGGAGAGTGGTTAGATACGACGTCTTCGTTCCGTGCACAAGATAGGGAATCAGTCACGAATGGTTGATCTTCGAAAGATGACTGAACGCGTCCTTTCTGTAGTAGAAGACGGTCGACTTCGTGACGTCAGTTTTTGTTGCTTTCCATGTCGATCTGAAGATAAAATACTTTTCCTGGAACTGTTTTTCAACGTTATTTACTTATGGAAATGGTAAATATCATATTTAGAATTATACCAGATAAAATGTTTAGACGTTCATGAAGTGAGTTTGCTGAATTTTAAAGAGTATTGTAATTTCTGCAAATCTGAATGTTATATTAGCTAAATAAATAATATTTATAACATCAAAACATCAATCACGTAGGTACAAATTAGTCAATTTGAGAAATTATCGGTAAAGTTTAATGATCTTAAAACATGTATTTTATCTCAACAAAGAAGATAATAAACAAGGCAAATTAAAACAAAATACATGTAGCTCAAGATTGCTTATTAACTGGTTTTAAGAGTCAAATGTACGTAAATAGAAAAGCATACGAACGATTAAGTTAATTTTTATTTAAATGAAACAATAACGTTGTTATTTCCCAGTTTGTATTTGAAAACGGAATGTTCTGAACTATAAGATTTTACTGTGCATTCCTCATATTAAAATTAATTACAAAATAGCGATACAATCGTAAGAACAACCATTACGTTTTGTGAGCTTTTTGTGTCCTGTACGCTTTCAGCGCTTCTCTCCCCAAACGAAACGAAACTTCACTATTGAAAAGTTTTTAAACAATGACTTCCTCAAGCAATATTCATTTGTAGTCATATCTCACAAAAAAATAGACTCTCTCATTTCGAGTCTTCCTATTTGTGACATTCACCACATTCTTCGACCAAGAATTCCTTGGAGTTGTCTAAAATACCACTTGTATAAGGAAATTTATCTCACGAAGTGCTAGGGTCGGAAGTTCACGTCACAGACAATACTCAATTATCTTTGTTTAACAAGCACAAAATGAAAATTATCTTGTACTTTCCAGCAGGAATGCGCGTAAAGATAGCAGGAGAATACTCTGACCATAAACTTCGCTTCTAACAACCAACACTGTCATCTTTACTGTACTTTGCATGCCTTACCATACCATACCATGCCTGCGTTTTTGAACATATATTTCTTTTCGCATTCCAATTATGTTCAGTCATCCCCAAATTCCGAGAGAGAAAGCATAGAATATTCTTTAAAAAATGAGATTCAAAGTGCTCCGTAAAATGTGATCTTCACAGCATTAATACTGAAGTCGAAATAGCTTCACACAACAAAACCTACAACCATTTCTACTCTCACTGAGATGACCAACTACCAAGTTGAAGTTGTGAATCGATTGTCGATAGTGGAAGTCGATATTCTTCTAGCACTAAAATTGGTTTCCGGCGTATCTGACGGGAATCATCGAAGTGCAACGATAACAGACAAAGTGTTCTTGCAGCAGAAGTGACTTGGCCCTGACCCACTTATGCACTAAGGATATGAATGTGAAACGTAGCGAAAGATTGGATCACGCAGAAAAGTATGAAGATCATCTCGAAGCGCTGAGATCAACTATATCTTTGAATTACTGTTTTTGAGTGTCTGACGTAAATTACTTCTCCATAGAAAGCTCTTCATCATTAAATGATAATAAAAATGTTGGTTAAGTATTTAAAAATGTAACTGCATTATATGTTAGAGAAAATGTTAAATTCTGTCGTGTCGTGTTTCGACTTTTGATTGTGTCTGATTTCTTTCTAAATGCTAAAATTGCTAGTTATAGTGTACACTAATAATAATAGTTATTAAGAACTGAATTCATTTTCTATGCAAGTCATAATAAACATTTTAACATATTTGAATATTGTCCTGAAGAATGAGATTGAAAATAAAAACATAAAATATTCGCAAACACGACCACAACTTTCATCGTCATTCCATATACGATCGCATCGCCGTGTTTTTTCCGTACGTGTGCCGCCTCGCGAAGACCATGAAAGAATGCGGCGAGGCACAGCTGCCAAACGGACACGATGATTGCCATGGTGCCTAGGGTTCCGCGTGGAAATTACGTCAATTGTATTAGTTAAATTTTGAAAACAAGTTAATTAAGGACGGAATTCAGTCTCTTCGCATGTCATAATAAATATTATAAACACATCTTCTGAAGAACTATACTGCAAATGAAAATATACCGTATACAAAAAATATTCCTAAAAACGACCAATCAACATTTCGACGCCACACAAGAAAAGTAATACCAGTGAAAAGTGACAAAAAATCCAATTTTGAGTTAAGAAGTTGAAGACGTTCCTCTTACTACATTTTTTTTATCTGGGGAAACATCATAACTCTGTCTATAAATTTGGCCGCGAGATGGGGGTAATGTCGTTTTGCCGTTGAAAGAAACCGAATGGCTGTTGTCTTGAATAACGTCACAATTTCTCTTGAGGTCAGGTAGCTGAAGAGGGAACATCGCAGCTGTGACGAGAACGTCATATCTCAAGTTGTGTCAATATTATTTTAGTGTATTATCAAGAAAAGTGTCATATTTCTAATTACTAATACATATGTTTCAAGATAAAATTAACATGGTTAACATATTATTTTCAAGAAGAGTGTCACACGTCGAAGAAGGGTCGATTCTATAAGGGTTGAATAAACCTGGCGTTGAACTGTCCGCGCATTCCTAAATCTTGTATTAGATTAATGTTTTCTAGATTGTAGGAAATATCAACTTTGAGTAAGAGTGAATCAAACTCACTCTCAAAAGAATGACAAATCTTCAAATGGCTCTCCTGAAAAACGATGTATTTTGATTTGTGTAACTTTTCTCGTGTGCCATTAATTTCATCTACGATCGCATCGCCGTTTTTTCTGTACGCCCGCCGCGCCGGAGAGCCCACGGAAGAATGCGGCCCAAGGTGCAGCTGCCAAGCGGAGACGGTGATTGTGGGGTGACGGGTGTGCCTAGGGTTCCGCGTGGAAATTGCAGGGCGGGGCGCAGCGCCAGCCCAAGTGGCAGGTGCGGCGGCGAAAGCGACGGCGCGGGGCGCGGAGGCGTGGGGCGGGGAGGGTGTCCGCGGCTTACGCAATCTCCACGGGCGGCGTCGTTAAACCCTCCTGCGTACGCTAATTATTCTCTTGCGATCCACGGAACTGCCGAACGCTCGCTGGGAAAAAAAGCTAGCATGGTGGCAGGCAATGGTTACTCCAGATACCATTTTTGATTGATTTTTTCGTGTTTCCGGGCGCGTCAACTGCTTTGGTCATTAGTCCGTTAGTGTAGTGCATGTTATTTTCTCGGAATATGCGCGGCGATCCGCGCCGACCTACCGTCGGCTAGTGGGGTTTCCCCCTAACCAGGACTCTCTCACCAGCGGGGCACCGCCCCAGCCGGGACAAGCTCTAAGCTCCCGACCGGTCTCCCGGAATATGTGGCAGTGCATGTTAGTGCAAGTGTGTGTGTAAGGGAGAGGATAGGACAATGAAGTGGAAGGAAAGATCGCGTGCGGTCCGTGGCCCGTTTGGTAGGGTACTGCTCCGGCATTCGCCTGATGTTGATCGGAGAAACCACGGAAAACTACCGATCAGAGCAGCCGGCCTCTAGAATTTTCCTCCAGACAGCGACTGAATTCGACCTAGCTGAAGAGCTAATGTCGAAAATCCTGCCGCCGTGGGGAGTGGGAACCTAGGACCTCCCGGTCAGAGGCGCTGCAGTGACATCAGTTGATGCACTGAGCTACCGCTCCCGGTAGGTACCATCTTGTTTTCGAGAAGCTGACAGTAGGTTTTCAAACAAATTTATCTGTAATAATAAAATATTTGTATTATTATGAATGAGGTGGCTAATTAACAGCGGATCATCAACGCAATTTACATTGTTACTTGAAGTGGAACATGCTAGATACGTAATAACCATTGCGGATTTGCAGCAGGTTTTCTGGCGTTCTTCCGTTTCTCTTGAATCTGATTCTATCACTGGTTCATCCTAATTCACTTCCCATTTTTTATGCATTCATCACCAAGAGTTAATTATTGGCCTGTCTCCTTAGCTCGGATCACCACTCGCTGAAATAAAAATAGCGGTAAGCAACCAGCTTTGTGGATACCAGCTTTGTAACTGAGTATTAGAAAGTATATTATAGAGTATATGAAAGTACGGTACTAATCAAATATCGGCGAAAAATGACTCGTCAAAGTTTCTTCTCTTGCTTCCATTGGTTCTTGTAAAATGCGGCGTCGATAAAGAGGTTTCTAGCAAGTTTTCTGGAGGTTGTCTCGTTTATTTATTTTTTATTTATTTACGTCAAAAACAGTTAAAAACTGTGTATGACGTGCTATGGGGAGAAGTGAATACTGTGTGCACGTTTTCAAAATTCTGTGATCCTTACACTAAGCAATATATTACTTGAATTTTGAATACAGGAAGGAGAAAACACCGCTCCGATGTAATAAAAATCTTCTTTCCAAGGATAAATCAGCCATACATTTTGGGTTCTTATCCATCATGTTCTTCGTCAAGGAAAAATACTTTCTGCCGCAACAACATGCAAACGGGAATTTGTATAACTATATTTCCCACTGAATTCTAGAAGAGGTGCACAGATAATAAGTTACATTTATGCCCAAAAGCAAAACAAGGGGACATCTCAGTATTTGCTCAATGGATCAGGGAAACTGGACGAAAAACCTGATCGAGATGGGTTTACTTTCCGGGAGAAGACTTTCCCTTATCTTTCAGTATACTTCTTCTCCTTCGTAATTTATCTCGTACCATCTATGCATGCACAAATGATCTGCCTCTTCAATTTGGAAAAGACCTGGCAAACTGCTTTGGGTTAAATGCTCCAGTTAATCTTGCGTGACTCAATTTCGAATCTCAGTCGGACTAACCCCAAGGATGGCGCGGGAGAGGAAGAAGTCCATGGTGATGATGATGCCAATACTTCCATAATTATTTTTACAAATACCGCATAAACTAATGTTACATTCACTTATTGATAAGAGTGAAACAATGTCTATTTATGTAATTCTACACAAATACTGTCATTATTTTAAACAACACTAGTCCATGGGTTATAAATTTGCTTTTATAGCTCGTCAAGAAAACTAATTTGTATCTTTTCTGATAGATGTTTACAAAAACTCTTATCTATGTCATTCTTGTGCAAAATGAACATCTCATTTACTATAAATACTTTTGCTTTCTCCCATACTACTTGGGTGTTATTGAAATGCTGCTGCCATGAAGGCGATTTTAGACATAAAAACTCGTTTTGTGGGTTCTGGTGCCGAAAAATTGGTTAACGGCAAAACGTCTGTCCTTACGTAAACAACACTGACCACAAACACGCAGGAAGAATTTTCACCGAAATTGATAACCCTCGATCTGTATGGTTGATGTCACGGTACCTTGAATTTGAAATGGGATATTTTCAATGTTGTAAGTGTTCTACATGAAGATTCGACATATTAAACATTTTCTCAAAAATGCCTCCATATTTTTCTTAATAAAATCTGTTCATAAAAGTTGGATAATTAAATGAGGTCATGTACTTTTCTTTCAAAATATGTGAAGTATTGAAACGTGAAGTATTGAAACAACGCATATTATCTAAAACAATCAAAACTCAAAGTGAGAATTTTGGACATAGAAATGGTTCTGCAAACAAACAGTTTTATTAAGTGACAAACTTTCCTATTTATGGCAATTTCCTCGAGTGGATGTCAGCAGTTACTTAATTTGTTCCATTTAATGAACAGTGATATACCTGGGGGAATTTTACGATTCATTCCGCAAGTGCAACTAATACTCCGATTCATCTACTTATAACTGTAATACAAAGTTCCTTATTCTCAGTTATTCCTTTCCACGTGAGATAGGCCGAGGGTGTGTCATAGGTGGCGGTCGATAACCTTCGAATGAAGTATCCATATGCCTTTGCCTCTAAACTAGTTTCAGTATCTCGGCATCTCGATTTGCTGTGACGTGGTTTGACCCTGACCTGGCTTCTGTGACACCTAATCCGGCAATTCTACACCTCATAACGGCAGTCACGCATTCTCCCTAAACTCCTGTTGACTCACCGGTAAAAATTTTCAGTCTTTTGTATCCAATATTTCATCTGTGTTCATATGCCGGACATCGAAAATTGTCTTATTTATAAAAAAAACTATTTGATTAACCCCTAGCCAGTGTTATTTGCTTGTATTATTCTGATAAAATTGTTGTTTATTTTTAGTAAAATGTTATGAATATGTCACAAAAACTTCCATTGTCGTTGCATTGTTTCTACTTTTTTACAACACACGTACTTCTTAGAGGAATAATTCGCGAATTATTTTTAACAAATATGTGTGTTCATGTACACACACATTCATCTAAAAATCTATATAATAAAACATATGCTTACTAATCTCTTAGTAATTAATACAAAAATTAACTGTTCGTACATTTTTTGTTTAACTTTCTAGAATGAATCCAATTTACGGACGGCTACAACATAAAATATGTAAATTATTTTGTAGCTTTCCTAACATGTACTTTCTCTTCAATAAATGAATATCAGTTCCTTTCAAAAAGAACAACTCTCTTCCTTTTTGTAGTTGCTTTGGATTCTTTGCTTAAGTATTTATTTCCTTGGATGAAATATTTTAAGTATTCGGATTCTTGGCTTAAGTACCTGCGAAATGAAGGCAGCTACAAAATAATATGTATACCAAACTTCATACCTTTTATTCGCACTGCGCACATTTTGTAACTGCGAACAAACGTAATCATTCGTTACCTAAAATTTCGAGGAGGGTACTGTTACTATTTCGCAATGGGCCGTTACCACCACCAATCTACCGAGTTGCCACCAAGAACCCCTTCCAGCCTTTCCATGCACCTACACTCCCCGGGGTCTGCACAGCGGCTGCCGCTGTTCGCGTGTTCCGGGCGGCGGCGCGCGCCCTCGTTGGCAGACCCGCCCTCGCCGCGCAGTCGCCTTGACTCCGCAAGCACGTCCCGTTGGCGGCGCGCTCTCGATGACGTTGTCACCGCCCCGCCCCCCCCCGCCCCTCCTCTCGTGCTTGAGCCGCTGCACAAAGCCGCGCCGTTACAGCGGGCCGCGCGCGCCGCCGGCTCTTGCCCTTCGCGGGATTCGAAGGCCGGCTCCTCGGAAGCCGCTGCCGACAAGCGGTTCGTGGGGAGAAAGTTGCGATGCCGCGCAGGGGGTGGGGGTGAGTGATGACACCAACGTGGGTGGCTTTTCTCCTTCTTTTTCCTTTCCTCCTCTGGTATTCTTTCCCACTTCTCTTATCTTTTTCCACTTCTTCGGTTTCCTCTCCTTCCATTTCTTTTTCTCACCCTCTGTTTCTTCCTTGTCTCTTCCCATTACTTGTTTTTCTCCTCCTTCTACTACTTTATATTTTCTCCTCCCATTACTTCAGTTTGTTCTCCTCCCATTCCTTCTTTCTCTGTTCATACCTAGAAAATATTTTCATCTCGTTGTTGTTCCTAGAAAATATTTTCATCTCGTTGTTGTTGTTGTTGTTGTTGTTGTTGGTCTTCTTCTTCTGTGTTTTATTATATTTTTCTCCACATTTTATGCGCAACATTACGTTCGAAACTCCAGCTTTTTAATTATGTTCAGCATACATTTCATTTGTAGATCACGTGGTTAGTGTCGTATTACATATAAGTAAAATGAAAGTCTAAGTTAATTTTCAAGCAAATAAAGGTGAAATTAAGGAAAATTAATATAATATTGTTTATAAATAAATCAACAATTTAAAATATCTTATTTTAATCTATATTTTACTCTTTTATTAACGTTTTTATGATAGTTAACGTTTAAAATGTCTAAATGTCCATTATTGTATAGTTATCAACTCTTATTCATTTATGTTCACACTACTGGCCTAGTTGCATTCGTGTTTTCAGCTAATTGATGAACTTTTAAAAACTCATTTTGGTTATGTAACGGTGATTTGCTTCATTCATTCTCTCGAGAAACTACGAGTTTCTCTTGTAATATGTCGAAAAAGTCGTTAATTATAAAGAGCTTAGTATTTGTGTCGGTCTTCTTTTTCTCATTAACCACAATTCTGTGAATTTTGTAGTCTAGCATCATAACGGAATTGCACATTAGTGGTTCTATATAACAGGGCAATAAATGAAAAAGAAGACACTTAACCTTTCTTACCCCTTCCTTCTGACCATTTAAATTCAAAATTAATTAGCTTATGAACCAAATCATGCAATGCATTGCGGCATTTAAAGAACAATGGGCTGAACAGGTTGTAGACAGTTCTTTACAAAAGGTTATATACTTCAATTGACGCAGCAATTCAGCAGGTCTTATCTGACACTACTGAGTGAAAGCAGGCAAAAAATGCTTGCTAGCATTACAAAGTGCTGTTTATTATCTGTGGTTCGTTTAAGTAAACTTTGAATGAAATTCTTTATTGTTTGCGTATATTAGCAAAATAACACTTTATTAAAAAATTCCTTAGTTTGATATCTAGAACAGTTGACATTTTACTCCTATGATTGAGTTCTTTCCTCGGATGAAATTATATTATTCACGGGTTCAGATGTATGTAGTTAATTACCTACACATACCAATTTTGTCGCTTGGAAAATCTGAATTCAATCGAAACTAAAATAAAAATTTTAAATATTAAAGATAAAATAGTAAGTCATCTTCAAATGATGGACATAGTTTCTTCAACGTAACTCTACCCTGTACCAATTCACATTAACGATTTTAAAAATTGTTCCAATTCTGCTGCTTCGATGATTTCATTTAGAAAGTTCTTTGAGATGTAAAATATGTTCCAAACGTCTTTAGTATTTTGTAGCAATATTTTTTTAGGGCTATTTCTATTTTTTCGTGATCAAAAATATTTGACAAACTCCCGAATCAGGTTCTCAAGTAGGATATGATTATTATATTTCGTAATGAATAAATGTATACCGACAAAATTCCTCGATTTGCACAGACCTTTAAAAAATAAGAAACGAAAGAACAGTTTTTGCACAATTTAGCTCATTGCCACAGCCGCTTTTGAGTTGTCTAATAGGGCACAAAGGCACCATGCATGAGTTATTTTGTGTTACATTAGGTTTCTATTGAGATATGATAATTAATTTTGAATTAATAAATGCAAACCGACAAAATTCATGGATGTTCCCTGAGGTCATATAATTTTATCTTCACAGTTACCATTTTTTACATTTATTTGACATAGATGGTGAATACATAGCTCAGTTGAAATAACTCTACATATGTTTGATGGCTTAATACTAACTTAAATTAAAACTTCAAAATAATACAAGGGTTGAGGTTACCCATGGGCTCCTCTAGTCGGAATCTACATCAGAGATTTTTGAGAAAAATGTGGAATGGAAACTTATTTTGTATTCGGGTTCTATGTGATGGGTTTTGCCGAGTCTTTGAACTGATAATGAAGGGATTTGGGATATGTTTGAGAAGTTGGTGGCTAGATGTATGATGTGATGGTCTCTAGTCTCTAGGTTGAATTCATTATGTAACTGTTTGTTGGTGACATACCAGGGAGCGTTTGAGATAATTCTGAGGAATTGGTTTTGTATTATTTGTAATTTCCTTTGGTTGGTTTTTGCTGCATTTAACCAGATTGGGCAAGCGTATAGTAGCAAGGGTCTTAATATTGTTTTAAATATTAATAATGCTGAATTATATGATAATGGGCTGGATCTGTGAGATTTAGTTATATTAATTTGATTTTGGCTTGAATGATTTTGGCATCTATATGCTACTTCCAATTGAGTTTTGTGTCCATGTTCAGTCCTAAGCATTTGATTGGTGCATTGAGAGGAGCCAGTTGATGAGTGTATAGTTACCATAACGATAACCACCAATAGTGGTTGCTAATGACCTGGATGTTGATGCGACCATAAATAACAAAAAGAAAATGTATACCAACAACATGCCACGACTCTCGCAAATCTTTAGAAACCAAGACACTTTTTTTTCCTCCACACGGCAATTGAGCGGAGACCTTCCGACGCAGCGCTGGAGGTGCCCAACCGAGGCACACGGACCAGCGCTTCCCACGAAGTGCCTCGAATCTCCATTGCCCTCGGGGCCCGAGAGCATCACCTCGGGCCGCACCGGAAGGCACGCTGCCTACGCACGCCGCCATGTTGGTCTCGACGACCGGAAGTCGTGCGGGACGACTCTTCCGCGCGCGTGCTCGCATCGCCGACCACCGTCATCGTCGCCATCGTCGTCCCCGTCCCCGTCGTCGTGGTCGTGGTCGCTGAACCGCGCGTCGTGCGTGTGGGCGCGTGCGTGCGAAGACGCGGGAGCTCGAGGCGGAGGCTCGCAGAGGGTGGCGATGAGGGGCACTGCATGGCGGAATGAGGAAGTCGGTAACTGTATTAGACTCTCTACACAAACGCGAAAACAATAAAGCGAGAAACAATGGTGATTGCAAGCAATGTGTAGTGTGCAATATCAGACAAATAGTAAAATAATGAAGCGACTCACATCTATTTGCTAATTACATAATCATGTGTAGTAATTCTCTCTTTCTCTCTTTCTCTCTCTCTTTCTCTCTTTCTCTCTTATCTCTCCTTTCTTTCGTCTCTCTCTCTTTCTTTCGTTCTCTCTCTCTCTTCTTTCGTTCTATCTCTCTCTTTCTTTCGTTTCTCTCTCTCTTTCTTTCTTTTCTCTCTCGATCGTTTTGTTTTTTTTTACGAAACGCAAAAAACACTTTGCGAAAACAATAGTGATTTCAAACAATGCGTAGTTTGAAATACCAATAAATTTTAAAATAATGAAACATTTCGCAATTATTTCCAAACTGTGTAACCACAAGCATTTTTAACTTTATATTTTCTAACGAATACAGATATTTACGAATATTTTTAGGATTTCGAGATTGGAGATGATTACCACATTGTACTGTGAATCCAAAAATTGCTTTGAAGCAGTTTTAATACTCTTCATGCCTTTATCTTGAGCGTTTTTCTTTCCTTCAGAGAAGTTTCAAGCCAATAGATATCTACCACAAATTGTTAAGTACATTTTATTGTTTTCCTTTCCCGAGATCATGTTGGAGTCCAGCACAGCAAGGATAGCTTCTACTACGATTGGATGGAGCACCTGGTGTATTTACTACACACTGAGCAACGCCACAATTCATGGATGGACATCACATTGGATTTTTTAAATGATGAAATTGGAATTAGTAATATCGATACAAATATTTTATTTTAAAGTAATAATCAATTAGTAAACATTTCTAAAGAAAACCTTTCTAATGTAGATTATTTCCCATTCTAAATACAATTCTAATAAAAAGGAAGTTTACTTGTCTTCGTTTTCCAAGACGTTTCATCTATTGCGAAAAGAATGTCCAGGTGACCTCGACCCGAATGTTATTATGTCACATACCCAGTCTCCGTTCCATCCAGCGGTTTAAAGGTTACGTAAATCTTTCAACTCATTGAGTTCAAGGAATAGCTGTCCACCACACTCATTACCTCCCGTGTACCAGCTGTGAGAGGTCCCAGAGAAAAATATTTGTGTTTAAGGGGAAAGTGCATAATGCAAAGAATTTATGTCAACTTTATCCATTAGTAATAATGAAAATCCTGTTAGCAGTGTGGAAGAGTAGAAAACTATATTTCTCGTTCCGCATCGGAAGACTGAAATGTGACTTATGAAATTGCTTTAAGGCCACTTACGCGAAAGTAAACGTGGAAGGTAAGGACCTCCAATTACTTCGTTGCAGAAACGTGAATCATTCTTAACTCCTTCTTTCGGAAGACAGTAATTGAATTTACTCCCCAATTTTTATTTAATGCTGTGAAGTGACATCTAAATTGTGAACAAAAAGGTATTACACAATTTGTTCTTTGTTATTAACACAAGTGAAAAGAAAATTAAACGAACTCTAACGATCGTCTTTATTATTTATATCAGTTGAATATTCTTACTTTATTATTATTGTATTATTATTATTCTTACTTTATTATTATTGTTATTATTATTGTTGTTATTATTATACATTATATTTGACTGTTCAATGAATAGACTGCCCAAGTCGGTAATCGAACTCGTATCTTCCGCTATCCGCCTACTATTTGCTCTCAGCTCTTAAACTACCGAGACAGTTAACTCTTCAAATAGCCTTTAGGATAACTCATGTGACGGTTACATTTCACATTTCACCACCTAGTCACAGTTGTATAAGTTTTAACAATTGCGTGGGAGTAGGTTTCTCGTTTCGCTAAGTAGTTATGCGGTCGCTACGGTAGTTGGCAATTGCGAAACGGGAAATAGTAATTGTACGTAATTGTTAAAACTGTGACTAGTTGGTGATATGTATTATATTATTATTATTATTATTATTATTATTATTATTATTATTATTATTATTAAATTATTATTATAGTGACTTAAAAGTAATAAAACAAATAAATCAATCCCGTTGAGAATGAAAGGATAACGGGAAGCCCATTGAAATTACAAAACCAATGAGAAATGAAAGAAACAATTCAAATAAAGAGGAAGAGTACATCATCATTTTCTGTAATGCTACAAACTAAGTAAGCAACCCGAAATAGATTATTCATAGGTCCCATTCCCTATTTTCTCACCCACCTTCACTTATTCCGCCATATACCGCACACTTTTATTACCTCGTAGTTTAGACATTACTGCGCTTAATAATAATAATAATAATAATAATAATAATAATAATAATAATAATAATAATAATAATAATAATAATAATAATAATAATAATAATAATAATAATAATAATAATGTCTTTATTAATGGCCATAGGGCCTGCTCCTCCGCCTAACTACTGAATCTACATTAATACAGGGTAGTGACATATAAGAGGGCGAGGAGGAACGTTCATCCGTCTGTTAATTGCTTACGACACGCGACGAATCCGCGCGGGCGGGGACGGGAAGCGAGTGGAGAAATCGGCGCGGGCGCAGGGGGGCGGGGGGCGGGGGGGGCGCCGCTCGTTGCGCCACTGATGGAAGCGTCGCGCGCGCGGGTGGGCGGTGGCGCAAGGTGCGTGGGCGCGAGGACGACCCAGGGCGCGGCCGCACGCCGCCGTTTGCGAGGAACACGTGTTTCCCCAGGGCTTCCGGCAGACCGTAACGTACGATAACGGCTGGAGTAGCAAAGGTGTGGCGCAAAAACTGATCGAAATTCAGTGGCTCAATTCCACGGTTTCTGCAACTATAATAGTACTATTTAGAAAATTAATATAACAAATAATAAAATTGTTGAAATAGAGTTTGCAATGTAATTTACGTATGACATGTGTTTCTCCAAAGCTTTCGGCAGACCGTAACATATGATAACGACTGGAGCGGCAAGGCGTGGCGCAAAAACTGATCAAGATTCAGCGGTAATGTTGCTTGTAGCATAATTCTACTTGAAATTCTATGAGTAATTTCCAGAGATGGCAACGGTCCGAATAGAATAGGCGTTTTGAAAGTATTTTGGAAGGATTCTGCAACTATTTATGCAATAGAACTGATTATAAAATGACTATAAGTAGTAAACATAGTAGAGATAGAGTCGGAAAAGCATTTACGAGTCACTCGCGTTTCTCCAGAGCTTCCGGCAGAGCCTAACATATAACGGCAGGAGCATCAACGGATGGCGATCAAGATTCTGTGGTAATATTGCTTGTAGCTCTGTTCTACTTGGTATTCTGAACATGTTTTCTAGAGAGGACCACCATTTAGATTTTACTGTTTAGAAAATTAATGTTACAAACAGTGAAAAAATGTGACGGTAATAATTTGATGATTAAGAGTCAGTGCTAATATTGAATTTAGCTCAGATTATCGAGGTATTCTAAGCGTCATTTCAATAAAGGGCTATGATCGGAACAGAACAGCTGTTTTGATAGCATTGTGTACGAACTCTGCAAATATTTTCAGTACTATGTACTATACAGTACACGGTAAATTAACTGTTAAAAAATGAAAACAAGACTAGTCACAAAACTAATAAAGAGGAAGAGGTATTTTGCTTTTTGTTCAGATGTACTACATACTCTAGGAACAAATGAAAGGGTTATCCAATGAAGGTGTTCTAAAAATGAGAAAACACTTTCACAACTTTTACTTAATTTATTGAAAGTGTGTTAAACTCAATGCAGTGGTTTAATAGTGCCTCAAATCTTTTCTTGATATTTTCTAAGGACACCAAAAAACTGTTACAATCCAATAATTCTTTCCACTCTACCGTCTAGTGATCTGAGACCTTGAAATCAGTTTCAGTTTGTTTCATTTCACGGTTTTCTATTGACGACCAGGAGATGAAGAGAGTGAGGGTAAAGCCAGGCACCGTGATAGCGTGACGCAGAGGTGATGACAGTAGAGTGCAACGTTGGTGAAAGGATGGAAACGACAACCACGAACGCGACATCGGACAAGATAACGACACAGACGGCGTCGATGGTGGCGGCGGAATGGCATCAGAGGCACGAAGAGAATGTCGCGTGCAAGAGTTCCCTGCCTTGCTAATGAGCCGAGGGAATCGCGGTCTCCGAAGAAGAAGAAGAAGAAGAAGAAGAAGAAGAAGAAGAAGAAGAAGAAGAAGAAGAAGGGAATGGGGGATTGGTGTGTCCTGAGAGCATCGTCTCATCGAGGCCCGCTCACTGTCCTTGTCTGAGACTTCCGTCTCTGCTCTGAAAGCCGCTGCCCGTCTCTTTGCATATTCTCACCGTTATTGCTTCAATTTTCTCATCGTAACCACATTATCGTTAGAAAACAGTATGTGATGTACAGTTGGTTTCAATTTTCATCTCCAAATTTTCCGTAAAGTTAATGAGATCTCAAGAACTAACACAGTAATTGGACATGAATATCGAACAATCGATGAAAATAATTATGCTGAATTTTAATTAATAATAGGGAAGTTCAAAATCGTATAATTAATTTTACAAAGACCTGTTTGGTCAAATTAGCAATAATGCTTTTTCAGGTTTATCCGATTGAATTTACGGATCGATAATAAAAAACAGATTCAATCTATCACGATTCATTGAATATTGAATTGAATAACAATGGGACGAAGTACTGCATTAATGGTAAAAAAGCGTAAATGTGACGAAACGCTGCAATGAAATGCAAGAAAAGAGATTCCGAAAGACAACACGAGAGTACAAGAAATGCGATTGATTGGTGGATGGATGTTTTCGGACACATCAACTAATTGTTGATGTGCCCGAATTGTGCCGAATCTGAACCGCAACTATTCGTTGCGGTATGGATTCGGCGTTCGCCTGGTCTTGATCGGAGAAACCATGAAAGCTACCCATCGGAATACCAGGTTGCTAGAAGTTTTCTCTAGACAGTGGTAGGATTCAATTTAGCTATAAGGATGGAGTCGAAAATCTGCCATTGTCGAGACTCAAACCCTATGACCTCCCGATCAGAGAGTCACTGCAGAGCCAGTAACATTGCCGTTTTTAAGCTTAACTCAGCCGGTAAATTGTTCGCAAATATGGATCAACTGTCCACGTGAAGTCGGAACTGTCGAGAAGAAGAAAAAAAAATAATAATATTCGCATTGGATAAAAACTGAATCAAAAGTACGGAACAGCTACCCAGCAAACAAAAAATTATTCACAGTTCCGTTACTTCCACAAGTTATTGCGTTATGTCTACAGCAGAGTTTCGAAATCCTCCGTGTTCACGGCCATTTACTCGTTTCACCGTACACGTCGAGCTCCGGTAATGAGGCGCGACCGCTTTTTCCCAAAGCATCATAAGGCCCGTCGAATTGCCTTGCGGCGACCGTCGCCCACTGTCACACGACTTGTGCGACTGAGCGCCGGCGCATCTTCCCAGCGCGACGCATAGCGGAGTATTCCCCGCGCCGCGCCGCTTCAGAGCAACGACGAATCCTATCAGTTTCGCTTCTTGCGTCTCAAGAGTAACGGCAACCGCCAACGCTCACATTGCAAACAGATGCTTGATTGCTAGCTTGTTAGCTTGCTAGATCGTTAGCCTGCTAGCTTGTTAGCTTGTTAGCCTGCTGGCTTGTTAACCTGCTAGCTTGCTAGGTCGGTAGCTTGCTAACTCGCTAGCTTGTTAGCTTGCTAACTTAATACCTTGTTAGCTTGCTAGCTTGTTAGCATGTTTGCGTGCTAGATTGTTTGCCTGCTAGCTTGTTAGCTTGTTAGCTTGCTAGCTTGCTAGCTTGTTAGCTTGCTTGCTTGTGATGACCTCGAGCACGTAAACTGCTATGAGCCAAAGTATAATTAGTGTAGTGAATGTTTGTTAATGCCTGGAGGTGGTGGTGTTCCTCCTTCGTTGGATGGTGAGTTGGTTGGTTCGTGATTCCGGGCGCGTCAACTGCTTTGGTCATTATTCCTGTCAGTTTAGTGCGTGTTTTTGGTTGGGAGGTGGCGGTGATCTTCCTCGCTGTATGGCGAGATCCGGCGCCTACGTATCGTCGGCTAGTGAGGTTTCCCCTAACAAGAACTCTCCCACCAGCGGGTACCACCCCAACCGGTGCAATCTCTAAGCTCCCGACCAGTTTCCCGGGATATGTGGTAGTGTATTAGTTAAGTGCGTGTGTAAGGGAGAGGATAGGACAAGGAAGAGGAAAGAAAGATCGCGCGCGGTCCGTGGCCCGTTTGGTAGGGTACTGCTCCGGCATTCGCCTGGTGTTGATCGGGGAAACCACTGGAAAATTACCGATCAGAGGAGCCTGCTGCTAGAATTCTCTTCCAGACAGCGACTGAATTCGACTTAACTGAAAAGCTTCTGGCGGAAATCTTGCTGCCGTCAGGACTCCAACCCAGAACCTCCTGTCAGAGGCTCTGCAGTTACATCAGTTGATGCACTGAGCTACCGCTTCCGGTTCGATGGTGAGATCCGCCGCGGACCTACACGTCGGTTTGTGGTAGAATTCCCTCTCCAGGTATCTCCTCAGTACAGCAACGTCCTAATCCTGAAAAAGATCTACGCTACCGACTGGTCTTCCGACGTGTGTGGTAGGGTACTGCATGTAAGTGTGTGTGTATTATGAAGGCGACGGGATAGGTCAAAGAAGGGGAAGGAAAGATCGCGTGTGGTCGGTTGTCCGTTTGTTAGGATATTGCACCGGCTTTCACCTGGGTTTGATCACAGAAACTACGAAAATCGTCCAATTAGAGCAGTCGGCCGCTAGAATCCTCCAGATAACGACTAAACTTGTGACGGTGTAGCAATGCAGCTAGCATCAAATATCCTGCCACCGTCGGAATTCAAATATCCTGGTAAGAATTCCAGCAAAGACAGCTGTAAGCCTGGTTCTCAGCTAAACCCAGTCGTTGCCAAAGGCCATTTGCCGACGAAATTAATGGGCTGAGAAATGGAGAATTGTAGGAAGAAAAAATGCTATACAACTTTGTTGATAAATTGTGAGTTCCTTTCAGTTAAGCAAAGGGTTTGTGATCCCCAAACTCTTTTTTTGCATGCGAAAACGGTAAAATTTGATAACAATAGCGTTTTTGTTTTGCATTTGTTCAGATCAAGTAAATGTGTCTTTCATGATCATTTTTTTGTGAGAGAATAAATGACGTAGAACGTTGTTACAGAAGTACTGGTGGTGTGTTAAACGAAACGTATTTCTCGAATTATTCCAAGAGACAAAATAACACTCAGGATTATTTAAAAATAAAAATATACAACGACTACCAAACGATACTAAAGGAGATAAAATTTTAACTACAAAAGAGAAATTATGTTACCTAAAAGATACTTTTGAAAATAATTGCTCAATTCGCATCATTCTCATATAGATACTACATGGAATATTGATTAATTTTCTACATACAAAACATATATTATTCGTTATTTACCTGTACAAAATTTCCCTTTTATCTGCGTCGATCTAAAATTCTACAAATAACTCCCAATTAGCACACCGCAGAAGTTGGGCGAGCCCATAATAACAGCGAACCGCGTCCTTCTGGCCGACCTCTACGTCCACGCAGGTCTGGTCCCCGGTCCCCGGTCCCCGGTAGGTCGTTAATTGCCCCCAAAACGCAAAAAAAGCCAAGATCGGGGGCCGGGCGGGGCGTCGTGCGATGTGCCGTTACTGCTCCATATCGGCGGCAGGAAGCGGCGCGTGCGGGCCTCGGCGGCTGGGGCCGGCCGGCACCGCCCGAGCCTCCCGCGCCGCCCGCGGCCGGGCTCATCTCCGCCGCCCGCCGCGCTGTGGCCGGGGGCGCGTTTTTGCGCCGCCGCCGAAGCCATTTGTTGGCGCAGGCGCCATGTTGCGCGGCCGCGTGCGCGTCACGCCCCAGCAGGCGGCGCGGTGTGGTCGACTGTGGCGGTGACGGGTGCGATGGTGCTGAGTTGAATGGTGGCCAGTAGATGACAAGGGGGTGGTGATGGAGTGGTGGGATGGGAGTGATGAGATGGGATGGGGATGGGGTGATGAGATGAGGGTGACGGGATGGAGGTGAGGGATGGTGTTGAGGGTATGGGTTGATGATATGGGGTGATGGGATAGGGATGAGGGATGGTAAAGGTGGTGAGCGGAATGGGAGAGGGGATGGGTGAGGGGATGGGGGGGTATGGTGAGGTGATTATACCATGGTGGAAGGAATGATGGTTGGGGGGTAATACTTAGGCGGAGGTAGTGGGGAAGATACTAAGGGAAGAACAGTGACAGTCTGGAGACGGCACGTGATGAGGGGTGATAGTGAGGATATTGTGGTAAAGAGACTGTTGGGATGAGATGATGGAAAGAGACTGGTGGGATGTGGAGAGGACAACAGGGAAGTCGGTAGGCTGACGGGTTAATGACTGTGTCGTTTGATCCAGTTTCATGACGATTTTGATAGTAAAGTTACAGAAAGGATAGTAATAATGATGCAGATAAATGTGGTAATGCTAAGTATTGCTGAGAACTGTATTTGAAAGTGAAATCTGATATTGTACTGATAAAAAATAGGATTAGAAAATTAGTAAAAGTGCGATTCTCCTGCGTTTGTTTTAATGCATTTCGCAACTACATATAGACTGAAACTTGGGAGTCCTTTTTAAGTGTAATTGCCAATTTGCGAGAAATATGTCTTTAACGCTACTTCATCTGAAAATGTAAATTTCTTGTTCAGAAAGATATGAAGAGCAAGGAGCTAAGTTAATAGGTATAAAAATCAGTAAAAAAGGAGCTAGTATACAAAGGACTTACTTCATGTACAAGTTTATAATGTCTCTTACACTTCCAGAAAGTGCACACGAATCGTGACTGATCGCAATCTGAGTTGTGATCTCATTTGTTTATTGAGTTTTCAATCGAACTGGAGGGCACTGCAACACGATGTTTCCGCTCGATGTCCTTGAATTAGCACTGTTCACGAGGCTGCACCTCACAGCAAAATAAATCTCCAGGCTCTGACTTCGCCCCTTTCCAACTAGCATTACTTCTCCCCGCCTCTGCCTGATTCGCACCTCCCCACCTTGCATCTCTCCACCTCGCCCTTACTTGTCTGGCCTCACTTCGTCTCGATTCGTCTCGCCACGTACTACCCATTCTCGTATTGCTTCACCTCAACCCGCCTCACTCCCCTTCTCCTCCCTCTGACCTTCCCCTCCCGTCCCTGACTATCCCCATTATGCCCCGCTCGGACGTCACTCTGCACTGCCTCTCCCCGCATCGTCTTGCCCCGGACAACGAGCCCTACACCGCTTCATCCTGCACCTCCTCGCTTGGTATTCCTTGGACCTCGCTGCGCCGTCACTCTGCACTGCCCCGCCCGGCACCGCCCCACCGGCACCGCCCCACCCGGCACCGCCCGCCCGGCACCGCCCCGCCCGGCACCGCCCCGCCCGGCACCGCCCCGCCCGGCACCGCCCCGCCCGGCACCGCCCCGCCCGGCACCGCCCCACCCGGCACCGCCCCACCCGGCACCGCCCCACCCGGCACCGCCCCGCCCGGCACTGCCCCGCCCGGCACCGCCCTGCCCGGCACCGCCCCGCCCGGCACCGCCCCACCCGGCACCGCCCGCCCGGCACCGCCCCGCCCGGCACCGCCCCACCCGGCACCGCCCCGCCCGGCACCGCCCCGCCCGGCACCGCCCTGCCCGGCACCGCCCCGCCCGGCACTGCCCCGCCCGGCACCGCCCCACCCGGCACCGCCCCACCCGGCACCGCCCACCCGGCACCGCCCCGCCCGGCACTGCCCCGCCCGGCACCGCCCCGCCCGGCACCGCCCGCCCGGCACCGCCCCGCCCGGCACCGCCCCGCCCGGCACCGCCCCGCCCGGCACCGCCCCCGGCACCGCCCCGCCCGGCACTGCCCGCCCGGCACCGCCCCACCCGGCACCGCCCCACCCGGCACCGCCCCACCCGGCACCGCCCGCCCGGCACGCCCGCCCGGCACCGCCCGCCCGGCACCGCCCGCCCGGCACCGCCCCACCGGCACCGCCCGCCCGGCACCGCCCGCCGGCACCGCCCCACCGGCACCGCCCGCCGGCACCGCCCGCCCGGCACCGCCCGCCGGCACCGCCCGCCCGGCACCGCCCCGCCCGGCACTGCCCCGCCCGGCACCGCCCGCACCCATCCTGCACTTCACCGCCCCGCTTACAAACTTTCCTTGCACTGCTGGGCTTCGTCGCCTTGTCTTGCACCCTCACCCTACATTGCCCCAAATCACCTAGTCCTGATCAGCTTTACCGTGCACCGCTTCGCTCTGCACCACGTCACCCTGGACCTCCTCGCCCAACACCGCCTAGCCCTGCACTCATCGCTCTGTGCCTCGCCTAACCTCACCCATCATCGACACGCCACGTCCATCACCACTCTAACACACCGGTAGCGGTAGCTCAGTGCATCAACTGATGTCACTGCAGCGCCTATAACCGCGAGGTCCTAGGTTCGAGTCGTGACGGCGGCCGGATTTTGACACTAGCTTTTCAGCTGGGTTGAATTCAGTCGCTGTCTGGAGGAGAATTCCAGTGACCGGCTGCTCTGCTCGGTCGTTTTTCGTGGTTTCTCCGATCAACACCAGGCGAATGCCGGAGCAGTACCCTATCAAACGGGCCACGCGCGCGCGATCTGTCTTTCCTCTTCCTTGCCCTATCCAGTCCTCTTACACACACACTTACACTAATATTCACTACACTAACACATATTCCTTGAGACCGGTCGGGAGCTTAGAGCTTGTCTCGACTGGGGCAGTGCCCCGCTGGTGGGAAAGTCCTGGTTAGGGGGAAACCCCACTAGCCGACGGTAGGTCGGCGCCGGATCTCGCCATCCAGTGGGGAAGGTCACCGCCATCTCCCGAGAAGAAAACATGCACTACACTAACGGGACTAATGACCGAAGCAGTTGATGCGCCCGGAAACACGAAAAAATCAATCATACAATCAAAATCAAACCACTCTACCGCACCTCTCCGCCTCGCCTTGCCCCATCGCAAGCCTGCCACGCCCCTCCCGTCCCCGCCCGGCCAGTGGCCCCGCTGCAGTCGAATCGACCGGCGCCGTTTTGTGGAGCGGCAACGGGACCACGCGACCGCCAGGGCGGCGGTGGCGGCGGTGCCTCGGGCGGGGCCCGAACGCACGATCCTCCGCCAACCGGAATTACGCGCTGTGGTCGCGGAGCCGCCGGCCGCGATCATCCAGATGAGGGATGAGCTTGTGTCGACCGCGTGGAGATGATGCGGAACGATATGTGGTCTTGTTTCAGCCACCTAGCACACTTCTCGAGACAAGTGGTGGCGTGCAAATGCAAACAGCTTGGAATTGGACCACGATGTGTATTTCCGGCGAATGCAAAAGGTCTTCTTTATGTGGTCAAAGAGTTGGATTGAGGACAGCTCTTGACCGATATCTTGAAGTAGATGCGCATACATTCCATATGAAATTGTTTGCAAAGGGAAAAAAATCGAAGGAAATAACATCTCCCGACTTTATGTAAATTTTGTTCTTTACCATTACTATTCTCACCTTTAACCTTCCACACAGTATCATTTTCAAAATTATCACATATTTTATAGCATCTGCAGATATTTAAATATTCAGCTACATTGATGATGGTAACGAGATAAAATCAATGAATCACGAGTCAATATACTTTATTGCAGAAAGATCCACCGCATTATACCTTACCAATATTTCCTTGTAATATGTTGTGTACAGATGTTCTGGTGAATATCCCGATATAAAATCTGTTTTCAAGCATAAGATCATGTGATATCGAGAAAGTGAAATTCTGATACATGGGCCTCTCACTGACGATGAACTTTAATTCAGGTACAAGAACCAGGAAATAAAAAAAATAAAAAAATAGATGCGAGCGTAGAGTAGTTAATTCGCGACATGACAAAGAGAAATATACGAGAAAGTAGATTGCGAGATTTGCATTCACCCTCACCGAAATGCCAAGCTCAAAGACGTATCTTGATGACTGCAACTTGTACTTACGACCACCTAGGATACCTACACCTTTATCAGTAGAGAGTGATCATCGGTATGTACATCTGTACTCCTAAAAGAGATCGAAATGTCAATGTCCAGTGGAGAAGAACGCGAAGCCCCAAGGAAGACAAGGAAAAGCTCGCGAAGGTCACGTGGGTGCGGACGAGATACGCGATCTGGTGCGCGAGCGAGCTCGCAAATCGCGGCGAGGAGCAGGTCGCGGAGTGGGGCGAGCGAGGGGGACGAGGGGGCGGCGAGAAACCAGGGCTGGTGCTGAGGCTGGGGCCGCAGAACCGGCCCATAGATCCTGCGATAATGGCTCTGTAATGAAGCGGCGCGAGGAGGCAGCCGGCGCGTGTGCGCCCGTGTCATTACCAAGGCGAATCCGACGACCTCCCTGGCTGCTCTGCACCCGATGCCACCACCACCGCCACCACGCCACGCCACCGCCACGACCACCGCCACGCCACCGCCACGACCACCGCCACGCCACCGCCACGACCACCGCCACGACCACCGCCACGACCACCGCCACGACCACCGCCACGACCACCGCCACGCCACCGCCACCGCCACCGCCACCGCCACCGCCACCGCCACCGCCGTCACAGTGAGCGCGTGTTTTTACTCGCGGAGAAAATGATGCAAATGATGAACAGTCAGAAATATCAGCAAATGATGAACAGTCAGAAATATCAGCAAATGATGAACAGTCAGAAATATCATTAAATCGAATGTACATTAATCTATTGTACATATAAATTAATGTAACAGTGTACATTAAACAGAGCTTAATATATCTGTACATTACATTTAATGCACAATTTAAAATCAGTGTAGATTTAATTGTTAGGTTCCCCGATTCCCCTACTTCTCATCATTCACATCGTATATTCATAATCACCAGTCCATCAAAATCATTTATTCATTCCGTCATACAAATCATAAAGCTTTTACTTTTGCATCGTAGTGTACATGTGTACATTAAATTTAATGGACGTTCTTGATAGTTACTTTAACGTAATTTACATTCAAGTAATGTGGAAATTTATGAAAGTTTGGTTGATTAATTAGTGATTCCGGGCGCGAGAACTGCTAAAGTCATTAGCCAGATAAGATGATAAGATGCTAAGGTCATTAGCCAGATTGCTGGTTGGAATAACTATCGAACCAGCCTGAAAAATCCTCGCGGAATCTGTCGCGAACTTGTTTCATTCCCTTCAAATTCTTCTTAAAGATACTGGAATTTCAAACCAGATATCCTCAGGTGAACATTATGTTCTCTCACAGTGATTTTTAAGGAATTGTCTCTCTTTGGGTGATGGGAAGTAAAAGTCAGGTTCATCGACGCAATTAAATATTTCCTTCATTGGTAGGCCCCAGACATCGTCAGAGGTTGTTGCGCAGAAAGACACAGAGACATATTTCCTTCATATATTTAACGATGATCGTAAAGGAGAAACACAAATCTTTGCTGTTTCTCTGTAATACGATTTAAATGGACAGTTTTAGATTCAACAATAACGATAAAAATCAATATTTCAGTATTGAAATGATTGGAGGCGTTGTCATAGTCAACAATGACAACGCCTTCAATCATTTCAATTATGTAAATGTCAACTACAACTCACCACTGAATCAATATTTCAGCACTTGTAATGCCTTCCTCTAGAATCGCATCATCCGCCACTGTGCACATATGTGCATATTCTTCAGGACGGCGCTCCCAATTCCTCGGGCGCAGAGAAGGCTTTGGTCGACGAACCAGTTCGCGCGTGGTCACTCCCACCACCACCGCCGGACACGCCACGGCCGTCCTCACCACCGCCGCACACACCACCGCCGTTCTCACCCCCGCCGTCCTCACCACCACCGTCCTCACTACCGCCGTCCTCCTCCATTCCTCCTTCCCCCCAAACCATATTGCCTCCACCACCACTATGACCATCGCTACTGCCGGCCCCTCACAACCACTTCTACCATCGCTTCCACCACCATCATTACCACTAACACAAGTAGTTACAAGTATATTACAGTCATTACAATTACCACCTGTCTCACTATTACACTAACATCACAACAATCCCTTCCACCGCCGCCCGCGCCACCCCACCACGATCGCCACCCCCCGGCCCCACCCACCACCACTCCACGCCGCCACCGCCACCGCCGCCGCCGCCGCCGCCACCACCGCCGCCGCCACCGCCGCCACCGCCGCCGCCGCCGCCGCCACCGCCGCCACCGCCGCCACCGCCACCACCGCCACCACCGCCGCCACCACCGCCGCCACCGCCACCGCCGCCACCGCCACCACGCCGCCACCGCCGCCACCACCGCCACCGCCACCGCCGCCGCCACCGCCGCCCCGCCACCACCGCCGCCACCGCCGCCACCGCCACCACCGCCGCCACCGCCACCACCGCCGCCACCACCGCCACCGCCGCCTCCACCGCCGCGAGCTATGCGCGGGGCACGGGCCGCGCGCGGCGGTCGCGATCAGGTGCAGATAGCACCTGCGCGGGGGCGGAGTGCCACATACCGCGCAGCAGGAATGCGCCTGCAGATAAACCATCTGCGCGCTTTTTCCGCAGCCTTTTTTTCTCGACGGGTGTCGGAGTATTCTCCTGTGAATATGTGTTCCAAGTAGTACTGATATTTTGGACTGATTACGGTTAATTGTTCAGCTCATATGGACTTGGAAACATGACATAGGTAGGTCATGGGTTGAAAAATGGCAGACGTAAAAACAAGGAAATTATTTTTATTTATGTCATAAATTATGTTCAAAGTAGGCTGGATACGAGTGTGTTAATCTTAAAGGTCAGAAAAGAATGCATGTGCTGGTACTTCGTTCAGCTTCACACAGCAAAAAAACCTTGACTATTTGCTCTGACTCAGTTAAGAAAGGTTTATGTCGATGTCGGGAAAAAAATATTGTGTTAGTAAAATATACTGTAGACTCACGAATATGATAGTACCGGTTAACCCAGATGCAGGTTGAAACTGAACTCACATGTTAATAAATTTAGTTGGTGCATTACTTACCAACTGACATATACAATGAACAATGTCTCCGATTCTATGAACGATAAATATTGAGACTTACCCATGTTCGATAATCATTAGATTTCCTTGACTATTCCACTCGTGAAATTAAAACAGTGTTTAAGTATACATACAAAATGCCCCAATCAGGGTGTGTGTGTCAAAAAGTTTATCGCTTCTTCTATCCGATTTTTCTTACCGCTTCCCCCTACTGGTCAATCATAAATTGTGACTCGTACATCTTGGGAGGAGGCGGTATACATTGATCGCTATGTCGATGTCCAATAAACCGCGTATGTAGTATAAAACAAGCACTTTTATTTTATCATAGCTTTTAGTTATTTTCAATATTTGGCGCATTTTGGAACTCTGTTGGACATAATTTGTTTCGTTAAATAGTCCTATTGAATATCACTCCTGGTTTGAAAATTCTTAGATAAATCCCCTCCTTGTTTCGCGGGTCGGGAATTTATCGACAATTTCCAAAGTACTCGCGGAATTACCTATGAAAATGTAACTCTTGTGATATAAAATATGTTCATATAATCCTAGCATTTTATATATCAGTTTAATTATTCATTTACGAAGATATTAAGAGAGAATATTAAGAAGAAGTATGAAGAATTCTTTAAAGTTGTATTAAAAATGTCTTTTAAGATCTCTTTTTTTACGATAATTAACCAAATAAACTCCAGATCATCAAATTTTTCACATCTGAGGTAGTTTGAAGTCCATTTACCTAGAGTCATCGTGAGACTAATGCACTTCAGGGTCGGAGAAATGCACCTCGCCTTTCGCCGGTTGCGGAATGGCGGGCGGCGGGGAGGCGCTCGACTAGTTCCAGGCGAGCGAGCGCGGGGAACGGGACCGGGGCCGGGCCGGGGCTGGCCAGGGCGTCCGCCGAGCCGCACAGCGCGTCTCCCGGTCCGGTCTCTTCAAGGCGCAACGCCACGCCCACTGATATAGAAGGATTTTCCCGAGGATGAGCCAAAGTGACAGTTCACGTAACAAGTGATCATCACATGTAATTCAGAGGAGTATCCTTCCGCCGCGACAGCTGTTCAGCCACGCCCCTTTGTAAAGTGATACTGGCTCCTGTGAAAGCATCCCTATGCAGAAGTCTAAGAGTTTTGCTGATGTATGTGGAGTCTGGAAATATTTAAATTTAATTACGTATGTGGAAAATCTCTTAACATGCTCTCACAATCAGTAAAAGAAAACTGCCACGAATGTAAATAGAAAGAAAAATGATTTTAAGCCGGAAACACGTGCACCGGTACGCATCTCGCATTCAAGTCTCGGTTTTAAAATAAACATAATATTACACATAAAGTAAATTTAATGTAATGTTTATAGAAAAACAATTTTTTCAGAAGACCACATATCATTGCATTTCTTAATTTCAATTATTTCTCATAGCGCACTATATTTTTGTCGGACGAGTACATCACAAAAGGAAGCGTCAACGCCATTTACAAGTTAGCCAAATGCAAACGAACGAATGCAGGAAGGGAGTCTAATGTGCTCGAGGGCACAACGACCACAGAACCTTCAGTTATGTTGCCAGCACTAGCTGTCACTTTGGCTCATTCTTAAGAAAATCGTTCTATATACAGAGTGACATTGCATGACGCCAGCAGCCTACTTTACTGATTTATAAGTACCAGGGAGGTTTAAAAATCCCCAGGGATGGACATGTAGATTTTTAGTAAATGTTTGATTTCCCATGAGACGTTGCTCCCGCAGATTCTCAGGGTGATGTGACGTGCCTAGATATACAGTACCGTGCCTAGAGCGCGGTGTCACTCGGACAGCCAAACACATTTTGACTGCGGGCGCGGGAGCCTATAGTTTCATTTGACTTACGTCTTCCCTTTGTTTATACACTTCGTCAGGTGCGCAGAGAACGCGCTGTCAGGCTGAATGTGGATACACCAGAAATAAATGCTCTCCGAAAACATGTATCTGTTTACTTGGGTGGGCCCACGCCGCCAGTTCAGTGCTTACTTTCCGGGCTTGGTGCCGGCGTCATACATCACTCATTTGCGCTGGACAAGTTCCTCTTCCTTTCCCATGAGAGGAGAGACTGCCACATCGACACAGACATCATCTCCTCACAGTATTTGTTTTGGTACAGGGAAGGTGTCTCCTTCGAGCGTTACACTGGCAGCCTCGTGTATGTATCGAAAGTTTTGTCAACAAGTAGACCGTCATATTTTTTTGCTAGTGGGAATACATTTACGATTTCACAAGAACAGAAAATTATACAAGATGTCGAGACGTAGCTGACTTAAAAAAGTCCAAGGACAATTTTGAATCATTCTCTATATAGATTTGCAACGCTGAGCGCTACTTTTGTTCATATCACTCTGTTCTTATTAAGGGTTATGTGAACGGGTAAAGAAATGCTGTTATATTCTAGTGCTTCTTTTAAGAGTGATGGATAATATTGTAAAATGTGATTTAGTAGCAAAATTTTAAATATTCCAAACGAAGACGAAAGAAATAGGAAATATAAAATATTCCAAACGAAAGAAGCGAAGACATGATTGAAGTTGACTTAATTAGTTCACCCATTAAATACTTGCAAAGTCAAAAAATGTTGATGTTCGAAAATAAAAGTGCAATCAACATCAGTACGGCGAATTCCTTAGGTCAAAATTCAAGAAAACAATCCAATTGAAAAGTTCATTTTCCACATCTCTGTGCATAATGAAACATTCCGAGTAACGATTACAGCAACGAAGATCTCTTATAGATCTTTTCATGTTGCAAATACATGAAGGATAGCAGTAGCAAATAAATTAAGTTCTAAATAAACTGAATTGTCAATATTGTACTACTACGCGCACAGCCATTTTGCATTTTCCGCTTGGTGTAACTTTTGGGGGTAGCGTGCTAACCTAGCCTTAAATTCGTTTTGCATGGTAGTTTTCGTATCGATTCTCATACAGAACATGTTCAGAAACTTCAAGTTCCCAACTAGATGTATAAGAAACCAACAAGCTCCAAGTTCCTGTCTGGTCTCTTGGCATGTGGTAGAGAAGTGTATGTAAGTACGGGTGTAAATAAGGGGCAAGTATAGAACAAGCAAGGGGAAGGAAAGATTGCGCGCGCTCCATAGCCCGATTGTTAGATACTGCTCCGGCATTCACCTGGTGTTGATCTGAGAAACCACGAAAACCACCAATCAATGCAGCCGGTCGCTAGAATTATCCTCCAGACACTGTATGAATTCGACCTAGCTAGTGTCGAAAATCCTACCACGCACCGTTGGGACTCAAACCCTAGGACCTCCCAGTCAGAGGCACTGGAGGGACATCAATTGATGTCGTAAGCCACTTAAGGTATTTGAAAAATAAAACATACTGAAGAGTTTTCATGTGGAAATCATGCAGGATGAACTGCACCTTTCCTGTAAGCCAAACATGCACAAAAACTGTACGTGTCAAAAGGGTCGTTTACTATATCTGTGGATTTACCTAAACCCCTTCAGACCCGGCGTCCAGTGGGTTGGACACAACTTTTAATTGGTTATTTCTGACACTTTACAGCATCAGAATGGTTTGCGATTAATTGCCGTGTTTTTATTGTTTCTTGCAAAGGTATATACAGTTTCATTGTTGTGAGCGTCAACAAAAATTTAGAATCATCTTTAGAGTAAAACCAAATCATTGCTTAATGGAAAAAACAATTCGAAAGAACACAAAAAATTCAAGTCTGAAAGGGCTAACTTCCGCCGGCGCCTTTGGCGGCCTTCGCCTGCCTCTCCTGCGGCGCGGGGGGGGGGAGAGTCGGTCGCTCGTCCCTTTGGCGGAGGGGCGTGGGCGGCGAACGTGTCTTGGCATGCGAGCGAATTCGGCGACCGCGGCTCCACGGAGGATGGAGGAGAAGGTGCGTCGCGAGGCCTGCTTTCCGAAATGGAAACGCGACCGCAGTCTCTCTTCCGGGGGAACGTTCAAGAATGTTACGGACTCACCCAAATCTTGTTTCATCTGCGTTGAACAATGTTAATACTCTGCGGAAAACCTTTTCACTCCCCAAAGCTGAAAAAGCTGCAATAACAAACTAGAATGGTAGGGGACAGATACTTTCAAATTATAATAGAAGTGTTGCAGACGAAACTTTCAGTTATTAAAGAAATAAAAGTATGTAAAATATTATAAATTCAGGATATCAGAGGTATCAACCACAGTACACAATTCATATTGTTTCAACTTGTGGTTGATTCCTTTGATATCTGAATTTATAATCATCTACAATATTTCTGCTACCACTACAAAATTAATGTAAAATATTATTTTATTTTCATCATTAAAAGATTAAACTTGTCTTTCAATATGTTGATGTAGATGAAAATCGTGAAGACTAAATTGTCAGACAAATTCTGAGTTTATCACGACCAAGAAGGAGGTTGAACGCAATGATTACGATCACGATGTCGGGGAGGAAAGCAAAAGACAAATAAAATAAGTTTTCTTACGGAACATGTATCTCGTAGAAATAATTTTAATTGCATGAATATTGCAATAATTTTAATTGCATACATAATTGCGTAGATCTTACTAATTTTAACTGCATACATCACAATCTAGATGCATTATTCCAGCAATAACACTTACACTTACAAGCACTACATATGCCGGGAGACCGGTCAGGGGCTTAGACCTTGTCCCGGATGGGACGGTGTCCCGCTGGTGCGAAATACCTGGTTGGGGAAAATCCCGGACGCCAACGGTAGTTCAGCTCCGGATCTCATCATCCAGTGGCGGATTATCATCACAACTTCTCGCAATGAAACATTGCCTACCCTTACGGGAATAATGACCTAACAGTTGAGTCTCCCGGAATCACCAACCAACCAAAATCCAGCAATAACGATCGAAAAGAGACGAATAGCTCGTGCTTCGTATGTACTTTCGCCAGGCCAAGACCCTCTCGTCTCTCCTCTTCGTCCGAAGAGTGACTCAACACCTGGGGAGCGTATTGTGTCGCGCGTTTCACGAGCGTTCCGCGCGTCGCTTCCGTTGCATTCCTCCCCCTCCCCCTCCTCTTGGGCTCTTGGCGAGGGGATTCGGCGGCCGCCTCTGCGAGATGAATGCGGAGCGAAATGAAGAAACCCGACCGGTCGTCCGCGTCGCCGCCGCCGTGGCGCAACCGCGCTCAAGGCCCGGCCGACCACGCGCACGCGGGCGCGGGCTTTCGCGAGGTCACGTTCCGGCTCAGACGACATCTTGCTGCCGACGCCGGCGAGCGCGTTTCTCAGTGGGCAAGATTTGGAGGCGAAATTCTGTTGGTGGGGCCATCAAGCAAAGGATCACACTATTCTCTTCTTAATTCGTTAAAACTTAATAGGAACAATCGGTTTTGAAAGCATACCGCAAATATGCTGAACTTAACTGAAAGTATTATTTACTGAAATAATAAAATAAAGAAATAATTAAGTTAATTGAGAAACTGGAGTAAGTTACTTTTAATTTCGTGAGTGTCATCTTCTGTGATCATTAGTCCAGTAAGTCTTGTGCCTCTTACATCCCAGGAGGTGGCACTGTTCCTCCCCACGCGGCATTGACAAATCCAGTACCGAGCTACATATCGGCGTACGCGAGTTTTCCTTTTCAATCACCCCCTCCCCAGTGGAGTCCTGCGCGCATTGGAACAAGCTCTAAGTTCTTGACTAATCTGACATATGTGGCTGTGAAATTGATGCAAGTAAGTGTGTGTGAGTGCATGTTTGTGTGAGTGTGAGTAAGGGAGATAAGGGGACAAAATGGGGAAGGAAACATTGAGCGCGGTCCATGACTTATTTATTGAGAATTCGCCTGGTCCTGATCGAAGAAACCCTGGAAAACTATAGATCGGAGTAGCTGAGAGACGATTAAGGGTTCGTTAGAAAAATGGGATAGCGAGTTCATTTCTTCGTAGAATGTCCACTTTGGCGGGCGTTTTAGCTAATTTAAACATAATTCATTATTTCCTGTGACATCTTCAAAACATATTGTTTCGACTTGGAATTATTACAGTTTGATCTTACTGTCCTCATTTGAGAGGTACAACATTCTTCTTTATAAACAGAGATTGACGTAGGCCATTACAGCCAACGACCACAAGAAACGTCGGATCAAAGAGAGTAATGGGGATGGGCTTCATCCAAAATGATGGTGTCATTTCCGAAATGTTTTATGTTTTTAGGAATTATATTGAAAGTGAACATTAAATGTGGTAAAATAAGTAGGAGTTATTTTAACAAAATGAAACATGCAGAATTGAAATAAAGTTAGCTGTACAATTCTCTTCAAAGTTTTCTTAACTAAATGTTTTCTTCTCTCTACAACTTTTATGAAGTCGTTCCTGTCTTAAGGCACGCCCAAAAGTTGAATCTTTAACGAGCACTTGTGTTGACATTTTTTGCTAATGATTAGCCTTAAGACTCGGACTCATTTCAAATGTAACAAGAGATGTGTAATAGAAAAATAAATGTCTATTAATGTTAGAAAAATATACATCAGAAAAGCACAATAGAAAAACTTTTATGGTATTACGTTTCAAATGTGTGATTAAAACGACCTATATTTTTTTTATTTTGAGGTTTTCCTGTAAATTAACACCAGTTTCACATTTGCCCGTGCATGCACGTGTTATGAATGCATGAATTTCATTTTTTCTCTTCGTACTCACGTTTCTGGACTCCCTATTTGCAATTTTTACCCGTTATAAAACTTTGCGCGGTAACTTCTATTCCAACTCTCTCTTTTCAATACACGTGTACGTGGCTTTCTCTGAGGTTGATGGCCCAGTAATCTCCACTGAGAGTTTCGCATGCGTATCATATCCCATCTAAATATTTATGTTATCTTTGTATAATTCATTGATCAAAATCTTTTTGTCGGAATATTTCGTATTTAATTTCATACTCTGTTTACGGCCATCACAGTGTTGATGTCTAATTATTTTTTCAATGTTTTTCTTTTTACCTTATCAGTCAGAAGTAACTAAGAAGCTCAAAGAAGCTGCCAGATTTGTTACCTAAATTGTAACATACATTTTTTTTACTTAAATTAAAAATTCGATAACGTGAACATTACCAATAAATATTATATAATAAATTAAACTCAATATTTAAAATACTAATAAAACTGGTTTTAAAAACAAGTGTTACCAAAAACACTAAGTGGCACCTGTGGTTTGCTTAGGTAATCTAATTTACGCTCATTGTAGAAGATAAATGCTTTTAGAATATTCAGTTCGTTTTCTTCTCCAATAAACATTAAACGTGAAGTCTCCCTAATATTCTTAATAAACCTTGCTTTCGTTCTCTTCTCCATATCTTCCATCTTTTCTCCTACTGAGCGCATCTCTCCCTCTTAGCCGCTCCAGCACGCACAAGCAATGTGCCACTGCCGTCCCTGTAGCCGGTGCGGCGCGAAGGCGGCGGCGGCGGCAGCGAGTATTCAAATTAGCCGCCCGAACCGGTTCGCGAGTTGGCGTTCGCTGCAAACTGGCGTGAGGATCGGGAGGGGGCGGGGCGGGAGTGGCGGCCGCAACGTAGCAGTGACGCTCGCGGCTATACGCGCGCCATCACAGCCGCTGCCTTTCCGCCCAACACTCCGCCGCGAAGTAGAGATTTCGTACAGAAATGTTCTAAAAACAGGAATATTTCCGCAGCTTTTTACCTTTGTGGTATGTTTCAATACGAATCTATTTTGCTGTAGCGATTGTGTGAATTTTAGTCATGTGTTTCAAACGTTATTTTTAATTCATTAGAAATATGTTTTGGTCTAAATATATTTTTTTCTCTTGCCAGTACAATTATTTTCATTGCATACATCTAATATCTTTTTGCTGTAGCGATTGTGTGAATTTTAGTCATGTGTTTCAAACGTTATTTTTAATTCATTAGAAATATCCCTGTACATTATACAAAACATAAATACTTGAAAGAATTTATAAGGTATTAAAGATCATGCTCAAGGGACATTTTATTAAGTTCGCAGGAAATGTCATTAATTTGCTGATGATAAAAAATTACTACGCGATTTGTTTCGTGTAAATTCCATCTCCCCAAAATAATGCGTAATAATCACGATGATGGCACATCAAAGACCATGAGTATATTTTTAAACTAATTGAAACACAAGCTTGATCATTATCTATAATGACAGCATCACGAAGAAGAATCCGAGCATGCTTATTGAGTTTGCCGGAAGACGTAACGTTATAATGGCAAACCAAACACAAAATGTATTAAAGGTCAAAGCCCTGGAGGAATGTGTAATCTCGGATCTGCACCTTGGCCTCGCAGAAGCGGCTGTTCACCGCAGCACACGCACTTCCTGCGGGGCGGGGGCGGACGCTGCCTGCCCGCGGCACATCGCCCCAAGCGGATCTTCCTTCCCATCGGCAATTTCCCGTTCCTCCTCCGAGCAACGCCTGCGTGTCTTGCGACCTTCATCTGCGCCCGACCCCGCCCCCGTCGCCAACTGTGCCCCTCCCCCACCGCGCCGCACGCAGAGGCCGTGACCTCCCGGAGGGGCAGCGTTCAGCCTGACCCCGCGAGAGTTGCTCCGCCGCGCCGGTATGCTGAGGTTCGCTGTCTATTTGCGCGTTGGAGTCTCCAGCGGTCTGCGCTAGTGCATGGGCAGACTTGTCGTTCGAGTGTATCAAGTTCCTTTTAGTTGTGTTTTTGTCTTTACGTGTTTGTGCGAGGACTTGTTACAAACGTTTTCCCATAATTTTGACAGATTATGTAAATCTTCACGTATGAATGAAAATAATGAAATGTACGCACGAAATTAAGAACTCGTAAGAAGCTTTCCAAAATTCAGAAGTTCAGTTTGCATACCAATTATATATATTTTCATTATCTGGAAGCATTACACTTGCTGCAGTTAATGTGAATATTGAAATCAATATCTATATCTGGAATACTATTTGGAAAGCTTTTAAATGAAATAAAATGTTAAAGAGCTCCAAACGGTTCATCTCCTTGTTGAAGTGCAAAATTTATAATAGAAAAATTATAAAAGTCAATAACTGTCTTTTCTTGTTTACTACAATCATGATACAATTTTTCATTATTTAGTTTTTGATTTTTTTAGAGGTGATGCTTAATAGAAAATCCCAAGTGCTGCTCGTGTATCCTGTAACTAAAAGTTTCAAATATCCGTATGCGTTTACATAACTTGTACAATTATAAAATATCAAGCCCCCAAAAGTTATTTTGCTAAGAAAGTATTTCAATTGAAAAACTTCCTGTACCAAGGTTTGGTTTTTACAAATTAGTGGTTGGTTTTGTTCCCCCTCTAATTTCACTGATCATGAAAATCTCTTCAAAATTAAAGCTATAATTTTAAACAACTTTTTAATTGTGACTTTCTCTTAGATATGGTAGCCTTAGAATCTCGAATACGCAGGGTTCCATATAAATTATACAACCTCCGCATAATTAGGTAGATGCGTTTGTAATGCAACGTACAATTTCCCACAAAACTGGCCGTAGAAAGTTTGACATGTTGATCCCGTTGAGTTAACTAGGCCATGAGACAGCTCGCAAACTCCACAGTCAACTTCTTGGCGCGTCAAGGGGCGTTCTCTCACTTCGCACAACTTGACTGCCCAAGTCCCACCCTAGTTTCCTCCTCAAATTTTGTCTCAATTAGAATATAATTGCTACGTACAAATTATCCTTATAAAATAAAAGCAGGCCAAGAACATCTTATGGATAAAGATATTCACAATTTTACAAGTTAAGACTAACAAAAGTAGTGTTCAACTAGATGCCTTTTTATGATGTAGAAAAGTTATGTGAAACCTAAAAATATTTTTCTTTCTGAAAAGTGACGTTTTGTATAGTTTTATATCAGTCAGTTTCTTTTTATCATTCACAATTTTAAATAGATAATCTTCAGTTAGATACAATATCAATCATGAATATTGTTGCTACACAATATATACCATTCTTTGTGCTTTACAGTTGGACATCGCAAGGGGCGGTGTTGCCGTGCCTTGCTGCATTTGCCACGGGCGCACTGCATGATCGTTTGCAGGAACCCTAAGAGAATATTAGAGTATGCCTCTGCGTGTGATGTTTTTCAGCCCGACAACTATATTGTTTGGGTAGTTTTAATGAGGTGAAAATTGAATGTTGAGATTCATAAATGCAAATTCGTAAGCACTCAAGTGGTATTAAGCTCTATTTCTTTAATTTATTCATTCCAAATCCGTGGTAACAAGGGGATTTAACGTCACTGAAAAGGCTGCTGGTATTGCGTATCACTAGAAAACCACTGCCGGCGTCATCATGTGATTCTCAAACGTCAAACACAAAGAATGTTGGTACAACGCATAAGTGAATACGTCACTGCCATTCACGAGTTATTCGTAAATCTATCTAAACATTGTAATGAAAAAAGTTATTTTATGTCATTAATGTTAAATATTCAAATATTGAAATCTCTCCGTGCCTAAAGGTCTTATAATAACACCATTTTAACTTTTACATCATTCAATTAACTTTCCATAATCGATTCTCTCCTACATTTTAAGTACGTTGGAGCTCGTAATGAAGGAAAAATTTTGTTTGACCTTAAAAGTCTTAGGTTTATTTTGTTCTTAGTTTTTACCCAAAGCTAAAAAGTTGATTTTCACAAGATGAGTCCAAAACGATTTGTCTCGTTATATTCAATGGTTTACTCAAAGAATGATATTTGCTGAACAATATATTCTGTAAATGCTACCTCAGAAACGCACACTGAAGGCAGGAGATTTAACATTAGCATTTTTGTTTCGTTAAAACTGTTAACCAGATTCACAGCTATTAGAAGGGACTACACAAACGTACAAAAATGATCACGATCCGCATTACCCTCTTTTTCGTTGCCCATTCGTTTAAAAACACAAGTAAGTGTGTTTGTAAATGGAAATGATAAAAAATATGAAAATAAGAAAAAAATATGAAGTTAAATCGTTACTAACTGCTCGAGCTTCTGAGGAAACGTGAAAGCAAGTCACGCGCAAGAGATTGACGAGTAAACAGAAGTGGATTCCTTCGGTTCTACTTGCAACGAGGTTATATGTGGAATCATACAAGAAGAAGGTACGATAGGTTGAGAGCGTCACGATTTACGGATTGCTAATTCCATATTTATCAGTTGTCCAACACCATTTTACCTATAAAGTTCCGGCTGAAATTTAAAATAAAATTGAGTAAAGTCCGTGGCTTATTTTTAGTAATATGTCTACACTGAAAGTGAAATACTTCGATTATTGAGTAGTTAGAACTATATAGCAAGAAAGAGAGTTTTCTGTAATAGAGTCCAAGCTTTTAAAGGCGACCTCTTCCGTCGAGTGACGAGCAATATTTTTACTTGCATGTGGCGCGCCAGGACAGAACACGTGCGGGTGTTATATCACATTCTGTGACTGTCACCATCCCTGCTAGCGATATCCTCGTCATCCTCGTTATTCTCGTCGGCGTCTTCGTTTGCCGTCACCGTCACCTTGCCGTCACCGTCATCCTTGCCGTCACCGTCATCCTTGCCGTCGCCGTCATCCTTGCCGTCGCCGTCATCCTTGCCGTCGCCGTCATCCTTGCCGTCGCCGTCATCCTTGCCGTCGCCGTCATCCTTGCCGTCGCCGTCATCCTTGCCGTCACCGTCATCCTTGTCGTCGCCGTCATCCTTGCCGTCACCGTCATCCTTGCCGTCACCGTCATCCTTGTCGTCACCGTCATCCTTGCCCTCACCGTCATCCTTGCCCTCACCGTCATCCTTGCCCTCACCGTCATCCTTGCCCTCACCGTCATCCTTGCCCTCACTATCATCCTTGTCGTACTGCCATCCTTGCCATCATCGCCATCCTGGCTGTCACCATCACTGTTACCAACATCAGCCGCCTACGACCAGAAGCCACGTCGCCGCTCGTCCACCACGCATCGGTAACTTACTGTGCCGCTCGTAGCTCAGCGGCGGTGCCGGGTGCATTGTGTCGACCGAGGGTCGCTCCCGTCGCCCCGGCCGCCACCTCCGCCCCCCGCGCCCCGCAGCCCCACCTGCAGCGATCGCTGTCTGCCCGATGGACCTGAACGCCCCGTTCCCGTTCAAGGCTGCGACGTTCTTTGGCCGGCGCAGAGGGAACCGCTCCCCGGAAGACCCGCGTTTCAATTCTCGCGCTCGCCGCTTGGCTGGAGCGATTGCCAGTCACATTTGTTCGGCATGGCCGGCGTTAATAGGCGGAATTCTTTTTACATTTGGGTCATATTCCCGTACAATAGCGGACCTTCTAACGTCAGTAAGTAATGGCACGTAGCGTGTTCTTGAAGTTTCTAAACGGGAATTTATTCAATTTCAAGTTTGCGAACCCATTAATAAAAAGCATATACTCACTAAGATTGATGTCTCACATCCCTTATCGCATGTGGTTCATGTTATAAATGCATTAATTTTGGTAGTGTTTGGTCTAGTTGTGAATTGTTTATGGTTTCGAGACATAAGATATAAGGAAGTTCAGTAAGCAACTGAATAATAAGGCAGTAATTTTTTTTCTCTGAAGAAAATTGAATATTGCACTTACAATTTATATTTAATTTGGAGGAAATAATAAGTAACTATTGTTGTTATAAAAGGAATTGTATTATTGAATTAATGAAGAGGAAAGAAATATGTTTCTGGATTCTCTGAGGTTTGGAGTAGTAACAGTCTGGTATTTAATACAAGAATGCACACATTTCTGCTAAAACTGATCAGTATTCCAGTATATCAGCTTGGTTTGTTATAAGAGCTCTTAGACTGTTGTTCTGACGGCACGAGCTATTTTAAAATCAAGGGCAGCGCAAAATGTTTCCAGAAGCAATGGTTAATTCAATAATGGTTAATTTATAACATCACCTAAACATTATTACTGCTGTTTTGACAAAACTTTTTTGTTGTTGTTTAAGGTCGCATCAACATTTAGGTCATTAGCGACCACTATTGGTGTTAACGGTATGGTAACAATGAAGATGAAACGATATGGTGATGATAAGGGGTGAAACGTCGAACACAAATACAACCATGCGGGACTCGAACCCACGACCCTTCGGTCCGAGATTGCTACGACACTACTGCCTTAGCGATGTCGGCCAGCGGATCGGCGAAAACATTTTGTTTCACGAAGAAAACTTAGATTCGCGAAATGTTCGTAAACCGTAAATTCAGGGAAACGGATATCCTCTGCAAGACTCTACCCTACAATCACATAAATTCGCAGCTTTTCTTGAGCTCCGGTCAACAGCTTCCTCGAGTTTCTATTCGTGCACATTTATGGAGATATCTCGCTCGGCAGACAGGCGGAGGCACTTCATCTGGAGGAAAGCGATCTCTCATCCGCTTCACGGGGGGGGGGGAGAAGGGGGGAGGCAAGGGGGGAGGCGGAGGGTTCATCGGTCGGCGCTGGACACGCGACCGTCCCGTGCACGCAAGGCGACCGAGTGGTGGTGGCCAATTGGGTTTCTGAGATTCGCGGAATCGGAAACCGGAGCGCTTAACGGACAGGACGGAAGTGACGGTGGATCTTCGTTCCCAGAGTCAACTTCTCGGAACATTTGCTTAGTTTGAATTTTTTTTTACGCCGAAAAGTGTATGACATTTCCGTACATTTTATTGTTACTCAGTTATCAAGTTACTGTGTATACCAATTCATTCTCACGAGGTAACTTCAGTGTATAACATTAAACCAGTAAGCAGTGTTATTTCATTATACGTTTCGTAAAAATAAGCATTCATTTTATTATCAAATAGTGCTCATAAATATCTCCAGTTTAAATATCGTCATAAAATACGAAATTATTTCAATTCACCAAAATTTAAGTTGGTGTTAAATGTCTCTTAAACAGTTATAAGTATACAATACCTCGGTGATTTTTAGGGACTTTTTGTGATAGCTCTCACGATCCTCTTAAAAAGAAGTTCTCTTGAAAATGGAAACTTAAATATGTTCCATCTCTGTACATATTTTGTTCTATTAGCTACTTGATGTAAAGTGAATGTTTAAATTTTTTTTTTTGTACTCACGAAAAACGCATGTTCGCACTTCGTCTCGGATTCCTCAGCTTACTTACCTGGAAAAATAAAAATAAAATATAAAGAACAATACTTAGAACAAAGTATATTTCACATGCATAAACGAAATACTCTCAGATATGATATAGAAGAGAAAGTAATTAAATAAATTCAACCCATCAAGCATTATAAAGCACATAGGAAATATTGGAGGAATAATTTCAAAAACTTTAACAGTACATTTCAAAATAGAATATTTTACAACATACAAGGTTTCAGCTGAAGTTTAATTTTTTTAAAAAAAGAATTGCATAGTAGCTATTGTATTGTTCATATTTTACGTAAGGAAAACAAAAGGTGGAAGACGAATTTGTGTTCGCGTAAATGATATTGCGCATCGTATTAATGTTAGTTTTTTGCACAGCGCGCACGCGAGAATAAAGAATACATGCGAGAAAGAACTCATAAAAACGTATTTAAGAACATTGAGGTTGATTTTAGCCACAAACGACGTGTAGCTCCATCAACAAATTGCCACTCCTACCAATGTAATTTTACCAACGAAGGCAAAAAAAAAGAACGCCTGGAACGTAAAAATGTACGGCATGCGGCGTCCGACATGCAAACTCCGTTCCGGTGGCGGAGCAACGTGGACGCGCAGTTCGTCTCGACGTTTCAGCGCCGCCTGCGTTTTACGACGCACAGTAAACCGCCTGGCGGCGCCGCGTGGAGCAGCGAGGTCGGGAGGGGCGGGGCGGTGAAGAGGAGGAGGAGGTGTGGTGAGAGGAGCGGGACGGGGCGGAGCTGTGGAGGAACGGGGCGGGGTGGAGCGGAGCGGGGTGGGTGGAATGGGGCGGGAGGCGCGGGGTGGGAGTGGAGGAGGGAGCGGGGCTAGAGGGGCGGGGCTAGAGGGGCGGGGCGAGCGGGGCGGGGCGAGCGGGGCGGGCGAGCGGGCGGGGCGAGCGGGGCGGGGCGAGGGGGCGGGGCGAGCGGGGCGGGGCGAGCGGGGCGGGGCGAGCGGGGCGGGGCGAGCGGGGCGGGGCGGGGCGGGGCCCAGCGAAGAGGGTTGTTCCCCACGCGGGCGTTCCACAAGGTCGTCGCCGCGACCGGGGCGTCCCCAGGGTCACGAAGCACAGGCTCCCACGGAGGCATTCGGCACTTGTATCTGCTGGCGGAGCTGTGCAGAAGGATTGGAGAGAAGCCTAGAGAATTACTACCCGTTTCAGAATATTCCAATTGGGAGAAAACAAGAGAATTTTTTCTTGGAAATATCCACGTTACAACATACATTGATTTAAGCGATATGAATCTCCTTAATATGCTTGTAGCTAAGAGCCTAAGATGGGAAACGGATTGTAATGCTCTAAATCAGGTATGGGGCGTGGTTGAGGACTCATTTTATAGGTTGAAATTGGAATATTCCTAAAAGTGGATGCATTTTCAATACGACATGTAGCGGAATGGGAGGGGTACGTAAATAAAATTATGTTTACTTGAATTAATGTATTCTTTATTCCTTGGTGCGCTTTTGTACTTATCCCTTAAACAATACAAATGTAGAGTATTTGATTCACTAATTTAAGTAATAGAGTCCAGTTAATTATACACTAGATTAATTAATTTTGATAAAAAGTGAGTATGTAATAAGTATAAGTTATCATCGGAATAATTAATTAAAATATGTTAAATTTCATTCAATTAAACGAATCGCTCGTCTTGTGTGACAATTCTCAATTGCCAGTGGTAATTATGACACTTATACTCTGCTTCTCATTTCATGAGCTGTTTGTCGTTTGAAGTTCAGTTTCATAAGACTGATAAAATCGCAGACCAGCTTCGGATAAGTCTGTCGAACGATGGTACTACCTAGACGAGATTTCTAGAGACGAATTCCTTTCATTGTTGTTTTCCGTGGTTAAGATCGTTCATTATTGGCGAGTAGTAAGTTGTGCCTTACTAATCGGTTCTCAAACCTTCCGTGAACCTTCTTTTCTAATCTGACTCATCTCATTCTTAGACTTGAGCAATTAGCTTTATTTTAAAGAGCCCAGTTTTCAAGATGTAAAAAGGGGTTCGAAAGATGATGTTATTGTCGAACCAAAACCCATTTAGGATTGCAGAGCTGTAGAAAGAAGAAGAAGAAGAAGAGCACGAGGATAATAAAGAAAACTACAGTAATATTTAATATGGAAATCAAAATTGAATATCTAGAAACTTATTTGCATGCGTGAAAATGTTTATTCCTGAAAGTTGACACCTAAAACTACACTTTTTCTTTAATATGAAATTGCCTGAAAAAGATTTTTTTGTACGTTACAACCATCCGCCGAATGGAGAGTCTAGAATTGTCTGCGCAGCTCACGTCTCATCTCCTCGTGAAGGGGAACCGGGTTCGCAACCCGCAGCGCCCCTTGCGCCCGACACGTGCGTCCGCGGGACGAGCGCCGAAAGCATAAAGCGCGTCGTAAAATATTGTTACTTCAGATTAAAAAGAATTGCTGCCATGCTGGGGGTTGTAAATGTCTCTAAGGATGATGTACTTGGTGATTCACCACCTTCTTGTACAGTCTTTGTCTCAGAATGGCCTTGGAGACAGAGGTCCTTCCATTGCCGTGATAGTAAAAATAAATCGTTTTGTGTGAATGGGAAATAGAAATTCCTACCTAATGTAGTTGGAATAATTAAAATATAAGATTATAATTCCGAAAAATGCGCTTATAACATTTTACGAGAAATCATCTCGAATTTTTAATACAGCATAGGAATTACACTCACGGTGTTGGAAGTCAAATAAATTCATATTTCTAAATTCGAGTTCATTCATGTAGGTTTATAACTTTTCTTCATGTCTTGAACGCAAGAATCAAATATTTTTGTCGCAAAATCTCCGGAACAATAAGGTGATGAGTTTCTTGAGAGGCCACATGTGTAAAACATGTTCCAGGAAACTTCCATAAACAGGAACCCGGAAGCTCTTATAGATCCTACTGACTTCATCATGAATCCCAGCCCCTACGTAATTTATAAAATTAATACTACTCTACGTTAAACGTCGGTGATAAGTGAACGCAGAAGGAAAAATGCATGCTATAAATTCAACTCGAAATTTTTCATAATTTCTGTATTTATGAATTTAAGTCATAATTGTCGCATAATCGATGCCTTGAAACTTCAAATTGTATACTATGATTGTTTCCAAAACACGCATGAAGTAGATACCAAAAAGCTGATGTGATGCCCACTTTTCCAGAAGTAGATCAAGAAAAATGTTCCCCTAAGTAAAAGGAACAGAATTCCTGACTACTCCTGCTTTTCTTACTCTATGTCAGTACGTTCAAAATTGCTTTCTTTTATTGCCCTTTCACAATAATGGTCTCAAATAGCTGACGGTAAATGGCATGCTGTCGGAGTGTTTGGACGCTCACGAACGACAAAAGAACGCTGCGACAAGGAGCACAGCGATAATGAAAAGAGGAAAGGAACAAAGGAGTGGCTGTCAGTAAATGGAACGGATGGCCCGAGCATTAGGCGTTGCAAAACAAGCAAGAAACAACCACGGGACTTCGAAAAAAAAAAAGCATCCAGTGCCCTCGAGTAATCGCCACCCATCACCAATCGACTTCTCGATTCTCTTCATCTCCCACGTGTAATAACAGAGCTGTCCATTCTTGTGTGCCGAACACTCACAGGTTTACGCGTCCGGCCTCACGGGTGGGCGAGCCCTTGCTTGGGCAGCCGCGATGCGGGAGACCGCAATTGCGAACCACACTCCCGGTGGGCAATCTGCCACCATTACCATCACCCACCAACAACGCGGTTCCACTAACGACGCCGCCACGTCTTTCCTGTCGGCTAACATTTTTTTATAACCTCCGACTTGGGTAGAAAAAATCGTAATTTGCGATTGAATTTAAGATTTTGTTTTTACTTTGCCTTTAAGTTGTTTTCAAAAATACGTTTTTCTCCTTTTGTCGTGTATACATTGCCTGTGGTTGGGATAGTGCCTAATTTTGTTGGCATTCACGATTATTTCCTTGCCGCAGAAATGCGCAGTTAAAAGGGTTTTGGTCGTTGCCCTACGAAATTGCATAATTTACCATCCACCATTCTCAGAGGTAACTATATTTTTTTCATTATTTTCTAAAAGGGTCTTCCATTATTTTAGAAAACAATAAACATTTCTTACTTGAAATTATATTTTGTATACTACAAACCTGATGATTACTTGGACAATATTTCGGGTAACTAATATATTTTTATTTATTTAAGGAAATGAATTTCTATTGTTTTTTTAGTCGCAAAATCTTTCCGAATGATGTGTATATTTATTATTGAAGCGCATTAAATATATTCAATTTTATTTCAAAATGAACAGTAAAATGCAGAGAGATGTTTCAAAGACAACATTTACTGACATACTACTTTCACCCTTATTCAAAGGTATACAAGAAGAAACATCATGAAAGATACGAACAATCTTCAAACAGCAGATAAAACACTTTCACACCAATGATTAACTCCAGTGGCTTCTCGGCAGCTAGCGGAGAAATTTTGGGAAAACTCAAGGTCAATTTTCCATTTAACACGCATCTGTGTTCTATTCCTCGCGTTTCACTCATATCACATCCCAACTTTCGCATCCTTTCGAGAAAAAAAAACAGAAAAGAAAGAGAAGTCCGCATCTTACGGCGTCTTAGTCTGCGGTTTGACAGCAGCACTCGCTCTTCATCGGCCACGTCAACACGGCCTCCGCACTTATGACTGCGATCGTGTTTGTATGTGTGTGTGTGTGTGTGTGTTTGTGGGTGTTTGGGGTGGTTGGTGGGCGCGCACGAACGAGTGAGTATGCGTGCGAACGAATAGGTGTATGCGCACTCGCGTATGTGTGTGTGTGTGTGTGTTTTGTGGGCGCGCACGAACGAGTGAGTGTGCGTGCGAACGAATAGGTGTGTATGTGTGCGAACGTGTGTGTGTGTGTGTGTGTGTGTGTGTGTGTGTGTGTGTGTGTGTGTGGACGCGCGCGGAGAGGGGAGAAGGCCGGTTCCCGAGGCAAGCACCTGCCCCTCGCGCCGGGGCTAGAATCGGGGTCACGCGCCGCAGGCTGCATATATTCCATTCAACCTCTAAAAGTTGCTAAGGAATCCAACATGGCGGAAATGAGGAGAAATCCATTGTGAACACTACTTTTAAACCTTCTCGTCTGAGAAATTAATCTTTCTGTCAAATATTTGCAGAATACACGTATCTCTTTATCTAAAATACCCAATCTTCTGACGTAGAAAAAGTCTTAGTATCATGTTATTACTTATTGCATATAATCGTAATGGCATAGTAATATTCAATTACAGAAATGTATGAAATATTTATAGGCAAATTTTGTTTTCAAATTTTAAAAAAAAAAAATGCAAAAAATGGCCAGTTAATTTTATTTATATACGTCTTTTGAATTGAAATATTCGTATTTTTAAAAGAGTTGCGGTATTAAATAACCCATAATCGTTGAATCGACAGTCCAAGGACCTGCGATCTTCTAGGATTGCAGCAACTGCCACTAACGCTGACATGACGTCGTAGGAATCAACAAATCACAGACAAGAGATGAATTATTTGCAATGGTTTCTTTACAATATTATTTACAATCAATAATAAATTATCGTATCTATACACAGCTCTGGAACTGGGAGCGGTAGCTCAGTGCATCAACTGATGTCACTGCAGCGCCTCTGACCGGGAGGTCCTAGGTTCGAGTCCTGACGGTGGCAGGATTTTCGACACGAGCTTTTCAGCTAGGTCGAATTCAGTCCCTGTTTGGAGGAGAATTCTAGCGACCGGCTGCTCGGATCGGTAGTTTTCCGTGGTTTCTCCGATCAACACCAGGCGAATGCCGGAGCAGTACCCTACCAAACGGGCCACGAACCGCGCGTGATCTGTTCTTCCTCTTCCTTGTCCTATCCTCTCCCCTTACACACAACTTACACTAACATGCACTACACTACCACATATTCCGGGAGACTGGTCGGGAGCTTAGAGCTTGTCCCGGCTGGGGCGGTGCCCCACTGGTGGGAGAGTCCTGGTTAGGGGGAAACCCCACTAGTCGACGGTAGGTCGGCGCCGGATCTCGCCATCCAGCGGGGGAAGATCACTGCCATCTCCCGAGAAAAAACATGCACTACACTAACGGGACTAATGACCAAAGCAGTTGACGCGCCCGGAAACACAATAAAATGAATTAATCAATCAATCAATGACCGCAAACACGTCGAAAGCCGGCTCTCTATATAAATATATTAAGTTGGCGACGATGACTTTTTTATTTCTTCACGTAAGTACGTCAACAATACCACATAGTATTTTCGACACTAGTTAGGTAGTAGGAATTCTTGTCACCGCCTGTACTCAAACCCCTAGTACTTCCCGGCCAGAGCGTCAGGGACATTCCTGGCTGTGAGCTCAACTCAGCCGAAAGCCCCGTGCAAAAAGCCTTAGCGTCATGAGGCGCGCTCGGGGGCGCACGTGGTGGGCGCCGCACACTCGTTTGAGGATGCGGGTCAAGCGCCCGGGGCGCTGCGGGCGGCGGTGGCGTCGCCCTGTGATCCCGAGGCGATCCAATCGCCCGCGCAAAGGAACGCGCCTCCGCGCCGCGCCGGCGCCCCGGGCGAAACGCCGCCTCGGATGTCCGATACTGGCACAGCTGGGGGAATTCATTTACAGTCTGGGGGAAAATTTTAATGGTTGGCTGTTTGACGGGCGGCGGTGGCGTCGCCCTGTGATCCCGAGGCGATCCAAGCTCCAAATAGTCCAAACCAGTTTCTTAGAATTATCACAAATGCTCCTTAGTTTGTCTCAAACTCACAGCTCCACAAAGAATTTCAAATTGCCTGCCAAAATAACAATAATAATAATAAATAAAGCTGTTTGATCTTTGGTATTCCGCGGTTGGTTTTCCGTTTCCGTGAAGTTCCGATCAAATATAACGGGCATCAATTGATGTCCCTGCAGTATCTCTGACCGGGCGATCCTAGGTTCCAAGCAGGATTTTTGACACTACCTTCTCTGCTAGGTCGAATTCAGTCGCTGTCTGGAGGAGAATTCTAGCGGCCGGCTGCTCTGATCAGGAGTTTTCCGTGGTTTCTCCGATCAACACCAGACGAATGCCGGAGCAGTACCCTACCAAACGGGTCACGGAACGCGTGCGATCTGTCCTTCCTCTTCCTTGTCCTATCCTCTCCCCTTACACACACTTACACTAACATGCACTACACTAATACATATTCTGGGAGACCGGTCGGGAGCTTAGAGCTTGTCCCGGCTGGGGCGGTGCCCCGCTGGTGGTAGAGTCCTGGTGAGAGAAACCCCGCTAACAGACGGTAGATCGGCGCCGGACCTCGCCAGCCATCGGAGGAAGATCACCACCATCTCCCGAGGAAAAACATGCACTACACGTATGGGACTAATGACCTAAGCTGTTGACGCGCCCGAAATCACTAATCAATCTAATCAATACCAGGCAAATGAAGGAGCAAACCCTAAGAAACAGGTTACAGACTGCGTGCTATCTGTCGTTCCTCATTTATGTCCCCTCCTTTCCCCTACATAAATCTATTATTACTAATTTCAAATGCTTTCAAAAATTTAAACTAAACTGCGCATTCTACTGCCTTTAGGAGTTTCCATCTCTTCATTGTCCTTTTGTGCTTCTCCGAGCATCTGCATTGTGCTCACGGGGCGGAACAACACGCTCAAAACGCTCGTACACAACAGCGTCCAAAGGTGAGCTCGCTTTGTGCCAGACATTCACTTTCTGACGCACTCTGGTTTGATAATTATGGTTTAGCACTTATATGACAGTTCATATACGGTACTCGTTTAAAGGATTTACTACATATTTACTTAGTATTACTCTGCAAGCAAAGTTTGAAAAAAAAGATCTTGAAGGTTTTTAAATTCAAATAAATGTAAATATAAATGTATTATATTTGTGTTTATATATATATATATATATATATATATATATATATATATATACAATTTATATTATTATTATTATATATAATGCAATATAAATGTAGTATAGTTACGTTTAAATCTACACCCACGAACCTATTCCAACAATATTTAAAGATTTATAGTGTGCAATTAGTATTGACAGATTAGGATATTCTCTCTTCTTATTCCTTCGTATTCAACTTGAAAAATATCAAGTCTCAATAGAGATGGCTTTTTGTCACTAATTTTATTAGAAGACCGGAGTTCCGAAAGAAATGTAGAAAACTTCTCGAGAGCAAAGGAAGAATAAAGTAATGTACGACAACCACTAAATTAACAGAGTTCCATTGTCAAAATTTTCTTTCAAACCGTAACCCTTCTCTCCTCGGGCGAAACAAATAAATGTTTTTAGGAAATCTACAATTAAACTGGAAGTAAAATAGATAATGAAAGAATGACCGACAGAAAGGTACCTTCATCAAACAATATTCAACAACCCCACAATTTTGGACATACAAAAATTATAAAATATTGTAATAATGAACTTGTCATCAGCATAAAACAATAAACATAGATGGACAGTTTATAAGATGTATTTAGTGCATAGAAAGGACGTAAATAGCTTTGCACATATATATCGTCAGAGCGTCTCAAATCGGTTATTATCAACCTCTCGACAATCGCCTCTTCTTTGAGGAGTAATGGTCTTTCTCTATTACAAAACTTAACAATTTAATTTCAAGACTTCTTACAGTTCATAAGTTACAACTTCCTAACCACTACTTTAATTCCTAGTAGAACATGCATTCATTTGCATTCACTCACATTCCCGTTGATCTGAGAATCTTTCGAACTTGTCCCCACAACCTTGCAAGCATTCCTCTTCTTTATTTAGGGATTTCATAAGACCCCGTTGCTAGGAGAAGATAACTGACAACTGTAACCCGCTACGTTACAAACCGATTGCCGTAAGTGCATTGCGTGAAGAGGCGGACGCGTAACGCGCATTAGGAGCCTGGGCGGGCACAGCCTCTCGTGATCGCCCGGTTACCTCAGCCGATCTCTCCCAGGCGCCGCTCAACTGATGCCACTGCAGCGCCTCTGACCGGGAGGTCCTAGGTTCCCACTCCCCATGGCGGCAGGATTTTCGACACTACCTTTTCAGCTAGGTCGAATTCAGTCGCTGTCTGGAGGAGAATTTAGCGGCCGGCTGCTCTGATCGGTAGTTTTCCGTGGTTTCTCCGATCAACACCAGGCGAATGCCGGAGCAGTACCCTACCAAACGGGCCACGGACCGCGCGCGATCTGTCCTTCCTCTTCCTTGTCCTACCCTCTCCCCCTTACACACACTTACACTAACCTGCACTACACTATCACATATTCCGGGAGACCGGTCAGGAGCTTAGGCTGGGGCGGTGCCCCGCTAGTGGGGAGTCCTGGTTAGGGGGAAACTCCACTAGCCGACGGTAGGTCGGCGCCGGATCTCGCCAACCAGCGGGGGAAGATCACCGCCATCTCCCGAGAAAAAACATGCACTACACTAACGGGACTAATGACCAAAGCAGTTGACGCAGGCGCCGCCACGCCCGCCCTTCTTGTTTTGTTTTCTCCGGCCACGTCGGCGCCCGGCACAGGAAGCGCGACCCCCCTCCCAGCAGGCGCTCTTCCGGTGGAAACTCGGACCGGGAAAGACTTTCCCCAATTACACGGCGAGGCGGCGCGCCCGCCGGGCGGTTGAGGAAAAAATGCCCCAGTGGCCGCCGACGCAGGGCGATTATGGACATTGGTTGCCCCCCCCCCCCGTCCTTCAGGCATCAGGTCGAGTTACACGAGGGAACGCGTTTGCGATGGATGAACACCTGTTCCCGGCGGGTTATCGGAGGGAAGAAACTGCCAGCACGACGACGGTTCAACGTAAGTGGAAGGTGGGCTGGAATGCGGGTGGTCCAAGTAAACGAGGAAGTTTGAAACAATCGAAGCGATTCACGATTAAGAGATTCCCTGCGTTAGGGAGCTCATTAAGTTCATTTTTTATGTTGGCTGGTCGAACGCAGATCAACTGTAAAAAACTAATAATTTTAAAATAATACACTGATTAATAATTTGTAAAAAGTTATAAAATTAAATTAAATTAGGAATGTGTTATGTTGCCAGATTGCATGAAGATCAACTGTCAAATGACTTCCAAATAATCTTGGAAGATTTGAAAATGTTGAAAAAATTATTAAATAAAACGAAATGAATATTAAAACTAAACCGAGAAATGGGTAAAAGACTATTTTTCAAACAATATTTTCTTACTATGGTTCAATAACTTTCGTGCAAGTAATAGAGTTAAATATGTATATTCACCAGTTAATACTCTTTAAGTTAATCTGAGGAAGAAATGCTATTTTTCTTCGTATTTTTATTATTGTTTTTTGTTGTTAAAACCATTTATGACCCAAAGAGGTGTACTGGAACCATTCACAAAACATTTACTCACTGGGGTCCGGAAAAATAAAACACACCCCAATTATACGAGAATCATGGAACAAAGATCCGTGTGCGGAGGGGGGGTATTAGAATCCGCCACACTTCGCTTGGAGCGACTGAAATGTCACGGACACTAACCATAACGGTCATTCAGGCCATTGATAGTAAAATAATGGTAACACTTCCTTAGAGGCAGAAAAAAACTGTGAAATTATAACTGTAAAAAAATTCAATTGTAAAATATCTTCATAATAATTTCATTGTTCTGTAATGTATTAAATATTCTATGTAGTGAGCAAACCAAACATTTTATATGAGCCGAGACCTACAAATCTCGGTGAAGATGTAAACTCTTTCTGCTGCAGGCGTTTCCACGAGGAAAATTGCAAACGAAGGAAGCGAACTTCTCCGCCCGCGGATGTCAGTGCTCTGGACACCTTGTAGTCAGCCTCCGCAAAAAGAGAATCCCTGCAACTCCGCTTGAGTTCTCGCCAAGCCACAAACTGGGAGGGATTATGCAAATACGCTAATTCTCCAATGTTGCAGAACATTTTTGAACCCCGCACTCTCCTTCACAATAGCTTTGCTTACTAAGCTTTCCTTGAAATATTATATAACTGTGTGAATACATAATTGTGTTGGGCATCGTAACTAGAATATTGATTGCGTTCCTTAACAATGCTCTATTTAGTTTCACAAATTACTCAATTATACTTGTCGCTTGAGCTACAATGAACCATTACATGTCTACATTGCGTTTTGTTCTCCCAACAAATTAGCTATTCCGTTACTAAAGCATCTAAAATATTTTAGTGATATTCAAGATAGAAACGAAAAATTGCTAACTAGCATCTCCTTGTTCTTCTTCTTCTAGTAAGTGTTGACTACAATGAAAACTGTGTTTACATTATGAATAACGGTTTGTTTTTTCTTCGTAGAGAAAAAAGCAGAAAATGAAATTTACAACTGGAATGGCGAATTCAGAACAAGGAGCAAAGGAAAGTTGAGCATCCTGTACGTGTCGCAGGAAGTGGAGAAGGGAATAGTTGTAGGGAAAGAAAGGAAGGAAAGAGATGTTTCAGTTTCCAACCAGAGCAATAGATTAAAAGAAATGTCGCTGCTTAAGATTACGATTCGATGATAAACTAAGCTTAGAGATTGCAATAAAAATGTAAAAACGGAAATATCTCTCTTATACCTAGGTTTTTACAGAAGCATATGGTATAGTAAAAATTAGTTTATTGTTACAACTGTCACTATGGACCACAAATTAATATTTGCAAAGCAATTCCTCTGTCATTATTTGTGCAACATATGTTTAGACGTACATTATGGTAACATATGTCTAAGATTTCAAACGTATGAATTGCAGTAAAGATCGGTGTCTCAGTGCAGCCGCATATTAGTAACCGTCAAATTTCTGGGTCGTTAAGAACCGCAACTTCTCAGTCAGAAAGAATCTCATTAAGGTCCCTCTTTGTTAATGTCGCCTTCTAACGAGCAGATTCCGCTCTGCCGCTCGACTTCAAACAAGAAGACCTTTGAAGTCCTCCGGCTCCGGAGAACCCGCAAGGAAAGAACAGCCTAGGAAACACAACTACTAGCGGTGAATCCATGCAGCGGGAGAGGTCCTGTTACACGGAGACCTAGCACCCACGTCCCTCACACCGCCCCGCCCCCTCCGCCCCGTCCCGACCTAACCCTCCCCACCCTGCCCTGCCCTCCCTGCCCTGCCCTGCCCCCCGCCCGCCCCGTCCGCCCCGCCCGTCCGCCCCGCCCGCCCGCCCGCCCTTCCGCCCCGTCCGCCCCGCCCCGCCCCACCCCGCCACGCCTCTCCCCGCCCCGCCTCGAACTAACCCTCTCCGCCCTGCCCCGCCTCGCCCTTCCCCGTTTTTTCCCGCACCACACCACTCATGCACGGGGAGAGGTGGCCCAGGGCATCAACTAATCAGGATTTTCGACACTAGCTTCTCAGGTAGGAGGAATTTAGTCGCTGTCTGGAGGAGAATTCAAGCGGCCGGCTGCTCTGATCAGTAGTTTTCCGTTGTTTCTCCGATCAACACCAGGCGAATGCCGGAGCAGTACCCTACCAAGCGGGCCACGAAGCGCGTGCAATTTTACTTTTCTTTCCTCGTCCTATCCTACCCCTACTTACGCACACGCTTGCAAGTACTACACTATCACACATGCTTGGAGACCGGCCAGTAGGTTAGAGCTTGTTCTGATTGGGGCGATGCCTCGCTGGTGGGAAATACCTGCTTGGGGAAAACATCGCTAGCCGTCGGTAGTTCAGATCTCACCGTCCAGCTGAGTAAGATCATCACCACCTCCCAAGCAACAAAACATGCACTACACTCGCGGGACTAATAACCTTAGAGAACATTGTCTAATGCAATTTTATTGCGCAAGAAGTTACTGTTGTGGATCGTAACATCCGTGTTTAAAAACATCGATTTTTTGGTCGATGTATTAACAATATCGATGTTTTGCTATCAATTTCGCAACTCTTGCCGCAGGGGGTCCTCCCCTCACACGTTTTACCTCTCCGACCACCCCGACCATCCCTGCCCTCCCTCCTCCCTCCATCCCCTACCTCGCTTTCTGTGACCTCCCACGCTCTTCCGCTCTCTATCTTACTTGGCTATCTTGACTATCTCTTTCGCTATCTATTTGGCTTATTTGACTATTTGATTTCCCGCTGTTCCTGATCCGTATTTCAAGTCTGTGTACCATACTGGTCTTTCTCTCCCCGCACACTGCACCCCACTCACTTCCTGTCCCATCCCTTCCCTCACCCCTCTCCGTCCTCTTCATCTCTTGCCCTCTCACTGTCCTTCCATTTTCACTTCTCACTCTTCCGCACCACATCCTTCACTTTCCACTCCATGCCCTTTCACATTCCCTTCTCCCTGTACTTGGGTTTTTCTAACGTAGCATCTGTGGGTAGTATCTCCAAGATGGAATTCGGCATGACTTTTTTGTCATTCTCAGTCCTGGCGCTAGAGTCGTTTGATCTGCAGCACTGCTAGATACGGTCGCGATCATGCGACAACTTGCGGCAGGACCAAGAAAGATGCAAAACGTTGTTCCGAATTCCACCTTGGAGATTTTACCTTCAGATGCCACATTAAAAAAAAAAGAAGTAAATCCCCACTCCACTCCTCGTACTTCACCACGTCCCACTGTATTCATCCCTTCATGTGGCCGTGCTCTCCTCCCAGGGACACTCGTTTTCGCGAATTCATCACCTCACGATGAGCTCAGGCTACGAAGAAAGCGGCGTGGGTCTCTAGGGGCTCAAAAATATAAAGCGTGCTTCAAGGAAAGCAAAGGCGTGTTTATCTCGTTGAGTAGTGACAAACAATGAATCTTCTTCTTCTTCTGGACTCTTAAAGGCAATGGCATAGCAGGGCTTTCAAACTCATACAATTTATTCAACAAACTTAACCGTTGGTTTACTAAGTGAGCGAGTGATACAGCCTTCTTGTGGGTGTTGGAACAATGCAAAGTGGTGGTAGTAGCCTTGGGTTGCAAGACGTTAAACAAACGTAAGGAGTGAAATGAAATAAAAGAAAATTTTGAAAAAAGTTCAAACTGTTTTGAAATTTTGAGTTAAATATATTTTGTATTTTGATTAAAAAGTGGTATTCTGTCTGTTGAGAACCAGGAATCTATCCCAAACCAAAATTAATATTCATTAAAATCTCTTTAACGTCACCGGTTGTAATAATTTCGCTTCAGCTCCTAAATACTGCCTGGCGGGCCTAAAGGGTGAGAGGATATTAAATGACGGCGGATGCGCTATTCTCTAAATCTAGGGACTCTAGCCTAGAAATTTAGCAATTGTTAGCAAAAATAGTAATCTCTTCTACTCCTAACTTTCTGTTTGTGAGACCAATCGAACAATCACACATTAGAACTGAAAAAAGTTGAATGGAATTCAGTGTTTAATTTATTTCGTGGACATTTTTTATTAATTTTGTTCGAACATTGAAAGAACCCTGTCCCGCCTTAAAATACCTAACTCTAAATGGAAAAAACGTTTCTGGGTATTTTTGCGAAACAGTATTTTGTATAGATTATGGTATTCTTCATAAATGAAAAACTTACTATATTATTTAAGCCACAATCAGATATTCATAGATGTAAGTTAAAGCGAATATTGTACCTAAATATCCCAAAATGACTTTAAAATAAAAATAAAATTATTAAAATGAATAATCAGTATTCGATGTAATGACATGCCACCTTACGTAGCAATTAATGTGTCCACAATGACTGACCCTGTTTTAAGTTTAACATGACCTCACTTTCTTTCACGATGTAATTGTGCAAAGAAAGTGTAACACGTGTTTCTCTTTCAACGTTTAAAGCAAGCATTCACATACGTCTACGTTGCATGTTACATGTCTTTCGTCTTAATGTTTTCAACTAGAAATATTGTGTTGTGCTTCCTTATTAAAATGTTCATAATAATATTTTTCTATAATTTTCTCGGAAGAACACTAGGAAAACCTACATTAAACGAACATTTTTATGTCAAAAAAATACTCACCCACGTTATCTTATTCTACTTAAAATATTTTAATAAGCGATGAAAATTCAAATATTTAATACTTAGATTTTTTATTACAAGGCGACATACGGTATTTGCGCTTTCGATTCGTAAAATGAATACTTATAATTAGTAATTAATTAAGTTGTTGAAATAGTTAACAGAAACAGAATGTAAAAACAAAAACAATACACACATTAATAGTAGTTTATGCAATTAGTTTATAATGTTAAGCTTTATTGCATGAGTACATGTTTTGAAAACGAGCGACGTTAGGAGCGAGTTTCAAATTGTACGAATGTCTTCTGACGTCTCGGGTGCTTGACATCCAACGCCCTCTGGAAATGAAATTCAAAATGGCATTGTTGACATCCGTGCGAGAAAACGGTGGTCGGCTGTTCCGTCTTCTACCTCCCCACGATTCTCTTGCTACTATTGGCTGAATGTGTGACGACGTCATGTCGCGTTTAATAATGGCGATGACGTCATGTAGCGTGCGATAAAATACTGGATTATTCACGATTCGGGATATCGAAAAGGGTCGTTTATAATGATGGTATACAAAAAATACTTTTACCTCTATTACCATGGCAATATTCTGTTTATTATTGCTATTTTTACCAGGTTCGCAATGCCTACTAATCTCCGTTGGGTGATTGCATGTACGCAAGTCGTTGAGCGATTAAGAGGCTAGGAAAACCGCAGTGCTGAGGAAAGCTCCTAATAAAGAGCGTGAACGCCTTCCAAACCGGCCTCTATCGGGCGCGATTGGTTCCATCAACGCTGCTTGAGGTTCTCTGCGGTCCGCGGTTTCCCGACGGCATCGACTGTAGAACTGGTGGCTTGTAACGCTTGGTGTTTAACGCAGTAGTTGATATCTCAAAAGGCCAATGCCCTGGCAACACGCTGTCCTTCCGACGTCTACCTTCGTCCTCCGTCATAAAGACTTATTTACAAATGTCATGATCTAGTATATATTCTTTGCATGATGCTTGAAACCAATCATGCGTATTACACATTCAATTATTGATCCAAATGAAACTTTCGCAGAGACCTCCGTTTTCCTACTCTTGACGTTTGAGGTGTTTGTTTTCACAGTATTCTGCCACATACACTAATAATACTATTGAACTTTACTTCAGTTGGAAATTAGTCAGGACTGGAGGCGTCCACAGAAATTTTGCAACTGTGGTTATTAAATATTTTCTGATAACTCAGAAGATGGTCTTCAATTGCATGTCACGCCAAAGAAGGGTCACTTGCGCTCCCGCAAATAAAACTTTTAAAAATAAAAAATTTTAAAGTTGTAAGTAAAACTGATTTTATGCAGCACGAGTCAACATCCCTCCTGTCAAATGCAATTACTATACCATCAAATCGGCCACAACGATCACATGTTAATCTGTCTGGTTTCTTGTATTAATATCGCCCTATTACGCACTCATCTTACATTTTCTATAATTTTTTACCATTGAAAAATATTTTATGAACGTATCAGTTACCACAAATGTGATACGACTTTTTGGCATGGAGAGGAGTGGAAATCTCTCACTGAAAACTGTGGTTTTGCATCTCTCAGCTCCTGCTAGCGACTGCCACCGTCATTTCTCCGTGTTGGCTAACAACCACTCCGATACCCTCGAGAAATGAAAGGCCGTAGATCTGTGGATAACAGCTTCAAGTAGACTACTCATAATTATCGCGAACTGTTTTGTGAATGAACGATGGGAGTCTCATAGACCTTGCATCAGACTTCTTTGACATTCTTTTTTAGGGGAAAAAATAACTATATCAATGAGAAATGTAAAATAAAAAGAGGGGGAACCAAACTACTCATTAATTTTCATGTAAAAATATATTATATTAGATTATTTTAAATTAGCGTTTTGAATGCTAATTTTTTACACCTACGTATTTGTCATATATATTAAATCCATAAACTAAATATGTAACTAAATCGTTGCGTATGGGGTGTAAAAGCAGCGGTTAAATGCTACGTGGGAAAAAAAGCTCTTAAAAATTTAAAAGTGCAAAAATGGGGTAGTCGTTCAATTACGTGAGATTTTTGCCATGTAGATAATGGACAAAAAATTAAGGAATCAATATTTAAAAGTGTTGCTCTTTTATAAAACCGTCTATAAAATATATTGCTCTCTTTGCACCTTGCATTCAATTGTTCTGTAGGAGATACAAGAACGAAACGAATTCCGCTTTCCATGTGGGAATAAAGGAGGTCATATAATATAAGGCTGTGCTTGTCGGTTCAGGAAATTTTTGGCAGTCGCGCAAAGAACTGGACAAACTCGAAAATCCACGCACACAAGAGTCGCCTGAAAGACGTGATCTCATCAGCACCGGATTGTGGACACGGGAGACATGTATTTGGGGCGGGCTGTAATTTGAGGCTCTCCGAACGGAAAAGACAAACTTCTCTCAGCTCGCGGCATCGCGCAATCGGTCCACTGGTTAGGAAATTTGTTTTAAAAGGAGCTCCCATTACAGAAACTCCACCCACTTGATGATAATGAAAAGAAAGTAATCTTCATTATTTCTACAAAAGAAAATAAGGTCATTCTAGGAGATGGATTTGCACTACAAATAAAATTAGGTGCTGCCAATAGCATTTTCCCAAATCCATTAGTGGTATTGAATGTTCGAAATTAAGCTGAATTTTCTTGACGAGCTTAATAACCGTACGCAACTTTCTTTCTTCGCCCTTTCTCTCCTACTCATTTAATGCTAATTATGTGGCTCACCTCATTTAAGGTGCTTCGAGAGGCCCAAATCTGCTGTCTGTATATTCCCCGACTTTAACGTGTTTATACACATCTAAACGAGAGAAAATGCTCAGCGAGTTTGAAATTGAAACAAATTTTACTGTCCCTGTAGAATAATATGACCGAGATGAATAGAGAGACCGCATCACATCCTGGCCATGGCCACCCACGACATATTTTGCCAATGAAATTATATGCTATGGAGAGTTCGCTTTTTCTCACTTCAGATTCATGAAAATTTTAAATACGTTGGTACGTAGTGCGTGGTTCGAGATAATCCCATAAAGATGTAAGAATGATACTGATTTAGGTTGAAAAAACTAAGAAGATGTGTACACTGTGTTTCGTTCAAAGTAGAGTGAGGATATTGCTCAGAGGATGCCAGTGTTACCACATTCTCACTCCAGTTCACTGCCTTATCACATTCGCTTCCACGAAGCAGCGACGTTTTCAATAACGTTTTCCCGAAGGCCAAGCGCGCCCCTAGGCGTAGTGGTGGCGAGGTTTGCGTTTCACGACGGCTAGTCGTGAGTGCGGGATTCAGACGCAAGGTTCGCGCTGGGGAGAATCGTTGGATGTTCCTCGATGCTATAGAAAGATTTTCCTAAGGATGAGCCAAAGTGACAGTTCGCGTAACAAGTGAACATCACATGTAATTCAAAGAAGTATCCCTCCGCTGCCACAGCTGTTCAGCCACGCCCCTTCGTAAAGTGCTAACGGCTCCAGTGAAAACATCCCTATGAAGAAGTCTAAGAGTTTCGCTGATATATATGCACGTACGCGAGTTCGGGAAATATTTAAATTTAATTACGTATGGGTAAAATCTCTTAACATACTCTCGCAATCAGTAAAATAAAACTGCCACGAATGTAAATAGTAAAAAAAATTATTTTAAGCCGGAAACACGTGCACGGGTACGCATCTCGCATTTCAGTCTCGGTTTTAAAATAAACATAATATTACACATAAAGTAAATTTAATGTAATGTTTATAGAAACAAAGAATTTTTACAGAAGAGCATTTAACACCGCACTTCATAATTCCAATTATTTCCTGTGGCGCACTAGATATTTGTCTGACGAGTACATCACAAAAGAAAGCGCCGAAGCCATTTACAAGTTAGCCAACTGCAAACGAACGAATGCAGGAAGGGAGTTTCATGCGCTCGAGGGTACAACCATCACAGAACCTTCACTTATGTTTTCAGAGCTAAATTATCACTTTGACTCATCCTTAGGAAAATCGCTCTTTATCAGATCAGCTGTGGTTATGTCTGTGGCGGCGACGGTGACTTCAACAGTGGAGAAGGTGTGAGTGGAAACGAGGAAGAAGCAGAATTTGAGGCGGTGATGAGACCGAGATTGGGGGAGAGGAAAGCCACGCGGAGATGTTTAGGGGTATGGTTGGCTGACGGCGGCTCCACGCACATTCGGCATTCGACGAGGAGCGTGCGACAGCTTGCCCAATCCCGAGTAGATGAGCTGCTCGCTTCCTTTGATGTCTCCAAATGGCAAGACACGCTGTGGGTAGGGTGAGCAGAAAATATTTGACGTACGAGAAATAGCAAGTAACCCGTCCCAATATTGAGGATTCGGCGAGCGGTCACAATCTACGCGCTGAATAACGAATATGTGAAGCCGCCTTCAGCGGTGGCGACAGAGACAGCGATTTTAGAGGAGGAGACAGCGGCATTGGTGGCGGTTGTGGAGGTGGCAGTGGCGGAGGTGACTGTGGGGGCGACGGCGGGACGACAAAGATGGTGTCGGTGGCGAGACGATTGAGATTATGGCGGAATGGCGGTGGTTGCGGCGGTGGTGGCGGTTGCGGTGGTGGTAGTGGTGGTTGCGGTGGTGGTAGTGGTGGTTGCGGTGGTGGTAGTGGTGGTTGCGGTGGTGGCGGTGGTAGTGGCGGTGGTTGTGGCGGTGGTTGTGGCGGCGGTGGTGGTGGTGGTTGCGGCGGCGGCGCCGTCTGCGGCGCTGTCGGAAGGCGTCTGGGGGCCGACGCCGGGGGGCAACCAGCTGCGTGCAGCAGTCCACTTGGCCTTGGCGGGTGACGGCGTGACAAAACCACGCGGGGCTGGGCAAAGTGGGCGTAGGGGGGGGGTCATGTACACACTTCCCGACTCACAAAAAGGCTCTCTCGTGACATTGAACAAAAGTGTTCACAAAATTGAGGAAAGGTACAAGCATTTAGCACATTTGTGTAGTGATATCAACAATTCTTTAAAGTTAAAGGAAGAAAATGTGATGAGTCATAGCCGTTCTTCTTCTGACGCGTGTATTAAAATATGCTGTGAGTTACTTCAAGTCTGAAAACATTCAAAATCTCAATGAATTTACTTTAAAATTAAAAACTAGCTCAATGTATTCTGAGACTTTTGAATTCATATTTTTTTGAAATTGTTGGACATCATATTTAGTAAATTAAAATGGCACAAAAATAAAAATAATTACCTAAAAACTGTTTCAAAGTATTATTTCTTGAATTTTCATTTTGATTTTCATTTTGAAATTAAATTTATAAATATTACCGTAAATTTAAGACCACCCTCACAGGGAAAGAGGGTAATAAGATCTCCTGCAACATAATGTTGATGTCATTTCTCTGTAGATATAATTATCAGTATGTACGATAATACTTATATTTATTTGATAATAATATAATTTACACAGATCAGTGAGCCGGTCCAGTCGAAAAAATGCGAGTTAAGAGAATACGTTATTCTGATAATTAACAGCAAACTCTGACTCCACAGTTCGGAACTTCACATAAAGTTCCATGTCACATAAATGTCCATATCACATAAATGTTGTGCAAAATATTTTTCTCGACCTCACACGCTATTGGACACGAATTTGCTTTACACTAACTCAACTACCCAAATTATGCATAGCTATGCATACACTCTCTATAAATAAGTTGAATATTCTTATACTGTATACACGGGGTGAGCGTAGAGTTTGCTCTTTGGTCCAGAGCGGTGCGGCGGCAAGTCGCGGCGAGGGAAGCGGCGCGGCGGCGGCGGCGGCCTTCTGCGCGTAACGCGCCCGGCCCCAGCGCCGCTCGGAAAGGCGCGCGGCCGTAGCGCGCCGCGCCCGCCGCCCCCGCCGCGCCGCTCGCTGGCCGCCCGCCCGCCCCCGGTCAGCCGCCCGCCCGCCGCCCCGCCCGCCGCCCCGCGCCGCCCGCCGCGCCCCCCCCAGCCGCCCCGCCCAGCCGCCCCGCCCAGCCGCCCGCCACGCCGCCCCCCGCCCGCGCCCCGCCAGCCGCCCCGCCCAGCCGCCCCGCCCAGCCGCCCGCCCAGCCGCCGCCAGCCGCCCCGCCCAGCCGCCCCCGCCCAGCCGCCCCCGCCCAGCCGCCCCCGCCCAGCCGCCCCGCCCAGCCGCCCCGCCCAGCCGCCCCGCCAGCCGCCCGCCCAGCCGCCCCCGCCCAGCCGCCCCGCCCAGGCGCCCCCGCCCAGCCGCCCCGCTCAGCCGCCCCGCCCAGGCGCCCCCGCCCAGCCGCCCCGCTCAGCCGCCCCGCCCAGGCGCCCCCGCCCAGCCGCCCCGCCCAGCCGCCCCGCCCAGCCGCCCCCGCCCAGCCGCCCCGCCCAGGCCCCCGTTCGGCCACCCGCCCGGCCGCTCTCGCCCGGCCGGTCTTTTGCAAGTTTGCCCAATACGGTACTTCCCTCACCGCAACTCACCCAATGTTGTCGACCTTTTTCATTCAAGTGCAACGATCGACATGACCGGTTGTGAATTTAGTTTTTATGTATTTGGTCTAAAACAGTCAAAAACTGTGACGTATGGGGGAGAAAATCATCTGCGCACGCGTTCTTGAGTTTCAGAATCCTTCCAACAATTCAACTATTAATAGTTGAAAGGTAAAAACAATAGTAATAATAATATTATTTATAATAATAATAATAATAATAATAATTATTATTATTATTATTATTATAATGATAATAATAATAAATTTCAAAAGCGAGAGATTAACATTTCAAAAACTAGATATTTTTGTTGCCAAATTACAGAAAACTTATTTGTAACGGTAAACGAACGAACAGATTTGTTTTTTCAGTATTGCTAACAAAATAGAAACTCACTCTAAGCTCTCTACTACCACTACAAGCTAAAGAAAAACTCAACAAAACGTGCGGATAGTGAAGCAACATTTACGTCCAGAAGCAAATCAACGAGCCATCTCAGCATTTGCTCAATGGATCAGGGAAACTGGACAAAAACCCGATCGAGATGGAGGAATCGACATGACGGTTGAGATGTGATTGTCAGAAATAGAAACAGGACCGTGGCGGTGGGCGGGGTTCGGATCACGCGGAATGGAGAGAAACAGGCGGACGTAAGCGACAATGATGCAGCAAAAGGGGCGGGGCCGGGCACGCCGGAGCTGGTAGGAGTGGCACTGGGTGCGGAAGAGAGGCCAAAGGGCCAGCCGCTGCGGGTGAAAGAGATCGGTTTGCTCTCCACAACCACGGCAAAGTGCCCTCTTGCACGCGTGCCTCGTCGATCGTTGCCCGCTACGATCGGAGGGGGGCGTGACCTTTGCACCCGCGAAGAAGTTCGCGAGTCCTCGTGACTCGGACATGGGAAACTTGTATAATCAAAAAATGAAAACAAGCACAACTGAAACAACGGTAACTGTCAAGGCTCCTTAACCACAGGTCGCAGTTCTTTCTGTACAATGAAGTGCTACTATACATAGTAAAACCTACATGGAGCCCTGTATTGAAATATAGGGCTCCACCAGTGAATCAAACGTAGCTTTTTGGAAGATTCGAAACCAGAATCTTGAAACTGAAAACTGAGAATGTTATGTGGAGCACGGGGGCATAGTAACCACCTTATCAAACCGTATCAGTTCCCCATTTACAGAATGTGCAGAAATTAATAAAATTGAAGATATATGTATCAAAAATACCGAAATTTTGCTATAATAGCTTATTATCAACGAATGTCAGGTGTGTCTATAAGCGTGTTATTATTTACACTAACAAAATAAAATTGGAATTGATATTTGATACCAAATACGAGGCAGTTGGCAATAACAATCATTGTACTACACTCTATGTCTTACTGTTAATACAAATGAGAACCGCTACAGTCAAAGGCAACGGTCTCCTCTGTCGGCAGGTCTCGCTTTAAAGAAGTTAAAATTATGATCTGACATTTTCCGTTCCAATTGAAGCTAATTAAGCAAACGAAATCCAACTCCAATTAAAATTAATTATTATTTATTGTTACACGTCTTGCTACTCACAACTCGATGTGTACACTCACGAAAGCATTGGTGTGTCAGGTGGAAAATATGACAAGCATCAAAGTGGCCCCTGTGCGTCGTGAGTGCGCAGTTGGGGATAACGACTGCATCCAGATTCGCGAAATGCCACCCGTGCTCGAACACGCGGCCATTTGCATAATGAGCGCTCCCGCAAAAGGCCTCAATTCCATTAGCGCCTTCCGCCCGCGCGAGTGAGAGAAGTACGAACAGGATCCTGGAGCAGCGGCGTGCGGTCTCGCACTGATCCGGGAGGCGCCTAATATAGGAAAACACTCTGTTTCCGCGTCTTGGAAGTTCTCCGCCGGACCCGCAGCCCAGCCACACGGCGGCAGCCACGAGCTGCGGACCAGGAGCGGTCGCTCAGTGCATCAACTGATGTCACTGTAGCGCCTCTGGCCGGGAGGTCATAGGTTCGAGTCCTGACGACGGCAGGATTTTCGACACTAGCTTTTCAGCTAGGTCGAATTCAGTCGCTGTCTGGAGGAGAATTCTAGCGGCCGGCCGCTCTGATCGGTAGTTTTCCGTGGTTTCTCCGATCAACACTAGGCGAATGCCGGAGCAGTACCTTAACAAACGGCGTGAAATCTTTACTTCTTAATCCTTCTTCAGTCCTGTCCTCTCCCTTACACACACACATACTAACACTAACATGCACTACACTACCACATTTTCCGAGAGACCGGTCGGGACATTTGAGATTGTCCCGGCTGGAGCGGTGCGCCGCTGGTGGTAGAGTCCTGGTTAGGGAAAACCGCTAGTCGACGGTAGGTCGGCGCTGGATCTCGCTATCCAGCGGGGGAAGATCCCAGCCATCTCCCGATGAAAAAAACATGCACTACACTTACGGGACGAATGACTTAAGCTGTCGACGCGCCCGGAATCACTAACCAACCAACTAACCAGCGAGCTGCGGAATCTACAGGTACAAATTCCGCCTCGAATATGGATGTTTACGTTAATACAGCCGCATGTAGAACCTACTTCCACCACTTTCAATATGAAATTTATTCCCAGTCTGAATGTTGTGTATTCGAGGTATGGATGTGACTGCCTGCATGTAGGACGAGTAAGTTTTGCTATGGGCTGCTGTGTGAACACTACCTGTCTGCTACCAAACCACCCTACCTAGAATATGATTCAAGCACCGACACAGATTTAGATCCGCAAGTGGAGTTACGGGTGAAGCCTAGGGCCAAGATTTATTCACGAGTGTATCCGGGAAGTGGAAAAAGTGAGGAGAGGAGCGTCAGTTCTAATCGAAAACTGAAATGACGTTAATGTTCGTGACGTTATCGTTCCGCAATGATGATGGAGGTTCGCAATTTCTTCCCAGTCTCTTCCGGACTCGAATGTTATGTGGACGAGGATGAATGTGATTGCCTGCGTGTAGGGTGAGTAATATTTGTTTTGGAATGGTATATGAGCACCACCTGACCGCCACCAAACCTCCTATCCATAATGGGACATAAGCGCCACCACTGGATCACGGATCACAGCGGAATTACGGAGTAGAGTGAGTGGAGGAGTGAGCAAGATTTCCTAGAGTGAGAAAGGTAGTGGAAAAACTGAGGGTCAGATCTAACCGAAAAGTGATGTGACTTTAAAATATCCACTGATGATGGAAGTTTCCTGCAAGCTCATGGTTCAGCTATCACTCTGCTTACCTTTCAATACGAGGACCGAGGTTCCAATCCAATGATCCACGCGAAATTTGTAATGGACAAATCGCGTTCGCACAGATGTTTTCGGGGTTCTCCCGTTACTCCTGCATCCCTTTTCCCCATTGCTCCATTATTATTTATATCCTCCTTCATAATCACGTACCTATTCAAATCATCCACCCATTTCCAGATATGTCCACAAGGCGTAGGCACAGATATTACAATAAAAAATATTGAATTGAATTTGCCTTATTTTACGTGGCGAGACTCAGGACATGAGGCCTGCTCTTCCGTCTGACCACGCAAATTTCGCTACGCCTCTTTCACCAACTACGGGAAAAAGAAGATATTACTTGGGCGACGAAACAGGCGATTTGAATTTAGCTCAGAGGCATCATTTAGGCTTGAGGATCTTTTACATGCAGTAAATGTACTAACATGGGACAGCCGGCTTTACTTCCTCTCCTAAGGAAGACGTACGAAGGATTTTTTCGCCCTTAAAAATCCACGGCTTCGATCAGGTTTGAACCCGCAAACTTGGGTATAGCAGTCCGATACGCTAACCGCTACACCATCGCCGCCGCATCGCCGCCATCATATTCACTTTGTTTAAATATCCTCACCAGGGTGAGCACTATTGTATCCTATTGCTCCCTGACGTTTCATGCATTCGACCTTCACCGCCGTCGCGCGTGTACGTGGAAGCCGTGAAAGCGAGCAACTCGCTTGGGAAAGTCGCCCCCGTCTGCCAGCGGCAAGGGGCGATGCCTCGCCCGGGCGTTGAAGCAAAGGCTCGCTACGCCCACCGCTTCCCACGCCCCTGCCTCCTGTCAGCCCCCTGCGGTGAAACAGACAAGGGAAGTATGTCCTGTCGGCGCCTTTGATCATCCAGGAAGCATACTTTTCTTCCCTCTCTGCTAATGGAACGGACTTGTGAGAAAGATATTGATGACCAATAGCTAAAAGAAATATTGTATCCACGAACTAAAAATAAAGTGTATTTATTAACAATTATAATGTTAGTGCATTTTGGGAAGCGACATGCGAATTGTGCCAATGAAATAAAATAAATATTTTCGTTTCTTGAGCAATGAAAAAAAAGCCTGGTGTTATTGCATCTAATTGCGTGACAGGGTTGAGGAATGAGATGATTAATGGTGTGAATGACTGATGGAATATTTGATGTCGGAAGTTTGAATTCAATTTGTGTCAAGATCATTAATCAAACTTATTAACTTAACTTCTCTAACATTTCCCTCGAAATGTTCGTGTTTCTTTCCACATGGCGGTTATAAACCACGGATCTAACTAAACACGATGTTTTTCAGTCATAACTGAACTACAGTAGTTTTAATTTTCTCACTTCTAAAATATTGCCAAGTTCTTAGCGAAAGAATAAAAATTGTATAATAATTTCCCTTTCTAATAACTTTATTACGTCAGGTTATGATTTTATAAAATACTTAAGTTTATATGCAAGAGTGTAGATTTTTATTGTGGCCTTAAAATATGCACTATGAATAAATTAGTTCATTTATTTTTATGTTTTCTAAGCTACCTAAGTTTCTTAACTCGTTTTTCATGTTATGGTCTGAAACCCCTCGAAATGAAGACACAGATATCTTCCCCAACCACAATTCGATTTCAGATTTGAAAGGTACGTATTGTTAGTTGTACGGCAGCTGAACAGAAGCCCCACATACCACAGGATTCTCCCGACTTCTTCAACCTACAGAAGTGCCGGAAACGTTCACTGAGAGTAGTTCGCAAAACAAAAATCACTCCCACTCGTAAACGCGATTCAAGAAAACAACTTTTTGCCCTTAAAAGTGGGGCAAAACGCACGGCATTTTCTTGTTAAGCAGAACAATCGTCACACGGCAGCGCTCGCTCGCGTAGACATCGATGCCTCGCGCCGGGGGTGGGGGTGGGGGGATCGGAGCGCCCTGACAATGGGCGGGGAATGCGCCCGTTTGACCCACATCGCCCTCTTTCACGCGCTGGCAGCGCCGCGGCCGCGCGGGTGAAGGGAACCCCGCGCGCGGAGAAAGAGGAGCCGGAGGCTGCCAGCCAGATTGGCACAAAGCAGGCGATGGAACTCTCTCGCGCCGTCCTTCCAATGGAAGCGATGCTAACAGCATTTCAACGCAAAGTTGTTGTTTTTTTATTTCAACTTGCAAAATTGGTGACAATTTTCGAATAATTGTTGGTTGATTGATTTGATTGATTTGTTTCGTCTTTCCGGGCGCGTCAACGGCTTTGGTCATTATTCCCGTAAGTGTAGTGCATGTTTTTCTCTCAGAAGATGGTGATGATCTTCCCCCACTGGATGGCGAGATCCGAAGCCGACCTACCGTCGGCTAATGGGGTTTCCCCCTAACCAACCAACGGGGCACCGCCCCAGCCGGGACAAGCTCTAAGCTCCCGACCGGTCTCTTGGAATATGTGGTAGTGTAAGTGTGTGTGTGTAAGGGGAGGGAATAGGACAAGGAAGAGGAAGGACAGATCGCGCGCGGTCCGTGGCTCGTTTGCTAGGGTACTGCTCCGGCATTCGCCTGGTATTGGTCGGAGAAATCACGGAAAGCAACCTATCAGAGCAGCCGGCCGCTAGAATTCTCCTCCAGACAGTAATTGTTGGTATTTCCAGTCGTGTTAACTGCAGTTGGTGCTGTAACTGTGGTGCATGTTTAATTGCTTGATTTAGCGGTGATCTCCCTGGTCAAACTCTCAGCTCCCGACATGTATGGAAGTACAGTGCAAGTAAGTGTGTGTAAGTAAAGGATGAGAATAGGTTCAGGGAGAAAAGATTGCGCCCGTTTGTTGGGATAGGTAATGCTCTGGCATTCGCCTGGTGTTGATCGGAGAAACCACGGACAACTAGATCAGAACAGCCGGCCGTTAGAATTGTCTGTCATACAGCGGCTGAATTTGACAATTATACGTAACTAGTTCTAAAATCGGGGATCGAACCCTAGGACCTCCAGGTCGAAGGCACTGCAGTGACATCAGTTGATGCCGTGATCCATCTAAGACGATCCGTGTGCAGAGAAAGACGTACTCGGAGGCTGCCAGCCAGATTGGCACAAAGAAGGCGATGGAAATCTCTCGCGCCTTCGTTCCAAGAGAATCGATGCGAACAGCATTTCAAGGCGATGTTCATTTTTTTAGTTTCAACTAGCAAAATTTACAACGGTTTGCGATAAATGTTCTCCAGCTAAGGGGGTAATTTTAACTTTCTTCCTTTACCTTTCTTTTAAGTCTTCTACATGTGAAAAATAACGTAAGAATAACGAGATTTTAAGGTTTAATTTAAATTTTGTTTTACGAACAGTACAAAATAACCGTTCATATGAATATCATTTTAAATACAAGTACATTTTTGAGTTTAGATTCGTTAATGACATATTTCGTATAATTCATTTTTTTTCATTTAATTGTGTTTTATGGATATGTTTTCGTCTTTTTCTTGGTCTTTCGGCCACTTTTTATTCGCGTTCCCACGTACCCGTCGTCCAAAGCGGGGCGTGCGCGAAGGGTCAGTCTTCGGGCTGCTCGTGTAAGCGGGCGGTCTGTCGGGCAGTGGGCTGTGCGAAGCTGGGAAGTGGATGTGGGCCACGTCCGGACAAGCCTATCCCAAGGTCTCGTGCCGAACAATGCCTCGTTTAGGGCCCTTGCTCACTCCAGAGAGTTATCTGCTTGGCCGGCAGATGGTGAGGGGGAAGGCGGTTGGTCAAGTCGTGGGCAAGCGAGAACAAATGACGATTGGTCGACTCGGCGAGAGGACCTTAGTCAATTAATGGACAATGTAATCTTAAATGTACTTGTTGTGGAAGGCAATTGGTATCGTGTTATGTGCTCTGGCAAATGCAATAATTCAGCTGGAAATGAGTGTTACAAATCCTTTTTGTTTCGTCATGACTGTCGTAAAAAGACGAAGAAACAAGTAAATATATAAAATTCACTACATAGAGCGAATGTGTACAATAAAACCGTTTCTTAACATATTCCCATGAAATAATTTTTGTTGAAAACATTCTTAATCGGACGTAAAAGTGCGTAAAGTGCACGATTTTCACGAACGATTCATTCCATATCTGTATGCAGTACTCTTTGTTTTGCTTTCTTGAGATTATCTTAAACCGCAGATACGAAAAGGGGCGCCTCATTCATCCCAAAGTGTGGGGGAACGTGGAATTGGCCTTGACATTGCAACTGACAAATGTTTTTAGTTTAGATAATACGGGTTTTGTGGTTATTTCCTTTCGCATTCCATGCCACAACTACACTTTCCGAGATTTCATCTCGCAACCTTGCTGCAAAATAATTAGTGCCGCGCTGTTTTCTACGGTATGAGTCTCCTGTACACTAACAAACTTAAAATTATTACTTTTTCCGATATTTCCCGCGACATCGCCTCTAGCCAAATATTTGGTGTCGCTCTCCGCACACGAAATACAGTTTGAAATTCTCAACCCTGAAGGATTGTAATATTACAATTATCAGATACCGATGAAGAGCATTTGAGGCGCAAAGGAATGCGTGTGCCCGTCAACCGCTCCCACCGCGGCGGCGCGAAATGGGCGGTCGGCGGCGGGGGCGGGGGCGGGGCGGGGCGGGGGTGGCAAGGGCGGTGCGGGCGACGCAGGCTGCGGGCGCTCGCTGCCCCGGTTTCCCGCGTGGCGACTGGGGCAGCGCCACCGCGCTCCGGCCACGCCGCGCCGCGCCTCGCGCTGTTCCCACGTCCCTGGGAGCTGCAGAGGGGCAGCGGGGAGGGGTGGGGCGTCACCGCCCTCGTCACCGATGGCAGTCGCTGTGAGGGCAACGTGAGTGGCGGCGGTGGAGAGGGCGGGGGTAGAATGATGGTGGGGACATAGTTGTGAAGGCAGTCGGGTCGGGGGCGGGGGGGGGCGGGGGGGGGCCGCGGGGGGGTGGGGCAGAGGTTGCAACGTGAGTCTCGGCCTGGGAAAGGGCGGAGGTACGACGGTGGCAGGGACGGTGACGGTGGCGGGGACGGTGACGGAGGCGGGGACGGTGACGGAGGCGGGGACGGTGACGGAGGCGGGGACGGTGGGGGGGGGGGCGGGCGCGGCGGGGACGGAACGCGGCCCGGGCGGGGTAGCTACAGACAATGACGGAGAGGGGCTGCGACGGAGTAGTAGGTATTGCTGACGCGGGTCGGGTCCTTTGAGCCTGGCGTCGGATCCTGGTCGTGGACGGGAGGATCTTCCTTGCACTGTGGTGGTGGCGATGGCGGTGGAGATAACGACAGGGTCGAGAGGGGAAGGGGATGAGGGCGGAGGTGGGGAGGGCGGCGGCCTGGGGGGGGGGGCGAAGAGGTGTCGCGCCTAGCGCGCCGCCGCTCTAGGTCAGGGGAGCGCCGCCTCCCCGCGGGTCGTTCCCGCGACTCCACGCGCCTCCTGCCGCGACGTCGCACGGAGAGCCCGCGCCGGTATTTCGGGGAACAAGGGGAAAGCTGATTAAGCTATCCAGGAACGAGAGTGCGGGAGACTGGTGTTGACACGGCATCTTAATGTTTGTGCTCGCAGAATGGTGGAAAATGCGCAATGAAATTAGTTCTCCAATGATTACACATTGTTTTCCTGGAAAAAATTTTAAATATTTTCAACATGGCCTGCAAAAGCCATTAATTACATAAGAATAGTGTCACAGAACAATTATCAGGTGATTTTTTATTCTAGCGTTTTTACTTGGTCAGAATAATCCGAATATTATTGAATCGGTCATTAGGAGTATGTTTCGGTATTGTGAAATGGCTCGTTTTTCAACTGACGCCAAAAGAATATAACCAGTGTGTGTGTGTGTATATATATATATATATATATATATATATATATATTTTTTTGTGTGTTTTTATATATATATATATATATATATATATATATATTACACTTAATAACTTGTATTACTATCTTTTATGGATAAATTCCGATCACAGCGTTTGTGATTTATCACCAGTGTTAAATCAGAATGTTCCACCTCTGAATCGATCCTATTGCTAATTTTGTTAGCTTCACAAGTGGATTCCATATACGTTTAAGAGGGTTTCATAGATACGTGAAAGAATCCTAATCGTCGATGAGAAAGCACTTTCAGTTGTTTCTGGCAAAGAAACAGGACAGAATGTATTTCCGATTAATGATTTGCTTGCGAGTTCGTTTTGGCGTGCGTCATTACCGGCTCAGAGTCCTTTCTTGGGCGGTGGAGTGTGGCAGCGCCGCTTGGCTGGTGTCTGTCGACCAGAGCGCTGCCAGCGGAAGGAAGAGAAACTGGCGACGGTTGCGGCGGCGACGTCATGCCAGCCGTCCCTCTGCTTTCTCCCTCCGAATCTCCCACCGTCTCCCTGCTCTCCCACCCCCGCGCAGGCCGCATTCCTCCTTGACGCTGATAAATCGTCTGCGATCGTCTCTGAATGGTTTAGCAAGACGGGAGGAGGAAGAACTGCTTAATCGCGTGCTGAATTTGCGTTAATTATCTTCAGGAAAACGTTTCCCACGAGAATTCAATCTTTTACACGTGTATGTATGTCTGTGTGTATGTATGTAGGTATCTGAAAATTAGTTTTGAAGATGACCCCCAGACTGCCTTTTTATTCATTTTCAAATGAACCAAACTCATTTATACTTGACATATGTTATTTCTACTCCGCGGATTTTTTCATTCGAGAATACAGACTGAAATATGATATTATTTCGTACCAAATATTTGTGATTCTGTGGAACGCCTCACATAGGTAAAATTACTTCTGATTGATTTTGGATTTCATATAAATCAGACATTTAAGTTTTCTTCGTTCATTTGCCTGTAACAATGTTCGCTTCATTTCATAAAATGAAATTAATAAATAGATATTTAAATTAGAATGTCTCTCAAATAAGTAATAGTTCTTATTGAAAACGTTTTAGAAAGACTGATTTACAATAATTAGATATGATGAAACAATATTCTTACGTGTTGCAACCAACGGAAAAACGCCAAGAAAGACCTCGCAGAAGTTTCTCTTTCCGTTTCTCTATTTCAAATTTGTTTATGACACCATTTCTTTCAAAAGGGTATATTTACGTCTTAAATAAGAGCCTCCGAACAGGTTCAAACATTAAGAACCACGAGCACGATTTGTATAAATTCTCCGGAGATTTTCATAACCTCACTTTCGCCACTCAGCGCCTTCTGGCGTTCCCCAAGAGGCGATAAGCGGGCCCCGAGTGCCGCGGCACCTGCCTCACGGTTTCTCCCGCAAATACCCATAATTAAGAAAGCACCTAGGAAGACGCGCTTCAGGAAGATTCTTGGGGGCGTGCGCGACGCCTACCCAACGCACGGGCGTGCTTTTACCGGAAGCCTCGACGAAACACACTCTACCTTCATGCGTGTGTGCGTAGGCGCGCACGCAACACACGGAGCTGGTCGATCGCCGGAGCTGGATGTCCGCCGTAAAGTTTCACTGTCGGTCGGTTCCGGTTCCGGCTACACCCCATAAGGAAGAGGCTGGTGATCCGGCAGGTCCTGGCAAAGAAGAGTGTGGGCGAGCGGAGGTGGGTGGGTGGCGAGCGCGGAACCGCCAGGAATGTGGTGTACGACGTACCTGCTGCGCGGTGGGTCGGGAAGATCTGAGATTTAAGGAAGTTCCGCGGGACGTTAATCCGGAAAGAATTATGATGGGTGGCGGGATGGAATTTTGTTGGTGGGAAGAGTGGAATACGATATTGCAGTAGGAGCAGGAAGTCAATACGGTGAATAATGATCAGGTTAAAAGAAAGTTACGAACGAGTACTTTACCTTCCGAGGTATTAGAAACTCCGAAGTGACGTCAGTCCCCTCACAATGGGTACCAATTGACCTGTGATGACTGGTCGTTGCAGGAAGTTGCAGAAGTGGAGGTGCAGATAACGCCAAGTCCGTGTTTAAGGGAGGTCAGCCATTCGTTAAGTTCAAGCGTTCGTAGGTTAATGGCATGTAAAGAGAATCAATTGAAGGAAATTGCGATGAAGTGTTACGAATTACTGAGTATGGCCGAGAAATTACCAAGGCAGTATAAAATTGTGTTTGCGATTCGGAACTTAGACTTGATTAGTCCGTTTCTTCATGGCATTGCAGCGAACGGAAAATGCCAGAGAATTATAAAAAAAATGGGTCATGAAAAAGGCGATTCTTTCTCATTCCCATCCTTTCAACTAAATATTCTGTGTAATTAGGAACAATATGACCAGCATAATTAAGTAATATGAATTCTTCATTAAGTTAGGAGAGTTGAAAATGTAGTCTACTTTCTATGTAAAACACAGAAAAATGTACTGTGTGTATAATTAATGTTTGATGAGTATCGCCATTTAAGTATCTGGAGCTGTAGAGAAGCGGGAACGAGGACCAGGGAAACAATGTTAGATGTCCATATTGGGGGAAATTTCGGAATATCCTCCGAGACCTGAAAGGAGTAGGGCAAGAGATGTATGTATACGATGCAAGGGTAGGCGGGATGGAAGAAAAAGCGATAAATAAGATATGTGGAAAAAGTTATGGAAGGAAGTGTAACGGAGAGAAGAAAACGGAGGTTAAATATTATGAAAAAATTAATGAGATTCTAGGTGAATAAAAGTCTCGATACAACAGCTCTGGTACGAAATATTTCAGACCCAACCGCAGTCACGGGGAGTTGTACAAAAAATAAACGAGAAGAGAGTGGAGTTCGTAGGCTGGGTGAGGAAATAGGAGGAGTGTGAGGGTACAAGAGGAGAGAATAAACTCGAGGAGAAAGGCATTAGGAGAAATGCAGACATGAGTAAGGATGCAGCGAGCCGTGAGATGAAGCAACGCGAGGATCCTGATCGGTACTAGATCTCTAGAATGGAGTACAAAAAACAAGCAGTTGTCGGCTGAGGGTTGTTGCAAAAAAGGAATCTGAGCTAACCCGTGGGCTGAGTCAGGAAATGCATGGCGGTGACGGAGAGGAGGTAGAAGAATAGAGGTGAGTGGGAAGACATTAGGAGAAACGCAGACAACAGTAGGCATGCAGTGAGAGGTGAGGTGAAGCGAGACGAGATTGTTGACCGAGACGAGAGCTCTGAAATACAGTACAGAGGCACGACAGCTGTCTATCGAGAAAACACGGAGAAGCGTAAAGGAGAAAAAAGAATCAAAAATAAGAGAAAGGCCTTAGGATAAATCCAAAGAAAAGTAAACCACACTGCGAGAGGGGAAGTGAGGATCCCGGCTGGGACGAGAGCCTTGCGACGGAGTATATAGAATGTCTCAGAATATATATTACAAATTCCTACAGCCTGTATAGAGGTCGGAAACGATTCATTTTTGTCAATAAACATGTAATGTGAAATTTCATACAAAGGTGACATACACGTGTGACATTTTTTCTGATTTTTAGCCAACTACTCAGTGCATCAAGGGAGGTCCTAGGTTCGAGTCCTCACGGCGGCAGGATTTTCGACACTAGCTTTTCAGCTAGGTCGAATTCAGTCGCTGTCTGGAGGAGAATTCTAGCGGCCGGCTGCTCTGATCGGTAGTTTTCCGTGGTTTCTCCGATCAACACCAGGCGAATGCCCCCTTCAATAACACGCACTCCCCACATATTCCGGGCCCGGTCTCCGGCTGTCCCGAAACGGGCCACGGTCGGGAGTTTAGAGCTTGTCCCGGCTGGGGCGGTGCCCGCTGGTGCTAGTCCTGGTTAGGGAAACCCCACTAGCCGACGGTAGGTCAGTGCCGGATCTCGCCATCCAGTGGGGGAAGATCACCGCCATCTCCCGAGGAAAACAAACATGCACTACACTAACGGGACTAATGACCGAAGCAGTTGACGCGCCCAGAAACACGAAAAAATCAATAAATCAATTGAGCCAGCTACTAATGCACGTCTGTTTGGCAGGTTATGTTCTGACGTAGTGAAGGATATTTAACGGGCCTGCCTAGCATCTATGCACGCAGGGTTACCTAACAATACGAGTCAAGCGTCACAGGTGCTTATAACTCCGTTATATGCACTTCTTAGAAGTTTATAACATTTATACTGAGACATCCTTAGCGAGTCGGCTGGAGGTCGTGTGAAGAGGAAAGACCAGGGCAGCGGTCGGCGCGTGAGCGGGGAGGGGTGGAGGGGAGGAGGAAGAGGAGGAGGAGGAGGGGGCGGGGCGGGGCGGGGCGGCGGAGCGCAGAGGCGGAGCCGCTCGGAGCCTCCGCTTGCGATGCAAATTTCTGGGCCACCTGCGCGCCCGGATCCTGCACGCGCCCGCGGTCTCGTAGGCAACGCTCGCCCCAGGCGTCCGCAGCGGATCCGCCGCGGGAGGGACAACTCACCGGAGGGTTGCACTTACACGCGTTTCTCAATGAGAGATTGATTGAATGGTCATTTAGTGTTTCAGGGCGCTTCATTTTCTAGTCTATTATTCCCGTAAGAGTAGTGCATGGATATCTCGGTAGGGGTGGAGTTCCTCCCTTACTGGAACGTGAGATCCAACGTCTACCTACACGTGTGTTTGGGGTTTCCCTCTAGGTATCTTCCCCAACGATACACCGCGCCAGCCAGGAGAAGTTCAAAATTCCGTCAGGACTTCCTATGTGCATGGTAGTGTAATTTATATAAATGTGTGCGCGCGTGCGTGTGTGTGTGTGTGTGTGTGTGTGTGTGTGTGTGTGTGTGAGAGAGAGAGAGAGAGAGAGAGAGAGAGAGAGAGAGAGAGAGCAAGCCCGAGAGAGAATAATGTGAGAAGAGTGACCAAGGTGCAAAAGAAATTTCTTGCGTAGTCCGAAACCTGGAAAAGTAGCCTGGCATCGTTTCAAAATGAACGCGTTGTACGAATATTTTGTAGCTCTGTTTTGACTTTCCAGAGGATAGAATAATTATTTGACAAAATATAGTACTCGGTGTTGCCTTTGACTAGGCTCATCCAAATGGTAGCAGGAGCAGTTTTATCATTTCCCAATGAATTTTCACTTGTTCTTTAGACAATAATTCAGAATCAGACTATAGGTAACATAATTTCTCCACTAATACGAAATGAGAATTCTTCAAAATACTTGAATCTGGTAGAAAGATACGAACTTTGCAAAAATATTTCTTCTTTAAACCCTCGGTGGGAAATCATACGCAGACGCAAGTCTATAGCATGGAATGCACTGTGATATCACTGTGTAGCTAGCTAGTCAGCAATGTGCTCGAAAATATTACAGTTCATTTCGTCACTGAGAAATAACATGTTAATTATTCACAAAATAAATGATAGAAAATTGCAAAAATATAACGAAGTAAACGTACACAAGATTAGTAAATATTCGAAATGAAGTCAGGAATACCAACCGGAGTTGAGGGTTAGTGAACCGGTTCGGTTGCACGTCAGCTTGTAAGGCGGAAGGCCAGCCAAACTGCATATTAGGGTCTATACAATATGCCCCTCCGCGGCATAATAAGCACACACCTTAGGCGAACCCATTCAGCGTGCATGCGTGCGGAAGAATGCAAATGGGGGAAAGCGGCGGCAGATGAGGAGGAGATGGAGGGGTGGCAGAGGATGCGACAGAGGATGAGAAGGTAGCACATACGGGGCAGATAATTAGAATAAGAACGAGGAGGAAGGGGAGACGGAAAGAGGAGCAGGCGGAGAAGGCTGGTAAAGAGGAGGACGAGAGGGCGACCAAGATCCTCCTCAGGAGGATGGAAAAACGAGGAGACAGAGTAGGAGGAGAGAACAGGAGGAGATAGAGTAGGAGATAGGGAGATAGAGTAGGAGATAGGGGAGATAGAGTAGGAGATAGAGGAGACAGAGCAGGAGGATATAGAGGAGACAGAGTAGAGGAGATAGAGGAGACAGAGCAGGAGGATATAGAGGAGACAGAGTAGCAGGATATAGAGGGGACAGAGTAGGAGGAGATAGAGGAGACAGAGTAGAAGGAGATGGAGAAAACGACAGAGAATGTGGCGGTGGAGGTGGATGCGGAGGCAAGGGCGCGGGGGTGCCCTGGTTCCCGGCGCCCATCCGAAGCGCCCGATACCATCTGCCTGCGTCCGGGAACCGGCCGAGGAACGAGGTGCGCACTTGCTTAATGAACGGCCGTGTTTACGTCGCAGCGACGACGGCCAACGAGGCCGTCTGCGGTCGTACGCGCTGTAAAACGCCCCCTCCCCCTCCCCCCTCGCCCCCACCCCGACCGGCTCGACCCGGTCTGGTCCACCGTGTGGTTGCAGAAAATGCTTGAGGTTACTTGTGCGAGTGCCCAAACTTGTGGACCTTTCGTGGTTGCATCTGGCGTTTCAATGTTTCTTACGAGGAGTGAGAGTCGAGTGGAGTGATGCCCCACCCTTGCGAAATATTCTCATTATATAGAAAATTAAATCATTTTTTTTTCTGAATAAATACATACTTTTGGAATACAATCCTCATAGAAAATCGTACAATTACAGTTGAAAAATGAAATATTTCACATAAAAAACTGTCATAATTTGAATTTGTCGTGTAATATCCAAAATCTATGTTGATATGTGATGTAGGGATTTAAAGAACTTTTTTCTGTAACTTCCGTGTTTATATTAATAGTCTTCAAATTATTCCCAGTAATTCAAATTCAAAGAGTCATTTTGTATACATAATAAAAACTTCCGACAAAAAATTATGTAATTTATTATGAATGCCCGATAATTTAATATATTATATCACCTGTATTGGAAGTGAACAAACACTTTTTTACGCACGAAAATACCACGTTGAGAAATGTGTCACCTCCACATTAACAACGGTTCTGCTCCTCGCTACGCGGCAATCCCCACACGACTTGTAGAGGTACAACAGAAAGTGGACATTCATTCGCATCGTTGGCAACGGCATATTGCGAAACCGCGTGATGCAGCAGCGGCAGCGTGGCGTGGGGCGCTGTAGGCCGCGTCGCTGCGTCCGTCTGCGGAGGATGCAGCAGCATTTGCGCAACCCAAACGCGTAGAATCTCCGGCGACTCTTTTCATTTCTACGGTGCATCCACGATTAACCCCGTACTTTTGCATTTAGTAGCTCGTGAACGATCGATTCGTATAATTTCGAGATTAGTCTGTGATCTGATGGGCTGTGGTTCAGAATCCCTCTTGCGAATCGGTGTTATTTTCAAGAATACTATAAAGGTAAAAAACGGTACATTTCATTGATGAATCTGCAGAATATTTTTAATTTAGGACAGAATTATTTTACTTTAAAATGTATATCATTTAGAAGACACAATAAATTGTGAGTTTCTATATAAATAATTGTAATGAAAACTCAAAATACTGCCATAGTAGATGGTCTCAAATAACTAACGCATTGAATCATGTTAGCGTGTTGTGTATGCGAGGCGGATCTATTTAATTCATTTCTATATTTGAAAACCAAAAACGTAGCCAGTGCAAATGATTGTTAGACTGGCATTATCGTTGCAAGTTGATTCAAGACCAACACAGCTCCGGCGTATGATACTTGTTTTTATTGTGAATGTTTTATGTCAAGGCAGACGATATACCACGACTCTGGTTATCGAACTCCTGTAAATATTTGCATACATACGTTACCGTTTGATTCAGTTGCCACTTTTCTTCAGCTTAAAAGCTATAGATGACTACGATGATGGTAGAGTTTTACAATTATTGGCCTTTTAATTCACTACTGAAGATGCCAGGCGTCTTAGTGTAAAATCTATTTTCGGTTGCAACTAATTTCCTTGGTGTTGGGGGCAGATCAAGTGACTGGGCGCTTCTACAACACTTCGCGAACAACACAGGATGTTTCCAAGAAAGCGATATTTATCATTTCCCTGTCGTTTGAGCTATGTAGGGGTTTGGCCGAATTATTGCAAATATTTTGTAGAATAAATTCTAGAGCTTCGACAACTATTGAAAGACTTGAGGATGTTACACATCACTCCACGTCACGTCTATTTCAAATTCTTATATTCAAGACGATTTTATATTATTATTATTATTATTATTATTATTATTATTATTATTATTATTATTATTATTATTATTTAAAACTCGTTCTAACATAATCTCCACTAAAAAGAACATCTTACATTTCGAGCGTTCTCGAGAGTTCGAAGCGCATGTCTCTCAAAATGAACCTTGCTTTCCCTACAGCATCTTCCACAGAGGGTCCCTTCCAAGCGGCGCATGCGCAAGCGGGCGATCGCCGGCAGTCACGCGACGACGCGGGGCGATATCTCGATCGGTCGGAGCGCAGGCGCCTTACCTCACGGCAAACGCCGCTCGGCGCCGCGCGCGCTTACGTAAGCCTTCGGAGAGGTTAGGAGAGAGCGCGCGCTCGTCCGCCCTGTCAACGTGACGGCCACGATCGCCGCTGCACGCGCTGATGACGCCGCCGCCGCCGCCGCTGCTTTCGACGGCGCAGCGCAGAAGCAGCAAAACACAGTGCACCAGAGGTGGCCGATGCGTTTTACGGGTCCAGGGACGCCAACCGGCTGGGGTGGCTCAGGGCATCAACTGGTGTCACTGCAGTGTCTCTGGTTGGTCGGTGATTCCGGGCACGTCAACAGCGTAGGTTAATAGTCCCGTAAGTGTAGTGCAAGTTTTTTCTCGAGATAAGGCGGTGATCTTCCGAATCGTCATGTGGGTGCACCTACCGTCGGCTAGTGGGTTTCCCTAACCAGGACTCTCCACCAGCGGGGCACCGCCCAGCCGGGGCGGTCTTAGCTCCCGACCGTTCTTAGTCCGTGACCCCTTTGGTAGGGTACTGCTCCGGCATTCGCCTGGTGTTGATTGGAGAAACCATGGAAAACTACCGATCAGAGTAGCCGCCACTACAATTCTCCTCCAGACAGCAACTGAATTCAGCCTATATGAAAAGCTAGTGTATTGCATGTGTAGTGCAAGTCGTGTCCTGTCGCTATCACTATTTCTTGCCCATTAATCCCTAAAACATCTCGCAATTTATGAATGCTGTAAATGTGAGTTAAAGTTTAAAAGTTGACTCAGAATCATTGCAGATATTGAACGATGTGTCTTTTATATAAACAGTAATTTTCTCCTAATCTACATTTCGTGATAAAGAAAATGAGGGGCCACGAGTATTAATTTAAGAGATTTACATCTCTGTTAGCAGTGTAATTCCTGTCATAAATCGTGGGTTTCCAGCAGAGAGAACACTTGACGATTAACATGTAATGATTTCTTTTAATACATATCAATTACAGCAAAAACAATTATTTTTCGTTTTCCATTAGCGTCAGATTCTTTTTTTCAACGTGTGAGAAACTTCAAAACACGCGATGCGTGAACACGATGAGAGTACACGTGATTAGAATTAAAAGAGGAGATAATTGCGCTGAACTTTAGCTAACGACCACCTCGTTTAGTGATCGGATCTCACAGTACACGGGCCACAACCACGTCAGACGACGTACGTCTACAAATAAAAACACGCCTGTTGGGAGCGAGAATCGGGTCGAAAGTTCACGCTGCATCGGAAGATTATACTCTTCGCGACCTTGGCAAACGGCTGAGGAATTTCTTCTTCGGAAAACTGGGCTCTCATTGGTAGTTTTTTGGAATTCGCGTAACTTTATTTGTGCGTTGTATAATTTTTCTCTTTTTTTCTCTAGAATATGAGTTTGTTACTGTGCTTTTTATTCAATTATACAGTGTAAGACTTCTAGTGACGCACGAATTTTCATTAAAACTCAGCTTTTTACGTTCAATAAATTACACAGCAGTCCTTAGTGTTTTGACACAAAGGATTATAAGAACAATGAACGTGCTTTGTACCTTACACAATTATACTATTTTACGCAACAGTTCAACTTACTTCATGTAATAATACTCATCAATGTTGGCGTAACCACCTTGCTCAAGATCAAATTTGAAAAGTGCCATTAATTTCTCATTAATCATGCGATGTTATGTATGCGATGTTAATCGTAGTTCGAGACACCAGAGCATTTTAAAAATAAATTCTACATTCGAAATCTGTTGGCATAATACTAAAAATTTAATATTCTTTCCCTTCTCATTATGTTCATTCAACATTCCTAATAGTACCATGCCTTGAGATTTTTCACTTCCCACCAGAGATGGGCGCAATTTGAGAATCGATACGTGTAGTCAACGTTAAGTTTTTAGTTGTTACACGGTATATTTGTCACTCAGTGAATGTCATGTTTATCTGTTCATCCACATCTCTTTACCTAATAAATGTATTTTAGTGTTTTCATGTGTTTGTATACAAGTAATGATATATTAATCCCAATTTCAAAAACGCATAAAGCACGTTGAAGAGAAACTGAGATATTTTTATTATTTTATGTTTTCACCTCGTTCGTTCAGCAACTTTAGGCAGTTCGTTGACTAAGGTTAGGCATTCTGCACTTTCTATATAATAATATTAAATATTGATTTATTGGGATTTTTAAACCTCCCGTGTGTCTCTTTCCACATACGAGATATTCCATCATCAATAATTTGTAAGGCTCATATAAGAAGATTTTAATTTTTAATTTTAAGACCACAATTTCTAGTTTTCTTTGGAAATTTTTTCATCAACTAAAGAACAAGCAGATTCTGAATCGCTAATGCCAAAATGTAAAACTCACCGTTTCCGAAACATAGGAGGTTGTACATCATTGAAAATGTAATGTTTCTGGATAACGATTCATGATTGTTAGTGATTCTGGGTGTGTTAAGTGTTAAGGTCATTAGTCTCGTAAATGAAGTACATGATTTTTTTCTCTGATGGTAGCGTTGGTCTTCCCCCGCTGGATAGCAAGATCCGGCGCCGACCTACCCTCGACTAATGGGGTTTTCCTCAACCAGGTATCTCCCACCAGCAGGGCACCACTCCAGTCGGGCCAAGCTCAGAGCTCCCGGTCTCCCGGCTTGTGTTGTAGTGTAGTGCATGTAAGTGTAATTGTGTATAAGGAAGGCGTAAGGATAGGACGACGAAAGATCACCCACGGACCGCGACCCGTTTGTTAGGGAGGGTACTGCTCCGGCATTCGCCTGGTATTTAGAGAAACCACGGGAAACTACCGATCAGAGCATCCGGCCGCTAGAATTCTCCTTCACCCACGATCTAGCTATCTGTATATTGTCGAAACTCTGTCATCGTCGGGACTCGCACCTAGGACCTCCCTGTTACAGGAACTGCAGTTACATCAATCGCTGCCCTGAGCCATTTCTTCCGGTATCATGTTCCTTAAGGTTTGGTTTGTTTTTTTCGTGTTTCCGGGCGCGTCAACTGCTTTGGTCATTATTCCCGTTAGTGTAGTGCATGCTTTTTCTCCGAAGATGGCGGTGGTCTTCCCCCGCTGGATGGCGAGATCCGGCGCCGATCTACCGTCGGCTAGTGGGGTTTCCCCCTAACCAGGACTCTCCCACCAGCGGGGCCCCAGCCGGGACAAGCTCTAAGCTCCCGACCGGTCTCCCGGGATATGTGGTAGTGTTGTGCCTGTTGGTGTAAGTGTGTGTAAGGAGAGGACATGACAAGGAAGAGGAAGGAAAGATTGCGCGTGGTCCGTGGCCCGTTTGGTAGGGTAATGCTCCGGCATTCACCTGGTGTTAATCGGAGAGTAAAGAGAAAGTACGGAAAACTACCGATCAGAGCAGCCGGCCGCTAGAATTCTCCTCCAGGCAGCGACTGAATTCGACCTAGCTGAAAAGCTAGTGTCGAACATCCTGCCGCCGTAAGGACTCGAACCTAGGACCTCCGGTGAGAGGCGCTGCAGTGACATCAGTTGAGCACCGAGCTACCGCTCCCGGTATGTTCCTTAAGATGTCCCACTTCCCACCAAAGACCGGATAACGACCAGTTTTAGTACCAATACTCTCTTGGAAAGAGCGGCGCGAAAACTCATATTGGCTTCCCAAGTGCGTGGCCCGAGCAAGTCCCGCTACCAGCGGTCGTCCCTCGCAGGCCTGGGCCCGCTACTGCGTCAACAGTGCGCATCCCGCGCGCACGCCATCACTCCCGCGGTCGCTGGGGACCCAATTAGCGTGCGTCCACGCCCCGCGGCGTGACAGATCGACGCACGCACCCGCGCCCCGCCCCCCGCGACGTGCAGGTCACGCATGCGCACGCACGCGCGCGCACGCGCCGACAGTTAGTCGTTACGCATTGGTTGGACGGCGCTGGCTCTGACAATGTTCTCTTGGACGACGGATGAATCTGCGAGATACACTCAAAAGAGGTCGTTTGTCCACTACGATTCGACGCAGTCGCGAAGGGTCTTTTAAGAGGTTCCTGAGCGGTCAGTGCTCTTACGCCTTCAGCTCAGAAAAATCGAAAATTAATTTATATCACCGTATTTGACAATGATCGTACATGACATAAGTAAGTTTTGGAACACTTATTATTTTATTATAATTCAATCCTTACAGTTTATAGCTTCCTAGAGAATTTGTTTTTCTCTCAATGTACAGATTATTTTGGTAAAAATACAAATATTCGTTTGCAATGACTCCAGTAATATTAAAAAAGTAAAACGCGTTTACAGACAATTCATTAATGAAACTATTTGAAGAACGGAACATCCCTCATAGTGTAAAACTGCTACATTTTCCTGCCCTACGTAAAGGATTATTTGTTAACTCTTTTATAACTATTGTTTGTTTTTCCTTCTGCCACATGATGTTTAATGCGCAATGCCGTACTGTATCATCCATTACTGAGTCATCCTCCTTGTCTGTCGTGTGCAGTCTCCGCAGAGCTGCGTTCCGCAGGCGTTGGCACGATGTCCCCGCCGTCCCCGCCCCCCCGCCCCCGTCCCCGCCCCCGCCAACGCAAACACCGTCACCGAGCGCGCAGTTTTGCCAGCCGCTACAGCCACCGTTGTCTTCCTCTCCGTAACCGCACACGCTGTTCCAGTCGCCTGCTCCGGTGTCGGAGCCAGTGAGGGGATACGGGGGCCACGGTCCCCAAAGTCAACATGCTTTGTTATTCGATTTATTCAAATGAATTACCGTGTGTAGATTAACATTGAAAACGGTGTTCTCATGACGTACATTTTTATTTCAAGATGACAATTTTTTAAAAAATATTTTTGAGGGGTCCGAACCTACTGAAATGGATTTTTAGGAAGTCTCCCATTGAAATACTTTCTGGATCCACCCTGCAGGCACCACCGTTGTCGCCACCTCCATTCTCGCAACAACCCTGCCACTGCTACTTCACCACCCCTGTTACTACCAAAGCCATCTGCTTAAATCCCATGTGCAGTCCCGTGGCTTATACGGCCTTTCATTTCACTTCGGAATACTGGAGTTTAAGTTCGTCGATCCATGGGGAATTTGAGTTCCTGACAAGGGGTTTGCAACTGTGTTACACGATACTTCCTCCGTAATCTTCGATTGGTTTGGTTTGGTTGTTTCGTGTTTCCGAGCGCGTCAAATGCTTTGGTCATTAGTCCCGTTAGTGTAGTGCATGTTTTCTTATCGGAGGTCTTCCCCCGCTGGATGGCGAGATCCGGCGCTGACCTACCGTCGGCTAGTGGGGTTTTCCCCTAACCAGGACTCTCCCACCAGCGGGGCACCGTCCCAGCCGGGACAAGTTCTAAGCTCCCGACCGGTCTCCCGGAATATGTGATAGTGTAGTGCATGTTAGTGTAAGTGTGTATGTAAGGGGAGAGGATAGGACAAGGAAAGGAAGGACAGATCGCGCGGGCCGTGGCCCGTTTGGTAGGGTACTGCTCCGGCATTCGCCTGGTGTTGATCGAAGAAACCACGGTAAACACCTATCAGAGCAGCCGCTAGAATTCTCCTCCAGACAACGACTGAATTCGACCTAGCTGAAAAGCTAGTGTCGAAAATCTTGCCGCCGTCAGGACTCGAACCTAGGACCTCCCGGGGAGAGGCGCTGCAGTGACATCAGTTGATGCACTGAGCTACCGCTCCCGGTCCGTAATCTTCGACACCATCATCACTACCACCCAAATACCAAAACCGTACATCTCAGGCATACTCGACAAGGTTTGAGACTGAGAATCGTAATAAATATTGAGTGTGCCCCGTCCGTACTCAACCTCCGCTCACTCATGTCGCATTTCCTATGCGATGGGCGATGCCCATTCCGCATATGCGTGAGGGGAGAAAATGTTGAAATAATTTCCGAGTAATTAGCATTGAATAAGCACGGCCGTGGGTAGTTCAGCCGTCTTGCGTATATGAAATGTCTCCGGTTCAAAGCCCATGGTCGACTTGTATGACACAGGAGGGGTTTCTTCTACATCTTGCCTTCCACTTACATAAGTGCGTAGCATGTTCACATCGAAGTTACCAAGACTTATTGCAGGTTTGCAGCATAATCTTGCATTTCATTTCTCGAACAGCGTTCCCAGTAGTTGCGCATTCCTGGATGAATTTGAAGAATGCAGTTCTTGGAAAATGAATTATTGAAACGAATTATTAACGACCTAAATAATCATTCACGATCTCGAGAAACCATTATTTTATCTACTATGAATCTCATTATTTTATGATATCTCCATCTTTCGATAATCATTTGTTGTCTTTTAACTTTTTATTGGTAGGTAATACTAATAATGTAAGTTTGATCATTTCATAAGAACGTACCATTTTCTACTTCTATATTGATGATTAATGCTCGGATAGTTACATCTCTCATATTTAGACAATTACTGTATTTTATATCCCTTCCCTCCAGGATAATATTGCCAGGATAAACGCCAGATAATATTGTTATAACAGGTGTACTGTTCTTCCAGAAATAAAATAATACATAAATCTTACTTTGTCAAAATTAAAATAATTTATAAATAATATTTTTTCATAATTTCTATGTATCATTTAACAAGATTTGAACGCTGTATGGTATAGGTAAGATATTAATAAATGAGCGTAATTAAATAGTCAACACGTACGGTACTTGCTGATTTTAAAAGAATCGTGTGCAATATGTTGAAACGTTTATTTGTGAAGAAAATAGAAAACGTCTCGTATGATTTGGAGTTATCCATCTCGATAATTCTTAGATGTGAAGGAAATTTACCATAAAAAATGAAAGTATATCACCCGCACTTCTTGTGTCACTCTTCATTTTTCTCTTCACTTTCTTCTTTTGGGAGTTTTGATTGAGCAATCTATCCCGCAACACCGGTCAACCGCCACACAGTGGTCTGAAAAGGGTCTAAATTCACGTAGGACATAATGTTAAATAACTATTTATTTCAAAACTATTTTTGATATTCAAACTAATGAAACATGATCTATTGAAAAAGGTTTAAACTCTGATTAAGTGTATTTTATTATACTATAAACAAATTTTATGCAATATTGCACATTCAATACAGTGTAGTGTAGTGCAGTGCAGTTAAGTGTAGTGGACGTGATCAATGAATTTTAAAAATTCAGCCAATATTTATGTAGCTTGTATTAAATTTTGCTTCACCAACATACAATTATTGGATATCATGACAGAGTTGTAATATTTGTTATAATACTTAATATTAGTGAGAGTATGATTATTGGTCATCTTCGGCTTGTATTGTACTCCTTTATTATTATTGTTATTATTATTAATGTTGTTATTATTATTGTAATTATTGTTATTTAACTGCCACCGCCATTGCAGTTCAAATAAATGTATGTATGTATTCAACAACATAATTCAAGTAATTTTCTCGCCGTAGTTTTCATCTCAATATTCATTTGGTTCCTCTGAACTTTGTTGCGTCATCAGTCATCGTGAGACGCGCCATTGCAGACACTGCCCGCCGGTGAAGCCATTGTCCTCGCATCACTGCGCACAGACTGCCAATTCTCGGTCAGGACTTAGTCTCTTTACAGTGATGAGTAGAGACAGGATTTTTATGTTATTACGTATTTTTGTCTTTTCACGTATCGCTCTCAAGATTTTAATCTTGGTGAATTGTCGCCGTCCGAACACAATACCTAATTTTTCGTTACATATTTTTACATATTGATGTGCTATATTTTTACATATTTTACATATTTCGCTATTTTCACAAAATATATTTTTATTCTATCGATTTTCTTACATATTTTTATGTAAAGAAATATTTTCAAAAATTCAGCAATTTTTCCTATATTATTAATGCGTGCTACGGCGTACGCTACGTGACGACGCGATCATATATTTTCGAAGTCCCACGCGCCTGCTTCATTTATCTCAGTGGCGGGAAGTGCGAATCTGGACAGATCATTTTCACATTTAGGTGTGAAAAGTGTCATTGACACCACGTTTGGTAACCTTTAACTAGAATTTCCAAAAAACTTCGGCGATCGTCGTCGTGTAACACTTCTATGAGAGTTTCAAAGGTGGTAATTTCAAAACAATTTTTAATGTGGTATAATAAACATAATGGAGGGTTTGCAGATCAAAGAATGTACATACATTCCCTAAAATATTTGAACTACATGTAAAGTGCTCATCTTTAAAATCATTGAAAATGTTTTCAAGAATGCATTAAATCCAACTAAGTAGTTAACAATGTTTCTCCGATGGCAAATATCATTGCAGTGTGTTTGCTAATATAGCTTTTAAATTTAACATATTTATTTAGAATATATTTCTGATAGTTATTGAATTTTATTGAACAGGTATGCAACTTATTATAAAGGAGAGTGGCTGAAAAAGTCCTTAGATGAATCATGTAAAAATAACATAATCGACAGTCGGTATGCATGAAAGGCGTTCTCGAAATCAGAGAATATGAATGACAACCTTGAGGCAGTTTCACCATTCTCTTAAGGTTCTTCTTTGTCGTGCACGTTGCTTTCAAATTTCCTCAAGGACAGTTCATCGCAGCATTTCCCACAGATTACTCATACATAAATCGTCGGACGCTCTTTGCAAAACCGAGTAAACTGATTTTACATTATGTAGTTTCACAACATCAGCGTTTTGAAACCTCACACTTTTCTACTCATAGGATTCTCTGGTTGTGAACATCGTCTTAAGCATGCAAATTTTCGTTGTTTATTCGTAAATAAAAAGAGAGTTAGAAAGGTGTTGTACACAACTGAATCATGTCGAAGCAATGATTTCGTTTTGTGATTATTTTTTTTTCACTTGTTCGTCAGAGATCTTAGAAATAAGTTAATAATAAAATCTTTAAACAATTCTAGTTTTGTGAAAGTGAAGGAAATATTTGAAATCAGCAGTCTCCGTAATCTAAACTTACTGAAAGACACGACACGATATACTATTTTCTACAAACATAGCGCGAATCACTTTTATGAAAGTATTAGAATAATGCGCTGGCTGTGAAAGAGTCCGTGCTCCTATGAATATTTGTATTCTCGCTGATGTTCGATTACAGATACTGCGTTTTTAATAAATTCAACAAGTTCTCCAGGGTAAAACCAAGTGTTTAATACATGAAATTGTGTGCCCAATCCGCATACTGTACGTCCACCATGTCGTTAGGATCACACGCCCATTAAGCTTTTTTTGGACGGGGTCGGCGTGTGACAGTGAATGCTCCGGGGCGCCGTTCTCTCCAGTTCCGCTTCACTCCAGGCCGCCCCGGCGCCCCTTCACATTTTGCCGCTGCCCCCCCCCCCTCTCCTTCCCCCCTGCCCCATCGTCCCGCCCACTCGTCCCGCCCACTCGTCCCGCCCACTCGTCCCGCCCACTCGTCCCGCCCACTCGTCCCACCCACTCGTCCCGCCCACTCGTCCCGTCCACTCGTCCCGCCCACTCGTCCCGCCCACTCGTCCCGCCCACTCGTCCCGCCCACTCGTCCCGCCCCCTCGTCCCGCCCACTCGTCCCGCCCACTCGTCCCGCCCCGCGCCCCGATCCCATGCCCTACGCCCGCGCCCCGCCACCGCTCCCCGCCCCGAGCCCGCCCCCCACTTCGCCCCGGCTCCAGATCGCCGACCTGAGCCGCGCTCCCAGAGCGGGTTGGCTCATCCGGGAGGTCAGAGGGCGAAGGAAAGTCCGCTCAGGATGCACGACCGCAGCCACCCCTCCCCCGCCTTTGCTCTCGCTGCTCTGCGCCTCTAATGACGCGTGACGCCGGGGTAACGCAACCGCGGGGGAACGTGTTCGACTCCCGGCGGGCGCGCGTGAGAACCGCTGCGCACTGCCCAATGCTTTGCGAGCTGACACCTTCGTGCCCCCTTAAATCGCTCCCTTGTTAGCTTTGCACGTCTCTCTTGCCACATCTTTTTTAAGTCTTACACTTAAGTATCACATCTTCGGGAATGGAGTGACGAAATTCGATTCGCCACAACAGATGAAAATTTGTAAAATTTAGCAAAGGCGTTCAACAAATTCTTAATTTAGTAGCAGAACATGTTGCTTAAATTTTGAACTATAAATAATATATTTCTGTAAAATTACTGGTCAATCTAGTTTGATAAGGATGTTTTTTCAATTTAATTTCTCCAGTTTCCCTCCATGGCTATTAATCACAGATCCAGATCGATCTGTAATTAATTATCGAATTAACGGCTATTCACACCAAAATCTGAGAGAATGGTTTTCTATCGAATCTAAGTATTTCTTTGCTGGAACTTTTAGCAACAATCTGCTCATTTTCACTTGTAGAACTCTGCACTCAAATTAATCTCAGCTTTTAACCGCTTAAACATTTGCTACCTAGTAGTTTTCTCTATTCTGAATATGGTCTTATTGATTTCTTAAGACATTTTTTGTCCTTTTTGGCAAATCATAAACATTATTACTTGATCATCCCCATCTTGTGCACTTTCACTTCGGTAAAATATAGTAATAGAACCATAAATAACATGACCAATTGTATCCCTTTTCATATGTAATTTGTTTTTATTCCTTCATTTATTTTCTGTACCTCTCAATTTCTTCTACAGCTTAGAATATTTTTCTGAGAGGCGGGCGTGAGTGAAGCGGAATTCGTATATTTAGTTTAAGAGTTTTTCATTGATTCCATTATTGTCAGTTGAGAGGCTGACGTGTGTGCTTTTCGATAAGCATATATATTATAAATGAACGAATTAATGCCTAATTTACTTAATATTTACAGTATCATAATGATCTGACAAACACTCATAAGAAAATTGAACAAGCAAATGATTTACATTACGAGAAAGAAACTGGACAATCATGTCATTCATAACATTTAATGGAAAATGTGGACATCCCATAGTGGTGCTATCATTCTCTTTATCCGTTTGGAGTAAAGATGAACAGATAAGTCACCTTCAAGATTATAAATGAAATATTATGAAAATGCTCGTGGGCATCTCCAGGAATGTATATCACTGAAGCAAACAGGTTATCAACGCAGAGCGGAAAACATCCAGAGGAAAAAAACGTAATTGGGGAAAAATTGCCGTGGGATGTGCTCGCATTCCTGTCCTCTCCCCAACCTCTTCCTGTTCCTTACAACGTATTTTTTTTCTCTACCACTGTCTTCATTTCTGCATTCCCTTCTACCTCCCACGACCGGCCGTTTTATCCGGCTGGATGCGAAATGCCTGCGGGCGACCGAAACGAAAGGCTAACCGTGTACTTCGCGAACCACGTGCGTGTTCCCATAGCCCTCCGCGGCTCGGAGGCAGAAGAGATCGTTTATTTCTTGCCCATTCCTTGTTCTCTTCTGTGTCGGGCGATGAGGCCAACCAGTATTTTTTGTCCGCTCCATCTCGTTGAGACAATAAGCGCAGAGAGTGGTTGCCTTACATCACCGCAAGGGAAATGGCTTATTGTATTGGAATCTGCTGCTGAAATGATCGGAATATTTCTTCAGACCTTTTCAATATCGAGAGTAGAACTGTAATTTTGTATACTTACAAGATTTCAATGACTGGATAATGGCGCGAAAATAATTTCCACAAAGAGGTAGAATGTCGGGATATTACAATATTGTTCTCTTGTTATTCAACAAGAATGCAACAAAGCCGATATAATACAAACATAGGGAATAAAAAGTGAGTGAATCGTGAGAAATGTTATTCCCATCGAAGATACTTAGGATGAAAAGTTACTTAATTTTCCACAGTTATGTAATTTCAAAACTTGTATATTTTCACAAGATGAATGTTCTGGCCAGAGTAAAACGCATTAATGAAGGTAGTAATTTGTATCAGTCTGCAGCATAAGAAAAAATGTTGCTGGTTTTATTTTCCAAAAAGTAGCATGCACACTGTTCAATTCATTATACACAGAATGTTCACCATTTTTAGAAGTGCATCAGATTTGTTTAATTGTACCTAAAACAGAAGATTCATGTTGTAATCACACCACTCCATCTCTCTTTACTTGTCACTTCATTCTTATCTCTAAAATATACAATCGAAGTAAACTATTTTAATACGAGTATTATGCTCCTGCTTCTTGAATTTCCTCCCGCAATTATAGCACAATCATATTATCATTGGAAAGCGTAGACTACAGCGACTGGAGTCAATAGAAACTTGGCTGCTCCTAGCATGTGAAGTCTCCCGAATATCAAAGTTTCTGTGTTTCTTGGGAAAAAAGAATATCACTGTCAAAGGATATCCACGTTTTCATAATCATTAATTTTGTCAGATAACGAATAGATGCTCAATACTCAACAGCCTATTCTGCTTTCTCAGAGGAAGAGCAACGACATTCATATTAAACAGCAGTCACAGACCAGGTGCTAACATGAGCATTCTCCAAGTTGATTTACAAGACTCTCTTTCCCCCGTTTCCCCAGCTGGCAAGACTGTCTACGGCCGCGCACCTGCACCTCCAACCGGTCGTGGGTTCGCGCCCCGACCCGCGATTTCTCCGGTTGCTCGCGCGCCGCCAGGCGGAGAACCCCACCCCTCCCCCCCCCCCGCGGACTTTCCACCGCCGCACCGCAACCTGGTGACGTCGACACCCTTCTCTACCAACCCCCCGCCCGCACTCAAAATAACCTTTTTCCTCCAAATTCGCTTTCCACCGCCGAGTGTAAACGTGTCCGTCGTCGCCTCCGCCGCCGACAGTGCGGCCCCCGCACGCCATTGTGGCTAGCGGTGAAAGCTCGGAACAATGGAACATCGCGGTTTCCATGTCGACGCCGTCGAACAATTGGCTGTATCCGCGCGTTGGCGATGAAGGCGGAGGCTCCGACGCCCGTCATTCAAGGGCACCTCCAGACACCAGGGTTCTCCGCAGGACGAGTGTCTTACCTCCTCCCTCTGCTCCCTCCTCTCCCTTTTCCGTCTTCACCTTCTCCTCCACCTCATCCTCCTCCTCCTTCTCCTCCTCATTTTCCTCCCTCCTTCTTGTTCGTCTTCTCCTTCTTCTTCTCCTCCTTTTCCTTCTCGTGCTCATTCTCATTTTCCTCATCAACCTCCATTTCTCTCTCACTCTTTCTCTCTCTCATTCTTTCTCTCTCTCTTTCTCTCTCTCTCATTCTTTCTCTTTTTTTTCCCCTCCTTCCTCTCTTCACCTCTCTCTCTCTCTTCTCTCTCTCTCTCTTCTCTCTCTCTTCTCTCTCGCCCTCTCTCTTCTCTCTCGCCCTCTCTCTTCTCTCTCGCCCTCTCTCCTCTCTCTCACCCTCACTCCTCTCTCTCACCCTCTCTCCATCCATCCATACATGATTCCAATGCGGAAGCTTTCTACGCCCTTTAAAATCGTCTCTACATAATCCACGCAAGTGATATTCTATTGTTACTTTTTCACTATTGTCACTTTTTTGTGCGTGTCTTTTTACGAGCTGTTGCTTAATAGCAACCTTATTGCAGTTTCCACAAATGTAATTGTGCTCGTCTTGTGTTTTCATTTTTATTAATATGTCTTTGTCTGGTTATCTTCTTGATTTCAATGGAATGCACTGTAATTGGAGTAGACGTTTAGTTGCATTACTCTCGAAACAAGCAACAATTTCTAAGAGAGCATTACAAAACTGCGTGCCATTGTGCAAAGAGTGAGTGACTTTACGCTCACGACCATGTAATAAAAACAATTTTTGCTGCATTTTAGAATACGTAAACTTGCGGAGAAACTCGTTGCATACTGCACAGAAAATACCTTTTTGTAGTTTTCACTTTTTTTTATTTTGCATTCATGTCTTTCAGAAGACTAAGACAACCGAGCGTACCTAACAAACGTTAAAAAGGAGTCTTAAATATTAGCACACCTTCCCAAAAATTTCTCTTGTATCATTTTGAATCTGACTAGTAAAAATCTCAAAATATATACAAAAATACTTTAAATATATAGTTTTATAAGTGTGTTACTAAATATTATTCATAATCAAACGTTTCTTGTTCTTGCTGAAAAATATAGACAACGACAAGATTAGAAAAAGAACTTTTCCGTTTCGCCCCTTTGGTATTTGAATGGACATAAGTAACTTTACAATTGTGCATCATTATAACGCATTTTTACCACATCTCGCCTCAAAACCTCATAATGAAGATGTTTCGTCTGACTGAACGCAAGAGGTCTCCGAGACGAGTTTTGTGAACCCGAATGTCTGGTCTGGCGTATCCGCGTCTGTAGGTGCTTAATCTTTTTGTGATTCGAAATTTCGAAGCCAAAAGGCCGAGTACTAATTGATGGTGCGGGTTTCCTGGCGACTGAACGCACCTCGCGACCTGTCGCGTCCCGTTCAGGGCGTCTTTTTTTAATTTTTTGGACAGCACCTGAGGCAAGGCACGACGCAGGCACTTCCTGCCACCATCTCAGTCTGCGAAGAATGGCAGCTTTTTACTTTCATTCGCGGAGCAGAAACTGCAGTACGCCTGTCCGCCAATACATATTATCTAATTTTACCATTACGTGTGGTTTCGTCAATGTCGGTGTCCTTTGAATACTCGTTGATTTTTTTTGGATCAAGGAAGTAATTACACAACAGATGACCGCGCAAACGAACTGGACATATTTGGACATACATTTTAAATTACTGCCCCGTTGAAGAATGTCTTTCTGTATTTGGGTAGATCCCTTTCGTCAATTTGAGTTCCCTTTCAAGAAAATAATTGTGAAATCAGAAACATAATAGCACCTTTTCTCTTTGCTAAAATTTCATGTAAATAGGTATTGAAGGGAACCTGTAAAAACGCAATTATATAATAATTTCTGATATTTCCTTTTGTTATTTTTTTTAACACATGGTAAAATTTAAATTTGATATTTATATGTTTACCAATACATTAAAAGATCAAAGAGTACTTACGATATATATAAAAGATGTAAAAAATCTATATTTTTACAGACTCTATCAAGGTTTATTTTTGGATCTTTGCTCAAGACTTTTTATAATAAATTTGGATACGCTCTCTCATATTACACTTCGATAAGTAAGCCGCATTCCCTAATGTACCTTTTACTAGAATTGCTCTACAAAATAGCCAAAGAAACAATAGCATTTCTCGTATTTCTCAAGTTGTAGGCCATAATTTTCATGGTCACTTTCACAATGACAGTAGGAAGCAAAACAACTATAACGCCTTTCTATACTTCGGGAGCTTTTCTCCTGGCCGTTTTCATAAAAACTATGGAATACAATGAATATCGTGAGGTATTGTAAGAGCACATACAGGAGAAAAGAAGTTGTTTCTTTAGTAAAACCATCCGAAAGGCGGAAGGAGTAAAATCGTTATTTTAATGGCAAAATATTACTTAGTAATTTTGCAATTAGAAATATAAGAACTGGGTAAACAATTCAATTTTTTGTTTAAAAAAGTATTTTGTTTACTTTTTATGTAGAAAAATCCACAAAATCCTAACCTCTAGTGTTAGGAAGACCCCCGACCTTCCGCGGTGTCCAGGAACCCTCCGTCGAATCGATTAATGTGCCTTAAACCCCTGAATAGAGTAGACAATAAAAAAATAATAAGATGAAAAATGTATTAATACCCTGTGGTAGAATTTAAATGTTTGTGGAAATAAATTATTCAGGTTTACACCTTCTATTTCGGAAATAAATAACTAATAATTACTACTTTTATTGGTGTAAAGCCTAGAAATATACATTCTTCGCAGCGAATAATTCCGTGTTTCAAAAGTGTTTCCCTACCTTTACAAGAATTTGCCATTCAGACCATCAACCACAACTATTTCCCATCCTTGCCCTAAACTACAATTCTAAATACTAGAAAGCCGTGTGTATGTATTTCTAGAACGTAGACGAAAATCAAATTTTCTTCGTGTTAGAATTCTTCTTACGGTTTGTTTTTCTGTGGCTTTTCCATTTAACCTCGAACGGTAGGCCAGCCTTCCACCCTCTTTCCGCCCGGCCTCCTTCAAATGGGCTAACACGCCTTGTTAGAGCACCGGCGCCTGAGCGGGGTGGAGCTGCTCGTTAGCAGGGCGACGTGAGGCGGTTCCGCACCGCACGACGACAATCCCGCTAGGAGTGCGCGTGCGGTATTTAGACGCCCTTGAGCAAACGCGCGCCTCCCTCGCTGCCTCTCTACGCTAGACCCGACCCGCTCCGACCCGCTCCGACCCGCTCCGACCCGCTCCGACCCGCTCCGACCGCTCCGACCGCTCCGACCCGCTCCGACCCGCTCCGACCCGCTCCGACCCGCTCCGACCCGCTCCGACCCGCTCCGACCCGCTCCGACCCGCTCCGACCCGCTCCGACCCGCTCCGACCCGCTCCGACCCGCTCCGACCCGCTCCGACCCGCTCCGACCCGCTCCGACCCGCTCCGACCCGCTCCGACCCGCTCCGACCCGCTCCGACCCGCTCCGACCCGCTCCGACCCGCTCCGACCCGCTCCGACCCGCTCCGACCCGCTCCGACCCGCTCCGACCCGCTCCGACCCGCTCCGACCCGCTCCGACCCGCTCCGACCCGCTCCGACCCGCTCCGACCCGCTCCGACCCGCTCCGACCCGCTCCGACCCGCTCCGCCCCGCATCACACTGTGGAGTGTTACCCCGCTGCCCTCCACCATACCTCGCTCTATTCTGGCCCCTGCCACCCGATCCGGTCAATCCTAATTTTCTCTACCCTTCTCCGCCTCACTTCACTTCACTCCAGCCCGCTCCAACGCACTTCCTCCACCTCCACCCCAATTCACTCTCATTCTTTTCCGCCCCAGCTCACTCCATTCCACACCTTTCCTCATTCTAATGCATTCCATTCCGCCCCACTCGACTCTTCCCCGTCCGGATCCTCCCCACCTTGCCTTGCCCTTCCTCGCCCCCAATCGTCCCGCCCCGTTCTGTTCCACCTCCTCGTTCGCTCCGCGCCTGCCTGCTCGCCCCGCGCAGCCTTACGAGGAGCGCCCGCTATGTGCCGGTATGCCCAACGCCGCCCCTGGTATGAGGACGGGTGGAAATAGCTGTAGATTTCTCCCCGATTTCGGCTTTACTCTCTCTACGAATTGTATTACTGTGTCAAGTTGAAATAAAATGAAATGAAATAATCTTTTATGATAATTGATATGTGGATATTTAACGGTTCCCGTTAGAGCGTTTTTAATTATACAGCAAGCAATTTTCTTCCGATTTTCTTCCGATTCGGTAGTATTTCTATAGCTTACCCAACTATGTAGTGGTCATTGGATATTCGTTGGAATATTTTGTTTTGAGAAGCTTTTTGCAAGGTATCTGCAACTTACAGGGTCTAACATCTCAAACATTTTCGTAAAAGTACACATTTACAGCGTTCATTCTCATCTATTACGTTACTTGCATTTATCATTGACAATGTTTCTAAACAATTACATCAAACATTTTTCATCTGGGTGCAATAATATCTTCATAATATAATGGAATTCCTGACTGTAGTTAATAACCGAAAGAGGTAAAAAAACATATTTAGTGATAATCTACGTAAGATTTGATTAAAATTCTACCAAAAATTACGAAGAATGAGAATGTACGTAGGGTAAGAGTAAAACACTACTAAATATTGAGAATAACCTATAAAATACCGTTTATTCAAGTCATTGTCAAATCGTTCGTTGTTCATCCCAGTAAAACTCAATTTGACAAATCATATAAAATCACTTTGACATAATTACTGTGAATGGTTGAAGTTTTTGACCTAAAGAGACGTATGTGACCCACATCGCCCTCTGTCCGCGCGTACAAGTGTTCGTACCCTCAACAGACCTCCTTCCGCCCTCTATGGGAACCCTAACGGCGTTAGCGCCTACGGTCGCCCTGGGCTGAGGCGTAAAAGACACTGTACCACCCCGGGCGCCTCTGTTTACATCCGGACTCCAATTCCTCGGGGCAAACTCAGTTGTACAACGGATTGCTCGTGCGGTGAACTACTTCGCTCATCGCATGTTGGTGTTATGACGCAAGAGCCTGTAATATAATCATCCATAGGTGGACAGAGCGAACACGTGACATTGCTACCTCTAACAGCAGCGACATTTGTACGAGTATTTACGTAACTGCAGGTGCTCTACTACGTTATACGAGTACGTAATATTTAAACATGTAAGGATACAACGTCAATTTTATTCATTTCATATTGATAAACATCATAAATATTCTTTAGAGTCTACACACATTCAATGTCACACGAGCCAACACATATTTCCGGAACAAGACTTCTATTTTTATGAACATATTTTAGTTGACATGCTATTTAACGATGCAATATAACGGTTCAAATATAGGTTCTCATTAACGTGTTGACGTCAGAAAACGCTGCATTTTTCAAAGCAAAAGCAATGTTTGTTTCGCGGTTATTCAATTAGGAATTCCCTGTTGTATTCTACGTTGTATTTCACGAACTAATGTCGTGTGATGTCGGGTTTCATATAGACACTTCGTAAATGTCAAGGAAATCAATTCTAGAGAAATCTGTTTACATCCCGAGTTTTACTGGTGTGAAATATGAAGCCATCTTCAGAAAACCTATCAAATTAATGGCACATCCCGAGTGTTAGTGTTCTTTTTAATATCTTCTTTTCATCTGGATGTTAAAAACTTCCTTTTAGCACTTTTTTTGAAGAATCAAATTAGTGCCAAATGTTTTGCAGCATACGGTTCTTACATGTTTGAAATTGCGGATATCTCGGCTATGATATAACTTCTGCACAGTATGGTGAAGACATCTACGTTTTAATTGCATTGCTTGACGTTTACGGGGCCTGACTGAACAGTAATAAAAAATCTATGATTACGATCTGCATCTTAAGTAAATTTTAAGGGCGTAGAACTGTCGTGTACTAACAAAACTTTCCATTTTTTAAAAATAGCCAATTTTAAATATTTTGACCGAATCGCACTCATTTTTAAAGTACCAACATCCAGAGCACAGCATATAAACAAATAATGGTAGTATCAACATTAGAAGTAATGCAAACAGAGTAGAATGTTCACCGAGTAGTCTATTAGGTCTTCGCGTCACTCAACACATTCAACACAGTCACTGACAACGAATGCACAAAAAGCTGGAAAAGTTGAAATACTAGGCCTGGAGCTAAAGTGGTCTATGAAACATTTTGGCTAAAATCCATATTATGGTAAATTTGATCTGAAGTGCGCATCTGTAGATTTAAAGTGGTCTATGTGTCATTTTGTCGTGAGGTGCCGTTTCCTTACCACTTTGGTTTCAGGCTAGCCAAGTGAGTATTGCGTGGTACTCACCAGAGCTGCTCTGATGGTCGAGGAAGCGTCCGTCGGCGTCCACGTCCTGCTGATCCGGCGAGGGGGCGTGGTCGGACCCGATGCCCGACGACCCGCCGCTACTCCCGCGCGCGCCGGACCCGCCCGCCGCCGCCGCCGCGGTGTTCTTCACATTCACTCCCACGATATTGGCGTTGAGGCAGCGCCTCAGGTCGATGGCGGTGAGGTTGCCCTTCTGGCGGTGCACGGTGTCGTAATCTCGCGGCGGGAGCAGAATGGGAGCGTGGGCGGGGCCACGAGTCTTCTCGCCGCGCCCGCTGCCCGCGCCGCCGCCGCCGCCGCCACCGCCGCCCCCGCCGCCGCCGCCGGCGCCCAGCTTCTCCCGCAGCTCGGCCGCCAGCGAGTCGTACAGGCTGGCGATGCGCTCCTGTTGACCTACACCGCTGAGTCGCTCCGATGATGAGCCTCCCGAGGATTCGGATTCACGGGTGCTGGTGCTTCGACCGTCGGACCCACCACCTGTCAGCCGTCGCGGGACCGGGTTGGCCCCGCCCACCACCGGCAGAGCGCGCCCGCCCCCGCGGTCGGGCAACCCGGAGTCTCGCTCCCGCGCCGGCGCCCCCCCCTTGGCCCGGAGGCGGGCCTCGATCTCGTTCAGCTTCTTCTGGTTGTCCGGCCGCTCGATGAGAGTCTGCAGCTGACCCCGCAGGATCTCGGCCGTCTCCACCGAGTCGCAGCGGTACGCGTGCACGTGACCGGGCTTTGGTGACCGGGTTGACAGCAGCAGAAAGCCCTGCGTCGCCTGAAGCACAGGTGACGGCGTGGTGTGGGATGAAGTGCTTCACCACCTCGGGTTTGGCGTTTTTCACCGACTTCCCACCCGCCGCGCCCACCGCTGCCGCCGGAGGTATATTTTGAATGATCTTCAACCCTTTGTGGCTGACTTGCAGCGTCACCTTAAACGGTTCCACATCCCTCTCCCGCTGCACCAAACTCTTGACGACCGGTACCACATACTCGGCGCCGCGCAGTCCCTTGGACTCCTGAGCGCCCAAGAACCACACGTAGTACGACGACTTCTTAATGTCCTTCCTCATGGTGGCGGTTCGATCCCTGTCCGCGTCAGTCTGCCAGTCCACTCTCACTCGTCACCGGTTGGTATGGCACTCGATTCCATGGCTCGTCGATCGCGGGCACGCGTCACGACATCTCTCCACGTGAGGGGGAGGCCGGCGGCGGACGATCTGCCGATGCAGTCGCCGGGGTTAGAAAGCGCCGCGACAACGCGCCAGGATTTCGTAAAGGCCGGGGAGGCGCCGGCGACACTCGGTTGTTTGGCGCGCGCGCAAGTGGGGTGACGGACGGACTGCGCACGCGCGAGGAATGAGGCCTCGAGGGCCCCCGCTGATCGCGTTTGGGCTTTCTGTCCGTCGGCGCGCGCGGATGTTATCGATGACACCTTTCGGAGCTTGGCGCGCACCCGGAGGTTTCACTTGTTCGACACTTGTGCTCTTCCAACCCCCCACTTCACTCGCGGTCACTCACACACGCACACCAGCTCTCCTCTGCGCACTGTCACCACACGCTGGCACTGTTTTGTGTAGAACAAACCGTCCACCACTGCGGGTTTGTTGGCGGAGTGGGCGTTGTCCTGGGCGTTCTGCGCGTGGGTGGAGGCGGTGGCGCTCGCGGCTGCGCGCGCTGCGCGGCTCAGCGTCTCCTCCTCCTCCGCTGCTGCGCTCGCCGCTGCGCTGCGGCGCCTGCAACAAGCGGAGCCGCCGCGGTACAGTTAGTCACGCGGTCGCCGGCGGGAAAGGCTGCGCGGCGCCCGCGCTCGCGGCCGCTCTGGGGGAGGGGCGGGGGCAGACCGCGCGACGGGGGAAAGGAAGAGGAGGAGGGAGCGGAGGTGACGGCGTGGGCGGTGGGGAGGACGCTGCAGGAGATAAAAGCGTAGGGGGCGACTGCTGATGTACTGATGGCCAGGCTTCTTCTTTATTATGATGCCAATATCTAAGACTTATAGGCATACCTACAAGCAGTGACGCACCCAAATGGGGGGGGGCGCATAAGGCTTCATCCCCCCTCCCTCAAGCCTCAGTGATATTTATTAAAAAATATAGCTTTCACTGATAGTTTGTATTAACGAAAACCATTCAAAATTCCAATTGTTTACGTTAAAAATATGAACTGTAAGCCAACGAATCAAATTATATTTTAAATTCAGCATAAATGAAAAAATTAATATAAGAAAACATCAAGTCTCCTGGAAACTAGCTCTATAGCCCCTCCCCTTTCCCAAAAAAAACTCATGGTTGAGGCTGTGCCTACAAGGGATGAATGATTTAATGTTCAGGTGATTAGTCGCGAATTCGCTTTTCTTCACCATAAATTTTACATGGGTCGAAAGGGATTTGATCCCCGATTCCAGCAGTACAATAAGAGCTGACGACGGCTGTGACGTAAATTGGTGAAAAAGTTAGGGGAGGATGCTGTAATTGTGTGGGTAGTGATGGTTATAACTGAGTGATGGCAAAACATTAATATGGCAAAGTCTGAAGGGCTTTCAGATTCGCAAAATCAAAGTGTTGTACATGAACCGATTTAAGTCGACGAAGAAATGTCTGATGGTGGTAATGTCGGAGGCGAAGATGTGACTAGAGAAACAGAGGAGGAGGTGATGAAGGCACAGGCGGTGTCTGCAAAGTTTGTCGTGACATAAGCGTGTGGAGAAGGACGAGTGGGCCACTGCATATTATAGATGGTTACAACTGAGTGCCGACTGATATGGAAATGGCACGGCCTAAAAGGGTTTGAGTTATACGAAAGCATGTTGAAGTGGAGATTGCATTGCCTGGCGGTGGGGTGATGGAGAGAGGGCGAGTGTGCTGGAAAGGACGAAGCTGTGTTGAAGTGCAGGAGGCGGCTAGCCGCAGACACGGTGGGTGGAGGTTATGATGACGGAGGTGACAGTAATATAATGTAACATTCAACATTCACAATTGATCATACACACTTATGATACATTTTAAGGACATTAAATGAGAAAATATAGTCAAGCATTATGATATATTTTGTGACAACATTAAGATGGAATGGCTTCAGAAGAACCAAAGAATATATTGAAGCAATCAAAATTCTATATACACATGTAAATGAAACATACGAAAATTGAAACTTTTTCTCAGTCAATTAATTCGTTGTTTCTTTTTGTTTAATGCTAAAAAAATGTGTACCAATCAAACCAATCAACAGCAATCACTATTAATTAGCGATGCGTACATGAAATATAAGTAATACCTTGTAATTATACGTAGTTAATTTAGAATTGACTTCCCATTTGATGCATCAAGTACGACCAAGGCCGTCTGTTTCTAGCACACAGCAAGAAATCGATGTAGAAATGCTTTCCACCGGAGCAAAATCTCCTACTTTCCGCATTCGTGCGATTTCAATAGCAATTGCATTATGTGGAACACAGTTGGAACTCGCGTTTGCGTCGCATTGATGAATGGTAGGGAAAATGAGGACGCCTTGAGAGAACTGTGCGTTTGCAATTAGTATTTATTTCCTCATTTTTAATTGTTTGAAGTAGTAACGCGTATTCCTGTAACGGAAGAAGGCGTTCCGCACAGAATGTCTTGAAAATGATTTCGTTTGCGTGTGCGGCAACTGGTGACAACTCAATAAAAATGAAACTCTTTCTATGGTACAATGAAATGGAATGGGAAATTTCGAAAGTTGGCGATGTATACTTCCTGTTTATTCATACATATTTCTCTCTAGTAAGTAAAATGCAACATAACATTAAAATATTTATTCATGACAAGAAAAACATGTGCGTGTATAGAATGTAATTTAGCATTCAGATATCCTATTAGGGCTCGTTACCTCACAGGTACTGTATGGCGAGCACAATAATGCTACCCAGACACTGGGAACATACCAATCTAATAAGCGCCAGCGAGAATCACGGTTTCGAATACAAACGAGAAATATATTAATGTTTTTTTCTGGCATAAATCGCCATTCACTCATTTTTATATCAAAATATTTTTTAAAGTTCAAGCTGTTCAAGCTGTGATTAATTGTTGTAAAACAGCAATATATTCATGCGATGTGTGTAATGTTTAATGATAGCATAATTTATGACCTTTTCTTGGCTCTATTTATTGTTTAGGATCTAAAAAAAATACAATTTTCTTAGTCAGTGTTCATAAATAAAATAGTCATAGTCCGTTTTGTAGACACATTTCCTTTGATGTGCTCCCAAGATTTACGTACCATCTCGTAAGAAAATAACATTATACTTTCTTAAATCTTTATCTTTTAACAACTATTTAATGACTGGAGGCGTTTTCCTTGGGACCATGCTGTCACGTCACGTGAACTATATTGAAAGCAGGGACGCACCGAGTATGAGAATTCTGTCGGTGCGCGCAGTATAAGAATAGGCGGATATTTACATCTTTCTCCCAAAATACAAAATGTTTTAATGTGTTATCGAGTATCGAGTATCGATACTTACATACATTATCGAGTATCTGGGCATCAAACATGCACACCACATGGACACTGTTCACATGGCCGAAGGCTGCACAGATTTCTCTTAATTTCCGCGAGCATTGGAAATTAGTTACGTAGGTAACCAAACGAGCGGGATACCCCAAGAACTCCCTGACGGAAAGTGCACGACGACAACATTCGGCGCATGGATATCTCTCGATACTATTGTTCGTCCACTATAGAAGGATTTTCGTAAGGATGAGCCAAAGTGACAGTTCGCGTAACAAGTGATCATCGAATGTAATTCAGAGAAGTATCCCTCCGGCGGGACAACAGTTCAGCCACTCCTCTTCGTAAAGTGTTAGGTTATGGCTCCTGTGAAAACACCCCTATGCAGAAAACTTAAGAATTTTGCTGAAGTACATGCACATACGCTATTCCGGGAAATATTTAAATTTAATTACGTATGCGGAAAATCTCTTAAGATGCTCTCACAATCAGTAAAAGAAAACTGCCACGAATGTAAGTAGAAAGCTCTCAATCACAGCCCGCCAAACCACAGCACAATAGACGGAAACTCGTGCACCAGTACGCATCTCGGTTTTAAAATAAACATAATATTTATCACACAAAAAGTAATTTCAACGTAATGTTAATAGAGAAAAAGGATTTTTACAGAAGAGCACATAACACTGCATTTCCTAATTTCAATTATTTCTCAAAGCGCACTATATTTTCGTCGGATGAGGACATCACAAAAGAAAGCGACGAAGTTATATACAAGTTAGCCAACTGCAAACAAACGAATGCAGGAAGAGAGCCTAATGGGCTGGAGGGCACAACGACCACAGAACCTTCAGTTATGCTGCCAGCACTAGCTTGTCTCATCCTTAGGAAAATCGTTCCATACCTGTCCCTTCTCTTTGTTCAATGCAGCGGATGGACCGTAGGCGAAGCCGGTCCGGTCAACGCTCGCGGTCTCTTTACGGCGCTTTCCCGCGCGCAGGAAAACCGCGTCCGTCGCCACCGCCACGCCCCCACTCCCCAACTCTTGTGTCACGCCCGAGCGCACGCGTGCGTTGGGCGGGTGGGCGCGCGTGCGCCCCGGGCGCGTGTCGCGGGGCGCGGCTTCCCCGGTCGACCGCCCGCCGTGCTGGCTCGCACGCGTGCGTCGCCGGAGGACGTCGTCCGTCGCCCACGAAAGTGCCGAATGGGATTGCGCTCGCGTGGGCCGTGTTTCGGAGAGTGCTTCGAAGAAAGCGATTTTTTTTTTGTTTCGTTTGCGAAACCAACCGCGAACATGCGGTAATTTCACTTGAAGGGCGGTGTGGCCGGTAAATGGATTTGTAATCGCGGGAAGTCTTAATCATTCTACGAGGAAATATTAAGGATGATTGTTAATGTGTTAATGGTTGAACGTTTATGGAAATATGATAACTGATTTCGCTGACGTTAGACCTAGGATGCCATTTTTGGGGGGAGATAATGACGATATTAGCTGACCAGTGGTATGAAATACCCAGACATATTATTCTTATACAGATTTCCTAGTATTTCAGTAATCTATGAATCATAATTCATAAATATTGTAATTTCTATTTTGTGAATATGCCAGTATTTCTGAACATTACAATTTAAAATTGATATCAATATATGACGTCTATAAATTATTCGGTTGCGTGGATGTATTTTAGAAATTCAATCAATTTTAATATTCCTTTAAGTAGACACTTGGTTATAAAATAGTATTTGAATTGTACTCATAAGTGATGTAGCCATTAAAATTGTTAAAAACAATAGCTTTTTTGTAGATGAGCACGTGTTCATTTAGTCTGTCAGACGAATGCTCAGGCGCTAGACCTACGAAATTATTAATTTCGCATGCTACTTTGTAGATGGCAATTTCAAAAGCAATGCAGAACACTACTATATATTCCTCAGTTTGCTACAAGTAATTTTTTTTGGGATTTGCTTGGAAACAACACATAGTACTCTTTCTAGTGACATTAACAAGTGACAGTTAATTAACGGAGTTGAATTGACAGTTCATCTCGTATATCTTAATTTGGACATCACATCAGACACATACTGCTTTCCAATGCAGACACATTGCAATAGAACAAGTATGATAAGTCCATGTAATCGAAATAAGCTTAAAGTCTCACGAAGACAACAAATTTCCAAGGAATGCCAAAGAAAAACTAGAACCATCCTTATAATTATCTTTAATACGGCATGTTATTGGCAGAGGAAAACCATGTAAGAAACTGAAGCAATTCCATCACTTTCTTTCACAGGAATTTTCATGTTCAGTGCTCTAGTGCTCCATCTACTTTTTATATTCCTCAACTTCCTTTCCCGTCATATGGCAGCTTCCCTGCATCGAAACATCCAATTGATTCACGGACTTCAAATTGACAGAAACGTCTCTGCTAAAGATTTATCTCAGGATCACAACCAAAAAGAAATCCAAGGAGCATTCCCACGCTAATCTATTGCTTCCTTGTACCTCCAGCACGTTCATTTCATCGGAGCTCCACTTTTCTATCGCCATGTACGTCCCAAGTAATTGGTGCTTCGCAGGCCGCAACTCCCACCCGACATTTTTGCGCGAATTCGAGAGAAAATCCTCCCCGGAGACGCAGGTCGCTTCTGTAGCCACGGCGAATGTGGGTCGCGTGCGTTTGAGGCGCCGGCCACGGCAGTGACGCGTGCCTTGTTGCACTGGCTGAGTCGCTGACTCGCGAAGAGACAAGAAAATCACTCTCCGGCGCGGCGGCCGGCGCGCAACGCGATGCGCCGCTGTTAATTTCTCCTCCTGAGCTCCGTGGCGGCCCCTAATTGGACGGCGAAAGGCGCATGCGCGCCGTTGCGCCCCGCTCGGCTCTCCTTGGCGCGCCCGCCACGCGCGGCGCCGCGCCGCCCACGGGCCGTTTTTGTTTCCGCGGTGGAGCAGCCTTTCCTCCGTTCTCCTGATTTCATTTTCCTTTTTGCCTTAATCGTTTTTGCACGATTATTATTTGTAAAATACCCAGCAATGGGTATTTAGTTTTCTAGTACTTCACCTTTGATACATGAGTTACCTCCATGTGGTTTTGCTTGAATAAAAGATATTTACCAAGGTTGGCCAATGGATGATGATGGCAGCTGGTGTTGATGATGATGATGATGCTAGTTACATAGAGCTGCAGGCCGTTTTTGTTTCCGCGGTGGAGCAGCCTTTCCTCCGTTCTCCTGATTTCATTTTCCTTTTTGCCTTAATCGTTTTTGCACGATTATTATTTGTAAAATACCCAGCAATGGGTATTTAGTTTTCTAGTACTTCACCTTTGATACATAGTTACCTCCATGTAGTTTTGCTTGAATAAAGATATTTATCAAGGTTGGCCAATGGAATGATGATGGCAGCTGGTGGTGATGATGATGATGTCCTGACAGAGCTACAGGCCGTTTTGTTTCCGCGGTGGAGCAGCCTTTCCTCCGTTCTCCTGATTTCATTTTCCTTTTTGCATCTTTGCGATAATCGTTTTCGCACGATTATTATTTGTAAAATACCCCGCAATGGGCATGTAGTTTTCTAGTACTTCGCCTTTGATACATTAGTTACCTCCATGTAGTTTTGCTTGAATAAAGATATTTATCAAGGTTGGCCAATGGAATGATGATGGCAGCTGGTGGTGATGATGATGATGTCCTGACAGAGCTACAGGCCGTTTTTGTTTCCGCGGTGGAGCAGCCTTTCCTCCGTTCTCCTGATTTCATTTTCCTTTTTGCCTTAATCGTTTTTGCACGATTATTATTTGTAAAATACCCAGCAATGGGTATTTAGTTTTCTAGTACTTCACCTTTGATACATGAGTTACCTCCATGTGGTTTTGCTTGAATAAAAGATATTTACCAAGGTTGGCCAATGGATGATGATGGCAGCTGGTGATGATGATGATGATGATGTAGTTACATAGAGCTACAGGCCCTTTTTGTCTAGGCGGTGGGGGAGCCTTGCCTCCGTTCTCCTGATTTCATTTTCCTTTTTGCATCTTTGCGTTAATCGTTTTTGCACGATTATTATTTGCAAAATACCCAGCAATGGGTATTTGTTTTCAAGAGCTGCGACTTTGATCCATTTGATGACTCCATGTGGTTTTGCTTGAACATGAGATATTTACCAAGGTTGGCCAATGAAATGATGATTGCAAATGTTGATGATGGTGATGACAATGCATGTGTCTCTCTTGTTTGTTTCTGCGGTGGATGGGTCTTGCATTCGTTCTCCTAATTTCTGTTTCCATGCAGAATGTTTTCTGTACGACTATTATTTGTAAAATACAGATCAATGGGTATTTACTTCCAATCATTTACAATTCTAATTTCATTCTCTGTTGTGTTCTTAGCGTTAATTGTGTTGTACGATTATTATTTGCAACATACAGAGCAATAGATATATATCTTCAAAGGCATGGCCTTCGATGCATATATTTTCTCCATGTGGTTGTGCCAAGACATTTTGCAAGGTAATAAATAGATGATTTCTGCTGTTGCTGAAATCTGCTGTTGCTGAAAAGCGTTGTAGCTGAAGATTAATTTTTCTACTTGTATATTTTGTAACCGCAGTTTAGATATCTTACCATCGTTCTCCTAATTTCATTTTCCTTGAAATATTTTGAGATTAATCATTTAATCATCTTTGTGCGACTATAATTTGCAAAATACAAAGAAATGCGCATTCCCTTTCAAATGCATCAGCTTTTATGCATGCGTTTACTCCATGTGGTTACGCCTGAATATGAGATGTTTAGGTTATGTTGGCCAATGGATTAATGAATGGTGTTTGTATGAGAATGTATTGTTTGCCAATATTGATTAGAGTGAGGGGATTGCTGATGATTATAATGATACATTATGGAAATGAGAAGGGGAAATGCAGGAAGAAAAAAACCCAAGACATTGCAACGAGCACATTAGTTGACAAATTTCAAAACTGTTGACCGAGTTTTGAACTGGGATTCTGTCTAGATTAGATCTCACAAACAAACCAAATGCGAACAAAACACTAAAACGAATTCTAATATGGTCCGGCATTTTCACGTTTAAAATACACGTTTTTCAGTCACAACACTTTTGTCCACGAGGTATGTTGTTAAGGGAGGTACTTAGTGCAGTGTGTGTTCAGCGTGGATACTTTACATAGACATTCTTAAACTTCGTTTTTTAACATTTTCTTTATACGTAAAGTGCCTTACTTGCTCACTTACTATATTGTTGAATATCACTTATATACTTTATTTATATGACTAAACGACTGGCTCTATAATAATATGTTTTTTACAACAACTTTTTATTCTGAGAAATTTTTATTCTTAAACTTAAAATTTTGAACAATATTATTTTTATTTCAAGTCAAACTTTGTTTATTAAGTTATTATATTATTATTTAGTATTATTATTTATTAAATATTTTAAAAAGTCTTATCGAAACGTTGTTCTAGTGATATTTGTACCAAGCCTATTTTGTTTCGATTGATTTTTAAAAATGCGTTCATTCATTCATTTGACGTTGTTTAATTAAGAAGTAAAGACCAATATATGATGATTGTTTAATCTTTTATCTTAACGATGATCACACCAACCATAGTTAACACACGTTCATCGAAATCACAAGATCAAAGATGAACATAATTATACCAATTTTGTGTACTCATTCACAGGAAACGCATCTACTGGTTCTGGCTCATAAACTAAGACATTATCGCGCTGTGAAGAAAACACGGGAAGCACAAATACGGTAGCGTCACGCGATTACAGGAACCAATTTTCCAACTCCGCACCGAAGCACCGCGTGTATCAGTAAAGCCTCCTCCTAATAACAAATGGCATTCCTGCAGTGGTTTCGACATCGAAAGGTCAGAAACGGAACATGGGTAACGGGGCGGTCGCAGTTTTCGTCGGCGGTCCTAATAGGTGGGGCGTGAGTAGTCGGAGATTTGGGAAGCGATGCCCCGGGGGCAGGTTTTTGTGGGGTATCACAGGGCTGCCCCCAGTGCCACCGCCGGCCCTGGAACGAGGCTAATGACGCTCATCGGACGCTCAAACGCGCCGAGGACGTCTTCCCGATTCGATCCGCTTTTTGGAAACGAAAATATCGATCGGCTATTTTTATTAGGTAGTTTAACCCAGATGTGAACTCAATGGAAGAAGTATTAATTTTCAGACGCTGTTTCTTCTACTTTGTCCATTACTGGATTTTCTGTTTTTGTTTACGACTGTGTGCTCCAAAGTCTTCTTCATTGAGGTATTAGAACCGTTTTATTTAATAAAAAAATCCAATTACTTATAATTTTCCTACAGAATATATTGCAAATGCTCTAAATGATGGACTTACCGCAAAACATTATATTTAGTACATTTTTATATAGACTTCCCGTGTCATATTCAGTATGGCACACTTTCAGCAACTACTAGTATTCGTATTTTAGCCAGTCATATTTCATCACAGTGAACGTTATTCACAAATACCCATCAACCATTAACTTTCGAAAATAAAAACTTATTAAAATTGTTGCACGTTTTCCTTGCATTTTATTCGCAAAGAAGGTAAGTTTGAGTGTCAGAAATATTTACAAAGAAATACGATAACAGAATTATGATTGTTTAGAATGCTGGGAGCTGAATATGGAAGTTAAAAATTACGTAAACGGAGTTCTGGTATGTCTTCATTCCATTCAAAAAGTAGATTCCCCGTCAATGATCTTGTCGAGCAGGCTGGCAGGTGTACGGTGGGAAGTGGTGAAGCTTGATTTTATGACGTCCTGCTCGTTTCTGGAGTTTGCCGTAAAAAGATCAAACAAAAATCGTTGATCTCCCCAAAGGCAGGATGCTGAAACCGCGAGGAATGATTTCGATGGTCAGGGTCGCAGCGTACGATATTCGATGTTCCCATCCTTAGTTGATCAAAGTTGATCACTTAACATTTTTTTATTACTTTGGAAGCAGATACCCGTTTCTAAACTACGCCACACAAACTAGGGGGGGCATTGGATTATCATCAGCAATCAACAGGCTCAAAACAGTTTCAGTTCTGACCGAAGGCATCTGTGGATGTTTGTATCATTACGCTCTTGCCTTTCTTGTGCTGGCGATCGGTATAGCTTTGCATTTGCCTTTCTCTGTGTAAAAATATTAGCGTAATCATAATCAGGGGAACAATAGTGACAGATAAATAATTATGGATGTGATGTTCAGTTGAAATATCTGATGGTGTACGATGCTCACCACGTCACAACAACGTGCGGTCAAAACATTCGCTCTTAAATAGCGGAAGAGGGCGGTGATCTTCCCCCGCTGAATGGCAATATCCGGCGCCAACATACCCGTCGGCTGGCGAGGGTTTTCCTCAACCAGATATTTCCTTCCAGGAGAGAACCGTCCCAGTTCGAATCTATAACCTTCCGACTGGTCTCCCGGCATGTAATTGTAAGTGTGTGTACGTTAGGGCCGAGGATACAAAGAAGAGGAAGAAAGATTACGCGTGATCCGTGGCCCGTTTGAAATGGATACTGCTTCGGCAATCTCTCGGAATTGATCATAGCAACCACGGAAAACTGCCGATCTGAGCAGCCGACCGCTAGAATTCTCCTCCAGACCGCAGCTGAATTTGACTGCTGGCTCTGCACACCTGGACACTGTACCGAGTCCCTCCGCTACCGACGCCGTCAAAATGATTCCTAAGTTTCCTTTCTGGTTTTTTTTTTCGGCGCAGCGGCTAAAAATGAGCCACCTGGGCCCTGTACGTGGTGAGCGGCTGTGAGGTGGGCGGAGTCCGGATTGTTCAGGCTCCCGTTATGCGAGGCAGGCATACCAGCGGCTGGCGCAAGTAATCGTGCGCGCCGCGAAGTCATCGCGTGCGTGTGATGACTGCGTGCGCACGGAGGTGGCGCTACCTCAGAGTCCATGCTCGACCGACGCCAGGACCCCTACCTCAGGGGTCGCCAAACTACTCAAACAGAAGCACATTGTGCCTGTGCATCGTTCATTTTCAACCATTCTGTGCACTCTTAAAGCTCGTAGAAGTCGATGACATCGGCTGAAATGGGGGTGTTGCCTCTGTGGTCCCAGGGTTTGAGTTCCTACTGTAGCAGGATTGTCGACACTAGCTACATAGCTAGGCCGAATTCAACTCTGGAGAAGAATTGTAGCGGTCAACTGCTCTTATCTGTAATCTTCGTTTTATGGATTGATTGATTTTTTCGTGTTTGCGGGCGCGTCAATTGCGTTGGACATTAGTCCCGTAAGCATAGTGTATGTTTTTTCTCAGGAGATGGTGGTTATCTTCCCCCACTGGATTGCGAGATCCGGCGCCGACCTACCGTCGGTTAGTGGGGTTTCACCCTAACCAGGTTTCCCCATCTTCGCGGCGCCGCTCCAGCCTGGACAAGCTCTAAGCTCCCGGCCGGTCTCTCGGAGCATGTGTAGTAGTGTAGTGCATGTTAGTGTGTGTATGTGTGTAAGGGACAGGACAAGGAAGAGGAAGAAAAGATCGCGCGCGGTCCGTGGCCCGTTTGTTAATGATACTGCTCCGGCATTCTCCTGGTGTTGATCGGAGAAACCACGGAAAACTACCGATCAGAGCAGCCGGCCGCTAGAATTCTCCTCCCGACAGCGACTGAATTCGACCTAGCTTGAAAGCTAGTATAGAAAATCCTGCCGCCGTCAGGACTCGAACCTAGGACCTCCCGGTCAGAGGTGTAATCTTCGTGGTTTCTCCGATCAATTCCAGGCAAATGCCGGCACAGTTGCCTAAAAGTGGGCCATGGTCTGCGCGCCATCTCGCCTTCATCTTCATTGTCCTATCCCTATCATTGCACGCACACTTACATGCAATATACTACAGCACATATCGAAAGACCAGTCGGGGGCTTGGAGTTAGTCCCGGCTGGGGCGGTGCCCCACTGTTGAGAGGTATGTGATGTGGAAAACTCCGCAATCCGTCTTGAAGATCGGTTGTGGATCTTACCAACCAGCGGAAAAAGAACACAGCCACCTCTCGCAATGAAAACATACACTACACTTACGGAACTAGTTACCACAGCCGTTTCTACGTCAGAAAATACTAAGTAATCAATCAAAGTCGAAGATGATCACTTTGCGTATTAACGTGTAGTGGAAAATCTCATTTAACATTCATTAGGTTTCGTGGGTACCTTGCAAAAGGGATGAACATTCTCACGTAGTCAAAACTGAACAGTAAACGCGAAGCTCCTTTGCCCCCTTCTACTGCCCGTGGGCAGGTCTCCCCTGAGAGGTCGTGTACTTGTCAAACGCCTACGCAGAATACGTAGCCTTCCAATCAGTGCCGCCATGTCAAACATGTCACGACTCACTTCGTTACGTGAGATTTCCCGCCACATGTTTATTGGAAGAAATATATCATCTTTGACACCTGCATGGCCTGTAACCCCCTACATGGCCTACAACATTTATTCTTAATCACATGTAAATTCTCGACAAAGGCTGAATGGCTTTGATTCGTGAATGATATATCTCAGTTCTCTCAAAGTCTAAAAGTAAAATGTATTCATCCAAAACCAAAGTTTTAGGAACGATCTATTCGCTATGAAACGTGAGTTTAAGAATAAAAGCAGCAATTTTTACGTGTATTTATAATATTAATGACGTATACATGGGTATTTCTACATTTTGCCGTTCATGACAAGTAACAATACTAAAGATAATTTAAAAAATTAATAATAAATTTGGACTACAAAACATATTTAAAATATTTTTTTGTAATAATATATTTTATTTTGTGTAAAACCGTTCTGAATCTGTTATTTATGGGAAGTGAAATCAAAATTTAATTAATTACTGTAGACATCAACACATATGTTAAAATTTCAATTTGGTACATTGTTATCAGAAAAGTTGTTGTTAATTTTTTTGTTATAAATCATTGAGAATAATATAACTACTCAATTTAATAACCCAACGACCTGTCACAAAGAAGAAATAATCTTCTTAAAGAGTCGCTAGTTATAGAGTAACTACTGGTGTTCGATATCAACACGCATTCTTTTGATCCCGTAAAATAAATGTATATATCACATCAATTGATAATATTTAACGCTTGTTTTATCTTTATTTTAGTTGTATATAATGTTTACATTAATTTCAGTTTTTTACTAATAAGCCTTTGGATACCCTTGATCTCCGCCTCCGGCGGCCGGTCCCACCAGCTCGTACCAGGAGTATTTGTGGCACGCAAGAACTGCGGCAGGCAGCGACCTCTTTCGCTTCCTGCACTCTCAAGGTCAGTGGTCGCGACCGTAATTGCCCTCTTGTTCCGCGTGAACGTTTCTTATTATTCATTTTTTGTGACCTTCGGTCGAGGCCCTCCTCTCTTATTGAACACTATTTCCCTATTCTTGAGGATTACGGTTCTATACATTCTTATGTCACGTGAAGGTCGTGTCGATCGAAAAGGAATGTTTCAGTTTGTATTTGCATTACATACTCAATTAAAATTTTTTACTATAATTTTATATTATTTCTAATTTCCTGATTGTTCAGAAATATGCATGGAAATGTTTTCTTATGAAAACAGACGTGCTAAAAATTAAACTGAAGAAAATTGTTTTGTTTTGGTATAAAACGCGAAGTAATGTAGCATCAAAAGGCAATGTTTTTTTTAAACTAAATTTATAATAATAAGTTTAGAACTAATAAAAGTATGTTAATATTATACATTGATTGTCTATTTTAATTCAGTAGTATACATACCTTTTGCGGCTCTCAAACGCAACCGATCGTTATAAATGAGGTCTCTAAATAAAGAGAATTTGAAAGAAACGTGACTAATTGCATTTTGACTTTAAAAATGTGGATAATTTGTTTAAAAACGCGTCTAACTATTCATGTAAAATGCAACCCGCAACACTCGGGAAGTTACAGTGTTAAAATACCACCTAAACGAAGCGTTTTAGGGCCTTAAAAACTAAAAAGTTGATACCTAAGGCCTCAAAGAAACGTTTATTACATTATAATATATAGGAAGATATATTCGTTGATATTTCATTGATTTTTTGCTGATTCGGCGCTTATCGATACAATCAGTATCATACACAGGGGAAATACAGAATATATTCCTCCATGAACTGTATTTCAGCCCTTCAGGCCGTCTTTGTGACGTCTCGTTTAGAGGCTCAGATTCCTCCATCTTATGCTATTTACGCTTTCTGAGTATTGTGTGGTTTGCACAGACTGAGGAGCTTTATTTGCATAATTATTAATTCAAGATTCGTTCTCACACCAACAACAGTTGCATGATACCGACGAAGATTGTTTCTTATGCGTGCATTGCAACCATTCTTTTAACTTTTTGTCATGGTTTAAAAGTGCTGTGAACTAATTGTGGAGGGAACTTCGATGCAAACGGACCAAATGTTCCCATGTTTCATTCCACGAAACCTTCAGGAAAAATTAGGGTGGGTTTTAACATCCGAGAGTTCACGCAAGGGCTCGCTAGTATTATCATATTACTGTAGTAGTTAGTATTCTGAAATAGGTGCTGACATCTGGAACAAACCAACAGGAACTCTCCGTAACAGAAGAAAAAATATAGAAATTACGGGGGAACATATGAATCGAAAACTTATGTTTTGAACAATATTCATATTAGTATGCATTCCAAACAATGAAATTTAAAAGTGTATAAACTGAAGAAGTGAATTTATTTATTAATGATAAATGTGTGTAGTCAATTAAACACGACATGTAATATAGATCAGCAATGACGAAACCATGAATAAATTTATAATTAGGGTTACGGAAGTAATGGTGAGGAAGAATCCTTTCTCAATATTTTTTCCCACCAGAACCAGGAAACGCCAGAAGGAAAGAGTGAGACGAGCAATTTTAACAAATGACTCGTTCCCAAAGCTTATAACTTCCATTTACTTTTTAATATCTTTGGTCCTATCGACACTCACATCTTAGAAATTTTTGCATCTTTCCTCAATGTATTCGTTTCCAGAAACAGATTGCCTTGTGCGCTCACACACATAAGAAACGTAGATGTAAAATTGCCATTTACATCATCTCGCTAAAACCCTTTTGTCCAAAACTCAACTTTCAAACCAAAGTATAATTAATTGTGAGATAAGGATCGGAATAAGTTCATGAAGGAAAGAACAAATTTTGAAAATGTTATAAAATATTTAGAAACAAATGGTAAATATTTATTTGTAATGTTATTTGCAAACACTGCTGAATATGACCTTATAATTATCCAAAACCTTTCGTCAAATTGTCTTTCTTTAGAATTCAAATTACAAGATGTAAATGAATTAGAATTAGTAGCAGAAAAACCACATCGGAATAAATATTGATACGTTTTCTCTGCTTTATTGTTCGTGGTATCTTTTATATACAGTACTAGCAGTACTATAAAACGCGTACTATATACACGCAGTACTATACGCCAGATCAATATTGAGATAAATATAAACGACAAAAGAGTTATTTACTAATTAAACATCATTGGACATGTTATCATGATTTGAGATTTAAGAACATTGAGAGATTGAATTTTGAAACAAGATGTTACAATACGTGTATCATAAGACGTTTTATTGAGCTTCTAAAAATTCTGTTGTTTTGTAATTTTCGTTTAAATTTGACTATTATTCCTGTAAAAGATGACACTGATGTAAGTAGGGGTGGACATGGATTTTTCGAAAAATATAGATTAAAAAAATATTCCTGCTTGCCTAGCAGTCCTTCAGCATCCAGGTAAGATTATTGGCTGCAAGTTTACAATAATTTTATTACTGAATTTAAAACACGATTGTATGAGTTATATAATGCGGAAAGCCACATCAGGTGAAGGCCAATTAAGGTGGATCAAAGGCTGACGAAAGAGTTTACGTTTTAATCGTTAACGGTATGGATTTTGTTGGCTAATTTTTAAATGTATGGCTGAAGGAATATGTTAATTTTTGTTGTAGATTGTGTGACCATTTGTATCTGTTCATTAGGAAACTGTTTTATAATAGTGGGCCATGGGCTATTGGAATACTTGAATTCTAATTAATCATACGATTTTGACCTCCGTTTCTTGAAGTTTGACATAAGATATTGTCAATAAAATCAATATTTAGCAAATTCATAATTTCACTTTCAAAATTTAGCTCTTTACAAATTTTGCATTGTTTCAATTTGCTTATGAATGTTCCCTATTACCCCGATTTGTCTGAGCGCTGCGGACGAAGTGAATGACACTGGTTGCAGGGGCAACGCCAGCGCGAGGTAATTTGTTAGTGAGGTGAATGAGTGAGTGAGGGAGCGAATGAGTGAGTGAGTGAGAGAGAGCGAATGAGTGAGTGAGTGAGAGAGAGAGAGAGCGAATGAGTGAGTGAGTTAGATGAATGAGTGGTGGTGGTGAGCGAGCGAGAGAGCGGGAATGAGTGAGTGATGGAGAGATCGAATGAGTGAGCGCGTGTGAGTGAGAGAGTGAGAGAGAGAGAGAGCGAATGAGTGAGTGAGAAAGAGCGAATGAGTGAGTGAGTGAGTGAGGGAAGAGGTGAAGCTGCAGGTGCTGGTTCTTAGGGAGAGCTCTGCGAAACCGATGGCCCCGGGGCTTCTGTGAAGGCGCAGCTGCACAGTGAGCGTAGCACCCCACGCGAGGGTAGCGGCTCCCCCCTCCCACTTCCCCCGAGCATTCTTCCACTGTGGCACTGACGCAGAGGAAATGGTGGTGCCATGATAACTCAGCGGCAACACCATTGCCTCTGCAGCATCATTGACCTGGAGGTTCTATGATTCCAGTCCCGACGGTGGTGGATTTTCTACACTAACTGTTCTTGGGTTTTCGTAAAGTGGCGCCTGGGGGTATTGTATTCCCAGTATAATATGGCACGGCTTTTCGCGTCTTTTTCGGCAGTGTCACTAGTTGTCGCTTGATCTGCAGCACTGCTTGATACGGCCGCGATCATGCTACATCGGGCGGCAATGTCGAGAAAGACGTAAAAAGCTGTGCCATATTCCATTGTGAAGACAAGACCCGCATGCGCCACGTTATAAAAACCCAAGTATACACAGATGGATCGAATTCAACCACTGTCTGGAGGAGAATTGTAGTGGTTGGCTGCTCTGAACGGTAGTTTTCCGTGATTTTTCCAATTAATACAACGCAATGCCGGAGTAGGAATCTAACAAACGGGGCGTGCATCGTGTGCGATCTTTCCTTTCTCTTCCTTGTTCTATCCTCACCCTTTATTTTCACACACCTACACTACACAACCACACAGTCGGGAGCTTAGAGCTTGTTTCGATTGATGGGATATCTGAATAGGGAAAACCCTGCAAGCTGACGTGTAGGTACGCGTGTTTCTCACTTCCAACGGGAAAGGATACCATCAATGTAGGGCATAAAATGCACTACACTTACGGGACCACTGATCGAAGTAGTTCACGCTCTTGGAATCAATAAATACTCATCCCCGCGTATTTCCCTGACGCGCGCTATCTGTGTCTAATAAATCTTCGCCCGGGGAATGGTTTCAGCGGGAGGTACCGCTACGCGAAAATAAATGACGTATCTAGTGGAGGCGGGCCGTGAATGTTTTTCCAGGTCGGAATTTTGTTAATAAATTGCGTAGCCGCTCATGGAGTAAATTTCTAATACACTTATTTAGCAACTGTACTTAAATGAGATACCATTCGACAATTCCAATTGCAGTTTTACGTGTTACATTAACTTGTTCATATTTTTTTCGTTGCAATTTGTAATGTTTGACGAACTGAAAAACATACAAGTCATATCAAAAATATATCGTTTAAAAATGTTTGCCCATTCCTGACAAGAATAAATTGAGTTACATGCAGTGAAACTGCTCCACTGAAAAAACTGTACACTACTCACGTCGGGGAAGACTGAAAAGAATACGTAGAAAATAATGAATATCTGCAGTTTACACGCACACACGTTTCCGCGCACGAGTGAAACGTGAAATGCCCACCTGGGCCAGCGCGCGAGTTGGCCGTCGGCTCGGCCGGGCCAGCGGAGGGCGGTCGCCCGCGGAGCGGGGCCTAACGGTGCGCCCGTTTCTTGCTCGGCGGCGACTGCGGGCGCGTTACACTTGCATATCGCGTTCTGCCCCTCCCCCCCCCCCCCCCCCCGCCCCTCCCCGCCCCTCCCCGCCCCTCCCCGCCCCGCCCCGCGCACTCGCCCGCAGACAGCACGCGCCAGGCCGCTCGCGGTCGCTTCCGCGGTGGGCGAGGAGGCGCCTTGGCAAAAAGCGCCCCCCTCCCGGCTCCTGCCGGCTAGACGCTGACCGGTCGCAGCCACCGCCCGACCACCGGATCACCCGAATACCAGACCACGAATACCAGACCACCAGAATACCAGACCACCGAATACCAGACCACCCGAATACCAGACCACCCGAATACCAGACCACCCGAATACCAGACCACCCGAATACCAGACCACCCGAATACCAGACCACCCGAATACCAGACCACCCGAATACCAGACCACCCGAATACCAGACCACCCCGAATACCAGACCACCCGAATACCAGACCACCCGAATACCCAGACCACCCGAATACCGAACAAGCCGAATATCCGACAAGCCGAGTACCTTCCAAGCCGAGTACCTTACAAGCCGAGTACCTTACAAGCCGAGTACCTTACAAGCCGAGTACCTTACAAACCGAGGACCCGACAAGCCAAATTCCCGACAAGCCGAACACTCGACTACTCTCCAGCTCTACCATCCGTCTGCCTAATCATCTAAAAACCTAGCCATTTAATTGCCTCTCGTAATATCACTGCTGAACATGGCCGACCACCTAACCCCACCACCAACCACTGCAGATCACCTTCGTTAACCATCTCAGCGATAATATATGTTCAATGACCTGTCAATGTATTTAGTAGCGTTATTAATCAGTTACCCTTCCTCTTAAACCTGACTACCTATGTAAACCCGAATTTATTTTTTTAATTGGATTATGAAAGGGCCCGTAAATTCTGCCTGCAATGATAATGTCAGATGTTTCGTTTTTTATTCTTGTTTTTTTTATATATTTCGTGAAGGATGAACTGAGAATTCAAACACAAAACAGAACGAAACATGTACTATTCTGAAAAATATAAAATATTTCTAATAAGGTATGAGTTTGTCTTACATTCCAAATAATAATAAAAATCCCATTCCCAAAAACTAGTCAGAACCTCCAGTGCTTATTTCCACTCCGTTTTTATTTTCACCACTATTGCACCCGCGGTCATATTCTGGTAATATATTTCTCATCACTCCTTCCTCTGCTTACTTCTGATCTCTTTGCTGCTCATCGATAAGTGAGATCATTGTACTCATTACCGAAATATTATTTTATCGTAATTCCTTATTCATAAACAATCTATAAACTTTCTATATAAAACCTCTTTCACCAGAATTAATCACACATAATCGAGCTCTTCGTACAACAGTGACAGCACTTATTGGCGTTTTAACTTGTTTCGTAACTTGCTTTGTAACTTTCTTAGTTTTTCGTCTTCTTTTACTATAGTTATCAGTCAAATTCATTTACGCTTAACTCGTAACTCAGATCGGAGGCGGCGGGCTGTAAGTTCGGTAGGTTTGGCAGTTCACTGACTTGTTGACCCGACCATGCGCAGACACCCGCGCGGGTAAAATCACCGCGCAGTCTCGTGGCAGGAATTTAAAGAGAAGGAACGCAATGGAATGTAAGAGCTCCCGGGCGATTTTTTCTCCTCAGGAAATTAGTCGGATGTCTTCATAGGTAGTTAATGGAGTTTCTGATGAGAAATACGACTTCTACGTGGTACACAAGAACACTTTCAGGTCACGAATTGCATTAATGCTCCAGCCGTTTGCTTAAGGGAAGCCAATGTTCGTATATGAGTATCTTAAACACCCTCGCCGAGTTTAAGAGGATAAACAGGTAAAGAAAAGCTAATAATATATTTAAGTGTAAAATTATTTGTAACTTAGAAACTTAGAATGGTATGATTTTTAATATTTATGATTAAACAATTTTCTGATTAGTTTCTTGGAATGAAATTATAGTTGGAAACTTTATAACTGTGCTCATTCTGAGTTATCTCTTAAACTGTAATATCCAAAATATGAAATAAAACAAAACGAAAGTGAGACATTTACAAACTAGGGGTTCAACACCGGAATAACAAGTTCCGCATGGAAATGAAACTTTAAACTGTATTGTGAAATAGAATCGTTTGAAATATTTCCCCACCCATTTCCAGCTACTTACAGTCATTAAAATATGATAACCTCGTACGTTCTGAAGTGAACTTCTAACTCATAGAATTTTCAAAACTTCTTAAAATTTGTATTCTGTGATCACAATCAATGAGATCAATAAACTCATGCTGTATGACCGCATTTAGATCCATCTCCATAGACCATGTTCATAAATCTACATGTGGTCACCGTATACCAATACACGTACCTCAAATTACTGTGACCACATATACCACGTCATTGACTCAATGCTACAATACACGAATACGGTACGAATATTTCGTGGTTCTGCAAGCTCGTTCCCATGATTCTCTTGTGCATTGCTTTCTCCGAACTTTTCCGGAAACATCCAACTTCCCGATGAGTTTTTTTTTTTTCTCAACCGGTGAAATGTGATCGGGTTCCGCTGGTGGTTCCCTCATACCGGTGGCGGTGGAGGCGGTGATGGGGGTGATGGTAGTGTGGTTTGGTGGCGGCGGCGGTTCTAGGAAACTCGAGCACGGCGGCCGCCGCCGGCGCCGCAGACGTGCTCGGTGCACGCCGCGTGTCGGTGACCCCAAGGGCTGTGACGTCACGGCGACCTTGCTGCAGGGTCGTCAGCCTGCACAGCACCCCGGAACTCTGTCGGTCATCGAACTTTCGTCAAACCTGATGGCCTCGGTCGTCTATGTTTCGATAATGTAAATTCGATTTATTTTCGTTGCTTTTATGAAAATGAATTTACACATAGAAATAAACGTCTCTAATGAACGCCCATAGACAAATATAAGATACTTCACTTAGCAAGGTTTATATATATATATATATATATATATATATATATATATATATATATATATATATATAATTTCGATTTAATTAGAAATCCCTAATTCGCAATATTGTGAATTAATAATTTGTTATTAGGGAGCCTTGCAAGTTGTTCCTAAGCAAGTTGAACCTAAGCAAGTGGTTCCTGCAGTTCCTACAAACAAAAGTTCAAACGTTAAAAAAATAAGTACGTATGTACACACGATAAAATTAGAAATCAAACTTCTTTGAGTTATATTATAATTTTGTTGTTGCTATTTGATTTTCCATTAGAATTTCTATTACCAAATAAATAATAATAGTAGTAATTAGTGACATTTTTGAAGGCCGTGATGTTGTTTCAAAATCTTTATTCGAAAAAATTAACATTTTCTGATGCCTTCGAACTAAATCGAATAATGAATTCGAAAGGAAGGACGTGCCGAGAAGGCTCAATGACTAATAAGTTAGACCGAAGTAGAGAGAGTTGACTTCATCTCATCTGCCGAAGAACTCCTGCACGGTTCGCCAATGGAAGCAAGTTGGATTCATTTAGCTTGCGCGTTGTGCTCAGTCATTAAGAGCTTAATTAGAAACTATAAATTACAGAAATGATTTCACAGAGTGAAAGCGTTCATTAAGGAGGTCCACGGACGGACATGCTGCAGAGTAAAGGTAATGCACTTTGTTAAGCGGTGTGTATCCTGTTAATGTGTATCATTGGTACAAATAATATTTTAGTAAAAACATAATTTCTAAATGAAAGCGTAATCCTGGGACCCACATGAATGTTACTGAAGATATTTAGGTATTATTTAAAAAAAAAATAATAATAATAATAATAATAATAATAATAATAATAATAATAATGGCATCGATTATAATTATTAGCATTATTATTATTATATAATATATTATATATTAGTAATGGTAATTATTATTACTATTATTATTAGTATAATTATTATGTATTACTTTTTTACGTAGTGAAATAAATAGCAACAGTAAATATGAGCCTGTAGAGGTAATGGGTTTGCCTGTACATTAGAACCGAGTTCAAAAAGGAGAAAAAAAACAAATGCATGAAATGTGTATATCATGAGAATTATTTATTTGTTGCTAAATCTTCGAAGCACGAATACGTCTTTCAAGCATGATTTGATAGACACCAGAGCGGCTGCGGTTCTGGCAGGTTGTTGCGAGCAGTTCCGGGAATGCGGGGTGGAGAGGGGCGGGGCCTGCCTCACGTCGCTTGCTCGAGATTAGGACGAGTGCCCCGGGCTGCCGCGTCTCCTTCAGCGCCCTCTCCCGCGCTTTTATTTGGGCTTTGGAAGTGGGCTACGCGGAAGGTCACACACGGAGGAATGCACGATACCCGAGCCAGGATGCACTCCCAAGGAGCAGGTTCAGCTGAGGTGGAGCCCGAGAGTTATGGACTGGAGAACAGGTTCCTTGTGTGGAGTGGAAGTATAATTAGCGTGATTTGTATGCAGGCAACAATGTTTTTACAATTTCCCCCTCTGTTAAGAGTTTCTTTTGTTTGTTTTTTCGATCCCTGTGGCGCCCGGGTAGTGATTGATATTAATCTATGGTGGTAATGAGAATCTCCTTGGATCAGTTAGAAACTTTGCTCTCTAAATAAGAATCTCCTTGGAGCAGTTAGAAACTTCGCTGTCTAAATAAACGCTTTACACCATTTGTGTAAACAATCAGCAAGTACACCAAATTGTTCCAAACGAGGGCAAATAAACAATGACTTGAGGTGCTAGATTGACGACAAATGGCTTCCGTGGCTAGTCTCGTGATTCTCCTTGTTATTCGGGTCCCCCCGCAACGAAAATCAGTACACTAAGTACTGACGGAAACGATGGTGTTGCGTGTAATTAATGTTAAACCACTATCTACGAAGATTATTACTGAGACTTTATCAGCGATTTTAATATTTCAACAGTAGTGTTTTGATTCGAACGGACAGAAAGATTAATTAAAGAGTTTGGGCCAGTAATTTTGGGAACTCATATTCATAAAGTCTTAGCTTTGGTTTCTATTTCTGAGTTGGAAATGATTTCAAGAGTTTTAAAACCAACATGTCTATTATTTTAGCCGTATATTTTTACACAATCTGGGTTTAGGGAGATAAAGATATATTTTATCTACAAGAGGAAGGTATTAATTCACGATTCAGGTATTAATATTTGAGTTGATTTTATTCCCTTTGGAGTGAGCAATATAAAAAATTAAAAAATTATGTTATGTTACGTAAGGACCAATAGTTTGTTGTGCCTCAGTCAGGAACGCGTACGCCATTGCTCACAGCACCCTGGAGAATAATTTTAGTCTTTATCACCCGTGGGAGATAAAGACTGTAGCAGCATATAGTCATTCAGAAGCCTCTTTATCTTTATGAATAGAATAAAATAAAATGATATAACATGATTTAGTGAGTAGTGCGAGCAATAGGAAGCGCGGTTGAGTAGTGCAGGATTGATCACAGCGGTGAGAGACTTAAATGTAAAAGAGGCGGAGAGGCCCTGTGGACACACACACAGGGTTAAATGAGATATACGTGATCGTGTGAAAGACTGTTCGGTAGAGATTTGTTGATTTCAGCCTCTATATGGAGGAGAATTCTAGCGGTAAACTGTTCTGATCGGTAGTTTTCCATGGTTTTTCCTATCAATGCCAGGCAAATGCTGGTGCACGATCTTCTCTTCCTCATCCAGAGGGTAAAAACCCTCTCTCCCCTTGCACTCCCATACACACTTTTTACACTTACATGCATCACACTACACATATGTCGGGAGATAAATCGAGAATTTAAAACTTGTCCCGATTGAAACAGTGCTCGCTGGAAGGAGATACCTGGAGAAGGAAACCCCGAAAGCCGCTGTGTAGGTTGCCGCTGAATCAGTGAGGGAGGAACCCGCCCATCTCCTGGCAATGACATGCACTAGGCTCAAGACACTAATGAACAAAACAGCTGACGCTCCCAAAACACTAAATATTCACTTAATTACTCGCTTCTGGCAAACACACATACGGCTTAACAGCTCAATCTTCTGAAAGTTACCGATTACACTTGTATGTCCACTTGACTGCCCACCAATTGCTCCAGCAGCTCTTGAGAAATAATAACTTTTTCTCAACAAAGAGCTTAATTATTTTGTCAATTTCGTCTTACATTTCATGAAGGATCTCAAATTTACTGAGATATTCCATTGTATGTAAAACGATTTGATATTTGATTTGCGATTGATTGACGATTTGATTGACTATTTGATTGACGATTGATACTTGATTGATTGATTGATATGATGATTTGAATGTAAAATTTAACAAATAAAATTCAATCCTTTACTCATGAATCTGAGAAACTTATCGGTCCAGTATAGTCTGTCGAAGCTATCCTGTTGCCTTAGTAGGATCTTCTACCAAACGCGCCACGTCGCTAGGCAGGGAAGATCTACGTTGCAACGGGGTTGGTGGAGATGGGCGTGGCAGCCGGGCGAGGCAGCGAAGGAAAGGGGCGAGCGGTAGTTGGCCCCGGTGCCACGGGGGTCTCCGCGTCGCCGAACGCGCCGGTAACGGTTTCCCATAGACGTGGCGGTGCATGTGGTTGGTCTCCGGGAACTTTCCATGCGCGGTTCCTTTTGCGCTGAAGGCTTGCGCCGGGCGCTTCTCTTTCTCTAGTTTTCTCCCGCCGTGCGCTTCCAAACGGGGTAGGAACGTGCCTTGGGCGTGTGCCTACAACGACGAGATACGAGATCCACGCACCGCACGATGGAATCCAGTGGATCGTGTTCTTTATAAAAAGGAAGCGTACGTTTACAACTCTTGGGAATTTTTATTCAGACCTGTTTTTAAAATATCACTTGTAGAGAATATTGTTCTATATTTTTTCTATAAAACGTGTATTTTGTAAAAGCGTGTGGTGTTTTTTTCAAAGGTAATTGGCACAAAGTTTAATACGATTAACCACAATTGTAAAATAATTTACATTAGTGAATTTCTTCTTTCCGCTTTTTTTCCTGTTGTTTAACGTTGTTTTGAAATCTTATCTTCACTACGGTTCAAGAGCTATCTTTCACATTTCAACACCTTTTATAAGTATTATACTAACATTGAATTCAAACAATTTCTGAGACGCTGTGAAGATGCCGAAGTAATTCCAATGCCTCCACCTAGACCACAAACTAGGATCGCGTGCACCGAACGCTTGCTCAGTCATAGAACTCTCCGTATTTCACGACAGGACATATATTTATATGTATTTACTTGTTGAATGTTCTGGCAAAATTGTAGTTACAGGCTGTGCATCTTTTAGGGAGGCGAGTAAGGCAATAAATTACATTGGCACTTCGTAATTTGGAGTTTACGGAGAATAAAATAGATAAGAAAGTTGTAAGAAATGGTTGCATGTTCAAAGAGCTGTTTAATACACATATCTACTCTATATTAAATACGTGTATGTGGATGAAGATTAATTTTAACTGCCTATTTTGCTGAAGTTTTTCGTCTTGATTTCATCAGCGACTCGTTGCTTTCATCAGAGACTGAACAAGTTTAAGTAAACATTTCCAACTTTTTCCGAAAATCCAAAATTTTATATTTTGTCCTGTTTTTCTAATATTCAACAATACTAATTGAAACTTACTAATAATAGGAATTACTCTCTTGCTAATGTAATTCGTATTATAATTCTTCACATTTTAAGACACAGCTGTTCAAACTGTTTGCTTTAGGAATGTTCAAACAGTTTACTTCTAGATTGTCACAAAGTAAATGAGAAAAATAATACATTTCAATTGCCAATGAATAAAGTAAGAAATATTAATTTGAGGTCAATTAAGTACTTTATTGACATTGTAAGTTTGTGAGTAATTTATACTATTAAATATTCTCAAATACAATTCAAGTTCATCAAAATTAACAATAACTAACCAATAGTTTTTACTGGAGGATTAAGTCACCTAACGTTACAACATAACATCAACAATCACACGCATTCACGACAACGACATTATTCGTAAAAATGTTCCCCCCGAGCAACAAGGCGAACGCCTCGGAGCTTCGACTTCCAAGTCGGCAGCGTGAGCGCCAGCCGCTCTCCCACGCTCCGTGTTGCCCTTGCCGGCTCCGCCCGCTCCCACGCACAAGGCCGCCCGAGATGAGCAGCGGCGGACCCCGCCGGGTGTGTGGGTCTCGCGCGAGACACAGGGAGCGCCCTGCGCCCGTGCGCGGAATGCACGCGCACGCGGGTGGATTGCAGGCTTGCATGTGTGTGTGTGTGGGTCTTTGAGAGAGAGAGAGAGAGAGAGAGAGAGAGAGAGAGAGAGAGAGATAATGAGTGAACATGCGTGTGTCTGAATGAGTGTACACGCGCACGCGGGTGTATTGCAGGCTTGCATGTGTATGTGTGTGGGTCTTAGAGATAGAGAGAGAATGAGTGTACATGCGTGTGTCTCAGTGGTGCGAGTGTAAAGTTTGAAAAGAGTTTGGTTTTTGCCGCAATATATGGGCGGGTGTGAATGCATGTGTGTGTGTGGAGAGTGAGAGGGTACTTGCGTTTGTCTGTATGGTGGAGTGTAAAGTTTGTCTGTGCGTGTGTTAAAAGTACAAGTGAAGGGTTATTTGTTCCACACAATGTGTGAGCGCGGGTGTGAATGCAGAAGTGTTTGTGTGTGTGTGCGTGTACATGTACTTTCGTCTGTTGTGTTGTATGTGTGTGTGTGTACCTTTTCGCGCGAATGTGAGTCTCTCTGACTGTGATGTGTGTACGTGCGAGTGCGAGTGATGTGTCTTCGCAGTGTGAATGTGTGAGTGTGTGGGCGTGCGAGCCTGCAGCCATGCTAACACATGGATTGGCACGACTCCCCATCTTTTACGAAGTCAAGACATATATTTATGGGTGTTTACTTGTTGAATGGCAAAACTATACTTACAGACCCTGCATTTTAGCTAGACGAGTGTGGCAATGAATTACATTGGCACTTTGTAATGGAGTTTAGGGAGAAGAAAGTAGGAAAAATAACTTGTAAGAAATTGAGGCATATTTACAGAAAAATTTAATACACATCTCTACGTTATATTAAAAGCGTGTACGTGGCTGACGGTGAATTTTAACATACAGCACATATTACTGAAGTTTTTGTCTTGTTCCATCAAAAAACAATGTAAGAAGGTAAATTGAAAAAAAATATATCAAGTACACTGGAGAGGAGTATTCACAGAAAATTCAGTAATATTTATTTCTTAATTATAGCCTGAAAATAATTGTGCAAATATATCGAACTTCCACATAACAAAATAATTTCCATTTGAAGTGCAATAATAATGCATCGTCATTATTCAATGAGACCAATATATTACACTACACTCGAATCATAGACACAGTAACATAATATTTAAAAAATCTCAAAACAACGCGATAACTCCCAAATCTTTTTCTAATGGAAAACGTCTATAAAACAAGCATTACTTGAGTTTGGTTTATCTTGTGACTTTCTATATACACTGTTTCCTCTTCCGTGATACGAAAAGCTACATACACAAAACAAATAGTTCCTGCAGTTTCATTAGAAAAAAATAACACTGTAACTTCAATGAAGTGGAGCTACATAATTTGTCTATTGACAAAAAAAAATTAATCGCAAAATGGGAACGTTGTTTGTGGGAACAAGTGTACATTATAGATACGTGAGTGAAAATTTGCATTTCAATGACTCATGTTACCTGGTATTTAATTGCATGCATAATTTTGTGTTTTATAGGCCTTCGTGTTTGGCTCCCCGCTGAATGCTTCTGAGTGCAAGCAGATGTAAGTGCCGAATGAGTTCCTGATTTACATGGCACATTTATGTGAGTCTAGAAATGTATTTTTACGTTTCATTGGAGGTTGTGGAAAAGTAAAATAATATTTTATGTTGAAGGACGTAGTTACTGTCGGAAGTAGATATTAGTAGGAAAGTCATTTTTGTAGAAAATAAAAAAATATATTACACTTTCTTTTCAACTATCAGTTTTACTTTAATATTTTCAATTTTTAACAACACATAATCCTTTTCAGTAAGCGTAATAATAATAATAATAATAATAATAATAACAATAATTATAACTGGAAAAATGTATTCTTACGGGGATCTCTCTTGATAATTCTCTCATCGTTAAATTCTCATCAGTCAAACGAGTACACCTCATTTATTTCATAAAATTACATTTCCTGAACTTCACATGGTCGGAACAAAATAAGAGGTGCAACTAACCATTAAGAGCTCTGTAAGGACGAGGAACGGTGTCGAACTCATGTTGCGGTTGTGTAGATCGTACAAGAACACCAAACGAGTCCAGATAATAGTGAATTGGACCTCACATTCCGTTAGGCCTGTAACTCGTCCCAAAAGAAGCTAAAGGCCGTAAATTGGAGTTTTTTGATAGGTCAGAAGTAGCCCGAAAGTAGCTTGCCGGAAGCGATTATAGTTTAGTTGGGTCATAAAAGGGAAGGAACGTATTTTCTAAAAGCGGGTCAAAGAACGACTTGATGCATCCTTACATGTCGGCCCTTCTAGAGGAATGTTTGTAGGTACTTAGGGAAGAATTTCTTTAGAAACTTGTCATCATAAAGGTTTGCACAAGACACATGATATGTGGCCTGCATTTAAGAAAGCTCTTTCAGATGAATTTCTAAATGCTCAGACATTTTCACTGAAAGACGTGACAATCATTAAACAATCATTACTGCATTCCTGACATATAGAATGTGTTAACTCATAAGATGCATACGAGTATTTAATCTCCTCAAAGTGAAAAATACAATACGGGCCGATAACTTTACCAGTGGCACCTTAACACCAAATGCGATCCCTCATTACATACCTTTGAAAGTATTAGTTTAGAAATGAAGATGCCGATGATCCTTCCCAAATAATAAGTCGACTATTTATATTAAATTAATTAAATTTTTAAGTTATTCGGATATTTTCTCTGGATCAAATATTTTATCAAATTTTCGCTCAAAGAATGTTGCACACTTCTTAACAGTTGTTCGATTGAAAGTACGCTAACACAGAAGTGTCATGTTTTAAAATTTGGTTTTAATTATTTATTATTATTAAAGTTAAAATTCTGCGTTAAATTATTTTCTTCTTTGTAAGAGAGCGCATGATGCTTCTCACAAGGGGAACACACTTGAACTACCAGCAACACACACCATAATCTACCAGCAATACCCACTCCACCCAGACTACGCTCTGCCGATACTGCCATTTACATGATTAGTGATTCTGAGTACATCAACTACCAATATCATTAGTCTCGTAAGTGTAGTGCATATTCGTATCTCCGTATGCGGCAGGTGTCTTCCCTCCCTGCTGGTGAGATCCGGGGCCGATCTACGACGGTTTGCGGGGATTTTTCCCAACGACATACCTCTTATCAGCAGGCACCGCCTCTATCAGGGACAAGCACTAAGCGCCAGAGTGATCTGCTGAGATGTGTGGTACTGCTCCGACGTTCACCGAGCGTCGATCGGAGAAACCATGGAAAACTATCAGAGCAGCCAAACGCTAGAATTCTCTTCCAGTCAGCAGCCAAGTTCGATCTTGCTGACAAGCTATACTTGGGTTTCTGTAACCTGGCTGATGACAGCTGATCAGCTGTTGCGGTTTTGTCCAATCGGGAGCTTAAAAGTGACCACAGTGGAGTCACCGTGATGACGTTTTAGCTCTCGATTGGATGACACTGTATCAGCTGATGAAGTGTCATCGGTCAGGTTATAAAAACCCATGTGTAGTGTCGAAAATCCTGCCACCGTCGGGACTTAATCCCTAGAACCTCCCGGTTAGAGGCACTGCAGATACATCAGATGATGCCCTGAATCACCTTTATCGGTCCCATTCTCTGCCGAGAACCGCCGAGAATGATCTGTATCGATAGTTCCAATACTTAACAGGCACTAGCGTACAGATTTTACTGGCAGAAAAAGAGCGCCCTCACACTCTCAGACTGCGAAAGCAAGCGAACGAGGATTATTGACCATAGAATGTGTTTTGACCGGCTCTAGCTATTACCTTTTAATAATAATGTCTAGTTTTATTCCTGTGAACATAAAATGTTTTTGTTCAGGAAGTTATCAGACGCAATATAAACCATCTCAAGATTTACAAACATACTTTGCAAAATTTGAACGATCCGTAATGCCAGTGCACACTCTGAGACATTACGATACAGATCTCAAGCATAATGCTTGAGAAATATTCTTCTCTAGATGAGAGTTGATGATTGTGAAACAGGAACGTAGTAATTGCTAGCATCATGGTCAACATCATATTCGTAATCGAATTCAAAGGCTCTGCGTAATGAATGATGGTTATTATTGCACCAGCAGTGTTAAGAATTGTAATAAAAGCCAACTTCCGTGTCATTTAATGGACAGTAATCATTGCTCATATATGTTTGAAACCTATTAAGAGAAAATCACAACATACAAGTATGTTGTAACATTAAGGAAGTTAGATATTCTGGAAGATATCGCTGCCCCATTATTTTCATGACTATGTTTATTGACAGTGTTTGAATACGATAGTGTACATACATAAAATTGCAATGCTTTGAAGATTATGCAGAAGAAAATATCAATCATGTTTGAAGACATCCTACAGTTACATTAATTCACAAATCCTAAGAACTAAGCTGCGAGTGTTCTTCTTATTGCGATGTAATATATATTCAATATCTCTGTAGATTCAATAAAACTGTGCCAAGATATTAAAATTTGACTGTCGAGGACACCTTTCTTTACAAACAAAAGTATCTCACACACGTAAGTGGTATGTTTTTTGGAATGCTCTCAAATGAAGTTAAAAAACGTGCGATATCCCCTCTATAAACAGAAATGCTGTCTGAAACGTCAGTAGAATTATTATTATTATTATTATTATTATTATTATTATTATTATTATTATTATTATTATTATTATTATTATTATTATTATAAATCGTCAAAAATGTCTGAGCATCGTAATTTGAACAGTCAAATATCATTCATAACAATTACTTTTGTTAAGAAGCTCAGGGGGTCACAACGGTAGTTGGCAATATTGAAAAAACGAGAAATATATTCCCAAGTAATTTTTAAAATTTACTGCTGTGACAAGGTGATTAAATATAAATGATTATTACATTTCTTATTTGGATCTTTCCGAAACACGCTTGGGTCCTCATCAGTGGAGTCGGTTTCATAACTAATACTTGGAGGGCTCCGACACCTCGTCCCCGTGCGTTGGCACCACTTCTGAGAGGCCTCCCCGACGCCTTCCCATAGGGTGGGCGCAGCCGCCCGCAGGTTCCGGTTTCCCGTGCGCTCACACGTGTTGCGCGGCGCGGCGCGGTGCTCGGGTGTCGCCCCCAGAGAAACCCGAGAGCCCTGTCTCGCCCGGCCGCCAGCGGAGCCCTCCTCCCCACCCACTCCCAAGGAGGGCGCCCGCCAACGAGCGCGGAAGGGTGGATACGCCGTTTACTAACTACTGGTGTTCTAACAGCATGTACTTTCTCGCCCGTATTTTCACGCAAAGTTATACGAAAAGTACTCAAATTTTCGAAAAAATTGTAATTAATCTTATTTCAGAATCTATCTATAAGCAACAGATTTCATTGAGGGAAAAGATCTCTTAGGTCTCAAATTTTTTGTTGTAGGAAGACTCCAAATTAATTTTAAACTTTTTTCAATTTTCAAAAAATCAGTGTTTTTAACGAACATGAACCATTCTTTGTGCTATCCAACAACAAAATTTCATCAAAAATGACAGCATTTTTTTTAAAATTTGGAATATGCCCCAGGTGTTCATGTAAAGTATCCTCCAAAATTTAAATATCGCTTTCAAATTCAAGGGGCCGCAACATCAGCCAGATCGATTTGGAAATATAAATTTCGGAGAAAATTGGACGATTTAGTTACTAGCTTTGTTCACAGACAGACGGACAAACAGACGTTTTGCTGTATTTCGATTTTCTATATCAAGGACCCACAAAACATGGATTCTGGCTATACCGCATGTTAGGGGATTTTTTCTTAATTTATCCGCTTTTTCGTTACCAGGGCCCTGTGATAAAAGAGTTTTTCTGCTGAAAATTCTCCGATTTTTCGCGCAGCATTACATAACTGTCTCTCTACTCCGTAGCGAGAAAGTATAGTTCATCATCTTTGTTCAACCATCATGGCTTTGAAAGATCTTATACAGTACAATGTTCTAACAATAAACACATTTGAAGAATTATTTATACTTCTTCTTGCGAGTTGTCTACAGCTCCTGCGGCCGTCTCTCGCATCCCAATCGCCAAGCCTCTCTATCATTCCAATCGTCTTCTTCAAGGCCTCTTTTCTGCATGTCCTTCATAACTTGCTTTTGCCATTCTTCTCTGGGTCTACCTCTTTTTCTTCTGTCTAAGGGGAGCCACTCAGAGATTTTTCTGGGCCATCTCTCATAACCGAGCCTTTTCACGTGACCAAACCATTTTAATCTTCGTGTTTCCATTTCCTCTAAAATCGATTTCTGTATTTGCATTCTTTATTATTTATACTAACTACATCAATTTACAAGGTAATTTCTGAAAGGAACCTTCAAATTGTGAATTATATTTTTTGTAGATAATATAGTAAGTGATAGTTTATAGAGGATGGTGATAGTTTATAGAAAATTAATAGATCATTTTAATAATTTAAAGGCAGCCAATTATGACCGTTGCAATAGATATTTGAGAAACGAGTTTTAACTATTGGATTTGAATTAGCAGTTTTGCACAACGATTTTTTTTTTTTGTTTCTGATCATGATGAAAGGAAGGCAAAAATAAGAGTGGAAATTTGTCCATCTACATTCTTAAAGGGTTCATAGATACTAGATTTTGTATTTGCTGATTTGGTTTGGACCATGGATGTTTTAATGAATGCGCTCGAAGGACGTTCTCAACGTCTCACCTGTGGAGTTAGATCTGATGTATCGGTGGCATCACTCGAAGATTGTGAATGAGACTCTTCCTTTCGTCATTTGCAATGGGATAAAGAATATCACTAAAAATATACCGCGTGTTTGAAAAAATCCCTGAGCATCATAACAAGGAGAATACAATCCTGCGTAAACAAATATTAGTATATTTTTTAAATTAGTGCTAAATCATCAATCCCCGCTCTCTCTCTCTCTCTCTCTCTCTCTCTCTCTCTTTCTCTCTCTCTCTTTCTCTCTCTCTTTCTCTCTCTCTTTTTTCTCTCTCTTTCTCTCTCTCTTTCTCTCTCTCTTTCTCTCTCTCTTTCTCTCTCTCTTTCTCTTTCTCTTTCTCTTTCTCTTTCTCTCTCTCTCTCATCTACTCGCCAACCCATACGCAAATGTGATCCTTAACTCAGACTGAAATTCCGACAACTTGTCAGTGAACACAAACTAAGTTATGTTTACTACAAAGTAGGCGTTGAAACTCGGTACTTATGAAGCCTTCGAATTGGAAATCGAAGAAATGACCACTCTTTAAATGCACTAAAACATTTCAATTCCCGCATATTTCTTCATAATATGTTGCAAAACATCCCTTTATAATTAGTTATTAAATTACTGCAGAATTTCCATTAATCTTAGCAAATTTAAGTTAAGATTTTTCATTGCACCCATATAAACATGCAAATTCAACCTAGAAGAACAGTGATTTGATTAAAAGTGACGCGAGCGCGAGTTCGAAATGTATCTAGATCTTTCGAAATCGGAAGCAATCGTACGCGCAACATAGGCCACTTTCAGACCACACTCAAGAGACCAAGAGATTCGCAGTAAATTAGCCTCATTATGGCGAAGACATCGTTCGTCACACCTAATCATCTGCGAAATTTTCGGCGTCCTAGAAACCGAAACGAGGGCTTCCGAAAAGCCTACGGGAGCGGTCACCGGTTCCTCCCACTGCACCGACCGCCGGATAATGAATCGGTCTGGATTTTCTGCCTGCGTTCTGCGAGCGTTTCGCGCCCGCAAGTCCTCGCGGGACGACGCCAAGGTCGTTGCGTGGCGGGTTGCATTGCATTTGCTACGGCAGGGGCGAGGAGGGGTCGGGTCCCGTTACCGCCACACATACACACATACACGACGTGTGTATTGCGAAGCGGGCGCCCGCTCCGACACGTCCGGGTGCCCCTGTGCGCCCGTGTGGTCCCGCTGCGAAGAAGGGAGCGGTGGTGGTGGTGGTGATGTGGGGCCAGACACACAGGTGGCCGAGTCAAGTGGCGACGATAGAGATTTCGCTTGATGGCATTGGTTTGGTATTCTTTTAACTACTTGAAGTACCCGGGCAGTGTGTTTATCACTACCATTTATTAGAGAGGAAAAATAATGAATAATTTATGGCGTATCCTATTTTGCCCTCGCGATTTAGCTTATTGGTCAGTGTGCTTGCTTTCCATGACACGACCCCGGGTCAATTGATGGTTCAATTTCTGGTCGGGCAAGATTGTAATGTACGTTTTCCTCGTAATGTCCCAGTATGTTGCTGTGTGGCTATGAGAAAACTCACTTCTCAGGTTAAGAAGACCAAACTACGGCGGGGGGATATGTTCATGCTAATCACACGTGCCCTATGCCCGCCAGGCTGGGACGCTCCTGTTCCTGCGAATCTCTTGTGTATAGTCTGAAACTGACGTCAGGTCGGGACACCATGGCCCGTACGCGGGTTGCCGCGCTAAGTGCAGACAAACAGGACCCATTTCGTCTGTTCTGATTGATTAATTCATTGATTTTTTCGTGTTTCCGGGCGCGTCAACTACTTCGGTCATTAGTCCCGTTAGTGGAGTGCATGTTTTTTTTCTCGGGAGATAGCTGATCTTCCCTCGCTGAATGGCGAGATCCGGCACCGACCTACCGTCGGCTAGTGGAGTTTCCCCCTAACCAGGACTCTCCCACCAACGGGGTACCGCCCCAGCCGGGACAAGCTCTAAGCTCCCGACCGGTCTCCCGGAATATGTGGTAGTGTGGTGCATGTTAGTGTAAGTGTGTGTGTGTGTGTGTGTGTGTGTGTGTGTGTACGAGGAGAGGATAGAACAAGGAAGAGGAAGGACAGGTTGCGCGCGGTCCGTGGCCCGTTTGTTAGGGTACTGCTCCGGCATTCGCCTGGTGTTGGTGGGAGAAACCACGGAAACACGATCAGAGCAGCTGGCCGCTAGAATTCTCCTCCAAACAGTGACTGAATTCGACCTTCCTTGCTGAAAAGCTAGTGTCGAAAATTCTGCCGCCGTGGGGAGTGGGAACCTAGGACCTCCCGGTCAGAGGCGCTGACTCAGTTGATGCACTGAGCTACCGCTACCGGTTTCATCTGTTCTATAAAACGCGGAATTTTACTTATATCTCTCCCAATTGTGCTCCGACCCTGTCCTCCGTAACTTAACCCTGTTTCTACTTCCCTCTGCATCCAATGCGCCCGCTCCACCCCGCCCTCCCCCGCCCTGCGCAGCGCCGCCCCGCTCTCACCGCACCAACCGCTTCACACATCTCATTCCCCCCACTCCCCGCCACTTTCCGCACTGTTCTGTCTCATTCCTTCCAACCCTGTCTCACCATATCGCGTCTCGCTTCGCCCACTTACAACTGTTACAGTAAGATGAAGAGCAGACGTACCTAGTAGCAATTGATTATCAGGTGAATGGAGTTTTTCCCTTTATTGATGTCTGTACTGATGATTCAGCATAACGGAGTCATGCATCCTAATATTTACAATGAAGTAATAAATCCAAATATTTATTTTAGTACAATAATGGATATTTATTGTCATGTGAACTAGTAAAATGTTTATTAGTTATACATCACATATTGTGACGAACGTGTTCTTCTAATCTGGGCAAAATAAAAGTAACAGTGAAGTTAAAAACTGACGTTTAATATTTTTTAAATGTTATTCATATTGTGAATGCAATCAAACAATTAAAACACGATTTAATGATTAAACATAATAATATGAAATAGAAGTTCTTAAGTTTTATTTACGATCACAAGACAAAAGCACAATAATGACGATTAGAGTTGATATGCAAGTGTGTTTAAAAGTTCGTAATGGCTAGGGTATTGTCCGACAAGGCAAAATAGCAACTGTTGAAGAAACGGTGGAGTCCTTGGTTAGGATTGAGGAAAGAGATGTATAAGTGGCGCCGGAAAGGGAAGTCACAGACGACGTAGAGTGGCTACCAAATGAGGCGGAATGAAGCTGGCGGATGCAGGCGTGAAGTTAAAACTACAAGCTACTTCAGAGCAAGTGTAAGACGTTTGTTGAGATGCCTTCAAGTCCATTAGAGAACGGATGCCAGCTAATGTAACCCAAGGGCGAAATTGAGAAAACTTAATATTTTTCTTCCAAATGCAGCTTGTGCATTAAAAGAATATTCTTAGTAGTTCAGTTGTACATTAATATTTTAACCACAAAACATCGCAATACACCGGTTCTACTATCTGATTTTGATTTTTAGACATTTTCAAAAAACTTTTAAAGAGTAAAAAATAAAAAAATACGATTTTACTAATGTAGGTTTTGCATTTTCGTAGATACTACCAAAGGTGCAAATATACTGCAAAAAGCATGTATACAACGTATACAGTACTTTGTACTTAAAATTGCAAATAAATTCTCTTTAAAAATGTATATTTTCCAACAAATAAAACTGTCATCTTGACTTTTTTGCAGCAAATTTTAATCATACCTTCCATGCAACGGTATTTAGAACCGCATTTCATCATGATTCTTCGTCTAAAATAGCTTCTACGTGTCCCGTTAACCGGATAGAAACGATTAAAATGTTTGAAAGAAAAGTGACTGCCAAATGCGTCGGGATGTAGTCTTTTTGTAGTCAAAAGGTTCACGTGAAAGCTTTTTGTACAATTTCCCCTTTCGAATCACAAATGCCAAGGCTGCTGGCAATCTTCGTCGACAGTCGATGTGCGTGACGTCCGACAACAGGAAGATGGACCTGCAAGGGAGCGCACGCAATTTGAAAACTGCTACCAATAAAACAAAATTTGAAATTTCCCTTACACAAAAAAATATTTTCTCTATTAGAATGTAATTAGCGGTTGTAGTCCGTGTTGCTGTGTTATGTGCTAATAGAGATGTACTCGTACAACCTGCTTGTTCGGATGTTAATTATTAAAACCCGTTAACTTGTTTGTATCAGCTGATGCTACCGCACGTTCTTCTTGACCTATTTCTAGGTCTGGATACACGATATTCGAATAACGCCTACATTCCTGAGTAACGTTTTTAAAACTCCTCGGGTAACTTAAAACACCTGTCAGTATTAACGCTTTAGCTGTTTCTTTATGAATAATGTTGAGTAATATGCACACATTTTTCCGTAATATATGAAAGAAGAATTTTCTCGTGTTAACTTTACTATAATGTTTTGCAATGCGAAAAGTTTTATAAATTATAAAAGTGCTATCACACCAGAGAATATTTCACATTATTTAACATGTAATGCAAACCAGTAGCAATAACTGTTTATATATTCTTCCCATCTCGCTGTAAATGACCTTATAAATGTCAAAGGGCCTAAAACCTATGTTTAATATTTCACTTCTTCGATTCATATGCCTCAAAACTGGCATATCAGTTTCCTATGTTTTCTTCCCACGTATCTTTCACTTTCACTATCAGCAAATCTCAATGCTTCGCCGAACCACTCTCGCGTTCATACAAGATTTTCGAATGTTTGTAAATTACTGTCACGGCGTGGGAATAAGCTAACAAACATTCTTGGAAAAGTACCCGATTGGAACCGAATGAGCTACGAGTTTCCGTGAAGGAAATGACGATGCATCCGCCTGCAGGGAAACTAAGAGAAACGCACGTTACGGCTTCCAGAATGAACGAACGGTGGGTATCACACAATCTGGTGGGTAAATAGTCGAGAAGGTGAGTGGATGTGGGGTGGTAAGCAGGTAGATTCGGATAGATAGAATGTTAGGAAGGTGTATAGAGAGAGATTGGGTAGTTAGAGATATTGGTGGGCGGGTAGAGAGATTGTTGGGTAGATAGATCGATGAGTAGATAAGTTGGTGGGAGGAGATAAGATGATAGGGAGAGACGGGGAGGGGCAGAGAAATTGTAGATGGGTTTGGAGATATAGCGGAGAAGTAGAGAGACAGCTCAGTGATTGAGATTGAAATTGGGGGGGGAGGGGAAGGGGAAGGGATGGCGGGTGGGAGGGCGGGCAAGCGGGCGGGTGGGCAAGCGGGCGGGCAAGCGGGCGAACAAGCGGGCGGGCAAGCGGACGGGCAAGCGGGCGGGCGAGCAAGCGGGCGGGGAGCAAGCGGGCAAGCGGGCGGGCAAGCGTGCGGGCGGTTGGGCAAGCGGGCGGGTGGGCAAGCGAGCGGGCGGGTGGGCGGCAAGCGGGCGAGCAAGCGGACGGGCAAGCGGACGGGCAAGCGGACGGGCAAGCGGACGGGCAAGCGGACGGGCAAGCGGACGGGCAAGCGGACGGGCAAGCGGACGGGCAAGCGGACGGGCAAGCGGACGGGCAAGCGGACGGGCGGGAGGATTTGCCGAGAGAACGGGGCGGCAAACCAAGTGGCGAGCGGGGCCTGGTCGCGCCGGACGCGAGCGCCGGGGAGTGAAATGCGAGCAGAGCAGCTTTCTGTTTCGTATCCGCCCGCGGCCGTGCGCTACGGTACAATTGCTACCGGCCGCGCGGAGGCGCCTCCCGTGCTAGGAAGGGGCTGAGAAAGGAACAAAAAGCCCCTCGGCGAGCGTATTTGTCCGTGCACGGCTCGGAGGGATGTTAAGGAGAGGCTAACAATGGTTAGCGTGCTCTAGCAATTTCATCCTTGTGTGTGGAATTGTTTGGGGTGAGAAGTTTCCTTATAGCCTCCGTGTCTGTGCTATGCGTTGTATGTATTTGAATGACACTTGTCCGGTTCAAATAGTGTAGCTCATTTTATATAATAAGAGTTACGTGCGCTGGTAAGCGCCAGCATTTTTTGATTTATTATTAGAATTTATTGAGTAGTTTTATCCACAAAGTATTTATGCCTCCATAAATCAAAAACAATAATACATATGAAATTGATATCTTTAATTTCTCATCGCGTCTATGTGAGCGTTAACACATAGAATAGATAGATTACAAAGGTTTTCCGTTGTATTCTATAAATGTAATACGGATACACTTAGCACCAACATTTTCATGTGTGATTGGCTAGTAACTGTTCCCTATTATTGAAATTGAAACAATAGAAACATAGTATATTACATTTAACATGTTCAGAGTATGAATTTCACATTTTTTCAAATATATTTTTGGTATTATGGTGTTGTAACTGTCTCTGAACAAGTATACAAAATGTTTCTCTATCAAGCGTGCAGTTGTTGTTATTTGTCTTAAAAGAAACAATGAATTTGAATATCTTTCGTTTAGTTCTACTGTCACTCATACACAATTCAGGTGGTTTATGACTTTTTCTTTAAAATGACTCTTTCAAACTCGGTGATTACTAGAGAAATCTTGTGGAAATTCATATGAAAAAGTAAAAAACGTTTTACTTATCCAACTCTCTTAAAATTATATTTTTTGCTTTTGTATTATAAATGTTTTACCTTCATGCCCAGCAATATTTTTTTGTAAAATTATTAGATATAATTTAAACGATATTGTCGATCACATCTATAAGAAAAGTAAAATACTAAATCAACTTATCAACGACGTATGAAATAGAAGACCTCTTCATCGTTTCATTGAACTGTCCTCCCCACAATGTGCCATTGAGAGCATTGAGGTATTGGACTCCATACGACATCCAAGCATACAACGCTGAATGCGCTTGTGGAGCGCGCCCCAATAAAATATGATCGAGGAAGTGCCCGAGCAAAAAGCGGGCTCGCGCTGCGAAACACAATGCATCATCGCCCCATCAAGTTTCTCCAGCGCAACGGCGCCCTCACATGCTCTCGGAAGGCGTTCGCATCGCCAGAAGAAAGAAGCGCGCGGGAAGCACGCTCCAGATGAAATCTCCGCGTGTCTGCCGAACGCCGAACACCTCGCCTTTTATAATTATTTCTTTTCCCACTCGACTCCATTAATTCAACGGTCGCATCAGCGCCGCGGCGGTTCGACTCGGCGCGCGAGGCCTACAATACGCTGTACGAGCACGCCAACGGCGTTTTATTGACTCGCGTGAGCATGCTCGGGGTCGTCGAACGCCGCCGAGACAAGTGCGCGTCGCCGTCGACGTTCTCTTGTCTCCTGCTTCTCCCCCCCCCCCTCTCTCTCTGTCTCTCTCCCTCTATCTGCGGCGCAGTCGCAGTTCGGCGCTTCGCTGCGCGCTTGCGAGTGCTTTGTTGAGTTTCTCGTGTCCGCCGTACGCGCCGCTGTCTCCGACGGCGGCGTAGTAAAGCGTCACCCCCGTTTCCGGTGGCGCTGCCGATGGCGGCGCTTCCGGCGCGTGGTGGCGCGTGACGAACTGCTGGTGACGGGGCAGCGCGGAGGGCGGGGCTTGGAAAAAGTTGTCTCGGAAGTTGAGGCAAGTTTTGTTGGTTGGTTTTGTGGGAGGGGCGGTTTTGCGATTGGGGTGCAGGTACGATGTTCACCAGGCATCAGTCGTGATATTAAAACGTTTTAGTCAACTACGAAAATGTATGTAGCACGTTTCATCTCTATTCTTTTCTCTTTTCTCAAGTCGACCTACAACTCAGGGTAATGGAATTTGTAACTTGTATACAAAATCTATTAATTTAATCATGTACGTTTTGTAATATCATACATCATCATGTATGTAAATTTTAATTAAATTTATATTCAACATATATCAGTAAATGCTACGTATTTATGTGCTTGAATGCTTGACTCGCTTTTTCTCAAGTCTTCTTACATCAACTTATGCAATGCGGCTCTGTTGAACCTCTCGGTTAGCGTCAGTGGGTGTACCATTTTTATTACCCATTGAAAAGAGGAATGATTACGATAGGTTCGTGGTATCCATGGTTCGATACACATCTGCTCTCAAACCAGTTCTACATAAAGATGGTGAAAATCGTGCATTCACAATTTCGATTTCATTAAAGTACCCTCGTGTCGACATGTCCCAATAAATGAATTCAGATCATTAAATAATATGTTCATAAAGTTCATTCAGTTTATTTAGTCGATACACACCTTTGTCTATTAAGCTTCGCTGCAATTTCTTTTAGCACGTTCCCTAACTGTCGAAACGAGATCTATAAAGTAGCTAAGTAGCGCCAGATTAGTATAGCAAGCAGAGCAATGAACAGATTATTCGAAAAATAAGCATATTAAGCATATTTGACGATTAATTAGGATCCCTAAACTGCTTTCACTTTAACACTATCTCTAAATACCTGTTTAGTTGAAGTTAAACTTCTGTTCCCAACACAAAATGTTAGCATTTTCTTCTTCAATTTGTTTCAGTTCTCAAACTGATCAGTGATCAGTTTCCACAAGAGCTTCATTTATGACCGTTAATCATGTTTGATGGTGTTGACACTTCTTTCATCTCCACACGAATCAATACTATCGAAATGTGAGACGTAATTTGAAAGAAAGATAAGATTTAAGATATGTGTGTCATATATTTCATGGTAATTGTTGATCACTTGAGATTTACATATGATAAACAATTTTCAAATTTTTATGTTGCGAATATCAGTGACAAATTTTATGTTTCTCGAAGCGGTCCTGTAACCTTTGTTTCCTTAATTGCATGTTCATTCCATACCCCATGGACGTATTTAATGAGCCGTAAAATTGAAAAACAGTTCTAGAAACTACTTTTTACCCAGTGCATAGTAGAAAACTAGTTGCCGTAACGCCGACAAAGCATTCAGAAGACACTTCTCAGAACATGATTACTTGACCATGGCACTCACACTCCTGAAAACAAGAAGTCGTTGGTTTACTTCGTAATTAAGTGTAATTTTAAAAAAATTGTTCCCAGGAAGCATTGTCATGACGTTTTGTCAATCAAACTCGTTTGTTAGATGGCTAAAATTTATAAAAATAATTAATATTGTATAGAATCAATAAATCCTAATGGGAATATGCTTTCTCCCTTTGCGTACGTTGATTGCGTTATACTTGTTCATGCTTCAATATAATTATTTTACACAATAATACCACGAAGACATATTATCAATAATGTAGCCTATATCAAAATTGTAATTAAAAAATTAAAGAAGTCGTCTAATACTCAACAATCATGACTAATGAGGAACGTGTAAACATTGCCACCCAAATTATGCCTTCACCCATTATGTCTCCATCTTTATTAATCAAATCAAAATGCTCTAGTGCACTCTGAACAACTGAATCCATCGCATTCCATGCCATCGCACAACTGAATCCCTTGCAAATTTCCTCCAACGTCATCTCAGCGCCGTCGCAGGTTCCCGGCTGGTCCACTGCCGCCCCGACAGGTTGCCCCGACGCGTCGCAGGTGGGCGGACGAGTGGACGAGTAGCGAGAGGCGCTAACGGGAGCGGCTGCGTCCGCGAGGACCACCGCCACCACCGCCACCACCGCCACCGCCGCCACCGCCGCCGCCGCCGCCACCGCCGCCCCGCCGCCGCCGCCCCGCCGCCCCGCCGCCGCCGCCGCCGCCGCCGCCGCCGCCGCCCTCGTCCCCGCCGCCGCCGCCGCCCTCGTCCCCGCCCCTCGGGACCCGCCGCGCCGGTCCAGGGCGCGCGCCGCCGCCGCCGCCCGGCTCCCGGTAATATGGGGTGAACGGGACCCGCAAGAATTCGAGTAATTGGAAAACGAGCTGCATTAACCATTTACCACTCGCACCTTTTATTACGGATCTTGGGTTTCGAGGAACCGTGGGCGCGGAGTAACTCTTATAAGAGTAATTGAGACGCGAGGAAAATGAGATGAGGCCGAAGGTAGGCTGACATGAAGACCTTACGACCTAATAACCAGCCATTCTTGACACGTAAATAGGCCGAAGATAATTAAGACTACAGGTGCAAACACATTAGTTATTATTCAGTAGATTGAATTAGAAGATAAATGAAATTAGGTTCCGGTTATTATTGCTTTGTTCTTTCATCAGGATGTATTTTCATTTCTAACTAGGATAAATTATTTTACTGAGAAATATGTTATTACTTGATGACTGCTTGTTTCGAGAAGTATGGTTGTAATTCTTTTGTATTATTAGAACTCTTCGGAAAATGCAGTGAGGTTCATTGTTGTGAAAAATCTCATTTCTGTCGATAAATTTAAAATTACATTTCAAGTTATGTAGCACATTTTCGTTTTCTAGTCTACATTTTAATATTTACTTACGAATTCAGAAGATTAGAAATCGGCAACGGGCGAAACCCAAGAGGAAACTTGGGAAAGTCCATTACTTAGATAGGTTACATTTTAAAACGTATTTTCCTTTCATTTCCTATTAAACTAATTACATAATTTTATGTAACGAAAACTAATGAGTTATATAAAGTTATTCGAATATTTGCTTATTACAAAAAGGAATCTGCAATACTCGCAAATGGAGCTTTCCCTTAAAATATAACTTTTTACGCAGTTCCTGGATCCACCCAATACCATAATTTCGTTTTGTTCTCCTCCTAGCCCAGTGACTCAGAAGCAATTCACGCGGCCAGCTCTCTCATCTCCTATTGAGTCTACCCCGATGGTGGGCGGGGAATCCCGGAGGGGCGCGGGCGACGATCTCCCGGGAGAGGAGAGGAGCGGCTGCGGCGGCGGCGACGTCAGATTTCGCGCAGCGGTCCCCCCCCCGGCGGCGGCGGCGGCGGCCGCAGCGACGAAAACGGAAAGCGCTCAGCGCAAGTGGCCATTTGCCGCGGAACCGCGCTGCTCCCGCCGCCGCCGCCCCCGCCCCCGCCCCCGGCCGCGCTAGCGAAAAGGCGATGCTCCGTTTCTTGTCCCACCAACTGCCTAGTGCAGGGCTGCACAGTCTGCGCTCTCGACTGTGGCTTAAGAAGAGAGGAGGAGGAAAAGAAGAAAAACGACTTAAGGACAAAATATGAAATAGGAGAAAAAAGAAAAAAATAGAACGGAAAAAAAGGAGGAAGGAAAGAATAAAATAATAAAATGAAATGAGCAGAAGAAGAAGACGAAGAAGAAGACGAAGAAGAAGACGAAGAAGAAGACGAAGAAGAAATGTGTTTGAGCAAGAAAGATAAGAAGGAAGAATATCTTATAATTAAAGAAAGGAATCTCTTCTTATTTGCAATAATTCTTTTTTTCTCTCGTACGAAGTTTTTTGCCTTTAATTCAATCTGCATTTTGAATTGCATTCTGTTTTTAATGTTTCTTTAGTATTTAAGCATTTGAATAAAAAAGATGGATATCTTTAAATTATGTATCATTATCACTGACATCATTTTCATGATATAATCGATTATACTGGTTTGTTTCGTTTTTATGTCGGTAGTTCTCGCCATTGTCTCTTAGGTCTTCCTAACCTTCTCCTACGTGATTAGTACTAAAGGTTTTCCTTTGACATTCGTTCGCTAGACATTCCAACATAAAAAGTAGAACGAAATATCTGATATTTCACACCTACATATAACGCAAGGGCTTTCAGGAGCCTTCTCATCTCGCCTTCCACGAAAAGTCTTGCCGTGAATAGTGTGGAAGCAAAGCGCGATTGTCTGAAATCGGAGGCAGCTGATTGCCCAAGGTTGCGCCAGGTTACCGAGACGAGAGTTCAAGTTGTGCAGCCCTGGCCTAGACGGCCGGCCACGCCTCCCGGCTAATGCTAGTCATAACTGACTCTAGTATCCTAGAATTATTTGTCGCCACTTTCTCTAAAACGCTGTCTCCTCACGGGTAGTTAAATTGCTTTGTAGAGGTAACATCAAGAGGATCTATGATTTCTTCTAATCAGAATACTTTATTAAAATAGCACAAAAGCGATGAAATATAAAGAAATTTTTTTCTGATGACATTATTACATGCGGACATGCAACCTTCGAATCGCCGTGCTTATATAAACAACTGATTGCTTTTATGGGTCCATAAAATGTTCTTCAATATTAGAGCACGATAAAAATGCATGAGAATCAATTATAAGCCAATTGCATTTTCATTTTCTTACAGAAGCAAAGAATATTTGCTGACAGCACAGAATCTATGGCTCCTTACTCTCGTTCCCACTTTGACACATGCACACGATGACGTATGCACACTCATTTGTTGATGTTGAACCAATATGCACATCAAAAACATCAAAATGTACAAATATCTTTCTATATGTCAAGTGACATGAGTTGTTTGTGATCAGTAATATTGACGAAACTATCAAAATCACGTGTTCTACCATAAAATTAAAAATGTGAAATTATGAAATATTTTTTGAATGGTGATGATTGAAATGAGCCTGTAAAAAATGAAAATGTTTGTCACCTTTACAAATGGGTCCGTAAATAAAAATAAAATGTATTATAGCCCAAATTAGAAGCTTCCGATGATTTAGACCTTACCATTAACTCTGTCGCGCAGAAGAAGAAAACCGATCGGTAGACCTCACTTACTAGCAAATAACTTCTTCCAAAACATACCAAATATACCCAAACTAACCCCGCTAAGACTCTGCCAAAAGCCAACTCACCGAACCCGCATTAAAAATAAATTTCCTTTCCAACATTCCTAAATAAATTCTCAGATCTAATCCAAATAGAAAAAAAATTTTAAGATTATTTGTAAATTATTGTAAGTTAATTGTATAGATATAAGAACTATAACAAATGTAGAGTGTATTAACACTGATTTTGTATTGTTCTATCCAAAAGAAAATAAATTTAAAAAACTATCAAATAAATTTTTGCCAAATAGATTTGAACTCCAGTGAACCAAGTTTGAAAAGAGAAGTATCCCCGGATCTAATAGCCGAAAACCGGATTCTTGAGGACGTGTCGCACAGTTAGCAAAGCAGGATATGCGAAGCTGGTCTCTCTGCCTGGCCGCTCGGCGCGCCACGAGGTCCGTTAATGCGATATCCCGCTGGGCATTCCGCCCACCACGAAATTACTCCTGGATCTGGAACTCCGTATGATTCCGAATACCGTTCGTCAAATTGTCAATTTTCACCATCATAATAATACCCTAAGAAGCATATCTGTCAGGCATTCCTTTGATTTAAATTATAATGCTAGTTACACTCACACATACACGCACACACACACACACACACAGGAATATTGGCTCGTGAGATCGCGTAACGTATTCTGACATGGCGATAGGTGTTTGTCTATTTGTCATATCACTATTTAAGTTGTCATGAAGGGTTTTGCGTGGTTCCGAATCCGTAAGCGGGACACAAGTATTTATCGGATGGTCCAAAGACCACGATTTAAAACTGTTCTTTAACTCTTAACTTGAACTGGAAAATATTTACTGTATGTTTCTATTGATACTTTCAATTCAAAATCATAATAATTGTTGTTATATTGAGATTTGGATCACGTGTCATTGTGTATGTATGATATTAACATTGTCGTTTGTATCCGAGCAATGTAAGAGTTGCTGATTCTTGAACTGAACAGACCATGTATATTTTAGAGATACGACTCTTAATATATCAAATTAAGATTCACGCCAAAACAATTTTAACAGTAATAACGTCTATCATATGACCAACAATGTTGTAGAAATATTACTATAACTGTTAATAGTGGTTTTGTGATGAAATTAAGAATTAATTTTTAAGAAAATTCTGAATTTTCCTTCTCTTACTTACTTACTCCTCTCATCAATCGCACCCACCTGAAACAAAACAAATCGTTTGGTATTAACAACAATATCATACGTGACAATATCGTACATAACAAGTTATTTCACATACATGTTTGTAAAATTACAGGAAGACTTAATCAGTTATAGAAAAAATGTTAGGAAGATGCAGAAGTATACAAACATCTTTGACGACTCTAACACAGACTTTATTCATTCATGGATTGTTCGTAATATCACCTACGCTGTTATTCACTCATTTCGTGCCTGTCAAGAAATGGATACCTTTCCGCGAATCACAGCAAATCTACTGAGCTGAGGTGGAAATACTCGACGTACTCAAAGCGAGTTTTCAAAGAGCTTGTTAGGAAAGCACTTCGTTTCACGAGTTCCTGCGCCCATAGTTCGAACAAAATACAACAAAACTCCAGTTCGAGTAATTGTGGCCTCTCAAGCTTGCCAGCGTTGAGATCACCGAAGCGCTCCCACATCTGAAGCCTTCACAAAAAGCAACGCGACCGCGTTCGAGACGAATGCAGTTGAAACGATAGTGGCAGCTGAGACAGTAATGATGGTGGAGGGTGTAAGGAATCTTTAACGGTTTAAGTTATATTTTTTGTATCCGCGGGGGCGTTTCGACCTAAATACAAGTAGTTTTTCATGTAGGCAAACGGTAGACACAGGAGAACATCGCAGTATCATCAGCAATTTACGAGTGTCCTATTCTCTTTCTCATACTTTAAAGAAAAATTCAAAACACGCTCACTCTGTTGTACATAATCAAATTAGTTAATAATAGTGATAAATTTCAATTAAATTTATTGATAAAGATATTTATGTAATTAAGGGGATTTCCACAATTGAGTCCGTAAAGAAAATCGACTAGTGAGAAGTCAAGGCTTAAGAGGACGTAAAGCAGAGACAATTATCGAATAAATATAGGACGGTAGCTTTCGGACAAGAGATACTGTACGTTAAGGACAAGTAGTAGAGTTTTGAACAAGGAACAAATTTTAAATTCAGTAGAGTTTTTAGTCACACTTGATGTAGTGTAATGTGATGTAGCTAATGACTTCATCCAAAGATCATGTGACGACACTAAACGAAATGATGGGACAAACACTACTTATTCGTAACGCTGTTCAGCAATCAAAATTCCTCAATTAAATGTAAACACTGTTTTGAACACTATAAACATTTTTCAGAGGAGCGGAATCAGATAATAAGTTTAAATAGAGGTAAAAATTCAAAACTTCCATAATAAATGGCTAATTATTAAGTCAGTCTTAACTATTTCGTATTAAAAAAATTTAAAACTATTTTTTAATATTAACCCCAGAACATGTAACTGTTGAAAATTTATTGCTTCTAAAAATAATACATTTTATTTGAGAAGCAAATTTCTCCAAACTCTCCCATTTCCATCCCCGGTGCTTACGTTAGGGAAACACGTTCTGACAAGAATACCAATAAAAGAGTGGGATAGTATTAATTTTGTCATAAAGAGGCTATTTCCTCCATAGAACGGTCAAATAAAAAGAGTGTACTGAAATCATAACCTCGAACGTCGAGACAGAGGCCTCACAGGCCAACTGCGCCCCGAGCCACGCCGCGGGCCTCCCGCGCACTTTCTACCCCGGGCGGACAGCTCCCCCCCGCCCCGCCCCCCGGCCTCGTTTCTCAACTGTCTCGAAATGCTGCCGCCCCCGCTACCCCCGCCGCTACCTCGCCAGCGCTGTGCCACTACCATCTTTACTCTATGCCGTCACTATTGCTGCTGCCGCCGGCGCCGCCACCACCGCCACCACTACCACCACTACCACCACCACCACCACCACCAACACTACTACCATCATCACCATCACCACCACCGTCGGCCACCATTCATGAGGCGTGTGCGGCCGGGGACCTGGTAGGAAAGGGGACACCATGGTGCTTGAAGCGCAGACTGGTAGATGACGAAGGCACGGAGTGATATCGGTCGTAGAGGGATAGGAGGTAGGGTGATGGAAGGATCAAGATTCGGGAGTTTCACGACAAAGTGAGGGGTCGGGACGGAGCGGGTGGGAGTGCTGTAGTGAGGAGAGACGAGAGAGTGCGGAGAGGAATGGGGGCTTGTCGGATTTGCAATATGCGGGGTTAAGCAAGGGTAAAGGTGGGCGGGGAGGGAGGGGAGGGCGGGGCGCTGCAAGGACAAGCTGAAGGCAGGAGTGGAGAAAGGAGTGAGACACGGTTGCAAAATGAAAGCGGGTGCGGAGCGGATTGGCGGAGGGATTGGTGGAGCGGCACAATGCGGGCTTGATTGATTGATTTTTTCGTCTTTCCGGGCGCGTCAACTGCTTTGGTCATTAGTCCCGTAAGTGTAGAGCGTGATTTTTCCCTCTCGGGAGATGGCGGTGATCTTCCCCCGCTGGATGGCGAGATACGGCGCCGATCTACCATCGGCTAGTGGAGTTTCCCCTTACCAGGACTCTCCCATCAGCGGGGCACCGCCGCAGCCGGGACAAGCTCTAGGCACCCGACCGATCTACCGGAATATGTGGTAGTGCAGTGCATGTTAGGCACTAGGTTAGGGTAAAGGTTGGACGGGACAGGGAGGGCAGGGAGGGGAACGAGGGGAGGGGAGGGGTTGGGCGCTGCAGGGACAAGGTGAGGGCACAAGTGGAGAAAGGTCTGTGGCGTGGTTGCAAAAAGGAAGCGGGAGCGGAGTGGATGGCACTTGTCGGAGCGGCACTATGTAAGGCAAGCGATGGGCGGGGCGAGGACGGGGCGTGGATGGTGCGGGGACGCAGTGGAGAGGAAGCAGAGGCGGGACGGCCTCCAGCGACGTTGGGTAACCCTGGGACGCGCCCGCCTGGGGCGGCGAGTGTGTTCGCCTCGGGCGGCGCATGCGCCGTGGTCGAAAAGGAAAACGTTAGAACACGCTGCGTTGCGTTCGTGGGGAGAAGGCACTGTGAAAGCTAATGATGATAACGGTGCGATATGACGACACTCGACTTGGGAAGTGTGTGTGTGTGTGTGTGTGTGTGTGTGTGTGTGTGTGTGTGTCCGCCTACGGATCCCAGCGGAGGAGTTCATAAGACGTGCTGACTTGCGAATTGAGTAACTTTCAATTCGTGATGACAGGAAGGTTAACGTACTACATTAATATTCAAGTATTGAAGAGTGTGTACACGTTTGTAATGCTCATTTGTGTATTTAATAATACAGAGCTTTAGAAATTGTTTTAAATACCGTCTCGGGTAAAGAACAATAAAAACCAAGTGCAAATATTAAAAGTACTAGTACGTTTATTTCTAATAATTAAGCGAGAATCAAATTGCGAACAGGAATTAGATAATGCAAAAGAGAACATTGTCTTTCTTCAATTGCAACAGTTGTGAACCAGTGAATACCTCTGTAGTCTGTAGACAATTCGTAGTGCAATTATTCAATCCCATTGTATGCATAAGGGGAACATTTATAACCATTGTTCTTCGTAGAATACAAATTAAACTGTTTTGAAGGTCTACAAAAAATTCTAAGAACATAACCACTGACTACCTTGATTTTACTTCCTGAATATTCCAAAATATTTCACAAAAATACAATATTTACTTATTGTATACAATTTTATCTTCAGCTGTTTTACAAAAGGTTTATGTAAAGATAATAAGATTTTTTTTTACAGTAGATAATAATGATATATTATTATTATTTTATTAATATCAATCTATGTAATAGTTATCTATAACAGTTGAAATAATAAAATATAAATATAACTATTTGAGTGCTGGCTCATGAGTTGATGACTTTCCCGTCGTCAAAATGCTTCTCCAGCGAATGTCTGATTTTATGTTTTTACGACACAATTGATATAATGATACTTTGTCTGATAATGGAAGTAGAGTGTTAAAAGTTAAGCTCGAAACGTTGGCTCATTTGATAAACATTGATTTATATTTTTTAAACAAATTTTGCAGTTGTTGAATATCGTTGAAACATAGTTGAATATCAAATACAAAGTTTAAAAACTTACTGATACTTTTTTGTTTTGAGTATTTTGAAATTCATTCTAAAATGAATGATAGGTAAATTAGTTCATTAAAATATTGTGTAAATCCGGTATTCCCTCTAATAAGGAAATCGTCTTTTGGAAAACATTAGATGATCGTCACTTGACAGAATATAATGAATGATACTAAAATGAAACACGTTTTGAAACCCTACGTCAATAGTTCATGGAATATTAAACGGTAATATGAAATAGGATTTCCCTAAATTATAATTTCAATTTTCTTTTATATTTAACTAATTTTTTTCTCAATAAATAAGGGACATGAATTTTAGGAGCACCTCCTCATATTTTGTTGATCTTTCAAATTAATTACTGCAATAATTTCGTTTTAGAAATTATTCAATGGAGTGAAAATTCATGAATGAATTAACAACACATTTTAAAACGACACTCTAAAATAAGCAATTGTTTTCACTTCCATCCAAACATATAAACTTTGCCTTTTATCTAGTTATTATCGTTTTAAGAAAATTGTACCCTTTAAGAATATTATTTTTTAATTAGTTTTTCTTTCTTTCTGAGCTCCAACTCACCTTACAATAGTAAATTAACTTTCTCTGTTTCCACATCACAAACCCATATCCTGCTTGTGAGCTTTTCCAACCAAACTGGATCAACATGTGCTTACAGCAAAATCGTTAATAACGATGCCAATAGACGTGTTTTCAATTCTCTTATCAGTACCAATAAAATCTAGTGAGTATCCCTCAATTGGTTTCGGCTCGTAACGCTTTCTCAGTATTTAGAATGAGCGCGGCGGATGTGTCCCGAATACATACAAGTCGTGAACTAACAGTTACGCCACATAATTTCTGACGACGAAGACTTGTCTCTTCATAGAGCCTGCTTCGAGGCTTTCTTACGTAAGGCGGAACTAAAGGTAGGTTAGTTGTTGTCGGTACTATGTACACAGACAGAATAACGTGTAAGGGAGATGAAGTTGTTGGGTGAGAATGAATAGAGAAGAAGAATGCATTGAAAATGGAAGAATAGAGAAGAAGGAAGAAGCGTGGGCGCAAACAGGAAATACGAACGTAAGGTATTCAAACCGGAAATGACGATATGAAGTTAACGGGACGTGTAAGCTTCTATCTCAGAAGATACAAGAGTTTCTTCTCGGTGTCGTCGAAAGTTGTTGTGTACACACCACTGTCAGGCAAAGAGTAAACTACTATAACATCATCACAAACCAGCGTCAGCTGGTGTACACCTTGAGAGCGTTTTTAGCGTTATCTCTCCGCTGACATCTCAATGGAGTGCTACAAGTGGATCTAAGTCGCCGCATCTTTTAGATCCAAGGGAGTTGTTGTGTGTGGGCTATCCAAGGAATGTTGGGCGGTAATGCTGTCCTCACGTACGCTACGGATGACGACTCCCACAAAGCATTTCTCCACTCTTCACAACACAACACTTCCACAAAGGCTCTCCCATAAAATTACGGAACATAATTTTGTCCCTCGGTCTCACCGTGACCTGGCGGGGAGAAACTTTAATTTAAGAAGCAAAGAAAGTAATGTCCTTGGTTCAGACAAGGATATAGGCATCAATAAACTTAAGCTACTTTCAGATTCGCTTTGGGCAGAATGTTTACATGGAAGTAATACTCCTGCAATAAAAACCTGGCTGTTGTATTCATCGTTGTAAAGTACCTTTCAGAGGAAATTGAGAAATATACAAAACACGAGGCGGAACAAAATATTGTTAGAAATATACGCTTGCGTTGCATAATTTAAATACGTTCTCACGTAAATGTTTCATAACATTGTATTGTAAATCAATTTTCAGATCCATAAAATTGTTAATGTTTTCCCATTTTCATAGTAGAAATTGTTTTGAATTATTCCAAAACCTTCTTGTGTAATATACTGTTTCGTTGTTCAAAAGGTGAAAAGGCGTTGTAGTAGACAAAAATTAGACTTTATTTCTGCCATTTCTCTGTGCGGAACCTATAGTAAGGCTTAGATTCTTAAGTTGAATGAAATTCAAGTCAGAGTATTCGAAAAAGTCTTTAATCATCACAGCTTATAATTTACTTAACCATGAGATTGAACCGTGGACTGAATTATCCTTTCTTGTGAAGCATCCAGGAAACGAAAAAGAAATAATGTTTGATAAATTTACTTGTTTGTCTACCAGCAGACCTGTATCCTCCATGCATCAAATACGCTAGAACTTCACTAGTATGTTGAAAGACAATTATAATTTACTGTTGTAATTAGTACATTATCCATTTGAGTACATAGCATTCCCGCGTGGGCGGCTCCCGGAAACGAGTACGCGAGCCACTTCCGCCCCCGGCTGACGTCAGCGCGGCCGCCCCGCGGCGCGGGAGGCGCGGGGCGGGGAGAGAACGCGGCGGAGGCGGGGGCGGGTCGACGCGCGTGCGAGAAAGCAGACGTGGGCGGCGCGACCCCCCCACGTGCCTCCACGCCTCGCCTCGCGCGCTGCCCAGACCGCCGACCAGCCGCTAGTACCACGCAATAGACCTCGCCAAAGACACCCCCGCTCTCGCCGCCACCAACGCCACCGCCACGGCCACCGCAAGCGCCCCCGGCGCCGCCTCCGCCATTGCCATTGCCATTGCCATTGCCATTGCCATCACCACCACCATCGCTTTGATTGGATTGATTGATTTTTTCGTGTTTCGGGGCGCGTCAATTGTTTTGGTCATTAGTCCCGTTAGTGTAGTGCATGCTTTTTCTCGGGAGATGGCGGTGATCTTTCCCCAATGGATGGCGAGATCCGGCACCGACCAACCGTCGGCAAGTGGGGTTTCCCCTAACCAGGACTCTCCCACCAGCGGGGCACCACCCCAGCCGGGACAAGCTCTAAGCTCCCGACCGGTCTCCCGGAATATGTGGTAGTGTAGTGCATGTTAGTGTAAAGGGAAGAGGATAGGACAACCAAGAGGAAGGAAAGATCGCGCGCGGTCCGTGGCCCGTTTGGTAGGGTACTGCTCCGGCATTCGCCTGGTGTTGATCGGAGAAACCACGGAAAACTACTGATCAGAGCAGCCGGCCGCTAGAATTCTCCTCCAGACAGCGTCTGAATTCGACCTAGTTGAAAAGCTATTGTCGAAAATCCTGCCGCCGTCAGGACTCGAACCTAGGACCTTCCGGTCAGAGGCGCTGTAGCCACATCAGTTGATGCACAGAACTACCGCTCCCGGTAGCTGGCAAGAGCGGCCGCAGCGACGGGGACAGTGGCAGAGGCGGAGGTTGTGACGAAGGAAGAGGCGGAGGGGGGGGGGCGGAGGCAGAGTTCAAGACGAGACGGGCCGAGGCGGAGGCGATGGCGATGGCGATGGCGATGGCGATGGCATGGGTTCTGACGGTGATAAAGGCGGTGACTGGGGCGGGATCGTTGGCGTGGGCGGCTGGGTCGGGGCGAGGGCAGTGGCGACGGCAGCGGCAATGATCGAAAATGGCAGAAAAAAAATCACTTTCGCCCACTATGCACTACACTAACGGGACTAATGACCGAAGCAATTGACGCGCCCGGACACACGAAAAAATTAATCAATCTTGCCCGCTCCGTGCTCTACGGGATTACTTTCTCGGCGAGAACAATGATGCGGCAAGAAATGTATGACTAGTTTTTCGAGTGTGACAGCAATAAGTTTCTCGTGGCCATGATTAGATCGATGTTTGCTTTGTTTTTTTTTAGTCCTGTCGCACATGACTGTTTATCTGTACGTTGAGAAAGCAGTGCGGTTGTTCATTTGTTTCCTCTGACAATCATTGAGGGAGACCTTCAAACGTCACCGACAGTGAACGTATTATTATGAAATGATCATTGTTCTGACATAATTATACACGCCTATATGAATATTTATTATTTTAATTAAAATATATCAATATTATTATTATTATTATTATTATTATTGTTGTTGTTGTTGTTGTTGTTGTTGTTGATGTTGTTGTATTAGGAATAATATGAATAGAAAACAAAAGCATTGTCACATATGCAATTGTGAATATCTTTTTAATTTTTGGTTTTCTGTTATTTAATACTTCTTTAAACTACTTTTATTCACACCGACATGATCGTCAATTTTCAAAAATACATAATCCAAAAACTTTCATACCATATCTTAAATGCAGAACTTACAAAAGAAATTTATGTTTATGAAGTTCGAAAAGAGTCAGAATTCACATATAATCATTCGTAATTTAATGTTTAATAACTAATACAACCGATTATTTATCACATGCATCGCTATTCTATCTCACACAAAGAAACATTTTCGTTTTCTTAATAATATAGTATTACATTTCACCCCTCAAGCCAAAAGTAAACTCTTATTTTTTCCGGAAACACTTTTCTGTTACGTGCATTGTATTGCAACAACACGAAATGCTTTCTTCTCGAGCCTAAATGCGAAAATTGCTCTCTTTCTACAAGGAGCACATTCCTGTGTTTTGCTCTGCTTCTTAAGTCACTTTCGCCTCGGGCGCCTCTGTAACTCTCGCACATGCACAGGCGAAGACGACTCGGACGCTTTCTAGATTCGGTTTTGTAAACGTTCAAGACAATTTTGCCGTTTCCTTAGGCGACAGTGGGAAACCACAGGCGCGTTGCGAAATCTGCATGAAAGAAGCAGCATTACTCCTCGTACGCGAATCGCAGGCGAGGAGGACGTGAGTTGGAGTCCTGTTAAGGTTATACCTTTCACGTTTCATATGAGGATTTCAGAGGATGCCTTTTATCGCCTACTTAGATCAGAAATAATATACCTGGCATGCGTTTCTATTTCTTAATTAATTGATTAATTATCCATTATGGCAATGGCTACGCAAAATATTGATGACTCTAGACGTTTCACTTCTTCATTACCATTTCAACGTTAAGTTCGTATTGTTATAATTCGTAAATTGGTAAAAATGATTGAATCTGATTGAATAATAAACATTATATCTGTATTAATCTGAATTATTTCTGTCACTATTCACTACTGATTTTCAGTGAAATTATCACATTTTCGTTTTCTGTTATTACTCTCTTCATCTCTCAAACGATTTTCAGCGTGAATAATTTGCGATAGTAACCTTTCAGAGTGACTTTTTGCGAACTAAACACAGCTCTTTTTTTCATCCAACATTATAATTGTTAAGGTAATAAAATAAATAGAGCAATAAATAATTCAAAAATTCTAGTTTTAATTATTATAATAATTATTGTTATTATTATTATCATTATTATTATTACTGTCGGATCTTAAATTAGTTAAAATATTTTCTTATACTTCGTTCAAAATTCAATGCTTTCAAAATGTAACAAGAATGAATTTAATTTAATTTCATCAAGATGAAATGAAGATTTATACTTGACCAATATTTATTTTTTCATAATTTTTGAAGTTTACTTCAAAACCAATTGTACAATATTCTATGTGTTGCTTTTACTCGCACTTTCCCTTAAAAGTAGAAGAACTTCTTTTATACAATTTAAACAGAGGAAATCTGAAAATACTCGAATTACACACTTTCTTTCGATTACAGTAAATCTTCCTCATGTAATGTGATGTTAGTGATTAGTTAATACACCCGTTAGAAATGGTGAAATTGAAGACGATGGTTCTAAAACAAGTTCTGACCAGTTCTGGTAATCACAACCTTCAGCGAACATTGAATTGTAAAACTAGGTTCTAAGAAGAAAGTTGGCACGGAAGAGCGCACTTACACTGTCAAATTATGAGATGCGTCAGTGGCTAAAGAACATTTAGAGAACGCAGCGAGAGTCGGTAATTACAATAAATAAAAGGTCATAAACCTTTAAACGACAGTTAAAGTTTTCTTTATGGCCCCGTTACTTCTTCATTAAACGCGAAAGATTAGCGAAAACTTTCAATAAGGAGAAAAAACGGATGCTCTTAGTGGGTTACGTGGACATTGTTGTTCGTCGAGACCTCATTGCTTCCGACATCTATTTCATCATTGACTTCTTCCAGCTGCCAATTACCCTCCATCAAACACCATCGTCAAACCTCTCTCAATTCAGGATTTCATTTCGTTCAATGTCTTCCACTGCCAATACGTGCTTACTCTCCCTCCGTGTACACGTCACGTTGTATGTAACTAACCTCGTCAACATCCTAATTGTCTAAAAATATCTTCTGACCAGGGGCGTTTATTCCATGGAAGCAAGGAAAACATTGCTTCCCCTATCATTTCCAAGGATATCTTACATTTTAATACCACTTGACTAGTAATTTAGAAGCATTTACTTGTAATGAAAGTCAAAACAGTTTAAATTCGGCGCGTCCAATCTTATTTTTACAAAATGATCATGTAATTATGATTGTCACCAATAGATAGGGCAGAGTTCGCTCTTTGGAAGCACTGGGCTGACTGCATCCAGCGCCTCATAGGAAATGCCGTGATCAGCAGATATGCTGGTGTGTGTGGTGGGCAGGCGCGGGCTTATCAGTCGAGCTCGCCTTTGGAAGCAATCGGCCAGTTGCATACAGCGTGACTCACTGCGCGCGTGTGGTGGCCTCCGCATGTGCTTAGCGGTTCAGTGTTTAAATTATTCATTTGTCGTCATATCCATGTAAATAATTAAAAATCTTCCATCGGAAATGTAATTGCTTCCCTAGAAACAAAAATTTCACCACATGCCACTGCTTCTGATATTTAATTTGATAAAATCAATCCCCATGGAAAAGCAGCGGCAATACATATTTCATTGTTCTGGGTTTTGATCATAGGAGAAAAGCATATTATTCCACCTGAATATTTAACAATGCCCCGGATAGCCCAGATCATGACTGACCGCGGAAGCCTACCTATATCAGTACCCTTGTTTGTCAGTTTCTCGATGCACCGAAGCAATGTTAAATATATTCAGCTACCAGATCACCAGGAGACAAGAATGATCACCCACATAATGTACATTCATATGTGAAATATTGCACATCTAGAATGTGCAGGGCAGATTATGCTATTAAATGAAGTTCCTTGATATTGCAAATATAGAATTATATAGATCATTACGATTATAAGTTTGATAATCAATAAAAATTTACTTTGCTTAAAATTAAATTTCAGATTTTGTATACTTTCGGAAAAAATCTTGTATGTATACTATGCATATTTTAAATTCGTCTATCAATACCATTAGTGTTCTGTCTAACTAAGCGTGTGCCCCATCAATTGATTTACATCAAGAATCACGATCATTATTGCTTTCAAAGCAAGCCCATCCCAGTTACGCCATCCTAATCGTAACACTGGTTGAACTGACTCAGCTACACAGATCTAGCTACTCTAGGTCCAGTCCAGCCGCTGACTGGAGGAGAATGTTTGCAGTGGCTGCTCTTATCAGTAGTTTTCCATAGTTACTACGAACAACTGTACCTTAAAAATGGACAGTGCCCAATCTGTCTTTCCTTTTTCTTGTCCTACCCTCATCCTCTGCTTACAAGCACTTACGCTTACATACACTACACTATCACACATGTCAGAAGATCGGTCAGGAGTTCAGAGCTTGTCCCGGCCAGGGACGTGGCCCGCTGGTGAGAAATATCTGGACGGGGAACACAAGCCACAAGCTGACGTGTTGGTCGGTGCCGGATATCACCACTCAGGGGAAAGATAACCTACCGTGATAAAAACATGCACTGCGCTAACAGGACTCATGACGATAGCAGTTCACGCGCCCGTAAACACGAAATAATCACCGGGAGCGGAGGCTCAGTGCAACTGATGTCACTGCACTAGCATTTCAGCTAGGTCGAATTCAGTCGTTATCTGAAGGAGAATTCTAGCGGCCAGCTGCTCTGATCGGTAGTTTTCCGTGGTTTCTCCGAATGCCGAACACCAGGCGAATGCCGGAGCAGTACCCTAACAAACAGACCACGCGCGATCTCTCCTTCCTCTTTCTTGTCCTATCCTCTCCCCTTACACACACACACACACACACACACACACACACACACACACTTACACTAACATACACTACACTACCACACATGCCGGGAGACCGGTTGGGAACTTAGAAGTTGCCCCGGCTGGGGTGCTGCCCAATTGACGGTAGGTCGGCATCCAGTGGGGGAGGATTACCGCCACCTCCCGATTAAAAACACGCACTACACCTACGGGAATAATGAATCACTAACATTCAATCAATCAATCAATCAATCAACAATATAAAGAGTGGTAAATTTCGGCTGCGCACGTGACCCTTGCCCCGTGACCATTGAGGGGCTTCTTGCCTGAAATGGAAAGTGGCGGGGACGCGGCCGTCGCCTCGGACCGCGTCGGCCACCGCCCCCACCTCTAGGCATTGGGTCATCGCAACAGTCGAAAGCGCTCAGATTCCCACGGCCTTCTTGTTCCCGCGACGCCCTGTCTAGGGGGCGCTGGGCACTTTCCAGAGGTGGAAGTGAAAGGCAGATCAGAAGGCTATGAAATATATCCGATCAAGCAGTACTTCATTTATTTAATCGCTGTACGCGTCAATGTTTCTTTTTCTTGTCATCTTCAATTTCTTATATAACTGGGATAAACAAATTATCTCTCAAACACGTTCCCTTTTCGATTCTTAGTACAGTTACCGTTGTTTCGCCTCGTATCACTTCAGCTTGTAATACTTGAAAGGAACTCACGACCAAAAACAGTAAAATATCATCACGAAAAGCTTGAATCATACGTAATTAATTAATTCAGTAACAGCATTTAGGAGAGAGCGTAGAATATACGAATGTTTTCTTTGAGACAAAATTTGAGATGGCTAAATCATTTAAAAAAGGAAACGTCTAAAGAATTACTAATGACTATTTAATTTATTTATTTACACAATTTCATTTTGTCTGTAAAACATATATTGTAATCAAAATCCCATCGAAGACAACAACCTGACACAGGTGACAAAGCTTCTAATACCTTCTCTTTGTTTGGCAATGAAAAGGTGTAATCATTTTATCTGAAACGCACTTGGATTCCCGTCAACAAACGATAAAAATCTCATGGTTAATTGCCATTGAAAACAAACGTCTTCACCGAAATGAAATCGTGTCCACGAGCAATTTCTCTCATTACCCGCTTGTCGAGCTCCGAATTAAACATCTTACACCGACACCCTACTTTGAACATTAATCATTATTTGGCCACCTGTATTTTTACGCTTTCTCGGCGAGCTGTGGCGGCGGTGCGGCGGGCGCGCTCAAGAAAACCCACATCTAATTGATCCAGCTGCTGCGCACTACAGAGGTTTATGGTTTCTGGGGGGCCTGCAGCCACGACCGCCGCGGGCTTTCGGGCAGAAAGCCGCCGAACCGCGCCGCCCCGCCCCGCGCCGCGCCGCCCCGCGCCGCCCCGCCCGCCCCGCCCCCGCCGCCCCGCCCCGCCCCGCCCCGCCCACGCCGCCCCGCCGCGCACCACGCCGCCCGCCGCGCACCACGCCGCCCCGCCCCGCCCTCCCCATCCCCTCCCGCCCCTCCCTCCCCGCCCCTCCCCTCCCGCCCGCCCCGCCGCCCCGCCCGCCCCGCCCCGCCCCGCCCCACCGCCCGCCCCGCGCCGCCCCGCGCCGCCCGCGCCGCCCCGCGCCGCCCCGCGCCGCCCCGCGCCGCCCCACGCCGCCCCACGCCGCTCCACGCCATGCAGCTCCGCGGCGGAGTCACAACTTTCCATCGCGCGGCTCCGAAGTCGAGGAGCCGCGAGAGAAAGTGCTGCTGCGGCCGTCGCGGCTGCTTCGTTTTATCTCGAATCGCTCGCGAGTCGACGCGGCGCGGCGGGGGCGGCATTTTCCTTTCGTTGCCACCTCGGCCCTACAGAGCACCGCCGCGTCGTGAAGAAATCAGCTTATCCGTTAAATCTATCTTTGACGTTAAGAAAAATGTGTGTGTTTTTTTTTTTTTAATTTTGATTGTAAGCAACACAACTAGCTGTGATTGAAGAAAGTACACATTATTGAATTTCCGTTAAAACAGTTGATACACATTCAACAACAGTAGATTCTTTAAAGCAGTTTAAAGGATTAATTTTTTACGCGTTCATTTCTTGGCTATTTTCTAACACATTTATGGTTAACATATTGATGTGACTTTCCAGTTTTAAAACAGTAGTTAAGTACGACATAACATTAGTTTTGAACAATCAGTGAAATATACTTATTGTTCACATGTGTGAAGGGATTGTAATTAAAACTTTTTTGAAAAAAGTTGAATGTACTTAAGAACAAGTGTGTAATAGTTAAATGCAATAATGACGGTAGGTAATCGTTCTCAGTAGTGCAAGGAGTTAAAGTATTGCCCTAGTAGCCAGTGATGAAGGATGTACTATGGAGCCGCAAGGTATAGGAGTTGACAATTATCCATACATAGGAAATAAATCGCTAACCATCAGAGTGATAATCTGTCAGGATAAAGAGTTTTCATGAAGGCGAAATGCTCCTCCTTAGCGGCACTCAGCAATGATAATGTCACACATCCCTCGTTATTATTGATCATTTAATTACAAACGCATGCAATTGATACTTGCAAAATCATATTTTCAGTACTTTGTACTACACGTATCATTAATAATGCTCCACGAATATCCGTAATATCATCTAAATATCAAACAATTTAAATATTTTGTTTCTTTATGTTCTCAAATTCCGTTACAGTACGAGACGTTCATTTTGTATGTAACTAAAATATTTGTGTAAATAAAATTATTTATTCTTATATTTTCTATTCTTCTTTATAGATGACATTAAGAAGGCATCTAAAATTATTAATGGACCTTGGATGGTTCCAGAATTGGAAGAAACTTTGTCTAATAAAGGCAATTGAAGTTTCGGTACTGGGTGCAGTCACCCGTCTCACGGATCTTGTTTGTGCTCTGAATCTGGAACATGAACACGCTATAAGTAAGTTGTTGATATTTTCTTTTCATAATAATTTGAGGTCACTGCATCCAAACTCAGATCATGAATATAACGACTTCACTGAAAAATTAAAATCCCTAACTTTCTAAACTACGTGAGAGTACAAATGAGTTACCATGAAATAGTACTGAATCTTAATCTTCATTTTATTCCACCTCTTTTATAATCATCAATGTTATGAGCATCATTATAATTCATTACTTTTTAAAAGTTCATTATATCTGACCAGCACTTTACTTTCAGTGAAAAGCTAATGTAGTACGATGAAAAGTCATTAAGTATTTTAACGAAGTAATTAATGTAGTAAGAAGTCATTTCTTTTCGAATTTTAATGACGTAAGAGTGAATGTATATTTTTTAATTTAAAAATGTATATCTAGTACTTACTGTGTGTATAATTTTCAAGATATGAACTATTGTAATGCTGTAGCGTATTTTTCGACAGAAAAACAAAGAGGGGCCATGATATCGGAAAAAGGATCATTTTTGCTTCTATAGAAAATAACTTTCTCAAATATATTGTTTGGTCATAATACAGGTTTTGTGAGTCCTTGATACCGAAAAATTGGTTTACGGGAAAATGTTTGTCTTAAGTTCTTACATTCATTTTAAGGGTAATATCTTGTTAGCGATTTGTTTTGACAATCAATGAAGTGAAGCCAAATTGGAGGACGAGTTCAGTAATTAACACTAGAAATGACTGCATAAACTTTGGATAACTTGCCCTGGAGGCCTTTAACTCCTATTATTCTTGTCATTCCCCCAAATGAAGAATGTTCATCTGATACAAACGTATTTATGCAACTTCAATGCGAGAAAGGTTCACTTTAAAGGTTTTTTTTTTTAAGAAATATTGTTCACATGTATAATTCAGTGACTAAAATGTAGTATATTGTGCGTTTAATTAAAAGCGTGATGAAAGTAAACAATGTGGGATCTCTGAAATTCGGTATTTATATCGAATTTACATCCTTCTCATGACTCACACTCATATATATTTTCGTCTGCTTTTCGAATTATTTGGATCAATTCTTACAAAAATTATTTTGAGTCATTATTTTGGAACAAGAAAATCACTCGTGAAAAAGCCTACCTCTAACTACATGCAATGAATTGACACTAGAAGGCAATACCTCTGCCATCATTTCGCTGGTGGAAGAATTACATTTCGCAGAGTGATGCGGATTTCGGGAATGCTCAACTGTCTAAGAACCTCTCAAAAAATATCTACTGACCTCTACGGGCCATAAACTGATGATTGTCTTGTGAAATACCTAAGAATATTAATCTTGAGGTCATTTATATCAAATGTTTCAATGATAAAAGCAGTGCCGCAAGGTGAGGTAATAATTTATTTTAAATAGAACCTGAAAATGGAAGCATTCCATCATCACTTGAAAGCAGAAATGACTGCGAAGAATCTAGATGACACAAATATTTAATTGAACATCATTTTATTGAACGGCTATGACTGGTTTGCAGCCGATGACGGCATGACCAGACTACAGTGCAGTGTTGCAACACTTTCGCCCTCGCAACCAAACGCCTTGCTCACGATTCTCCAGTACTCCCTCGCTCTTCCACTTCTTTTCGCCCCACCCCGCCTCGCCTCGCCCGCCCCGCCCCCCCGCCCCGCCCACCGCGCCCACCCCGCCCACCCCGCCCACCTCGCCCACCCCGCCTAACCCCGTTCTGCCCCGCCCCGTTCTGCCCCGCCCCGCCCTTGCCAACGCCCTGTCCCCCCTCCCCCTCCCCCTCCCCCTCCCTTCCCATGCTCACGCCCAGCCTCTGCTCACGCCCTCGTCCCACCCTCACCCCCACCCCTACTTCGCTCCCGCGCCCCCCACTGCCCCGGCCCCTACCACCGCCTTCGCAAACGCCCACGCCTCCGCTCCGCCGCACGACTTCGCTCCTCCCGGATGGTGCGACGTCACGTCTGCTCACTGCACGAAGCTGCCTCCATGCAGTCACGCTAGAGCACGGCTTTGTTTATTCATATTGTTAGTGCTGTCGATGTGTAAAGGAGAGAAATCGAACATAATATTTTAGAAATTATACCCCTTGATTACGTATATGAAAATAAAACACAATATCAGATGTTAATAATAATTGAGCAAATATGCACCAAAAACCATGTGAGAAATCAAAACTTTTGGTTTATGTGTAATTTAATATTGCCTGGTATTGACATATTCAATTTTCAATCAATAAAAACGTATCTTTCTTATTCAATCAATACTGATTTTTGTTCTTCGGTATTGATTTACTATATAAACAATATTAGGTACGCTTTTTATATGTACAAGAAAGTATTGCATGCCCTAAAATGCTATTGTTTTTCGCGGTATCAGGCTTAGAAAATGTAGAAATAAAAAGGTCACTAAATTCAAGCACCATTTCTGTTCGTACAATTGAGTTACAATGTTCAAAACTGAGTATAAAAGAGAATTTTTTCATACTTGCAGAACTTCGAGTTAGTAATTGTCTGTGCAAAGCTCTGAGACCAAGTGACTTTGGGTACTTATCGCTGGTTTCATCTCCTAGAATATGGGTAAGCGGAAAGCATTCAGTACATATTTGAAAGAAGGAATCGTTAATCTAGCACTCAAAGGTAATTCATTAAGAAATAGAAGACATATGGTGAATAAAACACATTCAACGGTGCAACAGATTTTTAATAAATTTAAATATAACGGTTCCACAAATAATTTGCTATAATAAGAAGCAAGAACGAAAGGTTGGACGCGAGGGAAGAGCGCCCTTCTGTAAGGGAAATCAATTCCCACCCTAAATTAACCTCCAAAAGTGCCACAAGTAAAAAATTAAGTCATTCCACACTCCGCCGGATACTCTAGCCATGGATATCATGGAAGAATTCCCAGGAAGAGTGCGTCTGTAAGTAAGAATAGCCATGCTCTGTGATACAAGTTTGCAAAAGAGTATGATAAAAATATCAGGAATTCTGGAATTCTGTTTTTTGGTCCGACGAAACGAAAATTAATTATTTCGGATTTTTATAGTGTCTTTAGGGTATGGAGAAAAGCCAACATAGATAATATCGTGGCCAATACCTTGCCTATAAGGAGGCAGATCAATCATACTTTGGGATTTTGTGTCCTCGAACGGTGTGGGAAACTTACATTATATCGATGGCATAATGGACAAAAGAGTTTATAATCATATTTTGAAAACAAATTGTAATTTATAAATGGCATCTTGTTATATTTTTCAGAAAAATTACGACAGCAAACATATGAAACACTGTCCAAGGAATGGCTAATTTGGAACGTACCCAAACAGTTGCGTACTCTTCCACAATCTATTGATATGAATCCAATCGAACATGCATGGGCCTTATTGAAAGTTAGAACAATTAAATACAATATTACGTCGAAATATATTAAAAAAAACTGTATGGGAACAGTGACAAAAAAATTAGTCCAGAAGTTTTCTAGAGCTTTGTTAATTCAGTGCAGCGAAGATGCAAAGCAGTTATCAAGGCTAAGAGATATTTAACAAAGTATTAGAACTAGGTATAAATTTTGAAAATTTTCAGTTTTTTATTACAATCAGAAATTGTTCAAATAAAAGTGTTATGTTTTTGTTTATTGCGATATATTTTTCTGTTTTGTCTAACTGTCACGTATTCTTTTGATGTATATACTTGAATACATTTAAAAAACTTCACACCATTAAGAATTAAACCAATATTTATTCTAACTAAATTTTCTCTATCATTATCTTTCCCAAATGTTACTGTACGAACAAAACTGGTTCATACTGTATAGAGAGACAGAAACAAACTGTGTACTGTCGTTCATATTCTATGAAAAACAAGAGAAACATTTAGTCTTTGAACTCGACAACAGGAAAAGATTTGACGAAGAATCAGTAAGCTGGGAAGACCGTGTTCTTACTTGATTTCACCCTCTCGACAGGAAAACATTCATATGTAATGTCAAGGACTCTAATTTAAAGTCGATGAGCTGATTGTCATTGTTTTGTACTCAGAATCCACAGCGCCAAAAATGCGAAAATAAATGGAAATTTAACTCGAAGATCTGCTGCCTCGTTCCGAAACCGCACAGCGCTTTCTAATCTCAAAAATATATCAGACAAGATTGTGAAAGCTGAATACATTTTTCAAAGCGTATTTGAATTAAAATTCTACATAACTTCAAATTTAAATAAATGTAAATTCCTCAATAATATCTGGAACTTCAGAATTAATTACAGGGTAATAAAAAATACGTTTAATTTAGACTATGTTTTTAACCTAATGATTAAATCTATATTGTCGAATATCCGTGATTTAAGAATATATTCAGAACTGTAATTCTTAACTATTGAGAACAATGCTACTAATATTCAAATAGAAATTTCTTAACAAGAAATGTACTCGTGAAGAGCTCATAAAAGGGTGATTTCTCATTTTTTAGAGATGTCATATCGTTCTCATTTACATCTCCCTCTCAGAATTAAACATTTTATTTATTATTTTAGACATTCCAAATGTATAGTCTATGTAATTGGCGTTTTACTAAATAAAAAGTAAAGATTCACGGCGTTAAAAAATAACAAAGCAACAAGCTTATGCAATACCCTACCTACACAATATTTATTTAGCTCTTAAGGACATAAAAGTCGTGAATATAAAAAGTTGGGGAAAACGCGAATGAAATATAATGTAAATTGAATCGGATTTAACAGAGCAGTGGTCTCTCGGGCAAAGGGCCCTAAGCACTAAACCACACGAATATTTCAACATTTGAATAAACCAACATTTTATTTGCTGGTTATATAAATTCCTATTATTCATCGACGTAACGTTCCGGGTTCGCAGCCATTGTGCGGGAGAAAACTAGCACCGGGCACTCGGAGGTCGAGGTGATCACCCTCGGCTGCCACGGAAAAGCGCACCGCATCCTTCATGGTTCGCCCGCCTCCTTTCTAAGGCAGTTGTCCCGCGGATGAGCCCTCCGGAGGCCTTCAACTCCATCCCCGCATCCACCCATTCCATTGCCAACAGCTCCGCCTTTGCCTCCGCCCCGCCCACCGCCTCCATCCACGTCACCACCTCCACCCTCACCATCGCCTCTACCCACTCCAACGCCTCCAAATCGGTCACTACCTCAAGCCCCGCCGGTGACTCCACCGACAAAGGTGAATCAGAGCATCAACTGATGTCAGTGCAGTGCCTCTAACTAGGACGTCCTAGGTTTCAAGTTTACGCATTTGGTAGCAGGATTCTGAACACTATCTACACACAGCTAGGCCAAATTCAACCGCTGACTGGAGAAGAATTCTAGCAGCCGGCTGCTCAGATCGGTAGTATTTGTGTGTGTGTGTTTTCGATCACCACGGAGCGAATGACAATTAGGAACCAGGCGAGTGGCCGGCAACGGACCGCATGCGATCTTTTCTTCCTCTCCCTTGTTCTATCCTCTCCCCTTACCTACACACACTTACACTCACATGTACTACACCACTACACATGTCTGGAGACCAGTCAGGAGTCCCGGCTGCGGTGTTGTTCCACTGGTGAGAGCTGCCTCGTGGAGGAAAAATACCCGCAAGCCAACGGTTGGCGCCAGATCTCGCTAGCCAGCGGGGGAAGATTACCGCCTTTTCACGCGATAAAAACGTACACTTACGATATTAATGACCTTAGCAGTTGATTAACGTGACTAATGACCTTAGCGCTTGGAATCAATAATCAATCAATCCACTGACTCAGGCTCCACCTCAGCCTCCACCCACGCCCCCACATCCGCCCACGCCACCGCCTCCAAATCCTGACTCCAAACCCGCCGTCGCGTGCATTCCTTTACCACCTTCACCCCTTCACTCGTCGCTGACGCCTTTCTGACGTAGCGTTAGCCATTGCAAATCGGTGTTTACGTTCCGCCCTTGTGTCTGATCAGGTCAGTTCGCTCTCCCTCCCCCACTGTATTCGCCCGCGCCTGCATTCTTTGCCAGCGCCCCCCCCCTCGATACAGTCACTGCCTGGAGGAGAATTCTAGCGACACGCTGCTCTGATCGGTAGTTATCCGTGGTTTCTCCGATCAACACCAGGGGAATGCCGGAGCAGTACCCTACCAAACGGGCCACGGACCGCACGCGATCTGTCGTTCCTGTTCCTTGTCCTATCCTCTCCCCTTACCACACACACTTACACTAACATGCACTACACTACCACATATTCCGGGAGACCGCTCGGGAGCTTAGAGCTTGTTCCGGCTGGGGCGGTGCCCCGCTGGTGGGAGAGTCCTGGTTAGGGGGAAACCCCACTAGCTGACGGTAGGTCGGCGCCGGATCTCGCCATCTGGCGGGGGAAGATCACCGCCATCTCCCAAGAGAAAAAGCATGCACTACACTTACGGGAATATTGACCAAAGCATTTGACGCGCCCGGAAACACGAAAAAATCAGTCAATCAAAAACCCTTCCCCTCGACGAATCTCAGAGCATCACACGCGAGACACCCCGCGCGAAAGCTCCGTTAGTGAGCGAGCCATTTACGATTACGAGCTCGTAGAAAACTCAGGTCATTATCCCCGTGAATGTAGCACATGTTATATAATTAGGGTGAGTGAGTGAATGAGTGGATAAGTAGCACTTAATATTTCCCTTTGGGACAACTACTGAGATTTTTGTTATAAGTACTATAAGTGTTATATACATGGCGATTTTCCTCATCCGAGCTCCAAATTCCCGACTGGTCTCCCGACATGTGTGGTAGTGAAATGCATGTAAGTGCAAGGGAAAGCTCCGTTTTCGAAATCTCCCTCGCGAGGCGAAAATTTCGAAACGCCCCAGCCCGGTCTCACTTTCATTATGATTCAACGAGTGCTCTCGTTGCACGCAACTCTCAAATTGACTGCGTGCTTCAGAAAATTACTTGTTTTACAATAGAAAGTTAATTGTATTATCAAGTACGATATTTTCGTTTTTAAGGTGACTTGAATACTACTTTTTATTCACGGATATCAACAAAAATGCTAAAGAAAACAAAATATCTATTCAAGTTTGAAGATGAAAAATTATAATTTGTCCTTTCTTGCTATAAAACTGAAAAACAATTAGAATGCTTAACAGATATAGAATAAAAAAAGAATGTAAGGAATCGTCGAATCTCCGGTTTATAATAATTCCATTTTATTGTAATAAATATGACTTACATTTTATGTACTTTCATAAAACTAAATAATTTAGTGTAGTATATGAAAAAGATCTTGTGAAATGCTATGGGTACGTTTCATTTACATTTACCGCAAAGTGTCAGAGATTTATTATAATTCATTGTAATTCTTCAAAAGTTTTGTTGTAAATGCAAAGTTATGGCATAATAATAAAGACATTTTTGCATTTCTGCACAATTTGTCTAGTGCTATAGAAGAAATAGTGAACATTATTCTCTCAGTTCTTCAGCATGCAATGAGACAGTATTATTTCCTTTAAAGCTATTCCCGTTATAAATACTTCTCGTTTCTAGAAATACACTGAACTTAAATATTTCATTTATATAGTGCGCATTTTTTGTATATTATTATTATTATTATTATTATTATTATTATTTTATTTTATCTCCTTGTACGTGATAGAAATCGCTTTAGATTGTGTTTCACCATTTTTAAACTTCAGTTGTTGTTTTTAGAAATAAAGGATTAGAAAGTTAATCTGGGCACAAGATTATCGGACGTCAAATGTTCTAGTAAAGGATATCATTTTATTTGCAGTACTTTCAACAGTTTCTTCTGAATTGAATTACAACTTAATTAAATTTCAATTTCTTCATCTCCTTAATATGGATTATACATTCATCCTTGACGTTTGCACGTATGAATAGATTGTTTCCCACCCGAGAGTCTGCGTGAAATTTCTGAATTAAGGATTGCAAATTAAATGAGGTTCTGTTTACATTCCGTGCGATGTTATCGGCAGATATCCTCGCGATATCATCGCATTCCTTCGCCTTCCCAGGCTCCAGTCCTAGCCCATCGCTTCTGGCGAGAGACGACTTTCTAATATCAGGTACTCGGCGTTCTTTTCTCATCGACGACGGCGGTGGCACGGGAGAAGCCAAGTGTGAAAATCCCAATCACGCGATCTGAAAGGAATCCCGAACCAGAAATTGAGTTCGTGTCGAGCTCAGCGCCTTCCTGAAAGACGACGCTCCTGGAACGCAAGTGGCAAAATGCGGTTAAAGAAGGAGAAGCGGATTAACTCGAGGAGTCCGAAGGCGGCCGCGGAGGCTCGCCGGGGAATCGCATACACGCGTCTGAATGGGGACGATGAATCACGCGTCGGTCCTGAGCAGAAGGCGCGTCGGCCTCACGTCTAACATTCCGCACGTCTCCCTGCTACTACTCACGTTATCGTGCCAATCATGACACGGCAACATTAGGAACTTCTCATTACAGCGCGAACGAGAAAATGGAGGTCGTCTCCACACTCCTCTCATCGTCGTTAAATGTTTTATAGTTATGTAAATAATTCGAATGATGAATAACGATTCTTGTTTGGCTACCAAGTTCAAGATCCAAGTTCGCGTTTGCTGCGATTAAGATCGTGTAAAATCCGTCGTTCTGCCGAGAAAGATACGACGTCTTGCGAAACAGCGAAACGCTACAAATCTGCCCCGTCTGGCCATTGTCGACGGTGGCGCGCCTGGTGGGGGCACGACGCACCGCGTGATGAATGGAACACGGGAGTGGAGGCGTGCGGGCGCAATTAGACGGGATTGCAGCGAACTAGCGACGCCATTGTTTGGTCGATACAATTGTCGAGACGGGCGCGAGGCGACGTACTCCCAACACCGTCGCCCGTATAGTACCACCTCCGCGAAAGGAGTTGATGTTTCTGACGCGACGGCAGGGAAAAGAGAAGGAAGCTATTCAGGCCGCCAGCTGTTGCGTCGTCGTTTGTGCTCGTTGCCTTCCCCAGATGACCTCCCTTACAGCACCCACGCCCGCGCTGGGCAATTGAAAGAACTCCGCGCTCAAACACAACCCGACGCCCCCACCGGGAGAAACCGGCGACATTAACACATTTACCGCGAACAAGCGTCACAATTCCATTCCGCGAGACGAGGTGCCTACTTTTTTGAATGTTTACCGAGCGAGGCGCTGTTGCGGTGTGATGTGTTGCACGAGCTTCGTGTGGACGGAGGTGGGCGGCGGGTTTTCGGGGCGGTAGGTCAGTAATCAAATTGCGTTTGGGGCCTTTTTGTTGCGCGGTGCGAGGCAAAATGGAGCGGCCTGAGATGGCGACGGCGGGTTGCTTCCGCCCGAACCGGTAGGACGAGCCGTGCGGCGCCCACGAGCCTCCGATGGCACGGGGAGAGGGGAGGGGGAGGTTAACGCCTCGCTTCCGGTCGGAGCCTCGCTCACTAGTGGATTAATGAACGAACACACTCAGCACGTGCTGAGGATCGTCGCAACTGCTGCGATAGCTAAGTGCCCTCATTGTTGCCGTTGGAGCATTGTTGATCAGGAGGTTCTAGGGTTCGCGTTCAGTCATGGCGGATTTTTGATAGTAGCTGCCTTGAAGACAATTCTAGCAATTGGCTAACCTGATCGTTAGTTTTTTTTTTATCAACAGCAAGCGACCGACAAAGCAGTATCCTAACAAACGAGCCACAGGCCACATGCGATCTTGCCTTCTTCAGTCATTTTCCTCATCTCCTCTTACACACAAACTCACTAACATGTACTACACTAAAACACAATAAAATTTTGGCGCAGGAATTCTCTATGCAATCGAACTACAGTACGTAAAATGGACGGGATAATGCTAGGGTGAAAATTATTACGTATACCACGAGCGCAACGAATATGGAACATTTCTTGATAAGTAACTATAATTAAAGGCAGTATATGGTCTAACAAACTGTATTAGTTTCTTTCTGATGTTCTTTAGAGCTTTTTGCGAAACACGTTAGTGTGTAGTTCACAGAGCTCGCTAACGAGAACGTAAACATGGGACAAACGTGGGACTTGCGAGCTTTTACAGCATTTACGGTACCGTTCCATAGATTTGTATGTCACTGCAAGTATTACATTCAGGTTACGTTTAACCATTAAGTGTCATTGTGAATTAGTCTTTAGGATGCGTCAATTGGGCAGTCCGTGAAAGGTGTTTTTGTGTGTTACTCTTCCCCAAATAATCCACTTAACAGCGTAGAGCGATGAAGAAGCAACTAATACGCTTGTTTCGCCTATGTATGTAGTGTGGGTATCGCAAGCAAACCATATCGTAATTCAAACACCAAATAAAACAACATACTTTGCATTTGTGTGGACAAATGCCAGTTCTCTGTGCTTGGTCATTAAAATTTCTTTTAGATCAAACAAAGAGATAGAAGATCTCTGGAACGTCCAGTTGGCGATCCTAGGTGTTTCTATTTGTATTTTCTGACCAGAAGAGATCTGTTGGAATAGTTTCGTCATTAACAGGCCGCTCAATTTGACACTTAAAAAACACATTCAAATCCCGTTTCGCATATTAAATTTGGCAATATAAAGTTCACTATTGCGTATTCATTTGTCAGTTAATAGTGGTAATTCATTATGCTATACACTGCCGAGTCTGCTTCACCCTGACTGTGAGTTATAGAAAAAGTTCATTACGAAAAAGTTCCTCGGTAGTACTAATCACTAAGGCCTACCATAATGATACCAATTCTTCCGAAGATTTTCGGTAACTGAGAGACCAAACGAGTACCTGAATAAAAATAGATTTTCACTCTTCTCAGATATAGTTTTATTTTTACATATAAACACTCATTATGCAATACTTAGAATTTTTCTGATCCATCGGTTTCCTTCCAATGTTGTCGTGTTTTTCCTTAATAGGAAACCTTTTTGGCCTATCTTCCAGGATGACTCGGAGAAAACGTAATAGAATTGAAGTTTCTTATTGTACTCTTCAATGTTGACCCTCCTTGCACTGTGACTTAAAAGATTCTATTTAGATGGAAATCTCTCTGACTATGACCTCAATCGAACTGTCTGCTTGATGTCACATAAAGATAACATAAATAAAATGCAAAGCAACGGTGAAACAGCTAAAATTGTGACATGCATGACTATCCATTCACAATAAAGAAGGTGTACAACTAATGTACTCTAAAATGATTCACGATTTCACGATGAATCGAATTATGATAAAGGATATTGTCACTTTCTTATAAATTTGCTTCATCACTCGTCAATGTATCACTCGTAAATATGATTGCCTACCAGAAATTAATACATTTTTCGAATGATTTTAGTAGTATCAGATCATAATTGTATGGGGAAAGTGTTCAAAATACCAGAAACAAAATGATGTATGAATTCTATTAAATTTAAATAAAGATGCTTGCCCAAAAGGAAAGCGTTTTAAAATATATTCAGAGTGCTTCGTCATGTCTTGTTTCAGAAAGCTAATTTTCTCGTGTGCCAAATCAACGGAGGAAAGATGAGTCTGTAGATTCAGCGGTTCAGGATGTTTAAACAATAATATCTTTAAAAAAAACCCTTCAATAATACGTTATCCCTCAAATACATACGATGAAAAGTTCTCTGTTAAATCAAAAACGAAAAGAAATGAAGCAGTGAAAAGCATACGTGTAGTTTCTATATAACACAGCGAAAGTTGTTCGTGCAATAAACACTTGCTGTCTTCGCCAGCTCTTTGTGCTTCAATGAACTTGGTGTTACGTCGCGACTTGTTCGAGCGGACAACCACCCAACGGTGCCTTCCCCAGCTTTCTCGACTCCCCACTCACAGTGAATCCTCAGTGCCCAAATGAGGCAGACTGCTCCTGAGCGGAAGAACGCTCATCAAACAGGCAAAGAAGCATTTCCTACTTCCGTGGGCAGCTGGTCACGACGAGGCAGCGGCGGGGCAGCAGCGGTCACGGGGCAATGGAGATGGACTGGATGGAGAGGAAGTTCTGACCCGGGAATGGAGAGTTTTTTTATTTATGGTCAGAAGTTCTTCAACTGCTGACGTCATGGAGGCTGACGAATGACGATCTAATAAGTAGATTATAGCGTTTATGATGAAGTGAATGGTGATGGAGAAATGGCGGAATGAGATGAACGGGAAAACGGAAGAGCCCTAAAAGAACCTTCCGAAATCTGCGTGCCCAAATACAAATCTCCTTCTCAAACTCTACATGGATTACGTGTGAGTTACCATAGGATGTGACAGAAGGAAGAATATCATTCCTGGATTGGCGACTTACTTAGCCCATTAAGGTGACAGAATGTACAGAAAAACAAATATACTCTTCATTAATGTTAGACATAAATTACTACAAAGTAGAACTATAATACATACATAGTGTACGAATTAAGATGGTGAGCGATGATAAACGGGAGGGGCAAAATAGAACGTAGCCACAAGAAAAATATAACCTTGTTATCTATGTGACAAGATTCCTCTAGAGAATAATATATATGTAACGACATTAGAACTATAACCACACTAAAAACAATAACCACAGTATTTACAAAATACGGATGATAGTGACGGTGAACAATGGCAAATGTTGAAAAGAAAAATAGAACGGTGGTAGAAGAAAAATAGAAATGCACTAAATTTTTCAAACTCCTCAATTGTAATTATCCAAATGTACACGTAAAGATATTTAAGTTGTTAGGCAGAAGAGCAAGCCTTACACATATAGGCTCGCCAAAAATAGACACAATCAGGGTTTGGTTTCTGGTGTAACACGACGCAACAGCGTCTGGTACTTCGGGAATAAAACTCAACTATTAATATAAAATAATTTCTATGAAATTGGTAAGTAATTTCGGGTGCGTTTCGGGACCTAAAATTTATTAATATAAATTATTATATATTATTATTATTATTTTCTTACTATTCTCCATCTACTTTTCCCGCCTAGAAAAGAACAAAATAGGAGAATAGGACGCGGCGGGAAGTGAGTGGCGGAAAACAAGCGATGACGGGAAGCGGTGATTGGCTGAAAGCCGCTGCGGGTGGCTCGGCCTGAAACGAGACTTCCAACGACCGCGGAAAGGCTTGTGAGAGGTTGGCAGCGCCGTCGTGTCCGCGCGGTGCCGACAATCGACTCATCGTGATGCAGGCGAAGGAAGAGAAGAAATCCGGTGACCCACTTGAACCTTATGGGCCAGGGAACCACGAGGAAAGGTTGCTTTTCTTTCGGAAAGGCGAGAAATTAAAAGACACGAGGTCTATTCGAGGAAAAAGTACCGCTACTAGACTACAGAATGGGATGTAATTAGATACGATGAGGAAATTCTTGATGAAAATAATCTTTGAGCAATATATTCGTCTTCCACGACTCCAGCTAACGCCAGTGATTAGAACACAGAAATTGCTTGTAGATCAACGCAAATGACATTGGACCCCCAATTCGTGATTATTACGGCTGTCTTTCTGTTCTGGAACTTTTTTTTGCAATGTAGAAACTTATTACCCATTTTTGTCAGTATTACTAAGACTTGTTAATTTCTTCCGTATTTACATACTCATTTTAACTAACTCATGCCCCTTCGTTTGTTTCCTTTCCACATGCCATCTTTTTCTCCCATTTTGTTCAGAGCCATATTTTTATGTAATATTAATAATAGTGACAATGTCAAATTCACCATTCAATCGATTCAAATCCTCATCTGCGTGCTAAAGAATATTAACTGATCTACGATTCCTTAACGGAATGTATATTTACCTTCATCCTGATTCTCGTTATGATCCTTAATTCCTTATTCATAATACAGAGCTGTAGCAATTTTCTGTTAATTTCGAACACAATTACTTGTATAAATATTCCCCAGAAAGGTAAGTCTGTTTTTTGAAAAAAATATTTCCTTAATACTCTTGCAGCCAAAACGACACTGCAACAATCTTGGCAGTTATCTGTGGAACCGGGAAATAGCACACTCACACATCTCTTGGAATTGCCCATAGTTTTCTGAGATCCGCGCCGCGCTGAGTAATTGTTCACCAATAATTCGGGCATATTTTCGTGGTCACCGTGGCCAAAGCGATCCTGGGACTATCTACGGAAATCTAGGACATCTCTTCTAGCGCATCCTGCCTGCAATTCGTCGCCGCTACCATCTTCTCCGCTCTACCGCCCCTGCCCTCAGTCCCCTGCCCCCCGCCCCAACGATGCCGCCAACACCCTCTCCGCCCTCTCCTACCTCACCACCGACGCCCCTGCCCCACCAACCTTGCAATCTCCTCAGCCACCGCGTCCCCACCGCCGCCTTCTCACCACATTCACCACAGCTACCACAGCCGCCTAGCCACCCCCGCCCCCCGGCCACCCTCGTCACCTCCACCTCCGCCGTGAGCAGCGCTGGACGGGCGGCAGCGGCGCGCGACGGGCAAACGGGTTGCCCCACCCGTGGAAACGCACCGCTCGCTCCGGCGCAGCGGCGAAGACGGGGGCGGCAGCGGGGGCGGCGCAGCGGGGGCGGCGCGCGGCGGAGGCGGTGTCTCGGCGCCGCGCGGCAGTGCAGCCGGTCTTTGCAGGCGCCGCCGGCTTCCGCTCGGGCGGCGGGCGGGGGCCTTTCGCAAGGCACCGCTCCAGTCTTTTGTTTGGGTCGCGGCGCCGCTTCCGCCCGCCCCGCCCCCCGCCCACGCCCACTGGAAGTCGGTCGCGCCGCTCGCCGGCGTCCTTGCACCGCCCGCCCCGGCCCCGCCCACGCGCCCGCTCGCCCGTCGCCCGTCGCCCCTCGGCGGATGTGGGCGAAATCAATGGGCGGACCGCTTCGTCACCCTGCCGGAGATCGGGGCTACGAAGGAATTAGTTTGCTAGAGGAGGCGGCCGTGCACAATGAATGGCCTGAGATTGTACTACGTATTTGTTAGCGGAGAGTAGTGTTTCAAAAGTGTTTTTTTTTAAGCTCTTTGCAATATGTGCGAAGCTCATTTTGTTTAATATTGAAACCGGAAGAGGTTGCTCAGGGCATCAACTGACACCACTGTAGTACCTATGACCAGGAGGTTCTCCCGACGGTGGCAGCATTATGGACATTAGCTAGATAGCTAGGTCGAGTTCTGTTGCTGTCTGGAGGAGAATTCTAACGGCCGGCTGCTCTGATCGGTAGTTTTTCGTGGTTTCTCCGGTCTACACCAGGCGAATGCCGGAGTACCCGATTAAACGGGCCACCGACCGCGCGCAATCTTTTATTCCTCCCCCGCATTCTATCCTCACCCTCTACTTACACACATTTATACTAACATGCACTACACTACCACACATGTCGTGAGACCAGTCAGGAGCTTGGAGCTTGTCCCGGCTGGGGCGGTGCCCTGTTGGTGGGAGATCCATGGTTGGCGAAGATCCCGCTAGGCGACAGGTAGATCGACGCCGAAACTCACCAACCAGCGGGGGAAGAGCACAACCAACCCCCACGGGAAACATGCACTACACTTACGGGTCTAGCCTACTAAATGGCACTAGCCGTTGACGCGCCCGAAATCATCAATCGTTTAATATTGAAGGTACTCACTAATAGAGTCTTGGTTGTAGGGAAACGTCGCGTGACTTTGGCAACTTTCCTTCGAGCTCGGCAGTCAATACTCAATTGACTCCGACTGCGGAAGCCTACGTTTTCCTCATCACTAATAACCAGGTATTCGAGTTATACATAAAAACTGACGAGAATTAAAGGAGTGCAATTTGCTTCCACACTATGTTGTCATGATTTAAGTACAATTTACATGCATACCTTACGCACATGATAAATGTTTTCGCCATTTTTCAATTTGTGGTCAAGCAACATTATTTTCTTTGTCTTTGTAATTTGAATAATGTACTATTGAAACGTTAAAGAATATTTTTCCTCGATGTAAAGTGCAAATGCTGACAAAATTTACACAGACATGGTGCGACAAAATATTTATCACATGAGATTGCGGCAACCTAATTACGTGTAAGTCTATCCCTCAGGAAATATGATTCCCTTCGTTACCGGCACTAGATATTAGCCACTTAGCAGTCAATGTTTATTGAAAGAACGGCAGACAGGTCAGCAAGTGGTAGCACTCTAATCAAGTAATTAACATATTAGTGTCTTTTATTTTCTGCTTATTAAAACCAAATAGAACACAATGAGCATGTATTATAACATCGCCTGTATCGTCATAGCGGCATGTAATACTGTTAGGCAGGATCCTATTCAGTGTCTGGTAGGGCAAGTTGTTATCATGTGGGATTTGCATAGCGACCCGCCCCGTGTCGCGGTCTTCGCCGCCGCCGCCGCCACCGCCACCGCCGCCGCCGCCACCGCCACCGCCGCCGCCGCCACCCGCCACCGCCGCACCGCCGCCACCGCCACCACCGCCGCCGCCGCCGCCACCGCTGCCACCGCCGCCACCGTCACCACCGCCGCCACGCCGCCACCGGCCCCCGCCGCCACCGCCGCCACCGCCGCCACCGCCGCCACCGCCGCCACCGCCGGCCACCGCCGCCACCGCCGCCACCGCCGCCGCCACCGCCGCCACCGCCGCCGCCGCCGCCTCCACCGCCGCCGCGCTGGAAGTGGGACACCGTGCGCCCACGGGTCTCCGCTATGTGTGCGCGGCCGTGTGTGCACTGGTCGTGTGTGTGCGGAGCCGTCCGTCCGTGTGTTCGCCATTATGTGTGCCTCGTCAGTGTGCCGCCAGCATGCCGCCGCGTGTACGTGATTGCATGTCCAAACGAAACGCTCTTTCAACGTGTGTTGTATCTGCGATTTTGACATGCGTCACGACGCGATGCAAAGTGTTGGACATCCAGTCGAACTGACGCTGTCAATTAGATATCCGCGCTTTCGTGGAAGTGTGCGAGAAAACGAAGTCTCATCAAAATGCAGGACGATACAGTGCTTTGCTGGGAATGAAATAACATGCGAATGCGAGCAACTACTTTCCGAGCACGCGGTATGCACCGATAACCGAGAAAGCAAGTGAAAAGAATGAGTGCGCGAGTAGGTCACAGTCCCTGGATCACACAAGAAACATTGCATGGCGTGCAATTGTAAAAACTCATAACTTGTTTTACTTTCAGACATTATCTTCATATTATTCATGAAATTACTACGAGTAATTTCAAACATTTTGTTTGACAGTAGAAAGTGTCTGTTATTTCTGAAGATGACGTTACGTATGAAACTTATTAATCTTCGCAGAATCTGGATATTTCGAAGTTGAAAGGAAAATAGAAGATATGTCCATAGAGTATTTTGCCAAACTGATAGTCTTACTCTCTATCGACAACTATTTGTGGAAAATCGGTAATCGACCCAGTTACCACTGTCTTCTGGACGGCACCGTCTTGTTACGAAATGAAGAAGGGGTTAAGAGTTAGAATCCCGTGTAAGACATGGATCTATTAGACCATAGAATACTAGAAAAGGCAAACCACAAAGTATTAAATAATAAGTACAAGTCATCATTCATGATTTCATAAATTGATCAGGTCATAAAACTTCAAAACTTCAGGCAGACTTAAGTTCAAAATATATAGCAAATATAGAAACGATGGTGTACGAACATCAATGAAATTCGAGACGTCGACAATTTCAAGTCATCGATATCACAAGTTGATTTACCATTACATGGAGAATGGAGATTCAAAGTGAAATGTCACATTTATCTGCGCTTATCTTCTAGTGAATATAGTTTCCCAGAAAAGCACTTTTTGCTTTTAACCTCATAAAAATCTCCGCGGGAGTAGGTAACGCCAATACATTTTGTTGAAAGCGTTTAAGTCCATTTTAAGCATGAAGAGCAGTTTAAAAATCTATAAAATCTTCAATCTGAAGAAGAAAGATGAATCCGTCCTTTTCCACTATAAATCACAACCCCAGTCACCAATATATTAACGACTTGAAGTGTTAAATTGATGACTTCAAATTCTATATACGAATTATGAATCTGAATTCATAAATCATTATGAACCTCATTCCGTCCTGCCTGAGGAAGGTTTTGTAGGAATCAGATTTCTGAACGTCCACATGCGGAGCATTGCATTCCCACAACCTCCGCCGCGAAGCCCGCTATGCTAAGCGCATGCGCAGAACGTCGCCGGCGCATCCAAATACACGCTCCGTTTGCCAGCGGCTCGACCGATCGGGCGAACCGACCGCCTGCGGATCCGACTCGCTTGCTCGCTCGACCTGTCCCCAGGAACCACTCGCGAAATACCGTAAGGACCTAGTCGGTTAAATGGTCTTCACGAAAATGGAAGAGTACTGTAATTCGAATTTCGAGACTACGAGAACCAACGCAAAACAATAAATGACATGCACGCAGGGAAGGACCTTAATTCATTGATTGATTAGTGATTCCGGGTTCGTCAACTGCGAAGTCATTATTCCGGTAAGTAAAGTGCATGTTTTTATTGCGGGAGTTGGCTGTGATCTTTCCCAGCTGGATGGTGAGATACGGCGCCGACCTACTCGTCGAGTCGCTGGGAGTTTCCCCAAAGTATCTTCCATTAGCGGGGCAACGCTCCAGCGGGGACAAGCTCTAATCTCTCGGCTGGTCTCCCGATATATATGGTAAAGTAGTGCTTATAACCATGGAGAAAAGACTACTTCTTTATACCGGGAGCGGTACCTCAGTGCATCAACTGATATCACTGCATCAACTGATGTCTGACCGGGAAGTTCTAGGTTCGAGTCCTGACGGCGGCAGGATTTTCGACACTAGCTTTTCAGCTAGGTCGAATTCAGTCGCTGTCTGGAGGAGAATTTTAGCGGCCGGCTGCTCTATTTGGAAGTTTTTTGTGGTTTCTCCGATCAACACCAGGCGAATGCCGGAGCAGTACCCTAACAAACGGACCACGGACCGCGAGCGATCTGTCCTTCCTCTCCCTTGTCCTATCCTCTCCTCTTACACATACACTTACACTAACATGCACTACACTACCACATATCTCGGGAGACCGGTCGGGAGCTTAGAGCTTGTCCCGGCTGGGGCGGTGCCCCGCTGGTGGGAGAGTCCTGGTTAGGGGGAAACCCCACAAGCCGACGGTAGGTCGGTGCCGGATCTCGCCATCCAGCGGGGGAAAATCACGGTCATCTCCCAATAAAAAAGCATGCACTACACTATCGGGACTAATGACCGAAGTATCTGACGCGCCCGGAAACACGAAAAAAAAAACAATCAATCAATCAACTACTACTTTAGTCTGTGTTATAAGTGAAGGATAGGACAAGGAAGAGGAAGAAAATGTCGAGTGTGTCAGGGGTCCGTGTTACAGTACTGCTCCGGCATTTGCCTGGTGTTGATCGCAGAAGGAACTTCATTGAGATAATATCGTCTATGCATCACGGTTTTGTCACTCAAAAGAGGAATTTCCTTCCAAAGTTTAGTTTTCACCTGCTAAGGGCGTCCATGGAAATGAACATTTAAAATGGATATGCATTATAAATATTCAAAAACTTACATGTGTATGTCTAAGAACTATATGTGTATATTTGCTATCTCCAACAGCTATGCTAAACATTGTAAAAATATAGTGACGCTTAATATTGCAATTTTGTTACCGTACACTACATTTGACACGTACTTAAGTATACAATTCTAGCGACAGTCGTTACTCTTACACTGTGCATATTGCTTATTTACTTGGCGTGTTCGAGAAAGAACAATGATCGCAGAAAATATATTAATAAAAATAACGAATTCAAGCCAGTGGTTGCATTACGTGTCACGATCACATTCGAGTGTGAAAAAACGTCCTATCCTTATCCAGGAGACACCGCCTTAAAGTAACATTGGCCGTGTGGGTGTGTAGATTTGCGGGTTTCCAAGACCCTAAAGACATCACAAGTACAGCATTGCTATTCTATTCATTAAAAAGTAAAATAATAAATAGTAACATTTAAACAGATTATTCACCTACTCAAAATTTACCTATTTAGCAATGTGTCAATAATGCTGGCATAGACACTGTTCGTTGCTACTGGTGGCTGGGAAAAAACATCTTTCTAAGGGGTACGGAAGATCGCAATTACAATGTTGTACAATGCACGCTACTTGCACAGTTGCAAAAACCTGTTATCAGTTAACATTTAACTCCGGTAGCAGGACGGCCAGACAATCCTGTTCGCACGGGGAATTAAGAAAAGAGTGCGGGAACACGCGAGTGTGGTAGAGAAACTGTTCTCGCATGCCATATCGCGACCTTCCGTCCTCTCGGTTGAGCCATCCCTCGGTTGACCCACCAACGCCACACCGCTTAGAAACACGCTTTCCATTCTTACTCACGCCGTCTCGAAAACTAGAAAAACTCGAATGGGCGGACGTAGTACATCTTAGAGAATGAATAGTGAGCTTTACCGCGAGGAAATGTCATAAATTCAAAAGCAGACATTCAGTTTTTTCTTGTAGTTATGATTAATTAAAATGAAGGTAATACAGCTTCTTATCACTGATGCATCCGGGTTTGCTTAAAAGATATGTGAACTATCTGCATGTTAGTCTTGCCTCTCAATGAAAAGTAAACCTGAATACCTACTTTTGAAGATACGTAATATTTATTCAGTGCGTTATTCAACATGTTACATAATATTCTTGTACCTCTCCCCTTCTAATTTCATACTTCGTTTATCTCATTCTCACTATTCGCTTAGTCTGACCAGATTTCCACGTTTTCCTTTCGTGGTTTCATTGTTTCTTTAACGTTCCGCTCTTATGTTTTCAAGTATTTGTAGATTTCTTCTTTTCTCTCTCCCGTTTCTTCTTTCGCCACTTCTCTCTCATCTTTCGCTCTCTCTCTCTCTCTCTCTCTCTCTCTCTCTCCTCACTCACTCCTCATACACACACACTATTCTTTCTCCCCATTCCCTCTTCTCTCTCTATCTCTCTCTCTCTTTATCTCTCTCATTCTGTTACACACTCTCGCCCAAACACTTCCTTGCTTTATTCCCTGTAAATCGCAGTGGTTTTTACTCTCACCTCACAACCGACTTCCCTTGTGTGCCCAATTTCCTTTCACTCCGTGTGGCTTCTTTTGTGCGATGGCAGTGGTGCTCGCCGCTTGTTTACCTGATTCTGCTGTCCGAGGCGCTCGCCTCCGCCCTTTTGTCGCGCCTCCAATCGCCCCGCGGCTTCCTTGCGCGGAGGCGGTCGCGGTGCATCCGCGTTCCAGCCCCGCCTTCTCTCGCGGGCGTTCGCCCCGGGGCAGCGCGCCGCGCTCTCGCCCACTCGCGGCGCGCCCGGCGGGCGGGCGGGCAAGCGGGCGGGCACCCAGGGCGGCGGCAGGTGGTCGCGCGCGGGGGCGGGGCACGGCGTGTCATCGGAGCAAAGACCTCGGCCGAGCAGTCGTCGTCCAGCAACGCTGGCGCCCCTACCCACTCCGATGGCGCTGCCGCTGTCACCGAAGCCTGCGACCTCACCGTCGCCCTCTCCCTCTCCCTCCGCCCCCCCCCCCCGCCCCTCGCTCTCCCCTAGCCCCAGTCCTCGCTCTCACTCTCACTCTCGCCCTCGCCCTCGCCCTCGCCCTCGCCCTCGCCCTCGCCCTCACCCTCGCAATCTCTCTCGTGGTCTCCCTCGTCATCTCCCTCGCTCTCCCCTAGCCCCAGTCCTCGCTCTCCTCTCCCTCGCCCTCGCCTCGCCCTCGCCACCACCCTCTGCGACCCCCGGTCTACCCCCCCATCTCGTGCCGCCACCGATCTGTCCCGCTGTCTCTCCCAACCCTTCCCTTCTTTACGCCCCCCTTTACACCGACCACAGGCCCGCGCCCGCTGCCTCCACCGCTGCCCTCGCTGTCTTCTCCATTCCCCCGCCGACGCCACTTTTTTGCACCCGTCCCGCCGCCGCTCCCGCCCCCTCCGGAGCATCCCCGCGGCCCTGGCCGGCTGCCGGGCGTCGAAACGAATACCCTGCCCCGCCCCCGCCGCCGCCCCCGGCGCGCCGTCGCGCCTCGCGGACCGCATGGCGTGGCATTCCCCCTCGCTTTAATGACCAAGTGACGGCTGGGTAGACCAAGAAATGGATACAACAGTGGCTCTCTTAACATGCAAATTAGACCAATCAACGCTTGGTCGTCTTGGATTATAACCTCATAAGTTTGAACACAAAGAACACACGTTCTTGAAGATTACATTACTAAACCTTTCATCTGTTCCCTTTGCACGGTTTATCAGTTCTCTCCAGCACAAGTACTTGCATAATAATATTGGTATTTGGTACAGTACAGGAATAACCAGGTACAGCATGCGCTCACATAGCGGGAAAATTAAAATTGAGATTGACAGCTATCATTTGGTTTCTTTAAATATTACATTATTCGTTGTAAAACTAAGATTAGGCGTAATTTGTTAAATATTTCCTTTCTATCTATTTAGACTCTTAATCACTGTTTCACAATTTTTTGTATGTGATTTCATACGGTCGTTCACGAAGAAAGATTCTAATAATCTATTCTGCTCGTAAATGCAGTATTCGACGAATTAAAAATTGTATGAAACATTGCGCCTCACGTAATTCCAGATTTTTATTTTATAAATAGCTAGCATAATTTAAGTGAACATTCTTGATACGCTTTGCAGTTATGTGAATAACTTTCATACTACGAGTAGGTACATTTCCAGCAATTTTGTTTCATTCGCCAGTCTATATATGAAATATTTCACCCGTGAAAGGCGAACCGTTAACAATTGTGTTCTAGCAGCAGTTAAGGAAGCGTTTATATCGTTCACTAAGTGGGGAGCCGATTACTTGAACCTCTGACCAAGTCCCTGGCCTTTCCGAACGGTACGTGTTAGGTCATGCTTGCGGCTCGGGACAAATCGATTGTGCCCACCGAAGAATGACTAACGCGAGAACTGCGATTCGGTTGACCTACAGCGGTGTAGGCGGACTTGCAGGTCGCGCAAAAATATGTGCTTGCGAGGAGAAAGACCAGTAGAGCGCGATGGCGTGCAAAACTGACGTTTCGTAGACCGAGATGGCCGATGAAGGTCGAATCCTGGTGATGGCGGATTTCCGATGCAAGAAATGGGTCGGATGACTCCACTGTCTCGATGAGAATTCTAACTGGCTACTGCTGTGATAGGTTATTTCTGTGGTTTCCTCCGATGAATTCTAGAGGGACCTCCACACACACACACACACACACACATTGCATATTCATTTTCCAGTGATCAAACCCGCGACTCAGCAGTGGAATACTTATGCGCTAGCCATTATGGCCCCCGAATTTCGCTCTAACTACATAGAATGAAGATAGTTGCGATTCGGTTGACCTACAGCGGTTGAAGACAGGCTTTCAGGCTGCGCGAAAATGTATGCATGCGGAGGGAAAGAGCAACCGAGGAGGAAGAGATCATCCGCAAAGGGTACCCACCCACTATGACACACATACGAGGTAGAAGCCACTCCACGTATCCTCGGCCTTCGGGGGGAGGCAGAACCCCCTGCAAACGCGCAGAATATTTGCTCGCGGTATTTAAACGGTATGCTCTGGCAGTTTTCCTTCGGCGTCTTTCGAGAATATAGCACGCGTTTACCGAGAAGGTGCTTGGAATTTGGAACTCGAGGCGTGGCCGTTGAGGGTAGGTTGACGGTGCGCTGACTCAGATGGTACTTTTGCAGGAATTTCGAGATGTCAAAGAAATAAATGCATTAAAAACTTCGCAATCTCTGAGAGACGGCGCTATTTGCTCGAGTCAGAATTATCACGTCTGTGAAATTTTAAAAACTATTACGGCTTTGTAGCACATAAACGAAGTTTCGTTTTGTTAGGCCACGGTCAGAAACAGAAAATAAAGGGTACTGTATTTAAAAATCTCTCAAGGTCTCCACCTCCTTCTATTCGTCCAAAGAAATATAATTTTATTTTGGTGTAATTACATGAAATTACACACTTTCCATTTCAACCCATTTTTTGCACTTAAATTGTTCCCGTAGAGGTCATTCAAATCTTTCAACTAAGTTTTCGTTTCATAAATTCTATTGCAATGTACGAGAAAGGATGGGGCGTGGTTGCGAGTGTCTCCGGTTCGACTCCCAGCGGTGCGATGCAGAGGAGGTTGGGGCGACGTGGGAGGGTTGGGAGAGGGGCGGAGGGAGGAGACGGGCGTAGAGCCGCCTCTCGCCTCGACCTTTCGGGTCCAAAACAAAAAGTCAAGGCTCGGCCGGCCGGGCTGCCAACCGGTGGCGGCGGCTCGCGGCCCTTTTGCGCAAGTCCCGGCGGCTGTGCAGCAACGCAGACATCGACCGCAGCACTGTGCTTCAGGTCTGAAGTGTGCTTTTCAAGTAATTTAATACTACAGTTGGAAAATCAAAACTAAAACTTCGATTTGTTAGAATCGATCTCAAAATCGACTACACTAAAATCAATTGTTAGAACAAAAAAAGCATCAAATTCAACTAATAACATTTAAGGAATTTCGGTTTTAGTTGGCCACAACAATTCAAAACCTAGCCGCTATATTTGCCAATATTTTAAGTTGTAAATAACACGGAAAATATCATGTTGAAGTCTAAAACGAGGAAATATAGCGTTAAATAAGCAACAATTACATATTCGCGTGCATAGAACAAGCAGTGTCGTGATTAGGAAATTAATAGGCAAGAGTAGTATTTGAAAAAATAAAAAGTGACGATATTTTGAAATATTTAAGGCCTCGAAATTTCAATGAAATTAAGATTATGTCTATGAAATTATTTTATAATATTTAAACCGATGTTGTCTTTACCAACTTTTTTGTCAATAGATAAATAACTTTTAATAGCTTAACCAATGTCATCAAATCTCTAGGGTGAAAGTCATGATTGGACAACGAACAACGAATAAAAAACTTGGTAAACACCTCAACCTCAGACGTTTATTCAATGCCAGCAATGATTCATCAGTATGCTTGATTTATAATTCGGTTCTCAAAACTTTCACTTGGATCTAAGGAACCGTCGGCCACGCTCTAAACGTAAATTGAAGAGCACAAAATGTAGTGATTATTGGGTAGTGAAAACTTGACAAACGGAAGAAAAAATACTTATTTGTAGAGTCAAATGAAGAGATATAGCACCCGAGTACGCCAGCATGTAATCGTTGGCTGCAGAGAAATAGCAACGACGGTAACTTACTGATTGGTAGAAGTGTTTTTCGCGTGAGTAGCAAAAAAATGTTTAAACAAATTAAAATAATTCAAATTTAAAGGGTAGCGATTGGTCAACTAAACCAATTCAATGTAGATTATGAGTGTAAGTTAACGAAACCCACCCGTCAATTTGTTTTCTGATAGTCGTTCATTTCCTTTATATTCCAGTAGAATTGTAGTCGATTAGTAAATAAAGAATACAGCAACTGGTTTATTGCAGTTACCATGATGTGTCTGACGTCACTCGTGACCTTAATGGGATTAGATCTAACAGTGGGTTAGAATGAAAACAAGAAGAAAATATGTGAAAGGTGATTTGCTTTAGTAAGATGGCCACGCATGCAACCAACCGGAAAATTGGAAAACAACAATCGAAAACTGGTTTTAAGGTCATCGAGGGCTAAATGAATAGAGGCATTTACATGTCTTACTCATACCTTTCACAATATGAGAAACAATTTTAAAACGTCCAGTTGCCCTCAGTTATCGCAATAATGGATGTCTTTATTGATACGGCCAAGTAATCAAGTAGTACAAGAATGGTGTTTCTAATGGCGACAAATGTAGAAAGTTTGCACTCGTTTCGAAAAACACATGAGTATTCTAGGTTGCTTTAAAGATACCATGAAATGAGACTGACATATTCCGTGACAAACCTTCATATCAGTAACCTCAAGCTGATAATTTATTTCACAAGGACTATTACAATAACAATAAAAAAAGCGGTATCAATTTGACCAAAGACAAACCATTCCTAACCCAAATTAAGTGCACGGCACGATTTTATCTGCTGGATTTGCACCTGCTAACGTTTAAGCACAGGTCAAGAACCCTCCATAAAGTTAATCCCATCCCCACCCCCCGAAATTCCTTGCAGAGGTGTTCTGGTAAAAGCTGAACTCTACCCCAACGCACCTCCTGTTCTCTCTCGCCCAAATACGCAACATTCCGAATCTCTCCTCGGCGGGGCCTCCCGGCGCTGGGGAGGGGGCAGGAACGCGCCGCGCGCCCACGGCGCACGCGCGAAGGTGACGCGCTTTCTTCCGGAATGGGGTCTGCGAGGGGCCCGCGGATTGTTGTTGTTTATGAAGGCGGAGGCGGCGATGTCGCGCGGAACAGCTGAAGTTATAGCTGAGGTATAGTTATAGTGGTCGATGCGGCGGTGGTGGTGACAGGTGAAAGGGGCGGTGGCTGAGGCGATGGCTGTGGTGGTGGTGGTGGGGCTGAGGTGATAATGGCAGTGGCTGAGGTGATGGTGACGGTGGTTGAGTTGATGGTAGTGTCGGCAGAAGATGTAGTAGCGGTGACTGAGGCAATGGTGGCGGTAAGTGAGGCGATGGTGGTGGTGACTGAGGTGATGGTGGCGGTTGAGATAGTGGCGTCAGAGGTGTCGATTGCAGAAGCGGTGGTGGAAGGTAGTGGTTAAAATGACAGCGGATTCGGCTGCGGATGTGCCGCAGGAAGCAACGATGGCGGCGGCGTTGGAGACAATTTCAGCGCCAAAAGAGGTACTATGGCTCATGGACAGAAGATTAAAACAATGGTGGAGGTGAAGCCAAACGGAGCAAGGTGGAGTCAGAATTGGATGTGACGATGCACATGTCGGAAATGTGTACTTTACTTGTAGAGACTATATGACGATGTTAGACCATGGAAGCGCTAGCACACAGAGCGGCGTCAGTGGAGACGGAGGCTACTACGTCGCAAGTGGATGGTTGGATGGTTGTTAGTGATTCCGGGGGCGTCAACATAAGTGTAGTGCATGTTTTTCCTTCGGGAGATGGCAGTGATCTTTACCCGCTGGATGGTGAGATCCACCGCCGACCTACCTCCGGCTAGCGGGGATCTTCCTAACCAGGACTCTCCCACCAACGGGACACCGCCCCAGCCGGGATAAGTTCTAAGCTCCCGACCAGTCTCTCGGTGTGGTAGTGTAGTGCATGTTAGTGTAAGTGTGTATGTAAGGGGTGTGAATAAGACAAGGAAGAGAAACGAAAGATCGCGCGCGGTCGGTTTAGTAGGGTACTGCTCCGGCATTCGCCTGGTATTGATCGGAGAAACCACGGAAAACTACCGATGAGAGCATCCGGCCACAAGAATTCTCCTCCAGACAGCGACTGGATTCAACCTAGCTAAAAAGTTAGTGTCTAAAATCCTGCCGCCGTCAGGACTGGAACCTGGGCCTCCCAGTCAGAGGCGCTTCAGTGACATCAGTTGATGCACTGAGCTACCGCTCCCTGTCCGCAAGTGGAAATAGTGCGAATAGCGCAAACATAAAATAGAAAAGGAAAGAGGGAAGCGGATGCAGAAATGGACGCGCAAATGTCGTGAGAGGTGGAAGCAGAATGGGTGAAGGCGGCAGCAACGGCCGCGACCTCGACCCGCAATAAAGGCAGGGGAGGTAAAAGGCGAGGAGCGGCGAAGAGAATGCCGGTGGATCCCGAGCCTCGCGTCTGCAACTGCGAGTGGTATGTGGGTCAGCGATGGTCAATGGGTGAGATGTGTGCCGCGTTTGACACGTGAGAATATTATCGTGTGGCAGAAAAGCGCCGAGTGCGGTGCTTCGTGATGTTCCCCCCTCTTGTTTGGAGGCTTCGCACATATCGAGAAGTGGGTTCGAGTGGCCTTTTGCCATTTCCTAGTGGGACAGGCGGAATAAAACCGCTGCCTGCAATAAAATTTCAGAGGGCTGTCGGTTCACGGATCGAAATTTTAACATAATTTAAACTCTAGCTATAGAGATATTACTATAAGAGGGGACCACTTTGACAGATACTGTTACGGGCTTTCACAGCTACAGGTCACTGCTGGCAACATTACTGCAGGTTGTGATCTGGACTGTCCGGGCGACGCCGCGTCGAAGGCTGAGGTGCCGACGTTTCACCGATATGTCGCGGTCCTCTTCAGGGCAGTACAGCCCTAAAGAGGATCACATCTTGTCGGTCGAAACGTCGACACCTCAGCCTTCGTCATGGCGTCACCCGGACAGCCTAGATCATGACTCTGGCCGCGGAAGCCTACGATATCATTACTGCAGGTTATGTCCATCCACCCATTTTCTTTGTGCGTTCGTTTAAAGTTAGTTGCTTCGTAAATGTCTTCATCACTACCTCTAGCAATGTCATTGCCCAGCATGATGTGCATTCGTTCCTCAACCTGTCAAAATGATATCTTCTTAGATTTCTTCCTCTATAACACTGGGGAAGTGAAAAAAATGTGGTGTGACTGCGTGTGTCCATTCTTTCTTCATGCTTCTCGCTCGAACTGGGCGCGGAGTTGTCTACCCACGCCACATGCCTTTCTGGTTGCAAGTGGCCACGTCTTGCGCAGCATGTTAAGGACCTGGAGATCCCGCTGCAAAATTATATATGGAACGTTTCCGTCTGCCGGAATGAAAAGGTCTTCCTGCATGTGTACAAGCAGGGTCGAAACCACACTGGCTAACGCAATGTAGAACGCAGAGAACATTTGGTCATATGAGTTGTCTCTACAAGAATTAGGCTTGTCTCAACTGCTATTTTGAAATTATCTTATTCGGGGTAAAGAGTACTTTAAAAATTTATCTTTCGTTTTAAGACTTCGTGTTACGATTTAGTTTACGGCTATTTACGTGTATGAGTTATTTACAATTTATGAGCTTGTTTTTCGTAGTTAATTTTTCTTATTTGTGAAGCAGTTCTCATTTACCAATTCTTTACTTTCCTATATTTGTGTTTGTCATTTCTAAAGAACACTACATTTGGGGCATATTTTCTCAAACAATCAATTGAAGAGCTTGAGACAGTAACAAGAATATTCATGCCAGTCACAAGTTACTCGCAAGAAAAAAATGTGAATATCTTGATTTTGGCGAAAGTCTTGTTTGTTCTTAAATCTTGTTCAAAATTATGAAGAGCTCGGAGCAATAAAAAGATGTGATAAACTGCGACCGCAACCGAAATAATGTTTATTAATAGCGGGAACCTAGCTGTGGTGGATCTGGCTTATCGTGTTACTGCCCCAACCCTTCAATTAATGAAAGATTCGACTTGTCAAATACCGATGTTTGTCTACTTCGTTTATATGTTTGTGCCATTTCCCTCAGTACGCCAAAACTTGCTTTAATCAGAGTATGTCATTTGAATCATTAGGTCAAACTGAATGTGTTACTTTTTCTACGTTACAGTTACAATAAAACTTAAGACTAGTCGTAAGGGATACAGTTAACTGCAGTTGGCAACTGCGAGGGCAGTAAATCGACGCGCGGCTGATTGCACCGCTGAGGAATCCCGCGTGATCGCACCTCAATGATACCCGTCCGGCGCCAGTGGGGCGGCGCGAGTGTCAAAGGTGAGTGTGACGGCGCCGGCAAGAATGGCGTTCAGCAGAGGAACAGGTTGCGTCGGGGAAAGGGGCGGGGCGCGACCTGCGGGCCGTAGGTCGACGCCCGCCCCCCGCCCGCCCTACACCAGCCTCGCCCCTTCCCCCCCTCCCGCCCCCCCACCCCCCAGCCCCCGCTCCCACTCGCGTTCCTCGCCAGGCGCTGTGAAGGAGGTCGGGGCGGATCGGGCGCGGGGTCTGGGGTCCGCGGTTCGCATTCCGGTCCGGCCGGTCCCCTTCTGCGCACTCGCGTACGCTGTGCGGGTCAGTGATGCATATTTATACTGGCGTGTGGCAGGTACTGGGTTGATCGCAAATGCCGAGAACTCGTCGCATACCATTGCAAGAGGACGATCGTTCATAATTAATTGGATTCTTAGAGGTAGCCGGAGGGTCGGGCTACCATCTGACTTCGCGTCTTGGTTGGAAGTGTTGCGGATTCATTTCTCCCCGTTGTTTCTCGGGTACTACATGACTCGCAGAGAGTCGTGTATTATTTTACCTCCATAATTCAAGATCCCGTAAAATGTGCCATTACTATATGAGCCTAGGAATATTCTTCCTGAAATCTTGTAAAATCGTGTGTAAAACAAATTTTAAAGATCCAGCTGTGTAATCACATATTTACGATCTTATTCGGAATTTTTTTTGGTTCTTTCTTATATCATTTCATTCTGTTAGTAATGGAAGTACAAACAAGCTATAACTTTTGTTATTTGGAATATTTCATTATCCCATGACGTTGAGAAAATCTGTTTGCAACTGCAAAAAAATGGATGAAATATTTTTAGACCTCGACCAAACAGGAAAGTTTTCATTCATTCCAAAAGAAGAATTAGTTGTTTTTAAAAGAAGCGTTCATTATTAAATACTTACTACGTTCCCTCCAAATGAGTCATTTTATTCACTCACCTGAAACAAAAGAAAATAATACATAATGAAAATTTTTATCACATAAATCAATAAGCAACTTTATCCGCAAAATGAAAATCATACGAATTTGATGTTGGCTTGTGTTGTAATATTAAAATAGTTTTTCCGTACTTTTTACTTTGGGAAAACGAGTTACATATCTATAAAACAAAAAACAATACATATTCAACGCCAACAATATTCACTAATACCGATAGTGTGATTTCTTCAAATATCGTATTAAAAATAATAATGAGATGTTTATTGCCAGCGTAAATATACATCAAAATCAAAACTGAATTCTTTGTAAAAATTGATGATGTTTGATTGACAAACGCCTCACACAGTTCCACCTTTCCAAACATTCCATAAAACTAAAACACCGAGTCCTGGGCCAACATCATTTGTCAAGACACTGTCCTGAATCTTTTCATGCACACTTATGACGTATGGTTCACTTTTCCACAACACATTCAGTAATTAGTAAAAATCTTATCAACCATCAATCTGAAGCTACTACGTGTGAAACTGAAAACCCCTATCTTGCGCAGCCGACTCCTGACCTTTCTTGTTTTAAGACAAAAGCCGCCGAAAAAAGAAGGCCTCCGCTCTGAGCCAATCGCAGCCGAGTTTCGTGTCTCCGCGAGGCGCGAGATTGTCCGCGGCTTTTCAACGCCGCCGCGGCGTGTCGCGGGCGTCCCTTTTCCCGACCGTGTTGCTCAACAGCGACGCCGCCACGCGGCTTTCGGAAACACTTAGCGGCGCTCTATTGTTTTTGCACGGCCGCCGCCGCCGCCGCCGCCACCGTCGCCAGCGAAAGCTCCGCGTGCTGGCGTGCAAGGCTCGCGCACGCGCAGTGCCGAGCGCGGGTCGCGCATGCGCCGTAGAACTTTCGGTTTCCAACATTTCGAATACAACCAGTGGCAAATCTTGAACATTATTTTAAGTCAACGGTACTTTATGGAAGCTACCTCTACCGTCGTCTTTTATTTCGAGCTTTTCTGAAATTCCAATACTAATAAAATCCGTCGTTAGTAATTGTTCTCTAAGACGATTACACAAATCACTTACTTCTGGATCATTAACATATTCCATTTTCACAAAAACTTGAGAGAAGCGTAGCATAAAAACGACCAGTGAAGGAATGTTCACCGCAGTATTTTGCGGTGTCTACCGACCGTCCAGACGCACATCCTCCTCTCTCCCCGCCCTTGAAACATGATGAGCCCTAGGTTATAGCGACTGGCATGTGGTGCCTTCATCCGCGCTAGCAAATTCTCTAGACAGCATTAAGAACTGTTTGAAATTTCTCACTCCGTCGCACTTTATCTCGCTTACGTATGCGGAAAACTGACTGGCTCTCAGTAGCAAAACAGAGTTATATTTTTTCATCTATTTTAAAGCTTTCAAAATATCAATAACTTTTTACACCAACCTTACGAAATATCTATTACTACACTTCGAATTACTACGTATGCCGGCGGTATACGCGGTGTATGGGAGAAGTCGCCACTGAACACAACCATGAAAGAAATGACACGAGAGGTATAGTCCGAATAATATTTCTTTCTAATTGGCAGCTATGGGGGCAGGTCCGTGTTAACGCACGGGCTTAGGGGCCCGGGTTCAACGCCCCCAGTTCTCAAAGGCCCCCGCCAGTTCTTAAAAAAATATTTAATACTAAATTTTTGGCGCGCATCATTGGATAATATTTATAAGACGGAATGTTGTTGATTGATGCGAGAATGTCACTCAGTAATAAGAAGTGAATTTTCTTTTAACAAAATTTGTCTTTAAATTTGGGGGGAGGGGAGATCGGTGAAAGTAAGAGTAGGGTGGCCCCCAAATTATCGTAGGCCCAAGGTCTCCAAAAGCTGTTAAAACGGCCCTGGCTGGGGGTGGGGTAGAGCGATATTACCTCTAACTCGGACGGCTGTGATTTTATGACATTCCTACGTCAGTAGCTGTACAACATTAGCAGCAATAGCAAGAAACGACACGTAATGAGAGCACACAGTAGTAGTTGACAGAATCACATACATTATGCGAATCCCAACACGTAAAGGCGCTAAATGGCACTCGTAATTTTTTAGTTGCTTTGTGCGGGTAAGATTTCATTTTTTTTCTTAATAAACATCGGCAACTCTGCCGCGACATCATCAGAATTTGAAGCCTCTTATTGTATAACGGAACCCTTCTCCCCTGTCAGCCACTAATTATCAAGTAGGCAGAAATATTATTCAGACAATTGATTTCTTTTATTGCCCGATTTAAACATAATGACTTGTAACAATCTGGATGTGGTTATCCCATCGGAAGCTTCGTTACCACTTACAGGTTTTCAAGCTCCTGATTGGTTTACCACGACACAGCTGATGATCTGTCACCAGTCATTACATTTAAATCGGATAATATTTGCTTCAGTAAGATGTTTACACGACTTGTGACTTTTGGGGAGGAATGAAGCAACATTTACTGCCTAAAGGCAAATAAAGGAACATCATTATTTTCTCATAGGGTCACTGGAAAACTAAACGAATTCAGTGATCGGAGAAGTGGTCCTGAACCATCGCATCGTGTCCAACGACGACTTTAGAAAAATCATCGAAACTTTTGTGAGATAAATGTATTACGTAAAATAGGAGTAATAAAATAGTAGTTCAATAAAAATAAGACCTCTCATCTAGTTTCATAGAAATTACGAAAATAATTATATGTGGGGACGTCTGCAATAATACTAACATCGTAGCCAGGTGTAAGAACCTCAACCATTTTAGAATCAAGTTCGTATGTGAGTCGGTGAATTAATTTACTAGTCGTAATTATCTGCAAGGATTAAACCTTTCGGTCTGTTTCGGCTCCTAGAATTCTTCACTCTATCTTCTTAATAAACTTCCCTAGTTTACTAGTGCAATATATTACAATGACAGATAATGTACGACTATTAACTTGTGTACATTAAATTTAATTTTACACGGACATTAAATTTAAACGTAAAGTAAATTTAATTTACCTACATGAAAATTATTTTCATGTACTTTTACATTAAAAGTAATGCAGAAATTTCTGACAGTGTACTTTAATAGAGATAGCTATCTGAGGAATGTTGCAGTTGAAGAAATATCTTGAAGAATGTGGTAATCGGTGGACTTCACGGACGTCGGTGGATTCATGCTTCTTGAGCGGTTTCATGATCCAATCTTAACAGAGATGCAGAAATGATCTCACCTTGCGTAACACGTTTTCATAGTAATTTTCTCAAAAAAATCTCAGCAATTTCGCAACATTTTTAGGTATTACGATCATCAAGTTTACTTTTAAATTGCTTTGACGTGATTTATGAAACAAACTGCCATTTGGTGTTCTTTTGTTCAGAGCCCATCTGAATCGAGATAGAGTACGAAACACAAGGTCTCGCAAAATTCTCCTAAACTTTTTCGGTACGTTCTATACTGTTGAGATAACATCACTTATTCAATATTATTTCGTATGTCAAAAGTCATAAAAGGAATTAACAAAATTTACTGAGTTGCAATCAGATCTAGAAATATCAAATTTACTGGATAGCAGCTAGCGTCATAGCTCCCAGCAAACAAATGGATAACTATTTCAGATTATTGTGTTCTAAATTACTAACGAGTAGTAAAAGGAAGAGACTTTTCTACATGCAAGAAGCAGTTTACAATTTAGTTCAGAAAAGTCTTTCGGAATGGTGGATTGATCCTCAGGTCAGCAACTTGGTACAACTAGTTTGTTTCTCAAAGAGATTGAATGAAATATTTTTCTCGTAAAACCATGTCCGTAGAACTGTAAAAGAAGGTAACCAAACTGATGCTTGAAATGGAGATCGCTAAACATATTTACGGCAGTAAACGGATTCAGTTGTAAAATACTTCAGAACAGCAATGTTAAATTATTTAAAAATATTATCCCAATATCAAAAAGTAGCACTGACTTCAACGAAATGAGTGCTAAGTACAGACCTGTGCTTACAAGAGTAGGAGCGCTCAGAAGAGGAGGGGAAGCAAAGGCAACTTGCCCACGGTCCGTCTTAATTGGGGCTCCAAATGTTTTTCATTCAAACTAAATAAAAGGATTTACTTAATATTCAAATTCATCACAGTAAGTTATTTCTGTTGAATGGGAAATGAACTGTTTATGAGTTGGCTGAGGAGGAGTAGTGTTAAAGTATTTCGGTTAAGTTCGAAAAGCAAAAAATGTTAATTTCACACAACCAATGTGACTCGTTATGACAGCGCATTTCCAAGTTGACGGCGCGGCTTCAGCCTTCGGCTTCCGCGATTAACTTAAAACATCATTCAAAATAAAACTTCCAATCCATTTTACAACAAAATACTGATACGGCTTATCTTGTTTATCATCTCTCGCATAACTACAACTACATTATTTTTATGTTACAAATTTCGAAAATGCGCAGATATTCACAGATCTGTGGTCTTGTTAGATGCCCGAAAACCTGGTAAAAATACTGAAACAATGAAATAGTTTCGATTTTGACGGAAAAATGTAAGAATTTGATTATTTTATTCCGCCAACTCTCATACACGTGTCACAATGACAAATATGCTTTAGCTGTAGGTAAAAAAAAACACTAGCACCCGGTGCGAGCTTCCAATCCGGGTGCCTCGAGCGCTAGAGCGATCCCACTAGTGGTCGAACATACAAGTGGTCGAACCCACAAGTGGTCAGACGACCGCGCGAGGCCATAAACCTCCATTCGGAGCAGCATCCTGGGCCACGCTGACTCCGCCGCCAAGTAGAGTCCCTGGATACAGAAAGTAATGCAGATCTTTGGGATCTTCCAAAGATTGTTACGCAAATTTGGAGTGTTTTTAATACCCCCTCCCTCGCCTATAACTTGCGCTTGAGCCTCCTAAAAAAGTAACGCTTGGATAAGACCCTACTATTCACAGCAAGTCATAAAGCAGAAACAGCGAGTTGTATTATATAAGCTTTATTAAAAGTTTAGTAAAGCCAGCGTTCGTTCGCGATACTGACTGCAACTAATAATAAGATTGGGAACAATTTTCTTAAATTAAGGAGATCACGTCGAAGAATATATCTGTTTCTATCTACACGTGATATTTGATTCGCGATATCTATCGAAACCAATATTTAATTTGTTCAAAGAATTATCACCCGACCGGGATTCAAACCGCATCTCTCGGAACTCTGAATCGGTGTGACAATTCTTTGAATACATTTAATTACTTAAATACATTTGTTACTCAGTAAAATGATCACAGCTTAGATTTCTTTACTGTTGCAGATCATATTTTGCGTAATTGCGTCCAAGAAAGGTGACAGGATGATGCCAATTACATAAAAACCAAAATTAATAAAATCAAAATCTCCCATAATGTCATCAGTTGTCGTAATGTCTCATCATGCTCTGTATGCTGCTTTATGGGGTTGTCGTATGAGAGGATACTAAATAGCGGTGCCCATTTTGGTTACACTGCTATCTTTATCTACACATTTTCGAACTTTTTCGTCCACGGTTGTCTTGACCTAAACGAAACTTCCCCGTCTCCCTGGCCAAACTACGTCTCAAATATAAGGGTTAGTATAGGCCTACTAAATATTCAACACAAATGAGTAACTGATATAATAGGCTATTAGTAAAGGACTCTCCAGATTCAATTAATCCGCAATTAATTAATAAAATAAATCCTATACATTACAAACATCATATAGTGTGTCAGTACAAAATATATAAATGACACAAGTATTGAAGTAAATCAAATCTAAATATCATTTTTAATAAATCACCTCGTCGCGTCTAATGTAAGGCCGTGAACCACGATTTGAAAATCCCTTATCTGTACTTAGGTTTTCTAACGTGGCGGCTGAGGATAGTATCTCCAAGATGGAATTCGGCCCAACTGCTTGACTCATTCTCAGTCCTCCGCTAGAGTTGCTTGATTTGCAGCACTGCTTGATGCGGTCGCAATCATGCGACATCTTGCGGCCGGACCAAGAAAGACGCCAAAAGTCGTGCCGAATTCCATCTTGGAGACACTACCCTCAGCCGCCACGTTAGAAAAAACAAGTCAAGGGGCTGATCTGCCGGGGAAGAGGCGCCGCTCCCCGCGGCGGGGAAGCGGCCCGACTGAGCGGGGCCGCCCGGGCCGGCGAACAGGAGGCGCTGAATCTGGGCCAGCCGGGTCGGCAGGTGAAACACGTGCTAGGCGCCGCTCTAGCACACCTCGCCAGTGACGTACTTATAGGGGGCAGGGGGGGACGATCCGCTCCGGGTATCACAATTTTAGGGATGACTTCAATTAGAAAATTGTATAGTTGCAACTATATTATTTATTTTAAAAAAATATTTCAATTATTCTGAAATACATAGTTTTAAAAATATTATTAATAAATGTCAAGAAAAAATATACTTTTATTTTTATTAAATAATGTATAAGCCATTCAGAAATATATATTTTTATATTTAATTTAGGGGGTGATACCATTAGTTTTGCCCCGGTTGACACCAACTGAAGCTACGTCACTGCTCCTCGGTCGCCCCCAGAACTCACAACTGCCACTTGCCCAGGTTGTCTTAGTCTTCACTGGTGCACATAGTTATTGATATGGTTTATTTTTATGAAGATTATGTCTAAACTAATGCGTCATAAGAGAAAATGATTATGTCTTTGCGTCTGTGTAGAAGATACCAAGATACATCGAAACTTTATGAAGTGTTCAAATTAAATAACAAACAATTATATCCTAGCGTATGACGAATAAATTAGATTTGATGAACAAAATCCATTGTTGCATAAAAAACGACACGATCTTATCAGTATCAGTATTGTTTGAAATGGCATAAATATTGCTATTTCGTAATATACAATCGAGCTGGGTGTTCAGAAATTTAGACGTTGCTTTTCGTTCTAGGTTGTGGTTTTTCTTCGTTTATAAGAGCTGATGATACTCAAGAAGATTTTCAAGCCACCCTTTCCTCTGTTTTAGAAAACTATTGCACAAAAAGAACATTTGAAGAGGCAACCTTGAAACCTAGATTTTCTAGAACCAATAACTGAATTTCATTGAAAGTTAAGTTTGCTTAATTTGACAATCTATCTCAATTTAGATCGACAAGTATCACGTGAAGTTGAAGGGGGTAAATGATCGGTCGAATTGGGCATGGCCACAGCCGGAATCCAACCTTTTTGCATCGATGATGAAGTTCGAAACTCGCCATAAGCGATGGACATTACCCTGCCTTTCGTGAGTATATCAGTATGTCGAGGTAGCCTTTGCATTGCGCTGATGCCACTGAGCCAACATGTACGTCAATGACTAGTGTATGAACCGAGAAATACGCTTTAAGAAATGTTAAAGTCCATTGGCTAGATAATTGCCTCATAAATATCGTGAAGATTGACCAAAACTCACGCAATATGTAAATGTGGGTGGTTGGTTTTGCTAACGCCGAAGTAAAATTCCAATAACATAGTAGGGATAAGGCCCCTTCCTTTAAAATGTGCCGGCATATGCCGGTTGTCTTCGGCAAACATCCCATGATGTATGTTACTGTGTTGCAGACCTTCTTAAGTGGTTTTAACTCTATACATTGTATCAGATGCATTGCAGCATAAAGACGTCGAACTCCCCAATTCCTCTGAAATACTCGATCTCTTTAGCTAAGCACTAACGACCCCTAATGGTGACAGGAATTAGATTTACATAACGAATGTATTTTCTTTTACCTCAAAACTTTTACTTTCTTTTCTTTTGGGAATGTGTTCTTGCTTTATTTTAATGTTTGTATTTCCTACATATAAACTAAAGATTTTAATTTAAAAATCAATCAAATACAGTCCAAAATTAGATTTCAATGTTTTCCTTCAAAAGAATACAAGCTCATAATGTCTCTGACAATTGAGATTTGTTGCTTTATTAGCTTTGATAAATTAATCTAATATATTTAAAAAGAGTCCGTGTGTCATACAGTAAAGGTTATTGAATCATCACCTGATAACACATGAAGAATTCATGGTTAATCCTTGAGTATGTTTTCCAAGAGAACACTCATTTCTGAACTTATCAACAGCACATATTTATACAGTCCTGTGCGATAATAACATGTTGACATGGGCGTATTAATGCCATAAACGAGTCAGAGTCTTACGCATATCTTCTTTGAAGTCATGGCCTAACACTGCATCGAACGAAAATTATCTCTTTTTACACTTCCATCCAATGAAGAAATAGGAAAAAAGAAATGATGCACAATCATAACAATCACTAAAAGATGACATCTTTCTCTAATGAGGTCATGCAATGTTATCATCACATTGAAAAGTCGCGTCCGTATGTATCGTATTTTTTTTACATCTCGCTTATCATTTCACTTCGTAAGCGGTATTAGTAATAGTTTCTTCTATTGATTGATTTTTTTCGTGTTTCCGGGCGCGTCAACTGCTTTGGTCATTCGTCCCGTTAGTGTAGTGCATGTTTTTTTCTCAGGAGATGGCGGTGATCTTTCCCCGCTAGATGGCGAGATCCGGCGCCGACCTACCGTCGGCTAGTGGGGATTCCCCCTAATCAGGACTCTCCCACCAGCGGGGCACCGCCCCAGCCGGGACAAGCTCTAAGCTTCCGACCGGTTTCCCGGAAGATGTGGTCGTGTAGTGCATGTCAGTGTAAGTGTGTGTGTTAGGGGAGAGGATAGGACAAGAAGGAAGAGGAAGGACTGATCGCGCGCAGTCCGTAGCCCGTTAGGTTGGGTACTGCCCCGGCATTCGCCTGGTGTTGTTCGGAGAAACCACGGAAAACTACCGACCAGAGCAGCTGGCCGCTAGAATTCTCCTCCAGACAGCGACTGAATTCGACTTGCTTCTCTTATTAAACACATAACAAATAAAAATGTTGAAACGCAGTATATAAATACGCCGCAACTAATGGGGTAATCCGAAAGCAAACACGAAAGCAAGTGTGATCGCCTAAGCGTCCTCGGTTGGCGGGGCTAAAAACGCCTCACACAATGGTGTGGGCGGGGCCAGGGCGGGGAGTATGCGGCGTGGGCGTGGGCTGAGGCAACGACGAGAGCGAGAGCGCGGTGGCGTGTTGGGAAACGGCGAGTGGCATGTGTGGGGACGAGGGACCGTCGCCTGCGCCCCGCCCCCTCCGCCCCCGCGCTCATTACAGCCAATTATCGCGGGCGCCGCGCCGCGCAGTCGCGTCGGGCTCCATGCATCCACTGGCGCCAAACGCCGCGTTTTCTCGGCGCCCTGCACGCGCGGCTAGGAATGGCAAAAGAACATCGACGTTTTTAAAACATCTATGTTTTCCACCAGAAACATCGATTTTTTTCATTATATATATATATATATATATATATATAATATATATTATATATATGTATATATATGTATATATATGTATATATGTATATATATGTATATATATGTATATATATGTATATATATGTATGTATGTATATATATATATATATATATATATATATATATATATATATATATATATATATATAATGAATATGTGATAGTGTGACAGAGTGCCGAGTATAACACGACACTCTGTGTACGATCATTGATGGTGGCGGAGGAGGAGGAGAAAGGCACGTGGGGCGCACGCAAATGCTGACCTTCCCCGAGGAAGCCCACGGGAGGACCGTGTGGGCGCACGGGCGGCGTGTTGCGTGGTCGCAGAGGGCGGCGACGCGTGCTCGCAAGCGACACGCGATCATTACGAGCGAATGATCGACCGTCCGCGAAGACGTAACCACGAGGCGAAGGGCAAGCCACGGACGGAGGTTAATGAGCCTCGCATGCCTGGGGTGACATAGAGTTTCCACCTGTTGACGTCTCCTTGTCCTTGGGCTCGGTGACAAAAGTTCCCTCCTGTGTAACACAACTTCTAAATTAAATTGTTTGGTGTTAGTAAATTATACTCATGACAGAACATTAAAAATTAGCTTGTAAGATCTAAGATATTCTACGAAAACGAGTGATGATAAGTAAAATTATGTTGTCAAGAAAAAGTTGTATTCCCCGATGTTACATAATCTTTCTACGAAAAAGAAGATGTAGCAAAGTTTCCAGACACCAGTGTAATATTTGTTAAAGAACTTGGAAATATACGTATCATTCCTTAAGAGATTGCTCCTAAATATACAAGATACCTAAATGTTTGTTCATTAAGTCAATGATAGTATTGACTATCAGCTTGTATTATCTCTACAGTACTGCTTGTGAAGGCTCAGTTTTATGAGAATATAACGCAGTTCCTGTTCAAGAGTTGGGCAATCTGCAGACTTCACTGTGTGGTCAGGCATCAATTTCTCTCAAACATTTTTGAATGGACTGATGAAATTGGTACCTTCAATACTTTTCGTTTCAATATCACCCTTTGTTTCTAATTTTCAGTGAACCACAGAAGTGTTTAGACTGCATTTATTAAATTCGAAAATTTTTAATGAACACATTTGTGTATGTTAGTTGACGTACATCAATATTATATTTTAACCTTCTTTCCGTGAATGGTCATTCAAGCAATATTTGAGCTTTTTTCAACAGCATTTTCATCTTTTTACAAACACCATGTGTTCCTACAAATTTGTAAGGTATTCACAAAAATAGAGTGTATACCTCCACTGAAACTTTGAAGATTACAATTTTACTCATGGAAAAGAAGACTTCACATATATGGCCAAGTTCAGAAACTCGTCTCAAGAAACATTAAGGATGGAGTTTATGAAACCCTTCCTTAAGATGCCCACTTTTCTAAGAAGCTCGTGAAGGGTGGAAGGCACGGGTTTTAACTCCTTGGAAAAGACTTCTCCTCAGCATTCCACGGCCGCGGCCAGGAGGTCCACTCCAGGTCCTTTGACAGCCTCCCACACGGTCCTGACCGCGCCCAACACCGCCCGCAGTCGGAGATGTAACCCGAACCGGTGGTCCAAAAGCTCAAAGACCGCTGACACGAAGCGTAGGAGGAAATGAAAACAAACGACTCATCTACACTTCGAGGAATGTAAACACTGCACCCCGACCGTGAACAAACGCACCGCTCCGAGCACCATCGTTCCGTTTGGAATATTCTCCGCTCTGGAAGCTGAAGATGCTAAATCCTTTGGTGCCGACGTTTTCTCGACGGAAACTGAATCTTGCAGATTCAGTTGAAGTTGACCCTCCAAGATATCAAAAACTAGGGTGTACGAAACATAATGTCTTTCTCTGTACAAAGTTATCAATAGAAAGGACATGATGTTAGTAAGATGCAATAATAGTCATATTTCAATGACGACCTTGAATACATTTTTTACCACAAAGTTAGATAGTAGTAAACAATCTTTCAAACTAAAGCTGCTGCTATCTATGTTTCTAAACCGAACCTATTCCTATAGATGTTACTGCATCTGAGAACTATTGACGTTATTAAAAAGTTTAATATCTACTTATCTTGTCTGTAAAAATGTTTATGCTCCTTAATAAAACATTATTAATATAAATCACATATTACAAGACACACATTGTGTGTCCATTATTTACTAATGTTGGTTTCTATTCATCTGTGCAGATTGCCGTTTGGAACTCCAGTTATTGAAACAGTACATTAATCAGATAATCTCTTCAATCACCGCCAGTGAAGACCACACACCGTGAGTTCTTGATATCTATTTAAAAATCTGTTTCCCGCGCACGCACTTTGGAATATTTTTATTTATCGGGTCTATTCGATATTTACTCATTTACGAGTACATAAAATAGCATATACTGAAGTAATCTCTTTTAACTGGGTTATGATCCTATCAACACTCTTACATTTGTATCATTTTTCTTTGCTGATCGTAAGATGTTTATCGCCATATCCGTTCATCTAGATAATTGATCACAATGGAGGGTAATTCACCTAATAGGTTCATTTCCGTCTATTAAACTGTAAAGGGGGCTGAAATAGTTATTAACGTCATTAGACCAATTAACAGCAAAGAACACGCTGTTGGAGTTTGAAAAGTGAGACGATAGCGAAGGTTTATAGCCAACGGAATCTGTTATTTGTGTAATCGGCCATGTGTCGTTCAATACTTTTCGTAACCCCATTTTCTTATAAGATAATCATATAAACAAGAAACATCATTTCTTGGAATAAGTGTACCCACACACCATCTTTAGCTAGAATGTTTTTAAAGGATGACAGACTGTTACATCCATATTGGATGCCGTTAAAAGTGGCTTTTGTTTCTCTGGTTCGCTGCGGTAAATCGATATAACCTTACGAAAAAGAAGGTAAAGATTTGGGTGTGGAGCATTCGGGCAGCGAGTCCGCGAAGGCGCGTCGCGGTCCCTGTTCGCTGCCCGGCGGCGGCGGGCGCAGGCGCGCCGGGTGCCCGTGGCAGCGGCGGTGCGCGGAGCGGTCGATGCAGCCTGCGGTCCTGGGTTCGGAGTCAGTGACCGAGCGCCCCCGCCCGTCCTTCCCCCGCCCGCGCCCAGCCGCGCCCGCCGCCGCAGTGCGCGCCGGCACGACCGCGCGCGCCGTGACTCGGCCGTGGCACAGCGCCGGGCAGCGCGGGGCGGCGGCGACGGCGGCAATAGCGGCGGAGAGGGTGATAGGGGACGCCGTGGCGAGGGCTGTGGCGGGGCTAGTGCGAGGGCTGTGTCGAGGGCTGTGTCGAGGGCTGTGTCGAGGGCTGTGTCGAGGGCTGTGGCGAGGGCTGTGGCGAGGGCTGTGTCGAGGGCTGTGTCGAGGGCTGTGTCGAGGGCTGTGTCGAGGGCTGTGTCGAGGGCTGTGTCGAGGACTGTGTCGAGGACTGTGCCCAGGGCTGTGTCGAGGGCTGTGTCGAGGGCTGTGTCGAGGGCTGTGTCGAGGGCTGTGTCGAGGACTGTGTCGAGGACTGTGTCGAGGGCTGTGTCGAGGGCTGTGTCGAGGACTGTGTCGAGAACTGTGCCGAGGGCTGTGGCGAGGGCTGTGGCGAGGGCTGTGGCGAGGGCTGTGTCGAGAGCTGTGTCGAGGGCTGTGTCGAGGGATGTGGCGAGGATTGCCCGTGGCGCGAAGACAATGAAGCTGCCGATGGAGACGGCGACGGGGGGGGGGGGGTTGCATCAAGAGCCAGGGCAACGCAGGGAAAACGTTGAAAGGTGAGAACGGAGTGGTGCGGCGGGCCCCCCCGCTACCGCCGCCGGGGGGACAACTGCCAAGACCCCACATGTGCCAACGGCCGCCGAAGAACGTCCCTCCACGCCCAACAGAGCGCTCCACAACTGACCTTTTCGGCGAAAGCATTGACCTTCGGATTACCATTTGTTTGTTTTTTCCACAGACCGTCATCTCGACAACGCCATCCCGTTTTCTTGCCTTCTTCCGAGAGCTTGGTGTTAATGTCGTAGCATAAAGTTCGTCTGAAAACTACCATCTGTGTAGGTGTTCCTCATGTTGTTACTATTGAGGCAGATCTTGGAACCAATTGTTGTTGCATGTAAGCACGATAAATATCATTATGTACTTATCTAGCATTAAGTACTTACATTATTTACTCATCACCAATGTGAAAGAGACTCTGGAATTATTTACAGAGCAACATTTGAGTAAATATGGTTTCTCGAATATTTTCGAACGGGCCTCAAATCCCCATTGTTTATCAACGAAAATGAACTTTTTTTGTATAATTTCCGGTTAACTTATAATGTTAATTCTTAAAATACTTTCAGTTATTGAGATTCTAAACAAAGAATGAGCCGAAATTTTTATCGTGTAATTTCATTGAATGAAATAAGAACTCGAGAACATTATTTGCAATCTTGAAAGAGTAATACATCGAACATTTTTTTATAAAAACGTACCAAAGCGTGTTCATAGTTGAAAGTACTTAATCGGTTTTCGAATGTGCGTATTCCCCCCCATCCCCGCTTGTGCATAGCGCAGCTGCGTTCTGCGCTGCGCGTCCAGTGAGCTGCGCCCGAGCGGCGCCCACACCCGGCGACCGCGCCGCCCACACCGCGCTCCGGCCATTCGACGCGCTCGTCCCCGGCGCCGCCCCCGCCAGCGCTGTCACAGCTCTACCCGCCACCATCAGTCACTTCCGCCGTCCCCACCGCCATCGCTAACGCCTCCGCCTCCACAATGCTCGCCTCCGCCAACCACCCGCTTCCCACGCCTGCCCCTCCATCCCGGGCCCCCAGCACCCCGCCTCCATTACCGTCGCCTTCACCAGCGCCGCCTCCACCTCTGCCGCCTCCACCCCGCCGCCACCACCACCGCCGCCACAGCCGCCTCCACCACTGCCACCTCCACCCCGCCCACCACCACCGCCGCCACCGCCGTGTCTTTCACCACCGCCGCCGCCGCCACCACCACCGCCGCCACCGCCGCCTCCACCACTGCCTCCACCACTGCCCCCACCACTGCCCCTCTACCACCGCCGTGTCGTCCACCACCGCCGCCTACACTACTGCCGCCACCACCACCGCCGCCTCCACCACCGTCATCTCCTCCACCACCGCCGTCTCCATCTGCAGCTCCTTCATCGGCCTCTCCCTGATGGCGCGGGCGGCGCCATCTTCTGTGGCTCTCGGGAGAAAAAGCGCCTTTGGAAGGGCGCGGGGCGGCTCCGGGGTCTTTGGACACTTGCGGGCGCGTCGCTGCTGCTGCTCCGCGACCAATTCGCTGTTCGTTGTACGCAGTGGCAGCGTGTCCAAAGCAGATAATGCATTTCTGCGATGTCGAATAAAACGAGAAAGAATACACTGATGTTGGCATTTTTCGGTGTTTTTCCAAAAAGTGGCCATGACCAAGAAGGGGGAAAGTACCAAGAGGAAAGGGAAACTACTGATGGAATAAAAATTGTAATTAAGTAAATGCTATGCTTAATTGTTGTTAATTCTTACAATTTTACTTCGTTTTATATACAACTTAATACTTTGATTTTTCAAATGGTAGTTAAAAAAATTTAACATGCAGGTTTGGAATTAAAAAGTCAAGGAAGTGTAGTATACCTACAAGTCTTTATATGAAACTAAGAAAGTCTTATGGTTTGTAAGCATCAGCTTATTATTTCTTGAGAATACTACTACAAATATCTCTCTACAACATTGTGTAACAAATTTAGTGATGTGTGACGGTATTCAATTATGTTTTCGTAGGTAACGGACCCCTTCTCTTGCTTACGCCAGGGGCCAAAGATTCCATCTGTCTAGTCTCTCCATGTTTGCCATTAATCCCTAAGGACTTGAATATTGCCGTATTTTCCCAAATTCCATTCATTCTTCGAATAGAAACCACATCACGTTTCTACTATCTGAGCCACAAATAGAAAGCAATCGTTATCGTGTTCATTAGTGTGTGACACGGACATGAATCTCCCGTTAAAATGTAAAAGGAAAATTTCTAAGATAAGGTGATCGTCAGAAAGCGACCTTGCTGTTTTCGCGTTGACACCTAAGTCGTTTTATCTATTGCGTCAAGCGTTACAAAATAAATTCCTACTAAATTTATTTAGCTGACAGTTTATTATTGCACGACTAGATAAGCTTCGTTCAAGGTCAAAAGGGTCTTCAAATAATTGCAAATAGATGAGAAACGTTGAAAAAAAAAGAGGAAGCTTTACACTGGCATTACTCAGGCTTCAGATTGTCGAATATGCTTGTCAGCTAACAGCCCCAGGGGATTACATTTCAGTAGGTCTAGTTTTCATTAAAATAGCAATAAAGTGTTACCATAATACAAAAGAAAGTAAATTTCATTTAATATATTCTTATACTAATCAGCTGAACGCTTTGGAGGGAAAGGTTCCAGGAGATTCACTTACCCCCAAAAATGCTGACGTTCGTTAGACTAGCATTATTTATTAATTCGTTTCTGAACTGACAGAGCGCACACCTTTCACTTGAAGGTCAACAAGAATATTTTATGGTCATTCCACTTGGAATTTGTAGCAAACGAGACGGGCCTGCAACACATGGTCATTGTACCCTAATATTATCCAAGTTTTGATGGTCAAATCGGGATTCTTTTTTAGAAAAACTGTTTTAAAAGATCACGATAAGAAGAACAAAATACGATGATCGGTGTGATGGCGGACAAGTCAACATGGCTCGTCTCCTAAATAGTTAAACTTCCCCATGACTCCATCTATGGAATTGATCGCTTTATCGGTGCAGATCCGTTGACGCTGCCTGTCAGTTCACGGCTTTCATATCTGCATTCAGTATTTTCACATTAAATACCGGTGATAGCACAGGCACCCCTTTCAATTAGTCGTGGTATTACGAGCATTATTTTTGTACAAAAGTATCGACCTATAGTCATTGGTAGCTTTAATGAAGACTATTCAATTATTTTCAATTAGAATACTTTCTGCTGACTTCAAGTCAATCATTTAATAATTCAATAAGTATCTTAAAGTCTTATTCGGACTTAACTGCATAATTATTAGAATTTCTCAGATGTCATAAACACCGTACCAGTATTTACTCTCGTAGAGCAGGCACATGGTCTATACTTTCAATTATTCACTCATTAGACTTTAGTAAACTATCTATAATTTAAATTTATTTAAACAACAGTTGAACATGGTATATGTTGTATGGTGTTATTGAGTTTAAATCACCTATGATTTTTCCGCAAATCACATCGATGGCTAAATTTTACCAACGCCTATCTGAATAATCGTAATTTTTAGGAGAAAGAAAAAACGTCCCAAACTTCCCATTAAAAACTATTCGCAATGAGTCCGGTTCTCGTGATAGTAAAATTTCCACTGAATTTCTATCACATGTATCGTTGGAATTTGGTAGAAGATGATCTAGCTTTTGGGTCATTTTATTAGCACAAGGCGGCCCAATTTTGAGTTTCGCGTTGCTAAAATTTAACCAAGGACATGGCGTCTGAGAATCAAGATCTTCTCCAACGCTGGCGATGTGTGCCAGGGTACCTCAGTGAGGACTCCGAGTGGTGTCCGGTCGCAGCCTCCATCGAGAGGTCACCGCGTGCCTGCCTTGCGACCCCGCCGCTCGCGGGGCCTGCCTGAGGGGGAGGGGGCTTGTGCAAACGGACGTGAGCCGCAGTCGCAATGACGCCTCCTGCGAAAGGCTGAGCGTCGCCTTAAATTGCAGGGTCGCCGAAACACGGAGAGGCAAATAGATGGGAATGAAGTGAGGTATACAGCTATTGTCAACAAAGGAAACGATGTCTTCTGAAGGGTCTTCTATGGAATGAGTCACGTGTTTAATGGATGGAAACAATTCGTACAAAATGTTTTGTCTATTATTTTATTGGGTCTTTTCGAGAAATGTTAATTAAGGATTGGAATAATAGTGCGTGTTAGCTGTAAATGTATTTTAAACTACACCAGAGAGCATTTATGTTAGCATTGTATGCAAGTATTATTTTGTTTATATGTAAGTGTGTGTACCTGTGCATAAAAATGAGTGTGTTGTGGGAAAGGGGGTAAGCTGGTTTCCGGGCGAATTTGAAGTTATTTCGTTACGTACGCTGCTCGTTGTTCGAAACATGGAAAGAAAGATGTCATGTAGAATTGATTCATTAGTTGATACGGAATTTAAAATATATTTTTTTGTCTCCTATCTTTAGACTTTCCCCTTGAGGGGTTTTCTCTTGTTGGTTTCTATTCCGGGGCCTTAATGGGATATAGAGGACCTGTAAGGGGAATGACAGGGGTCAACAGCACATAAATTTAGAGTGTAGAATTTGAATTGACTTGATTGCTTTCAACCTAGCTTCAGAATCAAGGCGACCTGCGGAGAATGGTGAACCTGCTATCATTCCACCGCTAGGGCCGGGCTTCCAACCCCGATTGGAATGGTGGTAGACAAAGAGACTTCTCCCATTTCCAGGTCTGGCCATTTCATTATTGCTTCGTCATTTTTATTTTCTCGTATACGTATGTATATGCGGAGTAATATACGTAATGTAGAGAAAGTTATGAAATGCAGCAGAAAGTCGATTTTGAGATTTCAATGGAAATACACGTTCTGAGGTCCCCTGATACCGAAAAAGTGATGTTGTTTTTCAAAACGTCCGTTTTTCCGTATGTCCGTCTGATCGTGTGTTCATGTGTCCACCCGTCCGTCCATCTGTGAACAACACTAGTGCCTAAACTATGCGTAGCATTTTTTCCAAACCGAATATTCCCCGGTCGATCTGCCCTAACTCGTATGTCATAATGACTTATCTACCAATCATACATTGTAGGTAACACCACAAGACTCCATGAGGTTTACGCACGGGCATCGTCATAAAGCAAGGAAGCCACAAATAATCACGCGATGTCCTAAATATTTGCAATAGCTGGCAAACTAAATAAACGTACGAAGGCTGAGCGTGTCTCGCTCACGCCGTGCACGTCTCGCCGCGCAGGGGCACTAGGACGTGCGGGCCCTGGGAGCGAGCCGCCGCCGGACGGCCTTCATTACGCAGCGCGCAGAGGTCAAAGAGAATGCATATCGTTATATGGAAGTGGGGGGGGTCACCGACATACAACAGATGCCGTGTGTGTGTGTGTTATATTATTATATATATATATATATATATATATATATATAGTTGGCTTCCTCCTTAAAAGATAGAAGATAGATAGATAGATAGATAGATAGATAGATAGATAGATAGATAGATAGATAGATAGATAGATAGATAGATAGATAGATAGATAGATAGATAGATAGATAGATAGATAGATAGAAAGATAGAAAGATAGAAAGATAGAAAGATAGAAAGATAGAAAGATATGTGAGATCCATTCTGATCAATGGCAGATTGAATTTAATTTAAGGGAGGAAGCCAACCTCTAGGGCTCCATCACAGAAGGCGAGAATACAACTCCAAGTTCATGAGCCGTTAAAATTGATTTAATTTGATATGAATAGAGCTTCATATAGTTCCTCTTAACATCAATCCATGATCCCATCAATGATGGATGAATTGAAGAATTGTTCAATTTCTACCGATTTTTAACGCCATCACAAAGAATTACAACTAGGATGAATTTTTTCTTATAGTAGCTAGATGATTATTGAAATATGCAAATTCATTCAAATATGAAATCAACAAAGGTTCTCTATATAAAAAAACTTAACCTTGAAGAAATTGAGTTTAAAGATTTCTCCAGAACTATGTCTAACGATTCTATCAGAGGTCATGTAACGATAAACAGAACTGAGAAGATGAACTTAAAATTTTAATCATTTAAATACTCTAAATTAAAAATACATTAAAAACACCCAAAAACTAAAGTCAACTACAAAAACTTTGCCCCATATTTTCCCAAAAATATCCAAAAACGTCCTTCGAATTTCTACTTTTCTTAATCATTTCCCGCCGAGCCCGCGCACTTCTCAAGCCGCCTGTCCGACACAGGAAACCTAAGGGAAACAGCTGCGCTGCGCCGATTGTCGGCGGCCATGGCAGCGACGGCGGCGGCAGCGGCCTCTACACGCCGCAGGCTGCAGGAACCCGTCCGGCGGGTTTGGGAGCGCCACGACCGCCCGCACCACTCGGCCCCGCCCCGCCCTCCGCCGTCTTGCCCCGCCCCGCTCCGCTCAGGACCCCCAGTCGTCCCGCCCTGCCCCCTCCGCCCCACTCCGCCCCGTTCCGCCCCGTCCCGTCCCGTTCCGCCCGCTCCGCCCCGTCCCTCTCCGCCCGTCTCTCCCCGCCCCGCTCCGCCCTACCCTGCCTTTCTTCGTCCCGCCCCGCTCCTCTTTGCCCTGCTCCGACCTATTCCACCAATCCCCGCACCACCCCAACCTTCCTTCCACATCAGCTCGCCTCATCCCTCTCTGACACGCCCATTCCCGCCCCATCCTGCGCCCCCGCTCCGTCCGAGCAGCCCGCTCCGTTCCCGCCGTCCGTTTCTTGCCCCTGTTGCGTCAGACAGCGGGGCACCCGCAGGGCGGCGGGCGCGGCGCGGAGGTGCAGCCGGAATTTCGGGAGGGAGGGGGTCAGCGTGGGGCGAAGAGCTAGATGTGTGGAGGCGTAGTGAAATGTAGAGCAGACCGGTATTATTCACGAAATAAAAGGACCTCTCCGGCTCAGCGAAACAGACAGGTAGGACCGGATTGGATCAAAATGCAGTTCTAGTGTAGCGCATGAAATTACAAACTGGTATCGGACATGAAGGAGTAACTTTATTGAATGAGAAACACTATTGCATTATTTACGGGTAACTAAAAAACATACTGCTGCAACATAACATATGATTGAACGTCTTTGATTCGTGGTAAACAATAAAAAAGCATAAAAGAAGAGGAGAAGAAGGAGAAGAGAGATAAAGAAAGAGAAGTATAAGGTGAAAACGAGAACAACGAAAAGGAAGTCAGAGGGGAAGAAAGAAGAAGTAGATGAGGATGAAGAGATTATTAGAGGAGGAGAAGGAGAGGAAGAGAAGAGGGAGTCAGAGGAGAAGAAAAAGGAGAATTCAGTAAAAACAAGAAAAGACGGAGAAGAAGTAAAGAATACGGATGAGGAGGAGGAGATGAGAAAGATGAAGAGAAAGACGAAGAGGAAAGAAGGAAGAGGAAATTATTTCCCATTATTATTCTCTAAATTTGGCACCACAACCCTCACAAGAACCGGCACAACAAACGTAACCACGGAAACTTCCATAGGTTCGCGCCCGTGGGCGGCGCCAGCGAGCTGCAGGTGCGTGAGTAGAGCTGAGGCGCGGCGCGTCGCGTACCTGCCACTCCCGCCCCAACTCCATCTGCCCCGCCCCGCCCCTCCGCGCCTCATCCAGCCCGGCCGTCAAAAGGACAACAACAAAGCCCCCGGCGCAGCCTCCTCCTCCCGCCGGCTCAGGTGTCGCCGTGCCTGGAAAGCGGGGGCGGCGTGGGAGAGCCGCGCGTCCCACGGCCGACGGCAGATGTGCGTGGGTGACGTGCGCCGCCGCCGTAAATACGCGAAAGCTCGGCGACGCACGCGCGAAGAACGCGGCCCGATTTAATGAACCATTTCGCGTTCTCGCACTCGCCGGCGGATCTAGGATGATGGGGAGACTGGAGGGGGACGTTGTGGTCGTGCATCAGTGTAAATGATCTTGGCTGTCCAGGTGACGCTGCGTCGAAGGCTGTGTTGCCGACGTTTCGACCATCTTGTCGTGGTCTTCCTCTGGGCTGTTGTGACACAAGCAAAACAACAGCCCTGAGGAAGACCACGACAATGTCGAACGCCGCAACACAGCCTTCGACGCACGTCTGATCATTTACATGGCTCTGGCCGCGGAAGCCTACGACTTCACGTGCATCAGTGTAATAATTCTGAGTGGTAACCTTGGAAGGGTGTCCGATTGAATTATTTGGGGCAGAAGGTATTTTACGCCATTTCTGTTTTTGTTTACCAGGAAACAGTTAATGCGATAATACCAGTAAATACTGGTTGCACGTAATCTGTCCTGTTTTACTCTTGGTTTCAATATCTAATTCAAAAGTTGATCGTGTACTTTCTAATTATTTTGTTGCCTAATAGCATCATTTTTTCAAAGCTTTTATTATTTTTTTAAAAGATTGATTCTGATGAATCCCTGTAGATTTGTCACTCCTCTGGCAAATCTTTAAAAAAAAGACGCTTTGTGGCAGACAAGCCGAGTTCATGACCAGTTTCCTCCTGGTTCTTCGGAATTCGCCGCCTTCTAGTATGATGCTAATTCATCATAGCTCAATCCCTCATCATGAGCTTATCATCAACGAATCGACCATTCCTGGTAGAGAATCGGATTGTACACGAATTTGTATGTGCACATTTGGTGAGACATTTTAAAATCTGGCAACTACAAATACGTGGTTGGCAATTTCTGCCGTGGAAAAGCGTTATTAAGAGGATGAAAAAACTCATTACTGAATGTTCTCGTGGTTTCGACCAAAACGTACGCAAAATTACTTTTTTGCAAGATAGTACTTACAGTGTACGTTTCTAAAAGAAACAAAATGTATGACACCTACATCGCAAGAACCTAACCTCAACATGTATAGCAATTTACTTTTCACATCCACCTCAACTGTCAACTTTATCAGTTTCTTGCTTGAGATATCAACTTAAAAAAATCCTCACTCTTTTCAAACACGAAAAACCTGTAATATCCTTTCAACACAGAACCCTCCGCGCATTCCTGGAGTAGCATCGTTAGAATTCTAATACCGGGTAACGCCAGGAAATTGTGGGTACAGGTTTTAGCATTCATATTTACATGAAGATTAATTGCACGCACTGATGACCATGATGGAGATTAATTGGTGATCATGGCTTTTTTTCCGCAGAGCCAGCGTACGTCGCTCGCATTTTTTTGCTCCGCCGCCTCCGCCGCCGCCGCCTCCCCCCTCCCGAAGGTTCGCGAAGTGTGGTTTTCCTTGGCTGCCACCGCCGCCACCACCACCGCCACTTCAGCGTCGGACTCCTCTTCGCGTAACGTTTTGCTTTTGTTTCGGCGCGGTTTCGAGGCCGGCGGGTTTAGACTTGGCCAGTGCACGTTTGTGGTTGTGTAGCAGATCACGGTTCAAATGATCTTTTTATGTCTCTCTTTCTCTCTCGGTCTCTTCCCCCTTAAATCTAAACAATACCGTGCAGTTGTTACTCTAGAACAGAGCCCATCAGAATGCACGCTGCATCGGGAGCAAAGAGCACCTGTCCATGGCCGCAGAGCGAAGGCAAGAGCGACGACGTTTAAGAGAGGGAGCTAGGGGAGTGAATGCATACTGCCATGAAATACTTTTATACCATCCACCCCTCATACCTCCATTGCTCTGCTTGCTGATGACACCGCAATATATTCCTCAAACCGTGATATTCATACCGCACAAGACATGCAACACCACCTCTTTAAGCTCTCCTACTGGGCCAAGAAATGGCATATCCGGATAAACCCTGCGAAAAGTCAAGCCAAAATCTTCACGCTCCGTAGACCAAATAATCCTCCCCCTCTCAAATATCAAGGAGAAAATATAACTTGGCTCCCAAACAACAAGCCAGTCAAATAGCTGGGAGTACTTTTGATAGGCGGCTCACCTGAAATCAAATATTCTCCACAGAATAACCCTGGCAACCTGTAGAACCCACCAATTATATCCCATATTCAAAACGTCCATGTCCCTTGCATATCCATGTGGCTCCTCATCTGTATCAATCGATGATCCGTCCAATTTTATCCTACGCTTCTCCTATCTGGGCCTCAGCCAGCAAATCGAGAATCCAAAAATGCAGATTTTCCGAAATAAATTCCTCCGAACCATCACTAAAGCTCCATGGTTTGTACCTAACTCCAAGTTACATAACGAAATCAGCATTACTGTTATCTTCGTCCATTTCTCCCTCCTATCCTCTCGCTTCTATCCTAAAATTCCCCAGATTTCCCTCAGCCGTACACTTCAAAATCGGAAAACAAAATCCTCACCACAATAGACTAAAGCGAAAACTACCGCGACAGTTCTTCGACCCTCCTTGATTATCATGTACCCGATGTGGCTTCTCACATTTATTCACATGTACCATGTGACATGTCACACGTTCACAATGTATTCATGTCTATAATTTTTCTTAACCAATGTTAATCGTAATTTAATGTAACATCATTGTATCGTACTCGGATGCTGACGGTCTTCGGACCAAGCAGAAATAAATAAAATAAAAAAATGAAATACTTTCAGGACTGGCCGCTTATCAAAATGCATCATTTGGAATTGACAAAAGTTCGTTTCAAAGATTAGAATATCTGAAGTGCGGTAATACGGAGCTTAACGCGATTTAAATTAGTCTTGTTAATATCAGTACACGAATATAATAGTGTATGAATGCTTGAAGTAATTTTAAACGATAGGTATCAGAATACTGAACTCAAAATAAAACGAGCCAAATATTTTGACGTTGGAGATAGAGCCAAAATATTAAAAATTATAGTACCGGGGAAATAGAGATAAAAGGAAAACACTCAGACCGCAGCGTGTTCAGCATAAACATTCTTGGCTTTGAACTCTGTATTTCTCTTAGTTCCGTAGAAGTTGCCACTGAAATTTCTTTTAGTGCCCGTATACCGCCCGGCCTGCTCACTGAGAGCCGTGACCAAACCAATCCGAGTGCCAGCCAGCAAAAAGTGATGGTCGTTGCTCTATAATGTGTCATCTGTGGTAAAAAGTTGCTGGTTATTTAACTGCCAATTTCAAACTTAGGAATAATGTGTTTGCTATTATCAACAAAGTGTGTTACAATGGTTATTGTCTTGTGCTTTGAATCAAAACTAAAACTTTTTGTCTTTTGAAAGACATAATTCGCATCAGCATAAATTTAAAAGAGAAAATGTGGAGGAAAATATTTCATCAATGAATAAATTCGAATAGGGAATCATTTGGTAATATGGGTGATGATGGCCGAAAATATTCAACGTTCTGAAGCTCATGTATATGCGCCGTCTATTGTCAGTAAACTGAATGAATAATTTAAACGGAAATCTTCTAAAAACAAACAAGCGTCTGAAGAAAATCTCTCGTTTGCGTCATCTTACACAAATAAGGAAGTTTTGATAAGTGTCTACGAGACGCACAAATCTCATCTACATTCTTGCAACAGCATCCGGGCAATTTAGTGAAGTTGAAGCCTTGCCCTTCCATAACCAAGATCTAACTGTTAATCTTTTGTTGAGGAATTCCAGGCAGACACAACTGACTTGCAACTCCACGAATATCTTGCCATTTTTGTTTCAATTTATCACTCTTCGCATTTTCATATTTGTAAACTATTTACAGAACAAACTCAATAATTTTAAAAATTGCCTTTACTTTGTCCTGGTAAAGTAATTAAATATTTGTGTTTACATTTTGTATCTCTAAGGTCGGATATTGAGGAGCTTTCGCACATATTCAGTGCAAAATGTATTTTTGTTGATGAAAAGTAAACACAAGGTTTGTTGTGGAACAGAGCGGCGACATACTCGGGGGAATAGTAGGGGAACAACAGAGAGTCAAGAAAGTATATCCGCGTACACGGGCCGTACACTGATGTATCCGCATTGTCGCTCAGCCGCCGTGTATACAAACAGACAGTTGAACAGGTGGGAAGGACGAGGGATTGTTACACGAACAAAAGAGCAACGTGAAGAGCAAATGAGACAGCGCATAAGCGGGTCATCATTTGGAGGCACGATGCACACTGCATACATACGTGGAACAAGAGGACATGCGTTAAACATTGACATCACACGATTAATTTTGTGTTAAACAATTAACTTGTGCCAAAGGTTGATGTGTTTCAGAATTTAAATTCATTCAAACTGTTTACTTTTGGCATTCCGAATGAAAAAGAACACCACTACCCTGACTAAAGTGAATGACACAAACATTTGACCTTGACTTCAAAAAATTAAAATATCAAAATTTGAGGAAAACTATTTGAAGTATCTGGCCGAAAATTATAAATCTAATATACTAAAATAAAATTAAAAACTATTAATATGATACAAGGGAGATAAGACTCACAGCAATCCAACACTGCTGGGATTACGAATAATTCTGAAGTCGATAAATCCACTCAATCCCTGTTGACCGCGAGCCCTGAATTGTAAATGAGTATATTTTCGCCTGCTGTAGCACGCACAAGGAAAACAGTATCGCCTTTAAACGAGTTTACATCTTACAAAGTCGACTGTGACCCTGACACAAGAATGCCCCAGCGGTATAGACGAAGATGAAGAGCCGCACATGTACTTGCATAGTTAAGTGAACGCGTGTACAAAGAAGCAAGTAGGAGCAGGAAGAGGGCCGGTTTGTAGAATAGAGCAGTGAGAACACGAGAGGGCAAGAGAACTACAAGGCAGGTGTGACTTGGAAATGTATTTTATTGCTTGTACCTACGCGTGGTGAATAATGCGTAAATCAATGATATACTAGAGAATGAAATGATCAAAGAAGACATTTTCAGAGACATGTGAAAACCAAGAACACATAATTTTGTGAGAAAGTCCGTGAATTTATTAAATAATCAAGGGCTCAATTAACTCCAACTTCTTAAGTCCAACTTCACGAAATTGGCATCAATTTCGTTATGAGAATGTTAAAACGCAAGTTCTAATAATCCATGATCTGTTGCTATCACCTATCATCGACAGTTTATGGCCTTTTTAAAACTTTTATAATGTTAGATTGATTATCGGTATTAATGAAATCTACTGTAAGATAACATATTAACGATAATGTAAAAGAGTATGAATGAAATTCGTTAAATTCTAGAAGCCTGTACACCCAGTTGCTAATGACCTTCGATGAAAATATTAAAATACACATATAATTTACACATTCTTTTTAATAAACTTACATGACAATAATTTTCTCAAATTTTATAAAACTCGAGCTACGGATTCCGCTTTGTCGTTTTGTTGTCGTTTTCTTTCGGCACATTGACGGCTCGTTCGAGCCACGAGTGTGGTAGAGAAACACACTGGCTTAAGAAACCGGGAAGTCCGCCGATATGTGTCGTGTTCGACGCTTCAGGGTCGCCATCCGATGTTGAGGAGTGTACTCGGTGTCTCGTATCCGCACAGTCACGGCGAGAGGGGGGGCCATGGGCGAGGGGGCGAAGGGGTGGGTGGGCGCTGGGAAGTCCCCCGCCCCCCAATGCCGGTTCTGCGAGCAGCGACCCGCGAGCCGCTCGCATAGTCAAATATTGGCGCAGACGCCACCGCCGACACACAGGGCCGTGGCGGACGCAATCTCCAGAGGCAGCGGCCTGGCGCTTTGGAGGCCTTTCATATCGTTTCTGCTTGGCAATAACCCTATGTTAGCGTGTGTGTGAATGATGGGTACGATCACCTACTATTTGGTGCGTATTCCTCCAAATACTACAGACAAGGGAGGAGAATTCTTGGAATCACCTCAATAATACGATCTTCAATTTTTCCGTCGAAAAATTTCATATTAAGGTTCTTTTGAGCTGTAACTTCATATGCGCGTGAGAACTGATATATATTAGTGCTGCTCCAAAGATGGTAATGAGTGGTTTAGTTGGCGAGGAAATATATGTAATTTTGAATCCAAAAACTGGGATTGTTGTGTGTAAATTTGTATGTAAGTATGTATGTATGGAAGTGTATGTTTCACGCATAAATCTGTCATATCAGACGCTTTTGAGCTGAAACTTGAAAAAGAAGTTGGAGTAGTATCTAGTTGTGTTCTGGAGAACATTTATATTTTTCAATTTAGGGGGTTACTTTACGTGAAGCAAAATTTTCTGGATAATGGTTGAATTTATTTCTTTAATTTTTTTGTTGGAACAGAAGATAGCTCAATTATAAAAATGATCTAGTTCCTATTTTCCATTAAATCTGTGAAATTTCGAAAATTTCAAAGTTCGAATTTATTTTCTAACCTAACTTACACCATCATTATAACAGCCATTATTCTCAATGCAATTTATTCTTCAATTTTCGATCTTTATATAAAGTTATGTACTTAAAAATATGAGTCGTTGTTGAGTAATAACTGGTAGAACTAGGAGGACGAAAAACTTCGTTATACCACTCATTCTATCTTATTATTATTATTATTATTATTATTATTATTATTATTATTATTATTATTATTATTATTATTATTATTATTATTATTATTATTATTATTATTATTATTATTATTATTATTATTATTATTATTATTATTTATTATTATTATTATTATTATTATTATTATTATTATTATTATTATTATTATTATTATTATTATATTATACCTACAAATAAGCGCTGAAAAATATTACTATTTTACAGGAAACCGTCGACACATTATTCCGTGATTTTGCTGTAGATAGATACACAGTTACCCCAATTAGTGCATTAGACATATTTAATAATTTTATAGGAGAAAAATTTAGAGCTTTCTAATGTAAAATTTAGAATTTTTCAGATTGAAACACAAGGAACGCAAAAGTGCGTAAATGCAACCCGCAACACAACATATGCTGCAAAACACGTCATCTTCATGCACAACTCGGCAATGATGTGTCGTAAAAATCGGCTTTTGCTGATCCTTGCAGAACACTTGTGTTTCTTATGTCGATATCTACAAAATGAAACCTTGTTAAATGTTCTATTTCTTTTTGAGGGGATATTCCCTCTCAGTAGCGCGGGTTGTGAGAAAGGTTCAAAGTTGGACTCCAGCATGAAGCCATTATCGCTTTTCAAACAATGATTTTAAAAAATTGGAAAGTTCGTGCAGGTCCAGATAATTATTTTTACTTAATTTATGACCCATTAAGGGCAAATGCTTCCTTTTTTCGCCGGCGAATGCCGATTACGAGGAGAAAGAACTACCACGTGCTCCCCCACAGTGCATCACTCCAGATGGGATTGTAAGGGAGATGATGACTATGATGATGATGATGTTAATGATAATGATAACGATAACGATAACGATAATGATGAAATGGAATGAGGATCGAGGGGGGAATCGCACGTGGCCCATTGCTTTTTGTATATGAAGCTATTCCAGCATGGAATTCTGGAAGGAGTCAGGAAAACCTCGAAAACCAACTATCGGAGCCGTCAATTTCTGCAACCATTTTCACCTGGCGCTACAAACTCCTGATGTTCATTTTACCAACTAAAAGTTATGACATCTTGTTGGTATCAAGCCCGAGACCTACCGATCACCGATTCGCTTGATTCGAAGGCTCTCAGCTACCTTTATTGGTCTTTTATCTTCAATATTTATAAAAAAATGTATCAGATAACCCATCATCAGTATTGTCCAGCGCTACCCCTCAGGAACTGATCAGTGAACTGGTGTGTGTGGATGTGATACCTCAAACCATTCACAGCAAGCCACTCGATCGGCATCAAAAAGTGGAAATGGACAATGCCACTTTGTATCTCATTTAAATACACGTCTATACGGTGTATCCCGACCAGAGTGTACATGTCCTAAATGTTTGGAAATAATAATGGTCGACTTTATGCGATGAATATGATATCCTGTCCAAGGGTAATTTGTTTCCAGTGGGCGGGGGCAGGAAAGCTTCCAAAGGCCCTGGAAGCGTATGATAACGTGTGAATGTTGATGAATATGAATGATGATGCTGATCCGATGTGCATAGTAGGAAAGGAAAGTCAAGTAAAATCCATTCATTGACATACTTTGTCCAGCAAAAAGTCCAAATAGTTTAACCAGTGTTAGTGCCACACTGGTTTAATACACCACATGCAAATAAAGTATGGTATTTCCGGGATATTCTTAAATAATTTACAGATACACATTTATAATATTTATCTAGTATTTAGATTATTCAATTTACCGAGAAAACAGACAATCTTTAACATATTTAAAAAAGCTACAAGTTTACATGTATTGTCTATAGTGAATGTGTGAACATGCTTCTAATCAATGAATGTAAGCATTACGTTATTGGTTTGTGAATTACATTCAACATTAACTATTATTACAGATGTACTCATACAAATACACAAATGGTAACTAAGAACTCTGGAAAACTATGTGAGAATGTAACATTGTAACTTCTCATTTTTGAGTTGTTTCCAAATAAAATTTTTCATTCGTGTAATAGTGCTTTCTAGTAAATATCATTGCACATTTACCAACTATCAAGTGTTGAAAACTAACTGGCAAAATAATATTATACAACAAACACACGCACACGACTCTCTTTCAACTGTGCAAAACAAAAATATAATTTCTTTGCGAACGCTACATAACGTAGGTCTGCTGGCGAAAAATGTCTACATTTCTATGCCAGTAAGCTTGTGACAGTCATGAATCCTGGTTAGACTTTCGTACGCCGCTGGGTGCAAATACTCTCTTGGGAAGGAGAACAATGCTGAGTCCGCGTGCGGAGACGAATCCCGGGAGATGACTGCGCATAGCTCTAACACGGTCCCCCAACTGCAGCGGCACCCCCGCTTTCTCCTCCCGCCCCTAGGACGTTCATCGCTGACGCCTGCTGATAAAAATGCGAGCTCCAGAACCGGTCTGGATGTACGCTTCGCGATTAAGAAGTTGCATGAAGAGATCTAATGTTACAAATAGGCACGCGATTCGAAATTACGAGAAATGTTTTGCTTGTCGGCTGAGCAGCAAATGGAAAAAAAAATGAACTCGCTGAATTGAAAATGTCATGGATTCCCGTAATGTGATTGAGGAGGTTATTCAGGTGGTGATTTGATTTACATTGTTTATGATGAGTAGACATTATTTTTTCAATGTAAATTTTAAATATTTGAAATAAAAAGGAATTTTTAACTTAAAAGTCATATTTCCCAAAGAGTTTTTCTAACAATTTGTACATGTCTGTAATGCCGGTTTATAAAAAATGGGAAAGTAATAAAAAAAGACTTACAATTTTGCAACCTGAAGAAACCCTTTATTCAAAGTAAATAAACTTCCCAAAATAAATTGTTACTGTGAAATAAACGTTTGAATCCAAAGAAAGACGGCTTTCTTCGAGGCCTGGAATAGTAAAATTGTCAGTGAAAAAAACAACTACGCATCATAAAGCATATCCTTTTCATGCAAATATTAAAATACTATTTATTCTCCAAAAATATCTAACTTACGTTGAAGGAAGCAAAATCTTGCGATAGAGTGCCGAGTAGTAGTTCTGAGGTGAAGCTAAGGAAATATTTCCACTAATATTCTCGTTTTAGCTTTATATTCTATTACAACTACTTTATTTCTAGGCAAAAGATGACCGAGAGGTTCCTTTTTAAATTTTGATAGAATATTGTGCCGTGTGTAAAATTTGGACGTATCAAGAAAGAAGCACCCAGCGAAGCAGATGAAATTATTGACCGTGTATACTCTACTTTAATATTCCCTGTAACAAATTACTTCATTTATTTTCGATAATGAGGTAGTGATTAATATGTCCTAAAATAATAATTTGTAAATAATAAATGAGTTACTAGAAAAATTAATTAAAACATAAAACCACGGCATCTGTGTTGTGTTTGCGAAATATGACTTTAAAAGTCAACCAGCCAACCTTTTGTTATTTGTATCCGTTAGTTTCTTTGTAGCAAATCTTCAAGACGACTTAAGATGAAGAATCTGCACTTTTTCTCGCCGTGTTGCAGATAACACTCATGTGAGTGCACAATAGTGTCCTCAAAAACCGAGAAAAACAGTACGTAGCAAGATAATATTCCAGAAGGGAAAACGAGTTTGGTGTACCATTTCACACGCGGCAGAGGCTACTGCCACGCATGTCAAGCAGTTGCTCGGCGCCTTGGCGGGCGCGTTCAAAACGCGAGTTGTCCACAACAGCAACGACCTCCTTTCGTCCCGTCGCGCTCGATGACGGAATAACGGAGAGGAAACGCGAGATTTACGATGGCATTATTTTTACGGTCCTATACATTTTTCCGGCTCTTTACAGTTTCCATTTAACGTACCAGAAATGCTAGATAAAATGTAAGTTGCTCTTGAGTTCATTTTTTCACTGCCATGATAGGAAACATTAAAAACCATGCACTTGATTGGAAGGAAGCGTTTTAAAAGTTTAGGTTTTAAATAGTATACATTTTACGTAATTTTAAAGAAACGTGCACGTTTTTTAATGCCAAGGAATCCGTGCTCCCCCAATGTATTGCAGGTTTGCTGTTTCAACCCCTCGTTAAAGTCTCCCCGGGAAATAAGTTGCCTACAATGTAACCCTACAAAGTGCCCCCAAAGTAATATATTGGCGACAACAGTCATTCCCTACATTTTTTTAAATTTTTGTAGTTTTATTATAAAACTCTCGGAAAGCTCCCACGTACACTAATTTTAATTAATTAATCATTTGTATTTTCATACTTTCTAGCTTCCGAATTAATTTTCCGTTTCATTAATGCATATTCTGGTTGTGCATAATAAATTGTTTTGGAAAATTATTTTCAACATGGATTCGTCATTTCGGGATTTGTAATGGAGCAATTTAGAGAGGAGTAAGTAATCGTTACCAGTGACCGGATGCAACAGAAAGCTTCTAACAGCTCTGTTGGACAGCATAATAATAATAATAATAATAATAATAATAATAATAATAATAATAATAATAATAAATCATTATTTTCTTTCTTTCGGATGGCGCAACTGTCCAGTCGGGCTTTGACCTAACATCCGCGAACTCGCAGTACAATTGGAATCTTTCACACAACACAGATATATTCTTTCATACAAAAATTGTAAAAGAATGAGACATAACAGAGAAGTACACTGTGCAGTTAATATCATAGACAATACGACATGGTAATACGTTCTTGTGAAATGCATGAGAGTTCTATCACAGAATGTCGCGGTGCATTTGGTATCAGATACAATGCAATTTATTTGCACTTAAAAAATAGACGTTCCAAACGTCAAAGAAAAGCGTTTATCGAAGATCTTTTTTTCAATATCTAGAGATAATACCGAATCGGAGACATTCTGCAGCTTTGTAAGTCCTATGGACCTTGCATAATTGTAAGCAATTGCTGCGATTATATTTAGAGATTAGAAATTGTGAAATTTAGTAAAAGCTGCTGCCGTATGTTCTCTGACGTACGTGGCCCGTGAGCACCGCCGCAGCAGGTAGACGACGCCAGGTAGCGCACTGGTAGCAGCTGCAGCGGTCACAACCACAGCCCGCATTTGTATATCCTTACCTGCAAGGCAATAATAGAATCCCACACGGTTCCTCCACGGCTGTATCCTGAAGGCGATGCACTTCAAAAACCCACAACCGTAAGACACTGTTCCAAACCGCACTAGTCACGCAAGGTTCACACTGCTGTTATTGTTTAGTACACTAAAAAAAACTCGACACTTCGAACGTACGTCTACACGTCAGGTATTCACTGGTGGGTGCGAAAAAACACCAAATCGGACGGTCCGATGGTGGACCAGGAGGAGGTCGAACCGGGCCGTGGAAGTCCTCAGCAGCTGCCGCGGGGTTTAGATCCTCGCGTTTCGACGTCGAACGGGCCCGCTGCAGGCTCTAGCGGCGTCCATGGCGTACTGAGCGGCGGCGGAGGCGCGGCGCGGAGCGGCAGCGGAGGCGGTGGCGGAGGTGGGGAGGCTTCCAAGACACCGGCCGAGGAGGAGGAGGGGGAGGGGGATTGTTGGCGGTGGGGGAGGGAGCGGCCGGCAAGCGCGGAGCCCGGGGAAAAAAAAGAAAAGCCGCTGGCTGTTCGCCTCAGAGAGAGAGAGAAGGCGGCGAGCGGTGAAAGACAGGAAGCGAAGAAGTCGAGACTCGCGCATGCGTGGTTCGCTTCACGCCATATTGGATACCAACATGGCGCCTCCGGGTGTGATGGGCACGTGTGCGGCGAGTACTTGGGGAGCCCTCGAGGTGTGGCTGTTGTCATCTCCTTCGGATCAGAAGAACATCTGCATCTGACAAGTGCATTAAAGAAATTGTCATCCACTTAGAAGGGCCTACAAATATGAAGTTACTTCTCTGCGCGTATTGTCAAGAATGTGACGTTCTATCGCTTCCATGCATGTGCAGGGACACTATCTTAAGAGATGGCTGAATCATGGAGAGTAATACTTCTGTCCTGCTCCTGCTGTCCTGTCCTGGCGTTACAGGCGGATTGCAGTGAATTCGAAAAAACTTTTTCTCAAAATATCAATTTCCACTACCCATTATCGATATTCATTTGCTCTAAAATCGCTTTCTGACGTAGGTAGAAGGCATTGAACGCTCTTTAAGTAAAGTGATTAAATGAAAATGACTATTTCATAATTACTTTTTTCAATGCCACGTTAAAAGTTTAATGGCGCTGGTTTTAACATGCCGATAGTGTAAATGTACTCAAGAGATAAAATTATATTGAGATACGCATTTTAAAAAGGTCCATTGGTATCTCTAGCATTTCGAAATTGCACTGCTTTTACGAACATTTCATTATGACACGCTGCCACCTAACCAACTTTTCAGAATCAGAATCGTTGGAACTTCAACAGAAACATCGTTTGGGCACCCGGACGGCTAGGAGAGGCACCCCTCAAGGAAACTTAAATTGAATCGAAATTGTATTAGCAATATGAAGCCCATTTTCCTTTAAAACCTTCAAATACGTATTTCAAATACCAGAGATAAAAGTGACAAAAAGTCTCTGTAAAGGTTGATTTAATATCTTAATGAAATATTCTCTTTAACATACATGTATTTCAATAAAACTGCCAACCGACTTTGTCGGTAGGTTTTGTCTCGTCGATAAAAATTGTCATTGGTATTGTTATTACGAACGAATAGGTAATTTTGAATCGATGTATTCAGTGTTCATTTTTCAGCTGATAAGTTAAGTTTCTTGAAAAGGGTCAACAGTTCTTGTAACTCTGATAAAAGTTTATTTACTTTTATCTTAATTGCCCATTATTCATCAGTTTTCGAACAAATAAAAACACATTTAAATCATTCAATGACCCAATTTAATGATTTACCTGAGATATGAGTAACGTCACATTATGAAAGTGGATGAATAAACATTACCTTTATTACAATGATAAAACTAATGGTGCTACAGTATGACAAATTTTCTCGTAATAGATAGTTTCTATTCTCTTAGGGCCTAAAAGTTTAATACGGCCCCTCGTTGTACCTTCTTTTCCTCTAGGATACATAGAAGAACACCTTCGCGCACCTCAAACTACATAAACCTATCTCATTTTGGAACCTCTTCGTACTTGTCCATGATATTCCTTGGCTTCACTTTGGCGCTTGTACTATTGTTTTGAGTGTAGGTTCCATTCTTCAATTAAACACTCATATTGAACACACGTGTCTGCCAGGCAAAGAAATTATGGAAGGATTGTGCTACAGATGTAATACACGAGGGACTCAAAATTCCTCTCAGACCCCAAACACAACTGAAAACATTCATTTCTTACGTGGGTTTCGAACCCACAGTTTTACTTTCCACTCAAACTTACCTGCCTCAAGCCCCTGTCTGCCGAGTCTCTTGGTCGTGCTAATAGAAGATGTGATACGCTTCAGAATGGTACAAACTTTCTTGTACTAGTTAGTTTCCTAATATATTTAGTCTGGGCTAGCTTTCCGATTTTACTTCACCCTCTTGCCAGTTGTTTAGGCTTAAAAGACATTTCTCAATTTTTCGGTCTCCTAATAGTAGAATTGAAATACGACTTTAAGAATATTATAGTCGGGAGGAATCTGGTTCTATATAAAAATGTTCATTGAAAACTTGTTTTAAGAAAATGTTGTTTGAGCGTTTTTTAAAATGCGCAATTTTGAGCTCATTTTCACAGGAAAGTTTTGTTAAACTTCAGAAGAAATCATTTGAAGCATTGGTACTCCCAAATGCTATAATGTGTGAGAAACGCCCGTAATATAAACATTAACCGTATGAGAGATATTAAAAAAAAACATAAGTGTAATTTTTGAAAAATCCAAAGGATACATTAAAATGACAATATGTCATGCTATTCATCGCATTTAGCATTAAACGTTTAAACGTTGCAATGAAAGAAGTTGAAGTCTCTTTGAGGAAACGTCGTTTTTGCGTTGTTAAAACTCCGTAATTTTTAGCTCAGTTTTACAGAAAACTTTTGATTTTCAAGAAATTTCACATGAACTAATTTTAAGCACTTTTTACAAATGCAATGAATAAAAGCTCCGGAAAAATATTAACACCGTGAGAGATATTTTAAAAAATTACATTTGTATAATGTTTGAAGAGTTAAAAGAATACATCAAACTGACGTACATTACATGAGATATCGCATAATATATCTCATCTCCCTCTTCTATTCTCGTAAAGCAGAATTTAAGCGAGCACCCTTCTCGTTTTGCGCGATTCTCTCAACTTTGAGAAAATTCACCATAGAAAATCAAACATCTTTAAGGCCAAAAATGTCATACTAAATGCATTTTGTTTCATTTTGGCACCGGATCTGGGCGGATCGAGGACACACTAAAGATAGAATTCATTCCTTTTCCTTTCAAAGACACGATTGTTACAAATACAAAGAAGAATCAGAAGAAAACCGCAAAAGTGCAATTAAACATCATTTTGTCTTTAGGTGTCAGAAAATTTGCCGGCACAATCCTTGCGGCCTATCCGATCTGGTAGTACGAACCAGCGTAAGTAGATGGGGTTGGAGCTTCATAACAGGTGACTCAAGTTGGCGGCTCCACTACGCGGATGCACAAAGTCAATCAGCGTGAATGCACCAGATAGGAGTTAATAGATTTTATGGAGTAAAAGTGTGATACCGGTTGATATTTATCAAAATATGATGACCTAGTACGTGGACACCTATCTGTCACAGCGGCAAAATGTAACGAGTGGTGTAACAAATTCAGAGAAGGTACGAGTTTTTGAATGAAGCTCTACGTTCGAGTCAGGCTCATAGCAGCAGCAACAGATCGGTTTATTCAAGAAAAATGGCGTGTTACTCTGGCCGAAAAGGCTTACTTGCTGCGGTTCGCTTGTGGTTTAATGCAACACATAGTGCATGACGTACTCTGCAACAGATAAGGGTCCGCCAAGTGGATTCATCGATAGCCGACGCGTAAACTGAAAGATTGTCGAGTTGGTGCTAGTCAAGAGCTGCTGAAGTACTATGAGGAGGAGAGGATATTTTAGCTCTCATTTTCACTTGGGATGAAAGTTGGTGCACCATTTTCAATCGGAACCAAAACCTGGAAGGAAAGAATAACGACATTCTTCTTCGCCGAAATCAAAGAAATTTACGGACGGACGGATAATCATGTTGCCGTCATTCGATTTTTTGACATCAAGAACCCACAAAACATGGATGCTGGTCCACTACACGTGTTAGTGGATTTTTTTCTAAATTTAGTAACTGGATGTATACACTTTTTTGTTACGAGGGCCATGAAACAAATAGTTTTTCCGTCGAAAATTCGCTGTTTTTTCGCACAGCATTACTTAAAATTATCTCTACTCCATAGTGAGAAAGTGAAAATTAATTGCGATTTTCATTTGATTCTCCCTCAAAACATCCAAGCAGTGTGCATTCCTTCAGCTAGTTTTTAATCAATCAGGGCTTCATTTTCCACGCAACCTTGTAATCGCTTTCACACTGCTGCTTCAGACGATCCTCAAATCTCGTCAGCCACAGTATCCTCCTAGTATTGTAGAGTGAGGAAACAAGAGTAAAATTTTCAGGTATAGGATTACATTTCTCTCGAGACGTTAGGCATGAATGTTTCTTCTCACGCCTACACATTCCGTACTGCAGATTTTTGGCGATTGATCACTGTTACGACTAGTTGAGAGGTCTCAGGGCAACAACTGTTATCTTTGCAAGGTCTCTGGCCGGGAGGTCGTAAGGTTTGATTCCCGACGATGGCGGATTTTTGATACTAACTGGAGAGCTAAGTCGTATTCGGTCGCTGTCTAGGGGAGAATTCTAATAACAAGTTTTTCTGAGAGGCAGTTTTTCATGGTTTCTCCTATCAATATAAAGTGAACGCCAGGGAAGTTCTTTAACCAGCGGGCTAAGGTCCCCTTCCTCGGCCTTGTTCCCTCCTCTCCCTTGTTCCCTCCTCACCTCCCCCCTCTCTCTCTCTCTCTCTCTCTCTCTCTCTCTCTCTCTCTCTCTCTCCACATGCTCACACTTACATTTTCATGCACTACACACACGGGAGATTAGTAGGGAGTTCAAAACTCGTCATGGATTGCCTGGTGCCCCGCTGGGAGAGATTCTAAAGGGTGACTCCATCCGACGTGGCTCCGTATCTCATGTTCTAGTGACGAAGGTACACCACTACTTCCCAGGAGATAATATGAACTAACGTTTCAGGTCTAATAACCACAACCAATGGGGCACACGGACACAAAATGATCAATCATTCCCACCGTTATGTACCTAGCAGTGGCGGCTCATGAGTATTCACACGTTCGCATGTGCACACCGACATTAATTCGGTGCAATTACATTTATTAAAACTTTTCTGAATAAATTTTAAAAATAATATAAACGTTTGAAAAAATAATTTGGAAAGCACAAGTTCATGTACTTTATTGCATTTTACAACTTTCTCATGACTAATAAAAGCTTCATCTATTGCTATACAGGACCGTAGTTTAGCAGCCAAACTAACTGCAATAGAAGCCTTCGTACAAATTGGCGATATCTACGATCAGCACACAATTACTGCAGCCGCATTATTACCCGTCGACGAAGTTTCTCGGAAATTAAGGTTAAAGGTAACGAAACGCACCGTCGGTAACACATTTCACACCTAAAGGTGAAAATGATCTCAGTCGCGCACTTCCCGTTACTGAGATAACTGAAGCAGGCGCAGCGGACTGCAATTACTTCCAACCACGTCTTAATGAAGCGCACCTCGAGTTGACAGCACTCAGTAATTATATGGAAAAAATCAGGTACATCGTCACAAGGAGAGGGAGAAAAATCAGGTATTTTTAAATACTTCTTTTCATAAAATCTATGTAATAAAATTGAAGAAAATTGATAGGTTAAAAATATGTTGTGAAAATAGAAGACGATGAATTATAATACTAAATGTGGAAAAACGTGTAACAAAAAACTGATATTGTGTTAGGATGGCGATGATTCGCCAAGATTTCAGTTTTGAGAACGGAAAGTTGAAAGACAAAAGATATGTATTACATATTCTTTAATTAATTTCTTTTCTTACTTTTCCAAAAAAAAAATTTTTAGAAGTTTTTTTTCTATCAAGTTGTTTGTGCAATGAACAATGAATAGTGTCGAAAACATTAAACGCGAGAAATCAATGACTTCAACGAAACTACTCAGACAACGATCAATGATTCAGACATTAAAATTCTTGAAATAGAAAATAAATTCTGGGACAGAAGCACTTTAGAAATCTTTCACATATTTCAAGCCAAGCAGATATCTGAAGCCCTTCTCAACGAACCAACTAATTTCCCTCTGCCCCATATAATAATAATTTTACGTCCCCCGGCCTCACAAACTGACCCCCCTGCCTCCTAAGACATTTCCAAGAGAACACAAAACAGACCTACTTCGACCTCTCGCCGGATTTCCAGAAAACAATAAAAAACCCTTGTCACGTTCCCTCTGGGCACAGTCTACCGACTTTTGCAAAAAGGAAGCGAGGCAAGCAAAGCTGCTCAACTTATTATTCAATTATTTCCTCATCTTCGTAATATTTATCTTTTTATCTTTTGCAATATCACAATGTGTATTTTTATTAATTTAATTTCTTTTATATAATCTGCTACTTGTAATTAAAATTTAAATGTATCTATTAATTGTAATTTAATTAGCTATTTTATTTTGTATTTTATTTGTAATTTATTTATATTTTTCTGTACCTTGTAGACTGATGATGACGGCAAAGCGTCGAAAGCCGGCTATCTGAATAAAAATACTATGTTGACGAAGATGATCTTTATTTCTTCGCATAAGAACGTCAAAAACCCCGAATCAGAATTCCCTCAAGTAAGCTACACTGTCAGAAATTGCATTAAATTTCATTTAGATTTAATGTACGAAAATACATGAAATTAATTAATAAAATGAATTAATAATATTAAAGTAAATTAATATATTAAATAGTAATTAATGATCATTACTTTCATGTACTTCGCATTAAAAGTAATGCCGAAATTTCTGAGAGTGTACCTCTAGAATGCACCAATGAACAGAACATGTCATCACAAACCGAGCCCTGGTTATGAGGCACGTAACCTTCACCTCCCCCACCCCCGGTCTCATCTCGTGGCGATGCCACCGAACGGAGCCTGTGGCGCAGGGCGGGACGGGCGGGGGAGGGGCGACGGGGGCGGCGCGCTTTCGCCCGGGCGACGACCACCCGCCCGCGCGCTTTCTCACTCTCTTCGGGGGGCGGAGGCGAGTTTCCCGCGTTTACGCTCTCGATGCTGCTTGCCATTGCATCAAGATACAATACGCCCGGCCCGCAGAGCCCATCGGCTGGCTCCTTTTCCCCCGCGGGGGTGGGTAGGCGGTTGGCTGGCTGTTTTTCTCTGCCTCTACGCCTCGAGAGACAGGGCACGGAGCGTGTGACTCTCTATTTACACGCTCTCAACCGTAACCTGCAGTGAAATGCGAGGCGTATTACCCAGAACGGGAAAGGTCTGAGGTGAGATCGTGTGGTTCTGAAAATTGATCTGAGGGTGATAAGAAGTTTTAGCCGAAAAGTTCGAATTTTTTTTACGGAAAACTGGGAGCGATAGCTCAGTGCATCAACTGATGTCACTGCAGTGCCTGTGACCGGGAGTTCCCAGGTTCGAGTCCGACAGCGGCAGGAATTTAGACACTAGCTTTTTAGCTAGGTCGAATTCAGTCGCTGTCTGGCGGAGAATTCTAGCGGCCGGCTGTTCTGATCGGTAGTTTTCCGTGGTTTCTCCGATCAACACTAGGCGAATGTCGGAGCTGTAATCTAACAAACGGGACACGGACCGCGCGCGATCTTTCCTTCCTCTTCCTTGTCTTATTCACACCCTTACACACACACTCACACTAACATGCACTACACAACCACACATGCCGGGAGACCATTCGGGGTCTTAGATATTGTCCCGGCTGGGGCAGTGCCCCGCTTATGGGAGATACCTGGTTGGAGAAAAGTCCGCCAGTCGTCGGTAGGTCGGTGCCGGATCTCGCCATTCAGTGGGGGAAGATCACTGCCACTGCCTGATGAAAAACTGGTCCTACACTTACGGGAATAATGACCTTAGTAGTTGACGTGCCCGGAATCACTAACAATCAATCAATTATTTTACGGAAAATTCGTAGAGTTTTGAAATATGTTTATAACGTAGGTGAAATAAAGTATTTATTTTCACGAAGAAGGAATATATGTGAATGTCCAGTGTGATACATTGTGCGAACTAAGTCATTAACTCAAACTGGGGCGATGAGAACAAGTAACTGGAAGCTTTATCTATTTGATAAATGTATTATGTGCATTAAAATCTAATACAAAACTTACTTAATCTCATCTTCATTAAAAATTCATCACAGATAGCGCGAGATCAGGGTAAAAATCTTTACAGAGTTTACAGCAAGGTTCAATGCAGTGACTCCTTCCTCAAGTATCATGAGTAAAGCTACTCTTAAATGTATATTTTCAGAGGGTTGATGCCTTCACGTCACTGGGATTCGAGAACCATTCTCGGTCACTGGTCGAAAAGACTAAGAAGCAGTTTGTAGATATGAAGAAACTTTGATCACATCAAAACAAGACGTATGACAACTGAAAAAGCACTAGGTTTACCCAGTAAGTGTAAAAGCGTCATAACTAAAAAGTTGTAGTCTTGTAGATAATACATATAAAGACGTAAAATTTTTAAAAAATAGTAAATGATCAATTTTACTACAAACTCAATTTCAGTACAAATACAGAGGGTATAAGCGAATAAAGCGGTGAAAAGTGCCCCCGAACCAAATCGATAATCGCTATGCTCACATGAAAGAGAATACAAAATGATGTGGATTCACAAACAATCAGCGTACTACGACAATCTTTTGCAGAGATGCAACGAGGAACATGTTTTGCATGATTGTTTTTTCTCATCATCTATTGCGTGTATCAGGCTGAAAAAATTGCAGTGGTGGGGAAACATAGTTCAATTTGAAGGAATTTTTGTAAACGAATTTTGACGCCTAACTCATATAGGAAAAAAATTAATTTTTGAAATTGATTTTCAACGAGATAACTTTGGAGTAATGCCTCAATTTTTCCCCTAAAATGGTTAAATAACATATATTTTTTCAGATTTTTAAACAATGTGAGGTAGCATAAATATTAAAACCATTTTTTCAGTTTAAACTACGTAAAGTGTAATTTACCAACACATTTGTCGTAGACGACCAAACAGGGAGAATGTCAGGAGCCGTCAATCGAAATCCCGTCATTTAATGCTGGCGCATGAGCAGTTCAGTTCTCCACAGAATGGTCGTGTTACGTCTTTCAAATCAATGATTTGAAGAAACTCTATTAATACCAATATTACCGTTTAAGAGATGACGAGACTTCCTTCAATGAGCGAAATGTCACGTGAGCGCCTCGACGTCGGAGTTGAAGAATGGAGTTGGCATTTGAGCGGGTGGCGCCCAAGGTAAAGGCGCGACAAAGCACGCGGTACGGCATTCCACGGCCGCCGAGGCATTCCGCGCTACGCCGTGCTGTGCCGGAAGATCGGCCTTCTGCTGTATAGGTCCATCATGCGGAAGTAACAGCATCTCCGGTTTTTTTTTTTTTTTGTGGTCTTTTTTTGTGCAAAATATTAATGATAAAAATTGGTTTGGGGGAAATTATTTTAGTAATTACATAGATGAAAACCTTGTCACTTCATTTATTTCATTCCGAACGCCCGTGATAGCTCAGCGGCAAAATCGTTGCCTCTGCACTGTCGTTAACCGGTAGTTCTAGTATCGAGTCCCGACCGTGGCGGATTTTCGGTAGTAGCTACGAATTCAACCATTTTCTGAAGAGGAATCCAAACGGCCAACTGTTCTGATCATTAGTTTTCCAAGTTTTTTATCAATACTAGGCGATTGTTGTTTGGGTAATACCTTAAAAATGGCCCCGGACTGCTCAAGATCGTTCCTTTCTCAACCTTTCCCTCTTTCTCCCCTTACACCCACACTTACATATTTACAATTTGTGCAATACACTACCACACATGTCGGGGATTTAGAGCTTTACATGACTGAGACGCTCTCTGGCTGGGGAGGTACCTGGAGAAGAACTCCCGTAAGATTACACTGTCAGAAATGTCCCCATTACTTTCATGAACTGTGCGTTAATGTAATTTTCGTGAACGCACATTAAATTTAATGTACATAGGTACATTACTATTACTATTACCGAAAGTTTTATGATCATATCTGGAAGGAATGAATGATCTCGATGAACAGGTGATTATGAATGATGAGAGGCAGGTGAAACGAGAGAACCTCTACATTAAATCTACACTGATTTTAACTTGTGCATTAAATTTAACGTACAAATATATTAACCTCATTTTATTGTACAAGTTTACATTAAGTTCCATGTACAATACATTAATCTACATTAAATTTAATGACATTTCGGACAGTGTATATGTAGATCGATGTCGGATCTCGTGTGTCAGCAAGAAGGAACACTAGCCACCTTCCGGGACATAGCCTGCACCTACCGGGATATAACCTACAAGTTTAATGACCTAGCAGTTGATGCGCTCCTATGCGCCCCCCCACTAATTTAATTGTACACTGATGGCTAGGTCAGCTTGATGAACCATTCTGCTTCTGTATCAACGTGTACCATGAAATTTGCACACCCCACCAATGGGGTTCTTCCTCGTCTAGGACTGAGCCTGTAAAGGGAAGGTAGCTACTCAGTAACAAAGAATAGAATCTTAGCTTCACAGTACCATTTGCGAAGAAGCAAAGAAACCTCTTAAATGCACAAAAATGTGACAAAGTCACCTTTTGCAGCAGAATGATTGTACTTAGAGCGGAGTCATTTATTTCGTAGACAAGAAAAAATTGTATTCTGTATTCCTGATGTTCTATGAATTAATTTTTTGAAATGGTGATAATCAAGAATTTATAATTTTCTAAATATATTGATTTCCTTAACTCAAATATGATTTTTGAGATAAGTTACTCTTCTTGTGCGCTCATATTACAAGGATATTGTCATTTTTCTTCTGATTCGTGCTGTATGCAGTTGCGTGATTGCAGAAGAACATTTTTAGTCTGCGATATCCTAATTTCACATCCCGATTCGCGTCGATACTGTGGTGAATTTTCGATATTTCTATTCGCTGAGCGATCATTGCTGAAGTATCTTCCGGTTAATTCCAATACATCTCCTCCTAAGATCACTGCGAGAAAAAGGTAGAGGCTAACAAAACTAAGGAAATGAAACAAGCGAAGAAGAAATGAAGAAAGAGAATACAAAACAAATAAAACTAAAAATATGTTTCGTGTCGCCCTATTGGCCATATTTGCTACAAGCTCTTTTGTATGAAGCGAAATAAATTAGTCTGCTAAAGAAACGATATTCTTTGCTTTCTGAAATTTGGTAGATTTTGATGAACGAAACCTCTATTTACAACAATTTTTAATTTATCAACCCAAAGATGTATCCTCAAAGTTTGGGCCAGCATAACGATATCCTACAAATCAAAACCACATCCCAAATAAATATCTTACAATTTCCCTCAAAAAAAAAAAAAATTCAAACGCTGCACTAACGTGTCCACGGAGACCAGCTGCTCTCTCCTTCATGAAGGGTGTACACTCAAATGAGAATCGTCTGACTTTGCACACACTTTGTTTTTTCTCTAGCTTCAAATGGCAAATCATGAGGGTTTTCTTTTTCCCTCTACCCGCTGAGTTCAGAAAGCAATATTATAATTGTTATTATAATTATATTTATGTGATTATTAATATTAGGATCATGTCATTGTTAGTTAAAATATTGATGTTAACTGCCAACTAGGTATTATCATTTGTAAATGAAATCTAAATATAATAGTTACAAATTATCAATGATGATTTTCAAGTTGTTTTGGAATAATATGGCAATTTCCTTAATCGTCCATGCTACAGGCGTAAGATTTCTTGCCTTACGTGGAAATCTACTAACAATCCCAACGCTGATCCGTTGCCAACTCACCCATTTGTGTTCTTGGGATTGGAAAAGAGATTCTCCACCGTATCCGTGTTCGTTTATAAGTGTCCGTTCTATAAACGGATGTTGTATCGCCAAAATATTCACAATCAATTGTCTCTCTATGGCTATTATTTCTTTTGATCGCTATTTACGACATAGTCATTGGTAATGTAGATAATCTTGCTTATTTTTTCGATGACGTTGATAAATTCAATCTTCAATTCATTTTATATCTATTTTTCGCCTCCGAGATTACTCAGCTGTTTTTCATATCTAGTATTTCTATACATTTTTGTTGCGTCGTACCTTTCAAAAAACTATTACTTATTACGCTCTAGTAGCATACTCTCATTGATTAAATAAAAATAACAGCCATTAAATGCGATTGTCGTGCACACGCTTCATAGATGTTTTCTGTATTTTCTACGAAATGTACCATCAACAGTCGTGAAAAAGACATGGTCGCGAAATAACATTTTATTTTTAAGTAAACGTGTCAGCTCATACCTATGTAACGTTCTTGAAAATCCTTTTTACATTCTGTTCTGAGTTTCATTCTATATTCTTTTGCGGTAAATTTATACCGCAAGCTTTCACTATTAGCCGACAATTTCACGAAACAACAAGGATCAAGTTAAATAGATAAATGGCAGATCGGACTACTGCAATCACGTACTAAGCTACTTCCTACAATGTTTGTAAATTATTTTAATTACACTGTATAAAATAATTAATAAATGCATAGATATCTTAATTCGTCAGATTACGTCAATAACAGTTTTACATAAATGATCTAAAACATGTGCGATAAATAAATGCTTAGAAGATAATTATCTCAAAACTTAAAATATTCAACAGAACTATGAACAGAAACAAGGATTATTTTGAATATTTCCCCAAAGGTACTTGCTCTAGATGTAAGCAAAGAAACTCATCATTACACATACTAATAATCATCATTTTCGTACGCCTAGCATTGAAAACTCTGCGTGTCCTAAAATGACACTGTTACGTTTCTAGGTGATGAATTAAATTCCGGTATTATTTTAACAAAAACGTTTATTTTGTTTCTTAACACAATCACTAAAAACATTTGATTATTTATTTACACTACACTTATCTTGATTATTTATTTACACTACACTTCTCTTTCACTGTCGCACAGTCCTAAGCACTGGCCACAATTCGATGCACTGGCCACAGTCCACTTCACTGACCATAGTTCAATGCACTGACCACGGTTCACGTCACTGAGCACAATCACTGCTCTGCTATTCACCGCGATGTACACACTTCACAGTTCAGCTTCCACTGCGGACTTAAGACTGACTCGCGGTGGCCGGCCGCCGCGTATTTATACTCGGCGGGTGCCGTCGAGAACTTTCCGGACCCCGCGAACGTTCTGGAATAATCTAGTGCAGGGACCGCCGGCAGATGAAGCAATCCGCGCATACAGGTAGTTCGTGGTGGTGCCAGCCGGTGACGTAATATTCGTTACAATTCGATATGTTAAGGCAACTGTAACTCAAATGCGATTTATTAATGCGATACCCATAATACTCTTGATTTACATTTATTGTGTAAGATCTGGTGCGCGGTCCGCCATTACGTTGTTATATCATGAAAATATAGAGGTAACAAACCGCACATTCTGCCGTCACAGTCACATAATTACACAACACATGTCACGTGATTACACCCAATAATTCTGGGAAAGTACCGTTTTTCGATAAAACTATCGTAATGTAAGAGATCGCCATGCGCGTAAGCTCAAAAGTGGATTCGTATCATACACGATATAATGATTTAAGGTTGATTGATTGATCGCTTACTAGTGATTCCGGGCGCAACTACTAAGATAAGTCCCGTAAGTGTAGTGCATTTTTGCTTGGGAAGTGGCGGCGGTGATCTTGCCCCACTGGGATAGGGAGATCCGGCACCAACCTACCGTCGGCTAGGGGGGTTGTCCCCAACCAGGAACCTCACACCAGCGGGCCATCGCTCTAGACGGGACAAACTCTTAGCTCCCGACCGGTCTCACGGCATGTGTGGTAGTGAAGGATGGGACAAGAAATGGGAAGGAAAGATAGCGCCCGATCCGCTGTCTGTTCGTTAGGGTAGCCCGACCGTCAGTGGCTCCGACATTTGTCTGGTGTTGATCAGAGAAACCACGGAAAACTACCGATCAGAGCAGCCGGCCGCTAGAATTGTCTTCCAAACAGCGACAGAACTCGACCCAGTCACCGTCGGGACTCATAACTCCAGGACCTCCTGGTCCGAGGCACTACAGTGCTTCACGCTGCGAAACCACTCTGTAGCAAATGAGGTTCCCGGCGCGAGGCACGCTGCGGGAGCGGTGCTGCTTCCAACGCGTCATTGCCCGTCGCGCCGTGCGACCTTGGTTCGAGCACCGCTTCTCGCGCTGGGTGCGCGCAGACACGGAGGACACGGCCTTGCGCCCCGATTCGCTGGCCTCCCTGTGAAAATTCGGCGTCCCAGTGCCTTCTTTTTCCCTCCGTTCTCACTCTTTTTACCCTCTCTTCTCACCTTTTTCTCTTCCCGCCCTCTAGCCCTCTCCCTCTCGTCTCGTTCTCTCCCCCCCTCTCTCTTCTCATCCTCTCTTTTTCCCTTTTCTTTCTTTTTCTTTCTTTTCTTTCTCTCTTTCTCTCTCTTTCTTTATCTCTCTCTTTCTTTATCTCTCTCTTTCTTTATCTCTCTCTTTCTTTCTCTCTCTTTCTTTCTCTCTCTCTTTCTTTCTCTCCTCTTTCTTTATCTCTCTTTCTTTATCTCTCTTTCTTTCTCTTCCTTTCTTTCTCTCTCTTTCTTTATCTCTCTCTTTCTTTCTCTCTCTCTTTCTTTATCTCTCTCTTTCTTTCTTTCTCTCTCTTTTTTCTCTCTTCTGTCTTTCTGTCTCTCGCTCTCTCCTCCCAGTGCAAACGAGCTGGGGTTCCAGTCAGAGACTAGCACTGAACAAGGGCCGCTTCCAATAATCCCCATCTGCTCAAAGTGCGTCGTCCACGCAGCCCAGTGCGCCTGTGAGTTGAATGTAGGACTTGCATTACAATACATTACATTACATTTTCTTTGAACTGCAATTGGGCATGACCCGGTGTCAGTTAAATAACAATAATTATAATAATAATAACAATATTAATAATAATAAAATAATAATAATAATAATAATAATAATAATAATAATAATAATAATAATAGTAAAGGAGTACAGTACAAGCCGAGGATGCAATAATCATACTATCACTAATATTAAGTATTATAACAATTATTTCAACTGTCATGATATCCAATAATTATATGTTGGTGATGTAAAATTTAATACAACTACATAATTTGGCTATTTTTTTAATTATTGATCGGTTCACTACACTTCACCGCACTTCACAGCACTTATTCATTTAATGTCTATTACTCTCATTTTGTTCTAACTTATTTCTAAAACTTTGGACACTTAGAGGAAAAGCTTTGAAAATTGCTGCGGGTAAACTGTTCCAATCTTAAATTGTTCTGTTACAAAAGGAAAATTTCCCAAGAACTGAATTTTGTTTCCTTGTTCGAATTTTGTGAGTGTGATCGCTTTGGCACAAATAATTTGTTTTTTCTTGTCTATCCTGAATTTCCTTCTAAGCTGGTTGACCTACGTACGATTTATAAAGAGCGCAAAGCCTCGTCCTTGTTCTTCTCGTTTCTAGAGGTCCCCAAGCCTTTTTTATTGCGTTAGTTCTATAGGTAAACTTATTCGCTTTCCTCTGTATTCTATCTAGATTTTTCCGGTGCGACTTTTTGTATGGATTCCAATAAAATTATAAACATTTGTACGAAAGTACATGGTTCTCGAATTGCCCAATCATTATGAAATTACTGATCATCTATCAAACACAGCTACTATGGACGATATATACATGCTGTAACGAACATTAAAAAAAATTGTAATTCTTGTGCATAGTTACATTCAGCTGATGTTTTATCAGTTTCCGACCCTTATAAATATTATTTCGTAGATAATATTTACATTACGATTTGTTTTTTTAATAAATAAAATATAAAATAAAAAGAAACCCAAGTATTATATTTTGTTTCGGGGTCACACGTGAGCAGGTCCTGATGTTCAAATTTTTACCATAATCTTCTGTCTCCGGCGATGAATATCATCATTCAACATCAATTTTCGGTTTTAGCCATTGGCCCGTTCCAATAACAAGCTTTCAGGATAGTGGCAGTTTATCTCTCCATGTTTCTTCTTACTACAGTGATGTACTAAGGCGCGCAGCATCAGGCGCCCCAACCGATCATTCGTTGCAGATGTCCAAGCCAGTTTTGCTAATATTGTGTTATCACTTCACACACTGATGTCATTCCCATTTCCTGTTAGATATCGTTTCTCCAATAATTTCCTAGTTTGTAACCTACGAAAGGTCTGAAAACTCGCTTGTAGGCATCTCAGGCGATTTAAACCTTTATCAGTTTAAAACTAACACTAACCGCCGAATTATTTATTTAGAATTTGGAATTTAGAATTTGGAAAATATACCTGATGAGAATGAGACATTCCATCACATGTCCTAGAGTATAGAAGTTAGGTCCAATGAAGAATATCAGGCGTGATTCATGGCCTGTGAAAGGAACAGTTCCCGCATCCTCCTAAACAAGCTTTGATTCAGCTACATAGGAAATCCACCCATCTCTGGTACGTTCGAAGCTGAAGCCGATACCATAAATCGTCTGAGTTTAGCTCACGCTCAACAGAGTTGCTGACTCTGCAGGGCCTCTGATCGGGAGGTCCTATGGTTCGAGTCCTGACGGTGGCGGATTTTCGAATTGAGTCGCTGTTTGGGGGATAATTCTAGCGACCGGCTCCTCCGATCGGTTTCTTTGATCAATACCAGCTGAATGCCGGAGCAGTACCCTAACAAACAATCCATGGGCAGCGCGCGATCTTAACTTCCTCTTCCTTGTGATCCTCACACCTCACTTACGTGCACTACACAATCACATATGCTGGGAGACCAGTCGGGACTTTACAACTTGTCCCGGCTGGGGCGCTGACACGATGGAGGAAGAGACCTGGAATGGAAAACCCTCTGTACTTGAAGACAAGTAGGTCGGCGCAGTTTCTCACCAACCGGTGAGTAAGGAACACCGCCACTTACCAGGATAAAACATTTCCAATTTTAAAGAGACTAAAGAGCGTAGCAGCGGACGTGCTCGATAATATTTTTATTTATTTATTTATTTAACGTCAAAAACAGTTAAAACTGCGTATGACGTGCTATGGGAAAGTAAATTGTGTGCACATTTTCAAAATTCTCTGATTCCTACACTAAGTCATATACTACTTACATTTTGAAAAAAAGAAAAAAACGCTCCCATGTAATAAAATCTATTTTCAAGGATAAAAGGCAATAAATGTTGGTCTTATCCATGTTGTCCTTCGGAATAATACTTCCTGCCGCGACAACATGGAAACGATAATTTGAATAATTGTATTTCCCACTGAATTCTAGAAGACGTGCACAGAAAATGAAGTTACATTTATGTCCAAGAGCAAAACAAGGGCCACCACAGCATTTGCTCAATGGATCAGGAAACTGGACGAAAAACCTAATCGAGATGGGAGTCATTGATCCGGAGGCTGCAATACAATACTTGTTACAGGTTGTTTATACACATTTATACATTTCAAATGGTAAATAATGCATTTTGTATCATTGTTAAAATTAATGTAGAGTGAGAGGAAAGTAGGAAAGTAGGAACAAGAATACCGATCAACCTTTACCGCTCGCCGCTACAGGAGTTGGTGTCCTCAGATTAATGCAGGGGATTTCTGTGGAGAGGCATCGCCGATGCAGGGCGTCTGGGGTGACTTCATTGTTTCGCAGCACCGGCGCCAGGCGCGCTCCGCACCGCTTGCGTCACAGCGCGGGATAATAGCGATGACCCACTCCTCGCGGAGATGCGCCTCCCGGCCCCGCGAACTCCGACCCGGCAGCGCGGCGGCTGGTGTCTGCGGGAAAGTTAACAGTGAGACACGGTTGGGCAGTGAATAATGAAATTGTCGAAGTTTTAATGATGATTGTTTTCTCTCTCTCTCCGTTTCACAATCTCTCTTTCTCCTTTTCCTTCTTTCGCTCTCTTTCTCTCTCTTTGTCTCTCTGTCTCTGTCTCTCTGTATCTATCTCTCTGTCTCTTCTCTCGATCTCTCTGTCTCTCTCTGTCTCTCTTTCTTTCTTTCTTTCTTTCTTTCTTTCTTTCTCTCTCTCTCTCTTTCTTTACCTCTTTCTTTCTCTCTTACACACACACACACACACACACTCACAATTCTTACATGATTTGATTAAAATTTAAATAGAACTATAAAATGTTTCACCAAAATATACTAGTAATTATCTCTACTCGTCGGGGAAACACGTCATTTATAAAAGCGTGCGGTTTAAGACCCTAAATTCTAGAATGCGAAAAAGGTGCTAATTTTAGAAACTTTACCATTTATGTCTTATTAACAAATTTTTTGTATAGTTGCTTTTATTAATTTAAAATAAAAGTTTTCGTTGCAACAAAATTCATTTCTAGGAATTACAATTAATTTACGTTAATGATTGATTTTAACATTTAAAATATAAGATTTTTTTTTTTCAAAAATTGAAAAGAATTGGAACACATAATTGACATTGTCCACACGGTTTTGGAGTTTCTTTTCTTGCCGCGACGTGCTAGTGCGGTCTTCGCAGGCCAATTTTTTCATTATCTTTACCAATGCGAGTAAGAAAATGCCGTTACCGGGTGAAATTCAAGGTCTTTCTAAAACAAGCTGTTTCTGTGTGACGCACGCATCCGAAGCTTGGTGGAGAAGTATGTTCAATGCACGTTTCGCCTTGCTGGGTCTCGACCTCCATTGCTTCTGGAGATTTATGTGTGTGCTTCGTTGCCGACTGCTAACTCACGATTTTTCACAAGAGATGCGACATCAAGTGTCCTGACGGCAAAAGTACCTGGCGACAAATCTCAAACTTGCAGCATCAATTTTGGGTGACATGAGTGACACACATACGAGAAAATTACTTAAGTTTATAGGATAATCTGCGCAAACTAGTAAGTTCAATAAATTAAAAAATTATGCAAGGAGAACGTTATATCAAATTAATAAAGCAAACACAAAATATGTTCAAGTTTTACAATAAAATAAAGCGGTTCAAATTAAAAGTATTATTGCAGGAGACATAGCAAACGTTAAATATAAGAACTAAAAAGTGCACATAAATTTTAAAAACCAAGGAAGGGTCGTAAACTTTTATCTCGGAAATCCAAGTCTGAGTTTGAATTAGACTCATCAAAGAGTGACTTCTAAAAAAGGATACATAAATGGGATGCTCCAACGGAAGACGGTGATTTTCCGGCAGAAGAATTCGTATTGTGAAATCCTATAACCAGAAAAGTGGATAATTGTTGTTTCTCAACAGTTTTCAGTGAAAATTAACTTAAAATTGCAAATTTTTAGAAATGGTCAAACGACATTTTCTCAAAAACACATTCAATTTTTGTGGGTTTGTTTGTCCAATCAGGTCCCTACACGTCACTATAGTGGCGTCATAATGGTGGCGTTCAGCCTTCCGATTGGATGTCACCGAAACAGCTGATATCCTTCAAAAGCAGCTTTGCGAAAACCGTAGTATAGCTAGGAACTAAAATCCACCACCATCGGGCTTCAAACCCAAAGACCTCTCGGTCAGAGTCCCTGCGGTGGCAAGAGTTGCTACCCTAAGCCAACTCGACTGGTCAAAACCTCAAGACCTCAAGATTAAAAGACCGGCCAAGGTAGCTCAGGGCATCAACTGATGACAAATCAGTGCTTCTGACCGGCACGACCCAGGGTTTGAGTCCCGACGGTGGCAGGACAGTTTGGATCAGCCCAGCTAAGTCAAACACCAAAATACTGCAAGTAATCCAAAATCAGTTCCTGCGCACCATCACAAATGCCCCGTGGTACGTCTCCAACGTACAACTCCATAAAGAATTCTAGTTAGAACCGATTACCAACCACATTATTTTTTATCCACCCACTTCTTCCAAAACATACCAAATATACCCAAACTAACCCGTTAAGACTCTGCCATAACCAACTCACAGAGCCCGCATTAAAATAAATTTCTTTTCCATACATTCCTAAATAAATTCTCAGATCTCGATCCAAAGTAGAATATTGTACAAAGATACCTCGACCACCTAGTAGTAATGTCAGTTAATTTAAGATTATTTGTAAGATTATTGTAAGCTAATTGTAAGTAGATATAAGCAACTATAATAAATGTAGAATGTATTAACACTGACCTTTGTATTTTCTATCCAAAAGAAAATACATAAAAAAACGGTGGCAGGATTTTGATACTGCCTAGATAGGTAGGTCGAGTACAGCCGCTGTATGGAGGAGAATTTTCGCGACTGGCTACTCCGATCAACACCAGGTGAATGTCGAAGCAGCATCCTAAAAACCGGGCCAGGGTCCGCACGCGACGTTTACTTCCTGTCCCTTGTTCTTCCTCCTTCCTCCCTCTTACTTACACACCCTCGCATGCACTGCACTACCACACATCTCAGAAGAGAAGTCCGGAGTTTAAAGCTTGCTCCGACTGGGGCGGTGCCACGCTGGTGGCCCCGTAAACTGACATAGGTCGGCGCCAGATCTCCCCCACCTTCCACGATATAAACATGCACTACACATACGGGACTAATAACCTTATGAGTTACCGATTAGCTCCAGGCGAATGCCGGAGCAGTACCCTACCACACGGGTCCACGGACCGCGCGCGATCTTCCTTCCTCTTCCTTGTCCTATCCTCTCCCTTTACACACACTTACACTAACATGCACTACACTACCACATATTCCGAGAGACCGGTCGGGAGCTTAGAGCTTGTCCCGACTGGGGCGGTGCCCCGCTGGTGGGAGAGTCCTGGTTAGGGGGAAACCCCACTAGCCGACGGTAGGTCGGCGCCGGATCTCGCCATCCAGCGGGGGAAGATCAACGCCATCTCCCGAGAAAAACATGCACTACACTAACGGGACTAATGACCGATAGGAGTTGACGCGCCCGGAAACAAGAAAAAATCAATCAATCAATAAAACCTTAGAAGTTAATACTCCCGCATTCACTCATCAATCAGTTAAGTAAATGAGTTTACGAACAATTCATTATAAAACAAGCCAATTCCCCAAACGACACCGAGACCCGGGAGTCGCGCCAAGAAATGGCAAGTGGCGGCAGGCAGCGGGCCGCGCAGGGGGCGCGAGTCTTCGCGGTGACGTCACGCGCGCCAAGGGCGTCTACTGCGCCGCTCCCCTCCCCTCCCCCTCCCGCCCTCCGGTGGTCCGCGACGCACGGCGACCGCCCCCTGGATTCCAGCGCCCAAGGAGAGCCCACGACCTCCGCCCGCGCGCGCCCCGCCCCCTCGCGGCCGCGCGCCGCACGTGACCGCGCCTGGCAGCCCGCAGGGGCGTGGCCGCGGACGCGGGCTCTCGCCGCACACGACTGCCACTCTTCCACTTCGACTTACGAATTTCGCCTCGTCTTGTTTATATCAGTCAAAGGGATTTCGTGCCGGCTTTTTTTTGTTAAGTTTTTATTCCTTGTTCGACATTATTATGTCTTTCAAGGGTTTCATGATACATAGTATACAATTTTGTTGTAATTACATTTCGTCATGTATGAACAATGGTAGAAGACTAATATTTACAATAACACCTAAGGGTACCCAGGAAGGGTCTTTCAGAAAAATGCATACAATTTGAATTAAAACATAAGTATTTAATGTATAAATGTTGGAACCTGCTTTACAGCTAATTAACGAGGATGTAGTAGGTCTTTAGAATATCTTGATTTTTTATTCGTGGAAAAAGGTTGGCTGGCGTACCGGGTTGAGATTTGACGTTACCAATGGTTCATCAACTTATTCGTTAAAATATGTGACCATAAACAAGCGAATTTACGAGCTCAAAGTTTTGCACTTGCTACCACACAATTTTTTTTAAGGATTTTATGAAATGTCATTGTATTTTAAAGAAATGTTTCTAAAGAATACGAAGTCACATCATGAACTTTTAATATTATTGACGACTAATAAATCTCCGTAGCATTTCCTATTTACAAAATTGTCATGTAGTTTGTTTCACATATGTGCAAACAACTCTTCCAAGAATTTCATTTCAATGTCAAAAATAATATATTCGTAATTAAAGCTAAATTCGAAAATGTGATTTTCATGTTGCCTTACATAAAAATTAATTTAAAATTTCATTTTCTTTAAATTTGTTTACTCAAGTGCATGTCCGAAAGAATTCAGAATGTCCCTACGAAATGTTCCAATCAAGGAACCCAAATTAAGAAAATTGGAAAAGAAAACTTTCCCAAGAGCATTCCTCAAATACATTCAGAATTTCATGGTTTGAATCGTCTTCTGTAACCATGGTTGTCTAATACATGACTGACTAAATCGGAGGGAGTGACCGATGTAAAGCAAACGGCTGCTTATCAACATCAAATCTAACAAGTCTATGCAGCCAAGATCAATGGTTATACTACTTTTTATATAAACAAATCGATTTTATAACCATTTGGCCCTTTGGAGCGCGCTAGTGGTGTAATTTAATACACGAATTAAGTAGTGGTGTGCGAATATACAAAATATTTTGGAGGTGCTTTCTCTTTCGATTCTTAATTTTCACACCTTACCATACGCAAAAGTGCCACCATATAGTGCTCGGGCTTATCTTGAGTTGTCTTGTGAGTTGGTGGTATGATAATGGATGCTAATATGCAGTGGATGATAACATAATACAGTCACCATTTTCTCAGTTACCACTGGACAGATCTTTTGGTTTTGGCAACGTCTTTCAATTTTGTCTCTAGCTTAGGACATTGTATTCCAGCGTTGGAGAATAATTTTACATTCGTAGAGGCATAAAAATGTGCTCGGTCGAATGCGATATGTGTTAAAACATTTCATAAAAGCACTTTCTGTAAAAGAGGGTTGAAATTAGGGTTGCCAACCGTCCTCGATTTGGGAGGACAGCTCTCCAGTGACGTCAGTTGTCCTCTTGTCGTCCTTGGTATTTTAAATGTCCTTCCTTTAGTAAATTTTTATAGCATTTGTTGCCGTTTATTTTATCACGTGACTAACATCTGGTACGTTGTATCGTTTACTGTTTAATTTAAAATAGAAAACATTTATTTTTCTAAACGCTGACACACGCCTGCATGATAGTCTAGCGACTAAAATAAATATAGACGATCAGATCATCTTCATTTGCATTTTGTGAATGAATCTTTGTACTTCAATCGCAAATGAAGAAAAAAAAAAGAAGTAGAGCTGTACTATAAAGGTTGCATTTGTCCGATTTTACAGTAACGCTTAAACGTCATTTTCTTAAAAACTGCTCTAAATTCAACGAAAATGCCCATAAATGGCTACGTTTTACTCTTCTTTAATATCCGTAAAGAACTGTTTCGGTTCTACTACTAGGAAACCGACATTTTTTTAAAAATGTACTTTAGGGGACGATAGATGGCAGGGGCAAGAGGATGGGGCAAGACCGCAAAGACAGGCCACACCAAGGATATTAGAAAACTTTACTACGAGAAAATCTGGACCATTCTGTAGCACCACTTGTTTATATTCTACGTGACCTTGTTTCCACATTCTGAGTTTCCATTTTTTCAATTTTGGCGCCTAACCTGAAATGCACGATTATAAGACCTCCTTGGGAAATATTGTGCCTAAGCTCGTGCATTTTTGGGTTAGGCGCGCCCTTGGAGCTAGGAACACAGGGAGATGGCATGACGTCACAAACTTGAAGCACCTGAAGGAACGATCCACCATACTGCTGTGCCCAAAACGTTTGTGGGAGTCCTCGTGTTTAGGTGTGTTATTTGGCGTAGATTTTAATATTAAAAGCCTTGATCAGATTAACAAGCTTTCGTAATAGTTTGTCATGGTTACTTGTGTGGCTTACTGGTGTACAAAACGTTCAGGAAAGGCATGAAGTACTTTTCTTCTTAAAGTATTTACTTTGGAGAACATAGGAATATTTGAAGATATTGATAAAATTTTGTGAGATTTCTCTTCATGCCAAGGAGGAGTGTATTAGTGTTAGTAGCATTTTGATAAAACTTCTTTATGATACGTATTGAGATAGGTGAAAATATCTATGGAGTATTTCGGAATAAAATATGAAAATATGTCGACAGAATAAAATAAGCAGAAAGGGAAAATACGAAGAAAAATAAACAGAAATGAGACACTGGGGCGTAAGGCGTCATTAAGACGACGAGTGAGAATATATATTTAAAATATTAGAAAAAAATAATTAATTATATTTAATAAAAGCGACATTGGTAGTACAAACAAGAGAATTCCGATAGATCATATTCGCGAGCTGTATAAAGTTAATAATAAAAAAGGAACGTGTTTGTAGATGCGAAATTGAGTTGCGAACGCAGATAACAATTTGAAGTGGGACGACGGACAGTCAAAAACGTGTGCTGACACGAAATTAGTGTGTATCTGTAAGAAAAATGTTGGAATGGATGACGCTTAATGGACGAATGATTCTTCTCATCGCCAAGAGAGCTGTTTCCTCAGCAACAGGGAAGTTAAGTAATTAATCATTAAAACAGTTTGCAGCATTGAATTGTTCGAGGCCAAGAATGTCTTTGTCAATAAGTTAAATTAAGATAAAAAGATTATAAAAAGAATTAAGTATATTAAAGTTTCGATTGCCATCAACATTTATTAGATAAAGGAGTAAATTTAAATAAGAACTCAAATTTATTAAAAATTGATTAGAAAAGAAAGAGAAAAATGATTTAAATAATTGAATAGCAACCGACATGAAGTGTCGGTGGAATATAATTCAGTAAAGAAGGTGTTATTATTTCTAAATTAATTAACCAACAAATTAGTAAATTCCTAACATAAATACAAGGATTCACCAAGCGAATCCTTGTAGTGCGGAACATTTTCAGTCCACGAGAAAGAAATAGATGCAACCCCCTGAGACTGTAAGTATAATAGCGTCCAATTATACAACCAAACCCGAGCTAGCCAACCAAATTAAATAGAAGTAAAAATAAATTGAGGGGGTGTACCGGGCATCGTCACAGTACGTTTGTGGAAACTCACAGTTCCAACAATTTTAGCAGCTTTCTACCACACCTACGAGAAGTAAATTGTGCAGGAATAATTTTTCATTGAAGATGCCTTCGAAAGCATAACTAACATTATTATTTTTAACGTCTTGTACAAAGAAACCAGAAAGTTTTGCAGAATGTTGAAATCAATTGTATTCCTGGCCCATCTACAAACTCCCAACTTTAGAACCCGGTTCTTTTGACTTCAGATGAGAGTACTTAATGTTTATGCAAGGAAATGATGAAATAAAAAAGTAACAGTGCTGTAAGGCAATGTGCTTTTTTAAAATCATATACTTGGTGTGGTAGCCAGACTTCGAATATTGTGACGACACAATATCTAAGAATATTTCGTAATAATTTGTGCATCACAAATTATTACGAAATATTCATGCTTCTTCAGAATGTTACCAGAGTAAAGTTTTTATTTATTTGCATATGTTTTTAGAGAAATTGAAAGAAATCTCAAAGGCAGAAGAACCACATTTAGTAATGTAGTATTCTCGACGTTTTAAGTTGGAGATTATTTTGGTTCTTACGCACTGAAAATACTTTACAGTGACTCCACAATTTGTAATGACTTCTCCGTTTTAGTTATTATACCCTTCAATATTCCGAATATTATTAAATTGCGTTAAAATATGGGAACCATCCATTTATTATAGTGTTTGATAATTGTGTTTTGGGCACACCAATATGGCGGACTGGATTCACTTGCGGAACATGGCAGAAGATGGTAATGCCACCTCCATGTATTCATAGCTCCTTGGGCGCGCCAGAGATGGTACCAATTTTTCCCAAAACCGCGACATTGAAGGCAGATAGCCGCTGAAATCTAGTCGTTTATATTAATCGAAATGGTACTTCGTAAAGCCGCATGGGCACAGCACTGACCAAGCATACGACTCGGAATTTCCTGTCCACGCTGAAAATTTTCTTGGAAATAAAAGCAACTCCTAGAGGCTTTTTATTTATTTTATTTATTTATTTATTTTACGTCAAAAAAACAGTTAAAAACTGCGTATGACGTGCTATGGGGAAAAGTGAATTGTGTGCACATTTTCAAAATTCCGTGATCCCTACATTAAGTCATACACTACTTAAATTTTGAATTTTGAAAGGGAGAAAAAAAAACTCCCATGTAGTAAAATCTATTTTCAAAATTAAATAAGCAATAAATTTTGAATTTTGAAAGGGAGAAAAAAACTCCCATGTAGTAAAATCTATTTTCAAAAATAAATAAGCAATAAATTTTGAATTTTGAAAGGGAGAAAAAAAAATTTGTTACAATATGTGAGTTAAGGCTAGTGAAAGTGATCGCAGAGATGAATTTTCGCTTAGTGTCACGAGTTTTTTATTCGTCATAAAAATCAGTGCATTATTGACAACGTTGGCCTCCAAGATCCACTTCTTGGAGATAGTGTGATCGCCAGGTAAAGCGGGAGCTGACGCAACCATAGAAGAGTTGCTTATCCGTGAGGAAAATTCAAAAAAAAAAAAATGCAGAAAAACGACAAGCCGGTGACATATGAGTTTGTTCTTGATGTATTTAGAATTTATAACATCATTCTAATGCTTGTATGTGCTGACAAAATAATTGTTATATTCTAGGAGTCCAATCGTCATCGCTATCTAGTCCAATCGTCACGCTAGCAGTTTGCTTCGCTTCTGCACACATGTCATCTTAATGAATGATCTTGGCAGTCCGGGTGACGCCGCGTCGAAGGCAGTGTTGCCAACGTTTCGACCTCAAGGCTGGTGTGCCTGAGGAAGACCACGAAATGATGGTCGAAACGTTAGCAACACAGCCTTCGACGCGGCGTCACCCGGACAGCCAAGATCATTTACATGACTCCGGCCGCGGAAGCCTACGACTTCACTACGTCATCTTAATGTTCTCACAAAACTGCTAAAAAGATAAGCCGTAGCCTTCACACCTTACCCACCCTACCAAAGTTCCTGCGCGCTCTGATAGGAGAGTCACGCAATGTCAAAGATATTGCCCATGAACCTCTTGCAATGACCTTCATTTCCGGAAAACAATCTAAGAAAGAATGATAAACTTTCAGGATAAACACATTGAATTAAGTGGAAGTGAACGGTATGATTCGTCTCTTTCGCTGTATTACAAGGTTTCCACGAGAGTTCACACAAAAAAAACTATTTGCAAATTCAAAATGCGAGAAAGCGTAAACCGATATGCCAAGAAGGAAAACAAACTAAATCGTGAAATTTGTTCCGGAAGTTTGGATCACAAAACACTCTGCGAGTGTAAATGACAATTATTGTTTATTTATAGAGCCGGGGAATTCAAAGATTGTAATGAAAATCGGACCAATGTAATTTTTAGAAACAAACATATTTCTAATCTAGAAAAAAATTAAAGATAAAATTAGAGGTAATATTAAGAAAATGTAAACAATATCCTAGGAGCTAACAATTAAGTAACCACCACCACCATAAAAAAATGGCTGGAATGGCTTAAAGAAACAGCTCTTGCTACTGCATCGCCTCTGATTGGAAAATCCTTGGGTTTGAGTCCCGACTGCGGCGGATTTTTGACACTAGCTAGGACGAATTTTGACACTAGCTAGCACTAGCTGCAGACTTGAGGTGAATGCTAACGTCTGATTTGAGGAGAATGCAGCTGCCCTGATTGGTAGTTTTCTGTGGTTTCTCCCACCAATACCTGGCAAATGCCGAAGCAGGATCTTAACAAACCGGCTACGGACGACATACGATATTTCCGTTGTCATCCCTCCCTCTTCTCTCCTATTACACTTACGTACATGCATTATACTGTCGGGAGCTTAGGGCTTGTTCTGGCAGGGATGATTGTTCTGGCAGCGGAGGCTGGTGGATTTCTAAATGTGTTAAAAAATGTGTTAAAAGTCATCTCGTGGCTGAAGAGCGAAGTCGCTCGCCTTTCACCAAGGAGGTCCGGTTCGATTCCCGGACAATCTCATGTGACATTTGTTCCAACAAAAAAAGAGTTTGGCTGCTTCACAAGAGCCAGTCCAACCCCTGTAAAATGTTCCTAAACCTTACGCCTATCCTTATTCCTTCGCAATTCTGGTCGCTAGGTAGTGACGCGGAAGTGCGTAGTAGGAGGCGCGTACGCGGAGATGCTACCTGGCAGTGCTCTTCACAACTGACTGCGACGAGACGTGACATACTATGACAGTATGGACGATTACTCCCCAGCTCACTGATTAACGAAGGATTACTCCCCAGCGCAAAGCGCTCAACGACCCCCAACGGGCTTGGAGACGCGTTGCGTAAATTTAGACGCAACAAATAAAGAAAATTAAAATAAAGGGTTGTGGAAAACCCCCGCAAGCAGATGTGAAGATTTGCGTCGGATCTTAGGTTCTAGCTGTAGAGGAACACCGGCACCTGCCGCCATATAATAAATATGCACTACATTTACAGGACAAATGACCCTTGCTGTTTTGTAAATGACTGAGATAATAAGATTTTCGTTCACCATCGCAGCAATTTCTCGATTTTGCGAAATTTTAAATCATTGTAACTTCGAAACTATTTTTTATAGTGCCCTCATAGGCAACAGTTTTATTTATATTAACAAGTTCTTCAGACAAACGAAGTTTGAAAAACTTTGAATCTATAAGGGATTTTGGTCCTTTGTCGATTTTACATGGAATGACCCATAACGGGGAGTCAATAGGGCCTTAAGTTTTTAGAATAAAAATACGCTGGAAATTACGCGGTAGAACTTTGAACGACAGGGCCAGCGAACTAAAATTCCTATTTAGAATTGTGTCTATTGTTGCAACGAGGCCAACAAGGTAGTCTGTGAGCCCTAGGTTGCACATTTCAATGCCTCAAGAGCACCAATACTAGTCAACTGCAGCGATCTTGCAATAACCGGAGTCTCCACTTAACAGGGGCATTGACATTGGTTGAGTTTCTACCGAGAAACCCTCACCCATCCTCTTTCCTTGAGGAGTAGCTATGATGAGATTTCCCTTGCACTGCGTCGCAGTGGAAGTTCAAGTTCTGTGCAGACGGCACTTAACAACCATTCTCGTCATTTCTCTTTAACCACGAAAGGTGCGAATGGCAAGTGAATTATGAACATTTTTATTAAAATCTTATAAATGTTTAAATATCTAAGGAAAAATTCAACAAACTCAAAGAGATTTGAACAAAAATCCCTACGGGCTAAGGATGAAATTTAAATGCATTCATTAAGAAGCTGTAACGAAATCGTCGAATGATTGAAACAATTATTTTCCATTTTTTTCTTTTTTCTATCCTTTGTATAGGAAAATAATTGTAATGCTCCAGGGAAAAAAATACCGATGAACAGAAAAAAATACAAAAATGGACGCTTAATGGATCCCTGGATTTTTATTCCTTTCTTTCATTCTTTCTTCTTTTCTTTATGTCTTTCGTTCTTTACGTTTATCTTCCTGTAAACACTAGTGCCTAAGCCGTCTCTAGAATTTTTACCGAAATGGATATTCCCCAAACGCTCTGGCGGCAAATGCTGTGGCCTCTCAAATTCTACACATATTTTAGTTTTGGGGGATACTCTACACGAAACCCCTAGTTGGTTTTCAATTTTTTTCTCAATAATGCTCCAAAGTTTTTTTTTTCGCTAGAGTTTAGGAATGTACACTTATAAAAATGTCGCAAGTCCTATTATCATTAAAACCTCTGAAATTTCGAGAACTACAAAAGTTCAAAATTTCGACATATTCTACAACGGCATTAAGGTGAAGTGCCCTATTACAATTCCCCTTAATAGGGAACCGAAATATCTTGGAACAGGTTGGAAATAAAATTATGAAAAATTATCTAGAGGTACCTAAACCAAAAGGGGCCTTGAAAATGTCAGCATATTCCTATCAATTGGAATCGTGTGATATAAAAAAAAACAAAACCAGTGCAATTGGTAGGTTTGAAAAATTGGCTCCAAATTCCGCTTCCCCGTAATAACAATATAATCAGATTGAGGAGTATTTCTAAAAGCAAAATTAACAGATCACGACTTTAATGACATTTTACAACTTAAGCAAAACTAGTGGTACTAAAACAGATCGTACTTTCTTGCCATTAGTAATGGAAATTAAATAGTTTCAAGTAATAGATTTTTTAATCAAAACTTTAAATGAAAATATATTTCTGGCATTCAGCTCATTTTATTAGGTATGCAGTGTATTCACGAACATATTGTATGAGTTTTTTAACCTTATAATATTCTTCATAAGAAGTAAGCGAGGAATTAAAATAATTAAAAGTTAGTAAATAATATGATCCTAATAGCGTTGGCAAATATTTATTTATTTGACGTCAAAAAAACAGTTAAAAACTGCGTATGACGTGCTATGGGGAAAAGTGAATTGTGTGCACATTTTCAAAATTCTGTGATCCCTACACTAAGTCATATACTACTTAAATTTTGAATTTTGAAAGGGAGAAAAAAAACTCCCATGTAGTAAAACCTATTTTCAAAAATAAATAAGCAATAAAATTTTGAATTTTGAAAGGAAGAAAAAAAAACAAAAAACTCCCATGTAATAAAATCTATTTTCAAAAATAAATAAGCAATAAAATTTTGAATTTTGAAAGGGAGAAAAAAACAAAAAACTCCCATGTAATAAAATCTATTTTCAAGGATAAATAAGCAATAAATTTTGAATTTTGAATTACTTCCTGCCGCGACAACATGGAACGATAATTTGAATAATTGTATTTCCCACCGAATTCTAGAAGCGTGCACATAAAATGAAGTTACATTTATGTCCAGAAGCAAAACAAGGGGCCATCTCAGCATTTGCTCAATGGATCAGGGAAACTGGACGAAAAACCTGATCGAGATGGGTCATTGACCCGAAGCTGTAGTACAATAGTTGTTACAGGTTGTTTATACTCATACAGTCCCAAATGGTAAATAATGCATTATGAATCATTGGTAAAATTAATGTTACTTTTCTTGTGATGCTCAGTACAGTCTCTAATTGTATAGAAACAGTTATGCAGCAGAAACGATTTCACTTGGGATTTAAACTTTTCTATTGAAGTTAATCGTTTAATGTCATCTGGCAAAGTGTTGTAAAATAATGTCATGTATTGTATGTGAATTTTTTGTAAATGAGCTGTTGATACGGTCACCTGGTGAATATGTTTCTACGTCGAGTGTTATAGTAATAGACTTGGGATTTTCTGAAAATATATTCCCGCCCTTGAGCAAGTCATTTTTACAAAACCACTGATTCGTAAATAAAAGACACGGTAATGGTAGAATTCCTAGATTAATGAAGAGGTTTACGTGAATCACGTGGGTGGGATTTAGGTTATTATTCGTACAATTCGTTTTTTTAATCTAAAGTCTAGGAGCTATAAGATGTATTTCCCAGAATATTATGCCATATCTCAGGCGGAATGAACATTCCTGAAATATACACAACGAGCAGTATGAAGGCTGACTGAATTTGCAAAATTCTGAACGCGTAGCATAATGAACTTAATTTTGTATTCAATTCATTTAAATGGACGTTCCATTTAGGTTTGACTGAATTGAGAGACCTAAAAATTTGTTTTCCTTAACATCATCAATGATACACCGTTCATTTCAATGGAGCACAGAATTGTTTTTTTAAAATGGAAAACTGCATTAAAACCGTTTTCTTTTGTTTATATTAATTTGTTATTTGGGGTTTAAAATCTGATATTTACTTTTTACTGTTTCTTTATTGCAAAGGATGTTCATATCCGCAAAGGGGAACCTTTTCCTTTCGATCTCGGGGGCATATCGTTTACGTAAAGTAGGAATAGGGTCTAAAATCGATCCGGGAAATCCATGCAAGGACAAAGTCGAAAAGGTGCGTAATCCTCTATGATGGCCCCCGGCCTGTTCTTATTTAAATTTCAAAATTTGAATTGAAATCGAAATTCCCCCATGCGGGGCCTCCCCAAAATAGCGTCGAAAAGGGGCCCAAGGCGCGGCGCGCGAAATCTAGGCCAGCCCCGGTATTAAATGCTTTTTGTGAAAAAGAAAAAGGGTTTTATCTGAACGTATTTCCCGAGGGTTTTTGTTTTTAGTGTTTTGTGTTTCTGCGTTTGTGTTTTCAAAGCCCCCCTTTAGGCGTTTTGGGTCCAATTGCCCATCAACCAAAATAGAAGGCGTGAACAGAAAAACAAGTTTAAGAGATCCCGAAAGGTAAACGAAAAAATGCTTAGCATGGGTTTTATAACAATTTTTCATGTACTATTTAGTGACTAAATTAACTATGTATGTTAGTATTATGTATTTTTTAAATAATAAAAAATTAATTTTCATAATGTAATTATATAGGATATTTAAACACTATTTTATGAACTCCCAAAGTATTAAGTCAAAAAGCCTGGTTGCTTTTTAAAACATGTAATTGATAATTATAATAGCTATATTTAAATTAAATTTATTTTTTATATAACTATAAAGCTCAATAATAATTACTAATTTTTTACAGGTGTAAAATGGTTAAAGGCAATTGGGGATCTGATTTTTGGCATCTAATCCTTGGGAAATTCTCATAATGTTGGATATGTATGTATGGAGCACTTCCCCTTTAAATGTTCACTGCAGCAGACAGCCCCAGCACTTAATGCAGGGCCCAAAATTTTTTGCTGATGTGCGCCCTGGTTTCTGGGGGGTGCACCCCAGGTCTTTTATAAAAGGCTTACCACAAAAAAGGTGTTCGTTTCTATTATAATTTTGTATTATTACAACTAAAGGTGTAATAAAAACTTTTTCGTTTTTAAATTTTAAATTTAAAAACATCCTTTTTCATTTGCAGGATCCCTCGGCATGTAGTCTGAGTTCTCTTTTTGAAAAATGAAAAAAAAAATCCTGAACACGGGGTTGAAACCCAAAACCCTCGGTTTTGTGGGATCTTGATGCCAAAACAAAACTGGAAAAAAAACCTTTTGTAGTATTTTGAACAAACAACAAACCATGCGTAAATTTTTTTCCAAATTGAAAAAACCCTGTCAATTATCTAGTAGAAGGTTAAAAATTTTTTAAAAACCTTTCCCTTATTTTTTGGGGAACTTCCAAGGGAACCTAAAATGATTAAATTTTCTAAAAAATGGCCCAAATTTTTTTTTTTTTTTGAAAGAAGTGAAATACTTATAAAGGTGGAAAAGGTCAATTTTAAAGTTTTAACTCTGAATTTTCAAAATTTTAAAAAGTGGGGTTTTTATCTTCAACTTCTTTAAATTAAATGTGAAGTTAAGGGTTTTTCCTTAAATTTAAAATTTGATGTGCAAAAATAGTTCTTCTTTTAAAGGGTTTGAAGATTGTTTTGTAAATTTAAATTAGTTTTGTGCAATTGTGGGTGAACTTTTTGGGAAATTTTTAAAAAAAGGGAAAAAAAGAAGATTTTCTCGAAAACGGCCCCATTTTTTTTCTGATCAGTATTATTTTTAAAAATTACATCACTTTAAAAAATTCCCAAGTAAATTTTTTTTAAAACTCAACACTTTTTTTTTTTTAAATGGCCAAAATTATTTTTTCCAATAACTCCACCTTTTTTCTAAAAGGTTTAATTTCTTTCTTTAAACTATTTAAACGAAAAAGTGGTAATGGTACTTTTAATATAATATAATGTAATGTTCATTTTGCGTATTCTTTTTTTTTCCCCAAAAATTGCACAAATTTTTTTATTTCTTTCAATATCTCATCCAGTAATCCACATTTCAATAGATATATTATTAAATTTTTGTGATGGAAGTTCTTCAAATTACTTCAAAGGGGAATTTTAAAAACTCAAAAAAGTTTCCCCGGGAAAAAAACCAATTTTGCATTTACAGTAACTCGCCTTTTTTTTTAATGGCTTAAATTTTTTTTTGAACTTTTTTAAGACAAGGTTTTAACCTTCTTTAATACTCCCAAAAAAAATATTTCAGTTTTTATATTTGGTAATCGAAGAGTTGGGAAAAAGGTAAAAAAAAGTATTTTGGGGGGCGATGATGCCAGTGGCAAGAGGATGAGGAAGAATAGGAGTCCTCAAAAATTGGCTTCCCCTTTGAAAGCTATTCTGTAGCACTTCCAGTTACTATTTTTTATTTAGTAAATCCCAAAATGGGACCCTTTTTTGGAGACATGTACCAAATTTAAGTTTTTTGGGGTTCAATTGAATAAAAAATTTTATTTTGGTATAAAATTTTGTTTTTTGGGAGTAAAATTTTTTCTCCAGGTTTTTTCCTATTGTTTTAATATGTATAATTTTTTAAAATTTGGAAAAATTTTTAAGGAAAAATTTCTATTTTTTAAAAAATTTTTGGTTCCCTTTAGATGTCTGTTGGGTATAATCTCCGGTATGATAAATGCTTTTATTTAGTTATATTGTTTTTCAGAAATTGTTTCTTAGTCACATAACATGATTGGGGAAAGACATGAAAAAATTTTTTTGTTTGAAAAACTTTTAATATCTTATCAAATGTTGGGGGTAATTCTGGATATAAAATCGACCTTTGGTTTTCATCCCCCGATCCATTGAGCAACTAGCCATGCTTTTGGACAAATAAAGCCTGTGATATCGGAATAATTAGTAAACAAAATCCAAAAACTGCTTTGAATTAATGAAGTTAAATAGAATCATGTAATTTTTTTACTTTTTCATACTTGTACTAGGTAAAATAAAATTTTCCTTTTTAGTTTTAATTTTAAAATTTCTTTTTTGGGAAAATAAGCCAAAAAAAAAAAGGGTTTGTGACTGTGCAGATCAATTTTGTTTTTTTCAAAAATTTAATAATATTCATTTTTATTGTACCTTGGGAATTTTGATAATAGGCTGAAATTTGACAGGGGTTGATAGCTGGAATTCATTTTTAAAAATGATGCAATATTAAAGTAATGGTCACTAGTTTTATTTGGACAATTGTCTAAATTCATGGTTTCAATATTTAGTCAATGGAAAATAAAAAAATCTTTATGTCTGATTATTTCCTTATTTTTAAAAATTTATTTTGTTTATATTTGTATGACTATTTCAAAATTTGGGAAAAAAATATTGTGTTTTAAAAAAAACTTTTTTTTTTGCACTCCCGGACCAAAATTTCCCTTCTTAAAAGTTAAAACCTAATAAAATTTTTTAATTTCCGGGTATTTTACATAAAAAAATGTTTTTTGGCCATTTTAAAACAACTTTTTTAAATGTCCGGGCATCAATACCCCCACCTCCATTGGTAGAAAAGCCCCTTTTCCCCTTTGGCTCCAAAAAGGGGCCCCGATGGCGGGTTCCCCCTCCCGGGAAAAATTAGAAATTTGAATAAGAGCGTTGGGATTAACATTGAGTCCCGTCTCTATTAGTATACCCCGGTGCGTACGTAGTTCCATCATTCCAGTAAGGTATTTCAATCTCTGAGATCGTTGTTTAAGGACGAACATAACCAATCTAGAGCAATACCAAAAATTTCCCATATGAAGGAAATTTTGGGAAAGAAAATGTCATGATTAATGACGTCAAAAGCTTTGAGATCTAAAATAATCCAATATGTGCCTCTTTTTGATCCAATGATGAGGCGACATCTTTAAGAAAAAAAAAATATAGCTGTTTCCGTTGATTTTGATTTTCAAACCATGTGGCAATCTGAAAGCGCGTTTACTGAAAAAGGGTTTTTCCCATTCGTACGAAAAAAGTCTCTAATATTTTTAAAAAAACTGATACAAGAAAAAAGGGGCGATAATTTTGAATTTATTTGTTGCCTTTTGAAAAGCGGCTAATTTTAGTTGTTTGAAAATATCTGAAACGTTAGTGCATAAAGATGCATTAATATGTGGAGTTGGTATAATGCAAGCACAAGTTCTTAACAAAGAATCCAACATCTAAACGACGAATATTTATTTTTAGTTTACTGATTATTTTGAGAATTTCATAGGAAGAAGTTTGGGAAACGAACATTGTGTCTAAAATTTTGGGTGAACTGTCTTTTTTTGAATTTTGTGCCTGTAGACCCTTAGTGATATCGGCAAATTTCGAAAAGTATTGGTTAAAGAGATTAGCCACTGTTGCGGGATCGTTCACATTTATATCGTTATATTTTAAAACAACATTCCTACGGGTTTTCTAGTTGATTTGTAGTATGTTTATTATATTCCACATTGTTTTTGTTTTATTATTTGAGTTCCAAATCCTGATCTTTTTTAAAGATTTTCCTGCCTTATGACTTTTCGAACAATGTTTTGTATTTTAAAGTAGATAAGGAAATCTTGAGATACGTCATGACGTTTAGAAATGAAAGAAAGAATTCGTTGTTTTACAAGATGTCCTAATCCCTTGTTTATTCAAGAATTGTTTCGGAAATATTTAATTTTGTTTTTGAAGAGGAAAGCAAGTGTTAAAATGAAATGAAGGGGTTGAATAAAATAATTATATTTGCTTTTTATCAGCAGTATTTTAAACCGTTTCCCATGACCCTGCATCAAGTAATCAATGAATAATTTAATTTTTACTTTTTGTAAACAATCTAGTCATACGTATATTATTTATGGTGTCAGTGATCGCATTTCTTAATATGTGCATGTAATTTCTTCTTAATAAATGCAAAAAGATCCAAAAATATATAATAGTAATTATTAAACATGTATTGTAATATTGTATAAATATATAAAAGTATTAGTGTATATTACTACGAACGAAAGGCAGCCATCATTATCGCCTTTATCATAAATATTAAAATGGGTTTCACAACCAAAAATGGCTGAACATCTATTCGTTTTCATATTCAAAACAATTAAAGAACGTAATTTAAAATAAAATATCATACATATAATAAATAATAATAATAATAATAATAATAATAATAATAATAATAATAATAATAATAAAATGAAATATGAAATAATATTCACATTCTAACTTTCGTAGCATCCAACTGCCTCAAAACACTTGTAAAATTACCATCACGAAGCGTAGGATTTTTAGAGCGGGCGTTTAAGTTTGACTCCCAATTACTCAAAAAATACTCAATTTTCGAAAAATTCAACATGACTTGATTAGAAGTTCTGTTTTTGATTAACACATTTCAATAAGAAAAAAATCTTCATAATTGTAGTTGTAGGAAGACGCCGAAAACAGTTTGATTTTTTTCAATTTTCGAAAAATCAGACTTTCTGACCAACATGAGACCTACGCAATTCTCTTAAACGTTCTTTAGACTATCCAACAACAAAATTTAATCAAAATTGATGGCGCCATTTTTTTTAATTTTTCAAAATGTCTGAGGGGCTTCATGTAAAGTACTCTCCAAAATTATTTCTGAATATAAGAAAGACTTCGAGACCTGACGTACGTATTTCTGAATATATAATGTCCCAGGTAATGTCTTTTTCATGGAAATAACGATGGCATACCTGAAACCAGAAAAACAATAATATATTTAATGTATTGTAATATAATAATACTAACAACAACAATAATAATAATAATAATAATAATAATAATAATAATAATAATAATAATAATAATAATAATAATGAGGTTGCATGAGAGGAAAAGTAAAATTGAACAGTGGTTCGTCTTTAATATCAAATATATACATAGAATTTAATTTTCACATTAAACAATTTAACCAAAGAGCAAATATAATTTGATTTTAAATTTGAAATTAGTTCATGCACACTGAGACTTTTGCTTCGATGCTTACCTAAAGTAATTCTTTGACATAAATTATTGTATTGTTTTAGTAACTTATTATACAATTACAGGAAACTCTTTGATTAATTTGGGTTATAATTTTAGAAATTGTAAGATCTAATTGCAAACAACGTAGTTTTATGATGGAACATTTGCAGTATTAGTTACAATCCTTACCAACTTACATAAAATGTATGCTTTGCATAAATAATCAGTATAACAAATGTAGGATCTGATCCATAGCCTTGTGTTCGAGGATTTGGAAGGAACCCTGGTGAAAATAATTATTTCCACCACAGAAGGAACAAAATCTCTGTGAATAGCAGCAGTCCATTGGTCTTTTGGAAAACCAAACACATGTAGTTTCGAGGCACATCGTCTAAAACGCATCGTCTAAAAGTACACGTCTAAAAGGCATATCGAAGCGGCAGTAGAATACACTACGTCAATACACTCCCAACTGCTCCGAACACACGGACCGCACCAGGAGAATTAAACTGAAAACAACATTGTTGCGCCCATGGTGGAAATAATTTATTATTTCCACCATGGTTGCGCCCAATCCAGCCACGCGGTAGCCGCACTGCTTCATGACTACCTACGCCGCCATCTTAGTGACGTCACGTACCAGGGAGCAGGCTTTGTAAACTAGAAGATGGTGATAACAGCATCACATTTATTTATTTTTTATTTATTTTACGTCAAAAAAAAAACAGTTAAAAACTGCGTATGACGTGCAATGGGGAAAAGTGAATTGTGTGCACATTTTCAAAATTCTGTGATCCCTACACTAAGTCTAATACTACTTAAATTTTGAATTTTTGAAAGGAGAAAAAAAAAAAAAACAAACTCCCATGTAATAAAATCTATTTTCAAGTATAAACAAGCAATAAATTTTGAATTTTGAAAGGAAGAAAAAAAAACAAAAAACTCCCATGTAATAAAATCTATTTTAAAGGATAAATAAGCATTAAATTTTGAATTTTGAAAGGGAGAAAAAAAACTCCCATTTAATAAAATCTATTTTCAAAGATAAATAAGCAATAAATTTTGGCTCTTGTTACTTCCTGCCGCGACAACATGGAAACGATAATTTAAATAATTGTATTTCCCACTGAATTCTAGAAGACGTGCACAGAAAATGAAGTTACATTTATGTCCAGAAGCAAAACAAGGGGCCATCTCAGCATTTGCTCAATGGATCAGGGAAACTGGACGAAAAACCTGATCGAGATGGGTGCCGAGTACAATTGGTACTCGGGTGCCGAGCACATCGGGAGCCACCCGGTACATGGGTGCCGAGTACAATTTACTACGGTGCATTACATATCAGTGCGCTGCCTGGCTTGCAACTAAACAGGCCGCCAGTTTGGAAGTCCGGTGCGCAGAAGCAAGGAAAACCCATGTGACGATCACGAACGAATACGCTTGTCATGCTTATTCACTACGGAGGAGAACGGAGTTCCGGTGCTTTCTCTCAAATATCAGTTTGTTTATTAAGTTATTGTATTTTTACTTTCGCGTATACGTACGTATATACGGAGTAATATACGTAGTATTGAGAAAGTTATGTAATGCTGCGCGAAAAAACGGCGGGTTTTCGGCGGGAAAAAATTATTTTCCGGGCTCTTGCGGCGAAAAAGTGATAAAAGTTTATTTTTAATAAGCGATAAACTAAAATAACAAAAATCATTGTATGTAACTCGTCCTCTATTAGTCTTTAAGGACTTAGCCGGAAGGTTAACTACTCGGCTTCGCTATCGCTCCGCCTCGCAGTTAACCTTCCGGCTGCGTCCTTAAAGACTCGTTTAGAGGACTCGTGACATAAATATCTATTAACGGTAAAGGAACAAACAGATTTGATTTTTCTGTATTGTAAACAAAATAGAAACTCACCCTAAGCTCTACTACCACTACAAGCCAAAGGAAAGTTCAATAAAACGTGCGCATAGTGAAGCTACATTTACGTCCAGAAGCAAATCAAGGGGCCATCTCAGCATTTGCTCAATGGATCAGGGAAACTGGACAAAAACCCGATCGAGATAGGGGTCATTGCCCCGGAAGTACATTATTTGTTACAGGCATATTGAGTCTTTTTTTAAATTACATAATGCAAATGTAGACTAATTCATTATACTATATATTGTTTTTGTTAAAGTAGACATTATTTTTCTTTTTGACGATCAGTATAGTCTCTATTTGTATAGTAACAGTTTTAAATATGATTTTCTTTTACTTGTCTGTCACGACGGTAATATTCACATTACAGGCAATTTCTTCTCATTATATGTATAAGTACATGTGATTTAAATAATATCAAATAAAGTTTCTCGAAAACTCAACAGTTTTCTGCACAAATGACCTCAAAATTCCGCCTTGTCAGAAAAGCTCAAACGTCGTTTTCTCAAAAATGGCTCCAAATTTTTCTAATAGATAGTGCTATATGCGCTGTTTAATATGACTAAAGTTCGTTTTGGTGTATTTGTTTGTTTCAAAAATTACGCAATTTTTTTTAAATACCTCTCACGCCGTTAATATGGACATTTTCATCGATTTCTATCCATTATCACAATTGTGAGTGGAAGTGCTTCATATTATTTCAAATGAACTTTTTCGAAAACTCCATAGATTTCTGTAAAAACGAACTTCGTATTTCGCATTTACAGTAATGCTTAATCGCCATTTTTTTAAAAAATCGCTTCAAATGTTTCAATGAAAATTTCTAAAAAAAATAAAATAAAATAAAAAAAAAAGTACTTTGGGCGACGTTAGATTGTAGCTGGTCAGAGAATGGAGCAAAGCCTCAAAGCCATGACCACACCAAGGAAATTAGACAACTATACTACGAGAAAGTCTGTGCCATTCTGTAGCACCTCTAGTTTTCAGATGTAAAACTGGGAGAGGGTCTCAGCTGGGAATTCAGGGTATCAGCTGATGTCATTGCAGTGCCTCTGACCGGGAGGTCGTAGGTTTGAGCCCCGACGGTGGCAGGATTTCCGACACCTGCGAGATAGCTATATCGGATTCAGCCTTTGACTGGAGAATTGTAGTGGCAGGCTGCTCTGATCGGTAGTTTTCCATTGGTTCTCCGATCAATACCAGGCGAATGCCGGAGCAGTACTCTAACAAACGGACCTAGTGCGATCTTTCCTTCCTCTTCCTTGCTCTATTCTCATCCCTCACACACACACACACACTGACGCTTACATGCACTACACTACCATACATACCGGGAGTCCAGTCGGAAGCTTAGGGCTTAGTCCCGTCAGGAGGGGTGTCGTTTGGAGGAACACCGTTAGAAGCGGTAAGTCGGCGCCGGATCTCACCATCCACGGGGGATCAGTCCTCTCTCGATGAAAACACATTCACTACACTTACGAGACAATACCTTAGCAGTTGACACGTCCGGAATCACCAATCAAAAAAATAGGATGTTATGTGAAGTTAATGTACATGCGAAGAAACACAAAAGCGCGAGATAGTCAATCCTGAAACCTGCTGTTGGCAGTTTATTCGTTTTCAAGAAGGAAGCTGGCGCAGGCCACCATATTTTCGACATAGCCAACCTTCAACAGCGAACACCATCATCCTGTGTTGCAGAACTGTTCGATGCACTCGGAAGAATTCAGTCTTCTCTTGCTGTTTCGAGGTCCGTGCTTCTGAATGTGCATGGGAAAAAAAATCACGCACAGTAACAAATCTGGACGACTTTGACAAAAAGCAGCGAGCCGTATTAGAAATTTTCGACAGAGCTGAATATCTAACAGCAGAAAAATAAACCCGGAAATTGCGAAACGACAGCAAATATAAGGAAAGTATGAGGTCAGTGTACCTCATTTTAAAAATAAGTGGGTTTTGAGTATGTTAAATGCGAGATAGGTAGAAAGTTCCTGGCGGAACGCAGTGACATTGTGGGAGCTTGCATTAGGTTTTTAATAGCAATGTAAGTGATTCGCACTCGGAAACAACCCATCCATTTACTTTCACACATACCAGCGAGAGCACTCGTCAGGTCTTTGATTTCACACATCAATAATACTGCAACATTTCGATTATTTAATAAAATTAAATATAAAATATATTTTCCATGAAAGTATTTTAGGATTATTTGGGCATTGCACACTCTAAAATAAGCATGAGCCACCATTGTCAAATAGTTTTATTATGATCAAAAAAATTTTTTTTCTTTATTTCTTTCAATTTAGGTACATTATTTTTCTGTTAATAAAGTCCTTTTTGGATGTATAATTTATTAAATGGGCCTAATGAACAACATTATTTAGGATTTTAAGTAGATAATCATTATTAAAAATAATTAAAGGCATATGTAATTAAATAATTAATTTTTTTCAAATTTTAAATTATACCTTCACCATCCTAGTTCTAAATGATAATGTTCACTCTAAAGCAATGGCAGGTTAAATGTGCCCCAAGAAAAACCTTGCCTTATCATCAAATTATATACCACAAACCATCTCATCTAGCATTTCACAGGTTTAGGCAATTGTCAATTGTCCTTCAGTTTGTTCAAAAATCGACCACTGACTAAAATTTCTATAAACTGTGCAATGACAGAAAGCATGCTGTAGACATTATTTATAATCTGAAAATAAAGAGTAATAGATGAAACAAAACTTGGTTTTCATAAGAACATAAAGAGAAAGTCTTGGTTTGTGAAAAGCAATTAAATCAGAAACTTCTCTAACTGAAAATTGAAACATGCTGCATGAATCAAATTCATGAGATGGAAGTAAAACAGGATAGTGACAATATTATAAGGAAAAACAACAGGTACTGAGGTGCCATAGTAATTCTGATACTCCAGAGAGAAGAAAAACACTTTTAATTAAAGGTTTGGAAATTGTGTAGTAAGGAAGAAAAGAATTGAATCATTACACTCATTCTCTGTGTAAAATGAATAGATGATTTTCAACCAAAAAATCTAAAATGATAAGATACAAGTAGGATATATAAATTTATGGTACAAACATTTAAAAAATTTAAGGTAAAAATTAAAATTCAGTTTCATTAAAAAAAATCACATTTCACTAATTCACTTTTGGGAATTAATAAAACATTAATAAAATACATGGTGATGAAATATTTTGTTAAAATGCTGCCACTTTGAAACATTCATTTTATCCAAATGGACCATGGTGTAATTGTGTAAAGGTCTATTTGCAGTTTATTAGAAACAAAATTAGCTCTCTATCCAAAATACCTGGAAAACAAAAGAATAAAAATCATACATGACTAAAATAACTTTGTACAATATTACAAACTACCAGCATATATTTTCTCAATGTACAACAAATTGGCCTCAACCAAACACTCAACATGAAAATTTGGTTTTGCCCACAACTTGACGCCTAAATACTGTTAATATTGACGGTTTAACAATAACTTCTATTCACTAATCGCAGTAATTAACAAGAGAATCTATGACACCAACATTACAGTACTTCATTTAATTTTGTGACAATTCCGAATTCTTGTAAACATATAACAATAAACATTTTATATTTTCAGAACAATCACTGCAATTTGCATAAATAAAAGTGAACTGTAATACTAAAATGAATAGAAACTTCTGAGAATTGGAAAAATTTATTACAATTTTATTTTTTTGTAGCATATCAGACCCTAATCATTTGAAATTTGAAGGCAAACAAGGATGAATTATTTTTATCCAAACAGGAACCAGATACAAGTTAAAATGGGAATACAATAATATATAACCTTATGAAAGGAAGATAAAAATTACAGAAACCATGGACTTTTTAAGGAAATTTCTCAACCAGTCAAATGTTTTTCCTAGCTATAGGGGGGAGGGGGGTATTTTAATTCCATCCCACCCCTTTGTAACATCTCTCAACACTCACAATCAATGCTTTAGAGATTAATGTTCCATTTTGATCCTCTCCCCTCACCTTCCCGAGTTAATTAAAAGAAACAAAAAATTACCTGGCCTGTAAGCTATAGAAAATATTAGGTGAGAGAGAGAGGGGGCAGAGGGGAGAGAGAGGGAGAGGGAGGGAAAGGGTGGGAGGGAGAGAGGGGGAGAGGGAGAGAGCATGGGATATTACAGGAATCAGTTCTCTGATACTTATTTTACCATCATTATTTAATAAAAATATATCAAAAATGCTAGTCTTGTTTAACATCACTTAACACAGAACTGAAGATCTTGCTCTATTAATCAAGAATGAGTAAACAGTTAGAAACAGAACAAACTGTGCAATAAACCTTTTTAAATACTCCTAGCTGAAGAATTAGAATGTTCATTTACTAATGTTTATATGCCATTTGCAATTTATATGAAAAAAATCTACTCAATAGAATACCTCACTATAAAAACAAGTAATTTTTAAATGTAATTAAATGATAATCATTTCTTTTTTTGGGAATATTAGGAACGTCACAAAAGGGAACAATTTATAAAACATAAACACATGTAAAGCTTGTATGAATGTATAAAAATATAAAAGATTGCTCAATTAAGAAATACTGAAGAAATGTATAACAATTTTTAAAATTAGCAAGTGCATTTTGAAATACAGTGGGTGGCAAAATTTATTATGATCACTTCAATTTTATTACATTATAGTCATATATATAAATATATATGACTATAATAAATAATATAATATAATATAATATATACACACACAAAAGGATCGTTATCTGTATTGCCAATAACTGTCATCTGATGCCTTTCTGAAGATATTGGTAATCCCATAAAGCAATTGGCACACCTGTTTTATTATTGCTTGCAGCAAAAACAAGTTAGCAGCAATTTTATGTTCATGTTTTGTAGATTACATGTGGAAATAATGGGTAATTTTGATTGAAGTAATTGATTTTTGGCAGTAAGTCTATTTAAATGTACTCTGTGCAGATTTTCATGACATACTAACAACATATATAAATACTGAAAGATATTTATTACAACTCTTAACCTCCAAATTTGACATGAGTAAGGCGAAAGGCATTACACTGAAGCTAAAATATGAAATGAAAGCTTTAATTCAACAATGTAGCTACTATTGATCAAGGATACACATCTGAATAACAGAAAGAAGAGCAGCAAAGTATTTACAAAGACTGTCAAAAATTCAAGCATTCAAATGTCGACAGCTTGTAAAAGGAATTAAATCCCATAGGCCAGTCAAAAAGCCAAGGCTCACTCCAGCTATGATATCAAAAAGACTTCAGTGGGCAAGAGATCATTACCATATATATGTTGATGATTGGAATCAGGTATTCCATATTGAGTTTACTATCACGATGTATTCAAAGTTTTAACAAAATTTTGAAATACATTTATAACAAAACATTTTCTGCTTGACAAGTGTGTTTTTCAGATGAGTCAACATACAAGATTTTGGTAGAGAAATCCACTCTTACGAAGATGATCTAGAGAAAAATTTCATCCAGATAGCATTGTTCAGACTGTAGAACTTCCCACGAAAGTTATGGTTTAGTCAGTAATCAGCAGTAAAGGCACTGGAAAGTTGTATTTTTGGAAGGTACCATGTGGCAAGACCAGTACAAAAAAGTTCAGAGGGAATTGCTACTCCAACTACCTAATGATGAAAACAACATTTTCATGCATGTCCTTGTTGTAATGCAAGAAGAACAAGCCAAGGCCTAGTAATTCTCCTGAAACCTATCGAGAAGATTTGATATCTTATGAAAAATAAACTGTCAAAGGAATTGGTCACCAACATGACCGACTTAATAAAAGGCTTCAAAGACTTGGGTTCCATAATTTGCAAATCAAGGAGACTGTCAAAACATTCATTGAGACCATGCCAAAAAGGGTAACAGAAATGAACAAATTAAAAGGTAACATCACAAAACATTACCATCCTTATTTCAGGGGTTACATAATCCATGATATTTGTATGTTAGTGTACAACATGAAGTTGTGTGTAAAATGTAACCATTAATAAATACAACTGAAAGATATTTGTATTTGCTTCATAAATGCAGATGATGATAATTTGGCCACCCACTGTACATGGAATATCAATATTGACAACTTTATTTACAAACCACTGAGATTCCTTATATAATGAATGTACACATGCAAAGGAGACATGAACTGATGGGTTCAAATCACGAGAATCCATAGAGATCACTTTTTCAAACTAGTATGGATTCCGCGATCTGATTAACATAACAAAGACAGCGACAATCTGGGCCATACATTGAACTCTATGAGTATCACTGCATGAACATCAAGCAGCAGGAGCCCGTGTCACAAAACTACAATTTTGCGATTTATCATCTTTTACTCCTGAACCCTTCAATCATGGGATCTGTCTGATCTTAAAATTGTCTTCTGAAAATTGGATTTACCATGCTCATTCAGGTAAGGTCCAACCTGAAGTACTTGAAAAAATACATGGCTTTCAAGGGCTAATGATCTGTCACTGATGGCACATTACTGCAGTGGCCTTTATTGTGTATTTTTATAAATTGGATGCATGGTTTCAAGTTTAACTCCAATTTGATTGTGAAGCCAAAATCAAAGAAATATCTGTATAGATTGAGGAGAGAGTAAATGTTGCCAGTACTTAAAACAGTCAAATGCTCTTCTACTAAGCTATACACCTTTAACAAGAAAAGAAGATCCACTATCTGTGTTCGTAATATGAAATTGGTGAAACTGGAGTGTCATAATTTATCACTAGTTGGAAATTAACTCAGGAAGATCTGTATGACAATACAGATCTGACAATATGTCAGACAACTTTCCATTCATTGAAATACATACGCAACAAAAGACACTGCACAAACAATACTTCACTAGTGTAACAGTAGAAGTAGTAGTAGCGGCGGTGGCGGTGGTACTATTCCTACTGTATCAGGCACAAAATATACTCGGGGTAACACAATGATTGTTGTTATATGAATCTAGATAAATTAATTTAATGAGCATAGTCAAACCAATCTCTAGAAATAAATAAAAATAAATGTTTGTTTCATGAAGATTGAAACATAACTCAATATTCATTCATAAAATTTAAAAGAACAATCTTTTTTTTTTAAGTTCTTTGCATTAATAATATGTATTAAAAAAAATTGTTTAGCCATTTCAATCAGCTTTCTATTTTTAACCTGAACTAGAATCACTATCGCAAAGGTTTTTAATGCGTGAGAATGTCTGCTTCCAGTCTGCAGCTCTTTCTGCTGCCTTCGGTTCATGAACCCGAGCACTCTCAATTGAAACTGTCCTTAAACTACGACGTCTGTTACAACCAGCATTTTCTGCAACATAAATAGCATGAATTACTCAACTTTGGAGCTCAAGGTCCATAGTTCTCTGAAATAAAGAGATATTAAATAATAATTTGAGGGCAAACTTAAGTCGATATTAATTCTTAGTAGTAGAAACGTGCAGTAACTTCTTTTCAATAATATGTTATAAACTTATACAAACAAATGTTAAGTGCTTGAAGTGGTTTTTGCACTAGTATGTGTGATTCAATTTAAATTTGTTCATGTTATGTTTGAGTCATATTTCCATCTTTATTGAAGAGATAAATTTAATAGCAGTATAATTTTGATATTTTGTAAGTTTTACTGAAAACAATTTTCAACACTCTGGTGCCTAACACTTGTCTCTAAGGCCCACAGGAATTTTCGTTTTGTTACTTCGCAAATCCAGTAATATTAGGAGTCAGTTTTCTGTCACACCCAACACATTTTTAGCTCATCCCTGATGTATTTAATCTTTTACGTGTTTTTCAGCCAATAGAAAGTACAAAAGCAAAGAGGAAAAAAAGGCAATGTTTTGTTCATTGTGCTTCAGATACATTCCAGAAATGAATTTAAATTGTAAAATTCCACTTACAACATAAATATTTCTCTTGTATTCAAAATTCCTTTAATAATTCCTCAAATGCAAATTAAACTACTTTTAAGAAAATTAAAATACTAAATTGTTGAAATATTTCATTACCATTACAAAAAGAAACTATTAACCAACCTTCTGTATCAATTATGTTACTAAGGTCCAGTTCTTCTACTTCTCGCTTCCTTTCTGCTCTCTTGCGAAGCTTTTTGCACTGCTGCATGGTTGGTCTTCCTAATAAACGAAACAGCATAATTTTTTTGTAAAATCTTTTAATAAAGCAGAAACATACAATACATTAGCTACACAACAGAAATTTGTTTATCTTAAAGAGCAAGTTTAGAAGAAGAATTAATGTTACTTCACTAAAAGTACATTCAACATAGTAAATCATTACTGCTTTTTGGCAATAATTCAATAATGTAACATTCTGAGTCCAGCAGAGGAAACTTTTAATTCACTATTTCCTGTGGCCAGTGGATTATTAAAATCCACAAATTTATGTTTTTTTTATATTCATTTCCACACTTCATGAAAACGAGTTTTATATTATTGAACTTAATATTTTCCATTACCTTAACTTCTCAAATAGATTTGCAGTTTCCACTGGTATTTTAAATTCTTTAAAGCGTTTCTAAAAACTTGTATCCATCATCAAGCATCATTAGCTAAAAATTAACTTGACACAAAGGATAAATCATGAACGTTGAAGAATAATTCAATGTTTGGGGAGTGAATTATGAAATACGGCGCAATTGACCCTGTTTTAGAAAAGACATCATAAACACATTTCTCATATTTTCTGCATTGTCACAGAAGACAGACAAGAAAGATCTTAATGTCAAATCTTGTGTTTACATGTGCTTTTTCCTTTTAATTCATTTGTTTTCATTACAAGCTTTAAATCCAATTGGATTCTTTGAAGAATTGAGGTACATGGTTTCCCAAATGTATGTCAATGGTCAAAATTAATTAGAGATTGAATATTTCACCCACAATGGATTGTTGAGGTCCACAATGGATTTAGTCACAGACCCTGTCAACATGAACAAGCTAACTAAATGACAGAAACAAAGATGCTGAGAAGGGAGGATGCTACTACTATATTGAGAGAAATTTGATGATTACTGGGTACAAATTAGTGACCCATGCAAATGTTACTGAGGTTAGAGTTGGTAATCTGTCAACCTAGAAAAAAGAAAAAAAAAATAAGCTGGCTCCATTATAAAACATCTTTAGGAGAACTATGTAAGACGTACTCTAACTTTATTAAGTTTCATTCATAACTCTTACTCCAATTCCTTCCCCTAATAGGTGAAAGGAGCGTAACGAAATTTGCGTGGTCAGATGGAAGAGCAGGCCTCATGGCTTGAGTCTCACCACGTAAAATAAGACATTCAATCATGCATGCATTCATTCATGCGTGTGTCCGTCCATGCATGCATTTATTCATGCATTCATTAATACATTCAATTCTCATTTGCATCACATTTTAATACAAACTATAATATAAGTAAAACAATTATTTATCATGAAGTATGACAGATTAGGCATTACAGCCTATTTTCACTAATTTGTTGCAATATTCTTCATATGTTCTCTTTCACAAATTTTAAAAGATATCAAATTGTATTCTTGAAATAACACTGCATAATTTAATCTTGTCTTTCTCTTTTTTTTTTCAAACTAATTTGCCTCACAGATCTCCTTTTCTTTTGAAGTTCAGAAAATAGTACTAATAAAATTTATTTCAAGAAACAAAGATTTTTTTCTAAAATAACTCAAAATTTAAAATTCATAAATTCTGTAATAAGAATAATGTAAGAAGAATAACAATAACAATGATACCAAAAGGAGGACTGAGAAAAGAAACTAAAAAGTTAAAAGGAAAATTTCAAAAGCTACAATCAACAACAAGTTTTTCAAAAATTAATTGGAATAATTAAATACACAAATTATTTACAAATAAATAATGTATACTGTAAACTGGGGTGATTTAGGGATACAACATAATAACTTATTTCAGATAACATAGTCACTGTGAGTGAAATAGAGTGGCGATTCCTAAACCCACCGCTAGAATAAGCCTCCTTGAATAAAAGCGATTCTGAGACATCACATAAATATCCCACCTACTTTTACCATAACCTGTGTTTCAAGATTTCATGAAAGCATTACAGAACGTTGTGTAGAGTACTTACTAGTTACATCTTCTAGTTTTAAAGTTGTTTTGCTTCGGTAAGTACATACATTGCGGTAACTGTGAGTGATCATTTATGTAATTAAAACTTTTCGTTTAGTAGTTGTTAATTTATTGTTGAAAAGTTGAACATTTGCAGGGAGACTTGAGAACAGTTTTATATTCAAGACAAGGCACATACAGTTAACAGATGGAATGAACATACAAGAAAAATATAAAAAGAAAAGCACATATGAGACAGTTCAGGAGGGAATCACTCAGTTCTACCTCAATCAATCAGGGAGGGATAAACCACCAAAATAGGCTCCTTCAACTCTTCAAATTTACATTGTAGACTTGAAATAATAATTGCTTGTAATTATATTTGTAATAGTAACAACATTTATTTATACCACCTTTATTTGTCCCCTATTATTTCCAGTGGAGTGAGATGGAAACATACATTTCAAAAGGCTAAATATCAACGTAACAGACTTTAGTACAACAAGTAACAACATAAGCCCTCGTATTAACAAATAACCAAAAACTTTTTCCTAGGGGCGAAACTTTTTGTAAAAAGTATTAGTTTATACAGCAAATAATAGAAAAAATGCCCAAAATCTGTACCCAATCTGCACCTGGTTTACAGTATTTATTAAATAATACCTACTGATGCTCAGGTTCAGTATATTTTGCTGTCACAAAAACTAGGTTATAAAACATTGAAAGTCAACTTGCCTTTCATGCCAAAGTCTACAAGCACCTGTGACAGTTTGTCTGCCCTCTGCTTATCGCTTTTACAGCCTTCCCAAAATGTTGTGTAATTGTTAATATGAATGCCGCATAGTCTCACATATTTCTTTAAATTTTTTATTCTAACCTCCATACTTGTTGAAGCCTGTACAAGAGAATATAAAACAAATTTATTTCTGCAAATTTATACATGCAAGTAAACGATTCAATCTTCAATTAAGATTTAAAAACTATAAGTCTAAAAACAACTGAAGAATCTAGAACCATAAGATTGGAGCCATAAACAATACACTAAATTTAAAGATTTTAGGGTAAATGACGGATCTTGACATGTATGAGTATGTGGGGGATGTATATGCTGAATGAATGCATTTTCAGTTCATATGACAATGGTCTCTCAGAACATTCTCTTGTGATTAAGGCCTGTATGGTTCTATGTGCCTCAATTGCTTTGTCATTGCCAAGTACAAGAAAGATGAATTATAGAAAATAATGTAATGGCTAGAAACTTTCAAATAAATCAAACCTTGATACAATATGGTGTAAGACTAAAAATTCAGGCCATAATCAATCTCATAATTGGCAAATCACTTCATATAATAATAATCACAAAATTGCAACAAATGGACATTAAATCAACATCAAAGCTAAAATAGAGTATTTTTTTAACATACAATAATAATATATAACTTTATTAGTATTAACCAATTAACGTTTCACTTAAATATCTTTTCAGTTAAAGCAGAATGACAAGACAAAAATTTTGAGATACAGGGCCGAATTCATAGTCGACACTTAAACTGAGTGTTCCCTTAAGTGAACAAATCATATTCATAAACCGCCCTTGAGTGAAGTCTTCAGTGCGCACTCATTCGTATAAGCGAGGCAGCTTGCTCCCTTAAGTGGCCCTTATGGTTGTCTTGTCAGTCGTTACCAGTTTAGGTTATATAGGTTATATTTTTACATAACGTTCACCTACTGTTGAATTCATTTTGTTGGTTTTGCAGTTAAAAATTTGTTATTAGTAGTCAATTAAAACGATTCATTTGTAAAGCATGTTATGGATAACGACTTCGCTGAATATTTTGAGTTTTATACTCAACACATCCTACGAAATACAAATAGATATATGGGAGATGGGAGCAATCCATTGAAAATGTATAATGATTAACAGTTCCGAAAGCGGTTTCATTTTCATAAAACCACTGTAGTGGATTTACTTGTGTCAATTATCGAGAAAGTCCCAATGACGTAAAGAGGACTGCCAATTTCACCTTTATTAAAAGTTCTCGTTGCATTAAGATTGTATGCAACTTCATCCTTTCAGCTACGTTTCCAAAATTTTTAATTTTGCTGTGCGCGTCAACTCAACGTTGGAGTGTCCGCTCTCCTGTCAAATTGGACGCTCTTTGTACAAAAAGGAGTGTGTGTGTGTAAACTCGGTTACCAAGAACTTTGAATCAGCTGCCGCCAATGCCATGTTGCCACATTTCCCTTTTGCTTAAGGGAACACTCATTCCGCAGTCATAAGGAACGTCCATGAAATACAAGCGCCTATAAGTGAACACTTATTTTGAGAAAGCACTTATCACTTAAGGATTCTCTTATTCCTTAAGTGTCAACTATGAATTCAGCCCTCAATACAACTTAAAAATAAATGATTAAATAATCGTCCAAACATAAAAGAAACTGAAGTGAAACTTATTTCTATTGAATATTCTTTAAAGTAGTATGTTGGGAAACTTTTTGAGTTTTAACTTCATATTTCAATCATTTATGATTTCCTCTATGTCAACAATGGTTTAGTCTCCACTTAAGAACCACAATATAACATTATATTTCTTTGGTTTTATTTTATAAGATGGTTTAATATTCAATCACATCTTCCTTTTTTGAATCATTGTCATTGTCAGATGACGAAGATGACTTACTTTTATTGGTCTCTTTTTTCTTCTGCCCAGTGTTGTTCACAGTGCCTTTACGGTTCTTCCCATCATTTTCAGAATCACTAGAAGGAGCAGAATCACTGATTTCATGTTTTATTTCACACTTTGACAATTCACTATCAGAATCATTGCTGTTTTTCCCTTTCTTAATCGCTTTGGAAACTTCAAAAGATTTTTTTTTTCCACTTGTTGATTCTGAATCACTTAGCTCTTTTTTCACTTCAATTCGCTTCTTAACAGCGTCTTTCTTTCCCAAGTTATTTTCCCTTTCTGAGTCACTTAACTCACTTTCATCAGACATTTTCTGCACTTGTTTCGACACTAATTTGATATCAGATTTCTTTGATGCCACTTTACCTTTTGACTTTTTAAGTGCTGAATTATCACTTGGTTCAGACTTGTCTCTTAAAACGGCCAAAGAGACCGAGGATTCCTCACTTGAATCCACAGCCTCATCAGAAGAGATATCTGACCTTCCTGTAGGTTTCTTTTTTGACCTTTTACTTTTATTGTGTACTTTTTCAGACATTTTCTCCTTCTTCACCAGCAATGATTCTTCTTCAGAATCACTGGTATCAGAGGTCGCTGTTATTTTTGGTTTCAACCGTGTTTTGTTACATTTTAATAATTTTGTTTTCTTTAATAGGCGTTCATTCTCTGAAGAACTCTCTTCTTGGGAAGAATTTTGACCTTTCAAGGACTGATCCACAGCTTTGCCTTTCCTTTGGGCAGTATTTTGTTGAGGTTTGGTCTTTTTAAAAGAACATTCATCATTTTGTTCAAGTTTTATTTTTTGTTCCCTGGAACTCTCTAAATTACTCTTTTCGTCGTCTGAAGTATTTTCATTACTTGATGAGAGGGACTTCTGATTTTTCTGCTTCACTATCTCCTTTTTACTTACATTTCTATCTTCATCTGAGTTGACCTTTGAACTATTCTGTTCGTCATCACTCTCACTTGATTGACTATGATGCTCATCTTTTTGCAAAATATCCCCTTTGCATTTACCTTTACTTTTTTCATATTCATCACATTTCTTTTTTTTCCCCTTTTTTATCTTCAACTTTTTCCTTTTGGTTTTTTACCTTCTTCAAAACTTGAATGTTGTTTGGAGTTAGAGACAGAATCTTCTTCTGATGTGTTGTCTGAACCTGCTTTAATATTATCTTGACTTGTTTTAGAACGAATTGCCCTGAATTCTGATACATCAGAATCACTTTCACTATCAGACTCCAAAGCTGCCATCTTCTTTTCCCTGACCATCTTCAGAGCTTCTCTTCTCCTTCTAGCTGCATCACTTACCACTTTTTTTGGACGATCTGACACACTTATCTTCAGAGTTTTTTCTAATTCTTTTTTTTGACATTATTTCATCATCGGTTGTAATGGAACTTTCTTCATCTGACTCCCTTGTACGTTTAATTGCTTTCATTTGCTTAACTGATACATCCTTACCAAATGCTGAACAATCTTTGTTAACTTGCTTTATGTTGTGTTCATCACTGTCACAAATGTTGGATAATTCCTTTCCAATTTTAGTTTTTGGTCGTTTGGAAATGACCATATCATTTTCGCTTTCACTAACCATTGTTCACGTCAAGTTAACTGCAAAATATTTAGAACTATTATCTTCAATCTGCAAATAAAACTGTCATTTAATATACACATCATATTCTACATATACACACTGCATATAGTAAGCGTTACAATACTGAAAGCTAAACGAACTTAAAAATTTAATTGGATTTTACTCAGCTAAATTTTTAAAGACTACTAAATATTTAGAATATTTTGACACACGAAAGCGCGGGATTAATCAACATCGATGCCGCGAAGTATTGACACTTTCTGCTAAGCTCCAAAATTTAACGTACCTTTCAAGAATTTAGAAAATGTAACGAAAACTGACACACGGGTTATCTTCTTTGTTAAATCACTACAACATTAATTACTCTTGCATATAACGTGAAAATTACACTTCTCATAAACGATCAGTACTATGCGCTCACAGTGCCCATGTTTATGATTAGCAGTTTCGCCAACTGTCACACAAAATATTTTCCTTCGGTCCTTCTCGAATCTTTAAACACGAGAAATTACTCTGTGATCATTATTATATCAGACTGTTGTATCGGGTTTGAAGAAAGGGTTTTTTTAAAAAAAAATACGTAGAAAAAGCACAGACCAGAATTCTTGATTGAACAATATTTAGTTCAAAAAATCACCGCCAGGATTTGCCATTACCTGGAAGAAGGTATATATGTTGCTTGGTACTGCCGGAAGTTACTTATGTATACTAGCGCATGCGGCCTTGAGCTTACCAACCCAGAGCCATTTTACCAGGGAGTGATTGTTTGCTTATATAAATTGAAAGTATTCTGATATTCATGTCAGAGCCACAGTCAGCTCTTTTACTACGGAAACAACTGGCAGGTACGAGTATTTTTTAAAATTTCATCTTAAGGTAGAGCTTGGTCATAAAGTAGCTGAAGGAGTAGATTGTATGTACTTGCTTGACTACCGACGACCTCGCTTGATGGTAGGAATATGACTTCTTTGTCGTCAGCAGCTGATTCTTATCCCCGCAGTTCTGCTTGTTGATAATTGCTGCTCACTGCTGATATCTATGTACTCTCAATTATCTTCTGCAGAGGGTATTGAAATAGAAAGAATGCCTAAATTTAAACGCCATTCCTGAAAATTAAAGGGTTGTGTGAACTCCAGTACATTTATATAATTAGAAACTTTATTTCTAGGCGATTCCCTTCACTAGCTTAAACGATGGTATTTATTGAATGTTTTTCTGGAACTATTTTCTTAACAGAAGTAAATGAGGTTATTAATGTTTAAAGTTAATCATTGAACCCAGTTTGGTATACAGCAAATTTGTCCTCTGAAAGGCAGTTCATGCATTATTGGATCAGTTACTGTATTAATTCAGGGAGAATGTTGTTGAAGTCACATTATTTATTATACAACAGCGATCATATAACAATTAACAAGGGTTTGTTTTCTAATGTTTTGGAATTACATCACAATATGGATTGCGTTGTACATTTTCTCACTATTTTTTATTTATGTTTTATAGAATTGAACAAGAACCCTGTGGAAGGGTTTTCCGCGGGACTTATCGATGACAATGATATTTATAGATGGGAAGTTCTTATCATTGGCCCACCGGACACATTGTAGTGAGTAATTAATTTCATGAATTCTATTGAAACAATTTAGTTCTTTTCTAATCCAGGAAAATCTATTCTTTTCAGTGAGGGTGGGTTTTTCAAAGCACAATTACACTTCCCAAAAGAATATCCACTTCGGCCACCTCGGATGAAATTTATTACAGAAATTTGGCATCCTAACAGTAAGTAAACACTTTTCTCTGCTAAAGTATATGCAAAGTTAGTTTAGCAATGTCAAGTTCTTTTAGTAATGTATTATACAAATCATTTGGATTAAAGTGTATTTTCAATATGTATCTATTTAGGTTAGTTCTTAGCTTTATCTTGGCTATCTGAAGAATAAATATTATTTCCTTTTTTTTATATTTTTTTTATTTTCAGTTAAAAGAATGGTGATGTGTGTATATCAATCCTGCACGAGCCAGGAGATGATAAATGGGGCTATGAGAAGGCATCGGAGCGATGGTTACCTGTTCATACAGTGGAAACTATTCTTATCTCAGTCATCTCAATGTTAGCTGACCCAAATGATGAGAGCCCAGCCAACGTAGATGCTGCTGTAAGTCCCTGTTTTTTAAGTTGTATATTTAACATTTCAATTTGTTAATGTGCATCTGTGTGTGTATTGCAGAAAGAGTGGAGAGAAAACTATTCAGATTTTAAACGGAAAGTAGCGCGATGTGTAAGGAAAAGTCAAGAGGAGTGTTTGTAGGGCAGTTATATTTTAATTGGAAATTGCATTATAAAAGGTTTGTTTAGAATTAAAACAAGATATTTTTGCTTACTGGTTGTGCATTATAGTATGAAATTGATGATTTGCTTTGCTTTCAGGGAGAACAGCACAGAGAGGGCTCGATCTCAGATGGGATATGTCAGGGAAATTGGATGTGATTTAAATGATGGCTCCTTTCATTGTAATGTGAGAAATAAAAATTGACAGTTAAACACCACCTGTTAATAGCAATGGAAAGTAGGCTTGTATTTGGGTATTTTAGGGAGGGTGTTTGTTGTGAGGTCACTTAAGATATTGAGTCAAGAACTGCATAATTGCCCCCTTCAAATGAAAAGTAATTTCATAGTGGACCGGGGAGAATTTTTCTGCCGTCTCTTAAACTTACATGGAATTCTTCCTGTGTCCCTTGGAGAGGCAAATGAACTGCTTCTGCACGTGAGAATTTTTGGCAATGAAAATTGAATCCTCCCTTGCAAAAAATAAATAAAAATAGGTTTTCACCATCCCTCATTTTATTTTTTGCAATCATTTGAGTTCATTGTATTGTTTCATCTGAGTGAATATGGGGTGTGAAGACAAGTGCCAGTGACTGAGACTTGGCCCTTTGTTGGCATGGTGATTATTGTGTGTTCCGCATGAAGATGTTTTCATTTTACCTCCATCGGTTTTTTGATGGTTGTTGGATTCGTCATCTTGGTGTGGATGTGCGCTCAAAATAAATGCCTTTGGATGGTGTTTTTTTAACAAACAGTTTTTTTTAATGGCATTAGTTCATGTAAAAAGTAAGCTGCATTGGTAATAGGTGAATATACTAGTTATGTTCACTTTCATGTATCTTGGAGATGCAGGTATTATTTTGAGTGTGAGATGTGTGGCACTGCACTACTCACCTCTTCAGTGTTTAAGTAATCATGAAGTACAGGAAAAACCTTTCTATTTGTGGTCTAGGCAAGTGAAGAGGAAGGCAAGAGGTTGCAATTCCTTAACAAAATGCAGTTCAAAAGGATACCAAAACTAGTGCTACTTCTTATTTTGGGCTTTGCCAATTTTGCACTTGGATCTATGGCCTATGCTAATTTTCAAGCAAGTGTACAGTATAGGATTTCTGCTAGGCAGGTTAAAATGTCTTGGGGATCAACATGAGGCATTTAAATTAATCTTGTAGTCATAATTTCATTTGGTTGGGTAAAGGACTTGTAATCTTACAGTCGGTGCAAATGCCTTGTAAACAAATTATTTCCAAATTTCTAAAGTAGTAATTTGATATGTTTTTGTGTTGATGTGATTTTTTCACCCTATATGTTTTAAAAATCATTTATAATTTGTTCCAATTCCTTTCCCATGTGACAAATATTCAGGGATGTCATTTTAGTACTTTAATTAATGAAGACGAGTACATTGAATAAGTTCTTGTTCAGTTTCCACTTACAGAATTGTAATATAAGCTCAGCATTGGAAATGTACTTTTGTTCTAGATGCCTTTAAATTTGTCTATGTAGTATGTAAAATTATTTATAAGCTGAACAAAACTGTAAGCTCCTTTCATGATAGTGTACTGTCTAAAGTTGCCCTTGGTGAGTGGAACATGTATGTGTGAATGTGTTGGACAAGTTTTGGTGTATTCGCTGATATCTTGGTTGGTTTGGAAGGAGGGATTTTTCTGCCATTTTAGTGATCTTTTCTATTAATTATTTAATTGAATTGTTAAAGTTTTCAACTGATTTGTTCACTTATTCTCCGAGATAGGAGAAATCTGAAATTTTCTGATAAAATTGTATTGTAGGGAGATTTAAGTTCTTATAACCTCTTCTCTCAGTAGTATCCCTTTTTTTCCAATAAAAGATGTAAAACAAATTACAGTTAATTTTTTGTGAGCCCCAGTACAGTCCAGTTATCAGTTGGATCCATAAATAATGGAAATTAATGGAGTGGTGCATTCCTATTGTTTAATTTTGCCTGTTATAGTTCATTATTCATAATGCATACTATTGCATCAATATTTATTTCACCAGAATTGTAAGACTCAATAAATTATTCAACACTTTGCTTGTATGTGAACATATTTTTTTCCAATTAATGTAATTTATCCCAATGTGTAATCACGTTAGTATCCGAATATATATTAAGAGCCAAAGCCCTAGTTTTTTTTTAGTGTGGTTACCAGTGGGCTCTGATATCGGTGATTCGTGGGGACAAACAAATCCTAATGAAAATTCGATCGGTCCAATCTCAAATACTTTGCAGCACAGTTGCATCTATGCTTGGAAAGCACGTTCGTTCGGTGCTAGAAGGTAGGCAAAACCAATATTGTTTCTTTCCGAGATAAATAGTTGAACAAAAGAAAGCTTGAAGCGCAAGTAAAGTCCAGTATTGCTTACAAAGAAGATCCTGAGAAAAAGTATTATTAAGCTTAATTTTGTATTCAATAAAAAATTTGATTACCCTCAGTCTTTCTCCCATCTAAATTATTTTGCGTTCGTGAATACGGTTGCGTGAACTTTGATATCTCCGTTCTTTTAACTTTCTCTGCCCCACCACAACATGACGCAATCAAATGAAAATCTTGCTCTTGAATGTTTATTTTCATTGGATTCTTTTCACCATTTCCACTAACATATACACTTTTGAAGTGAATTTCTGTACCTCCTTAATGTGAAGTATTTAAAAATATTTGTATCTGCTGTACTCTCCGATCCCACGTTGGAGTATTATTTTTGGTAAGTTGGCATAATCAATAGAGAAGGCTGTTTCGTAATTTGTGGATGACATTTATGTGATAGAAGACAAGTGTTGGTATCTTGATTAATACTTGCAAATTCTGTTGCGTTGATTTTATCTTATTTAATTGTTCAGTCAATTCATTTCCGTTTATGTTGTAATGATATTTTCGTGTTGAACTGTCGTGGAAACAAATGGTTCTTGATTATAGGTTATGTGAAACAAATAAAATTATTAATACTCTCGTTAAATATGGCCCAATCTCAAGGAAGTGATGAAAGAGGGATTCACTTAATACGATCATTTCCAGTTTTGAGCCAACAAAGACCAAATCATCATGGTTTACTTATGACACACTCTGTATCATCTGTGGGTGAGTTTTGTGTCGGACGTCAGTTGTGTTTTAATGTCTTCTGGAACCGTCAAAATATACAAATATTGTTTCTATGAAGTTTCTAGTAATGCAGTTCCTAATGTTTCTTCGAGCACTGATGGAGTAGGTGTTGCTAGGCATGCTGCAGATGATGGCTCTCGTATGCTTCACGATAATATTTACACAATGATAGAAGGATTGAGGCCTCTTGTTGAACGTGCCAGGTAATATTATTAAAAATAACATTAACCCATTTGTTTTTCATTAAAATTAGTTAATTTTTAATCTTGTTAAACACAATGGCATGAGAAGCACAATGTTTTATAAACAGTATTGTACAGGATTCAGATGTACTTGTTGTTAGTTTCGGTAGTTAATTGTGTTTATGTAGTGGATCCTTGTGTGGGTGAAAGCTGTCATGTTGAATGCAACTTTTGCATGATGATATTGGGAAGAATTTTCAAAATTGTTTTCAATATTGATGTAAAGTTCGAGAGGCTGACTTAATATTACTTACTACAGTGTCAGATCAATTATGGTTTTGTGTTAACATCTTAATATTATGTAAAGTGTGGACCTGCAATTGTATGTTAATATCATACGTTAAGTTGTCAGAATTAATATTAAATGTATATAAAGTAACACCACCGATAGTGACCACTTCACGAACAAAATTTAAAAAATTAGAATTGAAGGCTTCCCACTAGCTTCTAACCTGCAGAAGGAAGACAATTTATATTTTACCTTTAAATCAAAAACTTATTATTAATGTTGGCATTGCATTAATGAAACATGAAAGGTAGGGTTTTAGGCCTCGCACATTCAGGGGTAGAGTATTGATTGGTCGTTACTGAGTCGAGTATCTAATTACAACCAACATTTTTCAACTTTTAAATGGCACAACCAGAACAAAATCGGCATTTGGAGATTAATTGAAAAAATTATTTCAAAAATACAAAAAGTTTAAACTTGGCCAGTTTTTGACAAACAATTTATTCAGAATGAGATATGGCAGTTGCCAATTGAGTGTAACAAAATCATTTGAGTACTGTAGCCAGAGAAGTTCAGGTAAAACTATGAAACTGTTCTTAACTCTGCCCAATACCGGTTGTTTTACCCATGGACTAAAGAGGTATAATTCTTTACTTTATGGTTTTACCCTATAATATTGAATAACATTTCACTTTTGTATCCCAGAAATTTCAGTCGTAGCTTTACGAAAGTAAGAAAATAAATTTTTTGTATTAATTTTAATAGAATTGATTTATGTTAAAATGTTCATTTGTTACAATAGTCATGTTTATATAATATTTGTTTTCAAAACAAAGTCATATTAACCATTATCAAGATGAGAAATGAAATAAGTTGTAAAAATTAATTTTTTTTTTTTTTAGGACGGCCGAAAACAGAGGTTTATCATTATCGTCTTGGCTTCGCCAACCAGTATCTGGAGAGCATCAGAGTTCTGGTGCAGAGTCATCAACAACCCCTGATAGCATTGTAATTACCTTAGAAAATGATGTCCCAAACCACAGTTCATCTCAGCATGAAAGCCACTCAAATGGTACTCATGCAAATCATAATCATCATCTTGGAAGTGGCAATACTTTTACTGACAACTTTTTAAATAATATTCGAGAAGCAGCTGCATCATCATCATCAGCATCATCCTCAGATCAAGGAAATGTGAACAACAACAACAATAACAATAACAACAATAATAACAATAATCAGGAAGAAGGTAAGTACTCTGCAAAATCCTTATCTTAATGCTGTAGTACTGTACTGCAATTTCATATTTATGGGTTGGATGATATGCTTTTATTAAGTTTCATCAGCATTATAAATCTCACTTTTGTGCCCAAGTTAAAACTGTTCAGGTGGATAGTATTTGAGTGATGATGTTATATCATCAATTTAATTTTATTTAAAATATTTTTTGATTATAAGAAATCATAAATGTAAATAGAATTAATAGATTTTTAGGTTTGCAAACAAGTTTTTAATTTATGGGATATTTCATTCTTCGCTACTTAATGTGATCCGAATCTTGTAACATTGTGTTTGTAATCTACAAGTAATATTCCTCCTGAATAAAAAAAATAATTAAATTACTAAATGTTAATAAGAAAATCTATAAAGTTCACTGCTCTGTATGTGCATTTCATATAGGCAAGTGTTTCATTTTAATTTGCCAGTCATTTGTGTCTAGTAACTATGACATCTAGTTTTACTTCCTCTGACTTGCTAACATAAGAAGAGAAAGTATTGTAATCCCCACAAAGCATTGTAACAGCATGTATCTTCTCACATTATTGGAAACAGCTACATAATATTGAAATATTACATTTTCTGTGCTAACACCTGAGCTTTTATTTGAAAACGTCCAATTCAACCAAGAAGCGAGCAACCCCAGCCAGCAAAGCATTGTCAAAACTGTGTGCATTCGCTTGGCCCGTAATATCAATAGAATAATTAGAATATATGCAATTGACATCAAATAATTATTAAAATTCTGGCTGCTCACATGTTAGTTGCCTTTCGTTGTATCTTGTAAAATATCAGTTCCGATCAGTGCCGGATCTAGACAATTTTGGGCCCTGAGCAATGTTGAAACAAAGCCCTCCTCCCTCCCCCGAAAAAATTAAAAATATGAAAGTTGCATCAAGAAACTATGAGTTATTTTATTTCAACAAATATCAAAAAATATATTTATGCTAGAAAAAATTATATATTTCAAATAATAGTTTTAAGTAAAAGTATGTAGTGATCAAATGATGTTATTTCTGCGGTGAGTTTAAAACGCAAAAAAAATTGTTGTTTAATTAGCGTGAATAAAATTACTTGTTAAATACATGAAATAATAAATATGAATTTCAGTGGAACCTGTTTTAATGTTAGCGTAGTTGATTCATTTCATAGAGACCTATCTTCTGAGTAGGCTAACTGAAAATTTGATTGAAAATAGATTTTATTACATGGGAGTTTGTTTTTTTTTCTCTCTCTCCTTTCAAAATTCAAAATTTATTGCTTATTTATCCTCCTTGAAAAGAGATTTTACTACATGGGATTTTTTTTTTTTTCTTCCTTTTAAAATTCAAATTTAAGTAGTATATGACTAGTGTAGGGATCACAGAATTTTGAAAATGTGCACACAATTCACTTTTCCCCATAGCACGTCATACGCAGTTTTTAACTGTTTTTTTTTACGTAAAATAAATAAATAAATAAAGTTATAGTAAAAAATTAAAAAAATTGTTTTTTTTTACGTAAAATAAATAAATAAATAAATGCTTTTCAACAAAGAGAGCGTCCATGGTTTCTCGGAAGAGATATAAGGTGATATAAACAAAACAAGTCTACACACCGAGCGCACAGATTAGCAGCTATTGAAATGCAGTCAATTTGACGGCTATCGGATGTTTGATAAATCGATCAATATAACAGTGTCGAATAGATGAATATTTTCGAAATTTTCACATATACTTTACATAATAAATACGTATAATGTCAAGTAATTACAATGAAGTACTGTTCATTTTAATAAAGATAACATTGTTTGATTATTTTGTAGTCGTCAAAATGACGGCGTCGGTCGTTCTAGTGTTAAGTTAATTTATTACCGCCTTTTCATATATCGACACCGCCTCAAAAGAAGTGCAGGAATACTTTAAATGAAAGTAAAATCTCTGTTCTTCAAAACCGCAAGAAACAATTTGGACCTAACGGGCCTAATTTTTAAATGAACTAAGTTTAAATTAGTACAGGCTCGTAAGGAAGAACTTACGGACGTAGTTTTCTTTAAATTATTGAAGTTATACTGTTCATGTACCTTTTACTTCCTCTTATACATATGTATATATGGGAGTAATGTACGTAGTATAGAGAAAGTTATGTAATGCTGCGGAAAATTGATTTCAAGATTTCAACGGAAATATACTTTTGGGGTCCCTCGATACCGAATAAGTGGTTCTTTTCAAAACGTCCGTCCCAAGCGCGTGTGGGTCTGTTTTTGGGGCGCGTGTGGTTTTTTTTTTGTGGGTCCTTGATGCCGAAGAACCAACTGGAAGCAAAACGACCGGCCGACCGTCTGTGAACACTACTACCGCCTAATCCACACAAATGATCTTTTCCAAATTAAAGAATCCCCAGTCGATCTGGCTCTAGTTGAAGCATTGAAATTGTGAGAAACATTCTTTAAAATTTGGGGGTACTTTACATGACCACACCCCCGGACATTTTCAAAATTTTCTCAAATACGGCTCCAAATTTTTTCTCTAAATTTCTTGTAAGAATAGAGTTAAAAAACATTTATAAAGGTGGCGTAAGTCCGATTTTCACCGTTAACTCTAAAGTTTCGAAAATTGGAAAAGTTTGAATTTTTTTCGGCGTCTTCCTACAACTACAAAATTGAAGATTATTCCAAAAACAAGATTTTTTTCAAAAACTGCTCCAATTTTTTTTTCGATATTTTTAGTAGGGATAGTACCAAATGCACCCTATCTAATGACATAAACGCCATATTGCTCCTTTTTTTTTTTTCTTTTTAATTACAAAAATTGAATTTCTGTGACTTGTCTCACGTCGGTAATATTTACATTAGAGGCAATTTCTTCACACTTTTAGATTTATGAGTATATGTGCTTTAAATAATGTAAACATTTCTGGAAACCTCAATAGTTTTCTATAAAAATGGGCTCCTCATTCCTCATTTTCAGAAACGCTCAAACGCCATTTTCTCAAAAATGGCTCTAAATTCTTTCTTTAAATTTTTTCCACTGGATAGTGCTAATTGCACTGTTTAATATGATGTTAAATTCATTTTCGTGTATTCTTTGTTGTTGTGTTTTTTGTTTGTGATTTTTTGCCAAAAATTTCACTTTTTTAAACATCTCTCACACACATGTCCGTTAATATGGACATTTTCATCGATTTGTATACATTATTGGAATGGAAGTGCTTCAAATGTCTTCAAATTAAGTTTTTCCAAAACTCAACGGATTCCTGTGAAAAAGTGCTTGAAATTTCGCATTTACAGAAATGCTTAATCACCATTTTCTTAAAAATAGTTTCAAAATTTTCAGTGAAAAATTTAATTTTGGACAAGGTTTTACTCTTCTTTAATATTCTTGAAGTAATATTTCAGTTCTTCTATTAGGAAACCAAAATGTCGAGGAAATGCCAAAATAATGTACTTTGGGTGATGATAGATGGCAGCTGGACAGAGAAGGGATCAAGACCTTCAAGCTAGTCCACACCAAGGAAAATAGAAAAAAACTCTACGAGAAAGTCTGTGCCATTCTGTAGCACCTTTAGTTTCTTTTATTCAGTACGTAGTAAATTTTTTTAGAGATCAGATGATATTAAATGGTATGTAACATACCTTTCCAGGCATTCTGAGGAGTACTTTATTAAAAAACTACTGTGAAATTCATTGTAAACAGACGTACTGGCTCTCGGCCTAGGAGTTAAAGTATGTGCTGTTGAATTCAATGTATTCATGTTCTACACGAATATACCAATGATGCATGATGTGTATTTTAGCCCTAAATAAAACTCTTAATTTATATTAAGGCGAAAGAAAAGGCACTATTTGCAAGGAATATTGAAGATAGGGTTATTGTTTTCTCTCTCTCTCTCTCTCTCTCTCTCTCTCTCTCCTCTCTCTCGCTCTCTCTCTCGCTCTCTCTCTCTCTCTCTCTCTCTCGCTCTCTCTCTCCTCTCTCTCGCTCTCTCTCGCTCGCTCTCTCTCGCTCTCTCTCTCCTCTCTCTCGCTCTCTCTCTCCTCTCTCTCGCTCTCTCTCCTCTCGCTCTCTCGCTCTCTTGCTCTCTCTCGCTCTCTCTCTCTCTCCCTCTCTCTCTCTCTCCTCTCCTCTCTCTCTCTCTCTATCTCTCTCTCTCTCTCGCTCTCTCTCTCTCTCTCTCTCTCTCTCTCTCTCTCTCTCTCTCTCTCTCTCTCTCTCAAGAAATCTGTTCCTTAATGATAGATCTTAAAATTACATCATGTCCAGCTTCTCGAAAATATGAATAGTTTTCATGTAATTTTGCCCGAAATATAGGCATTTTCATTATTTTTCTCAGAAACCGCTACAAACTTTATGGTGGTAGTCCGCACAAAAAATATGGTGTTACTCCCATTTTCAGGTATTGCGTTTTTCCTTTCTTTTTTCTTTTCTTCTTCTCCGTAAAAAAAATGTAAACTACGAAATTGAAGATAGAGGTTTTTGGTCCAGACAAAGTCAGGTGTAAAAATTGGCTCCTTAAGAAAAGGTCTTGTAAGGTTTTTGTAAAAGTTAGTTGTTTCGCATAATTCTTGTTTGAAATTAATAAATTTTATCTGTGTGTACCACTATGGGCCACAAGAAAAGTTTTCGGAGAACGGGAATGGATGAAAAAAATATGCAAAATAATTAATATTATTTTAATTATAATTTATTCTTGTTAATCCCAATATTCATTTGATTTGATTTTATTGTGCAATTTGTATTCCCGCTGCATATTTCCTGCGCTTCCTGAACATAATTTGTGTGCGTTCCTGACTATCAAAATAAACGCAGGCAAGCACCACAGGTGCGTCGCATCATTTGAATTGGGTGGATGCGGATTATATTTATCATTTCTAAAACTTAACATGAAAGAAAAAATTGAGCACCATAATTTTCTACATCAGTTTAATTTTATATTACCACCGTACGCTACCTTGGGAAACAATGGAGCAATGTATATTTGACAAGTTCATTGTTGAAGGTGTCACAATAAGATAACGAAATGTGAATTTCTTTTGAATTCTTCTCTTTGTTGAACATTAACATGAAACAGTTATGAAGCTTTGTTTTATTTATTTATTTATTTATTTATTTTATTTAACACCAAAAGATGGAAATTAAACTTTGTTATTCGATTAGTAATGAGAATTTGGGGAAATTTTTTTGTGTGAAAACATATGGAGCATGTAGCATTACATGTTCAGAGAAGGAGTAACGTGTCATTCATGTAAAAAGACCAGATTTGGATAATATTATAATACTGTAGTATTTTATTATTATTATTATTATTATTATTATTATTATTATTATTATTATTATTTACATATTTTTCGAACTATTTGCATTTGCTTGCCAAAGCAGTGTTACTGCATTGTAAAATGTATATCCCCAATAAACTCACATTGTTGCTGTACAGCAGCACTGGCAACAATGCACTTTAACAAAAGCAGCTGTCGCCGCTGCCTCTAGCGTATTATTTATGAACTTTCTTGCATAATGCTTACGCAGAATATTTAAAAGCTAAAATACAAATCGGATATGTTCATGAATACAATGCCAGGAATATATTTTCATTTAAATTTTGAATAACAAATATATTTTTCACACTTTCCTTATTTACGGGATAAAGTGTTATTTGAAGTACAAGAAATGCGAAATTAAGACATTACATTACAATAACATTTTAATATTGTGAGAAAGTATGTGCTGCTGTAGCCCCACTAGTTTGTTTTTACGATCCAATATGTGTTATGTTCTCCCAGGTGAAAGATGACATGTGTTAGAACACTGTTTATGTAAAGCAGAGATGCAGTGAGTTGTGAAGAGATGTTTAAGCACTAGAATGATAAGATAACAAAGTGTATAGGTCATTTCCTTTTTTTCCAGCTCTGTGACTTCTCAAATTAGTTTTTGCCTCCTCTTTTGTCTTCAGCCCATGCCGTCATTTGTTCTACCATTAAGTCGAGTTGTAAGGATTATATTTCATGAGCAGAAGCCTAACATGTTGGAAAAAGTTGATGAGGAAGAAACTCCTTATTATGTTGTTCCTTGTATTCTTATATTTTTGATATTTTTTGTACTAAGTCTTGAGTTTCTTCGAGGTATGAAACAAATGTTTGTACATGAAGATTCCACTGTTGAATGGGACAGATATGATGTTTTTTTGCTTTGGTGAATTGTGAAAAATAGTGTGTTTGTTATGTGTTAGTGGGTTTAAGTTGCCAGAACACAAAGAAGAAAGTTTGTTGGCATTGTTTCTTTCATTTTCAACATTTTTGTAATATTATTTTGATGTTGCTATCTGATGTCAACATTACATGTGACTGACTGACATTGTGTGTTACTGGAGTTCGTGAAATTACTGTAACTACTAAAATTACTGCAGCTAAAGGTAGAATTTGATTAAAATCTTAATCTTAAAATCTTCAAATTAATTATTAAACTAGAATTCAAAAATTGAAAATTTAGCTCCAAAGAAATTTAGTTATGCCATGGCCATGATCTTCAAAAACATTTATCCCTCAAGGGATGGAGAGTGGGGGTATCTTATCTAGTTGATATTGGGGACCTTTATTTGTTGGTGATAAGGCTGTTGTGTGTGTATGTGTGTATGTTCCTGAAAATAAGGATGTGGTCAGTTAATTAAATATTAAAAAATATGTTTCTTTAATATTTCTTAATGCAATAAACTAGCTTCTAAATACATTAATATCTTGTGAGGTGCTTTGGATTTAGTTTTACTTTCTATTCAGTTCTGATGTTATCATGTTCCATGAGGAGAACCAGGTCAAAGTCAATGTTCTGAAACTGGCATCCATTGTGCATGAGGATGATGTGTGACAGTCTATTTGTGTGTGTTGAGTTTTGACGTCAGTGATGGCAATTGATTAGAGTTAGTATCTTGGTTTTAATGCTTCAAATATGTAGCACTTTATTGAAGTGGCAAAGGAATAATGATAAATTATGTTTAGAGTAAAAAAAATTTTTTTTTACTCGAAGTTTGTTTTCAAAGTTTTTGTAAAAAAAAATACAAATGCAAAATAAGTAGAATTTGTGCATTTGATAATTCCCCACTTCATCAAACTCATGGATTTACTTCCAATTGAGACTTATTATACAATTGAACGCCTTACAGGAGCTGCAGAAATTTTGAGACAGAGTCCTGAAACTAGAGCACTTTTGAGCTTCCTTTACAAGTATGTCCCATTTTTGCTTATACTCCTTGGAAAGGGTATCTATGATCATCGAGCTGGTAAGTTACTGTATGTTATTATAATAATTTATATTAGATTACTTTTTTGAGAATTGATTAAAATAATCATTACTCTTGTATAGAATCTGTGTTTGTTTTCTCAGACAATACAAGGACAAGTAATGTGTTTCTTCTACAGTATAAAATGTCATAAGATTCTTTCATGTAAACTTTTCTGGAGTTCTATTTGGCCTGTTTGCAAGAAGTTTCATTTTACACGTTGACTTCTTTTCAGGAATACTCATCTTCATTGCATTGTTTGTGACCTTCAGTCATGCAAATTCTGTAGTGAAGCGGGAAATTGCAAAGCAAGCTCGACGAAGCTTAGCTTCTTTATTTATTATTGTATGCAATCTATTTGGTTGCATTTTATTTATTTATTATATTTTTCAAGATCAGAAATTATACCTCAGGTAATTCACATCTGTTCATTAAAGTTCAGAGAAACACCCTTGTTTTCAACTGTATATTTCGTCCTTGCTTGATTAATCGTGTGCTTTCTTACTTATCAGTTTGGTGTTCATTCCTCCATACACCCAACCATTGAGTGTGTGGGATTTATTATGGATCGTAGGAGTGACAGATTTTGTCTTAAAATTAATTACTATAATCTTAAAAGTAGCTGTCGCTGCATTTCCAGCATTTTTGCTGCCATATCAAAAAAGAGTAAGTTCATGCTAATTGAAATTTTCCTCTACTGATTGACAAGGATTATTAATTATATTTTATGTTACTTAATTTGTAACTTTTTTTGTGTGTGCATTTGTTTAAAGGGAAAATGCTATCTCTTTTTGGAAGCAACATCACAATTTTATCGCTGTCTCACTCCAATCCAACCATGGCTATATTATCTTTTAGAATCATACCAGGGACCTGAAAAAGTTGTTGGAGTGTTTTTGTCGGCTGCATATATGGTATTCAAAGGTTCAGATTTGCTAGCGAAGGGCAAGTTATGGAAGGAATCTCTGTGGAAACTTCTTCAGAATATGGTAAGTCCAGAATATTTTTCATTTCCATTTCCAGTCAACAAAACTGACAGCAATACAGTGACACTTGATAGCAGTTATTTCTTTCTCATATTCATGATTACAGAAAAGGGTCTTATCAGTCTAAGATTTTTCTCAATGACAATTACTTGTAATGTCAATATCTGCCAATATTTCCCTTCCTTCCTCCCTCTTTGATATATATCAGGGATTTTCAAACTTTTTTCGTCCACGGCTCCCTTTGACCTCAACGAAACTTCCCCCGGCTCCCCTGGTGACAATAAGTTTCAAATATAATGGTAAATATAGGCCTACTAAGTATTCAACTGAAATGAGAAAGTGATATAATAGGCTGTTGGAAAAGGACTTGCCAGGTTCAATTAATTAGTAAAATAAATCATATACATTACAAATGTCATGTAGTATTATGCTACAAAATACATAAATGAGAAGGATTAAAGTAAATCAAATCTAAATATCTTTTTTAGTAAATCACTGCGATGCCTCTACCATATGGCCGCAATGCACAGTTATGTATATATCAACATATATCAATTACGTGTTTTTATTTCCTCTGGTACCTGCATAAATCTCAATTAAGCAAAACACAAATAAAATAAGTTTGCCAAGTCCATGTTCCCTACAAGCACATGTGCTACCAATGATTTGAAATTATAAATTGGAAAATCATTGACTGCATTTAGAAATTAGGTTGAACATTAATTTCTGTGTCAGCTTTGACATTTTTGACAAGACTATTTGAGTGGCTCAGTACCAGAGCTGCCTAAATCACGAAGTTGTTAAGTTCCGTATTCCTATGAAGTATGACTCAGAATGATGCTCTATTAGTGCTGTAATTCTTTATCCTTATGAATGAATGCTTGCCTGAATGAATTGGCTCAAATGGGCAGTTTGAGCCAATAAACCGTTCATTCAGTCAGTCACAAGGTTAAAAAGTTGGGTACTTACACAACTGATACTTCAGAGCCATGCTGTAGAGGAAAAGTGCCTTCACAACCTAGTGGGTTAGGCAACTCTGACACAGTACCAACAGCATTATTAAGTACAAGGATTCTGTACTGAATAATCTAAATGAAAATTGAGAGGTATTTGAGTTTCTTGATCGAACATCTTTTGCCAAAATTGCTGCTTGCTCAAAATTTGTCTGGCATTTTCCCACTATGATATACCTTCAACTTCATGATCAAAGTATAGATCAAGAAGTTGAAGGTATATCATAGTGGGAAAATGCCAGAAAAATACAGTTCCTACCTGATGACCTCCAAGTGTATGGAAAGCAAAGCCAATAAATTTTTCTGTTCATAATTTATTCCCTTAGTGATATAAAATTTTGCCCTGAACAAGGGCTCAACTTTCATAAAACTTACTCTATTTGCAAGGGCAATAAAGGGGGGTTTGCAATTTTTTTTTAATTTTGGAGAATGAAAAATGTTTCAAATCGTCAACAGGACTTCATAGTGAACAACCAGCATAGAGACAGAAAATTTTGTGAAGTTAAAGTTGTCTGTTACAGATTGAAGTCAACACTTGTCATAAAAAAACAGTTTTGTTATTGACATAAAAATGTTTTCATTGCCATTAAGTCAAGTCATTAGAATGTGTCACTAATGTTCTGTTGCAACACTGGATGAAAGGGGATTTTTAAGAGTAGAATTTGGATTTATAAAGCTATTTCAATAATTAATTTTTAAAGATTTAAATTTCATCATGTTTTTTGAGTTTTCACATGTTTATAATTGGCATTCATATAGGCCTCATGCTTTTCTACAAAGAAATGGTGTATTATCAGTTAATTTTTGGTAGCAATATATAACCATTTCAAACATATACCATATTAGGGAGTTTGTGCACCCTTGAATGTTAAAGCAATCAAAAGCACTATCGATCGTCTGCATATGCACATTCAAGTTTTGTATCACTTTCATGCATCTGTGCATGCGCAGAACATCAAGATTGCAGTCGATTACTGCGTGCTTAGGCATGCACAATCTCCCTATTATGTAGTTATGACTAAATTCCATTTGACAAAATTGTAAGTTTTTTTTAGTAAGGAGAAACAGATTGTGAGTAGTGATATTCACTTGCACCATACAGCTCATCATGTAACTATATAGTTAACTTTATATAGTTCCATCAAGACTATATGTCTGACAGCATTGTTATTCACATTCAAATTGAATGAATTTAATTCTTGAAGCATCTAATCCAATAGGCTGAAATTAGTAAAAATAACTAATAAATAAACAACAAAACAAATTTGAAAGAATTGTAGATGAACAATAAAAAATTACTTGAAAGTTCATACAAGATAGGCAATTATTGTGTTGTAACTTATTTTGTATTTTGTGCCGTAATATTTCTGCTGACATTACTTGTCTTGCTCAAAATGTGTCTTGATGATCATTTCCAAACATACAAGTGGTTGATGAATGTCATTTGCTTCTCCTGGATATAATTTGTCTGGCCAATTCTTTTTATATTATGCTTTCTTCTATCTCAACTCTCCCATGTGTACACGAAGCAGAAAAATTTTGTACACTGAATGATCATTCAATAGATAGCTATCACTTTCAAATTGCACATGTGTGCCATGAATATTTGTTGTACTTGGTACTGTTTTGCAAGAGCTGCATGGCAACGTAACTTTCCTTCTTACCAACTGTAGGAATGGATGAAAATTTGTTTTCTAGGATTAAGGGGTGTTCAAGATTTCTTTTAAACTTGTTTTTAATGCATTTATAAACAAATGTCAATCTTCAGGTGCATGTTCAATACCCAGTAACACTGTCAAAGAATCAACATTATACTAGTTCCTCTGATAAGAAAACACTTACTCAAAATCTTTTTTGCAGTGTCAGAAAGAATGTACTAGGTTGCCATTTGCTTCCATCTTTAGGCAAATAATTTTGCTATATCTTTTTATAAATAAAGTTCACAAACCAGATCGTTTAGGTTCTTCTGGATGTGTGCTGAGTTTGTATTACCCTGCCATCAGTCTTATGTAGATTTCAAAATTGTTTTTATTATTAACTTTATTTTCATTTTTATAATTATAAAGTATGCATTATTTATCAAAACAACCTTCTGTGGATATAAAAATCTTCTACAGACTACCTTGTTAGAATTTTTTCCTCCATAAATATCTCTCTTAGCAGTCCTCTTCCATGACGCCTTTCGTAGCCATAATTTACGAAATTTCATTTAACCACATACATTCAAGGCATCTTAATATCTTGTTACATACAGGATTCTAAAATTATTTTGGGAATTTGACTCTCCAACCATTCTTTTCCATTTTTTTTGGAAAGTTTTAATTGTAAATTTCAAAATTGTAAGTCACATTTAAAAATCTGGTGAAATAGGTTTAAGAAGGTTATTTAACAATGTCTGGATTTTTAACTTATTCCAGAAGATATATTTGTCAAGCAGAAGTAGTTATATGGTCTTCAAGTTCTTACCATGTTATACAAACTGCGAAAGCTTAATGATGAGGTTATTTGAACCAACAACTTAACAGTATTACACATTTGACATGAGACTTAAAGGCTCCCAAACTTTATTTTCGTCTACTTCTAAATAACACACACTCTCTTAACTCTAGAAGTCAAAGTTTGCCATAGTGCCAAGTGAACTTGTCCACTAAGAAACCAAAAAGTATATTTATTATTTAAAGAATGTTGAGACCTGGTTATCGTCCTAATTTCGTACATTGCACTTATAATTTTCAACTGAAGAAGGCCGGATGAATTTACAATTCTATACACAGCTGAAGACACAAGACTACAGCTTCTTTCATTAAAGGAAACCTCTATTCAAGTGACAAATAATAACAGGTTGAGGACTAAATATTAATTATCGATAAAACAAATTTCACAGACAACAAAAAAAAAAATGCTAATTCCAAACCCTTAAGACCTAAACAAAAAATTACAAAAGAAAGGAACAATAGAAAATTTCTGCTTTTACTCTTGCAAGCTTTTGGAAATTTCCATTCTTATATATTTATACATAAGAAACAGAAGTAATTATATATTAACAAAACCATCTTTGACCTGTGTTATCAGCTGTATCATTTGTACAAGTCAGCTTCATAAATTTTCAAATGAATAATATTTAGCCTCTTAATTTTCTTATTTTTATCTTCTACTTTTGCGATTAGAATTGGTTGACAATGTTTAGAATGAAACGCAATCTTCTGTCTGAGGGAATTGATAGCAACTTGAAATGTTCATTTCTTTCAAAATGATAATTTTGTGTTCAAACATTCAAAATTTTCAATTGTTATAATACTTCAGGAACATAAGGTTTCTCTGTATGTTTCATGGTGTCTTATAAAAGCAAAAATTTGGGAAGTACCTTCTCAGCTGTTAGGTAATCTCATTCATATCTTCAATAATACAAAATACATAATAATTTAATAAATATTTCCATATATTTTTATTTTTAGCCTCCACCTTTTAATTTATTTAATGTTGAAATTGTATCCTTTGTCTAAGAACTAGCCAATTACACAAATATAATTTTACCATTAAGAAGGCAGTTAAGAGGATATTCAAACTTGTTTGTTTAATTAATGTATTCACACAATCACATAATGTCTCTGCAAGAGGTTTTGTTGCTAATCAAAGTAGTGTTGTCATATGTATAAAAATATTTCATTCAAATTAAAGTAAAAAATGTCCTTCTTGATCAGCTGGTGGGACATTGTTTGCACAGAATAGTAGTAAAATATATTGCCTTTACTAACATTTTTATATATTGTTGTTGTTATTATTAATATTATTATTATTATTATTAATATTATTATTATTATTAATATTATTATTATTATTATTAAAAAGATGAGATACTTTCGGTGGTGTAGGGCTTCAGATCTCTTAAAAAGTCTGGTTGACTCTCATTTGTATCAGTTTGATGAGGGCTGCAAGCAAAAGCAGCTTTTCTTTGTAATAATAATAATAATAATATTGATAATAATTACTGAAAGTTTTATATTTATCTATATATTTTTTTTGCCCAAAAAAAAATTAAATAATAATAATAATAATAATAATAATAATAAATTATGAGTAAAGACAATATTTTGCATCACTAAATGTTTCTTTGTTCTTCTACCATTACTCAAATTCAATGTTGCCTTTTTCCACATACTCAAGAGTTATTTTGATTATCATTGTATCTACTTGTTTTTCACAGAATCTTGGAGTTAGTCCCAACAAGGATCAGCTACATTTAGCAGGAAACCAATGCCCAATTTGTCATGATGAGTATGAAGCTCCTGTGCTGCTCCACTGCCGTCACATATTCTGTGAAGCTTGTGTAGCTACTTGGTTTGACAGAGTTCAGACATGTCCTTTGTGCAGAGCAAAAGTAGTTGATGATCCATCTTGGCGTGATGGTACCACTACGTACTTTACACAGTTTTACTAAGTTCTGTAATAAAAGTAATTTTCAGCATTGTGAAATGTCTTGAATATCCCACTATGTAGGAGATTTTGTACATAAAATATTGTGCGAGTTTAAGAGTTGACTTAAGTATTACACATTCCAACTTCTTTGCTTTCTCTTTCATTTTGTCATAATTTACTTTTCAACTGTACATAGAACTTTGGATCACAAGGTGTACATACATAATTTTCTTTTCTTTTTCAAATATTTAGTTAACACTATGTGCCTATTGTTTTGACATTGAGTATTGCTTTAAAATTCATTTTGATCTTTTCATCTGGAAGACAAAGCGTTAAGTTAAAGCTTGGTAAAGGAAGCAAATAGAAAATAGGTATCACTGATTAAATGTTTGAAAAAAATACTTCTTTTTTTATATTCTGTTTACAAGCTCTTTAGATCATTTATAATTAGGTTTCATGTTACTTGTAATGACGTTCTGAAAGTTAATGATAAACATTAGCTAATCTTGTTTGTATTTTTTATGAGTTCCTTTGCTAAGGTTTTGGGAAGAAATTTCATAACATTGGAGCATCCAGTTTAGATCCTGTTAATTGCTGCAGTCAATTATGTTGCCAATGTTCTTAAACAATCCCAGGACACCTTGTCTGAACCTAGCTATTAATATAGGAACATTTCTGGTAACTTTTTCAATTAATTTTTCTTCCAAAATTCTTAAACAGCATTTGCTTTGTTCTGCCATATAATGTTCACAGTAAGCTCTAAATTACCCCCCCCCCCCTCAAATGCATTTTATGCTAATCTGATGTTCCTTTGAAAACATTTACAGTTGTTGATTATTTATTATCTTGTCAATGAGAAGTGAACTTGTTTGAGATCATTTCAGAGACATGTCACACCTTTCTTTGGTGTTTGTAAATAAATGCATAAATCAGTGATTTAATCTTGTGTATTTCCTTTGTCTTCCCCAAGTTTTTATTTATATATATATATATATATATATATATATATATATTTATATATATATATATATATATATATATATATATTCACACTTCACAAATAAAAACAAATTTGATTCAAATTTCACGCCAAAACTGAACCCAATCTTTGAATTTTGTTCACAAGTATTCGTAACACTGAATAAATAAAAGAAGGCTATTAGAGCAGTCATTTGTCAGATTATCTTATTCTTATTGCTTGTGTTATAAGTTCGTTGTGACATCAACATCTTCAATAAAGAGATTGGTTTCTTTTTTTCCTTTTTCAAAACTTTTACATGCCACTATTTCGAAAAATAATTCTTTTTCTTTTAAGAACATTGAATAAAAATGTAGCCCTATCAATGGACGTTTTGGGGAAAAAATTATTGGCGTAGGTGACATGGTCTGGTTGTTAAAAATATTTTCATATTGAAAAATGAAAATGATTGCAAGAATCTGGCAAAGTTAAAAGCAGCTATAACTTTGTCATTATTTGTGTCTAAAGGACATTCTTAGTGTCAAATGACCTCTTTTGCAGAGTACGTTCAGGAAAAAATTACCATTGGCTCAAAATTCACAATAATATAGGTACAGAATTGTGAAGTACATTACAGGGCACTGTCCCTGTTCTTTTGGTAAGCACTGTAGTATACTATGTACTTTTGAAGCAAGTCAGTGATACATTTTTTAACTCTCCTTTCTATCCTAAAATCAGAGTACTGGCCAGCTCTGTGATTTTCTATGAAAGAATTGTTTATCTGTTGAAATATAAAGCTATAAACTGTTTTATAATATTTTGATGTACAGTCTTCTTCAAGGTAGTATTTCCTTGAACGGAAAAAGTTGTATTATGCATTAAGACTGTGGATATACAAGTATTTTACTTTTATGACTTTGTTTTTATATATATTATCACACCCAAATCATTGTTTTTAAAACCGCATTATTAATGTTTAGATGGGGATGATTCAATTTGAAGGGAATTTGAGATTTAATTGACAAAACTGAAAAAATGTCCAGGACATTTAATAAAACTTATATCATGATTGGATACTTGAAAAATTATTAAAAAAAAAAAAAAGAAAAAGAAAACTCATTTTAATTCTTTTCACTCTTGATCACATTCTGTCTGTCTAAAGAATGTTCAATTTATGAATATCTGACAAACATTGCAGGTTTTCATTATATTAGTACAGTTTTTTTAAAAAAATCAATCACATAAAAACATCTCATACAAATATGCTGTTAGCTTCAAAAACTCAATATTACATCCATTGATGATTTTATAAAAACATTGACATTGATGTTACATCCCTAATAATACAACACACGTTGAGTACGGGAGGGGGCTATCAAAATTACTATGAATGTTTTAAAAAGTACATTTTAAATGAGCAAATATGTGCATATAGAAGAATTTATGATCTTTGCAGATAAACCCAGGCCAGCAAACACACACGGCATGAAAGTTTCGTCAATTACACAAAAAAAATAAAAGAGGGTTCATATTAGTTCATCATCATTCAGTTTGAATGATACACTGTAACTGCTCTTCTGTAAGAACACGATGCAGAAAAACTTGGGTCAAAAAATAGATTAGTATATGGAACAAGAATAATGTCAATTTTTTGACACAACTTTCCAACTAAAAAGGGCTGGGGCAGATAAATTTGCAATTAGCAACTGATGTAAACTGGGGCATACCACGCATTAGTAACACATTTTATTTTAATTTTTAAGTATAATAGCACTATAAAAATCATTTTTATAAGATCTTGTTAGTGCTCAAGAAAAGCAACACTCAAAACTGTCATTTTGCTGGATAACAGTTTTCATCTAAAGACCAGCTCTGTTGTAAACTATCTTTAAAATATTTAACTAGTAAAACTGGACTCTTTCCCAAACATACTTCACTTAATTGCGAATTAACTTTTTTTAATGTATCACTTTTCTTGTGCACCAACAATGTGTGAGCTATAGACTGTGCTACTTCCCTTACCTAATAAATGATATAACGTAAATTATTTTAAGGGGAGCTTCACAAAGAGCATGATAAGTGCTACAAATTTGTCAATTGTGCACAAGCACTAATAAGGAAGGAAGTAGTACAAAGGAACAGTGATATTCAAAGAATATGCACTAAACAGTATTCTAAAGAAAAACTTATTTAACAATTATTAATTGGAAGATATATGAAACTGATGACAGTGAGATGTGTTTCTCCATGTAATATTGTCGATTTGACTATATAATTCTGTTATATAATGTGTTAAAAGAAAATTATAATAACTTTGATGGAAGTTTTGCCTGTGGACTGAACTTTTCTCAGAGAGCTTACCAATCCTGAAAATGCTCCTACAGTTTTTGATAACTAGAAAAGGTGAATTGTAATATTATGTGTAAATACTGAAACAGAGGTAAAAAGTAATGGTTGCTTGCTCTCATTTTCATTGATCAACTTTTTACTTTCTTTGGAAAACAATCTCTCGACATACTGCTCAAATTATTCACACAGATTAATTAGTATGACATGCAAGTGTCACAACCACCAAGAATTTTTGTATTTTACCAACTCTGATAATATATTTCATTAATTGAAAATAAGGTTTTCAATTTAATGTACTTCTCATATCAAATGTTTCCACGTTGTATTTTCAGGAAACATGAACTTTAAAATAATTCTTTCTCACTTGAAAGAAAAGCCACAAAGAAACCTGTAATATTATACATGAAATTATGAAACTCAAATTCACTATTCATTGACAGTTAAGAATAATTAAAAATTGTAATTATAACTGCATTTGTTGAAGCTTTAGAACGATATTGTACTTTGATATGATGTAAAATAATGTTCACAAAATAAATTAGTTAAAATAATAGTTTACAATTATGAAAATAGAAACTGATGAATGATTTGTGGCTCCTTTTTCTTTCAAAGCATGATGGGAATAGGTATTAAAACTAAGCTTTCTAGAAACACTCCAACAATTTTTTTCAAGACAAGATTTCTTGTCCAGCAAAATAAACAGTTACAAGTTTATTGGAAAGTTCAAAAATTATTGCATTATTTTTCATGAAAAAATAACTGAAGTGCATGCATTATAAAAGGTACAATTGAAATGTCTAGTAACAAACAGAAAAATCAAAAGTAATAAAGAATAACATTGAATTCCATAGAAATATAAGGTAGTAAATCACTACCACTTCTGCTATTTTGAAGATTTAAGAAAATATTGTTCACACTTATTATTAACATGTATCAGTTCACGTTAAAAAAATTATTTGGGTAATCCGCCAGCAAGTTTGGACTGAAAGAAATCCCCATCTCCACGAGTTGCTTGTTTGTTGATTTCTCGATGTCTCTCACGACTGACAATTTCTTCAATGACTTCTCCATCTCCTTTAATTAACCTGAACATACAAAAGTACAAGGTCCTAATATTTTTTTTCCAACTACTCCTTAAAAATACAGATTTCACAAATCAATGTTCTCATTTAGAACTTGCATTATGGAGAAGATTTGTTACTCCACAAAACGTAATTTTAATCTCTAAACCAGTTTTGGATCAGGAAAAAAATTCTTTCATGATTCAAAAACAAAATGTCTGTTGAATGCCCTAAATCCAGACATAACACCTACAAGACTACTAGCTAAAGATCCTGTGAACATAACGATGCTGTATCACAAAAGAATCATGTACGGATGCGCAAAAATTTTTGCATGGGCAAAACATATAAATTCCCCCATAAAAAGATGCATTTGTAGGAATTAGGATTCAAACAAGGGAAATTAAAATGCATTGATACTGCAAGGATTGTAAGAGTTTTACTTTCATATCTAGAATCTGCAAGAGGTAAAAACAATTTGAATTTAATATTACTTCTAATTTCAATACTGAAGATTTATATATATTAGGAGAGTTTGTTTGTAGTAGTAACCACATCAAGATACTTCAAAAGCCTTAAGAGCCAGTTACTACAAAATGTTAATAATTGAAAGGCAAAATTCAAAGAACTCCTCTATACATTTTATTTTTAATCCGCACATATCTGTTACATTAATTATTGTCATTTACTTCATAAAATTGGTCTCTCATGTATTCATTAGCACTTTGTTTTTATTTTCACAAAATAAATAAGATATACAATGCAAAATTGTGAACGAGAGTGTTAAATGTTGAGCAATGGCAAGCCAACAATTTAAAATAGCTTAAATCTTACCTATGTCTTCCTGTTTCTTCATCAAATACTCTTCGCACAACACTTTGTCTCTTTTCCCACTCCTCCTTGGTCATTGGTGCCATTGCTTTAGATTTTTCTGCTAGCATTTGATCAACAACTTCATTCATTGGTGCCTCTGTGTCAGTCTTTAAAGACTTATCAGTCTTCCTTTTTTCAATTGCTCTAGTAGCCTTCTTTATTTTCTTTTTCTGTTTTTTAAGCTGCTTTTTCAGTTTTCTTTTCTGTTTTTTTAACTTCTTTTTAGCCTTTTTCTTCATTTTCTTCTTGCGTAATTTTGAAGACGATGATGATGAATCTGAAGAAGATAATGATGAAGAGGAGCTACTTTCTGACGACGACTCATCAGATGTTGAGGTGTCTTTCGAAGGCACATGCTTCTGTTGAGGTTTGTCATCTTTATTTGTTTTCTTTCTTGCAGGAGATTTATCACTATCCACACTGCTGCTTCTCGATTCCTCGGAATGTCGTCTTTTACGTTGAGATTTGTCATCTTCATGTGAATGCGATCTACTTTTACGAGAACCTTTCTTATGCATGTTCCGTCCTTGCCTGTAATGTTCAATGCTCCAACCAATTATGATACGAGAAGCATAGTGTGAAGAAACACGTGAATTGAAATGTACTTCAATGCTAACTTACAGTAAAATATATTTTCTAAAAAACATCAGAAATGTGCCATTCCATTCCTTTGTAAATCTATAAATATTATAAAGGTTAGGGGAGGACAAGTAAAACACTGCACGACATTCATATAATCGCAATTCTAATAAGAATCCTCGCTCAATTTCATGCGATCACTCGTATGAAATAGGCACTTTAATACAGTCGTTTGTCAAGTTTTCGGAATCCAAACCATAACATGCTTGAAAATGCGAAAAGTAGTCATCCGACACACATCTAACACAGTTCAACACTCGAGCTTTATAACCTAAAACTGTATTTAGCCCAACTGGAATTAACAAAATATCTCTTCAGACCAGCTTCAGACTATTTCCGCCACGCTAAAATCGAATCTGTTCGAACCGGTCCAGTCTCGTTCTCCGGGAATCGTACTCACAGTACAGGATCACAGTGCGTTCCTCCGGACTGTGAATAATTGTTAAAGCCACCGATAGAGTTCGCGTGTGTCACTTTGCTCGCAGAACGTCCTCTTTGCCCTTGGGTGACGACCGATCAGCTGCTAGCAGAGATCTCGTCTGAAGTTACTGATTGCGGTAAGTGTGAAATTCTGAATAAAATAATATATTCCTATGTGTTAATTTGCCTCTTAATATGGCCTTAACTAATTAATGGTTGAGTTTTCAGCAATATTTAGTCATTTCGACAAAGTATATATTTTTCGTTTAAGCCGCGCCCCCTTACGAACTTCTGCATTAGTATTTTGCAATAAACATTTCGTAATTCGAAAAATCTTTTCTTTCTCGGATAACTTTTTTTTTTTGTTATTAAATTTATTTGTCATTCTAGAACTTAGATACCTATTTAATTCTACGGGTTAACAACAAATTTTAATTTTGACAAATTACATTTGTTTATTCCGATCCTTTTCAACATATGCGGAGTGTTAACGTTCAAAATATTGTTATATAATTTTAGAGGAATGGAATGCGGCTAGTGAAGGAAGGCGGGAATTTCAATACAATAATTCTCGAGCATGCACATTGAAGGATGAATGGATAGATAAAGTGATCGATTACATTGCTTTATATGTGTAGATAATTCCATTGAATTGAAAAGATTTACGGGATGACATTAAAACAAAATGCGACAAAATATCATTGACACATTTCGAAGGTGACCGTCGAGAATGCGCTCTCATTCGTCCCTCTGCCACATGCAAGGTCGGATCAACAATAAGTTAAGGACGTTTGAGTTCGTCCTTAAATTACGTAAAGCTGAAGTGTGTATAACAATTGAAAATTTCGCCCATGCGCCATCCGCAACGTCGAGTGCACGACTTTCAGAAATTTCCCCCATGTATGCGTCCTTTCTTCACTCAAAAATTGCTCTCATCTTATTGTTTGGTGCCGTCAGCATCGCCAACAAATTCTGACTTTATTTATCATAGATATTAATGTATCACACAAAGAAATAATACAAATTGTTTTAACTGTGACATAATTTAGTTTTACTTCTTGTAATTTGTGTGTGTGTGTGTGTGTATGTGTGTCACAAGTGTTATACATAGCTAGCAGAACACGGCAAACGTTTTGCTCTCTCCCCCCTCTCTCTATCTCTGCTACTCTCTCTCTCTCTCTCTCTCTCTCTCTCTGCTTTTCTCTCTCTCTCTCTGCTTCTCTCTTTTTCTCTCTCCCTCTCTCTCTCTCCCTCTCCCTCTCTCTCTCTCTCTCTCTCTCTCTTTCATCCCGTGCCGCCTGCTTGTCCTGTCCTCGGCCTCGCCGCTCTTCACACGGCAACGCCTGCAACAACGAAGCCCAGGTGGATTGGAAATTGCATTAAACTGAAGCGCCATGTAATGAAGTTACTACAAAAAAAAAAGCATAAAAACCTTCTTCATGAATAAAGAAGTAGATATACCAACTTTCATAGAGATCAGTCAAATAGTATCGACATTTATCGATCTCGAACAAACCAACATCCATACACAGAGTGTTCCACCAACTTTGGACCACCCCCAAAACTTCTAAACGGTTCTGGATTTCGAAATGCAGTTTTTGCTGAACAATGCAGTATCATGGGGCAAGTAACATACCGTAGAGAAATCGTCTATAATATTTTTAGTTTTCGAGAAATTTAATAATCTTTGATTTTTTAAATAGAAGTATATATTTTTCTCACCAGCTATGGATAGATCATGAAAAGAAGGATAAAATGATTTATCATATGCTAATATTTCGATAGTAACTTAAGTATAAAATTAGACTTTCTGACATGTGATTTTGACTTAAACGGGCAATCGTAGCAGCCCTTGCAACTCTCGCCTTCGGGAAGGTGGCCTTCGCGGCGTCAAGACTGTTGCGTTGGAGTGAAGAGATCGAGAGTGGTGGCATTGGGGAAAAAGAGGCATAACTACAGCAATCCTTGGTGTTGACACTGGCATCACACTAAGAAATACCAATTTTAACGATCAGAATGGGAGATTTTTTCCATTTATTTATCTGGATTTCATTTGTCTCCTACTGAAATTTCAAAACATCGATCGTTCAAAAGAACGATAAAAAATTGGTAGCGTAAGGAAGATGATAAAAATAAATATCATTTTCAAACTGAACAAGAATCCAACCGCCGTCTCTTCATTGCTAAATTTCATTTTTAAATAAAATAATCACTCGCCCACTTTGCAACCATACGACTTCTGTTCATAAATGGAAAATAAAACAGTGCACTTCCGTCTTCTGCCGTGGATTTTCAAGTTTGTGGCAGCACTTGGCGTTATGAAGTGAGAAACTCTATAATCAGTCGTAGCAGTCGCGATTGCAGATCTGCATTTTTCTTAAAGTTTGGTAAATTTACACTGATAGAACTGTCAAGAGTATTTCAAATTTTTTATTGCTTTGTTCTTTTGGTACGTGTTTAAAAAGGAAGAGGTAATAAGAGAGAATGTAAATCTATCTATTATTTGATGAATCAATCGAGATATTACAATGAAAATCTTTAAGCATTCATTCACTTCCGATGCTTTAAAATTATGGCTTGTTTCCGCATTGAGCTCTATTCTTGTAAGTTCAAAAATGACCTTTATTATTATCGTTTTCGCTACAATATTTTTTTTTTTATTTCCTTGTTTTCGATTATCGTTGACTTGGAATTTCAGAAGAAGAAAAGTTCAATTCAGATGAACAAATAGGAAAAAAATCTCTCATTCTGATTGTTAAAATCGATGTTTGTTCATATGTTTTTGTATCAAGATCATGAATTGCTGCCTTCATCCTGCACGGCCACCCCTACCACACTCCTCTCTCCATAAAACAGTATCGACGCCGCGAAGACCACCTTCCCCCAACGGCGACTGTTGCGAAGGCAGCCCGTTTACTTGAAAATCTCATGCCAGAAAATCTATTTTTATACTCAAATTACTAACAAAATACTAACATATGAAATATAATTTTATTCCTGTTTTCATGACCTATCCATTGCTGGTAAGAAAAATACATAGTTCCATTTAAAAAAATCGAAAATTATTAAATTTATCGAAAAATAAAAACATTATAAACAATTTCTCTACGGCATGTAACTTGCCCCATGATTCAGCATTGTTCAGCGAAAACTGCATTTCGATATCCTGAACCTTTTAGAAGTTATGGGGGTGGTCCGTACGACACGTGGGACACCCGGTATATGTATGTATATATACCTCTCCCCCTATATATATATATATATATATATATATATATATATATATATATATATAGGGGAGATATATATATATATATATATATATATATATATATATATATATATATGGGGAGAGAGGGGGTGTTCAAGATCCGGGAATTTGCGTACGTAATTTGTGGAGTTATCTTAGGGGCTCTTGTCAGGCTTTGATGGTCAAATAGGGCACCTAAACATGAAAGAAAAATATTTAAAACGGTGCTTTCTAGAAGAATATTAACAAATTTAAATTCTTGTTCACATACTTGATGGGTAACTAAAGAAAAAAGTATTTCTTTGCAGCGAAGCGGTTGAGAAATTCGTACTGACGGTTGATGTAAACCGAAGTTCCCAGCGGGGTCGATATCGACCCTCTGAGGGTCAGTGAAGTTGTGAAGGGAGTCAGTGATGATTAGGAGGTTGATTGGGGGTCTGTAGTCTAATGTGAACCGGCAGTTGATAACTATAATCAAGAACTCATTGATTACCAAAAATATTAAATGAATATGATTCATTGATTTATTTTTCGTGTTTACGGGCGCGTCAACTGCTTCGGTCATTAGTCCAGTTAGTGTAGTGCATGTTTTTTCTCGGGAGATGGCGGTGATCTTCCCCGCTGGATGGCGAGATCCGGCGCCGATCTACCGTCGGCTAGTGGGGTTTCCCCCTAACCAGGACTCTCCCACCAGCGGGGCACCGCCCCAGCCGGGACAAGCTCTAAGCTCTCGACCGGTTTCCCGGAATATGTGGTAGTGTAGTGCATGTTAGTGTAAGTGTGCGTGTAAGGGGAGAGGATAGGACAAGGAAGAGGAAGGAAAGATCGCGCGCGGTCCGTGGCCCGTTTGATAGGGTACTGCTCCGGCATTCGCTTGGTCTTGATCGGAGAAACCACGGAAAACTATCTTTCAGAGCAGCCGGCCGCTAGAATTCTCCTCCAGACAGCGACTGAATTCGACCTAGCTGAAAAGCTAGTGTGGAAAATCCTGCTGCCGTCAGGATTCGAACCTAGGACCTCCCGGTCAGAAGCGCTGCAGTGACATCAGTTGATGCACTGAGCTACCGCTACCGGTTTAAATATGATAATGAATTGTTGTCTGGCGTAAAACAATCAAACGTATAAATATAAATTCGTTCTTTTTTCGTCATTCGTCTTTAGAGTCAAGGGCGTTTCTAATCCGGTGCCTCGAAGAAGGGGATCCTTAATAAGGATACCTGCGGGCGGTTATCGACAAAGAATAACAAATTACACTCCATGCTTATTTTCTCCATCGCACCAGTCAAATTCGTATTCCACATAGATTTAAAATTCTTTATTTCAGAATCGACCCCCATTTCCACTCTCTGCACCGAGGAATCCGGCAACTTTTGGCTTAGAATGTTTAAAAAATCCAAGAAATTAAAACACTTCATTGACGATACTCTATTGCAGAAGTAAATACTCCCTGCAATATGCACTGGAGAAATGTTATGGTCAGTTAAAAACGCTCCACATTTTGTATCCATTATACAATAATGAAAATGAAGCAAAGCAGCTCTTCAAAAGATGAAGAATCTTGGATTATTGAAAACCTTCATATTTACCAAAACTTTCACCTACGAAATGATTAAGATATTTATTTGTGTAATTACTTTTGATTGTGTTTGCTTTATATTTTAGAGAATAGCACAAGGTGATCGATGGAGCAAACTATTCTTTGAAAAGGTATTGCACCCCTAGCCTAGATGTCTAAAATATCTCAAACCCGGGTGGCCATATGAAAAATATTCGTTTATAAAACGAAATGTTATGAATTCTGAAAATCATTCATATTTCAATCACTCATTCTTCCGTAAACATTGGAGCTTCAAACTTGCTTCTTCTGAGCTACTTCATACCTAGCGAAATTAGTCCAAATAGTCACAATACTACACGTATTTCTTTATGATAAGTGCCCAGAAATACTATACCAAATCATTCCAAATTTGCTTGTGCGGCATTGGAAATTCTGTATATCCACGCCAGAATACGTTCCATATTGATAAGCGCCATTTACTTTTCTGATAGGAGGGTTTATAAACATGCGTTACCATGAAAAGTGAATATCGTAATTGTCAATATGGGGTGGCTTTGGATGTTTGTGACTTCGAAATGATCTGATAATAAATCCTAAATTTTGACAATCAAAAAATTCAGTGACCTAAAAAAATAATGGTTCTAAAATGGCAAGTAACCTGTTGATCCAGATAATACCGTGAAGAAAGGAAAAAAATCTGCTATGAAATGGTGAAAGATATATAAAAATCATCTGAATATTGAAGGTAAATACATTTTTATTTTTTTTTTAGTGGGGCCCGTATATTTTGTTTCTTTTTGTTTTTTGCCTTCGGTGTAAAATGTGTATTTATTAAATACTGCTATTAGTAGAGTTTCACATTCTGCATAGAATCTAATCTGGCTCTAGAATCCTTGAACCCTACAACCTTACAGAATTTCTCAGAATAGCTTACCTGCAACTGAGGTGCAATTTCGACGTTCCGCATCGTTGCATGTGCCTATTTAGAGAAATTCATTTGCTGCTCCCCGAAAATCTTAATTCAGATTTCAGTTTATTCTACGCTTTGCATTTTGCACCACTTCACTTGAAAACTCATGCGTCTACTAGAGGATTTTGTCACGATACCCCGTATTGCACGCCATCGGCCCTACGAACGAGTTCTCGGAAGATGTTACGAATCTGCGGAGTCAGAATGTATCTAAGAAATTCTAGATGTTATTTTTTTGGAGATTATTAAAACCCAAACTAATTTGTCGCGTCTATATATGATTTTTAAAGCCCAATTATGACCTACTGATTAGGTGTGGTGCACTTAAAACGATCATATTGAGAGTATTGGACGATAAAACCACTTCATGCAATTTAATGACTATAATCATTGTAGAGATCGTATAATTGTAGAACTTCAACTCAGACTTTGCAACTTGTTAATTTTGTATGCAGCAAACGGAATTACTTGGATTTCCATTACCACGCAAAGATCGTAAAATTTAAAGCTATGCGGAATTTTTGTTACCTGCATTTTGGTTTTAGCCATAGACGAGAGTGATAGTAATTACACCTCAAAGTTTCTTATTAAATCGAGGCAGGCAATAACTTTATAACTTATCTGTAGTTGGCATTAAAAATGAATGGACACATCTCCTTAGAACTCAATTTATTATCACTCTTAATTAGAAGATAATTTGGAATGGACGCAATTAATCAGTACTAAATATTGGGCATAGAACTATTAAAGCAAAGATTAGGCAACATCTCTTGGTTCAGAATGATCTTGGCCATAATTGTTTCTCTTACCCTTTTCCCTGAGAAACATGCACTCTTTTTAATTCCGCTAAGGTTAATGGCAAAAAATGTGTGTAGTCCAATCTTTAGTTATTTCAGTTTCACTAACAAGGATCTATAATTGTATAAAAATGTATTGAATAAAATGAAAATTGTCCCCTAGCCTTAGAACAAGTGATCTTAAGGTAATGGAGAATTTCAGTATACTTTGGCCTGCAGATAATGTTTATAGTATTATACTATCTGGATAGAGAAGAATGCTTTTTCCGAAGCTGTTTATAATGTTAACTGTAAGTCTAGAATTTCCCATTACTGAATGATTCGTTTGCAAATGTAAATGCAATTACTACGGCACTTTCCATTACATTAGCGAGGAGTCTGTGAGCTCATAATGGCTTAACCGCATGGCTTTCTTGTATTTTCTCATATACTCTGTATCTTCAGTTTTGTGATGCGATATCGATCTAGAGATTTTGACGAAAATGCGCGTTTGAGAGGAGGGATTGGGTCCGGATACTATCATACAAGTTCGTTTTTTCTCCTTTCTTAAACAAAATGTTTGTCCGCTTGTATTCGTCCGAACTGGCTCCTAAATCACATGGAAGAGTTTCTCCGAAATGGATATTCTCCCATCGATGACTCACCTGGAGGTCCTGCCAATTTGAAAACATATTTTGATTTTTCGGGAGATAATAGGATAGTGTCAACATTATCCTAAAAACTTGATTTTAATTTTTTTTTCTTAATTTTTTGTGTCGGAATAAAGCAAAGTACTCAACGGATAAGGTAAAAGTCAAATTTCCATTAACTTTTCAGTTTTTCAAAAATTGCAAAAGTTCATCTTTCTTAGAACCCGTCCTACAACTTTATTACTGAAGTTCGGGATTTTGTTATCACTAGAGACCGGAAAAATATGTAGTATGAAAGTCAAAATATGTACATAAATATGTAATGAAAACAGTAAGAATATGTAATAAATATGTAAAATCAGATATAATATGTAATATTAAAATACACGAATTATAAAGCACATGAACCTAATTCGAAATTACATTTATCAACAATTTCCGAAACAAATTCTAAAAATTATTCAAGTGTTTTAAAAATCATTTGGAGAGCACAAGTTGATTCACGTTTTGAACTTTACAACATTCCCGTCAGTAATAACAGCTTTATCTATCGCTATCGAGGACCATAGTTTAGCAGCCAAAGAGTAGAAGCCTTCTACTAGCAATAGAAGCCTTCGTACAAACTGGCAATACCTACAACTAGCAAACAATCTCTGCAGCGTGAAGCATTCTCATCGAATTGTTACCCGTCGGCGATCGCCAAAGTTTTTCAAATATTAAGGTTAAAGGGCACGAAACGCGACGTCCATAATACTTTTCACTCATAAAGGTGAAAATGATCTCAGTCGCGCACTTCTCATCACTGAGCCAACTGAAGCAGGCGCGCCGGACTGTAACAATATCCGACCGCGTCTTAATGTTGGGCACCTCGAGTCGACGGCACTTAGTATTTATGTAGGAAAAATTCTGATTATTTTAAAATACCTTTTTCATTAAAAAATGTAATAAAATTGAAGAAAATTTATAGATAAACAATATTTTGTGTGAATAACAAAATATGTAAAATATGTAATATAGTGCTAAATATGTAAAAATATGTAACGAAAAAAATTGATATTATGTTAGGATGGCCACGATTCGCCAAGATTTCTATTTTGAGAACGGTAAGTATAAAAGCAAAAAATATGTAATTACATAAAAATCCGGTCTCTAGTTATCACAATCGAGTCTTGTAATGATGTCATACACACTTTCTTCAAAATATTTGTGGGTTTAGTGTGCTTTTGAATAAAAATGTACCTAAATATTTTTTTTAAATCACATTTTTTCCTTTAACTTTTTGTACAGGTAGAGCTTAAGGCACTAAATCAATTTCTTTACTTATTTATTTTCCGTCAAAAACAGTTAAAAACTGTGTGTGACGTGCTATAGGGAGAAATGAATTCTGTACACGTTTTTAAAATTCTGTGATCCCATTCCTTAGCCATATACTAATTGAATTTTCAATACAGAAAAAAATGAGCGTTTCTTGCAAGTATTGTTAACAAAAGTACTCGCTCCGATGTAATAAAATATATTTTCAACGGTAAATCAATAAATTTTAGCTGTTATCCCTCATAATGCCCTTCGTCAAGCAATAATACTTCCTGCCGCGACAACATGGAAACGATAATTTGAATAACTATATTTTCCACTGAATTCTAGAAGACGTGCACAGATAATGAAGTTACATTTATCTCCAGAAGCAAAACAAGGGGCTATCTCAGCATTTGCTTGATGGATCAGGGAAACTAGACGAAAAATCTGATCAAGATGGGGGTCATTGACCCGGAGGCTGCAGTACAATACTTGTTATAGGTTGTTTATACACATTTATACAGTCCAAATGATAAATAATGCATTAAGTATCACTGTTAAAATTAATGTTACTTTCTTTTTGATGCTCAGTATAGTCTCTAATTGTATAGAAATAGTTTTGCAGCAGAAGTGATTTTACTTGGGATTTAAACTTTACTATCGAATTTAATCATTTAGTGTCATCTGGAAAAGTGTTGTAAAATAATGTAATTATTGTGGATTTTTGTAATGAGTTGTTGATACTGTCTCCTGATGGATATGATTAGTACGTCGAGTGTTATAATTATAGACATCGGCGTTTTCTGAAAATATATTACCGCCCTTAAGCAAGTCATTTTTGACAAAAACCACTGATTCGTAAATCAATAGACAAGGTAATGGTAAAATTCCTAGATCAATAAAGAGAGGCTTACTTGGCGGAAGCGCCATTTGTAATAAAATTAGAATTATGAAAAATTGCACAGACGAATTTTTTTTTTCGAAATTTCCTAGCGTCACTAAGATACATTATTACTGTAATTAACGCTTAAAGGCATTTTTGGGCACAATTTCTTCAAATGGGCTCTGAAGAATATGTCGAAATTTAAAAATGATTTTAGTATAAGTAAGCCAAATATAACACATTTAAAGATTTTTTCTGAAAGTCGACTCCAAATGTATTCCCGAAAATGCATCTACGAGAAAATATTTTGCTCTTCTAGTACATTTCGAAAATCTCATTTCAATTGGGAAAAAAATACTATTCAGGAAAAATGTTCGTGTTCTTTGATAACACACAATGTCTGCATTAAGATTACCAAAAAAATATTTTTACCTAGATTATAGGAATTGACCAAATATATGAATACAGCTTCACTGCTGTAGATTTCACCAGAATCATTTATGACTTCGAATTTTTGAAGTAAGAAAATCTGTGTATCTCTGAATAAGCACCATTGCTTTTATGGTAAAACCTTTAAAGCTCCACAAAGGAACTCGAAGAATACAACCACAAATCATCGCTTTCACAAAGTAAGAACGGCTGGAAAACATAAACAAATTATGGTGGGAGCGGGAATGAACCGTTGAGCATAGACAAGAGTAGAAAACTCGATCTCCGCGGTGAGTTTCTGGCTGTCGGAAATGACTAAGACGGCAGCGAGCGTTCGGAGATTTGAAGCCGTGTGGGAAATGGAGCAGGTGGCGTCAAGCCCACCCACCGGCTTCCGGCGCGGAATAGCCCGCAGTGCACAAAGACGACCGACGTGAACGCAGGGGCGGCGACGGCGGCTGCAGATGCCGGCTCATGGACGACGTGGAGTTAACAGATTTCGAGCGTTGTCGTCATTTCGGACGACGCTGCAACCAAGTGAGTGACTTAGCGAGTATTGTTTCCAGGCGCCCTCGAAGGTTGTTAGTCCCGCATGTGAAGCACAAGCCGGCGTCGTTAGCCGAATTCGTTTACTACGCTCCGTGAAGTCACGGAGGTTAAGCGAATTCGAGACTCGCGGTTTCCTGGTTGGGTGACCGGCCAGGAACCCGGAATTAAGGGCGTCGAGCCCTGGCCGAAGGGATAAAAGGCATTGACTGACTGGGACGTGACGAGACTTGACAAAGAAAGTAATGGAGGATTACTCCATACAAGCGCTCAACGCCCAGCAAGGGTTTAAGAGACATTGCGTCAATAACGCACCAAATTTAAAAAAAAAAAAAAAAAAAAAAAAAAAAAACGTTTAAGCTTTGTAGTGGCAGTGTTCCTGCCATGCCGGAACAATTGATAAGGCGACGGCGTACACGTTGTCTAGCAGGTTTCCCTTCTCCAGATATTTGTTCCAGCGGGCCGAAGCTCCAGATGGGTTTGATTGATTGATTCATTGATTGATTTTTTCGTCTTTCCGGGCGCGTCAACTGCTTTGGTCATTAGTTCCGTTAGTGTAGTGCATGCTCTTCTCTCGGGCGATGGCGGTGATCTCCCCCGCTGGATGGCGAGATCCGGCGCCGACCTACCGTCGGCTAGGGGTTTCCCCCTAACCAGGATTCTCCCACCAGCGGGGCACCGCCCCAGCCGGAACAAGCTTTAAGCACCCCACCGGCCTCCAGGAATATGTGGTAGTGTAGTGCATGTTAGTGTGTGTAAGGGGGAAGGGTAGGACAAGGAAGTGGAAGGAAAGATCGCGCGCGGTCCGTGGCTGGGTACTGCTCCGGCATTCGCCTGGTGTTGATCGGAGAACACACGGAAAACTACCGATCAGAGCAGCCGGCCTCTAGAATTCTCCTCCAGACTGTTAGTTCTCCCCAGACAGAAGCTAGTTTTCCGTGGTTTCTCCGATTAACACCAGGCGAATGCCGGAGCAGTACCCTTCCAAACGGGCCACGGACCGCGCGCGATCTTTCCTTCTCTTCCTTGCCATATCCTCTCACCTTACACACACACACTTACACAAACATGCACTACACTACCACATACTCCGGGAGACCGGTCTGAAGCATAGAGCTTGTCCCGGCTGGGGCTGTGCCCCGCTGATGGGAGAGTCCTGGTTAGGGGGAAACCCCAGTAGCCGACGGTAGGTCGGTGCCGGATCTCGCCAGCCGGCGGTGGAAGATCACCGCCATCTCCCGCAAAAGCAACATGCACTACACTTACGGGACTAATGACCAACGCCGTTGACGCGCCCGGAAACAAGGAAAAATCAATCAATCAATCAATCGGGACCTCGCGGGTGCGATGCGGGTGTAACCGTGACTTGGAGGGAGGGGGTGGTGTGGTTGGGCTCGTCGCCGGTGGCCGCGTTTCGTTGCGTTTAAAGTCGATCGCGCAAAAGAGGAGAGCGCTCTACGCTAGTGAAACAGTTCACCTTCCCTTTGGTGTAGCGCGTGATCGACATATCTCCCTAGGTGTTCTTGAAAGTTTTATATGGAAGCACTGTCGGAGAGACTTGATCTTGCGCAAAACTCTTTGAATAAATTTCATATTTTGTGAGAATGTATTCAAAATACGCACGTTAATAGGAATTAACTAAAGTTCGTGACTGCACGCAATCCATAGTGTGGCAATAACCCATTAAGAAATATCTCTGACTAGCCAAACAATACAACGATATCAAAACACTGTGGCTAAACTCTTGAGCCCCCAGACACGCTTGTAAGACCCCTTGATTTTTTTCATATCGACACTATTATTAAAGATTACTAAGAAAAATATTTTTATTCATAAAAATAAAAATATCAAAACTACTTTGAATCACTACATACCGGTTACCCCGTACTAAAATGAATGTTTAGATCCAACTATGAATTACACGAATTAGGAATGGAAACTACGTGTTTGGTGAGAGGCATTTTGTATTGATGTTTCACCCTTGTAGCCAGATTGTTGCTTGATTTAGTCTATACGAATGCTTTTTTGCACTTGTAACAGCGATCGTGAATGAAGATAAAAAGTTTGTAGATATTCATACATTGTGTCAAAATGTGTTACAATTGCCGATGCAATCATTTAATAGTAATTATTGAAGTTAATTCTGTACGAAAAGTTTTATTTCTCCTTCAATATTTTTTGAAGTGTTTTGATTAAAGGCTTAGACTAAATTCATTCCTAGTCTGTGTTCTATGTTTAGGTTTAACGTGGAGTAGTAAACACCAACTTAAGTCTTTGCGTCTTCTTGAAACAAGGAAGTGTAGAAATGTAAATTTTGGAAAAATATTTTTGTCTAATGCTGTTCATCTCTTTGAGATCTTCACTTTTTGTATATTCTTACACCTTGATCTCTTTGTGATGGGAAATTTTCGATTACAAATTAAGGCCGGAGATACTGTAAGGTCTTTTTAACATTAATTATGTATTTTTGGCACAATGTTGTCTGTGTCAAGACAATTGTAGCTGGTGTCTAAAGCCGACTACTCTATTTTTTAAAGTACGTTTGTTTATTCTCTTAGCCTCGAAATATATCGCAAAAGATCGACTCCGCCTTTCAAATCGCGTGTTTGTAAGTTTACATAGACACAATTAATCTACTGCTAGTTTATAAATTGAAGTTCGTACGCACCAGAACCTGATGACAGATCGTTCTTGCATATCACTTAAGTCAACGCAAAGTGTGTGCATATTGTACAGATCTGTCTTATAGGAACAGACATAATATTTGGTATGTTTCTTAAATGGTAAATTGATGTTTATAAAAGATGTATTGGAAAACAATTTCCATCTTCACTACCTGCTGTTAATATGTCTTTCTACATTCACCTACGCTTTGCAGGAACAAAGCTAGTGTGATGCAGTTGATTGAAATTTGAGTGACCCTTCGCATTTTTTTATTTACACTTTCCAGAACAATCGCGACTTTCCGACACACCAAATTCCCCGCGAGTGACTTGTAGCATTGCGACCGGGGTTTAGTTCCTGATCTGTCTGTGGACTCTGCAGTGGGGGACAGACAGTCGCAAGGTCTGAGACTCTTGGAATTGGAAGCTTCCACCCAGATCTGAGTTTCTCGGCGGTACTCAAGTCAATAGTGTCAATGTGGGCGCAGTGAGGAGCAATGGCGGTTGGTGCCTCAACAGACTGGAGATTGCACCTCAATCGAATGACGGAAATATAATTTTCAAAATTCAGAACCTGGCATGTAATAAAATGTAAGCAATTCCTGTAAATTAATTATAAGTAACTCGTGAGAACCCGTCAAAATTTGACGGAGAGATCTGAGATAAATGTAAAATACTGTGCCCAGACTAATGTTCACAATGCTTTGCATCGTTTGGATCTTCAACGAAGATATTCTGTGATGTGGAGTTCCCAAAATTTTGAACACGTATGGCCCATGACTAGGTGGCAATGTCGGCACCAAATAACACTAATAAAGAGCACTATTATACTGACGGATATTATTTCTTAAGTTTTTTGATGCGTCATCATCTCCAATAAGCAACTGTTTGATTTCTTCTGGCATATTGCTCGAAGGTAAACATATTTTCCCATTTAAGCAACACAGAATAAACTGGTTTGCAGAATTTCTCTCACATGGGAAGTACAAATCAGAACAAAACTGACATTTCATAGACAATGACCCAACAGAAAACGAAATGACCTCACTATCACGACACCTACGGTGACTTTCTCTTTCCCTGCGTCCAGTTAATGTACGTTTGCGTCTTTTGGGGCGCGTGGGCAAGAATTCGGAATTCATCATACCTGTGAACAACTTCACTACTTCAGTACAACCGAGCAAAATTCACTGTCCTAATGTTCTCTACAAAATACACCACAAAAGCAAATATATGCAAACTGTCAACACCACAATGCAATTATTACACTGAAACAAAACCTTGGCGAATTGTAAACAAATCTCAACAATCAAAATAAAGCATCAAGCAGCGCCACCATGAAGCAGCCACTCTTTGAAAAAAAAAAACAATTGACTATTGCTAATCGTACTATTAAAGAATGATTTAATTAATTAATTTACATCATAAATGTTGCTGAATCAACACAATAATATATGATAACACATCTAGGGATCACATTCTTTCATTTAAAGGAAAAAATACTACAATTGGTTTAGTAGAAGCTCTAAACGAAGCCTTGGCAGAATGCCGTATTTTTTTAAATATATAGATTTAAATAAAAATATATATTGAAGCATTACTTACATAATTTTATGCGTAGTGTCCGCGTCTGGTATATACACCTTCCGCGCTCGTGGTTCTGGCTTTGATTTCTACTGGGCACTTAAGTTTTTGTATTAATTCTGCAATGAGAATTGATGGTAATAGAATTCATACAAAACAAGAAAGATCGAAAATACGGTGATCGCCCTCCAGCACTTTCCAACAAACTATTGCCTGGACACTTTTTCACAAAATTATTTTATTTCGAAAATTTCGCTACCCTCATATTCATTGTAATAAAAATATTTCACATACACACAACATCGTTCGCCATCGCACGCACTCTGAGGCTCAGATGTAACTGCAGCCTAAAATACGCTCCCACCGTGAGAGGCAGAAAGGGACTTCCTTCCAGAACGGTCAACTTTACACTCCGAACTCGTAATCAAATGTACATTTTGAATCAAAAACGTAACATCAAAAGATAATAAATTCTCCAAAGATAATAATTAATGCATTCAATACCGTCAATAATAGACTGAAATGTTACTTTCAATACCCTGCGAAATTCGTAAACTTAAGATACAGCTAGTGTCAGAAGACATACAATTGGCATTCCCCTCGAAACACCGCACAGAGCTCGGCGACCAAATCCCCCACCCATTAGTTGCCGCACGGATGGTCTTATGTTGAAAGGTGTTAAAGCGTCGGGACAAAGAGTAAAGCAGTAAGCGCAGTAGCAGAGACAGGAGCCAAGAGCGTGGTGCAATACCTGAGAGGGCACCAGGCACCGGAGAGACCGCCAGTTAGGTGCTCTTTGATTTCAAAATGATTTAACATACATTGGTATTGCTGCAGTATCTTGAATATTGAATATCATTAAAATGAGAATCTATATTCCTAGCAGATAAAATCTGTTTGATTATCTGGGAGTTGTGCAACCGTGCAACTTCAACTCGATCCGCCACAGGTGAGAAGGCGTTGCCAAGCTCCGTGTTGCTGGGTTCGCCTGGTGACCCACCAGTTGGGCCACTACCCGCCGACATTTGGCCAGGATTGGGCGAGGGATTCTCTCTCAAACCCGAGCATAACAGTCAGGGACCATGAATCCCCCTGTCAGGTTGCCTAGCTTCTGTCGGTACTCACGTCGATAGCTTCCAGGAGGAGGCGTATTTTTCACTACTCTTCGCTTTAAGAGAAATTCTTGCTAACCACAATAGATAATGCTTTGTAGTTTGATTAAGACAAGCTATTTTTAAATTTTCGATTACATCACTTCCATCTTAATAAACAAAAGAAATATATGTTCTTTCAAGCAGCGCTTACATCTTCACGTATGCGCACAGTTCGAGAGGAAAAAAAAAGAACATTTCTGATATCGTCCGTCTGACTCTGACATGGGCAAATATTAACTCAGGGTTGTCCAACTGGCGGGCCGCATGAGGCCTGCGAAATGTTATTAGTCGAAAGTAAAAGTCTCATCCATGTCGGGCGAGAATATTGGGCGCCTAGCGCACGTGTTCTGCCGAGGTCAACACCCCTTAATTTAAAAAAGGGTAAGGTTAAATTTAAGGAAGTTTTTCTAGTGAATTCATAAATTCAAAATCATCCCAATGTGTTTCACCGCGTTATGCCTGGCACGGCCTGATATCACACATGGTTCTATTCCCTCCCCCAGTATTAGAGTGGCCGGGCAAAGTGCCGAGACCCACAATACTGGGAAGCCAGGTGTGGGTCGCCTGAGTTTTGAAAAGATGGCCCGCAACCATATTGAAGGTTTTAGGTCTGGTACGTGAGACCTTGGAAGTCGGTCTCGCAGTCGCGCATCGCAGTTTCGTACTTGAAAAGCGCAATCTATCTCCACGAGAGACAAGGTCGAGGTCCTATTGTTTTAAAGGTGCATATTTTATCATACGAAGCATTTATTGTTTAATGGTTTTAACAAATAGGATTGTTGAATTGAACCCCCAAGAGAGAGGCAGGACCTTGTGACTGTGACTGAAAAAACATTGCGTACCTAGTATTGTATTGAGCGTACCTAATTTTGTAATACATTGCGTACCTAATATTTTATGTGAGGAATCGGCAATCCGAAGCCATCTCAGAACTCTCAACCCGTTGTTTGAAGGGTCAAATTGTTTTGGTTATACCGGACTCGTTAGCCCAGAGGTAACACGCTTCTGCAGCATCGTTCACCGGGCTACACCACACTACTAAAAGATTTGCATACATGTCGGGAGCCTAGAGTTTCTCCCGGTTTTGGTGATTATTGATTGATTGATTTTTTCGTGTTTCCGGGCGCGTCTTCTGCTTTGGTCATTAGTCCCGTGAGTGTAGTGCATGTTTTTTTTTCTCGGGAGATGACGGTGATCTTCCCCCGCTGGATGGCGAGATCTGGCGCCGACCTACCGTCGGCTAGTGGGGTTTCCCCCTAACCAGGACTCTCCCACCAACGGGGCACCGCCCCAGCCGGGGCAAGCTCTAAGTGTCCGACCGGTCTCCCGGAATATGTGGTAGTGTAGTGCATGTTAGTGTGTAAGGGGAGAGGATAGGACAAGGAAGAGGAAGGAAATATCGCGCGCGGTCCGTGGCCCGTTTGGTAGGGTACTGCTCCGGCATTCGCCTGGTGTTGATCGGAGAAAGCCGGGAAAACTGCCGATCAGAGCAGCCGGCCGCTAGAATTCTCCTCCAGACAGCGACTGAATTCGACCTAGCTGAAGAGTCGAAATCCTGCCGCCGTCAGGACTGGAACCTAGGATCTCCCAGTCAGAGGCGCTGCAGTGACATCAGTTGATGCACTGAGCTACCGCTCCCGGTGGTTTTGGTGATGAGATTGGGGAGATTCCTAGAGGGAGAAAATCCCTGCTAGTCGACGTGTCGCCGAGTCTCACATTCCAGTGAGAGAGGAACACCTCCAACTTTCGAGTTACAATGTGCACTACACTTTTTGGACTATTGATCAAAGTAGTTGACAGGCTCAGGAACAATAAAATCTCATGATTTCGGACATGATTTCGTCCACAAAACGCATGGATTTTTCTTACACATAACCAACACGCATTTCTTTCACTCGTTGAATACACGAACGGGTATACCGATTGCTGTTGGCATGTTTCAGAGTTGACTGTAAGCATGCCTGTGCTGCCGTGTCAGTAGCCTTTAGCCCTCTCAAACACTCCAACTACTTCGCTACCCGTTTGCTATGAATCCTAAAATTTCCTTGAGTAGGCTGTTCATTACTTTAGATAAGATTCGACGTGCAGCAGTTTCTGTGTTGTTCTTTATGTGCCTCGTACTACAACTTCAGCCGTGTCCTATTGTCTCAGTCTCTTGATCAAGGCTTTGAAATTGAGAAAAGTGGGGGATCTCTTTGCTGCTGCTGCCAATTGAACCCCTCGATTTCTTTAATATCACTATCATTTCCAAACCCTTGCAAGAAGTGAAAAACAGAAGACGAAGCTAGGGCTTTCAAAAAAGATAGATAACTTTTTTTGTACAAGGCTGTGATAAGACGATGTGTTCAATTTGTAGCGAAAAACTCTGATAATAAATTGTATTTTTTGATGAGACAAAATAAAAAGTAAGTCGGAAATATACACAACCTCTAGCCCTTGAGGGTTTGACGGTGTGGTTCGCGGATATGAATAGATTGCCGGCTCCTGTATCGTATCGTCGTGTATCAGTTTGTAATAATTCTTTAAATCTAGGTTCTAATACTTTCACTATTGTTTGTACGCATTCCGCACCAAAAGAAAACAAAATACATTCGAAATATCCCTATGTCATCCGTTTCCTCCATGATTTCTGGTGGCCTCGATAACCTCGTCCTTCTCCACGTCCTCTCCGGCAGAGGCGTCTCCGCGGTGCCGCGTCGGCGATCTGCGTGAAAATCCCTTGCGCCCATCGAAGCGCCGCGCTCAGGGGCACAAGGGCTTTTAATTACGCATTCAGGGCAAACGAAAAAGCGCCCACCCAGCAGCGCCACCGTCGATCGCAGGCGGGGGGTCCTCTCCGCTGCCCTTCCCCGCTACGAGTGATTGTTTTACGTTTCCGGGCTCGTCAAGGGCTGTGGACTTTGGTCCCGTAAGTGTAGTGCATATTTCTCTCGAGATATATGTTGGTGATCTTTCTCCGCTGGATGGGGGAGATCCGGGCTCGTCAAGTGCTATAGACTTTGGTCCCGTAAGTGTAGTGCATATTTCTCTCGGGATATATGTTGGTGATCTTTCCCCGCTGGATGGGGGAGATCCGGGGCCGACCAACTCGTCGGCTTCCGGAGATTTTTCCGTTCCAGGTTTCTCCCAACAGGTAGACACGACCCCAGCCGCGACAAGCTCTAAGCTGTCGATTTGTCTGTTGACATGTTCGGGAATGTCGTGCGCGGAAGTGTACATGGGTGAAAGTAAGGGTTGAGGATAGGGCAAAGAGGAGGAAGAGAAAATCGCGCGGTCTGTCGTCCGTTTGTTAAGATACTGTTTCGTTTGGTATCTCTCCCGGAGAAATTACGAGAAACTACAAATAGGAGCTAGTGGCCGCTCGCATTCTCGTCCAGACAGCGGCTGATTTCAACCTATGTCGTTAAATTAATTTTATATCTTATTGTTTCGTCCATAATGTCCTAATGCTGTATAGTCGTCGACTATCATCCCTATTTGCTTCTATTGTCATGAAAGAAAGGTAAATGTGTTTCCATGAAAGAATGTAGATACGTAGAAAATCGCTCGGTGGGAATATTTTTTAATGATTTGTTTTGTATATTACAAAAAAGATGGCTTAAAAATTAAACCTTAAAACATGATTTTACCATTTTTTCGAAAACAAAATATAACGGATTAGCTCCTTGCAATGAAGCTAGTGCCGCAACCTGGTCATTTTTTTACTTTCTTTTGTACGTAGTATAGAGAAAGTTATGTAATGTTGCGAAAAATCGATTTCGAGATTTTAATGGAAATTCCCGTTTTGGGCCCCCTGATACTGTAAAAGTGTTTTGTTTTCAAAAGTCTGTCCGTCTGTCCGTCTGTCCGTCTGTCCGTCTGTCCGTCTGTCCGTCTGTCCGTCTGTCCGTCTGTCCGCCTGTCCGTCTGTCCGTCTGTCCGCTGTCCGTCTGTCCGTCTGTCCGTCTGTCCGCCTGTCCGCCCTCCGTCTGTCCGCCGTCTGCCCGTCTGTCCGTCCGTCTGCCCGTCTGTCCGTCCGTCTGCCCGTCTGTCCGTCCGTCTGCCCGTCTGTCCGTCCGTCTGCCCGTCTGTCCGTCCGTCTGCCCGTCCGTCTGCCCGTCTGTCCGTCCGTCTGCCCGTCTGTCCGTCCGTCTGCCCGTCTGTCCGTCCGTCTGCCCGTCTGTCCGTCCGTCTGCCCGTCTGTCCGTCCGTCTGCCCGTCTGTCCGTCCGTCTGCCCGTCTGTCCGTCCGTCTGTCCGTCCGTCCGTCCGTCCGCCTGTGAACACGACTAGCGCTTAAGTTCGTTCGGTCGTTAAGTTCTTTCATTAAGGTCATGTACTTTTTTAAAAATTGTAGTAGCTTTCCCGCAATATTGCGTGCAATATGTGCAATAATTAAAAAATTACAAAAACAAGATTTTCTTGGGAATGGATCCAATTTTTTTCCATAAAAGTTTCGTAGGGATCGTGATAAATGTACTCTGTAAGATGACATAAACGCCATTATCTCCACTCTTTTGTCTGCTTCAAAAATTACAAAAATTAAATTTTTTATCACCGCTGCCAAAATAAATTAATTGAATGACACGTCTATCAAAAGCGCAGTCATCAACACCACAAAACTACTATCATTTATACAATCTCTTATCATGACCACCTTCTTTATCTCGGCAATATCTCTTGAAATTACACAGTTGCAGCGTCCAGAGTTATAAAGTTTTCATGGAGTGTTTTACTCGGTTAGCGAATCGCTGTCAGAGACATTTCAAGAACTTAGGAGGCAGAGGTAAAGAAATTCATTTTACTTAAAAAAATCTTGAATGCGGAACGCATTGTATGTAACTTTGAGAAATGTTCTCCAAACATGGTCATTATTGATTATACTTCTACTTACAATTTACTAAATAAATAAATCACAAGGCGGAAATGAGTTACCAATGTTGTGCATGTGGATTGTTTCATTAATTGAAAATGGATGTTTAGGAAGTGGAAATATTTAATACCAACGCGATCCGAGACCCAGATCTTCTTTTATTGAGTCACATGCTCCAACCGACTCCAATTCGCCGCTCTCTAATTTAATGAATTACAGAAAATCATTGAACCAAATTATTTTTTTTCTTCAGTTAAAATACATGAACATGCCTGTTTTGAGAAATCCGAAATCCCCGGACGAACGATGATTTTAACGCCCCTCCCCCTTTGTGCTTCGCGAGCGCCTCCTCGCCAATGGGGCAGAGCGCCTCCGACGCCGCCGTCTCCGGCCGTGCGGCTCGCGCGGTCGATACGGTTGCGGCACGCTCAGGCGTAAAAATGGGGCCTCTTTTTCACCCCGTCCCCTGCCGCCAGCGCCGCTGCCCACGCGGCCCCTCCGCCCTCTGACCTCGGCACGAGCGAGGCAAGGGCCGGCCCCGGACGAGGACCGAGGGGTGGAGACGGCGTTCAAAGAGGCTCCCACGAAACACGACACAAAGCGGTGGCACAGAGTGACGCTTATGTTTTGGATGGCGTTCGCGAGGTTGGAAGTGAAGGAGGTTGGTAGTAAGGATTGGTTGATGGTGGGTTGGCTGGGGTTGATGATGATTGGTTGGCTGTGGCTGTTCCGATGAGACAGCTGCGGCGACAGCGTTCAAAGAGGCTCCTACGAAATACGACACAACACACAAGGGTGAGACGGTTGTGGTTTGGATAGTGTTGGTTATATTGAAGATGGAGGCAGTGTACAAATATGTTGGAGGTAATGAAAAACAGTGGTCCTTGCGTTTAAGGGAAAGGAAATGATTTTGGCCGTGATGGTGACGAAATTTGCAAAAGTGCTTTAGTGTTGAGGTCAAAGCAAAACAGAAAAAGCTTTCTGGCGTCGCACATTCTAGTGTGTGGAAGCATGTTAGTTATGTGGTGGTGTAAAGCAAGGCTGGGGCGAGGCAGATTTGGGTGGTTCGTTAGTGGTGGTAAATGAGACTGGAAATGGTAATAGGGTAATAGCTAAGGTGCCATTAGGGGAGATGGCAAAAATAGGCACTCAGAGACGGAGAAGAAGTCTATGGCAGCATTGAATTAGATGGGTACAGTGACTATGTAATAGGCGAGGGTATTAAAGTGAGATAGGTAGCATTGGGAGTGGTTGTCGAAGCGTCCATGTGTGTGTGCGTGTATGTGTTGCTATGACGTCGTTGCAGTAACGGACGAAGCGGCGGTGGCGATCTCGGAAGCAGAGGCTGTGCTTGCGGTCTGTGGACTCTTTGACTTCTCTTCCATATAGCGCTACAGACTGCAGCGCGTGCCTCTTTCTGTCCCGCTCCGCCTCGCCCCGCCCCGGCCCTTCCCCGCCCCGTCCCGCCCCGCCCCCGCCCCGCCCCTCCCCGGCCCTTCCCCGGCCCCCGGCCCGCCTCGCCTCCTCTTCCATGCCCCGCCCCTCCCCGCCTCGTCCCGCCTCTCTCCGCCAGGCGCCACCCCTCTCTACCCCCCCACCTCTCACCCCCATGCGCCGCCATGCCACACCCCTCCCCGCCAAACCCGTCGCCCCCCGTCGCCGCACCGTCGCATCACCGTCGCCACCAGCGTTGCCCCCACCGTCGCCCCACCGTCGCCCCACCGTCGCCCCACCGTCGCCGCACCGTCGCCCCACCGTCGCGCAACCGCGCCCCCCGCCCCCCTAAGCCCCACCGTCCCCGGTCCACGCGCCCCACCGTCGCCCTACCGTCGCCCCACCGGCGCCCCACCGTCGCCCTACCGTCGCCCCACCGTCGTGCAACCGCCCACCGTCCCCACCGCCCCCCCGTCCCCCCCGTCGCCCCGTCCCACACCGTCGCGCAACCGACGTCCCACCGTCCCCCCATCGTCGCCCCATCGTCGCTCCACCGTCGTCACACCGTCGCCCACTACACGATTAGAAATATTGGAGAGTGACCCTCAAGAACCTTTACTGGTCAGGCTGAACCGTCACTGTCGCTGTGCTGTCAGCAGCTCTTCGTTCGGTCTCATTTTCTTTATGCATGTCATACAACCAATGTTGCAGGTTACTGTTTTTTGTAATATATGCATTACAGCGTTTCTTGTTCACTAGTTGCATTTCAATACATAAAATGATAACAAATATCACATGAAAATTTTATTACATTAGTAGTCAACTTTTTTTTATTTGTAAAGGGCGAATGTTTCTGCCGGTCTAGATACAAACTTGATTTTTTGTGAATATGTTCATCTTCAATAGTTTGAAATGTACATGAAGTTCTACCATCGTGGGTGTGTAAGTCTGTCTCCCGCGCCCGCGCGCGCGTGTGCGTCTATGTATGTAGTAGACACACCGAACTACGAAGAACGAGTGTTAAATTGGGGGGTTGTTTTCATGAAGCTCCTTTGACGTTTTCAAAGGTACGGTGAAAAAAATAACTTTTCGATAATGAAGCTGCGACGCTTAATGAGAGGGAAGTGCCTTTCCCTCCACGCGTTTTATAAGCCGTCACCAGACGAAGGACGAAACGGCAGCACCTCGAATCCACTCGGGGTGCGGCTCGGAAGCGCGTTCAACAGTACGTGCAGATGTAGGGCCTGTTTCAAGCCCACGAGCAGAGAATATGAACGATTTGGACTCTCCGGTAAGTGGGGTCCCTTTGGCTGATTGGGCTCACTTGACCCCTTTGAAAAGGGTCTTGTTCCCATAGCCCCGGCCTGAATAGATCAAGTGATGGATCCCTACCACCTGCTCTCTTAAAATTCCACTAGACGGTGTCACAAATGCGCCTTATAATATGTAGAAAACGTCCAAAGTTTCTAGTTTCAATACTCGATGTATCAATGTCAACAAACTTTCCTTAAGCCTACAGTATACTAAAACAAACTATTATATTGACTGTAGAACCTAATTTTACATCATTAATTAAATTTATAGTTTGTGTAACCCATTAATATAATAATAAATAAGTACTTTGTAAAAAGTACTAAACCTAATAATAAATACAAAGTACTCTCAACTATTTTTAATCTTAAATTAAAATCTCGACTGGTCCTGGATTTCCCATGGATAAGGAAGTAGTCATTTCATATTCTTTTCCATTAACTGTCAAAAAACTTGAAACCGACTTGAACTCGTCCTGTAAATAAATGTCCTTCATCTTAAAATAGTATTTAAAATCTTAGAAACTTAGTACTTGACCCATTTCGGTGCACATTGAGAAGATTGTGTTCCCCACCTCCAACGAAAGATAAAGTGCTTAGATCCGCCCCCTGTTCGGAAATCCGTTAGGTCGTCGGGGGAGCATGGAAATGCACAGCGTGCGGGTGTAATAACGCTGCCGGCCCGCTCGTGCCCCACCCTCCATTCCCCAAATTCTCCACCGTCCGCCCCCGCCCCCGGGCCGCAGCCCATGCAGCCCCTTGTTCCTGCGGATCACACCGATGAGGCGGCGACACGCTATCGCCCGACCAGCGTTCGCTTTAGGAGATCGCATCCCCGCCCTCCCGCGCCCTTTCGTACATTGCGCCCGCCTCGCTCCTGCTTTCGCTCACACTCTATTCAACCCGTCCCTCCCGCCCGCCCGGCTCCTCCTCGCCTCGCCCCGCACCGCTTCACCACTCTTTGCCCCGCCACACCGTCTAACTTTTCTCCGCGCCTCCCCATTCCCGCTCCATTCCACCCCGCGCCATCCTGCTCTGTTCTACTACCCGCTCCGACCCGCTCCGACCCGCTCCGACCCGCTCCGACCCGCTCCGACCGCTCCGACCCGCTCCGACCCGCTCCGACCCGCTCCGACCCGCTCCGACCCGCTCCGACCCGCTCCGACCCGCTCCGACCCGCTCCGACCCGCTCCGACCCGCTCCGACCCGCTCCGACCCGCTCCGACCCGCTCCGACCCGCTCCGACCCGCTCCGACCCGCTCCGACCCGCTCCGACCCGCTCCGACCCGCTCCGACCCGCTCCGACCCGCTCCGACCCGCTCCGACCCGCTCCGACCCGCTCCGACCCGCTCCGACCCGCTCCGACCCGCTCCGACCCGCTCCGACCCGCTCCGACCCGCTCCGCCCCGCCCCACCCCCTCCGCCCCTCCCCCCCCCACCCCCCCAACTCTGCCCACTCCCGCCCACGTCCTACTGCCAGAATCTCCTTTTGACCCCCATTCGTTCATAAATAAATATGATGCGCCGCTGGAGGTCCGTGTCTTCTCGACCGCGAGACGACCTTCGATGCCCCGGAAGTGCCGCTATTGCGCCCGCTGGTCGAGCTTCGATTGCTTTGGGGAACCGCCCGCGGGGACGAGGATTTGAATATTGGGGGAATATCGGCATAATCTCCAAGAAAAACGTACTTGACTGGTGACGTAGAACTGTTTGTTTTACGGCAGTCAAAGTTCTGTTTGACTTTCAAATATCAAATGCTTCTATCATTACTCAGTGACAATTTCTCAGTTGATGAAACGTTTAGTTTATTTCTTCCGCTGCACCCGTGGCTGAGATATCCTTGTTACGCCGAAATATTTGCATATAACAATTTTGGTGGTCAGAAATTTAACAAGTACTTTTTAATACAATCAAATATAATTTTATATGTAGGCACACCAAGGAAACATCATCAAAGGTACGTACACACTGTAAATATTCATTGTTGATTATTTTTATTCAGTTCACGAACATGTGAGATATGATTACATACGGCTGCTCTCAGTAATTAAGAATAGTACATTTCTAGCAAAGTTCTCCGTAAAGGACATCAGTGAAGTGTGACAGTGTTAACTTTTGCAGGTATTTTAGAAATGCAAAACGTGATCCTCTTCGCACGAGGCCAAAATCATTAGCCCGGGGCCTTGGGGCGCCGCCGCGCCGCGGCTAAGAGTTCCCCCCGGGAGCTGTGTAGGGGGGTGCTCTTGTGTATTCAGCGGGGCGGGCTCTCGCGTCGCATAGCGGAGGGGTCTGCGTCGCCAGCGCGGCTGTTTGTCCAGAAACGCGACTCCGGCGCCGCGTGGCGCAACGCAACGCGACGAGGACGGGGAGGGACGGGGCAGTGCTGAGTCGCGCGGGTCGGACCGGGTCGGGTTAGGTCTGGCCGGGCCGGGGCGGACCGGGCGGTCGGGTCGGCCGGGTCGGGCCGGGTCGGGCCGGGCCGGGTCGGGTCGGGTCGGGTCGGGTCGGGTCGGGTCGGACCGGGTCGGCCGTGTCGGCCGGGTCGGACAGGGTCGGGCTGGGTTGGGTCGAGTCAGGTCGGGGCGCGACGGGACGGAGAGGCCTGGTGGGCATGGCGGGCAAGGCAAGGTGGGACGGGCAGGCCGGGCATGGAGAGGCGGGAAGGGACGGAGAAGGCGGGAGGGAACGGTGCAAAGAGAGGGAGAGGGTGAGAAGAGGGTGGTTCGGGGGGAGAAAGGGTTGGACGGGACCGAGAGGGAAGGAGTCTGGTGGAGATTGTGGAGCAGGGTGGGGCGGGGTGGGTTGGGTGGGGAGGAATGACGGGGTCCCTGCGGATTGCGTCATAAACGCCTCGCTGTCGCGAAGGACGAGGTTGGGACGGACCCTTGGAAGATACTGCGGCTCTCGACGTCTTCGCGCCTTTTCGCTTCTCTAGCCTGCATTGTCGCCTTTCGTAGATTACTTGTATAGAAGTTTACAAATGGCATGGCGATCGAGATACAAACTATATCGATCGAAATACACTTCATTTATTCTTATCGGAAACTGTTATGATTGTGCTCCGATTGACAAGTTATGATTAATTAAATGATACTTATAGTGCTAAAAGGTTTTTAAATTTTCATCTGTTAAAGCTTCGAGACTTCTGCCGTCGTAAAGAACTTCTTTTAAAACAATCATTGAAAATTGCATTTTGTTTTTCCTTCAACCGAAGAGCAACGCACACCGCTCAGAAATCTAATTTAGGACAGAGTGTTTAGATTCCTTTTAGCAAAACTGTAAGCTTGAGGATATTTGCTGTAAATTCCTTGCACTCGCATTTCTTTGTATTCGTTGAAAAAAATATTTTCTCGGCCATGTGAATTGGAAACCTTTGAGAAAGTCAGAGCTATTCTTTGCCGTTTAAATGCAGGGCAATCGTATTAGAAACCTATTTCGAAAATTTGGTTGCTTTACTTTAAAATTTAGTTTATGAATACACATGGGAATGTGACGTCTTATCATTGTTCCCACGTCGAAGATTTATCGTATATTGCAATAAACTCTTCCAAAATTCAAATTAATGTTCAAACTCTGGATTTATATGAAAGAAGTAAAGACATTATACTGGAAGCAAAGTCAGAATAAAATGGGATACAAATTAACTCGCTCAATTAATACCTGGGATAATTCGAGTAACTGGAAAATGCATGAAATTTCTTTCGACTGAAAATTCAATTTACTAGCAAATTTAAATGGTTGATTGAGACACATTAACGAAAGAAATCTGAAATAAAAATGACTGGTAACTGACTCTAATTATGCCAAGATTCACTTGAATAAGTACAATTTCTTATGTAAATATAAGAAAGCGAATATGTTCTATCCAATTAATTGGTTAATTAGAAGATCGGATTCATTCAAGTAAAGATAGTTGGAGTTTCGCTGTAAGTTTCAATGTTTTCTACATGTACTACAAAGCAGAACAATAATTTTAATTTATTTTTATGATAATTTAGGCGTTTCACTAAAGCACTCTGAAATCGTAAGGAAAAGATCAGTCGTTAATATAACTCGAAGAGATACTACGTAGATGTAGTTATCAATGACTGAAAATTGTAATTTATTTTCTTTTTAAGTAGAGTTGATTTATTGTTTTGCCATGTTGTCATTTAAAGTTATTTCTGAAAAGTTCTTATTAAAATAAATGAACTCTCCCTCTCCTTTGATGTTCTGTTGAGTTGATCGAATAATGATTGATGGCAACCATTACGATGATCATTATCCTCGATAGCCGAGGGATGTTGGCAGAGCTAACGTACGCTTGGTTATATTTACATTATTGCAAGGAATTGATGTGCCCTTAGTGAACATTCTGGAGCAATTTACTAAAATTAATTGCATAGTGTCCCGAGAGAGAGATTTGAATTCTACGTTTTTCAAAGATCTCTAAGATACTAAATGTTATTAAATTGAGTAGAATAAAAGAGACGCAACTGTGTGACTATTGTTACTTGATCTTCAAAATGATTGCACTTTGTTGAGAAGTGTCTAATTACATTTTTTTAAAAGCTTTATTACACCTTCTTGGGTCTGTGGTGTGAACCGTTCTATCCTTTGAGGTCTTCATTTTACCTCACATTAACCAGGGCGCTCGTTGCCAGCTTAAAGCTAATTTATCTGGCAGCATTGATTATAGTTCGAGACAGACAGCCCTTTCGGGTGGAAGCCTTGGAGAATTGACTATGAAGGCAGCAATAGGCAACGGTTGCATCGTTCCTCTCCTATCGTACGTTTACCCCGCGGCTGCCTCATTCGCTTGATAGCACTCGCGGGGAATTATTTACGGCACAATCTGGGTACTCGCTCCTGCGGCGCGGAGCGGCGCGCTCTGCGGGGGTGAGGCGAGGTGGGGCGCGGGGCTTGGGAGAGCGGGGTTCGGCGTAGAGGGTAGGGGGCGGAGTATCGTAACAGTCCGCCGTTAAGGCTCTACTCCGCCGCGTCGGCTCCAACCTCCACTGCGCTGTGACGTTCTGTTCTGCCCGTTTCCTCCCTTCTCGCTCCCGTTCGTCACCCTTCTCATTCTCTTCCTCCTGGGTCTCTGTTGTGTATCCTCTCCGTCCGCCCTCTCACCGCGTCGCCCCTCCGCATCACGCGCCGGCCCGCCCCGCCCTTCCACGTTGTCCCCTCCGCGGCCGGCGCGGACTTTTAATAGCTGCGCCCGCGCGCCCGTTGCCAAGGTGAACGAACGAACGTGCAAGCCGGCAAGTGGAGGAGAGAACTGGCGAGGGGACTGACGAACGGGAGAGTAAGTGGGCGACGGAGTGGAGGCGAGCGGGTGGGCGAGCGGGTGGGCGAGCGGGTGGGCGAGCGGTTGAGCGAGCGGGTGGGCGAGCGGGTGGGCGACTGGATGGGCGAGCGGGCGGGCGAGCGGGCGGGCGAGCGGGCGGGCGAGCGGGCGGGCGAGCGGGCGGGGGAGGGGGGGGGGGCGAGCGGGGGGGCGGGCGGGTGGGCGGGCGGGGGGCGAGCGGGTGGGCGGGCGGGTGGGCGAGCGGGTGGGCGGCGGGCGGGCGGGCGAGCAGGCGGGCGAGCGGGCGGGCGAGCGGGCGGGCGAGCGGGCGGGCGAACGGGCGGGCGAGCGGGCGGGGGAGCGGGCGGGCGGGCGAATGGGCAAGGCAAACAGGCGAGCGTACGGGAAGGGAAGGGTGGGCGGTTGCACTTCGATTCACTCCACTCCACTCCGCTCCAATAAGTCCGATGGGCTCCTGACGCTTGCGTGCCGCCCTAGCAGCTGCCCCGCCCCTCCTCGCTTCGCCTCTTGTCACTACTTCGCACCTTCAATCCATACCTGGCCTTCTCAATTAGTACCTGTCGTTTGGCTGGCACTCCAATTCCTCTTTCTCAATACGTTGCCCCTCCTCTGTCGTAAAACGACTCCCTGTGTACGGAGTGCATAAAGGTTTTCTTATGTTTCCACGAATGTTTTCTTCTAGTTGGAAATATCACATTATTCACAACTATATTGTAAAATGTTACTGACGTAATTGAGGTTCACTCGAGCCAATTACACCCGCGTTATGTAATGATAGATAAAAATAACGTGACCTTGTGTTGCATAACAAAAGGACCCCTTTTAAGGCAGTCAAAATTGAAAAAACGCAAGAGAAAAATGTGTCCTCCGCCTTCAAGAATGTCGCTTTAGTCCCCCTCCTGCACCCCCGCGCGGCCGCGGTCGCGCCCTCTCCCCGTTATGTCGTTTGTTCCCGTTTTCCGCGGCTCCCTCCCTACGCATTTGCCGCCCTATTCGCGCCCGGTTCCCTCAGCCCTGCGTCACAGCCGGCTGGCTTTCGCGTGATGGAGCACTATTTAGCGCCAGCGACCGGGGGGAGGGGCGGCCCACGGGTTGCGTGCAGCCCTCGCGAAAGCAGCTCTGCCGGCTGCCCACATGGCTGCCTGCCCCGCTCCTCCTCGCACCCCCTCCCTACTCCCTTATTCGCCCCGCCCTCCGCCCACCTCCGCGTTGTGCTCCGTCTCGCTCTTCCCCACTGCTCCCCGCTCATCTCCACCCCGCCCCGCTCCACTCGTCTCCGTTCTGTCCCCCTTACCCCTCACTTCGCTTCGCACTGTCACGCCTTCCTCGCCAAGCTCGTGATGCCCTCCGTGCCTCTCCGCCCCTCCACGCCCGCGATCCACCCCCCTCCGCCGTCCTGACAGCTCTGACCCGCTTATTCGGCGTGCTACCCCCTTCGCCACCCATTTGACCTTATCCTGGCTCCGCCTCGGCTGCGCCTGGGTGTTTCACACCGGCCTCCGCTCCACCTTTAATGTGCAGTGGGTCACTCGGAATGAGAAATGCTCGTGAAATAAATGACTTTATTCCCATGTCCGTAAAATATTAACATCCCTTTTTTTCTCCCGTTCACTCCCTCGACACTCCCGCATTTTTTAACTTGAACATTTGATTTTCGGTTTCTACATTAATTCAATAAGATTTATGTGAAATAGAAGTGTTATATCCCAAAAGTATCTACCTCAGAATGCCCCAGAATCAAAACTGAAAAGCTCGGGAGGCTCCGGTCCCCCCCCCTCGTCGCTGACTGGGAAATCCTAGGGTTCGAATCCTGACGATGGTGGCTTTCCCTTCAGCCGTAGTATAGGTAGGTCGAATTCAGCTGTTGTCTGGAGGAGAATTCTAGCCGTTGGTATTCTGATCGGTAATTTTCCGTAATTTCTCAGTTCAATATCAGTTCAATCCCGTAGCCATATCCACACACATACACAAGCTTACAAGCACTGTCAATTAAGTTACGAGGTCATTTGTAAGCTTAGAGCTTGTCCGGGTTAGGTCGGTAAGCGTAGAGGAGATACCGGTAGTGCAAAAATACTAGCGCGCGCACGTGTGTGTGTGTGTGTGTGTGTGTGTGTGTGTGTGTTTCAGAATAGGATCCTACGTTTCTGCGGAGATTGGACAGTATCTCCACCACCACCACCACCATCTCCACTACCTCCACCACCACCACCACCACCACCACCCACCCCCCACACCACCATCACCACCACACCACCGACCATCACCACCACCACCACCACCACCACTACTATCGCCACCTCCACTACCTCCACCATCACCACCACGACCACCACAACCACCACCACCTCCACTTCCACCAATACCACCACAACTTTTTTTTATCTTTTATGACATCCAGTTTCGTTGTTTCTTCATAATTCAGTTTTTGTTGTTTTATTTTACGTCATATAAAGGGGATAGGAAGGTTTTGCAAATTTGCTCGTCCATCTTAAAATTCAAAATGTCAAAGAGCTAATTTTGACATTTCACGATCTGACCGTAACTCGTGACCATTTCGCGAGGATTTTCTGCAGAGATCTCGTATCCACATGGCTCTCGATTGTCTGAAAGCTTCCCGTCGGCTTGTGATCCATCTCGCTCGGTTCGCTTCGCTCTACTGGCAGAGGTTATTCGCTTTCGAGACTTGTAATGCGTCGTAAGGCGCTGGGAACGTGTGTATGGCGCTATTTTTTATGAAGACATCTTCCGCTCTGGTCTCCGAGCGGCAGCGCGATAAGCGCCTTTTATGAGTCAACTGTTTTTTAAGGGGCACTAATTGGATTTGATCTTCTTAAGTGAATGTAATCGCGGTGCACGGTCCAAAAGTTACAGCGTATTATGGTTGTTATTTTATAACACACATAAAGATCTGATGAGAAATGTTTTGTTATCGCGCTTTTTCAATCTCTCTTTTGCGGTCTGACTGTTCACCTCTGCTTTTATCCGTTTATTCGCTGAAACTTTCACGTAATTTTTATTCTTTACGGCGTTCTAAGAAGTTCTTGTATTTCTTTTTACTCTCCTGATCTGCGTTTATTTCTTAAAGTACAGTTCGCGAATCGACCCAATGACGCAGGGCTGATTTGCCCATGTATGCTTCCTACACCTTAAACTTTCTATAATCCGTTGCCCTGGCCGGTAACCGTGTGTGCGATAAATAGAAGTAAATGATAAAAGAATTTGCTCCCTATATGCAATATAATATTTCAAGCTCCGAGATGGATCAACAGGCTACGTCGCGCATTAGATAATGTTACAGGATCGAGCCTCGGCGTGATGTTTGGAAAACATGTGTGGGCTCTTCACGAGGAATTATTCTTTTGGGAGCGATAGTTATCTGGAGAATCCCTGGTAGATCCCTCACGTGGTGATAGATGGTGGTAGTCAGGAAGGAGGTTGGCCAAAATTTACAAGACTGCAAAGGAAAGGTAACTACCTATCTATATTTCTTGAATCTTGCTATTATGTACTACAAATGAACAGTTGTAATAACAATGTTATTTTGAGAAATGAGTGATATTGTCCATTTTCATTGCACGGATATTAAAAGAAGGGAAAAACTTGTTTATAATGAAATTACCTTACTGCGCTAATTTTTGTGAAATTTTAGTAATACTACTTATGTAATAATATTTTTAGGGAAATACTGGGCAAAGATAGGAAGTTTCAATTCTTGTCAAATAGTTAATGATTAAAATGTTACAGATCTTACATATTATGCGACAGCATAAAGTCTTAAATGAACGCGCTTGTATTATTTCCAACTTGATAAGGATTGCTGATGTTTTAGAATTATTCAGCTTCCTCCTCTGGGTAGAAGGGCTCGGTCAAGCCATTTGATGTTTGTGTTGGACGAAACGGATTCACTGCAGGTTTATAATATAGATCTTGTGTTTAACCCGCCTGGCATTCCTCTGACTCCCCCTTCGTAGCTATTTCATTTATTTTCTGAAGCTTTTGAGCCAAACTTGGCGTTTCAGAATAAAGAGCTTTCAAAATAATACTTCCGTTCATATATTTCAGTAGTATGTTGTCTTCGTACATATTCATCTCCGTCTGGAGTGAAAATATTCGTCCACTAAAGGCGGTCATTTTATTCTCAATAGAAGTCGTATTAGGTTCTTAACAATCGAAACATTAACTGTAAATATCACGATCTGGTATATGTAGTTATGTCCGCCGCAGTTTTGGCTCCAGCATCCTCTCCTTTCCTTTTATCTGCCTAGTTTCCATGACCACCCGCCTATCTCTCCCTTATTTTCTTCCAAACCGCCAACAGGCCACCGCTCCTTCCACCGAACTCTCATTTGCCACATGTGTCCTCTGTCTGTACTTCGAAGCTCGCCACGCCTGTCCCGCTGCAGTCATCAAGTCCGCAATGTTTTTACTGCGGAACGCGCTCCGAATAAGCGAACGCGGATTGGCATCGCCGCGAAAGGGAGGGGGCGGGGCGGGGCAGGGGGCTGAAGGAGGCGGAGGGGGGGGGGGGGGGGGGGGGGGGAGCGGGGCATGGTGGCACGCTGCGGGGTCGAATTGAATGCCTCGCTGGTTTACGACGGCCCGTGTTAATCTGCCGCCCGACTGCCTGTGCCTCGCCCCGCCCTCCCCCCCATCGCACTTCCTGCCGACCGCTGCATTCGCTGCCGCGATCCGTCTGTTCGTCTCTTTCCACTGTTCTGCCAATCATGGTCCCCGAGTTTGTGATTGTAATTCAGACACAAGAAACCTTCAACAAAGGCAGAATATGTAGAAGTAGAAAGATTAAAGAGATACATGCAGGAAAATTAGAAATAGAAATAATGATTTAAAATATTCATGTTTTTTTGTTGTTTTTTTTGTAAAACTGTAGGAAGATGTCCACCGTGTTGCTTGAGAAAATAGAGGAGAATAGGTAATATTGAGAATGAAAACAAAATGCAAAGAAATGTTACGTCGAATATAGAGTTCGTGATAAGTAGAGGGCGGATTTTGATGACCTAAAACATCCCCAAAAATGCTCTTAAAATGATTTTTAAATGCCGTAAAAGCAAACAAAAATGGCGTAAAAATGTAATCAAAACCAGTTCAGATGAGCAACTTAAGCTGTTGGATATGTTGCTGATGTAATCGAAGCTTCTTCTCTTCGTTCAAGTGAACTCAGCTTTCAAACTTTTTGTTTGGACTGTTCTTTACGAGAAAATCTCTGTCTTTAGTTATCCCCAAGTCGGCTGAACCAACAATGACGCTGACAGGCTTCACAGGAACCTTAGATCACACACTCACAATGGCTAACTTTACTACTTCTGAACGAAGAAATCGAATAGTTTTCCAGGTATAGGTACTCTGGAATTCTGTGGAGAACATTTGTTGCATCTTGTAAATATTATTTGAAGCAAGTTCCATTAAAACTACAATAAAATCGATCAAATCAGCGCAAAATGCATTAAAATGACGGGAAAAGTTCAAAAATGACTTATTAGCGGAAATTGATAAAACTTGCACACACAAAAATGACGTATAAAAATGAGTAATTTCCTTTGGTCATAACATAAAATGAATTTCTATACCAAACGGCATTGTTCTAAAGTGAAAAGAAAAAATGACATGTCCTCAAAATTCACTCCCTAGTGATAAGGTTTGACTAAAAATACCATGTCACTTGGTCAGTATTTATCAATTGAGCACGCAATGTTTTGAAAGACGATTCGCAAGAGAACTGCAAAATATATTAATATTGCCAGAAAATTCAAATATATGCAAATTGGGATATTTTTATGCTAAGTCAAAATATCGCTGGTAACTAAAAGTGCAGAACTGGAAATCAGCGGCGCCTATTACAATACAGTCGTTCGCCAAGGGGAATACAATGTGGCGTCAACAGCTCGGGATGCTTACGGCGGGAATAGGAAACCGTCCGAGTCCCTTCTGCAAGTGAGTAAAACCCTCTGCCCAGATTTTCACAACGCCCTTTAACACTACTCTCCTGTACGCATTGAAAACAATGTACAGAAGACTTTTAAGTACACTTAAATCAGGCACACCGCACATGTAACCCGGCTTTTCAATTGTAATTTTTCTCGTATTCAACCAATTGTGCACTCACTAAGGCAGAACGCCTTAGCTCACTTTGCATTGACTACTAAGACAACGGAGTGCAATTTCATAATGTCCTTATCTATTCGGCCTCCTTTTCTGCCCTTTCCTGAATGTTACTTTCCGTCTAAAGATAAAAGTGAAAAGTAATGTTTTTTGTTACCCAGTTTTCTTTGGGAAGGACGAGTGTCATTTATTTCACTTTAAGTTGTCATCAGTTCTAATTCAATACGGTAATTTTTGGGTTGCTGGGTTTTATTCCCACTCGATATAACGTATAATATTCTCCTGTGAATACTAATAGCAAGGGCGTACCGCGTATCTAATTTTACAAGTGCTCATTCGATAAAAAAGGTCTGCAAGCCATTGTTCACACGACCATCAGGTCCGCGAACATTCAAGAAGAGCTCTGCATTGTGATCATTGCCCTCGCCTGCCCCGCTTTCCCGCTTCTCCCACGTCTGCCTAGCGTCGGGCATCGAACCAGGTCACGAGGCAATTGCGCGACGCTGCTGGAGCGGCTTCGTCCGCCGGCCTGGCTGCCGTTGCCTCTACAGCGACTCTGAGCGGGAGGCCGTAGGGTTCGAGTCCCGGCACCAGCCACACAGCTAGGTCGACTTCAGCCGCCGTCCGACTGCTCTGATCAGTAGTGTTCCGTGGTTTCTTCGATCAATTTCAGGTGAGTGCCGAAGCAGTACCTTAACAAATCGGCCATGGAATTCAGTTGCTGTCTGGAGGAGAATTCTAGCGGCCGGCTGCCCTGATCGGTAGTTTTCCGTGGTTTCTCCGATCAACACCAGGCGGATGCCGGAGCAGTACCCTAACAAACGGGTCACGGACCGCGCACAATCTTTTCTTCCTCTTCCTTGTCCTATCCTTTCCCCTTACACACACACACACACACACTCACACTAACATGCACTACACTACCACGTATTTCAGGAGACCGGTCTGGAGCTTAGAGCGTGTGCCGGCTGGGGCGGTGTCCCGCTGTTGGGAGAGTCCTGGTTAGGGGGAAACCCCACTAGCCGACGGTAGGTCGGCACCGGATCTCGCCACCCAGCGGGGAAGATCACCGCCATCTCCCGAGACAAAACATGCACTACACTAACGGGACTAATGACCAAAGCAGTTGACGCGCCCGGAAACACGAAAAAATCAATCAATCAATCAATTGGCCATGAACAGCGCGCAATATTTCCTTCCTCGTCATTTCCCTTTCTCTCCACTTACACACGCACACACATACACGCACTACATTGACTGGAGCTTCGAGCTCGTTTGGGCTAGAATGATGCTCCGCTGGCAGAGATCTATGAAAGGGGTTGGGAACCCCCGCAAAGCGACGTGAAGTTCGGCGCGTGATCTTAAGTTCTGACGGGAAAGGAACATCGCCACCTAACATTCACTACACTAAAGGGACTAATGAGCATAGGAGTTAATGTATCTGAAAACATCAATCAATGAATTAATTGGGTAGCGTGGCGCGGCTGCCGGCAAATTGTACGGTCCGCGCCGCGGCGTGTCTGGTGGACGCCTGGAAAGCCTTCGCTAATTTGAGCAGACGACATTTCGAAGCAACGGAGTTTATAATGCATGAAAAGAAAACGCAAGAACTCATTGCATGGTTCTACCGAGTCTAATTCCGAGTTCCAAGAGGTTGAATTTTGCGGACCACCTCTTCGTAATTCCCCTTTTTTCGAATATTGCAGGTTTAATTGCGCTGGGAATGCGAATTGAATGTCCGCTTTTACCGGTTTGTGAGCATTTATGTGTGTGAGAGATGGATAGTTCTCGAAGGTGTATGGAATGTTGCATGTGTCTGAGGCGTTGAGAAAGATATTCGTATTTGTTTACTTGTGTCAGAAATAACTATACAAGCTATTCTTTACCCATTCGTGTGTTTAATTATGGTACTGAAAGAATCACTTCTTTGCTTTGTTTATATATAATTCAGATATTTACATGAGTTCTACATTATAATACTACATTATTGTTATTACTATTATATATTAGTATTCTATATTATAGTTACTGCAAATTCTTGTTCTGGTATTCGTCTGAAAATGTAGCAGCTTCATGATTTGATTGACTTAACGGTCACCCTTTTCAATTGATGGTTCAGAACGAATTCATAAATCAGGTCTTATTTTTTTGTTGTGCTTCCTCCCTCATATTTTTAAGAAATAATATACCCAGGGATGTAGTTCACGGGATTGGTCAGTGTTTAAACAATTAGTTTGCCGACGTTTCGGATTTTTTTATTCCATTAAAATAAAAGATTCGTCGGCAAACTTACTGTTTAATTGTTTATACACTGATCAATCCCGTGACTACATTTCTCGTTACATCATGATCGTGAATTCTACAAAGGTGAGTAATATACCATTAGTACAGTAAAACCTGTTGAAAATGAAACCTGTATAATTCGGAAACCTGTTTTAACCGAACAATTTCTCCGGCCCGTGAAGCTAAATGCAATTTTACACTGCATAAAACTGACTCTCTCCAACGCAAAAACGTAACGGTTTTTCTTGTCTGGCGTGGGGGGGGGAATCTTTATAAAATGGAATTTTCGAGAATTTAATGCAATTGGCAGAGAGATGCGAGATGTTCTTAATGAAATGAATGCATCTGCAAGCCTGTTTTAAAATCTCTACCCCTGTGACATGCGATTTAATCGTGGCAGCCAGATATTGAAGGAGAGGGCTTCAGCTGTAAGCGTAGAATGCGTTCCTGGGATCGCTTGTCTCTCAAGGCGTAGGCCGTAGGGGAATTTTCGAAAACAGCCACTAGACAGTAAGGTGGTGTGTATTTTTATGGGTTTTACAATCAGTTTAACAATGGCTGAAAACATCATAAAACTCAAACATTAGATAAAAAGATTGCTTAGAGAAGCAAGAGAAACTCAGAAGCTGTCAATGAAGAGTGTTTAATATTAATTTATTGGTGATTTCTTCCATATGCACTTTACATGTTAATATATTTAGAAAGTTATAATAAAATAATGTAATTTACTACTTTCAGGGCAGAAATCAATATCACAAGTGTCATAAAATGGACAACCTATCATAAATCGGATACCTCCCTAAACCAGATTTTTTTGTGTCCCGATCGATTCCGGCTTACACAGATTTTACTGTACAGATTTTCAGCTAGGAATTACATTCCCAGAGCGTCTTCTCAATGCGTGTGCTATTCATTCCTCGTTTCATTTCATGAACTTGCAAACACTAATATCGAATCTTAAGAGACCCTCTTCAAGATGACAACAATTTAATTGTTCTTTTACAGCCTGTATTCTCGGAAGAGAACACTACGTTGTTATTATCTATTGAAAATGAATGCGTGCGTTTGGAAACGTGTGAATTCACAAATAAACCGTCGCCAACCGGTATATCCTAGAATTTCAAAGCAGCGTCAGATGTTTATTATTTGAGTATTATAGTGTTAGTATATTCGATTATTATTTGAGTAGTATTATACCTTTTGCGACTCCCACAGGTAACCAATGTTTGTAAATGAGGTCTCTAAAGAAAGAGTATTTCACGGAGACGTGACGAATTGCACTTCGACTTTAAAAATGTGAAGGATTTGTTTAAAAGCATGCATATAAATATGCCTATCAAATGCAATCCGCAATACTCGGCCTTTTTTTAATCTTTATCATTAAATAACTTCTATACGAAACGTTTTAGGGCTTTACAAACTAAAATTTTGTGGCTAAAGGCCTCAAGGAAACGTTCCTCAGAAAGTAGACCAGAGGATGAGATCATCTTGAACATTCTATTACATTTCGCAGGTTCGACGCTTGCCGATTCTGCCACACCTGTTCAGAGTTTGTAGAATCTGCAACTGTAAATGAAATTAAACTATTTACTTGATATTCTATGCGATTGTATTACACGGCTGTACCTCTCTGCTCGGTAATAGAGTTAAATAAGAATAGTTTGTATTGACAAGGGTGTATTATATCAATTACAAGGAGACATATAGAACAAGTGACTGAGGTTAAGAAGGTCTTGAAGAAACATAAATATTACAGGCTTAATATGGAAATGGCAAAATAGGGAAGAGGGTGTAGTTTAACATGCGAGAGTTCTCGCACGGGTACGCTAGTTTAAATATTAGTCGGCGCTTCATACCCGCGAGCCGCAGAAAATCCACCTGCAAGCCGCGAGTAGGGCACAGCTGGTCTCGTTGATGCATCTAGTTCTCACGTGAACTTGGGCTGGGCGTCCGCGCGGAGAAGGGGTTCGGGAGCCCGGAGGCGGTGGGTCGAACCCCGAGCGGTCGCGCAGTGATGGCGACGGCGCGGCAGCAGCCTCCCAGGGGAGGCGTTTCGCCGGACGGGCTATCGGCCTCGCGGGGGTCGCTTTGGAGGCGCCCATCCCCTTCCCCCCCCCTAACCCCAACCCCGCCACGCCCCGCCACGCCCCGCCACGCCCCGCCACGCCCCGCCACGCCCCGCCACGCCCCGCCACGCCCCGCCACGCCCCGCCACGCCCCGCCACGCCCCGCCACGCCCCCCGCCCGCCACGCCCACGCCACGCCCCGCCACGCCCCGCCACGCCACGCCACGCCCCGCCACGCCCCGCCACGCCCCGTCACGCCCCGCCACGCCCACCGGGTCGCCTCGCCCTGCCCTGCCCTGCCCTGCCCTGCCCTGCCCTGCCCTGCCCTGCCCTGCCCTGCCCTGCCCTGCCCTGCCCTGCCCTGCCCCGCCCTGCCCCGCCCCGCCTCGCCCCGCCCCGCCCCACCCCGCCCCGCCCCGCCCCGCACCTCACCGCACCGCACCGCTCCGCACCGCCCAACGTCCACCCCACCGGTCTTCATCCCTCCGTCGGAGCTTTTCTTTTACAGCCTCGGCCGCTTTTTGTTTCCTCGCGAGCTCTCGCTTTACGAGGCCGCCGTTGGGAGTTGGGAGGAGGGGGCGCTGCGATGATGACCTGAAGACGGGCCGGGCAGGTCGAGCAGGTGTCGGGAGGAGGCGCGAATGGCGACTCGCGGTGCTTAACGGCCGTCTTAGAAGGGATTTTTCTTTTGCGTCATCAATATTCAAATTGTATACAATTATTCAAAATGTATATAATGTTTATACAAATTGTATGCAATTATTGTATTATTATTTCAAGATATGTGCGTTGATAATATTTATGTGTTGTATTGAACATAATACAATATGACCTGAATAAAAATCAAGATACGAATGATGAATACAATCTATTTTATTATCATAATCTTTGAGAAATAATAAGGTAGCGATGTATTTTGGGGGGAATACATTCGACACCGTAATATAATACTCGAGGAAATGACGTCGCTCGAGAAAACTTCATGTCGAAATCTGTTTCAAATTACATGAGTTTATCATGTTACGAGCGTCAGAAATTTTTCTTTAGTGTATTTTTGAAATTCATGAATCTTTTGTTAAAATGAATTTTCGCGATACGTTTGTTTTTTCTACAATGCATTACGAACCGCATTTATAATGCGAAAATACGCGAATAACCGAGAAACGTTTCTTTCAAGCTCAGTGTAAATTTACAGGAAGTTTGTTCGTCATAACGTTAAAAATAACTTAAAGTTGGTTTAGAAAACACAATCACAGAAATTGTTACCGCGTAAAATCCTAAACTAGCCGAAAAGCTTACAGATCAATGATACAAATACAACTTTCAAAGGTTGGTTAGTGATTCCGGGCGCGTCAACATATCGTTTGTCCCGAAAGTGTAGTGCTTTTTTTTCTCGGGAGCTGGCGATGATCTTCCCCGCTGGATGGCGAGATCCGGCGCCGACCTACCGTCAGATAGTGGGGTTTCTCCCTAACCAGAACTCTCCCACCAGCGGGGCACCGCCCGGACAAGCTCTAAGCTCCTGACCGGTCTCCCGGAATATGTGGTAGTGTAGTGTATGTTAGTGTGTGTGTGTGGAAAGGGACAGGATAGGACAAGGAAGAGGAAGGATGGATCGCGCGCGGTCCGTGGCCCGTATGTTAGGGTACTGCTCCGGCATTCGCCTGGTGTTGCTCAGAGAAACCACGGAAAACTGCCGATCAGAGCAGCCGGCCGCTAGAATTCTCCTCCAGACAGCGACTGAAAACTTTCACAAGTGAGAGACAAGCAATCCACTCGGAATAGAAATTGAAACGAGGAGAATGTTCGTAGAAATAACTATAATATCACCTATTTCAGTTTCGTCTGCCGACATCGCGTTGAATAAGGGTCACGTTCGGAAGACGTTTGTTCCGCAGCCTTTCTGGCGCGAAGGGCTGAAGTGGCGGAACCCTCGTGGCTCACAGGAGGGGTGCTCTCGTTGCGGGGCTCCGCCAGGCCAGTTTGGCCCGACCCGTTGGCGCTGGGCGAAGAGGGAGGGAGCGATGTGTGCTCTGCACCCCTGTCTTTCTATTTGCTTTTCATCTTTTCCTTTTTCCCGCAAACGACGCGCTTGATTGAGCGCGCGACACGTCCGACCGCGGAGGAAGAACGGAATTTGAACAGCCGCGTGGCCCTGTTGATTCTTCCTGGCGACGGTGCCGCAACGCACTCAGGTGTCCCCGAGACTGTTGGGTGTTTGGTCAACAGCGCGTGTCACTCAAGAACTCGCTCAAACATTTCATAATTTTACCAGTTTATCGGTCGAGCCATTGTGTGCCGTAATGGATTGCGATGTTTGCAGAGTTGTATTATAATCTCCATAAAGATTTCACCTCCTATGCAGCAGGTCACGCTAGCAAGATTATTGATTATGAACCGGAGCCGCACATTGACAATAAAGTTCATAAAGTTCTCAACTTAAAAAAGTACTGGGAGTTTTATATTCACTTAACGACACATTGTGTACGAGTATTATTCACTTCATCTTCTGCCGATGTGCTCTCGACACTGCTGGATCGTGACAGGACTTTTAATGCAATGTCCGAAATTTGTGTTTATTTATTTATATAGTCAAAAAACAGTCAAAAACTGTATGTGACGTATGGGGGAGAAAATCATCTGCGCACGCTTTCTTGAGTTTGTGTCCCTTCCCAACAATTTAACTATTAATAGTTGAAAGATGAATAATAGTAATAATAATAATAATAATAATAATAATAATAATAACAAATTTAAAAAATCGACGGATTAACATTTCAAAAACTAGATTTTTTCGTTGCCCAATTATAGAAAACTTATTTTTAATGGTAAAGGAACCAACAGATTTGATTTTTCTGTATTGTTAACAAAATAGAAACTCACCCTAAGCTCTACTACCACTACAAGCAAAAGGAAAGTTCAACAAAACGTGCGCATAGTGAAGCTACATTTACATTACATACTACAAGGCTACATTTTCGAAAGGTTTTTCCATGAATTATTTCAATGTTGGTTTCTTTTTCCGTCTGTGAATAACGCTATCAGCTAAACCGTTCTGCCAATTTTCTCTAAAACCATTAATATATTGGTAAAATAATCTTCTGTCGTATACTGAAAAACTCAGATCTCTCGTTCAATTGAAATATCGCAGAGGCTTTAATTATGATATCGCTAATTCATTATTGAAATTATCTAAAATGAAAATCATTCTATAAGTACGTTGTAGCGTAGTGGAAGAGGTCGATAATTGGCCAATTAGACTAAAATGTAATGGCGCCCACGCGAAGTCCCATGCGCAAAGAAATTCAGTTCTTGGGCGCAGCTACGTGAACTCGCACGCAACTCCGGTTCTTGTCTATTTTAATCCAGCGTTGCGGCGCAGTCTTCTACTTTGTTTTTGTCTCGGAGAAAGTCGCCTCGTTCCAACGCAGCTATCCATAAACCCCCTCTCGCCACCGCACCGAGTCGTTGACCGCACCGCGCCTGTCGTACGGCGCCCCACAACATCGACAATAATTCACTGTTCAAAATTAAAACATCGATGTCATTAATACATTGCCTCAAAACCGTGGTTTAGTGACCCCTAACATTTACATTCGCGCGGGGGGGGGGATTTAATTTGACGGTGGATCTGTTTATTAATATATAATTAATATTCTACTGACAAAACAAACCTAAAATAGAATGGGAACAATTAACAGTACTGAGTCTGATATCGTTGGTACTCAGAGACATATCTTCAGTTCACCGAGGATGCGGGAAAAAGTGGAAAGACCCTATGCCTACGACACATGCGTTGACATTCACATCGTTTGAAGGGCATCGGGGTCAACTCGAGGGAGAGTTAGCCCGTTAACAGCGTTCGCTTCGTTTGATCATAAGAACTGACAATGCTGCAGTCAGTTATTTTATACTTTTACTATACTTTTACAAAATTGTGATCATGAAATTTATTCATTTATAAACAAAATTAAAACACATCGCTCACATTATATCAATGTTAAAAAAGCACCGTACTTGGTAAATCGATTTTTAAAACATCGATGTTTTTACAGAAATATAGATGTTTTGAAAACATCTACATCGATGTTGCATCCCCATCCACGATGCTCGACACTGCCTTGCAACGTCACACCGCTGTTACGAACCCTGCGTGAAGTGTCCTTATTCTCGAATTATTTGTGTTTGAAAGTGTCTTGTATTTTTTACGAGAATCTACATTTACTTGAGGGGATGATGAAAATTGAAGGTTGTTGAGGGATTGGGACGGAAGTGATGAGAGGGATACTGACCTACTGAACTTCGGTAAGAATACATGTATCTTGATATCGTTATATGAGAGGTTGATATTTATCGAAGAACGAAGGAACTTGTTCGCACCATGATTTATAAGCTGGTACACCTATTTGGCGAAACGATTATTCGATCTCCTGCGAAGAATGTGAAGAAACCGCACGCTTCAACACTCATTTCTCGTCGATTGATTGATTGATTGATTTTTTCGTGTTTCCGGACGCGTCAACTGCTTCGGTCATTAGTCCCGTTTGTGTAGTGCATGTTTTTCTCGGGAGATGGCGGTGATCTTCCCCTGCTGGATGGCGAGATCCTGCGCCGACCTACCGTCGGCTAGTGGGGTTTCCCCCTAACCAGGACTCTCCCACCAACGGGGCACCGCCCCAGTCGGGACAAGCTCTAAGCTCCCGACCGGTCTCCCAGAATATGTGGTAGTGTAGTGCATGTTAGTGTGTAAGGGGAGAGGATAGGACAAGGAAGAGGAAGGAAAGATCGCACGCGGTCCGTGGCCCGTTTGTTAGGGTACTGCTCCGGCATTCTCCTGGTGTTGAAACCACGGAAAACTACCGATCAGAGCAGCCGGCCGCTAGAATTCTCCTCCAGACAGTGACTGAATTCGACCCAGCTGAAAAGCTAGTGTCGAAAATGCTGCCGCTGTCAGGACTCGAACCTAGGACCTCCCGGTTAGAGGCGCTGCAGCGACGTCAGTTGATGCACTGAGCTACCGCTCACGGTCATCTTTCGTCGAGTTTCCCCCTCCCTTGTTGTGTTACAACCAGAACCAACACGCTACGCGCCCACTGTTCGCGACACAGACTCTCTCAGCGCCATTCACCTCGCGACAGCACATCTCACTAAGAGTGGGAGGCATGAAGGTCACGGCTGCCCCAGTGCCAACATTGTTTTGTAATGTTTCTACTCAATGAATTCAAAAGAGTATCTCACACGTCATCTTGATCGTACTGGATCTGAAGGATATACCTGCCATATATCATGAATATACTTTTTTTTCTTATACGTGCGTATATACCGAGTATATACGTCTACACGGAGTAAATAGTACGAAGAAAATTTTGTAATGCTGCGGAAAATCGATTTCGAGATTTCAACGAAAATACACGTTTTGGGGTCTCCTGATACCGAAAAAGTGTTTTTTAATTAAATTCTTTTTAAACGTCCGTCCGCCTGTGAAGACTACTAGTGCGTAAACCATACGTAGGATTTTTTCCAAAATGGATATTCCCCTGTCGATCTGGCTAACTTGATGCACTGCGATTTTGAAAAACTTTCTTCAAAATTTGGGGTACTTTTCATGAAGTTCCCCGGACATTTTGAAAATTTTCTCAAAGAGTCTCCAAAAATTTTTCTTTAAATTTCTTGTAAAAATATAGTGAAATACACTTACAAAGGTAGCATGGGTCAGATGTTCACGGTTAACTAAATTTTCGAAAATTACAACATTTTGAACTTTTCCGGTATGTTACTACAACTACAAAATTGAAGATAGAGACTTTTCGTTCAAATGAAATTTGTCATGGACAACTAATTATGGACCCATAATTAGTTCTTTCAGTAAGATCATGTACTTTTTTGTAATTTCAAACTAACGTTAAAAAGAAAACTTTTTTTGAGGGAAAACTGACATTGATCCCTTTCCCTGAAATAAGTACTAGGTCTGCCGTGAGCCCGCACCACATCATCACAGGCTCGCAAATCCGCCCCTCTCGTCGAACTCTTCCCCGTCGGCGTCCGGCCCCGTGCCGCGTTGTCCCGGGGCACACTGGCGCGGGCATTACTCCCCTCGGCCGCCCCGCCCCCCTCCCTCCATCCGTCTCTCCCACGGCTTATGCGGTAGCCTATATTTAGCCCCCGCCGAGATTTCTATTCCCGACCTATTTTTAGGCGAACGCTATTATACACTCCAGCGCGCCTCCGTCTCGTGCGGAATAAATAAGAATTTCAAGTTTATGTAATTATTTAAACGGTGGGCGTCGGAACGAGGAACCGGCGTGGCAAGCTTTTCGAACTCGCCCCCTCCCCCTCTGCCATCCAGAGATCTCCTTTTTTCTTGCTTCTTTATTTCTTTCCTCCGGCGGCGTGCCCCCATGCCCGCCCGCGCCCGCGCCCGCGATGGCGTGCTGCACACAAACGGAATCGGTTATAAATTCGGCGGCGGCGGCGGCGCCCGGGGCGAAGGGCGAGGGAGCCCGGCGCGGGGCGGGACGCCGTGTACAGCCGCGCCCTCCGGCGACACGCTATCCCCTTGTGTCAGGTCGTCCCCGCAGCCGCTGCCACCGTCGTCCGCACCAACGGCGCTGCCGCCCCTCTACGCCGCTGTACTGGGAGCGCCACACCCCTAACGCCATCTCCACAAAACATCCTCACACAGCGACTGCTACACCGCCATCGCCACCATCGCCACCATCGCCAACGCTAAAGGCTCGCAACTCTATCTACACCTTCTCTGTCTCCGCTATCGTCTCCGCCGCCGTCTCCGCCGCCGTCTCCGCCGCCGTCTCCGCCGCCGTCTCCGCCGCCGTCTCCGCCGCCGTCTCCGCCGCCGTCTCCGCCGCCGTCTCCGCCGCCGTCTCCGCCGCCGTCTCCGCCGCCGTCTCCGCCGCCGTCTCCGCCGCCGTCTCCGCCGCCGTCTCCGCCGCCGCCGTCTCCGCTTCCTGGAAGCAGTCGCCGCGACAGAGCCCGGGGAATCGCGCGGCTCCCGGGGCGACACGCGCCGAGACATCGCACTGGGGACGCTGGTCTGAAGAGTGTGGGGGGAAGGAAACGGCCTGTGCATCCCTCGGTGGGAGCCCCAAGAAGCAAATTGGACACGCCGATTAGAGAGTAGGCGAAATGGACGCGGCAAGGAGGCGAGCAAGGGCGCTGCACGAAACGAAGTGAAATGGATCGATACGATTAACGAAGGGGGTGGGGGAGAGAAAAATGAGTTTTTGAAAGGGAGGAAGTGGCCGATAACAGGTCAAGAACAGGATGAGTGGCTGCTGCACAAAAAGAAACACTACCTGATGAAAATTCGTGCACCTTGTGACCTAATAAAACGGAGTCAGTATGGTCTTTAAGTCTTATAAGATTGTAGTGTCACAATAAGCTAGGATGTACATATGATGCTATATGCCCAACATGAACTACTAAATTCCCTCAAGAACAGTAACACCGGGAGCGGTAGCTCAGTGCATCAACTGATGTCGCTGCAGCGCCTCTGATCGGGAGGTCCTAGGTTCGAGTCCTGACGGCGGCAGGATTTTCAACACTAGCTTTTCAGATAGGTCGAATTCAGTCGCTGTCTGGAGAAGAATTCTAGCGGCCGGCTGCTCTGATCAGTAGTTTTCCGTGGTTTCTCCGATCAACACCAGGTGAATGCCGGAGCAGTATCTTACAAAAAGGGCAACGGGCTGTCCTTCTTCTTGTTCTATCCTCTCCCTTACACCCCACATTAACATGCACTACACTACCACATATTCCGGGAGATCGGTCGGGAGTTTAGGGCTTGTCCCGGCTGGGGCGGTGCCTCGCTGGTGGGAGAGTCCTGGTTAGGGGGAAACCCCACTAGCCGACGGTAGGTCGGCGCCGGATCTCGCCATCCAGCGGGGGAAGATCGCCGCGCATATCCCGAGAAAAAACATGCTTTTCACTAACAGGACTAACTATCAAAGCAGTTGACGTGCCCGGAGACACGAAAAAATGAAATCAATCAATCAAGAACAGTAACACTCAGAGGCAAGTGACCTATCATGCAAAAGTAATGTGGATAATTGTGTGAAGATGCACCGACTGTCGATGGCATTGTAGGTGTCACGACGCAGGTGCGCGTGCGGGGAGTGTTCTGGAAAGGAAGGAGTCACGTGTTCCACATATCGACTCGAGGACTCTCGCCCGGGGCACGTCTCCCCGAGCGGCGGGTAGCAGGTCCCCGAGTCCCCGGGCCATGAGCTTCCCTTTTTAGGTTTCGTGCGTTGGGGCGAAGTTTGGAGCTACTCCATCGATCGACCAGGCGCCGCCGCCGCCGCCGCCGCCGCCACGTGCAGGTAGCTCCCCGCCGGCGACGCCTCCTCTATCTCCGTACGTGACCCCACTTGCCACTCGCCCGTCGCGTGACGCCCGCTCGAACACGCTGCGCTCACGCTCTCGGCTGTGTTTCGGTTAGCGAGGCGACATTGATGGCGACGTTTTTAAAACCTCAAGGTTTTTGTAAAATATTGTACATTGTTCATTAAATCGATGTTTTCAACAGCGTAGTGAAGACGAAGTTTTTTGTACATCGATGTTTTTGTGTTTGATATTTTTACCTTGTTCGCGATTTATTTCTGGATGAAAAAAGTATCTTAACGAGAAGAAACTTGTCATAATATACTCGTCAATAGGGCTAACATTCTTTTTAACTAGACGTTGATGGATCTAAAAAAGAGGAGTCAAGAATTTCTGCATTACTTTATTGCGAAGTTATATTAAAGTAATTATCACGAACGCACGTTACATTTAATGTACACATGTACATTAGGTTACAACAGTGAAAGCTTGATGGTCATATCTGGAATGAATCATTTTCTCCCCTTTTCCTCACGATCGTGCTGCCACTTTGCCTTTCTCCCAACCTCCACATTTTTTTGCCTTATTCCCCTATCTGCTTCCTGTCGCCCGAGTTTGTCATTCCGTGCACATTTAGATATTCACTTTGTTGTTTGAATGGCCACTTTTGTAAGTGTGTGTGCAGGCTGTTTTCCTCGCATCAGTAATGCGAGGAAAACAGCCTGCGTGAATGCTTGTTCATTTTTTCGGAAATATCTCTACACGCCAAACGTGGATATTTCTTCCTTAAATTTATTTTTTTCCTCTCTTGGCTTGGGATTTCATGTCTTATTTTTTACTCCAGTAAATCAGTGTCCTTACATTTCTGATCGTCATATCTATAGTGCTTTTGTCGCTTCCGTTGAATGTCAAAATGCTGTGACTTGAACACCTGGGAAATAGGCTCATGTATTTCTTTCAAGGCTGATTATTCCATTGCTATTTCTTGCATATGCAACCCCTCATCTTTTTAATAGCTAATTGCCTTTATGCGTCGGCTGTCTCTTGTACTCGTTAAGATAATGCCGTCATCAGTCAATGACCGAGAAAGGTGAGTTTTTGTTGTTTTATTGCAGCTGAATCGCGATCTAGCGTGCATGCCAGGTACAATGGGATATGCGTAACAAGTACGTTAATTCTCGGAGAGCGTTCTTGGCTATAAATGATTCGCTATAGTGCGAAGGAGGGGAAATTGGTTTTGGGCCGTGAACTTTATTTCTTCTCGCTATCTCAACTTTTGAACTAAAGGAATTTTCAAGCAAGAACTAAGTTATCTGTTTTCATGACGGAAGAAACGGCAGTATATCATTTCTTAACAATCAATACATCGGCCACTAACAAGAACACAATAAACTGTAGATGGATTTAATTTTGGGCAACAAATGTACATCTGGATTGAAACAGTTTGACGGATTCCCATCTGCAAAGACGCATTGTATTTGAGTAACTAAATTTCGATCTCATGATTTAATTGACTATATTTTACATCTCATTTCAAATCGTTTATGACGTACACTCCTGCGTGATTTCCCAGGTTAATGGGATATAGAAAGCAGACGGGTATAATTTTACTTAATTGAACAGCAATCTTGTTTTGTTTCTTTTCTCCTACTTTTCTGCTTCCAGCTTACTTATACCAAGCTTCGGGACATTGCTGTCACAACAGGAAAAGGGTTAAAATCCTTGCGAGAACAAAAACGGCTTGTTTTCCGGCGCGTAGAACTCGAAAGTTTCTTAACTGCAGACTGTTGCTTGTGTTACGAAAGCTGATCCCAAAGGCCCGAGTAGACGGTCATCCCTGCCTCCGCTAGCTGTCAGAGGCGGAATTGTTTTATTGGTGTGAATGGTATCTAAGTAATTAGACCTGCGTCAGCCCGTTCTATTGCGAACATCCCGCGCGATACCGGGCCACCGGTAGCGGTAGCTCAGTGCATGAACTGATGTCACTGCAGCGCCTCTGACCGGGAGGTCCTAGGTTCGAGTCCTGACGGCGGCAGGATTTTCGATACTACTTTTCAGCTAGGTCGAATTCAGTCGCTACCTGGAGGAGAATTCTAGCGGCCGGCTGCTCTTATCGGTAGTTTTCCGTGATTTCTCCGATCAACACCAGGCGAATTCCGGAGTGGTACCTAACAAACGGGCCACGGATCGCGCGCGATCTGTCCTTCCTCATCCTATCCTCTCCTTACACACACACACACACACACACACACACACACACACTTACACTATCATGCCCTACTCTATCACATATTCCGGGAGACCGGTCGGAGCTTAGAGCTTGTCCGGCTGGGGCGGTGCCCCGCTGATGGGAGAGTGCTGGTTAGGGAAACCCCACTAGGTGCCGGATCTCGCCATTCAGCGGGGTAAGATCACCGCTATCTCCCGAGAAAAAACATGCACTACACTAACGGGACTAATTAACAAAACAGTTGACGCGTCCGGAAACGAAAAATAAATCAATCGATACCGGGCCTCTACGTTACAAGCCTGCGCCTGGGCATCATGCAAGGTGGAAGAATGTGAAAAGTGATCAGTTGTCCAATTGTGACATTCGATTAACATCGCATATTCAGTTATTAAATTAATTTCACATTAAATATGAGACAGACAGTGTATCAATACTGGTGCTGCTGTGATTGTCGCTAATAAAGCACAGTTTTAGTTTTAAAATTATTATAACTTAAACCAATCTTTAAATAATGCCCTTTGAGTACTACTTTGTTTCTCTCTGATATGTCACGAAAAGTATATTAATATTGATAGTATATAGTGATAGTATAATATTGAAAGTATATTATATTGATATATTAATTTAAAAACATGTTTAGATTGATGTATTGGAAAATAAAAATGCCCTCCCTGAATAAACAACGGTTTTAAACCCGTAACGCTAGTAAATAGAAGATTCTAGATTCAAGTGCAATCACGACAATGTGTGTGTATTTCGAATTCACAAACTCAGTTTCAGGAATTGAAACTGTTTGAATACTCTCCTTGTCGTGGATATCAAGAAACAAGGGCTCAATACTAGTTGGAACGAGAAAGAAATAAAAATGAAAACTATATTCCGTTTTATTGATTGATGATAATTGTCTTATTTCTCAATATCACAGCCCCTTTAGAGATACAAGCAACTTCAAAGTTTATATTTTTATTGTTCATGTTCGTCTACTTTAACACCTGCGGATATAGCATTGGCGGATCCAGGGGGGGGGGACCGTGGGGACCAAGCCCCCTCCCCCCAAAAAAGGCCTAGAGTTTTCGTTTACCTTCCTTTATTTGGAAAAATTGATTTATATGTTTATTTATGTTAGTGTTATGTAATTATTTAAACAATATTGTATAGTATCATATCTACAGTATGTAAATAACATACAATATAATAAAATATATTTTTTGTTTAATCTACGATGGCCTCACGCCCAAAATAATCGTCCAGATCCGTCCCTGGGATACTTTCAAATGACAATATACTTTCAAAGTACACTGTCAGAAATTTTTGCATTACTTTTGATGTAAAGTACATGAAAATGTAAAGTACATGAAAGTATTAAATTTAATGTAGATTACTAAGTTAGGTTTACAGTCGAACATTAAATCTACATTGATTTTAATTAAGCATTAAATTTAATGTACAGGTACATTCATCTGCCTTTAATGTACAAGGTACATTGAAATTCATGTACAGTTTTACATTAAATCTACATTAAATTTAATGTAATTATTGAGAGTGTATTTTCAAGTAACACGACGTTGAAGTTTAGTATCTTTCCTTTCACAATTAAGCTTCAACGTTCGTTTTTGTTTTCCTGCCGTTCTGAGCCACTGTGTGCAGCTGAGGGAAGGGAATTGGCTCCCTCCCCCACCCGCTTTCGCTGGGAGTTTGTCTGGGCCCCGTCGCGCGTGCGTGCCCTGCCCTCCTCCTTTCCTGCGCCCGATAGCAACAGATTGCACCAACTTTTTTGTCCTGCGCTTTCGTGGAACGCGTTTCGTGATGGTGATGCGGAACGTGGCGGCGCCAGCTGTTTTTAACCTTTATTCCACGAATTGCTTAAATTGATGACGATTTTCGGAGAAATTCGAAGTTGCGTAGTTTTCACGTCAATCGCAGTGAAACGTTGATTTTTAATGTGACTGATAGACTCATTAAAATGTCATATGATTTTAAATTAAAATCATCTTCTTTGATATCTGGCTAATTTGCTGGTGATAATATGAGTCATTTTCTCTTTTATTCACTGAGACATGAATTTACCGTTTGAAAACATAAAAAATATATATAAAATATAAATAGTTGCGCTGAGATATGAAGTTACGAAAGATATGAAACATTTTGGGCAGTTCAAGTTTCTTGGGAAAAAGGCGGATTAGATAAGTATTCTAGATAGATAGTAAAAAGTTTATAGTCCCGGTCTAAGAGAAGGTGTGCGACTGGTGGAATGTCTTAAGACGTTATAAACTGAGATTTAATTATTTATGCTCTTACAAATTCACCTTCTTCGGGTTGACAGTGCTAGCATGTATGCATTATGCATATGTAGGTTTAAAAAAGAATCCTGCTTTATAAATTGCCACTCCACCTGCCAGACGTGTTCACTGTTTGCTGTAAAAGTATGCTTTGCAGCGGCTTGCGATTTCATTGCATGACTTCAAACTCTGGGCGTTGGACTTAATTATAATGGAAAAGAAGACGGTTGCTACCTTCACCAAGTTTATTCCCGTGTAAATATGTATGTGGCGTGTGTGTACAGAAGGTGAGATAGGGGAGAAACGAAGAGGCGAAGAATGACCATTTGTCCTCGGCAAATTTAGAGCGAGAAAATGTCGACGTTGACTCATAAAAGCCTTATTTAGTCGGCAAATGCGTGTCACAAAACATTTATTTGGAATACATAATTCATCTATTAAAAAAACAATTTAAAAGTTTCTCGTATACATAAATATTTTATGTGCAGAATAATCGATGTTGTTTCTAGAATAAAGGAGGTTACAGATCACAAGACACCTTTAATCCTATGATTTCACACATGTTAATTTGTTTTCACTACTGACTTGGTCCTTCCTGTTAGAATGAAAGAATTCTACATAGTTATAGAATAAAATATCAAGGCGCACTAGATTGTATAATTACTTTTCATCATTTATAATACTGATTATTTGAAAAATATTTTCTACATCGCTCAAGTTTCATTTTTCTTCGTTGTTACTCTGGCGGATTTTTTTCGTACTACCTGGGCAATTATTTACGATAAAATAACTAACTTTTATCCTTCAATATTTTATTTATTTACTTTAACCACTACCCTATTTATATGCCGAGGTCTATCCGTCTAGATGAATTTGTTTTTGTGGATTGACATTACCGTCCATAGGGATTCGCAGTTACGAAAATCTACGTTAGAAATATTTATTTTTTTAGGGTTCGGGGATTTTCCTCACCGTTACCATAAATAATAATAATCGAAATCAAGTAATCATTGTAATCGCTTACTCTTCTGCTTCAAACAAACAAAAGCATACATACATACATATATACACAGTACATTTCTTACGAAATACAGCAAAACAAAAGCTACAATAACTCTGTTAAACATGTGAAATTCCCATAAACTCCTCCCTTGTATGCATGGCCATCTACGCTTTACTATCCTAATTGAAAAATTATTAAAATCTACTACAAAGCTTGGTCGTCTCATAATACTCATGTTATTATGTCCCTTTTGTTACATTTTCCAGTTTGAGTCCGCTGCAATCTTGGCCGTCGGCTTTCACGAACATTTTAAATTCCAAATCCGCATCGTCCAATTACTCCATGGAATTTTCTTCTTCTCCACACAAGATTTATAATTTATTCCATCTTACAACATTTATACGTCACAAATCCCACTTATTTAAACATATGGATATCACTACCGCGGAGAAACATTTATTCCCATCCGATCGTAACCGCGTCGGAATCCTTTTTGCCTCCTTGTTCATAACAAGCACTATTCTTGTGTCCTAAGATGCGCAATACTTTACACATTTTCGTTTCTGTTTAGTTCTTTTCGCGCAGATGTCCCCCTCCCCGCACGCCTTTCTAATTTCTGATTGGTTAATCCTCAATAAGCATCTTATTAAGATATTCCATGAACTATCGATTCCTGCGTTTTTTTAAGAAAGTTTGCTAACACTCAGGGAAATTTCTCACGTGTCCATTTGATATTATAATCACCACAAATTCCACTATTTCTCTGTCTAGCAGTTACACTGCCCTCCCCTTACATTCTCGTTATTTATAAATCGTCATATGATTTCTTTTGATGCCGTTCATCTTTGTAATTTATATGTAATTTGTTTATATTTCGCTTGCATTGTGATGAATCACATTACGTATACTACCGCTCACAAAATCTCGCGTAATAAACTACATTTCCATTATACGTATGCCTTTCTCGTGTCCCATACTGCGTAGACTTGCGTTTTATATGTATCTTCTATGACGTGTAATTGCATGTCCTGTAGAGTAGGCCAGGAGGAATAATAATGCAGATGTACGGAGAAAGGGAAAGGAGAAATTGTGCCATAAGGAGAGTGATAATTTGAGAGATATACTTTTAAGTTCTCGGAAACGTAATGTGGGCATATTTCCTTCTCGTGGCGAAAAATAATGATGGTATTGTTTTGCTATTGGGAAATCTAGGAGGTATGTTGTGGAATAACTTAATCGTTGACTCCGGATTTAGCATGGACGACACCTTAGTAACTCTAAATACGATTATTTGAACTCAGTTTTGACAGTGATTTTCAAGAAATTTTACAGAGTTGGATCATCCACCTTTAGAGAATATTCCGTAAATTCGTGCTACTTCCACTCAGGAGAATACCGGGTATCGAAAAAATTACCTTACCAGGACTCGACAGCGGTACATCGTGGTGACTAGAATGCTGCAAGGCGTTGATTTGCTGGCTCGTACTCTCTCGAGCATTTCATCCTCGAGCGCTGTTAGTTCGAGCGCCCTGTGCTCGCTCGCGGTGGGCTCATTCTCAGGCAGAGCTATGACTTCGCTTAGCCTCTTCAAGAAACAATAGGTGAAATGAAACGTTCGACATTGTCGCAGAACTACATAAGCAGTGCCCATGTGGAACCTTCGAGGCTAACGGCTCATTTGTTTCAACTACTTACAGTACATATAAACGAACTGAATGGAAATGTAATTAATTAATTGAGCGCAGACTTTATTTCGAAACTCTGGATCAAAAAAGTCATTGATTCTTTCTTTTTTTGTCTCTCTCTAAAATAAGATTTATCACTTAAGTTTCTTTCACGTATTGAATTTGCAGCAGAAACAAAATATTTTCGCGTTTTGAACCAGCCTAAGGTAAATTGGAATTAGCATTCCTACTTTTTCCTCATACGTTGTACTTCTTTAGACCTGTCAGCCAGTGCTGGCGTTAGGTATGGTCAGTCCGAGTGATCGCCCGGGGCCCCTTAAGTTAAGAGGTTTGATGCTGGGACTGATGGGAAAAATGGTAAAAAATTGAAAAAGAAATTATAACTCGAGATAATCGTAAATGATAATTTTAGAAGTCACGGAACAGTAACCTGATATTTCGCAAAATTTTCAATTATTTTTTTACTTTAAATAGTAAGCTATAGTCATTACTTATAAGGTAGTACTCTATGAAATGAATCAAATGACACCAACATTAAAATAGAAATATGAAATTTTTGTTTCAATGTTAGAGTTTGTTTGATTGTTGTTTACATTTTTATGTTAGATTTATTGAAATTCATTTATATTATTTCATGTAGGACGAGTGATTGTATTAAACAGTAACTAAACACAACAATTTTTTAGCTCACCGTTTTAAGCTCACCGTGTAAAGTATTTGATCACTAAATAAATTTTTACAATTTTTTACTAATTTGATCACTAAAACAATTACTTAAAACTAATATTTAAAATATTTTTCCCGAAACTTTTTTTAGTTTAAACGTAATTGTTGTTATTTGTTGAAATAAAAAACTGATACAGATTCTTCAGATAACTTACAAATTTTTAATTGTTTTGGGGGGGGGTTACGATTCAGCATTGCCCCGGGCCCAAAATTGTCTAACTCCGGCATTGCCGACAACTTCACGGTATCTTTAATTTTACGTTTTACCTTTGAAATCGTTATGCAACAGGTGAAGTAACACATTCGGCTTTTCTTAGTCGCTTTTCCCCAACGAAGCATTTCTCTCTCGTGCCGCCGAGGCGAACGAAAAACCTGCCAATGTATGCTGCCTCCTAGCGGATTTTGTGTGAACTGCCTTACCACTCCAGCGAATTCGTCTCTTGCGTGGCTTCTAAAGGCGGCTCCACACATTCGGCACTTGCCGAGCTGCGAGCTAGTGCACACCCAATTCCGAGCAGCTGACATGTTCGGCAAATGTTCGCTCCCTTTGATGTGTCCAAAAAGACCGACACGCGGTGGGTAGGGCGAACCCCGAATGTTCGTCACTGGGCAAATAGCAAAAAACTCATCCACACTACTCGGGATTTATTTATTTAGTCAAAAACTGAATGTGACGTATGGGGGAGAAAATCATCTGCGCAGGCTTTCTTGAGTTTCAGAATCCCTTTCCAAAAATTGTACTATTGGGAAACCGAAAATTAAAGATACCGTGATTCGGCGAGCGATTGCTCGGTGTTCGCCGAATAACGAATGTGTGGAGCCGCCTTAATGGGGCGTGTGCAGCGTCGCAAGTCGTTCTCTTTCGAGCCTTGCATCTGGCGCCGAGGACAAGGCCCGACGGCGTGGCAGGCGGCTTGGCAGCCGTCGCGCACGCCCGCTTCGCTCCCAGCCTGGCTCGTGCGCGTGCCATGCGCCGCGGGCTGGGCAATCCCCCAGTGGCGCGGCCGCGACGCGTGGGGTTCACCGCCCGCTTCGCTCCCAGCCTGTCGGCGGCCGGAGAAAGCAGCCCGCTGCGTTGTATCGCTACTCGCGGGCGGGGTTCGAACTTCGCTCACATTCAAGAATCTTGACGCCCAGTTGTCCCGTTTCTCCCGTTTCGTTCATTCCGAGGTGGGCGCAGCGATTGACTGATTGATTCCGGGCGCATCAACTGCCATAATCATGGATCCCTTAAGTGTAGTGCATGTTATAATCACTTTACTTGGCTGTTTCTCCACCGATTGGTTTGGTTTGTTCTTTTCGTGTTTCTGTGCGCGTCAACTGCTTTGGTCATTACTCCCGTTAGTGTAGTGCATGTTTTTCTCGGGAGATGGCGGTGATCTTCCCCCGCTGGATGACGAGATCCGGCGCCAACCTACCGTCGGCTACTGGGGTTTCCCCCTAACCAGGACTCTCCCACCAGCGGGGCACCGCCCCAGCCGGGACAAGCTCTAAGCTCCCGACTGGTCTCCCGGAATATGTAGTAGTGTAGTGAATGTTAGTGTAAGTGTGTGTGTAAGGCGTAAAGGATAGGACAAAGAAGACGGAAAGATTGCGCGCGGTCCGTGGCCCGTTTGGTAGGGTACTGCTCCGGCATTCGCCTGGTGTTGATCGGAGAAACCACGAAAAACTACCGATCAAAGCAGCCGGCCACTAGAATTCTCCTCCAGACAGCGACTGAATTCGATCTAGCTGAAAAGCTAGTGTCGAAAATCCTACCGCCGTGGGGAGTGTAACCTAGGACCTCCGGTCAGAGCTGCTGCAGTGGCATCAGTTGATGCACTGAGCTACCTCTTCCGGTTCGTCTGGGTGGAGAGATCCGGTGTCGACCTACATGTCGTCGTGCGGGGTTTTACCCTTCCAAATAGTATATCTCACCTCTCCACCCAGGACATGTTGTAAGCCCCTACCGGACTCCCGACATGTATGGTAGTGTAGTGCATGAAGTGTAATTGTGTAGAGTGTTCGTAATTCGAATGTGTAATTCGTCTCTTGCGTGGCTTCTAAAGGCGGCTGCACACATTCGGCATTTGCCGAGCAGCGAGCTAGTGCTCGCCCAATCTCGAGCAGCTGACGTGTTCCGCGAATGTTAGCTCCCTTGATGTGTCCAAAAGACCGACACGCGGTGGGTAGGGCGAGCACCGAATGTTCGTCACTGGGCAAATAGCAAGCAACTCATCCGCACTTCTCGGGTAGCGCATGTAAGAGTAAGTGTGTAGAGGGTGAGGATAGGACAAGCAAGAAGAAATGATAACGCACGGTCCTTGGCCTGTTTGTTAAGGTACTGCTCCGCATTCATCTGCTGTTGATGGAAGATACCACGGAAAACTACCAAAAAGAGCAGTAGGTCGATAGAATTCTCCTCTAAACGGCGAAATTCGATGTAGCTAATGTCGAAAATCCTGCCACCACCGGGACGAACACTAGGATTTCCGGTCAGAGACACTGAAGTGACATCAGTTGATGCACTGAACCACTTTTACCGGTAGGAGCAGTGTTGAAACGGGTGGGATCTCGTAGCTCCCGGGACTGATCAGCCCGAGTGGCTCCTAGTTGAGATTGTGTTCGGTGTGGATGTGTCCAACCCCCTCCCTCCCTCGCTCTGGGAAAATTCAGGAGGGATTTGTCTCGACGCATGTGAGTTACATATGACGAAGGCTTCCATCCCGGGAGCTGGTAAGCTTCGAGCTGCCGAAGCGGAACGACTCATGTTACGCGGAGATGTGCTTTAAAGAACGTTGCTTTCTGGCGTATCCAAATTAGGGATGTAACACCAACAAAAAACCTCGAAGTTTCAAAATATCGATGTTAAAAATACATCACCCGAAAACCATTAAGGTTTCACAACACAGATTTTTTCGAAACTTGTTTTGTAGCTTCTAATAATGATGCTCTGGCACGTCAGGGACATTTAATTTGGCAGAGACCACTTGTATTAACTTATATATAAGATTTAACTATCAAAAAGTAAAAATTATTAAAACGAATAACAAAACTGAAGCCTAAGCACACAGGGTAATCTCATGGGTTAGAGTTTCGTAAGTTCGATATAGACAGAGTAAGAAGAGGAAGGCCCTACGCTTACGGCGCATGCTTTAACGGCCTATTCGTATTTAGAAGAAAATTTGGGGCCATCTATTAATCGGGAGATAGTCTGCTCTGTGATGAAACTACCGCAGCGCAACACTAGAACTGACAGTGGTATCATCAGTAATAATTCATATTTTAACTTTAACAAAATTGTGATTATAGGGCTTTTTCATTCACTTACAAAACATCGAAAGTGTAAGAGCATCGAGCTTAAAACGTTTAAACATCGATGTTGAAATAATATCAGGTTAAATAAATATATGTTTAAAAACCATGGACGTTTGTATAAAATATCGTTCTTTTCAAAACATCGATATCGATGATGCATCCCTCATTCAGATGACAATCTGACGGTGCGTTCTTGCGACTCCATGGTGAAAGCTGAAGCTGTAGGTGCTCACCCTGGAAACTGAAAAACCCCAGGTTGTGATGTGAACTGGAAGCTAATATCTTGGAATCGCTGTAATGAAAAGCCGTCTTCTCAGCTAGTGAGAATGCATTTTGAAGACAGGAGCGAAGCACTCAGTATGCACATGTTCATAGTAACATGGGAGTTTGTATAATTTAGGAGGATATTCGTTGGTTGTTATGGAGCTTTGGAAAGAATAGATACACTGACAACAAGACAGGTTGCAATTGTGTGACACAAAAATAGTACATTGGCGTTGAAAAAGAGGAACTTGAAACAAAATCGGAGAAAGTTATGTGATTGTTCTCTGTATATATGCATGATTTCATGCGATTTCAACTGTGGTGTACTGTTTTATTTAAGAAGAAATTTCTGAATGTATTACTAAATTGAATTCGAAAAGTACAAAACCTAACTTTCAGTAAACACGAAAAGACTGTTTCAAGTAAAGCATCGATGCGAAATGCCGTAGATAATGGAAACATCAGCTTTGTAAGTCTTGATAATATACAACCTAGCCTCTAGGTCCCGAAACAAACTGTGTTTGCAACGTTCGGCAATCGGGCTATTCCTGCGACGTTGCTTTTTTTCGGTCGCTGGAGCACAGCCTCGTCTCGTTCTCGAAATAAGAGTAGAAATCTCGCGCGCGGGCGTCAACAAAGTTGGTATGCGGACGAGGGCCGAGGAAACCTCACCGCCGTACCGCACCGCCCCGGTAGCGCAAACGAAGTCTGCATCGCATCGTATCGCATCGCGTCGCGTCGCATCCCATCGTAGCGCGGCACGGCGCAGCGCCCGATGGGCGCGCGAGGGGGTGGGGGGTGAAGAGAGGGGTGGTGGGTGAGGGTGAGAGGGGAGAGGAGGGGAGGGGAAGGGTGGTCTTACTGCTCATCCTGGAGTCTGCACGCGTGGGCCGCTCCTGCCAGCCTGCCTGCCGCAGCCATCGCCCGCCCCCTCTTCTCTTCTCTCGAAGCCTCAGCGTTATTGTGGAATTCAGAAGCGTACGTCCCGAAGTGGGGCGGCAACGCCCCCAAGAGGCGGTGCAGCCATGCGGGAGAGCGGAAACTCACTCGCTATCATTTTCTTGGAACTGCTTTATTTTCTCTTTCAATTGCGTGCGATGGATACATTTTAACGTATCTCACATCAATCACCGGCTAGGGTGGCTGAGGGTATCAATTGATGGCGCTGCAGTTCCTCTGACCGGAAGATTCTCGTGTTCGAGTCCTGACGGTGGCAGGATTTTCGACCCTAGCTAGATAGCTAGGTCGAATTCAGCCGCTGTCTGTAGAATTCTAGTGGCCGGCTGCTCTGATCGGGAGTTTTCCGTGGTTTCTCCGATCAACACCAGGCGTATGCCGGAGCATTGCCCTTACAAATGGGACACGGATCGCGCACGATCTTTCCTCTTCCTTGTCCTATTCTCGGTAGTACTGATCTCTGTACCTGTTTAGTCCAACAAATGGAAAATGAAAATGAATCAAATTCTTAGGCAGTCTGTTCTATAAGTGGTTTTCATGGTTTTCCAATTCACTTCCTCGCTAATGCCGGTGCAGCACTCAATACAATGGGTCGCGGCCCCCGCACGATCTTTGTTTCCCTTCCCACCACCACCATCATCATCATCATCATCATCATCATCATCATCCAACAGCAACACTAACATCACATTTATCCTACCATCTCTCTAAATCCGAACTGACGAAACCCGTATCGCAATTGCCATATGTTAGTGGCTAGGACATAGAATTCAAACAACAAATGCTATGACATGAATTCGTTGAACCACAATATTCCCTTGCTTTTGCAGTCTTAGGAGTGAATTTACAATAGTTAAAATGGACTGTTTTCACTTAAGTCTTTCCATAAACTAATAATAATAATAATAATAATAATAATAATAATAATAATATGTTAAGTAATTGTAAGGGAATGTTGCGGATTAAGTGCTAAGTTGCCGACGACAACTGGTGCTTCACTTAGTGTTGTAATGGGTCAGACTTTCTATGTGAAAGTGAAGACAATAAAGAGGGAAAGATCGTCGTCGAACTCCGACGATCAATCGGTTTCCGGCGCGCTCTGGTGGGTTTTGATGGCTTTCGAGTGGTAGATGCGAGCACGCCGGAGAAGGAGCGCCGTGGATTGAATTTGTCCCAGTGATGTGATGAAATAGTTTCTTTGGACGGAGAGCTCTATTTCGTTGTTGCGGCGTACAGGTGAAATTAGAATGGATTTCGGGAACGGTAATTCCATAGGCACGCTCCCCTTTAATCTGGGTATCTGATATGTAGTTGAATACAAGTCAGTTGTATCATAAAGTGGATCATTATAGACATCGTTTTGCGAATTGTCGTTTAAGGGAGACTCTTGAAGATGTTTATTATCTTGAGGAAATGGGTAGTATGTAGTTTAATGGTAAGAAATGTATACTGACAGTAATGTAGTAGTAAAGGCAAGAAATATTTTCCTATAGTTTGGCACTCAGACAATCATGGATTACCCTTCTGAAACTTCTCATTTCTTTCCACTCTCTTCACCATTTTCGGTTCTTTCTCTTTCTTCGTTAATTTTTCGTTGCAGTTTTTCTTTTTCTTTCTTATTTTCCTGACTCCTCTGATTTTCCGTTCATCTCTGTTCATTCATTGACTACTGTAGTCATTTAATTCGCATTTCAGCTAGACGGTTTGGACAAAACTGTACGAATGAAGATAAATTGATCATTTCGAACCACATCCCGTTAATATTAACTTTAGCTACAAGAAGCTGGCTAAAGGAAGGTCATTGTCCGATATGAGGCGACTTGCGTTGCAAACCATCGACTGCATGTGTAGTTGCGTTAATAATGTAAACAGAAATTTACGATATACAAAGTGGAACTGGAAACCACATACCTTACCTCTCACTGCCCTTAGAAATTTCTTATCAGCAGTGTTATCTCTTTTTCATGATGTATTATCTGGAATTCCACGACATCGTAACATACGTCGCCTACCCTAGCCAGTTCGTGTCGGCTAAAGTGCACTTCTTCCAGCTGAAACTCGAGCTAATCCTATTTCGGACTTGAACACCCATTTGGGATAATGTTAACATTAAGATACTAATTTTCGAATTAACAAGATTTTGATATTGTCCGTAACATGTACGAATAAATAACAATATAAATAAATAACAATATAATTTAACTCGCATAAATAACAATGAAGTATTTTAAACATATAAGTATAATATAATTATAAGTATATACTTCAATTAATAATTATAAGTATCAATAGTACAATAGTATAACTATACTATTTATAGTATCTATACCGTCCTTGAAGTATCGCAACGTGTACATTCGTGAGCAATTGCCTTGAGAGGGCGTGGGGCGAGGGGGGGGGGCACCCGACTGCGACGGCGGCTGCAGCTGCTTGAGACTTTGTGGCGGCGGCGTCGGCAGCGCTTACGACGGTAATAACTGGAATAGTGGTTTCAACGAGGCGGAACGACACCCTCATCGCCCTCATATCGCTCATATTAAACTCTCTGCTCCTTTCCTCCGGAACGCAGTAATACGCGCCCGAATTACTCCTAGTTAGTAGCGCTTCTCTGTGCTCCCATTGAAGAATGCGGCGGGTGGGTGAATGACGGACGGGTTGTGAGCGACTGCGGCACCGGATGTGCATTGGAACCACATCCAACTTAATGTACCCGGCCCTGAATCAAGCTTGCATCCAGAACCGCGAAGCGTGGTATTCCTTCGTCGCAGTTACTCTTTGTGTCATTGTCATACATAATTTTCTTATCAACTGATGTCACTGCACCTCTGACGGAGGTCCTAGGTTCGAGTCCTATGGGGAGGATTTCGACACTAGCTTTTCACTAGGTCGAATTCATCGCTGTGAGGAGAATTCTAGGGCCGGCTGCTCATCGGTAGTTTTCCATGGTTTCTCCGATCAACACCAGGCGAATGCCGGAGCAGTACTCTACCAAACGGGCCACGGACCGCGCGCGATCTGTCCTTCCCCTTCCCAGTCCTATCCTCTCCCCTTACACACACACTTACACTAACATGCACTACACTACCACATATTCCGGGAGGTCGGTCGGGAACTTAGAACTTGTCCCGGCTGGGGCGGTGCCCCGCTGGTGGGAGAGTCCTGGTTAGGGGGAAACCCCACTAGCCGACGGTAGGTCGGCGCCGGATCTCGCCATCCAGCGGGGGAAGACCACCGCCATCTCCCGAGAAACAAACATGCACTACACTAACGGGACTAATGACCGAAGCAGTTGACGCGCCCGGAAACACGAAAAAACTAACCAAACCACATCATAATGTTCTTATCGTGAAAAAGATTCCCATACATATAGTCAGTACGGTATTTTTATAATCATAAGTGTTTATTGTATTGAGAATACAGAGAATTTCGTCTCTTGTGAATACAGCGTATATTATGTCGTCTGATGTGAATACAGCGAGAATTTCAATCTGTGTGTGTGTGTGTGTGTGTGTTTGTGTTTGAGAAAGGGCACATATGCAATGGAAAAACGTGGATGAAATGACTGAACTAAGATAATTTTTATTTACAGTTGTTCTCATTGTTTAATTTCAAAGAGATCTCTCATATTTTTAATTAAGCGACGATCACTTATGTTTTAATTAATCAAAATTTAAAAACAATACCATTGATTGGATTGAGTTAAAACATACTGGATAACATAGTTCATTCTCATATAACATATACGAACTCGTTTGTACATTAGTCTAGTAAACAGAAGTACACATCCTTAGTTAGAAAGTAGGTTATCTGAATTCTGAGCTTGCCTACTTATTTTCCAACAAAAACACTGGTTGTTGTAATAGTCGTTGTGATAACCTTTTATAATAGGGTTTTGAGCTGTAATATTCACTGTTATAGAAGAGAAAAGAAAACGTTTAATTTTGGGTGCTTGTGGAGAACCTCTTGTCGCGTGAGGAAAATGTGTTCAAGGTAACATGTACTACTGCCACTAGCAGTAACTTTTTCGTGGAACTCTCTGATCTTTATCGTGCGCCTGTTGCTTTCCAAAAGGAAAAAACATAGCCTTATCTTTTCTGTAGCTCGTTCAGAACTCGGATATGAAGTTGGAGTACATATTCTTTACTCCATCTTAAATTCCTTCCTTGGCAACAAAACTGCGACTCAGCTTTCGTGCAAGGTGTGAGTAGCCCGGGTGAACAAATATAATAAACCTAGAACATTGCCACGAGCATGTATTAACCATAAAAGAAGAAATGTGTTCGAATACAGAAAATATGGAGGTGTTCTTGCAATTAATATTTTTACGAATATTACTTTAACCTAATATTTAAGGTGAATGGTGTTTCGCCGTTCTATCCAAGTTGGAATTCGTCATCGGAATTGAGGATTACAAAATTAAACAAAATGCAGCAAGAAAAATATCTCCAGTAACTCCGACACATACAAATTCAAATGATGTCTACAAATAGAAAATGTTCTTGACGATGCTCGAGTCAGATGGAATGAATTCTGTTCTCTAGTGCGGATGCACGCGAGGGTTTGGGTGTTTCGAGCGGTGCCAGGTGTCTTGGGAATGAATTGGCAGTTTGAGCGGTGGATGGGCGGGCGGATGCAGACCGTGGTACCTGGTAGCGCAAAAGCAAAGCAGTGGTTTGTGATTCTTAATCTGCATATCGATGTGAAAATGTCGGTTTAGCAAAGTTTTCATTCAGATTTTGAAGGGTAAAGTAAGTTTAACACTTTTAACTTCCGGGTAAAAAATAATTAGAGTAGCTATATTAAAAATTGGGATAGATGTAATGATATTAAACTGATGAGAACATATATAAAAATTCGAGATTCAAGTATCACCCTGGAATGGCATTTACCTTATATTGTTTCTACGCTGTTGGAGTCCCAGCTATTAAGCCTGTGTCAAAACTTCGACGAACCTAGGACCTCTCAGGCTAAGATGGTTTAGTCGCAGGCCAGCAAATACTAAACGAATGTATATTATTTTACAAAAAATAATAATCTTTTCATTATTTCTTCATAATAATATTTCTTTAATTTTTTAATCAAGCATAAACATCAATGCATCGTGTTTAGTATGTAGATTCAGTGCTTAAAACAGTATTGTTTCACATTGTAATGTGTAATCGCAATTGAGACTGATCTAGCAAGCACATTCTTTAATCTAAATAACTCTCCAATTTTATAGAAAAAATGAAGTGTTGTTACGGCACTTATTGCACCGTGTTTTTCTCTATTACAACTCAATTTGATATAATTTTGAATTAAGGCCAATATTTAGCATCATCTTTATTTCAAATGCACTTCGTAATTGAATTGTTTCTCAATCTCATATAACTCTCAAATACGATATAAATTACAATATGTGTACGTACTACTTATAGTATTGTCTGTGACACTTATTGCACAATGTAATTCAACGGTATAAGTCTCAGTTCGATATAATTTCCGTAAGAAGTTAATAAATCTGTATAGTGCGAAAGACTGGCTTTACTGTGAGCACGCAGATGCTAAGCCAATGTGCGATACGAAGCTGTACCACTGTCAGAGGAAGTGCTAGTGCTTTAAAAAAATTTTTTTAAAGAAAACAATCTCACTCTTCAGTATTGTAGTTGTAGGAGGACGCAGAAAAACTGCGTAAGTTTTGCCAAAAGATTTTTTTAACTCAGTGACTTCAACGTGAAAGAGGACTGTGCCATTTTTAGGTGCTCCATCTGAGGAAAAATTTAATCAAAAACTTGGAACAGATTTTGATAAAAATGTATAAATGTTATAATGTTCTGTACTCTAAAATCAAAATACACGTTTGCAGGGCGTCGAGTTGAGCCAGATCCATGAGGGTATATCAGTTTTGGAGAAAACCATGTTAATGGTTTAGGAACTAGCGTTTGCCACGGACGGATGGACAGACAAACAGGCATTTTTCCATCAACCAATTTTTCGATATCAAGGACTCCCAAAACGTGGATTATGACTCCCCAACATATTAGAGAAAGTAATTTACTACTTATAAGATTTATCCTCTTCTTCGGTAATAGGGCCCACGGTACGAGTTTTTCTGACGAAAAATTACCGATTTTCCCGCATTCTTATAATACTTACTTTTCACTGGATAAGTAGTATGGCGAGAAAGTAAAAAAAATAGTAATTTTTATTTTGACGCCCAATAGACGTGCAGCTTTTCTGTGAATTACCACTCCTCCATTTATTATGAAGCCAGTGCCTTAGGGTTATGGCAATATCTGGAACGGATGAATGATTTGTCAGATATTAGGTGATTAGGAATGATAATGTAGCGATGGTGACATGAGAGGGAAAATACGAGAAAACCGAGAAAATAATTAAAAATGTATGTTTTACTTAAAAATTATTACTGACACTAACATAATATGTGCATGCAATGTAATGTCTGTATGCCAAATGCATCAACAGGGCCGCATACGCCAGAAACCTCATTTCTGTAACAATCAGAGTGAATCGTGAAACATTTTAGTTGACTTTTTAACGTCGAAGATCGCTCGTGTGTTGGTTCTTTTCAAGAATCAGGAAAATTTGATAAATCGGAAGGAATCCCAGTTAGTTCGTATTATCGTCATACTTATGTATTTATATATGTAATTGCGGGAATGGGAGAATTGGCGTTTCCCGGCTTGCCCTGTACGAGCACGCCGCCCCGCGCCGCGCCGCGTCGCATCGTTCGCCCGCGCCGCTTGCCTGGCTCGGCGCGGGGGCAGTGGGTCAAGTGCGCGGCGGCGCGGGGGTGTGGCAGGGGCGTGGTGGAGGCGGGGGCGGGGGCGGGGCTAGGTGCGCTGCGTCACCGCGCCGCGCTGCACTGCGCCGCCGTCCTGCGCCGTGGGGCCGGCCTCAGCCCGCGGCCCGGCCCAGCCCGGCCCGGCCCGGCCGTGCAACCCGCCTGCCGCGTGACGCAATGCACCCGGTCGCCGACCTCAGCTTCCTCCCCGCTCCGCGCCGCTCCGTCCGACTTCGCGCGCTTGCCGCCCCGCCACCACCGCCGCCACCGCCGCCACCGCCGCCACCGCCGCCACCGCCGCTACCGCCACCACCGCCGCCACCGCCGCCACCGCCGCCACCGCCGCCACCGCCGCCACCGCCGCCACCGCCGCCACCGCCGCCGCCGCCGCCACCGCCGCCACCGTCGCCACCGCCGCCACCGCCGCCCCGCCGCCACCGCCGCCACCGCCACCGCCGCCACCGCCGCCACCGTCGCCACCGCCGCCACCGCCGCCACCGCCGCCACCGCCGCCACCGCCGCCACCGCCGCCACCGCCGCCACCGCCCCCATCGCCGCCGCCCCCATCGCCGCCGCCACCGCCGCCACCGCCCCCATCGCCCCCATCGCCGCCGCCGCCGCCGCCGCCGCCGCCATCGTGTGCTGCACCGTGACGGCCTGCCAGCGCCGGAGTTGGGCTTGGCAGCGGGCTTCCCGTCTTGGATGTCGGCGTGCGGATGGCACCGCCCGCCCGTCTCGTTAATGTCGGATGAAGCGGCGCAGGCGGCTGTCAGCTATGGGGGGGGGGCGTCTCCGATGTCCGTTCTTCGATTTGCCCGAGCGTCGGACTAATAGCCTTTAACTCCCACACACCTGCTTGGAAACACGCTGTTTTCTCGTCCCGGAAGGAACTCGGGGTTGGGCGATTAATTGCTTGTGATCAACGTGTTTTGCTCCCTCGTAATACTCGATTTCATAATTAGGTCGCTTCTCAGTCCGTTAGCTCAGTCGCTGTTGCCCTAATCATAAATAGTCTTCAATGATGAAAGTAAATGGCGTCGAATGTTGGGAATGCTCTCTTTTGAAACCAACAAATATCCTGGTGTGTTTTGCGAAATGCAGGTCTGGACCACATACGGTTTATTCCCGTAAAACATACACGCGCAATTTTTTTGGGGGGAGGGGCGTCACATGTGATCTATCGTGTTTCTCACTCGTGTCTCGGCTTTATGATTCTGTCGCATTTTAATACAAGAAATAGGTGTCTGGATGATAGAGCTACACTAAATTGAATGCTTCCATCTGGTGTCGTACCTAGAAACATACTGAAAAGCATGAAAACAAAATGGTATCTTGAAGTTTACTTATTCCATTTCCCCGTGTCTCTTAACACTGTCATACCCTCCCCCTGATCCTGAGGGAGGTCGCATTCCTTGGTTTCCATGACTGAACGGGGAAGTCTTCGAGATCGTATATGATTGATATTTTTGTGATTGACCACCTGAAAATCGAGTTTAGAGGCAACACGGAGACGATGGCTTCGCAAAGCGTAGCAAGGCGGAAAAATTCGTTGACCTAACAAGAATTATCCGAAGTACGTCTGAACGTTTGGTATGGTACAGTTCGTAAGTGAATTGGTTAAACTAAGTTTACAAGTTTTATACATGATTTTACTGGCCACGCTTATGGGTCAGAATTCCGTGATTTGGTAACGTAGCATCCAGAAATTGACATTACTGACTCTCAATGTTTAACAAAATATTCTAGCTCATTGCAAATTATTGCATGTTTAGAGTTTTTCTAAATAGCAGAATCAAATGCAAAGGAAGGCGCTGTTGACATCTGATTGTGTTATCTCCATCCATATCCATTTCCTTAAATTCTAGAAGCAATGATTGAGCGTACTTCCTTGAAACTGATGAAATTTTGTAACGAGATTACTCAACGTTATTTAAAGCAGCAAATCCCAGATATGAAAGGTTTTGATGTATCATCGCAGAGTTAGGAATTTCGTGTCTTCTTTCGTCAGTGGCATCACCCATGAAGTGGTATAGTACAGGAAGAGAAGTGGCACGCCCAGGCAAGCCACCTTTTCCGTTGAAACGCTTACTGGAAAGAGCAGGTGCAGAAACGGTCTGAAAGCTGGAGGGCCCGCTTTCTGCTTGGGGAACTACTAAAGAGCAATAGAATTCCGCCTGCCTTCTGGGGCAGGGCTGCCCAGAATGGTCTACACGACTCACGGGAATTTACAAGTTGCTTTCCTGTTCAGCTGACGTGCCATATCATTCTTTCGGGAAAGTGTTTGCATGGAGAAATTGTACATGCCACTTTATTCATAAGAAACACTTAGATTTCTTGCAGGTAATAAGATATGTTTGACACATTTCTGTGGATGTACGAGTAAATTCAGTTGTATCTGATGCAGATTATAAACAAATCGCTGGGCATTTTAAGATAATTTTTATCCACACCGCTACGCCATCATTCGCCCAAGAATTAAAGTTCGTCATGCTGATACTTACCCTCCTTTCTAAATAATAAGATAAATCTAAAAATGCCAGTCTGTATATCCTGGTTATCATGAGTGCACAAGAAAGTGACGCATCTAAAAACTTGTAATTTTTTTTTTTTTCAGGAGAACTGTTTTATCTGAACCGGTACCGTATATTTCGTGATAAGCGACAGGGTGTTACTCCAAATACCCAATGCTTGTGAACTATTATTATCAATTTTTTACTAATGAAAATATACCATTTTCTAAACGCATTTTTTAAAATAATTAAAAATGACGATTTCTGAGATGCCACTTTTCCACTTGCACTTATGCGCAGACGATATATGAATTTTTTAAACATAATTGTTGTACCGTTAATAATTGAAAGTTGGATTACAATTTACTATTGGTGGCTTTGGTAGACAATGTCAACCTGTACTGATTAAATGTTATGAAATATGTGGTAATCGTTCATTGTTCTTATGACAAAGGTGGGAAGTGAAAAAAATATCTCTTGTGAACAAGTAACTATTCACACTGGGCATGTCTGGAGTGCATGACGGAAGTCGTTACTCAGATCCTACTCAAAAATAGACACAATTACCGACCTTGTAAAAATTTAATATTTATCCGAAGGTCAGTGGCAATGCTTCGAGTAGAAAGAAGGTTGACGACTTCGTAATTTGTATATTAGTTTTACATTGTATCGTCATGCTGTCCTATTATTTCCAGATGCAGTTGCTTTGCGAAGTTCTTTGATATTTCGGCGATTAATGTGAATTGAATATATGTAAAAGTACATTTGGGTGCTGAATTTTTCTCATTTTCATTGGGATGTTTTGGGAGCTGCTGGTAGTGCATCAAACGGAAAGACATTAACATGAATTTCGCGCAACAGCACCTCTAAAGATTGCAAGACTTACAGGATTACAGGTGTTTCTTTGCTGAGGACCTTTGAAATCCAAGTTCGTTTGAATTTTGTGTGACAATTAACAACGTACACATTCTATTTAGAACTTTCTTCAAATTAAGTAATGTACAATACTTTAGTATATTGTCGTTGCTTGTTGGTTGGATCTTTATAACAAGAGGGAGTATTGAACTTCATTATCTTGCGTTGAAGGTACAAACACTTAACTGGGCTTTATGATAATGATGCTGTCATAAAATCCTTCCATATCATGTTATGGATAAAATCCAGTTATATGATAGTTTTTTGTTGGTCATGGAAAAAGTGAGATAGGTATGGATTCAAATGCAAGATAGATATTTTGCATTGCTGTGAGGCCGCCCAGAAGTGGATTAATCATAAGCAACTATACTGAGAGAGTGCAATAATCTCCGCTGGATAAGGATCCCCAATCATTTTTTAAACATTTCATTTTAATTCATAAATATTTAAAGTATCTTAATTTATGGACTTATGCAATTTTCGAATTTTTTTCATAATAGTATTGACGTGCTAAATATTTCAATATTTACGGGCCCTGCCACGTGCTCACATTAGGTTTGGGGGCCCTAAATTGATTGATTGATTTTTTCGTGTTTCCGGGCGCGTCAACTTCTCTGGTCATTAGTCCCGTTAGTGTAGTGCTTGTTTTTTCTCGGAAGGTGGCTGTGATCTTCCCCCGCTGGATAGCGAGATCCGGCGCCAACCTACCGTCGGCTAATGGGGTTTCCCCCTAACCAGGACTCTCCCACCCGCGGGGCACTGCCCCAGCCGGGACAAGCTCTAAACTCCCGACCGGTCTCCCGGAATATGTGGTAGTGTAGTGCATGTTAGTGTAAGTGAGTGTGTAAGGGGAGAGGATAGGACAAGGAAGGGGAAGGACAGATCGTGCGCGGTCCGTGGCCCGTTTGGTAGGGTACTGCTCCGGCATTCTCCAGGTGTTGATCGGAGAAACCACGGAAAACTACCGATCAGAGCAGCCGGCCGCTAGAATTCTCCTCCAGACAGCGACTGAATTCGACCTAGCTGAAAAGCTAGTGTCGAAAATCCTGCCGCCGTGGGGAGTGGAAACCTAGGACCTCCCGGTCAGAGGCGCTGCAGTGACATCAGTTGATGCACTGAGCTACCGCTCCCGGTCCGCGGCGTCATCGAGGGGAAACGCCTCACATGTTAATAGATTTACTGCATGTAAAAGATCCTAAAAGCCTAACTGAAGCCTCTGAGCAAAATTCAAATTGCCTGTTTTCGCCCAAGTAATACCTTCTTTCTTCCCTAGTAGGTGAAAGGAGCGTATCGAAATTGGCGTGGTCAGACGGAAGAGCAGCGCCTGAGTCTCGCCACGTAAAATAAGGCATTCATTCATTCAAGGATAACGAATGGGCGTGGTGAAATAATATGTGGTGATCAAAAGATAAAAATAGTCCCTCCATTGAATCTGCCTAAAATATATACTCCATTCGAACAAATTAAAATTAAAGGGAATTTATGTTGTATTGAACGTTGTGTTGATTAAATATTTTGTGTAATGTTATATGTTGGAAGAAAATTACGTTTATGTATAAGTGATAATGAAATATGTATGAGCAATAAGAGTCCAAGAGGCACGGTTGCAAGTGAAATTACATTACACCATGGCTTCGCTCCGACCTTACCTCTCCACGCCCTGAATATGCCACCGATATGTCACCCTATGCCTTCATTCATTCGCCGCCTCCCGCCCGGCGCCGCGCCACGCCATGCCCGCCGGGTTCCGGCCGACGGCCGCTAGGGCGCGCCCGCGGCGCCTCGCCGGGCCACGCGTTCGCCGGCACGTATAAACCCGCGCCGCCCCGCGCACCGCTGCTCGAGCGAAGGCTTGGCTTATGCAACCCGACGCGTCAGCGGTGAAACTCCGCCCCGCCCCGCCGCCGCAGTCGACGCCGTCGTCACAGCCGCTCGCTATATCCGCCGCACCCGCCCGCCGCGCGCCCTACTCCGTGCCCGACCGACCGCCGCTCCGCTCCGCGCACTCAGCAGTCGCCCGCAGCAGCCGGACCCGCGCACCGCTTCGACACCTCAGTGAGTACTCCCGACAGCTGTCCGGCGGCCCTTATCGGCGGGCTATCTCGCCCGGGGACACTACATACACGGGCTATTGTTTGTATACGCCCTGACGAGGGATTTCGTGCGGTTTGTTTGCCACGGGCCTCCCCTGAACTACCGTTACGCAACCGCGATAAGTGATGGAAGTTTGAGCGAAAGATTAATTTCCTTTGTGGAGGAATCCTACGCAACCTTTATTATGTAATCCGAGTGACACAGGTAATGGCGTGTTCTTCGACGTACTAATCGCTTACGGCAAAGCATGACGTCGCACCTGTTGAATGTTTGTCGAGAAGGACTTGTTGCCACGGCGCCCATTGGTCACGATCGTATTTAATTTTTATGAAGCGTAGTACTTCTCGTGAAATTTGTGAGTTTTATGTCACGATGAAAGGTCGTAGTTGCAGCTTGTTTTATTAGCTGCCCCGCTTGTTCAGAATTGAATCCCCTTGTCGAAGTGTCTGTTGCATGTTGATGCGATGTCTCGTGCGTGTCCGTTCAGGAGGTCAAGGTCTGGATTAGAAAGTGACGATGTTGATGTAGGTCGATGCGACTTGCACTGAAAAGGGTCCTTGCGATGCAGTAATGCAAGTTATTCAACAGATTCGATAATGCAAGGGAATAAGAGTACTAGTATTTTAAACATAATCTTAAATATTAGGGATCTTAAATATTTGTGAACCCGAATAAGCCTAAGGGGGAAAATAGGTATAAAAATTTGTTTATTCAACAAATTTAAAATATGGTATTTAGGACTATTGAGATATCATCCCGCAAAGTTTGTAATCAGAATGTGCTCTATTAAGTTTGCTCATATCTCTCTATACAATGCAGCTACAAAATTGAATATGAACCGTTTGCAAACTGCTAAAACTCAGTTTAAAATCCCGAGCTAGTGGTATATTATTCATACAGCTAACCTGATATAATCTTAATGAAGGTCAACCATATTTACACAATTGTTATGTTTATGAAGAGTTGTAGTGGAACGATTTATCATAACAACGGTCTGGAAATAAAGCGTTATCTGCTGGTCTCTAAAATATAGACGTGACAGACTTGCATTAATGACGGAGTCGTTAGGAGGGCTGACCTTGGAGCAAAAGACCCGATACGGGTAAATTTTCTTATCTTTTACACGGAACGAAGTAATCGCAAATCATTCTGTAACGTTTGGGGAAAGTATTATCTTTCCGCACGGCGGTTCGGCCAGCCGTCTGGCTCGCACATGCACCATTGTCGCCACTGCCACGCCTCCTTTTGACGTCACGAGTAAAGCGTCTCCAGTTGAAGAGGCCGGAATGGCAAACTCGCGGCCGGCTGGAGAAGGGGCAGGGAGGGGGCAGGCTGGGGAAATTGTGAAGGAATCGCGGGGTGGGCGCAGAGGAATGGCATTTATATCGCGCGGCGCCCTCGCCTGTGTGCGGGGGTGGCTCGCAACCCCCCCCCGCGGGGAGGGGGAATTGAGGGGCGAAGGAAGGAAGGAAGAGGTCGTGCACCCGGCCCCCCTCCCCCACTCACGCCAAGTATGTGGCGGCTGAGGGCGAGGGCCCTGCACGCCAAACAAGTCGGCTCCTCTATTTTATTTTATTTTTTTTTAGTTCTCCGTCGAAGTTGGGACTCTCGCCAGAGGTCGCGGCGTCTTTCGGTTGCTCTTGGTGAATCGCTGGACGTTTCGTTACGTCTCCTGTGTATTTATATCCGGAAGAACAAGGAGCAGGTGCAGGAGAAAGCAAATGGGGGGGGGGGGAAGGGGGTAGACATTAACTGCAGGGAACGTTGTGATCGAATCAGGATTATTTTACTATTACGAAAAAGGATGTTGTATGATTTCGAATTTATTTGCGTTTAGTTGCTGAACGTAAATAGATCCGTAAATATGACTTGATTTGATTGCTTGAATACAAATATTATTCATTATGTTTTGTATTCTAATTATACGATGTGTTTGTTTGAATCAATGCCAGATAAAAGGAGATCCAGCCAGACATTTCAAATTCTTGGTCTCCTTCGGTGCAGGAGCGGCCAGTTGTAGGTCACTTGAAGGTGAACGCCTCTTTGGAAAGGGAGTATCGAAGTACGATCGCTTACTCCGCTCAATAGCGTTTCTTCGAAAAATATTTACAATGAAAAATCATGTGTAGTCATGGGATGAAGAAACACGTCCTCATTTCGGTAGGAATCTCATATGATTTGGTGTAACGTATTAAAATAATTGTACATGCCAATTACAATAATTGCAATACCAAATTCAGGGTCGCTCAACACGAAATGAGTGAACTAGTGAACACCGTGTTCAAACTGAATATGAAAATATACTATTGCCAATATACTATACTTTCGTCATTAAATAATTAATTTAAAAATATTTTAATAATTTACGATTCAATATAAAAAGTTGTTAAAAATCGTTGGTCAGTATCCAGCGGGCGCTCTCAGAACATTTCTTAGTAATATTTTGTATTAATTTACCTCTTTGCCTACCTATTTGACATAAAGGGTTACCGCACCATTCGGTTTGCGTGGAAAGCACATTGGTGATCATGACATTGAGAGCAATAGTAAACCACCACGCATCTCGTACCCAGAGATGTATCTAGGTATTGAGGCCCCCATGGCAAGCGAAGAATTTGCGCCCCTGTCAAGATACTTTACATTTAGGTTATTTGTTTTTGCGAGTTATCTCTAAATAGCGCTCGTTGTGAGCGGCGCCCAATAAACGTACCATGCCTGCCATACCGTAGATACGCCTCTGCTCGTATCGTCAGTCATTATCCCATTATAATTATGAGCAATTATTGCTTCGTGGAAGGCGACCTCCAACCAAAAGAATGACTAATAATAATAATAATAATAGTGGTAATAATAATAATAGTGGTAATAATAATAATGGTAATAATAATAATAGTGGTAATAATAATAATAATATGGTAATAATAATATAATAATAAAAGTGGTAATAATGATGATGATGGTGAAAATGTAAAATAATCCTAAAAGTAATGATAATCGTACTAGTAATAGCAATACTACTTTCATAATTCATAACAAAACCTCACGTGCGAGGGGAAATGACCTTCGTGGTTTGTGTGTGTGTGTGTGAAAAACTTTTACTCTCGTTGGCTCCAAGCTTGCCCCACCTGCCACTGTGAGAGATCTGTCATGTGGCCCGGCCGTCGCCAGCGCCTGCCCACGCGATGCTGATCACGCGGCCGCGTGCCACTCGACGGGTGCGCGGCGAGTGCGCGTTCGTGACCTAGTGGCGACCGGCCGAGGCGCCGCCGCCCGCAGCGCCACTGGGCAATTTTTCCCCACCGGCGAGAAGCACTGCGCGGCGTGGAGATAAATAGATATAGGATTTATAGACGAATGTCTATTTTACTGTTTTGACGTGGACCTGGAAATTAATTATACTCGCGTTTCATGATTTTACGATGTTACTGGAACTAAATTTATAATGTCTAAAATTGTTTTCAAAACCTAAAAATGGCTGTTCATCTGTGAATATCTTTCCAATTTTTTAAATTTTGTGGACAGTACGAAACGGTTTCCTTGTCGAATCATCTGGAGGAGGAAATTCTGTATTGCATGTTCTCGGAACATTATCGCAAACACAGCTTGAGTTTCGTATCGCTAGATTGTCTCAAATTACTAACCAGCTTAATCGACTAGGTTGACTTGATAGAAAGTTTTGATTTTGTGCATTTGTGCGGACTTCGATATGAGATGCAGAAAGATTAGAGCAAACAATCAATCTAAAAAAATATACGAGCTGGCAATCGGTTTTGGGATTGTTTTAAATGTATGTGCGACATTTTTCGTCAGCCATGCTTCAAACTGGTAATCAAATATTCACTTAATTACTCTTCACCTAAATGTATAATAGTAATAGTCAATACACTGTGAAGTGCATCTTGCTGGTGCGAATGACGATAGAACGAACGCTACAATTCTCGTTGCTTTCAGATATAGTGGGGCAAATAAAACCATTTACAATAATAGTGCCAGCAAAAAGTGTTTAATAACTTAGCTAGTCGTTAAATAAAAATTTAGTCTGAAAAATTATTTTCACCTGAATTTGCACAGCGTGTTCAAGAAATGTTAACGCGTATTTTCGCCTTTTAAGCGCCTACTTTCGAGGCCTAGAATGGGAAGTTTTCGGAGCCTGGAAATCGGAAGTGTGATGATGAATGCGCTCGGGTGGATAGACAGGCGCGCGCACCGCCCCCGCCCCCGCGCTGGATTTATTCGCCGAGCGGGAGCGGCATATGATTTGTTTTCGTTCGCGACGTACCCTCTCCATAAATCAAGTACCCAAGTGGGTGAACGGGAGGAGGACGCAACAGGGAAAAGGATGGCGGAGAGGGGACAGTCGCCATTCTTATCAGGTGCAGACGTCGCCACGACGCGCCCAAGCCGGAAGCTCGCGGCCGACGACCGACGCTCGCCGGACGCTCGTTTCGTATCATTATCGTTTCGTATTATCGTTTCGTTCGCATCATCGTTTCGTTCTCGCATTATCGTTTCTGTCTCGCATATCGTTCGTTTCGATCATCGTCTCTGCTCTCGCATATCGCTCTGCTCGTCTCGCATCATCGTTGCTCTGCTTCGCATCATCGTTCTGCTCTGTCTCGCATTTCGTCTGCATTGTTCTTGCTTTCGCTTCATTATCGCTCTGCTCTGTCGTCATTATCGTTCGTTCTGTTCATTATCGTTTGCTTTCTGCTTTCGTATTATCGTTTCGTAGGGATAGGTGCGTGATGTGAGGTGATGCGGACGCTTTGACAGGTACCCACACTCGGCTTGAATTAGGTTTCCAGAATGAAATTCTTTTCAAGAAATTGTATCGTGGTAGAATGGTACCTTCTATTGCAAGCAACTCAGAACCGCTACCGATTACAAATATAATGCAGACTTCCATGCGAGTGTCGTAAATTTGTTGTAAATTAAATTGACATCTGGTTAATGCCAATGGACCATTTTACATTTCTTTGACCTTCGCTTAATCTCGGGTGTTATAACGGTTGTTTACAACTAAAGCTTGGAGGAAAGGTGACAGGGCACAGTGTGTCCTCGAATTTAACATGGCACGTTGAAGTAAACCTGTTTTCCTTGCACTGTTATGTCGTTATGATGAAGACTGATGAAACGTGGAACGCATAGAAATTGAAATTACTGTACGTTCCCATGATTACAGTTTGGTCCAAGAAAAAATACAATCTCAATTATTGACACATTTCGGCGACAACATTTTTCCTCGCTAGGAGGATAAAATCGGAGGGGGGATTTCTTAAACACATATATTGCCTCTTTGCTAACCTTTTTTTATTTCTAGTGCATTCTCATAAATTTCTCGGTGATGTAACACAATAAAACATTTCTGAAATATCTACTTCATGGTTACGGAACAAAACTATTTTTGCTCAATTTTAATATTTAACATATGTTATTTAATTTCTTTTCCTTGTCAAAATAATGGACTGGGTTAGAGAAACGAACAAAGTCTGTACCAGTTTGAGCCCTACTTTCTGGCATTTCCCCTGTCGTTGCGGGTACCAGGTACTCTTTGTAACTGATGGAATAAACAGTTAGCCGCTTACGAAGATCTAAGAATTATTGCACAATAAATTGAATATCGAAAATAGCGGGATTTCAGAAAATCTTTAATTCATAGCCGTAGTTAGGATACAATAGAGTAGATTGAAACTTTATTTGGTTTTTGTTTGGTTTGTTACTTTCGTGAGCTTGACCTCGTCTCAATTCGCTGTGCGCGTTTGTGGCTCGTGTAGCTTCCGACGAGTGAGCGACGTCTGGGTTTCCCCTCCACGAGATGCAGAAGTCCGTGCTTTCTTCGCCGCCGGCAGAACTTCCCATCTCTCCGCCAAAGGGAAAGCCAGCTCGAGGCGCGGGACGCCTGGAAATTCTGCTGCAACCCCCGGCGCCTTCAACTCCTCGCGGAGACCTTTGCAATGGCAACGTCGCCCGACCGCCTTCCCGAGGGGACTGGACTTTTTCGACTTCCTCCTCTCCGCTCACCCTCCGCCCTCGGTTGCGGTGGGGTGCTGAGCCCGCCATTGTCCACCCTCTGCTGCGTCTCTTCTCGGTGCTCCCTTGCCTTTGGCCACTGCCCCCTCCTGCGCTACCTGCTTACTCAGCACTTCTCGCGCCACCCTCTTGCTCTTTCTTGCTACTGTCCCCCACCCCCATCTTTATGTATTTCGCACCATGAAAGTAGTGTATTCTACCATGAAATCATAATATCAAGGGCGATCTGATACTTCAGATAATTCCGGTGTCGACGTGGTCTTCGTTTTGTCCAATATTAATGCTATTGGGTGAGTAATATCTTGGAATGTTACCTAATCTGCAGTATCGATACCCAAGAAAATCATTAGTCATAAAATGAATGATCTAAACTATTTAACATTTGAAGCACCTTCTTGCTCAATACGGACTTCCTTAGGCCGTTTTGTCGCTTGGATACTAGAAAAGTACACAACTTTCAACAAGATACAAATGAACATTGAGGCAATTTTGAATTCTTAGAGTGTATCATTTATTGGAAATGTCTTGGTGTTTGATTATGAACTAGTAAAGTTGGGATTTCTTTGAAATATTGAGAACTACAGATATTGCAAATAGATGACATTTGTTAGTATCGATCTTCATTTTCTTTTAAAGTAATGCAGGATTGCAACCAATGACACTATTTGTTCTGGGTTGAACACCATCGCCCATACCGTCTGAGTTTAGAGCCAGCATTACCGGTGTCTCTGAAGCGTCTCTTACCAGGAGCTCCAGGGTTCGAGGAACGACGGAGGGAGATTTTTTCACTAGCTATCGTACACCTTGGTCGATTTCAGTCGCGCGCTGCCTGGTGGAGAATTCTACCGTCAGACAACTCTTAACGGTAATTTTCTCTCGTTTCTCCGACCAATACCAGGCGAATGCTGTAGGAATACCCTAACAAACGAGCCACAGACCGCGCGCCATCTGACAAGTTTTCCTTACTTGTGGTAGACGGGATCCGCCCATCTTCAACCCCCTTCAGCCTCCCTCTGATTCCCTCCCAGCACCGTCCCGGCCAGCGGCAAACGAACTTTTGCGTCTCTGGGCGCCCCGCGGCCCCTCGCATTCGCCGTCGCCCGCAGAAGAAAGAAGTCGTCGGCTCGTATACAACCTGTCGCCGCCTCGGGTTGGCGGTACCTCCCCGCCCCAACTAGTCCGCCCCAACTAGTCCCGCCCCAACTAGTCCCGCCCCAACTAGTCCCGCCCCAACTAGTCCCGCCCCAACTAGTCCCGCCCCAACTCGTCCCGCCCCACCTCGCCCCGCCCCAACTAGTCCCGCCCCACCTAGTCCCGCCCCAACTAGTCCCGCCCCAACTAGTCCCGCCCCAACTAGTCCCGCCCCAACTAGCCCCGCCCCAACTCGCCCCGCCCCAACTAGTCCCGCCCCAACTAGTCCCGCCCCAACTAGTCCCGCCCCAACTAGTCCCGCCCCAACTAGTCCCGCCCCAACTAGTCCCGCCCCAACTAGTCCCGTCCCACTCCGCCCCGTCCCACTCCGCCCCGTCCCACTCCGCCCCGTCTCACTCCGCCCCCCACCTTTCCCCTCATACCGTCCAGCCCTGCCCATCCTGCACCGTTCTACCCCGTCCCATCCCGTTCCCCCGTGCCCGCCTGCCCGCCCGGACCTCCTCGCCCCTCCCGTTTTTCCGGGCCGCACCCTCCCGGTCTGCCGCCGCACCCATGCGGCCCCGCCGGGCCTAATCAGGACGAAGGGACCCGCCGGCCACCAACCCACAGATGAAAATTGGTGGGGATTTCTTGTTTTTAAGAGGTGAAAGAAAGAGAGCGAGATAAAAAGGAGGAAAGGGAAAAAAAGGTGCCGGTAAAAGGAATTCCGCCACCGGCATCCTCTCCCACCTCCAATTTCTCCACAGCACCGTGGAAAGAGGGAGGCAGGGGTGGGGGCGTTGTAGACGCGTCCGTCTATTAAAAGATAGTACCCGCTGTAAAAGGGGGCTTCATAAAGCGCTATCTACTCCCTCCGCCGCCCCGCCCCCTTCCCTCGGTCCCCTTTTCTTCATTCGCGCGTCCAGGCACGGCTGCGTTGCCAACACTCCGCAGAGGTAGACCGGCGTTGCGCGGACGATATCGTACCTACACATTTTACATGCAATATTTAAACGTGTCTGATATTCTGAAATGGAGTTATTATGAACGTTATCTTCAGCGTTGCTAAGCATTGCGGTTTCCTTAAAATAAGCTCTAAAATAATTGATCATGTGAAAAAAATATCGTAAAGCCATACTGAACCCTGTTGTAAGAGACATTCAGACATTAATTCTTTACTATGTAGTGTGGTGTGGTATGACATGCGTGAAATGTAAGGATATATGAATAGTGATTATTAGTTAAATTGTTGGGAAGGGATTCTGAAACTCAAGAAAGCGTTCTCCCCCATACATCACATAGTTTTTTTACTAAATAAAGGTTTTTGACTAAATAAAATTTAAAAAATCCTAAATGAGCGAATTAATACAGGTGGAATGTATTAATGGTGCCAGGCAGGTGGGCCTGGGGAATTTAAAGCTTGTATCGGCGCAGAAGATAAAGTTGTCACTGAGCTACGCACAACTTCTGTCGTCCATCTCTCCGTTCGATTCATTGGGATCGGGGGCGGTTGCTTCCCAATGCCGGGACCGGGAGCGGTAGCTCAGTGCATCAACTGATGTCACTGCAGCGCCTCTGACCGGGAGGTCCTAGGTTCGAGTCCTGACGGCTGCAGGATTTTTGACACTAGCTTTTCAGCTAGGTCGAATTCAGTCGCTGTCTGGAGGAGAATTCTAGCGGCCGGCTGCTCTGATCGGTAGTTTTCCGTGGTTTCTCCGATCAACACCAGGCGAATGCCGGAGCAGTACCCTACCAAACGGGCCACGGACCGCGCGCGATCTGTTCTTCCTCTTCCTTGTCCTATCCTCTCCCTCGTCCTATCCTTTCCCTCTTACACTAACATGCACTACACTACCACATATTCCGAAAGACCGGTCGGGAGTTCAGAGCTTGCCGCGACTGGGGCGGTGCCCCGCTGGTGGGAGAGTCCTGGTTAGGGGGAATCCCCACAGCCGACGGTAGGTCGGCGCCGGATCTCGCCATCCAGCGGGGGAAAATCACCGCCATCTCCCAAGAAAGAACATGCACTACAGTAACGGGACTAATGACCGAAGAAGTTGACGCGCCAGGAAACACGAAAAAATCAACCAATGCCGGGATGCTGCCGCTATTAGAATCTCTTTAAAAGGAACGGCGCGTCTGCCCCGCCACGAAGCTGAATGTCGCTTCTGACGACTTTAGTGCGACGAGAGCGGGAGGTGACGGGGTTGTCGTCGCAGTTTCCTTTGTGCTCCGCCCGCAAGATGGGCGGAAGGAGGCCGCTTTTATGGAACCACATGACCGTACGAGTTGGGATTTTTACGACGCGTTGGTCATTCTTGTGTGCTTCGTCGCCTCGTTTGATGTTGAGGGCTTTGTTCCAACACTGCGCTACATAAACATTTTATTTCTTGAGGTCTTAGAATGCTGAAATATTAAGGTGGGTCGTGTTCTTGTATGAAATTGTTGGATTGTTCTATGATTGGGATTGTAAATTTGAAGGAGGAGACGTTAGACTTTATCTTCTGACCTATATATTTTGCTTCTGTGACACTATCGTATGGGCGTAATGTAATTAAAATTATCTTTTTCATTATTTCATCTGCTGTAAATGACAAATTATTATGCAGAGAATGAAATAAGTTTTTCTAAACCAGTTCACGCATGCGGAAGAATAAATATTTAGTTTAATCTCTAGAGTTAATTCTTTACCGATACATACGTATGGTTTTTATATCGGCAATTTCTGATGCCATTTTACTGATTCAAAATTGTGCATAAAAAAATGTTGTGGCTATATTTAGAGCGCCTACTGCTAACTTGTTCACTTGTTTAGTTATCGCACGACACTGACAATAAATTTTGCGTTTTTATGAAGATCAGGGGTGAATATTTTGACCTGTTCTCAGCATGTTTGTGGCATTGTTCAGTGCACTAGAATATTCCATTTTCTATTCATTTTCTGAAAATTCTTCGCAGCAATTACCAAATTTGAGAATAGTATGTTCACTATTGATAGACATGAGTAGTGTCAATGGACTTTTCATTGTTTAACTCCCGTTTATTTGAGCTATCTGGTACTTTTGTTGAAAAATTATGAAAAATAGAATAATGGGTTCTAGGGCATAAAGGAGCACGGACGATGTATCTGGGGAGCGGCAACAAAGAAAACGTACTGAAAATTCGTTGAGAAAGTTGCTGAACGTGGGGGGAAAGAGAGCATGCATCTTGCAGTTCCCTGGTACAAATAATCCAGTGCGCTTGACCTCCGCGAGCGAGGAAGCAAGCCCGCCAGCGCACGTGATGAGAGGGAGAGCGCGCGAGGGCAGCTCGTGCAAGCGGTGGAGCTTCGGCGCCTCGCCGCCCCAGCGACGCCGCGGCTGTTGCGCGCGTCTAGCCATCACGGGGAGGATCACGAGGCGCGCCGGGGAAAGGGGCGTGGCAGGTGCGGGCGACGGGCGTCGCCGCTGTTGCGTAATGCGGCCGCTGGCAGGCGCGTCTAGCCATCACGGGGAGGATCACGAGGCGCGGGCGGGGCGGGCTGCGGGGACCCCGCCGCCCCGCCGCCCTCGCCGCCCCGCCCGCCCGCCGCCGCCGCCCGCCCGCCGCCGCCCGCCGCCGCCCGCCGCCGCCCGCCGCCGCCCGCCGCCCCGCCGCCGCCCGCCGCCGCCCCGCGCCCGCCGCCCCGCCGCCGCCGCCGCCGCCCCGCCGCCGCCGCCCCGCCGCTGCCCGCCGCCGCCGCTCCCCGCCGCCGCCCGCCCCGCCGCCGCCGGCCGCCGCCGCCGCCGCCCGCCGCCGCCGCCGCCCCGCCGCCGCCGCCGCCGCCGCCGCGCCGCCGCCGCCGCCGCCGCCGCCCGCCGCCCGCCGCCCCGCCGCCGCCGCCCGCCGCCGCCGCCCGCCGCCGCCCGCCGCCGCCGCCCGCCGCCGCCGCCCGCCGCCGCCGCCGCCCCCGCCGCCCCGCCGCCCCTGCCCCGCCGCCCCGCCGCCCGCCGCCCCGCCGCCCCGCCGCCGCCCGCCGCCGCCCGCCGCCGCCCGCCGCCGCCCGCCGCCGCCCGCCCCGCCGCCCCGCCGCCGCACTTGGCGGCTCATTCACTGAATTGTTCGCGCTGACTTTGTAACGACCGCCTGGCACGGCGCGGTGCCTGGCTCATTGGCACAATTGACGCGTTAGTGATGTGAGGCGGTCGAATCCGTTCTCTGAGGGGCAGTTGAGCGATTCGGAGCTGGCAGAGAGTTGCGGAAATGCGCGTGCCAGACTTCTTGGTAAAAAAAAGTAAAACACCCAGAAACTTTGTTGCACGGTGGGATGATAGGGGATGTGGTATTTCTTGAAAAAGGCGTGGAATTGCATTTGCGCTTTCTAGGGACGTGTTTGAATAGTATTTATAGGATACAGTTCTCCAAGTGGTCAGCTGGCAGATATGAGACGTCGGCCTTTTCAACAGCACGTTCAGTTGTTTTTTTTCTATTGTACAGGATATCTCCCATCTTCTAGTGCAAGAAATATCAATTCAAAACCATAGATATTATTTCCACTATCCAGAATCTTATTTCAAAGTGTTACGTACTGGAATAGCGTATCAGTAGAATAAGATTTCATTTGGTAAAACTGTCAAAGTATATATTAGTGTTATTCACCTCGAGATAATTTGATATTCGAACTTATTAATTGAATAGCATGTTTGTTCTGATAAAAAATATCGACTTTACTTGCCAGACTCAGGAAAAAAAATTCGGGCAAAGAAATTACGCTCATAAGGAGAGGAGCAGGGAGACACACAAATACGTGAGGAATTCATGGTGCATCGTGGGACCTAAAACTACGGTCTGATTGGCTAAACGAGAACTTCCTTTTAAACGCCTTCCAGTATCGTACGCTATGTCATTAGCGGGTATCACGTACTGATAATGAACTACTTAGCTATTAATGAATACATTTTCTTGACATACTTGTACCTTCACGAATATTGATAATTTCATAATTTATACAGTTAATGAAATAATTACTAGGCGTATAAGCATCGAGTGATAAAAAGTACTTTTTGAAAATGCATGAAAAGCAGGAAAGTGCTGAAATGAGTGATATGGTCTTGCTGATGCGTTGTTTTATTCGAAGCCAAATACCGTGCCACACGCGTTTTCCTAACTTAGCGTAAGAACATCACGATGACCGTCTGCACTCGTCAGAGAACAAATTGCAGCCCGGTCGCGATGAAGGCACGCATATATCCACGCACGCAGGGCACTGGGGGGGGGGCGTGCGGTGGAGAAGGCGTGGAAGCGGGCTAGGGGCGATTCTCCGCGTTGATTAGGGCTTGAGCTTCGCCCCGCCCACGCCCCCGCCTCCTCTCCGCAACGCCTGCGCCACGCCATATCACAATTAGCCCGTGACGCCGCTGCGGTCGGAACTGCCTTCCCCGTGACGCCGCTGCGGTCGGAACTGCCTTCCCCGCATTGCATGCCCCGCCCCTGCCACTGCCCGCGCCCGCCCCGCGCCCGCCCCGGCCCCGGCCACGCCCCGGCCCCGGCCCGTCTCCGCCCCGCCCCGGACAAGCGCCCGCCACTCCCCGCCCCGCCCTTCACGCGGTTCCCCTTCATCCCCTCCCGTCCATGGCCTGCTTTGATCCCGCTGGCTGCGACCGCAGAGCGTCAACGCGAGTTCTCTCTACTACTCTGCGTTTATTGTTGACGCTCGCTGTCACCACGTTTGTTCCCACTCTGGCTGTTTGTTTGATAGCTTAAATGCGATGAATTCATAATTTTGTAATGTGGTCTGACGTTAATGTGGGTGTAGATTGAAACATTAATTAGTCCTATTAAACTGGGTTGCATTCTGTGCGAAAAATTCGTAGTCTAAACTTCACTTTAATGCAACGCAAATTTCGTAGAGTTGGAGATGTGTATCGTTCTCAATTTAAGCTCTGATTTACTTTTTAACCAGTTTCTTTATATTGTTGTTTGCTATGGTAGGAGATTATTTTAAAATAAAAAATTCAGAGGACATGTTCTCAACTTGTTTGCCGGTGAATGCCATTTCGATCGTAGAAGATAATTTCGTAACCCAACAATAGGAGTTAGCGCGCACGGTGACGAGACGAACACTATGTTGAAGGCGAAATCTTACAAATCCGAAGTATTCTGCTCTTGGAATCGCCGGTTTTCCGGAAGTGAAGGGCGAGAGGAGCCAGATGTCATCTCCTGGCTGCGCCTGCTCTCCCCGCGCCGCCTGAATAGCGTCATTTCCGACCTGATGCAGTTATCGGAAGGCAGGGAAGGATCGGCGCGTTGTTCGTCGTAACAGCCCTCGCCTCGCCTCGCCTCTCCTCTGCGACTGCACAGCGCTTGTTAGAGCCGCGTCCGCACGGCGATTTACGCGGCGCTTGCGCTATCCCGAGACGACGCGCAGGCGAACTGCATTTGAAGAAGACGGGGCGTTCGTGCGCGCTTGTAGGTGCGCGCTTGTAGGTGCGCGCTTGTGCGGATGCGCGCGCGCTTGTGAGTGCGCGCTTGTGGTGCGCGCTTGTGAGTGCGCGCTTGTGAGTGCGCGCTTGTGAGTGCGCGCTTGAGTCGCGTTGTGAGTCGCGCGCTTGTGAGTGCGCGCTTGTGAGTGCCTGTGAGGCGCGCTTGTGAGTGCTGCGCTTGTGAGTGCGCGCTTGTGAGTGCGCGCTTGTGAGTGCGCGCTGAGTGCGCATGGCTTGGAGTGCGCGTGAGTGCCGCTTGTGAGTGCGCGCCAGTGAGTGTGCGCTTGTGAGTGCAGATTTTCTACAACCACCTACCAAATGCTTCCTGCACAGCAATATTCACTCTAGGAAGAAACAAGAGCAGACTGCGAATTATATCAAGATTTCCGAAAGATAAATTTAAACCACCTTTGCTTGACATCTCCATCGTGCCTATCCACTAGTACGCCATCCTCTTAACACAGAACAATAGTCAAAACCCATCAGTACAGTTAAGAAACCAGTCGCGACTAAAGGAAGGCCATATCCTAAAAAGTCATATATGATTATGTACCTCAAAACACTCGAACGACATCAATATAGAACGATAGTAATCAATTAAAAAAATAACAGTAATGTATGGGTTATGTATGGATCAAATAATAAGGTGAGAGTGGTGTAGGGAAGTCTCGAAGGTGCCGATAGGAGCTGGGAGGTTTATTTTCACGAGTAAACGAATCTGAAAGTATACATTTTTTCTCTCGAGTGTCATTATTTTGTTGAGTGTTATTATAATTACCACCCCATGTACATACAAATAGAAAATTAAACGACATATCTAAATATTTGTTGTCGTGTTTAAAATAACACATTAACATAATATCAAGAAGCATTAATATTTTTCAGGGAGATTTAAACAAAACATTTCAAATACCACATTTTTATAAAGCTGTAGTGGTTAAATTTATTTGATGGTATTTCATCTACTTAACATATTGACGAATATTGATGTAGTAAACCGCAAATAACCTTCTGTAAAAGGGTTCTTATATCTTATTCATAATTTCCTCTACAGTTAATAGTTGAGAACTGATTTACTTGTGTTCAACAAGTGCGCACCAAGCCCTTCCAAAGTACGGATGTATACATTACTCAAAAACAACCTTTGCTCTTGCGTCTTTCACTTGGAGATGAAAACATACCCGTTGCATGTTGTGGTACAAAGTATTGTATCACGCGATCTGGGGGAAGTGTGAGGCAGTATGTTTCTTAGAGTTCTCTCTTTTCCGTATAGTTAACGGTATCAAGGAAAGACTTTTGCGGCACATGCTATCACGCGAACCACAATAGTTAAGGTAATGCCATAGGCGTGATTTTTTACTAGGGATAAATGCCTCAAGAACTGGTATTATCAATCACAAAGCGTATATTTCACTATTTCTATTACATAGAACATTATGATAAAGTCTGTAAGCCTGTAGGGAAAAAAGGTAAACGACGCCTAACGTAGTGAGACTTAGTGGCAGTATCAGAAGAACAGCCAGGGTAATATGAGCTATGAAACTCGTAAGTTCGAACATGACACTCGCAGACAGAAGAAATGTGCGAGAAAATTGGGATCCAGATCGTTATTCGATCTACAGCGTGACGTGGCTGTTTCGATTCACTTGACGTTCTCGGATTTCCTCATCGTCAGCAGCGTCTCAAGAATTTCTCGCTTGCTCTCCGTCTTGTGTCGCTGCGCCGAAACGCGAAGGAGCGGCGGGGGAGGTGGTGGGAGCGCCGCCGGGGGCGGTTGGATTTGCGACTTGGCCCACGCCGCGCGCGCCCGCCCCGCCCCCACGCCGCACTTTTTTCTTCCCCGCGCGGCGCCGGCCGCCCGCCCGACACGCGACTCCGCCAAGTTTGTTGTTTCCCCGAACTTCCGTAGCCGCTGGGGACGCGGTTCCGCTTCCGCCCCCCTCCCCTCCGCCCGGCCGCCGCCGCCGCCGCCTCCGCCTCTCCGCCTCCTCCCTCCCTCCTCCGCTGCCTCCCCTCCCGCCCCCTGCCTCCTGCCTGCCTCCCGCTGCCTCCGCCTGCCCCGCGCTGCCTCCGCCGCCGCTGCCTCCGCCGCTGCCTCCGCTGCCCCGCCTCGCCGCCTGCCTCCGCGCCCTCGCGCTCCCGCCCTCCAGCCCCCGCTCGCCTCTCCGCACCCTTGGCCCCTCATCCGACACCCTTACTCGCACCCGTCCCGCCACCACCGCGCCACGCCTCCCACCACTGACGCCCGCTCCGCCACGTCCTCCCACCTCCGGCCGCCCGCCTCCGCCTCCCTCGCCCGTCCTCCCAGCCTCCTCCGCCCCCACCTCCGCCCTCCCCTCCCGCTCCCCCGCCCACCCCGCCGCCACTCCGCCGCCCACCGCCATCTGCTTCCACCTCCGCCGCCCCGCCTGCCATCGATCTCATCATCATGCTCACCTCGCTGCCACCGCATCTTTCCGTCGGAGTTCTACCGCGGCACCTCTTACTCTCGCATCCCTCACCCTCCTTTCGTGTTCTCCGCCCGCGTCGCGCGTCGTGTGAAGTTGGCGGCCGATGCGAGTGACACCGGTTGCTAGCTCTCGCGTATTTTTCCGCGCCGCGATGCGCAGAGAAAAAGCCGGCGGGGCGGGGGTTTGAGAGCGGCGTGGGTGGAGCTGTCGCCGATTCCAAGTTGTTGGCTGTGGCGGGGCGGCAGATGGCGCCGCGTGGAGGGATGCCAGCCAGGCGACCCGTGAAGCGCCCGCGCCCGTGACCTCTCGAACGCCGCCGCCGCCGTTCTTGCGCGGAGCAACCGTTTCGCTTGCGGTCGCTCGCGGGATGACGGCTGTTCTCTCGAGTCGCTCTCAAGTTCTTGAACGTTGATCCAAAGGATTCTGCTAGGAATGAAATGTTGGTTATTAACACCGAATTGATTCACTACCTTTTTTGAGTTTTCTGTATTTCTTTTTATAGTAGATAATAAAATTTGATATGGAATTTCATTGGTTGTAGGTGCATGGTGTGATATAATTTGAACGTAATTTTTGTCCTGTTTCGCTTGCAGTCGCTCGCGGATAATGCCTGTTATCTCGAGTCGCTCTCAAGTTCTTGAACGTTGATCCAAAGGATTCTGCTAGGAATGAAATTTGTTGTTATAATACCAAATTGATTACACCTTTTCTTGAGTTTTCTGTATTTTTTTTAAAATTGAGAGCGTATGTAGATAATAAAATTTTGATATAGAATTTCATTGGTTGTAGGTGCATGGTGTGATATAATTTGAACGTAATTTTTTGTCCTGTTTCGCTTGCAGTCGCTCTGGATAATGCCTGTTATCTCGAGTCGCTCTCAAGTTCTTGAACGTTGATCCAAAGGATTCTGCTAGGAATGAAATGTTTGTTATCAACACCGAATTGATTCACTACCTTTTCTTGAGTTTTCTGTTTTCTTTTTTATAGTAGATTATAAAATTTTGATATTGGAATTTCATTGGTTTTAGGTGCATGGTGTGATATAATTTGAACGTAATTTTTGTCCTGTTTCGCTTGCAGTCGCTCGCGGATAATGCCTGTATCTCGAGTCGCTTCAGTTCTTGAACGTTGATCCAAAGGATTCTGCTAGGAATGAAATGTTGGTTATTAAAACCAAATTGATTCACTACCTTTTTCTTGAGTTTTCTGTATTTTTTTAAAATTGAGGGCGTAAAAGTAGATTATAAAATTTTGATATTGGAATTTCATTGGTTTTAGGTGCATAGTATGATATAATTTGAACGTAATTTTCAGACACTATTATGTGTACTAAATTTAGTAGTGCCATACGCAGGTAACTTTAAACTAAGCATCTGATTCTATTTCAGTTTGTTGCCAAAACTCATATGTGTGTATAGACCCTATCGGAACTCCATTAAGAAGTATTGTGCATGATAATCTATCAGTTTATTTTCCATAGTATTTTCCTAGTAACTTTCATGAAAAGCGCGGAGCTTCCGGTGATAGACGTGCCTTACCTTGTCATTGACTCAATTCCTTCAATTGCACATGTCTTGATAGTATTATTTCTGAAATAACCACCTCTACCATAGCCTCAAATCAGCAAATTTACCATTACCATAGCATCCTAATCAGCACCTTATCAGCACCGCTTATAAACAAGGGAAATATACTTCTTTATTATCTGAAGCTTGTATCAATGGACTGAAATATTATTGGGTTTCATGAAGTGGCTTATATGAACTTTGATTTCTGTGTTATTAAAACAAATTAAAACAATTTCATTACAGTTGAAAAATAGATTTACTTCATTCTCATGGTGCTCAGAAATAAGAACACATATACAAAATATATATCTTACACAAGTTGGTTTACAATTACATTTTGTAATTAATGCTCTTCTTAGGAGTTTCTAGAGAAACGTGTACATCCGCTGTTAGAGTTCAGTTGTTCAAAAGTACCTGGGGGAATGGCGCTGAAAGACGTAATAGGCCTCGACCTCTGCCCGTTGGACCTGGTCTGTGTGGGTCGGCTGAGGCACAAGGCAAAAACCGCTGGTCACGGAGCGAGGCCCCGCGAGGACGGGCGCTCACCCGGGCGACCTGCGGGTGATAGCGAAGGCCCGCGCCCTCCCCTCCCCTCCCCTCTTGGGTTCGGGGCGGACGTTTACCGAACGGTTCCCCGATTAGCGCCGTTCAGGCAACGGATTGGCGCGTCATCGCGACAACTGATTTCGTTTTGGAATATTTGTCGCTAGGCGCTGTTGCAAAGTTTCAAGTCGGTGAAGTAGTCCGTCAATTTGAACAGCTCAGTTACTGTGGTATACGGAAAAAGACGATGTTTGATGGAATTATTTCATGGCATTAATCAGTTGATTCTGAACTGGTGATGTAAGTTCAAGGTTCCCAATATTTTTTTTCTTTCTCCCTGCGGAGTTGAGAGGGCCTTGGTAACGAAAAAGTGGATAAACCCAGTTGCTAAATTCAGGAAACAAAAATTCTCTTAACACGTAGTGTAGCCAGAATCCATGTTTTGAGAGTCCTTGATACTGATAAATCGAACGACGGCAAAACGTGTCTGTCTGTTCATCTGTGAACAACGCTGGCTAAGCTCGATTTTCAGCAAATTCAGCAGACTTTCTGCAAAGTTGATATTCCCCCATCGACCTGGCTGATGTACCGGTCCTTGAATTTTAAACTGATATTGCAATTTAGGGAGATACTTCACTTGAATCCCCTCGGACATTTCCAAATTTTTCAAAAAAAAATCGTTCCATATTTTTTTGATTAAATTTTGTTATTGGATAGTGTGAAGGACATTGAAGAGAAAGGTGCAGGTCTCACGTTCGTTAAAAACCCTAATTTTTCGAAAATTGTAAAAGTTCAAAATTTTTTTCGGAGTCTTCCTACTACCAAAATATTGAAGACATTTTTCTCTAAATGAAATCTGCTCCTTACAGATACATTTTGAAGGTCATGCACAATTTTTCGAAAATTTCACTTCTTTTCGTGTAATTTTGCGTAAAAATACGGTGAGAAAGTACTTTTTGTTTTAGCACCGTTAGTTTTTATCGGAAACAAACTTGTACATTTCGCCAGACGTGGAACGAAACAAAAATACGATGTATCTCTTGTTTTTATTAGTATTATTATTATTAGTATTATTATTATTAGTATTATTATTATTATTATTAGTATTAGTATTAGTATTTTTAGAGCCGTATTCGTTGCTGCAACAATTTGTGTCGGTGGTTCGCGGTCTTCTGCTAATCCCAACAGTCATAAAATAATGATTTTCATATTAGATATTTATTTAGAAGTTTTATGATAGTATATAAAAATCACACTGTATAAATACACTAGGTAAACATTCTGATGTTTTAATGATGTAAGGGTTTTGTACTGTGACTGTGAATGTTGTATAAATGTTTCCTAAAACGGGAAGTGTTCTAAGGCCAGAGAAGTTTAGTAAGCCCTGCCTTAAGTAATAAAAGTTCAACCTCAATCAGAATCTGTTGATGTTTTTTCCTCTCCTTGCGGTAAACCTTACCGGGCATTACCTCCATTTGGGAGACTGATGGGTAAAATGTTGATTTTTGAAATGTTCCTACGAAACAAGTAAAATTCGTGAGAGATCCGGGTGCATTTTGAAAGCAGGGGTCATATTTAGATGCTTAGTTTTCTCCGTTACATCAGCGATCCAGTTTAGAAAGTTTGTGCATTTGGGTTTAATTTTATGGCTTCCAAGCAATTTATGTTGAACGTCGAAAGACGCTACCCGTAATTGCTGTTGGTCTACTCAGTTTAGATGGTGAATATCAACAAGAGTAATCAACTCTTAAACTTTCTCTTCTTCGGTTCGGCCTCGTTAACGATGGCTTCTCAGGAGGGACGTTCCAAAGCGTAGTGAGACGCAAATAGTAGCAGACCTTGAAACTAAGGCAGCTTTCCCCAGACCACTAGAAGAGCTTTTGAGGCAGGTAAATATGCTCTGTAGCTCATTCTGAAAAACAACTCTCCGATGAACGAAGGGAAGATATAAAACGCTGAAGGGTTCCATATGTAAGGAGTATTTCGGAAATTTGAATTAGTACTTATAGTACAGTTTATGAGACATTTAAAATAACAGTGCGAGAACTTACTTTCGTTTGTAAATTATTTAATTTTGATCTTGTGTGATTGATATGCGTTTTAAGCTAGAAGTAATTTCGAATTTTCATTGAAATATTACTTAAAACATAGCCTGCAGAATTATCAGCGGGTTAGGCAGAACACCTAAGTTATTCCGAAAACGGTTTTTCTTCGATTTTCTGTGAAGGTCAATTCAAATGAAGTACAATTAAAACCTTTAATCTTTTCTGTGCTGGTGCTTTCAGAAAATGGTAATTTTATGTGAGCATTGCACTGTGCGTCCATTCAATCGAAACGAAGTTGAACCCTCGGTTCACAGATTAGAGATAAATTGTGAAGATAAGATGCACGTAAAAATGACGTGTAAATATTGTTCGTGCGCTGATCCTATCAAGGTAGCGAGTGACCTGTACTGACGCGACCTAATATTTTACACTTTGTTCTTTAAAAGGGCAACTAGGGGCATTGTTCCTGTTTGTAGTAGTAAAGAATAATAAATCTCTTGCTTTATTCAGAAGATAGAATTCTCATTAAGTCATGCTCTCACGAAGACCTGCTTTCTTAAGATTTCTTGGGTACAAAAGACATCATTGTGAAGTATAAAATTTATTTTACTAATGGCAAACGTTTGACAATGCAGTGAACAGCACGCAGCTGAGTCTGTTTGCATGAACACACACATGCTCTCATCTCTTATAAAATCCAGATTTATGAAGTTTTTATCGAATCTACAAAGAGGAAAACTTGTTATCGGGCACATCACCTCATACAAGCGCTATTGCCTGTACTCGTGCACATGAAGTTTAGACATGTTATGCAAATTAATCATTTTCCTCTATAATTTGAATATGCATTGTTAAAACTAAAGTATTACGATTTTTCTTTCATTTTTTGTTCTAAATTCGTAATTCATTTTGATATATTAGACCACAGGCACACATAATTAATCACAAAAGATGTTTTTATTTGATATTACTTTCGTAGGCATTATTTCTTGTGCTGGACGGTTTGGTATCTGGTTGATTTATTTGTCGAGGAATTTACTACACAGAAAAGAGTTTCAGATAAAGTGCTTCTTAAAATCTAAACATGAACCGCCTTAACGATTTTGAGCGTTTGAAGAATATTCAATGGGATGTATTACAGAGCTACGAAGTATGAGGAAGAAGTCTAGCCGGTGCCAGAACTCATTCGTATGAATCGGCGGTGGAGATAAGTTATCATTGTAATCGCACTGACAACTGCGGAGTGGATCAGAGTTACTGTGTTCCAGATCCACAGTGCCTAGTCCCAAGCGTGAGACTAGGGAAAAGTAAATATATCATTGTTGCAGATCCTGCAAATAACGTTATTTAAAGGGTTATAAGTTTTCAATTAACAATGAATTACACGAGCTTTGCTTTTCAGGAAATATGTTGATGCAGGAACAAAAGATAAGGCAAGAAAAATATTTTTTTTTTTAGCAAACACGCGCATGCGCAGTGTGGTTTCTGAAGCCCCCAAAGCGATACCGCAAGCGCGCGTGCATTGAAACTCCGGAATCGTTCGTCAAACGGAAGCGTGTAAATCGGGTGGACGAGCTACCTACCCCAGCGTTCCCCTGCAGCGGCAATCGGAATACATGTGCGACATCTGGAGCACCTGCGTGCTGCCTTTGAGCCGGAGCGCATCGGATGCCCGGGTACGCGGTGCGGGTGCCTCGGTGGCTGCGGTTGCGGCGGCCCCCGTCCCCCTCGAACCCCAACCCGTCCCCTCTAACCTGTCCTCTCCCTCTAACCGTCCTCTCCCTCTAACCCGTCCTCTCCCTCTAACCCCTCCTCTCCCTCTAACCCCTCCTCTCCCTCTAACCCCTCCTCTCCCTCTAACCCCTCCTCTCCCTCTAACCCCTCCTCTCCCTCTAACCCCTCCTCTCCCTCGCCCTGAGAAGGCTTGCGGCGGTGTCGTGCTCGCCGCGTCTGTGTCGCACGAACCAACCGCCCATCACGCGACACCCACACACGCGCGCGTGCACACACGCCTGTGGCCTGCGCCCACTCCCACATCCGCCGCACCACTCTCCTTGATGTGCCCCCCCGCGACGCCTCGCAGCCCCCCGCGGCGGCGCCCCGGCGTCGCGGCGCCTCCCGCGACGGAGGACGTAACCCGATTGGGAGCCGCCCGCAGGGAAGCGGACCGAGTTGATATCCTGTCCGTCTCGCTTGGAGCCGGGCGAAGAGTCGCTCTGTCTTGCGCCCTTTCGGCGTGGATGTGGTTGGTGACGGCCGTATGTCTCGGGAGATACTGTTTATGATACAAATATCAGGGAAAACACATGTTCTAAAAGAAGTGAACAATTTGTCCCTCTTGTTTCCTTAGGTATGTCGTGAAAATCGTTTTAAAAATATCTCTGGACACAGGTTTCTCCGAGGAGCAACTATTGTGTCCGTATCAATCTTTTTTGCTTCTTTATAAATTCCTAATATAAAAATACGACCCATAATCGGAAAACAAAAAGCGCCCACTCATTCAAGCCACAGGGGATTTAAATAGTTTATTTTTCTTTCTGTCTGTAGAAGTATTAACTTTCTCAAGTTCTACTTGTTCATTGCTTTTATAGACAGAAATATATAATTTTTGGATACATCTTTTTCAAGATGTAATTGTATATTGTTACAGGAGGTGTAAATCTTACACACTTCCGCTCATTACTACTACTATCTGTAGGAAAACTTCAAAAATTTGCGGAGTAGGTATATATGTATATATAATCGTTTTCTTTCGGATTGTCAGATTCAATACCTGTTATGAATGGAGTTTCAAGATATGATTTTTTTCGTCAATGCTGTTAGACGTCGGGAGCATAATGTTTTCGACGACAGTTATGTTTTCGGATGAGTGGATAATGGAATCGTGATTGATGCTCGAAATTTCCTGCCAAACGAGAGCGGAACGTTTGCAGGCTTCTGCTGCAGAACGATCTACATTGTAAGGCGCGTTCTGCGATTGTAAAATATTCCGAATCGGTGACTCACGCGGCTCCCCTGCCGTAAGTCTTATCGCGTGCCCGTTCGCGATTTTACTGCTGCTCTTTTTCAGCCGTTCATGCTGGCGATTTGAAGCAACGTTCTCCGTAGATTTTTGTTGCTACTTCTTCGACTGCTTTCCGACGGAAGGAATTTCAAATACGCCTTCCATTGATCAAAAACAGAGTCTCCTTCAGTGACTAATCAGTAAACAAAGATAAGGAAAATAATAATAAAACTGACGTAGTAAGTGAAATCGTGCTTTAAAATCCACAAGGTTATGTTTTAGGTGTTAAAGGCCGTTCAAATATGCTGCAATGTTTTTCTTTTGTTTTTTTTTCGTTTGTCGTTCATTAGCCTTAAGTGACGTTGTTTTAGGATAATGGTTTGTTTTTTATATACAAGGGTTGAATTTATTAATAGTTTTAAAATATTCTTGTCTCTTACACTTTCAACATTTCCTTCACCGTTGAATTTAATTTGCTTCGATCGAATGATAACATGATTATTTTACATGTATGAATTTCTTAGACCAATGAATATATTTTACTATTTTACTTTTGTTCTCTTTGGAATTTCCGCGAACTTTGGCAACTGGTAATTGAAAAAGTTACACTCGCTTTTTCATTTAGTGCATTGATCATTGCTTTGCATGTCGCAGTCATCCATAAAAAAACTTGCTCCCGGTCATATCTTCTCACTTGCTACTTTAGTACACTATTTTTGTCGGTATGTATTCTTTGATTTTCAATTTCAGCTGCACATTCTCTTTCCATCTGATTCTTACACCGCGGCGAATCTTCGGTAGGTCGTGAACCTGATATAAATACTGCCGAGATAATACCATGCGCATAAAACTGTAATATAAAGTTATACGACGCGTGGAGCGGACATCCGTTGGAATGAGAATAGCTGATCGGCTGGTATTTAAATACACGGCACTGCAGACAGGGATGACGAGGACGTGGAAAGAAATCGAAAGTGGACGGCGGGATTATTCCATAAGGAATTGTTCTCCGACTCTCCTTGTGACTGGCAAGCTAGTGTTGCCCACGCCCCTTCCTGCTTTCACCTCCCCCCAGCCCTCTTTGCTCCTCCAGCCCTCTTTGCTCCTCCAGCCCTCTTTGCTCCTCCAGCCCTCTTTGCTCTCCTCCAGCCCTCTTTGCTCCTCCAGCCCTCTTTGCTCCTCCAGCCCTCTTTGCTCCTCCAGCCCTCTTTGCTCCTCCAGCCCTCTTTGCTCCTCCAGCCCTCTTTGCTCCTCCAGCCCTCTTTGCTCCTCCAGCCCTCTTTGCTCCTCCAGCCCTCCTTGCCCCACTCTGCCTGCCCGCCCGCCTGTCCGCCACGACTCTTCGTCCACATTCCGTTTTCGCCGTGCGGTTTCTTCGTTTGCGAGTCTGCCGTGAGTCTCCACTCCCCCACCGTTCCTTTCCGTTTGCAGTAGTAAAAAAGGCATTATCCGCGTGCCCGTGCCGGCGCCGGCGGTCGCAGCGGAGCACGCCGCCTGACGCAGTCGTCCACGAAACGACCTCTCCCCTCCAACCCCGTCCCCGACATCCGCCCTCCGCCCCGCCCCGCCCCCGCCCTCCGGCTGGCTCTTCGCAGCCGGACGCGCCTTTCCGCCTCGCGCCCGTGTGGATCGGCCCTTACGTATTTATGGGCCTCCGGCTGTCGTGGATTGCAGGCTGCTTGCTTCGTGCTCTATTCATGTGTGCCATTTCGCCGTCTCGCGGGAGAAGTGTCTACATCTGCGTGCGTGAGGCGCCCCGCCCTGCCCCGCTAGTCGCAAGCGCGCGTCAGACTGCCTGGAGTGATGTTCTTGTAAGGATGAGGCTTCAACTAGCGAAATGCCCCTTTTCTGGAAAACCAGAAAAAAACGTGGGAGTTTGTGAAAGAATGATTGGAAGTCGGGGAAAATTTTGAGATAGTTATAAAATTAGATATTATTTCTAAAAATTAGTACTGCATTGTGTTTTTTAATTTGTACTTTTCTACGGTGAAGTCGGAGACCCAACAATTTGCTTCAGGCGTGCTTCAATATTTTCTTTAAATAGTGTAAAAAAAACTCTACAAATCTTGTAAGTGAACATTTTTAAAAATGATGTGGAAAACTTGAACAAGCCGGGGAAAAATTTGTTTCAGGAAATGAGTGGCCTCTGTGAATACTCGCACGCTGTGCAGATAACTCAGGGCGGCTTTTCTGCGCCATAAAACTCCCCGCGGGGCCACGAGTTGCATATGCGCGACTTGGCAGCGCTCTCGTAGGGCAGGAGGGTGCGGGAAACCCGCTTGAAATCGTGCCCGGGTCGCGAACGCTGTCACGATCTTTTTTTTTTTTTTTTTTTTCTCTGCGTCTCTGTCCATCTCAATTGTAGTTGCTGCTACTATCGCATTGTTCTTCGCAGAGGTATTGATATCAGACCTCATCTCACCACTTTCTTATTGTAGAGTTCTCACCGAGAAATGTACAGGACTTGTGACGGAACAAAGATACAATTTTGCCAGCTTGGATAGTCGAGATCGCTAAGGCTGAAGGGCCGTAGTTGCCTCGCCTCGCGGGTTAAAAATCCCGTGTCAGGCAACGATATGTGTGTGTGTGTGTGTGTGCGTGTGTGCGTGCGTGCGTGCGTGCGTGCGTGCGTGCGTGTTGTCGTTAAGTGTTCTTACTACAGTTCTACTTACAGTTAATACAATCACAGTGGTCGCGAACGAAGTTGTTTAAAAGCGACATAAAAATGATACAATTTTCAAATCATTCGCCTTAGAGACTATAACTTAACGTACGTGGTTTACTTTTAATGTTTCAAGTTGCGTAGTCGAAAGTTTTGTGGTCCGTGTTTCCAATTGAAAGTTAGTTGGAAAACGCTGTTCATTTCATTTTTGCTATTTGCTCTATTCAGAAAAATATTCGCATGTCTTAATTAGTAGTAACATTGCAATTTATGACTTTTGTAATGTATGTAATATGTCATTAATTTCGGCATCACAATGTTAATCCAGTTCGGTGTTAAAAAATGAACGATATTCAATACCTGTTACGGACAGTTAGACAAGACGTGAGCCGGTAGCAGCTGTAGTATTCGTAGTAATACATTAAAATTTAATTACTTCTCGTTATTTAACGAAAGCATGTTACGTACGAGAGATCGTGTATAATTAGATTATCGAAAAACGTGGCTGAAGAATTCGCATGGTTTGGAGCACCTTATGTAACCTAACGAATAGTAAAGCATCATCTCGGTATTTTCTTGAAACTCTGTTATTTGCCAAAGTACATGTAAGTAGATGGAGCAACGTATTACCTTGGAGCGTCTTCTCCGACAGCCGAAGCGACATCGCAGTCCTCCGTTCGCGCGTTTCCTTCTGCACGACTTCCCCTCCTCCTTCCGATCTTCCGTCGCGAAAGCGCCCCTCGGAGCTCAATGCGCAGGAAATCAAAGGATCTTTATTGCGAGGCGGTCGTTGGCAAATGAAACGCGCATAAAACGCCCCGGCGGCGCTACAGGGGGTGGTGGACGGGGTGCAGAGAGACAGGGCGGAGGAGTGCTTGGTGGGAGGGGTGGAGCGAGACGGGGCGGAGTAGGGTAAGTTTTGAGGGGTGGGATGAAAGAGGACGGAGCAGTGAGGGAGGGTGTAAGGTGAGCAGTGGAACGAGACCGAGCGGAGTAGGATACGTTCTGAGGCTCGAGACGAAAGAGGACGGAGCAGTGAGGGATGGTGTAAGGTGAGAGCAGTGGAACGAGACAAGGCGTAGGTTACGTTCTGAGGGGTGGGACGAGAGAGAACGGAGTAGTGAGGGGAGTGTAATGCGAGAGGGAAATAGGGTAAGTTGTGAGGAGTGGAGCAGGAGGGGTGGGGGGAGGGGAGAAGGGGGGCGGGGGGAAGGGTTTTTAGGGGTCGGAGTGGTGCGAGGCGAGGAGGACCTCTGTAGAGTGGGGAGGAAACGGTGAATGGGGGCGGAACGTTTCGGGGTAGGGTGAGTTGTGCGAAGCGGGGTGGGGGCGGCTGTGCCCGTGGGACTAAGCCGCATTTATCGCCTACTTTATCGCGTGGCGCGGCGATAAGAACGGGCGGGGTGGGTGGGCTGCGGTAGTGCTGGATAGATGAGGCGGCGGTAGCAATTGGAGAAACGCAACTGGAAATCAGATCCTGCTGTCGTGAACATGCGCTTGCTTAGAAGCGATCTGTGTAAATGTGCGAAAGTTATGAGGCGTAGTCTGTGACCCTTGGTCAGGTGAAAGTACTCGAGGAAAAGTAAATAAAATACATTTAAGTGAATGATTTAAAAAAATATTATAAATTGAGTGGATCCGTGCGAAAATTCCACACTTCGTAAATTAATTGTTTTAAAAGTGAAAATAATGTCATGGTGGAACGTCTCCGAAAATCCGTGCTAAGAAGTGGAGGTACCCTTCGAATACGTCGTTTCTCGAAAATCCTATTGTGACAGTTCTGATGGTGAATCGCCTTGCAGCATAATGTGGGTTGCGAGTTGCATGTAGTCAGCCATGTACCGTAATCCGCGAACTTTTTCTTGGCCTTAAATAGTTCGACGCAGGACCGATGAATTAATTTTCTCTCCAGCACTAACACACGTACGAGGTTTTGTGTCGATGGTTTTGCATAAATTGGCCGCCGTAGATGGCTCAGGACATTCACACCCGACGGTGGCAAGATTTTAGACTCTCGCTGGATTGAATTCACTTGCTATTTGCAGGAGAATTATAGCGGCCGGCTTCGCTGAGCTGTTATTTTCCGTGGTTTCCCACCACATGAATGCGGGAATAGAGTACCCTAACAAACAGGCCACGAACCGCGCGAGAATTTTCCTTCCTCTTCATTTTCCTACTCTCACCCCTTACACACACACACACACACACACACACACACACATGCACTACCCAACCACACACGCCGGGAGACCAGTGTGGGCCTTTGAACCTGTCACGGCTGGAGCGGTGCCTCGCCAGTGGGAGATGCCTGGTTGGGAATAGAATCGCAACCCGATTTGTAGATGAACACTGGATCTTCACCATCCAGGGGGAGGAAGAATCAGCCACCGCCAGTGATAAAACATGCAGTGAACTTACGGGACTAATGACCATAGCTGTTGGCACGCCCGGAAACATTAATGAATCCGTAGTATAAATGGCACAAAATCGCCGTCTTTCCGTAGAGTATTAAATAGAGAGTGCTCCCTCCAATCGGAATAATCCAGTTAGTAAATTTCATTTCTGACTAACCGCTATGGATTTAGCTCAAACATAAATAACCTGGGAATGTTGTGGTTCAATTAAATACTTGTGAAATCATGCCTAATGTGACTCGTATTACATCTCCTCATTCGATTCTGTATCACTATTTCAGACGCTCCCAGAAAGAAACTGTTGATAACGCCGTACGGAGTAGGTATAAGAGTGGTACGGTGCTCGCAGTGCGAATGGGAAGCAGAAGTAAATCAGTGTATTCTCAAAAGAATGAAATTTAGTCTTAAACTCCATGCTCATTGCTTTTGTTAGCATGATTGAGACAAGTATTAACATTGTCTGAGATGCATTACTGTGCTCAATTGAGAGAAAACGAACGTGTGACTGACTAGACACCCGGACCCGTTTGTGTTCATTCACTTAAATTGTTTGTAGATGTAGATTTATTCTATTTTATAATATTACTTTCTTGCGTGTCGATCGTGTTGTCTTCTTTAAACGTTAGGTTGAATTTAAAGTGAATTTATTTTTTTTGTCTCCTCACTGTTTTGCAGTTCATGAACAATTTTATAGTACCGGCAGATTATTAGACAGGTTATGACATTTATTGTCATACTAAAGTGCGGTTTTGTTACATTTATATTTCTGTGTCCATTTTGAATACTAATATTCACGTACTCCTTGTGATGAATGTTTTTAGTGCGTATTCCAGCCCCTGGAACATGCAATCTTCAATACACTTGCACATTGCGCACTATACATTACGACAGCTTTTTCTCCATTTCTCTTTTTTTGTTCCACAAAAAATTTGCATTCTCTTGCTGTGAAATTTAAATGAAAATAAATTTATAAAAAATATTTTATTCACTTCATCAATTATAAAAAAGGAATTCTAGTGTGTGCGAGTTGTATGTACGTGCTTTATTACGCAGTTACTTCCCGCGATAATTATGAAACAAGTCGATTAGTACTTTTTCGTCCAACATTCTCAGTGCAAAAACGTCAATGACATCAAATACAAATATATGCAGCTTATAATTCGTACCCGTAATATATATTTATTCGATTTGTTTTTTTAATGCATACTTTGACATTTTTATTTTCACTGATGAAGTCATGCGTCTTCGTCTTAAATGCATAACTTCCCTCGCGAAGGAAATAGGGCATTTCTCACAGAGGGGAAACTAGAGTATAAGTTATAAAGTTGTTTCTGAACCGGCACGGGGGCGCCACGCCTAATAACCATTACTTTTGACGTGCGGCGTGTCGGAGCAGCTGCTTGGAGTGAGCAAACCTGGGTGCTCCAGTGGGGGAGGGGAAGGACGCCCGGACCTGGGCCAACCCGCGGCCGAGTGCTCCCGCCGATCCGCTGCACACCGCTCCGCACTGCGCCGGCCAGTGTCACTCCTTCCCGCCCCGCCCCGCCCCCCTCGGATCGCCCATCATGCAACCTGAAATCCGCCGTGCTGCTCATCACTCTGGCTGACCTCCCTCGCTCCTCGCCGCCCCGCTCCTCCCCGCTCCTCGAGGGCGTCTTCGCGGGCGCGGCCTTGCCCTTCGCGAATTAATCAATACGGGCCTGCCGCCTCCGCCGCCGCCACCGCTGACGCCGTTCGCCGTCCTTGGGCGGATAGTCCCTTCCGTTGCAGCGCGCGGGTAAATGCGGCGGCGGCGGGCGGAGCGACTGGCGGACCCGGCGTGCCCCTCCGCTCTGCGCCGCGTGGCCGTCCAGCTCGTCGGCGACGCCGCCGCCGCCCCCACCGCTCCCGACCCGCCGCCGCCGCCCCGCCCAGGAAGAGAGAGGGAGAGAAGGGGGAAAAAGCGAGCGGGGGCGCGCCGGTTAGCACCAATATCCGGCGGGGGACTCGCCGCCGTTGCTGTCGTCGTCGCCGGCGACGTCCGCACTTTCACTGACGTCACCGGGGCTCGAACACGCGCGGGGTGCGAGATGGGATCGCGGCAATGCACGAGACGAAATAAAAAAAGGCAACGGAGGCGGGATTCAAGCGAATGCGGCGGTGCGTGTGCACGGGGGTAGTGGCGCGCCCAGCGTCCCGCGCATTGCCCGTCCGATCGGGACGCACGCGTGACCCGGCGCGGGTGACTCACCGGGCGACACGCACGCGCAGGCGCACGCGTTTTGCCGCCCCGCCCACTTTCCAACCCCCGCACGGCGCGGCGCCTCGGCTCCCCGCGGGCCGGGCTCGTTGGCTCTTTGGCATGCAAATCCACGTGGCCCCTCCCTGCTCCGCGCCCGCCACCCTCACTCCGCCACCCCCGCCACGCCCCGTTCCGCCGCGGCGACGCGGGTTTTTCCGTGACGTCACGCCTAACGACCTCCCGCGCGCTGCGGCCGCGTTCGCCGTCGATGGCATCTTATCGCGACGCAGGCGCCGCGCCGGCCCGTCTACCTGTTGACGAACGCGCGCGGCCCCGCCGCCTTGTGGCCGGGCAGGACGACAACCCTGTCATTTGCCCGGTGCAGTTCATGAAGCTTGGGGCTTCGGAGATTTTAGCGCGATTGGATTAGTTGCGGTGTGTTATTCCTCAAAAACATACTGATGCAGATCTAACGGGAAAAAATTGAATTATGTCACCGTGATAAAAGAATTTTGTTTTTGTTTTGGTACCTTTGCGGGAAAAAAATTTTTGTCAAATCTCCTCGTGCTAATATTTATAATTAGAATTTTCCGATTCGATAATGTGGAGTTTCCTAATGGGATCCGTGCTTATTTCCTGTTTGTATCTTCTAATCTCTTCCATTATCGCCACTGAATTACTTTGTTTTTCATAACTTTCTCGAAGTTCGTGAGGTCCTGTTCGAGCTGAATTATTTCTAAGAAACTTTTGCAGGAATCACCAGTTGCTAGGTTGTTCCGCGCGACTTGATACTCACAGTACTTTCCACCCTACGGTGCGAAACAAGGATGTTGGCGGCGGCGATGGTGACGACGTTGCGTTTGGAGCGGGCTCTAAAATGATTTACCTTTCCGTGCGGCGACCCCAGAAGGAAAGTTGGGCGTAATCACGACAGGGGATTTTTTTTCCTTACGGGCGCCGACTGCGAAGTTGTCCAGGTTCCTTCCTACTTCGTCGCAAGACTTGTTGCTGGCACCACCGCCTCCGCCACCGCCTCCGCCACCGCCTCCGCCTCCGCCTCCGCCTCCGCCTCCGCCATGCACCAGCACATCACCACATGGTTCTCTTCAACGCCATCCTCCACTTCCCCTACCAGATTCCTTTTTCGCCAATGCTGCCGTCGCCTCCGAAGGCGTTCAGTGTGTGGAGAAGGGATGAAGAAACGAATGTATGCTCGCGCAGAATTGAACCTAGCGGTAGCATGGACGGTCTTCAATATAACAGGAGAAAGAGGGCAGCTCACGGTGATCTAGATGCAAATTGGCAATAGCGGTGTCCGGACGCGGAGAGAAGGACCGGGCGGCACACGCAGGGCGGGAAGGGCAAGGAGCGGGATCAAAAATGACTGCGGGGGTCGTTAATGAGCGCCCTCGCCCTCGGCGCGGAGTAAATAACCCCCGCAGGCCCCCAGGCACTGGCGGCCCCCGCGCCCGCGTCGTAAACGAGCCGGCAACAAGGAACGGTCCGTGCCATTAAACATGAATTACTAGGAGTAGGACGCTCCTTACTACGACGAGGTCTCTCGGGGCGCGCGCCCCCCCCCCCCGCGTCTCCGCTCCCGCGTCTCCCGCTCCCGCGTCTCCCGCTCCCGCGTCTCCCGCTCCCGCGTCTCCCGCTCCCGCGTCTCCCGCTCCCGCGTCTCCCGCTCCCGCGTCTCCCGCTCCCGCGTCTCCCGCTCCCGCGTCTCCCGCTCCCGCGTCTCCCGCTCCCTAGGTGCATGGGGCGAAATTACGAAAATGTCGGTTTGTGAAATGTGTGTTATTGATGGCATACATACGATATTTCATACATACGTTAGTTTAAGGTTATTAAATGAAGTGTAGTTTTAGAATTATATCCATTATTGTTGTAAAATATTAAGTATAACGATAATAGTATAATATTTTCTGCCAAAATTGTTTTTTCTGCGAATAAAATAACAATAATTATTTTTGTTATCTTCTAAAGCTCTGTCAGCTTACGATTAGCAAATGTTGGTTGATCATGCTTGTTTTGTGTACAATTGTGTAGAAAATGCATGTTGATATTGCTTGTTTGTGTACAATTGTCGGCGTTCCCTTGCCACATTGTATCCTCCAGAAAAGCTTACAATTAGAAGATAATGATTACAATAAATGTCGTGTATTCCTCCAATCTTGATGTGAAATTATCTGCCGAAAGAAATTATAGAATATTGTCCCATAATTAAAACTAATATTTTGACACAGGAAGAAATTAGCCAACGTCTCGTATTGAACTACTTTCTATCATATTGAACCTCGCTTTCTGTTAACATTAATATTTTTTTTACTTCATCTTGCGAAACAAACTGTATGAAAACAACGGGCAGAACATGTTATTAAGTTTTCTGAAAAGAGCAAAAGACGAATAAATCTTAACTAATGCAAAAAAATTAAGAAAAACATTGCAGATAACAATAATTTTAAATTATTGGCATCGTAGAAGGTATGCCGAAAACGATGCTTGATTTCGCAGTTGCCTCTTCCTCTGGCTGAACATCCCCGTAAGCATTCTGCATGTGTACCTCTAAGGCCGCGTGCGTCCGCATGTCGACTAATCTCCGGGACTCGTGCGTGGTCTCGTGCGAGTTGTTGCCGAGGGGAGGGGCAGGGGCTGTCTCCTAATTCAAGGGCATCGGCAGTGGGGAGGGAGAGGAGAGGAGAGGGGCCGGCAGCGCAACGGACTCCGCTCCCGGCATCGCCTATCCGCCCCCTCCCCCTCCCCGTTCCGCCCACGCCCCGCCCGGCGGGCGATAAGCGCCCAGAGGCCCGGGTTATCGCGTTGGCCCTCGTCTATAAGAGGGTGTGGGCCGCGTGCCTCGACCAGTCTTCCGGAGCCCTCCTCCTCTCCTCCACAGCTGTCGCCGACGTAGCATCCCCCAGGTCCTCCGCAGGTGAGTGTGAGGTGGGCGGGGCCGCTGCTTGGCTCTCGCCTGGGGCTGAGGCTGCTCGTTGGCGCAGGCCGCTCGCGGGGTCGAGGGCTCTCGTTGACGCTCTTGGCTCAGCCAGAGACAATGCCGCTCTCGCCCGGCCTGCTTTTCTTGCTGCCTTTGGTCGACGCCAAATGGACCGGACACCGCACCATTTTTTTCGCTCCATTTTTTTCGCTTTTTATTTCGTGTTTTTATATATACACATTATTGGTAAAATTGATAACACTATTGGCGTAAACATAAAAAAATGCCACGATTATAATGGGCCGTAGTTGCAATGAATTTTCGATTATTAAGCAACTCTTTGAAACAAAGAAAGTGTTGTTTTTTTGTTTTCGTTCGTCTATTATCACACGGTAACCGAGGCGATGTAGGAAAAATAGTTTATTAGTTTTTCTTTCATCTACCTACTAAATGTGTTACTATCGTTATTTAGTGTTGAAATAATAGTATTTTTAAGTTTATTATTAACTAATGTAATAGTTGAATATATTCAGAAATAACTAGATTTTAACAGCAACAATACACATGGTTATTTATGATCTTGTGCGTTTCTCCATGGTTATGTTTAATACGTTATAGAATTTCTTATTAACCCCTAATTTTCGCTGGTAAGTTTTTAAAGTTTTTACTTGCCACGATGTTCTTACGTTTCGGCGGTGTTCTTGCCAGTGTCTCGGCATTCGAGAAACTGCACCTGCTTGGCCAGCTTTGGAGGTGAGATTCGTCAAAATATTAACTTCTAGTGGCGAATAAGTTATTAACGAACTGTGCTTAGAAAATGGGGTTATGAGGCTCACCTGGGTTTAATAAAAATTCGAAATAGAGAATCTCTTTGACTGTAGTTGTACAGAAGTGATACTAAATTTTGTTCGTGTTGTACACGTAATATATTGAAGTGTTGGACACTTATTTTCACTGTGGGTACATTTCCATTTAATTACTTTATGTATAAACTTTATGTACGTATTAAAAATCGCTTACTGTATTGTATAAAAATATCACCTGGGGTGAAACTGAAATATTTACGCAAAAATAAGTTGTGTTGAGTATTGCGAGAATATTTTTTTTTGTTAAACAATGCACATAAATGTCTTCTGTGCATAATTTTTCACTTACGCTCTGCAAAACATGTAATACAAAGTATGACGAAGGAAACTTCAGAATATTAACTTTCTAAACAAGTAAAAGAAATTTAGTCATATCACATTGTTTTTTTGAAAAACGAAGTTCGACATTTCTTTTCTCGTTTCAAGATATATTTATATAGACCCCAAACCACTGATTAGAAGTATTGCTATGACGTTTTAATGGCCTTGCTACCGATATGTTCGACGTCTTATAACATCCGCCTTATCAGCTGTTGTGTTGAAAGTTGTTTATTTCGTCGTGATAACTCTTGCATAAACCGTGCTTTGAAGGCATCAGGCGACAGTTACATATTTATCTTAATATATTACGTGAGTGATTTCTGACATTGTAAGAAACAAGACAATTTTCCAGATATTTTTTAATGTTGCTATACTACGTATTGTCTCATCTGATATACCAATTCAACTTTATAATGTTTACATGTACGTTATGGTTTTACGCCATTCTAAAATCGTTAGTCTCTCCCTCTGCTTATGGGACTGCGATGTAATAGGATGAAATAATTTTGCAAACTAATGGAATAGAATAAGAGTAAAGTTTCTCTGCCCAAGATTTGATTGTTCGACGCGGTGCGGGAACAGTAGGGGATCGAGCGAGACTGGGTGATGGGTGAGGGAGAGGGAGAAGAGAGGAGACTAAAGGCTCTTTGCCGCCCCCTCCCCGCTTTCTCCCTTTCATTGATATTTACGCAACGAATGAATAACGCTGTGCGTCTTCATTAACTCGGCGCCGCTTCGTCGCGTCCCGCCCGCCCTTCCGGCCCCGCGCCCCACCGCCGCTCGCTGCGCGCGCACACCGCAGTCGCAGCGCCACCCTAAAGTCTCGGGTGCCATCCCCGCCTCCCCTTCCCCCAACTCCTGCCCCCGTTCCTCCCCTTTCTCCCCCGTCCCCGCCATCAACCCCGCCCCCACCTTTGCTCCACTCCATTTCCACGTCTCCGCCTCTTCCCTCTGCCCCTGCCTCGAGTCCGTCTCCGTCGTAGTTGCCGCAATCAACCCGCTCCGCCCCGCTACGCTTCTCCCCGCCCCGCCCGCTTCACCTCTCCCCGCTCCTCCCCGCTCCTCCCCGCCCCCCCGCTCCTCCCCGCCTCCTCCCCGCCCCGCTCCTCCCCGCTCCTCCCCGCCCCGCTCCTCCCCGCCCCGCTCCGCCTCGTCTTCGAACCTGTCTTCGTTCCCGCTCCCGCCTGCGCGCTACCCTCGTTTTACACCCATCTCCGACTACATCCCCGCCCGTGGTTCCATCACCGCTCCGGCTCTCAACCAGCCTTTCCTCTCAACTCCCACCTCTCGTTCTCAATTCCGCCCCTTGTCCTAACCCTCCTCTCCATTTCGCCGTGCCTCTTGGCGTTTCCGTTGCGCTCAGCCCCCGTCCCGGCCCCCCCCCCACTGGCCTCCTTCTCCCGCGACATCTCGTCGGTGCATTCACCTCTCTCGGCCTTCCTTCAGGCGGCTGGCTCTGCGGGCTCAAATTTCCTTCTTTTGCTTTACGATTCTTCTTGGTTTGAAGTCTCGCACAGTTTCATCCATCTTTTTACGGACTAAGCTGGTCTCATTACGGTAACCTCACACTCGCTCTCGTTTCCTAACCTCCCTTGCTTCCCCTCTTCAGACTCGCTAGTTTTCTTTCTGTTCTCCGCGTTTCGTGCCTCGCTTTTTTTCTTCCCTTACGCGGTTTTATTCCCCTCCCATCCACACGCACACACCTCGGATTTTGGGAAAGCAACCACCTTACGTGCTCCCGCTCAGTCATGATTTCGACATTCGATCCCTTTATCGGGCTCTCCGTAAACTTTCCACGCCCCGCGTTCAACCCATCACTTCGCTTTCCGCAGCGCGCACGCCGCTGTTGTACTTCTCGCTGTCCCGGGGCTCCCCTCGCCTCGCCTCCGCGTCTTCCCTCTCGGCGGCGGCGGGGACCTCGTATTTCGGTGTTGCTGCCGATGTCCCGCGATCCGGGACTTAACTCCGCGCCGTGTGCTGCTCGCGCCGGCGCCCCCCGTGCTCCCCCGTTTGTGTGGCGTGGGCCCATGAAGGTCCGCAACCGAGCAGATTCTCTTTCATCAGTTGCTGCGACGTTTGGTGTGTGTGTGTGTGTGGGGGCGAATGAGGGTGGGGTGTGTATGTATGTATGTATGTATGTATGTATGGGTGGGTGGGTGGGTGGGTGGTTATGTATGTATGATGTATGTATGTATGTATGTGTGTGGGGGGGTGTTTTCGTGCTATCAACTGCAATACGATAAAGAATATTACTTATGAGTAAGGATGACAATGAGGATTTTGAATACATAGCAGACGGTCTCAACTACAGTCAAAACCAAATCCAGTGTCTTGTGTGGCACGTCTGAGGAAGTCGGTAGTATGATTTCTTATACAAGCAGTGATTCCATCCTTATTTCATAGTTTTGGCTCCCAAATCCCATCTTCGACCCCAATTTACACCAATTCTAATGCCCTCGGAACATGTGTAATAATTTAGGATTCAATAGAAAGTGATGATTGCACAAAGAATCGGACAGATTTTACTGAAACATTGTGAAAATTGGCTTGTAGATACGATAGCGACAGGAACAAAACATTATTTTGCTAAAGCTATTAACTGATGATGGTGTTTGCCTAGATCACATCTGTTATTTAGATCTTCACATTAATGTGACGGTAGTCAGTTGTGTAATAAGACTTGAAACGGTGATGTAATAATGAAAACTTCGTTCTGAAGTGAATCATGAAAATATGATCAAAACGTTAAGTGAATATTTACAATTATATTAAAAGTAATGAATTATTCCAATGTTATCATTGTTTAAACTGAATGAATATGGAGTCCTGTTAGGGGGAAACCCCGCTAGCCGACGGTAGGTCGGCGCCGGATCTCGCCAACCGGCGGGGGAAGATCTCCGCCATCTCCTGAGAAAAAACGTGGACTATACTTACGGGACTAATGACCAAAGCTGTTGACGCGCCCGGAATCACTTAACTAACCAACCTACCTGAATGAATATGTAATTTCGAATGACGAAAAATGTGAGTGGAAGGGAAGAAAATACATTGGTCCCTAGTGGTAAGTGGTATTAATCGAGTTGGCAGAAGCTTTTAAAGGGGAGGAAGGGAGAGGCGGATTCGTGCGGCGGGGCTCGGGTCGCTCCCAGTCGTGTGCGCGGGGCGGGGGCCCCTGGCTACGTCCGGGCGCACGCGGCTCGCGGCTATTGATCGCGCACGCGTGCACGCGTACACGCGCCGCCGGGGGACAGGTGCCTTCGCAAGAGCGTGCGTCCCCCGGGGGGGGGGGAGGGAGGAGAGACGTGGCGCAGCACTACAAATTCGAACTCCGACGTCGCGAGCAAGAGAATCATTGCCCGTTGGAGTTCGTGGTGGGAGAAATACAGTTTCATGTGTGAAAGCGGAGGTCGTTATGTTGACTGGTAGCTGCGTTGTAATGACAAAGTTGTCGGCCCGGTGGCCGAGATCGCTAAGGTAGTTTTGTCGTAGTGATCTCGGACCGAAGGGTCACGGGTTCGAGTTCTGCGTCGAGCATGGTTGTATTTGTGATCGTCCTTTCACCCCTTATCACCATATCGTTTCATCTTCATAGTTACCATACCGCTAATGACCTAGATGTTGATGCGACCTTAAATAACCAATTAAAAAAAGACAATTTTTTCTTGAGAGTGGTGTTGTGATGAGTGATGTCTACAAAGCGTTCCGGATATTTTGGAAATCAATTTGATAATTTTCTTGATCAATACGAATTATGGTTATGTTTAAACAGTTAAAACCAAAATATTTACAAAACTACTTAAACTTACGTGAAATATAATTTGTTAAGTTAATTCGTCGAGCGGTATTATATTAAGTCATACACTCGTGTCACAAAGATAGACATCTTCAATGTATTGTTTTCTTGGAACTGGTGTTCAAGATATTTAGGTGACAATGAGGATTCTAAAGACTTGGAGATCAATACATATGCAAGACTAGTGTATATGCGCAGTTAACAAGCGCATTTTATCTTTCCGTGCAAAGAGTCGCTGCTCGACTTTTCCGGCTTCTTCAAAACGAACGAACGTATGCATAATTGTTTTTACGAAATAATGTAAAACTGAATTTAATTTTTAGTGAATTCCATATGTTTAGTATATCACCACCATTGGAATTTCTGTTTGCGTCTCACTGCACGTTTCAATCATCTTAAATATTTGAAAAATAAGCTTCTAATACTTGACATTGAAGAATGTGTTCTTCTGATCGAATAAACCATGTATTGTTCGGAAAGAAGCGTGATGTTGGTGAATAACGTGCCAGTACGAAACACGCGATGCGTGTTCTTAGAAAGGTCGTGCTTGTTTGCGCGTCGCGCGTGTTCAAAAGTCACGCCTACTTTTGAATCACCCATTGTGGGCCCATTTGGTAATCATATTGTTCATCAATATTTGATTTCTTCGGATTGGTTCTTTCTTCACTGCCGGCCCCCAGCATAGCCCTTTCACAAATGCGACAAAATTTAATTTTTCCTTATTTGCCCTTTAACTTCTCTCTTATTTCTGAATGCACATCATATCTCTGTGTTAATCGTCCTGCCATCTCCCTTTCATTGTTGATTTCTTACTTTTTTCCCATAAAATATTTTAAACGTATATTGTCTACGAAAAATCTTGAACTTGCTTGGTAAATTCTCACAACTCAATCGCCAGTTCGCCGAAAATTTTGTCATTTCAAAGTTGCCTTTTTAGCTTCTAAGACAAAGAAAAATAGTAAATTGGAAATGCCTAACAGAATTTAAGGTATTTCTGAAAGATCATGTAGTGTTGTAACGCTTCACTTGATTTATGTCCTTGTTACTAAGTACAGTCTGCCAGGAAAGTCTTTCCGTAGTGGCACCAGGGTAAGTGCTACCAACAGAAATTATCGTGGTGGCACAAACTCTAGCTTGTAACAAACGAAAACCTAAATAGCGTACTCGTTATAATCATTACAGATGCTGGAAGTGTTGTCCCTTAAAATGATTTCATAGTGACATGGTTGTTACGAATATAAATGCAGTTTTTAATAAGATCCCATGATTCTGCTCTGTGTGCGATTTCCTGGCGCACGTTACAGTTTGACATTACTTGCCCTTATAAGCTCGATTTGAATACACATTTTAATCGTGAATACCCAAGGTCGAGTAACTTTCCGTGGGCGCTCGGGAGAATCGCGAGTAGGAGTAGTGCAGGCAGCCTTGTTCCGGTCCGCTATTCTTTCGGAAATTCTCCGCCGCGCCCCCACCTGGGCGGCGCTTTTGTTGTCTCGCGGCGCCGCCGCTCTTCCGGCGGGGGGGGCGGGGGCGGGCGCCGGCGTCGTCGTGCCATGCGGGGACGCGGCCCCGCTGCGTAGTTCGCTTCGTACCGCAATGGACCAATCGATAAAAATAATTTACTTCAAAGATCACGTGGGCCGTGTCGCAGCGGAAGGCCGACGGCGGCTGGGGGCGAGGGCGAAGGCTGGCGCCTCGCCTCGCCCCGCCCCTTTCCCGCTCCCGCTTCCACCACGCCCTCGCCAGGCCGGCCACGCCCCCACACGCCTCCCGCCTATGCGAGGCCTGACGGCGGCAGGATTTCGACGCTAGCTTTTCAGCTAGGTCGAATTCAGTCGCTGTCTGCAGGAGAATTCTAGCGGCCGGCTGCTCTGATCGGTAGTTTTTCCTTCCTCTTCCTTGTCCTATCCTCTCCCATTACACACGCACACACACACACACACACACTTACACTAACGTGCACTCACTACCACATATTCCGGGAGACCGGTCTCGAGCTTAGTTTGTCCCGGCTGGGGCGGTGCCCGCTGGTGGAGAGTCCTGGTTAGAGGAAACCCACTAGCCCACGGTAGGTCGGCGCGATCTCGCCATCCAGCGGGGAGATCACTGCCGTCTTCAGAGTAAAAACATGCACTACACTAACGGGACTGATGACCAAAGCAGTTGACCCGCCCGGAAACACGAAAAAATCAAATCAAAATCAAATCAAAATCAAATCCTCCCGCCTATCAGCTGTGATTGTCCAGCGGCCACACTGTTGCTTCTGCAGCGTTGACGACTAGGTCCTGGGGTTCGAGTCCTGACGGGGCAGACATAGCCAGACAGAACCAGCTACGTAGCTGAGTAGAATGTAACATCCTGTGTGGGGAATAATTTTTCGATCGCCTGCTCTGCTCGGTAGCGTTCCGTAGTTTCTCCGATCAATTTGAGGTGAATGACTGAGCACTGCCGTAAGCGGTGTAAGGACTGCGCGCAATCTTCCCTTCCTCAGTCTTGTCCCTTCCTCTCCCCTCGAGCAGGGGCAAACCCACAGCAAAACGACATATAGGTTGGCACCGGATGTGACGAACCAGAGAGAAAACACCACTACCACCTCTAGGGATATAAAATGGACCACACTTTCGGGACTGATGACTCTAATTGACTCGCTTCTGCGCCGTTGTTACTCTTACTTCGTACTGTGTCCTAAGGCAGATTGTTTGGAAAATTCTCTCGCCTGTGGCCTATAACGTGAACATGTCAACTTCTTCTCCTTTCTTTTCTGGTTATGTCCAATGAGACATTCATCCTATATTCTCACACCAATCGAAAGAAATATGTTGGCTACGATAATCTTACATAAATTTGATCCTTTATGCATTTCTTGGGAATTGTTTCTCCATTTTTTGGGACGTTTCCTTGGGACGTCCCCAGTGTAGAATAATAAATTTTAACGTGAAAGAATTTAATTTTGTGGCTAGTCAAATATAAACAATTCATTATTATGTTGGAAATTAATTTTCCTTTCCCCGTGAATTGAATTAGTTCAAAATGCTTCGAGAAAAATTCAGTGTAGCAGCTTTAATGCGTCTATTCAACGTCAAATATGATTAAAAACGGCGTGTGACGTTTCCAAGAGAAATACAGTATGTGCAGGTTTTCTTGAGTTCCAAAATCTCAAAACTAGCTCTTTTACCATATTTCGTTAAATTCAGTACTTCAAGGTGCTCAATGCGTAGCTTTTTGGTGTCTTGAATAACTAGTTAATTCCTGATTCAATTTTTCATGTGAAGCTATTTATGGTGCTCTAAGTATGATTTTTGACGCGGGACAATGCTCACCCGAGAGTAATAGAACTTCAGATACGCTCTACGAATAACTTTCTCCAAAAGAACGATATGGATTAGTTTTTCCACTTATTGGTCTCCCAAAGCCATTTTCAGAGTGTGTTTCTGAAAGGGCCTGTGTTGAGTGCACTAGCATATGAGTAATGTTCGTAGAATAAACAATATTTTGGATACATAACAGGATTCTTTTACAAACGATGAACCCGGAAGTTGTGAATTGTGAAATTGTCCGCGCTTTGATCAAACCGTGAATATTTTCGAAAATTGATGTGTGAAAACTTCCTCGGCCACTTGGTTAAACATTCAAAGCTCTTAGTTTTATAAGTTTGTTTGTGTAGGAGGGTCGCTCGATGTTAACTTTGACAGTTGTACATAATAACCTCTTTAGGCCTAATGGAAACTGTTCAGTTTGAGAAAACAAATTGCCCTTCGGACAAACAAGTTCTGACAAATTAGATTGTCACTTTGACATGCGGCAGCAAATTCTAGCTTCTGAGACGAGCATCATTATTGGATTGTGATGAGGTGATCATTCAAGAGTTCTGTGCATGAAGTTACCCTGCGCTCGTTGTAAATTATTTTTGTTCGTAATTATGGGTCCGCACAGACTCTGTTGGTTACCATTGTATATTTGTCAGTTAATGCTGTATGTGCATTTTTATTCTTTTATTCCGGGAAGTACGATGTAGCTTTCGCTGTATAATCAAAACTTTCACAAGTAAAGAACGAGCTTGCTGTTAAAGTACACTCCGATCCAGAGTTCCTCCGCGTTACATTTTTCTCTCTTCCTCTCCCATGCAAAATTAAAACGGCTGAATTGCTCCCCAGTGCACCTCGGCCTGTAATTTGGAAATGTAGGCGGCGCGGCGCGGGAAGGCGGCCCTGCGCACGCGGTGAGGTGTGGCCGGCACGGCGCGGCACGGCTCGGCACGGCTCGGCTCGGTTCGCGGCGCGGCACGGCGCGCTCGGAGGCCGTACGGGGTCAGCGGAGCAGAGCGCTGACAGGAAAATTTTAAAGAACCTGTTGTTTCATACTAATGACACAATAACAAACTATAGAAACAATATGTGTTAAATAAAATCGACACGAAAGTTAAAACTTTGTATACACGAAAGTGTTTTGGAGTCCTTCGTTAGTAGTTAGTTGTCCGAACGAGGAAGTAGAGCAGGTTCCCGGGTGTAACACTGTATTTTCAAATCTAATTAAAGCGCTATTAAGCACAGTGCTTCCAACCAGACCACCGTCACTACTACTGTAATCGTCGTCTACGCTTCTTCCATTATCTGCGGAGCTGCCGGGGTGCGGGGCTGCTTTTTTCATTTTGATTATTTCTTTAAGTGTTCTTATTTAATTCTTGAATAGCTGGGGTATAGTTTGACCTTTATCTAACAAATGGAACTTGTTAATTTCAATCAATCTGACGGAGGTACTACACTAACAGAGTTACTAACTCAAATTCTACGGGGATATTAGCATTTAAATCACTTCCTTTGATGCCTTCTTCCCCCCCAGGACGCCGAGTGACGCTAGTTTTGACTGCATCTAGTAAGATTAGGAATATTGGTTGGGGAGAACAGCAGCGGAGCGGGTTGAGAACTTAGGCGGGAGTTGGTGATAAAGAACGTTGAAGACTAGTGTGTTGGTGCGGGAGGCGGGACGGGAACAAGGTAGGGTTGTGGAGGCTTGGGGAGGGTGGCATGGGGGTGAGTGTACCAGTCCGGTGACACCGGTGCCGTGGCTGAGGTTGGCGTGAATCATAGCGATTTGCCGAGGCGCGGGGGCGGGGCTGTTTACGAGGGAGGTGGCGGCCTCGGGCGTTTAGCAGCGGCAGCCGTGAGGCCGGCGGCGCCCCGGAGGCGCCGTCCCCCGGGCATGCTTTTCCGGGCGCCCGCCGCGTGTTAACTATTAACCCCGTGGACCGGCCGCTCAATGTTGCATGCGGGCATCGGCGCCAGCGCGCGGGCGCGGCGCGGGCCAGATGCCGCTGCCTCTCGCGGCCGCCTCGAGATTCCCCCACACCAGTGGCGGACCCAGGGGTGGGCGGGACCGTGCCCTACACCCAAAATGCGTAGAGTTTTCGTTTGTTACCTTCTTTAATTTGGTAAAATTGTTTTAAACATTAGTCAGAATCATGAAATTATTTATAACCCCGCTTCTGCGGGAGGCCTTAGCCCTCAAGAGATCTGATAGGCTTAAAATAAAATAAAGTAAACATGCAATTATTTAAAAATAATATTGTAGTGTCATATACACTCAGAAAATAATATAAAAATATTTGTTATGATTATTATTTAACAAAAATCTATGACACCCCCCTCCCCCAAAAAATTATGGGTTGGATCTGTCCCCGCTGTACAGCGAGTCGGCTCCTTGGTGGTACGAGGGTAGCGTTATTCCTTTTTCGCAAGACGTCTGCAGGTTATTCAGCGCGAGTTGACATGTTTTTTGTTTCATATTATTATCTCATCTTTATTTCATTTCTATTATACTACGATATGATGATATTTCTATTTCACTATACCTTACCTGCGTATCATCGGTCTTACTTATTTTTTTCATTTATCCCGTTCGTAAAACATGTTCTTAATTAGTGTTTCCTTTGTGCTAATTTTCAAATTTTCCTTCGCGTCCTTAAGTGATTGTAACTTCATTTCGTTGTGATCAGAATGCGGTTAATTATTTTTAATGTTCTCTTCAGTACTAATCCATTACCTTCATAACCAAAAGGACTTCTTTACCAAATCTGTCTTTTTGGATTGCACCGCCCTGTTTGAGACCGATGGACCGTGTTACTGTAGATGACCTAATTAAAAATGGATAAATATGAATAGAATCGAAAAGGAGAGGACAAAATTTAAAATCGTTAAACTACATTTGCGTCTCTCTTCAGCTTCTTCTCAGTGCCTTTAATTTATGTTAATTTCTGTTTTCTGAATATTTTTTCAAGACTTTTTCTTAATCTGAGGGTCAGAATCACAATTATATATCATCATATCGTAGTTGAATTTTAATTCTCTCACGTTAACCGTTAATTTAACGGAAATAACAATTACTATTTGGTTGCTTCTGGCGAGTGTGTAGAAGTTTCTCTTTCACTTATTGGTGGGAATGCAAACTGCTTCGGTGTACTGTTCGGTTCGTGTCTGCAACGATTAGCATTTCCAAGAGACCGATAGTGTGATAACGAACCAGGAGAAAGTGGACGGTGTAATTGGCGCATAAGTCTCGTACACTTGCCGGAGCACCGTCCTTTCCTTCCCTCCCTCTTGTTCGCCTTCCTGTTCGCCGCTTCATCTGGTCTCTCGGCCCCGCCGCCACGTCTCCTTCCGGCGGCGGTCGACTCGCGAGGCGGGGGCGGTAAGCGGGCGCTGGATTTAGGGAAGTGGGGCGTGCGTGTGGGATTTTCACCGTGTACTCCGCTAATCGATTCCTTGCCGCCGCCACCACCCCACCACTGCCGCCTCTTCCTCTTTTGCAAAAGACTGTTCGAAAATGTTGATCACACTGTTAAGTTGAAATATTTGTGCAAATTTCAATTGTAATTTACAGGGCTTGATTTCTGGCGGAGCGCGACAGAACGGTGTTCTGATACCTCGCAAACAAATTAGGAAAAACACAAACAAACAAACAAACAAACGAACGAAAAGCAGAGAGTAAACACTTGGCAACATGTTAGTTCGACCAACTTTTTGAGTTCGACAGAAGTTTTTAGTTCGACCAACTTTTGGAAACTCAAAATTAAATAATTTACCGCTTAACTATCATTTCTACGCATGGAATAAAATTTTATTTAAAAACCGATAAAATATCAAGTCTATATTTTTCGTTTCCTTTTATAATAATTTCATTCACGCGAAGACAGTGTTACCATTGTTACTAATTCTCATTACGTATGGTTTACAATTATTAAATTATATTATAAATGTATAAATATTGCTGTTAATTAATAATTATTTTGGAACGCGTTCCGGGTCTTAAAATTTTATAAGTGAAGCCCTAGTATAAACCCTCGGATAAAAAATAGACAATATTGTGAAGTACTTTTTTTTATAACAGTTGTATTTCAGGCATTTAGTGGCTTGGTTGTTGTATGGTTAGCTTGGTAGTATCAGTTGTTTCTAGAATCATTATTCATTCGCTCTGGGGGAGTAAGAGACAATTAACATTTTAATGCGAAAATAGAATAGTCTGGGTCAGGCGCCAAGCCGGCATCTGCCATATTAAATGCATTGTTCCCTTTCGGAAAGAATTTTCACTCTCAATAAAAGCGGTGAAAGCCGTGGCTGGTAATGCGTATTTGTTATGCGTTGCTGAAGCGCCTGCCCGTTCCTAAAAGGATTAAAATTCCTGCTCGGGCAGTGCTGCCCGGCCATTCAAATGAACTGCGCCAAAGGAAACGGACTGGCAGTCGGCCTGATGACGCCCCAGGCAGCCTCGGCTTTCTTTCTCCCCTCCCCCCCCGCCGAAATCGTGCCTTTGATTTCTTGGCTGTGTGCAATTTCATTTAATTCCCGCATCACCAGCACTCCCACTCCGACGCTCGCCTCGGATTTTTTTTTCTCGCATTTCGGCCGCGAATTAATTTAAGGGCGCGAGCTTCCGAGGTCGTGGAGGGGGGAGATCCATTCTCCAGCGGAAGTTGCCGCGCCGCGGGCCTCCGGAGCGCCGCGCGGGCGGCGGTGGCGGTGGAGGTGGAGCGGGAAGGGGGCGGTGCTCTGAAACGCCCCCGATGCGGAGGTGCGAGGACACTGCAGAGAGCCGGATTTCGGGATGGAGTTAGAAGGCTCCTGCAGAACGTTCGATTTTTCTGTTTCCGGGCGCGTTAACTGCTATGGTCATTAGTCCCATAAGTATAGTGCTTGTTTTTATCGCGGCAGGTGCCAGCGATCTTCCCCCACTGTGTAGCGAGATCAGAAACAGACCTTCACATAGGGGAGCAGGTTTTTCTTCTACTAGGTATCTCCCACCGCCCCAGCCGGAACAGGCTCTAAGATCCGGAATACTCTCACGACATGTGTGGAGAGTGGTGACTGTGTGTGTGTGTGTGTGTATGTGTGTGTGTATGTAAGAAAGGGATAAGGTTAGGGGAAGGAAAGGGGAAGGCGCGCGGCCCATGGTCCGTTTATTGAAATATTGCTCCAAGATTCCTCCGATATTGATCGGAGAAACCGCGAAAATCTATCGATCAGAACAGCCGGCCACTAGAATTCTTCTCCAGGCAGCGGCTGAACTCGACCTAGCATTGTAGCTAGTGTCGAAAATCCTGCCACTGTCGGAACTCGAATCCTAGGACCTCCCGGCCAGATGCACTACACTAGGTTACTCACGACATCGAAGATAGAAGTCCGGTCCTGAAGAATGATACTGTATTCAGCAAAATCGAAGTCGAGATACTTGGCCTCCAAATGGCGTCGTGAAGTGCGATCCGGAGGTGGGAATGCAATGCACCGCACCTGGAGGCTGGCCACGGACGTTTCCGCCCAGATGCTCCGGCGCGGCGCGGCGCGGCGCAGGGCGGCCCGGCCCCACCCTGGGGACCCGAAGGGAGAGGGGGCCCTCCGGTCGATGCCCTTCCGCCTCGCCCCCTGCCCTGCGGCGCCGGTGACCAGTGGGCCATGCATTTTGCAGGAGGTCGACCCCAAACCACATAGCACGTGTTTCATTAATGCGCAGCAACGGGATGGGGTCCAGTGTCAGGGAGTATTCATTCAGCTGTGTAGGCTCAACTACCAATGAAATCGTATGCTGAAGTGCGAGTGCTGAAGCGATAGGTTTAGGCAACGTAATGTTAAATCGCGTTGCAGTCAAAGCCCTGTTGGTGTCTGTGATTCTCTGGAGGAAGAAATTGAAAACAAAACACATTGGTTCTGAGAAACGTGTAAACAAAACTTAGTGCGTCAATTAAACTTGTAAAACTTACATTGTGAAGGAGAACATAGACCATAATTTAGAGATGTTTCCTAAGCGGGATTAAGTAATTACATTATTTTTTCTAGTAACTTCGTTACTTCGAAACATTCCCCACATAAAATTCGAGAAAATAGCGCCAAATTCAAAGGATCGTGCCTGCGAGGGCAAGAGAACCGCGGCTCGCTTGCCACTGCACTAATGGTCCCAAGTCGTTGCATCTGCTCGGCGGAGCGCAGTAAAGTAATTGCTAATTCACTCCGCCACTCGCTGGCCGGTCTGCGCGCGACCAAAAGAGCCACGAACGGCAGACACAGCTGACAACTGCGCGCCGCGCCGCGCCGCGCCGGCGCATTCGGGCAACGGGCGAAAGAGCATCCGAATGACATTTGCCCCGCAAAAGCAGCACATTCGAACTCAACATGTCATCGTATAATAAGATACGTTTATCTTTTTGAAACTTGGCGTTTAGCAACTTCGTGTTTACGAAGAAATTACTCAGCATACATCGCAAGTACGGTTAAAATAGCATACGTAACTAAAATAAAATCAACGTAGTTCGCTAAATGCTGCCTTATTTTGTTAAATAAAATACTTTTTCTGGTTTTCAAATTCGTGATATGATATATATTACACAACAAAAGTAGTTCCTGATCTACAAATTAACTGCCAAGCAGTTCTTGTGAATCGCGCTTTGGTCACCTGATTGATCTAATGGGAATGTTTCTCGTCAGCTTAGACGTAGTTGGCTGTTCGAAAATGAAAACTCGCGAAGGAAGATAGTAAATAGGAGTCTGCCTTTCCGAACTTGCTGCTTCATTTAAGTCATCCTGACGTCCTTAGGAAATTGGGATGAGATATTTTTCAAAGAGGAAAACAATTATTTGAGAAATGCGTATATTTGGGGATGCACTAGGGGAGATATTTTCCCTTTTTTCATGATCTTCTGTAATTTTCGTTAAGAGTTTGGCTGATGGGAGGATTGGTTTGGTTTGTTTTTTTCGTGTTTCCTGGCGCGTCAACTGCTTTGGTCATTAGTCCCGTTAGTGTAGTGCATGTTTTTTCTCCGGAGATGGAGGCTTCCCTGCTGGATGGCGAGATTCGGCACCGACCTACGTCGGCTAGTGGGTATTCCCTAACCAGGACTCTCCCACCAGCGGGCATTGCCCCAGCCGAACAAGCTCTAAGCTCCCGACGGTCTCCCGAATATGTGGAAGTGTGTGCATATTAGTGTAAGTGTGTGCGAGGGGAGAGGATAGGACAAGGAAGAAGGAGAGATCGCGCGCGGTCCGTGGCCCGTTTGTTAGGGTACTGCTCCGGCGAATTCGTCCTGGTGTTGATCGGAGAAACCACGGAAAACTACCGAACAGAGCAGCCGGCCGCTAGAATCCTCCTCCAGACAGCGACTGAGTTCGACCTGCTGAAAGCTAGCGTCGAAAAGCCGCCATCAGGACTCGAACCTACTGATGGGAGGAGAAACAGTACGGAGAGACGTCTAAGATTCTTAAGACTGCAAAAGTAGCGGACGGTTGGGCGGGTAGGGATGTCAGAGCGGGCAGCGTGGGCGCGGTGTCGCGCGACGGAGCGAAAGCCTGACAGTGGGACGCGATCATCCTTTTCAAGCTTTGCGTCGCGGCAGGCACTCCACTTCCCTCCGCTCCCCTCCTTCCCCCCCCCCCGGATTCAGCGGGCCCCGCGTGCCCGACAAACGCCTACCACCGCCGCCCCCTTGCCCGTCCCCGCCCCGCGCCTTAATTCCCAATTAGCCCAGATGCAAAACCGCCCTCGCCCCTCCTGCGGTGGCGCATTTCCGAGGAAAGTGGGGGAGGGAGACGAAGAGCGAGTTGATAGGTGAAGAAGGGCGTTTTAATATTTTAAAGCCAATATCCTTATCAGCGTAATCGGCGCTCTTATCGGGAGCGCTGGAGTCCCTCTCGTCGGCCCACGTTGTGCGCGCGCCATCGATTAGTTAGGGCCGGCGGCGTCTTGGCTAGGGGCCTGGTCCTGAGGCGGGTAGGGCCGGTCGACACGAGCCGCGCGCGTTTTTAATCGGGTCTCCTCGCCTTTAAGAGGCGGCGGGGCGTGCGTCGGTCGGAAGATGGACGGGCGGGTGGGCGGGCCCGCAGCCTCCGCTGGCGAGGAGCTTCCGGGGCGCTGCGGCCGCAAACGTTGCCGCTCGCTGATCGATGTAGACGCGCGCGCGGCAGCGGCGGCAGTCGGCGGTGCCGCGGGCGCGCGCTGGCGCGGCCTCGGGTGGGGGCGCCACCGCAAAACGCCAGCCCGCCCGCTCGGCCCGGCGCGGCACGGCCCGCGCGCCCGGCCCGCGCCTGGCCGCGCCCGCGCGTACTCCACTGCAGTGGACCGGTGCAGGCGCGCAGAGGCCGCGTCGCGTCGTGCCGCGCCGCGCCGCGCCGCGGCGGAGGCGGGGGCGGGGGCGGAGGCGGGGGCGGAAGCGCGAGCGGAGCGGGGACGGGACTCGGCGCACTGCCCTCCGCGCCCGCGCCCGCCCTCGCCGCGCCCTCTTCGCCCCGGGGCGCGCTCTCCCACCCTCGCCACACACGCCCCGCCCCTCCCCACGCGGCCGGCTCATCGGCGGCGCGCCGCGCAACACCGCGCCGCGCCGCCCGCGTCGCTGGGCAGCCTCCGCATTGCGGCGTATGGCTCGGGCGCGGCGGAGCCAGTATAGTCGGTGTAGCAGTGGAGGGTGCGCGCCGGCGCGGCGGTGGGGACGCCGCGCGCGCCGCGGCGGAAGGGCCGACGGGGGTGGCGGCGGTGGTGGCGGCGCGTCCCGACGACCTGCGGAGCGCCTGCCGCAGTCGCCGCCGGGCGCCCGTCGGGAGGAGTCGGCGTCGGAGCGCGCGCGGCGGAGGCGGCGGCGGCGGGGCCGTCGGGGCGCCGGTGTCGGCGGCGGCGCGCGGCGGAGGCGGCGCGCGCCGCCCGCGCGTCGACCGCTCGCCCGCTCTTCGCCTCGGCCTCCGCGCCCTCGCCGCCGCGGCCTCCGCCGCCGCGGGCTGCCCGCCCGCCTCCTCCCGTGCGTCACCCGCGCGCGCGCGGTATTTTTTGTCGATTTTTTATTTTTATAATGAAAGAATCGACAGAAAAGATCGCGACGTTGTTTTGTTTTGATATTTGTTTTTGAGAAAAACATCAAAACCATCAACAGAAACATCGTTGGTGTCATCGTTTACGAGGGGTGGAGTGCGTGACATCGCGAGGGGTGAGTGAGCAAGAGCATCTGTAGCAGTGGCGCGCCCTTGTCCGCCGTGCGCCACCGCGTGGCCGTCGCCGTCGCCATGGGCGTGGTTCGGGAGCGGAGCGGCGTGCGTGTTTCCGGAACGTTCCGCGACGCGTGGCCGACGGTAGGCGAGCGAGAGGTGAAGGGCAAGCGCGCACGCGGCCCGGCGGCCGCCCCCCGCGACGGCGCCGCGGGCCAGGGTGCGCCCCGCCGCCGCCGCCGCCCCCGCCCCGCCCCGCCACGGCGCTCCGCTCCCGCTCCAGCGCGCTGTGGCTATTTTTATCTCCGCGCCAGCGGGCGCCCGGGTCCGGGGTTCCGCCCCCTGCGCAGCCTCTGGGGGCTTGCTGCGTCGTTCCCCCGCGCAGGCGACGGCGACGGCGGCGTCGCCGGCGGAAACGCCCCCGGCGCCGCCCCTCCCCCGCCCCGCGCCACGGCCCTCCTCTCCGCGCCGCACTCAAGTTGGCAGCTAACGCTTCGAAGTTGACGCCGCTGGGGCCCGGTCGGGCAACCTCGCGCTCGGCGGCCTCGTGCGCGATTACCTATTCACGAGGCTTATGCGCGCCGCCAAGTGATGGAATTCTTAAGTGGGCAGCGTCTAAGGACGGCCACTGAAACAGGACGGAAGAGGGGAGGTGAAGCGAGAAGTGTTGCCTAGGACGCGTGTATTTGCACGGTCGATAGAGCATGTATGTACTTGTATTGAACTATTCGCTCCAGAAATGTATCACGGGTTGCATTGTGTAGGAGTCTAGTGTATTACGTAGTTGAGATGTCCCGAAGTTGAAATTTGTAAACGCATTCGTAGTTGAAAAATCAATTCTTGTCTCAATCCCTAACCCGTCCTCTGTCGCGTCCGTTCGGCTGAGGTGCGTGTGCTAATTCGCACCCCCGTCAGTCGACGCTTCCACGGTAGTCGGCGGGGGCGGTTCGATCTCTCGCCTGCGGTACACGTGCCTCTGCGGCAGTGCGGCGCGGCCGGCCCACCCTAAGGGAGGCGCAGCTTCCCGCCGGAGCGTACACGCGGCGCTTCCACCCCCGCGCCCCCGCCCTCACCGCCGCCGGCAACAGGTTCGGAGCTTTCGCGGGGTGGGTGAGGAGCAGGAGGAGGAGTGGGCGGCGGGGGCGGTGGCACCTGCGTTTGTTCGGGTCCGCGCTGCGCCGCGCCGCACCGTTGCCGAGGCCGCCTCCTGCCCCGCCCCCTCCCCGCTCCGCCCCGCCGCCACCGTCGCCGCCACCCGTCCGCGCGCGCGCCCTGTGCCTCCATTGAGCCGCGCGGGGATCCGGGTCGCCGGCCGCCGCCGCGCGGGTCGATGGCGACGCGGTCCCTCAACGACGTCCCCCTCGCCCCCCGGCCTGCCAGCCACGAGCCCGCTCTGCTGACGCTTCTACGCGCCTTCTCCAGCGCCTCTGGACTTTGCCCATGTTTATGAAAACAGCATTAGTCTTCTATTAAATGAATGTTTGCCTCACGCGATCCGCTCGAAATGTCATAAAGTTGTTCCTCCTCGCTAAAGGAGATCGTACTTTCTGCGCATTCATTCGAAGAAACTGAAGTGACATTGATTTATGGCTGGTGTTACTAGTAGTAAGAAGCCTTAGTAAAAGCTCCCTGAGTCTATACGTGAGGGATCGATATGCTTATGGCTTTCCTTCGTGTTCGTGGGTTTCAGTGCAGTTTTAGTAGAAGCAATTGCTTTCCTAGATAAAAACTTCGCGTGAGGCGAGTATGAGCGTAATAGATTTCCATTCTCTATTCCCTACTCTCCTGGTACACAGAATCGAGTTCGATACACAATGATGGATATGACGATCACAACTATCACGTTGCGGTTTGTAGTGAATGCCGAATCTAGTCTTGATTTGTGAGTTTCAAACCTCACGGACTTTAAAACGGAATCTTGCTATTGAACGACTGAACCTGTAGTGTGTATTGCGTTGTCTTAGTTCAATTACTTGATGCTTTATAAGGTGCGTGTTGAAATTCAATTTCTAGAGCTCCTGATCACGATTTTTATTCTAAAATAGAATTATTGTTGTATCGAAGTCGACGCTATAACGTCTGAAATTGTTGGAGGTCGTAAATTTTGCTTTATGTGCAACACAGGATGGTCAGGCATTTTTGCAAGTCATAGTGGAATGAAGAAATTTATTTATACACGAATGGTCCATAAACAAAGCCTTGTGGTGCACCTTCTCACAAGTGCTGTTGACCGCGTTGCAGAGGTGCGTCGCGACGCATCGCCGTGAATTTGAGCCGCACGAGGGCCGGCGGTGGGAGGGGGCGCGTGTTACGACCGTGGTGGAGGAGGGGGAGAGGGAGAGGGGCTGTCAGCCCGCGAAGCCCGATCGCGCCTTCTAACGAGATTGACCTGAGCGGCTTACGGAAAAATGTGTGGGCTCATCCGCGACAGCATTCTGCTGCCCGCCCCCGTCGCCCTCCATCCCTCCTCGCTGCCGCCGCCCTCGTTCGCGCCGGGCAGCGATGACCCGCGGCGCGACACGACGGCGTATTTCTGTCAGTGGGGAAAGGGCGATGCCGAATTTGTTTATTTTCAATTCCATTGCGATTCCATTCCCCGATGGTAGCGTGGAGGACAGCACTTTTTTAAATTTCCGTTATTGATACTTCTGCTGAACTACTGAACTCTGTCTCTGTGGCTTCAAATATCAGAGACGCGTTAGTTTAGTTCACCTGACAACCGCAATACTCTTTAATAAAAATTCCCATTTCACATTCAACTGTTAGAAAATGGTAATAAGCTCTATTTGATGAAGTAAAGACAATTTTCTGAATTTTTTAAAAGAAAAAAATAAGTCTCTTAATTTTGCAACATGAAATGTGGTAGCTATTTTATTAAAACGTATGTACAGGTTGTGGTGAATGAAACTTGGAGAAGAAAATATAAATTCTTGACATCCTTCGATGATCCTTGATAAGATATGATCTAAAATTATATTGCATAATATTATTTCACTTCATTTGTTTTGTGCTGAATATACAAGTTGCAATGTCGATAAATATCATCCCACGTGGGCCGATGCTACGGATACGTCTATTTCAAACAGGATGTCTCTCAACAAAACGGTTGACGGTTCCACTCTTTGTTGACGTGTCCATAGTATCTCAAGGAAGTGGGAAGGCATTGTTAGCATGCTCAAGACGTGCTCACGAGCCGCTTCTCCACCGATGACGCGTCGCGTCTCCGGTGACCCGACGTCACCGAGGCGCCCCATGGTCGCCCCACCCCACCAACTTGATGGGGCGTGACAGCCAGAGCAGCAAAGGCCGGAGCCAGAGTCGATTAAACTCTGCTCATTATGGCCAGGCCCCGGTTGGTCCGACCGGCAGGGGCCAGACCCAGGGTCAGGGCAAACCAACCTCAGCCTGGACAGGCCCAGCTGCTCCGCCCGCCAGAAACCCGAGCTTGAACAAGTCAGGCTCTGCTCAATTTGGCCAGGCCACAGTTGCCCAGAGCTTGAACAAGTCAAGCTCTGCTCAATTTGGCCAGGCCACAGTTGCCCAACAAGGCAGGATCCCAGCTGCGCAGTCCAGCAGGGTTCCAACTCTTCAAAATGGCCCGACCGTAACTGCTCAACTCAAGGCACCGACTAATAAAAATGGCCTCACCTTGATTGCTGAACACAAAACTTCAACTCATCAACTAACGCTCCGACTCTACTTTACGGCAAGACTCGAGCTGCCCAAAATGACGTTGCCACAGGTACTCAGCACAGCAAAGCCACAGGCGCTCAGCATGGCAAATCACTGGCCGCCACGAAAGTGTCCTCGGCGTGGGCCAGCGCGCGGCCTCGCGCCGTGGAAGGCAAAGCGTCGAAGACCTCGCGGGGCTCGAAGGCCCTCATTTCAGGCCCGTCGACCAGCCGCGGTTCAAGCATTTTTCCAGCCGCGCCTCCTCCGCCGCGCCCCGCCTCGCCTCCGCAGCCTCCCGCGGCTCGGTCTCCACCCTCGCGGTCCTCGTCGCCCCGCCCCAGCCCCCCAAGCGCGGCAGTCGCCGGCAGCGGCTGCTGGCCACGGCGTGCTTCCTCGCGGCGGTGGCGGCGGACGGCGCGGCCGAGGGCCTTCGGAGTAGCCTGAGGACCTCGCAGAGCTCCGAACCCAAGGCCAAGCGCTCCACCAGAGTCAGCATTTCCGAGATCGTCAAGAAAATAGCCATCGACGCAGAGCAGGGCGCCGAAGACGGCGTGGAAGCCGTGGGTGAAGCGCCCGCTGTGGGTGAGGCGACCGCCGACGAAGATGCGCCCGCCGTGGGTGAGGCGACCGCTGACGAAGATGCGACCCGTGGGTGAGGCGGCCGCCGACGAAGATGCGCCCGCTGTGGATGAGGCGACCGCCGGCGAAGATGCGACCGCTGTGGGGGTGAGGCGGCGCCGACGAAGATGCGACCGCCGTGGCTGAGGTCGTGTCCGGATCCTCGAGAAAATAACGTCGTCCTTCCTGGCTGAGGATGCTCTGGCGGAGACCAAAGAATCCGAAGAGCTCCCGATCGAGCAGGAGGAACTGGAAGTCGAGGAGCACGAACCAGAGCCGGAAGACGAAGCCGAGTCGGAACCGGAGTTTCCGTCTGAAGACGAAGGAGACGAAGACGAGGAACCCAAGTACCCGTGTCTCTGCCACCCGCAAAAGCTCTTCCTGTGCGTACCGGCGCCACGCGTGTTTCACTAGCCTAGTCGCGACCGGTTCTCTTTACGAAGCGCTGAGTCGCTCGTCGGAGCTCGTGCTCGCCGCAGTCCGCCTCGGTTTTTATTTCTGGAGAAGGCTACGAGGGTCGTAAATGCAAATCAGGAAGGGGGCGCGGGGGAGAGGAAACGCTGAAACGTATTCTTTATGGACTCCCGCGGAAATATTTCGGTGGCAGCGCCCACCGGAGCCTTGCCCCCCAGCTGAGGTCGCGGAAGGGGTGGGTGGGTTTCGGGGGTCGGGGGGCAGGGCGGGAGCGCACGTTGGGGGGCACTTCGGAAACGCCCGCGCCCTCGTTTCGCCGGCGCGGTGCCGCAGCGCAGAGGAGTCGAGGGCGGGGAAGGCACAGGAGGAGGGGAGGGCGGAGTGGGGGGGGGGGGGCGCGGCGCGGCGCGCGCGCTCGCGGTGCTTGAACCCGCCGCCAACGCCGCCGGCCTCCCCGTTGCGTCGGCCGGGTGGCCCGGTCCGCGCGGCGTGGGCGGGCGGGCCCTCCCCCACCCCAGTCCCCGCGAACTCCCCCGCCCACCCTCAAACCACAGGGCGAGTCTTGAAGGGTGGTTCGTGCGTCAGGCGAGTGCGGGAACACCGCTCTGGAGGTACTCGGGGCGGCCCGTGGCGACGCAGCCGCCCCCGCTCTGCTTCCCCGCCACCGCTGGGTTATTGATTTAGCCGGAGTGTTTGAGCGCGGGCGCGCTTTCCGAGGGGACGGCGGCAGTGGGGGCGGTGGGGCAGGAGAATGGCGGGATAGGGGCGGGGAGCCGACGCTAAGGGGCTTCCCGCCGCGGCGACCAGCACACCTGCGGCTCCGCCGCTTGCCTCGCCCTGGAGCGCCCCCTGTTTCTCGCCGGGTTTCGAAGCGCGATCTCGCCGCTCCGCTGCCCCGAGCGGGAGGGGGGCGGGGACGGCGAACGCCGCAGTGCGCATGCGTCACGTTTCCCGCGGCCCCGCTATTCGATACCCGCGTCCTTTCCTCGCCCGCTGCCATTCCACCCCCTCCCCCCCCGCCCCGCCCCGCCCCCCCGCCCGCCCCGCGGCATAGTTCTCGCCTCTGCAACCGGTGTACGTGTCCCCTTATCATCTACCTTCTAGAATGTTAGTATACTTTTCTAGGAATTGCTATCGTCGTGCGTTTCTCGTTCGCGGAGCGTTGTTGGTGTAACGACAGCGGATATCGATCGCTGACGGGTTGTCTGTTCTTTTTTTGCAGATCCATTGCCACAGGCATACCAGTCATGACCACGTGGTTCGAGTACCCGTCTCCCGCCCTGCAAGAGGAGCTGCGCAAGATCGCGCAGGCCATCGTGGCTCCCGGCAAAGGCATCTTGGCCGCCGACGAGTCCACCTCCACCATCGGCAAGCGCTTCGCGGACATCTCCGTCGAGAACAACGAGGAGAATCGCCGCAAGTACCGACAGGTGCGTTGGCGCCCGGCACAAATCGAATTAGGACCATGACGTAATAGAACCAAGGTGGTATCCGTTGCCCGTGGGGAACGGTCTATGGAGATTTACGAAACTCTTATTGAACACGGCTCCAATGTGAACAGATTTTAAAGAAGACCTTTACACCCTGCAGTCTTAAAAGAGCAAGCCTTCAAAGTGAAGAGCTTTGAATGAAAAATAAATAGCTATATTGGGTTTTCGTAACGTGGCGGATGACATTAGGTCATTTGTACACCTCCTGCCGTATAAAATGAATCTTTATAACAGTGATAAGCACATGTTTGAGTCCATGAGACCCGTTGAGAAAGACGTTCGCAAATTAATTAAAAAGAATCATTTTATATGGCGGGAGGTGTAAGAATGATCTAATGTCATCCGCCACGTTACGAAAATCCAAGTATATTTCTCTTCAATCAGCCCAATATTTTTCAGGTAGTTCATGGACACAAATTGACAGTAGTGAATTCGCTTAGTAATTAAAGTACATCTACAGAAGATGGAGGAGGGGGAAGAAAAAAAATACATGCTGCTTCTTAATGGAAACCTTTTACTGAGTCACAAGGTTATAGAATATTACATTGAACTAAGAAAATAATTTATCACGAGTTAGGAGGAAGTTATTGATGAATTATGAAGTATACTTTTGTTCATAATTACAATACGTAGTACTAGAGTTATATGTAAAACTTTCTGTGACCAACCGGATGGTTGCCAAAAGTGCTGTAGAAATGCTGTATAGCTTACCATAATCCTAAAACAACATGCTGCATTACCATTTGATCACCACCAAAGATTTCCGACAGGAAAATACATGTTTCACACCCTTAAAGGGTTTCCAATATGGGTCATTTAAAGTGATAACAGGTTTAATAATGTGTATACACTTGGTGCATTTAATTTGCTCTCTGTCTTTGTGAAGTAGCTACTTGTTACAACAGGTAGAGAATTTTATTTAGACTTTTATTTAAGAGTGATGGTATTATGAGCAATATCAAGAAGGTAGTTTAGGAAAGTATGTTCCCTTTCATTAGAGAAATGACATCACTTACATTAATCACCATTGGAAAAATTGAGCATCATGAACTTTGAAACAAAGCTCAAAATAATTTTTTAATTGTGGCAGATTTATCAACCTGTTATTTACTTTTTGATTAGGATATGTAGATGGAAAAAGGTTGGTTGTCTTTGTAATTTTGTACATAAAATTCAATTGCACAGAAAAACGTGGTACTCTTCAATTTAACAATACTAGCCCTCAATAAATATTGTACAATCACTACCCAAAATGCCAAAATTAGTTCATTTCTGTTAAATTTGGTTATTTCATGTCTGACTACTCAGCTTATGAAAATAAACTGACATTATGCAGGAGAAGCGGGAGACATGGTCAGGTAAATGAGGTTAACGGAAGGATAGACCAGTTAAGAAGTAACATCATTTATGTAGGGATTTTTTTTACAGGGTAAAGTAATGGTTAAATTTTGAAAATGAGTTTTGTTTTGTTTTGTTTTTTCCTAAATGTAAATTCATGAAATTATTTTAATATTTTGATTTGCTGTTGAGTGTGTAATGTAAAGTGCAAACTAATCTAGAACTTAATACTCCCCAAGATCTGAGGAATATCTAGCAAATAAATATGAACAACGAAATTTTAGACAACTAACTTCTTTTATAATTATAAATGTTATGCAGGAAACTCCAAACTCAAGATGTAATTCAATTTAAAATCCCTTTGTTATAAAAATTTTTAAAATAGGGGACACCCATAAATTATGCAACACAATTTTGAAGTATTTTTAATATCCCCTCTTCACCTGTAATGTGTAATTGAACCCTCTCGCCAATTAATTATGTAACACTTGTGACAAGACCCCTCCATTTTCAATAAGTGGAAATAAATTATAAAGTAGTATCTATGACTTGTATTAATTGTATTTATATTATATATCACAAATTTATGATAATTAAAATCAGAATTAGTTTGATATACAGACTGCACTTAACAATCAGATTGGTGACAATTTTTTAATGAAGGAAAAATAGGTGAGAGTGTTTCTAACTACAAGCTATGCACATTCTGTCATGGATGATGCATGGTCTCCAACTCTACTGCGCCAAATTAATTGGATTCTAGAATATACTATAGATCAGTTTTGAATATTTTCATCATAAAATAATAGATTGTCTGTATTCCATTGATGAAAAAATTATTCCCTTTATTGTAACAATTTATGCAACATAACTATTTAATTTATTTATGTCTTTTAATTTAATTTGTTAATAATTTAATATTTTAATATAACAAAGAATAAAAGGAATTATTTCAGCAAATATCGGAAAATTTTGAAAATAAATATCAGCATTACATAACACTAAACTATGACACACTCCCACTTCCTCTAATAATACCATAACGCTGCCTCAAACCCCCTTCGCCTCTTCAGAGTTTCGTAATATACGGACAACCTCATAGCGAGTGTATTTTCAATTGACTCTTGTTTTTTATTGAAATTCAAAAACATTAAATTGTGCAAAATTTGAATGAACCTATGTATATATTTAAAAAATCAGTTAGATTGAATATATCTATCGCTTGTTAATTGATAGTGAATATCACTTGCCATCATAAGGCCATTTATTTTCCAGGAATAAACAGATACCCAATTACTTAAAAAAGTTAATGAAACTGAAATTCATAACTAAAAGCATTTAATTCAGTCTGTTCTAAAAAACTGCAATTTTCTTGTGACACCAGAACAAAATTTGAAATGTGGGAGAGGGGGGTAAACTGGAGTAAGAAATTGTTTTTTTCCTAGAGTTTTTTTGTTTTATTGTTGTCCTATTCATGTTGCTCTTTTCTCCTTTTTTTTCTCTTTCAAATTTTCTTCATTTTTGTTGTTATGTCTGATAACGAAGTCTTCAGCTGACAACCACAGACAGTCACTCACATTTCAGTTACTTTGTCCACTCCAAATGGATTGCACTAGAAACCAAGTTCTAACTGTAGCCATGAAGTTTGCAAAACATCACAGAAATGTTACAGTAATAAAAGAACAATATTAATGTTGCGCCATGAGAGTTACTGTAATTTGAATATGATCAAATAATAACGCTTCCAACACAAGTAGACAGCAAAGTATTTGTAAAAATTAAAGAATCTAATCATTTTAGAATTACAAGTGATTATAATTTTACTTTGACTATCTATATCAGAAATGTCCAACTTGCAATGTGTCAAGGGCCACAACTAAAACCTTAAAAATTGTTGTTGACCGTATTTTCATTACTCGGACGATTCACCCCGGATTTCCGTGAATTGATCTTGGCAGTTTGCTTGGCAGCTGTGAATGTGGGGTAGTAGGTGGGGTGGGGACTGAAACGTTAAGTGAAATCAGACCTAACCATGCATAACACAGTCCAACACATTGGGATAATTTTCAATTCCTGAATTTTTACTGGAAAAAAATCTGTACAACTACACTAAACCCTTTTTTAAATTAAGGGGCATTGACCTCAGCAGTTTGCCTGGCTGCTCTGAAATGGAGAAGGGGGAATGGAACCATGCCTGATATACCATACCATACCATGCCATACATTGCCATAAAGCATGAGAATTGGAATGATTTTGAAATTCTGAATGTGCTAGAAAAAAAAAATTAAATATAAACTTGAACGTATTTTCACAGTAAGAGGGTGTTGACCCAGACAGGATGCAGGCACAAGGCACACAATGTTCTCGCTTGATATGGATGCAAGGGACTTTCACATATGACTAGAAACCTTTGGCGGGTCAGAGTAAATGGCATCGTGGGTCACATGCGGCCAGTAGGCTGCCAATTGGACAACCCTGATCTATATTGTAGTAGTAAATTCCTTGTTTTTCATTTCGGGAATAATTATACATTTTGTTAAAAATTATAATATGATGGAAATATATGTATTGTTTGTTATAAATATGATGTTGAATATGTGTACCAGGTCCATGTGCAAAACATTCGGGGGGCGAGGAGGCATTGACACACATCCCCCTCCCCCACTCTCAGTACCACTACTTTATTCTCACTTCCATAACGTCCATATCTTTAGATTTTGTCTACTCACTACTGTTTAAACAACCATTTTCCCTCCAGAATTTGAAAAGGGGGAAAATGGCTGTGAAGTACAGAGCAACTGTGAACTCAAATTTTCCTATATTGAATTAACCAGAAGCCACTTACTATTACCAAAAAACACAACAATGGCAGTATTGATTGTGGATTCGGGTAGTAGTTCTCGACCAGTGAACCAAAACTCATATAATGAATTTCTTTGCAGATTTGCAGAACATGCATTTTATACCATTCTTGCAACTGTGAATGTATTTTGCACTTGTCATAAAACCCTAATTTAATCCATTTTAGTTTGTGTCATTATAAGATAAACCCATTGATAAATGTTATATCATGATTTAGTTCACAAGAAACTATCTGTGTAGGACTTTTAACAGTGATAATACTGAGTTCTTTTGTTCCTGTGGAATGAGCAGAAGCAAGACATTGTAACTTTATTGCATACTATGTGTTCTAAATGATTAACATGTCTTCTGAGCTTAGTTCTAATTATAACAACACTCAATTTGGTTGACATTAAGAGAAAATCTCAAAAATATAATGAGAATGAAGCAATCTGACTACCTAGAAGCATCTTCCAAATTGCCTTTTTCTACTTTATATAACTTTCGCCACTTCAAATTGAAAATGTTGGTTATGTCATTTAAAACACTGTAAAGAAATACAATGAATAGCAAAAAACAATCATTTCCAAACCATCTAATTTTCGTTAATTAGTTTATTGGTTCCACTACAGAAACAAGTTGGTTGCTTTATCATAAAAGAAATCACATGTTATATCCACTAAGACACAGCCCAACACACTGTTTCAGAAATTCATAAATTTGATATGATTCCGTCATATTTTGAAACATAGTTTTTGAGAAATTGTAAATTGAATCTTGATTTTTCTCGAAAAATGTACTCTTTAGCAGTTGGATATAAGAAAATGTGTCTTTGTAATTTGCTTCATAATGAAGAATGAACATTATTTACTATTTCATAAAAGTGAAAATGGTTTCTAATCAGTAAATTTTAAATTTCGCATTTAAATGCAGAAAATAATTTGTTGCATTACCCGTGAATGGATAAAAAAATGTTTATTTTATGTTGTGAGCTCCCAAATACTTAATGATATTGTGCATTAACTAAGAAACATATTTACTTTATAATGAATGTGCAATAATTAAATTTTGTATTTTTAGTTGCACAATACATTTTAAATACTTTTGACACATGGATCATGATAAAAAAAATTGAACATATGTATACAACATAATTATCTATTTCTTGGCAGTAAGAAATAAAATGAAATGGAAATTCACAAAAACCAAACTTAACTGGATTAATCATTTTAAAACTTAATTTCAAAATTTAAACTACTACTATAACAATCAGCATGGTGAGGATATTTCTACACTAGATATGATCTTTTCAAATTATACTTTTATTTGAAGAATTACAAGGTGAAAATAGTATGAATCAATGATCTAACAGCTTGTAGTATAAGACAGCTTAAACCTACTGTTTATGCTGCATTTGTTAAGATGCACCAAATTTCATATAGTTGTTTAATATTTATTGAGAGAATTTTGGTGTATTACTCCATGGAACACAATCATTATAATTAAGTACAGTCAGTTGTTGTTAAGGTCATGTGATTAAGCTTTACATTTCATTTTAGGCATCCATCGAATTTTATTGAACTTCTTCAAATAATACTTTTATTTTCATTTGTATTTCATCATTTCTTTGCTGAATATTTCGTACCAAAATTACTGATTACTATCATTTTATAGAATTGTTATTGTTATAAATTGTTTAGCTGAAACAATATCTCAAGAAACCATAACAAAATATTATAGGACTCACAATTGTAAGGAACTTCACCAAGAATAATTATTTGTCCTCTTGATATAGGCAACCTTAAAATTTAAATTCTGTTAATTAAAGAATTTTTACTTTTTACCGTGCTTTTGAAATTTCTGGTATTAGTCTATCTGAAAGCAAATTGGTTTCAAAAAATTACATAAATAGGCCTCGATTAGAATATTAAAATTTGGTATTGTCTATTTCAAAGCAAAAAATTAAATAAAAAGACAATGTTGGGTAAAATATTTTAAATTTAGTGTTTAAATACTTTATAAATAAAATTGGTTATAATTTTTTATTGCAATAATATATTATAACTGTCAATTAAAGTAAATTAGTAATAGTCGTACAAATTTTTGAACCGTAACTACTTTAATATATTGTAACAATATGTATAAACATTTTCAATTATAACATTATATCAAAAATATGTCTAATAGAGTTCCTTTTAAAATGATTAATTTTTTAAACAAATCATCAGATAACAAACTCCTAGTTGAGGAATGTGTTAAACCTGCAAAAGAAAACAGTTGTTGAAATGGTATGGATGAACATAAACTAGTGTTAAAACGAATAAATGTTGCTTTTTATTCCTGGATAATTGTCCAGCATTTTTAATGATTTAGATGATTTATCATTTAAAAATGAAGAGAATCCAAATTCAACAGCTGAAGGGCTTTTATTTTTGTTTCAATGACTTGCATTCACTAGTGGAATCAAACAAAAATAAACTTTTTTTTTTAATACACCTTCTTTATGTGTTTAAATAAATCTCTAAAATACTTGCTAAAAAAAATTCAAAAATACAAATTTTCAAATACAAAATGTATTTCAAATATAAGTATTTAAATACTGCCCTACACTGTAAATAGATCAATTAGAATATTAAAATCTGTACCTCTGTCTGGATCATATTCACTACTAAGATTGAGTGTGTCTGCTTTATATTTCACAAATAATATTCATAACTTTTATTTTTGAAACTGATCGCTCTGCTGTTACTATTATTATAGGTAGTGTGATAAATAACAATGAGGAACAAATGTCAGGAAAACTGAAAAGAACAACCTATGAAGATAAGAATAATAAGTGTTGTATATAGCTAAGATTTTGAAGAGATTTTCCACTATTCAATATAGCTCAAAATATATGGACAAGAAACTATTCCTCCTCATATTTTGGATGTACTAAAAAAACAACAACGAAGTATACGTTTGTTGACTGAATATTTGTTCACAGTGAATTTATTTCTAAATGTTTCATCACATTAGAACACTCTTTTAAAGAATTTTTTCTTTTTTAAATTTTTAAGTTTTTTCTGATTAAATATTTTGTGGAAAACTGTGCACTTCAAGTTTTTGTGTCCTCCCATAGTTTTGGAGAATGCAGTGAGGCACCTTTGCAACTTTAGATGACTAATAACATCCAAAAGAACATTTTTATTCATTCATTGAAGCTTTTTTTTTTTCTAAACAAAGCTAATTAAGAATATGTAGGATTTTTACCTTGTTGGTGTTATAGTTTGCAATATTTCACGTGTAATTTAGTTATGATTTTGATGAATTTGGGGTGAAAACAGCCTTACAAAAATTAATACTGGAATACTCTCATCTGCTTGATGAATTAGGTACTAAGTACATTTCATGTGAATCATGTAATTTACTATATTAATATTAACTCGTTTTGTATTTCTGCTAGTAAAATTAATTATAGGGAAAATTTGGGGAAAAAATCACAATGTCATGCAAGGTCCTGTGTTTTTAAAACAATTTTAAATTTCATGAACTGTTTTTTCACGAAATCAACCAGAAAGTGAATCCAAATTTAATTGAAATAAAACTCTGTATTTCATTTCTTTCTTGTTCTTAACTTGTTCTTAAAGTTTTCAAAGACAACTTATTCCTTGTGCTACCCCGAAAAATTTTATTAAATAGTTTTCTGCCAATTTGCTGATCCTCTATGCATGAAGTAATGAAGTGGTTATTACTAACTTTACTCAATAAAGTTCCTCTCCAGAAATTAGTTATCAGGCATGTGACCAATGTAAATTTTCCATGATATTTGGGTAATAAGAGCGTAATTTTGTTTGTTTGTCTCACTTTAATGTGGTCTAAGAAAGATCCCATTTTTTCATTGTAATTAATTTTTTAATTGCGTTTTTCACATTGGACATTGTTTTTCAGCTTCTCTTTACCTGCGACAATGAGATCAGCAAATACATCTCTGGAGTGATCTTGTTCCACGAGACTCTCTACCAGAAAGCTGATGACGGCACTCCCTTTGTTGAGCTCTTGCGCCAACGCAACATTATTCCTGGGATCAAGGTTGACAAAGGAGTGGTTCCGTTATTTGGTTCCGAAGATGAATGCACCACTCAGGGTAAGTTCCTTAAGGTAGATCTCTCCTTGAACAGGAAATGCAATTCACAAGAAAATATTTCAGTTAATTAAACTTTTTTCTTTTCTTCTTTTTTTTCTTTCAAAATAATTATAATATTCTGTTCTTGAGAATGAATCTCAATCAGTGAAATATTTAAATAATTTCTTCATTTATTAGATAATTTATTAATAGATTATAGTTTCCTGAAAATTTCTGCAGAGATCTCTGAGCTCTATTGGAAAAGTTGAAGTGATGCATCCAAAATTTAGGTTAATTCTCTTGAGAGAACAATAATCAACAATTTACACCAAAAAAAAATGTATTATTACTTTTGAAGATACAGTGTTTTAGCTGCAATTCTTCATCTGAAAATGTCATGTGAGGGAAAGACTATTTAAACCTTTACTGCCAAGGGCTATGGTGATACGCAAGAGTAAAGAAAAGCTAAAATGCAGCAAAAATGAAAGCCAATAGAAAAACGTGTTTTGAAATGTTTAAACAAAAATAAATCGATTTAATAATTGATGAAAATTAGACAATGGGAAATGTTATGATTTTTCACAAATTTCAGGTATAAAGCTTCGTTTAGTTCTAGGAAAAACTTAATGATTGTTTTTGGTTAACTGGAAATCTAATTTTTCTTGAAATACTTTAATATACAAATTGTTTTATTATTATTATTATTATTATTATTATTATTATTATTATTATTATTATTATTTTGTTGTTGTTATACAATGCAGTCATCGTTTCCGTATGAATTCGATCATTAATAATGATCTAGAGCTCAGAGACCAAATATTAAAACTTGTAAATAATTTTTTTAATAATGATAAATTAATTTTTCAAGAAGCGTAAGTTAATATTTTAATCTTAAAATTCTATTACGGATGATTATGAAAGTGGAAGTGATTGCTGAATTATTTTACATATATTGTGAATGAAGATGATATGCATGTATTGGAGGATTTGTTCTACAGATGATTTCATCTTAATATTTTTGATATACTTTCCTAAAAAATTATTATTTCGATAAGGCAGTGCATGTAGAAGTTTGTACAGTAACTTAATTAGAGTTTTGTCGAATTGTTTTTTTTATTGAGAGCATGGGCTTCTGCAGCCGAAATTAGTAACTACTAAGCTGTCTCGTTGTCCTAGACATGTGGAATTTTCTGGACAGCCAAGAAGTTATTGTCTTTTTTAAATTAGTTGTATTGCTTGAAAACAAAAGGAAATTGTAAATTTAATTTATGAGTATCCATCCTTTTTATTTTGTTTTCAAAATATTAAGAAATCATTCTCTTAACAGATTTGTTTGTTACTAATTATAAAATAATTTGCCACAGGACTCGATGACTTGGCGAAGCGGTGTGCACAGTACAAGAAGGATGGCTGTCATTTTGCCAAATGGCGATGTGTGCTGAAAATTGGCAAGAACACTCCATCATACCAAGCCATTCTGGAGAATGCCAATGTGTTGGCCCGTTATGCTAGCATATGCCAGGCCAATCGCATTGTCCCCATTGTAGAGCCTGAAGTAAGTTTCTTCCTTATATCATATTTTCATTATTTTTAACATTTTCTGTTTACAATTCTACCTTGCTATGATATTAAAAGCTTATTTTTAGTATACTACTACAATTTTCCATTCCAAAGAAATGTATATTACTTTACTCATTACTAATGTTGCCAGTCATTAGTTCAGCACAAATTGCCTAGAACAAGTACCTATTCTTTCCTAGTGTTGCAACAGATGTTCGTATTAACAATAAGCAGCATTTTGTAAACTCTTGTTATATTATTCCTTATACTTGCTTGATTCAGTGTTTCCCATCATTTCTTTGTCATCAAATATCTAAAAAGTGATTGAATTTTACAGATCTTACCTGATGGCGAGCACGACTTGGAACGATGCCAGAAAGTTACGGAAACTGTCCTAGCTGCTGTATACAAGGCTCTGAATGATCACCATGTGTACCTTGAGGGCACTTTGTTGAAGCCTAACATGGTTACCTCAGGCGCCCAGAGTGCTAGCAAATCCTCGATTGCAGACAATGCTCTTGGCACGGTGACAGCCCTCAGTCGGACCGTGCCGCCTGCGGTTGCGGGGGTTGTGTTTTTGTCTGGTGGACAGTCTGAGGAAGAGGCCACTCAAAACCTTGATGCCATCAATAAGCAGGAAGGCAGGAAGCCATGGGCCCTCACTTTCAGCTTTGGCCGAGCTCTGCAGGTACATGTTTAAAAAAGACTACTTTTTCAAGGAATAGAATAAACTTACCAAACCCAATTCTTTGGCAATATTGGTTTTTTATATTATATCTATTTTACATCTATACACTCTGAACTCTCATTCTGTGATTAAAACTTCATAAAATTTTTGAATTATTGAATGGTTTCCCTCTAGGTAATTTTAAAGGTGTACTTGGTTAATGAAATGTTCTCTTGAAACTTTGTGAATGCCAGTATATTTATTGATTTAATAATTATTGGTAAAGAAAGGAAAAAAAAATTATTAGAAGAACTCCCATTTATTGAAATCATTTTTTGTCTCTATTTTTGGTGTTTCATTTTTTTCATTGCATCTGAAATTTTAAATTCATGTTTTTTTTTATTTTATAAATATATTTTTCTGTTCCTTAACACCTCTAAATTTACAATATGAATTAGAAAGTTGTTATGAAATGAGCATTTCAATCGTATGACTTTTCGGCAAATATTTGTTTTGGAAATTCTCTGTATTAATTGACAGATTGAATGTAAAAATGTTTCTGCTTGTGAAATCTCATTATTATATCATTAAAAATTGTGTAAATTATCTTAATGAGAGCCGAGACTAATTAAAAATTACTCACATTATGATTCCAAAATTCTTACTGAGGTCTAAAACTAATAGAGATAACATTATTTCTGAAACAGTTGAGGTAAATTCTCAACATCTATCATGAGGTTTTAAATTGAAGTACAAAGAATTGGTAAGTTTCAGTGTGTTTTGCAGAATAATAAATACTTCTTATTTTATTTGAAGATCAAAACATTGAAACCTATTTTCAGAGCACATTTTATTTCAAAACAAAAGGAATAAATAGTAATTTTAAAAAGTTTCATATCAAGAAGTCGGCGGTACTCCTCAGCATAGCTTTTGTTTAGAAAATAAGTTAGTGTTTTATCATTTTGAAGTTTCATTATTACAACCTTTCTTAACCCTATGTGATAGTTTCAACTTTCAATGCTTACCAGACATTTTCAAAAAAATGTGAAACTGTCGCTGTGCATAGTCGCTCATAGAAACTGGTGTTATCTCTTAAAAGATCAGTCCATAAACAAAACAATTTTATCTTAATGTTTGTTGTTGTAGGTAACAATAAATTTATACACTGAAAATACCAAATCTTTCAAAAAATGCTTTTAATACGTTGCTAAACATCAGTAAAATTTCTAATAATTAAATAAAATTGTAAATATTAATCATAAATTGTTTTAATCATAAATTGCTAAAAATGAGTAAAATGTGTAAAATTTTCCATTCATTATTTTGCTGTTCTTCTTCTTCTTCTTAGATTCATTGTCCTCCCCTCTCCCACTTAGATGTTCTCTATGTGTCAGAATGACATTTTTATGCGATTGTGAATGTGACCCTTGATTCGGTCATGGTTCATGTCTAACACTTTCATTAATTTGCCTGCAGGCTTCTGTCTTGCAAGCTTGGGGAGGAAAGGACGAAAACATCCCAGCTGGTCAGCAAGAACTCATGAACAGAGCAAAGGTAGGAAAATAAATGAATCTTACTTTCATGAAATTCCGTTTCACTTTTGTTTTGCTTCAAATCTAAAATAATTTTGTGAAATCTGAATGAATTTGTAGTTCATTAATGTTGTAGTCGCACTGCTATGAAATGTATGTTATATAGAAAAAATCTTCTGCATGTATTTTATAATTTATATAGGATATTCTTGAATTAGTCTGTTTGCTTTTGAATTTTATCTTATTTTACCCTCAGATAGATTAGAAAGTTTCTTTTACCTTTGTATGCTTATCAAAAATTCTTGAACATTAATGCAAATGAACCTTTTCTTTGCTTAAAATGCATGCTCCCTTGTTTGCAAGAGTGCTCTAGCATGTGTTTTTTACAGGCTAACTCCTTAGCTTACCAAGGCAAATACGTCGCTGGCAGCATCCCCAGTCGTGCTTCCAAGAAGTCCAACTTTATTGCTACTCATGCCTACTAGATCTTGCCTCCTGCATTTTCCCTTGTATATTTTTTTTTCACTTCGCACTTTTCACACACACATACTAGCCTTTTAAATTTTCCTTTTCTACCTTCTCACAATTTTAAGTATTTTGCTGCAAATTTATTTCCTATCTCCTCTCAACAGTAGTTGCACACATTTAGCCACCTAAAAGTAAGTACTATGATATAAAATCTGAAAACAAGAGTGGAAGTACATAATGTATGGAAAAGTTTGTCAAAAGTACATTTTTTTAGAAAGACTTCATCACCTGGGGAAATGGAGCTAATGGAAAGGTCGTGTAGAAATTAGACCATAGTTTTTCATTTTCTTTAATTCTCAAATAAATATTTCTATTTAGTGATTTTGGATATAAAATTTCTTAAATTTAAAGGCTGATGAATATGACAAGTTAGTGTAATTAAGATTGACTGAGGGCAGATTTGAATGCATTTAAATGACCATGAATTTAAAAAGTAACATGTGTGTTAATAAATAACACTTACATGTGTATAGTTTCAAATGTTTTTATTAATGATTCTTTATCTGTTTTGATTTGCTGTTTCGTTAATAAAAACACATTTGACTATGATTGTGTTATAATGAACATTTTGTAATGTATGCATATGATAACATAGCAAAAGAGTAACTGATTTGATTCATTGCTGTTATAATCAAAAAGCTTCTCAGTGCCTTATCAGTTAGTCAGATCTATGAAAATAAATGACTTTCAAAATTAGCAATCACTTGTTCGTTTAAATGAATTTTTGTAGGAACAATATCCAAAACCAATTCTGGACAATTTGAAATGTGTTCATTAATATATCTTATTTTCAATAAATGTTTTTCTTGTTGCATGAAATCGTTTACAATATTTCCAAAAATTATTCTTGAACTGTGAATTCTTGCTCCAGTAGGAACATACCCCTACAGCTCTACAGAGCTGTAGATCAGAGATCATTTGTGCTCTGATTTGTGCTACAGCTCTACAGAGATCATTTTTAATGAAAACCAATCTCATTTGTGTAAGTTAGTTAAACTGTAATGACAATAGTCTTGAGTATTCCAAATACACCAATGATCAGACAATTCAAACATAGGTGTTTTCAGATCTATCCTACTTATCAAAATCAAAAAGACCTGTATTCAATTGTACATTCCACTCTTGTTGTGCTAATTTTAATGCACAGTATTTAAATTGTTTTCATTTATCTAATACTAATTTCTTGTTATATTTTTATACTGTTATATGAAGAGTATGACTTCAAATGTTTGACCTTATTCCATATTTTCCAGGCGAATTCTGACGCTTCTCTAGGAAAATACGTTGCGGGCTCTGTGCAGGGCAAAGCAGGAGAGCAAGGTTTGTTCGTCAAGAACCATGCCTACTAAACAGTTCTTCTTTCATGTCACACAAGCCATGTCATCCTGGCTTTTCCCTTGTTTTAAAACTACATGGAAGCACCTGTGCATCATGCACAAAGCAAAATATCTTTGTAGGCATATAGAACTGTTGAAAGTATTACTATTAACTACCATCATTTAGAAGTGGCTAAGAAGTAAAAATCAGTAGCAGAAATGTATTGCAAAACTATGTATGATAATTGTACAAGCATTAAAAAAGAAATAAACAGTCACTGAATGCTACTGGGTTACCGAGATGACACATTTTTCAGATGGTTTGAAATTGCAATCTAATCTATGAAACATCATGCGATATTTAATTTAGCTCCTTTGTGGGGGAAAGTGCGGGAAAAGCAACTTTTTTTTTTCTTCAAAGAAAACTCGTACTTTTAGGTGGTCATTAACAAGTTAACCAAGTAAACCTAAAAATTCAGTCTTTGAAGTCCAGTTTTAGCTTAACATTAAATGTAGGTGTCAAGTCTTACACTTGGCAATTCAACAAGTTGTGATTTGCTGTTGTGATCCACTAAATAAATATAATTAAATAAATGTAAAAAAGCTAAAAATAATAGTGAGATATGTTGTAAGTATATAAGGCAGTATAATTGTAGAACTCTGATATATCATATTTACATTTTCTTCTTGTCGTTTATCTGTTATACTGAACAGTGGAAAGCGGAAATGCAGGTTCATATGAAAAAAATTAAATGTATGTGTGTATATATATCTTCAAGTTAGTGTTTTCTGTACGTAATCACCAATGCTTAATGAATTACAATACGAATTATGTGTAAAAATAAAGAATATCACCATATTACGTATCTGTGTAATGTCACCAATGTAAAAGCTGTGGAGGAAGATATTAAACAAAACGAAACACCAATGTATACAATTGTTACTTTTCACCAAATTCCCAGGCTTTATTCCTAAATGTTCCTGAAGACAATTTCAATCAATTGATATTAATTGCCATTTGAAATAGTACTTCAAGAAAGGTCTGATTTGCTATCCAACATTGAGCACTAAGGTCTGATATAGTTAGTTTTAGGATAGATGTGAAAATTAGTTATTTATCAAAGGTGTAATGGAAAAAATGTTTAAAATTAGTAAAGAATGTTAAAATGTTGAAAAGAAGCTGCAAGTTTTTGCATGTAAAGTAACGAAATTTTTGATAATTTGAAAATCTTTGCACTGAGCTTCTTCAACCACTAAAACCCTACTCATAGAAAAGGTTGTTTTTATTCATCATTAAAGATATAAAAAATATTTTCTAGAGGGTGAACTTCCAAGTATTTGATGCATATATCAAAATCCATTTGCCTGTTCATCATTTGTGATGAATATTATCCATTGGCAATGGAAATCATTCTAAATAAAGAAAAAACTTGATGCTACACTTAATAGATGGAAAAATAGGCTGCAAATATTTTATAATTTGGGTTTTATTAATGATTTGGATGCATGGATCTTGAAGATGCCTTGTAGAATAGGAAAGATTCATCATATTCTATTTTGAAAGAGGGCTGGGTATGTGGTAATGGTGCATTGCATTCTATTTTCTTGTATTACAGGTTATTAGAACTAGTATGTAAAATTAGCTTTCCAAAGTAGCATTATCTTGGCTTAACAGTTTTCAAATGAAAGATTCCCAAATAAGAAAATGTGGATGGTATGAAATTGTGTATATTGAACTTGTATACATACTAAATAAAAACCAAGTCTTCTAAAAGATTTCTTTTGTTATAATAACTGTTATATTTGAATTCTTTGTACATTTAACATTGTTCCCTTATGAAGAAAATAATTTCATATAACACTATTCCATGCTGGTTGCTTTTCAAGATAGTGGATTTCAGTGGTTTAATTCTATTTCTTCAAATTATTTTTATAGCACAGTCAAATCCAAGATTGTTATTCCTATAATTTTTATTTTTGTACATTGTCCTCAGTCTAAGATGTGCCTTTTTTGAAGAAACAATTATCAGGGCTGTTAAAATAAATGGAATCCTCTTTTAGAAGTATAAACAGCATATTTAATTTCAGGGGATGTAGATATTTGTGCCATTTCATATGCCTTTATGAACTTTGAATCTACAGAATTCCATTACTGATTCCTTTAAAAGACTCTGTTGTTAATAAATATTCTTGAAGTACATTTATTATGCACATAAATGTATAAGGGGTGAGTTTCGATTTAAAAAGGTATTTACTTTTAAAATATGAATATTAATGTCTTTTTCTGGTCATTTAAAAATGTATTTATAATGCTATATTTTTTCTTGATATTTTCTTATGTTTCTTAGTGAGGGGTCGATTCCCTCTGCATGCCTTGGACTGGTTGTTACATGTGGGGATTTAAAATACATAATTTGAAGATAATGTTAAAAATTGAGAAAGAGAAGTTGTAATTAGATATTACAAGTGGGAACCCCTGCGATTAAATCCCACAGGGAGTTTAAAGCCGAATTCTTGCCGGGGTATTTTTCATATTCATCTATTCAAATAGGGAAATCAATGAATTCTGCCTAGAGTGTATCCCCGCGCTGGTTTGTTCTGCCTTAAGCCAAACTACCCAAATCCACTCTTCGTTTCCACACTCCTCGCCCCGTGATCTCCCCTAACCCCGCTCCTGTCTGCCTTAACTTGCCGTGTCCACTAATACCGTTGCTATCATCCTGAAAATTTTATACCAATTCAGAAGTGTAGTGGGAATGCACGTTGAAAAACGCAAATGTGTCTTCAAATTGTACTGAATTGCTGCGCAAAAAAGATACGCCACACTTCGATTCCATGATAATACCACCAGAACTGTTTGCTTCGTCTCCGCCAGGTTGTGCTTGATGTGGACGACGAAAAAAAAAAGAATGAAAGAATAATCTATTTATGTAGTGTATACAAACATGTAAGACACAAGAGCAGTCATCGGGGATTTCAGCTTTCTAGCAACGCCTTATTTGGTGAGATTGAGTAGTTCATTCGGAAAAGTGATGTTTACATAACACGTTTTAGAAATAATATATGACGATGATTCTCATAATTTGATAAGTACACTGCATTAGTGATTTCTCAATTAGCGATTTCATGTTCGTATAATTCCGCTTAATTGGAACTGATGGTATAGATGGCGCTTGCACTGTTCTGTAATCTTCACCATATCATCAGTCTAGGCAAGATCAAGAAATGCTAAGACACAAAGCCCAAGATGAACTTCATTCTAGTTGCATGGACAGGTAAGCATATCAAATTGTTTCATTTGAAATAAATTTGGGATTTCGACTATTTTCTTTGATTAATTTTATGGGGAGGACCGTGAATTCGGTTTTATGATATTGTTTAACGGCAATTGCTAGTTAGTAATTGCTCAGAACAACCATTTAATGTAAATAACTCAAATAAGTGAGAAAGGCAATTAGACCATTGTCACTGTGGCATAATGGGAATACGTCGCACCCAGGCGAGAAGTGACGCGACACAAATCTGGACCATTTTGAAACAACGCCTCTGATAAATCCGTATGGTGTGTGAGAAGTGCACGAAACACTCCGATTTCCAATTTGCAAGTTACCTGCCAGAAGACGGTTTCGTAGATCTTGCATATCATTACATACATTTTTATTCATGATTTCTTAAATGTTGCGTATTTTGTTTGTATGGCGGTGTTCTTGCCGGGGTGCAATGTATACCGGATCATCAAAAAGTCTTTGTTTATATTGTGTAACAACTTTATTTATTTTGTACGCATTGACTTTAATACAGTTATTACAAAGATCACTGATCAAAACTATTTTACACACAATTCGTTCGCGCATATTCACATTTATGAATCGTTTGACATTGGAAGTCGAAAAGGTAATTACAAAAGCAGAGAAGTACACAACTGGATGTAAATATTTCTCAAACATTTTCCCTGTATCTAGAAATGCTAAAAAAGATAAACTACCTTCAAATAACAGGTTCTATAGCAATACACGAATAATTACAATAAATGATTGATGAGTATGAAGGCGCAAATGCCACGTAATGAGTATGTGTGAGGATGTATAAGTTAAGTGCCCATTCGGGTTGATCGCTTATCACTTAAGATTCCAATTAACCATTACAATTTCTTTCTCGGTTTCGTCCGTTTGTTTTTCGAATCTATCCCATCAGGTATCACGTGAACTACTGATCACGTTTTGTGCTAGGACATACTTCTGTTATCCTCGATAACATGAATTCGGTACTAATCGAGTTCGTTTGAACCGTTCGCAATACTCATGGATAAAATTCCCCAAAATAGAGTACTTTAGGCTTAAAATGTGTGAATGAAAAATTGTGTCTCCAATACGAGATAGCGCTTCACTTTATTCGAAGTGAAATTACTTAGTTGGAAGTCAAATGTTTTCATAGCTTATATGGATATCGTTATTCACAATACGAAAGCTCTACGTAACCTAATAGCATCGGCTAATTATCGAAGTTTTGTAGGATGTAATTCTGAATATAAAATTTACAAATAAGTTTGTTTATTTCTAAGTTTTGTTTTTGGAAATGAAAAATGTTTAATCTCATTATTACGCATATTCAACGATTAACAATTCCCGTTATTTCGTACCACGTTTCGGTAGCTATAAACACGATTTCTGAAAAAAGTTGACGAAATATTGAACACAGAAGTCAAGCAAAACATTTATGCACAGAATGTTGGGCTCATCTTCTAAAGCTAATGCCATAATATCAACAGTCAACAGAGATAAGCATTATTACTGCGAATCTTTCAGACGTGGCACATGAAGTCCACTTTCGATCATCATGCGCATTTCTGTCGTGAAATAAGTTTTATTTTGTACTCCGATGATTCTCCAACATTCTAGTATATCGCTTTTGGCAAAATATGAACCACTAACGAAACGCGATAGAGAACTTGACCAATGTCTTTTTGTCGTTGAACAAGTGCCGTTCGAAATGTTGAACGCGGCTATGCTGGACCTCACTCCTTGCAGCCGAGACCCGCGGACCAGTTGCAGATGCCTCCGATGGGGTCGAAGGATAGCTGCCTCGGGCACGTGTATTCCCAGCCCAGCAGCTCGCCGTTCTCCATCTTGGCGCACGAGATGAACTGCTTGCACGAGTACGGGTGCGGAAAGTTGCCCTGGTCCAAGCACTCGATGTAGCCGTCCGAATGGATGCGTACCTGCAAGTGCAGTTGTCAACAAAGACAGAGGTTATAAATATGTTCGAAACTTCGAAAAAGAAACTATTTATTTATTTAAAATAAATAAATAAATGTTTCTTTTTCAACGTTCGCGTGTACGTGTGACTGTATTTATATGACGGTTAGCATAACGAACTGTTATATCCAAGTTTGTGAATTCAAACCCGATCTATGCCATGGATTTTTATGGGTGGAAAAAAAACAACCTTCGTACTCCTTCCTTGGGAGGTGAAGTAAAGCTGGTTGAGCTACCATGTAGATCGTCAAGCTCATAAAAGATGCTCAAGCCCCAAAGAAGCCCCTGAGCTGAATTCTTATCGCCTGTTTCATCGACCGAGTGATACCTTCTTTCGCTGATAGATGGCGAAAAGAGCGTGGTGAAATTTGCGTGGTCAAGCGGACGAGCGGGCCTGATGGCGTGAGACTCGCCACGTAAAATAAAGCAGAATTGAATAGAAATGAATCAAATTATTTGAACGCTTGTGTGCACATGTATGTGAACATGCGTGCGTACGTGTGCATGTGTGAATGTCTGCTTGCTCATATGAGTCCGATATTATTTGTGCAGACGAGCTGTTTATGGCAGCTATTTGAACGTGTATGTCATTGTTTGAAGAAAGTTTGAAATTTGTTTGAGAAGTCACAGCAGCTATTTCGTAAAACAATACTTTCAAGATCAAATAGTTCTGGTGTGTTTTTATATTTATCGAAACTTTTCTGTTTTGCAAAAGGCGAAAGGAATAAATACACCGACGCATCTGAAACGCAATACGAGACACCATACTACCTGTATGAGAAGGCAAGTTTTGGACTCACATTCTAGTGTTTCACAAACAACTTTCTAAAACTTTTCAATTATGCATTTCGGCAAGTATGACCGGCGAATATTCCAAGAAGAGTATGATAAATATTGAAATTTGCGAAAGATTTTCGTTCATGTAAGGGCTCCTGGATATATTTTGTCTGCATTGCGTTCATAACAGCACGAGTCATGCTTTTACAGCCGCAACGGCCTTCTTTCAGACGTGACTTTGTATTCTGCGGTAAGTTTCACAATCACAAGGAGGGAGGGTCAAGTGATCTAAGCCTGGTGTACATTGTGCATTTTTAATGTAATTTCGTTCCTTAAAATCAAGGTGAGTTAATTCGAGATACGCCAGCTGAAAGTTGTTTGGAATGAGAATCATTCATATAACACTGCCCATTTTCTTGCCTTGTTGTAGGCAAGATTTAATGTCGAAGTGTAACTTCGAAACTGCTCGAAAGTAAATGTTGGAAATTCACCTAGCTTTTGAGTGAGTCATTGAAGGCCAATTAATCACATTAAGAAAGCATACTAGGGGAGCAGTGCCACTGTGTGTTACATTCAGAAACTGATGGAGGAGGGTGTGTGTCGGCGTAATTGCTTGTTCATACGCCTTCCACCGCAAGAGCCCGGGTTCGAGATTCGGGCAATCCGTATAGAATTGTGATGAACAAAACGAGCTCTCGGGTGGTTTTCCCGGGATTCTCGCATTTCCTCTACCTCTGATTCCTCAAATTCTCGATCATTCATCTCATCATTCACTCAGAGACCTTAGTTATCTTAGTAGTTAACGAACCTTTACACCTACTCCGCAATTCAATAAATACTTCGCTACCGACATGGAAGTGGCCGTGAGTTAGAAAACAGCAGCTCAAATGTAATAATTTGGGTCAGACTGTTCGCGGTGGCCCGCTGCAGTTTCCCGCGTGACACTATATCACTAAACTAGAGCCGATCGCGTCCGAGAACCTCATATCCCTTCCTTCCCTTCGGACTGACTCGACCAGGAGCGGGTCACATCGGTTGCCTGTATATAAGCGCTGAGCCAGGGTTTACCACGGAGGCTGCCTATTTGAGCAGCTCTGCTTTATGGCGCCGACTCACCGTTTTCTCATTGCAAACACGTGATGTTAATACAAAGGTCATTCTTGTGACTTTTCTGTTAGGAGCGAGTAATTTCATTCATGAGGTCAACCTTCAACCTTCTTTGAATATTATAATTAGAGAATGAGAGCATATTTGTAGATTACAGGGTGAATTCTTAATTTTATTAAGTCTGCCAGATTGCATGGAAAGACATAGAAAGGAACTGCGTATTTTAGATTCTGCAGGTGGTCTCGTCGGAAGTTGAAATGGGTTGCTGGAAATATAGGGTAGATTTTGAAAAATATATGTATGGGAAATATATATGTGAGAACAGGTTCAAAGGATTCGCATTTTTTGTGAAGATTCTTGTTGCTTCATTACCAAGGAGCAGTTATTGCTAATCTGAGGGCCGTTTTTAATCAGTGGTGTTTCCGAGCGTGTCAGCAGCGATGGTCGTAAGTATAGTGAATATTATTCCGGAAAGTGACAGTGTTCCTCCCCGTTGATGCGTGAGATCCGACGGCGATCTACCCGTCGGCTTGCGGGGTTTCTCCCCGTAGGTATCTTCGCTAGCAGCTCTAAGATCCCGTCAGGCCTGTAGTGTGTAAGTGTGGGCGGGCGCGTGTGTGTAAGTGGAAATGAAGGGAAGTTCGCGCGCGGTCCGTGGCCCTTTTGGCAAGGTTCTGCTCTGACATTCACCTGGTATTGATCGTGGAAAACACGGAAAACTATCAATCAGAACAGACGTCCGCTATCCCTCTTACAGGCAGAAGCTGAATTCGACCTAGATATAGAGTCAGTATCGAAAATCTGTGACCGTCAGGACTTGTACCCGAGGACCTCGTGGTCAGAGTTGCTGCAGAGACAACGCTAACGCCTTCTGTACACCAACTAAGTCACGGAAATGTAGTGCATGTTTATTCTCAGGAGGTGGCGGTATTTTTCCCCCTCTGAAGGGCGAAATCCGGTGCCGACCTAACGTCGGCTAGCGGGGTTACCTTCAACCAGGTATCTCCTACCAGAGGGGGCATCGCCCGCCAGGACAAGCCCTAAGCTCCGATCGGTCTCCCGGGACGTGTGGTAGTGTAGTGCATGTTAGTGTAAGTGTAGAGGATAGAACAAGGAAGAGGAAGGCAAGTTCGCGCGCGGTTCGTGGCACGTTTGTTAGGGTATTGCTCCGGCATTCACCAGGGGTTGATCGGAGGAACCACGGAAAACTACCGATCAGAGCTGCCGGCCACTAGAATGCTCCTCCTGACAGCGAGTGAATACCTGACAAGCTAGTGTCGAAAATCCAGTCGAACCTTGGACCTCCCGGTCAACGCTACTACAGTGACATCCGTTGATGCCCTGCGCCATCGACTTCCGCTGGCCGGCACTCACCTTCCTGGAGAGCGGGCTGACGTCCAACACGGACGCGTCGTCGTCGTCGTAGTACTCGTAGTCGAGCGGCGGCCGTGGTCGGCCGCGCCGGACGCGTGACCTTGCCGCGCGTCGGGGAAGGCAGGTTGGTGGCGCCCGTCGACGGGTACTCGATCGATTCCACCTGCTCGACGGGGAAAAGCAAGATGTTAAGGTTATACAGTAAAATATGTCTAAACCGGAAACTGTACAAATCGGAAACCTGTCTTAACCGGAAAATTTCTCCGGTCCGAGAAGTTAAATGGAATTTTGCACAGCCTAAAATGGAACATCTTCAACGCGGAAAGCGAACGGTTTTTCATGTCTTGCAGGAAAAAATCTTTATAATGTGGAATTCCTGTGCATTTAATGCAATTGGTAGAGAGATGCAAGATGTTCTTAATAAAATGAATGAATCTCCAAGCCTGTTGTAAATTCTCTATTCCTGTGACACGTGATTTAGTCGTGGCTGCCGGACATTGGAGGAATCAGCTGTCAGCGTAGAATTCGACCTTGGGGTCGCTTGTCACTCAAGGCGTAGGCTATAGGGGAATTCCCTCCCTCCCGACTCTCTGAGCGTGGGAAGGTGTATGCACATGACTTCTATTTACGCGTCTCCCTTTGTGTCCCGATCGATTCCGGCTTAGACTGATTTTACTGTACTTCGATTTATTTACAACTGCACTTAAGGTAAATCAGCTGTTACCATGTCATCCACTCGGGAGCTTACACATCACTACGTAACGTTCAAGTTCCCGATTGGATGAAACCGTCAACAGCTGATTTACGTCAAGTGCAGCTATAAATAAATCCAAGTATAGCGAGGCCGAGGGGCGTAGTGGCTTTGGTTCTTTGGTTTGAACTCGGTGCGCGGCACAGCGTCGCCGCCGACGGATTTCGTAGAATTGGGTGCGTGGCTTCACATGTGTGAGGTTAGCGCTGTGCACACGTGTGTGGCCAGACAGTTACTGTGTTTACGATCCTCCCTCTGTAGATGCGCAGAGAAATGCATGATTCCAGCTCTGATAAATAACACAGAGCCAATGGTTTAAGAATAAAATGTTTGTATAAAGCAAGAAAAATGCGCTGAGGTGCACTCGCGAGAAATTCATAAATAACCGTAACTGCTGTATGTACATTTGTGACACTTTGATCTTACCCGGGATCGACCAGGGCGTTGATAAGATGAACCAAGTATTTGCTTGGTCCGCGCAGCTTTTTATACGTCATCTATCCTCTGGTTTAGGATTGGAAAGAAGAAAACAATTATCCCAGCGTTTCTGAAATATTTGTGTGAATTGATCGCGTGTATTACGGTTGACTGAGAGAATGGAAATAATTAGATAAATATTTTTTTTGTAAGGAAATAATTAGGTAGTTTTCTGAGAATCTTTATAATGTTAATAAGTTTCGTTCAATCAGTGACGTAGGGATTCCCTGTCATAGGCGCGGGAAAGTAAGCGGCTAAGCTAAACTCTGAACTAAACTTAGCCGATTGTAAGCAGCGAAGTCGTCACACTGTACTACGATTTAGACACAGTGATACTTCAACATCACGAAGTGGACGGAGAGACGGTCATCGACATCTAATCGGGAGCTTCGTTACAGCTTAAATTTTTGATTTTGGAGGTCCCTTTTGGATGACAGTATCCCCCTCTCCTTCCAGCACGTGACCTTGAAGAGCCACTATGTTTAATTGAAATAATTCAAGGCGTTGTCATTACTTTTTGTTGAAGTAAACAATATTGTAGGCGATGACAACGCCTTGAATTATTTCAATGCCATCGACAATTCACCGCTTAACCAATACACTACGTTTAAATCGGCGTATAGAGCAGAAACCGGGCAGCCGCGTCGTACCTGCTCCATGTCGGGGTGCAGCGGCGCGCCGACGAGCGCGGCGGCGGCGGTGCTGGCGGTGGCGACGGAGCGGCGGCGGCGGGGGCGTGGCGGGCGCCGCGCGCGTGGACGCCTCCTCCTCCGGCGCCGTCGCCGCTCGCGACGCCGCCGACGGCGTCAGCTTCCGCCGCTTGACGACGCGCGTCGGGGGACGCCGCGAGCGCCCGGCCGTCGTCGTCGCCGTCGACGACGAGGAGGGCGCCGCCGCCGTTGACGCTGCCGTCGACGGTTTGCTGGTACCCGACGGCGGAAGGAGGTTCTTGCTGGTCAGGAGGGTGCCTGCGGGCAGGCTCGTGTCCACCTGGGGAATCGTGCGGATCTGTTAGGTGTCGTGCCGAAAATAATGTGCTTCCAAAAGGGACGGGTTACTATCTTGTTACAATTCTGCAATGCTCCCAGAAGGGAAGGGTGCTCCAACTGTGCTACCATACTGCACTTCGATGACAGGAAAAGGATGGTGTTAGAAAAGTTCAAACACATATTATGTTTCTGAGTCATTGAAAATGGAGGACAAGGGTTCTTCTGAAAATATGTTTTTTTTATTTTAAAAAATCAATATAATCTTTAATGAACTGTATTATTGTATTTATTGTTTGAACAATATGGGGATATCTGTTTTCTAATTTTGACGTTTCCTCATGAACTTGTAGAAATTTGTTACAATGCAAAGATGGGAAGTGAAATTAAAGATTAAATTTGATTGAATTTGCGGTCCTTGGCACTTCTGCTCACAACAGTACATTTTCATCTTGGTATTACGTATTTTTCATTTGCCAGACGTAAATTTTGATGGAATGATGTTTCATAAAGAGATAGAAGAAAAACATCCAACACGAAGAGAATATTGTTAAGTGTTTAATAATAGCACATTGGGAAGACATTGAACAGGAGTGACTAAACGATTTCTCAGAAGAATCAAAAGAAAAAGGAGTTTTTGATGAAGTGTCTTAGTATTGCATCGTAAAACATAGACAACCTTGTTTTTTTAATTTTCTTCTGAAATTTCCAGAGAAAGTAACAGTAGTTTGTCATTTCATTGCTATTATTTCTTAATTGCGAAGAGTGCGTCATTTTTGTTTCGAATGTAGATATGCTTCGAGCACTTCAATAGATGAAACAAGGAAAAGAGTGGAAAGTTCATGTCCACGATTACGAACGGGCGAAACTTTCTCTTTTCTTTTAAGATTCCGGAAGTGCAGCATCACAAGAGAGCGTTTAGTATAATGATGGAATTGCTGCATTTTCTATTAGTAGGTGATCTATTCCAATAGAGTTGGTTTTATTCCAATTTGTTGCCAAGTTCATTAGATAAGAAAAAATTGGAAAATAAGGGAATGGATGAAAAAGGGAAATAAAAAGGAAAAATTAGAGAAAAACATTAAAAATTATAGTCACATGGAAAGAAGAAATATGGAAAAACAGAAGACAAATATCAGTTCACAAACCGTATAAAAACGTTAATATAGTTTCCAATATTTTACCATCAAGGCCTGGTGCTTTTAAAATCAGAAGCATTTTTCCACCTAGCTACTGTTCAATATGGAACACCAGGAGACCATCTTTCGTGATAAATGGAGGTGACAAATTTTCCAACTATGAAAAGAAACACATGCCAGTGAGAGTCACAAGTTACAAAAAACGAGAGCTCGCTGTAATGGATTAAAGGTTTTATCCTAATCGGGAAGACATGAAGTAAGTAAAGAAAAAGAAAACCAAGAAATGGAAATAAAGTACAAAAAAGAGAAGAATGAAATAAAGAACGAACAAAAAGAAACGAAACAAGTAACGAACAAAACAGAAGAAACCAAAAAAAAGAAACAAATAAATAACAAACTAGTGGTGCTAAAACAGCACGTACTTTCTCGCCCTATTTTCATTCAAAATTACGCGAAAAGTACTCTCATTTTCGAAAAATTGTGTATGACATTATTTCAAACTCTATCCTTAAGGAGCAGATTTAATTAAGGGAAAAATCTCCATCTTCAATATTTTAGTTGGAGGAGGCCACCGAAAAATATTTGAACTTTTGCAATTTTTGAAAAATCAGGGCTTTCAACGAACATGAAACCTGCACCATTCTCTTAAACGTCCTTCAGACTATCCAACAACAAAATTTAATAAAAAACGATGGAGTCATTTTTTAAGTTAGGAAAATGCCCCAGGGCTTTCATGAAGTACAATTATTAAAAGATTAAAATATTGGTTTCAACTTCAAGGGGCCAGGTCGATTGGTGAATATTAATTTTGGAGAAAATCGGCTGAACAGTTTAGCCGCTAGCGTTGTTCACAGACGGACAGACTGGCAGGCAGGCAGACAGACAAACGGACGGACATTTTGCGTCATTCGATTTCTCGCTATCAAAGACCCACAAAACATGGATTCTGCCTACACCACATGTTAGTGGATTTTTTTTTCTAAATTTTACCATTGGATTGATCCACTCCACAGCCTTACCTTATCCAATGTCTACTCCGTAGCGAGAAGGTACAAAGAGAAGAAAATAACAAAAAAAAGAAATAACAAAAAGAGAAGAAAGAAGGAATGAAATAACAGAAAATGGAAGGAAAATAAAAAAGAAAGAAGGAAAAGAAAAAAAGAAGGGAAGAAGAGAAGGAAAAGAAAAAAGAAGGAAAGAAAGAACAAAAATAGAAGAAAGAAGGAATAAAAGGAAAAGAAGGGAAAGAAAGAGAAGAAAAAATAGAAGAAAGAAGGAAGGAAAAAGAAGGGAAAAGGAAAGAAAAGAGAAGAAAAAAGAAGAAAGAAAGAAGCAGGCATCGCGCGGGGCTTGCCTTGAGGTCGTGGGGCTCCTGCGGCGCGGCGGCGTCTGCGTCGGCGTCGGGCGCCAGCGCGAGCGCGCGCGCCACCTCGTCCTCGGGGTCGGGCCCCACCACGGCGCCGCCGGGCAGCAGCTCGGGCCGCGACAGCGCCGCCAGCGCCGCCCCCGCCGCCGCCGCCTGCGCCGGCCGCTCCGAGCTCTCCGCCGCCTCCGCCTCCTCCTCCGCGCCCGCGCCCGCGCGCGCCGCCGACGGCGTCACCGAGTTCAGGCGGAACGCGATGCGGCGCTCCTACACACACGTTATAGGCGAACGTTTTCTAAATATGATTGGGACCGTACATCATTAAGAAAAAATGAAAAAGCAACAACAATATAAAGAACTTTTAAACTGTTAAACAATTAACAATTTTATTATTAAAATCAACAACGCTCGAAGTGGCTAGATGTACTAGATTTTAAGTTAGTTTTAAAACTGACTTTAATAGTAACTTAATTTTAAAACGACCTTTCTTTTTTTAAAGATAAGCCCGCCTCTAACTTCAAAAGCAGAAATGCAAATTGTATTCGAGTACAATTGGTGAATTCCCGCCTCGCCAGGAGAACTGGCGGGGGGAAATTGAAAATAGGCGAAAGTTGACCAAGGCTTCCACTCGAAAGGAGACACATTTTTAAATAAAAACTTAAATTGAATTTTATTACTTATGTTCGAAACTTTAGTATTACCAGGGTGCCCATAGTTTCGTCATGATTAGGGTCTCTTAAGGTAAATCCAGCTGTTGACTGATGCTTCCTGGTGTGCTACATTTATTTCTCTACTCGCATTTCCCCCTTCCGGCTCCCCGCAACAGGCGGTTTATTAAAAACAGCAGCCTCCTAATTGTGTTGTGATGTACCGGGAGGAGAGGGCGTCAGGCCCCAAGAGGCGGGCCCCTAGCGTTATCCTCACCCGTTCTTAAGGTGGGACGTCAGACCTGCACCTAGATATGCCAGAAAGCGATGTCAACGGGTGGGGGCAGCTTCGCCAACTCGAAGCGTACCAGCTGCCCAGATTGACACAGGACACACATAACGCCCCTCAAGTACGTCGGGATACATCCTTAACTGTTAGTATTGTGCAGCAGTGCCACGGCAAATCCGGAACCCAACTCGGGTTATCCGGATTGTTACGTCCGGTGAGACGGAGTCCTCACCACTCTCACTCTCTCTCTCTCTCTCTCTCTCTCTCTCTCTCTCCCTCTCCTCTCCCTCTCTCTCTCTCCCTCTCTGTTCCTCTCCCTCTCTCTCTCTCTCACTACAATCACCATTTGGCTAACGAAGTAACACCGAGAAGCTGAGAATCTAGGAAGAAATCTATAATTCGTCGTTCCAACCAGGCCTATAATCTCCAGTTTATCGTGCCAACAAAATATTTTGGGTTCGTCTTTTATGCCGGGAGCGGTGCAGTTCCGCTGATGTAATTCCCTCATCGCCTACTCTCCCTCATATTTGTTCCAAATGCTCTCATTGGCTGCAAATGGCTTGACAGCGACAAGGATTCCTTTTAACTCACTTTCGCATTTGGACTCTCGTTCTACAAATCAAACCTGTTTTTTTCATAATTTCACAAGAGTCGCTATTTGCAGTATTTGATGCATTCCTCTCTAAGAATTTGAGGTAATGTTCCCCGTTTTAGAATATTTTGTGTTCATCTATACTTATGATATCTTTATAGTTCATTTTTCATAATTCAATAATTTCATAGTTCACATTTTCTTTCTTATAATCTGTCTAGTCTTCGAAAAGTTTAATAAGATTATTTTGCTCTGTGTTACTTGTAACTTCTAAGAATTTTTGCTTCCATTTTGAAAAGAAGATAAAATACATCAAATAGTGTTGCATTGCAGGACAAACATTCTGGGAAACTTATATATCTCTTCATTCAGTTATGAATTTTATTTTATGTAGCCTATCTTTGGCTAAAAAATGTTCGTCATTTGAAAACTTCATTTAAACATTTTCGGAGTTTTTAATAATCTTTTGAGTGAATATTTCTGTTGTGTATTAATTGCAAAACGGTACTACTTGTAGGCAATTGGTAAGTATTGGTATTATTCAGATTTTTAGGTTAAATACTTAACTGCCATGTGCATGAGAAAATTTGAAAAATATGAAGTTAGTCTACTGAAATAATGAACTTTCTTTAATACGTACTTGCCATATAGACGAGCGCGGTGAGATTTCTCCTGAGGTATTTTCACGAGAGCGAAGCTAGAAATTTGAACAATCTGTCACGGTTATGACTGAGACCTTCCTATTTCAACAACTCGCATGAAATTGACTCACGGCCCACTTTTCTTTAATAATCAAGAGAGATTGAGTTAGTAGTGACGTTACGACGCCTGTCGAAACACGAGACGCTATTGCTAAACCTAACTGCTTATTCGTCACGTTTTACTTAGAAAAGAGGTAATGTTTTCCCTCAGATTACCTGACAATATAAAACATCATTTTTTATTATGTCCGTTTCTTCTTATATTGCCCAACTACCGGTAGTTTTTTAAGTGTGCTTAAGCTACGTAACAATCAGAGAGGAAGAAATATTTTAGATGTGCACAAATTGCAATCAAATAATAGGTTGAATCTGAAATTCACGGATAATAGAAACGAATGTAGCCAACAGCTATAGTCCTTGAACGTAGAGGACGATCTAATGTTTCAATGAACCAACCTTCGGTGCCTCAACATCACGAAATCTAATCTGTTCGAGATATGAAAGAAGAACGCTTCTTTCATATATCGAACAGATATAGATTTCGTGCTGTTGAGGCACCGAAGATAAAACATCTTTATCTAGAGTAAGAACTAAATATCTGCAGGAAAAACAGTTATATTAATATGTAGTTTTTATACGTTAATGTACAGCATTTCTTGTAAATTCTCGTATAAATAATTGTACGAATGAATGTACGAGTTAATAATCAAGAGAATAAAAAGAATAAGAAAATAAAAGGTACGTAAACTAAGGAGCCGGCTGTACCTGCGTGAGCGGCGTGGTGCTGGCGCGCACGGTGTAGACGGGGCGCACGGGGGGCGCGGGCGAGAGCCCCGGCGCGGGGGTGGCGTCGCCGGGGGCGGCCGCCGCGGAGCTGCCGCCCGCCCCGCCCGCGGGCGGCGCCGCCCGCGGGGCGGAAGCGCGGGCGCTCGGCCTTGGGCGCGGGCGCGGCCGCCTGCTCGTCGTCGTCGTCGTCGTCGAGGTGCGTGGGCGTGGGCGCGGCCGTGGGCGGCGCCAGCGTCGAGTCCGGGTGCGCGCTGGGGATGAGCCGCGAGAAGCCCGGCAGCGCCGTCACCGCCGCCGCCACCGCCGCCGCGATATCCGGCGCCGGCGTCGTCGCGTAGCTCACGTACCTGGGCGGAATCATGCATCAAATTGGTTTGGTTTCGTTTGCTTTTTTCGTGTTTCCGGGCGCGTCAACTGCCGTCGGCTAGTGGGGTTTCCCCCTAACCAGGACTTTCCCACCAGCGGGGCTCCATCCCAGCCGTGATAAGCTCTTAACTCCCGACCGGTCTCCCGGAATATGTGGTAGTGTAGTGCATGTTAGTGTAAGTGTGTGTGTAAGGGGAGAGGATAGGACAAGGAAGAGGAAGGAAAGATCGCGCGCGGTCCGTGGCCCGTTTGGTAGGGTACTGCTCCGGCATTCGCCTGGTGTTGATCAGAGAAACCACGGAAAACACTGATCAGAGCAGCCGGCCGCTAGAATTCTCCTCCAGGCAGCGACTGAATTCGACCTAGCTGAAAAGCTAGAGTCGAATATCCTGCCACCGTGGGGAGCGGGAACCTAGGACCTCCCGGTCAGAGGCGCTGCAGTGGCATCAGTTGATGCACTAAGCTACCACTCCCGGTATCAAATTGGTGTTCTGAGAGGACTGATTAGTGATTCCTGGCGCTTGAACTGCTAAGGACATTAGTTCCATAAGTGTAATTCATGCTTTTTTATCGCGGGAAGTGGTGGTGATCTTTGGCCGCTGGATGAAGAGATCCGGCGCCTGTCATAGCTGTTGGCTTGCAGGCTTTTACCCCAACCAGAGGGGCCCCACCACAGCCTGGGCAAGTTCTAAGTTCCCGACTGGTCTTGCGGAGTATGTGATAGAGTAGTGCATTTAAGTGTATACGTGTGTAAGGAAGGAGTGAGGATAGATGAAGGAAAGATCGTGCGGGATCCGTTGCACGTTTGCTACGGTACTGTTCCGGCATCCACCTAGTGTGGATTGAAGAAACCATGGAAAAGTATCTATGAGAGAAGCCGGCCGCTAGAATTCTCTTCCAGACAGCAGCTGAATTCGTCCTAGCTATGTACTTGTGGGTCGAAAATCTTGCCACAGTCGGGACTCGAACCGTAGTAACCGTAGTCAGCGACTACGCAGTGTCATTAATTGATGCCCTGAACCTCCTAAACCAGTGTATTATTGTTATTCTGAGAGGAAGTCACAGAGATTATTATTTCTCTGCAATACTTTCCATCAATTCCATGTGATCCGAACAGATACTACTGATGATCGTAAACGGCTTCCGCAGCTGAAGTCAATGAAATATTGCCTGTTATCGAAATGACACTTCCTATTGTCGTATTGCGAACTTCTTGAGAACTAAATGCGGCAATAACGTGGACCTTTTTGCTAATATTTCTGTTGTCACACTAAGATTTTCGTCAAGGTTAATTGCTGCTTAGGAGAAGATTGCATTATGACATCCCAATGTTTGGTGAAACAGGCTTCATGTTCATAATATTGTGAGTATATTTTCCTTTTCTCCCGTGTGTGGGTGTCCATATGAAGAATGTGCCCACGGCTGTTTGGCACAAGCGGGACTGGTTGACACTTCTTGACTGACTTTTCTGACTTTTAAAGTCAGAAAAAACATTCCAGACAGACAAACATTCCAGAGTCAATTATTCACGAATAAAAGAATACCATAAGGTAGCCTGCTGAATATAGTTTCCATTATTACAACCAAAACTTAACCGCGTTTGCGTAGAAAAGTTAAAAAGTACCAACTGATGCCAACCAGCCTCGACTTTCCCTATTGGACCATCCAGCGTCGATGCCTCCCCTGCTGCAAGGTATTTTGAACGATTGCCCTGAATATTTCACCAAAGCAAAATGAATTAACCTTGATTCGTATGTCAGATGAGTATTATACACTGCTTCCTGAAGTTCCAGATTTTACCTTCTGTTAAGAAATGTCAAGAGGATCTAGCTTACTTGTGAGAATACTGGATGGAATGTACCTTTCTGATCGTGTGCTGGAAGATATTCGAAAGCTGTTAAGACGTTTCGTTTTGCATGTTAAGACGTTAAGCTGTTAAGACGTTTCGTTTTCAGAATAATCGTAGTGTCGTTCAGTAGCGTTTCAAATGAGACGGAAATATAAAAATGTTTGCGATCGTTTGTGTAAGTGCTGTAGTCTGAAGAGTCATCTGTGTATGATGTGTTCCGAGGTGCGTTTGGGCCCCGTGGAGTAGTGCGGCACGGCCGTGGAGTCCTCGTGGACGTACCGGGGCCGCTACCGTGGTGAGCCGGGCTCCGTAGGTGGTGTCTGGCACGGCGGTGGGAAGTACCTGGGCCGCTCGGTGAAGAACGGCTGGTCTGTGGTGTCGGGCCCCCCGGTCCCTCGGTGGGGGGAGCGGGCCGGTGGGGCAGGGACGTGGGGCCCCGGGGGGTCGGGGGTGGGGGGAGACGGGGGTGTCCTCCACATCGGTGGGGTACCGCGTGGTGACGGCCGGGTCGACCGTCGATTCGGGGGAGTAGATGGGGCGGTCCGAGGAAACGGTCGGTTCGAACACCGGCTCCACCGTGCCGGCGGAGGGGACGTAGCGCACCGTGCCGGTGGCCGGTTGGGGCGTGGTGGAGCGGACGGCTTGGACGTACCGGAGCCGCTCGGTGGTGGTGGGTCGCCCGGACGGGGTGAAGCGCGGGCGTTCGGTGGGGAGGGTGGGGTCGTCGGTGGGGCTGGGGGTGGTGGTGGTGGTGGTGGTGGACCGGCCGGAGGGCACGAAGCGCCCGCGCTCGGGGCTGGCGGCTGCCTCGGGCGCGGCGGTGGAGCGCGCCGAAGGCACGAACCGACCACGCTCGGTGGAGACGCTGGGCTGCGCTGTCGTGTTGGCTTCCGTCTGCCGGGAGAAGGGCACGAACCGCGGACGCTCCGAGGGCGCTCCGTCTTCCGAGTCCCTGGACAGACGAGACACAAATGAGTTATAAATACAAAGTAAATAAACTGAGGTTGTCTGGTATCAAATCTCTATTTCTGCTTAAGATCTTTTCGATCGCGTAGCGATCATCGTCAGAGCTTCTAGCTGCTGGGCGGAAAACGAAGTTCTTAAGAGAAATAGAGATTTTAAGCAGAAATCTCTTAAAAGATCTTAAGCAGAAATAGAGATTTGATACCAGACAACCTCAGTTTATTTACTTTGAATTAATAAGGTATCTACATCACCAACAGTCCAATTAATGAGTTATAAAATATTTGAGGTTTTGTTTATGAAAGTTGGATAATGAATGATATGTAGTTCAATGAGTCAATTTGGGGATACTAGCGCAGACTTGGTTATGAGCTGAGTGCAATGTGCGTTTGTTCACTGACATTCCCACCACTAGTTGTAATCATACTGCCAACTTAAGCGGACGAAATGTGCCCATATTCGCATACACTTGGTTCCCGCCACACTGTATTGCCAAATTACTTTCAAAGGCAAGTTTTCTTGCTTCGCTTGCCCGGATCCAAGTCATGGCGAGGCTTGGGCCTTCGGCCCTCGCGTTCATTATAAACAACCTTGAGTCTATCCACCGCATAATTGCCAATTCACTTTCATAGGAAAGCATTTTAAGGATTAAGTTCACTACCCTGCATTAAGTTACTGTGATGAAAGACAAATGAACATCGCACAGCGTATAACCCAGTCTCCGCTCGTATAACCGTCAATTTATTTGCAGTTTGCTTATCAGTTGCACGTCAATGCCATACCGATACCCGAAGAACACTCATGGTGAACCCCAGCATAAATACTTAAATAATTGCAGAAAAAATACTGCATTTAAGAACTAATGCTACATGTATTTTTGTAAATTTATTTAATTATATCAAAGAGATTACCACAGTGCAGGTGAGTAACCTCGTAATTTCTTGGAGAACTAGTTAAACAATCACTACGTTGCTCCAATTGTACAACAGTTCTCTACAATTACAGTTCTCTACTACTTAATTTAAAGGACAAACTTCTTATTGTAGTGTATACAATAGAATACACCATATTGTCGCACATGGTGTGTAATAATGATGAATTATATATTAATGAATCTATTACTTGAACACTGGTAAATCATGATTGATTAGCTGCAGTGAAGCCGTTATCGTACAAAATGGTTACCAGAAAAACTTGTAGTAGTGCGGATTAGGCCCAGTAGATTGCAGGTCTATGCATTTCAACCGATAACCGCCAATAACAGGATAAACGAAATAACTGTTATTTTTGCGTAACAGTTACAAAACGTTAACTGTTAAGAAATAACAGTTTAGCTGTTAAGGGCACATCCCTCCTTAAACCCACAAATAACTATTCCACCCCGAGCTCCGGAGATCCCACGGCCACTTACTTGGCGTCCTGCTGCGTGGGCGTGGCGCCGGTGGGGCGGAAGGGCTTGCGCAGGCGCGCCAGCGTGCTGAGCGCCGCCGCCGTGGTGCCGCGCAGCCGCGGCCGCCCCGCCTGCTGCGGCGCCTCCGTCTCCACCACCTCCTCTTCCTCAGCCTCCTGCTGCTGCTCCTCGGGCGGCGCCGGCGTCGTCGACCCGCGCCCGCGCAGCCTAAGCACGGTCGCAGGGGGCTTAGAATGTTTAGACCAAGTCACGGAGCAGGGGGCTTAGAAAGTTTAGACCAAGTCGCGGAGCACGGTCACAGGGGCTTGGGAAACGTTTAGACCTAAGTCACGGTCGCAGGGGGCTTAGAATGTTTAGACCAAGTCGCGGAGCACGGTCACAGGGGCTTAGAAGGTTTAGACCAAGTCGCGGAGCACGGTCACAGGGGCTTAGAAAGTTTAGACGAAGTCGCAGCCTAAGCACGGTCGCAGGGGGCTTAGAATGTTTAGACCAAGTCACGGAGCAGGGGGCTTAGAAAGTTTATACCAAGTCACGGAGCGCGGTCACAGGGGGCTTAGAAAGTTTAGACCAAGTCACGGAGCGCGGTCACAGGAGGCTTAGAAAGTTTAGACCAAGTCGCGGAGCACGGTCACAGGGCGCTTAGAAGGTTTAGACCAAGTCACGGAGCGCGGTTACAGGGGGCTTAGAAAGTTTAGACCAAGTCACGGAGCGCGGTCACAGGCGGCTTAGAGAAGTTTAGACCAAGTCGCGGAGCACGGTCACAGGGGCTTAGAAGGTTTAGACCAAGTCACGGAGCGCGGTTACAGGGGGCTTAGAAAGTTTAGACCAAGTCACGGAGCACGGTCACAGAGGGCTTAGAAAGTTTAGCATTGCTCGTAATCAACAGTCACTTACAACTGTCACTGTTGTCGATCCCTAGACGGCATGAAACAGTTTTCTGTTCGCAACGTTTCTCCAGTGTTATTGCTTTTTTTTTATTACTTGTTACGTGATAATATTGTTAAATTGCATTTTGAACCTTCACTTCACAGAACATTGATGTTACGTATCACATTAGAACCAGGGCATTTTACTTCGATATGTTTCATTTTATTTAAAACATCGATGTTTCTGGTCGATGTTTTCATCAACATGGAAAACCTTTTGTTGATGTATCGATGTTTTGCTAAACTTTGCAATTACTAATGGGCAGACTGGGCGATTGGCCGGGGTCCCGCAAGTCAAGGGGTCTAATAGGGAGAAAATTAGTAAAAAATTGGAAAACAAATTAGAACTCGAGAAAATCGTTATGATAATTTTTGTAAGTCGCGGTACAGTACTCGAATATTTTATAAAATTTTCAATTAATTTTTTACCTTAAATAGTTAATTACGAAAGTCATTAGGTATAAGGTCTAGGAAATGAATCATGTGGCGCTATCATTAAAATAAGTTCTATGAAATTCTTTATATTTATTATTTCATGTATTTATCGAGAAGTAATTTTTAAATACAACACATAAACATCTCTCTCGTGGATTTTCATAGATAGTGTTTACTTTTTATAAATTATTGGAAAAACATCTACTGTAATGCCAAACCGTTGGTTCCAAAAGTTTATCTCGAGTTTGTTTTGTGTCCCATACACATCATTCTACACGCATTTCGTCTCTTGTACTTTGCTTAGGGGATTCTGTTGTGCCATTGCGATGTGCCTACTGACCTGCGTCGGGCGTTGGCTTCCTGAAGCTGTGCTCTCGTCTTGAAATTCCCTCCCGGTCGCACGATGCGCGGGCGGGAGGTTGTGGTTGTGGTTGTGGTGGTCGTGGTGGTCGGTGGCTGCTGCTGTTCCTCCTCCTCTTCCTCTTCTTCTTCTTCCTCCTCCTCCTCCTCGTCTTCCGGGCGCGTGGCCGGGCGAGGCCGCTTCAGCTCCACGTACTTGGGTCGCCCGCCGTCATCGTCGGAGGAGCTCGCTCCTGCTGGTCGCTGGCGCTGGAAAAGGAGTGGCACTGAAAATCCGCCGAACTCTCATGTGCGCATTACTAGCTCGAGTTAAAAGAACTCTGAAATTAGATATCACTTTGAGAGCATGTATACATTTTTTTAAAATTTTTACTAGTAAGTCATTATTTTTGAGCTCGAATGAGAAAAGGAAGCTAATTTTGCTAATGTAGATTATATACTTCTCTGTGTTTTGTTGAATTGTGTATGAGAAGCCGGTGGCGTACTACGATATCTAGAGCAAATATTTGTCATTAAATATTAATTGCTCTTATTTTTCAATCAGTTATAATAGGAATCAAGTTAACCATTCCTCTACTGTGCCGATACTAAGCTTTATGTACAAGTATTAAAACTGGAAGGTGTTGCAAATGAAAAGTTGTAAACTTTCAGAGCTGAGTCATGAAAAATATTTCATTTTAATGACGGCGAAAAATATCACAAAAGTATCCATTCAAGTGATTATTTTGTAAGACAAAACCAGCTAATTCGTTGGTATTCAACTAAAAATGAAAAAGGTTAATTTTCAGTTGAGTTTTATTAAAAACCTTATTTTAGTATTATTGCATGTATGATAAATACAAAATGCGTTTGCAAATCTAACCTTTATCATTATTTTTCAGCTTGCATTAATGAAAATATTCATCTGGAACTATGCTATTTTCGTTACCACTTATTATTTGGGTATTGAGAACATCTAGGATTTAGAATGTGTTCAAAACACTCGAATTCTGAAGGCTACAAACTGGTTGCTAAAATTTAGCACAGCTAAAAATACAGTATAAAAATACACTCTAACAAGGGCTCTGAATGTTTTTCGAAAACACCTTTTCGTCGAAGGACCATTTGCACCAATGCTTCTCAATTAATGAAAGAATTTACATGATTTTTGTTCGAATTTTTAATTCGACTAGTAAGCTTGCAGCAGGAAAAATTTACTGAACAAAGCCCTCACTCACATTACAAATATATATATTGCTCGAAGGCAAACGTATTTTTCCATTTAAGTAACACACAGAAACCTGGTTTGAAGAATTTCTCTCACGTGGGAAGTACAATGCAGAAAACACATTTCATAGATAAAGGCCCAACAGAAAACGAAATTACTTCACTATTACAGCATCTGCGCAGACTTTCTCATTCCCTACGTCCAGTTAATGTCCGTTTCCGTCTTTCGGGGAGCGTGGGTAATGATTCGAAATGCGACATAATTTGTGAACAACTTCAACACTTCAACGGTGAAGTCTTACATCTGTTGATATATTCATGTATGTCGATAATTGAAATAGACAGCCTTTGTAAGAAAACAATTGGCTACTGATAAGCGCACTCATAAAGAATTGGTTTCTTTAATTAATTTACCCTTTAAATGTGGGTGAATCAACACAAACAATATCTGAGAAGACTTCTGGGGATCACACTCTTTCATTTAAAGGAAAAAGATATACAATCGGTTTAGTAGAAGCTCGAAACGAAGCTATGACAGATGCACATTATTTTTTAAATGAGATTTTTACGCATAATTAAAAGACACGTGTATATCCCTGAAACCGCTTACTCCCTGCGCGGACGCGCGAATGCAACCTACTGCTTACCTGAATGGTGGTGTAGCGCGGCCGTCCAGGAGAGACGTCGGCTTCTTCCTCCTCCTCCTCCTCTTCCTCCTCGTCCTCTTGCGAGGCCTCTGGCTCGTCCTTCGAGGGCGGGCGGCGCGTCCGCGCGATCGTCACGTACTGTGGCCCAGGCCGCGAGCGGGGCACATTCGCCTCCTCTTCTTCCTCCTCGTCCTCCTCCTCTTCCTCCTCGTCGTCATTCGCCAGTCTGCCCTCGTCCTCCTCCTCTTCGTCGTCCACAACCACTGGCTTCTTTGGTCTGTGAGTGAATGATAGTGTGAATTATTGATTAAGTATACGGTGTTTTTTTAGCTATTTTCTTGTTGAGAACCTTAGTAAAGTTCGTTATTAAATTATTAAAGTACTATTCAGGTAATTTGTCAAAATATGAGGAATTTTTGATATTTTAAAGAGAATTGTATGAGATGTGAGAACCAATAGAACTTCCCATTTGCTATCTAGATGCAGGCTACGCTCAGTTTGCAAGATAGAAGATGCATATTATACAATTTCACAACCATTATATTTAAGACAAAAAAGGATGTGTTATTGTAGTAACCACTACCTTGAAGATATTTTGACACATTGCACTTTCCTACTTAAAAGAATGCAATGTTATTATTTGAAATTTAGTGGGAGGGATTTAGAAAAGAAAATGTATTTATGTAAGAATACAGAGACGATGGTCCTTTGACGGTAATTATCTGAGGTTATCGGTCATTATCAGAGGGATGTAGTAGAACATAGGTATGGGCATAGAGACGGTTTCAGAGACTCTGAGAAAGATGTAAAGCAGGTTGTGCATAGGTATAGAGATAGGGAGGGTGATAGGGATGGACTGAGAGATGGACATGGGTTGAGGATACGGATGTGCATGGGAATGGACGTAGGAAGGGACAACGAGAGGGTCTTAGGGTTGGATGGAAATAGATATGGACGTTGGAAGGAATTGGAACGAGGTATTGGATTTGGTTGGTGGTTGGTTCAACAGCTTAGGTCATTAGTCCCGTTAGTGGAGTGCATGTTTTTCATCGGGAGATGGCGGTGATCGTCCCCCGCTGGATGGCGAGATCCGGCGGCGACCTGCCGTCGGCTAGCGGGGTTTCCCACAACCAGGTATCTCCCACCAGCGGGGCACCGCCCCAGCCGGGACAAGCTCTAAGCTCCCGAACCAACCGGAATATGATGTAGGTATTGGACGTAGGGAGGTACACAGATCTGGACAAAGAGAGGGTCGCAGGGTTGGACATAGGGTTGAACATATGGGCATAGGAACGGACATAGAGTGGGACCTAGAGCGGGATCAACGAGCATGCGGCATCCGGCTCCTGCCTCACCTGGGGCGGCGCACTTCCACGTACTGCGGCTTCTCCCATCTCGCCCCGCGTTCACTCTCCAGCCCTGCGTTCTGCGGGCCGGCCGGGCGGTTGCGCGCGGGCGAGGAGTAGCGCGAGGGCGGCGAGGCGGTGGTGGGCGCGGGGGTGGGCGCCGCCACCACCGTCGCCCGCCCCAGCACGCGCTCGTACAGGCTCTTGCTGATGGCCGGCGCCTTGCCGTCCGCCCCCGCGCCGCCCTTGCCCGCCGCCGCCGCCGCCGGCGTGCTCTTGCCGCCCTTGCCCGTCGACGGGGAGGACAGGCCGCGCTCCGCCAGCTGCTTCTCCAGTTGCTCCAGGCCGCCTGCGGAAAACACGCGACGCTTTAGGACGACGACTTGCAAGGATATCAATTGGATTCATTCGAATTGTGAATTCTTGGCTGTCCGGGATTAGCCGCGTCATGGCCGATGGAGCTGCGTCATGGTCGTTTCGGCCATCTTGTTGTGGGCTTCTTCAGAGCTATACTGCTGCAGCAGTATAGCTCTGAAGAAGGCCACAACAAGATGGCCGAAACGTAAGCTCTATCGACCATGACGCGGCTAATCCCGGACAGTCAAGAATTCAATGACTCCGGCCGCGGAAGCCTACGTCTCTATGATTCGAATTATATTTGACTGTCTGTCTGTACTTGACGCGACAGCCCGCGTACGCCATGGTTTACCGGCGGCATCCCGGCCCCGCGGCCATAGGTTAAAGGGGCACGTGTGGTTAGAACGAAGACATCCCCACGCCCTGTTCTGGATTTCTCAACCTGAGAAGTGAGTTCGTCACACAGCAACATATACTGGGGCATTGCAAGAGTAACGCAAATTATAATCTTGCCCGACCGGGAATCAAAACCGGGAGTCTTTTCATTACTGTTTTGGAGTTATTGTTGGTAAAGAAATTAACTGATTAGATTTATGAATAAATAAAGGAAGTCATCTCCATCAACTTAATATATTTATTTAGGGAGCCGGCTTTCGACAGCTTTGCCGTCATCAAGTCTCGCTGGGTGAGGCGAACGTCGGGAGACTGTTGAATTTAAGTTGTTGGAGATGAGTTTGTTTATTTCTTCATTTCATTACGTCAACAATACCGCATCAGAATTCCCACGATTAGATTGAACAGGACGCACCGAGCTTCTTGATGAGGTTGATGAGCTCCTTGATGGCCTGCGGGTCCTCAACGCCGTCGGCGCCCTCCCCCTCCTCCTCCTCGTAGTCCTCGTACTCCTCGTAGTCCTCGTCGGCGGGGGCGGCCGTGGTGGTGGTGGTGGTGGTGGTGGGGGGTGGTGCGGAGGGTGGGGGGTGGCGCGGTGCCGCCGAAGCGCGTGGTCTTGCTGGTGGCGGCGGTGACGGGCGGGCGCGTGGTGGGGCCGGCGGGGGTGGTGGCGGTGGGGGGGAGCCCTTGGCGCCCGGGCTGGCCGTGGTGGTGGCGGCGCCCTTGGTCGAGGAGCCAGACGGCTTCTTCTTGCACAGCACGTTGCGCGCGTAGTCGCACGAGTCGGCCGCCGTGTTGAAGAACAGACCTGCGGACGGAGCATGCAATTGACGGCCCTCACAGACTGGATTTCAACGACCCCACAACAAAGCAGGGATGCCCATCATTATCAAATTCACTAACTGGGTCTGCTATATCACTATTAAAATGTCTTGATTACAACTGACAAAGTTATTAGCAAAATGCGTTAATTGAACATGGTTTGTCTTCAAGCTTTGATCATGCTTATAATGTTGCTAACAATTCATCATATGCATTAGGCTTATTTTCACATTACGTCTTACATTTAATTAAATGCGCTTTTCTATAAGGCAATGACGTTTTATTAAAATTAATAATTACTTAAGAAAATATTATAGTTTATTATTATTATATTGCTGGCCATCCAATAATGTCTGTTAGTGAAGAACGCATCAGTATGTATTTGCTAGTAGTATCTCTAGTTCTATACGAATCAAATATACTAGTACGTGTAGCACAAGCATAATAATATATTTTACGATATACTGTATAATTAAGTGATGATAGTTGTACTTGCATGTATAATTTCAAATACCTACCAGAAGGACAAGTAAACTGATGCGCCACGATTCCAAGATTGGACGGTCCTGAATCGAGACACCAGAAATATTTCTTGCAGTCACGTGGGTGGGGGAAGAATCCCTCGTCTTTACACTTGAAGTCTGGAATAAAAAGGGCATGAAGGCATTAGTAAAGGAGAGAATCAAAATATTGCGCGTGAGAGAATAAATGAATGAGAGAGTGAATGAGCAAGAGCATAGACTAGAGAGGTAGAATTATAATTAGAGGTAGAGGTATAATTCTTTCTGAAGAGAATGAAAAAAAAAATAGTGAAAGACTGGGGAAAGAATACGTGAATGGATTCACGAAAAAAGGGAATTAAGGAATGGATGAAAATGATGAAAGAGTGAGGGAGTGAGCAATGAATGAATGAATGAAAAAATGAGTGATTGATTAAATGAAATAATGAATAAATAAGTGAATGAAATAACGAAAGAACGGGGTGGTACGCACCGCGCCGGGGTCCGGCGTGGTGGGCGGCTCGGGGGTGGGTAGGAGGGGGGGGCGGGGGGCGCGCGGTGCTGCGGTGGTGGTGGTGGTCGTGGTGGTGGTGGTGGAGGTGGAGGTGGTGGAGGTGCGGTTGCGCGGGCGGTTGCGCTTGGAGCCCTTGCCGCCCTTGGTGCCCGGCCGCCGCCCGCCGCTGTTCTGCCGCCGCCCGCCGCTGTTGGTGGTGCTGCCCTTCCGCGAGGGCGCGCTCGGCTCCACTTCGTTCGACGCCCTGCGGGAAGGGACACAAACGCCCATTCAGTCTCAAACACATCACTTCAGTCGCTGAACAGTAGGGTTCATTCATTCAGGTACATTCATGCTGTGAAAATCCGCGACCACAGATTAAAATCCGTTGAAGATGAAGGAAATAAAATAATAATAATAATAATAATAATAATAATAATAATAATTAACAATAATATTAAAAGAATCCTATGGCACTGGAACCCGCCTTTTCATGATGATAGCTTCACAGTCACAAAATGTTTAGAACTAAGTACTCTGTGCCTTTGTATATATTTCATAAGCAATGAAATTTTAAGGAAAAGTTTGGTAGTATTGGTAATAATACTCAGACTAGCCTTCATCGGACGAAATTCTGCAAAATGCTTTCATTTTCTTCCAGCGAGTGGAGTTTATCCATCCAGCAAGCGGAATTCCAGCCGATATGGTATTTGAGTTTTATATTTAGCGTATATTCATTTTTATATCAACTTAAATATAAGGATTTAATTTAGACAGATGAAAACGCCAAATACAATAAATATTGTATATTCTGGAATTGGAACATCACGAGGCAATGTTATGCAATGAATCAAAACTCATGAATGAGATAAACAGCCATTGGTAGAGGTGAGTGATTCCACGAGTCGCATTGTGTGCATGAGATTGCTGTGGGATGCGTTGGTGAGGGGAGGTGAGGGGAAGGTGAGGGGAAGGCGCCCACCTGCTGGCGGCGGCGGTGAGCAGCGCCTCCTTGGCCGCCTCGATGATGGGGTAGGGCTTCCCGTGACAGCCGCCGCGGAAGTCGTCGTTGTCGATGGACCAGAACATGATGCCGCCCAGGCTGTGCTCGCTCACGTACTGTGCCTGTCACGCAAGCCGCAAACGGAACGTGTGAAACACAGGGCACTCGCTTCCGCAAATTGTCAGCAAATTTTTATTACTTGTTTAAACAATCATTAAGTGGGATTTGATGCTTTGGGTACATAATTTTTTTGCTTGAAATTTTGAATTTTTTTTTGGTGCGAAAAATGGGGAATTGTATATGTTTTTTCTGGATTCAATTTATGGTTTTACCAAGTATGCATAATAAGCAGTTATCTTTGTCGTTCAATGTGTTTACGAACATTTTCTTACACTAATTTTTTAATTAATTTTTTTACGATCATGAAAAAAATACTTCGTTACTTTCGCCTTATCTTTGACTCAACTTTTGTTTATGTAATTAGTAATTTGACGAGTCACTTCGATGGTATATAAGTTTATTAAATTATACATTAAAGTGTCAATTTTTTACTTTTAATTATTTATTCGTGTTGTGCTTACCTTGCGTTTCACGATGTCCATGTCGTCGTAACCCACCCACTGATTGCCCCTGTAGGCGTAGGGCCCCATGGCCTTAGGGTTGGGCTGAACAACCTTCCACTCGTCCGAATCCTTGAGGCTCTCGCAGATCTGCAACATCATATGCTCTCATCCCCTGATCTTTGATCCCCCTTTTACGTCTCGAATTAAAATATTTAAATTTAATTGGAAATTGTTTAAAATCACACAGAGTTTAAAGGTATGAAAATGTATATTCTTGAACAACACATTTATGTATTGTAACTATTGTATTGTTAAAGAAAATACATTTTCATGCATTTAACCTCTGTGTTCTTCAATAATTTTCAATTACACATATTAATGCGAACAAACAAATCAGGCTCAACTTCTTGTGTAGAATCGTTCGTATTCATTCTGGTTAACTTGACGGCTTTAAGTCTACAACGTTTAAAAAAAGTGAATAAAGAGAATTATGTATTGTGCGTGCCGTATTAACTATTTCCAAAAATACTCGTTACAGTAATCTATTAACTATCATTAATTTATTGGATACCTCGTACTTACTTATGCTTTTTTGGATCATGTAATTAGTTCATACCAATTATAAAACTAATTTCATTGTGAATGATCACGATATGACACCCATGTATTAGAAACCGAAATTTTAATGAAATGATTACTTAAAATGCCAAAGTCGATGATAATGTTTATTTTTCGCGACAGTATTGGAGTTTTGTACTTTGTATCATGAAAATCATGTAGTTAATTTAGATAAATTATTTTTTCCAATACATTAAAATAACTGTAACTAATTACCAAATTGTCAGCATGGTTACGCAATGCGAGTTGTTTGAACACAAAGCAATTTATTTAATTGAAAGATCGACTAAACACGTTTATCTCGCAAACTTTCATACTCGTTGAAGTCTCGGGCTAGCACAACAGCATAAGCTCGCATTCAGACCAGGGTCCCGGGTGTTTGTCATTTTTTGTTCCTCTTTCCGTCATAACACATGCGCATGCTGCTGGCGACGCTGCGAACACGAGCGTGGCTGGGCGCGGCGTTGTAGTAGCGCGTGGCTCTCATGCTGCAAAGAAGAGATGCTTTTTCTACTAAAAGTATCGTGTGCCGTTGTTTACGTTCTGGAAGAGTTGTGTTTTGATACACTGCTCTGGGCGGTTTCCTTTGTTTTGCTCTCTCGGTCATTTCCGCCAAGGAAGGTAAGATGTACGACATGTAGCGCTGTCAAGCTACGTTGAAGTCGCGTTGTAACACGGAATGGTATGATGGCAAAAAGGCCGTGTTGTTTTGCTTTTCGTTTTCCTTTGTAATGTATTGTTGGTCGTGATGAAGTGGTTCCGTGTAGTGTACGTTTCGTGTTTCTTATTTTTCATACTGTTGATGGGAATTTAACTTGTTTTTTTGTAGAAGAGTTATTAAGCATTGCTACATTGGTGCTTTAAGTTTAGATTCTGTGGCATCTGGACCTCTCTGAATCTTATCCTGGCGATAATTTAAGAAATTATAACAAAACTTTAGTTGATATTCATCCATTTGTTAAATAAATATTCTTTATGAGCAACATTTTTTAATAATACGCAACATTAAGAAAATGGCATAAACATATTTTAAAAAATATATTTTTTACTCCAAACTACTCTATGGAGAATTGCACAAACAAATGAAATGCATTCCTCTTTGGTTTATTTCTACAAAGAGAAAGTAGGCACGTGTGTAAAAGTGTTGGTGTGCGAGTATGAATGAATGAATGAATAACAAACGAACTAGAGAGTATACATGCGAGAGAACATATGTAAATATGCGTGTGAATGAATGAAAATGTGAGTATGAGCCAGACCTTGATTAAGAATCTTGATAGTAATGGGATATGTACTGAAAGCACCTTCCCCAGTATTTCTTCAAAAAGTTGTTGTTTTTTTTGTTGGTAACTTACATTTTCTCTCCAGATCTAGTCAGTATCAGGACGGTTCTAATTTACAAAAAAAAACAAAACATCTTGACCACAAAGATGTGTGAAAAGATTCAAGAAAAGCCTCATTTTCGAAAGCTTTTAAATGCTTACGGTTGCGTGGAGTTCGTGCTTTGATTAATAAAAGAATTTGCTCGGTCTGTGCTATCCTTAATAGAGGAAGTTTGGGTAATATTGCACTGAATATGAAATGAAGTAGCAGGCGTGATGCAAGAGGCAAGCGGGTTTCACTTACAACAGAGCATCATACAAGCATGCTGAAGAAATTCAGCACTGCTCCACTTGTCTGTATCACTTGACAAGGACTTGATAAGTCCGGTATTCCGTATTACTTGACTTTTTCATAATAACCGAACTTCCCATACAAAAATCTATCCTAAATATCTAAAGAGAATTCACCCTCGAACCATATCTGCAATTTATAATCAAGTACTATACTTGGGGTCTTTTTGGATCCAAAGCTTTAATGACAATTAGAAGTGGTAAACACGAATGTGTAAGGCAATATACTGAATGTAAATAATTTTTTATATAAGTGTACATTTTATAAGTTATTTTCAATAACATATATATATATAATTTATTTATATTAAATATTTCATGTAAACAATAGACTCTACCGTGCGTAACTTCCATTGTTAATATATTATGCTTCAGGAATATTTATAACAGTTTCTGAAAATTATTTCGATAAAAAAATTTATTGTATTGTAATGTATTTACTTATTGCATTTGTATTGTATTTAACTGTACTGTTTATTGTTTTTTTTAAAAAAAAAAAAAAAACTAATAAAAAGAAATGGCTTAATAAGTGCACGAAGGCACATCTAGAAGAGTGAAATTAGCCAGCATATTTGTATGAAAATATTAACAAATCAATGAAGTTGGTGATATTGATGATGATGATATTGATTGGTGATTAATGATATTGATGATACTCCCGTCTTACTGGGGTCCAAAAAGACTCCAGGTATGGTACGAGGGTTAAGTAAGTAGTAAACCGGCGCCGCGGGGGCGTGGCCTCACCTCGTAGTAGGCGAGGTAGCCCTTCTCGCGCGTGGAGGCGCCCTGCTCGCCGGGCCCGTCGGCGGGCGCGCCCAGGTCGGTGGCAAGGGGGTTGAAGAGCGTGTAGGAGCGGCCGTACGTGGGGATGCCCAGCACCAGCTTCTCCGGCGACGCCCCGCGCTTCATGTAGTGCTTCACCGTGTGGTCCTGCAAGCGCGCACGGTGACCTTTCACTCTCTCTCTCTCCCTCTCTCTCTCTCTCTCTCTCTCTCTCTCTCTCTGCGTCGCAAAGCGAATTCGCGCAAATGTTTCAGCAATTTTTTTTTAAATTTAAAATATATCGTTTAAAGACAGTAAAATTTATATGTGGCGTTTGGGGAGAAGTATAATATTCGCACTTTTTTTTGAGCTTCAGAATTCCTACCTTCGCATTTATTACACGAAGAGTTGTGGCTAAGAACATGGTAATCCACTTGAGGCTCGCTTTGTACGAACAGCGAAGCTACCGTCAATAATAAACAAAATTAAATTTTAATTTTGTTTAAAACTTTCTTTTAAAAACCACTTGGCTTCGTTGTCTCGAGAAACATATTCCATGACCTAAACTGAATTAGAGGTTTCTCAGGCACATAACTTAGAAAATGAAAAGAATATTTATTTATAGCTATTCTTTTCATTTGTAAATTGTGCATTACCATGTTTTTGCTCACAACCTTCCATTCAATGTTGAATTGTTAGTAAAGGGTTCCAAAGAGCGTGGATGGTAGCATTTGAAATTTTCTCTTTCGAATAAAAAAATATTTGCATCGTAAAATGATATAAGGATGTGATGTTTTATAGTATTTCTGACAAAAAAACAACTATCTCCCTGTCTTACTCCTCCCGCCACTAGTGAAAAAAAGGGTGCGTGCAATGAAAGTTAGAAAAAAGTCATACGATTAATATGAAATACTTAGCGCTGAGGTAGGCTACATTTGAAAACAGGAAATGAAACATGATGAAATTGTTACTCACAATGTTGAGCTGCACGTCGAAGTTGTACTCGTTGTCCTCCTCCATGGAGAAAAGCGGTGAGTGATGATTAACAGCCGGCTCAAACGCAGAGTGGTAGTCGTAGCTGAGAATGTTCATGAAGTCCAGATCTCTGCAGAAACATTGCAGTTCAATTTCATTATTTTTTATCCATTATTTCAGAACATTTCATAATAAAAAATATACATGAAGATTTTCTTTACATGTTTAATATGTAACTTAATTAAAATCTTTAATGGCCCCAACAATCTGTCTCACAATTCACATTGATTAGCAATGTGTGTGATACATACTCCTAAATTACATTAATAACATGGTGGCACCATTTATTGCAAACAAAAACGTAATACAATTTATAACTACTGGAATTTTCGTTACATAATTGTTTCTTAAATGGGGCTGTTACATAAAAATTCTGTTTCTGAACTCGTAATTATATCTGTCAAGGAACGTAAATTTTGTGCTTTGGCGTGAAAATGTGGTGTCTCAACACAAAACTATGCACGCATTTACGTTTAGAATACGACGCGCATGATAAAGCGCAGTGAACTCCTTACATTAGTGACTCGTAACAACCGGGAATACGACCCATTTGCGAAACACTGCGCAGCTTGTGAGATTTCTTCTGCAGCGAGACGTATTTGCTCACAACAAAAGGTCTAACTTCTCATGGTTGAGCGCGTTGAAGACCGCCTCCTTCAGCCGAATCCCGCCAGCTGAGAACTACAGATCGCAATCGACTGCAGGGAGAGAGCAAGCGCGCATGCACGCACACGCGCTCACGCACACGGCGTGCGTGGCGTATGTGGAGCGAAAGACTCCATTAGGTCGACCTTGCTGGCCCAGGGAATGTTTGGGCGGGTTTTCTCGCTGTCTCGCGTTTATGGTGCGTTGTATGCTGAGTATCTCGTCCCCTGAGTGTATTTCTGTGAGGTGTGTGTGTGTGTGTGTGTGTGTGTGTGTGTGTGTGAGTCTGTCTGTGTGTTTGTGTTGCGCCCGGCGGAAGTGTGTGTGGTAGTACTTCTACAGCGCCCGGTGACCGCCTTTGCTTCGGCGCTTTCATTGCGAGCTCACACGCAATCCGGCACCGGGCGCGTTTCTTTGGGTCAGCTGGGGCGGCACGCCTGTGTTTCTCACGAAATTCGTGGTCGGCCAGGCCCATTTCGCCGTTTCGTTTCGCATAAACAGATTATTTTTAGGGAATGTTTAAAGGAAAACGGCGGCACCCTGTTTCACTGTGTTTGAGGAAGTGAACAGTGTCAGATTGAGATAAAGAGAATAATGACGCTGAGAACCACTTGAAAGATTAAATCCTTGACCTTATCCAGAACATTTAAAGAATTTAATATTCATTATTGTCTTAGTATTTGTAATGGAAGCCTAATTTAGGTTACCCAGATACTTCGCAGAGAAACCTTTTATATTAAATCTTGAGAAACTTACGACAAACTGTGAAGTGTTTTTTAAGTATAACCATTATGAATGATATTTCTCCAGAGAGTAAAAGTTTGCGATTCTGATTGATTTAAATGTTCAAGGTATTCGAAACGGATTTGAATATAATATCATCAGTTGTTTCCCATAAAAAGTAAAATATTGACTAAGCTTCATTATATTTTTGTGTTTTTTCCTTCTCGCTACCTCGCTACTCAGTAGAGAGGAAGTTATGTAATGCTGCACGAAAAAAACGTTGAATTTTCGGCAGAAACACTCTAATTACAGGGCCCTGACAATGAAATAGTGGATAAATCCAGTCGATAAATTTAGAAAAAATTCTCTAACATGTGGAGTAGCCAGAATCCATGGTTTTGGGGGTCCTTAATACCAAAAAAGCGGCTAAACTGTTCAGCCGATTTTCTTCAAAAATGATATTCCCCAATCGATCTGGCTAATATTGTTGTTTCTTGAATTTGAAACCAATATTTTAATTTTCGGGGTACTTTACATGACATTTTCAAAATTAAAAAAAAAATAGCTTCATAGATTTTGATTAAATTTTATTCTTAGATAGTGTGAAGGACGTTTAAGAGTCTCTGTAAGTCACTTGTGCATTGGAAACCCTGATTTTTCGAAAATAACAAAAATTCAATTTTTTCGGCATCTTCTTATAACTACAATTATGAAAATAGAGATTTTTTCTCTTAATGAAATTTTTTCCTGAAAGATTTCGAAATAGGTCATGTACAATTTTTCGAAAATGTGAGTACTGTTCGGGTAATTTTGCGTGAAAATACGTGGGAGAAAGTAGGTGCTGTTTTTAGCACCACTAGTTATTCATTTAAGTTAGTCATGACAGTAAAAGGTAATACAGAAAAAGGGTTGCCAGTAATTAAATGCATATCAGCGTAAAGGTTGAAATAACTTAACCTCAACGTTAAAAATCTATATTCAACGTAACAATAACGTAAGTATCAAATATTTTTTCTTGGTCATTTTGAGAAATACTCATCTATCAAGAAATTCGGCACCTGGATACATATACTTTAGTAATAAATAACTTTCATTTTCTTCCCTTCGGTTTGCACGAAGTTGCCTATATTTATGACGCACGTGTTTTGCCGGCATAAAATTACCTTTTATAACTGAGTTTCGTGTTAGCGCGTGCAAGTCGGGGTATTCCTGGACTGCGCAAAGGCTTCGATTGCATGCCGCGTTCAGTTCGTGCGAGGTACGTTGTGTTGCGTGATGTATGGCGCTGTGTTTATTATAGTTGCCGGCTTCGTTTATGCCGCGTAAGACGCATGTGACGGGCACAGTCGCCTTTGTTCTCATTACGTGTGTCCGTGAGAGAGATGAATTTCGATTGCTCGTAATTTACAACGCGGTTTCGGTTTATAGAAAACGATCTGTGGAATAAAAAGTGGGTGTATATCTCGGCAGCGTAGGCCACGTTAGTGTTTCTCGTGTGGAGACTTGCAAGGTTTTGAAGAAATATGAATATACATGTGGCGGTTGCATTTCAGTTAACAGTTCAATGTTTTTATTACTTTATCTCTGCAGGTCGTTTTTATAATTAATGCATTGGAGGTGAAGGAAAACGTTGTTAAACGATAGTGTTAATCTGCAAAGTGAAATAATAAATAATTATTATGGTTACTTTATTTTCGCATGAGGAAATTGAGGAATGAGGAAATGAGGAAATAGTACTTCAAACTCGATATTTCAAACGTCAAAATTTCATTTCGTGCTAATTTTCATGAGGTGGGTCAGAAATAGGAGAAATAAAGGTTTGGTGATGTTTTAACTTTTTGGCCGTAACGAAGTATTCTGGTAACGTAATGGATTTTGTTTCGCATATTTTCTTCGTTCGTAGTTTTATAGTTTTCATCACAAACTAGGAGTAACCCGTGAAATATGACGTGACGCAATAACTCTCGCATTAATAAATAAAAACACTACATTTACAAAATGCAGTGTAGGTGTTTTTTCTATCTTTCTTTAAAGATTTCCTTTTTTACTAATCCTCTCGCATTAATAATTGAAAACACTATATTTACAAAATGTAGTGTGTGGTTTATCTTTCTTTCTTTTAAGATTTTCTTTATTACTAATTTTCCTCATCAAATTGCTCCGAGGGGCACTCTAAATAGCAAGTTCGCTTTTTGATCTTTTGAGAGATACGCGAAGATCGCCACGGACAAAGGTTTCTTTTAATTAATACTATGTCTATGTCTACGCGCAAGCTTCAACTAGAGCCAGATTGACATAGGATTCTACAATTTGGGAAATATCTTACTTGTTTATGCGCTAGAACAGACAGACGAACGGATGGACATTTTGCTTGCAATTGGTTTCTCGGCATCAAGGACCCACAAAACTGGGATTTTGGCTACACCATGTGTTAAAGGATTTTTCTCTTAGCAACTAGTTTTATGCACTTTTTCGCCACCAGAGACCAGCAAATGATTTTTTCCGCCGAAAATCCGCCGTTTTTATGCGCAGCATTACATATCTTTATCTATACTACGTATATTACTCCGTATACGAGAAAGTGAAAGTACAGAACAAAAATGCGATCTAAACTGTGATTTGTCAGTAGACCTGCTGTATGAATCTGACTAGTATGACACTGAAAGGGTGTGCACGTCTAGAACTAAGTGAACATGCCCTAGAATGGTGCACTCCATGGAGATACTGAACGCAGCCATCTGCACTATAAATTCAGACACAGCGACAGCACTGAACGACAGCACTGAAAATCGGGACATTTGCCGTCCCGAAGTTTATTTATCGGGCCACCGTAAAACCGGAACGTCTAGAACTCGTAGCCTCAGGCCGTCTGCTGCCACTTCCGTCGGGTTACTTTGGCGTGCAGTAACTCACCTGTTGAGCGACTCGACGTCGTAGCCCTTGTCGATGTACTCGATGCCCGCGGGCACCGCCATGGTGAGCAGCAGGCGCGGGCGGCCCGTCTTGGAGGCCTCGCGCTCGAACTCCTCGCGCAGCTCCTGCACAGCGGAACACAGCACTGCAATTCATTGGTTGATTGATTGATTTATTAATTTTTTCGTGTTTTCGGGCGCGTCAAATGCTTTGGTCATAAATCCCGTTAGTGTAGTGCATGTATTTCTCGGAGATGGCGGTGATCTTCCCCGCTGGATGGCGAGATCCGGCGCCGACCTACCGACGGCTAGCGGACTTCCCTAACCAGGACGCTCCCACCAGCGGGCACCGCCCCAGCCGGGACAAGCTCTAAGTTCCCGACCGATTTCCCGGAATATGTGGTAGTGTAGTGCATGTTTGTGTGAGTGTGTGTGTAAGGGGAGAGGATTGGACAAGCAAGAGGAAGAACAGATCGCGCGCGGTCCGTGGCCCGTTTGGTATGGTACTTCTCCGGCATTCGTCTGGTGTTGATGGGAGAAACCACGGAAAACTACCGACCAGAGCAGGTAGTGTCGAAAATTCTGCCACCGTCAGGACTCAAACCTAGGAACTCCCGGTCAGAGGCGCTGCAGTGACATCAGTTGCTGCAATGAGCTTACGCTCCCGGTTTTTATTCATGGAGGTATTGGTGTTCCTCTCCTCTGGATGGCGACATCCGGCGTCGACCTACCGTCGGTTAGCGAGGTTTTCCTAATCGGGTATCTCCTCCAGGTCACACTCTTTCACACGGTCTTTTGAATCGTGCGTGGTAAAGTCTAACACACAATGCCAGAACATCAGCTCAATATCAGAATATTGTAACGTCGTAGCATTTCAGTAGTCGTCGGACCGCACAATGCGCGGGCCGGGGCGTGGGGGTGGTCCAGGCGTCGGGCTGGCGTTGCAAGCGGAGCGGTCGTTTCGAGAGTGCAAACCGGCGGGGCGTGTCTGGGAGCACCCGGGGGTCAGCTAGCGCAGAATGATGTGTGAGGGCAGATCGTTTGCAGCTGATCGGCGGGCCCCATTGTGCGACTGGTCCAAAACTGTTATGAGGTGACGCGATCCGTGGGTCTTCTGCGTGGGTCTGTCACGTGACTCCTCGCTATAGACGCCGGTGGAGTGTTGGCGATTGGCATTCGAGTTTGGGCCGAATCGTGTGCGGAGGCCCTTTGCTGATCCGTGAGGAGGTGGTCGCAGATTTGCGAGGGTGGTCACAGCATATGCCGGGAGCGGTGCTACAAGGTAGCACGCTGGGTCAGGCTGGGGCGGCTTGTCTCAGGAATGGTAGTGCAGCGGTAGTTTCCGGAGGAGTATGTAAACATTGTAATATACAGTAATTGTAAATAAACATGTACAAAGTAACTCCGTGTGTGTGTTGTTTTTCACATGACGACGACGTCATAAAATCAAACCTGTGACAATATCATCTCTTTGCCTCTTTGACTCTCGGCCTCTTTGCACAACCCAGCGATGATTAAGTTCTCGGACATCATGACATTAATTCTTAGGAGATCGCTGTCGGTATTTTTAACCATACGAAGCCCATCAAAGATGTCAGGACCGGATCTCGCACCTCAACATCAGGACAACACGTCGTTCACACTGGTGTGATCGGCCGAGTGTGATGAACTTTCAACTCCAACAATATCATTCGGGTTCAACCGTTCTTCAATACAGTAACTGTCGGAAAAACATTCTTAAAAATACTATTGACATCAGCTCTACGAGAAAATGAAATCCTAATTGGATCATCTCGCGTGAAGAGTAATTTTTAATTGGAATTGACAAAAATTAGCTCTTTATTAGAATCATTAATTAGAAACATAATTTTATGTTCCTTTCTCGCTCAATTAATTTATTGGCAATTTTATATAGCTTTTAATTTTTTTTGTTTCTGTTACGCCCTGCAAATTCTTAAATTGACTTCCAATATTTCCCGACATTACTAAAATATTTCAGATCCACGCTTTACAATATTTTATATTTTATATATATTCTGTTTTGTGAACGGTGATGAAATATTTTCAGACAATATTAAGAGTGTTTGAATTTCCAAACATATTGTAGAATCTCAATGATCTTTGAAATATTTTTGTGAAAACCGAAGTTCGTTGTTGAAGACACCGCGAAACGTCGTCTCCTTTTTTGTGAGAGACAAATGCCTCCACAGAAAGAAGAATATGCTGCGCTCTATGAAATTGTTAAGGAATTATCAGCGCGCTCCCAAGAAAAGTTCTTATTGTGCTGATCTCTATCAAGTCCGGCATAGCACACTGCCGAGGGCATTATTGAGCGGTGAAGAGTCTTTGTCAAACCTCCTATGAAGAGCAGGTTTTTTGAGGTACGTGTAATGTTCGATTACATACTACAACGTTTAACTGTAGACTACAGAAAATTAGAAAAAGAAAGAGTTGTGAACCTGAAATTCGCTGAGTATAAAACGTTTTCCTGCGGTCGACCGACACGTATCAGAGTAATTGAATTTGGAAGAACATGTCAGTACGAAAAATGAATGTTTTACGAATGTCTGTTCAAAACACGAATTAATTTCACCTACAAATAGTGAAACCCACAAATTATTTTAGCTCTTAACAATTCCCCAAAATAATGACTTGTTATTTCTTAGAATAGTGTGACATGTTTAGCAAATTGAAAATATTTATGGCAGATGCTCTAACAAAAACAGTACTATACTCGTTACTGTAAAGTATCATTAAGTATGGCCTAAGTCTAATTTTAATTTGAAATTTTATTTTTCTTCATTTTTTAAAATTAGTTATTTATGGTAAGTAAAGTAGAAATTTTATTTTGTGTGTTGGAAATTTTGCAACACGAGGCCGGTAGTCCTACGCGCAAAAGAAAATAACTTTTACCACGTGTGACGTACACTATATTTTAAATAGATCTATTGACTTTAATTTTATTTTGTTTAAGTATACAAACCACTTAATGTTACATTAAGGTTAATAGTAGCCTTTGCGGTCATATGAAATTATTTTGTTTTCTTTGTTGCCTTCACAGGTACGGATTATCTGAACACTTGAACATCGTCTTACTTTGGTACTAGTGCTAAAAATTAAACATTTAGCGCACTACGCATGAACTGAACCGCTTTTACTAAAGGTTGTCTAAAAAAATATTTTGACGAGTGTCTACAAATACTATTCATTTCGGCATGTTGTTTCTTCAACTTTACCTTGTTTTTATTGGGATAGGAAGTCTCCGAGATTCCTTCGCCATCTAATCTTCTACGATCATTCTTTTTTATGTCGTTTCCAAAGCAAAAGTGAAATGTCAATGATGTGTATAGGATTTCAATTAAGTGACGCGAAGATAATTTTAGAAGAATTTTTAACGTCATTTATCTTCCGGCAAGGCTTCTTCGTTAACATTTCACCGATTTTGAGAGCTTTCTGAAAAACTCTTAGCAAGCTTCGTGTCGATGTTTCCTTACGGAACCTTGGAAAACCTGTACTCCCCACTCGGCTGCTTGTAAGTTTACAAATCATGAACCATGCTACCATGAACCATGGTACCAGTTTACAAACCATGGTAATCGCAATATTCTTATAGGTAATCATTAACTGTAAAAATTAATCATAAAACTTATTCATGACTATAATTCTCATACAAAAAGTAAGCTTTAGTTTGAAATTTTTGTTTTAGTTTGAAGGTTTAGTTTTAATAAATTTTGATTTTGATTTATATTTTTAAATATCTGGTGTTTCGGGAATTCGTAGGTTTCTGTTAAATTATACACATTCACAGAAAGCTGGATGCCATTGGAATTTATTTTATTTCGTCGCAAGAATGCGCCGAACTCTATCGGGACATGGGCTAAGGTTCAAGGATGTATGAGACAGAGGGCGGAGGTGACCTCTGCCAGGACGCTATGCGCGTCGTCCCTCGCGTGCTGTCTAGAGCACGCTTTGGCCCGCTCGTAAATACTGCGCTTGCTCAACCACGCATCGCAAGGTCGCGCTGAAATGCTTCTGAAGCGTGCCAGCATAGGCGCGACGTGCTCCTTGCTCCGCTACTGTTATTTGTTCCCATCCAGCCCATCTTGATATACTTCCTTATTTTTTTCTTGCCGAAAGAAAATTTTGGGGGTAGAGGTAGAAAAATTTAAATTCACTCAAATATCATGAGATCCAAAGAGGAGGAGGAGGTATCCAGAAATTTCAACGAAAATAAGTTTGAAATAAACCTGACATGTTAGTGAAATTTCGCGGCATGAAACATTAAACATAAACAAGAAAACATTCCATCTACATTTAAATAAATAACGTCACTGATTCAATAAGATCTCACATTCCAGAATTTGTTTCAGACTTATTAGTTTTGAAATTAAAGACATGTATCACCCACTTTGCCTCAGGAATCCTTAATGTTTCGGCGCAAGTCATTGCTAATTATTTTTCGTCTACATGCCGATTTATTATTCTTTTTAATTTTTTTTTTTTTTTTAATGAATCAACACAGCATTTTATTTACTATTATTTAATTTTATCTGAGTCTTTTTTCGCGAATATTTTCTCATAAAAGTTTATCGATTTCCCATTCTCACGATAATCAAAGTGACAAAATTTTATTAGGACTTAAAGAAGTGTGCTTCTGTATTTTAATTTTATACGAATTATAACTTTTTACTTAGTTTCGGATTATACGATCTTTACTGTTCCTTTTATTAACAGCCAGTCATTTATTTTGAAATAATTTCGTTCTTTGGTATTTTCGATTGAAATGAATGCTGAAAACGTTCGTATATGTAATGGTACGCAACACCAAAACATTCATTTCCGTTATTTCTGCGAGAAAGTAGTTAAAATGTCTTGAGTAATTCATTCTTCCCACATGCGTCTTAGAAGTTGCATCGACGAACCTACTCTAAGAAGCTGCTTTTCCCCTACATTTCACAACTTCATTTGCTGGCAGACAGTTTGCGGTGCGCGAATGTTACATGATTACTATTTCCCTCGCAACGTAACATTTTTCTCGCCCATCCATCAACCCACGCGCTCACGCCTTCCCTTCCTTTCGCTTAATGCAGACGGCTCCCTGCAATGCGGTAGTGCGTCTTTCTCTACCGTTGTCGGAAAGGGTTGGTGTCCCATGCGCTGCTCCAAGATTTCCCTGTTTCTTTAGTTTCGAAGTCCTGTGGTTTTGACGCTTTTTTTATAACACACATTTATTCATTTTGGAAGATTTACATCGTTCAGTACAATTACTTTACAGATGTATTTTTCAGACTTATTCTAGTTAAAATAGCTAAGCTAACTTAGTCTATACATTGGAGAGGATACTCTTGGGGAGAACCTCGTGTTAAGTATCGTGGTTGGCTAAATTTTAGGAATGCTTAAAAGGAATCTATTTTTATTCGAGTGTGGGATACTCTTGGGGAGTACCTCGGGGATTTTTCGGTAGTTTGTAATGGGATGCTGCTGGTATGTGTGTTAGGTTTTGGTAGAAGTTGTGTGATATTTGTGCTATTTGGTTTATTATTGTATTGATGTTTAATTCTGAATGAAGGTGTTTATTACTTATGAACCAGGCGGCATTTGTGATTAATCTTAAAAATTTATTTTGCATTACTTGAATTTTATTGACGTTTGTGGAGGCTGCGTTTGTCCATATGGGGCATGCATAAAGCAGTAGTGGTCTGATTATTGTTTTGTATAGTGTTGTACTGTTTGTGTATGACAGGATTTATGTTTGTTGATTAGTGGCCGGAGTTGGAATAATTTATTTCTTGCTTGTTTAATTTTGATATCTATGTGGGTTTTCCAGGTTAGTTTTGTGTCCAGATGAAGTCCTAGGTATTTTATGGGCTGTGATGGTGGGGTCCAGGTGATGGAGTTTTGACGCTTCCTCATCTCTCGACAGATCCGTCGTCTCCGTCATTAGTCTTCGCTCTCACCACAGATGCTTCTCTCTCTGTACTCACTACACCAAGATCTCCCAATTTCTGGCGTTCTCTTGCCATCTCTCCACAACACACTTCTAGTTCTTCGCGTTCTCACGCTTTGTTCACATCAATCGCTCCTAGTTCGCGTTCTCTTGCCATCTCTCCACAACACACTTCTAGTTCTTCGCGTTCTCTCGCTTTGTTCACATCAATGTTTCATAGTTCTCCGTGTTCCCTCGCTACCTCCATACAAATCTCTTCAATTTTTTGCGTTTCCTCGTCATGTCTACATCAAGCTCTCTCAGTTCTTGGCAATGCATTTCAAAAAATTAGTTCCATACGGAGAATTAAATTTTGATGTTTGAAAACAAAAAAAATTTTAGACATATCCGCGAAAGTAACGTGCTCTGCTCATTCCGACGACAATTCAACATGCTCTCAGCTGGTTTTTAGTAATTTTATTAATACATTGTTTGATTTTTTCCATTATGCTATCACTGTTGCGTTTTGGTTAATAAAAGGACAAATTTTGATTAAGTAAATCAGGTGCACATCACTGACATCGCGCTAAAAAAATTAATTATTGTACACACATTTAGCTTGTTTTTTTCATTCTCGCAATTTCGTCGACTCAGTGATATAGCTTCTATTCTCCACTTACCAACGAAACAAAGATGGACCACGCAGGCGTGGTATCTCTGTGCCTAAAATATAACACCTCCATATTCATAATTTTTTAGATAAGTGAAAAACGTTTAGAAAATAGTCGATTTTTAGTACTTAAAATTTCATAGAGTTAACATTTCTTTATTTCAAGATTTTACTACTTAAAATTCACAGGACAGCCGATATATGGTGTACTTTATCTTTTAGTACTTTGCAATTCTTTTTACAACTTTGCAAACCTTTCTCTTGCACTATGACAATTTTTGAGATTGCCTCAACGATACGTCGCCTTGTCTAACTGAGTTAAGACCAACGTAACAGATGTTATCACTAAAACCTCAGCGAGTGCAACGGTTTAATGGAAGAGAATATTCTGTATAAAAACAATGTTAAATAAATCCCATTTCGTAATTTGCACTTCAGTGTGTCAATTCGAGTATAATCGAATATTCTGCCTAATTACATTTCAAACTCCCTCACTCAGACTGGAACTATGGCGCACCATGTGGTTCTGAGTGCTCTCTTGGCCGCAATTCTGGCAGATACGCAATGTTATAGCCTTCTCCTTATAACATAACCTTGCCTTCTCCGCCGTCTGCACCCCAACCGCAGCCACCTCCCCTCCTCCGCCACCGCCGGGACGACGCAGTCTGTCGCAAACCCCCTCGCGCGCTCCCATCGCGCGGCGCCGCTCGTTTGTTCGCAAATTGGAGCGGAACTGCGGTTCTCTTGGGAAGTGACGTAACGGCGTACGCGTGGGGATACAGCTCATTACAAAGCAGTTAGCCCCCTTCGCCGCTCTGATACAAATGCCGGCGTTATTCGGGTCGAGGCCCGGTCAGTACGCTACGGGCCCTCGCACTTTATGCAATGGATCGTATCGCTCGGTCCTCTGGGGCTGGCGTTATCTTGTGTCGTAAAAAACGCGTTAAATGCCGGAGACCTGCGTGCTTTTCCCCAGTTTCTTTCTCTTCTTAATTATTCCGCGAGGACGTCATCGCGTATTATGACGGCCGTTGTTGTGACCCCGGACAGTCGGACCGCGCTTTCTTGCGACAGGACGGTTCTCACAGGGCTCTTTGGCAATTGGCGGTTTTCCCGCGTGTGTGGCGTGGTTGTGTTGGTGGCGGTGCACGAAAAAGATGGGTGCCAGAGGGAAGTTTCTGGTGATCATTCATAATGAACTCTGAAATCGTAAAGATTGAAATACTGGCCTTCTCGGGGATTTCAGACTTCCAAAAGTTAATTGGTTCTTAATTAGAAAATTATTGTAATGTAACCGTTAGTATGATTTTATCTTATATTTTACATAATTATCTAATAATCTTACTGATGTATCTTTATAAATAAATGTTCCATAATGGAAATACAAAAGTTGTTTTCTATCAGTGTTTTCGTATGGACAAAAATTTCTTCCTCTGTTACAGATATTAATTGAGCTGTTTTTTTCTTGAGATGTAACGTATAGGGTATATAATTTCCACTGCCGACTAATAGTTGTACCAGAACAAAGATAGGGAACACTGACGTTGCCGCGGTGTAACAAAATGCTCGGCCGCCGCGATCTGCGGTTATCTCCAATTTATTCAAGATCAAAACCAGCCCTAGGTGGATTCTACGTCTTCCTCGCATTTATTGAGCCCCGTTCCATATCGTCGTTCCAAGATAAATAACTCATCTAAAAACCAGTTATTTCTAAATTAAGTGAAGCAAAATGTTTAGAAAATAGTATGTTTACTAGTAAAAATTCTCTTCAGTCCAGGCTTGTCCAAGGGATACTGCCCGGGGGCATACGCGTGCACATGGGTTGCCACCGGGGCCTCGCGCATTACTTCGAAAGCAATCCTGTAAACTATACTCCGATTTAAACATAATGCCAGTTCAAGGTTACAAGCTGGTACAAGAGGGAGACATAATCATCCAATCGGGAGCAACAATACCACAAATTGAAGTCGTAACGGAACTCCCGATCGAATGACAGTGTCCCCCTCTTCATACAGCTCGTGGCCTTGCCGTGCCACTACGTTTAAATCGGAGTATAGCATCGCCAATGGGATGTGGTCATCCGACCATCGAGGGGTGGAAGTGGCTGTGGCGATGCCCCGAATTCAGCTCGTTGGGCAGACTTGGTCATGTTTAAAGGAATATAATAGTTCACAAGGCAACTGACATATAGACAAAAATAATATTTTGTCAGTGGCACGAAGTAAATGGCACCATCCCATGTTGAAACATTTCTGTAAAATGAGAATGTTTAAGATGTTTAACTTTTCTTGTACTCCGACAATATTTAGCTCTGTGGATAATCAATCTCCCACGCATCAATTCCTTTCCATTAAATCAAATATTTTTGGCAGTTCTACTAGATCGCGAAATCCTCTATCAGAGCTTTATTATCTAGAAATTAAGCAATACGAAGGGACAGAGAGATTCGCATGAGATTCTGACTGTGACTGAGACACTGCTTTCGAGGCAACTAGAAAGAGGGTTCGCAAATGAAAATTCCTTGGTGAGGACGTCGTGTAAGGAGTAAACGTAAAAATTAAGGGACCAGCTTGGAGGTCGAAATATGAGCCACGTTACGTATTGTACCCAAAGACAAATTGGACAGCTATAAGTCGTCAACCATTGCGGCCATCGTATTTCCCCTCGCGGCACTGGTCTTATTTTTTTTGGGGTACACGATTCTGTGAACGCAGATGATTGTGAAGACGATTGACATTAAAGCTCATGATTGAGAGACCGAAAGTGAATAATTAGGCGGTCCCCTCCCTAATCGAAGTTAACCTTTATCAGTCTAAGTTTTCTAACGGCATAGAAGCTCTCTTTGACTTATGGACGGCTGTTGTATTTAGTGTGATGCAGTTTCTAATACATATAGGCACTCTGATAATGGACAATTATTATGATCGATTAGTGATTAAGTTATGTTGTGATATTTTATGAGTGATGATAGAGCAATGCTGGGATGGGAGGCGGAGAAAACTAAAAAAAAAACCGCGAAAACGTGCCGAGAACATTTTTTGTTCACTGCAAATTACTCAAGGATTGACTGAAATTTGAAGCCCGGAAACCGTAGGCGAGCGGTCTGACCACTACACCACAAGTCCCCGTCACGCATGGCTAAGAACTTCTGAACCTCGGCCGCGTAACCTGTCATCTACATGTACAAACGGCATTCACCCTGACGAGCGCAGATGACTGACTTCAATATGTAGACAGGCATTAAACCTGAAGTATCGTGAATGTCTGGATAAAATATACTGACAACCTCTCACCCTGACGAGCGTGGATGAATGGACCGAATACATAGAGAGGAACTGACCCTGACGAGAGCGGATGATGAACAGAGACAGGAACTCACGCTGACGAGCGCGGATGACTGATCTCAGCACAGAGACAGGAACTCATTCTGACGAGCGCGGATGACTGATCTCAGCACAGAGACAGGAACTCACCCTGACAGCGCGGATGACTGATCTCAGCACAGAGATAGGCACTCACCCTGACGAGCGAGGCGTAGTTGGCGCGGTCGCGGGGCTTGCCGCCGTCGCGGAAGGCCGGGTACTCCCAGTCGAGGTCCAGCCCGTCGAAGTGGTTCTGGCGCAGGAACTTGAGCACGTTGCGCACGAACTCGCGACGCCGCTCGTCGTCGGCCACGAGCGGCGAGAAGCGGCCCGAGCCCTCGTTCCAGCCGCCGATCGCCAGCAGCGTCTTCAGCCGCTTGTTGTACGTCTTCAGCCCCGTGAACTTGGCGTAGCCGCCTGCAAGCCATTATTGCATCGGGTTAGCAGGGAAACATTTGGGCCAGCACCTGCACCCAACACATATGCACATGCAGGAACGCTTGACACTCTCGAAAGTCACTCACTCATTTGAAGCACATACAAACCACTTAAGTGACACAAACACATACATAACATCGCATATATATAATCATATACACTTGACGACAAGTGCACACACACATTTTATCAAGTCACAAATGATCCAGGAAAGCTGGAAAGGAAACGTCGCTCAAAATATTCCAGATAATTAATAAACAAATCTCTATTAAAGTAAGAAGTCCCACGTTCTTGAAAAATGGGTTTCCCAAACTACTGCGAGCGATGTAAATGAAAGCAGAAGTAAACTCAAAGGATTATTCGAAGGAGGTTTACGATGTGTTTCCTTTTAGAAATATATCTAATACAAAGAAAATTTGTTGATGTGGTTTTTGCACATACTGTGTTTGCTACCATAACAATTATTTATTTATCATAACAGACGTACTTTCTCTAAGAATTCGTCCTTTTTAATTTGCCAAATATCATAGGTTTTTTTGGCGGTGCGAAACTGGAATTAGAATTATGCAGAATTTACTGAAGATAGACGCATCTCGTTTGTTAATTCATACTTTATTTCTTGAGTGAAGGAATTTACGAATTTTGACACCAATGACTATTATTTGCAATTCATAACACGGTATGCTACAGTCGATTTCAACTAATGGTGAATATTTTGGGTTTTGGATCTCGTTTGTCAAAATTAATATAATATATAATTTTTTAATAAAAGAGAAAATTAAAAAGTTGAAATATTTTAATATTGAAATTTTTAACTTTTAAGGTTGTTTTTTCCTGAAATTTAATTCTAATGTAGAGGAGATATATAACGACAATATACACGACTTCGAGCACTTTTGGCGTCTTCTGCTTTCAAAATGAAAACATTCTTAATGAAAAACTTTATTGAGTTATTTAAGTGTCCGAAAAGTGAAGAGAACTTCGTTCTGTAGAACAATTCAGAAACACGTCTGTCCATCACCCTTCTCATGGCAGTCTAATCTCGCGTGACTGACAGCGTACGTTGTCTAAAGGAACACAGGTGGGTTTTGAGGCAAATGAGCTGTAATAAGGGCAAGAGAAAGGCGAAGGGGAACCATTGGACGCATTTGACATGGTTATTCCACCTGACTTTCCGCATTTGACATGGTTATTCCACCTGACTTTCCTTCATCGATGACAGTTCATTCCATGTTTTATTTATTTATGTGTATGGATTTATTATTACATTTGTAAGGCAGGATTTCTGCGTTATTCTGTCGGTAAATTTAATAGCTATTTGAAACGATATGTCTTATTTCTAGTAATCATAAATACATTTTATTGGTTTGAAATTAATGTGGTGATTGTCTTAATATCTACATCACTATAGAGATAAAGATTTCGCAAATGTATGTCGGGACGTTTTTGGATCTATGAATGTTTTTCTGACACTTCAAAGGAAACCCACATTTAAAATGAAAGGAGATTTTTTTGCAGGAAAATTCATCATTAGACATAAATTTTCTAATTCAATTAATCTTGCGTCTGTGGAAGAATGGTATGTCCTGTTTGTAATTCTTACCAATTCTGACAGAAAACATTGTAATGGCTTTTCTCAGCTGAATTATCAATATATGACAATTGCTTGCAGTATTTATGCGAACCCCACAAGAACACAAATAGCATTGAGGTGAGTGAAAATTGATGCGGATAATCACACTGATATTTCCGGAGAAGAACAATGTCTAATATAACAAAGTAATCTTCTTATTCTAACAACATCTAGAAACGTAAGTAAAAATCTCGTACGTGACAACAGTTTAATTCTTATCTACGATATCCGTAGATTTTGATTGTAGAATATCAAATGCAAAATATTTTTCTTCTTTCACCGTCTCTAAGTAAACATTTTACATGTAGAGTAAATGAATCAAATTGTTTCCTCCTGTAATAATCACACGTGTAACCCATGATTTATTCAGTTATTAATTTACAAAGTAAAGATAATTTAGTATCAACATTTAAATATTAACATTTCATTTTGGCGTATCGCTACCCATTGTAATGCAATACCTACTAATAGTGTTGAGAAAATACCGTATTAAGAGAAAACCGTTATACAATTATTACATGCAGTCCGTCTGAGCGTGACCTTCTACATATTTCTTATCCTTATTTATGGTGATTAATGTGTTTAAAATCAAATGACAAGCTATTAATTGGCACGAACTGGCATTTGATCGTGTGTAATAACAGGTTCAACTCCCCATTCTCGCCCACGTACAAGCGCAGTAAATCAAAGTGACGAATTGTGAGGTATACTTAACGGCCATCTTACTGTTTTGGGGCAGGAGCAATCTCCACAAATCAAACCGCACGAAAGCAGCAAACGCACGAATCGCGTAGAGAAGTGTTTTCCAAATTTTTGGGGTCATGGAACACTTTTTGTTTTAGAAAAAATATACGAATCACAGTCCAATCTAAGAATAACTACATTTTTGTAGATGTTGAAGTACACAAAGTTTTAAAAATACTAACTTGCTTTCTTAATGATAATGTTATTATAAAAAACTAACAAAAGTGTGTGAATTATAAATAATACTTAAGTAACGTTCTTCTGCACTGAGTTTCCCCCCTCAGCTGTGGAGGGAGTTACGGTCCCCCTTCCAGGAGGGGGTGGCGCTGCGGTAGGGGCTAATGCCAGGAAGTATTTAGGAAGGTTGAGAGAGTGTAAGGCTCTCTTGTCCAGCCGACTACATTGAGATAGGTATATGAATATGTAAAATTAAAGGACCTGTCAGTAGATGATAATAATAATAATAGCAATAATAATAACAATAACAATAATAATAATAATAATAATACTTAACGAAAATTATTTAATGATTACCCGGAAGAGTCTTGTCCGTTAAATAATAATACAAAATCAATCAATTAAATTTCTTTCTTAAAATTATTCGGGCATGCCAAAAATGTAACATTAAGGAATTTTATTATGATTTTTTTTTGACATATTCTATCACATTTTCCTATCACATATTTTAAAGTTGAAAGTAACAGGTGCCAATTGCATCACGTCAGATTAAACAATTGTATATTTCTGTATTTCTGCCATTACGATCACCAACACTTGCAATAAACACCTAAATGCGCCCTCAGCTGCAGTAGAGTGTGAGCAAGTCAGTAGGTCGCTATCTTGGGCGTGTTACGATCTGACAGGTCTCGCCCGCCGCGGAATGCAGCAGAAGAGGGGAGAGGCTAAACACGTCCCGTCCCTGGCGGCGCGGCCGGAAAAAAAAGCATGGGGGCGGGGGCGATGGCCAGGCGGCAAAAAGCGCCCGCGGAGACGAAAGAAAGCTGCGTCGGCCGCGCGGGTCGCTTTCCAGCGAAGACGCGACGCGGCGCGGCGCCCGGCAACCGCTGACCCTCTTTCCACCTCCCCTAGGCGAGGAATAGACGCACTCGCGACCTCCTAGACACAGTCAGTTGAAACGTTTTACAACGATCAGATGAAGTTCTCACGAGAAGCGCGCTCAGGGCGTCAACTGATGTCACTGCAGTCCATCTGACAGGGGGGTGCTAGGTTCGTGTCCCGACGGTGGCAGGATTTTCGACACTAGCTTGTAAGCTAGGTCGAATTCAGTCACCGTCGGGAGGAGAGTTCTAGCGGCCGGCTGCTCTGATCGGTAGTTTTCCGTGGTTTCTCCGAACAACCCCAGGTGAATGCCGGAGCAGTACCCTAACAATCGGGCCACGCACCGCGCGCAAACTTTCTTTCCTCTTCCTTGTCCTATCTTCACCCCCTCATACACACGCGATCTTTCTTTCCTCTTCCTTGTCCTATCTTCACCCCCTCATACACACACACACACACACACACACACACTAATGTGCACTACACTGCCACATATTCCCGGAGACCGGTCAGGAGCTTAGAGCTTGTCCCGGCTGGGGGCGCTCCGCTGGTGGGTGATACCTGGTTGGGGAAACCCCGCTATCGCCGGACGCCGGATCTCCCCATTCAGCGGGGGAAGATCACCGCCACCTCCCAAGGGAAAACATGTACCACACTTACGGAACGAATGCCCTAAGCTCTTGACGCGCCCGGAATCATTAACATCCAACCAACCAACGATAAGCGCAGGTCAACTGACTTCGTATTGGAAATGTTTGGTTAACTAGTGGTGCTACAACAGCACATACTTTCTCTCATTCTTTCTAACTTTTGAGATTTTCGAAAATTCAGAAAGTTTAACAAAAATGAGACCTGCGCCAATTTTTTAAATGTTTCTTACGCTATCCGAGGGAAAAAATAAAAAAGAGCCAATATTGAGAAAATTTTGAACATGTTTTTGAGACGTACTCACAAATACCAGAAATTCAAATTCATATTGACCGAGCCGCGAGTTTGTTCAAGTTGACTGACGAATATCAATTTTCGAGAAAATCGTTTGAAGGGTTTAGGCTCTAACGTTGTTCACAGGCAGACAGACGTTTTTCAATTTTTCGGTATCAAGGATCCACAAAACGTGGATTCTGACTTCTAAATGTTGAAAAATTAAAACTATTTTTCTTTAAATGGAAGCCGTTTTTTTTGATTCGCATATCGAATGTTGCTAAATATTTAAGAAAACTGTTTTATCAATTATTGAAATTATTGCCTATCTTTTCTGAAAGGAAATTTCTCAAAATATTAACTAGTATTTTCACATCGACAGCGATAGATATTTGTACGAAAGTAATGAGAATAAAATAATAAAGAGGTAAACTGAAAGTTGAACAACAACCAAGGTTCCAAAATTATAAAAAGTTCGTATCTATATTTCCAGCAATATTATTCACACTAGCTCTGAAAACCAATTACTACAAAGGGGAAAATATGATCCCAGACTTGCAAGATTAGAGGAAGAAATAAGAAAAAAATATGATGACAATAATAAAAATAATATTAATAATAACAATAACTATAATATTAATAATACTAATAAATATAATAATAGTAATAATATAAAGCCAGAAAGCGAAGGCGCAGAGGGACTCACCTTGCTCGATGTCCTGGTACTTGTCGTAGGGCCGCAGCCCGTTCTCCCGCGTGAGGCCTCCAAAGGCGTAGATGAGATGCGTGCACAGGTACGGGTTGATGTTCTGGGGCGTGAACTTGGCGTTGCCCGGCCGGTACACCGACCAGTTGGTGTAGTAGCACACCACTCGCCGCGAGGGGTCATCGTCGTCCGTCGCATTATCTGCAACACACATCAACGTCAGTTAGAACCCATCACGCTAATGTTCAATCTACTTTCATACATACAATTGAAGGGTCTGTCTCCTATTTCGAAATAACTCTCTATTTTAATGAAAGTACTGTTATATACTCGTACTATATAAAACCCATTTAATTGTGTTTGACATATTTTTCTATATCTCTGCCTGTTTCTCTCAGCTAATCTCAGAGAATCTCAGAGAACCGATTTCGATGAGTTTGGTGGAAATTGGACAGGGCAGAGCGGGGCGGGGTGGCGCAGCGATGTAATATAAACATAATTCCTTTTCCTCCTATAGATGATTGTCATAAATGTCTGAGCACCGCGGAGTGCTTCAGCTAGTGACTAATAAACGATTATCCAATTAATAACTTTCGCCACAGTGGAACTAATCTATGAGATGACAGAGATAAATCGTATGGATCTACATTATTAATGATGAGCATGTAATAGCATGTTACGTTCGTTTTCTTTTAATATAAATTAATATCAACAAAACTTTTTATGCGTTTACCGATCACTTTATTAGACTACAGTCTTCTTCAAAGTTGTAGTCGGATGGTTCATACTCCAAATCAAATAGAATTTATTCAGAATTCTTTAATAACGAAGTAATTTTATTATTGCCTTGCTATTGTCTGCAAACTCATGTTATTGTGTGCTTCTGTTTTTATTGACTAGTGACAAGTTAATTCTCCAAACATTTTTTCTATTTGATGAAACAAAACTGTATTACATGAAAACATGTTACTTATTTATAATTCAGATATGTATTTTATCGTGGACCAATTTCAAATGCACTAGATTGAAGGTGAATACATGCCCAACATTCACATTGAAATTTCTCACAATATTTGCTTTTTGTCTGACCTGACACAAAATTCTGACTCATAAAACATGTTACTTATTTATAATTCAGATATGTATTTTATCGTTGACGCATTTCTGACTCATAACTGTGTTCAAACGAACTGATAACATCCTTAAAACGCCAACAAACAAACCTCAAAAACGCAAAGATAAATAAAAACATAACGCAAACATGAAAAACAAAAACCTTAAAAACCAAACGCAAGTAAAAGTGTCTCCCACCCTATACATTGCTGATGTTAAAGAGAGACATTTTTTTCAATCATCGCTGCAACCTCGTAATCGTCGTTGCAGCAAGATGTCAGGAACGAAAAATGTTAATGCAAAAATGTCCTAGACAAAGAGACTGCAAAAACGCCACTTGTAGTTGGAATACAAATTTAGTGAATATAAAAAAAAAATTTTCAAAGGGGAAAAGGCAGTCATATATCATAGAATACTGAGTAACGGGAAATGTTAAGAGAAATAATAATAATAATAATAATAATAATAATAATAATAATAATAATAATAATATGAGTACACCTTCACTATACTGAATATTAGCAGATCTATGTGCAGAATGAGAATTGAATATTTTCTTGAGGGAGGAGCGCAACAACTGAAACGAGAACGCTTCTTCCCCTATGCAGCTGGTTAAATTCCAGAAATGATATCGCGAAACGTTTTCTTTCGGGATTTCCTTGTTTTGGATTCCTTGATTTGAGCATTTCAGTATGGAAATAATTAATGAAGCTAATTAGAGATTCATTGTGTCCGTAGCTGGGGCAAAAGACTACTTTTTTAAGAAGGGGAACGTCCTGACATTTCTTCGTTGCGAATAGCACTTCAAATACTACTTAATGTGATTTGAGGAAGATATGACTAAAATTTGCATTGACTCTTGTATAATAAAATCATAAGTGAAATGTATAGAATGTATGCCTTGAAATAAGTTAATGTGAAAAGAAAGCGAACGTAGTGTGATCTCGCATGATCATCAATGATAACGTAGTCAGTATAGAATCGTCCTTGAGCGAATTCGCCCAAGCAAATGTTTCGTTGTATCCTCTTGCACGAGCGGGCTCAAAAGAAGAATTAGGGTGACTCATGCTTAGTTTTGGATGCTGCGCCAGTAGAGGGGAGGCGCGTGGGGCGTTTTCGCGTAGGGGCGGTCACTGCTCTGTGTGGTGGGTGCGGCGGAAAGTGACGAAGCCTCTAAATATTTCCCCACCCCACTCCAGCGAATCCCGCCTTCGCCCTGTCCGCCCTTGGGCGCCAATGCGTTCGTGTCACCTTTCCACCTCCTCACACCATTGTGCCGTGCGGTTTTCCTTTCGCAGATCTGCCTCTTCCGCTTACTAATTATTTGCATTGCCCCTTTGCGAGCGCATTGTCTGCCGGAGACGCGAATAAAGGGGGCGAGGTTTTCTTGTAGCAAGCAATATGCAAATTTTGTCTTGTCAGAGATCTATTTTTATTTTAATCTTCATGTTTAATATCTTTTATAACGAGTTTATTATCGTTTTGAGCTTACAACACTAGAATTTAGAACAATTCATTATTACTTATATATTCACTTTAATTCCATGGAGTAGTTAAAAAGCCATTGTTCTTATGCGAAGACACGATTGTTAATTTCTCTAAATATAAGTTCTGTAAATCAGATGTCAATTTCTGGAATTTGGCAAACTGTAGTATCTGAAAATAATTGCACATTATATTCATTAGATTTTGTTGGTAATTTCTTTGTTTGTTGGTTTGTCATATTTTGTTTTTAATTCCGTTGGGATATTTGCTGACACATCTTTACATAACTGAGTGTAAAGCTGATGTAACCAATTAGAGGCGTTTTAATGCTGCTGCATTTTTTTAAAATTCTCTCACTGAGTAATAAGAATTGCTTTTCATAAGACTTTTTCTTTCTTCTTGATTCACAGATTCCTTCCCATTGTTATAGACGTCATGTCTGCAAGATGCTCGCTTCTTTTGTGTTAATTAGTGCATGTATCGACCATCTTTCATCACTCTCACTCGGCATATCGCACATCTCCCTCCTTTATAACGCGAGTGAAACTTTTTTCACCTCGCTGATTTCATAGGCAATCTTTACTATCTTGCGTTCTGCATGTTTTCACGTGGTGTTTCTGTAATGAGGAATTGTCACGATTGAAAAGGAATCAACGTAATAGAGTATTCACTTTTCATGATTTATTAAGGTAATTTCGTCGTATTTTTCAGGTAGATTATTTCTCTTCATTTTTAGTTTCGCTTTGATTTTTTCTCTTTTTGGAGTTTCGACAAGAATGTGAAACTAAATAAGTTCTTCTCACACTTTCACACAACAAGAAATAATTCATATTTAGACTGATAGTCATGACTTCACAGAAGCTTATCAGGTGTTTGACAGCTTAAAAAGTAGAATAAATACACTTGATTTCGTCGCATTATTGATAGAGGATAGATATAAACATAGAGGATAGAAGAGTGTTAAGGCATTCTTAATTTTATTATTAAAATTATTAGAAGTTAATTATTGAATGCTTTTGCAACCTAAACATATGTCATCTCCACAAACATATTATAATTTTTGGTTTAACGAAACATTTAATAAAAGTTAGGAATAATGAAATACTGCCGAAATATTCGTGAACAATTATTTGTCACAATAAATATAAGGAAACAAAACAAAGGAGTATGTAATGAAAAAATGTTGCTGATATATTGCAATTTTATGATTCACACTCCAAAGACCTTTGTATCGATGTAAAAAATATGTAATTTATTAAAATTTTTAATTATTTGATATCTACCAACAAAAAGAGATTCAACTATTAGTGACTCAGAAATGACTGTAAAAATCCTTGAAATTATCAAATACTGTAAATTCATTAAATCTTACAATCATATTATAAGAATAAATACTAATTGTTTAACAATGTAGTTTCAGAGGAATCTGATCGATTCTTATTTTAAGATACAAATATTGCTCTGGCATACTTATGATTCATTTATGATGAAGCAGAAAACGTACTCAGATTGCACTTCTTCCCACCCATCACCCAGTTCTTAACTGATTTTTGATACAAATATGAAATAAATCGATCATTACGAATGGTTTCATTTCTTCCAAATCCTAATGAGAAGACCTCACTTCTGTTGCATGGCAAAGCTTCAGATTTTCAAAAAGAACCATACAAATCTTTGGAATGATTAAATAGAACACACTCATTAATCTTTTATAATCTTATTATATGAAATAGAATAACAATTATTCGCGGCCATACAAATGATTAATTTGTGATGAATCAAACATTATGAATAGATTCAATTCTCAATGGTAAGACCTCATTTCCGGTGCATGACAAAGCTTTAAGCGCAGCGGTTCCGCTCGGGCCGTGCCGCCTTCGGTGCCTGGCGGTCGCGTGCTGTGAGCCTGGCGAGGGTGGCGCGATGAGGACTTAAAAGCTAGGAGGGTAAGCGGAGAGGCGGGAAGGAGGAGGAGGGAGGGAGAAGAAAAAGAAGCAAAGAATTACAATTATTTATTTGCAACCCATCAATCATTAATTCATTATTCTATCGATACCGGGAGCGGTAGCTCAGTGCTTCAACTGATGTCACTGCAGCACCTCTGACCGGGAAGTCGTAGGTTCGAGTCCTGACGGCGGCAGGATTTTCGAACTAGTTTTCAGCTAGGTCGATTCAGTGTGTCTGGGGAGAATTCTAGCGCCGGCTGCCTTCTCCGATCAACACCAGGCGACTGCTGGCGCAGTACCATAACAAACGGGCCACGGACAGCACGCGATCTTTCCTTCCTCTTCCTTGTCATATCCTCTTCCTTTACACACTCTCTTGACCTGTCGAGAGCTTAGAGCTTGTCCCGGCTGGGGCGGTGCCGCGCTGGTGGGAGAGTCCTTGTTAGGGGGAAACCCCGTTAGTTGACGGTAGGTCAGCGCCGGATCTCGCCATCCAGCGGGGGAATATCACCATCTCCCGAGAAAAAACACGCGCTACACTTACGGCACTAATGACTAAAGCAGTTGACGTGCCGGAAACACGAAAAAAATAAATGAATCAATTATTCTATCAATCATGACCAATAATTATTCTATTCTCTTCAGTTCTCAATGGTAAGGCCTCATTTCCGGTGCGAGGCAGAGCTTGAGGCGCAACGGGCTGTGCCGCCTTCGATGCCTGGCGGTCGCGTGCTGCCATCCAGGCGGGGGGGGGGCGTGGCGATGGCAGGGGAGAGGAAGAGGCGTGGCGTGGGAGGGGGAGGGGGGGGGAGGAAGAAGCGCGGAGAGGCGCCGCGCTGCGCCGCGTCGCGGCCGCGTGAGAAGCGGGACGCGGCCGCTCGCACGCGCGCGCGCTCTTCGCTGCTTCCGGCCTCGCGACTTCCCTTTCGTCCACCCCGAACACGTTGGAGTAGAAATCAACTTGTCTCACTGGGGGCGCTGGAATAATTCGATGCTCGCCGATGAAATGGATACTTGTATATTTCGTGAATATTGTTGCGACTGTGACAGGAGCGAGGAATGATGCACGTTGTTTTCGCCGTATGAAAATACGTGAAATAAAGAAGGTAAGAGTTGTGCGTCATAATGGAGCATTCATTTCTTCAAGTTCAAATTCAGTGAACAATTTCATATAATTTGAGTGTTCAGAAGGAAGTATTACGAGAGTAAATATGTTAGCAAAACTCTGGTCTTTCTTAAGCAGTAATTAATTGTGAACATTGAAGGATGAAATATAAATTATGTTACCTTTCCTTTTGTCCATCCAAGAATGCCTAGAGAAAACAATAGGCCTCGAGCAGAATATCCCCAGGGCTCTTTATTTCAAACAAAAGTTTTCTCTCTTTTATATTTTAAAGTTCATTAGGCTTTAGCTACAGTTTAATAAATATTCTTTTTCTTCAAAACATTTTTATTGGAGAATATATATATATATATGATTACGTATTAAACTGTTTGCTTAACAATTTGTTATACGTTATAATGCATAAATTTTTCTTTCTATTGAGAAGTTCATGTTTAAACCTTCTTCCAAACTTTCATTAACGCTTAGTTTGAATTACATGAAAATACATTTTATTTTGTATATTTTTTGAATGAAACAAAACTCGGAGCCCATATTAAGTCGGTGCCTGGGGCAAGTTGCCCCCGCTCACCTCTTCGCCCTCTACGTCCGCCCTCTGTGGGGAGCCCGCCGCGTGCTTGCCGGAAGCGCAGTACGCCGGTGGATGCATCGGGACTGCGTTGGATGGCGTATTTCTGAGCTTTCTGCAGCGCGTTTATTTGCAAGTTGGCGCTGTGCATAGCAAATCAAAATAACCGTGTTTGAACTTGAATCCTTAATGAACAAAAATGTTAATTTTTACTTTTTACGACACAGGAACGAAATGAATAAAATTCTAATTCATTTGAATTAAAACAATTATTTATAATGGAGTAATTGTTAAAGAATGTTTGCAAATGACTGTACGATAAGTTATGATAGTATTATCAGAAATTATTAGAAATACTTTATCGACAGAACAGTAGGATGGTCGTTTACGAAATTTACTTAAAAAACAATACCATTCGCAGTACGTCGTTAATGAAAAGGTGATATTTTTTGTTTTTATTTCTAATTTGGATATACTGTACTATTGCACAGAAATAAGTACTACATACTTCTTTTTAGGAGGAGTAATTAAAAAACGGAGGAATACCTTTAAACTATTAACTAAAATATTTTACTAAAGACAATTGATTACGTGATGAACCGATCGGATATTATGTTACAGCAGCGAGGAGAGTTTCGGACATACAAACGTCGCGAACCATAATAGTTTTGTTAAAATGTCACCAAAACTTGAAATAGACGCCGGATCCTACAGCGTCAACTTTTGGAAGCAAAATGTGTAAACAACGCGTTCGCCACCACAAGTGATGTGATCACAATGGCAACACGGCGCCTGTTCCTTACGGGAATAGCTGGGAAACGAGCACTTGTGCAGTCAGTCACCGCATTGTTGTTCTGCCCTTCGGCCTATCAGCGCATTCCCATCTGCGCCTCGGCACGCCATCGTGTGCCCCGAAAGGAGGAGATCGGCAATTTCCGCCACTTCCGGCTGGCGGCGGCCTCTCGTGCGAGGGAGACGCAGCACGGCGCGGCACGGCGCGACACGCAATCTGCGCCATTTTCTCTCCTTTCCATGCTGCTTGGATTTGTTGGCCCGCTGTTCTCTTCGGGTTGACGTGGATCACAACACGCCGAAATCCGCACGGAAAGTGGTATACACCGAACTTTTATGTTGGTGTAAATCAATGTTCGTTCTTTCGGTGACATGAAAATCATCTGAGAAAGGAAACGATGTTGTTAATGCTGTTAATAATGTTTTCTGTTGTTTTATAATTTCATGTTATTTATAATTAATAGTACAGTAATCCAAAGATTTTAAAATCTGAGTTTAATAAATAAGAGTATGCCGATCCAATGGCCGAAATCGTTAAAGCAGTAGTGCACTAGCTGTCTCGAGCGAGAGGATCACGCGGGTCCGAGACCTGCCTCGGGCATGGATATGTTGTGTGTGCCTCTGTATGTTTATGTATGTTTATTTCTTCATCTATCATCATAACTTCACCCTCTCTCCCAGGGAAAATAACCCTGTGGTATAAATAAATGGAATATGCATTACATTGCAAGATTATCCCTTCCCTTATAGAAAGGATACCTATCCCGATATTTCATTCTGAGCCCCGGTAGGATACACGTATCGCGTGACCCAATGATGGGTGATTCGTAGAAAAAAAAAGTATATTTTAAAAAGCTGTACAACTAGTAAAATAATCAAAGATATACTTTCATATTTATGATAAAAAAATAGGTTGAACATTTACAGGAGCCTGTGTTACATTTTATTACTATCATGTGGCCCCCTAAGGTCATATCTCTAGACAGCTGCCCAGGCGGATGGCCGCCCTCGCATACGATCAGCGAGTGCTTTCCTCAAGGTTGTTGTGGCGGCTCTCTGGCAGGCGTAGCACGGCGGCTGCGTGCCCACGTGCGTGGGGCCCATTCTGTTGCGCTGCGCAGTCGAGCGCCGACCTCGCGCCCACCTCACGCCCACGCCCCCTCCCCTGCCCCCTCCGCCCGCCCGCGGACTGCCTTGCTCCACGCCGCCCCGCGCCCCGTGGGCGCGGCCAGGTCGCCGACCCGACCCGCCGCGCGACCGCGACCCGGCGCTGCTCCCGCGTGCTTAACGCGACCTCTACAAACAATGCCCTCCTGGGACCTAGGGTATGCATCAGTCATCTTCTGTCTTACGCATATTTTTAACCGATTGATTGATTAGTGATTTCGGGCGCGTAAAATGGGTCTAGCCCTAGTGTAATTATTGTTTTTATCGCGAGAGACGGCGGTAATTTTCCCTCGCTGGATGACGAGATCCAGCACCGACCTACGTCGGCTTGCGAGGAGTTTCCCCAACCAGGTATCTCCCACCAACGCGGCTTCGTTTGATTGATTGATTGATTTTTGTGTTTCCGGGCGCGTCAACTGCTTTGGTCATTAGTATCGCAAGTGTAGTGCATGTTTTCTTGCGGGAGATGGCGGTGATCTTCCCCGCTGGATGGCGAGATCCGGTGCCGACCTACCGTCGGCTAGTGTGGTTTCCCTAACCAGGACTCTCCCACCAGCGGGGCACGCCCAGTCGGGACAAGCTCTAAGCTCCGACCGGTCTTCCGGAATATGTGGTAGTGTAGTGCATGTTAGTGTAATGTGTGTGTAAGGAGAGGATAGGACAAGGAAGAGGAAGGACAGATCGCGCGCGGTCCGGCATTCGCGTGGTGTTGATCGAAGATACCACGGAAAACTACCGATCAGAGCAGCTGGTCGCGAGAATTCTCCTCCAGACAGCGGATGAATTTGACCTAGCTGTCAAGCTAATCATTAACCTATTGGCTATATCCTCTGCTCTGAAATGAAAGGAACGTGAGACCTTACGCATCGCAATGTGAGACACGGGAGACAAGTGGCATACATTGTGTCCAGGGAGGGACTCGAACCTGCGATCGGGATTCCCACCCTGGAATTAAGTAGATATCCATTCTAACTACGTCAATCATTAAGGCTGATTTTTACTTGTCTTTCACCTTTTTATTTTCTCTTTTTCATTTTCTTCTTCTTCCTTCTCTTTTCCACTTCTTATTCTATCTTTGCTAGCATGTTTTTCTGGCGAGAGTTTGCAACGAAGTCCCAGAGATCTTTGGTTCTGATCTTTAGTTTTACTCAGCAAATGTGAAATGAATATAAATTTAAAGGGAACAATGATTTATATGCACTATTTTGCATATACTTTCCATGCTTGAATTTCAAGATGAAAAATTTCGTGGGTAAAACATTTTCAGAACTCGCCATCCTCGTGGGGTTCGCCAATCACTCGAGCGTTTTCGTAAATTATATGTGAGAGAGCAACGTTATTATTGTTCTCGGTACCTTGCAATTTTCCACTTACAACTCCCAAAGATGATATAATTGTAGTATATTTGAGAGAGAGTATTCACAGTTGAATCTTTTATCTATGAAACTCAGACAAGCATATTTATTCAGAAATAAAATGTAATGTAATCTAGCTATGGAATTACTGAGACAAAACACGAGCAACAGGTGCTAATACCCCACAATTATGTTTTCAAAGATATGCAGCAGTAGATAAATTTACCAGGTATGCTGAATTTGGATAAATATGTATTATTAAAGCAACAATAGTTGTGAAAATGCTCTGTTTAGAAACTGATAATTTTGTCTTGATTTGGTTTGCAGATGCAAATACGTTTTCTGATACTGAGGAACAATTACGCTTTTTGTTGCCTTTATTCATAATTCAGCTATTTATAATAAAAGAACGGGGAAGGGATTTTAAAGCACAAGAAAATTGCTTAGATTCTCTCCATATGTCACATACATTTTTTTGATAGTAAATAAATCAAACTAAGCTAGACAGAATTATTTTTAATGAAAGTAACTTCTTATTAGTTTCTAATTTGTAGTTTCAATCAACATAACAGTAAATATTTTTTGTATGCCAAGATAGCATTTATCTGTCACACCATGAGTGGTTTGGAAATTGTGAACTCACCAAGCGAGGAGGATATTTAATTGGACTATTCCGCAAATGGAATTACGTCCAACAGAATTCCAAAATGCGTCAAATATTGAAAATAACTGAAAGCATGTTACCAATAAAGAGGTTATTTTGTAGTTCATTCCCAATTTATTGCACATCAACACAGCGATCGATACCACCTCCTAAGAAAGAGGAGTTGCAGCTTATTATTGGCTAGTAGGGAGAGGTGGTACGAAAAAATAGGATAGAAAAAGCAATACATTTTTTGATACAACTCCCTGATTAGGGCATTTTAAATGTTTAGTTAAACACTGTTGGTTTTGAATTTCACGAGAGGGATAGCCACGTTAATTACTTTCTCGAGTGGAATATTTACTTCTCGTCTAAATTGACATGATTATGGGAAGTAGCATATGATTAATTAATGCATTGACTTATTTAATAAACATCTAATTTCGTAAATTTTAATTTTTATCCAATATTTTCTTAATTTTCTCTAATAATATTGTAATACGGTCTTGGTTACGACAGACACTGACATGTCACATATATTTCTATTTTTACCTCTTATCTGTTCAATATTCCAAACCCTGACTCTCTGATTGGAATTTGCAAAAGGATTTTTTCTGAGAGCGGTCGCAGTTTGTGTCACAAACCAAGTCAACTATGATGCTGCTCTTGCCAAGGTTGCCAGCTGGAATTAAAGCGGCTGTAATGAATGCTTGCTCACCTACTTCACAGCTACTATCGAAGATCTTTCACTGCGGTACTAGGTCGCACTCTGGCCTGTCCCTTCACATGAACCAGATGATGAGCATTTCACTAGAGGATTAAATTAGTTCGAAGTATATTTAATTACGTGCGAAATATAACATTAGATACTCATGTTTTTGTTCAGCTGAAGATTTATCACGGAAAGAAAATTTATGTGATAAAACACGACTTCATGAAAGAAATCCGTATAAATATATTTTTAGCGATTTAATTTTAGAAAGTTAAGTTGCAAGAAAGTTCTAAATTTAGTGAGGCACTTTAATAATCATATTTTGCAACAAATGCAATTCCTTCTAATCAAATATAATCCTATGTACTTCCTCTTGGAATTCACTTGCAGACATACTTCAAATTTTCTCTTTGTACCCTAAATACTGCTGGTACGCTTGCTTAGAGTCAAGAGGTCGTTAGAAAACTACAAATATTTTATTGGAATTCGATGTTTTGCTCGTACTATGGAGTGGGAGCACCCAGAATAGTCGAACCCTTTAATTTTATAAACTAGACGAGGGAGGAACATAGCTCATATATTTTATTTATCTATATAATTATTTAAGATTATGTCAAAACGCTTGATTTGATAGTTATTTATACGTAGATGGCATTGTAAACATATTTGTATTTTATTTATATTGATACTCACATAATTAATAATGAAGATCATCCAACAGGAATTCTTCGAGAAAAAACTCTACCTTGTATATGAAATGTAATTGGTTACGACACTCCTAAATATCACATTACATTAAGCTCGTTAACGGTGCTGAAGATGCATTATTGAAATTCTTTTCCTCGTGTATTCGGTTTTTCTTTTGTTTTACTAGTGTTCTGTCACTTTGCGGCTGCAGAGCATTTTACACAATGACCAAGAAACAGTTTAATTGACTGACAAATTATTTTCTTTGGAAAACGAAATATCCCTTCGTTATTTGCACGGCGGGAACTGATTGTCTTCGATCCCAATACACCATTATCTCGATTTCTCGACTCGAGTCCCGACCGTTTGCTTTCGTCTCGCCCCACACGCGAGGCACGACTCATCGAAGTCGCCGCTGGGGCTCCGGCACGAGCTGAGCACGCGTTGCGATTCTCAGGGCGTGTCACGACGCGAAGCGACGCGGGCAGGTGAATGTGCTTCGGCGCGTGGCGTAACGTTCATTAAGGACGGCCTCTCGCAACAGGCGCATCGTACGTCACTGCCCGGTTGGACTTGCGCGCGTGGGTGTATCAAAAATCAGGGTGTAACGAATATATAGAACGATTTTCCTAAGGATGAGCCAAAGTGACAGTTCGCGAAAACAAGTGAACATCACATGTATTTCAGAGAAGTATCCCTCCGCCGCGACAGCTGTTCAGCCCCTTCGTAAAGTGTTCTGTTATGGCTCCTGAGACATCAATATCTATTTATAAATAAAATAAATAAATAAAAACCTCCGTAAAGTGTTCAGTTATGGCTCCTGAGACATCAATAACTATTTATAAATAAAATAAATAAATAGATATTGATGTCTCAGGAGCCATAACTGAACACTTTACAGGAGGCTCAGTTACGGAAGTGTTCAGTTATGGCTCCTGAGACATCACTATCCAGAAGCCTAAGAGTTTCGCTGAGGTATATGCACGTACGCGAGTCTGGGAAATATTTAAATTTAATTACTTACATGGAAAATCTCTTAACATGTTCTCACAACCAATAAAAGACAACCGCCACGAACGTAAATAGAAAGCTCTCAATCACAGCTCGCCACACAACAGCACAAAGACCGGAACCACGTGCATCGGTACGCATCTCGCATTCAAGTCACGGTTTTAAAATAAACATAATATTTATCACACAAAAAGTAAATTTAATGTAATGTTTATAGAAAAAGAAAAATTTTACAGAAGAGCACATATCACTGCACATCCTAATTTCAATTATTTCTCGCGGCGCACTATATTTTTGTCGGACGAAGATATCACAAAAGGAAGCGTCGAAGCCATTTACAAGTTAGCCAACTGCAAACGAACAAATGCAGGAAGGGAGTCCATTGGGCTCGAGGGCACGACAACCACAGAACCTCCAGTTATGTTGCCAGCGCTAGCTCTCACTTTGGCTCATCCTTAGGAAAATCACTCTAATAATAAGAGGTAGCGAGGAATAATATTTACTCAATGCCGTGAATTGCTGTCGACTCTCAAGTTTTTGGCAACCCGCTGTACGTTTATGCAAAATATGATTTCAGCGTTTCATGCGTTGTAGCGATCCCTACAATTGACGTGTTCCATTTACCAATTAACACCCGACATAATTTTCTACGCACATTGTTACTCGCCCATTGTTGTCGTGTCCACGCGCGCAGAATTATTGTTGGAGCTCTGTGGTAGCATTTGTTTGCAACTTTTGATGCTAAACTGTTGTTATATTGCTAAATTACACTGGAGCTTACAGGACTTCTTGGACTATGGAGTGCGCGGTATAACAAATATAATAAGAGCTATCGGGGTATAATATTAACTCAATAAAGTAATCACTGTCTACCGTCAATTCCTTTGACAATTCACTGGGCTGTGAGTATGCTGAAGAGGTGTTTTACGTAATTAAATGATGAAGTAATTGACTGGTGACGGTAAAGCCATCGAAAACGGGCTTTCTGAATAAATCCATTTATTCGACCAAGATGACTTCAATTATTTCAACCCAGAGGGCCTTTATACATCACATGATTTCAGCGTTGCAGGGGCTCCTGCAATGGTCGTACTCCATAAACCCATTAAAACCCGACATCATTTTGTGCACACGGAGCACGTTCATTTTTTCACGTCCTACGCGCAGAGCAATTGTTGGAGCTTTCTGGTAGCATTTCTTTGCAACTTTGAATGCTAAACCATTGTTATGTTGCTAAATTATACTGCTAGAATGTTCCACAACGGTTGGGCTTAAGAGTGCGCGGTATAACAAATACAAATAATAAGAGCTAGTGGGGTATAATATTAATTCAATAGCGTGGATCGCTGACGACTGTCAGTTTTTAAGGCAACCCACTGGGCGTTTAAGCATCACATGATTTCAGCAGTGCAGGGGCCCCGGCAATTTTCATACTCTATTAATATGAGCAGAGACACGGAGGAGGAGAGCTTATGGAGTTTTTTCAGAAAACCAAGGTTTTCATTTATACAGGTAGTACATGAGAGGCTTTTCTCATTTACAGAGGTATAAAGCAATTCACCAAATGTGTAGTATTAAATATGTATGTTTGTACTAAATATGTATTATTCATTAGAATTTGACATACATGCTTTCAAAAAGAAAGCAGAAATCTTAAATTATTATTTACTTTCTATTTATAATTTGTGATTTTCTCCCCCATACGTCACATGCAGTTTTTTTTAATACTTAAAGAAATTCATTCATTTCTTCTGCATTTCTATTTTTGCATTTCGTATTTATTTTCCCGTTTGTAAGTCTTAACAATATTTTTTTATCAATAACCACCGAGTATTCAAAAAACTGGTGGAGCATCTGCAGTGCATTTAAAGCTTCTTGCTTCTTTGGAATGTTTGGATTTAAAAAGAAATTATAAAATAATTTTATGAAAGTTGGATTCTGCCACCTTTTATAGAACCAAACTCGCTCTGTATTTCATTTCGTGATTTCTCGCTCTCAATCGCATTCATTATTTCAAGTTTATAACTTGACAACTCGGATATTTTGTTTTAACATTTTGAGTATGTGCTGAACCTTTCATCGCAATTGATACTTATCAACTGTAGTATGTTCAACAATAATACACATCCACATTTCAACATTCGAATAGAATGCGATACAAAAACAATGTTAGGTCCACGAAATTTATGAACACAAAAATAGCTTTTAGTTTCATGAAATTTAGGAATGATGCATAAATAGCAGATGTTAAATACGCTTGACGGTTGATTCTGGAGGTACATACAAGTTTACGAGGGAAAAACGACTTTCTCTTGTAGAAGTTTCTTTTTCTCACTTATAGATGTTTCAGGGTTTAAAATGACACCACCTGGCAATTCTACTCTCACTTGTAGAGTTTTATCACTTATTCTGTCCCCACTATCCAGTTTGGACTGTATTCGCATTTTGCCGGTAATCGATGCGATTGATGTATGTAAGATGATTCCAAGATCTGAATCTGATTTATTGCATAATTATTGCCCTTCGTTTTTAATATTACAGATGTGATCAAGATTGGAGAAGATGATCGCATGTGATTGTTCGCCAACAAATTAATCATCAATTAGGTGATAACAGACTTTGGATGTGAAGGTAAGGAATGTAGTAGCGCATTTAAAAGTAGAATTTTTGTTAGTTTCCCATACTGGTATTGCTCAAATGTTACTTTAAATTATTTGAATTGGGCTTCTAGTATTTCTTCGAAAACTTGAAATATGAAAACGAGTGTTATATTAAGGGAGTGATAAGAAGTAATAACATTTCATAGACATAAGAGCTTCTCTTTCGCATTTTGACATTTCTGTATCGTGTTCTCTAAGAATGAACAATTAGTGTTATTAATAATAGTCGACAATTATTTTAGTAAGATCGGCATATGGGCAGGACAATTTTAGACATTAAAGTTGGATCAACCGACTGTCTGTCTGTACTTGGCGCGACAGCCCGCATACAGGCCATGGCCTACCAGCAGCGTCCCGGCCTCGGGCCATGGGTTACAGGGGTACGTGTTGTTAGCACGAAGACATCCCCACGCCCTCTTCTGGTCTTCTCAACCTGAGAAGTGAGTTTTCTCATCGTTACATAGCAACATATACTGGGACATTGCAAGAAAAACGCACATTATAATCTTGCCCGCCGGGAATCGAACCCGGGGTCGCGTCGTGGAAAGCGAAGTTGGATCATCCACCGAAGTTAAATTTATGGAATTATGTTGCGACGGTGATAGGCATAATTTTTACCTTTCGCTTGTCGCTCTATTAATATTACGATTAAAGTAAGTGTTGTACCGTAGACATCCTTAAGAGAACGTCACAGAGCATGCGAAAGAAAAACAAAACACAACTTTCTAACCACAGAATTCAATTTGCATGGATGTTGCATGTGAAATATTCCTTGTGAACAAGAGAATGAGAGAGCTTTCTAGTGCTAGTTTTTCTTGTAAATGTATAATACTCTAGAATTTTGCAACTGTTTCCCATCTCAGGTTTCCTCATTTGCTTTATAATTGAGGAAGTAAAACAAATTAGTGAATAAAGAAGAAAACCAATATTTACTGGAAACACAACACGTTTGCGCCTTGTTTTAATATACTTGCTTGTTCCTCTTCACAGTATTTGTAATTGAATTACGATTTTTAGTGAATACAAGTTTAGTGACAAGTGAAGTTTGTCGATACATTAAATAATGTTCATGAAAAAACAACAATCTTTGCAGATGACTGTCATCGAATATTAAACATTATCATCTTGCATGTCTTCACATTTGCGTGTCACTAGAGGTAACTGTCGGTGAGAAACGTCATGGCACCATTCAGCGTAATTTTTGTTTGTTTCTTCTCCTCCTATGAATGGGTACCTTCCAAAACACACTTAGTACGTAAAACATAGGCACATTACAGAAGCGCGCCCCGCGAAGAGGAACGTGGCTATTACCGTGTCTCCGCGCAACGGGAAGACGTGGGAAGCGGGGGCGGGTTGAAGGTCGCAGAGTCCTCAGGCCACTACCATTAACATAATGGACACGGCCTCATCCTCGATCCTTTCGCCCGCCCCCGCCCCCGCCCACGCTCCCCTCCCCTCCCCGTCCCGCCCCTTCCCCTTCCCATGCCTGCGCCCGCTCCTCCTACGCTCCCTCCTCCGGCTGAGATTAGCTCAGAGAGACTTTGCAGCGACTCAGACCGGGAAGTCCCGGGGATTGAGTTCCGACAATGGTGGATTGTTCGATACTACCTACGTGGTTAGGTTGAATTCACCGGCTGTCTGGAGGAGGATTCTATCTACCGGCTGCTTTTTTCTGTGTTTTTTTTTATATCAATAACTTGTACCCTAAGAAATAGGACGCGAACCGCGTGCGATCTTCGCTTTTTCTTGTCCTATCCTCTACCATACATACACACTTCTACGTGCACTACACTACCACACTTGTCAAGAGACCAGTCGGGAGTTTAGAGCGTGTCCAGGTTGGGGCGGTGCCCCGCTGGAGAGAGATATCTAGAGGAGGGAAGGATTTCCCTCATAGCGTACACGTAGGTCGGGGCCGGATTTCATCTCCCAGCGCGCGAGGAACACTGGCAGTTAATGTGTCCAGAAATATTATCAAGTTGTGTCCTCCTCGCCCGTCCCGCGTCGGTCCTCCGCTCCCCCGCCCCCGCCCCCGCCCTCGCGCCGGCCCTGCCCCGCCCCCGCGTCCGCGCCCGCCCCCTGCGCCCGCCCTCTAAGCCCGCCACCGCGTGCGCCCCCACGCTTGCCCCCGCGTCCGCCCCTGCGCCCGCCCTCGCGCCCACCCCGCACCTACCCCGCGTCCGTCCACGCACCCACATCCGCGCCTGCTCCGCACCCACCCCGCGCCCACGCCCGCCTCACTCCCGCCCCACGCCCGCCCTACGCCCACCCCACGCCCACCCCACGCCCGCCCTACGCCCACCCCCCGCCCCCCCCACGCCCGCCCCCGCGTCCGCCCCTGCGCCCGCCCTCACGCCCTCCCCCATGCATGCCCCGCCCACGCTCCCGCACCCACACCCGCCCCGCCGTGTCTGCTCCCACCTTCGTGTCCGCCCCCGCGCCCGTCTCCACGCCTGCCCCCGGCTCCGCCTCCGCGCAATCTCGACGGAGAGAGTGCCGCGGCCTGGCGTCGCCTCGGAGCCAACGGGTGAAGGTCGCGCTGCGCTGTGGCATCTCGGAGGAGAGGTTGCCGCTGCGGCAGCCGTTGGAAGGCGTTCCATCGCTGGTGGCGGGTGATCCGTGACGAAGAGGTCAGCGCGCTTGCTATCCGACTCTCGAGTATCAAGAATTCAAATTCCAGTGGCTTAATTTGACGGCGAGCAACACTGGGTGGTGCTACGTTTCTCAGATCTCTTATTTGCTTTAACATCAACCAGCGTCTCTGACGAATCGGTTCATCTGGCAGTGCCTGAAGATCAAACAATTTCTGGAACCTCACAATCTTTGACCTTGCAAAAAGTATGATTATGAAAATTTTTATTCCCACGCAGGTATGAACAATAATCTCCCAACTTAGTATGTTAATCCCCCTTATTGATGATCTTTCTTTCTCTATGTGATCTTTATATTTTCTTACATAAAGCATATAATCATTGTTTCATATTCAAACTCTTAGAATACTATTTCTGTGTCATTTTGGATAAAAGTAAACGTTATTAAAATGATTGTGAAACTTCAGAAATAGCCCGAACCACGAACATACTATCTGTTCACTTCTCTTCCGTAAAAACAAACGCAACGTGCAAATCTAAGTGCAGTGTAATAATGCCTTTTGGTGCCCTCCCCTGAGCCATCTCCATGACCCCGACGTTCCCAATGGAAGAGTCAACTACAAGCCCGCCTTCTCGATGCTTCCTTGGCTTCACGCCGCATCCACCCGCGGTCCCTGGGTCGACGCCGTGCTGTGCCTTTCGCTTTCCGATGCGGCGTCGTGACGGCGTTTTGTCGCTCGTGATGCCTTTCCTTGTTCTCGAGGTTGCGAGCTGATTTAGGAACGCCGTGAGAGGCTGTGACGCGACTCGGCACAACCAGGTAAATGAGCAAGAAGGATGAGAAAGTGTGGTGTCTAACAAGAATCTGACGACTCATGTTTTTGGTATTTATGGGATAATTCATTCACGAACATACATTCAGTTAATGTGAAAAGGTATTTAGCACTTTTAATTTTTATTTCACACTGTTGATTGTAATTCAGAAATCTTTGTAAAGATTTCAAGATTTCAGAATCGTCAAATTTTTCTATGTGGGCGTGCTTCTTGTCATCCATGTATTTCAATTGGCAATTAAGCTATTAACATGGCTTAGGGTAGGGATCACATACTTTTTTTGAAAAACGTGCTCAGAATTCATTTCTTCCCTTAGCACGTCACACACAGTTTTAACTGTTTTAATAAATAAAGATAAATAAATAAATAAATAAAGATAAATATAATGAAATATGACAAATACTGAAGACATTATCTGGAGCTGTGGCAAATTTTCATATATGTGTGCATAGTAGATATCTAAATATTAAACATTACTTCAAGACTGACATTATATCATACATGAAGATTTTTATGGAATATTCAGTAGCTCTCCCTAGAGAAAAATATTGCCATAGTTAATGAAATTTATAAGTGTAGACCAGTATAGGCATCTGATCCATGGTAAAAAAATAGGTAATGCATTTCAATCAAGATCATCCTCTGATGGTTGATCATATCATGTAAAAAAGACGTGCTTTTTTGGTGTACATTGTGTTAATATTAGGTACGAGTTGAATTCCTGCAGAGGTCTTCTTAGAGGTTGGCGAAGAAAGCTGTTACGTCACGGCCTGGGCGCGGGAGCGGAACCTTTTTACTCGGTCGCGCGAAGCTGATGCGGGTCGGAGTGGGGGCGGAGCGGCGGGGGCGGGGGCGGCTGCAAAGGCAAAGAAGGGGTCCACAGAGTCGCTGTAGTTTCCACAGGTGGCACAAAGATCCCACGGAAGAAACTAACATGCCCGTGCAATGGATCAAGCAGTGCTCCAAAGATGTTTACTACAAACCAAACCTTGTTTTACCATTTGATGTCTAGAAATGCCGGCCGGCCTCTGTGGCTAATCGCCATAATAGTATGGTCTAGTTGTGTCGGGATTTTGTATTTATTATTTTTGTGCCACTTGATTAACTTAAGTAACAGGAGGTCTACATCATATGTAATATGAATATTCGAAAACTTTTCTGATATTATTACCTTAATGCTTGTAAATTATAGTTTGCCTTTAGGTAGGTCTAGAGGTAAAATAATAGGACCTAATTTATAAATATTTTGATAATTCCCCTTTAATTGTTGTTAGATTGCAGTATAAAATTTTTAAGGTCAATGATGTTAATGAAATTGGTACTGACGAGGGCACTGAGGAATTCTGTTTCGTTTAATTCTTCGGAGACTCCAACGAGATCCGCTAGCTAGGGTGTGGCAGTGAATGGAGAGCATGCGGTTACAGGCAATGACGTGTAATTGGAACGTTTAGGTTGCTTCTATTAGAACTCTCGGCGGCAATTATGCTAACAGCGACCGGGCGGAGGCATTCGGGGGAGTACGAGGGAGAGAGGGTGGTTGCGAGGCGGGGGGCGGGTCGCCTTGCGTAAGGGGAGGGTGTGTGTGTGTGTCCCACAGGCAGCTTTCTCCTGCTCTGCGCCGCCCCGCGTCGCACGGAGCCACTTGGGTTCATCGAATAATTGGGAGGCGGCGGACGCTTCGTTAGGGCGCTTTTTGTGTTCGCCTCTCAAGCGGCGGAGTCCGTCGCATCTCCTCCGCGTCGAAATGGGCTTCGTTCTTTGCTCGGGGACTCCGGCTTTGATGTTCGGAGCTTTCAGCACCTGCACCTGGGTTGGGTTGCTTGTTTGTTGATGGCACGGGTTGTATGCTTTAAGTTTGTTTCTGGTCAGTTATCGCTGTCGAGAATGTGGTGTGGAACGAATTAGTTGGATGCACGATCCTTGTATTCTTTCTTTTTCTTCTTCTTTTTCTTTTTTATTCAAACTTCCTCTGTATCTTCCATGCCATTCTCCTACCTTCACTCTGTTATCACTATCCTTTTCCCTCCATTTTAATTTATCTGTCTTCTCTCTTTCTCTCTCATTTCTTTCTTTCTCTCGCTCCTCTTCCCTGTTTTTTTTTTTTTTTTCTGCTCCTTTTTCTTCTCATTATTAATTTTCTTTGCATTTATTCCTCCTCTTTATCATTCGTTATCTCCCTTTTTAGCTTTACTCCTTCTCTCCTCTCTTCAACACCAGATTCACTGCCAATTCTTATACACGAATAAAAGGCAAAAAATTATATCACAATTATTGTCAAAAATTGAACTTGCGTTCACACTTCCTGTTACCGACGCCTGGGTGAACACGTGAAATCGAAAAGAAATTCTGGTCATTAATATTACACCATTCATTATAACTTAATGCAGAAATAGGTCGGCCATCATTTAGAATTCACACTTTTGAATAATTTCTTCTTCTGTGGACTTTCCAGTTTCACGGATTTCTCAAGAACTTAATTTCCTCGCAGGCAGCCTTTCCAAATTAAATTAAACCGCTTCTAAAAACGTGGTCGTTTGGCATTTGAGTGTTTTGGCCGTAAGGTCGTTAGGGAAGAGGCTTTCCGCATTCCTTCTGGATCTTTCGCTGGGCGCTGTGCTATGAGGTGCGGGCGGGGAGAGATCGCCCGCTAGCGACGCCCGCCCCTCTCTCGCTCTTCGTCATCGGCGCGTGGGCCACGCGTGGGGTAAACTCCAGCACGTGGTCGCCTCTGCCCCCCCCCTCGCGGCGAAAGTCGCTCACGCGCTTCCGCTGACGCGCCGGGCCGTGACCTTTGGCGGTGACGTCGTTCAGCCAGAGGCCGCGGAAGTTTACCGTAGAGCCAAACATTGCGGGAGAATATTAGGGATTTCCGATGTATTTGTGGCTCTGCAGAGGTGAAAGTGTAGTGACGTATTTTGTATAATAGTAGTTGATTGTAGATTTACAGTAAATTAGTTCAACACAAATATTTAGAAATACAGATGCGAATATGTTATCTCTCCTACATAATATATTAATCGGGTAACCTGTGTGTATCTGTACATTACTTGCGACTGTGCATATTATGGAAAGTGTCATTCCATGCGTCTACTTGTGGTAACCAGCTTTCCAGAACATTCAAGAGAATTCTCGAGAATACATTCGAGGATTAGGCAGCACATAAAACGAGGAAAAATTTATGGGACAGCACATAAAAGCACATTTGTTGCGTATTTCAATACGCTTACAATAGTGAAAGCCTATGAATTACTTGTAATGCTTTTCCCGCTTAAAATTAATCGTTACATGATCCATCCAATTGACAATTAAACTTAAACCTTGTAATAAAACATGATATTTTTATAATATATTTCTCACCTACTTTTTCATGTTCCTTTCCGTACCTGAGAAGGACGAGTAAGAAATTATATTATGTTTAATATTTTGATCAATTTGCTTTGCACACTTTTTTTTAACATGAACATACTCGCCTGAGCGCCACGCTAAATTAGTTCCTTGTGATCTAACAAATTTATCATAAGAGGTGATTCGGAGTGCAAAAAGTATAGTTGTTGACCTCGCCACCTCTGTCTTGTAACAAATGATATTGAATTCAAAATTTGGCGTATTTTGTACGTGGTGGATGTTTTCCTAAAGACTTGTAAACTTTTCAGGAAGGGCGGGGTTCATGTTTTCATTTAAGTAGTTCGGTGAGAGGAAGTGTGAGTTTGTGAATGACATATAAAAATGTACATTTCGTGATAGTAAGTGCATTTTAATTTGCCCTGACGTATGAGAAATAGTCTTACAAGAAACTCTTTTTCAATGGCAACTTCTACAAGTAATTAGGAGCTACTTTTAAATTTTGTTTCACCATATACAAATAAGTATGTGCATTCACTTGACCTCGATCAAAGGTCATTAAAACATTATACAAAGAAAATTTATCATAGTTCACACACATAATTTTAACTTCAAGTTAGGATTTATTAATGATAAACTTTCGTAATTTAAGTTTCTGCTGGACTATATCCCTGTTAATGGTCTTTTCTGGTCATGTATTTGCGTTACACTTGTTGTGGTCACCCATACCAACTACGTTCTCAACGTTGTAATGAAATATTTCTCATTACAAACGACCGGTCTTTGCTAGTTAGACCGGGTGTGGGGCAAGAATACCAAATAAAAGCAAGAACATATTTGGAATGTGAATCAGGTTGCAGCATGGTGATGGCAAGCTGGTGAGTGAGAGGCGAATTTTAAATTAAGTTAAATAGAGAAAACACATTTTATTACATATTGCATCGTAAACGAAATGAAATCATAAAAAATATAGCCAAAAGTATACATTATTTTGACGTATTATTGAATGATGAAATATTTACAAGGAAAGTATGTTTATTTATATTAACTATGCTCTTAATTAAATATTAAATTCCTATTGAACACTTACTGATGTGCGCCAAAGTAGTTTATTGTTCAGTGAAGATTTACAAAAAAAGAGTGAATTAACAATAATGAATAACAAAACAATTACCAATTTGCACACTGTTACAATAATTTTGTGATATCCTTCGATATGCCTTTCTTTTTATAGTCATAACTTTTAAACAACCATGAGGTAGTCCACAATAATAAAATGCCTTTTGACGTTTAAACCACTAGCCATGGAGAGGTCCATAGACGCAGAATAATCCCTAACACAATTTATGCATCTTTTGCATGTTATTTCGTTTCAGGTCCCCAACATTTTTATGCAAAAGCATATATATTCGTATTTGTATGGAAGACGCCTAGCATGATTCACAAACGTGTATTGCGTGACAATGTGCAAGGTTCCATAAAACCGAAAATTAATGTACTCATATCTCTGTCTACCTGCATGTAGAAATCATAATTTCTTGCTTGACTAAACCTACGAGGATCGTGTAATATTCTTCTTACTGTCAGTGTCCGTGAATAAAAATAAGAAAATCTTGAACGCGGTGTAAATTTTCTTACTTGAACTCATTTTGTGCTTCATTTCGACACGATATAATGGATTTCCAAGACGAGAATTTAGAGGTTCTCGGAAATTCTGAGAAGAAAAACTGCGGCTCACCACCGCATCTACTCTCAATACCATACGACTCACGCCATTTAAAGGAATAGTACGAGAGCGTGAAGTAAATGTGTTTTGAAAGAGAATGGGAAGCTGTACTCACTGGCGGCGGAGGAGACTGCGGCGGGCGCCGCCGCAAGCGCTAGCAGCACTGCGAGCGCGGGCAGCCGCATCTGCAACAGCAAAAGACACTGTCAACACAAGAACATACAAAGGAATCATTGATTGATTGATTCATCGATTAGTGATTCCGGGAGCGTCAACGGCTAGAGTTGTTAGTCCCGTAAGTGTAGTGAATGTATTTTTTCTGGAGAGGTGGCAGTGATCTTCCCCCGCTGGATGGTGAGATCCGGCACTGACCTTCCCGTGGGCTAACGGTTTTCCCAAACCAGGTATCTCCTACCTGTGGGGCAACGCATCAGCCGGGGAAAGCTCTAAATTCCTTACTCGTCTCCCGGTAAATGTGGTAGATAAGGTATGTAAGTGTAAGTGCGTGTACGTAAGGGATGAGGAAGGAAACATTTTGCGAGGTCCGTGGCCCGTTTGTTAGGGTAGTGCTCCGGCGTTCGCTTGGCGTTGATCGAAGAAACTACAGAAAAGTACCGACCAGAGCAGCCGACTGCTAGAATTCTCCTGAGCAGCTGGCTGAATTCAACCTAGCTACGTCCGTACGTCACATTTAAATATATTATCGACTTATTTTCAAGAAGCCCAAGACTGCAGTCTAGATATCCGACCCGCATTGGTACGTTCGCCTACCAGTTTCAAACAAAAAGGTTCATTGTTATGTCCATGAATTACAGCCTTCATTAGATCCTCCATGAACTAGTCAAACGCTACTAACTTACAAGTTACACTAAACTTGTAGAAAAATCAATAGATGGGTTCCCGTCGACCGAAATCTCTTTCGTAAAATCGTCTTCCAACTTCTGAGCACTCCAAAATGACATTATCGTCCCTGCATTTATCTCATTGCTTATAATATTTTCTTATTTCTTAGAGATGTTAGGAACGATAATGCACATCACTTTGTATTAGCTGATACATATAATTGCAACCTATAAATATAACATGTAAACCTACATGAACATACTAGACTATTACGGATATGTGTATGTCTTCTTTCAGTGTGTCCCGGTAGCGTTTCCTGCTCAGTCAGCATGGTGATGCGATCAGTTTAGGGATTAAAACAGGTAGTCCAATTAGGGTATCTAATCGTATTATGTAATGTTTATGTATTTCGTGTTACGGTGTACCTACCTACTGTATTATTCTTTGAGAATTGCTAATTTTGCATTGCTTGCTCTGACAGTTTTGAACAAAAGAATATAAAAAGTACATTGAAACATTAATAATAACCTAATTATTTAATTAAAGGTCGATTTTACGTTATCTTCTAGCGTACTTGAGAACAAAATAAGAATTTTTGAAACCTTTCATACGACTTTGAGAGTTTTAACTCACTGTGTCCTACCATATGTAACTCAACTTCCACAAACCATGTGCTCGCCATATCACATCTTTTCGCTCGAAAATTGTTGAATTCTGATTTTAACGTTTTCGAAACTATGATTTTTCCTTGTGGAAGTATATGCACTACTCTATAACGCAGTTTGAAGAAAAACAGCACTTTTGGATCAGGACTGATGGCAAACATGCGTGTGTAGTGTGGTCAAGAATCTCCCCCTTAATCCGTTACAGAGTCTACGTAATTGTTGCGATTCCTAGTCCTTCCACCGAAAGAAGAGGAGGTGCTCTAAGGTGATGGCGAAGCTTTGGGAGGGGGGATACATAATCGCCAATGAGAAGTTCGAAATGCAACATAGACCGTCGGCCGAAACCTTACATCTTGCACACATGGTGAGAGATCAATGACCTCTTAAAGAAGCGAAGCGGTTTTAAGACATGTTTCTCAGCCTGTCATACCCACGGAGGTGACAGACGCCTATCGGAAAGCGCATGGAAGAAACGTAAGGTAGAAACGAAGTAGAGAGACACACTTGAAGAATAGAAAATATTTTTAATAAACGTTTTAAAAGAGCCGGAAATCTTGGGGTTGCGACACATCACTCACATCTATTGAACATACACCACTGGTCTGCCGACATAATGCAAGACTTCAATATTTGTTAATCGTTGATTTATCGAAGAGAGAGTTATCTGTTGCTTGTAAACGGGAATAAGAATCGCGTTTAAACGAATCATTTATTAACTCTAAAAATCTAAGTAATGAAACGAATTCTTAAGCGGTCCACAGCATTTGTGCCAAGTAAAGCAGGTGCATCACGCAAGGCACAACGCAGCAATGGGAACTGCTGGAAGAAACTTCTACTTCTTAGGGGGCGGAGTTTACCCAACCGCGGAAGCTCTCGACAATACGCCACCAGCACAGGCTCGTCCAACACTGCAGAAGAGGCCCATTCCTCGGGAACGAGATCTGGTTACGCCATTGCGCAGCCTCACATAAGCGCCCATTCGTATTCGACGGAGGCAGCGGACGCGCCGGTCGGGGCGCCGCGCGTCACCCGGTACGCAAGAAGACGGTGAAAGGCCTCGAGGGCGAGAAAGGGGGGCGTGGGCACCTCCAAGCACCACGCTCAGGGGTCGCCGATTCGAGCCTCAAAGCCAGCGAAGCTAGAGGAGCCTGAGTGGCGAAAGTGCACGTATTTGGAGAAAAGATCTTAGCCCAGTTGCCGTCTTCGACTTCGAACTCATTGTCTCCTCTTCCTCCTCTTCTTCCTCTTCCTCCTCTTTCTTCTCCTCCTTCTTTTCCTCCTTTTCCTCCTCCTCCTTCTTCTTATTATTACTTGCAAATTATTTTTTTGTTCCTGCTGACCCTAGTTTAATGATGTTAATAGACGGGACGTTTGATGCAGATTTAAACCATACAGGATCAATCCACAAGTAGGTATCTGGAAATGAGACTCAAGACCTAAGTTCGTTTGCAAAACCCATTGTTTACTCCATGATGTCCCGACTTTGCAACCACTGCACTTCGATTCCTTAGCATATTCAGTCACGCACCGCCTACCACAACCGGCATATAGGTTCCTTTAACCCCCCGAGTTGACTCCACTTTCGGCCTATGAAAAGATTTTTATCATGTTACTTTGCACATAAGGGATTGAAACGTCGATTTTTCATGTAAGTGGTTTTGGTGTTTTTGTATTTTTATGGTTTTATAATGTGAGACTGTAATTATTTAATAAAATAGTGTACTAAATACCTGTACTGCTCGTTAAAAGGTCCATGCAAAATGTACGCAACGTCGAGACGTAAACAATACAATATATACAACAAAATTCTAATTTCCTGTTATGTACTTGTGGATTGATCCTGTGTGGTCCAAACCTGTTTCAAACGTCCCATCTATTAACATTATTATTATTATTATTATTATTATTATTATTATTATTATTATTATTATTATTATATCATTATTATTAATTTTAATATTTAAAGGCATTTTCTCGCTTGTTTTCCTGGAAAAGTGGCAATATATTCCATTGAATGGGCCGTGGGCACTGCATCTCACATATCTTGAACTGCCCTGTGCTCTGGTATATACATACTCCTAAATCCATAATTGCCCGCCAGACGGCCGATGTCTCTATTGGGTTACGTCGGGCCTGTCCAACAATCCAAATTCAGGATGACACCCGGTAAATGCCTAGAGCATCACCGGGGGGACTTCCTCCCCTCATCCCCTTCACTGCTTCTGCAGCTTTTCCCCTCAGTGAGTTGCCTGCCGCTCCGCACTAAAATTGCGATTTACTGGGTATTTGCTGCTGTTCCCGAGCACAAGCTGAGGAGGGTGTGCTGAAAATCCTGCAAACGAAACCTGCAGAAAAATAAGGAAGATTTTGTTGGGGAGGAACTTTTCTCGGGTATTTATCCGGTAATTATCAGTAATATATAGTAATAATATTTGCCTGAAAGAATAGTTTGAAGCAAACGCGTCAAGTTGGACAGACGGTAGTGGCTTCATCTCTATAAACGTATTTTTCCCTTACGAAAAGTATTCCGCGAGCCCGCGGCTGCTCGAGGTGGTGGCTCTACAGCCACTGTTTTGGACATCCTCGAAACGAAATGAATTGCCTCCTAGTACATGGGAAACACGAGGGAATAGAGGTTCAAACTCTTTGTTGATCGTAAGGATGTCCTCTGGAATAGTTTTGATAATGTTTTTTAATAATAGAAGTGAGCTGTTTTGGAAGCCAAATTCTTACAAATTGAAAACAATATGAAACACATTTCTATTATGGAGTAAACTAGACCAAAAATTATTCAAGCTTGAGATTTGAATGGTAAACCCTTCGAGCGCAAAATAAAATTTCCCCCCTTTCACTTTCTCCTTATTTCGTCTACAGGTTTTAAATTTTTGAATAGCCAATTATCAAGTCATCTTTATTGGAGCATACGCTGAAATTTAATTTTTCATAGTAAGATAAGTGAAACCCATTGTTGTTTCTAATGATTATATTGGGATCATTAAAGAATCTTCCTTAGCAAAGAAAGTGGATAAACCGGAGAAAGTAATTACTATAACGGTTCCCATAAATATAATAAAATTTTTAAATTGTATAGTTATGCCGTTAGTAACATGTAGATATTGCAGGAATAAACGTCTGTAAACAAGTTCACTTTTTTCTTATTTTCCTCACACTTTCATTTCCTTTATTCTGGAGATCTTGTCACTGAAGTTAACGTTGCTGACCTTGAGATTATAAATTTAAGAGCTTATTGTTCCACTAGCTATCGTTTTCTTTATGTCCTCCCGGTGTGAAACGATCATAAACTTTCAAAACAGGTTTGGAAAGAAAATCGTTAACATTTTCCTTCCCAGGTTGTTTTCAATCTCGAGATCCCCCCATCAGTAATGTGATGTAGCATGTTCGTTTAAAACCAGTCTAAAACAATCCAAAGGGAGAGCGAGAGGACCCACTCTGTAGCACTCCATCACAGACTGAACCACAAGACAAGAATTCTGAGTAAGAAGGCGGAAGGGTATCTGTGTTAATTCGTTAAGATGCGGAATCAAATTACCAGCAGCGGGTGTCGGAAGACGGTGAGTGCGGAGATGAGTGGTGGGGAGGCAGGAACATGCGGAGGGGGCGCAGCCGAGGGTTACGTAAGGCACCCGCACCTCCTCTCCCTCCCCGACGCGTCCCCGCCACGCCCTCCGCAGAGACAAGCGGGGACGCCCGCCGGCCCCCGCACGCCATGGGCAACTCATTTAAATGCAAGAAAGGAAACTAATTTTTTCTGTTTTTTTTATCCAGCCGTCATCAGCCGGGTACCCTTTACGTTCCGATGAGACAAAATATATTTGACCATACACTAGACACCAATATACATGCTGGCTCTGATCTGGGGTCAGCAGAACGCGAGACTCTCCGCGACAACACACACAAGGGACAAATAACCATACACAAGGCGTGACTCGAACCCACGACCTCTCGGACCGAAGGTCTGATTCCGCACACGCACTTAGCTACCTGGGCCATCCAGGGCGGTAACTGTAACGTAATATATCTAAGACAAAGTTAAGTAAATCATTTCTATGCTGATCAAAGATTAACTACTGGTCAAATTTGATAACAATTATTAAGCTTCGAGTTTTGATCATATTAAAATGCTCTCTGAAATTATCTTAAACAACATTCTGAAATTTTGAAACTAGATAAAACGTTGAAATGATTATTTCTGACCGATTAATTTCCTGAGCAATATTATTCGTTAAATGAAAAAAATAATCTGGTCACCTTTTTGTAATTTGAGACTCATGATAAGAATTTGGGTTAGTAATGTCTATAGTGTTTCAATGCAAAATATGGTACGCCAAATAGACGTTGGATATTCGTTACACAAATTCTGAATCAATATGGATATTTATACATTCTCATGAATCATTGTTGAATCATCTACCTGTTCCAAACGATTATTAGCATTCATTCTCATTCACATGGCTTAGTCCCAGACATATTTGAGATAAAAGGATTGGGATTGACGTACAAATCTAATGCCTGACATTGGGGAAGGAAGTGAGAACTGAACAAGGAAATATCACCCTCGTCCGAGGACTGTTCTTAACTACTTCAGATTTCTCTCGAATTGAAACTCGGAGAAACCGCATATGTATAGCCGACTTTTGAAATTATAGATGTGATTTCGTTCAACGCAGATATTTAGCTGTAGAAACCATGGCAAAGGTCTGGAATCGAGGACCACATGATTACGGAGGGTAAATTGCTGTCCTACAATTACACACTACGCCGCGATGGAGCGTCAATATTGGAAGCGTGACGAGTACTGTGAGTGAGATATCGAACAATCATCCGACTGTGTTAATATATTTTTCATGTTCTCTCTAACATGTGGAATTCAGCTGGTATTTATGTATTATATAATTTTTATGTCTATTTTATAAAGAGAAAATGTTTGAATGATAATTTTTGCCAACTTTTCGTTTTGAAGAATAAGTTGTTTTTTCTAGTAATTCATGCATCTGCGACGTAAAAAACAAAACATACATTAAATGACAATATTCCGTAAAACGTAATACTAATAAAATATCAAATTTCTATAGCGTTTTCTCCAAATACTTGCATTAATTGGAAGGGAACGTGCTTAACCCTGAATTGCTGAACAGCAACTAAAAACCATTGACTTAAACTGAACAGTGTCACTTCTGACCATAGTCTAACCCCTAAGAAAAAAAAGCTTCAATTTCTGACTTGTGTAATTCTGCTAACATACGTGAAATAAGCGATTGAAAGAAGTAATGAAGCATCTTGTTGAATAATAAACCATCAAATTATTACAAAAGATCACAAAGTGTTGAGAGAAATAAACGGGATTATGACGTAACAGGTAATGAAACATAAATCACGATTTCGATGTTTTACCAGGGGCCCAACCTGTACTTATTCTAATTACAGTCAATCGCATCCAGCAGTACATCAAACATGATTTGCAGAAGCTATTTCCATCGCTCTAGTACAAACAACGATGCACCATTAGCGGCTTCGCTTCGCCTCGTTCGCAGTCGCCGCGAAGTCAATCTGCGCGGGCGAGGCGCGTCCGCGTGGGAAGTCCTTCACCTGCGCGCCGTTATAAATCGGCGGCGCGGCGTCGGAGATTAACCCCGATGGACGAACAGCCGCGGCGGCGCCTCGCGACAGGCAGTGATTAAGCCGAGGCCACCGCCGGATTATCCGGCGATCGTGCAACGACCGCAGTCATGGACGGCGGCGGATGAGGCGGCGATCCGACGAAGCTCATGTTTTACAGGCGCCTTGCGGATGCGAGGATTAGGATTCTGGAGGATGAGGGCTGGTAAAATGAGGTGTCACTGTTCTAGTTTCTCGCTACGGAGTAGAGAGAAAGTTATAAATGCTGCGCGAATAAACCGCGAATGTTTGGCAGAGAAACTTATTGCAGGGCCTTAGTAACGAAAGCGTGGATAAATCCAGTTCGGGAGGATGAGGGCTGGTAAAATGAGGGGTGTCACCATTCTTGTTTTCTCGCTACGGAGTAGAGAGAAAGTTATATAATGCTGTGCGAAAAAACCGCGAATGTTTGGAAGAAAAACTCTTATTACAGGGCCTTAGTAACGAGAAAGTGGATAAATCCAGTTCATAAATTTAGAAAAAAATCTTCTAACACGTGGTGTAGCTAGAGTGCATAACTCGTGGGTCCTTGATACTAAAAAATTGAATGACGGCAAAACGTCCGCCTGTCAACAACGCTAGTGGCTAAACCATTCAGCTGATTTTCTCCAAAATTGATATTCCTCAATCGATCTGACTGATATCGCGATCTCTTGAATCTAAAACCGATATTTTAATTTTTGGAATGTACTTTACGTGACGCCCTTGTGACATTTTCCGATTTTTCGAAATAATGACTTAATTTCTGATTAAATTTTGTTGTTGTTGTTGTTGTTGTTGTTGTTTTGGTGTTTGTTAGTCTGAATGAAGTTTAAGCAGTGGGTCTCATGTTCAGTAAAAACACTGATTTTTCGAAAATTACAAAACGATTCTTTTTCGGCATCTTCTTACAACTAAAATATTGAAGAATGAAATTTATTCCCTTAATGAAATCTGTTCCTTAAAAATAAATTTTGAAATAATGTATATAATATTTCGGTTCGAAAATTTCAGTAATTTTCACGTAATTGTGTGGGAAAATGCGGTCGAGAAACTACGTGCTGTTTTAGCACCACTAATTTTCAGTTTGATGTCATTACTACCCCATCGGTGTTTATGTGACTTCCAATCCCCTCGTACAAGTTGTGACACAATTATACCTCAACCTCCTGGATAGATGAGCATTGTAAGCTCGCTCATACTTGGTCAAACCATTAGTATGTTATTCATAGTATAACTGTCGACAGAGTGCGACCATCGATGTTTGTGTTAGTGAAAAGGAGCAAGGTTGTACGTAGAGTTCGCTGACCGCAGTGTCCTGTAGCCCAGTTGCGGCAAGCACAACTGTAATTCTAAACATACAAATTACCGGAGAAGGGAAAGAGATTACGGCAAGATTAGATGGTCGATACATGTTGTTCTGGGAATACTAACCATGCCACGACACTACTGAAATCGTCGATGCCTCTCGCGGGATTCGAACGGACAGAAAAATTTAATTGGGTACAGTGTCCTTGGCCCACCACTCCCATAATTCGAAGACTAAAAGAAGGATTAAATTATCAACGATAAGATTTTTATTTTGTATGGTTAATCAGGGAAACATGTAGAACTTATCGGGACAATTTTATCAATGAAAAGATATGGATTCTGCAGGTTAAGTAAAGCCAGAATCAAATTACTAAATCAAACAATAAATCGGGGAATAACGAACGAGGAGATCGGTGAATGAGTGAGCTGAGGCAGGAATTTAAAGGTGATAACATAAACAGCAAGAAGAGATATTTTAAGAGGAGATTTATACAGCTGAAAGAAAAATCGAAAGCTGAAGGTTAGCTTAACTGGAAGTGATGAAATCAATGTCGACACATACTACATGGAATGTTGCAATGGGGCGGTGTCTTCGGAAGACTTGTTTGGGTGGCGGAGGCGACGAAAATAGAGGAGAAAATTCTTAGACGTAAAGGAAATGCTCGGACGTTCCAGCGTGACTGGGCGCAACGCATGTGTCACCTAATCGGAATGTAAGGATTGTCCGATGTATGAGATGATGTAAGATTATTTGGGGACTGAAATATTTTTCAATGGGCAAACGGAAAACATTGTAGTAAGACTAAAATTAGGTATTGGACTAGACTATTGGTTTACTACTTTGCAATGTCAATAGTCTAAAAGCTAGGTATTTTGAATTCTGGAAATCTTTTACCGGTACTTCTCTCCCTGTTCGTGGAGATGTGCAAAACTGAATCATTTGAAATCCATACCGATCGCTGAACATTTCTGTTGAAATATACTGATTACTATGGGGGTGAATTAGTAAGATTATTAATGTTTAGTAATGATTAAAAGTAGTAGAATTAGTAATGATTAAAAATGCGGTGACATTAATGAATTGCCATAGAAACTGATAAAAACAGTTGTGCTCGTAGTAGCCATAGCAAAGTTTTGCGGTTGAAAGTCTTCTTCGAGATGAGGCGACGCGATTCATTTGTGGATTTGTGAATCTCAAGATCCACACATCGCTTGTCATCTTCTCTAGCAAAGGTCCGCGCTCCGTGATCTCGACACTGGAAGTTGTCTACATCAGACGACTTTCTGTTGAAGATGCCAAAGGCCCTTCATACGATGGCATATCCCCAATATACCCTTCATACGATGGCATATCCCTAGTATCCTTTAATTATCGGAAGAGGAAATACGGAAGCGGCTGGAAAGGCATTGGCGGACACGGAGCTTACTGCCAACCTTGAACCGTCTGAATTTTGTGCACATAACGTAATACGAATGACTTAATGAACAAAATACTTCTGTACAGTTATTGGAAGAAATGACTTTCAGTTGTTAAATAGTAGTAAAATCATAAGTTCCTCGTATTTTTGACAATCAAAGTATATTCGTTCTTTTATTTAACAAATTCTTTGCGAAAATGAATTGGTTAAATGAAAGAACGAATGTAATTTGATAGTCAAATATACGAGCAACTTATAACTTTTTCTTTTGAACTATTGACTGAATTGAAAGGTGGCTGAGAGCGGCTTTGCTGGCAAGCGAGCGTGCAGCGAACTGCGCTCGAGGTCGCGAGGTCACCAAGGCGCGAGGGCGGGCGGGAGTGAGGATGAGGGGTCAATTGCAGCTGGGGGTCGTGTGTTCGGGGGCGCCCGCCACACCATGCCACGCCGCGCCGCGCCACGCCACGCGCCGGTGCGCGCATCCGTCTGGCATTTGACGCCGCCCGGCCCGCGCTGCCGAAGCTTCATCCTTGGCGGTTGCAGCCGGCGACCTTTGCGGCGGGCGGGCGAGCGGGCGGGCGAGCGGGCGGGCGCCTGGAAAGGCCAGCTGGCGTCAGCGGCGCGGCGCCGCCCGCCCACGACCAACACCCTCCTCCAGTCGCTCCTCTCATTCAACGGTGCCGCTTTGTAGACAAGACTCTGCATATTGACAAATACCTTGCGCGACGACCGTTAAAGCGCGAGCGAGCGCTACCTTAACTTTCAACGTTACACCTGAGAGCCGGGAGCGGTAGCTCAGTGCATCAACTGATGCCACTGCAGCGCCTCTGAACGGGATGTTCTAGGTTCGAGTCCTGACGACGGCAGGATTTTCGACACTAGCTTTTCAGCGAGGTCGAATTCAGTCGCTGTCTGGAGGAGAATTCTAGCGGCCGGCTGCTCTGATCGGTAGTTTTCCGTGGTTTCTCCGATCAACACCAGGCGAATGCCGGAGCAGTACCCTACCAAACGGGCCACGGACCCGCGCGCGATCTGTCCTTCCTCTTACTTGTCCTATCCTCTCCCCTTACACACACACTTACATGTACTACACGACCACATATTCCGGGAGACCGATCGGGAGCTTAGAGCTTGTCCCGGCTGGGGCGGTGCCCGCTGGTGGGAGAGTCCTGGTTAGGGGGAAACCCCACTAGCCGACGGTAGGTCGGCGCCGGATCTCGCCATCCAGCGGGGGAAGATCACCGCCATCTCCCGAGAAAAACATGCACTACACTAACGGGACTAATGACCAAAGCAGTTGACGCCCGGAAACACGAAAAAACAAACCAAACCAAACTACACCTCAGAGCAAACCATGAAGCCAGACAATGTTCACGAGTAGAAATGAATACTCCTTGCCATGGATGGCCATATCCAAAATTTTATAATGTAAAATATACTATTTTCAAACTCCTCGCGAGACAGAAATGTCGAACGAGAAGAAAAAAATTAGGAAAAAAAAATTGCATGCTATTGCTATTCAGAAAGCATCAGGTAGCGTAATCGGAGATAGGGATTTTAATCGCGGTAGATATTTATTTTGGCTGCGTTCATGATTTGTTTCATTGGGTTTCTTGTGTGCTTTCAAAATGTTAATGTACTTTTTTGAGCGAAGATTGCCTGTTTACATGTTAGGAAATCAATGCTTTGGAGACGACATCCAGGTAGGCGTCTCCTCTTCTGTGACGTCAGCCGTGTGCACAGATCCCTGCGCGAAGTCGTTTTTTATCCATTCTCGGATTATTAATTTATTCTTACGCTTCTCTACGAGTATCTTTCTTTCTGATGGCGCAACTATCCAGACTGGCGCTAGGAGATCTGTACCCTCGGATTACTACCGGACTCTTTCGAGATCATGCGGGATGTGATTTTGAGATCATGAAGGATGAGTCCATGCCTCATTCGATGGTTGGGAGCGAAAACAGGAGAGGGAAGGAAGGCAGACGTGCTGTCTGAAGTCTGTTGTTTAAGACACTGACTGTTTCGTCAATCGTCTGTAAATAATCGGGCCGATCAGAGAAGCCTGATTCTAGAATTCTTAATCAAGCAGTTGACGATTTCGACACAGTTACTTAGCAAATATCAGAACAATCAGTTTGGGGCGCCAGCATGGGTCATACGGAACTATGAAGCTTCTGTACACTCCCAGTAAAATATACAAACCCTTTTCGGTTCCTACAAATTCTGTATGAGCTAATTACTATTACAGATCTGGTCCCAAAATAATACATCTATATGAAACATTGTTTCTTTTTTCCAAAGAATTAACTTCATTTTACACTCTTCGCTATGTCATGCCTAAGACGTTCATCATTCTTCTTTCTTGCAAAAAGTCAATAATTTCAAATTCATGTTCAGAATTTTTTCTTTCCATCGTTGAAACAGGTTCTTTTGTTACGGGGATCAATTCCCCAGCCTCATTTTCTCCATTTCCCCATTCCTGCGTTCGTCTGTCGAAACGCATCTGGCCAACGCACCTCCTCACCGGCGCGGCGCGGCGCGGCCGCCTGCATGACCGCGCGCCCACTGCGGAGGCGTTGGGCAACAGAGGAAGAGCGCCACCCGTTGCCCCATCGCGCCGCCAACACCTCCCGCCCCTCCGCCTCCGCCTCCGCTGCCGCCCCGCCGGAAATGCAGGTGCCCATTCGTCGAAGGCGGGCCCCCGGGCCAGTGACCTTTCCTGCGCTTGAAGCAGCCCCATGACGCAAGCTGCGTTATTATCCACTTCGCGCATGCTCCTGCACCTGGCCACTCCACTACCAACGAATTCTTCACGCTTCTTTTGTTTTGTTTTGTTTGACGTCGAAAGACAGATGAAACGGTATGTGTTGTGTGGGAGAGAAGTTCAACAGCAGGCATAGCGGTATGTGACGTATGGAGTAAAAGAACTTCAAAGACCGATTTCTCTAAAGCTCCTTGGAGGTGACTCCTGGGTCGATTTTAAAAATAAAATATGATTACAAAACAAAAATATTTTAAATAAATGTAGTACGTTATTAATTAAAATAATTTTAATAACATTTTTAATTTGATGTCTTATTTAGTTTCCATGTTACATGCACAAGAACTTAAATTGCATTATAAAAATATACTGTTTTACAAATGTTTGAAATAGGCTTGGGGTAAATCAACGATCAATTATATGCAGCATCGCAGTTATGTAAACAGAAGACCTGCCTGCCAAGTCCGTACATTATTTGGTATTTCTTTCTGAATGTTTTGTTTTACTACAATGCAAGTACGTCCCACGTTTCACTTCCTACTGTGAAAAAACTGCATTATGAAAGTGGAAGATAAACAAAATATTCTACGTAGAAACTGAAAGTGACTAAAGTATTACTTTAGAAACTTTTATGGTTCAATTCGAACATAACTGAGCCTGAGAAATAACATTCTTTTTCACATCTAGACATGGATTTTGTGAACATAAAATTTATAAAGGCGCTAAGCATGCAAACGAAATGCCGACTTTGGACATCGGTATGCGTAATCTCACGTGAACCAGATTATTACGCATGTATGAATATATCCGCGCTCAGGTGTGACTCGCAGTAAGTTTCGCGAGCGGACCAGCATATCACTGTCGTGTTTTCGCCATTTCAGAAGGCGGCAGGAAAATGAAAGTTTTCACTTGGTTACTTGGGCTTGTTGATTACAACTGCCATTTGCAGCAATCGCAGTATCAACTTACATAAAGTTGCTGCAATGCGCGTGGCGCATACTTGTATCCATGAACTTTCCAAGAAGGAATACTTAATTACAACTTCGAAGTTTACCTTTTCCGTAGGCGAATTCGCTGCAGTATTACAATATTGTTAGTTAACTTAATGAGAAATATTCAAATTTCATTGCTGACTAGACAAATATTCGGCTTGTTATTTTATTGTTTTGCTTAATACAATGTTATTGAAGCACCCCCAATTTATTTAATATGCAGCGGTGTTTTCGTTTTCCGTTAACAAATTGAGTGTCGTTTCGACAAATTGCATATAATGGGAGACGAATTCTTAATGGCTTTGATAGCCATCAATGGTCTGCATTTTCTGTAGGTTTCTCGTTGTCTCAGTCGAAGGACCCAATTCCTTTCCCTAAAGACATTCCTAAAGGCGCCTGTGCCTGAAATAGTTAACTTCTGCCGTATCCAGTAGCGTTAGTGGCGATTTTCACTTATGAATTAGATGCTGGATACCGCAGACACTGGTATCGAATCAACATCTATCCGTACGTGAAATTTAAACTCGCATTGGTGCTGTCCTACCGGAGGGCTTCATTTTACCCCGAGTCTTCAAGAGACGTTCAAGGGATCTTTGCCGTGTCGTACAATCACAGGCACTCATAACTGTCGAATTTCACACTTTAAAAAATACCTTTCTCTGGGCCCCCATCGAACTCGTAAACGTGGGTTTCAGAAGCGGGTGTGTTTCTCCGAAGCCACCAGAGGCTACCAAGAACGGTCGAAGAGAGGGAATAAATAATGGGAGATTGTTTTTCATTTCGCCATTTACACTTAGATCATTGCAATGCGTTTCCCCCGATTGAACCTAAGGTGTTATTTTATTAATTAAAGGTTCTATTCATTCATTATTATTAGAAAAGTTTTTGATAAAATAAATGTAATTAGATAATTTCGTTTGTGGTTTCGTTGAGACCTACATTCGAGGAAACGAGCTGAACAGTGGCAAGAGTGACACAACTGATTTCTGCCTCGAGAGCAAAAGAGGTCTAGCTACCATTTCCTATTCATGGTAGTTAGGCCTCTTTTCCTCAGGTGGCAGAAACTAGATCATTGTTACACTCGTTGCCACGTATAGTTTCACCGTGATTTGAAACTATTGAATTAATTCAGTATTTACTACGTAGTTTGTAGTTTTTCGCACACTTCAGTTCGTGGTAGGACAGTCCATTTCATCTCTATTTTATTGTCGCACTACCGAATACGACAGATTTCTAAAAATACCATTTCAATTTCCTTAATGGCCAGAATCTGTCGGTGTACTTCTCTTGAGGCAAGATGAAAGGTTATTTACTACGCTAATGCTAAGATGAGGGTTATTTCTTCGAACGCCTCCCGGAGGTCAAATCGGCCAGTTCCTGCGCCCTTCGGCGATATTCCGCAATCGCGCTGAGCAGGGGAAATGACCGCTGGAATCGTCCTCTTCCTCTGTGAGCGTCCGCGGGGGCGGGGAGGAGGAGGGGGAGGGGGAGTGGAGGTGGGCGGCGCGCGACCGCTTCCTGTCTTCCTCCCACGCCTCTCTCCGCCGCGCCCGCGCCCCGCCGCCCGCGTGGGAAGCAGGCCGCGGAAACTGAAAACGCGCGGGCAACAGACACACGCTGCCAGCAGGGGGCTCCGCCGTGTCTAGACAAGGCGAGCTCCACCCGCTTATTATTATTATTATTATTATTATTATTATTATTATTATTATTATTATTATTATTATTATTAATGTTTTTATTGCTGTTCACTCGTATTCGTATTTGGATGGATAGATATGAATTCTCTATCCAATTTTTGCTTGTATCGCATTCGCATGGTTTCTAGGCAGATCATCTTAAAGTAACAGCAGATCAAATAGTATTTAGCAATTGTAAGAGCTTTTTTGATTGTTCTGTAGCAATGGTTGCCAGCTAGGGTACCAGCAAAACATCAACTTCAGGGGTTGCTGAGAGGTGTTTGGGGCTACTCTCACTTCTATATTCCGCAAGAGCTTCTTGAGAGACCGACGCTTGTTGATCCAACTACCAGCCATTGGCGGTTTGCTCACTGTCATGCCCAGCGCCAATTTCCAGCATGCCCTGGCGTTCCCTAGGCAGCGACTTTTTTTGCGATGCCTTCCTACTTCCTAGACGTCTATCCATCATTGGTTTTCTATTCGGAGTATTCTTCTCGTAGTATTTTAATTCTAGTGCCAGGGACTCTTGGCATCCACCCTCTCCCGGGTCAGGTGAGGGCTGGAAGTAGGTTGAATGAACAAAGGGCAGAATGATTTAGGATGGGTACCGGGGGCGTCGGAGCTACTCAGTGGTACCGGGGGCGTCGGAGCTACTCAGTCCTCCGTTGGCTCCGGGGGAGGGGGAGGGAAGGGTTGTATGACACGAAAGGAATAATTCGGGTAAGGAGTTAGTCGTCTGTTACGACAGGAGGGTTACCCGTAGTGCTACTAAAACCCCCGGACACCATTATTATTATTTTGAATAATCACATTTCTGGTTCATAGGAATAGCTGATTCTCAAATAATAACGTTTTTGATAAATATGCATTTTGCTATTAGTGTGATTGATTATCTGAATTTAGAAAGTTTCGAACAATGCCGGAAGAATTCAGGATAACAGACTTCTGTATCAATTTCATATGTCTTGAAGGAGTGTCAGTTTCCTGAATATTTTCTCTGATATATTTTTCTATGACACCGATAATGAATATTATTGTATTATTCCTCTAATTCACCACTAAAGATGTTATGGGTCGGTTGACTATAACTACTTCGGGTTGCAACCAGCTTCCTAACGAGCAGATCTAAGGACTACCAGTGCCTCTACAATACTTTGCGCAAAATGTACGCTGTTTCAAATAAAGTGTTTTGAATTATTATTATTATTATTATTATTATTATTATTATTATTATTATTATTATTTACAAACTTGCTTAAACAAACATATCGATTAAGCGGTCAGCCCCCGTTTAATTCCATAGAATTGATTTTTCCATCAGGCAGTGTAGATATTCCCTCTTATAACCAGTCACCTGACCACACGTTCAGCCCTCAAACACTATTCGAAAGTAAAGTTAGTTTGTATATGTTTGTATCAGACAGTTATTTCCTGAGTTTGCTGTTTTAGACGTAACGCTAAAAATAGCTAATTAAATAAAAATAGCTAATCGGCGAAATTTACTGTTTGTTCAGTGCTTCCGTGTTTCGGAAAGTAATTTCAGATGGAATAGTAGTGATATCCTTATTTGCTAATTATCTGTAAAGATTAATTTGGGTTTCAGATATCAATACATTATTTTAATTCATGAACTAAAATTTTATTAAGATAAAAACTTCAGAATCAAGTCAAATTTGGAATCAATTACTCGAATGAGAAGGAACAAATGATGTGGAAATGAATGTGAACAGTGTTGTGAACAAAAAAGAGTGAAAATACCAGGAATTGATTGATTTTGTATCAGGGTTCGAAATTATGACAGATTCGCTAATAGTCATTGTCACAACAAAGTTGCTCATTTTACTAATTGTAAGGCAATATTTCAAGAAGTCTAATTTACTTAAAAGGAATGTTTTTTAAAAACCTTTTGAAGGCGGGCTATTCAACAGGACTTTAAACAGCTGTTCATTCCAGGTCAAGAGCTGAAACAAGTCTTTAGCGAACATTATTCCCGTGTTCTACACGCCAGTCCACGCCCCCTTTGTGTCCCTCAGCAACCCGCCACGAAGATAAACCCGCTGCTTGCGTCCGCCCAGGCACGCACGACGCGTACGAGCGCGATCTCCCGCCTGGGTCAGTGGGGCGGCGGGGGTGGGGGGGGGGCGCGTTCCCACCATGGTTAGGAGCGGGGAATGGAGGGGGGGGCGGCCGAACGCGTCGCGCGCCACAATAAGCCCCGGTTGGCAGCGCCCCAGGCAGCCCTGATGTTCCCCTTTCGCTGCTGGCACCGGGGGTTCCCCTTTCTCCGCCCCGCCCTCCTCACGGGCTCGGGTCAAGGCGCCCCCGGCGTTCGGGTTGCCTATTAGCGCACATAAACAAGGAAATCCGGCGACTGATGCGAGGGTGGATGTAATCGTCTTCCTTGAGATACTTGACCTTCTTTTCGTATCAACATATACTTGGTTGTCCAGAAGACGCTGCGTCCTATTCACAGATGCCAAAGTTGCGGCAGTCATACTTCCTCAGGGCGACCTTCCTCAGGGCATTTTGTCTAAGTCTTCCTAATTAGGAATGCCCTGAGGAAGTTCACAGCATGACGGTCGAAACGTTGGCATCTGTGCCTAGGACGTAATGTCTCTGGGTAGCCAAGCAGGTACTGACTGACTCTGGCAGCGGAAACCTGCGCATTCCTTTTCTATGATCTGTTTATTATCGCGTGTGCCAGTGTAGGACTCAAGCAAAACTGCATTCGAGCAGTGAAGACACTTTTCATTCTTTGGGAGACTGAAAACCTTAGGCAACACAGTGTCCGCCCAGTTTTTATGTTCTTACAGAAAGTGATACAGAAGCATTACTTGAAAAGTTCGTTTTTTCTAGCCTCTGATGTTTGTAAGTGTTTGTAAACGTGAAAATATCCTTCATCTCATAAACCTACCTCAAAAATATTTCTTTACTTTTTGGTTTATTATTCTTTGAATTGTCATCACAGCTAACTTATACAGTTTAAAACCGAAGTCACTCTTTTACATTTTGCTTTTTGTGAGAAAATAGAAGCTGCAGGATAGATGCATCGTTCCATGTGTAAATACCATAAATCCAATGAATAGAATGGCCGTGACGACACTGCAAAGTTTTGTTATGTTTTTGAAACTCTGTAAATCATTGACTTGCGGGGTATGTATGATGTTGTTCAATTCAGAAATATTCCTATGTGCTATCATAGAAACATACATATTTCAAGCAACTGTTTCTGTCATGTTTGTAATTTTACAAAATATTGAATAAATGTGTTAAATTACAAACTGAACCTGCGATGTGTATTTATTTAGATGTTTAGGGGTTTTAAAAATAACCGATTCAATTGTGAACATTCCAATTACTAACCTCGATTCCAAAATAAAGATTCAGGTAACGTGTTGTCATATGATAGTAAATGAAGAGTAATTCAGTTTTTCTCCTCATTTAATGAGAATGTAGATTAATTCGTAGGTATTACAACAATGTTAATGGACAGGATATATTAATGAGACAAGCAATAAAAATGTCCATTATACTGCGTTTGGCAAGTTATACGTGTGTACATAACTGAATTGATTTTTTAATAGTATGGTGTTCATAAAATTAATATTTATAAATTTCATTGAAAGAGTACCTTTCTAGCTTTTAATTAATAATTTAACTGCTATTGTTTTTTTCTAATAATCTTGTACCTCGTAACTCGACTCAGTGATACCGTACGTAACCGTCTGGTTTATGACTAGAAAAATATGAAAGGTAGGAATTCAAATACAATTGTCTTGTCAACGGTAAATGAAAAACTGAAATATCATAATATGATTACTTTTATACAACAGTAGTTTGAAATAAGCAAGAACTATATAGCTTGTAGTAGTGAATGAAACCAATGCTTCGTACTCCAATATTTATGTGTCATAAATATGATGAAAACTCGTATAGTACTCATATGTATGTTAATCAATGAGTTCACACATTTTAGCCATTTTTACAATAATATTATGAAAAATATTAACAGTAAAAATAGTTTCTTTTATTTGATAATGTATTTTAAAACTGGTTTTGAGAAAATGATTAATACTTTTAGATGAAAAAGATAATTTATTATCAAACGAGTTCAGCTTACGAGGCATAACCAAGTACCAGAATAATGATCAACAATCTCTATGAAGAATCTGAGTGCTGTAAATCCCGTTTACAACATTATCACGGCGTAGACAATGCGATGCCGCAGTCATTATCCTCTGCAGACGACCAATAAAGGACGCTTAGAAATAGCAGACTTGCACATTCAGCAGCAGGAGCTCGCGCGTTCTCGATTTCCCCTCTGTCCCGCCCATAATTCATCGCGTCGCCATTGTCTCCTTCCGACGCCTTGTGCAAGGAGCAGCGTCGAGACTTGTCCTGAGCCGTGACTTGCGTCGGAAGCGTTTGACCTCAGGAGCCTATGCACCGGTCGACCGCATCAGATCGGACGTGGACTGGCGAATCAAACTGCGACCGAACCTCCCGGTGAAAGCACTTTGGAGATCTCTCGGTTAGAAGTGGAACATGAAGTAATTTGATTTGGACGGCGTTTTTGTGAGGAGTAAATTGCTTTTTCGCAGATATCAGGTGAAACCTTCCGAGAATACAGATGGAATCGGCAGCATCGTGAGGAAATTCGTTTCTCAACAGCAATGCGAAAGGGACTTGTAATTCTCCGTTTTACGCTCAGCTGCCAGCGTAACAGGACACGATATACGCAAGAGAATAACCTTAAAGACAAATAAACAAATTACATAACGTTTTTGTGAAGGAAGAGGCGTGAGAATGGTGGATAGGTCCGAGAGATCCGGAGAAAAAATGGTACGTAACTATACAAACTATTTATACATAGTATCGTAGGCTTCCGGGACCAGAGTCATGATCTGGGCTGTCCGGGTGACGCCGCGTCGAAGGCTGGGATGCCGACGTTTCGACCGACATATCGCGGTCCTCTTCAGGCAGTACAGCCCAGTACAGCTCCCCATTTATACATATTTATTCAAAATTGTGTTATAGGCTAGTATTAGATGAGTAATCAACAATGATGAGTAATCAAAAAGACATAAAATAGGGAGTGAGTAGAGGATGACCAATGAAAGACCCAAGTGCGCGCGGTAAGTGAGTCATAGTTTAAAGTCGCATTTCGCCCTGTGGAAGGTCGCAGAATGGCGGCTGAAATGCTGGCATCTGTGCCTAGGACGCGGTGTCTCCCGGACAGCCAAGTAGCTATAGTTTAAAGTAGCAGTCCGCATCCGCCTGGAATCGATCAGAGGAAACGCAGAAGGTCAATCAGAACAATCAGATTCCAAGTGACTTCTGATCCAGTTCGTTGTCAGATGACAGACGTCAACGGGTCTAAAATTTGGGACGTGTATGCAGGGCGGGGGGCTGTTGAGATCTCTAAGCCGAAACAGAACTCTAGCGGCCTTTAGGTAGAACATATTTATATTTCCTGGAATGGTTCTTCTGTTGAAAATTCTGAATTCTTTGAAACGAGTGTAAGCAGCGCGAGAGGGAAGTTAATACAAAACTGGCAACATTGCGGTTTTACTGATATACGGTTTTGAGAACAAGAGATTCACAAACAATATTGTAAATTGTCATTAAATTGTCCATTACTGTGTCTTCTGCTGTAATTATTATAAAAGGTTTCATATAAAAATGTTAACATTAATTATGTTTAGTTCTTCACTGTTAAGAAAATAGTAGTAAATAGTTTTTGATACAAGAATGTATACGATCGCATATTAACTATCAACAGTTTGGACAATTTTTCGGAAGGCCACAAGTCATAACAATTATTTTCTTTTAAAGTCAAAATATTTTTCAATTAATATTTTCTCTGGGCCCCCAAAATTTGTGGAGACCTCTAGACCACAGCCTCTAGAGCCTCGCCTCGCAACTAGACCCAGCCTCTCTGTTCCCGACTTGTCGCAAACCCACAAATGCACAAGGTAACGCACCTGGTAAATTACGACATTCGGTCTCAAATAAGAGATGAATACGCTGACTGGCATATTACATGATTGTTAGTTCCACCGTGTGACACGAATCGTGTACTTTCGCTCCGTCTTATCAGAAATACGACACAACAAAAGCATCCCCACTTAGCGCATGGTCACGTGCCCCGGCATAATGCAGCGGTTACGTGGTAGGGGCGCTCAGCATTCATTTATGCAGGTGTTGCGTCCCGCCGTTCTCGAGGAAGTCGGCGTAGGAGAAGCTCCCACTCGCTCTGCTGCCCCCGGCCATTCAACGTAAAACGCGCAGTTAGCCCGTGCGGCGCGGCCCGGGGGCGGGGCTTTCCGCTTTGGTAACGCGAGACGGCGCGGACTGCGGATTGTGGCGGAAGGGTAGAGGCGGGCGTCGGGCGTATGAGAGAGAGAGAGAGAGAGGAGAGAGAGAGAGAGAGAGAGAGAGAGAGAGAGAGAGAGGGGGGGGAGGGAGTTGCAGAAGGCGTGCGGGAACCGGGCGGGAGAGAGAGGTGGCGGGGAAGGAAGTGCGGAGTGCGTGACGAGACGGAATAAGTGGGTATGAGAGAAGAGGCGGTAAAGGTAGACGGAAAACGCGAGATTTTGGCGCGAGCAGGAGCGGAGAGATGATGGGCCGTAAATTGAAACTATTGATTGATTGAGTTATTCGGTTTGGGCAAATGCTATGGTTATTGGTACAGTTGAATGAATGTTTTATTACAAGAGATGATGGAGTTTCTCCTTCGTTAATGGGTGAGATCCTGCGCAGACCTACGTGTCCCCTTGTGCCGGATTCCTCCTCCGGTTGTACGCCAACAGGGCACCGCTCCAGAAGAGACAAGTTCTAAGCTCCCGATATGTGTGGTAGTGTAGTGCATGTAAGTGTGTGGATAAAAGGGAGAGGATAAAATAAGGACAAGGGAGAGGAAGGAATGATCGCGCGCGGACCGCGTTAGGGTACTGCTTTAGTATTGGCCTGGTAATGATCGGACAAACCACCAAAAACCACCGACCAGAGCAGCTGGCCGCTAGAATTCTCCTGCAGACAGCGGCTTATTTTATCAGCGGCTTATCACCTGACGACCTAGCTATGAAGCATTGAATATCCGCCAGCGTCTGGTCTCGAACCCTAGGACCAGACGGTCAGAGTCGCTGCAGAGACAGCGGCAATGCTGTCTCCGAGGTAAACTCAGACGGTAGCCTGGGGCGAGGGGCGGCGGAGAACATGGCGTCAGGGTGGGGCAATTGTGGAGACACAAGCGACTGAAGGCTGCGTTCGTGGCTGAATAAGAAGATGCGACATGTTAGAAGTAGCGAAGATTATTTCTGTAATAAGGGAAAAGATCTCCCACGGAAATAGATATGATATAACAAAAAATATTGTAGATGACGTCATTATTTACAACTACAATGGCAATTACACATATTAGTGAACGATACATGCATACAATATTTCTCTTTTTATATTTATTTTTGTAAATGTGGCATGAAACGAGGCAGTATCTACTTTGGAATACTAGAAGGTACTGGACTGTTTTCATACTTGATTACGTACCTGAGATAAAACAATATGTATAAGAAGTTGTTTTTACTTTTTCATATAACAACGATTTCGCATCGAGTTATTTTCCACGAATCTTAAATGTTAAAGCGAAACAATATAATCAGCGGAAAGAATGTGATTAGAGCTAATATATTGGCGGTATAAGAAAGAGGTAATACCGATTCAATAGCAGCACAGGAACAATGTTAATGGGAGTGGAGGCGAGAAATGATTGCGACAGTGGCGTCGCGGTCGGTCGCGAGGACGCATGGTGCCACGGGAGAGGCGGCGGTAGCGCGCGGGGTCGAGAGCTTTTGACGTAGCTTGAGTGAGGGCAACCTGCAAATGAGGAGTAAGGAACCGGGTGAGGGCGTGTCTGTGAGAGCGGGAATGACTGGAGGGAAGGAGGGCGATGAAGATGATGGTGGCGACGGACACGAAACAGGCGATGAAGAATGTGGGTGATTGATTCAGTAGGAGCAATTAGTTCAATTCCAGCGACGACGCACCATGGCGGGGTACATAAACGAAGTAGGAACAATGTCCAGAATGAAAGCCACAGAAAGCCAAAGGGAATCATGACAATGTAGGGATGTCGGGGCGATGGAGCTACTTAGCGATGCGACGGGGCGACGGGGCGACGGGGCGACGGGGCGACGGGGCGACGGGGCGACGGGGCGACGGGGCGACGGGGCGACGGGGCGACGGGGCGACGGGGCGACGGGGCGACGGGGCGACGGGGCGACGGGGCGACGGGGCGACGGGGCGACAGGGCGACGGGGCGACGGGGCGACGGGGCGACGGGGCGACGGGGCGACAGGGCGAGGGGGCGACGGGGCTACGGGGCGACGGGGCGACGGGGCGACGGGGCGACGGGGCGACGGGGCGACGGGGCGACGGGGGCGACGGGGGCGACGGGACGACGGGAGTGACGCGAGTGACGAAGCGAGGGGGGCGACGCGTTGCGTTGGGGTGATAGGCCATCGGCGCATCGGAGCGTCGCAGCGTCGTTTCGTGGCGGCCGGTGTCTTCTGGAGTCGGAAGCACCGGGTGCTTCTGTGCGGCGGGGGCTGCGCGGGCGCTTCCGGGCGCGTGGTGTAACCGCGCGTGTGCGTACGTCGTGTTGCCACTTGGCGGCGCCTGCCTCGACGCCCCCAGGCGGTCGCCGCCGAGCGCCACCGGCTTCCTTCCTGCGCTTTCGCCCGCGCCCTCCCCCCACTTACATCTGGTCACTCCGTCACTGCCTTCACGGGAAAGCACTAACCAATCCTCTACCTTTTAGGCGTTCTGCTCACACATATCGCGTTTTCTGATGCGTTACACGAATCCTTAAGTGCATTCGTGATTAAAAGTGTGAAGGTTGTTCTCAGATGTGTAATGGTTTGCAGTAATGTCTTAGTTGTTTTGTATGTGCTTTTAGTTGTTGACAATGATACTTTCATAATCTTAGTACTAACAGTGTTATGTAGTTATAGTGTTTAAAACGTCGGCTTTCCAACATTGTTATTGTCAGCTAACGACTTCCTGCGGGCTTAATGTCGTTAATCTTCGTGCCTGAGATTATGTCTGGTACTTTTATTTCTTTTTTTAAGTGTTTATTTTTCCGGTCATTTCTCTTACATCCTATTATAACATTTTGACCTCATTCGTAACTGTTTTGTTCTTAACACGTACAACAACATGCATATTTTTCTTCCGCATTTCTTTTTTAAAGTGTCATTGCCTTTGTTTTCATGTTGTTTTATGGTTCATTTTGTAATGAAATTATATTTACATACGTAAGCTTAAATGCACACCTGTTTCACAGTTTTTATAATAAAATGATTTTTCCCAGTTATTTTCGTTCTAAACAAATTCATATGTGATTTTTTTTTATTTTAAGAATATCATTCGTTCGTAGTTAAAGTTCTGCAAGACTTGAGACGTCTAGCTATCAGCAAAAACGTTACCTTACGAGAATATATTTCTTGAATTTATCAGAATTTTTACAAATAGTTGGAATACAGTTTTTTAGAGCGGCAATGACGAGCTCAAATGCACTGAACGAGATTACCGGTACCAATGGATGGAAAGTCATCAGACTTGCATTAATAAGCAGTGGTCTTTCCTGAAAAGAAAAAAAGGGGCAATTTCACGACTTAAAGACATTCCAAAAAGTACAACAAGAGAATTTTGAGAAAAAATAAATATGAATTAAATTGTGTTTCTTTTCCTGCTTGCCAGTTTAGGTCGAATATAGAGGTATGGGAGGTAGCTAAAGATCAATTCCTAGGTGCCAAGCAAAGAAATTCCTAGTAGTGACGACTGTGTCCGGAATGAGGCAATAAATTACTTTCATCTTCCAAAGCAACCTTCAAAAACACATTTTCGTTTTATGGTGAATTCTCTGCATTTCTTCTGCCAAGCTACTTCGCTAATTGCTGGTATATCTTCTTATTCCTAGTCAGGCTCTTTAACTGTAGAAGCGTGCCAGGATAACAGTCTGTGGCCCGAGAGCACCGCCGCCCCTCTCCGTCCCCGCCTCTCTCCGCCGCTTCGCCCCGTCCCTCTCCGCTTCCGCCAAGGTCCCTGCCGCCGCATCCCCCCCCCCCCGTGCTTCCCCGTCCCGCCTCGGCACCTGGAGACACCGATCCAGCTCCCGCATCCGCGCCTCTGCCCTCCGCCATCTTCGCTTTTCCCCGCACACGCCTTCATACCCCCCCCCCCCCCCCCTCCCGCCCCGGTCCCCGCCCCTTCCCCGGTCCCCATCCCCGCCGCTGACCCCCCCCCCCCCGCCAGTTGCCGCTACCGCTGCCTCCGCCCCCGCCGCCTTTCGCTGTCTTCCGCCAGCCTTGGCCCCGGACGCCGCTCCCTCGGCAGCCGCGCGCCGCCCGCGGGCGCAGCTCGCCTTGGAACGGCGCGGCGCAGGCGGATGCGGCGCCAGCCAGGGGCGGCCGCGCAGGGAAACGCCAAGGCGCTGCGCTGGGGTGAATCAGGGGGGAAGTATGTGGGATTAGCACGCGTGCTCTGGAGGATAATTCTAGAGGCCGGCTGCTCTGGTCGGTAGTTTTCCGTGGTTTCTCCGATCAACACCAGGCGAATGCCGAAGCAGTACCCTAACAAACGGGCCACGGACCGCGCGCGATCTGTCTTTCCTCTTCCTTGTCCTATCCTCTTCCCTTACACACACTTACACTAACATGCACTATTCTACCACATATTCTGGGAGACCGGTCGGGACCTTAGAACTTGTCCCGGCTTGGACGGTGCCCCACTGGTGGGAGAGTCCTGGTTAGGGGGAAACCCCACTAGCCGACGGTAGGTCGGCGCCGGATCTCGCCATGCGGCGGGGGAAGATCACCGCCATCTCCCGAGAGAAAAACATGCACTAAACTTACGCGACTAATGACCAAAGCAGTTGACGCGCCCGGATAGCGAAAAACCAATCAATCAATCAATTAGCACGCATGCAATGTGATATTGGAGTTTTAAACTTACGTAGTTAAGTCTCATTTTTGTGATGATTAGCGCGTGTGTCATTCCTGTCACAAAGTGATGTGAACTGAAATGAAGGATAAGATCAGAGTAAACCGAGACTCTCTCCAAAGTAGTTCGTGCTAAAGAAGAAAATCAATCATTAACTATAATTGTAATTTTGAACCCATAACTCATTTACCCTTTCTGAATTGCACATGTGTCAAGAATTTTTAAGAATCAAATATAATGAACTGAATTTCTCCTTCGAGAATTGGAATTTACGTCCAGTAATGAAATGTGTACATTGCATCAACTTGTAATTTGGTTTATAAATATGAAAGGAAAACAATTAGGAGTTTAAATTAATTCTGCCTTTTTATCTTCTAGAGCGTCTGAAGAATGCTGTTCTCAGAAACAATGATGTAGCAGGTTTTGTAAGCAGAAAGGTAAGTCGCGCTGTTCATTGCATTTGAGTCGTGGAAGTGATAATTTGCACACTTCATTAGTGCAGGTAAAGAGAGAGTAAATTTAAATTCCATTATATTAATATTCTCCTTACTTTTGATCTATCTTCTCCTTGTGAACATTATATACTCAAGAACATCTCTTTGATCTGTCTTATATTTTGAGGAGACCACATTTTAGTTAGAGTATGGTGTAAGAAATTCTTTGTAGTGTAGAAAGTTTTTGAATGATATCTTATGCAATAGTTTCAATATTTCGATATATGCACAATGTCAATAATATCTTCTTTGAGGGGGCATAGATTTGAGAAATACATTTAGGATGTGTCCTAAAGAATGTATGACGAATTAGATGTATTATTTGAGAGAGAGAAAAAAAATCACGAAGGGAAAACTGCATGACGAGTGAAGGTAAAATGTCAATGGAGGTCTCTGTCAGAAAACAGACAAGCAACAGACAACCTCACTTAATTACCGAGGCAGTTCTATTGTCTTGCAACTTACACACGAGAAGATGTACTTAATGTCAAAATTAGCCACTGTCTTGTACTACGGATGAGAGATACTAATTTCCTTACTTTCAAAGCTTTTGCTCCTTCTTAGGAAAGCAATATAATGATTATTCAAAACAATTAAATGTTTATGAATGGCAATCAACTTTTAAATGTCTTTTAAAATAGACCACTTTCCTGTTATGAGATAGAAGTCTGGCAAATAAACAAATACGACGTGAAAGAGCAGAACTTTTCGAGACCGGTAGCATTTCTCAATGTTTCTCGCAACCACCTCTATCTCCTCGCTCTCCGATGTCCGTCCATTCGCTGGAGGTTCCGACAGCCGCATTCTCATACCATGCTGGAGTCTTTCCGATTTACGGAGATTCAAGCAACTGGAGAATGAGTGATCAGCCTATTGTCGCGCCCTAAGATTAGGTCAGGTGAAAGAATGGAAAAGGAGAAATTTCATAGCTCGTTGTTTAAGACACCCGCCTAGAATTGAATGAAGGAAACCAAGGAAATGTCCAATTACAGCAGTTGGCGCAGAGAATTTTCGACTATGTAGTGGTGTCGTCCGGCGCAGTTTCTTAGCCGCTATAAAAAAAACGACTTCGTTGAAACCCGGATGCAGGTACATGAAGCTCCTCCATTGCCAGAGAATCGTTGACATTGGTCGCGACGGTGGGGGATTTTCGATGCTTGCTACATAGCTGGGTCGAATACCATCAGAGACTAAAGGAACATTCAAGAGACCGGCTGATCTGATCGGAAGTTTCCCATGATTTGTCTGATTCTTACCAGACAAATAATGGAAAAGTATCTTTAAAATGGGCAACGGAGCGCGTGCGATCTCTCCTTCCACATCCTTGGCCCCTATACACTCTTACACACACACACACACACACACAGTTACACTCACTACACTACTACACTTGTTGGGAGGCTAGTCGTGAGCATAGAGCTTGTCCCAGCTGGGTCAGTGCTTCCCTGGGAGAGATTCCTAAAGGGGAAAGCCTTACAAATCTATATGTAGGTCGCCGCCGGATCTTACGTTTCAACGAGGGAGAAACAACCCCACCTCGCGGAATATTACATGCACAAAACTTAAGGGCATAATGGCGAACAAAACGTAAGGGCAATTGACGCGTCCGGAAACACTACATATTCATACTAGCTCACTCACAAAGCTTCGATTGTGTACTCACAAAAACATACGCTGCCAAACCCGTTAGTATTATCATCGTATTCAAGGAGGTTTTAAAACATAAGTGGATGAGAAACGGCGTAATACTTTCCGGAGAGCTGCTGGCAAGAGGAAGGTCGCGAATGACGAAGGAGAATCCGCCTGGCCCGTGGAGGCGGATTTCAATGGACGCCGCCCGGAGCGTCAAAGATCGAGAGGGAGATGACGCGGCGCTAATTCCGTTAGCCAGCGGCGGCCTTGCGGTGGCAGGGGCGCGGGGCGGCGCCAGAGACTTCAACGCCCGGGGCAGCCGGAAACCCGCTGCGCGACACGCACAGGATGTCGAGAGCACGTGCGGAGAAATTTCTTTAATTTGAAAGAAAGTATTCGTCGTAGTATCAATCAAGCAATATAACACGTATAATTAAATGTATGCAATGAACTAAATTTGTGTATTGCAGTCGTTGGTTTGAATAACACTTAAAGTAACATTTTTATATAATATTTTTTTAAATTTCTTACTTTAATAATAATATTTCTTATTTTTATAAAAAATGAAGTGCAGAAAATTGTTTATTGTGTCTCTGCTTTCCCCTTCGGTAGTTTCGTCGTTAAATGCGCAATATCAGTGCGGATTTATCATTTCGATGTTAAACTTCACGAACTTCACGACGAATAAATTACATCCCAGTTTATTTTTAAGATACGCAATGGGGGTAATAATTTATTTCCTTTTTCTTCTCACCTATCGGATCATACGTTTCCAATACACAACAGTAAATTCAAACCTGGTTTTCCTCAACAGCTATGAATTGGCGAAGGGGTCTCACAGCGTGAATGCTAGTTCGTCCACCTTCCGTCGCTGGGGTCCCGGTTTGATCATCAGCTATAATTGAGTTTTTCTAGAGGCAGCTGAGGGTATTATCTTCAAGATGGAATATGGCTCGGCTTTTCGCGTCTTTCTAGGTCGTGCCGCTAGAGTCGCTTGATCTGCAGCACTGCTCTATACGGTCGTGCGATATCTTGCGGCAAGACCGAGAAAGTCGCAAAAAGTTGTGCCATATTATATCTTGAAGATAGTAGCCCCAGCCTCACGTTAGAAAAACCTAAGTATACTCCACTTGTCGAATTTGTGCTGGAAAAGCGAGCTCTGAGCAGGTGGTTTCGAGCCTCATTTTTCTACCTCATTCCACCATTGCTCAACCATCATTCATCTCGTCATTTTCGCTATCATCCACTCATTATATCACACTTCAAGGAACTTAATGACCTTAGCTGTTGAAAGGCCCCTAATTCCATTAAATAAATAAAGTAATAAATAAAGAAATAAATTATAAATAAATAAATTACATAAAATAATAAATAAATACAATAATAAATACAACAATAAATAAATACAATAATAAATAAATAATTATCATGAAAACGAGTCATATTTTAAATGGGAGCCCACAGTATTCGGGCTCACAATCTGTACTTAGAGAAAAATGTCCGTCACTTCCACCTGCACAACTTAGATCAGATAATAACTTTTACTGTTTCATTTTCATATATTCTTTCTGCTACGGGCGCCTTTTGGCGCATTCGGGAACACTGCGTCGCGTCGGACGGACTGCCGCCGCGGCGCCGCTTCCGTCCGGCGGCGTCTCCTCCAGCCCCCGCGGGCGCCGGCACGCTCCAGCGCCGGCACGCCCCGCCGCCCCGCGCCGATCGGCCCCCGGCCGGTATGTCGCGCGCCCAGTCGCTTTCCTGCTATCTCCGAAAGCTAACGGGCAATGAAGCTGAAGCGAGAGTGACAGTTTTTCCTCCCCACAATCAAGTTTCTCCCTCGGTTCCGTCCGTAAACAAGGAAAGCGTGCTGGTCGGGAGGATGTGTAACTTGATTTCAAAATATGCAGAATGGAAGGCGTCTTCTTGTGCAGGAGCTTCCGAAAGTGATTAATTTGTTTTTGTAATGAAGTGGTGACGGAGGTTGAACATAACATGATTAAATCCATTAAGGAAATACATTTTTGTTTCATTGCTGAACGTAATAAATTCAATTGTAAAAAGTACGTATTTTGAATTATTATTGAAAAAACCCTGCAGAGAATGTATACAGTTTGAATTGTTATCGAGAAAACTTTAATTAATTATCAATGGCGACATGGAGTGTATATGTTTTTGTGGAAGTTAATTATCAAATTTGCTAACAAAAATACAACTATTGTTCTAATAGTATTTTAAATTTATAGACATTCGGCAAATATGATTATCACTACGCTCTACAAAACAGCTTACTAATAAATAAAAATCTTATAAATTAAACCGAAGTTAAAGAAGTCATCAATATAATTTATTTGTTATTCCTAAAATGTTAACCTTGTATCTCGGAAGAGTAATACTAGATGTCCTACTGACATTCCAAGTGTAAAGGTGAAGCTCATTCACTGCATTTTTCCCTTAATGTCGATCAGATCGTTTTTTCATGTTCCGTTAAAGCGCACGTACAAATATTATCGAAGTTGCATAGCTCGTCTGAGTCACCGGCAATGACATTCGGAGCGACCGAGCCGGCGGTTTCCTTCCCTCCGTCTGCCCTTGAGCAGTTTCGCGGCTTCGCTCGCTTTCATGGGAGCATCTCGACCGCTGTGCTCGCACCACCCGCGCTGGTCAAGGGGAATGGCGCCGCGAACGACGTATGCCATCGCTCAAACTCCACGGTCGGAGATGTACCTTGCAAGCTGATGAAGCAACACTGCATACTATCGAGATTTAGTTATATCCGCCAAAGAACACTTGGATTGAGAGGCTTTTACTGTAGCTAGCATGAAAAAATCATCACATATTTAATAAACATTTTACAGTACCCTTAAAGTTATAGAAAAGAAATCTATAGTATCATTGTGAGTGTTTTTCTTGAAGTATCTACCACAAAGTTTGTCGGAAATGGCTATGAAAATAATATAAATATACTGAATAAATTATTTCTACCCTACACCATGCTTGTCAGGTTCTGTAATAGCATGAAATGCGTACAGCAATATGCATTAACATTAACTGACGACTTTTTTCCTTAGAATAGGAAAATAGTGTTCAAAATAAGAGAAACAAATTTACAAAGTTCTCAATTGATAGTTGTCACCCATACATTTTGTTTGTTTTATATTACTTTGAGAGCATTCTCTGAAAATGACGGATGCTTTCGAAAATGGTATTCCACATCCAAAAGCACACTCATCAGTAAAGAATTCCTATGAGTATTTCGGAGATGTGCAGTCCTTTTCACTACTCTTGAGGAAAAACAATTTCGTAGTGGATTTGTGTTGCTGTCTGCTATCTGGTCGGGACGTTCGTGGTGAACCACAGTTTAGGTGAGCTTTCGTGTCCTTTCTCAGGAAAGAAACGTACCAATCACTATCCGTTGTGATGGGTGACCGTCCAATTAATATTTACGAGTGAATCAAAATTCTCTATCAATAAGTTTTGAAGGGAGCCTAGACCAGTCAGAGAGTGATTTCATAGCAAACATCTAAAGGAAGCGGATAATTAGACACATGTGGAATGCGCTGTTTAATTTGGTTTGATAAAAAATGTACATTTTATTGTAGTTGGGTTAAGTTAGCCGTTTGTTAAAAATCGCTAAATTGATTCAATCCATTTGCTTTCCTTCTCTCGCAGATTTACAAGTCAATATACAGGCTCGGACCTTCAGACACCGCAAATCACATTCTTTAGTTAATTAAGCCATCGTCTGGTTTCTAACACACGTTTCGCCAAAATACATACAAGTCTTATCCGCTCCGTTTGCGCTACTACTGTAGAAGTATTTTCCAATTTTAAGAAGCTCTTTTTACACTTGTTCTATTTACCTGCGAGTATACCTGCGACAGATACTCAGCTATCAAAATATTCTAGCGGCTAAGCACGTGAGTTACTACTTGCAAACTTTCTCAGGGCAAAATGCGATTCACCTGACGAAGGTCGCGGCATGACGTCCAAAACGTTGACACCTGGGCCTAGGACGCAGTGTCTCCCGGACAGCCAAGTAGTTACTGATTCCGGTCGCGGAAGCCAACGTTCTCATACGAGCTCTATACCGGTAGATACTTCACTGTTCGAGAGACGCTGCGGATTATGAATTGTTTTTGTCATCTGCGACTTTCCTCAGGGGAAATGCATTTCGCCTTGGCGAAGGCCGCGGCATGACGTCCGAAACGTTGTCCTGTGTCTAGGACCGCGTTCCCGGGAGCCTACTAGTCACGGACTCCGGTCGCGGAAGCCTACGCTCTCATAAGAGCTCTATGCTGCTAGATTATTGACTGTTCGGGGTACGCCTCGTCTTACGCATTGTTGCCAACATTTCGTCTGTCATACTGCGACCTTCCTTAGGGCGAAATGCATTTCGGCTTGACGAAGATCGAAACATGGCTTCCGAAACGTTGGCACCTGTGCCTAGTACCCGTCGTCTCCCGGACAGCAAACTAGCTACTGACTGCGGCTGCAGAAGCCTACGCTCTCAGACACGTGAATGGTGTGCCCGGCTGCCGCCTGCACTGGGTGGCGGCGTTGGAAAGCGGCTGCTGCGCCGGGATCTCTGGCGACGGGTGAAGGGTCGCGCGTCGCTGCGGCCGGGAGAGAGTCACCGCGCGGGCGACCTTGTCACGCTGTCGCCCCCCCCCGCCGGCCTCGCGCGCGCAGCTTTCGCGCCCCTCTCCCCCTCCCCCCTCGGGCCGCTCGGACACATGACTCTCGTTTCATAAATAGCTTTTGTCTTGTCTTTTGGGGGTGACTCGTTCCCCTGCGGTCAGTGTGTTGGTTTTCCTTCTCTGTGAGATGATGTTTCATACCTCCGTTTCGCGCTGCTCTCCTCTCCACCTCACGGTTCCAACTCCGGGCCGCTAGGAAACTCGCTCACAGGACGCAAATCGTTTCAAAAATAACTTAGGTCTTGTCTTTATTCTCACGTGTGACGACTCATACCCCTTTGGTTAGCGTGTTGGTTTTTGACCTCTTAGAGTTGATGATGTTGGGGTACCATATACATTTGATTGTGTTAATGAGAGAGGAGTATTATGAGTTTATGACCTCTCTCTGCCAGACAGATGCCAATAGTGGAGGTTTACACTGTGAATTGTACCCTGTACCCTTGCACAGTGTGAATGATGGAATAGGTGATCATGGGGGGAATTAATGATGGTAACTGATTAATGAATATGAGGAGAAGGATGAGTCAAATAGTGGTGCAAGAAACCAGTCACAGCATAATCACGTGGTTTAAAACACATGCCTTTCGCGGGAATGGAATCCACAACCTTCAGCTCCGCGTACTTGGACGATGCTCCAAGCCAAGGCGACACCAAACCCGACGCTCCTCTGAGTAGAGGGGGCTGAATTATGGTATTTCTACCCCCGTAGAAATTGGACAAAGCGAGTTCACGTCGGCTCTTCTTTTCCTCTAGTGTTCCCAACCTTTCATTTCAACACCTGCTTTACCTTCATCTTCACAAGTTCTCACATAATTTGACATCATTATCATTATTACAGTGTCACAACGAGCATGCCATGCATGAGACAATCGATTACTTGTCACGTTGGGATTCTCGCCGGAGATGATGACCGTTGTGTAGTCGCTAGCCCCTCAAATCAAAAGTTCAATAACTTAATACATGAAATTATTCTGCGTCATATGAATAGCATCATTTTCATTTGAATTTCTGGACTGGTAGTTGTGCTTTGCATCGATTCACCGTCTCAATGCAAATGGCGACGGGTTCAAAATTTCGTTGAATTTTTAGAACAGTTTTTGTTTTATACAGAGCTTTCTCTCACAGGCTCCTGCCTTGAATTTTGTAATTCCCAGAGACCATCATATTTAAAATAAGGAGATATTTCAACTTTAAAAGGGACATAGTACTCAAATTGCATACTTCCTTGGTAATTGTTAAATCATTCCGCCCATCTTTACCTATCCATTTATTCCAACTATTCTCTCCTTACCCCATTAATTTTCTGAAGGCTTAAATCACGATTCAACTACCACAAATAATACAACTTGCGCAAGCACAAGAAACCCCGAGAATGCGTTCTCGATTTCAATGTACTACATTGAACATTTAACACTATAAGTCTGTTAAAATGAATGTTTAAATTCTCACATTTCCAACATCCTTCCCTATCCTGCTTCCCTCACTTCCTTTCTCTCTCCTCTCTCTCTCTCTCTCTTTTTTTTCATATTTCTCCCACTTATACAAATTAAATGAAAGTTATCTTATGATTCCTATTCAAAAGACATAGTTCATGAAACAGTTTAAAAGAAGATAATTCGTGAAATACTTGAGATGACATGTTCTTTCAAGATACGAGAGTGACTATCATCACGGTTGCTTCTAACTGTCGCTTCACCCTAAGGTGCTTTTGCCATTCAATTCCCCATTGTAAAACATACTCAGTTCTCGACCCAAGTTGTATACGCATCTCAGAATCTGAGGTTATCCATCACAGAGAATGAAAAATGTCCCATCATCTCGCCGCAATCGCCGCGCCGCCTTTCACCTTTTAGTCCGGAGGCAGGAACCGCACGATAACCGAGCTCTATACTGCCGGCCGCGCCCTCACCGCCCCCAAGACTCACCCAAACCCCCGCCCAGCCCAATTCCGCCCAGCTCCGCCACCTCACCTCACCCCACCCGGCGCGCCCGTTCTCTCTCTCCATCTACCCCACCCATCCTACATCATGTCTACCCATCACCCGCCACTCTTGCTTTCCGCTCGCTTCCCGCACCCGCCCAGCCCTCTCCTAGCCCCCTCCTAGCCCGGCCGGCCCCCGCCCCGTCACCGCTCCGACCCCGCCCCGACCCCGCCCACGCCGCGCCCCACCCATCCTTACTCCGCCCGCGCCCAGCCCACAGCCCATTCCCACCGATCCGCCTCACAAAGCAGTTGTTAGCGACTTTCACGCGCTTTGCTCTTGGCTGCGGCGGCGTCCGTACGAAAGGAGTTCGGATGGGCACCCGGCCACTTGCTGCTGCCGCCGCGCCGTTCGCTTTCTGCTTTGACCTTAACATTCTCCCTCGGCGACCACTGGTCACGCGGCACACTTTGCTCAGGCGCAAACAATGTCAGCATGTCCGCTCCTAGTCTTCCTTTTTGATGCTTCATCAGGGTTGTTGAAAACGTCAAAGAGAAATTGCAATAAGTATTTTGCATTTAGTATGTGCTACTGAATGAGATTGTAGGCTAATATATCAGTTTGTTTGGTTTCATGAAGTTCAACGCAAAAAAAGTTTTTTTCCTAATTGATAATCGTTATTGAGTGTCGTGGAAAAGTTTATCCTAGTTCGATGACAAGGTTTCAATCTATGTTTGGTTTGTGTCATATACCCTTAACAGTCTGTAAGGTTAAAGAAAGGAATGACACAACTCAGAAGCAGATATTCGACTTTACTGGAATTTAAATATTTACCGAAATTCATGGAAGACGTGTAAACGAGACCCTTAGTGAAAATGTACAGAACGATAGGATATAATTGCTTAAAAGCATGTTCGGCTCATTTCTGGAACACCGGTTCTTAGAACGCCGAGTATTTGCAGCACAAGAGTGTCTGCGGATTTCTGTAGAAGAAAACAGGAGTTAACAGCCAAGGCTTAAATATTTTAAAAGATTGTATGACTTTCTAGTACATAAATAGTTTTTACTCGATTTATATACACGCTATTAAACAATTCATTATTATTATTATTATTATTATTATTATTATTATTATTACTTTAATGATTTTATAGTTATTTCTACGACGTTGTAAATTAAAAAATCTTATTGGAGAGTCAAGTACTTAAAAGATATTAAGGAATTTTGTCTGACGTGTAGTTATTTCTTGAGTTCCAGATAATGACTTTAAAACTTTTTTAAAAACAATCTTTATTCCGTTACTTTTGGTTCTATGAAGCTTGCGTAATTATGGACTGCCTGGCACATGAATGCAGGGTCACTTCAAATGCCTTATCCGCATTACAAGGAAGTTAATATTCAAACATTTGGAGGTGCGCCACTACCCTTGACTTTTCTGTCATTTGCATAGCAATTTACCTCTCCTTTTGACATGTTCTGTTAGTGCGATATGCTTGGTGTTTCATGTAGGGCGCCGGTTCACTGCAAACAATGCACTATTCCAAATATATACACACTGATTTTCTCATGAAGTCTTTGTCCATGGAATTTTATTGCATCGTTATTTTTTTATTTTTCTCTGTACACTGTAAATTAATGTTTTACCTGTAACTCAAATAATAATCAAATATTTATGTTTTGCATGAACTATTTAGAAACAGTTTTATCCTTTGAATTAAATTACTTCGTTAGCTATTGAAAAAAATCATCAAGGTTACTTAGTTTTAAAGAGCTAACAGGCAATATTTTAACCTATATGCTTAGGCGAGTATAAGAAGTAAGTAATCGAGTTTAAGTAATATCCTCGGAAGGTTTATTAGAGAATTTGCGGAATATGAAGGAAAAAATTCGTGTTGGAATTATTTCCATCACTTGTTTAATTGTACTTGTTACTGATACTATTATACTGGCGTCTATTGTACATGTGGATAAAACGTCAAGAAATCACAATTAATGTAGTAGTTAGTTTAATAGACAGAACAAAATTAGGACCAGATGACCAAAGACTACTTATTTGTGATGATGGTTTGTGTTAACATGAAGGAAAATGCCGTTTCAAATAAGAAGTCCATTGTAAGTTCAGAATCATGGGATATTCGTACAAAACTGTAGTAATCTAAAATTCTGCAAACGTGTAAAGACTTCTATCGCTAAGTTGATTCAAAAGTGATTCAAAAGGAAAAGTAATACAAGCTTTGTCGATGCATCTCTTGTATGATGTGGTTTTCTGGTTGTGTGCTTTATCTCTTCGTCTGATCCGAAGAATCTGCTCTCGCGTGGAGATGTAGTAGTTGTTTCGGGATAACGAGCACATTCCCCGTTCTAGTATGTGGCTCCCACTGACTCCGCCCTCTTCACTTTCGTCAGTTTTATTGTAACTTTCTCGCTTCGTAATTCTAATTCTCTACATCTACTTTCTGTTTTATATCACCGACAGCTGGTATTATATTTAAAAAATGGAAGATATTTTGTTTTTACCTTGTATTGTGATCTACATATATTTCTTCTATACTTCTTTAGTATTCTTTTCTCGCTATGAAATATGATGCACAAAATCCATAAAGCTTGGCTTTTTTCGAGAAAATAATTTGTGTGGTGTTTCAAAAAATTAATTTTGAGTAACTGGAAGCGATAAATACACATTTTTATTTACAATTCCGAACCTGAAAAGTAAATGCTGTATGACCAATTATTTTGCTGTAATGGAACACTTCAACACATAACTTTGACGCACTTTGTTACTCTTCCTGGAGGCATCGAAACATATGTTCAGGAGTCACCGATAAAACCGTTGAAATGACCGTTGAAAGGAGTTCAAATTACATTAAGTACTGTGTCATTGAGAGGTATAAATACTATATTTAAACAGCTTTCTTATTAAATTGTGTAAACATGACAGAGAGGTCTATATCTACGAGGTAAAAAACTTGTTTCGTTGAAATGTGAAATGCAATTTCTGGAGAGTTGAGTCACTTAACACAAAGGCTAACACTTAAAACAAACGAAGGAATGTTAAATGTTAGTATTATGTTTTTTCTTTCTGTAAAATATTTTTTTTCATCATAACTGGTTAAATATTCGATAAATTCAATGGCCAAAGATTTGATTTCATCCTTTATTTATTCCTTTAGTGCTAACATTGATTCATATATTCTTACTATACAATCTCCAGGACATTCACCTGGAATTGGTCGAAGAGACCACAGAAAACTAGTAATCAGAGCAGCCGCCGGCTAGAATTCTCCTCCAGTCTGCGGCTGAACTGAACCTAGGTATCTCGCTAGTGTTGAAAATCCTGCCACCGTCAGGACTCGAGCCCTAGGACTTCGCGGTCAAAGGCACTACAGTGACATTTGCTGCCCTGACCAACTAAGCCGGTTCTTGGCATTAGATTGGTCTCCGTAGGTTTCTAACGAAGCTCCATCTCACGCTTAAAACCATTGCTCTGCCCTACACTCTGCTTTATCTCTTAAGCTCTCTGCTGGGACGGCACTTTGAGACGTGCAAGCTCGGCTTCTGAGATTCTTTTGAGTTTGTTTACTCTCAGCCAATACTTTTGGAATACTCTTAGATAGCAGGGCATTTTTATCACGTGTATTTTTAACTCTTCAGCGTTTTTATTGAATATTACAAATAATATTTGTTAATATACAATAATACATTGTTAATATCAAGGTAATACAATATCAATAAATTTCTACATTCTTAGTATTTAGTTGTTATTATTAGTAATTAAAATATGAAAATAATAATAATATACTCTAGTTTACCGTACTGCCTGTGTTATATATACATTTCGAATATTTTTAATTATTTCCTGTATGACATTCGTCAAGTTTTGGATTGGTTCGTTCCTTACATGGTTGCTATGGGGATAGGAAGTGGTAAAAGAAAATCTTTAATAAAATGTAAATGGGAAAATAAGTATTATACGACGTCTTTCATGGTATGTAAACAGTGGGATAAGCATATGCTTTATATGAGCATACTTGAATTAAACATTTGACAATTTTTGAGATTTCTACTGTTTCTTATTGTTTACTGGCATCATAATATCTCAGTACTTATTACTAAACAAAAGTTATCACTAGAATAAATATGAAATGGGAAATATGAAACATGCGACATGAAAAAAGAAATGGGCAATGCTGCTAAGATATTGGACTTTTGAAATTAGATTTAAGAAAAGAAGCTATTCAGATTTGAACTACTGTTGACAATTCAGCAATAACGAAATGTGGTAAAAACAAAGACGTATCACATTTTCATGACCTCCAACAGCGAATACCTCGCGGGTCAAAGCCACTCTGATAGTCCCTTTGCCTCCGTCTGTCATTGAAATACACTATATCACGCCCAGGTTCATAAATACGCTAACCCTCATACTTGCTCTCATATTTATAGCCTCGTTATTATTCAACGCGTGAATAATGACCGCTGAACGTTGAGAGTAGTTTCTTCTTCCACACGCACATTTATTCCGGCGACGAGTTATCCGCGTCCGCTGCTCCCGTGCGGCTGTCGCAGGCGGAGGCCCCTGCTGGCTCCCCGCCAACGCCCGGGTGAAGGCCACCTCCGCGAAATCTTCTGCCCGACTACATTCCGCGGATGTTCGTATCATCCGATCTTCGCCATTAAGGCAATGGCATGTTAATAGGCGCCCGAAACGCTTAAGACACGAATTATCGATTAGTGTTACGAATACGGTGACTGCCGAGAATGTACTCGGTCGGTTGTTAATAATGTGGTGAGCGCCAAAGCGACGTGAGAAAATAAATTTTTCTGTTGAGAGTTACTTAATCAGTAGGTGTCCCATCTAGAGTACACTGGACATTTGTCTTGTCGACTGTACCTTTCAAAGGATTTGTTTTTATTGGAGTTGTCTTTTATATTGTTCATTTTATAAAATAAGCCTTACGCTGTACGAGTACATAAACACATTTTCGTGGGTTAGATTTAATCGAAGATCATATAGTTGGATAGTTGATGGAAGGTTTTCAACGTATTTCTTTTACATAACGATGTTCTGTCCCTTTATGGGAAGTATCTTTATGTTGGGTAACTTCGTTTCAGGTATACAAGGCAGATGGCTTATCGGAACACATGAGCTCAGAAGTTTGAAAGATCGGGAGACAACACCCAAGGTTGAACTCATAAAAAAGGAAAACACGAGTAATCGTGAGTAGAAAATGTGCATGATGCAACTAGATCATTTATACTACTACACAGCAAGATCACACACACACATTTATTTTGAGCAGATCCATGTAACAAGAGGACTTCACAATCAAGGCCATCTTTTTAGCATTCATGGATTTCTCCAAGACTTCTTCACGACAAAAGGGATTGGAAATTTCAGAATTGAAAACAGGTGTCCAACTCATGTTACATTTATACGAAAGCTACATTCAAGAACAAGAGCGTGTTTGGAACAGTTCTGAGGAATCGTGATTTAGCAAGTAAAGTGCGAAAGAAATTATTACTTTGAAAGTTTATTAAACACTTCGATTGTTAAGTGTCAGGTTTTTCATTGAATAAGAACAAACGATGTTTTGTTTCGTAAGTTCATAAATTCAGATTCTCGTTTGCACTTGTTTAATTCGATATATTTCAAAATGTCATACAGTACATTCCGCAACATTTTAGAGGATAACGTCTTCTCCTTCTATTTGAGTGGAACAACACCATGCAGCGTGTCTCACACCCAAGGGTTTCGTCTTCTTCTACATTGCTTGGAGGATACTGCTTATCTTTTTTCATATAGAACTGTTGCTACAGAATATACAGGAGCGTCAGATAATTATTTTTCTTATTTGCTTTAGGATATTCTTAACAGAATATTATGGATTATTGTCAAATTACTTTATAACTGGCTGATATGATACACGATATGAGATATGTGCAACTATTCCTACGATACGTACGATATATGAGAGCTATGATACGTATGATATGATCATACGATATGATATCATATGATATGATCGTATGATATGACGATACGTATGATATGATGTGGCAAGATGTGACACTGATTGGACGAATGCGATTAGGAGATAGAAACAATCTCTCTGAGCATGGCAAGTGTGCGCTGGGACGAGCGCTGATCCTGTTTTCGCGGCCGCCAGCCCCCGGTGGCGAGGTGAAGCAGAGGACGCGGAGGAGTGCCGCCTGATATTTCGTTCGGGGGAGGGGCTGCAGGGGGCGTCGCGGCGTCACGACGAGGATGGGCAGCGGTCGCGTGCCTCACCCGGGTGACCTTCGGCGGTCAGCGACTACTGCTCCTCCGCATCCGTTCCCCCCCTCCCTCCCCTCCCCCATCCTTCCCTTCTCTTCTTCCTCCTCCTTCCTCTTCCTTCTCCCTCTCCTCTTCCTTCTCCCTCTCTTCTTCCTCCTCCCTCTCCTCTTCCTTCTCCCTCTCCCCTCCTTCTCCTTCTCCCTCCCTTTTCCTTTCCATCCTCCCTTTCTCCTCTCTTTTCCTCCTCCCTCTCTTCCCCTCCCTGAGAGCGGCCGTTTCGCGATTACTGTGGTTATATTCCGCAGGTGCCCTTAGCGACGTAATTTGCACATGGTGGAGATCCCCTCAGTAATGGACGGCTGTGGATCTGCTAGTGGCGGCAGACATCTTCGGGTTCTTCGAGCCAAGGTCGTTTCAGATTGCAGTGAAATTTAAGTTCCTTCCTTTACTTCCGAAATACCTTCAAACAATTTCAAAGAAATAAGAGGAAAACAATGCATATTGCTAAGCAATATGATATGTGTGTGTATTTTAAAAAATAATGAGAGAAGCAACTATTTATGCAAAACGTTTCTTTCAGTCTACATCGAAATGAAATAGTACGAGGCTGTTTTGTGTAAGTCATGCACAACGTAACATTCAAATGACTAGATATTACCGAAGGAATATTTGGTTACAAACTAGCGTCTTGTGTACTGGCGTTTACCTCAAAATTTAATGAGCAAGATCAAAATTACCTACCCGCGAGGCCTGCTCTAGGCTTTCAAGGTAATCCTCAAGTGGATCCTGAAAGTGAGTCAGTCTGAACGTCAGCGTAATTGCCGCACTCTCGCCGTCTCTCCTCACTGGCCACTGAATGACTCCGCCCAGTCACGACCAGCTCTACTTCTTCAGGAGCCCAGTGGTCTTCTAAAAGCAGCGAATCTCAGATGACCCATTTCAGAACCAATTTGCACGTAACAATGAAATATAAATTTCGCCTATATTGAGTAGGTGTCCTCCATTGTGATAGCCTGGTGTATATTACCGATTCTTCCACATACCGTCATGAATAAGATGTTTGACAAGGTGAAGACTGTTTCCAATAACTCGACAGAAATATATTAACCTGTTTTTTGCTTCGAATTCCAAACTTCTAGAAAATTATTACATCTAAGACAGGAAGCATACTTTTGTATAGTTACAGAGATACATAGGCAGTCTAAATTAAACCTGAAAGATTGAGAAAACAATTACTGACGAATTTGTGGTAACGAGTATCTTACATATTGGCACAGTTACTTTTTCTGTATTATTTTCGTAAGAGAATTGTAACTAATTACTATCAAAGAAAAATATTTCAAAAATCGTAAAATAACAATAAGTATGATTGAACCAGATAATTAAATGTCTTCTAATTTATGTATACTTCGATATTTAACCATTGTAAATACTGCTGTACACAATTATGGTCGTGTATTTATGAATGGCTTTATGAGATACTAAAGCAGTAATTGCATACAATATTTGAAGGACTGAAAGTGTACGAACATAATATAATAAAAGTGACTTAACATTTCCTTAACAATATAGAAATACATGATTAAAATTCTATCATAAGTATTCGACTTTTCTTTAACTCCTCGTCATTCTTTTTAAATCTTATGCACCTGACCTCAGTCATCCAAGTAACCAAATTCGTTTCCAGTTGTTACGACCTCACATTCGATATCTTGTAACCGCTTGTCATCGGCTACACTCATGACAAAAGAAATATTGAAGTGACAATACCCGACATCTTGCCCTACAAATAGTTCCTAGAGTAGCGAAGAGATGGCGTTACCTAGAAACAAATTTCTGAACGTACTTTCGCCCTAGCCAATCAGAACTTTTGTAGAAATGCGAATGTGGCATGAGGCTTGACTCGGACGAGATTGTCTTTCTTTCCGGATCGCGACGCTGAAGTGATTAGATGGGTACTATTCCACCACACAACCGACGAGGGACACGTGGAAAATACCAGAAATGAAGCTTTATTAAAAGGTAATTGTCTAAGTATTTTTCATGGGATTAATCACTGTGATATGTCAAGATTACGTAAAATTCGATAGGAATATTAAACAAGTAATGCAACGAATGTAAGAATAACAGTGGTAGTGGACTAAAATGAATTTATAAAACCACGTTGCTACATTCTCGTTGCTGGAATATAGAAGAGATTTTTGTAACATAGGACGTGTTTCTGTTTCTTTGTTACAGCTTTTTCAGTTTTAGTTTTGAGCAGTTACTTATTCTACTTTTATTCTATTTCATTTTTATTTATGGGATTTCATTTCGAAAATTCTATTGGAGAATTTTGATAATTCCGAAAAGCATAGTTTATTCAACAACTGGCTCAACTTTCACTAAAACAAAGTTATAATTTGGAGTTTTGGACTCGCATTCTAACGCGACCATCACCTTCGTGTAAGCTGTGGTTTAACTGGGCTGTACAACGAGGAGAAGGCGTACGGAAATACCGATTCCATCGCGGTAGGCAGCGCACGAACCGTCGCAGGACAACGACGACCTTGGGCGTGAACGTCGCTCGACAGCCGTCTACTCAGCGCGGGGCCCGCTTGGGGAATTCGCCGGTCGTGGGTCACAGAAAAGCAGAAAGAATATTTACTAAATTGCAGCTTGGAAAACTTTCAAGATAGAATTATGATTGCACAAATTAAAACGTTGTAATATGAGCTTCCTCAGTAACAGACATTGTTCGGACACAGTTTTACTAAATATTAGTCTTGATAACCAGTAAATTTATTTTTGCAGTCGTAAGAGAAATCAGATCTAAATAATTTTTATGTTTATTGATAAAAGTCGTCCTTGTGTATAATTCTTTATCTAAATTCATACATAATTGACTTGATGTTATTTGAAATCATTTAAGAGGAATTGTCTATGTAAAAAGGTTTTGAACATGAATGAAAGCTGTTAAATTGTTTCTGGTAAAACGTTATTTCATGAACAGTCAAGAGACTTTGTAAACAGAATTTTGCACTGCGAGGTCACGCAGAAGCTGAATATTAAGTGTAAATATTGAGTGTAGTATTATTTAAGATTGAAAAGGTATTAGTGAATTTTGATTTTTTTACAGGATGGTTATTTAAATTGTGAATTGTGGGTTTCATTAAGAGATAATTTGTTTTGAGAAGTGTACATATGTATTTACTGTTTGTTTCGTGTAAATGTAGATCAGAGTCACTATTATTCTACAGAAAACTGCAGTTTAGGTAGGGAGTTAGCTACCATTGTGTAATCAAAAGGAAAAGTAATCACGTAGGAGAATATGTGAACGTGAGTGTACGAAGGATCATATTGGAAAGAATATATGTTACTTGTTCTTTAAAACTATGAAATTGTGTTTGTTTGTTAAATGAATATTAGTTAGCAAAGACGAACCCACCACCGATAGGGAATTATCCATAATTTGAGGTATTCCCAGGTTTGTGTGATGGTGTAATCACACGTCACGAAACAAGTAAATAACAGATTTACTTCTGTAATTCGGCGTACTACGAAATAGTTAGGTAGATACGTGACGGTTACAATCTAGAGGAGGCTTTCGGTTTTCGAAATTGACAGAACATCCTGGCTTCAACAGGGGATCTAGCCCAACTTAATGGTTGTATAACTCTCCTTGTAAACCTCGAAGGATTCAATAAAGGATCTGAGATTCTGATCACATTTTTCTCAAGAAGAAAAAACGCTGGGAAACGCTTATTTACAAGAGAGACTGCCCGTCTCCTTCACAGGTGTGAAAAATGCTTTGATATGAACATTGCTAGCATGTACATTCTCTAAAAGTGTTCTCGAATTGATAGGACTTCAATCTTTCGTATTGATTCAACATCATGACTGTAACTGAGGATCTATGTGAATATAATGGTAGTAACATTTAGTCATGTAACGGCGATACGAAACACAATGAGCTACATAACGAAAAAGTCAGCTCGAAACGCTCTCGAGGAAGTGAGTGAAGATGCTTTCAAATGTGCGGGTGAAGCCCTCAGGGACTGGGTGTTTGCAAGCGCTGACCCACTCCTCGCAACCTGTCGGGCGGGCTTCGACGCCCGACCGCATCCGCCAGCACAGCGAGGCCATCCTTAATTCATCAAGCGCTTAAGAGAAAGGAATCTAGGTTGCTTTTCTAGCTGTTAGAGGACCAAAATATATTGAGGAAGTGTGTTTAATGATTTATGTAAACTGGAATGCACTTATTCTTGATTTTCTAGTCCAATTACTTATTTAATTCGACCGTTTTTCCTTCCGCAAAAGCAGTTCCTTTCTGTATTTGCAGAGAAAGAATTTATAGGTCGTTTAATGAAGAAGCACTCTAGGACAATTATCACATGTAATTAAAACCACCTGGCATGATATTTCATTCATTTAAATATTTTATTGCATATATTCGTCATTAAGGATATAAAAATAGATCGTATCGATTTTTGGTTTGTTTTATTTTGTATTTAGAATTGAATTTTATATATCTCGTTTGAGACAAAAGGATTTCTATGGAATATTCTACAATTGCTACTAATATCATACTGATGGATACGCCGGTTTGTCTAACTATTCAAGAAAGTGGTCGAAGATTCCCGAACGAAAGCCTAGTGCTAGTGGAAGCACCGGATGAAGGATTACAATGGAAACGCGTCGCTTTGAAGGCGCTGGTTCTCTCTCAGAAGGAAACAACAATTGGCAGTCCTGAGACGGTCGCACCTTAATTGGCTGTGATGACTTTTACATCTTGCTTTGCGCCGTCGTTTGCTTAGTTGGTCTGACACTGTTTAACTTGTTAGAAGAACAACAAAATTATGTTTGTTGTTAGAATTTTAATGTTATAAATAAATGAAATTGAAAATGACTGAAAATGACAAAAATTTTTAAACAAAGAACATCGATAAGTCTTGAAGATCATTCAAAATTGGTGTTTTTAGATGGAAGAAATGATTAATACCCTACTGTGCGCACATCCGTCACTGAAAGAATAGACATTCTTCTTTTTTGCGTGACTGCAGTTACTATTTTCCTATTGTGATGGTTTCACCTATCCTATTCAAAGAAAAATACTTTTCGGTTTGATCAAAACAATGAAACCGAGTTGGGTTCACGAACATATCCGCTTGTGCACTGGACTGCTACTTTTCCCCGCCTAACGACTGAATTCGTCGAAAAGGACTCCTCCACCCCGCGTGGAAGACAACTCTCGCTCTCACGCGCTCCCAGCGGTCGCGTGCCCGCTGTGTCCACGCAGCCTTCCACCACGTGGCCGTGAGCGCCTCCATTGTGTCGCGCGCGCTCTCGCAAAGACAAAGCGGGCGGCGAGCACCCGCCGTCGCCCCGCCCCCACCAGCGCGAAAGTGGACCATGCGAATTTTGGGCAGCCGTCGTCACGGTCCCGCCTTCCAAGAACGCGAGACAGTTCGTTCGTCTGTTCGCTCTCTCGCTCGCTTGCTCGTTCGTTCGTTCGTTTGCTCGGTCGCGGGGTCGTTTCGGTTCGGGTTTTGTGCTCGGTGGCTTGCTCGGTGGCTTGCTCGGTGGCTTGCTCGGTGGCTTGCTCGGTGGCTTGCTCGGTCGCTTGCTCGGTCGCTTGCTCGGTCCTTCTCGGTCGCTTGCTCGGTCGCTTGCTCGGTCGCTTGCTCGGTCGCTTGCTCGGTCGCTTGCTCGGTCGCTTGCTCGGTGGCTTGCTCGGTGGCTTGCTCCGGTCGCTTGCTCGGTCGCTTGCTCGGTCGCTTGCTCGGTCGCTTGCTCGGTCGCTTGCTCGGTCGCTTGCTCGGTCGCTTGCTCGGTCGCTTGCTCGGTCGCTTGCTCGGTTCCCCTTTCCCCCCTTTGGTCGCTTGCTCGGTCGCTTGCTCGGTCGCTTGCCTGCCCACTCGCCCACTCATTTAATCCTACGCCTGCCGGCCCTCTTGCTTGTTCTGTCGCTCGCCTGTATACGTGCCTGGTCGCGCTCCCGCCTGCCCGCTCGCAGGATCCCGGCTTTAAACGCGGAGCGGGTGGGGCATTCGGGCTGTCGTTGGGAGGAGGGGAAAAGTGCTCCGAGAGCGAAAGGGAAAGAAGTGAAACTCTGGACGAAAAGTGTCGTCGGAACGTCTTTGTGGAAACAACGGAAGCCGGCTTTGAGTTCCTATTTGTCTCGTTGGCTGCGACTGTTATGTGGTTAGCGTGCTCGCTCGCAGGCCTGGGAAGCGCAAGGGTTCGGGGCAGAGACCTGACTGAGCGAGATGGATGCGCTTTTCATTTCTAATGTTTTTGTCATTTCATCTGAATGGCTGCTAGACTCTCACGTTCACTCTCACAAAAACCGCTATATTGTATGATTCCCAAGAAGGAAATTCTCCTAAGTGTAAAACGATGGAGATGCCATTGAATTTCCAGGTATGTAATAAATACAAACAAAAATATTAATTAGCCATTTAGAACGCAAAATACACTGAAATTACAATTTTATTAATCGTCTTAGTTTCTTGACCAGACGCGCACCCATGAGTTTTCTTAGGGGGAGGGGGAACGCTACAAGTATAGTGTACAACGACCTGACGTTTTCTTGTAAAGATATTTTCATTTACGATGAATATAAAATGTATTTTTATTTGTTGACTTATAGTTAATATTGATAACGTAAACAATTTATATAATTTTTGGTTATATAGAAAATTAGTAGAAGATACACTTGTACTTTCTAATACTGTTACTGTCTTCAGAGATGGTGGTTGAAGCCCCATTTCCTTGTGTGCACCACTTTTTTTGACGAATCAAACAATGTCGATATCACCATAAAATATTTATGTCGTCTACTTTTAGTGTAATTCTGTGAGCAATTTCTAGGACGAAAGGTAAGCTGATGAGAATGAACCCGTCTTGCAAGTTGCATCTCGCGGCTGTTAGAGATCAATTTCTACATTCACCTGCTCAGCCCAGTAATTTGGTAGAAAGTAAACGAACTGCCATTTGCATGAAGCAAGAGTGCATCACAAATTATTGAAATACAACTTTTTTATTCTATGCAAAGACAATAATGCAGTAATACTTTGGAGCTTCCATCATTACAATTTTGCATTATGGCAAATATTTTGCATACATTTGTGATGCTTTCATAATATTTTTTCTGTGTTTTCAACTCATTTGATCTCAGCAAGTATATTACTCTTTTCCTGGATGACTGAGATGTTGGTATGCTTACGTGGATACCAATGTATGAATGTGTGTGGGCGGTCACTCATGAAATTTAGCTGGAGGCAGATCGAGTTTGGAAACGTTCAGTCTTAGACTTACGTTGCAAATCAACACTTGTTTCAAGGTGACTTACTTTTTGTTCAGCTCATTCATATACTCCACGTCTAACAGCTTCCATTTCAGCACTAGATTACCAATTACACTTACAATATTAATGAGTAAACAAGGTTTTGCTGCATAGATGACTACTTGTTTACACACTGTTTACTTCGATTTGGTTACACTATTTGACTAAAGTATTTTCTGTAAAGCCGTAACCTCGTTCTAATTCTGTATTATTGGTCACTTAGAACAACTAACAACTCTTGTGTTATGTGTAGATGAACATAACAAACCAATTTCTCTCAGAAACGTAGTTAGTAAGATTTTTATTTATAACGATATTGTTAAGATTTTCATTTTACGAATTTTTGATTGTTGCATTTTCAATTCTTCATTAAGGTAAAAATGTATTTGTAAAAAAATAACATGTATCAGATGTACATCGTGATAAACTTCATGTTCTATTTTTATATTTGAAGTAATTATTCTGAATTATGTAAAAGTATTTTTGTCTCTTAATTCTAAACGGTTTAGTGTTCGGCCATGTTTTCTAATGATTTTTCTTCAAAGGCAATTAAGATCGAAACTCATTACAGAAAATCATCTCAACAATAAAAACAGTGTGTCTTTTTTGAGTTGTATGCCGTGGCGTGACGTAACGAAGCCAACGCCCTCGAGGTCGCGAGGCAGAGGGCACTACACTGTTGGCTAGAACTTGGGCTTGCGAATCGAGCGGCGCCGCAGGCGTAATGCAAACTGCAGGGGGTCGGGGCACGGGAGAAGGAACGGGGGGAAGCCGCAGGCCGAAAGGGGCGGGGAAGTGCACGGGCGTGATAGGATGGAACGGGATAGAATGGACGGGTTGGGATGAGGCGATATATGATAGTGAGAAATGGGGAGGGTGGGACGGGATAAAATTGACGGAAGGAATTAGAGATAGGATAGAATGATTGGGCGGGATAAAATGGACGGGATAGAATGGCGGGTTAGAGGTAGGATAGGGCGGAATAGAATGATACGAAATATGATATAGCAAGAAAGGATGGCGGAAAGATGGGCGGAATAGGAAGATGGGATGGGGCAGAATAGACTGGGACGGGATAGAATGAGGCGAGATAGGATGGGGTGGGATGCAATGGATGGAATAGAATGGGGCGAGATGGGATTGGGCGGGATGGAATGGGGCAGGATAGTACGATGCAAGAGCTATGAGGGAGCGAGAGAGGATGGGGCGAGATTGGATGAGGCGAGGCACGATGAGCGGAATGGGATGGGCGGGGGGGGGGTTCCGGGCCGTCGGCAGGAGGTGCGGGACCTCGCCCACCCGCGTTTGCGCTCTCAAGGCGAGCGAGCCCCTACGGGTCGGCGGACTGCATACCGCAGCCTCTGATCTGCGCTCCCTGCTTGCTGGCTCCGTTCATGCGAAGTAATTTCGCTTCCACAAGGCCAGACCAGTTTAACGCTTCACCTACCCCCATTACGAAATAATTAAAGCATTCAATTGTATCGTAGATTTTTGGGCATTTCTTTAGATGTCATCAAAATCTACTTTCGCACATTTTTTTATAACTAAGATTTATCATCATATTACTGGCAAAAAAATCCACTTCAATTTTCCAAGTCTAAAAAAATTAGTTAATTGCTATTATTTACTGCATATCTTAGATATGTGAAATTTAAACTCAACTCCCCTGAAAAGTTTGTTTGCTTATGAGAATTTTCTTGTCAACCTGTGATATTACTAGTGTCTCGGGATCGAAATTATTTGGAGAGTACCTCGCTCTTCGAATTATTTGGATCGTAGAAATGAACGGAAAAAAGAATAAATTTTAAAACGTGTGAATTATTAATGTTACCAGGTGTTACGAATGAGTGTTTAATATTAAATACAAGCAAACTAGATCTGTTCATTCAGTTAAATGTAAATGAAGGTGTTTGGCAGAGCTGAATGTAAGTCATTTATGATGTACAATTCATGAAAGTGGCTGTTATTGCATTCCGTACAGTTTTACTTTAAAGAGACTCACAAGTAATGCTCTATCTGGAAAAGTCGGTATCTGAAAAATTGCAATTTTGTGATTTCTACTGCCTCTCTCAAAGAAAAGTAACATATTATTCATTTAAGAACGAATTTAACACTTCAGTTCCTCGTGAAGAGGTATATTGCAACGCGAGATCTTACACGAAAGTAGTCGGTAGTGACAAGCTCGTTTGTCGCCTGCATTTTATTGCACGTAAATCATCGTGCTCGCCAGTGAATACTTTGCGTCATTCTCGTCGCTTTCTCCGACGCTCTCTCAGATCCTCTGAGCGACCGCAGTAAAATGACCAGCGGCTCTCCTAATTCTATGGAAGAGGTGGGAGTGTAAGGCCACGACCGAGGCCAGTGGAGTTCTTACAGCAGCGTTCCGACAAATGAGGATTGGAGAAAAGAAGAGAAATGAAGAAAAGGAAAGAAGTGCCGGTTTGACCCGTCCGAGAGGCGTTCGAAAGCGAATCTTCTATAATAAGTTGTTGACCACTGAGTCTCTCTGCAAGGGCATTGTTCGAAATATCTTAGTCTTTTGCGTCTCTTCTGTAGAAGAAGTATGAGATTTCTTTTACCTCGACATATATAGGTCTTCGTCCAAACCTTGTATCTCTTGGGGGATAATTTCTTATTATACGTTTTGTGGTGTTCCTGCAAAAATGTTGTGCATTTTTGTGTCTTATTAAGTTATATCAATATAATATTTGTAACCTACACAAGCGTAGTGTAAAAGAAAACAATTCACCTGTATTTTTTTATTAAAAATCCTGAATTAATGTGTTGCAGATAAATCTTATGTAATTATTTTAACTATTTTTGTACGACACTGACATTCTTATTTTTTTCTTCAACGTGAAAACCTTTTTAGTTTGTGCAATAAAAATAAAACCATTAAAATAGTGGTGATAATTATTAATTTTATGGTGTTTATATTTATATGTTAATCAAAGGAAGAGTTATTAGACATCAATTATTTTAATAAAAGAATATACAATATTTGCGATCATGTTCGTAAATTTTCCTAATTGATTTTTTTATATATAGTGAAAAGTTTGCCTTCATTTACATGTCTTTATAAAAAGTGCTTGGTTATACTGAATTGACTTTTGGAAATTCAAGGTTTGATTTGTGTTTGATTTAAACATAAGCAAAAGTACAAGATAACATCCATTTTCAATTAATTGTTTGATTCATTTTGACTCTCATATACGAGAGCTAAGTCATTTTATGTTACATAATATAATTTGTTTACTATTTTTGTTAATTATATTACTCCGTTTACCTAGTCATAACTTCGTATCGCAATAATTTGAGATTTCTCTCTCGTTAATGTTTTCAAGGAAAAATGGTATTCTAGCTGTTTAAAAATCCCGCGTGTCTTTTTCGTTTTTGCTTACGACATGACGTTCCTCTGTCTGAAGCCAGTGGATTTTTTGCTTCGAGATCTCCGTCTGCTTTTTATTTAGACCGCAGTCATGTTTCCCCTTTCTTCAACGACCGCCTACTTCTCATGCTGCGCAGCCGGCGTCTGTGCACAGCACCCTTCACCTTTCGCGACTGGAGTCCGCAGGCACAGAGAACAACCTGAAACCTGAAACCTGGAAGGCGGCCGCAACCTGAAAGACTGCTGACGTTTAATATACTCTCGTCAGATAACCTCTCCAGTCAACAAGAAGTTCGTAGATGAGAAATTATAACAATTGCATGAAAGATACTTTTTACCATATTAATATGGGCGAGAGCTCTGCAGCAACACCGGTGTCTCTGCAGATTCCTTGACATGGAGATGCAAAGGCACGAGCCCGGACGGTGTGGATTTTTCTACACTAGCTACGTTGCTGAGTAGAATTAAACCGCTGACTGGAGAAGAATTCCACCGGCCGGTTGCTCTGATTGGTAGTTTCCCATAGTTTCTCCGATCAGTATCAGGCAGTACCTTAACAAAGGGGCTTCGGTCTGCGAGCTGACTCTCCTTATTCCTGTTCATCCTTGTCTCCTCCTCTCCTATTATTCGCACATATAGACTCTTTCATGCACTACACCCCCGCACACGTTTGGAGACCGCTTGGAAGCATCGAGCGTATCGCAGCCGAGGCAGTGCCCCACCAGGGGAGATATGTGGGGGACAAAACTCCTCAAGTTGACATATAGGATAGCAATGGTTACACGTTCCAGACGGAAAATCCTGGGATATAAAGTGCTCGAAGTTTACTGAAGTAATAATCTAAGAAATTAACGCGCTAGGAATCATTAAATACTCAGACAAGTATTCTAATATTTGATTTTTGCTAGTTTAGTGGATCCTAGTGTATTCCTACACACCCATACACAGTGTCACATAGTCCGAATTCTCTTGTACACAAACGGATAACTATTTGCCTTTGCAAATAGTTTTCATTATTTTTCATACCAATTCCTCATACCATACAAGAGAATATTTTCATACCAATTTTTGACAAAAACGTTCACCGCTATCTGCATTCCTAATTTATTTTGATAAGTTGTTCTGTTGAGCTTGACCTCCTATTATAAATAAATGTGGAAAATAGTGAGAGTAGGTCAATAAAAGTCTGTTTCTTACAGTGCCAACGTTTCGTCCATTTATTTGGCCTGCTTCAGGGCTATAAATATACAAGATAGTAAGTGCAACTAGTTAACACGAATTACCACGTTCCGAAACATTGGCACTGTAAAAACGACTTATTGACCTACCCTTACGATTTTTCACATATATAATTCATCTTAAAATCATAAAATGTATGTGAATAACGATGGAGATCACAGTGCACACGAAACCGTGCACAGACTGCACTCTCCTCATAGTAAGACCCTTTTTTTCCTTCAGTTTTTGACGTTAAATGAATAAACTGGTTGTATAAAACAGCGGACTCGGCGGTGCAAAGAAATGCGCTACTGTCTGTATCTAAGGGGCCTACTCGCGGCGGCTCTGTGTCGTCCTGCGCTGTTTTTGCGTCCGGCACGGTTGCGTGCACCGCACCGCGGTGGGCGGCCTCACGAGCAGTTGTGCCTGTGCGCTACTGTCGGCCGCCGAAGAAGACACCGGAGAGCGGAAAAAACGCAGTGAGTGCGGATGGTTTCCTTTAGTCGAGACAAAGCGGCCGGGAGCTTGAATGCAAACGAGAGCGAGATCACCTCTGATTCCATTTCCTTTCCCACGTCGTAGATAATTCTTTGTCGCCCTCTTTCCTTCCCGATGGCGGGAGCGATAGTGTTCACGAACTTTGTTTTGCCTGCTCTCCTCCTGCGAGGCGTTTTTAACAATGGGTGTAAACTCACGCGTTGAATGACTGTTGTTTTTTTCTGGTGCTCGTCTGCGTCGGAGGGGTGTTTGCTTTGGAAGGAACGTGAGTAAATAGTAGTCCAGTTTTTTAAACAACGCTCTCGCTGTTGCGGGAAACGGCCTGTGTCTGTTGCTTTGAAGCCTGGCCTTTTATGTTGGGATGTGCTGCCTTCACCCCGTTTTTCGGCGCTGGGAAGGTCACATATAAAGAAAGGGAAAAGCGCCCCTGCGGAGATAGCCATCAGTTTCCTTCAAGATGTTGAGGCTACAATGTTCTTTGGGCTTATATTATGATAAAAAACTTATGTTACAGTTTCTAAATCAATATGAACGCACTTAAAAAAGTCTAGGTCTTGTAAAAGATGCTGAAACAAGCACAAATATTATAAAAAAAGACATTTTGTCTAATACATTTAACTTTCAATTTTTTCTCAGCTTTTCATTTCAATGTCTTGAAAGATAATACTCACCGTAATGAGTATATGAAAAAGCAAGATAAAACTAGAAAAATGAAATATTTAGGATTTCTAACCAAATCATCAAAATACTCTCTGAGGTCTCTTCGTTGTTACAATATTCCATTAGATTCCAATATATTCCTTTTAATTGCAATAACGAGGGGTTCAGCTAAGGGGTCAGGTTACAATTTCTTTATTAAATCTTTTTTGATTTGATCCCTTTTTCGTTGGCAAAATACTGCATTCATTTGCACAAAATAATTTAGTTTTTGGTAAGATGCAATTAGTAACGATACGATAACTTGATAGTACTCCATTCAATTGTAACTATTCTTTAACTGAAGGCCTAAAATTAAATTCTTCTTAAGACGTTGAGCACCCCACACATGCGAATGTTAGTAATCAAATGCTTCAAGATCACGCAAACAAATCTTCAACTTGGTATCTCAAAGCGAGCGTTTGCAGACCGCTTGTTTGCGGCGAGTAAAAGCGCAGGGAAAGGACGGTGACGTGGCGTTAAGGCGAGAAGGCGTAATCGAGAGTGGGCACGCGGCGCAGGCGGCGTCGCTCGCCTCATCGCCGACGCCGCAGCCTCCGTTGCAAACGACGCCGCCCGACGCGGGAGAGGCTTATGGCTCTTTCAGGCCGTTTCGCACAGCCGCCGCTCCTTATCTGGCACGCGAGATCTAGAGCAGTTTGCGGCCGCGGCAACGACGGCGACGGTGGTGATGGTGGTGGCGGCCGCGGCGGCGACGGGGTGGTGGTGGTGGTGGTGGTGGTGGTGGTGTGGCGGTGATGGCGGTGGTGGTGGTAGTGAAGGTGGCTGCAGTGGCGATGTTTCCGTTGGTGAAGGTGGGATTGGAGATGGTGATAGTGATGTTGGTGGTAATGCTGGTGTTTGTTATTAGTGGAGGGTTGGTAATGATGGTGTTGATTGTTGGAGAGGGCGGCGGGGTGGTGATGGATGGTGGAATGGTGGTGACAGAATCCATGGTGTTGGTGGTAGCGGTCGAGGTGCCAGTGGTGATGGTAAGGGGGGGTTGGTTGCGTGTTGTTGTTGGTGGTAGTAGTGTTGATGTTGGTGGTAATGTCGGTGTTGTTATTTGTGGAACGGTAGAGGCGAAAGCGGTGTTGGTAGCGGTGGTGTTCGTGTCATTAGGAGAGGCGGCGGTGGTGGGGGGTGGTGGTGCTGGTGGTGTTGATGTGGTGGTGCTGGTGGTGAGGCCGTGGTGGTGTTTGGGATGGTGGTGGGGTGTTGTGGTAATGTGGGTGGGGGGGGGGGGGGCTGAGGGGGTTGGTGGGGGGGGTGGGAGGGGGTGTGATGACAGCGGCATGACTGACAGACGCCTACACTCTTCCAAAGTAATGGATGAGCGGTGCGAACGATAGCATTGAAATGAGGATTCTAACTGATGTTACACCACACCAGACCGTCAGGTTTCAGAGCGGGCGTTGTAAACGAATTGGAGACGGGGTGTAAAGTGATTTGAAAGCAATAGCGTTGGTTACGAAGTGCACGAGATGAGAAAAGGTCAGGATTGAGAGTAGATGGTGTTATAAACTCTTTCTGAGAACAGGGATCCTTGGTCTTTCGTTTTCAATAAAGAGGGATATTTAAATTCATCAAGAATGATGCAAATGTTGTAATTGAAGATTGTTCAATACCACACAAAAATAAAAGTTTAAAGAATAATCTATAACAATTTTATTTGCGAAATTCTTAAACCGTCCATTCACCTTTTTGCCCTAGTTTTCGAGGAAATATAGCGTTAACTACATTAGCGATGAGTTACCACCGTCACGAAAGCCACCGTCACGAAAAGCAGTTTATTTCTCGATGTTTTTATGCACTTTTGAGATAATTGATCAATAAAATTTGAGTTAAGTCGAAATTACGCACAGTGAAACAGACCTAAATTTGAAGAAACAGTACATGAAAGTAATTTTACACTTCTATGCTCCCATTAAAGAATATTTTCCCTTTCTGAACGTGTCATACTTATGTCACAAAATCTGTATTTTTATCATTCAATTTCTAAAACTTGCTAAAGAAGTTATAAAAATGTCCAAAGGCTATGGAAAGTGTTAGTTTCTACTTATTAAGAAACTCGTCATCAGAGATATCAAATAACGTGCCTATAAGATTTTAGAGAGTTAAAACATCTTTCAGATACACGTGACTTGTGTATTGCTGTGTTCTCGACATAATGAGAAGTTACAGTGAAGAGCGCTTCTGAGAGGCATTTCTTCGTCATCAAAGCGGGGCGTATGCCGAGAGCGTTCACCTCTTCAGCGCAGAGGAGCAGACGAAGAAAGTGGTATTTCTCGCACAGACGGCGAAAGGGCCCCTGCGAGAGAGAAAATGCTGAACTTGACATACAGGTCCAGAATCCCGATGCAAAACCTCCGAAACTGGAGGCTCCGGTGACCCACTGCGCCACTCCGCCGCCGGGGATGAGTTAGCAGCGATGTTGTGAGCTGGTGAAGCACTTTCGGTCTTCATCAAATACGCACGAATTGTAGGCTGGCTCACGTTTGATTTCTCATTTTTTTCTGGGACATGTTCGCGAAGAATTGCAAAATAAATATTTTTAACTGTCTGCTTCGATGGAATATAATCTTCCTGATCACTACATTTGTCGTCATTGTTCCTTGTAATTCGTCATGATATCATCAACTTTTCGTGAAAAAAAATTTTCTTCCAAGTGTAATAACATCTCAACCAGTTTGACTCACTTTCTGTATATTTAAGAAAAGAAATGTCGAACTACACTTACAAACTGCTCGCGGAAACAGGTCCGAGGCTATAACCTTCTTACAATGAGCAGTAAAATATTTGTTTTTACGAGTAGTTCAAATTTTCTGGCCCAGTAGAGTATTCACAGTAGAGTTCACAGAGTGCAAAAGAAGAATAGTGTTATATACTAGTGTATTGTAAATGCTCTCCGAACACCACAAATAAATCGTGGCATTTCCTCTAAGAGTTCTATTTTTAAGTCATACTAAAATAAAGAAAAATACACCGGTTACAGATCCAAGGCAGGAATGTTACCGCCATTACTATTAAATACAATGTTGATTTCATCAGGAGGAAGTTGAATTAGTCTACGACGATAATGGTAAATTAAGGTCACAGTATCCACTTTCAAAGCGATACCAACGTAATCATTCTGTAAAGAAATTGATGACTGTAGAAGGGCTTCTCGATTTTTAGAATGTATTTTCTTAGTAACATAGAAGATATTTAATAACATGTTCTGTCGATGAAGTAAGAGTAGTTGAATCGAGAGGTTTGATTAGAGCAAGAACGCCCTCACTTTCTACGCCAAGCACCGCGGCAACATTGTTCCGTGTAATTGGCGCTGCAGCTCATTGCGAGCGAACGCCGGTCGGGCGGCGAATTCCTAGCGACAGCCGCATTGCAGTACATTGCATTGGGCGGCGAGGCGAGAGCACCGCACCCGCCGCCTCCACTCCCGACTCCGCCGCCGCCGCCTCTGGCCCCCGATTCCTCCGCCATCACCGCCTCTGCCTTCTCCATCGCCGCCTCCACCGCCCCCGCCGCCGCCACCTCAGCCTCGCCGCCCCCCACCCCCCCCCCTTCCTTCCCCCCCCCCCCCGGCTACTTCCGCCCCGGTGCGCGGCCGGCAGACCGGGTGGGGCGGCGGGCGACGCTGCTGGGGATGTACGGCCGGTCGGGGCGGCAGTTTCTCCGCCGGATCTCCGCGTTGGCCCGCCCCGCCCCCGCCCCGCCCCGCCCCGCTCCCGGCTGACCGGCCCTGCGCCGGCTGCAACGCCCGACACTACCGTTCTGCGCTTTGTCGTGTTACTGCACTTGCTGAGAACGTTTGTGTGTTTTGTCGGATGCATGTCTTTCCCTCTCTGGACCGATGAAACTGATCCTCATTGCCCACGTTTTGCTCCCTGGTTGTTGTTGTCGCCGCCGACGTCTCGTTTGCTTTAATTTTCAATGTTTATTTTCACCGTCTATCAGAACTGCTCATCGCTCAGATCTTGTTACATACATACCATATTTATGCAACACAAACTTATTAGTCACATTACTTACAATCATTAAATGCGCTTAATATTTGTAATAAATGTCCTACTAAAATATTATTTGAATTCGAAAATTGATGGATTGACTAATCAGGAATGATTGCACACTAGTCTCGTTCTTCGGTCTACTCAGTTTTCAAGTTGCTGCAATTTAATCCTGACACTTTAACCGCTCTGTTACTTTCTTTAGTTTATGCGGATGGTGACTTTATAGTTGTTATTTCCGTACTTCACTTCCTTCATTTTAATGATATTTAATAATTACGAGTATATATACTGGACGTGTATATGTACTCGTTAACAAAATCGAACAAATGACTACGTGTGTAAAATGACTACGTACATAAAGTGTAATATATGTGCATGATGTTGCAATAACACATTCTCAAACGCTACAACAGGCATGTTGAACTTACGTATTATGCAGGCAAACATCTTTGGTATATCACCGTGTTTTTTCTTTCCTCTGGGTGTACTATGTGATTACTCAACCTCAACTCATTTATTATTTATTCATTCATTCTTATTGCCTTCTTCCAAATTCATTCTTCTTGTCTCCTTTAACCCTATTTGTAAGTATTATCTGTTTTGAAGCTCTCCATCTAAAGGCCTTCTAATATGCTCAAAGGTTCGCGAGTACAAAACGTATTTGTACTTTTTGACATGTGTTCCTCTTTTAACCATTAACTTATTTGATATATAATCCCATTAAAACGTATGGCGAATTGATGGTGGTCACCTGAGACTTCTATTTCCAATCGGGAGCTTCATTACATCTTAAGTTTTGATATTGAAGTTTCCAATTGATCATAATCGCGTTCCAGCTGATCAAACACCAATTTGCCCTATTCAATTTTTAATCGGATAATAAATAAACAAGCATGCCTTTTCAGTATTCAAAATGTATTAATATTTGCAAATATTTATAAGAAGTGTTATCGTACCAAAATTCAAATAAACTCAATTTTTTCTTTGAACCTTGAGGTATACAAAAGGGAGAACATATTGCTAACTTTCAACGTCCACTTAAACTGTCTATTATGCTTCTCATCCTACAGAGATGATTATATGCTGAATTTATGCAGTCCCTTCATGTCTTTTGTTTTTTCATTGAATAGACCCAATAGCGGTTTTGCAACTTTTCTGGACTTCTGGTTACTTCATTTTAAATGAAATGGATACAAGAATAACCCCAGTGGAAGCTGTTGCCTGTAGTTAATTGGTCTGAAACATCTTCCAATTGATGGTTTTCTCATCAAGAATTTTATCCAAGAGAAGAATGGGTGACATAGAAGAAACAGTACTTGTCGTATGGCTGTGATTATTAAAAGGGTATTAATATACCTACATCATCACCATTCTCGCAACCATCCCCATCACGACCACCAATCCACGAAGCGAAGTCCAGATCCTGGAAGAAAGCTTGCGCCACTTCCTGCGTACGTGCCCCTCGCAGACGCACTTGTCCGCGCCCACGTGTTCCGCCGGAAGTCGGCGCGTAGAGCGACTTTGTTTTTGCGCGGCCGCCTGCCTTCCTCGCTGAGCATCGCCCTCCGCGTCCGGGGAGAGCGGCGAGGCGCGGCGCGGAGCTTGCCGGAACGAATCGACGCGGGGGGAACGAATCCACGACGAGGAGACGGGTGGGGTGGGGGGGGGGCACGGGCAGCTCGCGTCATGGGAATGGGATGAGGAGACGCATGAGTGTTTTTTTTTATTTCACATGCAGTTATAAAGCAATCGGATATATTTTTGACCCCGGTAAATAAGCTGGTAAGTCAAAAAAACGTAATTTTAGAGGGAAGCAAAAAACAACTTTAAACTAATGCAATAAATAATGGATTAATGATATTCAAACAAAACCAACACAAAAATTGGTTTGTTTGAATATCACCTTCGTTTGAAGATCATTAATCCCTGATTTAATTCATTTAAACGTTTTTTTTTGCTCTCCTGTAAAATTAAGTGTTTATGACTTATCAGCTTATTCGCCGGGATCAAAGATATGGAACACGTGTGGAATATGTTGTACAATAAGCGGTGATACAAAAAGTTGTATATGAAAGATACGGATTAAATTATTTTAGCAAAAATTCGCGAATTTGATAGGATCAATTTGATTGTTCTTTTTTGTGAATTTACAAATCGACGGCATGGCTCGCCCCATTCGCCTCTCGTGAGTGATATAAAACATTTTTTTATGGAATGTTACCCATCACTTTTAGAATGAAAGCAACACTACCCATCCCTTTTACCACAGAATACAGGTGCACAGTTTATCTTCCCTGACTTCCCTCGCTTGACTACTGCTAAAGTACTTTTACTAAATTACATGCGTGTATTCCACTCGTGTTCTATTTATACATGTGCTTGAGTCGTTGGTCAGAAAGTACTCGCACTGGGCGGGACAGGGCGAAATGCGGCAGGGTCGGAATGGTAGGAATGTGCAGAACGATGACTTGGCGAAGGGTGGGGGGCGAAGGTGTGAAGGGGTGGGAGTCCAAGGGCAAGGAATGGTTTCGCGGGACTGGTCGTGGTAGATGGGAAGGGCAGCGTGGGTGGCGGGGTAGAGCTTGGCAAAACGTGTCAAGGGGGGGTGGCGGTGGTGGAGGGATGTGGAGGGACGTAGCGGGTGGGGGAACCTGGCATGGGGTAGAGTGGGAAGATGCAGGCGTGGCATGTGTTGATGTGACGTGAGGTGAGGTGGAAGGGATGACCGTGACTTGGAAGGTAATAAGGGGGGGGGGGGCCGGGGGGTAGGGGCGGGACGTGGGTGGGTCGGGGTGAGTCCTGGGGTGGCGGGGATTGCGTAGGGGGGCGGGGCGCCGGGGCCGGGGCGATGCGACGTGCGCGGTCGGTGGGCGCGAAGGCGAGAGCGCGCCGCGGGCTCCCAACAGGAAGCGATCCTCCATTAGCGTTGTTCACATCCTCCCGGCCGGTTCGCCCGTTAGCACGGGCACTTTCAATTTGTAGCGTCGAATTTTATGGTCCGTGGCGGAGACTACAGGGGAAGTATTTAGGAAGCACGCTTGTGTACTCGTTTGAAGAATTTGACCAGGAAACAATTAGTACCTGGTGATTTTTGGAACTTTTCACTCTTTGGCGATATTTCTTTATGGAAATCGAAAGAAACAGCAAATAATACAGAATTTTAATTTTAAAGAATTTGAATTACATTAGTGTAGGAAGCTGTAAACCGAACTAACGGATAAGGAATAAATAAAACATAGTTTTCTTCTTTTTGAATCGAGCGAAATTCAGAAATGTTTACTTACATTTCAGAACGTTTAAAAGTCTGAACTTTGAAAGAAATGATGTGTCAAGTACGAGTAAAATTGATTTGTAAGAACAATTTCGATTGAAAACAGGAAAATGACACACACGCAGATTATTCCTCTTTTTAGAAAATGAAATTCTTGTAGAAAACATATTATTGAAGTAGGTCCTTTTTGTAGTAGTAAGGGCAAAAGATAATACCGAGGTTTACAAGTATAAACGTCGCGTTTCCTCATTTCGTAACAAAAAAGTTAAAATATTTAATTTTTTCACTGTTTTCACCTCGTTTCGACGTCTCAGAAAATATCCTTATGTTTGTACTTGTAATCTTGAACATATGCTTTCATTCCACTAACCCAGTTCCGAAAAAAACCCTATTCAATACCTAAGTAAATCTGTCACATCACCCATCGTGACTCGAGCCAAACAAGGTCAGATGTGGCTATTCCAATATCCTGCCGCGTTGGATACGAGAGCAAGGTTCCTCTCTCTTCCAATTGGGCGTATTATAACTCATTCCGAGTGCCGGCCTGCCAGGCCTCTGGTTCTGCGCGCGGTATCTGCGCCGCTCGTTATTCCTATGGCGCAGCCTCTCACTGGCGGCGCGCGGCCGCTCTCCTTGCGCGTGAGAGGAGGGAGCCAGGCCCCTTCGCTGGCGGCCGTCACGTGGCGGAGGCACACGCTCGCCAGCGGGACTCAGATCTCAGAGGGAACATCATTGCTTCTGCAGCGGCGTTAACTGGGTGGTCCTAGGGTTATGACGAGATGGATGGACGATGGTGGATGGGACGATGGTGGATGGACGATGGTGGATGGACGATGGTGGATGGACGATGGTGGATGGACGATGGTGGATGGACGATGGTGGATGGACGATGGTGGATGGACGATGGTGGATGGACGATGGTGGATGGACGATGGTGGATGGACGATGGTGGATGGACGATGGTGGATGGACGATGGTGGATGGACGATGGTGGATGGACGATGGTGGATGGACGATGGTGGATGGACGATGGTGGATGGACGATGGTGGATGGACGATGGTGGATGGACGATGGTGGATGGACGATGGTGGATGGACGATGGTGGGTGGACGATGGTGGATGGACGATGGTGGATGGACGATGGTGGATGGACGATGGTAGATTTTCGATGCTAGCTGGGTCGAATTCAGCCGCTGTCTGGACAAGAATTCTAGAAGCCAGATGCTTTCATCGGCAGTTTTCTGTGGTTTATCCGATTCGGCGAATTCCATCGCATATTTGTCATTCTCATCCTCCTCCCCCAACTCTCTCTTTACACATATATAATCTACAACCTGTACGCCATGTGTCGGAAACGAAAAGCATAATATGCTACGGGCTGGGATAGTGTCTCGGCTGGAGGGATGTCCCGTTGGGGGATGAGTGAAATGGAAAACCCACATACTGAGATGTAGGTTGGTATTTGTTTCTATATGAAACTGAAACTTTTTTATATTCTTGATAAGTAAAGAACGGTTGTACTGTGTATATACTATGTCACGTTATTGCAGCATTCGTGAAAACTTTTTATTAACATTTTTAATTTGTTTTAGTGTTATTCGAGAGTAATTTGTTATACTTGACCTGTATGGTTTTTGGAAAACATATGGATCGTAATATTGTAAATTTGTATACAAATGCCTTGAAAACCGACATTAATCTTACAAAATTTGTTTGAGAGATCCTGCGAAACGGTACACCTGGGGTGGGGTGATCACCGCCATCAGGGCACAACAATAAATATACTTACGAGATTGACGCCCTCAGTAGTTCACGCGCCCACAATCAACACTCCCACACTCACTCGTGATTTCCATCTCGAGCGCGAGAGAATTACTATGACTCATCTCTTGACCAGTCTCCTTTTATTGTTTTGCTTTCCGAAGTAGTAATTTATCTAAGTTGACATGATGCATAATGCTATAATCCTATTTATAAAATCAATTCTGATATTCACCAGGTTTGACGTGGTACAATTTTGCCAGTCTTACTGGGTACACTGCGGCGAAATTGTTCCGGAAAGTAAGTGCTTCATTATTTTTAACTCCTTGAAGGAGACGAACCAGTACCAGGAATAATTCCGCTTTCCCTTATTTCAATCTGATCCTATGTTCTGACTTTCTCTCTCATCTCAATGGTCATTCTTCACGAAGTCAACTCTCTTCTTATACATTTTAAGACTTATCATGTATGCACTGTAAACTCCAACTCAATATATTCATTTACTCTCTATATTTTCATTTCTAGTCTTTCATGCACTAAAGAATAAATATTGAACTATTCAGAGGAACATTTCAGCGATTAGTATGATCGTAGATTGGATTACACATTCTTAAATTTTCTAGAACTATTGTATTGTCTGGTCTTTAATATTTTACTAATTCATTCCTACTTTTTCTTTCTTTTACATCTCCTCAATTTTCACGTAACTTCCACTTACTGTTCAGTAATATACAATAGATTACATTACAATTTAAACATTTTTTTCACAAATAGCAAAAGTTAATAATCTAACATCCTTGGTTGCTGCTTGTATTTTCTTTCAGAAATAAAATAAAATATATCCATTCACACCCACGTATTCAAAGTCTTCCTCACTCTCTGATGCTTCCGCTGGATCTGAAGTCTTTTCATTCCCTTCGCTCGGATATTCCTCTGTCACGCGGAACAAGGGCATTCGTTGTTCCCAGAGAAAGGCACTGAGGCGCTTTGTTTATAGGTGCGGCCGTTGCTAATTGAAAGGCCGCCGTCGCTTTCTGGAAAGGGACCAGCTCCATTTCTCGGCCTGCGGAAGACGCTTTCGCCGCCGCGTCCCGCAGAGGAAGCGACCGCCCTCTCATCCACCCACACATCCACTGCACCCACCTGCCCAGCATCTGACCCACAAGTACCACTCGAATCGGCCGAGTTTACCGCAGAGCCAGGATTGTCGCTGTCTCTGTCGCGACTCTCACCGGAAGGCCCTAGGTTTCGGGTGCTGTCGGTAGCGGATTTTAGACACCCGCTACATATACACTATACATACATACTACACTACATATACACTACACTACATATACACTACACTACGTATACACTACACTACATATACATTACACTACATATACACTACACTACATACATCGTATACGCTACACTAAATGTACACATACACTACACTACATTACACATACTAGCTATATGGAATTCAACCGCTGCAGCGGTTGTTCCAACGCGCTGTCCGGAGGGAACTCTAGCGACCGACTGCTCAGATCGGTAGTTTTCCGTGGTTTCTTCAATAAATTCTAAGCGAGTAGTTCCTTAACAAACGGGCTAAGGCGAGTGCGCGATCTTACCTTCATCTTTCTTGTCCTATTCTCCCCCTCACACTTACAAACATACATGTACTACACGACCACAGTCTCGGGAGACCGGTAGGGATCTTGTGTGGGATGTGTTGTTCCAGGTGGGGCGGTGCCCCGATTGATGAGATACCTAGATAGGGAAAACCATCGCAAGTGGACGTGTAAGTCAAAGACGGATCTCATCATCCCATGGTTTCACCAATTCAATATGTAGTTTTATAAAAATTCTCACATATTTCATGTGAAGCGAAAACATTCAATTATGACCTTCTCCAAAGACAAATTATGTTTTAGTAAGGTATGCTACAACATTTATCTTTCATTGTCATTACGCATATGTAATCTAAATTAATCCAAAATATTCCGCAGGTGAAAGGAACACGTTTAAAAAATGTACATGCCTGTTTTAATGTTTGTGAAATGTTATTATACTATGTGTGTAATGCATACAAAATGATAAAATCGGGAAGTCTCAGTACTCGGGGAAAGCTTTGGCAAGATTTCAAATATTGGAGTAGAGAAACTGTTACATTAGGATGTTGTCGTAATCCCTTAAAATAGTTTACATGTGAGCATGTGGGAAAATGTCAGTTAATATACCTCCTTTAACACTTGAGCAAGATGAATCTCTCATAAAATTATAAAATATTTTAAGATTACTTTAAACTAGTGACATTTAAAAATCAAAAAGTGAGGACATTTCATGTGCAACTAATGGACGAAATTAAACATTGCATGTGGCAATGTTTCATGCAGACGAATTCAAATGAAGGGTACATTTAAACTACGTCAGAAATAAGAACTGCGGAAATTCTATTTTTATTTATATTAAAAATTATAGAAATTAAACGCTTTTATTGAAAAGACATATTAATAATTACAATATTTAATTGTAGGACATAATAAAGTATTCAACTTGCGTAAGTTATTGATAGCTAATTAAGGTTTTCAAACATAATATTACAGGAAACAAATTCATTATACTTTTAATACACGTTTTTATGTAAATTATTGTTCAAGCTTTAAAGAAAGCTTTTTAAGTGTGTAATTTTCTCAATAAGTTATTTTGACGTCAATGCAATAAAATAAAATGTATTTACCTTAGTAAATATTAGTTAAGAAATTGCTATTCATCAACTAGATAATTCATTGAATGGAATTCACGGCATAGGAAATCAAGTTGGCAGAAACCAGTAGTTTCAAAATAAAAACGCACGTCATAAATGAGATTCATAATAATGGTAATAACACTTAGACGGGGCTCATATCGGAAATAGGAGGAATATAATATAAATTGGTAGGAATAAACGTAAACGTGGAAGATTTCTCACGTATCCCTGGCGCTAAGCAACTTATGTTATAAGAGACACTGCAAGTTCTCATCTCACTCAAACTTCTTAATTAGCCAGTAGAAGAAAGTGAGGTCCCCTCGGGGAGTCTTCAACCGTCTGGAAAGTTCGATTGCCATTGAATTGCCGGTTCAGTCAGCCTGGAAGGCAATGTCATGATTGAGAATGAGGAAATTTCTCATTCTCACCGAAATCTATTCGGATAACCAATCGATCAGACTTGCGTATAAAACCTCATGATCTCCGAGACTCTCTCGATTGCAGATTTTATTGGATACTAGTTGTGTCTACTCTAATCCTAAACTTTACGATTAGTGAGGATGAATATTTATGCACTTGATTTACCATTCTATAAAAGTCGGTAATTGTTAACATTGAAATCGAATATGGGTCTTTTCGCAACTTAAAAGTATAATTTCAGATATATTACCTTACAATTAGCAATTAAGAATTCACATAACAATGTGTTTGTTTGGAAATTTTTGATGTCTATCTCTTGGAACAAATACTCCAAGAAATATGTCCTTCAACTGCCGCGTGCAGCCGTGGCCGAATCCGCGGGCGTGGCCGCTCTAATGCAACTTATTAGGTTGCGTAAGAGTCCAAAGCCTCGGGCGGCGGTGGCGACGCCAGTGACCATCTGCTGGTCCGGCGGCAGCCGCTCGTTGCATTTTAAGTGGCTGTGCACGCAGAGAAGTCCCGCAGGGGCTGCTTTGCGGCCCTGAATCGCTTGCGCCTTTCGCAGCTCGGAACCGCCTGCACCGCTCCGCACGTCTGCCAATCACGACGTACCGCTCCGCCCTGCCCCGTCCCACCTCGTCCTACTCCGTTACGCTCCCTTCCAACCCCGCTCCGTCCCACTCCTTTCGGTCCTGCCCCGCTCCAACCTCCCCTCCCCCGGCTCCATACCACCCGCACACTGACCTACCCACCTTTCCCCGCTCGCTCAGTCCTGCTCCCTTCCGCCTTGTCGCACACCGCCTCTCCCAACCCACGTCGCTCCTCTGCACCGCCTCCGCCTCGTCTCTGCGCGCGGACTGGACGGGTGGATCGATTTGATCCTATCGATCTATGTCGCGATTACAGCCGAGGCGATGCATACGAAACGTGAGGAAGTGTTTTGTCAGCAGCAGATCGTGATTGTGAACGCGTGTCGTGGTTATCATGATGTTACTACTTATGGAAAAGTTGATCTAAATACTGTAACCTGCTTCCAGCCCGATTTACATAAAGATTCTTTAGTATTATAGTAAGTCTCGCTTTCTTTGAAGGATAACCTAATATTACAGAAACAGTAATCTGTTTGGGGAGTCGAATATTTTTCGTTTCAAACTTTCACAATTCTTTGTGTTTAACAGTTACCGCATTTCAATTCTGATAAAAAATATTCTATGCATCCAAATCATATCAAGAAATGCGACAGGATATCAGAGTTTATTATTTGTCCTTTTACAACTTTTCTTATTTCGATTCAGAACAGAGAAGAGTAAACCTCCAAGTACTTCTTTAGAATTTTTATTTCGTTTGTAACCAAACTGCATTTCAACGCCAAGCACACATTTGTCAGCCCCATCAAATAACTTTACTACCTTCGAAGATGCAAGTGAAAGTCTCAGAAAGCAAGTTATGTTACATTGGTGAATACACGGTTAAAAGTTGTGTGGCTCTTGGGAGAAAAGTTCTTACTTCCGCCGCATTCGTCTGAAGTAGGTCGACCTTCAAATAAGAATGAAAGAACTTGCGGAAAACAAATGGAATATCATATAACTTTCTCCTTTCCATAGAATTTACAAATCAAATAACATGTCTTCACCTCTTTGACAACCCTGAAACCGATATTATAATTCAGATTACTTACCATGCCTTAATATCATTTGCCTCGCAATATTGACCACGTACGAGGAGATGAAGAGAATGACTTCGAATCTTGTGTGAGGCTTGAATGTTTTCACAGTATGGGTTTAGCGGGATTACCGCCATGTATCTACTTATCTGAGACATCATCTCACTGATGATCACCCAACTCTCATTATCAGTTACCCTTCTTAATCTTTATTACAGCCGCAGAAAACTGCATGTCAACACTATGATTACGTAGGCTTCCGCGGCGGGAGTTTGTATTATCTAAGTTATCAGGGACGAGCCGCCCCTTTCCAGTAGTAACACGAGAAACACGGCTCGTCCCGGTTAGCGTAGATAATACAAACCACTGCTATTCTCACTTGAGTGGAGAAAGAAGTCTTGATATTGTGACCCTTCTCTTGTTTCCATGCAGGCCCACTACTTGTCAGGCGTAAGAGATTCGTCATCATCATTATAATCGTCGTCGTCGTCACCATCGTCATCGCTATCATTATTCCGGCGAAGTCCAGACAAGATTTCTCGCCGGGGCTTCGGTTACATCAATCGCCCGTCAGGGTGTGCAGCGCAGCGTGGGTCCGACTGCCGCAGGGGACGCACGCCAGACAGTTGCTCTGCAGCCGCCAGCGCCGTGGGCGTCACTTTCCTCTGGTTCGTGACCGGGCGCCCAGATGCGAAGCCCGGCCCTCTGCTGATGCGGCGCTGGCGTGCGCGGGCGTCGAATCCGGCTCCGCGCCGCGCCAGACGCGCCCCGACTATTGATTCCCGCCCGCTTGCCTCTGCCCCGCTCGGCGCGCTGCTCGGGGACGGAGCTGGACGGTAGGGGGCGAAATAGGAAAGGGGCATTTGGGTCTGAACGATCGCTCTTCGGAATTATAGATTATTCGTTATATTCAGAATATTATTGGTTTTATTTGTTCTTTCGGAATATTACGTTATACGATTATACGTTATACGATTATACGTTATACGAATATTATTCGTTATACGTATTTGGAATATTATTCGAACTTTTCGTCTCTTCGGAATATTACTGAATAAAGAATAGCATGTGGTGTGCGACTGATTTGCAAGTGGTAATATTTAAATGCTCCTCGATATATTTTATGTGAATAATAACAGAAGAAATAATATGAACGGTGTTATGCAGAAATAAGTCAACTCAGTTGAATGTGTTCACAGAAAATTATTCATTTACATCTTCTTTCTGCAAGCAAAATGAGCATGGTTACGTGCGTCCGAAAATATTTGTTACAAATTATTTCACTTGTGAAGCGTGTGCGCGATTCACATCTGTGCATGCCGATTAAGAAATGTAATATAATTTAAAATATGTAAATACTGTACTATTATTTACAATGGAATGTTTTCTCTCGAATCCAGCCTTCTTGCTCTAATACAAATAATGAATTTGGGGTCTGTTTTCTTGATTATTCCGTACTTATTACGGTTCTTTGTTGATTTTAGAATACATATAAATAATGCATTCCTATATACGTAATCATTAATTTGGGTCACTGGAATTAGTCGCAAGAGAGTTTCTAATATTGTACTTGGAACAATTTTCTCCAGTAATAATGAACATCATTTTTGTTAGATTTCTAGATATGTATTTCAAAGTACTATATTTATTATATTTAGACTATAAATGCAATTCACAAAATTTATAAAACAATTGCGTCATATATATTGTATGATTACAACACTTACTGCATGTATTTTAAAAAATAAACACCGCACGTCTATGTTCACAATTCACCTGAAGGTGAGCAACTTTTTGAGAGCGAAAGGATGTCAAATTATAAAATATAATACAGTTTCCTGCGTGTAAATAGATTTTAACCTGGTAGGCGAACGTTCGTGTTAATATTAAAAGCCATAAATGCGAGAGGAACGCATGATAACCGACGTAATCTCCGCTCCCACCGCCAGAGAAAAGCGGTCAGGGAAGCTCCGGGTACAGCGATGGTTGCGAGCGGCCGCAAAGGCACCTGACAGGCTGCACCCTGCCCTGCGCCGCCATTCCCGCTCCGCTCAGCCTCGCGCAACCGCTCTCCGTTCACCCGCACGCGGACGCCCGCCCCCGCTCCGCCGCCTCCCCGCCCCGCCCGCCGCCCCCGCCCCGCCTCCCCGCCTCCGCCGCCTCCGCCGCCTCCGCCGCCTCCGCCGCCTCCGCCGCCTCCGCCGCCTCCGCCGCCTCCGCCGCCTCCGCCCCTCCCGCCGCCACCGTCCCGCCTCCAACGCCGCGACGCGCCTCTACTGCGCCCGCTTCCGCCGTAATAATTGTTGTCTTGCCACCGTCATTTCTGTTATTAGAGCAGTTCGTGACGGCACTTACCCTTTCTATTTTAATTTCTGATAATCCCTTCCGCAAATGAAAAGAACGGAATTCGTCTCTGCAAATTTCGTCACAGAGTAAAACATAATTTTCCTTCTTGTGGCGCTCTTTGTTGCTAATGCCTAGTATATATCATTGATCCCGGTGAATAAGCTGATAAGGCATAAACCCTTAGTTTTGCATGGGAGCAAAAAACAACTTTCAACTGAAGTAAATCAAGGATTAATGATATTCAAACGAAGGTGTTATTAAAACTAAACTATTAGTGTGTAGGTTTTATCGGAATATCATTAGTCTTAGATTTACAGCATTAGTTTAAAGTTGATTTTTGCTATGCTGTAAAATTAATTTCACCGGGGTCAAATATATAAAATTAACAATGTTTTTTTTAGCGTGGAGCTTCATTTGAACATTGTACACCTACTCGTAGAGTAAATTTCGTTTCGTTTACATTCAATCTGTTTCCAAGATTGATTCATCATTGAATGCGCAACGAATAGTTTTGAAGTCTAAAATTCAATATTTTCATTATATATATTCTTGTTTCTCATTTTTCTGAACTTATTACATTAACTAATTTAAACCCATAGGAGTCCTGCCTCACTATATTTTTAACGAGTCTTGCACACTTCTGCTAAACTTTACGAGACAATTTTACTCGCAACATCGACATAAATATATCGTAACGCTCTCTCCTATCAGCAAATGAATCACGTAAACATTTTGTTTTATACAACTCTATGAATGCGTACCTATTTGTAAATGCGGGCCATTAGTGAAACGAACGACTTGAAGCCATTAGAACGAGCGGTCGGCGCGCACAACTCAGCCTGAAAAGGCTCCTAAACCTGAACCGACGCTTTTTTTGTGCGCTCAGCCCTTCCGTTGAGAAAGGCCGTTCAGAGCGAGGCGCTGGATGAAACGGAGCCGCCGCCAGCGACAGGGTGACGGGGCCGGCTGTGGCGCAGACGGTAGAGCAGGCGGACACGGTAACGGTGGTGGAGGCAACGACGACTGCGAAGGAAACACTGGTAGGAACGCAAACGACGACGGTGGCGGTGACGGTGGCGGTGACGGTGGCGGTGACGGTGGTGGTGGCGGTGACGGTGGCGGTGACGGTGGCGGTGACGGTGGCGGTGACGGGGCGGTGACGGTGGCGGTGATGGTGGCGGGAAATGTGATGGTGAAGACGGTTACGGTGACTGGCAGGTTGGTGAAAACGGTGAACCTTGTGGCAAGTCGACAGAAGTGTTGGTAGGGTTGTCGGCGCCGACAACGGAACGCCCACTTGAGCTAAAAAAGCGGAGAAGGCAGCAGGAGTAGCGGTGGTGCTTGGTGAAGGTGATGGAGACGGCGGGCACCGAGAGCGGTGGCTCAGTGCATCAACCAATGTAACTGCAGCCAGCCGGGGGCCAAGGCCCGACGGAGGCGGTTTTCGTCACTAGCTTGTTCGACACTAGGTCGATTTTCGACACTAGGTCGAATTCATTTGCTGTCTGGAGGAGAGTTATAGAGACCGGCTGCTCTGATCGGTACTTTTCCGTGATTTCTCCGACCAACACCAGGCGTATGCCGGAGCAGTACCCTAACAAACGGGCCACTGACCGCGTGCGAGATTTCCTTCCCCTTCCTTGTCTTTCTTCACCCCTTACACACACACTAACATGCACTACACTACTACACATGCCGAGAGATCGGTCGGGGACCTAGAACTCATCCCGTCTGGGGCGGTGCCCCACTGGTCTGAGACACCTGGTTCAATCAATCAACGGGGAGACTATGGTAGCCAAGGTCGGTAATGGCAGCGATGGTGAAGACAGTTCGGTGACGGTGACGTAGTTCGTGGCGGTGTCGACAGCAGTGTCGGTAGCGTTGGCGGCGGCGGCAACGGAATGACCACGTGACGGGCAGAATGCCGCTCGCGCCGCGCAGACGCCCCAATTAGAGCGCGCGTTGCGCAATTGTTGCAAGATCGCCGCAGGGCACCGGACGACGCTTCCGCCGGGTGAACGATGGTCAGCCAATCACGTTGACGGTTTATACAGCGTCCAGATACTTGATATATATTTCCATTTTGAGGGTGCATATTGCAGATACGACACGTTGATTGGGTCTTAAATACTTAAAATCTATAACTTAAGGTATATTTTGTTGGTTTGTAATTTATCATGGAAATATTTATTTATATTCTCATATTTATATAATATTTTTATTATGCACATAAAAAAATTAAAACCATATATATTTTGTCCCAGATTTTACATAATCTTAAGTCGACGAGACACAGTATTGACCTTCAATGACCTTCAATTACATTCAGAACGAAGAGTCAACAGATAGTTTATCGTACATTCGATAGATACAATATTTCGGCCACGATACATCCCGGAGCTACTGTTTTTCATGTCGGTTCTGTAGTAGGGAAGATGTGGGGAATCCCAAAACGTACGTAGTTTTATAGAAACATATTATTTGAGATATGTGTTTGAATGAGAAATCTTGTGAATTATTTTCACATGTAAAACAGTTCAGTTGGGTTTTACCAGCTGTTATCACCGGAAAGTTCTGTCCACAAATTATTTATACGAATGGTATTTACACATGAAAGGTAGGGAGTCAACTCCCAATTTCACTTTCCCGACTGTATTCTGTATCTCGAGCAATAAATACACTCGGAACACCTGAAGGATACTTTCCTTCTTCGCTTGGTACGGCTTCCGTCGCCCGGGGCGATACCAGGGGCGATATCTGTGTGGTATGGAGGCAGCCGGCGGGCGAGCCGCCTAGTGGGCGAAAGGGCCGCTGCGGTGCGTTTTTCCAGCGGTCGTTTATCAGAGGTCTAAACGACCGCGTGGTAGAAAGTAAATGGACTCGAAGGCTCAATACAACCGATCTCGCATCGCAACTGGACGTCGTTAGGTTGTTAAATAGCAAATCACATACGCGGTTGAAATTTGTAAATCGATGCGATAGTGGAGGTTTATAAAACCAAGTTCATTATATTGTAATATCGGTCGTGTGTTGTTCAATACTTTTGGTAATACTATCATCTTATAAGTAAAAATAATATAAACACGAACTTCATTTCTTAGAGTAAGAATACTAGTACGCCTTATTTGTTTCGATTGGTCTAAACGAAGGATTTCCAAGTTTTTTGTTCGTCGATCTCTTTACTTGGTTTGATTCATCAACCCGTTTTTCTCCATAACACCCAGCATTCAACATAATTACGAAAAAAATAATTATTTTCACGTAAATAACTTAAAAATAACAATTAGACAAAGAATTCGGGCAAAAGTTTTAAAAAAATGTTGATTAGATTCAGATTTGATTATTTTTGTACTATTATACTTTTTAATTTTGCAAATATAAACAAATTTTCAGTACAAAATCACAGATTTTAATTACCAAAAAATTCGATTTTTTAAATTGAGAATAAAGTAAAATTCCAGAGGATCGATTTTGTAATTAAACTATTAGTTTTGAAATTTTGTATGAGGGGAATGAGATCTACACTATTTTTCAGTAACTATATTTACTAATAAATCTTTACCTTAATGTTGATATTCCTATCATTCGCCCGGTGCTTATTCGGGCATCGATCCCCAGTTGACCCCGTGATCATCATAGACCCCTTTAAAATTTCATCGACCCCCAGGGGGTCGGCACAGACCGAGGTGAAAATTCTCGTTCTAAGCAGACGGTGGACTACAAGGCCGGTAACAGACGCTCGACGATAAGAGTGGCTTTTAGTCGATATAACAGTAGCATTACAAACATTAGATCATCGTGCCTCCATGGATAGTCATATAGCTTGTAGATAAAGAGGTTTGATAGATTCTTAATTGTACGGGAAACGCCGCGTACCAGCCAGAGTTTCTAACGTTTCGGTTGTCTTACTGCAACATTATTCAGGGCTTCCGGGAGATAACAGAAGAAATTCGCAGTATGACGCCCGAAACTGTGTGTAGCTTGTGCATAACTTCTGTGAAGTAAAGAGATGGGTACGAAGTAGAGATGGACATACTCGTATTTTATCTATGTTCTCATACTTGTCTATTTGCGTTTTTATTTTATTTTTTGTTGGTTTATTTGTGTTATGTATCTATTTTTTTCAAATTTTTGTACTGCTTCTTTTAATTTTGTATGTGTACTTATTTAACTGATATCGAGCGTAAGCTCATTAGCAGTAATACATTATCATTATTATTATTATTATTATTATTATTATTATTATTATTATTATTATTAACGATGTTGCGTCTTCCGATCACCGAAGAATCTATTGACTCTGGCTGCGGCAGACTAAGTTTTCAAAAAGCTTATATATTTCTGAGTACAATGTAAAGTTAGTTCTTATATACTCGTAAAATGAATTTATGATAATTAACTTCTTTATACTTAAAGCTTTACTATCTCCAAAATCAATTGAGAAACTTACTCGCAATTAACCTGTTTAGTAATTATGATTTTACAAGGAGGAGTTTTGGTACATTAGTTTCTTTTCTTATCCTTCAGATTAATTATCTTCAATTGTCCTAACTACGAATATGATCGTTCAAAAATATTTTTTAAGTAGATTTCTCTAGAAAGAATTGCTTCATTTTGCGATTATTTTTGCGCTTTGGTCATTGAAGGCAAAATATACTGGAGAAATAAAGTTTGAGTACTTTTCCAACGGAAAGTGTGGAGACTAAACGTGTGTTTCATTTTAGATTGTATGTCCTTATCAAGGGAATAAGTATTGAGATGAATTAGTAAATCGATGGTTGGACAATGATATTGGACAATCCATGTATAATATTCCATGTAGATGACGTTGAGAAACCACAGGTAAGATACATATGAAAAATTATTTCGGAGAAATTGTGCTAATTAGTATTACCGGGTGTTTCTAATCTTTTTTTAACCTTTTTTTATTAAATTGCTGAGATTTGAAATGTTTTATGTCTTCAACAAATATGAATTCATGAAATTATCATACTCACATTTTCTCTTCAATGTACACTGTTCTTTGGGAAATTTTGTCTGACGGTCTTCTAAAGAGATTTTAGTCTCCATTTCTCTTCAGAACTTCTTTGTCCTTTTCTTAACCTACACATGCCTTTCTTCTTCGCATTAATGTTTCCCTGCAGGAGCATTTACGTACGACCTCACAGTTTTGCAGCTTTCTCCTTTTACTATTCAGTTCACCCTATTTGCCTTTGTCAATCCTCTGATTTTTTAATAAATTGCTTTCGATACTTCACTTATTTCCTATTGAAATCATGTACTCGGAAGTTGTGTATTCTCGTGCTTTCACCTGCTTTATTTACGCAGTATTTAAAGGTAGGCGAGTGCCTCTCCGGTAACATACGTTGTGTCTGGTGCAAACGAATCTCCTCTCATTAATACCTGTTATGCAGGATCTCAAGTTCGAATTTCTCCAGAGGCTACACGCATGAAGCACGTCATGAAGAGACTCATTAAACGTCATAATGGGAGTTAAACAAAGCGCCCCTCATTATCAGGAAGTTGCAGTGCGTTAACGGACTTGTCTCATTAAAAGGAAACCGGATGGAGGGGTAACACAAATACTGTCTCGCATTGCGTTGTTGAATACTTACTACCATTAATAGCATGCAACTTCACGAATGTATATTTAATAGCTTGTATCTAAGCAAATAGGTTAAAGTAGTTTGAGGACGATGAAGAGATGCATAGTGTTGTAATTCGGAATAAATAGAAATATTTGAAGATCTGTACATTAATTTATTTTAGTCCGTATTTTACGTACATAAAGCGCAATAAAACTTTCATAATTGTTACAAAAATTCATGGGGAATTATGTTTCAATAAATACCAACATGACAGCCTAAATATTTTTTTAAGAATCATGGAATGTCTACCCCAATTTTTTGTATACCTTCCTAGATATTCATATTTCTAATGTTCATTTCAATATCTCATTATTTATTCTTATTTTATTTTGTTTTATGTTGAAAAGAGGTAAATATACGACTTCATTTTTGCTATAATAATCGACTCCATTAGAACATCTTTTTGATGTATTTGAAATAATAGAGATTTTTTCTATGGTGCAGTCTAACCCTCTATATCTGAAGAACTTGAGCCATTGTTAAACTTCAATTAATTCAATTGCAAAAGAGTAAACACGAGAAAACAAAGAGGAGCAAACATAACCTTACTATATTTGCGTTCCGCTGTCAGGTAAAAAGCATTTGTTCCATTGCTATTGATATACATATTTTTAATGAGTAAGTGATTATAATTTTTTTTTTTTAATGTCATAATAATTTTTAATAACTTAGAAGATTATCTCTTCTCTGAGATCGCAAATGTATATAATTTTTGGAATGTAATTCTATTCGACACTGATTCGAAAAACAATAACAAAAAGCAAGTTCCACTCACGGAAACAGTTGCCTGTGCAAAGGAAACAAAACAACGCGAACGGCCGGTTGTAAGCGGCCCCTCTGGAGGCACTTTCGAGTGTGAAACCGCCAGGAAACAATGCACTTCATATTTGCAGGGCCTCGCGAGCGGCGGGGGCGGCGGCGCGTGTAGCGAGTGCATGCTTGGGCGACTCCCCCGCCCTTCCCTCCCCGCCCCCGCCCCCGCCCCGCCCCACCCTGCTCGCTGCGCCCGGCGGGGAATGCGGAACGCGGCCACGTGACATTTAGCAGGCCCCTGCAGCGCCGCCGGCCGCCGAGGTAGGGCAGTGGTTGCGGCTCAGGCGAAGAAGGTGACGGGGGTGTGGCCGTAGTGAGCGACTCGCAGGGGGTAAAATGGGAAGGGTGGAATTACGGATAATTAGTAAACCAGGCGCAGAATCGATGCAGTCTTTACAGTAAAGCTGGCTTAAAAAAGGCAAAGTATTCCGGTCCTTGGAAAATACCTGTCTGAGCAAATGAACTCCAAGAAATGTAACTAATGTTAAATGCTTTAAATCTCAATGTCATGTTTTTGTAGCAGTAGCATTTTAAAGGAGATCAATGAAATACGATTAACCGATATATTTAAAAAAAACACGTTGATATGTCGCGTAACTATCCAGAGAACTTTGTTCAAACGAATTATTACTATGCTAATGTTCAGAGCTAAATTTTCAAATGTTTTCTCTATGTGTATGTAGAGAACAACAGAAAGTATTTTTATTTATTTTACGTCAAAAACAGTTAAAAACTGCGTATGACGTGCTATGGGGAAAAGTATGCATTCGAGATTGCTACTCACGCAATGAAAATAAGTATTTTCCTTCGATCATACTATATACTAAGCAACCGTGTAAGTCTCATCTTTCTTACACAACAAACAAATGAAACAGTATATCGCATCGTGTAACCACAATCGATAGGCTACCGCAGACTACCGCTCTGAGAAACCGCAAGCGGAGTCGATTGATTTGAGATCTGTAACCCTCACTTTCTCTTGGACCATCAAAGGTCGAAGCCTCGACCACTGAGTCACGCGTCATGGAACAGCTCCAAAACAACACTTTCCGTCGGAGGCCCAGTTCCATCTTCGAGGTATTTTGTAGGCAGAATACAAAGAAAAGTAACTGGCGAAGGGAACTCGCTACCATTTCTCTTAACAGAAAACCGTTCGTACGATAGAAGCGTTGCTAGCGACCACGAACTTAGAAAAACAAGCCAAAATATTTTTCGAGTCATTTTGAATTAATAAATGATACAGATGGTCGTTCTTTGTTGAGACTCTTTGTATGCCATTGACGTCCATCTCACAATAACATACCAGAATGACTGTCTTACTCGAGGGTCTATGACTCGTAACCAAATACACTGTCAGAAATCACATTAAATTTAATGTAGATTAATGTAAGTCTGGACATTAAATTTAATGTAGTTTCTATATTAAAGGGAGATTAATGGACGTGTACATTAAATTCAATACTTAAATTAAAATCAATGTAGATTTAATGTACGACTCTTAACAACTTACCTGTCTAAATTAAATTTAATTGTACACGTACATTACATTTAATGTAGACGAACATTTAAGTTACTGTACGTGTAGATTAAATGTAATTTACGTACATGACAATTACTTCCATGTACTTTACATCAAAAGGAATGCAGAAGTTTCTGAGAGTGTACTAGATACCCGAAACGTTTCTTTTTCGTGCAGCAGGATTGTATTGCCAGGTAACGTGAGGTGTCTCCTATGCACTCAAAATACTGGCAAAAATAATATTTCAGATGGAATAATATTAATAAAGACTCTATGATCCGTTTCTTGAGGCAGAGAATATACTGTATTGACAATCGGATGTCAAAAACCCTCACAGCTGACTGCTCAGAATCTTTCAGCTAAAAGCTAGTTTTGCCTGACTATTTAGCTGTTCTCAAATAATTTACATCATAAGAGCAAAATTCTCCTTTCCTCTCCATGTTGCTTCAAATGCTTCGAACAACTGTTTAAAAGAAATATCATTGTTTTATATTGAAAATAGTTACAAGAGGAGATATATATATATATATATATATATATATATATATATATATATATATATGTATATATATCCTTCCCTTTCCAAAATGAATCTTGCACATATGTCGTTCTTAATGATTTAAAAAACATTGATGCCAAATTCAAAGAACATCAAATAATAAGTTGGCACGTGACTGCGAAACTAATTAGTTCACTGGAACGAAATCGGTAGAGTACAAACAGAACCTCTCTTCACATGGTCAATAATTTCGTATTCCCTCTCCAACACCCCATTATCAGCGAATTACTACTCAACAAACGTTTTTCAAATGCAACATAAGTATTTTGCTGACATTAACTGTTGTCATGCCGATGTCAGGAACTCTCCCACATTTCCTGAGTTTATTTCTGAGCGTGGATTTCTCGGAGTCGTGTCACCGTGGGCGGGAGGGGTGGGAGGCTGCAGGCGGGGGCGTGGCAGGTGGCCAGCACGCGACGAAAGCTGCACGCGTGCATTCACGCCAATTAGCCCCCGCAGAGCGCGTGGACGCGGCGCTGGTTTCACTGCAGCAGCCGCCGCAGCCACCGCCGCCACTGTCGCGTCGGTAAACGCGCAGTCAGCGCTTGTAGGAGGTTCAGTCCCATAAAAATCGCTTCATTGTCGTTGTTAGTGGGTTGTTAGTGGAGGATCAAAAAATATCTTCGTCTTTTTTAAGGCCACTTTTTATCCTCTTTGGTCTTACAGCGACCACTGTGAATTTTAAACTGTAGGGTGAATTGTATGGACAACACATACATCCATTTCCGAGGCGCGATTAGAACCTGCGACCCTTCAAGCCGAGGTTGATACGGCCCTTCAGCCTTAACGACCTCGGCTATCCAGGCCGGTATGCTTACGTCTTCATTGTTGATTTCAAATACATTTATGCCAAAAGCCAAGGTAATCGAAGATCGTACCAGCTGAGCTGACTCTGCTACGATTGTTATCGGGGATACCTGGCGTTCGCTTCCGGACTAAAGCGTATTTTCGATACTGGCATGATTGGGTGGCTTCCCGTGGTTTCTCAGATCAACACTAGAAGAATGCCGAAGCATCACTCATACAAACGGGCCCCGGACCTCGCGCGATTTGTCTTTCTTCTTCTTTATCATATCCTCTCCCTTTACACACACACACACACACACACACACACACACACACACACACACATACTTATATGTACTCCCACACATGTTGAGAGACAAGTCCAGAGCCTAGATGTTATCCGGAGGGGGCTCCGTGCCCCGTTGGGTAAGATTCCTGGAGGGGGAAATCCCCTTTAAACCTTCGTGAAGGCTGGCGCTGGATCTCGCCATCCAGCGGGGGAGATAAAGCTTGTCCTCCTAAACATTAATAAATGCATCAATCGATCAACTGACGTGTCGGTAAACGACCAGACTTAGATCAGACTTAGACCAGATCCTATTGACTTTAAGAATATTTATGCTAAATCCCACGAAAATCGAAGAACGCGTTTGGTCGTGACTAAATAACAAACAAATTTACGAACAAACAAAATGAATAACGGTGGATTTGAATGTGAACACGCCTCAATTAGATTTTTGTGATTTTATGAAATTTATTCATTTTTATCTAAAAATGTATTCAAAATAATACTCACCCAAAAGAGTAATTTCTATTATGAATACAAATTAAATAAAATTTAAAGTAACAACTTTTTATTGGATCAAAAATGTGTATGGAGTAGAATGGGAGACCGAAAACTGAAAATACTCTCCCCACTCAAACAGATTCTGATCGGAGTCTGGTCATTACTCCAGTAATCGGTCCTGCGGCCGTTCCAGATGCTTTCATTGAATCAACTTGCTCCCTCGCGTTCTCTCACCCTTACTTTCCCTGCGCCATCTAGTTCCCTGTACCATTCCGTAATTATTGCTATTACTGCAAAAGTGGAGAAAGTAACACTTGAACTGGGTAATGATAATAACAACAATGCTTACGTAAACAAACAGATCGCCAGAGTGCTGTCTCAGCAACGAAGTTATTCTTTACATTTTTGGTCGAACATTTTTAGCTGAAAATCTAACTCAATTTAGGTTCTGTGGAACAAATCTTTTGTCGAGGATGATTTATCGGTTTTCATTCGCGTGCTACACACATTTACTTTCATATTTTTCACACCAATTCACATTATTGGGAACCACGAAACGGCAGAACGGCAAGAAAACTGACTGACGAGCATAGGACTGACAAACATTCCCGGGACCACGCATGAAAGAGCGTAACTTCTAAAATACGTGTACACGAGGTTTCCATTTGCAAACGCTCACTCCCAATGGTAAAGGAGAATTGTTGATAACTCAGGATGAATTACAAATTCATTGACAGCGACAAGAAACTACGTGTCACCTCTTAAAAGAATAGTGAGCTAGAAATACAAATGAACAATGACGTTGACTAAATTATGTATCAATCTTGAAAAGTATAATAATTCCAAAATAGTATCATGCAGTCCATTTTGCAATATCAGAGAACTGACAACAGTTTCAGAAACTTTCATTATGCCTGTCATTGTAATACAACGTGCTTCCGTGGACATTTTGCATGGGCATTGGTCTCTACCCAACTTCTCCCTGCCCAGTCGCCTCTTGGAACGAACCTTCCCCAGCTCCCGCAAAGAGAACTTTCTTCGCTCGCGCCGCCTGGAACGAAGCCGACGGCGGGTTTGGTGGCGGGCGTCGAGGGGGGCGTCCCGGTTCGACGCCCGCCTCGCGTAATTGCCGCGCGCGTGCCGCGGCCGGCGCCAGTGCCCGCGGAGAGATCGCCGAGCCGGTGCGAGATCGCCGCGCGGGCAGGCCGGGCCAAGCGATTTGGCAGCGCCCATGCCGTTTCACGGACTTTGTGCGCCATTTGTAGAGTACGATTCCAAGCAGACGCGGAAAGCGAGAAGGAATGAGAGTGATTTCTCCAGTGGCTGGCAGCGATGGCAGCGATTTGTTCGCGGATTACACACAGGGTGAACCTGAACTTTACCGAAACATTTGGAGGTGGTTTTTGAGAGGAAGTGAAGGAGAAGTTACCGAATTTGGATAGTTTTTTAAACACCATCGAGTTTGTATTCTTTTATCGGAATCGAATTCGTAGTTCGAGCGTTATGATCCGTTGTTTCCATGGTTTCTCTTATCACTCTCGAGAGTGTAATGCCAGAGTAGCACCCTAAAGAACAAGCTGTGGTCCCCGAAATCCTACCTTCTCTGGCTCTACTGCAGATTACATCACCCACGCTTTTTAGTGCAGGATTCCTATGTTAAACTAGGAAAATGTCTGGCAAGAGTCGGAGATCTGAAGATGCAGCTGGAAGCAGCAAAATCTGTTAGGCACAACATTTATCTCGGTGAGTGATCCGAAATAAAAATAAAATAAGTAACTATTACAAAACAACTGTGGGGCTGTTCTACGTCACATGAGTAGGAATTGAGGGTACACTCACCACAAAAAAGCTTGCAACAACGAGAACGCTTTCTGGTAATTTTCGACCATTGTATGTCACTTACCTGAAAACAGAAAAATAAAGTAATTAATATCCCACCTGTAGATTATTTTACAAATTTTAATTTAAAATAATTTGTATCAGAATAGAATAAATAATCTTGGAACTATTGTATGTAAAAGTTCCTTTGAAAATTTTACATTATGACCACGCCGCAACTTGATGTATGCCACACCAGAATCAACTTATGAAGTTTTTATGAAATAGTTTTATATAAGTATTTCTATTTAGAAAGAAACTTCATACAACGCTTTGCTATTATGTTCTTTTATCGTGTGTCACTCAAGTACGTTCGTAGATTCAGGTTCGGAGAGAGCTGTACCGACCATCTGTGTCAACAAGCATTATATCCACAAAGTTCTTGAATGAAAACCAAGACGACAAGGAATATGAAACAACTTGACGTCCAATAAAGTTTTCTACTTGAGTGTTTGACTTTCCGGCTGGTAAAGGTGTACTTAAATTTACAAAATATGAACAAAATATTAAAAAAATATTCTTCGTAAAATCTTTCTTTCATAAACTTTCACACAAATAACTTGGCGGACATTACACAAAGTTGAAACACTCGACATTCATAAAAAGAAAGTCAAATAAAATTTTTCTTCTGACTTATTACCATTACATAAGTATTTTTATCACTATATTCTTCACCCAACTTTCATCTCCACTCACATCAGTTATCAGGTTTCCCGCTCCCTCGTTACTTGAGATTCCGTTTCGCAATAGAAATTCGTCATAAATGTTAGCCAAGCAGGTGGTTATTTCGTTTCAGAGGAATGCTGGGTGCCTCTTTCGTCAATGGGATTTCTGGAGCTGCCGAATCGCGTGTCAGAGTGACAAGGCATCGAGTGCCCAACCGCGACCTTGGCGATCCGCGGGTCGGGATGGCGTGGCCCAGATTGGCGGACCGCAATCGCGGGCAGGCGGGCGGCAGCGGCGGCGGTATTAATGGTTATGATGATGGTGATAATGAGGGTGGCTATGGAGGATATGAGGACGGTGGCGGTGACGCTGGCGAAGGCGATGGTGAAGGTCGTAGCGAAGGGAGAGCCAAGGGCGATGGCAAAAGTGGTGAAGGAGGTGGCGACGAAAGCGAATGGTGGTGGCAAAGGCGCTGGTTGTCACCAATGGAAGGGGGATGAAAAAACCGAGGGAAAACGAAGGAAAGGGGGGAAAGCGGTGATGGGAGACAGTGACGGAGGCGGTGATTGAGCCAAAAAAAAAAGCAAAGGCTAAGGTGATGACAAGAGCAATGGAGAAGGCGATGACGGGAAGCGGTGGAGGATGCGTAGGTGGTGACAATGCGAGGGCTAAGGCGAGGACGAATTCGGTGGTAAGGGCGGAGATGGTGGGCAACGACAGGCTGTGGTAGCTGCTGTGGTGGCGGCGACGGTCACCGTGCACCAGGCAGCGGCGGGCGCCGGAGGCGTGGTGGAGAGGGCGGGCGGCGGAGAGGGCAGGGGCGGAGAGGGCAGGCGGGGGGGCGGGCGGAGAGGGCGGCGGCGGAGGGCGGGGGGAGAGGCTGGCGGCGGAGAGGGCAGCGGAGAAGGTGGCGGAGAGGGTGGCGGAGAGGACGGCGGAGAGGGCGGGCCAAGGAGAGAGTAGGCGGGCGGGGGAGAGGGCAGGGGGGGGCGGGCGGCGTTGCTCCGGTGGCGGCTGAAGGCGGCCAAGGCTCCGCCGACGCAGTGCAGCGTCCGGCCGCGCGCGTTCGGGCCAGCCGCACCTGCGCGTATACCACCTAATTGGGTTACGCGCCGCCCTCGACTCGCATGTCTCCATGTCGTGTGATTCATTATTACTGTACGACAATCGCAGCCTGGTGGTCACGGCGCTTGTAGACCGGGCTTCAAATCTCGGTCATTCCGTGTGGAACGCGTGTTGGACAGTGTGGGTTCGCGAAGTGATTCTTCAGTGTTCTTTGGTATTTCCGGCATCTTATCTATTTTTTTTTCATTTTGTCTCCTATCATATTTCCTATCTTCAAGCTCATTGCTCATCACATTCCCTATTGCTTTACGTAATTATCATTATCAAACCAACTGACTTGAGAGCTGGACATAATGACATTAACCTCGCTGTGTAGTGAAGATCATTGTGATATGTCTCCCCAGTTGAAAGCCATTCAATAAATTAATATCGTATGAGAGTAGGTAACAGAGATTGAAGTATTTATACCGACGTTTTCTTGTATCCGACCATATGATTCTAGCAATATAGTAACGATGAGAAATAGTGTTTAAACTTGATGACAAGGTGTGAAGGTGTCAGGCGTTGAAGATTGAGTGGTCAGTGAGGAGGGAAGGGAACCTGCGACCGTTGCTGTGTTGTTCTTACACAATTGCTATAGGTTTTCGACGTAAACATCAACGTTACACTCACAGTTGCACAACACAAAATGGTAGCCCTCGTCGGTGAAAGGAAACTTCCAGGAAGCTCGCCATGTTGACAATAGTGAGTGCCTAACTCACAACGTTGTGCTAATAACGTAGAGTCAAAATCCATACAAAGTTGTGACTTCTAAAAGTACCGAACCTGTCTACGATCGGGTATATGCAAACATCTGAAAAAGAATTCCAAAGTAGTTTCCATAACATGTAATATAATTTTTTTTGGAATTAACTAAACATTTCGTGAAAAATTGGCTAAGACCAACCCATTCACTAGCTACACTAAGTCTCTCTCTCTCCTCTCTCTCTCTCTGTCTTTCTCTCTCCAACTTTCTGTCTCGTCTCTCCCTCCGTTTCTTTCTATATCCCTCCCTCTTTCTCTTTCTCCCTCCGTCTCCTTCTCTCTCTCCCTCCCTCTCATTCTCTCTCTCCCTCTCTCTCTTTACTATCTCATTCTGCCGAGAATGCGCCACATACCTTTAGCGTAATAGATCGACTAAATTTGCTTATAAACCTTTAATGAGCCCTCGCGCAATTACTACAGCTTCCGGCAATTAGTGCAATTATGCAGTTATCACGGCCATATAACGGCGCACGGCGCCGGCAGCAGTGGCGGCGGGGGCGGCGCTATTCCTCCGCAGAGCGGAGCGGCGCTGGCCCTGACCTGGGAGCCCGCACCTGTTGCGTAACGCGACAGGCACTGACCGCCTCCGCCTCCGCCTCCGCCTCCGCCCGCTCCGCTCCGCACGTCGAAGCGCTTTCGCGGGTGGCAAGCGGTGGAGGCGGCGGCGGCGGTGGCGGCGGCGGAGGCGGTGGCGGCGGCGGCGGCGGCGATGGCGGCGGCGGCGGCGGCGGCGGTGGTGACTGTGGCGGCGGCGGTGGCTGTGGCGGCGGCGGTGACTGGTGGCGGTGGCGGCGGCGGCGGCGGCGGCGGTGGCGGTGGCGGTGGCGGTGGCGGTGGCGGTGGCGGTGGCGGTGGCGGTGGCGGTGGCGGTGGCGGCGGTGGCGGTGGCGGCGGCGGGCGAAAGCGGCTCGGTATGCGGCCGCGGGGGCGGGGCGCAGGCGGAGCCTGCCGAGGAGGCAATTGCGCCCGAGGCGGCTGTGCCACTGAGGAATCTGTGGTCGGGGTTACTAGGAGATGGGTGTGTGGGGAGTGTGTGATTTGATAGAGTAAGCGGAGAGGGTGATAACGGGTTCTGGTGAAACGGGTTGTGGGAAAGAATGAAGAAAGGTCGTCAGGGAATGTAGGTTTTGAGCTAGAGTTTGGCAGCGGTGGGAACTGTAAGGGTGTGGGTATTGTTATTGGTTATGGTGGTGTTGATGATCGATGATGGTGGTGGTGGTGGTGGTGGTGGTGGTGGAGTGGTCAACGTTGCAATAAGGTCACGGTGGTGGTGGTGTTGGTGGGTAATGTGATAGTATTTATAGTGGGAGCAGATACAGTTTTGTTGGTAGCAGTAGTTAAAAGTGCCTATAGAATTAAAGGGGATGTGCTGTGGTGGTGATGAATTGGCTGTCACATTGTTCTTGACAAAGGTGAAGAGTTTGTTGGTGAGGATGGTAATGTACAGGAGGTAAAAACAAAAACCTTATATCTTCCAATGGCCGAAGGTATCTTATTTGGGGCTGGTTCACCATTGACGAAAATAATTTGTAAAAAACAGGTACTGTTGAATCATCCCTTACCAGAAACGGAAAATGACCGTATTACTATATTGTGGTGACCACAATGGTGATAGACGGCATAAAAGCATCCAACAAAACCTCCTATGTAGAGGCAGCTATTTGAAACGCAGCGTTGCGGGTGCGAGTCGGTGAGGGCGTGACTATGGCATGAGCGGCGCTCGGGCGGTCACACTTTCTCCCGCCGGCCGTGCCCCCGCGTCTGTTTGCTCTTTTGATTCGGAACCGCCGCACCGTACGAGGAAGTGCCGATGCCGACACGTAATTTCCGAGTTACGACGGCACTGAGTGTTGCGGTCGCGTGAGTGATGGCTCGCGGTTAGATCAATGTTTGCTGTTGACAGTTGATTTAGGAGAAAGATAAAATGCCGGTAAAGTTTAGTATGTCGACGTGGATTCCTGAGATCCTTTAGGGTGGTAAAATATAACCCGGCTACGAAGGAATGAGAATTTCTTGCGAAAGCTCATTTTTCTGCTCGAAAGTACAAGCGAGAGAAATGGAAAAGGAAAAGGTGACGCCTCTTAAGCTCGTTTATTCATCTTGGACTTTCTCGGCGTCATTCCTCGCACCTGTAAAACATACGTGAAGACTTCGGCTAACAGCCTTAACACATTTGAGCGTTCACTGGAAGATACAAAGCTCCTTCGAGTATTGCGTTCCAAATATTTGCTTCTCCGTTCCATCATTCCTCTGATTTTGAACTGTAATACAAAGTGAGGAAATCAAACGCCGATAGCATTATTTGTAAACGCTCTTGAGTACAATCTAGAAGATTATTTCAAGAAATATCTGTTACATATTTTTCCTGGGTGAGTTATAATATTGACATGTTTTGTCTGCTTCATAAGTGACACATTTGGAGTTGGTCATACATCATATCAATCCACGCATGCAATCCAAATGAGTAATTTTCATCCTAAAAGTTTCATAAGTGTTTATGCTGTAATTAGTCAAGTCTATAGATCTTACAGACTTCATAATTTAATTTGAAACACTAAATTATTACATTGTAGGGTAATTCTGAATAATCCGAATATTCTGTGAATAAATATTTATTTAGAAATAGAATATGCTTCAGAGGAATGTTTTTGAAATTGATAGTTCTTGAAATAACCGTATCGTCAAATTTTCGATTACTCATGATAGACGATCACAGTTGTTACTGACTAGAGACATTTTTCTGGATCCGAAAATTCGGCTTCCATGTTATTGTTTTCATACTGAGTTAATTATCATGTAACGTCACGATTCATATGCAAAACCTTTCGGAGACGATGTCATTCACTGCGTAAGTATGATTTGCAGCGAATATTTTTCAAATCAAACTACTAGTGGACTTTATATAGAATATCTTTACGTCCGCGCACGAATAGGTGAATACGTCTGATATATACTCGATTAACTAAGTGAGCTATTATTTTGACAATCATTTCTGGCAAGTTGTACTGGGAGCGTGGTCATCGAGTAACATTAGAAGAAATTTGTATTCCTTTCTTGAACGTAGTCTCTCTTATACTGGAGCCGTGATGTTCCGATTTTACGTGAAGTCATGTGAAGAATGCTCACATGAAAATATCTCATATATGTTGTTAGAATTTAAGAATTGTATTTCAAGATTTATGTATTAATACATTTTATTTACGTGAATTACTCTGCGAATAAAAGTTGATTTATTGCAAATTTATTTGAACTCCGTCACAGAATTCATTTTGATACTCTCACATACGATACCGGCGTGATTTATGCCGGTTCACAAAATATACTTTTAATGATAATATCGGAACAAACAAAATCACTCGTGAAAGCTACCCCTGATTCGTAACTACACTCACTAAACTGACATTTCGGAGACATTATCAGCTGGCTCTACTGTTCAACTGGCTGGCGCAAAAACACAATTCGCAGCGGGGTGCGGTCTTGCGCGAGCTTCAACTGTTTTTGACCCTGTCTAAACAATCCTCCACCGGCGTGAACCGAGAATATCTGTGGGAAATTCCGAACCCTTCTCTGCCAGGATGACGTGCTGCAATCGTAAAGCACGTCGTTTTGCTCGGCGATCGTTCCGCAGCGCTAAGGGGGCGGGGAAGGCGCAGTAGGCGGGGCGGGCGGGGCCGCCCGCGGCGGTGCAGCTGGGTGCAGTGCCCGCCAAGTCCTGCGGAAGTGACGAGCCTCGCCGGTGCAGTTTCACTGTAAGCCGCACGCGAACACAGGACCCCGCCCCGCGCCGCTCCACCTCGCCCCCCCCGCCCCTCCCCCCCCCCCGCCACGCGAAGCCTTGGGTGGCTCTCTCGCTTTTTGTTCAAGAAGGAACGGCGGAACTCCAAACGAGGTTTCGCCAGCATGCCGAGGAATTACCACAAACTGATGACTTCGAGTAAAATTCTAACATAATTTTCTTTTCGTAAAAAGCTGTGTTAACATTTTAATATTCATGTGGGTAATATTTTTGTGGATTTTAAATTATAATCCTCATTTTATTCCATTTCAACTCACCAACTTATTTGTAATTTGTAGTCTGCACCACGTACTGAAAGTTCATTATTTGTATTTTTCAGCCGGGAAATAATATACGGTACGACTATTACTGTTTTGTAGGATATGAAGTATGATGAAATTGTCAAAATTTTAATGGACAATATAAATAATTTGTAAGGAACAATTTATGAATTCAACACAAGTTTGTCGTTTTTCCTGAATAAATAATAACAATTATCTGCGCTATAGAATTCATACGAATTCACTCATAAGAACTAGATGTGGTGTTTTTAGTGTCTCAAAAGCTTGGCCAGCGGTATTCATCTTAACAGAGGCAAGTAATCGTCCATAAAATTGAGAGCTCTCACCGAATAAAAGAGTGCTCTCGAGGTACTGAAAGCGAGTGTTTACCCCCAGAAAAATGGCGACGAAGCATATAGAGCAAAAACATCGGGGAACAAAGGCTCATCCGCACTCTTCTTCTCCGGAGCGTCGAAGCGAACCTCGCGGCGGCGGTGCCGTTCCGCCCGACCGCCGCCCCTGGCGCGGGCGATCGCCCCGCCCGCCGCCCGCGCCGTGCCGCACCGGGCTGCGCTTTCTCCACCCACGCCGCCTCCGTGCCGCGGGGTGGTGAGATCTCTCGTGCGCCGACGCTGCTACTGATACCGCCCTAACTGCTAATCATTGCCTCGCCTCTAGCACAGCTGTCACTGTCCCGTCAATGGCTACCGATACCGCCATGACCGGCAATCACCGCTTCATCACTGGTCTATCATTACTGGATCTGGTACCGCCCAATCTCCACCCCATCTGCGCCTCGTCTCTTCTCTTGCCTATCATTACTAATGTCCTGAGGCATCATTATCTTGTGTTCTTCCAGTTCTTTCTTTCTCTCTTTATTTTTTCGCTCCTTCTCTCCGATAGCGTTAATAGCCGAGTTTGAGCTCTTGCAGAACTGTAGTTCTGTAGCACTTTAGTTCGTCGGGCACCTGCAGTTCTATATAATTCTTTTGAAATCTTGCAGATTGTACAATTTGGGGATATACGGTCCTTTTCCTTTCTTTAGTCGCGGGAAAGGATAAAACATTTCAAACGTCAAAACTCTTCAAAAGACCTTCAGTCTTTTTACGTTCTGTAAGGGGTCATTAACTAAGATAAATAAACTAAACAACTAATCTAAACTTTTACGGTTTGTTTAGTTTCTAAAACGTCAACTTGTTTAGTACTGTAAACAAAAATATTAGATTTATTGTCGTATTCTATTCAGTCACTTTTCACTTTCATTTTAATCATCTTGCATTCACTTTCACTTTGTTTTGTTGCCCTGTTATATACATCCACTAGTAGTACATATAGCATTAAGTATAATACTGCATTTCACTACTTTTTTTTACATAACTGGTCTGTTTGTGTACCTTCCTAATCGCAACGCACACTATCATCTTAGCCTCGAAGTCTGTTCTCAGATGGTAGGACGAGCACCGCTCCAGGCTTACTGGGGCATTTATACAACACTGCTCTGATATTATTCAAAACAATAATAAAACCCCTATTGTTCTATGCCTGTCCAATATGGGTAAATGCATCTAAAACAATCATTCATAAAATGCAAATCATCCAAAATCAATATCTAAGGACAATAACAAATGCACGATGGTATGTTACAAACAATCAACTACATAAAGAATTTAATCTAGAGCAATTATCCCATCACATCACATACTTATCCTCAAACTTTCATACGAACCTCACGCAAATACCATCTCTATCCGAATTCACGCAGTGCAGAAACCCAATCCACAACACAAGAATAAAAAACAAGTATCCGTTCCATGTTTTTTCTAAAATTGTTCTCCGAAATGGAATAAACAGATGGCCTAAATAGGTTTCCTCAGCCAATGTATGTAGATGTAAGAAATTAGTTATAAGTTAGTTTTTAAGCCACCAATACATGTGAGAAAGTTGATATTATAACTAAACCATGTAACCCTCTTAAAATATAATAAAAAATTGGGGCATTTGACGCGAAAGCGAGTGCGGGGGATCCTGGACCCGCGGGCAACGCGTAATTGTAGGAACGCGGGCGCGGGAGGTGAAAAGGCAGTAGTCAAAGAGAAGTCCAGATGACTAACGAGCTTCTGGAAGCGCTGCGACGAGCGACCGCGAGGGGCGTCCGCTGACCTGCTTAGCCCACACAAGTAAGGCGATTTGCTGCTCGGGAATCTTCTCATACACAAGACGCGTGGGAACACTGGCCGCTAAAAACCCTGCCGTATTCATTTGGTCAACTAACAAGGGCAGTGGCGCATTAGAACTACGCTGCCTAAGGCGGTTTGTGAATTATTAAAAAGGTTTAATTATTTGGAAAATCTGTAATTATTCATAATATTGCTGATGAGGCTGACACCTTGTAGTAATTTGAGACTTTTAGTCTTAGTTTTGATACTACTACTTTCTGGTATCAATATTAATTCTATACACCAAAAAACTGCAATATTTAAATCTAATTAGATACGTTTGCTTAAACTCTCTTTTTATTTTCTTTGAAGTAAATTCACTCCCATCTTACTGTAATCTCAAGTGTTTGGAAGAAACACCGTACGCAGAAAATATTTGTTTTACAAAAATGAGAACATTCGTCCGATAATTTTCAGAAACATGTAGAAAAACATTTTTCTACAATACATCCTCAATTATTTTTAAAGGTTCTTAAGTCAATGTTCCTTGGGGTAAAACAGTTACGAAAGAATTCCGTTGTTGAAAGTGTGCCGTTAACCACATGTGTTTGTTTCACAAAAACTTGTTAACTATAAGAATGACTTTGATAATTGCAGAATATTTTGAACAGACTGATCAGTCAGACTTAAGATAGTAGAGGCGATATGGGAAAATACTATTGAACGTAAGAAGCTAAATTATAACATGGATATCTCTAAAATTGTTTGGAAACTACATCGCAGAGCAGCGAACTTCCTTCAGAAAGTGACTTAGTAGTTGAACCTTTCTTTCAGCATTTCGTTGGGAACTGTTAGCATTTGGTTGAAATTCGCTGATGACCCATACTCTACTCGTTCTTAGATTTCGCTTGCAATCACATGCTAAGTCAGCTAAGTTTCATATCTTGGAGGTAGCATAACTGTTACAATTGGACCTTTTACATAAAGATAATCAACCAATATTTAAACAAATATTGAAAACAGAAATATTTGCTTTGTTGTCAGAGACATACTACTCCGATTCTTTAAACTGAACTAAGCAACATCTAGTTTCAAAACAAAAAAAGTGCCTATCAGTTCGGTTTGATTGATTGATTGATTTTTTCGTTTTTCCGGGCGCGTCAAAGGCGTTGGTCATTAGTCCCGTAAGCGTAGTGCATGTTTGTTTACTGGCAATGGCGGTGAATGCTGGATGGCGAGATCCGGCGCCGACCTACCGTCGGCTAGTGGGGTTTCCCCCTAACCAGGACTCTCCCACCAGCGGGGCGCCGCCCCAGCCGGACAAGCTCTAACCTCCCGACCGGTCTCCCGGAATATGTGGTAGTGTAGTGCATGTTAGTGTGTGTGTGTGTGTGTGTGTAAGAGGGAGGATAGAACAAGGAAGAGGAAGGAAAGATCGCGCGCGGTCCGTGGCCCGTTTGTTAGGGTACTGCTCCGGCATTCGCCTGGTGTTGATCGGAGAAACCATGGAAACCGATCAGAGCAGCCGACCGCTAGAATTCTCCTCCAGACAGCTGAAAAGCGGAATTCGACCTAGCTGAAAAGCTAGTGTCGAAAATCCTGCCTCCGTCAGGACTCGAACCTAGGAGTTCCCGGTGAGAGGCGCTGCAGTGACATACGTTGATGCACTGAGCTACCGCTCCCGGTCATATCAGTTTAGAATAACTGATGTACATTTATCTTTCTCAAGTTCCTTTCATCCATACACGCTCAATCTTATGTAAAAGCTGGTCAATCGACACTCCCGTGTCACGAGTGTCGCGTGTCGTGCCTCGCCAACCGGCGCAATTTTCTCTTGACGCACCGCCGCCGCCGCCGCCGCCGCCGGGTCGGTCGCCTTGAGCCGGCGCCACCGCCCTCAGCCTCCGCGTCCTTGTGCTGCAGCAGCAGCCGCCGCCGCCGCCGCCCTGCCCTCGGCGCGTGTATCTGGTGTCGCTATCGGCGCGCCGTTCGGCGGTCGCGCGCGCTTTGTTCCAGCACGTCTCACGAGCAACTAACGGTGCCAGGCACGGAAAGCCCAGGAGCAGCTCAACTGCATGTTGATGAGAATCGGGGCCTTCATCGTGATTGTGAAGCTAGGGAGGACTGTGATTGCGATCATCATGGCCAAGATGATAATGAGGAATTTGATACATTAATTTAAGACGGCGATGGGAAGGGCGGACGATGGGGACGGCGTGTGGCAGAAATGTAAAATACAACAAGTGATTGTCGAGGAATGCTTCTCATTTAAGAGGATATAATAAAAAGGAAGACGTAAAATGCATATTTGAATAAGTTTAAAAACAATGGGAAAGAATAAGATAACGGGAGAACAGCTTAAGCGAGGTCAAATGATGACATTTACATAATGACTTACTAAATGGCATTTGCAATGGAGAAACGCATATAACCGATAGGGGCTAAACATGTTTTAAGAGAATCTCCGTAATTGGAATATCGATAATCAGTATTAGGGAGAGAATTTTTATGGCCTAAAAATCTTGAAATATGCTTTTAAAAGTATGACCTAAAAATTCTAAAATGTGCACATTAATATGCAATTAAAATTGACAATATTTCATTTCCTTCATTAACTTTCTTGATAAAATTCTGGAGAAATATGATTTGAATGAAAAGATATAACTTAGTGCAAACTTAATATAACCTAGCTTCCTTCATGAGAGAAATAATTGAAATAAATATGCGCCTTGGAATGAAGGAGTATTTTGCTTTCTTTTTTTAATTTTTTTTTGCAAACACATTTGTTATGAAGTCAGGTATTATGACGACTTCCGTTAGAAAACTGGCGTACTAAACAACAGAAATGATCATGTCAATTAACAATTCTGTCTTTTGTGAAACAAACACATGTGGTTGATGACAGTTTTCACAGAACTTTTTGAAACTTTTGCCCCCTTGAGAACTTTTAAAAATAATTGATCGAAATATAACTCAGGTCTATTGAAAATATTTGGTTCCGCATATGGTGTTACGCATATGATGTACGAACGCAAAAAAATTCTCACCAAATTGATATGACATAATTGGCTTGAGTTACCTAAACAATCCGGCCTACGCCAAATAATTCAAACTTGACCCAAGTAATCCAGGCTTGCTGAAAGCAATCCAGACATACATCAAGAAATAGCGGCCATCCCCAAGCAATCCAGACGTCCTAAGCAATCTATACACATCCAAAGCAACCCAGACATGCCCTAACTAATCAAGGCTTGACCCAAGCAATTCAGCTCTACCCTGTCCCAAGTAATAGAAGAATGTGAACATAAATGTTTGGAGCCAACTAATTTGTTAATTAATATCGTTTCCACTCCTACAGCAATAGGCACGTGTAGATACGGCAGACCCAAAGGAACACGAGCGCACTGTGTTATTGGGTGTTTCTAACGTGACATCTGTGGGTAGTATCTCCAAGATGCAATGCGGTACGACTTTTTGCGTCTTTCATGGTCCTGCCGCAAGATGTCGAGTGATCGTGCGCAGCAGATCAAACCTCTCTAGCGGCAGGACTGAGAATGACGCAAAAAGACGTGCCGAATTCCATCTTGGAGATACTCTCCACAGATGCCACGATAGAAAAACCCAAGTATAGGTGCCAACGCCAGCGGCATTCCGAGAGCACCTTGGCTCTGTCACAGTGGCAGCTGGCGCGCCGGGCGCCCCGCCGCCGCGGGCGATCGGGGCGGGGCGAGGGAGAGGGCGGGGTCGGGGCGACGTGGGCGTTGGGCGCGCGGCGCGTGGGCGGTGGCATGCGGCCAGGCGCCCTCTCGCTCGCTCGCTCTCACACCCGCGGCCTCGCGTCTTTCTAACCGCGGTCTCCGCCCGCCCCCGCGCAAATGGGCCGTGACATCCAATTTCTCCCCGAAACCTCGGGTTTTCTACGCTCCGTAGAGGACGCCTACTGTTGCACGTGCAGTCAGCATACGAAATTACACACTCTCCCGACGAGATGATGTAGCAGGTTGTGGAAGAATTTTCTGTTTATTTTTAGAATGATATATAATTGCCCTTTAGAGTCATGGGTGAACTACCTCAAGAGGTAAGGTATGAACTTTCGATTGTGTTTAGTAGTTACCGCTTTTATTCGAAATAACTCCACGAAGATATTAACGTATCTTTCTTATTGATTCTCAGTTCAGAATCTTAGAACTTCACCTTCCTAATTCAGATGGTAAATTATGCATAAGTACATAAAAACAATTCCGCACTCTAAATAGAAATTTTGCCTGCTGCGAAATCCCCAATATCCGTGGATATGGTAGTAAATTGACGATCCAAGTTTAAGAAATTATCTGCGTAATTAATATAGTTTTCGAATATTTTTTTGCAAAATTTCGTACCAACAAAACTATCCATACGATTTTTTCTGTTACTTCTCTCTCTTAGAGATGAAATAACGACCAAATATTCATTCATCAACAGAATATTGACCCGTCTATTCAAAGGCGACCGGAAGCGGTAGCTCAGTGCATCAACTGATGTCACTGCAACGCCTCTGTCCTGGAGTTTCCATGTTCGAGTCCTGACGGCGGCAGGATTTTCGACACTAACTTTTCAGCTAGGTCTGATTCAGTCGCTGTGTGGAGGAGAATGCTAGAGGCCGGCTGCTCTGATCGATATTCTTCCGTGGTTTCTCCGATCAACACCAGGCAAATCCGCGCGCGATCTGCCCTTCCTCTTCCTTGTCCTATCCTTTCGGTCACGCAGTCTGTGTGTGTGTAAGGACACACACACACATACACACACACACACACACACACACACACACACACACTACACTTCCACATATTCTGCGAGACCGGTCGGGAGCTTAGAGCTTGTCCCGGTCGGCGCCGAATCTCGCCATCCAGCAGGGGAAGATCAGCGCGATCGCCTGAGAAAAAGCATACACTACATTAACGGGACTAATGACAAAATCAGTTGACGCGCCCGGAAACACGAGAAAATCAATCAATCAACTCAAAGGGCGATTAAACGAAAATACTCACCATTCTCCAAATTATGCGTAAAAGTTTGTAGACGGTATTAAAACTCCTGACTTGTCAGTAGCAGTAAATAATATGAGACCAGTTAGCCTATATTTGCCATCACAAAATAAACATAATTTTCGCGTATTAAAAAAAGCTTAAACATTTAATTTAATACTTATTTTCATTAAAAATGGTAAATAGAGAGTTAAATGTGTTTAGATAATTCAATGCAGTGAATAATTCAAATCGCTTTCAAAACGCGTAATTGGCAACGAGACGAAAATGAAACCACTTACCCGAGACAAATGTTGCTAATGTTATTCACTTTTCTGCATGTGAAATCCTAGAACTCAGATAAAGCAGCATTATAAATTCCCCTAAGAGTTGGATGCTTCTCACCCATTAGTTCAGAAGTTTAACGACCTCTTCAATGTTTCTCACAGCCTAAATGCGGTGCTTATTAACCTGACTGAAAGGAAGGTGGGAACAAGCGAGCGAAAAGTTATTTTATCTACTCTGATGCGATAACATCAGATGTGAGTCCGCATCTAAAGCTTCGTAGGCTGAGAGGTCCTAGGTTCGAGTCCTGTTGGTGGTAAATTGTGTGCATTAGCTACTAAATAGCTGGGGGTCAACCAGTCTCGGGATGAGAATTCTAGAGGTTGGCTGATCTAATGGGCGGTTTCTGTAGTTTACTCTCAATTCCAGACGAATGCGACGTTAATTCCTTAAAAAGCGGGCCATAGACCGCATCTTTCTTCCTTCCACATCTTATCCCCATTTTCATCCGCAGGATCTATCAATGTATTAACTTACATTTGTTCCATTCTCCCTTATCTACAGAGTCGTTAACTGGCGTCAAAAAAATAGACTGCGTGACTGAAACTACAAGATCTCCACAAGAAAAAAAGTGAAGTATTCGTGATGTAAGCGTTATATTCTCCAAAGTCCGAAAGCCTGACAACCTCGACGAGAATTCAGAATACTGCTTGGATCAATCTTGCATCAATCTATTCCATGATTATCACCTATCATTTCCAGGCAAATACTGGACAAGTCTTTTGAAACAAAGAGCCACTGTTTCTCAAGATTCTTCCTTCTCCATTCTACACACATTCTCCTCCTCAGGACAGACAGTATGCTGATCCTCTTAAGTTCCATCCTTTGGAGTCACAGTCACCCACAAGCTTCGCAGATACACGATCGGTGATAGCTGTAAGAAACAAGTTTGCATCTTTCCTTGGAGTGAGTGTCAAATCCTCAACCTCAGTAAACCTGACGACCTTGACGAAGCCTTGGAATGCAATCCGTGAGGGCAGGTGCAACGAGCCAACAGCGAATTGGATTGCAGCGGCACACGGAAATATGGAGCTTCAACTTGAAATGATGCAAATTAGTAATTGGCAGTTGGCACTAGAATCTCTGGGAGACCGAATGCGTATCCTTAGTGAGGAGAAAACGTTGCAGCCTATGACTCCAATATTTATTTCGCCTCATTAGGAAGACGTTGCTTAGTCAAAAACTTTCTCGCTGTTTGAGAGCTTTGAAATATTTATGTAATGCAAAGATGTAACTCTTCAATCTTGACCTAACGTTTTAAATTGAATTTTAATTTCAATACTGATACTGCTGTGTGAAAATTGCTGTAGTGTTTGTTAAGATTAAGTTTAATCTTATCTAAACATATATTCATAGAAAATATTTCTGAAACGGTTAAAATTTGAGAATTCTAGAATTAATGTTTAGAAGAATTGAACTAACTTCCTCGAAGAAAATATTTATAGAACCTTAGAACCTTCATAATATTATTTTTTGTTTTGTCTATTACATAATTAGAATGTCACAGTGTTTTGTTCCTGGTGATCGTGAGCTCGAAATATTATTTGGCGTATTTAGCATATCTGTAAAAAATAAAGAGGTTCAATGGGTCTATTAAACTTTACTAGGTTTAACGAGATTCGCGTTACAACAATTTTAAGAAAATTTCTTTATTGTGTTAATTTTACCTTCGTTTGAAATACATAACATTCGTTGACTCTAAATGAGACATTTTCTTTTTAGAGAGTATTTCTTAAAGTAATTTTTCCACCAAATTGAAAGAAGTGATAATCTTTTTGCCGAGAAACAACTGAACAAGAAAAATATTTCATCAATGTTGCATTTATCTGCGTAACTGTCAGTTAACAGTATGGTGCGATATTTTTAGAGAGAAAACAATCGCAGGTAATGAATCATGCGTGTGTAAAATACCAGCTTCACGTGAATTTACCAATTAGTTACGCGATGGTAATTCACTGAATTTTACATTGCCTCTAAGAAACACTGAACAATGACAATGATTTAGTGACAACAGCTCTCAAGGTACAGAATTACTAGGCGGCTTATGTTATGGGAATTTGAAGAAAATATGATAAAAAAACGAAGAAAATAAAAATGAAGCAAAAATAATCCCGTCAAGAGCCTATAGCCTCGAATACCTGCGATGTTGACTATTCTAAGACTACTACAGCACGCTTGCCCCATCTGGATAAACGCCGCAAAAACCCATCTAAATAAATTACAATGCATTAATATTCAGTTCCTCGAAATATTATTCAATGCACCACGGTTAGTTACAAATCATCAACTTCAAAAGGAATTCAACCTAGAAACTTGTAGAACCTCCAATCATGTACCTGGCTAAACACTTTTTACATTATCCCCTCACTAGCAACATTCAGAGTAAAAATATATATAAATTAAACAACCTCACAAATTTATTCTTTATACATTTTCCGAAATCGAACATAATTAGAGCACCTAACAGGGCATCCTCAACCAAGAAACAGATTTAAGTTTTGGATATAAGACAGAAAATAAGTATTTGAAACATATGTAAAGTTCGATAAAAATTGAACAATGCACGGGGAACAAAAAAACAACAAACCAAACAATAAGTAAAAAAACCGTCGTGTTGCACAGCGGCATACCGATCGCGAAGGAACGAGGTCCTGGGTTCGGTCGAAGGCTGGGCGCGCAGCGGTTGCGCCATCGGCCTCGGGCGCGCTGTGGTATCTGCCCTCGATCGCAGCAGCGTCAGGTGTCTGCGCGGCGCGGCCCGGCGGCGCAGCCGTCGGCGACCACCGTCCGGCGATCACTGCCCGGCGATCACTGCCCGGCGATCACTGCCCGCGATCACCGCCCGGCGATCACCGCCTGAGATCACCGCCCGGCGATCACCGCCCGGCGATCACCGCTCGGCGATCACCGCCCGGCGATCACCGCCTAGCGATCACCGCCTAGCGATCACCGCCCGGCGATCACCGCCTAGCGATCACCGCCCGGCGATCACCGCCTAGCGATCACCGCCCGGCGATCACCGCCTGGCGATCACCGCCCGGCGATCACCGCCCGGCGATCACCGCCCGGCGATCACCGCCCGGCGATCACAACCTAGCGATCACCACCCGGCGATCACCGCCCGGCGAGTACTCCTTGAGGATACCACCGCCGGAGACTACCCACAACATCCTCTGGCCGTTCACACTGCGCGTGTTTCGCTATCTCGTTCTCGAGCGTTCGTATGATCCGACTAGAAAATTAATTACATTCTTGCGGGTTTAATATTTGTGCCGGATGCCGAACAAACCGGAGGAGAAAACCATCTGTCTCATGCTTTTTCGAACGACCACCGTGGTTAAGAAATTGCTAAGAAACTGCGCTAATTGGCAGAGGAAGCGGTCCGAAATGTGAGAATGAACCTAATTTAATGTCACGTGTGATGAATGTGTGTGTGTGTGTGTGTGTGTGTGTGTGTGTGTGTGTCGTTCGTAGGCTGCAATAGTGGCACAACTAAAAAAAAATCATGTGTTGAGATAAATGAGTTTGAAGTTTCATCTTTTATTGAAATGCATCATTCTTGCATTCACACTTTTGCCATTTCTTGGTGGAATATTGTACTGTAAGATATGCTACTATTGCTGCTGAAAGATAGAACAATTTGCTATTATGGAGAGTGCACTGACACAGAATTCGATTTTTATAGTTGTGCCACTATTGCAGCCCATGAGTGATATGATTCAATTTTCTGGCATTGATCAGGTGATGCAACCCGCAGTTGCATGTCATTGGATTAGAGTGACGTACACATTTAGCAGTCGATAAAAATATTGAGTTTTAACAGGTATTTACGAATAATACCGTGTGCCGGTGTTTAAATTTACTATCATCATGTTGAAGATCTCAGCATATTGAATTTTATAAATTCGAGATGATTTCCTTTCAAACTTATAAGTGATTACACAACCCCAGTAAATTACAATTGAAGTACAATCAAAAATGCATCGCCTTAGGTTCAAATTGTAACAGAGAATGTCTTTCCTAACAATTTATTGATTATTAAATACTGTTGCATGACTTTATGAAAACATTTTATAGCGTCTTTACTTCGCTCAACTACGTGAAAGATGAGAATATTTCAATAACGATCTCTGTGAAATTTTCCGAGAAAGTTAAAATATGTGGTAAAATGTAGAGAGCCGTTCGCCTGTAGAAATCTCTAATTGATATTCACCGCTCTAGTGAAGAAAGTCTGCATCCCATCACTTCCCAATATCACATAAGGTTTCGTCGCTCCACCTCTCAGGTGTCGTCTTGAACTTGGCGGGCTGTACCTCGATGCTCGGGCGCGTGAGGTGCGTGGCAAGGCGGCGCACACGCATGTCCAGCTAAGGGGCGAAACGTCCTCTCACGCGACCCTAACGGGACTCGGTGCGTCCGACGCGCCACCGCCCTGAGTCAATGGGCGTGACGCCCCGGCCGCTATGGGTCTCGAAGGAAAGTGGCGGAGAAACCGATGAGGCAACTGATAGAATTTCGCGGAAGTGTACTGAGGAAGAATGTGCGTGTTCATCACGGCCTAAGAAGTACATCTTAAGAAATTTAAGGAATAAATATTACACCGTGGTGTTCATAATGTCACGCACACTCTTGTGCCATTCTTCTGCAATAGATTCATCTTATTTTGTGGTGTTTAAAAGGGTCAACGTCTATTGTGATTGAATATATAATTTCAATAACTCACAATGTTCTAGTAAAAAGAATCAAGTATGATGTCACTCGTTTTGATGATCAGAAGTGAAGATGAGTTATTCTCACAACAGTTTGGATTTATCTCGTGGGATATTTTATTTTTTAAACACGTGATTTATTTTTTTTCTAGCAATCAATACAAGAAAGTGAATTTTAGAGTTTTTGTAGTAATACGCATCTAGTTACGGAATAAGTTGCTAGAGACTACTCATCATTTCAAAAATTTTTTTTAAAAAAAGGTTATTAGAATTAGTAAAAATAATCATACTTTTTATGTACATATTTTATTAAATATTATTATAATTAATATAATACGTTTTAGTATTGTATGTGTGTATTTGACATTATTGGGTTGGTAGTCCGACTTCGCCGGCCAGCCACCGGTGTCCCCCATGTCTGGGCCTAGTTAAATTCCCATTCTTGGAGGGTAAGAGCGACATGAGGCGAATTTGACGTATTCTCTTCACCGTAACTGGCAAGATTCGCCTGCTTGAGCTTTTCTTCGTCACACAGCTACAGAAAATGGGAATATTTTAAAGGAAAGCTACATCTCAATTTTTTGCCTCGACCGGGAATCGAACCCGGGACCACAAGCTAGTACGCTGCCCATGAGCCATCCCAGAGGCATCTTTTTATTATTAAATGATATATTTTGCTCATATTTTTGCTGAAAAGCATAGGGCAGTATTAATATCTAACTTATTATGTCAAGATCGTTTGTCAATAATATACAGCAATAAATTGTTTGACTAGTATATTGCATAGAACTTTGCGCTGTGGAGCTAGATATGAAACACTGGTCGAAATCGAAGTTCACAAATCATGTACTGCATATGTAATCATTCAAAAGAATTATTGGAGTTTTTGGACTGGATCTGAGACGTGCATACACATTTATTAAACCAAATCCTATTTTTATGGGTACTAGCCTTCACCAGTTAAAATATCTTTGGCTTATCGGAAAAAAAATCCCAACGAATTATTAAAACAAATATTGAGAGTTCAAATGGAGGTACAGAAAGAAAGCCCACAGACACGTTCGTTATTTTAAAAAAAAAGAACGAGATACACTTGCCAGACAAGAGCACATTCGAGCACGACACCCGCAGTTACCACCCACGCAGCCGAGCACATTCAGCGAGTCATTGCCCCCAAGCCCACGCGGTAGTCGAAGCCCGCGCAGCAGGAACGCCGGCGGCTCCACAGCGCCCGCGGCTGAGCCCGCCACCCGATTGGCCGGCTATACCGCTCGACGTGTCCGCGCACAATGTGCAAACTGCGCGCAAAAAACCGGGTGCCGCCGCACAGCCCCGTGATCGTTTGCGAAGGCCGCGCCACCAAGGAATTCAGACAAGCAGTGCACAGAACGAGTAGGGCAGTGAGAGGCGGGGTACTGGTTGAAATTGGGCAAAAGTGTGCACGGCAGTAAAAGCTACGACAAAAAGTGTAAAACGCGTTACATTAAAGTGAGTAAGTTTTTGAAGATAAAAAGAGTGTGATGTCGAATACTTTACAAGAAGGACCTGGTAATTTATAACTGCTAATACAGCGAATGCTTAATTCACGCAGTTGCAGCTTATAGATTTATTGCATAGACACAGCGATAAATGAGAGGAAGGAAAACTTGTTTCGTTTCTCAACGAAACTACATTAAGACAGGACAAAACTGGAAAAAGTATTTTGTAACGCACTTCATGCGGTGTCTTAATGGAAAATGTTGCTACAAGAAGTGTTTGGATATTTCTTGAGACCAAATTAAATATGGAAGTGAGCAGCAAACATCAGCAAAATTTTACGGTAACGAGGAAAAACCACAAATGACCTATCGAAGAAACAAAATACGCTTGACTTTCGGTTATGCAGGGGGGTCTGCAAGTACTTTGCTGAGAAATGATGGATTTTTGCTTGCTTGCTAGGTCTAGATTGAGATGACATCTGCTGGAGAGGGGTAGAGAATTTGAGTCGTGTGCGAAGCTCGCAAAATTTTCAGCAGTTGTGACATGGTTGGCTTCTCCCGCCATCGCGTATTCCATTTGAATCATCATGATTGCCATGATCATTATGATCGTTCTACCATCCTTTATACAATTCACTACACCACTGATATCACATTCCCAGGAAAAGAGAGAACAATACGGCATAAACATCGTCTTTCGTTGTCGCTTAGAATTGATCCTGAAACTCATCGCATTCATGATTTTGAATCACAAATATATTTCGCGACTTAAGCGTGTCTTGAACCTACTGTTACCGGTTGACGGGGCTCAGAGAATCAACTGATATTATTGCAGTGCCTCTGAACAGGAGGTGCTAGGTCCACTCTCCACGGTGGCAGGATTTACGAAAGGAGCTAGATAGCTAGGTCGCGCTCAATCGCTGTCTGAAGGAGAATTCTAGCGGCCGGCTGCTTAGATTAAGAGTTTTTCCGAGGTTTATCCGATCAACACCAGGCGAATGCGGGAGCAGTAGCCTAATAAACGGGCCACGGACCGCGCGCGATCTTTTCGCCCTCTTCCTTGTACTATCCTCATCCCTTTCTTATTCACACCCTTATAGCAACCAAATTACACACATGTCAGGAGACCAATCAGCTGCGATCTTATCTCGGCTGATAGGGGCGGTGCCCCGTTCTGGGATATTTGTATACGACGAAACTCCGTAAGCAGACGTATAGGTCGGTGCTTGATCTCATCATCCGCCGGAGGAACAAAAGAGCATCAGACCGTCATAAAACACGCACTACAGTTACGGGACTGATGACGATGGCAGTCGACGCGGCCGAGAACCCGAAATAATCACTCAAACACTGGAGCGCAGAGTTGCGGGTGCCGGGCGGTGCGGGGCGGCGCGGGGGTTGCGCAACGCCTGGTCGGGGCGAAGAGGCCGCGCGGGGCGCGCGTTGCGCCAGCGGAGGCGCCGCCCGCGCCTGGGATGCGCCGCGCGGGGTGCGCAACGCGCGACCTTCGGCGCCCCAAGGAAAGCGGACGAGCGGCCGCGGCGGCGCGCGCTCTTAGGGGCTGTCAGCAACCCGGTTCGTGAGGTAACTGCCTGCCGGTTCCAGTTGGTGAACAACTATCGATTCTCATTCTAATCATTTGAATACGAAGTAGCTTGTTAATACCTTTAATTCGAGGGAAACTGAAGTATATCAGGTTTTTCGGTGTCTTAGATATTAATTGGAGTGCGAGATAATGCCATCGTATCGTCAATTTATGGTTCTGAAGGTTTTGCCTACACAAATTCCTACCGGTGCCCTTCGAACCTCCTCATTCAATTATATTTTTACCATTTATTAAGGTATTTTCTTATTACCGCGCTGAGCGGTCAGCTCTGCTGAGTGAGCAGCGATGGAAAATGAAATGGAAGGTGACTCAGAGAGGCAGATAACACACGAATATTGAAAGGGGGCGTCTAAAGTGTTCTTCCTTATTTTACAGTAATTGAATGGATATTTTTAATGAATTAAACTATTTAACAAAGAATATATTCCAATAATATGTCCGAGACAGGGCAGAAGACTTACGAGCAAGTTCTTCCGGGTATTTTATCAGACCAAATTTGCCACTAAGAAAATGACGAGCTAGCTCAAAGTATACAGGAAAAATGGCCGTCCTCCTCATTTACCTCCCTTCAAGTGGATGCAGCAGCCGCGTGCGAGCAGAAGTCGATAATCGTCTGGAGGAAGGCTCTGGCGGCGAGGGCGTTGTGCAAGGCGGCGCGCCGGCGGCGGCAGAAGCGGTGGCGGTTGGGTAAGAGCGGAGGATCGATTCCGCGCGCGGACCGCTCCGCTCGGCGCCGCGGCGTGTCACCGCCGCAGGTGGTGACGTGGTGACGCCGCGCTCCACTTTGCTTGCGGTGCCTGCACGTGGCCACCGGCGCTGCGGTGGCACTGCTCGAGTAACGTCTGTCGACGCGCGGTCCACGTAACGTGCTGTTACCGGAAGCGGTAGCTCAGTGCATTAACTGATGCCACTCAGGCCTCGACCGGGAGGCGGCAGGATTTTCGACCTACTTTTAGCTAGGTCGATCAGTCGCTGTCTGGAGGAGAATTCTAGGGCCGGCTGCTCTGATCGGTAGTTTTCCGTGGTTTCTCCGATCAACCCCAGGCGAATGCCGGGGCAGTACCCTATCAAACGGGCCACGGACCGTGCGCGATCTGTCCTTCCTCTTCCTTGCCCTATCCTCTCCCCTTACACGCACACTCACACTAACATGCACTACACTACCACATATTCCGAGACACCGGTCGAGAGCTTAGAGCTTGCATTTCGAAGACTGAATTTGGCAATGTTAAAAGAATCACTGGAGTGTCAATTGTTCTGAGAAACTTGACCGTCTGGTGGGATCGAATTTCCGAATTGCGAGTGTCAGTCTGAGTCCAACCATTCGATTAGTCAAACATGTGTTCGAGCGTTGGAGTGTTGGGGAAGCAGGGCCTGATACAGGTTTGCTCGAGCGGACAGGCCTAGTAGATCACATCACGAATTCCGACGGTCAGCATTGAAACAAGTTAACTATCCACGAAAACCTGGCGGGTCAGTAACGTCTATATAATGAAATCAACAACCCACATCCTCTCATTAACTTATCCCATATTATGAATATACGAAAGTAACCACAAAATAATTGACTTTTTTGCGGTAAGGCGGGTAGGGATGCAAAATTTAGAATATGCAATTGGAAGATCATGAGCGTTTAATTTAATAATATTGAACATAAATGAACACTGCGCTTTCACGCGTTCGTTAACACTCTGAAATCGTTCTTCAAAATTGTAAATCGCTTCTGAGTATCCCCAATTTGGAAGGAATCATCGCACATTGCCTGCGGTGTGGATGACGCCTAACACTCTTAATCTCGCTATGAGAGTTTCTTCATAGCGAATTCAGAAGATTATCTCTTAGAAAAGTTGGAGATCTTGTGAGGTCATCACATGTCCAAAAGTGTATCACATGCTGATTAACCACACGACCAAGCTGACCCACCCATATCTGTTATAGACGCAGACGCATCTTTCTGTGGACCATGCTCCGGGGCACTGAGGCAGACGATGAAAACCTCGATTGCACCTCGCCTAGAAGAGATATTAACGACGAATTTTCTTATACGCAATTTGTTTTACTTCCCACGGGAAAATGGAATTGACGCCGTAACCTGATTTGAGAGAAGATGATTACAATGATTAATATAAATTTTTAGTATTTTCTGCCTTCTTTATGCTATGCTTTTTAAGCCGTATTTTCAACTATTATATCTTCCCGCTGTCACAGAGAATATATTTTATTAAGAAAATTTGATTGTCAATGACCTTAGACAATGAAACGTTCTTCAAAGTTAATCATCCTCATCATTTTCATCAGTAGGGGCAGATTTTGATGACCTAAAACATCGCCGAACTGATCAATAAAATGCTCTTAAAATGTTTTGAAAAATGCCCTAAAAGCAAAGAAAATTGTCGTGAAAAATGTGATCAAAACCAGTTCAGATGAACAACACAACTGTTGGATAAGTTACTCATGTAATCGAGGCTTCTTCCTTTCGTTGAAGTGAATTCAGCTTCTAATCGCTTGGTTTGGACTGTTCTTCACCAGGAAATCGTTACTTTAATTCATCGCGAAATCGGCCGAACCAACAATGGCGCTGACAGGCGTCATAGGAACCTTAGATTACGTAGTACTCACAGCAACTGAAATTACAATATATGAGCGAAGAAATCGAATAGGCTACTCAAGTATTCTGTAGAGAACATCTCAAAAATATTATTTGAGGCAAGTACTATTAAAATTATATTAAAATCAATGAAGACAGGACGAAAAAAAGGGCATAAAAGACTTATTAATCGAAATCGACGAAAAATTCGAAAAGTGACATATAAAAATGGGTATTTTCCTTTTGTCATAACATAAAATTAATATCTATTTTAAACTGCATCGCACTAAAGTGAAAAGAAAAAAATGACATATCATTAAAGTCCACCCCTAATCATATCAATCATCCGATTGAATCATGATGACATTAGATATCTCCTTGTCGAATTCGTGCTCAGTAGCTTGTTGCCGTTGTCGAGGCACCGCTCCGCGCGAAAGCACGGGCGCGGCGGCGAGTGGGCGGCGCCCCTTTCTTCGGCTGCGTTACGTGGCCGCGCGTGGGCGGCGGCGGCGCGGGCTCTCACGTTTCACGCGCATTCCGCCTGGCCGGCGATGCTTTTCCGCAAGCGCAACGGGGAGGTTGGCATTCCCGCCCACCGCCTGCCTTGGGAGGCGGTCGATCGATGTATTGATTAATTAGTGATTCCGTCTACGGAGCTAAGGTCCCGTAAGTGTAGTGCATGTTCTTACCGCACGAGGCGGCGGCGGCGGTGGACTTCCCCCGCTGGATGGTGAGATCCGGCGCCGACCTACGTTGGCTTGTGGGGAATTTCCACACCAGGTATCTCCCACCAGCGTGGCACTGCCTCAATCGGGACGAGTTCGGAACTCTTGAATGGTCTCCCGACAAATGTAGTAATGTAGTGCATGTAGTGTAAGTATCTATAAGTAGGGGTGAAGATATACCAAGGAAGGGAAGGAAAGATCACGCGCTGTCCGTGTCCGCCTTTGTTATGGTACTTCTCCTTGTCTTGATCGTCGAAACCACCGAATACTAACAATAAGAGCAGCCGGCCGCAAGAATTCTCCTCTAGGCAGCGCCTGAATTCGCTCCAGCTACCTATCTAGTGTCAAAATCCTCCCATCGTCAGGATTCAAACCCTAGAAGTTCCTGGCACAACAAATACATTAGTGGATGCCCTGAGCCACCATTGACGATTTGCGATGTGGTTGGGGTGGAATCGTGATTGACTGAATTCGCGTTCGGACGAACATGACTGATTACGGTCGAACTAGGGAAACACTAGAGAGTTTTTGCATGGCATATATTATTCACGGCAACCATGATCACAGGTGTAAAGTGACAACGTTGTTCTAACACGACTACGATAAATGCAAGTGATCCGAACTGTGGTGGCATAGTGTCCAGCTAACGGAATTTTCCAAAATTCTGAAATCTCTTGATTCACACTTGTACACTAGAACTACCTACCATGAGTGAGCTGCATACACTGCCGAAATGTTCTGATGGATACGGTTGAATTTCCACAACGGCAGGATGTTGTCAAATAAACTTGACTATTTAGCTGAACTAAACCTTTGAACTCAGACATTAACAAACTTTGTCGTTACGAACGATAAGTTCTAACGAAAACTCGTATTCAAGGTACGTCAATAGAAACATTATCAAGAAATTTTGTAAATGAGTTAAAAAAGTGTTGTTCGATATATCTGAGTCTAGTCATATTTGATAGAAATGTGAAGATACATTTACAAGCATCTATCTCATATAATGTTTAACCTCTTTACATTAAACCACTCTCAGAAAGCAGTTTTAATATTTTCGCTCCTATTACGTCGGATATACTACGTACTACTAACGTACGTGCATTAATTCTCTTCGGTCAAACACACATCTGTTCTACTTACCTGAGGAGTCAACTAGAGTACAGTTAATTGATTACTGTTGACGTTCTCGAATGCAAAATCTTTTATTGTGTATGTCTGTTGGCAGACGCGTAGAAGTAAATGGGGTTCGCGTTGCGCATGCGAGGGGCGGGGATGCACATGGAAATGTTGCTAGATGACAATGGAATACCACTCGATGACTACTAAGTTGCACTTTCTGGAAATGGTGCTCTAAAATAGCTTCTTAATTACAACTTTTTTGTCTTATTTCTAATATATTAAGTGATCCAGCTATGTGTTGCTGCTAGTATCTGATACTATTACATATACAAGTATTCCAGAGTTTCTAGATATAGCACAAAAAAATTCCGAATGACACTTTATCATGAATGAAGTTAAAATAACTAAAACAGAAAATAAAAACGATCTTCGAAAAATATAATATTACACTATTTCACGGGAAACTTATTGCATCGTATACGAAATACACGATCAGCATGACGATGAGTTATGCAGAAATTTCTCAAAGGAGTCTCACAAATCGTTTTTCTAGTTCCTACGACCTTCATTGATATTTTTTACTTTCAAACTTGAAATTATTTTTATGGGTCACTTTCTATCCTTTTGATGTTATTTTTGGTGATACTAAAGCTAATTATTTGAGGTTATATTTATAATCACTAATAATTCTTCACAGATGTTACAAAACATGCTTTCTGATAAATATTTTTCTGTCTTGTCAATTATAGAAGACGTTATTTGTACATTATGTAAATGATAGGTGCCAGAATCATATGAGGTTTAACTAACAACGACATAGTCGCCAGTGATTATACTCATAAAATTTCCCTACACAATATTTATGAACTATTGCCGAAATAACGGTCTTTTGCATAACTTTAAATCGAACATGGCTATCTGGTAAAGTACAGGTATGCCCAAGGACATGACGCGGCCCCTTTTAAAACCGTTACATACTGAGGTGTTTTGGATACCTTTTTGTCAATGGTCATGGAGGATAACATCCACTTTATTATATTGTGTAATGCACATTCCAGAAATTTGCAGTCTTCTACACATTTCTTGATCATTTGTTACTTTCAATAACTGTATACAAGTATACGAAAATCACACAATGTTCATTAACACTAACGGAAATATTGACAACCATGGATGAAGGCATTCGTTCAAGTTTTGGGAAGCGAGATATAAACATGTTTTCAGAACTTGATTTATAGCTACCATGATTCACATTAGTTATAAACTGTAGTGATTTCTGAGAAAATATTTTAGGAAAATTAACATTGTAAACTCGTATTGTCTTTTGATATATGTAAGATAAAAATGAATTAACGCAGTTTGTTGATGGATTGAGTTCAAATTTAACTGAATTTTATTTGCTCATGTCTTCATTCAACGACATAAACATGAAAGTCAGCCTCGACTGCAATATTTTTTCCTGATGTTGTAAGTTTGCATTCCGAAGAAGGAATGCCTAGTGAATGAGGCGTGTTAATCAATTGCAGAACAAGACGTTTCAAATGTAATAATTTAAACCAGCATTCGCTGTTGAATGTATGAGTAGAGGAGTATAAAATGAAGCTCAATTGATCAAAATGGTTTAACTCTATATCAGCTCAGTTAAAGAGAGCGTTAACTCAAAAAGTTAATTTTTACTTAACAGTCATTCTGCGCCAGCGAGCCCCATATGGCAGAATTTCACTGGTGAAAAAATTAGCATTTTGAGTTAACACCTTCTTTTACAAAGCTCCTTTAGAATTAGTACATTTAATGTGTCGAACCACAAATATACGCCTATAAATTATAGGACGTCAAAAAATGTACACCTGAAAAAAAATTAATTTGAAAGGCCGGAAACCAGCCGCTAGGTTCTGATGTCACTTCTCAGCTTCCAATTGCCCCACCGCGGATGGAGCATTTGGCAAAGCGCCGTCACAGCTCCCGTGCGATCTGAGCGTGGAAAGGTCGGCGTGCGCGCAGCCCGCGGCGGGCAGGGGCGCCCCGCGACTTTCAATGTCCTCTTATGCCACGCGCGGGGCGCGCCAAGTGTCGCCGGCTGCACCGGCAGCGGTCACCTTTGAACTTTCGCAGCCGCCGCGACGCGACGCGACACGACGCGACGTCATCGCGAGGCGCTTGGCTGGAATATTAAGGGGCGAACGCGGCTCCAACGAGGTCCCCCGGCTCGGCACACGGCTCTGGGGAGATTTTGGAGCGCATCCAAACGTCCCAAATGGAAGCACATGTGGGAGAAATGGAATGATAAATCTCCTCAACCTGAAGATTGGTAAGCCTGTGTACAAGGTAGTGGGTTTGCGCCAATCCGTTAGCGGGGAAAGGGGAGATGATAAATCTCCTAAGAATTAAGGTAGTGGGTTTGCGCCTTAATCCGTTAGCATGGATGGAAACATTGGAGGAGGATGATGATAAATCTCCTCAATCTGAAGGTTGGTAAGCCTGTATACAGGGTAGTGGGCTTACGTCAGTGAGCGTTCGAATCATTTTGCTGCAAGTCACGTGCGTTGTTTTCATGGTGATTGCCCGCGTACGTGACTAGCTGTAGCTTTGTGGTTGGATCTATTTCCAACTTTTGTAGCCGTACGCTGGAAAATCAAACTCTTCGATTATTCCAAAGCGCCGAACCTTTGGCATGAGCAATACTTTTTTTAAATGGAAGTATAAACTTAAAGATCATCACGCAAAATACGTCCAACAAGTGCAAGCTGTTGTATATGTATGGAATATTAAAGGATGAACTCGGCTCTAATGGAGGCCCCCGGTCCAGCAGACGACTCTGGGGATATTTTGGAGCGAATCCAAACTTCCAAAATGGAAACACAAACTCCAAAACCTCCAAAATGAAATTGGAAAAAGGGATGATGTATCTCACCCCAAAGGTTGGTAAGCCTGTATACAAGGGAGTGGGCTTGCACCTTCATCCGTGAGCGTTCGAAGTAATTTTGCTGCAAATCATGCGCGTTCTTTTCGTGATGATCTTTTCGTGCATATCCATTGCAGAAGCTACCTGGTTGCATCTTTTTTCAACTTTTATCGCCATCTGTTTGAAAATGAATTTATTAGATTGTTCCAAAGCGCAAAACCTTTGGTATGAGCGATATTGTATTTAAAGAGTAGTAAAAATCTAAACAAGTCACGTAAAGATAAGTTCATTTTGAGGAGGCGGTTGAGGCTGTCTGGAATATTAAGGAACGAGCACGGCTCCAACACATACCCCCGGCCATGCGGAGGGATTTGGAGATATTTTGAAGCGTGTCTAAATTCCAAAATGTAACCACATATTGTAGGAGAATGATAATGAATATCGCCAACTCGAAGTTTGAGAAGAAGAATTTTATGGGGCAATGGATTCTGTCGTATCCATATGTTCACTTAACGGCGTCCTTGCGCGCGTCACAGGTTGGGAATATGACCAGGAACCCTTGTTGTCCATCTCTGGCGCCTAGTACTTACAAAGTAATAAAGTAGGATGCGGGCTCAATAAACAAACAGAAGGTTGGTGAGCCTGAATGCAGGGGAGGAAGGAAGCATGACCATTAGTGGGAGCGTGACCATTAGTATTTCTTTTCGAGACTGTTGATTTCTGTGACCATGCAGTATACTTGGACCATGAAAATGAACCCTACATTTTTATCTAGGATTCATTTACATGGTTCAAGAATATGCCATGGCAAAATTAATTCCTCCGACAAGTCTCGTTGAAATCAAATCCCATATTCGCTGAGCTGGAGAAAGCCACATATAATGAATAGTTATAATTGAGACTTGTCATGACACTCCCGAACTGTAAATGTGAGAGATAAAATTTAACTGCAACCCTGAGTGCCTATATGATTCCAACTAGAAAATTACTAGCAATTTTATCCCATATCGAGGGTAGTTCTCTGGATTTAACTCTCAGTGCCTGCGCATTATAAGCAAAGGTGACCACAGTGATGGATTGCCATTGCATTCCACTGGGTGGATTATGGCAGTGATGTTTTAGCGTGAAGGATCATGAGATATATAAGACTAAGAATGGTTCAAGCGCGATATTCAGTTGACTGAGAAAACAATCATAAGCCAGAACCACGTGGAGAAAACGCCCATTCCTCGCGCGGTATTTGAACTACGTTTCTAGCTCGTCTACTTTACCGCTACTATAAGGCGCTGTGATACAGAATACGCAAATTAAAAGAGAGTGTGGGAAAATAATAGGATAACGCTCTAATAATGGATTTTGATAAGAAATGTATAACGTATGATGTTTCCATCATTTAAAAGAAAGAAAAAAAGGTCAGCTTATGAATTTTCATGTTTATATATTTAAGGGACTGTTTCAGTTGCAATTACTCGACATTTACTATACTATACGGCAACAATGTATTTTCTTTAACATGTAGGGTATCAACTTTTACTTCAAAACTAATTATATGACCTGAATTTACACTTGTATTGTGTAAATGAAACTGACATGAAGACACCGAAAGTAAAAAGAATAGAAAAGTGTTGGAGTGGAAAAGCATATACACAGGTTCTTTATGAATGTAGAATGCAAGTTCTGTAGCAACTGAATTTACGTTGCATTGCATACGGTTATTGTGGTATATCTATTTAAAATGGAGAAATTAGAGCAACCTCGAAACACATTCACAACTGAACAAAAGAGGAACATTAAATTAAAATTTTTGAGAAGTAGCTTTCAAACACCAGCAGAAAAAGAATTACCTTTATAACGAAGACCAAATTGCGCATTGAATGACACTGTAGAGAGTTTTTAATTCGTTTTTGTGAACAGACTCATCGTTTAACATTATGAATTATTTGAAAATTGCATTTTAATTGAAGTGAATTTCCATTGGAAAAGGATATCTTTCTAGTTCAATAGAAGTTTGGATATACGTTGAGTTAATACGAGTATATTACGAATGACATTAATTCGAACAATTATCCAGCTTATTAATTTTTAATTTAATTATTTTATTGAATGATGTAATAAGCAATTAATACTTGAAAAAGCGGAAATCAAAAGCGGTTTCATGAAACACACGTCAATCAGTATTAAACAAATTACTCTTGGGGGAAACTGACGTTTCATGTTTCATCATTTTTCTTAACCTAAACAAAAATATCGGTCGTGAAGAAAAAAGAGCGAAAAAGTAGGGGAAAAATTAATAGGCAGTAGGTGATTTGAGATTAATAACTGTAATAAGTAACGAATAACATTTTTCCAGCTAAAACAATAGAGATCAATCTATTCCCTTATTGCAAAGGTGCGAAGATTCAGTGTGTTATGTGTGCAGTGGGGCTCCGGCGTGTGTCGCAGAATCTCAGTGGACCAGGCCGATTGCTCAGCGGCCGGCAACATTCCTGGGGCTGCGCCGGGCGCGCGCCCTACCGCCGCCGCCGCCGTCTCGCGGAGAAAGCGATGACGCAACGCGGAGGCCCGTTACCCGAAGGTGGCGGCGGCGGCGGCGACGACGACGACGGCGGCTGCATAGTGGCGAAGGTGGAGGCGGAGGCGGCATGGATTTTGGGGGCCCGGCAGGGACTGAGGCGGTGAAGGTGGTGGGTTTGATTGATTGATTGATTTTTTCATGTTTCCGGGCGCGTCAACTGCTCTGGTCAGTAGTCCCGTTAGTGTAGTGCATGTTTTTTCTCGGGGATAGCGGTGATCCCCGCAGATGGCGAGATCCGGCGCCAACCTACCGTCGGCTAGTGGGGATTTCTCCTAACCAGGACTCTCCCACGAGCGGGGCACCGCCCCAGCCGGGACAAGCTCTAATCTCCCGACCGGTCTCCCGGAATATGTGGTAGTATAGTGCATGTTAGTGTAAGTGTGTGTGAGGGGAGAGGATAGGACAAGGAAGAGGAAGGACAGATCGCGCGCGGTCCGTAGCCCGTTTGTTAGGGTACTGCTCCGGCATTCGTCTGGTGTTGATCGGAGAAACCACGGAAAACTACCGATCAGAGCAGCCGGCTGCTAGAGTTCTCTCCAGACAGCGACTGAATTCGACCCAGCTGAAAAGCTAGTGTCGAAAATCCTGCCGCCGTCAGGACTCGAACCTAGGACCTCCAGGTCAGAGGCGCTGCAGTGACATCAGTTGATGCACTGAGCTACCGCTTCCGGTGTGAAGGTGGTAGGGATGGTGGTGGCGGCATTAACAGTGATGGCAGAGTCTGAGACAGTGGTGGTGGCATTGACAACTGAGGCGGTGAAGGTGGCGGGAATGGTGGTGTCGATGATTGTGGCGGCATTGATGTTAATGACACAGACAGGCAGTGGCGGCATTGACGTTGGCGAAGAATTAGGTTGATGACGGCAATGATAGAATGGGGGCGTCGGCGGCGGCAATGGTGACGGCGACGGTAGGGGCCCCATGATAGTGATTGGAATGGCATCAGCATCTCAGCAAATCATTAACCTTGTTAGTGGTTGGAAGAAGGGTTCCCCGCCGGGAATTCCACCCCCAGGACCGCTGCCCTTTGGATTTCGCTGTGCCATGCCTATCGCCTCTGCCCACGCCCAAGGGATTCTGGTCTGCAGGTTGAGGGCTGGAGGTGTGCCCAGAGAAAAATCTTCTCGGGATATGATTGCCCAAGTTCCTAGCCCTCAGATTCAACGTGTGTTTGAGTAATGGGATCATATCATAGAAAACAACTGTCTTCAAGTATAAAAACACTTTTAAGAGGATTTTCTCTATATAATCAGCCTCCGCCATCACCAATACCACCATCACCACCACCACTATCATTCCCACCATCATTTGTTTTAATTTCCTTCACGTCTCTTTTTCGTACGGTGTTTGAGAGCACTAAAATCAATATACTGATTTGAAGATGGAAAGTCAAACCACCATGTCATAATGAAATATAAGTAGCGTTACCTCTAAAACATATTATGTCTAGAAATGGAGAATATTACGCTTGCAAGTTGCTAAGATTTGCAGCAAACGATTCTTGAATACAACACACACTTAGTACAGTAGATATAAATAGAGAAATGGATTTATTCTAGGATTTTTGTCAATATCATTGCAAAGCACTTGACCTTATTCAGCAATCTTCAATAACAGTTCTCACCTTTTTGGTCAAACTACAACCAGTGCAATAACTGGCTGATGTAATCCGCCTCGGGGGCCCTCTATAAATACTCCTTGAAGGTGGGCTGTAGCAGCTGAACGGCGAGTGCAGTGGTCAACAGCGCAGAATGAATGGCGCGCAAATTGTGGGTCAGTCCGTCAGGTGGCGCGAGAGGGAGCGAGGGACTTTCACTTGTTTATGGAGTAAAGTCGAAATCTGGCCGCGGCTCGTCGCCGTCCGACGATGCCTCCGACGTTCAAACAGAGGTTACGTGACCACTTAGGGCTCTTTCCTTGTTATGCTTCGCTATTTTGTATGATGAGTGGGTATCGTTATATCATGCGAAAGGAAGCTTCTTTCGTCTTCCCTGATGGAGAAACGAACGCTGCAATTAAATATTCTCTTTAACGCTTTTATTTCTTGGTTAATAGATAATTTATTTGTAGATTAATGACTCTCTGAATCTACAAAGTCAAACAGAAAGTATTGGTATAAACTAGTTTTTGAAGAATGCTAATATTTGTTGTTTATGTGGTGCTGAATGTATCAATTAATTTGTGACCACTGAAAATGATATTTGTGACTGAATTTTATTACTACTGAAATATGCCACACAATCATGAGCATCTTTTAGAAATATCATTATGTTGGAAATGAAAAATATTTGTACTCTTCTCGTTAGGGAAGATGACTGAATTTCTTTCGGTTGTGGAACTTCTAAAGTTTTGTTGAGTTAGTAATAAAAAACGTTTGAATTCTGAGTTCTGTACACTGATGTTCTGGACTGAAAGAGATATAGCATTCAGATCTGAAGTCTTTTGTTTTCACAATGACGTTCTATCAAATAACGATTTTGAATTATATACGATCAACAAACTTTTAAGACTCGTGCACCTCGTTGAAGAAAAAGTTTCTCGAAATAAATCTCACTGACGGTGTGAGAACAAATATGTCATGCGTCAATCAACTTTGTCATTCAATTAAGCACATTCTATCAACTAACGTGTCTGTTACAGGCTCCTTTGATCCAACGCAACACGCAGCAATCTGAATCAAAGAAGCAAACGTTCAGATTTATTCTCCGTTTCTGTATTCTTCCGACAAAGCTGGCTTCTCCATCTGTTCCGGCCGAGTGACGACACAAGCGATTTTTTATTTGTTGCGCGATTGGACTTCTAACGTTGAAGCAAAGGAGCGGTGAAGGTAAAATATTTTTTGTCGAACTTTTAGATCCCTCCTTGGACTTGTTTTTGTCGTTGCTTTTCTCAATTAGTCGGCCGAGTGCGACCGCCTCCTGAGGAACTTCAGCTTCAGCCTGCTTCGTCATTTTGAACCAACTTTTGTTTTCTTGGCTTACGGAAGCGCAGTGAACTGTGTCAATATTATCTTGAATGGAATGAGAGTGAAGATTTTGAGGAAATAATTGCATCCGGAATGAACATAAGCACTTCTTTTGTCCCTGTTCCACTCAGTTTCACAATTCATAATGCATCTCTTCTGTTCTGTTCTCTGACAATTTAAAACGACCGATGAAAGTAAAATTTATTTGGGATAAGGACAAAACTCCGTCTCTGTTTTAAAATATTGCGAAACTATTTTCCGCGTTGGCAAACAATTGTATAAATAAGTGTATTTTAATTTTAGGAAACATTTCTTTAAATACTCTCCAAGCTTCGGTTAAAAGTGCGTACACATAAATTAAGGAAGTTGTTGATGTTTCTTATTTGAACATATGTGTTCGTAAAGTTATGACTAATATATTTATATTAAATTAAATACCGCCATTTTATGACGATTAACTTTTGAACCTCGATTAAACATTTTGCGATATCTTATGGTCGTGGTGTTAATTGCAACTTTAATGATAGTATCACAACATGCTATTCTGTGAATATCCCGTCTTTTATTATGATGTTTCTTTTCACATGGTTGTTTAACGCATAAAATAGTATATATTATGATAGGATTACGTGATGATAGTGTACCTTTTTACACTTTAATTGCAAAATATTCAAGGACACAGATTTGTGCGGCACATTACTTGAAAGATTCATTTTTCGTGGTTGGTTTGGTTGGATATAACCAGTTATTTGTTCAGATTACTGAGATAATCATAGTTATCATTTTACAATATGCAATGAGTTTATTAACATACAAGTCTGCGTTTTTATTGAAGAAAAAGTAAAATCATACACACACATACAACACACACTTGATGAGTGACATTTAGATGAGAAACACATTCAACTTAACACATTCTTAGATGCAAATTACAGTTTATAAATATCTGAAGAGATAGTTACAAGTCCAAAGTGTAATACGTAAGATGGGTTTCCTGTCATTTTGATTGCCATTTTACTATGTCAATCTATAATATTTTATCCCTCTTTTATGAAAATTATGAGTAAAACAGTGATTTCAAATGAAATTGTTTTTTCCAAAAACATTTTTTTTTTTTAATTCAATGACTGTATGAAATATATTTTGATTTTTTAAATTAATTAATTATAAGCTACTGGTGAAAACGAAGAACGTTGTAGAAACGCTGTGATTATATGTGGAGAATATTTGGTAAAATAAAATTTCATTTGAAATCCACGAGTTTCTTCTTGATTGTCAAAAATAATGGGATCAAAAATGGGTTGAAATACGTAAATTACGTTGTGCGGTTTCTGGTTATTCCGATTGGATTGCATAGAACGGAACACAATTATCCCACGCAGAAAATTCTCCCCCCCTCACGTCTCGCAAAGAGCTGTCTGTCCGACTTCGTACTTCCTTCCGGAACCCGTGTCCCACACCTCGGGGGCGTATCGGGGCGTGCGCGGAGGGCACGCGTACGTGGGAACCCGCGGGGGGTGGGGCGGTGGGTGGGAGTGGGCCAGCGCGGCGCGGCGGTGCGTGTGTGGGCGCTTACGCAACGCGTGGCGCGTGGAGGCGAGGGGCGTGGCCGCGGTGGACGCGCGAGAGGCGAGCAGCGCGCTCTGCGAGGAAATCGAAGGCAAGCAGATTGCGTTTTTTCTACATTTCGCTAGGATTTCCAACAAAGACTTGATCGGCTGAGGTGGCACAGGGTGTCAACTGATGTCGCTGACTCTGACCAGGAGATCCTAGAGTTCGAGTCCCGACGGTGTAGCAGGATTTTTCACACTAGCTAACTAGATAAATCGAGTGCAACCGCTGATTGCTGGAGAATTCTTGCGGCCAGCTGATTTGATTGTTTTTTTTCATGGATTTGATTGGTTTTGATTCGTTTTTTCTAGTTTTCCACGGTTTCTCCGTTCAACACCAGGCGAATGCCGTAGCAGTATACTAACAAACGGGCCGTGGGCCAAGAGCGATCTTTCCTTCATCTTCCTTTTTCTACCCTTACCCCTTACGTATGTATACATGCACTACACTACCACACATGTTTCAGGCCAGTTGTGAGATTAGCAGACTTTCGTAAGTGAGAATATTCGCTCATTACGAGAGTTTCTTTCTTGAAAGAGTACAAACAACAGTAGCGAAAGTATACAAAATGTCGCTACTAGAGCTGTCTATTGGACTTGATCCGCATAGATGAAATAATTTAACCGTAAATATAAATTGCGTTACGATTTAAAATTATATGTCAATGTTTGTCTTTTAGATTATGAATATTTTCAATGTGAAAAATGTCGAAACTCTTTGTAGTATATTTTACACGAACAGTAATACTTAAGTTATTTTACAGGGTTTGAGCTCTATTTTATTACAGGGTTTGAGTTTTATTTCATTATTCAGTATTGTACTATTAAAAGTTGTATAATTGTCCCGTGAGTTTGGTGTGAATGCAGTAACAATTTCGCTCTTATGTATGTGTGTATGTATGTACTTTGGCGCAATAACCTATGACGAAGCCTGGGCCTACTAGCGGCATCTCGGCCTTGCGGCCATGTGTTACGGAGTACGTGTGGTTAGCACGAAGGCATCCCTACACCGTGTTTTGGTCGTCTCAACTGTCGTCTGAGAATTTAGTTTTCTCATCTTTACACAGCGACATTTACTAGGACATTGTAAGGGAAACGCACACTATAATCTTGGCCGCCCAGGAATCAAACCTGGGGTCGCATCATGGAAAGCAAGGGCTAATTTGACTCTTACATCAATCATAATTAGGAGCTCCGCTTTGTAAAAGATTCATAATTTCAGTTCTTTCACTGCATATCCAAGATGATGAAATAACATATTTTTTCCTTTCTTTTGTCACTTAAGTATTTATCTTTAATGCTCAACTTCAAAAACGTGGCCAACGCGTTTATAAAAAGATTTTCACGAAGTAGGGACGTTTTACGTCAGGTGGCCTTTTGTGTGAAGATGAATATGATATATTCATCCATTTCCGAAGTTGTTATAATTACAGAACTTGGTTAACACGAACAAAACTTGGGTCCCGGCAAGGAATTACTATAATAGGTCATTTATAATAATCGGATAACACGAATTTTTATAATACGAACTCCGATAATTTCGACCCCTTTGGAACTAGCGTTAATGAGGGTTTACTGTATTTATGTGCTGGGTATCCCTTTGGCCTGTTCCGTGCCAGTGTGCGCCGATGCCGCTGACGGAGATTCCAACGCGCGAACAGATGACGAGCGAGGAAAGTACAGTCCCGGCGCACCAGATTTCTCCTCCTTTGCGATGAGCTTTGTGCCGGCCATGGCGGCGCCACAGCTGCGGGCTGTGAAATCGCAATTTTCCAATTTAAAGCGGTTCTGAATAATCTCCACAAGATGTGTTCCGGTGCGCAGAGAATATTGCTTGATAGATATTCGGATGATCTTACGTCAAACTCTTAAGAAAGAAAGTGCGAGAGAATTTAGTGAAGACCCCACATTACCTAATGAATAATAATAATTATGTTATGAGAAAGGCTCTGATATAACTGCTTCGTATAAAATTAAAATTGAAGTAAATTTGAGATGAATAGTTTTGAACTCATTTATAGTAATTATGTAATATACTCTTAAACGTGGAAGTAAAATATCTAAAACATTGGGAATTATGATTTTGTAATAAATTTATAAGAAAAGGGAAATAATACTTTTCACATGTCTCTTTTAAAGTACTAGTACGTGAGTGCCTGTATTCATTAGTAAAATAAGTATGCATGTGTGCAGCGAAATGTGACAAAAATTTTAATTTAATTAAACATGTGATATATGAATACAGTAGTGAAAATAATTCAAATCTAGAGATCTTTCTTAATAAGAACTTGATAATCTAGTAAATCACTTTTGTGAATATTCAACTATTCAATGAAAGAAAGTGCCGAGAACGAAACCAAGTAAGATATTACCGCAGCCACCATTCTCGAACATTCTAAGAGAGTTCGCAGGTGCCGGAGCGTGAACCAGAACGAAGACATTTGAATTAACCTAATACGACATGACATCTCATGTTTTTGATTTAACAATGGCTGTCAGTGTAACCTCAAGATAAATCGCTTCTTCGGTCATTACCGCTTCAAAGAACCCTTTTTGAAGAGCAGTATACTCCTTATTCAGTCAGCCTCCGTCAACCTGGTGGGAAAGCAGAAGTTATTCCCACTGGGAGGCTTCATCGGTATTCAGACTTTTACTGCCCACTCACTCTCCCGTAATTATCTCCGACTCCCTTCCTGAGAGAGGACATTCGGAGCCCTCGGGCCGACGAGCTGGTTTCCCGTGTGTTGGATGGCGCTGTAAACAGCCGGTGGTGGCTCATAGAGGCTTGTGGCCTTCGGCGAGCGGGACTCTGCGATGAGCGGTCTGCGGCAGAAAGCAGCGGAGCGGGAGAGCACGTGGGCTGGCTCCTCGGCGTGGGTGCAAGGTCGCGGCGGAGGCGTAACGCGATGCCTCTTGAGGTAGCGCTGGCTTCCGCGGCAGTTAAAAGGCCTTTGCCAAGAGGATGCATGGGGATACGTTTGACAAATCACTAAGCTTATTTCGTATGTTTTTATTCCTCTATGGGCACATACTTGCTGTGTGTTTGTGTGTGTGTAGTTCTGGCAGTTTCAAAGAAAGAAATCTCATAAGAATATTATGAGTTAATAATATTATGGTAGTTTTCAACGTGTTTCGTAGTTATTTGCTATTATAACACGATTCAACCATACACATTCTTAAAGGAATACAGAAAGGTAATAATACTCCTCCATGTAAATTGTAAATTTGTTCTTCCAAGACTAACAAGACATGTTTTAGAATTTGCTTCTCTGCTTCCCTTAGTTTTTTCAACCTAATATCGTCGAATTCATTACACGATAAATACTTGATAATTATTTTACAAACATTGTGAAATCATGTTAATGTAATTACAGGCCTTGATAGATGTAAGGATGGACGGAAAATAAACTCTAATAGAATTCCATTCATTGGCTCATAGCATGAATTATCACACCCATTTCCCGTCAGTGACTCCGGTCTGCTGTTCAGTTAAATGTTGAATAGTTTTAAAACCTCGAAGGGAAGTTTCCAGGCTGTGGACGAAGAAATATTGAGTCAGCCTGTGTCTTTATTCGCAGCAGAAATGCTAACGTTTTGATCCTCCTACCATATTTTACCTAGTACAAGGTTACAGAGAGAAGATCAAACGTCACGAGAGCACAGAAAATATAGTCATCTGGATTTTCAGCCAGCGTTGCTTGCCTTCATCCTCTCCTGCACGATACATTGATTATTGTTATTACATCTACTTCACTCACTTTACTCTCACTATTTTTGTTATTAGTGGGGCAATTATTATGAAGTGAATTCCACCAACCCCGAATTTTAAGAAACACACTTCTCCGAAGTAAACCTCTAACACCGAAACCACACACAGCAAAAGCACACATCGTTAGCAGCGTGACGCAAATTCCGCAGCGCCTGTGAAGAAACAGTCCAATTCCGCGCGTGTGCGTCCGCCGGCAGCGCTCGCTGCGTCGGCGGCGGCGGCGGCGGCGCGGCCCGCGCCCGGTCTCCTTTATGGAGGGCTTACCTCACCTCGGACGCCGCCACCGGCCGCATTATTCGGACGCGTGTGTCGTTTTGTCGCGGCGCGGGTTTCACTCGTCACGCGCGCACGCCACCGCCGCCGCCACCACCACCACCGCCACCGCAACGATCGCCGTATCTCTAATTGCTAGACGGCCACGCGCACCCTGTCGTGTGTCTGTTCTTGATCGTATTTTGTGATTTGTTATATAAATTCGTAGTCTACCTATGCGGTTGAGCAAGCAAAGTACCTGTCATCGAAGCCCCCTCAAATGTCTCCTCTCGGTTTGTTATAAGGTGGTACTCTGTAGAAATCATGTGGTGTATAAATCTTTCGATTGGATGGGCATGTACAAAGGATATTCTTTACTGACTGGAAAGTCACACATTCAAGTGAGAAGATTCATTATTTGATAATGAAACTATAATTGACTTTAATTAATGACTTTTAATGACTATAATTGACTTATGAATTTGTAAAATTAATAATGATGATTATATAGATATCATTAATAATTAAAGTTATGATTGTATCGTTAAAATATCTATAATTACTTATTTTTACTCATAATTACTTATTAATTTGTAACTGCTGGTAGTAAAGTAAAATAAATTACGTTTTTAATAAAACAACGGACCTGTTTGACGGAAGATCTGATTTATTACACCACTCATGGAATGTATCGCTTTGTATTTTCACAGTAGGTTGTAAACGCATCCATGCTATCGTTATATGCCGTCTCTCATCCTTATCCCATACATAACTCCTCTTCCGAATCCGATAGTGATCTACCTGTGCGCATACAGAATTTTTGTTGGATAACATTTTTTTAATTGCCTTGAAATTTAATCTGGACAGAATGTACTATTAGGAGAAATTTGGGGCTCGTGCTGCATACATAACTTTTAAATATGTGAAATACCTCACAGGAATTGCGGATAAATTTGTTTTACGATATCAGTATTCGTCAACAGGAATTGTCATGTTTAATACTATTATTATTATTATTATTATTATTATTATTATTATTATTATTATTATTATTATTATTATTACTATTGTTGTTGTTGTAATTTTAACTTTATTAATTTTCTGGTGCATGTTGTTTGGTTAACAATACAATTTATTCCATTATTATTATTATTATTATTATTATTATTATTATTATTATTATTATTCGTGTTCCTGGGACCTTTGCCTTGCTCTCCACTGCTCCTTTGCGTACCTTTCCACTCCGTCCACTTTCGTTCTCTTCCGCGCGTCGCCCAGCCGCCCGTCCAGTCGCCGCCCACTCTCCCCTTCGTCTGCCTCCTCGTCGTGCTACCTCTCCGACGTGTCCTCTAATCGACTGGGTCCGGAGGGCGTTCGCCAAGTATACGAAGAATGCGGGCGCAACGAGCGGCCTGACTGTCTGTGTTGGACGTTGGCCCAGGAGGCAGGAGAAAACAAAGTGAACACTAACAGCATAAGCGGAGGTAAAAAGCGAGGCGTGTGGAATGGCTACCGCGGCCTTGTCGCGAAAGAAAATAACGGATAGTTCAAGGTTGTCAGGACACGGCTATTACGTTGATTTTTGCTCGCACGTGGTTATTTGGTTATTTTTGTCTCGTGTTTTTCTTTTATGAGTGATTAGGCGTATAGTTTTACTGCATGAATCTCCACTGGCAGTCGTAACTGTTAACTGACAGAATATTAGAAAATTCACGGACAGAACTGATGAGATATTTTTGTTTGTATCTTTTGACAACATTATTTGCCTCAGAATAGAAAGTTGTACTGTTCACCGACTCTTCATCTCTCACGCTGGAAATAATTAATACTTTGTGTTTCGGATTAGTGCGTCCTTAATACATAAATTGTTGGCTTCATATTAAACATAGTGGGAAATATTGACCGTATACTAGAAATTAACAATTTTCTCGCTTCAAAAACGCATGCCAAGGAAAATATATTTAGAAAATAAGTAGATGTATTGAGCTGAGGAATCCTCCTAATGTTTAATATTTATAATGGAAATTAACTACTAATGGGAATTCTTTTATAAATGTATAGAATATTACTGCATTGTAACCGTGGTTCTATAGGATGATACTCGACTCAAATGAGGTTCCACACTTTGTGAATAAGATCCAAACTAGTAGAGTAGAATCAAAGTAGTAATAGTAGTAGCTGAGTAGAATAAAAGATAATATTCAGATAGAGATATTCAATGAGTTCAGAGCCTTTTGTAATCCCTTTGATCAGAAAATTGCATAGGCGATTCAAAGAGTGCATAATCTAAAAATAAACCTGTGAGAATCTGTAAGTTAACATTATGTCTGATTACAAATAATGTACATAAATCAAATACATCTACGAGGGCTGAAGAAACACTTTCTCTATTAAAAATATCAAATGCAAGCATTGCTTTGAAAGATTGCATAGCATATAGCTAATACGTATATAGATCATATTATTATAACAATTTGTGCTTAAATAATTTGTTTTTCAATAAATAAAAAAAAGCAAGACAAAATCAGTTTTATCCCTTCTTGGAATGGATGTCAAAACAATGTGAATGTCTATATGATAATGTATCTCGTCCCATCGCGTTCGCCAAAACGAGATCGACCGCCTCACCGTGACCCAGCCATCAGCATAAACCCAGCCCATCTGGCGGGGGCGTTTCCTCCGCAGACTTCAATTCGTGCTGGAGACCTCACGATTCGCGCTTTTTACGAACCGTTAAAGGCCGCACATGAGCTGTGCTCCGCATGGGGAGCAACACGTGCGGAGCGTGGCCACCGCCGCCACCGCCGCCACCGCGACCAGCTGGAAGGCAGCGGGAGCGACGGCGACGGCGGCGGCGGCATGGGCGGCGGCGGCGGCTGCGGGCGTCCTTCAGCTCAGCCGTTGGAATCTGGACCGCGCACCTCCGGTTCGAGCCCTGCGCTCGGCAGCTGTAGCAACAGGCAGATTGCGCTCCAAAATGGAGGTACGGTTTGCCTCGATTCCAATCGGCTAATTGATCGCCGCGCTGCAGGACTGCATTGTTTTGAAAATGTAGATACAGGTATCTAGTGAGAGTGTAATGCTGTGTTAGGTTTCGAATAACTGAAGAAATGAAGAAAGATTCTGAAATCGAAAGTGAGCAAGTGAAGAAGTGATATTGATGCCGAGGGAAACCATTCAATTGTTGATTGAATAAAGGCTTTGTAGCTTAAATTTAATATAATAATTGATTGAACCATTGATACAATTTTTAAGGCAGTGCATTATATTTTTTTCAATTTTGAATATAATACTGTCTATTATAAACATGGAACCGAAAAGATAACCCACATATATGAAAGAGAGAATTTTCAATAAGTAATGCCGGTGAGACAAGAGATTTTGAAGGATTCCGAATTAATTCCAGTGTAATACTTGGGTTGCCACACTATATTACATATGTATCAAAAGTCATCTACGCACCCAAACACAATGTACAGATTATTCTTTTCTCTGAAAAACACTTCTGGCAGTACGGGAGTCTTTTCAGGGAACTCACAAATTAACGCTTTTAACAACGATTTCACTTGCTTCCGACAACATCCACCCAATTCGCAGATCTTCCAGCACCTCCGTTGCGTAATCCGTTATTGTCACCACAAGAGAAAGTGTTTGGGGATAATATCGGAAAGCGCTCGTTGGATCACGCCCACGGCATCGCCGAACCCCGCATTGAAGTCACCGAACTCAGCGCTCCTACAAAGACTTTAGTGACTATAAACAACGTCTCCGACATTGAGGATCAGTTATGTGAGGAATAAGTTTAGGATCAAGAGAAACTAAAATGTACTAGTTTTCAGACACCCTCGCCCAATTTTATCAAAACGTGTTTTTCTGCATTTCTTTTCTTTCTGCTTACGGTAAAAAGTTGTAATATTGAGAATGGCTTAGTAAATTGCACACATATATTAAAAAATAGCTAATTATTGGAAGGAAATTTGCATTTTTAATCCATTTAAACGCGAAAAAATCACATATCTTTTTTTAATTATTTAAAAACCTACCACATAAAAAATATATACTTTGTGAATTTTCACTTCAGGTATTTTCACGAACCTTTTATGATTCCGTTTGAGGAGTGGAATATACTTAAACAATTAAAATCTGATTTTTCACAGATCCGTGTTTTCTTTTCAGCGGCGATAGCACTTGAAAACTTGATTTCATGGATATTCTCGGGGACGTCGCAAGCGTTGTAAGCTCGGGGGCGTTGGGAGTTTTGAAAGCTTTGGGAGGCATCGGGGATTCAGGCGGCGTCGAGGGGGTCGGTGTGGTGGAGGTGTCGGGACGGCAGGAGAGACGGAGCTACCGGGGGAATCAGGAGCGTTCGAGTTGACTTGATACGTCGGTCGCCGGGGGTGTCTGCGGGGGATTAAAGGACACTTCGGTCACTCCGCGAGAGCATCAAGTATCTCGAAGCAATGACGTCCGAGATTCAATGACGTCCGAGACGTCTGATGAACGGAACATACTTCAAAAATTAAAATCTGATTTTTCACGGACAACCGCTGTGTTTTCTTTTCAGCGGCGAGAGCACTTGATGGGAACCGGGATACCGCCGAGTAGGACGACAGCGTGTGCATATTCCGCGGTGCATCGCGGAACTGCGCGGAGCCTATCTCCTTCAGCTGTTTACTCCGCGTCAAAAGAAAGTAGGTCTTCGCCTGCGCGAGCAGCCGCCGGTGGCGCCTGCCATGTCTGGCGGCGCGCGCGCCGGGCAATTACGACGCGAGGAACAGCGTGAAAACGCGCTCGAAACGTCTGCGCATGGAAATTTGCGCGCGGGGACATACATCGGAGGGGTACCGGATAATTTTCATTCAGCTGACACGGGCACCCTCTGAAAGAGCACGCGTGACTCTGTGAATAAGGACTGAATGGTGACGATTGAAATATTAGGTGACACATTGGACTAATTTTCGTGCTTATTAAAAACCGTAATTAGATAATATTGCGTAATATTGTACACAATAAAACAAGTTGTGAACGATTGGAAAGGTTCAATATAAAATGTGCCCAACAGAAAGTCATTGGTCGAAGGAGGGCTTCAGAAAAACAAAATTCCAGATAGCTCGAAGAATATGAATTTGTAGAGTTCACAGTAAAAATTTCACGAAGTTTTCCGTATTCTTTGAATATGTAACCTATGATAAGAACAACAAACATCTCCATAACTACGAAAAGAGGTAGATATCTGAAGATCTTGAGATACACACAATCCTACGTAGATCGACACTCCCATAGAGACATTTTGATACACAATCATCAGGTCTGATGGTAATTCACAGCAAATCGTCGTGACAATGAAAGAACTGCCAGGTACTCACCGCCGTGGAGGAGGAATCCCTAGGTGCGGCGACGCTGCGGCTGGTTGAGAGGGGGTAGCGCTGCGGAGAGAGATAGACACTACCAGAGGCGCAACTACGACTGTGAGGGCGAGTGCACTGCGCAAGACATGCTGCGGCGGCGCGCGAGCGGGCGAGACTGACGGCGGCGAGAGGCGCGGGGGGCCGAGGCAGCGGCGGCGGCGGCGGTGGCGGCGGAGGAGGAGGGGCAGTACCGCCGCCGCGCTGGAGAAATCGAGGGACGCGCCGCCGCCGCCGCCGAGGGAGCGCGCGCGCCTCACGCGGTGCCGTCGCGGAACAAGGCGTTCGCCCGGAGACGCCCCCAAGATTACGATGCCCTTCGCGTTCGCGAAAATCTTCAGGTTAACAATGACTTCGATGTGGTGCCTCGGAAGCTCGGAGGTCGTCGCTTCGGAACACTTGATGCTCCCGCGGAACGGTTGAAGTGTCTTTTAATCCCCCACAGACACCCTCGGCGACATGAGAACTCCCGACGTATCAAGTCAACCGAAACGTCCCCGACGCCCCGACGCCCCCTCGGCCCCGACGCCCCTCTGCCCCGACGCCGACGCCCCGACGCCCCCGACGCCCCCGACGCCCCCGACGCCCCCGACGCCCCCGACGCCCCCGACGCCCCCGACGCCCCCGACGCCCCCGACGCCCCGACGCCCCGACGCCCCGACGCCCCCGACGCCCCCGACGCCCCGACGCCCCGACGCCCGACGCCCCGACGCCCCCGACGCCCCGACGCCCCGACGCCCCGACGCCCCGACGCCCCGCGACGCCCCGACGCCCCCGACGCCCCCGACGCCCCCGACGCCCCGACGCCCCGACGCCCCGACGCCCCCGACGCCCCCGACGCCCCGGCCCACGCCCCAGACGCCCCCGACGCCCCCGACGCCCCGACGCCCCGACGCCCCTCGCCCCCGACGCCCCCACGCCCCAGACGCCCCGACGCTCCCGACGCACGCTAAACCCTTATGTGCCTTGCCTCACTTCTCTGACGCCCTCAACGCCACCGAGACCCCAACGCCCCCGACGCTGTCGACGACCCCTAAAGCCTTCAAAGCTCTCGATGCTCCCGAAGCCCCCGACCCATCTGATGCTCACAATGTCCCCAGTGCCTTTGGTGTCCTCGACGCCTTTTTCGCCCTCGACGCCCTCCCCCCCCCCCAACGCCCCAACGCTCCTGAAGCTTTCAAAGGTCTCTACGCCCCACCCATGGCATCCCCGACTTACCCCATGCCCGTCCCCCCCGTACACCCTCATCGCCCACGTCGCCGCCCTGATACCCCCGGATTCTGCCGTCGGATTCAATGCCTCCGGATTCTTCGTCGCTCCCGACCCTCGCAACTCCTAGCGACGTCTCGGAAACCACAAAGGGTCCTACATCCGCCCTGGTCCAGATGCCTCGACTGCCTCCGATGGATTTATCGTCTCCAGCGCCCTCAGAAAGTTAATAAATTCGAATTGACATTTAACAGCTCTTCTGTTTTCAGTTTTAACTTACATATGAAATTCTGCGTAGTAATATGTAACACGTTTGCTTTTAAATCGCGAATACTTCAATCGTTAGCGAATGTGATTGTCCGCCCAGTATGTTCATTCCCACAATACGCAAAATGTAGATATTTTCCTATTTCGAATTACTGAATCAAGCAACAGATCAGGTTAAAAATAACAATTGCAACAGCTATGACGCAGCCGATGATTCACTATCGTAACATGTCGAGGGCGTTTCGGATAGTTGAGTACATTCATTGCATGCCCCTTAATTTTTATTGCTCTTAACATGACCCTTAATTTTAATTGCTCTCATCAACTCACAACATAAATATTCTAGCGTTCATGTTATACCAAACCCACGATAGTGTAGATTGCACTATCCCCACGCAAGGAAATACTTTGTTCCCAGAATTTAGCATGAGCAGCGTAACCGAACGTATACTACTTAACAAAAACATGCTCTCCCATCCAAACATATACTTAGATATATTGCATTCGCTCGTGTCTAATTACTTCCGACTTCATTCTTTTCATTCATGAGTTCGTAGGTAATACCACAAGAAACGGGAAAGATGGCTCTGGGCATTAACTGATCTTACTGCAGTGCCTCTGACCGGGAGGTACTAGGTTCGAGTCCCGACGGTGACAGGATAATAGACACGAACTGGATAACCAGGTCGGGTCGTCTGTCGAGTATTTGTCTGGAGCAGAATTCTAGTGAGAAGCTGCTCTGATTAGTAGTATTCCGTGGTTTTCTCCTATCAACTCCAGGAAAATGCTGGAGCAGTACCCTAACAAACGGGTCACGGCGTGCGCGATCTTTCCTTCATCTTCCTGGACCTATCCTCATCCTTACTTAAACCTACTTTACTACCTCTACATGAAATACACTATCACGCATGTCGGGAGACCGGTCGGGAGCTTAGAGGTTCCCCGCTGGGCCGGTGCCGGGCTGGTGGGAGTTACTTGGTTAGCAATAACCCCGCTAAACGAAGGTCGGTGCCGGATCTCACTATCCATCTGATGACCGCCACTTCACGCGATAAAACATATATTACACTTACGGGACTAATGACCTTAACCGTTGACGTGCCCGGAATTACTAATCAATCAATTAATCAACTGCTAGAAACTGAGCTTTCGGAAATATTGTCATGGTCGTTTTACTTACTGGTTTAAAGTTGGTCATTGTCAATAAAATGCACCCATGAAATTGACAGTACTCTTCTTCTTGCTCTTTTTATATCTTCCTATCCCGAAACATGTTTTATTTTCCTTTTCTTTCTCTATTGATCTCTCATTCTCTGTCTCAATATCATCGACAGTAATTGTTAATAAAATAATTCGGTAGCCAAATTTCTGCGAGTGTTATTGTTTACTAATATTTTCTGATTATTTACGCACTTCAGAATTATCGGAGCTATAACAATACATACTTTTCGCATTATTTGTAACTTTGCAATGTTTGAAAATTTAGATAGTTTAAACAGAAATGTGACCTGCGACATTTTTAAGCGTTTTTTTCTCTATCCAGGGAAAAAATTAAGAAAACGTTTGGAGTCGTTTTTGAGAAACACCTTTCAATAGAGAACATTCATTGTACGTACTTTCATTCTTTACTTCTATGACATATGTGTGTTGTTAATACAGTATATTCAAATAAATACGATTTAAAAGTAAAAAGTTGTGGATTATATTCTTTCCTTCATTCAACATTTGTACTCTCATAGTGACTCGCTAACGTGCAGCTAGGATCTGTTATCTGAGCATGGAGATAGTTGCGTTGTAGATTGATGTGAGCGTATTTCCGCTTCGCATCTCATGAATCAATATGATCGCTATTGGATGTTTTATGCGTTCTATTACCCTTGATTATTATATCTGAATTATTCATGTGTAAATTATTTCCCATGTGGCTTTGGTGAAAGTAGTATTACTTGAAAGTCAGAGTTTAACGCAGAAAAAATATTTTGTACTAAATGTTTTTAAACGTTTTTCTTCACCTTAATTATTTTTATCATAATAATAAAATTATGTGATTAAAATGAATGGTTTACTCAGATTTTAGATATTTGAATGTTGGAATCTTAAAGTGACCATTCCATCGTTTGTTCGATTTCTTCTTCCGTTAATTATGTTAGCGTCAAGTTATTCTGGGATACGTCGGCTCGTTCTTCTTTCTTTATGTATTAGCAAACTTGCTCAATAAATTTTTTTAAATACTTAAGTTCGTAAAGGATTCCATTATACGATTATCTGTCTGGTAGGCCATAGCTCGTGAAGAGCTGTCGTGCAAAGTCAATACATACATATTATGCTCTGTCCTTCGAGACAGCAACATTTAACAAGTCCAAAAAATTTCATTTCTGCGGCATGAATTTGTTTTTCCTCGCCTCTAATTTCCCGTCTTTAATAACTACTCCGTGCTGTAAAATGCAGCCTTGTGTTACACCTGAATGTCAACGCTTCCTGTTCACGTAAAAGTCCTAAAATTGATGTTTCCTTCCATCATTTGCTGTCTCCGTCCGCTCCCTTTCTCTGCCGTCCTCTGCCCAATGGGGCGAGGCGACGACCTCTTGGCGCCCTCCTCTTCACTTTCGCCCACAGAGAGGGCGTTTACTCACGTTACCTTTGTTACTGCGGCACCGAGCGCCGCGTGAGTGGCTGGTAAGAATTCACACGCATGGGTGAGTGTGAAGTAACCAAACAAATGCAACTTGCGAAGGATGGCAACGAGTTGAATAAAGGGGTTGACAAAATTGTGGCCACAAGTAGACAGTAACTACATTAAGGGAATACAATAGACGCATATGCGGATACGTATGCGTAGTTTAATGACGCATGTTGTTATTATTTGGTTAATGTTATCATTCTTATAATGTCCAGACCGAACATATATTGCAACATTAAAAAATTTGTGATCAGAATGTCTTTTAGGTTATCATTATTTTGAAGTATATTTCAATTAATCATCGTTTTAAGCCTTCAAATGGTCGCAATTCGCCAAAGTAGCAGTTTATATTTGATGCTTTCGTGAAGAAATCCTGTGCACTCGGTCACTGAATGACCAAAAACGAACTTCGGGAATGCAACATTAAAAAATTTGTGATCAGAATGTCTTTTAGGTTCGGGAATTGACTTCTCATTATATCTGCTGGACAAACAGAAGACAATTGAAATTGTTACCTCTTCAGGCTCACAAATAGCCGGTGGAGTGTATGGAAAGGAAAATTACCCTGAAAACGCCTCAACCTCTCATTACGACTTAAATGAGGCAGGAATTCGAAATATCGCGACGTGGTGTTCAGCAAAGATTAGTTTATTTCAGAAATATTTTGAGTTCGGGATTTGTATTACGGAATTATTAGAGAAAACCAGAAGCACACTTCAATCGAGGATTTTTAAAATTATAGAAACTGTGACTGACATTGTAATTTGATTTTAAATTGTAATACATTTTATTTTCTTAGCGGAAGCATGAATTAAATGAAGAAAATAATGAATTTTATTATAAATTGATGTTTTCCCGTAGTCATCAATAGAGGAAGCTTTTTTATTGGGTAATCTACAATTAGATTTTATCGTTTATTGTTATCAATCAGTTAATAATGTCTTATTATCTGTGTCCCAGAGTGATAACAGTTAACGGCGTCTACTGTATTTTATTTTGTATTAATTTCTCCGATTTTCCCACCACGAGACTCATTATTGCTTCTGGTGGCTGAAAGCTGGCCGTTTACTGCTTTCCTAATCTCAGAGATTTTATGAATTATAGGGATGGACCATTGAGGAAAGGTGGAAAAATTATCACTGTCTTGGGGATGCGAAAGAGAACAGAAATGGAAAGGAGGATCGCGCGCGGTTCGTTGCCCTTTGAATAGGGTTGTTTCTGCATTCAACTGGAAGTTCTTGTGAAACCAAGGAAACCACTGATTAGGTCAGAAGGTCTCAAAATTCGATTTTGGCAAGCGACACCGACTCACAAATGTGAAACACATTGTTTAAAATTTCAGGCACCTTGTCGGAATGAAAGCCGACACTTCCCAATACTAGTACTGGTACGCTCAAGGCTATGGCGTTGTGTTTACGCTTTCCACTTCTGATGTTGGTAATGGATATTTAATAAATGAGACATTAATGTTAGCTTAACCTCATTAAACATAAACTACATAACTGACATTAATATTATTTATGTAGCTTAACATCGTTAATTGTGCCGACGAAGACTCAATGATCGTCATGAAACACAATATCATCGTGAGAGGATATTTTAGTCTATTAGTAAAACGTATTAACTTTACAAAGATTTACATGTTCGACATAAAATATTTTATTGGTCACATGCGTCTTTAACCCCCTGTTAACATGCAACACTACTCGTTTGCTAAGTAAATTTGTACGTACCTGCATGTTAAGAAATTTAACATCCTTAGCAACGGGTTTTAACATCCTTAGCAACGTAAATAAACAACCATCGCTTCATTGCAAGTCAAATATTTATTAAGAAAAAAGAACATGCAGATGTACAAAACAAATCTGTTTCAAACAATTTAGCATTAAAGTAACTCATATTAGTGCTTGGAATAATTATTAATTGTCATATTATTAATAGTACTATTTAAAATATATATTAGGTAAATTAATTTCATTTTCTTGACATTCCACCAAATAAAACTCTCTCCTAGTAATGATATTTACTGATGATGGGAAGGTGTTGCCACTGGAAGTCGACGCGCAACTTCTTCACCGAACGTTATTTCTTTAGGAATCTTGAGGTTCAGGAGAATTATTTTCATTCATATTTTCCTCGAACCACGGTAAACGAATATTGATATATCGCAAGCAAACCTCACAATACTGTAGTAACGTTCGGCAGCAACAGAATTAATTTACTATCGCAATAATATAATTCATTTTTGCATTATTCGTGAGATTTTATAGTGACCGATAAAATGTTGAACACAAAATATTACAGTATTATTACTGCTTCGTCGATTTTTAACTTTTGGCCTCAACACTCAACTTAACATTAATAGTTATGTTAATAGCTATTATCAGTGACATGCGTCTTTAATCCCTGTTAACATGCAACCCTACAGGTTTGTTAAGTGCACTTATACCTACCTGTATACCTGTGTATTAAGAAATTTAACATCCTTAGCGTATTATTTTTGAGGCTCGGCTCCTCAACACTTCGCCTCGATTTTTAACGTTTGGCAGTAATAACATTTAAGCATTACCAAGTATGTTAATAGCTATAACAGTTTCTCCGAAGTATTAATAACTAAAAAAGACTTTACTTTTTCAATCTCGTACAAATTGCCCATTGCGTCTACACAGTCCTTTACTTAGGTTTTCATTAGGTTTGACCAGTTCATTCGAAAGTGTGCGCCTCCTTAGATATTCCGTGCACTACTTACCTGTGTTCAGAGTCATGCAATAGGCTGCGATAGGATAATATTTAACAATAAAACCAGTTTTGTTATTGAAGTAAACTAACGTGATTTTGAGATAAAAAATCTTGACCTTTTAGATACTCAAATCCCAGTTCTTCAAAAATTATTTATTCACGTAAGAAGTGACAGACCCATCGTTTAATATGTTCATACAAACGCCTCATACGGCTGATTTATGGTCTAAAATAGGATAAAGCTTGTAAGTCAATGTTTAAATGTCCATGGTTACTGTTTCACGGCAGGTTACGAATTGTAACTTTCTCATTTTGCAAATTGGAAGAAGATTTTATTTCAGAATGATTGTTGAAAATGTAAATAAAATGATCACGAATAAGTTTTATTTAGTTTTTTGGTTGTTGAGAACATTTGTAATGTCATTAAAAATCCAATTTTTCTGACAATATTTTCTGATTATTTTCTTTGTCAAACTCAAATGGAACTCAAATTAAACATTACATTTTAAACACGATAGGTCTTCTATGCGCGCAATCTCTTCGACCATTGCCACGTTATCGCCACTATACCTCGCAAAGACCTCTTGAAGTATTGTTCCGCAATACCTTCGGTATCCCTACCCACCTTCTCCTTGACATTTGACGTTGCACTTTTCATATCCCTTTGTATTTGACATTAGAGAAATAACATGTCAAATGATTCCTTTCTCCAACTATTGAGCAACACTATCCTCTGTTGAAGAGTGTTAGAATGTGCTTTGGCTGAGATTCTCTCTCACTACCTGACTTGTATTCTGATCCATGATGAAAATATGTGGATGAGCTAATGCGTATCGTTGCCAGCCAGTGACCTACAGACACCTGTTTGCGAGATAATATTAGCAGTAATTTTAAATGCAGACAGATACCAAAATTATCTCTTTGTTACAAGTCATTGAAACATATGTAAATAATTTTTAAAAAAATATTTAAATTACACATTCGTTTAATTTTTGGTTGATATCCGTTGAAAATTGTTACTTATTGCCACTTTCAAATTATTTCTCAACACTTATCGCCCTTCAGGCAATATGGCGGCCAGCATCTGGTCTGATGTTTCAAAAGAAGTGTTTGTGTTGTGTTCTCGTGGTTCGTGACGTCAATGGTGCTACATAGAACAAGCAAAAATCGCTGCGCAGGTCCAGCTCACCGGTGTCTTTTCATCATGGTTTTGATCTACGTCCTTACATCAGAGCTGTCATATTATACATTTTATTATCAACTGTTGCGTTTTATTCTTTTTTATTAGTCTGCATTTCAACTTCACGCTCTTGATAACAGGGTTAAGATGATTACAGTTCTGCATTTATTGAAGTTAACAATTTTCAAGTTATTTGTACGCCGCCCCCGCCGCCCCCGCCGCCCCCGCCGCCCCGCCGCCCCCGCCGCCCCGCCGCCCCGCCGCCCCGCCGCCTCCGCCGCCTCCCGCCCCCGCCGCCGCCCCCGCCGCCCCGCCGCCCCGCCGCCCCCGCCGCCCCGCCGCCCCCGCCGCCCTCCCCGCCCTCGCCGCCTACGCCATCACCGCCTTCGCCACCACCACCGAGTCGCACGGCACCCGCCCCTCTGTGCGGTTCCCACCTACGCCCTCAGCCCACTGCCCGCTACCCACCGCCCACTCCCAGGGCGCGGGCGTGTGCTGAATGCGCGTTTTGTGCAACGGCTTCCCATCGGGCCCGTCATTACGTGCACCGCGCGGTTTCTCCGCGCACCTCCCGCCACCGCCGCCGCGCCGCGGCCGCCTATGCCGCAGCCGTTGCCTCCGGGGTCGCCGCCGCTGCCACCGCCGGAGTCGCGGGAGCCGGAAACCACGTGCAGATGTGGGTGACAGAGTGGTGTGAGAGAGTGCAGGAAGGCTACTCACTCCATTGTAGAACAACTGGAAATATTTCTAATTGTATTAATTTTGCTAGCATTGTTTACGGACAGCCAGACGGACGGACTGACGTTTTCTCTTAATTCGATTTTTCGGTTTGAAGGGCCCAGAATTCATGGATTGTAGCAACATTACATGTTAGAAGATATTTTTTCTAAATGTAGCATCTGAATTTATCCACTTTTTTCCAATTTTCGAAAAGTCAGTGTTTTTCAACGAATATGAAACCTGCACCATTCTCTTAAACGTTGTTCCCACTATCCAACAACAAAATTTGATAAGAAAAGATGAAGCAATTTTTTTTGAAAAGTTTGAAAATTTTAAAAATGGCCCAAGGGAATTCATGTAAAGTACTCCCAAAATTAAAATATGGGTTTCGAATTACGTTCGGCTGTGAACAACGCTAGCGGCTAAGCCGTTCAGCCGATTTTTTCCCAAATTAATATTAATCAATCAATCTGGCTGATGTCGCGGCCTCTTAAATTTGAAACCAATTTTGGCGTTTAAATTTGTTGGAATATGCAAAGGTCGTTTAAATGAAGAGTGCAGGTCACAAAACGCTGATTTTTCGAAAATTGCAAAAGTTAAAAATTGTTTCGTTTTCCTACAACTAAAATATTAAAGATAGAGATTTTTTCCTTAATGAAATGTATTCCTTAAAGATAGATTTTGAAACAAGGTCATGTAAAATTTTTTGAAAATTCGAGTACTTTTCCTATAATTTTGCGTGAAAATACGGGCTAGAAAATACGTGATATTTTAGCACCACTAGTTGAAATCTGACAAGTACCTCTGTAAGACATGTGCATCTGTTAACTATCATGAAACAAACCATTATTTATTTGTCGTCAAAAACAGAAAAAAAGCCATGTTACGTAAAGAAACGTGATACTCAACTTCTTTACGAATCAAAGATATTCACGATCGGAGTCAATATTAATGAATAATTCAGGGTTTGATAGGCTGTTGTCTAATTGGAGTTGATGGGCCAAATGTTTCGTGTAAATTATGTTGTTTACACGTGTAAATCGCCAGCCAGCCGGCGTACCAGACACTTCACCCTAGTCCCCGCCACCACTCAATGATTGATTGATTGATTGATTCATTCATTCATTGATTACTGACTGCAGGCGCGTCAACCGCTAAGTTCATTAGTCCCGTAAGTGCAATGCATGTTTTATCGCGGGAGGTCCGCCATTAAAGCTATACCCCCTCAGCTGCAGTCGTGGACGAAACATTTGCACATCAACACCAACAGGACTACAGCCTATCAGTCCGGAAATAATAATTAATACTACCCGAATCATTAATATTTGTGTTAATATATTGTTAAGTTAAACTGTTAATATACTATTATGTTAAACTTAAAGTTTCTAATAACTGTCAGTTAAGAACATCTCCAACTCTACTGCGCCTAGCATCGTTAGTTGGTTGGTTGTTAGTGATTCCGGACTCGAAAAGTACTGAGGACATTATTTCGGTAAGTACCGTGCTGTGCACGTTTATTTCCATCGGAAGGTGGCGGTGATCTTTCCTCGCTGGATGGCGAGATTCGGCGCCGACCTACCGTCGGCTGTCGGGGCTTTCCTACAATCAGGTATCTCCCACCAGCGGGACACTGCCACAGCCGGGACAAGCTTTATGTTCACGACCGGTCTCCCGGCATGTGTGGTAGTGTAGTGCATGTTAGTGTGTGTGTAAGTAAGGGGAGAGGGTAGGACAAGGAAGAGGAAGGAAAGATCACTCGCTGTCCGTAACCCGTGTGGTAGGGTGCTGCTCCGGCATTCGTCTGGTGTTGATCGGAGAAACTACAGAAAGCTACCGGGAGCGGTAGCTCAGTGCATCAACTGATGTCACTGCTGCGCCTCTGACCGGGAGGTCCTAGCTTACACTCCCCACGGCGGCAGGAATTTCGACACTAGCTTTTCAGCTACGTCGAATTCAGTCGCTGTTTGGAGGAGAATTCTAGCGACCGGCTGCTCTGATCGATAGATTTCCGTGGTTTCTCTGATCAACACTAGGTTAATGCTGGAGCAGTACCGTACCAAACTGACCATGGACCACGCGCGATCTTTCCTTCCTCTCCTTGTCCTATCCTCTCCTTACACTAACATGCACTTCACTACCACATATTCCGGGAGACCGGTGGGAGTTTAGAGCTTGTCCCGGCTGCGGCGGTGCCCCGCTGGTGGGAGAGTCCAGGTTAGGGGGAAACCCCACTAGCCGATCGGCGCCGGATCTCACCATCCAGCGGGGGAAAATCACCGCCATCTCCCGAGAAAGAATCATGCACTAACGGGACTAATGACCAAAGCAGTTGACGCGCCCGGAAACACGAAAAAATCAATCACAGAAAGCTACCGATCAGAGCAGCCGTCCTCTAGAATTCTCCTCCAGAGCATCGTCACCGCTGCCTGTGACGTCGCTTGGGAAGGACGTCGCGTGCGAGAGCATCGCGGCAGCTGTGACGTCGCTGCCGGGACAGGCGCCTCGCCGCGCCGGGGATGCGAACGCGGAGGTTTCGTTTCCAGTTTTCGCCCGACGTCCGGAGCCTCGTGCAGTCGATTTCGTTTCCTTCTTTGCGTCACCTTTGCTCGCGCGGGGCAGCGGCCGCAGGAAACAGTTGCACCGCCTTCCGCTTCTCAACTGCTCTGTTTCGGTTTGCGGGAGGGGAACATTTTATGCGGATGGCAGAGGCTTGGCTCAGCTCTTCTACCAGAAGGGTCGCTGATTCGACTAGTGTGGTGATCGAAAATAAGTAATTTTTTATGGTATGTGCAGTTTTGAACGAAATATTGGCAATGTTCTGACAGCAAAGCGGAGATGACGGTGTGAGTGATGGTATTTATATTTGCACCTCGACATTAATAGCAAGTTAAAATGTTGCCTCCCCCAAAAATATAATTGCTAAATTTTAGACAATCTTTAAGAGTTTCTTATTGTACTTATAAGAACTTGACTAGATCCTGAGAATGACTCATATTTCACGTAGTGATGTTTTTTATTTCTTGTGTTCATTAAACTAGTTCTCAAATTTTCTTCAACACTATCCTATATACATAAACATTCTTCTCTAGTTTTCTCCAATCAAGAGAAAAGTGTTAGTGTAAATCAGAGTTTCTCCAATTAATGTCGGGTATAATTTTTATTAAATTTAATTTGAAAAGGGAAAATGGACAGAAGTTCTTTGTATAGAGTATTATAATTATCTTCGTAGAAAAGTGGTTTACATTAATATCTGCCAAAGATCTTAGCGTCCGGCTTGCTGTGTCAATGGGTCACGATATATTATAATCCTTATTACCTTTATAATGGATTATAGGATCCGCTGACTATACAGCGCAGCTGGGAATCTGAAATAGAATGATTCTATTCCTAGTTCATTTCTGTTTGGATTGACTTAATGAAAGATCACTTTCTTATCTAAAGAACAAAATTTAACAAAGTTTATTTTTATCTTTTTAGCAAACAATTTAGTGGGTTTAATAAAATGATTTGATGTTAGGCCTTTGATCAAGATATCCTTGAATTTACAATTTTATACCGCGGTTAACTTATCTATTCTTCGTTGATGTCCTCGTAGACTTCTCAGTCGAAATATCTAGCGAGCTTGCCGTAGTCCAAAGTTCCAAGAAATCCTCTTCTGCCCCTATCCAAGCTGGTCTCAAACTATCAAAATTATCAGTCCCGATTACGTCCTATGACATAGTCCCGATGACTCGATTACCACTCCCGACAAAGTTCCAATTTATACATTAATATTACTTCCACATGAAAATATCTGCAATATCATTCACTGTCCTTAAACTTTCACTGATAACCCAATTCTGACTATCTAGATTATAGTCGTTCCTCTCACGAACCTACGATCAGTTCAGAAGCGCGATGCCGGTCAGCATGAAATCTTCCTGCATGATTCACCCTCGAAGGCTTCGTATTAAACTACCTTCCTTTTTTTCCCGCCTTGACCGTCCTTCTCTCACCCAGCCAATCCATACGTTCGTTATATTTTGGTGTAGCTGACCTTTCGATCGTCTAAACTTCTTCGCCCAATCCCAAATTTTCTACTTTCGGCATCAAGCCATCTTTTAATGCATTTACAAAAACAAAAACTACATTGTTTATTCACGGTCGTTGCTAAGCTCTAGCTCTCGTGATATTTCGTAATGCATGTTCCACCATATAGTCTACAAATAAATGTTAGTTTATTTTCATGTGACATATCGGTTTGTCACAATATATATATGTACATATATATATATATATATATGTGTGTGTATATATGTATATATATATGTGTATATATATGTGTATATATATGTGTATATATATGTGTATATATATATATATATATATATATATATATATTACATGTTTTGGCGTTGCCTCAATTAATTCTAATTTTCAAAAAATTAAGAGAATGATTTTTATTCATCGATTGCCTTTGATAACTTATTCAAAGTAATTATTTGTTAGGAAATATGAGTTTAGCTAACCAAATAAGATTTCAAAATATACATTTACAAATCTACGTTATGGATCTTCTTTCTGTATTTAATTTCTTTGATAAATAACATTTTGTGCTGTTAAATAGTAAGTAAGATAAAAGTTAGTAGTAAAATAATACACGTTAATGGTGTACTAAGCATATGCTATTTATGAAACTTGTCGAATGAAAGAGAACACTCAACGAATTGATCTCATTCATTCCTTACTCTAGTACCACTAAATAACAGCCATACTACAGTCACCATACCACATAATTTAATATTAAAACATGTCACAACTTGTTATTGAAGAATGTACGTGAGGTAAGCATGAACTGCCTCTGCAGTTAACGCAAAGTCGGAAACGAATCCTTGACGCTCTTTAACCAGCAGGCACCAGAAGTTCAGACAGTTTAGCTAACGACTCACCCACCGTGAACGATTCCTTTCTTCCCGCATCCGGCGAGCCTAGACGGCAGTACCAGTCGCAACATAATTAAGCGTTTGTTTTCCAGTAGCCCCTTTGTGCAATTTCGGCGCATTGTTTTCCCTCTCATTGGCAAACACAAACTCGCCTCGAATCTGCGCCGGTGAGTCAGAGATTCGTTAGCGGGCGGAATTCCGCGCGCGGAGCGGAGCCGCCTCGAGGATGCCCCGCGCTGGGAAAGGAAGCCGGCGAGGAGGAACTCGTCGGCGGCTGCGTGTGTGGATAGCCGATCTCCCGATCGAGGTCAAGGCCACCGACGCCCCGCGGAGGAAAGTGACGGCGCCGATCGACTCTCGCAGGAGACCCACTTGCTGAGGGCAAAGGGTCGCCGCCAGTCGGACGTGGCGCTCGAACTGGGAAAGACCAGGAGCGGTTTCTCATGGCAGGTGTTATGGCCCTTAGATAGCCGATCTCCCGATCGAGGTCAAGGCCCCATAAGGAAAACCTTAAGGAGTTCCTGTATAACGTTTTCCAATTCATAGTAGCAACTTATCCATCCACATAAGAAAATACTTATAGCTATAAGGAAGGTCCAGCCTTCACTTATAGCTATAAGTGAACCCTCTTGATGCGTTGAAAATTGTAATTTGAAAGAAATGGAAATGGATGACTATTTCAAAGATTATAAGGATTTTACAGTGGCATCCTTCTTTGTAGCAACAAGTGATATTTACGTCACATGCCAAACCCGTTGAAAATGCACAGCGATCAAGAATTTAAGAAAAAATATTGTTTTACTAAGCCTTTTTTGTACACTTTTTGGTAACATTGGTGGCTAAAACCACCTCTAACTAATAGATATTTACTGATTTCACCACCATTTAAGCCTTTGTTTAAGATACTGGCACTATTTAAGAAACTGTGTAGGTTAGGTTACCTCACGGACGCAAGCATATGATAGTTCACGGCCAATTTGATGGAGCGCTTCAAGATTCAACTTGGCTGTGAAACAGCCAATACGCTGTTGCCACACCAGGCACTGCTAGCATCGTACTTATTGTAAGTATCGTCTATGAATACCAAATGTGTATAACTATTTCCTTATCAAAAGTAACTTCTTATAGCTTAAGTATTTTCTTATCCTATAAGTGACGACTATGAATATGGCCCTTAGTCACATATTAGCTGTTTTTTGTTAAGAGAGTCAATGTTTAAATTTTTAGTTTCTTTAGCTAATAGTAAATCGTATTTTTGAATGTTTACAGAATTTTTAGTTAGTTTACAGAATGTTTAGTAAAATTGAAATTAAAATGTGTGAATTTTGTTTTTTGGATGTCAAAATCCAGAATTCGTACGTTTGACTCTAGAGGAAATACCTGCTGAATGCGGTGAGACAATGATTAAATCAACTGATGCTCCTACATGAGTTATTTATGCTGATAAAGTTGGATAAACTGTTCATCAGGTGTCCCTTTTTACTTACTTTCGATATTTTTCGACAGAGAAACGCATAGTGCTGGGCCCTGGTAACGACTCAGAGGACGCATATTGTTGCTATAAGTATGAATTATTTACTCTAATACGTTTTGTAGTCGGAATTCAAGGTTTGGGAGTATTGGTATCGAAAACTCGATTGACTGTCTGTGCGTCTGTATGTCTTGTCTGTCTGTGGTCTACGCTAGCGCCTAAACCGTTCAGACGATTTTCTCCAAAACTGATATTCCCCAATCGGTATGAACGAGCTTTAGGTCCTGACCCAGTAATGAAGTGAGGCAACACACGAAATAACTCTAAGAAATTACTAGCATTGACCTTTTAAATATATTATGTCGTCCTTTTAACACTTTACACTTCTTACTTAAGTAAATATTGTTTACGTACAAATCTAGAAGGTACTACCTCCATCGAGATCACTCAGTCCTTTCGTTTAAAATATATGTAACAAACACTTTTAGCAGCCAATTTTCTCCTCTATACGGTTCACGTGACCTAAATCCGAAGATGTGTTAAAAATATAATTTCTCTTTTGAAAATAGCATAAATACCCTCTGAATATTTTTATCTTGTATATATACATACTCGTACATACACACAATAACCAAAAATATTTGCACCTAAACAATTGACATCCACGACCAGGCGTGTGATGATTTCTTTAAAAAAAGGAGCTCAAAAACTGACCTCCAGTAACTTCGAACGACATCAAATTAACATTGCGGTCGCGAACTGATAATAGTAAGGTACTTAGTATGTCATGGGATAATATTGAATTTTCCAAGAATGAAGGAGCAAATAATCGGAGTGGTAAACGCATGAGCGCTTGTACTTTGGGGTTCAGCTCTAAAGTGGTAAGCGCGAATAAAATAATAAATTGGAACTGAACTCCAATTGTATGCATTGATTATTCACTTATACAATTCACTTATACAGAACTTAATACAAATAAATTGTTTTCGATGCTTGAAAGAGCTAAATTACATGAGTTTATTGAATGAGGAAGGTCTTCACACTATCTGTTGTCATGATCATGGTGAACGTCTAAATCTGTTATCTATCTTCAAAAACGTGTTGCATAGTGCGGGAAGCTTTGTGATTGCAAAGTTCTCGGGCTTAATAGAAGGAAGGGACGAATATTCTAACACATTTTTTTCTTTTGAATGTAATTACCAAGTAAAATAATTACAAAATAAAATTTGCTTCGTTGTTTGAGAAAAAAATGAGTGATTTTGCAGGAAGAGCACTTGATGATTAAGATTGTCTGCCATTTCAGTTAGTAAATCGAAAACAAAAGTGCCATTGTTGCATTTTGGCTGTGTAAAATGTGACGCGACATTCATGGAGTAACAAGAGCAATACCAGATATTCCCATCGACGAAGGAAACTCGAAAATGACGATTTTTGAGTTATGACGTTCATGTATTTAGTGAGAGAATATTTAAGGGGTGTAATGAATTCATGTTTAAAACAAATCATTAAAGAATATTTTCTTTTTTTGTGTTTTAATATTCTCTGTTTACTGTTGATACTTGCCATATTGTTTGCAGGGTCGGTTAAGAATTGAATGAAAACTAGTAAGTTAATTTCATTATGACCAACTGGGACGATGTAACGATTTCTCTATGAATAAATGGTTGAACGAGTGTCTTTCACACAGGGGATTCATTGTTTCGCTGAACGGTATACGATATCCTTTTGCATGAGGACAGGTAGTGAGCTTTGCGAAACTGTGAACTCAATTCTTGTTCTTGTTCTTGCTAGTTGATTAGCAATTCTCTTCCCAAGCACAGGTGGAACGCTAGAGTTATTAGTATTGCTCTTGTTTTATTCTCTATACCAATATTGATTAGATTCTAATGTAAGAAATTCCCCATTAAAAATAATTAGAATTATTTGTTCCCAAAATTAAAGACGAGGATGGTATTTTATACAGTAAAAGACATTTCTGAACGGAAATAGATCTTACAAAGTTCTGTTACACTGATTCTTCTATTTACTACAACAAACTTGAAATCATTGGTATGAGTAATCATATATAGGCTAAAACAAACTTTAAGTTACCTTTAAAACTACATTTGCGGAATAGTTTAAAAGTCTTTGATAGAAAAGTTAAATTAGAAAATGAATATTTAAGGACTTTTCTTTTACTATCTTTGAGATCGCTAATATAATGTTATGCCTAGTTGGTAGGACTTTCTTTTACTCATGATAATTAGTCATGTCGTTTGCTTTATCTCTTTTTCCTAATAAATATTTTTCTCGTCTCATTAGAGGTCTTCAGTGTTAGTCAAACCTTGTAAAGTACATTAAAAAACTCATACAAGATAAAAGTGTCGCACCGGTGACAAAAGTTCCTAAATTTTTATATCACCCAAATTTTGGCGTGCCTATGTGAATTGTGACATTTTATACCAAAATTGTGCTCTCAAAGGAAGAAAGGTAAATTATTGTACGTTTAGCCAAGATCATGATTATGACACACGTAGGATACGTTTCAACTGACCAGAAGAGCGTATGTATCGCGGAAACTCATGCGTTCAATAGTTTGTGCGATTTATGCAGCGATACATTTCATTCTTAAGTACTAGTGAAAATAATTTCTACATTCACAAACTGTTTCCTAAATTAGGTTGGCGTAAGTGTTATTTTACTACAAGAAATAAAAGTAATGTAAATTACATTAGCAAAAATGTCTACGGACTCACATTACATGTTTCCTAATAGTTTGATTTAATGCTACATTAATTCTTATACTCTTTCCGTTTACGATGTGGAGTGGTGAATTCATCTGCATACACGGAGTATACAGAACAATTTACAGTATATACAAAGCTAATTGGAAAACTGAATAAAAGACGTCTCTTTTGATACAATATGGAACAATAAAGTAATAGCATAACGTTATGCAGATTTTGCAACGCATAAACAGATCTTAGACAGTGCGATCAAATGATGACTGAACAACTGAAATATCGTATGGTAATTAATAATCAAATTGATATAAACTACACAGAACTTGTCTTCTCATTGCCTCTGACTACAAATTATGTTATAAGAAGACGGAAATTAATTGAAAATGAACTATTAATATAACTTCTTAGAAAATTAAAAAGCTCAGTTATTACAATATTTTAACAAGAAATAATTGCAAAAATATTGAAATTTCCTGTAAGAGCAACCACAATGGGTTATACAAACGTTCTTCAAAACTATAATCGAACATTCAATGTGAAAACTTTTCGAGCGATGCGTGACAAATATTTTCTCCACTCCTAAAGGACTTCCACTTCTAAAGAACATTCAGTATAAAACTTGCCATTTATTACGAAATGAGAAAAATGTACCTATTCATTTATAAAGGACGAGGCATAAAACAAATGTTATGAACACAAATGAAGGATTGAAGACAATTCCGGCTTACAATATATCAGGATAGCGGAACATGAAAATAGATAAATGTTCAAAACTCTTTACGGAATGTTGCTTTTCATTGCTTTTGGAACCAGTACGTTCAAGCTAATCATGATGTTCCCTCTCAAACAAACTTCATGTAATGTTACATCATATTCAGAAACACAACCGAACTACATGAAGCCTTTCCCAGGAAAGAAGTATCCAGTAGGGGTATTAGAAACGTGTAGTGCAATAATATACACTGACATATATCTCACATAAACACTGTTTTAGTCGCCGTGTGAAGCATCTCTCGCTATTGTCATTTGTCATGCCCCATGATAATGTTTTGCTTGGTAATTCAAGAGTTTAGATACAGAGGCACGATGAAGAAATAATTACATGAGATAATTCATATTTGTTTTTTAATGTAGGTTTGTTCAACAGTGCCATTATATACGACCAACTAATAATACTGGGTGTTAATAGAGGGATTTATATAAAACCGTTTCACGTTATTTGGTGTTTTTTTAAACTGATTGTAAAACCTCTATCGTACTGTTTCGTTTCTGTAAAGGAACGTCTAACGATGAATTGTGGTAAGACATTTTTTTCTATATCTCTTAAGTCTTTTCTCACAGTACATAGTAAAGATAACTCTAGAAGATATATTCAATGGACTTTTTCTATTTGAGCTGAATATATTAGTTCCTGGCTGACTGGATATACGTTTCTACCTAATGAAACTAATCAGTATAAAGCTTCTCGTATTTACAAAGCTATTTGAGCTTTATTACAAACTAACTAGGATGAAAACGAAGCTTCTTGTGAAGCACGAAAGCTAGGGACTTTGCTAGACTTTTTGGCAACTTAATGGAGAATGAGATCATTTCAGTGTATAAAGGAATTTGGAATATCTTTTTTGGCTACGTCTCACATTTACAGAGCTATTGAAGCAAACGAAACTGACTGAGGATCGATGCGGCTGCTTATGAACCACAAGCATTAGAGGTCTAACCAGAATGAGTAACAGTGGTGTTTTCTCATGTGAGGGAAAGGGAGGAATACATTTCTCACTTAATTTCTTCTTTTGAAGGCAATAACCATTACGATATGAAGCGGGGTCAGGGCGGGCAGATATCTGAAGTATCATTTCGGACAGAATCTCACATTTACAGAAGTATTGGAGGAAACTTAGCTGACTCTAAAGAATAGTTCCGTATACTTCTTGTTGAGTGCAAACACTAGAAATCTATCGAGAATTTGTAAAAATATGAAATAAGAGCATGGTATGAAGTATCAATTTGGTCAGCATCTCACTTTTACATAGCAACATAAGCCAACTAAACTGACTCCGATGACTATTTTTGTGTGCGGCTTATGGAGCAAATATTCTATAGTTCCAGCTAGAATTTGTAGCAATATGAAGTGGAAACAGGATGTGGATGAACTCTGAGAATCATTTAGGCAGCTGTTCACATTTACATACTAATTTGATCAAAGTAAAGTGACTCGTTTCTTATGGAACACAAAGCTAGAGATGTAGCCAGAATTTGTAGCCATATGAATGAGGAGCAGGACGGGCAGAGAATGGGGGTGCAAATAAGAAGATGGTAAGACGTTTGCACTTCTTTATTCGGATCTTGTGCAGAAGTCACGTCCCGCGGAGAGCGGCGCGGGGCTGAGCCGGACGAGCCGGGGGCCGCGTCGAACGAAAGTAGGGCTGTGGCGTGTCTCAAGTTGAACCTTTTGATGGCAAAAATTTGTGCTTCGCTTCTGTTCTCTTATGTACGTGCTCACGCAACGCCGGGCTCGGCTCCGGTCAACCCCCGCTCTCATAACACTGTTCACACATCCACACGTGACAGCATAACATAATAATAATAAACATAATATCTGTGTTTGTATATATAAGGATGTTTGGTGGAATATTAAATAAATACATTGATATCGACAATAAATAATTATAAAATAATTATTATATAGTAGTCAGGTCGGCACAGCGCCTAGAAATCCCCATCGGCATGCACCGGGTGTTGCAGAAATCCGTCAAACTGGGGCCTGGGCACTGGTCGGTTGTGCTAAACAAAAAGAAGGCATAGCATTAGACACTGGTTGTGGTTGGAAGCTGCTACAGCGTTGCCCTCCACCCTCGACTAGTTGTCTCGACAACATCCTTCCCGCCTCATGTAATTTATTATAAAAGCGAATTTACAAAGCCAGAAATATAATACAGAGCTTTTTATTTAAGTTTGGGATAAAACATCAATCTAACAACGAATTTTTTGAATTTAAATAAGAATAATCTTCGAAGTATTATCGAGAAAATAAACAAACATTTAAAAATTGATTAAGTTTTATCAATTATATCTCTTTCAACGGTCTAAAATGAGATGCATTCTTTAAAAATTTTTTTAAAAATTTATACTAATAATCTATTTTCTCTTTCTAAAATTTATTTGTAATCTATTTTATTTCCAATCCCTCTGTATAAAGTTCTTTTAGAAGGAATGCTAATCGTACAAGCAATATACAAGCGTACTAGAAGCATTCTCAAGTACCGCGACACGAGGAGGAGGGCCGTTTCACCCGAAATCACAACACGCTACACTCTACAAACACCCCCGGGGCGCTGGCGTATCACTGCAGCGCCCCGAGGCGGGGGCACACCGCACACCAGCTACGGCTACGTGGGCGGACGCGATGGGGAGCTGCACACCACACATCTACCACACACACACAACAGGGTACACCCGCGATCCATCTCGGGTTTTCTACACACGCGAACATACAAAGGGACCTGTTCACCTGGAGTGAATTCCAGGTACACATACAGCCTAGAGAAACAGGGCTAGCGGGCTTGGGTTTGGTACACAGGTCTTCTATCACACGGCGGGCTAGATGCTAAAGGATAGCTATCACAGGGTAGGGGAGTCCACATGGAGATTTCAAAAATGTATAATACAGTCGTGGAGTTTTGATTTGTACATGCGGTTCGGGGCTAATAATCTGAGGTAACATTAAAGGAGGACGCCGGAATGAATTTCCAAACAAGATTTCGGCGCCATGGTATTGAGCAAAAACCACACGGAATTTGGGGTCGGGGAACAACGTAGATCACTTACTGTCGCAGAATTTACTCCACTTTGCGGCCCTTAGACTGCGGCTGTGGGCAAAACAGTACTCGTCACCGGAGGCTCGCACTATAGTTCTCTCTTTCCCTCTCACTCTCTCTACCCATTCACTCTCTCGCTCTCATTCATGTATGTGGTCGGGGGAAAATCTCGCATCGCGAAACAGTTTAGTGCTTGGATGCGCCATCGAGTACACTGAGTGGGTGGCGGTGACGGGTGGTACGATGGCCATCAAAATATCTCCCGCGGTTTGATTCGATCTAGACCGTCAGATAAGCCGGATCCTTTCTCCGTGACGGTGCGTTGCAGCAAAGCCTGCATTCAGCGAATGCATTCTGCTTTCTGGTTCACTTTCTATTGAGGCGATTGACCTTCACGTATTGTCCGTTTGTATTGCATTAGAGGCATTAGAAAGTATGGAAGGTGCGTATGGTAAAACAAACACGCTTGAACTGATTAACGGTTATTCTGATGTAAGATAACTCAAGGAGTACCGAGTAACTACCTGTTACTGATCATCAGTAGCTAGGGTTGATCGAGTACTTATGGAAAATAACCGTATGTATTTCCATGAGCAATTTATATCACCGGGAGACGCATTTGAGTGCGTGTGGGGGCGTGAGGTGTGTGGGTGTGGGGGCGGGCGGATACGTACCACTGGGGAGAGCCCTCTGGCCGCAGAGCCACCTCGTCCCTTGGCGCGGTACTTGGCGATGGCCTGGTCCGCGAGGTCCGCGCGCTCCTCCGCCTCCTCAAGCTCCTGCTGCGCCTTGCGGAACTTCGCCAGGTTGAGGGCGGCGATTTCCTCCTGTGGGCACACACGCGTCGCTTCGTGTCAGTCACTCGCCGCCGCCAGCCAAGCAGAGGGTGTTGAGGCGGGCCTCCGCGAAGAAAGGACCGAAAGTTCTCCGGTGAAATCGAGAATGCAACACGATTATGAAAGTTCTCGTTTATAACAGGTACTGTATACATCGCTTGACGTGTTAAATCTTCAAATTTCTTTCCTGATATCTTTCCTATTCCTGCACCAATTTTATTTTCTATTCATATTCTTTATATTCTATTTCGTATACTATTCCCTACATTTTTCTTCCACCCTCTTTCTGTTAGACAAATGACTATCAATGGACTAAGTCCTAACTTTCCCTTATGCTATTATCCATATGTATTGTGTTTTACTTCCTCTCTATCCTCATAGGAATAATGATTAATCTATTCTCGGTTTGAAGCGAATATTTCTTTGGATAAATTCAATTTTCCAATGATTTAAATACTGTTCTTTGTAACAGATTGATCAGTTACTTCTGATTTGTGGACACCAATCCTAAAGAATTGAAACTAATTTGTCTAGCCACACTGCATTGCAATCTCGGGGGAGTTGTTCTCAAGTTGGAAGAAGTGAGTGGAAGTGTGTACTCACGGCCTCCTCGATCTGCCTCTTGTAGGTCTTGATCTTCTGCTGCAGCTTTTCAACCAGGTCCTGCATGCGCTCGTGGTTCTTGCGGTCCTCCTCGGCCTGGAAGCTGAGCTCCTTGATGCGGCGCTCGCTCTTGCGCAGGTTCTTCTGGGCGTCGGCGTGCCTTCGCTCCCCGGGCTTCTTGCCGCCCTTGAGCGCGTTCGCCTCGGCCTCGTCCAATCGGACCTGCAGTTCCTTGATCTGGGTCTCCAGCGCCTTGCGCAGCTTCTCCTGTGTCTGAGCGTGGTCCTGCTCGGCGCGCAGCTCGTCGGCGAGACGGGCGGCGTCCACCATGGCCTTCTTGGCCTTCTCCTCGCTGTTCTTAGCCTCGTTGAGAAGCTCGTCCAGGTCGGACTGCGTTCAGAAAGATACACAAATTAGTGTCAGTCACTTTAATATTGCAAATATGTTGTTACTTTCTTTTGTGTGAAACTAATATCAAATATTTCTTGCAATTTATTGCAATGTATGAGCCAACCGGAATGGAATATTCATTTTTTTCTGACTAATAAATTGTTCTCGAATTTTAAGTGTCATAAATAGAGCTGATAAAAAGGTCTAATATATTTTGTGAAATTGGAAAAAATTTCTGATTATTATCAATTCCTGCTAGAGAAATGAATATTAAGATTGAATAAATCCTTCATTTAATCGCAGATCTCCCTACCAGTTTACATTGAACCTATTTTCTTTATCTGCTAATGTTACTAAATATCTATGCTAGATATCGAAAAACAAAAAGTGCCAGACGTAATTACAGAAGAAGAAACCGCCTCTAGGATTTAGATATTCTTGCACCGACAAATTGTAATATATCCGACAGTAAGAATCATTAAGATCAATTCCTTTGAGAGAACTGAATACCATATTGAATGAATCCATGTATATATTCTTTTATAGTGAATTAGTTTCGTTTACGTGATTTATATAGTGTGTGTGTGTGTGTCACTGAATATCGATCCCGGCAACCGGTAAAGCGCCAAGTAAATTACTCACGTGCAGGGTCTGCAGCTCGGACTCGAGCTTGCGCTTGGCGGCGGAGATGGAGGTGTTCTGCGCGCTGAGCTCGTTGAGCTGCTCGTGCGCGTCGCTGAGCTCCTGCTCGGCCTGGCGGCGGCCGCGGTCGGCGCTCCAGGAGGGGGGACTCCTCCAGCTCGTTCTGCAGGGCGTTGGCGCGGCGCTCGCTGATGCCCAGCAGCTCGCGGGCGTCGTCGCGCGCGCGCTGCTCCTCCTCCAGGGCGGTCTGGATGTCCTTCAGCTGCTGCTGGTAGCGCTTGATGTTCTTCTGGGCCTCGGCGTTAGCCTGCGGAATACCAGTGGTTGCGTCACTTCCACGTTCCTTTCTGCGCTACTCGATTGAAATGGTTTTTACTGGACGTTCTTTTGAGGAAAGCAAGGCATCCCAAAGTGGTGATGTTTAACTGGGTTGGAGTGTTTCTCTTGGCAGGTATGCGCTGTGAATTATGATTGTAACCACCCTTCTCAAGGAATTGTACGTGCGTTGGTTTTGGTTAAAGTTTGGTCTGGTTTGTGAATGGTCCGTGGTTGCGAATAAAAGTTATTTTCTGAGAGGATTATGTTACCATTAGGAACAGCAAAGCTTTGAATTATATTTTTCTCAGAAGTAAATTGAGAAAGAGATTGCATTTACAATGTATATTCAATTTGAAAGAGAAAAAGTTGTTCTTCAATATATGAAAGAAATTTTAGTATCGAATTAAGACGAAAGAGTGCCTAGAGCCGTAACAGTGATCTCAACTAAATTTCAGTATTGAGCAAATTAAATGTTATTCATTTATTCATAGATGTTTTTATTATGTGACTGATAGTTTGATTAAGTGTGGTATTGTTCGCATGAGTGCCTGTGTGAGTAGGTTGTGTTTTGCCACAGAAGATTATCATGTGTGTGTGTGTTGTTTGATGTGGTCCATTCGCTCACCTTGTTGGCGTGGTCCAGGGCGATCTCCAGCTCGTTGATGTCGGCCTCGAGCTTCTTCTTCATGCGCAGAGCCTCGGCCTTGCCCTTGGCCTCGGCCTCCAAGCTGGCCTGCATGGAGTCCAGAGCGCGCTGGTGGTTCTTCCTGCAAGGGGAGGGTACAACATGTCACTCATCCAGAAGTTCGTTTGTAATCGAATGATTAAGAAATTTGAGTATAACAATGCTGTTATATTTTTGTACACTCGTTACTAGTGACAACTATTTACTGTTTTAGAAAAGCGATATAGATCTCTCTAAAGCAATCTAGAGCTGAGAATCGTATGAAGTAATAAGGAGCACTTTCCCTTGTGGGAGGTTTATCTGAAGTTTCCCTTGTTATTTCCGATCAGTCGATAGGATATTGCACAGTTCATCAAGAATCTCTTCACCAATAGAAGTTACTTTTCTATGTTCATGAAACATTAATAATTGGAAACGTCTCTTATGAGTATTAATCTGAACCTAAGCGTACAGTCCCTGCTTGATTACGTAATAGAGATGAGTGCTGATGAACGACTGAATGAAAGTGAACAAGTGGAAGGCGTACCTGGTGTTCTCGAATTCCTCCTCCTTCTCCTGGATGCGCCTGTCGATCTCCTGGCGCACCTGGGACAGCTCCAGTTGAGAGCGCAGGACCTTGTTCTCCTCCTGCTCCAGGGCGGCCTCAGCCTCCTCAAGGGCGGCCTGCAGCTCGTCCTTCTCAGCCTCCAGGCGCTTGCGGGCCTTCTCGATCTCGTGGATGTTGCGGCCACCCTCGCCGATCTGGTCCAGCAGGTCCTTGACCTCATCTGCGCACAAAGTCAGGAATGGTTAGGTATTGTATTATTCAGGAAAATTTGCTCTATGTTATGGGTTGTAAAAAGAGAAGAAATTATGCATTTGAACTATCTTATTGTGGAAGTATGACTCAACCAGAAAAACATGGTAAAATGTTTTAATAGTTTTTTAAATACTAAAGGAAACTTTCAATTAATTAAATTGTTCGATGAGATGTATCAATTTTACAACTATCACCTTTTATATAATATGAAACCGTATCTTTTGCGAGATACAATAGTGGCCCAACTCAAAAAATCAGATGTTGAGATAAATGAATTTGAATTTTTCTCCTTGTTTCAAAATGCATCATTCTTGCATTAATTCTTCTGTCATTTGTTGGTGGAATACTTTACACCAAGGTATATTACTGTTGCTACTGTTAGATCCAATCTGCAATTCTGGAGACTACATGAGCTCAAAATTCGTTATTTTGAGTTGTCCCACTATTGTAGCCCGCGAGTAGATCCTTTTCTACTGGGTTAATAAGTGTATATTTTGAGGAAATGACAGGAGGGAAGTACTCACCGGCCAGGTTCTTGTTCTCACGGCGGACAGCCTCCAGCTGCTCCTGACCCTCCTCGTAGGCGCCCTTCAGTCTGAAGAGCTCAGTGCTGTAGTTGCGGCACTCCTTCTGGGAGGCATCCAGCTCAGCGGCCAGGTCGTCGACCTTGAGCTTCCATTCGCCAATGATCTTGTCGAAGGCCTTCTGCTTCTTCTCGGCGGCGTTGGCAATGGCGTTGGCGCGGTCAACCTCCAGCTGCAAGTCCTCGACTTCGGTGCTCAGCCTCTGCTTGGTCTTCTCCAGAGCCACAACCTTCTGGTTGAGGGATTCGATGGTCTCCTCGGCTTCGGCGAGGCGGGCCTGCAGCTTGCGCCTGGCAGACACAAACGACACACATGAAACACACGCACATACACGAAAATACACATATGTAATGGGACAAGAAAGTCGGGGAACGGAGTACTACTACTATCATTACAATATCTTTGTATGAAATATCTTAGTCTTTTCAAGTCCGTATTTAGCCCTTTGGGCGATACTTCTGTGAAATAGAAAAAATAAAGTTATAAAAAGGGAAAAAGATAAAATATATTCCGTAGATAATACATTGAAAAGTTGATGGAATATCTACTTACTGCATCATACACCAAAATCTGGTCTTGTGGTAAATAAAGTGAAATGGTGTGGAAATATTACTATGAAATTTTTTTAAATGTTTCAATATAATGTTATTTAGCATGTTCTCAGTTAACAGAAATGTCTCATTAAAAATATAAATGCCATTGTAAATGCTAACTTCCTGGAGGAAAGTACTAAACAATAAGTTTCGATGATTTAAATTCAGTTGTTGGAAGAAAAAATATCGTTAATTAGGTACGCTCTGAATCGGTAAGTCGTTCTGTGAAGTTATGTCGTGTCTCAGCGACAACTGATGAGTAACTCACCATACTGGTACGTACTATGCATCAGAGTTCTGTGTTTGAATTTCCGCGAAGTCAAGTGTCACGAAGAAGTGTTCTCGTGAGAGAGTCGTCGGTCGGTCGGTCGACATCGTCGCCCAGAGTCGCTCGCCTTGCGGTACTCACTTGGCCTCCTCGAGCTCCTCGGCGCGGGCGACTCCCTCGGACTCGTACTTGGAGCGCCACAGTTGAGCCTCAGCGTTGGCCTTGCTCAGCTGCCTCTGGATGTCAGCCTTGCCCTCGGCCCCCCTCGAGCTCCTCGGCGCGGGTCCAAGTCGTGCTCCAGGTTGCGGAACTTGCCCAGCAAGGTCGCGCGCTCCTGTGGGAAGAAGAGCGTTCGTCGTTAGGACTCGAACACCAGCCCGTTGGAGTGCAAGTTACAAATATGAAGCTGCCCCCAAATAAGAGTTTTCACGAAGAAATTTGAAGGAATGAAATTAAGAAAAAGTAAAATTTATATATTGGTATGGATAATGTAAAAGTAATATGAATGTACTGAATTGTGGTATCAATTAGATCAGAATAATTTATTGATGGGAATAATTTGATTTTTGAAACGTAAAAAAGGGTTTTCAGAAATCTTATTAGTTTTTAAAAAATGTAGAACGATCAAAATCATGAGAATGAAATGATGAATAAAAAAGTACAATTATAATATTTGGTGTTGAAAAAATAATATGAAAATACTGAATGGAAAACACAAATTAAACTGGAGTAATTTATTGGCGAGGAAAATTTAATAAAGAGAAAATGTTTTTGGCGGGCGCGCACTTACCCTGGATTCCTCGTCGGCGAGGCGCTTGGTGTCCTCGAGCTGGGTGGTGAGGGAGATCTTGAGCTTGCTAAGCTGAGACACCTGAGACTCAGCCTCCTCGAGCTGGCGCAGGAGGTCGCTGTTCTCAATGCTGAGCTTCTTCTTGGCGGCGTCGAAGTCGTTGAGGGTGCGGTTGGACTCATCCAGCTTGCCCTGGACTTCGTTGAGGTTGTGCTGCAGCTGCTTGGCGACCTTCTCGGCGGCGGCCTGGAGTGGGTGGACAGCAACGGAGGGTTAAATTCTCTGTTCCATCGGCAAGGGCGCGCCTAGCCCTAAGTTCTGGCCCTTCGGATAACGCTGTTTCCCTTTTTACGGTAACTCTTATGTTAGTTTGCTTCCAATAATAATTACGAATAGTTGTTATGAGATTTATCAATTGTTCATTAGGAACAATTCCTTCGATTGCAATACTATGTCCGTTTATTGTGAATTTTATTGTACATAGTAAAATTATTTTAGTGCGAGAGCTAACGTTGTGACTCAATTTTATCTATTTTGAACATTTATTTCGTTTTTAATTTAAGTAAGAATATGTTATTTTTGAAATTACTAAAACTACTAAAATTGTCAAAAAATTATATTAATTATATCCCTAATTGTTGTCGGTAGAATACGAGAATTATATGATCATTTCGTTGAAAAACTAAACCATGGAAATAATTTCTTTCTTTACTCCATAAAAATAGTGCTGGGGTAATATTGTGAAAACATTTCGATAAATGTATATTTTTTCGCGACCAAAAACTAAGTACCAGACTATTTCCGACACATTACGATTATTAGACCTGGAAATAAAATTCCCGGGAACGGGGATCGTCACGGCCCTCGTAATGATTATTTGCAACCTCTCGGCGGCCGTTTGGGCGCGTCGTGTTAACAAACCGCGCGGCGAGTGTTTATATATTTTATTAAGCGCGCGGGCGTTGCGTGCCTGTGGACAGACAGAGCAAAGGCGCCCGGGCGGTCGAGGGCGGCTTATATGGACAGCGCCTAGGGCCCCCAGCGCCCCGCCCGAGGGCTATTTCGGAGGAGGGGGCGTGGTCGCAAATATTTGGGGCTGGCGGGGCCCGAAATGGGCGCCGGAATCTCGTCGCGTACAGAGGTATTTAGAATCCAAACGAAACGAGTTTGTACAGCCAAAAAAGTGTTTTTCGCGTATTGGAAAATGAGATGTTATGAATATGATGTAACCAAATGGATACATCGGTCTTCAGTTATCACGAGTATTCGGAATTAATAGTTCCCGATACGAAATAAATTATTGTTTTTATGAGACGAAAAAAGATCATTCCAAAGTTTGAGAATTATATATTACTACTTTCATTCTTTAGAGGAAAAAAAAAAGCACAATTGAATTAAAACACTTTTATTTTTGTTCCACGCTTAAATGAGTTTAAAGATTTAGACTATTTAATTCTTTTTTAAACTATCGGGCATTTCCACCGGAAACTGACGTCGAGCGAGCGGACAGACTCGACGGCGGCGGCGGCGCGATGACGTCATTCCCAAGTCGGACAGGCGCGTAAACAGCCCGCGGCGCTGGAGGAGTCGTGCAGGCCAGTGGTAGCGCCCGAAATAGCGCCTCGGTCCCAGCCACGGCCTCGGCCGCGGGCGCGCCGGGCCAGATCGGCCGGGCTTTTTCCCTTCCCGTGCGGGACCCCGCGCCCGCGAGAGAGAAAGTCCGGAGCGTTCCAATGGATGAGCCGCTGCACATGAGGGACTCGAGCAGTGAGTGCTCCGATGGAGCGAGATGGAAGAGAAATGATTTCGAATTAATGACGCGGAGAGATTGGGATTGATTTACGTCATAATTACTGATGTTCTGAAATGATATTCTTTCAAATTGACTTGAACAACCCGATCGGTAGCAATGTGAGAAAGCTAGGCAAACTATTTCTTTAAGTTGATCAGTGTTATTTCGGACGCCATTAATGGGGATGTAAGAATACTAAACTAATACGTTTATTATATATTATATTTTTTATATTTATGTAATATTATATATTTGAATAAAAAAATGTTTTACAATTACGAATAATTTTCGGGTGGCTGTAGTATAACGATCAGTGACCATTTTTTTCTACTCTCACTATAGTCTTACACTTCCATCAAGGATCTCACATCCAATTTTGAAGTTGCTTCTGATTTTCTGGCAGTTTATTCCGTTGATCACGTTTGATTTTCTTTCGTATGATATTTACAAAATCATCCTTATTTAATGTCCCTCACAGTTATCGCCAAGCACATCCGTCTGATAAATTTAAAGCCTAACGTCAATAAAGTCAAGACGTGTGTATTCCCCCCCCCCCCAGCGAATCATCCGGGCCAGAACTGAAAAAGACACCACACAGACACTTCGTTAGTCACAGAGATGTTAGGGTCAGCAGGCTGCGTTAGGAGCACCGACCACTGACTGCGGCCGTCCATTGAGTTACCAACACACTTGTGCGGACACAATGTTATAGAGGCGTTCTGCGGGAAGTTATCAATACAGAGGGGCTGGAACGTACTGTGGGTGAAAGGGTTCAAACGACGAATGGTGTGAGTTTGCTTCTTCAGCGGCGACAGATCGTGGCGTTAGCGACTCTTTGTACAGGGTTACTGCTACTGCTGCTTCTGCAACTTTGCCACCACTGCTCCTGTGAGTGTGTCAGCAGAACTCAGAAACACGAAAGCCACTCGGGTACCTTCTCGTTGCCCAAATGATCGACGCCCGCTCGGAGGTCGTTCAACTCGGCAGCGAACTGGGCCTTATCCTTTTCAGCCCTGCAGCCAAACACGGACAGAGTTTACTGGTTGTTCGCCATCCCGATAAGTGTTCGTGAGGTGGAAAGAACACAATATGGACACAGACACAAGGGGTTCAGTCGGAAACTCATGCTGCTGTTGTATCTGCTCGAAGACCGGTGTCTCTGTTTGTAGAGAATGGAGGGTTGCCAAATCTACTGAAGGAGTTGTGCCTCGCCAGAACCACGCCCACTCCCGTCCTACCTGAGTGCGAATTTGGGACAAGGAATAATTGCTCTAAAAATATCCAACAAACTGACTATTCAGTTGTAAAATTAGCTCTTATGAATTATTTTATGCTTTACCTGCCATGAAACACAAGATATTAAAATAGAAAACTTAATTAGAGCAATCTAATTTAGAAGCGGATATACAAATTCTGAAACCAAATTTTTTAATATACAGCGATGTAGTTCAGTTATAAATTGAAAATAGCTTTTTTAAGAAAAAGGTATGAAGTTAAAATTAATGAACATGTAAATAATTACATTTCCAAAATGTAAAAAGAAGGCACAGTTATCCTCCTATATCCTGTATATTTAGAATGTTCGAATGTTCATCGTTATGATGAGTGTAAATGAAAGGGGTGATCTGATAAGAGAATGCCCTCGAGGCGGAGCGGGGAGGCGAGCGGAGGTCCGTGGCGGGGCGGGCAGTGGAGGGGGTCCATGCCGCTTCCATGCCGCTACGACAGGGCTGAGAGGGGAGGGGGGTTACCTTGTCGCGAGCCAAGGAGTCGATGGCACCACGGGTGTTGTTCAGCTCGTTGATGGCAGAGGAGCGGTCATGCTCGGCCCTGTGGCAGACATGGCGTCAGCACCCGCTCGCACAACTCACACTTTTCCAGAACATTCTCGCTTTCGCTCGCTCCAGCATTCGGCTATCACTTTCACTCGTTCTATTACACTCCTGTATACAACTCTTATTCTATCAGTGAACTGAAAGCTATGCTTGGTTTTCTTGGCAACTTATTGCAAAGTACGGAATCGGTACTATCAATAGCACTTCGTCACTTTCAAACATTTACATCCATACACTCGACCTCTCACTCAAGCACAAAGTAAGCAACTGCTTTGATGAGGAACCACTCTGAAATAAACAGTTTTTGAGTAATGGTTACATAAATATTTTTCTCCTTGCACCAATTATTCGGAAGTTTTTTCGAGGAGAGTTTTTATTATTCCATTGCAGCAAAGTGAAATGCCTTTTTTCTAAATTCAGTGACTACCCATTGAATTGTAAGTATTATAAAAATATCTCATTTTTATAGTTAAACATTTACAGATTCAAATTCCAGATGAATATTACTTTATGCTTCAACAATGTGTGTCTATTAAGTGCATTGCTAGAGCGTTCAATTGAGTATATCCCCCTTTTCGTCCTTATCATTTACACGTGGCAATGTTTTTTGAATCCCCTGCAATTGCACTGAGAGATAATCTGCTCGACAGCTATGTTTATCGGGTGGTATCGCCGAGTTTCGCAGGCGCTGCCCGCGCGTGCGTCTACTCACTTGGCCTTCAGCTTGTTGAGCTGGTCGATCTGCTCGCCCATCTCAGCCACGGCATCGTTGTGCTTCTTGCGCAGGTTGGCCAGGGTGCTCTCGTGCTGGATGTTGGCCTCCTCCAGGTCGCGGCGCAGCTTGCTGAGCTCGGCCTCGCGCTTCTTGTTGAGCTCGATCTGGGCGGAGGTGGCGCCGCCGGCTTCCTCCAGGCGCTCGCCCAGCTCCTCCAGCTCGCGGGCGAGGTCGGAGCGCTGCTTCTCAGCCTGCGCAACAGGGCGGAAGCGAGCGCGTTACAAAGGGCGCTCCACATTAGTCCATTTGTCTACGACTTCTGACGAAGAATTGAGGAGCAATTTAATGGAAATGTTTCTTCCTAGTTCGTGGGTTTCGGATAAAATGTCCCGTCCCACCTACTGTGCATTATCCATTCCACTAAGTGTCGGCTTTCGGAGGTAACCCATCTTCTTTCTTTGGTGATGGAGGGGAGCTGCCGACGTACCAAGTGGAGCCAAAAGAAGTATCCCTACATTATTTCTAAATATTATTCCCATGATATTTGGATTCGTAATTTATTATTGTTTTTGTAATATTTCATTTGTTAATATATTTATTCTGTGTCGTTTCTGACTGGCTTGTGATGTTTTCTCCTAATACACACCGTCGTGTAGCGATGATATTAATTTACAGGGAATACTAAATATTTTGTTTCCATTCCCGCGTTTGTGAGATTTTACGGTTGTGTGTTTGGGGCGGGGCGGGGCGAGGAGACTCACCTTGGCGCGAGCCTGGCGTTCGGCCTCGACCTCCTCCTCGAGCTCCTCGATGCGGGACTGCAGTTCCTTGATCTGCTTCTGCAGCTTGGCGACGAGGGACTGCTCATCCTCCAGCTTGGCGGCCAGGGAAGAGATTTCCTTGTCCTTGCGCTGGATGGTCTGCTCGAGCTCCTTCTTGTTGCGCTCCAGGTCGGACACGGCCTCCTGGGTCAGCTTCAGGTCACCCTCAACCTTGCGCTTGGCCTTCTCAACATCACCGCTGTGGGCAGAAGGAGGAAAGTTGCGGTCATGAGGTGCCCTCTCTCGGTGAAATATTACGAATGTTGAGTTGGTTCGTGTGAGACAAGAAAATAATGATGTGAACCTCATCAGTAAACACATAACATTAGAGATAGATATCTTTAGATACTATCTCAAAATACGAAGAATACTTATATAAGGAAATTAAGAATTTTGTATCATAAGAAATCTAGAGGATCTTCATAATGAATGCAGTGAAGTACAAGAAAACCTACATGACTACTCTTTCGTTACATGTTCAGGGATGTGTCACAACCATGTTTTATGTAAAGATGTTATCGTTTTTAAGGTGTGAATTTTCTACAAGATAATTTCTGCTGATGTATTCTTCTGTACTACAAATATTTTCGTTTACGGTAAAGAGTGAAATTTGCTCTAAGATACAATTCATAAAGAAAATTAAAAATCTTTCTAAAAAATCTCGTTCTCAAGTGTGTGTATATGAGTAGAAATGTAGAAGGGAACCAGGAGTTTTTAGTTTCGGCTGTTGTACTCACCGCAGCTTCTTCTCGCGCTCCAGGGAGTCCTCGAGCTCGTCCAGGGTCTGCTCGAGCTTGGCCTTAACCTTGTTCAGGTGGTTGACCTTGTCCTCGGCGGCCTGGAGCTCCTCAGCGGTCTTCTGCGTGCTCTCAGACTGGTTCTTCTTCTCCTTGTTGAGCTTGTTGATGAGCTCATCCTGGTGCGCGATCTCGTCGTTGAGGTTGCGGATCTGGTGGTCCTTGGTGGCCTTGTCCTGCTCGGACTTCTGGACGGACAGTTCCAAGTCCTCGATGTCCTTCTTCAGGCCGGAGATTTCCTGCTCGAGCTTCTTCTTGCTCTGGAAGAGCTGGTTGCGGGCATCTTCCTCCTGCTGCAGGCGCTCCTGGGTGTCCTGTGGGTTACAGAAGACGATTCGTGTTAGTTAACCAGTTTCACTATCGGCAATAAAGATTAATTAAATACAATTTTCTCTGAGATACATTGCTTTTGGATGACGAGTTTGATCTGCAAATGTAAGAAAATTACGGAATTTATTCATTTAAAATAATTTATTGGAATTAATTTCTATAAAGAGTTACTATTGAATTGCAAATATCATATTTATTTATGTTCAAACATACTAGGAAATATAAATAAATAAAGTTTTAATAAAAAATTTAAAAAATTTTTTAAAAATACTTGTTTTGTGTATAATTTGATAATCAACACTAAAAAGGTTGTTTTATAATGTTAAATAATTGCAAAGTTACATGTGTAATTATCCAATAAATTTGGTGAACTAACTAAATCACCAGTGACTAATTATTCCAGAAGTTGTATTTATCTCAGAGAAAATTGATGATGTGTAGAAAAGTGCAGAAAGTACTCAGTTCTCACGCGTCATTATGCAGAAGATGTCGCCAAACAATTAGCCGCGTGATGAGTGTATGAGCTTCTCATTATCCTTTGCATGTGTACTTTGGCCGGCGTCCACGAAAGCCCCCGCGTGGGCTGAGACATCGTTTGTGTCAAGAAGCTTTCAGCTGCAAGTGCCTCAGAAAACCACATCTCATCCCACGACGCGCGCAGCATTTAAAGTAACACATCCTGCGGTTTACGACTTTTTTTTCTAATCGCACTTCTCTCGTCGACTCGTCGATCACCGCGCCAATTATAGACGACCTAGGAATCACATGTGGAACTTTTTCTGTCCCCAGGGGAGGACCACCGGGATCCAATTTAGGAAGAAGACGTCTGTGACGTAAAGGTCGTGTGAACGTTGCAGTTCTGGTGGTCGGGTGCCATGGAAACACCAAAATTTGTCTCAAAAGTTGACACTCTCGCCAATGACAGACGAGTTAACGAGGTGCCAAAATCCATCGTCCTAGAACTCAAACTAGAAGTTTCTGCCAACAACGCGGTCTCCTGTGGTTCAACCACCTGAGGTAAGTACTTTCGCTTTTTTTATTTCCCGCAGTTTGCCCGCACCGCAGCGTATTTTTAACCGTGCCCGAGGCCCTCGTACACGGGGAGAAGGAGTTGTCCCGGTGAATGGCTGGCAGCTCGCAACAACGGAGCGCTTTCATGCAACTATTACTCGCCGCCGGCGTCGCGTCGCCTCATTGTACGAGAGATCTGATCTGGCGCCGCCGGGTATTGTGAGCGGAACGCAGCGCGTCTATCAGATTTGGCGCGACGCGTCTTCCGGGCGGAGCCCTGTGGCGCCGCGCGGGAACGCGACCCGATTTAACCGCGGCTGCGTCGCGAAGATGGTGCTTCCCGGCGACACGCAACTGGCGCGGAGAGGCGGTTACGTGGCGCGCGGTTTTTGCCTGGGTTCTCCGTCTGCGGTTTTGTGTCACCCGCCCGTGAGTGCATCGCGAAGTAGGGTATTTTTAGTGAATATGGGTCACTTTCGAGCTTTTTTTTCCTGCGTGCTTTTCGTTTTGGTCTTCCAACCCCGATATGGTTTTTTGTTCCGATTTACCCGATCCTTTTAGCAATTCTTAGATTAACCCTTGCTTTGTTCCTGGGCATATATATATATATATATATATATATATATATATATATATATATATATTCATTTTTACACTTTTTTAATTAACATTTATCTAGTGTAACAATGTGGCATCAAACGTAATACAGAGTAGTATTTTAATGTGATTTTTTGACGTATGTTTGAATGGTGATATATGTGTCTAACCGTTCATCGAACGAAATGCATGAATGCTACGCTTGTTTCCCTCCTCTAAACTGCCAACACGAAAATGGTAATTCGGTGTTCTGGAATAAGACGACGTCAAAATTCCTAGTTTGCTTCACCAATCCGTTTTATAACAAAGTAACTTGTTTCTCTTTACTTCCAAGCGAATTCTCAAAGCGTTACGTCATTTCATGCATTTCGAACGTTATATTCTTTCCCCTTGGACGCGCAACGAATCGCCCGCCATGCGGATCCAGGAGAGAATGAAAAGGGGGCTCGAAAATAGTTCAAACGATTCTCTCAGAGCGGAGAGGTCATAGAGAAAGGCGAGCGAATCGCAGGGAGGCCGACGCGAATAGACGTTCCGAGGAGCGAGGCGGACTACGACGGCGCGGCCCGTATACGTTCAGTTCCGTGGGGCGGCCGCGGCGGCGGTGTCGGCGGCGAAGGCGGCGGCGAAGGCGGCGGCGCTGGCGGGCGGCGTCTATTTCCAGAGCGGCGTTTTAACGGCCGAGCTGGAATCCGTCCGGAGGGGCCGTCGGGAGCGGGGAGGGGGGGCGCCGAGTGAATCACGCCGGTGGAAGGGGTGATTCACGGACCAAACACTTCCGCCTGTTTACCGCCCCGCCAGGGGTGTCTCGCAGCCTGGGTCTACGATTGAAGGGCCTGACGCGTGGTGCGGGATCTGAATCGGCGGCGAAGTGAGACATTTTCTGCTGGATTGCCGAGCATTTGCTTTTTCTCGCCCTCCTGATGAGTCAGATGTGTGGATTTTGGTTTATAGTACGAATTCGTACGAGCGTCATTACACTGTTTTTACATGTCCAAAAATCTTGATTTACTTAATTGTACTAATTCCATTTGTTTCGGTCTCTGGCTTTGGTGCATATTTTTTAAATTTAAATGAGAATTTAATGATCAATTACCGCACGGGACAATTAGCATAGAAATGTGATATGAGTGTTCACCTAATGAATGTAAATCCAATTAATTAGCATAGAAATGTGATATGAGTGTTCACCTAATGAATGTAAATCCAATTAAATAAACTATTGCATAGTGGTTCTGGAACTGTGTATGCCCAAATTTTGAACAAATGTTGAAGTAAAGTGACCTCTCCTAGACTCGTGAAGTTCCGTTTCCGGTTCCGTGTCGCACGCGGGCAGATCCTCTCCTCGTGCCGGAAGCTCCACCGCCGGTGTTTAGTCTCGGGGCAGCTGCGTTTACGGTACTTGCGGTTTATAGGGCTCGCGTGCGCATCTTAATGCGGCGGGACATCTGCTCTTGCCGCCTGCACCGCTACTGTGCGAAAGAAGTGGAGTGGGCGCGCGTGCGAGTGCGGTGGGACGTCAGTGGGCGGCGGTGAGTCTCCCGCTGACCTCAGCGTACGCGCGCGGCCGCAGAAAAAATAAACGCGCCTTAATAGCAGGCTCCATTTCGTTGAACTGGGCGTATAATTTGAGCGGGTGGCTCTAGGGCAGCAGTGAGATTGCAGCGACGGAAAATAAACGCTCATTGCGGTTTCCGAGAAGCGCAGATGTTCCTTTGTGTCATTTGTTTCCCGTACTCTACTATTCAAACAGTTGTCACTTTTCCGTTTCCGTTATATATCTCCCGCGGAAATTTTGCTTTATTGATTGGCTGATTGCTATCGGTTGGCTTTAGTGTTTAGTACGTGGGGTTTACTTTTATAATAATGAGTGCTGTAATATTAGTGATTTCTAGTAAGTTCATCCATTTATCAAGTGTCGCTGAAGAATATTAGCGGGTCGATTCCGTTATATGAACACTAGGTTCCGGTCAAGAAACTCCCAAACTCTCTCAGAAACGACCTATAACGTGGAGAGCGTGGGCTATCTTACAGGGAGCTCCCGCAAGTAGCCAGGCATGCCAGGGGGAGACATAACTCGCACGCCGCGTGCGCGTTATTAATTCCGGCCCCCGCGCCGCCCCCCTGTCGCCTCTCGCGGCCGCCCCCGGGGGCTATATCCGGCCGTTGGCGGCGCGCCACACGTCCCGCCGCGGTTTCGGCTTACCGCTCCGCTGCCCTTGATCGGCGGTGCGGCCCACCGTGGGTCAGGTCGCCCACCCCGCGCCGCCGATCTGGGTCGCCTGCACCCGCCGCAGCTAGCGGTCACTAGGCGCAGACCCCAGCGAGGGGGTAAAACCTGTGCTGCAGGTCAGGGGGCCCGTATTATTATTATTATCGTGTAGTATCACATAAACTAAACGAATGGCCCGATATTAAATGGTTTTTTAGATAATAGGAAGCAAAATTGCTGCCAGTTTCCCCAGCCTACACCCCCCGCTAAAAAAGAAAAAAATATTGTAATATTGTCGAAAGCTAAATTTTCTGCTCATTCGTCGACTCCGCAGCTCCTAAATATAAGAAAAATAACTCGACCGGTCTGGTATTTAGGATTACTCATTCGCCCAAAAAATCCGAACAAATAACAGAAAAACATCATTTTTCATGCGATGAGGCGTGGACGTTTTCAAGGCCTAAATACATCAAACAGGCGATCGCGACGTTTTTACGACCCCGCGACTGGAAAACACCTCCGTCAGCGCGAGGTTTTTCGTCGCCGCGTCGCGTCGGCCGACGGGGCCAGTGCGGAGCGGTGGTGAGTTTCGAACGCGCGGTTCGGGTGTCCGCCCGGCAACCGGAGAGCGGGGCCGAGCGTGAGTCAGGTGCACTCCAGAAATAACTCCTGGAGGCGGCGGTGGTGAGGCGGCGGAGAGGCGGTGGTGGCGGTGGTCGGCCGAGAGCCAGGCGCGACCCACGCCCGCCGCCGACCCCCGACCCGCCACCACCGCCGTCACCGCCACCACCGCGACCGCCGCAGTGGAGCACCAAAAATGTGCACTCTGCGGTCACAGCGCCGGCGGAGGCGGCGATGGAGTTGCGGAGGCAACGGAGGCGGCGACGGAGGCGGGCGCCGGCGGGGCGGCGGCCGCCGCGTGCGCGAATATATTTACACCTTGCCGCCCGCCCTAGACGCGCTTCATAAAAATACCGCCGCGGCTGTACACGCGCTAAAATGTGCGTGGGATTAGAGAAAAACGATTTGGACAGAGGAGCCGACATTTGCACATTTTCTCGTTCGTGGAATTTTTATTTGCTTTCGAGAGAAATTTTAATTATGGTAAAATTAACCTTTTTGTTTCTAACTGTCAACGGCTGAAAATACATTCAAAACCCATGAATATCTGAACAATGATATTGAATTTTTTAAAAATATTAATATAAAAATATACTGATATAATGAATAAATGACGAGCAATTATATACTGAAGAATAAGAAACAGTACTAACATCCGATGAATTTTTCATTTAAGCTTGTTCTGATTTGCAATCTAACGGTTAGGAAATTGACGTGAATATTCCGCGAGAGAAATCTTTGAAATTCTGTTCCTACGCCTCTGCAGCAGCGATCTCCGCTGCCATGAATAACAATGGAGGGTCGAGGTCGAAGTGTTTGTTGTTGCGAGTGACAGCAGCACGGCCCAGACACCGGCGCGGACAGGGCACGGACGGCGGGCGCCGAGAGGTGCCATGCGGCGTCCGTTTGCGCCCTGTCTCACGGCGCAGCCGGAAGACTTCATGTTCGAACCTCGCCTATGCTAAAAATAATGCCGTGGGCGGCTCTGGAAGACATGTCTAGAGCCGCTGTGGTGCATCACCAGGGTAAATTTGGCTATGACACGTGGATGTAGCGAGTTACGTTCTTTATTGCGCGTTGAAATCTCTTTTGTTCCGTGTGGTTTCGAGAAATAATATCGTGTCCCGGAAGCCTACTAAGATATAGAATGAGAGTGGTGGCCGCTAATTCACACGTGGCAGACACGAAATATCTTTCTACCTGATATTCCGTAGGATTAACAGCTGCAGTCGTTAGCTAACAGAGATTTTTCAATTTATATTCCAGACGTGCGTGATAGATTTAGAATAGCTATATATGAAGGAACACGATTTTTTTCTGACTTTTAACGTGATTTCTAATGGGTATTTCAGTGAATTTTTTCTAAGCACTCAAATTTATCTTCACTTTATATTCTGTATTTTGATGTAATTTTATGACACTTTTGAAAGCTGAGTTGGAAGTACTGGCACTAATTCAAGTCTTCATGTACTGGAAATAATCCAAAAAACGAACACCAAGGAGATAATTTGAAGATATGTATAGTAACATGAGAATTTGAGCTACTCAGTATTCGTGAATTAACCTCAAAGAACTCATATGGCATAGCGAATATTCTGACACAATGGGATAATCTAAATGAATATGTGTGTCTCACTAGAAGCTAATGTAATAACGTTAATATTCACACATATGCATGAAAATTGAGAGATTAAAATATCTGTGCACTTGTGCCCTAATTTCCAATTTTTACTGTTCAACGAACATATTTGAGAAATATTTTGAGGCTTCTCTACATTCGTTTCAATAAATATAGTAAGATTGTAGTTCTATGTATTAACCGAAAGAATTGTATAAAAATAATAACCGGATTTTCTTATTAAGTTTAAAAAACAGTTCTTTAAAATTGTATATGATATACAATAAAAGATTCCATTTATGAAGAGCGGCTGTTCCATACTTTCACTAAAAATTGTCTAAAATTTGGTGATAGGCCTGAATGTTTGTTGTCTGAATCGCAATTAATTTTGTATGAGGCGATTGCGAGTTGTGTAGAGAATATCCGTGGCTACGACACCCGCACATGAGCGTGAGAACTGAGCACCCTGCGGAAAGAAAGAAGGGCGAGTACTCACGTGGAGCTGGGACTCGAGGTCGGCCTTCTGGGCGGCGAGCTTGGCGCTGCGCTCCTGGATGTCGGCGAGAGAGCCCTTCTTCCCTCAAGGGAAGACAGCAGGTTGGTCTTCTCCTCGAGCAGCTTGGCGTTGAGGGCCTCAACCTCCTTGCGCAGCTTCTCCTCCTTGGCGAGGGCCTCCTCGGCCTTCTGGGCCTTCTCCTCCAGTTTCTGCAATTCAGGGTGCAGATCGTGCAGGTCGACCGGGTCCATGGCGGCGCGCGAGCGTTGCCGAGCCGAGTGTGACGGGGGCGGGGGGGGTGGTCCGGCAGCTGGGCGGGGGGGGCGGGGGCCGGGGGCCGGACGCCGGCCGGGCGCGGAGCCCGCTGGAGCCGCGCCGCCGGGCCCGGGGAGGGGGCAATTTCATATTTAGCCGCATCGCCCTAAAAATGCGGCCGGCGCCGGAAATAGACGCCTCGGGAGGGGGAAGTCGAGGGGAAGTGGGGTGGGTAAAGGAAGGGGAAGGGAGGAGAGGGGACCCTGCTTCTCGCAGAGGCCGCGCCGACCGCTGCAAGTAGGTGCTTCTGTTCTAATGGCGATAATTTATAAGGCAAGTGGGTCTCTCATCTGGATCACCAGGGACTCTCCGTTCATGGACTGATTCTAAGTAGCAACATCTCCGTACAGCCAGTTAAAATTTGGAGCTCACAAAATATTGTAATTCAACTGCATTTTTCTCATGTTAAATCTGGAGATCTAATGATGATTCATACAGAAAAAACAAATAAATTTACGAGCGGACAAGAGAAATTTTAATGAAGTCTAATGAGCAATTTAGAAATAGAAACGTATTCCTAGACTTTCGCTGCGTTTTTCTTACTTTAAGGCAGCTGTGAGCCCGGGTATCGAGTGTCTCTCGGATGACAGGTGTATCCTACTCTGGAGCACTCGAGAGACATCTCGAGGAAATAATTTATGACAGTCTTAAATTTGGGGGGCTTCGCGAGATGATAAGGGAACATCATCGCACTCCAGAGCCTGACTAGGAGCAGTACCTCCCTCTCTCTCTCCCCCTCCCTCTCTTTCCCTGTCTTTTTTTTCCCCACCGCTCCGCGCGTTCGCACTCGCTCGCGACCATTTGGGGAAGAAGACCCACCTTCATCTCGTCCTCCACTCGGGTGACATTGAGCAGAGGCTTGACCTTCTGCCACAGCTTCCACCAGGGCCAAGTGCGGAGCTGAAGGTACTTGCGCAGGTTGCGCTGGACGACCTGGAGGGCGATTCTGCGCACGCAAGAAGACTCGTCTCACACTCGGCCCTCCAAATGAGCTCCACATTTCGAGGCCCGTCGTTTTTTTACCGTCTTGATAGCTCTTAGTTGAACTGTTTTACTGAACATTTATTTTTTTATTTTTGGTCAACCGTAATTATTTTTAATATGCTACGAGTATTGCGTAGTACTCAGGGTAGGGTATATGCAGGCTCGCTTAATGCTCTTCATTTAATGCCAAGCTCCCTGTAAAATCTAGTATGCTTAGCTTGATTAACTTTTATACAATTTTATTTTTTGTGTTTTTAAATAAGTATTTTAATAAGTATTTTAAATATGATTTCCTAATTTCTATGTCTTCATTCGAGTGATTATCACTTAGTTTTCGGTTCTACTCTAGTCCTTTCTAAAACATACGTTGCAGCTTTGCTCTTTTCGCATACATTGTAACGTTTTTAAGCTTGAAACATCTACCTCTATCATATTTCTAAGATGTATATTTTAACACTGTTCTGTGAACATGATTAGTGCCCGAGTTGCTCTCCGAATTCCCCACTTCGATTCGTTTGTTTACGGCTTCAAACGTTCTGCGGTTCCAGTGATGGATGACTGCTATTCGCGGCCCTCTCCACGCATTCTTTCCCCCAGCGCCAAGGCCGCTGGCCGGGCGGCCGGCCGGGCGGTCGCCCTCGCGTCGTCGTCCCCGAAACTCGAAGACGGGGGAGGACGGCGGAGGGCGGCGGAGGGGGGCGACAACTCGGACGCGCGTACATCATCCGCGCACTTCACAACACGTTGACGCGTCTCGCCGCCGCTGCAAATAGCGTTCTGACTGGAACGCCCCCTCGCGGCGGTCCGTTTTAAGCGGCGCCTCTTCTGCTTTGGGCGCCCCGCCCCTCGGTGCACACTCCCCGTCCCCCCCCCCAGCCACCGGAATGCGCAACCCCGACGCGCGTCAGCCGCCTTGGCTTCGTCACCCGTCCTCCCCGCGTCCTCGTCCGTCCCCTCCCGTCCGCGCCTCATGACCCGCTACACCTGTTGCCGTCAACCTCACTCTCGCCGAAATACCCCGCTGACCCCCCGAGTCCGCCGATGCTTCCCAACGCACGCGCTCCCATATCTGTAGAATGGACCCGCCGAGGCGTGAACTCAAGATACGACTCCGAGACAGGCGTAGGCTATCGTGGCTATTTTCGACGAGCGACGTCGTTTTTTCGTGTGTGCCGTGGATTCTTGGAATGACGAACCGGTGACGGGAGGTCGGGTTTAACTCGAAATGTGTCAACGAGTCAACGGAAAAACATGATAATTTAGTATTATCCCGACCACATTTATTTTGGGTTTTCGTATAATTGGCGATGTTATTCATCACAAAAACAAAAATGCAATAAATTCTTGGGTTGTGAGTCACGTCTGTACTATTAAGCTTTGTAGGAAGCACTAGAACTCAAAATCTATATTTAATATCATTTTAAATATTATTTTATGTATATTGTGTCATCAAGTATTCCGAATTCTCAAAATATTGTTCTTAAATTAATCCAAAACCCAGTAACGTATTTTTTTTTAAAATAATAAATAAAAATGGAAAAGAAAATTCAAGTAGTGTATTAAACATTTTGATGTAATTAAACAAATGGCAAGTGTACTGCTGAATGTAGACTACACGAGTTTCTCCCAGGATTAATCAAAGTCAGATATCAAAAATTTGAATGTGTTAATGAAAGGCAGATTGGAACACAGTTCTTTCTGAATTTCTATTTTTCATTGTTATGTTCTTTTCATCTGAACTCATTCAAATATAAAATGTAAAAGCACATCCAGAAAATGAGTTTGTAGAGAGACAACGAATTCGTTGAACGAATTATTATGAGAGACAAGCGAACTGTACGTTCGATTTTGTTTATCTCATTGCGATCAGAATCGCAAAGTCCGAGGCTAGTAAGACCCTGTTCTTTCGCAACAAAGTGCCCGCAATTTAGAACGCGCCCTGACGGAGGAAGCTTCGTCGGAGGGTAGTCATCGCGCCCACAACCCATGTATTTCGTGGCTAACGAGGCGGCGGCCATTAATCTGCCAGGGTGAATCAACGCGACCGAGCAAGCTTTCTCGCAGACCACACGGGTGACGGTGGCGAAGACGGAGAAGGCGTTTGCGCAAACAGAATGGCTGCCTCTGCGCTCCTTCAAACTGCGCACTCCGTCGAAATGACGAGTTTTATGTCGCAGTTTGCCTGCAGCCAGACAACATCAAACAGAATCGATTGCCTGTGGCGTATATTCGCTCCGAACCGTTTGAATCCCGAAATAGTTCAAGACTGGGACGTTTTCTCAAATTAAAATGACTATCTATAGGCAAATTTGTGTAACTGCAATGAACTAAGTGATTAAAGTTAACATGAAAAATTTTAATCATATTTTCATTCAAATATTCAGTGTAGATGAAGGCGGTACTTCCTAACTGTCTCACTTTTAAATATATTCAAAATTAAGTTTAGGTAGAAGTATAAATATTGAGATGTCATGTGAAGAGCAACGAAAGTAATCTTTGATCAGCATTCTCCGATTTTAAATGTAGTTCTAAAACAGTTAGCTATCTATAAATGACGACGGGTATCGAAGAAGTGCGAGCAGTTGGCTGAATAGTCTTGGAGTCGTGACAACAGCCAAGCCACTCACCTCTGGTCCTGCAGCTTCTTGTACTCCTTGCGGGCCAAGTAACCACGGATCCAGGCCTGCATCCAGGAGATGATCTTGCCCAGACGCTCATCACGAAGTTCCTCCATCTGACCCAGGACGCCGGCACGGAAGAACACCTGTGGGGCGCAGAGGCCGGGTCAGCACTTCACCTCTCGCCCGGGGAGGCCTACGCGGCGGCTCTCGCGTTTTAGAGGACATTTCACGACGCGAATTGAAGTTATTAAAGTTTGCAAGAAAAATTTAAAACATATTTTCATTAAAATATTCAGTGGTGATGAAGACGGTACTTTCTATCTGTGTCACTTTTAAATATATTCTAACTGACGTAAGTGAAAGTGACTTGAATAAAGCAAAATCAGTAAAAAAAAGTGTTTTAAATTTCAATTAAAAATCAGCGACAGACGTTTGTAAGTATATTGTTAAAACTTCGCTAAGAAATAAACATGAGCAATTCTATCGGACCGCAATTGTATGCTGTTAGTTTTTATATTGGAACATTCCTAGTTTGTTGCATACGTTTCTGAAACGTTATTTATTATACAATTATACGAATCATTTGGTCTCTTAAAAGACGCGTTCTGGATAGATCTTAGAAATTTAACTGATAAAAAATACGACAAATGTAAATTAAACAAAAATCGGAGGAATATAAAAAAATATGTATTTATTAAAAGATACTTTTTCTGTTGAAGCTCTATTTGATAGTTATTTAGGGAAAAATAGTTTTCGAGAATCTCGTCAAATTATTTTTTTTCAGAGATGCCGCCGATTTTTCGGAGTGGTTTTATAAACGATTTTTTTAGAATCGTCCAACAAACTCTAGGCCACACGGCCGACAGCAACACCAGCGCACTCAAGCGAGCGCGAGGCGAAACAGCTTAGCGGACAAGCACAACACTGCGAGGACGTAGGCGGAGAAACAGAAGGCGAAATATCGAAAGGAAAAGGATGTTGTGAAACAGAAAGGATGATTGCTGAGGGGATATCAAGCTGCAGGCAACATTCAAATACACTCATGGGAGACAGTCAAGGCACACGGTAGCAGGGCATCAGATCGGAACCGTGAATACTACGTGGAAGTTTATTTGAAACGGAACAGAAAAAAAAAACGACGAATTCAGTTTGAAACGAACCTTTCGATTTTATGACGTGCACATACATATCTAAGTTTTAAACTTTCAGTGCTGTCATGTTTGATTTGTTTTGCGAAACGAACATGCCACATAGCGGAATTTTGATTTTGAGTTAACTCGGAGTAACTTATGTTTGCGACCTGTTTGATAGGAACACATTGCCAGTGACATATGTTTCTTTGGAATTACGTACACATACGGACTCACATATCTAAGTCCTGCCTTCCGGTGTTGCCCGTCACGTTCGTTTTGTTTTCCTAACAACCGTGCAGTACAGTGAGCGGTCGCCGGGGGCGGTGGGGGCGGCGGCGGGGCGCGAGCGCGCTGTCCCCGAGGGGCGGCGAGCGCGGGTATAAATAGCGCTGTCACTCGCTCTCATTAATCCGAAGGCAACGGCGGCGGCGGCGATGGCGGCGGTCGGGGCGGGGCACGGTCTTCCGGTGCCCGGTAAATGCGTCCTGGCACGCGGGCCGCCTGTCCGGGCTCCGGTTTCCTCCGACCCCCGAAACGGAGCCCCAACCGCTGCCCATCCGCCGCTGCCGTTTCCGCTTTTCCGCTGCGATATTTGCCACCTCCGGCGCGCGAAATCGGCGCCATGTTTATGGCGACGCACGAGATGTCGTTCATCTCTAGGGCAGCAGCCATTTTGTTGTGGTTTGACCTCCAAAAAACTATCCAATTCGATTGTGTAAAATTAAGAATGTATTGTTAAATAAAAGCATGAATCGATTCACATTAAATGCACCATTGGATACAATTTTTGTTGTATTGGTTCTTCTCAAGCAAGGAGAAAAAGAAGTTAAAATTTTATCTATGTGTCAAAATGAAGTTTCATTTGAAATTTTTAAAATATTGGAAGCGTTATTAAACTGAAAAAGTAATTTCAAAAGATTTTTGATAATATTCCCAACGAGAAGAACATAACTGAATTTTGAGACGAACTGAAAAAATGCAACGTTTACGTTTTCTGCGTGTCATAAATACGTTTCTACAACCGTTTCGTAAGTTCTGAAAAAGAATTCTATCGAAGCGGTGTGTGCTGGCGTCAGTTTCCCAAGTCACGTTCTTTGCACGCAGCATCGCCCGAGCGGAGGGCCCATGAATCAACGTGACGTCCGAATCCTTTGAGCCTCTCTCTCTCCTTCACGCTCATTACGTCCCTCGTCGCCAGCTCTACACCTCGTTAGGGTCGCCCTTCCCCTCCGCATTCCGTCGACGGAGAAAAGCGCGTGACGCTGCCAAAGGCGGTCACCCGCTAAGCGACCTACAGCCCCGCGTCGCGACCGCAGCTGCCCGCAACCGAAACGGAGCCCCGATGCACCCAGGGACGAGAAGATTTCAGTGTGATTTCTACGCTTCTTTCCGTTAGGGATATTAACTTTCTACCTGTTAATAAACGGAATATACCCTCTATAATGCATCTCCAATTCTCGTGAAAGGACGGTGTAAATTAATTGCACAAGATGATTGACGTTATAAGTTAAAATTACTTGAAATTTCTTGAACCCACCCTTTTTATTATTAATGCTAGGAATTTATAGCTACAATTTATATTTTTTCTAAAAAAATATGTTGTTTCTTCTGAATAATGTCATTCGAGAATCCAGTGAGAAAATGTTATGAATAAAGCGGTACGGTATAATTTGGAAAGAATTTAATAAAAGTTCTAATGAGAGATTTGGTACGACAATCTGATAAAGAGGAAGAACCTTAGTAATCTAATTGGCAACGCTGTGCACGCATGGATACAGGAGCAATATTTTTTCCTCCCAGACTGGTAATTCATTTCGCGAAGAGCAAAATGGCGGCGTGTCGTGCGTGGGTGCGGGGCTGCGCGTGCGGTGCGGAGCGTTTCCGGAAGTCGTTAGGGCGCGGCGAGCGTTGCTGGCGAGCGTAGACGCATTTAGCGCGCGGAGCGTGGGCGCGGGGTTGAGGTGGCTTCGTCGTCGGACGGGCGGGCGAGGCGACGTCCTTGGCGGCCGACGGGAGCCCCGTTGACGTCATCAAAGGGGTTTGTACAGGGGAGTCCCCCTTTGCGTTTGCGAAACGCGGGGGTGGTTTGGGCTAAGCGATGCCAGATTCGGGAAGTATTTTTGAATAAACACAAGGTCGCACGGGATGGAGTGAATCGTCGTGTGAATTTACGAAAGTGTCTCGAATGTTTCATATTATTCGTTTCGATGAGAGGTCGTGATCTACTATCATTTTGATTAAACTTTAAGTCTTTGTTCTTTCTATTTGCACAAATATTGAAATTTTGTAGCTACAAGGCTGTTCAAGTTTTTTTCTGATAGACACAGAACATATAGAACTGTCAGAAAATAAGCCAGGTAACTTGAGAGAAAAGCGCAATTAATAAATTTTCTTGAACATTTTTTCATTCCAATATGTCACTGGTATTTGCTTTCATTTACATCTACCTGTGCACGCATATCAATTTATATGAAATGTTATTAATGAGAAATGGTTCGTTTTACATACATTTCAGGAAATAAATTTCGAAGCCGATTAAGAGCGATTTTTTTTCTCGTCGAAGGCAATGCGAGGATAACCGCGCTGTCTCCCGTCTCCACAAAGCCCACAGAGCTGCGACAAAGACCCGGCCGCCTGGCAGGCAGCGCGGGGGCAGCGAGACACAAGGCTCTACCTTGGTGTTGCCCATGCGGTACTGCTCCGCGTCGATCTGAACGTGCTCCATAATGACTTGCGTGGCGTCCCGCGGGTTGGAGATCTCCTTGACGAGGTTGGAGCACAGGATAGTGTATCTGGGGCAGAGAGGGGCGTGCGGGCGCGTGACAGGGGGGCGTGAGGGGGCTCGGGGAGTCGGTGCCCCTGCCCCTCCCAAGCCGCCCGAGGGGCGTGCACGCGCCCGCGGCCCCCGCGGCGGTCGCCGCCCACGCCCCGTCAGCGCGGGCGGGGCGACGCCGCCGCCAACGTGCAAGGGACAAGCTGCAAGAGAAACGGCACACGGGGCGGGCGGGTGGGGCAGCACGGGCGGTCTGCGCCCGGCCGCCTCCCGCCCAAGGGGGCGTGGCCTCGACGGCCCGCCGAGACGCAACGCTCCCTCTCATTAAAAGCAATTTTCGTTTATGGAATTTATCAAACACTTCCCTTCTATTTGAAGACCCATGACGATGCCTAAGGAGATGCATGAAGATAGCAATTTTTTTTTCGATTAATCAGAATATGGTTTTGAAATTTCAATACGTTATGACAATATGAGTTTCTGGATTCGAAAACTGTTTATTTGGAATACAGTTCATTTCACAATAATTTATCATGCCAAAAGTTGCGCATCTTTTAGGTCGCCAATTTTTTTCCTCCAGCCGTTGACTTCATCCAGAGATATTAAGCTACCTGGCTCAGAACGGTTGAAGTGCAACTTATGTATGTTCGATTATATTGACGTGTCTGCTAGCCTGTAAGCGCTGCCCAGTACAGGTGCAGAAATTCTACGTTTTCACTCACCCATTACGGTTTCATGAATGAAAGGTTATGTTAAGGATAGTTTCGAGAGATTTGAAAGCTCAGGTAAGCCATCTCCGGACGATCGCGCCAACGGCCGGAGCACAACAAACTCGAACGTATACTGTAACTTATTCAGAGCTGCGTCTGGCAAGTTATCAGCTGTTACGGTGCCATCCAATCGGGACACACGTCACTACAGTGTGGTCGCGTTCAACCTTCTGATTGGATAACACCGTAACAACTGATTTAAGTCAGACCAGCTTTGAATAAATTCAAGTACACTGCTATTTATTTAGAGCTTCATCTGACAGGTCGTCATCTGTTACGGTGCCATCCAATCGGGACACACGTCACTACAGTGACGTCGCCATGGCGGCGTTCAACCTTCCGATTGGATGCCACCGTAACAGCTGATGTGCGTCAGGTGCAGCGTTGAATGAAGGGAAGCGCGAAGCGTCTCGGCGCATGCGTCGCCGCGCGCGGTCTGCGCGGGCGGTGGCTGAAAGAGAAGGCGGGGGGGGGCCGGCGGGGGGGGCCCCGGAGGCCGCGGGCGGGAGGCCCTGGTGGGCAGGGTTCCGAGGCGCTAGTTCGCGTCGCGAATGGCGTAGAGGGAGAAGCTACCCTAGGCATGATTCCTGCTGGGAGAAGTAAGATCCTGTTAGGGTCAGGTTTCCATGATCGAATTTCATTGAACCGTATTTACAGTAAGAGCTAGCAGGATATTGCTCACAAACAAATCCGAATATCCCGAAGTGCACGTAAGAATGAGATAGGAAGAACCTGTTAAAAATAAACAGTTCCTTCTTTATTAACGAAATAAAATGTTGAAACGTTAAACTATGCGTTCGGATTTATGTTGAAAATAATTTTGCTTAGCTTTTAATTTTATTCAAGAAAACTTTGAGAACAAAATAGTCTAATCAAAATTACCGTGCCTCCGTGATGCATTTCAGCAATAGTTGAAATAGCATATACGTCGAAAAAATGTGTTAAAAGGGTAATTAGATATGCTCCTCGGTAGGAAACGTTTCGTGTGCCTCTGAAGCCGATGGTTCGGCTGCGACGAGCAAAGGCGCCAGCACTCAAAATAAAACTAAAAAGAGGGAAAAACTCGTGTCGGAGTCGAGAGCGCCTCCACCCCCCGCGGTGTGGGCCGAGGGGCGGAGGCGACGTCATCCGGTGACGTCAGCGGCAGCCAGTGGCGGAAACAGCCGTCGCAGACGGTGGGCAAACTCCAAACGCAACACTACATGCCTTTGTGTGACCCAGGCGGAAACTCTCGGCATCCAAGTTCACGGAGTCCAGGATGTTGCCAGCAGCCTTCTTCAGGTCCTCACCAGCGGAGTCGACGGCCTGAGGGGCTAGAATCTTGTATCTAGCGTGGAACAGGCGGCAACAACACACATTGGGACAAGTTCTCTCAACCCCCGGATCGCGTCGACTCGCGACCGGGCGCTACGCATGCTAGGGGCGGGCAAGGGTCAAGTCTCGGGGAACTGGAGGAACAGTACCATACCGCAGAGGGTCGAAATCGAGGCAATGATTATGCATTCAGGTATGAAGTCTTTTCGGAGACTGAGAACCTTCAGCTGTTTCTCCAAATCGTGCAGACTTACTGTAAGAAATAACAACCGAGGGAATTATATTCCAATAGAGGGTGTAATGTTTTTATATAAAGTGCTTATGGAGACTGTGACCTTACAGTCGTGTCCACGGATTGTGATGAGATGGGGGGACCAAGTCACAACTCGCATCATGCCAACTGAGAGAAAGAGAAAAGAGAGAAATAACTTGGAGAGAAGAGATAAGAGTGAGAAACAGAATGTGGTGTGAGGGGGAGGTCATTTCTCGGGGTCACAGCTTGCCTTGGTGTGACCGATGCGGTAGCTGTCAGGGTCCAAAGCGACGGCTTCCAAGCACTTAGCGGCAGCGGTCTTGGGCTCCTTCTCAGCCTGCATGATGGCGGGCGCAAGGATCATGTAACTAGACACAGCGCAGCGACCGACGTCAGAGAAACGGAATTTGAGAAAGAGTGACTCGTGCAGAATAGGCGTGCAGAAGAACGACGTGCATGGTTTCAGGGAGAAAAGAAGTACGACAAGGTACATTCAGTAGCAGAGAGAGAGAAATAGTAAAGATATTACGAGGTATCTGAATACAAATGAATGTTCTAGATAATGAACTTAGATACTTTCCTCCAATTGTTACAGCGACGGGGAAAGTAATAATTAATTATTGGGATATGTTCACTAACGTCAACAGATACAGCTTAATGAGAAAGAGTTTTTCAAAAGATACAGTTATTTTAATAATTATATTCAAGGAGAATATAGATACGTCTTGTAAGTTTGTTACTCCTTCAAGTTCTAACTATAATATTCAAGAAATGTTTATTAAATTCAATAGGACATGTCATAAGTGACCTATTTGTAATGGGAGAGAACTCGCCTACCAACTGGGACCTACATTTACGGTTAGGGGAGAGTTCGAGGCCAAGGAATTCCCCGAGTCGAAGGGGTTGGTGAGCGTCGATGCAGGGACTGACTGTGAAGAGAAAGGGCCAACTGGGGCCATGCATTAGATCAAACATCTACAGTGAGATGAGAGCAAGGCTGGCTTTTGGTACGTGTTCTGCAATCCTGCTATCTGTCACTAATTGCAAGTGCAACTTCTACTCAATAGTCATTTCAGAAATTCAACCAGCGTTGCACTTCATCAGTATACTCTTCATATTACAATTGTAAGTATAATATAGGTATGTTTCTTTCGTATTTTGATTTTAAAATGTCAAAGGTTTCGTGTGTGTGAAATAAATTATGTTTCGCAAGTTGTTAAGCAACGTGAATTTAACGTGATAATGTGGGTATGCAGACTTTGTTTAAGTATTGACTTATTTCTTCAAGAAATAAATAGTAGTACTTTGTTGCATGTTTGGATGTCAGTGGTAGAAATATATTTTATTCAAATTTCGCGTTTGTGTGTAATTATACAAGAGCTAAAAAGTTTTCGCTCCTAAGTGAATGTAAAGTTGAAAAGAAAAAACTTTTTGTTATGAGTACGAATGCATACGATCATAAAGTGTTGAAATGTTCATGTAAATGTTTGTGTCAGATGTGTTTACCTACCGGAGCTTGAAGTCAGGGTAGACCATACGGTTGGGGAAGCCCTTACGGCAAATACGGATGCCTTCAAGTACACCGTTGCAAGTGAGCTGATGCATTACCAGGTGAGAGTCAATAAGACCTGTTGGGAGAGAAACGCCGAGTAAGTGCTTGTAAGGAAGTTCAGAAACAATGAAAAATATTGAAAATATACCGAGTGTAGTTTATACTGAATATTTGCGTGGAGAAACCTAAACCAAGATTCTCTGTAATTTCTTATGTAAATATTGCAATAAACGAAGAAAAAATGTACAGAGAATTATTTTGAAAACATTCTGCGCACTATTTTTTTCTTTTTAGTGCTCTTCTAGAAAAATGCCCGATATGTAGATGGAATTCTGCGCATTTACAATCCGAGTGAGTACACATTTCTACCAGAAATTATTTCTCGAGGAATCCTTTTGTACATGCATCTTGCAGAACACTAGTGTTGAGCGTATTGCCTGTACTGATGTCACACCAAGGCGCAATAACTATCTGAAGGAAAGGCCCGAGAGAGACTATGTGCTCATTCTAGCGGGATAATTCGGAATTACTTGAAAGAACGTCGTCTAAGGTTCTGGCAAGAATACAATCCTCAGGATTTCTTAAAATATAAAGTAATTGCGCATCACCTACTTTGAATACTCTGATAGTAATAGTTTACTTCAAAATAATTACATTTATGGAAATAATTAAATCGTCTTAGGAATCGCAATGAAGTCTTCGACTTTTGTGTTGATTGTGAGAAGTGTGTAAAGTAGGATGTGAAGTGGGATACCAACCTGCCTGCTTCAACTCGTTGGGGATGATACAACGCACAAAGTGAGGCTGTGTGCTCTTCAAGGTGGTCATCAGGTTGTTCAGCTGCTCCTGTAAGTCCAGGAAACGGCGATGTAGTGGTTGTTCGCGAAAAGAACTTTGGGATTGCTTTTATTACTTATAAAAACCATGTCAAGGGCCCGAAATGATTTTTCTACCGAGCCCGTGACACATAAAAAAATGTTTCTTGAAATGAAGAAAAAAATTTTTTTTTGTTTTCTCTAAAAAATGATAATCTTTTGTCTTCATGTATTTAAAAAAATAATTTTTTATGTAATATAACTTAACATATCCTTATTATTTTAGAAATTATGATTGGCAATAATAATCATAATTATCTTAATGTTCATAAAAAATCTTCAAAACAACTGATGCACAATTTATTCAACATGCGCTCTCTTAAAAAGAGATACAATATTTAAAGAACTATTTATATATTTGAATCTAGCATGCGAAGCTTAGAAAGTGATTTTGTCAAGGTATATCACTCGTGTCATGCTCATTTCGAGTTATCGTCATGTTCATCTCGAGGCAGAGCAAAATGTTCTTCACTGTTTCATACAGTGTTGCCATCCGGTGTTTCAGTCTCCAAGAAACAAGGACAGCGCAGAGCATGTCGTTTTAACTTACGGAAACCAAAATGCAAAATAACAGGGTTATAAAGTCATAGGATCAAAATCAAAGGACAAACCAAACTCAGCTGTATAGTGAGTGGTGGGTGCTAGCCGTTTAGGTCGCATGCTCAGTCTGTCTGAGACAACGCTGATGCGTGAGTATGCGACCGTCACGGTAGGTAGTTTTTCAAAAATGGCAAGATGAACTTAATTCTAAGATTGAAATGTGCAAAAATAAAAGTAACTAAAATCAAACGTTTGTACAAAATCAAAAATCTAAGTAACTCAAACTGCATTCTTATATTTCTGCATTCCAATCAAACTGGAAGCTGATACTGCATTCAAAATCAATGTAAAACCATCTACGTCAGACTACAATCTTTGCGAATAAATTATCACTATGTAACGTACTGTGGAAGTAAAGTACGATGGCTCAACAAACAGGTACTGCCATGAAGTAAAGAGCGCAGTGTTCCTGAATGCTGAGCCACCCATCGACACCCCACGCTGCTTGTTACAGGGGCGTCGTGGGAGACACACACACACACAAAGAGAAGATAGAATATGCAAGCTGGAAAAGGCAAACATGCTGCAATTGGTGGCGAACCCCGTCTTGAGAAGCTGCCACAACGACTCTGCGCCTCTGGTGGTGGATGTTTCAACTAAACTGCTGTGTTATTGAAGTGTAAGTGGATTTTTTTTGTAACAATAATATTGTCGGATAATGTCTTTATTTCTCTGTGATAAAATATTAATCTGAAAAATAGTGTCTTTCCATAATGAAATTCGTTTGAATCGGCATTGTGGCTTCTTTCCGTATTGAAACAAAATAATATCGACTCTCGTACAATTATTAAAGTATTACTTATTTTAAGGCAAATTATGTTTTCAAGTAAGAATATGTGTAAGGAAAAATTAAAGAAGAAGTTTATTAAATGTTAATTATTTTTTTCTTGATTCTTATTTTAAATGAGTCGAAGGCTTAATTTACCTTAGAGGCATGAAGTCTGATATTTTCATCGTCAAATACGAAATGATGTATTGAAATCCAAGACATTACTAAGTAATTCGACTTCTGTTACTGTCTAGTTGTCCAAATATCCTACAGAAAATTAAACTAGGCTACTGTTCCCGAGGCCACCTAACCGCAGAATAGCTCAACATCCACCAGAAGCAGAATCAGGCCAGGCAATGGGTATCGGCCACCCGAGAAAAAAAAACACACGCCACGCGGTCGATCTACTATGTCGTGCAGGGCGGTCGGGCGCGGGGAGGAGGCAACCCGACCGCCCGGTACCCGGAGACGAAGAGCTTAACACGGACCTTGTAGGAGGAGGACACAGTGGCGAAGCCACCGCCCTTCTTGCCACGGCCACCTGTTAGACAGACAACGAGCGTGAAGAGCTGCTGCGACGAGGGCTGGCACGGGGACGGCGCCCTCGCGATGTCCCAACGCCGCGCTCCGCAACGGATCTCAAGCAATTACTACAGCCCTCTCGGGGTTTCAGTTTAGAACGAAGGCGTGATCCCGTTCACATGTTCAGAAAATTCTAAAATATTATAGGAAATAGTTTTATAATATATTTTTGTTTAGACATAGTTTATAGGAAATGGACATGTTCAAATTGGCTGTTTCAGTCACTTGAGATCTCGTATGCGAGACGACAGCGTTACAGAACACTGGCAAAAGCGCGGTTGTCGGGTCAATCAGTGGGGAAGGAAACCGAAGGAGTTGTAGGTAAGGGGAGGAGCGACATTGCGAGGTGACAAGGAACGCCGAGAAAGAAAAAAAGAGTGGGTGAGTGACAGTGAGAGTGAGAGAGAAAGAGAGAGAGAGAGAGAGCACGGGCCCGGCTCGTCGCGGCGAGTGACGGGCGTGGGTATGTGTTTACCCTGTGCTTCTGGGAGACGGACTGGAAGGCGGAGCCGAGGTGGCGCTTGGTGGCTCCTCCTGGAAAGTCAGTGCACTTGAACAAGGATTTCGGCGCGCACTCGAGCCGCCATCTTGCCTCGCACCCCGTGTCGCCGCCGGTTGGTCAACTCTTAATGTTTGATGCTCACCTCATAGCAAATTGCCAATTAAATGTGACGAAGCTCATATTTTTAAACATTACCGTTATCACATGTTTTTATTGCAACGGTATATTTGAAATAAAGTTAACTACTTTGAAATACTATATGAATCTTGCTAGTAGGTATATTTTTGGTTAGGCAAAATATTATTTATTTTTAAATCTAGTGAGTGCTAACTAGCGTATTTGCACAACATTCGTTCTATAATTTTGTTTTTAATGAGTTTCATCCAAAACGTGAGTATTCGAATTATAGGCTATTTATACTTATTGTTAACTTTCTCAAATAATTTAATGATGAAGTAGTAGAGCTAGATATTTAATTTAAGTAAAGCTCCCAGTCGTAACGATGAAATTTCAGAATTTCATTTCGCTAAAATCTTAGTTGAATTTCCAACACGGCTCTCAGAGGCAGGACAGTGCTTTGCAAGTGAGAGGATTTCATTCAGGACCGAGTCGATGAATATGACCTCTTTTGATACTATTGTGTATTCCTTGTATTAATAATACTGAACAACAAAATAAATTAAAAGTGAAAATCCCCCCTCCCCATTTTCCTGCATTTCATTTTGAGGGAAAATCTGTGATAAGTAAGTATGATGCGCTGTCAAAAATTGTTCACAAAATATTACGATCATTATTATCATAATTAACTTGATGTAAATCCAAAGTTTTACGAAATGTTTCATATGTAAGTTCAGAATTCTTTATCATGAAAAAAACCTTATTTTTCTCTATGTATCTTAGTTGAGTGAATTCGTGTGTTCTAGACGTTAATAAATTATGAGCAAATTTAGAACCCCTTTGTTCTCTATTAAATGAACCCTGGTAGTTACCTCTCTGAGTGTGTGCCCCGTGTGAATGTATATTTACCCTTGCCGCCGCCACCGGCATCAGCAGCAGCAGACTGGCCAGGATGGTCAGCGAAGATCTCAACCAGCAGTTTGTTGGAGGACTTCTTGAACTGGTCAACAACAGTGTCGTTCAAGGGGTCCTTGTTCTTCTCAAGCCAGCCGGTGATGTTGTAGGACACCTGAGTCAGACAAAGTCAAACATCAGACTCTCCTGAAAATGGTGAAGTTTAAGGGCAGAGAAACATGATTGTCGACAACGATTTGAGATTGAGAAAGAACGAAAAGAATTTTTTTTGGAAAAAATGTCGGAAAATATAAAAATACAAGTCATTGAATCTATTACGATCTCTTGGATTTTTTCGATTAAAATAATGTAATATATGTAAATGACGCTTTATTAATGACATTTTTGATATTAAGATTTATTAATAGTCATGGCATCATTCTTCAAGATCTATGAGAATCCAATAATTGCAATTGGTTTACTTGAAAATAATATGTCATTATAAAAATAAAATTTAAACTTTTTATTTACTAGGCATGAGACACACGCCTCTGTGCGCAAATAGTGTGGACTTACAGTGCCGGCATAATGGCCGATGGCGAAGTGGGCAGCAACCTGGCCAGGCTTAGGAGGCTTGGGCTTCTGGAAGTTGGGGGACTTGCCCAAGTGGTGGCTCAGCAACTTCTCCTCAAAGGTCTTGTCAGTAGCCTTGGGGAACATAGACTCTTCCTCCAGGATTGACAAGATACCCATAGGCTGTGAGGAACATTGAACAAGGGACGTGAGAAAGTCGTCTTTTACGGGCAGCACAGAGTGGCGATATTTTGCCCTGAAGCTCGTGAGCGGGTTGCAATTAAATTGCGGTTTGAATTTTAAACAAAAACAAATACGATTTCAGGTAAATCTTTATACAATTTATATTTAAATTACTAGCGAACATGACAATTGAAAAGAAATTATGAATTTTGCGAATTTGACATTGCTCTTGTTGAAATCAAGAGACAATTGATGAACTCATAAAAATAGGCTGTTGCAAACGTTTTGTAACTTTTTCTTATGTTTTTTTTTCAAGTAATGTATACCAAAAAGATGAAAACGTCTTGCACGACAAGTTTTTAACGTCAGGGCTACGCCCGAACACTCTGACTAACCCATTTGTATACATTCATGCACGTGCTCCTCAATACACTTGGTAAAAGAACACGTGTATGATGTCGTCCACTTACAGATTACATACAATAATGGGATAGGGGATCTACTGACTAAGGAACGATTAGCACTTATTGTACCCGCGTCCTCCATTTCTCGAGTCAATGTCTTTCGACATTTTAAAATATTGTTTTTGAAAGAAATAACCGCGAATACAGTTACATGCGTCTTTAAAATTTTTAGGGGTTTTAATTTTATTTTCATGGTGCGAGGAAGCAATTATTTGCATTGATAACATTTTGGATATATTTATAAGCAACATAATTTATGCCTCAAAACGACTTTTATAATAATTTGTGTGATCTACATGTTTAACTTTCATGGAAGATTAAATTTTGAATCAGTAGTTTTCCTTCAGAAAAAAAAATTATATTTACTATTTACAGAATACAAGTCACGAATATCAAAGGGAAGTCGAAAATTTTATTCCATGAAATATTAAGCAAGCAACAGAAGTGAACTCCGTTTCTCAATGTCTTTCAACATTTTAAAATATTGTTTTTGAAAGAAATAACCGCGAATACAGTTACATGAGCCTTTAAAAATGTTCCGTGACGAGGAGGACGCGGAAGGCGACACCGCGCGCACGCCCCGCCATGGCGGGGCTGGCGTGGCGGACGGAGTTAGCGGAGCACGGCGGCGGGCGGGGCAGGCGGCGGCGCTGTCTGGCTACAAGCGCAAGGCGTGCGAGCTACCACTAGCGAGCTACCGCTACGGGCTACGACTACGGCAACGACTAAGGCTGCGCCGCCACCCTCACCGCGGCTCCCGGACGCTCCCAGTGCGCTGGGGACGACGGCGGACGAGACGCTGGCCACGAGACGCTCAACATATTCACGGCTCAACACATTCGGATTGATTGATTGATTGATTTTTTCGTGTTTCCGGGCGCGTCAACTGCTTCGGTCATTAGTCCCGTTAGTGTAGTGCATGTTTTTCTCTCGGGAGATGGCGGTGATCTTCCCCCGCTGGATGGCGAGATCCGGCACCGACCTACCGTCGGCTAGTGGGGTTTCCCCCTAACCAGGACTCTCCCACCAGCGGCACCGCTCCAGCCGGGACAAGCTCTAAGCTCCCGACAGGTCTCCCGGAATATGTGGTGGTGTAGTGCATGCTAGAGTAAGTGTGTGTGTGTAAGAGGAGAGTATAGGACAAGGAAGAGGAAGGACAGATCGTGCGCGGTCAGTCGCCCGTTTGGGCTGCCCCCGCGTTGGACAAACCACGGAAAACTACCGATCAGAGCAGCCGGACGCTAGAATTCTCCTCCAGACAGCGATTGAATTCGATCTAGCTGAAAAGCTAGTGTCGAAAATTCTGCCGCCATCAGGACTCGAACCTAGGACCTCACGGACAGAAGCGCTGCAGTGACATCAGTTGATGCACTGAGCTACCGCTACGGGTAACACATTCGGCATTCGGCGAGTAACGAGTTGCTTCTCGCCCAATGCCGAACAGCTGATGTGTTCGGCGAATGTTCGCTTCTTTGGATGTGTCCATAAGACCAACTCGCGATGGGTAGGTTGAGCACCGAATGTCCGTCACTCGACAAATATCAAGCAACCCATCCACACTACTCGGGATTCAGCGAGCGGTTGTTCGCTACTCGCCGAGTAATGAATGTGTGAAGCCGTCTTCAAGGCACGAGTAAACGTTCTGAGTCCTCGCCGCGCTCCATGGGGCCATGTTCATTGCCAACAGTGCGCCATGTTAATTGTCGGCGTATGGTTGCTCCTGAATTGTACTAGAATTATGCAGTCTTGTGCAGGGAATATTTCCAAATCGGAAAAATTTTGAAGACATGATACCGTTGGCATATCTATTTCACTAATTCCCAACATTTATTGGCTGAATGAGATTTTAATCTTCTAAATTTTGCTTGGAGTACAAATTGCAACGACCATTTCTATAATTTGTGATATTTATTCAAGGCTACTTGATTTTATTATTAATACAGAAAATGCATACAGACAGCCATGTGAAATAACACAAAATATCAAGAAAGTGAAAGAAAAGTTGATAAAAAAATTTAAAAATGAAAAAGTTTTAAATATTTATATTTCAAGAATTAATTGTATCTTCAAACCCGATAAAATGGGAAAGTATGAGATCAGATCATATAATTTCCACGAGTGTGACAAACGTCTAGTACCACGTGCGCAAACACATTTGTCTCGTGTCGACGCGTCCGCCATCTTCCACCGAGCGCGGAGTATGCTTATCTACTTGTGCTACACCAGTGACGGGATGGGCGAGCTTACGACTAGCTTACCTCCTTGGGCTGCAGCCGTGAGGCTGTTTCGTGCGAACGCGAGCGTGATTGTGTGTGGGGATAGGTGTAATTTTGATGTTCATGGCGAGATACTCGTAAGCATCTGCATATTACAGACGGATCTGCTCTTTCTACTACGTTCTAGCCAATCTCCAAACAAACACAAAATGCAAAGCAAAGCATGCAAGCGCCGATGCTATGTGGCGAAGGGCTCAACTGATGCTTGTGCGCTGATACTGGTTGATGTGGCAGTACCTGGTTATAGGTTATCGCGATAGGCAAAATACAGGTGTAGTTTTCGAGGATTGCCAGTTGTGGAGGTTAGAAGAAAATATACTACGAAAATCTCCCAACTCGTTACTCTCAACTTGATTACGGCGATTATTTCATTAAGAATACGTTATTATATGCAAGATTAAGAATTACCCAAAAGTTTGCTTATACGCTTACTATTACTGATTACTGTCTCGAACTACTGTCAACAATGCTTTACGCCTAAGCTACTTGTGCGTCGGCGTGAGCGGTAGAGCGTCGTACGCTCTGGACGCCGACCACCCGGCTACCTTCTCAATAAGGTTTATCGTCTCCTGGAGGTCCATGCCAAAATCTATGAAGGTCCATTTGATGCCTTCGCGTTCGTACTCTTCTTGTTCGAGAATGAACATGTGGTGGTTGAAGAACTGCTGCAGTTTCTCGTTCGTGAAGTTAATGCACAGCTGCTCGAAGCCATTGAACTATTTCAAAACGGAAATTTTCGTGTAATGTTAGCGTAAAATAACGTAGGTCAGTTTGAGTTCAAAATGAAAAAAATAAAATGTTTACAGTATTCGTATAAAAATCATTTGGATAAAAATTTCAGCATCGATGGACCGCTTGAGCACAGTCAAACGCGACGGGCTGTGTGGTAGGGTATATTGACACATCGAACAGCACAGAGACAGGCAAGACAAGCGATAGCCGCTTAGGTCACAGAAAGCTCCAGCGAACCTGAAAGAGCACACAGAAAGTAATTGTGCAAGACACCAGAACAGCCAGTTAGTCAAACATCAATGGGCAGTCGCGCCGGGGGGTGTTGGCCGGGCGTGGCGAGCCATCGATTGATCGATCTTGGACCGATCAGTCGACCGCTTGCAACGTGACGCCGTCACTCCCAACAGCGCGACCGTCTCCGGACAGCGCAGCGGACGCCGAACCAAAGGTCCCGCTGTCCGGTACCTTCTCAATCAGATCAATGCAAGCCTGAAGGTCCAAGCCAAAGTCAATGAAGGTCCACTGAATCGCTTCTCGTTTGTATTCTTCTTGTTCAAGAATGAACATGTGGTGGTTGAAGAACTGCTGCAGCTTCTCGTTGGTGAAGTTGATGCATAACTGTTCGAAGCTGTTGAACTGTCAAGGGTGGGACAGAACGTTAGATCGCCTGAAGGCCACTCGCGTGCTGGCACGACCGTGCAAGGGGGGATTGGGGGGAGAGAGAGAGGGTGCGGGGTTGTTGTCGGAAGTCGGTGGCAGGCGTACACCAACCCGACAGGCAGGCAACACACACCAGGCAGCACACTCCGACGGCACCGCGCCAAACCTGGGCGGGCGAGCGGTACCCGCAGAGCCCGGTATCCTGAGAGCTCAGCGAGTTACCTTCTCGATCAGCTCAATGCAAGCCTGCAGGTCCATGCCAAAGTCAATGAAAGCCCACTCGATTCCCTCGCGAGTGTACTCTTCCTGCTCCAGCACGAACATGTGGTGGTTGAAGAATTGTTGCAGCTTTTCGTTCGTGAAGTTGATGCAAAGCTGCTCGAAGCTATTGAACTACAGGGTAGGTGCACAAAAAATAACAAATGTCAGCCTCGCTTGTCTCATTGGCGAGAAGACAATTTGAGAGGAACCGCAGGCAGGGCCACCGAGGGTCGACTCACGTCTGTAGAGATTCCGAAAGCGAGAATGAATAGCAATTCTCGTTGTCGGAAACGTCCGCAGCTCAAGAGTCGAGCAACGATATACCCACATTCCCATTGGCAGAGGAATTGGTTTGGGAGGGGCACAAACACACACAGGAGGAAAACACAATGAACAAAGGGAGTCGGCGACATTCCAAATGTCTTTTGCCGGCTTGCTACAAGAGGCGGCCCGTGGGTGCCACCTACATTTCCCATGCGTGGCCCCTGCGGTCCGCCGGGATCATGCTGGAAGAGAAAAATATTAAGTGCAACCGGCGTGTGGCCGTGGACCGGTCGGCGGACACCTCGGGCATTCCAAATGCTGGGTGCCACCTGCAAGAGAGTGTATCATGTAAGAAAGTCACCGCGGCATTCCATATGCTCGGTGCTTCCGAGGGGGCCAGGGTAGGCACTACGATGTGTGTCTTGTTCTCACGAGGACCAAACCTTGGGAGCGGTGTCTCGGGCGGCGACTGACGATTCTAGGCGAAAGTCGGCCCCGAGGTTACCTTCTCAATCAGCTCAATGCAAGCCTGCAGGTCCATGCCAAAGTCAATGAAAGTCCACTCGATTCCTTCGCGTTTGTATTCCTCCTGCTCCAGGACGAACATGTGGTGGTTGAAGAACTGCTGCAGCTTCTCGTTGGTGAAGTTGATGCACAGTTGCTCAAAGCCGTTGAACTAAAACGGGTTCATTGTGATCCAGAAAGGTACATAGTTAGAAAAAAATGGTAAGACTTGGACATTGAGAGGACTGACACACAACACGGAAATGGACGTTCACACAAACACAGACATAGGGAAGGGTGGTTTTCTTCTTTCCTCGTAGCTGTCCCGATATGCTGGAAATGTTAGTGTTGTTAGAGGTAGTAGACATTACTAGGTTAACTTTCAAGCTACGTACCTTCATTGGATGCACTATGTACAGCGCGTTTGCAAGCGAAGAATTATGTAATGCTCTGCCCCTATGGCATATACTCTCCCATGAAATATAGCTTTTTATATTATATTCAGCCTTTCATACCACATCGTGATGGTCTCAAATTTGTACTTAATATTGCGGTTATTATCTATTATAGCAGGATTAGATAAAAGCTACAAGTATTGAAAGGCAAAAGAGGCTTAGAAGTACAAATTATAAGTCCCTCAGCGACTTGGCTGAATTCTGCTGTGCTAAGTGTTACTTTTAGGCTACCTTCTCAATCAGCTCAATGCAAGCCAACAAGTCCATGCCGAAGTCAATGAAAGCCCACACAATGCCCTCCTTCTTGTACTCTTCCTGCTCCAGGACGAACATGTGGTGGTTGAAGAACTGCTGCAGCTTCTCGTTGGTGAAGTTGATGCAAAGCTGCTCGAAGCCGTTGTACTAGCAAGCAAGCGTTTTCATTTTTAATCTCTACCATGATGACAATTTCTATGTGCAGTTGGTTTAATTCTGTATCTAAGCAAGACGCTGGTTAGCGAGATAAATGTGTTAATGTTAGAATAAAATATTTAGCTACTTGCGAAAGCGAATATAATATACATTTGGAGAAGCTGTTTTATAATTGATCCAAAATTTAAAAAGTGGGTTTAAAATATGTCTGCAAAAAGAGTTTAAGAAATATATTTAAAACATGTATTTCATCAGTGTTCAAACATAAAACAAAACGACGAAACAAAAAACCTGTATACTGTTGAGGAATGTAGGAAATTAGGTCCTGCAGTGGGGTTTTTGAGCTATTCACATTGCTATATACAACTAATTATATCAGTGTAAGTACATTGAATGACACATAACATAAATGATACAGTAATACTGAAACAAAGAAGTAATGTCAGTTGAACAATAACACAAATATCATGAAAATGTTTTCAGAAGTTGTAATTAAATCACTGTGTGGAGAGAAAACACATTTTCCAATGATCTAACAAAAGTACACTAAATTAATTGTTATTAGACTTCTATATGAATGCGTTTTACAAAACAATTTGAAGTGACTTCATTTTAAGCGGAATGATTTGTGTGACGTCTTGTATAAACAGATTGAAAGTCAAAGTTAATGTCAATAATAATTTTGAGCTATATAGTTTCTAATCATATGAATGACCAATAATTTTATTTCAATTTCATGAGTTAAATGTTGATTGAATTTTTTCATTTCAAATAGTGAAGCTTGATTTTATTTGATAAGATTTTTTCTCAAGTCTTTTGGGAAACTTACGTCGAAAATCTCGAAACCAGCAATATCCAGTACACCAATGAAGTGCTGTCTCTTCTGCTTGGTGTCAAGAGTCTCGTTACACTTCTTCACCAGCCACTTGAACAGCCTGTCAAACATGCCCTTGGACATGGCACCTACGGAGTAGGCGACCTAAGACAAAACACAGCACGATTGGAAACATTCATCGTCGGTAAGAAAACGGTTAAAACATGTAGCCTTCGTGGAAATTAACTTAGCATTTGCAGCAAATTTTTTAATTTTGTGCTTACTATAGATTTTTAAGATTTATTCTGAAACTTTTAAATCTCACCTGGTCCTTGTTTCTGCCCTGGGTCACGAATTCGTTGCCGACCTTGATCCTGGGCTTCAGCAAGTTCTTGTACAAGTCGTCGTGGTTGGTGCCCAGCAGCTTAGCTACACGCTCACCCTCCTGTAGCAGAACAATATGAAAACGTTATCTTCAAGAAAACAGAAACAATTAAGAAGACAACCGAATAATGCAATTCCAAAATGTATCTAAAACGCGCACTGAAAATATCGTAAAAATAATTTAAGATAAAGCCAAGTCGAATTTGGCGGTAAATGTTCTGACAAAGTCTAGCTGGAAAAATTGGAATTTTTTATGAAAGAGATTTTGTATTTTAGGCGTTATTTAGAACTATAAATTGGAAATGATCATGGCAAAAAAATCTAAAGTTTGCTTGTGTGGATTAAGAATGATGGTTCGGCTGGAGGTGTAGGGGAAGAAAGGAAGGAATAACTTACAGCAGTGCCATCAGCTTCAGCCTGCTCCTCGCGACCCCTCTGCTTGAACTTCATGCCACCCATGTGCATGACGGAGGCGGTGATCTTGTAGATGTCGTCCTTCTCCTCCTGGGTGAAGCCCAACACGTCGAAGGCTTGCTGTTGAAAGAATCATACACACGCATTAGACTGAGCCTACCAGAAGACGCAGGAGCGCGGAACGAGGTCTCAGAACCAAATATTCTCACGCAAAATTTGGTAACGGAGTGATGTGGGTAAGGGCAATACTTCTCTGATTGCTGTTATTTTAGTTAATGATTTTACTCGCTACTTCGAAATTTAAAAAAAATAATATCAAAAAGTGGGGTAATTAGTCGGTAGAGATGTGTCCCTCATTAAGAAGAGACATACATGTAATCAGGTCTGCTGATATGTTTTATTCTTGAGACCTCAGTTCCGAAAACGTGATGATATGATTACAGGTGTTAAATAGAGCAACACAGCAAGATATATTTGTTACAGGCAGAAAATTTAAATTGCTCCACTCGGGTTGTCCAATAGGTGTTATTTATATTGGAAGACGACAGCCGAAATGAATCAAATATACCAGTTCTCAAACATATTTACTTAAAGATTTACTAATTTCGTGCAAGTTGAAGTTGTTAAATTTGAAGACACGACGGTAAGGACACCCGAGAGAAACAGTCCATGGCTGAGGCAACAGTCTTCGTGGCCTTTGGGTCGTCCAGTCTCGGTCGTGGTGGGGGAGGCATGTACAAGGGGCATATCCCGCTCTGGGAGCTATACTTACGTCAGTCAACAGACATTCCTCGCCGTCATCCACGTTGGGGATGGTGATCTTACCCTGGGCGACGTTGTAGTAGTCGTAGATGTCATTGGACAACAAACACATGTCTGCATGGAGCAACAAGCAACACACACTTAGAGAATTTGGCACGCAAGTGACGAGGGACGAGGGTTCATTTTTGGAAAGTTATGGATGGAGCGCAACTCGGATGTTTACTTAAGATTCCATTGTAGGGCAGTTAGGAAGAAAATGATGTTGTACTTTTTACAAAAAAGATCTTATTGAAATGAAAAGAACAAGGAAGGGTGGTAAGCAAAAATAGCAAAAAAAATTAACAGGTGTCGTGTGAAAGGAAGAGATAGGTCATTAATATTGTTAGAATATTATCATTGTTAGAAATATTGCACATATTTACAAAATAATTATACTGCTGTAACTCCTCATCTTGATTCATTGTATTTCCCTGTTTTTTTAATTAATTAGAATGGAATCGAGCGACAAAGAATCAAAATGTGAAGAGGGAAAGAGCGAGAGAGAACTCATAAAGGACGAGAACATCCCATAAAATCTATTTTTTACTCTTAAATTGGTAAGTTTACATTTTCTAGTACTTTTAGTATTAGTACTGTATCTCGTAAATAATTGACTTTGTCAGTCTTATATGTTATTTTCATCAAAACATTTACAAAAAAAGTATAAAATAGGTTCTCGTTTCGAAAAAGTATTTCTGTTCTTTCCTTTAAAATTCTCACTCAATATAGCCTTTACAAAAAGCAATATAAGCACAAAGCCAATATATTTTGAAGCGTTACGGCTGAGATAAATATCTCAGATCGCAACTAGCAAAGCTTTCTGGTTGGAACTGCCCGGAAAAATAATTTTATAAATATAATGATTTTGTCACTCGTTTATGATACTAGTAGACCGATATACTCTTTTGAGGATACGGTATGTTGTTTTTAATACTATTAGTTCTTATGAAGGTATATGTTACTTGACAATCTTCTTGCAAATATAATCAGAAACTCTCTAAAGTCAATACTAATGTTAAGCATCTACTATGTCATTTAAATATGTTAAATGACCTATTAACAATTTTAACTAGAAACAAGTGATTTTTTGATGATTTTTACAAAATATGTACATTTTGGATATGAGGTTTGAAATGTTATTTTCTTTCATCTTTTCAGATAATTAAGTTAATTTGTTAGCATATTTTTTGTAAAAATTATCGCAAAAATATTTACAGAAATTTGTTTTTTTTTCGGGCAGTTATTGTGCACTTGATGAAACTAAAAAAGTATTCATCTAGCGCATTGTACAGTAAATGATGCACAGAGTAACATTGTGAAGTGATATGTGTGTATTTGTAACATGTATAAAAATGTGAAGCTACAAATAAGCGCAGCCCCGCAGAAGCCAGAATGTCACCACGCTAGAAGCCATTAGCAGACACATGACTGAAGCATATATAATACAATAACAAGTACACCATGAAGCCATTTTAGGTTCAAAGTAGGTAGTGGCATTACATCATACTTCTTCCCCTCGTAGAGGATGTCTGAGAAGTAATGCGCATGTGAAAAATCAAAAGGCGAATAATCTCATTTTGCGTGGAAGATATATATACAATATATACAGACACATCAATTCAAAAATTAAATTAATAGAAGCTATATATATATATATATATATATATATATATATATATATATATATATATATATATATATATATAGAGCTTCCGTTAATTGAGTTTTTTATTGATTTGCAATTCTCGTAGATTCATAGAGAATGCCGTACCAGCGTTGAACCGTTAGAAAACATGACAGGTATTTATACAGCTGTACACTTCGATCCTTCACTCAGGTCAGTGGTCGTCGTCGTCGTCGTCATCGGTGGGCCGTCGTTCGTGACGTCGCAGGTGCATGCAGAAGGGGGCGTGGCGGCGGGGGAGGGGCGTGCGCAGAGGAGGGGCAGCGCGTCAGCCAGGCCCACTTACATCCGTCGCCAGCATCTCCTCCGAGTCGTTGACGCCCGGGATTCGCGTCTTACCCTGACTTACAAACGGGTACTCCTCGATGTGGTCCGTTAACATGGTTTTCGCTGAGAACCACAACAAACGAGAAACAAGGAAGAAAGAATGTGAGGTGCGACTCGACGCGTGCAGGCCGATGCTGGCTTTGCGCCCGACGCGCTGGCTACTGGGCACTGGTTGGCTCGCGTCCCGCATCCGCACGCCGCTCACAGGCGGAGAGAGAAAGAGAGAGAGAGGCAATCACACCACACACAGAAAGGATAAAAAACTTGCTACAGCTACAGAGATAGAGGCAGAGAGTCAAACACGCAGGCACACGCTGTAGCTACCAAGGCACCAGCTATGTACAGAAGGAATGCACGCTCAAAGCTACAAAGAGAGATTTGGAATTATTTTTGCAAAGAGGAAAGAAAATGTGCCGAAAGACCCAGAGAGAAATTGAAGGCTAGAATAGAAAGAGATAGTTGAGTAATAGAGAAAAATAGAAATAGAAAGTAGATGAGTATAGCAAAAAGAGATATAGTACAGATATATTATAATACAGAAAGAATGCTTTTACAAAGAAAGTTTGCTATACTAAAGAAATAGAGAAAGTGGTTTAGTATACAAGAGAGAAATAGGATTGTGATTTACCGGAGTAGACTAAACTGTGTTTAAAATATACAACTATGTGTACAAAATCAACGTTCTACATTACTAGAATCAAAGTACTATATGCATAAAAACCGTTATATATTTGTGTACAATGTTTACTATTTTACAAATAGTAATGACTACTTCTATGTACAAAACAATCCATCAAATTTCTAAAATGTTTATACATTACCAAGAATTGTACAACTACGGTACCAAACTCGATACATGTCTATCTGTACAGTACAAAAGGGAGTGCTAAAAGAGAAGTGTATGTGAGTGAGAGAGAGAGACAGAGAGGCAACTTTGCATCTGCTGTGAGGGATGGCAGCTCTGGCGGCAGCTGTTGTGGCAACTGCAGTGGCGGCGGAGGCGGCGGCTACATGAGCAGCGCCAAGCTAGTGTGAGCCTGTGTCCGGTGCGAGAGGAGAATCTGGCACTGTAAGTACATTCTAGCACAATAATCTCCCTTTTATAACGTTATTTACCGAGATCTGACATGTATTACTTCGTTCCAGAATTTTCGAAACGTATAGTTGCCTGGAACGTAAGTCTTGTTGTACTCACTTTGCAACGCATTGACTTAATATTTTTGGTAGATACGGAGTAGGATTCGCTTAGAGATTGCATTTATTGGTGCGAGAATTTAATGGTGTGTCAATGTGTGTTGGGAAATGAGTATAAGTGAGAGGCACAGAGTTAAGAAAGGTTCCCTGTAAGAGGGGGGAGAGAAAGAGAGAGAGAGAGAGAGAGAGAGAGAGAGAGAGAGAGAGAGAGAGGTGGTGAGAGAAAGAGAGAGAATCAGAGGGTGTGTGCGAAGCCACACAAGGGCAGAGAGGCGTCGTTAGGCCGAGCGAGGCGCTCGGACAGGCGACAGGCGAGGCAGGCTGTTGAGAGGCGCGCGAGGCCAGCGGCGCGCAAGGCAGGCACAGAGGCGAGCCCTCGCATCTGCACGGGCGCGGGCGCCAAGGGGGCGTGGCCGCGCAGGCAACGCGCGTAGCGCTGAGCGGCTCAATGATAGAGAGAGACAGAGAAATAGAGGCTGTGCAAGGCACAGAGGCACAGAACAAAGGCACATGAGGCACAAAGAGGCACAGAGACGCCCAATGGGCTCGGGAAGGGCTTACGTCGGTGATGGTCATCTCCTCGCCGTCGTCGACGCCCGGGATGCTGGTCTTGCCCTGGGACTGGGCCGGATAGTCGTTCACTTCGTTGGTGAGGAGACAGATTTCTGCGGGCGGGAGCATTCGGGGTCAGCGCGCGCCGGGGGGCGGCTCGTGGTCGTCTCGCGCACCGGTGGGCCGTGTGGGGGGTGGGGTGGGGGGAGGGGGTGGGGCGCGCCCGGCGCCGGTCGAGGCCGCCGGGGCGAGTCCCCCGTGCAGTCCGCGCGGGCGCTCGCGGCTGCCGCCGAGAAGGTTGGCAGCGCTGCTCGGTGTAACCGCGAGCGCGTGGGTGCGGAGGGTGCGTGCCGGCTGTTCCTTCGGCTCGGCTGCGCCGGCTCCCTTTCGTGGGGGCGGTGGCTACTGACTACGGGTGATGGTGGGGGGTGCGGGGTTGGGGGGGTCGGAATGTGATGTACAGATAGATAGAAAGAGATTCCAAACTACTCAAGAGCACTCGCCCCGCCGAGCCGCGGGCTCCCAGGCCCAGCTCGGCGGCGCTCGGGGTGGGGGTCATGCGGGGTCATGCCTGTCCTCTGACAGACTTACGTCCGTCAGCTGACATTCTTCACCGTCGTCGACGTTGGGAATTGTCGTTTTGCCTTGTGACACGAAGTAATAATCGGAGATGTCGTTGGATAGCAGGCACATGTCTGCGCAGGAGAGAAAAGCGTGAGCGCGGGCGGAAGACAAGGGCGACTCTTGCGTTGGTGGCACCTCTCGAGCACGCGTTCGTTCCCTTCACAACTGCCTCCTCTAGCCCTTTCAGCCCTATCAGCCCTATCCCAGCTTAAACATTACTTCAGGACGGGCAATTAATTTGGTCAGAAGATATACATTTCTTCACGTCCAGTACAAACGAAATGAATAATCGCCCCTGCCCAATTATGTAATGATCTGACATTCTATCTCTTGCAGCCCTATACATTAATACAATGACAATGTATCACGAACCGCACACTAACGCCCAAAACAGCTCGGTTTTCAAAGCAATATGACGTACAAACTCGTCGAGCCACAAATTCAAAGAATTCTCGAGAAAATTTACTCACACACGCTCAGTTAAGAGGCTAGGATCCCGCCCAATACCACCCCATTTGATAGGTGAGTCAGCTTCCGTATACTGGCAGACGTTAAAAACATTACGACCATTCATTCGATTTCTATAATCCTTGAACAGCTTCTCTTGAAATATCATTATCCTAGTCGTTTCCCATCTCCTGAGGTAATAGAAGGCTGATGGTTCTAAGCGGAAATGAAAACTAATTACTTTCTACTATTTATTTTATATTCCAATCTATTATATCCCTGACACATCTTTTTCTTGAAAGTATACTCTCGCGACTTAACAATTTAGGGTTCATGAATTTTACTTTCTCTTCGCATGGTGATGCACATGTTAATTTATAATTTCAATTACATTCTTAGCCACCCCCCTCATAGAAAGCTGAAAAAGAAAATATGTTATTGTGTTTTCTTATGTAGTACTGCTGTGGAATGACTGTAGTCTTGAAATGTTGCTGGTCTGCTTTTCTCCATGTGCTCTGTCTGGATTCTTCCGTGAAGAAATAAAACCATCAGTTAGTGTTTTATTATTTCGTGTTCTGTTTTGATTCACATTATGATTTCATAGTGCATAAAACTGATCATAATGAGTGACTCAAAAAATTATTGTGTTAAAGTAGCAAGTGTAAGTTTCTGTTGTATATGTGTTTACTAGTAATTTAATTATAATTTTTTTCATTGATTTAATGTGAAATTTCAACTGAATGTGTATGTGCTTGGAAGTGTGTGCTTACCCTTCAGGCCGGGGACAGAACCGGACATCATTTGGTAGAAAATATGGTAGGAGCGCTCCAGAGACTGTTGGGAGATGACACGGGCCTTCTCCAGCAGATCTGTAGGGTAGAAGTCGCAGTTAGTGAAGAATTCGATACGATGAAAACCAAGACCAGAAGCAGAAGACAACAATTTTAACTCGACATTTTTCTCTTTATTATTTTTCGTTTTGAAAGAAAAGTAGTACCTAACCATAATTCAGTGTAAACATTTAATGTTCGTAATCACCCAAAAAATGCAAATATTGCGTTTTTATGAAATAAAATGTCTGCAATATTGCATTGCAGACGTTTTATTTTAATGAAATGTTTGTAATTCCACTTGCAATAAAGTCTTATTGTCTTCTGCCTCGAGTCTGAAGTTAAGAAAAGTAAAATGTCAACTTACAGGTCTCAATATCAGCACCGGCCAGTTTACCAGAGGGGCCGAAGTGGATACGGATGAACTTACCCTAGGGAGTAAGGAGGAACATGAGTCGCATGGTGTTTGTATTTTTACGTATCTGATAAGCGCTTGCTTGAGCAATTCTTTAATACTTACGAAGCGAGAGGAGTTGTCATTACGCACGGTCTTAGCGTTACCAAAGGCCTCAAGTACAGGATTGGTCTGGACGACCTGATCCTCCAGAGTGCCCTGCAGGAGACAAAATCAGCACGTAAGAGTTCGTACTAAAACGACAATACGGAGTGAAAAATCTTCGAGAAAGTGCGAAACAAAATGTCAGTATATCCAGAGTGATGCATTAAGAAAGTAGTAATTTTAAGAACTTTAGAGTTTTTTTTAAAATTTTGTGTTGTAAGTGTTGATCCTAAATTCTTTTGAACACAAACTTGTACAAACCTTCTTCTTTTGTTCTGATGACTCTTCCTTCTTTGTGCTGGCGCCGACAGTGGCGAAGTAGGCAATTACCTTCTTCGTGTTCTCAGTCTTTCCGGCACCAGACTCACCACTGTAGGAGGAAAGTCGAGTTAGTGATCGTCGTGAAGTTCATAAAGAGAAGAGGGAGAGATATTTACGGTAGTAAGGGAACGTGAAGGAAACGGTTGTTTTTCAGATACGTACGGGGGAGAATACGTCTGCCATGAATGACTTTAGAAGCAATAAAACTCGAATTTTCTTGGTGGAAAAATGAATTATTTGCTGTGATATTGTTCAAATTCAACTGAAAGGTTTTGTGCAAGAAAATGGCAAAGTACTATTTTAACAGGAATGCAACTAGTTTTTCGTATTTAATTTACATGTTTTTCGGGTAAGAAATTGGTTATTAGGGAAGACTATCCTAATATGCTCAAAAGTACTTACGTGATAAGCATAGACTGGTTCTCGCGGTCTGAAATAGATGATGAGAAAATATTAGAAATAAATCGACAACACTTGAGAAAAAAGTGTAATTGTACTACATCAAAATAAACTATGTTAAGTTATATCTAAACTCAAAAAAGAACAATAAAAGATAGACAATAAAACATTTTACAGTTCGTTAGAAGTAAAGTCATGTTGTTTTCAGTTAATATGGTATGGACTCTAACTTGACATTGACAGCATAATTGACTTAGTACGTTTGACTTGACTATATTTATATTTGTCTTTCTCTATAACTTAGACTCCTGTTTTACCGGTTAATGTAGAGATATATTTTCCAATTTCCTTGGTTACCAATACTCACTGGTCAACATGTTGACGTAGGCACCGTCAGAGATGGCAAAGATGTGGGGGGGCACCTCATTCCTCCTCTTACCACGGTACATCTTGGCGCAGCGGAGAGTGTAGACGGGGAAGCGCTTGTAGGGGTTGATGGCGACGCAGAACAAGCCGGAGTAGGTCTGTTGGGAAGCATAGAGACAATGAGATATCTCGAAAGAAAAGTTTGAGACCGAGCCCAGACGCCGCCGTTTACTTACATAGTTTGCTTTTTACTTGAAATCCTCTTTGCTCAAAAAGGAGCATAAAAATTGGTTTTTACAATGAATATAGAAATTTTATCCATTTTGCTCTGCTCACAATTTTCTGGTTGGGCAGAATGGGGTTATACATATTGTCAGAAATTTTTTTATGGTTTTTAGAAATGAAAATAATGAAGTGAATGATTTCACGTTTTTTAATAAAAAACAACAAAATAGTGTTTTCTCATTCAGAAATATTACATTTATTTCTGCGTCGTCCGGTCTACGGCCTTAGAAAAGATCACGTGTGATGGTCACTTTCGAAGAAGTACTCCGCAAGTGACCACGACGCGAAAGATATCTTTGGACAGTCTCCTTCAGTCCAAATATTTTACATATAGACACGCACACATATTCACCATTCAGTGACCACTCATCCGCAAAAGAGACGAATAACATAGTTTGGACAGTCTGCTTCAGTCCAAATAGACGCCGCGCTCATTCTCAGAGCCGGCGTCGGGAAATCGCACATCACACACACTCACACACGTTCATGAAACAGTAACAGACATTGAAACACTCGGACAATTGACAGGTCCGAGGGCGGCTGTAGACAGGAAAAACACTCGAAAGACACGAAGAGGGCACGGCGGGTAGCCGGCCGAGACTCCAGCGTTGGCCGTGGGAGCCCCTACAGGGTCCAAGCACTGCACACGGGGTACCTCCACCTGGAGGTGGTGGTAGAGGGGGGCAGTGGGAGGGCGGGTTGGGGTGGGACTCTTAGAAGCTCTGGTAAGTTAATTGGAGTGAGGCAGCGCCGAGAGAAAGAGAAAGAGACAGACACAGCACCGGAGCAAACGAAGGTAAAACATGGAACAAAAAAAGCATGCACGCGAGAAAGGCGATCAGAGGCCGTATCCTCTGATGGCCTCCAATATTTTTGAACTATGACAATTACACAAATAATTAAAACAGATATCCGGAAACTATCAACAAAAATTTATGAAATGCATGCTAAATTATGTTTTAGAATAATTTATTTGGTTAAGTTGATACGAAACTACGAAATTTTATAAGTAGTGTTATCAACTGTATTTTTTTCTAAACAAAATGACATCAGAAAATATTGAAGTCGAATGAGAATAATTTTGGATACAAACTTACTTCGAAAACAAGCTTAAAGAGAGCACTCAGAAAACTCAGAGAGGGAAAGAGAGAAGACGATGGCGGCGAGCAGGGGCGTGCAGGGTCATGCAGGCGGGGGAGGGGCATTCCGGGGCAATCAGAGGGCATCCAACAGGGCAGCCTTTGACCTGGGCGTCAGCAACTTACGTAGATCAGCTTGTGGTAGTACCGCTGCTTAAGGTTATGCAAGACAGAAGCGTCATTAAGGTACGTGAGGTTGGACATGTCCTCGCATTTCTCATACTTGGGGGGGTTCACTTGAGACACTTGCTCCTTCTTGTAGTTCTTCTCCTGTGGGACAGAAAGCGACGCGTGAGTTAGAAGGCTAGAGGAGAGAGACTTACGTAGATTAGTTTGACGTAGTAGCGCTGCTTCAAGTTGTGCAGAACGGCTGCCTCGTTCAGGTAGGTCAGGTCGGCCATGTCCTCGACGCGCTCGAACTTGGGTGGGTTCACTTGCGAGAGCACCTCTTTCTTGACCGTCTTGTCCTGGGTGACATTGTGTGTCAGTGGGTGAAGGTGGCATACCCCACCCGCCCACCCGTGTTATCATGTTTGCTTTTCGAACCGGCCGTCACACCCACTGTCCCACCAATCCCAACGTTTCCTTCCCAGACAACCGTAACAGAATTTTCACTTTCACCGTAACTATTTTTTGCACGATTGTTTTAGAATTTAAGAAGAGTTCAAAACTGAAAAAAGGAAATAGTAGAAGGAAAGTAATTATCCGTGTATAGCACTGTCCAACATTCTTAAATTAAACGTAATCCCAATACAAAGACATTTATTCAGTTTGTTTCCATAGTACTATACAGTTCATGATACTACCCGTTAATTCCTCAAAAGATTGCCGTTCCCAGAATGGTATGCGGTGATCCACAGCGGCTCCGACATCCAGGGTGAAACCTGCTGTGTGTAGCTTGTGGAGAGAGCAGACGTGTAGTGGAGTAACGTTTCTATAGCTAAACAATAGCTCAAGCTAATCAAATATATGAGGCAAGGGAGCAAAGCCTCATGGAAATGCACAAAATTACAACATTGACAATTAATCTGTAATTTTTAACGTGTTGCAATCTGTTTGTGCTGGGGAATTGTGAAGAGTAATTCAGATATTTATAATTTTGGAATGTTGGAACTAAAATACAACGGAATTCAAAAGTGTTTCTTATGAAAGTGACTTGTAGTGTTTGCATTATACTTGTTACTATGTTGTGCAAATTATTTGTTGAGTTTTTTTTAAATGTAAATTTTTGAATTCATATCACTGTATATTTTAATACATTATAGTAATATGTTTGTTATGTTAGGTTTAGTTGTCTCAACAAACATATTTTTTACATCTATCGGAATGTTCAGATGTGCATGTGTAGTAGACATACATCTTTTACGTGAATTAGAAATAAAACTTTTTATATTGTGGTATCGACCCCTCTCGAAAAAAAGCTTTACATTCACTGAAGTTTGTGACTGTATTATTGTGTACATCTGAATCGAATATCATCCATTAGATGTGCATGTGTAGTAGACATACATCTTTTACGTGAATTAGAAATAAAACTTTTTATATTGTGGTATCGACCCCTCTCGAAAAAAAGCTTTACATTCACTGAAGTTTGTGACTGTATTATTGTGTACATCTGAATCGAATATCATCCATTTAGATCTGTAAAGTGGCTTTGTACTCTGTATCAGAAATTATATAAAGCTTGTGAGTGGCGTATGGTCTCGTGTTCGTGTTTCTGCTGGAGTGTGGCGCGTGCAGTGCAAAGGGTCTTACCTCGCCGCCCGGCAGAGACACGGTGACGAGGTCACCCTTCGTGCCCTTGATCTCGCCGAGCAAGTAGCCTTCCTTCTCGTCCGGCACCCAGCACGCCTTCTTCGCATCGTAGGGCTTGGTCTGATCGATGCGCTTCTGCTCAAGAGACACGAACAGGTAGGGAGTGGGGTCGGGGTCCTCCCCTTCCTGTTTCACAACCTTCGGCATGCTGATGCGGTGGCGGACTAGAGAATCGGGCTAAGCGAGGCACGGAACAGCCCTAGAGCCTTCCTGCAACACAGAAAAAAACCACGTGTGATTAGATCACTGCCGGTTTCCTTTACATTTCTACAGCGCGCCAGGAAAGTCTCTCCGAACCCAGCCGAATAAGGGTCTCCTATTAAAAATTGAAATTATGTTGGTAGCGACCAGATCATTAGGAAGCAAGTGAAGGAGACATTTTCAGCATTTGTTGCCGCTAGTGCTACTAACAATATTTATGTTGCTAGCACACTCTTTAGCATTGCGGAGAGACCTTCCTTTCGTACATTATTAGTAAATACTATTCTCCAGCGATTCTTGCATTTGTTCTGTATCAGATTTTACGTAGTTTCTGCCTAATAACAGTTTCACAACATAAAATGATTGTTCGTTTGGGTTAATAAATAATTAAAATTTCTTAGCTTGGTTTTTGAAGCTGAAATATTTTCAGAGTTTTTTGCTAGATAATTCAACTTCTTGAAAATTGCAACTATTTCTATATTTATTAGATATTCTAAAAGGAAAGTTCATTTTAATAATATTAAATATCGCTAATAACTTATAGAATCGCTTAGAAAAGTAACATCATTTTAAATAAATGATAGCGCCCGCACGTACACTACACACACACATACATACACACACAGTGCAGAAACGCTTCTGAGTTGCTCTCAATTGTTTTTCTATATGTATCCTTAAACGACACGCCGCTTTAACAGGGTATGAGATTTCCACGGTCAGCGGAACAATAAAAAGAGACTCCCCACCCACACAAACATCTAGGAGTTTGTTGGAGAGAAGTCGTTCTTTCCCTCTACTCCACCTTGGTTCTCACCTCGTCGCAGCTTCGGACAAGCAACGTACTCGAGACGGCGCTGTATATTTGTATAGAAGATTCCGGAAACAAAAGCAAACAGGTCCGCGTGCGGAGGGGAGGGGTTCGAACGGGGCCGGGCGAGGGCGGGCGGCGGCGGCGGGAGCGCCTTATGCGGCAGCCGCGAAGCGCGCACGCGCGTATAAATACACGCGCGTCGACAATCCCGCGCGACGCGCAGACAAAGGCTATATTAAGCTCTGGCAAGCGAACGGTCGCGGCGCCTTCGCCTCCACTGCCGCCGCCGCCGCCGCCACCTCGAGTCCGCACCCGCCCTTCGCCGCCCCGCCCCTCGCCACCCACCGCCGCCGCCATCGCCTTGCGCAAACCAGCGCCCGCCCGCTCCCTGACACTGGACACCGCTCCACAGAAATAGCGCGACACCCCCACCCGGACCGGCGCGCGGGGCCCGGCATGCAACTAAGTCATCTCTCCCCTCCCACTCCCACTCGCCAAGCACACGTTTCCTTTACTACTCGCAGATCGAACTCCCTGGTTTCCTCTCACTCTCGGGTAATTCTCAATTATTCAATATTTATTCATGGATACCAACGACGGAAAGCAAATTGAAAGAAACAAACGCGATTAAGTTTCATTAAAACTCTCAAATCCAATTAACGTAATGGGGGGCTCGAAATTTGTATTTTTTTTATATCAGATATTCATATCAGTCCGATTAAGTTATTACGCTCCCACCCCACCGAAGCGAGAAATCCTCGTTCCACATCGTCGCAACTCATATCCTAATGAGCCCCGTAATTATGTGGAAAAGCCTCGTGCGCCAGATGAACTGAAGGGGCCTTTCTTGTGTCGGTCAGTGAGGCTGCTAACGGCAGACGAGGACCAGTGCTGCTCCCCAAGCGGAAACGAGCGGCCTTGTGGCGGGAGCCTCTGTGCGTTTGATCGCGCCTCTATTTCGGGAGCCATTTAACAGCGCTTTCCCTGCCCCCCGTCCGGAGATGCGCGCCCCTGCCTCCGCCCGCACACGCGTGCCCCGCGGCCGCGTGCGGACTGCGTGACGCACGGAGGGCCACGTCATCGCCCACGCTGCGCTCGCCATAACTTCCCGTGTAACTGGGGCTAAGGCTTTTATGTTTAAGGGTCTGAGATACACCAAGGAACGTTCGTGGAATCTAAGGACGTTTCATGAATGAATAAAAAAGTTTATAACGAAAAATCCTGGATCAGTCATTGGCAATTTTGAATAGTCTAATTTCAACATACAAGAAAATCTCGATATCCCGAACGTAACTGAGCGTTTTCTTCCAATACATCCCATAAGGCTGAGGCTTTTATGTTAAAGATAACGAGGTTCTACGAAATTCCACGAAAGGTTTTTTTATGTTTGCTCATTGAATGAAAAACTTAATAATGGAAAATTGTCAACAGTCAAAAGCTGTGTTTGATTGTTTGTTTAATTTCAATATACAATGCAGTCTCGAAATCTCTAAATTTATTACCTCGAAAATCTAAATATAAGCAATTTTTCATTATACCTCAACTTCCCGGAGCAAAATAAGTGAGTGAACTCGCACCTCAATGAGTCAAAATATAATTCAATTTATAATTTTTGCTTAAAAATAATTATCTAAACGATGAAATTAAAACATATCAGAATTGAAACTTCTGAGTGACTACTTTGAAGTAATTTCCTATTCTTAACTTTGGCTGATTATTAAAATGTAATTGAAGGGCTTGGGAGTAAAAGATAGAAACCCTCAATGTTAAAGTTTTTGTGATATTGACATTTTCGTATGCTTCCATCTGTCGTCCACATGTTGTCCATATGTTGTGATTCTCAAATTATCCAAATTATGGCGCATAATTGTCTCTCAACTCTTATCATCTTTCTGTACCCCATTTAAACTCATGAAAAACAAAAACGTTTATTTGCGTTTGTTTCGCACACGCTTCACGTAGGGTACCATGTGATTAATTATTGAACCCTTCGATAATATTACCCTTCGATTAATTATTGAACTTCGATTAATTATTGAATAAAAAAATAAAAATACTCTATTTGAAATTTGAATATTCTCCGGGTCTATTTTTCGGACTCCTTGCCCCTAATGGCGCAGGTGGCGCTCGCGGCGGAAACGGCAGCGCGGGCGAGTGCGTTCAGAGGCTCGCGGCATCAACAGCCCGCTGAGGACTCTCCGCCAAGCAAACACGGCGGACAAGGGGCGCTCAGACACGGCAGATGTCAGCCAGCACCCGCCCGGCCCCCGACGCTCACCGAGGGGCCCGCCAGCGCGTCTTCCGGCCCTTTCAGCCGAGTCAGAGTTATTTCGGCGGTGCGCAGAATACAGGAGGGGTTGAAGGGAATATTTTCGGGCCGCCGAGAAATTGCGATGAAACGCTGCGACTATTAACGGTCGGGAGAGAAAGTTCTGGTGGTGGTGGTGGTGGGGACATCCCCCCTCCCTTCTCTTCCCCCCTCTCTCTCTCACGCGCATCGGCACAGACGACGCGGAGACGAGCGGTCGTGGGCGAGTGGGTGTTGACGAAGTGCCAGGGATAGTAGACGGTAGCGTGAGACAAGATACACATGGGTGACAGCAAACTCGTCAGCCATCCTGAAGTTTGTTGGAATTCGAAAGCATTTCAGAAAGACGAACCGCCGGGTGACAAACAGATTTTTGATTAAATGGGTATTGTGCCCTTACACATTTTTTTCTGATCCTGACCAGTTAATTAATAGAAAATACACGAAGGTTACCGCAACGTTAATTGAAAGGATTGAAATATATTATTTTATGTGTAATTATTTTTTCACGTGTGTGATAAAATATAGGTAACATCATAAAAAAGGAATTTTGGACATTTTTTCTTTATTTCATTAGAAGTGGTAATATTTACCTCGAGTGTAAAGAAGAAACACCTTGGTTATCTCGTGTTATTAATTTATCAGTAAAAGGAAATTATTGAAATAATTTTTGAAACTGCTTCATCAATCATTCGTTTTGCACAAGTAATTATTTTTAGTTTCAAAGATACTAAAATGAAGTGAGCAAAAATGAAGTTTAATTTATTTAACCGAAGCTCAATTATTTATTCTAGTAGTAAAAAAACGAGCAATGGAAGTTGCGTGAGTAATGTGTGGTGTTTGGTTTACTACTCGGCATGCGCCCTCGAGAAGCCAGTGAATCCGTTACTCGAGAGCATTGAGGTCTGGGCGTCTGCGGTAACCTCCTTGGCTGCGCCTTCGCTCCGTTTGGCAGCCACATCAAAGGGCGCGCGCCGCAGCGGCCCACACCCCCGCCACGCCACGCCACGCCTCGCTCCGCTCCGCGCGCCCGGCGAGGCGACTCGCGAGAAAATAAGCAGATTCCTCCCCCGCGTCTCCAATAACGTGCCGCCCCTAAAATTAAACAGCCTCACCCACTTGTTTATCTTTTTCTTTGAAACGAATATGAAGTTGCGCCTTGTCATTGAGAATGTTGGCGTGACGCCGAAGCGTGAGGATATTTCGATCGCGCGCGTTGCTCCTGGAGACACCGATATTTAGATGGGAGAGACGTGCTACCTGCGGTGGGAGGGGACCCGGTCATGTGATGTTTACTGGTATCAATTTTATTGTTGCTACAGAGAAGAAGAAGAAGAAGAAGAATAACAACCGTTTTCTTTTGACGTTACAAAATGATTCAGTGGTCAAGTAATTAACTCAATGGACATTGCATAAATTAAACAGTTATTAAAATTCAGTCTTTTTTATATAATTTAATTCAATAATTATTTGCGAGATTAAAAAATACGATTGTTTTAAATAAATTCAAAAGATATTTATTCATTTATAATATATAGTGAAGTCTATCTATATAAAATTTTGAATCAGCGAGTAAATAAACATCACAGTTTAGCATCACGACCACGAAATGTCCTCCATCTACTTTTGGATTGGGCGACGGAGTGAGTCATTTCATCTGCATCTTCCCCATAAACCTCATTGCCGGAGGCTTGCGATGACGTAACCTCCCGGTAGATAGATCCACAGTCGGTTGGTCCCTTCAGACGTGCTAAAATCAATAAAGCAGAATTGAATTGAATTGAATGTCACCGGGCAATGGACGTGATTATTCGGAAGGTTGTATATTTAACCCCGGACTCGCGGGCATACCCCAAGGCTTGACAAATAAGCCGCGCATTCCTGCGTGCGATCACGTGCGCGGGGGATGGGGTCACGTGCAAACCGGTCACGTGAGCGGGGGAGGGCGCGGGTGGGCCGCCTCCCTGGCGCCTTGCCTGCCTCCCAAAGCACGAAGTCCATCAGTGCCAGCAGCTCTGCGATACTATTTGCAAGAATCGCCTGTCTCCACAGTGAACGAGATGCCTAATTACCGCAAACGTTGAACCCCTGCCCTGCCCACTCACCAGGTATCTCTCCGTCCCCTTGCCGGACCCGGAAGACACCGATGACCGACGGCAGTGCCACACCGGACGTTCCGACGTATCGCTTTTCTAATCGATTTCCACATCATCGCCAGCTCCGCCCAATTGGCACCCAATTGCCAGAATGCCCCGCGATCATTCCTCTCCAGATGGAGTCCAGAGAAACCATGCCTATCGGCGATTAACTTTTCCGGTCTCCACATCCGGCGACTGATTACTCAATTTTTTTCCCGGCTGACTGGTCTCTTCCCACAAAATGTTCGGGCAATTTCGAGCTATTTGTCAAGAGCCAACCCTTTGCGGAGGTTTCACGTCCTTCGCGCATTCACTTTCCTTCCCCTCGCTCTCTTCCGCATTGCTGTCGTCCCATGCTCTCATTGTCGTCGAGCAGGGACGGCCACGAAGCGTCTCGGACCGTGTCCGCTGTTCGGGCTCAGCGGTCCCCGGGTGCCGTCCGTCGGGGCCTAGTCCCGAGTTCGAGGGCCTATTTATACGTTCGATCCGCAGAAATAGCGATCGGCGGGGCGTCTCGGGCATTGCGTCAGGCGGCCATCGCGCCGGCGGCCCGCCGCCGCCGCCCCACGCCCCCCTTTGTGCGCCGGTTGGAAATAGCGGCCGTCGGCTGAGCCGGGCGCAGACGCGGGCGCTTGCGCGGTTATAAATACACGCCTGGCAGCGCTCGCGGCCCGAACAATCGCGCTTCGGATTCCGCCCGCCCGCTCGCCCGCGCCGCCGCCCCCGGCTCGGGTGTCTCGGCGCTATTCTCGGCCCACCCCCGGCCGCCCGCTGATAACGGCGCTTTTGGCCAACAAAAGGGTCGCCCCCTTCTCTATTTCGGAGCACCTCTGGCCCACCCGCTCAGCGGCCGAATTTTCACCCCTGGCTTTGGCGCCGCGCCCGCCCTCCTCGCTAATTTTTTCGCGGGAGGTGTCGCGAACCGCCCCCTCCCCTTCACGGTCGACGCTAACGACCCTTCCGCCTCCGCCCCCTTTTTGTCGCGTTTCGCGCCGTTGTGGCACCCGTCCGAACCGCCTGACTCATTTTTCGCGGGCCTTTTCGTCCCCGTTATGTCACACGCTTGGCGCGACCAGCGATTTTTCGAGTTTCGTGAAAATTACGTCATGCGTAACGAGTGAAGGTTGTTTGTCGCGGGCGTGTTGGATCGCGCGTGACGAAGAACAGCCGTTGAAAACAACCGGCGCTCTGGTATTTGCGTAACGCGAGCGTGTTTCGCGATGCTCTCTTTCGCGATCAGCCGTCCGTTTCGAGGTCGCACCGCTTAAGAAACTTTTTAACGCTCGTCTTTCATTTGACTTTAATTTCACGCTCCTTTTAATGTGCACTCGGAATCCAAATTTTAATACTCGGTTCAGGACTTCTCCCTATTGAAAGAAACACTTAATCATTCCCACAAACTTACATTTTTATGCAATAATTTACTTAAAAAAGGATAAATAGTTACAGAAATTAACTACGAATTTCGGAAATTACTGCAAAAAATTACACTGTCTTGTAGAAAACATACATTTCTGATTTTTATCTTCGATTTCCCCCCATTAAGTACCCGAATTTGAAAAATAAAAGTTTAGATCGAAGAAAATGAAGCTAGTAATACATTGATTTATTTTTCGTATATTTCTTTATTTTCTACTTAATGAATCTTACTATGAATAAGTTTTCTACTTGAGTTTAAACACATTAAATACTCTAAGTATTTATTTCAGGTTCAGTATTAATTGTCAATCAATATCAGTCAATTCAATCAAATTCAATCAATTCATATTACCAAATTTTTTAAAAAAAAAGTTCAGTTGACTTTCAACACTCCAAACATTTATTTTAGATTCTATATTAATTTTAAATCAACACCAATCAATTTATATTGCGAAATGCTATTTTCTTGTCGCGCCACGGAATTTAATGAGAACCAAAATGGCGCGCGAGCGCGAGCGCGATTCCGTGCAGGGGGGCGGGGCGGGGCGGGCACGAGGTGGGCGCCATGGCAGCCACCGTGGCGGCAAGTGGGGCGCGGAGTGGGCGCCGGGGCCGCGGGCGGCGGTCCAGCGACCGAAATAACCCCTCCCGGGCGAGGCGGCGGACGCACAGGTTGGCCACCTCTGCCGCCGCCGCACACGCGACCGCCCGCCCGCCCGCCCCCCGCGCGCGTGCACTCGCCGCCACGGAGCAACGGCTGCGCGAAACGTTACGACTTCCTTGGAACTGTACTGTTGCCAAATAGTTGCGAACTGAACTGTTAGGATCCACGGTGACGGATCGTTCAATTGGCAACCCGCTTTTCGCTCTCCCGGTATGCAACCCGTTATACATTTACGGAGCAACATGTCTGCCAAGATCGCCCCAATGGTTTATGATTGATATGGACGATTAGTATCTTTTCAATCGAATTTCAGTTGCTAGCATAAAATATTATACTATATTTCTTAATATTATGGCGTTAAAATTGGTTTGATTTAATACATGCTAAAGCAAAAGCAATATCCAATATCGAATTATGATTTGTCTAAGTCAATACCGGTGAAATTGTTGTAGTGCCTTGCAATGAAATTTAGAGTTTAGAGTTACTTGGCGAATTTGAAGCGAGCTTTGAGAACCCGGCCGGCGAGCGCTCTGGCGGCGGGCGCGCGCAACCGCGGTTTATTTCGGTCGCGGCGCCCGACTCCCGCGCCCAGCGCTCGTGCAACCTGCCACCTTCCAGAAGCTTCCTCTCGTTCTCAGAGGGATGGCGAAGCGTTCTGGCTGCGGCCGCCGATGCTCCTCCCTCCCCCGGGCGCACTCTCTTGCTTCTGCCTCCCTCGTCAGCTCCTGGCCACCTCCCCGGGGCCGCCGCGGCCGCCTCCTCCGCCTTCGCCGCCGCCTTCGCCGCCGCCGACGCCGCCACGCCAGCCGCCTGCATCGCCCTCTCTGTCGCTTGCGAATAGTGTCCCGTGGGTGCTTGTCACTGAATAGGAGCGCGTTCTAAGTCATGTTTGGATATCGAATTAAAATCAAGAATTATTAGAGTAGAATACTAGTGATTTACTTTCACGTTCCCTCTTAATTATTTTATAATGATTGGAATTCGTATTTCATATTTAAAGCCATTAGCTACTATTTAGTGTTTGCATTTAAAGTAATGAATTAATTATTTATTCTCGAATGTGAACTATTCCCTTTTGTTGTTTTTTATCGCTTCCCCACTAGTTTTTAAATGTTCTCCACTTTGTACTCTACTGTATATTCCCTGTCATTCCCTGATTCTGTTGTATTTATGTTTGCAAAAATTCTCATCATTCAAAAGTACACAATTTGGTGTTGTATTCTTCCTGTGTTGTATTTAAAGGACTAAACAAACTCACTGTTTCACTTATGCCCTCTCTAGCTGTTTGCTGAGTCACGTGTTACTCGGCAGCCATGTTGGCCCCACCCATCATCACCCTAGCACGCCATCAGTCATCGCTGTCGATGACTTCCCACTCACTGGTGTCACTGGACTTCACCCGCTGTATGGAGTCGCACTGTCCCGTGTCGCACGGGGCCTACGCACTGGCACCCGTCGCCGATGCACGTGGTCACTGGTCTCGTCTCACAGCACTGAGGGGGCGGCGGATGGGCGGCCGCGGCGGCGGCGGCGTGGGCGTTGGCGGCACTGGGTCGTAATCCACAAGCGGCGGAGGCGGCGGCTCGGCGGCGGCCGCAGCGTCGGGCACTCACTCGCAGCACTCACTCTGAAGCGCCGGCAACAGCGCTGGCGCACGCAGCACACTTACGTTCGAAAGCCGTTCTGTCGGCCGGGCCAGGGTGCTCAGCCCCTATAAACGTCTGCAACGTGATCCCGGGATGCGTCGCGCGTCGCGATTGGCCCGCGCCGCCCACCAATCAGAAACGAGCTCACTGCGCACCCCCCGGTCTACCTTTTTAGGCGCAATGGTAGCGCCGGCCGGGCCCCGGGCGGGTCGGGCGCGGCGGTGGCGGCGGAGGCGGTGGAGGCGGCGGTGGCGGCGGGGCCACGTCCCACGAAAATACCGCAGCCGCGGCGGCGGTGGCGGCGGCGGCGGCGGCGGAGGCGGCTTAGTCAGACGGGCGATTGTCGCGGGCAGGGCTGGCCATCGGCGGGGCTCGGTCACGGCTGGTTCCTCACCCCGCGACCGCACCCCCCGCCCCGCCCATCCCGCCCTGCCCCGCCCCGCACCCACTCCCCTTGAGGGACCCGCGGCCGAGCCCCCTCGCCTGCCGGGGACCCAGTTTGCGGCGACCGCGGGCGCCAGTGCCCACGCACACCCTCTGGACGGTCAACACCATCGGAAGGGCTGCACGCTTCAATATCGCTTGCAATAGACATTCATCTACCATTCACACTGAATATTTCCTTGGTTTGCTAATTTTATTTTCGTAGAAATAACCATCGTTTAATAATTTCCTTCTGCCAAATCCGCAATACCTAACCTCGATTCGCCGAGATTTAACGTCCGTGTGGTGTGGGGAGGTCCTTGACCTATGCCATGTGATTCTGCGCAACCTCTCATTTTACAGAGAAGCAGCATGACGGGCGTGAGGGGGTGTGGTACGTGCGGGCGAGGCGAGGGCCGGGGCGGCGGTGGCTGCCGTGCGAATCGCGGGGGCGCGGCCCATAATTCGCGTATTTGGGTTGGCAGAGCGGCGGGCGGGGGCGGGGGCTCCATGGCCTTGGACAGCCTTCCGCATTACGCCCGCACCCCGTCATATCCCGCCGATACCGAACCTCTGCGCTCGTCGTGTTGTTTCTTTAAATCTTTCGTGAGGTATACTTTTCTTATGTTTCTGTTTCATTTTGTAAGTTCATTCATCAGTGTTTGTGTGTTAAGGAAAGAATTGTAAATTATTATTATTATTATTATTATTATTATTATTATTATTATTATTATTATTATATGCACACCTTCCCGTAAAATTCCTGCACCAAAGATGAACGTTTTCATCGTTTCTTGTAAATCTGGGACTTTCTCGGGGGCAATTTGGCAATATTTTCTATAAAATACAAATTTCAAAAATTTAGATTTTTACATTAATTTCTAAAATGAACAGTTTAATAAATTAACCTTTATAATTACGATTTCCTGCGTTTTTAAAAAAAAAAAATTTGCCATGCGTTATAAATGCGATAAAAAAATAATTAAAGGAAAAAAAAAAAATTATTAATTAAAATTATTTTTTTGTTTATTCTGTTATCTGTGTTTTTTAATATCCAATCGAAAATCACAAATGCAAGGCGGTCATGGATTGATTGTTTATGTTACATACATAAAGTGATTATTTGTGCTCATTTAATACTTTTGAATTTTTTATAGAAGTTCCATCTCCATTGGGTCATCTTGTTCCCATTTCTTGAACTGTAGTTGCGATGGTTATATTTATAAGCTTTTGTCTGAGAGTGTCATTGGCGATTTGCCGGTTATGCACTAGAAATAATGTCACTCCACCTTAGTTCTTCAAAGAGATGTGCAATAAATATAATAAACAAAAATAACTACTTTTGAATGAAATGCAAATCATAAATTAATAAACGCTAACTTTACATCACGCTTCATGCATTATTCTCTCTTAATAAAAAATATATTTAATAATAAAAAATAACAATTTATTAGCTCCTATACTTTCCACCTAGATATTCATAAATTTCATCATAATGTGAATCGATAACGTAATAAACGTGAAACGTATAACTTGTGAGAGAAATACTATTACAAAATCTTGTAAACGTCTGTTCGCATCTGCTATTATTTTGTTGTCTTATAATTACATTCGTTTTTATTAAGTATGCCAATGCAACGATGAAATTGTGAATCAATGTGAAAATAATTCTTGTTCAGTTTCGTACAGTAGCCTCCAGTGCGGTGGATCAGCGCAAAACACGTTCATTTTGTGCGGAAGACATCGCTAAGAATCACGCAAGATTTGAGAATTCGAATCTCGCCTCTTGGCACAGGCCGTGTGTATGTATCTTGGTGACTTACGTTCTGTCGTGTGTGTTCATTTACCATGCTACTCAAGAGCTTCTTCCTAAAATCTGAACAGGTACTCTCCGGAATGAAATAAGTAATACTCTCAGTTATATTTAGATTATTTTGGGATAAATCAGATTATATTTATGGAATGGTTTACTTCATGACTTCATTCACATTTTTTAAAACATTTAATATGAAACTTTCTTTTCCTTAAATCTTTAATAGTAATATTGTTTGAAAATCAGACCACTAGAGACGTTCATTAATCTGAAAATAAGACGTGGAATGTGTAGATCTTTCGCATCAAACCTCCACATATCTGCCTTCATAAATAAACCAGTATGTTAATTCTTAAGTTTTTTTTGACAGAGGAAAAAATTTTCCCCAATAAAATAATAAAATCATTCATAAACTGTATACTATTATGTTGTGTCAATAATTTATACATGATTTATTCTGATGATATCAAATAAAACCCATTTAGTTATTCATATTATATGTTCATACCTCACGTTAGTTACAAAAGTTTTACGTGTCTTGTATTCTTTCTCTTGTATCTTTTAATTTCCTTCGTTCGTATTTTCACTTCATAATTTTCCTCTTTTGCATGTTGCTAGTTCTTCTATCCACGTCTAGACTACTATAAGACTATTCCCACTAAAACAAACAAGTAACCTTCTTGGTGACAACACAGCCTCCCACGGAGAGCTATTAAGTCACTCTCCACTAGAAAAGACACGTCGATGTGGGTTAGTCTCAGCAAAACAATGAGATAGAAGATGTACGAAAAGCATTCAAAAATATTGACTGTCGAAAATTCTTTCACAACATTTGAATTTTCATTGAGATACTTGCGTGAATCATATACGCGTTGAAATTCAAACGGAAAGTGACAAAAAATACACAAATATCCCAACATGATGTCAAAAAATTAAGAACGTTAACAAGGAAATACTATTTATCGGTGAGTTGTGGCATGTAGATATAGATATACAAATATGTAACATGTTTCCAAGCAAATCATACGAACATGCGGAGTGAACTCATGATGTCTCACTGAACTGAGAATTCAACTTCTTTTATTTGCAAGATTAATTTTTAGTTTAATGTAACTCAAATAGAATTTTTACTCGTTGAATCGTAATTAAATAGTCGAGTCCTTCCATAAAAAAAATTAAAGCATTGAAACCTATTGGCATAACGCCTATATATTCTTTGAATACTTTTCTATTTATCGTTTTGAGTTTCTTATGCTTTGTTTCACATTCCGTGAAATGGATATTCATTTGCACGAATTTTGCCAAGGGGGAATTTAACTATACTATCATTCCTATGATTTTGTAGGAAGCAAGCGTTCCAGACGAGCAGTCTCCAATCATTCAGACGAATGACGCATAAAGAAATTTATTTCTACTTTGCAGGATGAGGTACCCGATACGGCATCAATAACGTTTAAACTAGAAATTAAATTCAATATTCTCACAATCAGAAGAAAACATATCTTTCTACTACTCACTCCGCTCTAAACGATAATAAAGATAGACGGATACAAGAAGTATCTTTCAGAAAATAACTATTTCGATTACTAGAGAGAAGAAATATATACAATTTTTTTAGGAATGATATTAATTCGTGTTGGTTAATTGAAACTACTGGACTGAACTTGCTTTAAAATTAAAAAATTAATTGAAAATATTGTTGAAAAATTGGACACAACTGTAAGCACATTGAGTATTGTCATCGGAAATGATTTTTTGTTAAATTTTGTGACTCTTTCTGAAAACGATTTGAGTATATTTAAAAGTAGTGGTTCTACAACATCACAAACTTTCTCGCATCAGTAACGGATACGTAAAATTATAATACCGCAATTTCTTTCCATTTTAACATATGTTAACTGTTACTTGTAAAACTCATTACCAATCGTAGCTCTTTAGGTACAAGAAGATAATGCATTTAACGCTTATTAACACAAATTCGGCATTCCCAAACTCTGTTCCATTCAGTCAGAAACACCGCCCAACAATGAGTTATTTTGAGAATTTTAAACTGCCATGTGGCGGTGTTGCCATTGTATTACAATTGGATCGCTCCAGAAAGATTCTAGCAAGAAATGTGCAGAAATTCGAAATTGCAATATCGAAAATTTTCACAAATTTCGCGAAACTGCTCGTATTTTCAAAATAATGAACATGACTTTATTTAAGTTATAATTTTGATGAACATATTTCATTGTATAAAAAATGTCAATATTGTAGTTTTACAATGCTATTTTTTGCAATTTTCAAAAATTCAGAGAGTTTATCGAAAATTTAACTTGTGCCGTTTTCCAGCGTCCTTTCTTCTAAACAAGAAAAACATTATAGAAAAAATCTAGAGCAGTTTTTGAGATTTTTTAAAATGCGTTCACTTCAACCAGAAATTACTGAAAAACGACTAGTTTTTTTAATGTGCATAATCTTTTTTAGAGATTTAAATTTTTAGAACAAATTTCATTATATACAAAAATCTCTATTTTCAATATTGTACTTTTCCAACGTTACTTTTTTGCAATTTTTTTAATGATCGATGTCGCCGAAAAGGGAATCAACACCACTTTTTATGTCATCTTTTGGTATATACGAGGAGAAAGTTTAATAAAAAATTTGGAGTCGCATTTTAGAAAATTGTTCTTTAAAATTTCTCTATTTTTCACACAAAAATATCAAAAAAACTACTCATATTTTCGAAAGATTGTACTTGACCTTAGTTGACGATCTGTCTTAGAACAACACATTTCATTAATAAAAAATATTTATCTTCAATATTGAAGTTGTAAGAATACGCAGAAAAATTGAACTTCTGCACTTTTCGAAAAACCTGGTATTTCAATGAAAATAATACATACACCACTTTTTAAGAGTTATTTACGCCTTCGAAGGACAAATTTTCATAAACAATTTTGGGGGAAATTTTGAAAATGTTTTTTAGACGTAAAGTATCCCTAAAAATCAAAATATATTTTCAAACATGCAGGGTCCGAGTTCGTTAAGATTGTTCGAGGAATATCAATGTTGGAGAAAATTGAACGGTTTAGGCGCTAGCGTTGACAACACCCACAGATGAACAGACAGATGTTTTGCCATCAATAGATTTTGCGGTATCAAGTGTATCAAGTACCCACAAAACTGGATTCTGACTACACAATTTTCTATATGCTACATTAAATAGCATACACTTCCCACTTAAAGTCGTGGTACCTAAGTATATTCTAGGCATTGTCGGATCCCCTGGGTTCCCTAGACTTCCCCACGGAACCAAGAAGTTCATTTTCTGCATTTACTGCCAGCAATGCTAAATTGCTCCATCGTAATTTACAAATTGCGTGTAAATCTTAATAGAGCATCTGAGAGCAATTAACGAGATAGTCAGTAAATCTCCTCGAGACATGATCCCCAACGTCTTGAGGGCACTGACTGTTGATCGTGGCATAGCCCCAGAGGTTCCAACCACCACAGGCAGGATTCTGGCGTTGGGTACTCCATGAAGTTGGGCTACCAGGGGAATGACTGGTTGGTACTTTATCACTTTTTCCTCCCCTGCTTTTAGAAGGTTAGACCCATCCTCGTGGCGGACAGTCACATCGACCACATGGACCCCCTCCCGACCTTTTATTACCAGGTCAGGTTTGAGTCTAACCCCTTCGGTAACGGAGAAAGTGGCTTCCGTGGACACCACAGTGTCTGATTTCCGGAGCATCTTCCCCTCGATAAAGTTCTTTATCTCGTCATGACGCTTTATTCTAGCTGGTTTCGTAAAAATGCATTGACCGAGGATGTGATTCATTGTTTCTACCGCTGTATTGCACTTCCTGCAGTATACATCCTCTCTGGACCTTCCTCTACTAAGAGTAGTTTTATTGGCAGCGGTATTTGATCTCAACTGGAGAGCAGTGATAAAAAAACCAGGTTTCAGAAGATTATAGTCTTTCAAAAAGGCATTTCCAATCGGATCGTTTATATGCGCCTTAACCGCTCTCCTTGGGATCCCAGCTTCTCCAGGCGGATACCTCGTCATCGGCGCATTTCTTCTTATAAGATCTTAGATCTTGTTCGGTATAGGGCCAGTTGAGTCTCAATGCTTTGGCGGTTTTAAATGTCCGTTGGTAGAAACTCGGACAGGAGCTCAGCCATCTGCAAATGGGATCTGCAGATTTTTCTAGTCGTAACCCTAGGTTCAGCGCTACCCTAGGAACGTGTTGGGCAAGCCGCAGCAATCCCAGTCCTCCATCTCTCTTGGCCAGGTAAAATAAGCCATCTGCAGTACTCATATGCAGGTGTAGGAACTGTTTGACTGCCACTCTGATTTGACAGTCAGCTTCCTGAGCATCGACATAGATGGCATCGATAAAACTAATTGGTAGAGGTAATGTGGCATTATGTAGGTGTGAAGTAATGCCAATTTCTGAGTAGGCTTTAAATGTGCCTTCTGTAGCCTCGTCACTGCTTCCATCAAATTCGATATCGATGTTTTACATGGAAAGCCGTTCCAGATAGAGTAGTTCACTCCCAAGTATGTTAGGGTATGGTCATCACTGACCAGAGGAATTCTCTCCCCAACCAAAGAAGAGAAGAGGAAGAAGAGGATGTACTTTACTAAAAATTGAAAATACATGCTTTATCCACTTTTACTTTACCAGGGCCCGGCAAGTCGGCCGAATTTTTCTGTCCAAAAATTGTCGTTTATTCAACAGAATTACAATACTTTCTCTACGCTACATAAGCAGTATGCTAGAAAGTAAAAATAATTAATGTATTTGCACTTTAATCGATCTCATAATTATTCTGATGACCAAAATATGAAAACCGGGTTGCAGAATGGAATGCTAATTGGTTATCCCTGAGCATATCAGAACTAAATATGTTTTTAAAAAATGAATACATAGATGTAATGCTAATATCAGAAACGCATATCACAGAAATCTTCATCTTAATACATGGTTAGAACATCTATGATACGAAACATCCAGATATTACAGCGCATGGTAGATCGGCAATAATATATTAAATACAGCAATCAAACAGGATATATGGCCGGCATACCAGAAGGACTATACAAAAACTACTAAAATTCACATTAATGATGTATATGGACCCATCACTGTAAGCGCATTCTATTGTCCATCAAAACATAAAAATGTATGAATTTAAAGACTTATTGCAATCGCTTGGGCAATGATTCATAGTGCTCGTAGAAGGTGATTGCAATGTCAAACGAAATGTGGGGATCAAGAATCATCTTGAAAAAAGGGCGGGAATTTGAAAAGGCAACGGCGGATCTTCGTCTTACAACAGTTTCAACAGGGTCTCCAACATACTCTCAGACGTAAAAAAAATACCCAAAGTCATAGATTCTTTCGTAACGAAATGACTCCAGAAAAACTTCATAAACATTCAATCTTCTTTTGACATCCGATCATTCTCCATTCTCACTACTAGTTCCACTGTTATTGAAAAACAAAACGACATCCAATCTTCAAACAATATCTAATCGAAAATGTGTCATGTAATCTACCCTTGAAAACTGCAATGATATAGATGACGCTATGGAATGCTGAAGAGACTGAGACCAATCCTGGATGAACATGACCTTATTCCTTGTCATCAATTTAGCTTCTGCAAAAGGCATTCCACAATAGAACAGGTACACAGGGTAGTTGACACGATCAATAAATCATTAGAATAAAATAAATTGTGTTCTGTTGCTTTCATAGACGTCAGTCAAGTTTCCGACAAAGTATGGCATCCAGATCTTCTGTACAAAATCAAGAATCTTCTACCTCATCAATGGCACGTATTATTCAACTCCTATACTTAACTGACTGGTATTTCGAAGTGAAACTTAACGACATCACTTTTCATCCAATTAAATTGGGAGTTCCCCAAGGAAGCGTTCTGGGACCCGTACTGTTTCTCCCATTCATAGCTGATCTACCGCAAGCAGATGACGTCATGACTGTAACGTATGCAGACGATACTGCACTCATGGTATCCAACGACGATCTAAAATAAGTATCAACAGCTCTGGAGAATCACCTGAATAAAATATCGTTCTGGTTGAAGACTTCGCGTTTAAAACCAAACAAATCCAAATCTGTTCAAGTAACATTCACTCTAAGAAATAATAACTACCCCTATCAAAATAAATAATACGTACCTACCACTAGCAAAATCCTTTAAATTCTTGGGCATACATTTAGACCGGCGACTCACATGGAAAAATCATATCGAAACAAAGACAAAATAACTAAATATCAAATTCCTTAAACGTTACTGGATAATAAGTAGAAACTCCCATCTCACCCTCCGAAATAAAATTCTTATAGACAAAGACATTCTTAAGCCAATAAGAACTTGTGGCATTCAACTATGGGACACTGCCAGTACCTTCAATAAGTCCTCAGAATTCGTCCTAATGCACCATGGGACATTTCTAATAAAACTGTGCATAATGACCTACAGCTTCTCACAGTAAGTGAAACTGTGATAAACTACAGCAGAAAATACTAAGACTGACTCCAAGATCACCTCAATCATTTGGTCATTAACATTCTGGACAACAGTGAATAAATAAGCAAACTAAAAGGATAAAATATATTAGATTTAACACACAGATTTGTCACATAAAACTATTTGAATGTAACAGTCAAATTAATGTTTGAATTCGGAAGGTGCACCCAAGGGTACATCTTCCCCCATGTCTTTATTTATAACTAGCGGAACATAGCAGACGTTGTTCTGCTCTTCATCACCCTCTTTCCCCTTCTCTCTCTCTCTCTCTCTCTTCGACTCCTCTTCGTCTTCTTAATCTCTCTCTCTGCCTCTCTATCTGTCTTTCTCTCTTCGTCTCTATCTCTCTCCGTCTCTTTCTCCATTTCTCTCTCCGTCTCTCTCTGTCTCTCTGTCTCCCTCTGTCTCTCTCCCTGTTGCTATCATTCCATCTGACGTGCCTCTCTCTCTCTCTCTCTCTCTCTCTCTCTCTCTCTCTCTGTGTGTCTGTCTGCCTCTGTCTCTCTGCCTCTCTCTGTCCCTCTCATTCACATTTTGTGGCCGATTCTGTTCGACTCTGAACAAGTGGAGTAATATCGAGAAGAATCGGACCAGCAAAAATGTTCGAGTATATCTCACCCTGTAGCTTACGGTGTGCAAAACGTTTCTACTTGTATTAGGCCTTCGGCCTCATATTTTAGTTTTTAATTTCCTTAAACGCTTCGTTTAGGAGTTATTTAATGATATGAATTCAAAAATGCTGCCAGCATTGCAGGTTGCATTTGACATGAATATTTAGTTTTGTTGTACTGCGCCATGTAGTGGAGTTACAACAGATTTAATCGCACATATACCTTCTAGATGAATACACACGTAGGTATGCTGATTTTCATGGAGATCGGTCGCACGGTGTCGAAGTTAACAGCTCTTATAAATTCCAACATCCATTTATATATGCACTGGTTGGATCTAGAAACCTCAGAGCTAGAATAGTGTTCAACATGAAAAAAGTATCAGGATCAATATGGAAATTAATCATTGTGCTATAGAAAAGATTGCTTGCTAATTATTGAAAATGAATTAGAAGTATCTGTATTTATGAGTTAATAGCCAAAATATAAATGTATTTAGCTTAAAGCCCCATTTTTCTTGCGATCTGTTCTTGTTATAGATGTTCCTCTGGGAATTCAATTTCGCAGATTTAGTAGTTCATTTAATAATATATTTATCACTCATTTGAAACATATCTAAAAGATTGTTTCCTTCAACGTCTGTGAAGTTGTTTGTTAAAAAAAGTGGTCAGGTTAAAGTATGTATGCCCTTTTGTGATTCTTTTTTGGTGCTAAACTTATACATATATAAATGTACTAGATTACACTCAACCAATTACAACTATTCAACTACTCAAAGCCAACTCAACAGCCTTTATGCATCCGGAAAACTAAAATAATGAATAAATTGTGTTCCCATTCATTATGGCGATGGCTCAGTGGCCTTGTAACTAACATTTGGGTTCTTATGATATTTTGATTAGTTTCATAGAAATATGTAATAAATTATGTGAGTTCATGTTAAATAACATTGAGAAGTTTGTCATTCTCCACTTTAATATACAATATTTCGTCATAACATCACCATAATCATACAATAGTTTAGAATTATTATCTCATTCCGCAGTTCTTGGGTTTGTTGTTAAGTCTCTGAATGTATGCTCATAGCAGCTCAGGTGTAGATTAGTATTGCCTCAATTCCTACTGGATCAATCGTGATCTTTTATTGTTGAACAATACTGCATTATTAAATCTTCCTGCTCTTTTTTCAATCAGCTGGTTAAGTCACACCTATCATCCGTAACACTACCTACTACTCTTTAACCGTCTAATATAATCCATTCGATTGTCCATAATATATCCATTCGATTGTGTGCCCAAATCTTGAAACCCCACAGTATCTTCGCGTAAATATTTCAGACCACTTGTCTTTTTTGTTTTTTCACCATTTATCAGCTGCCTGAAAGCCGTATTTTCTCCACTTATTGCAATGTAGAACCATGACCTTGGTTCCTTGGCAGGGTGCGTTTTGGAACCGGAGTGCACAATCTTGGTACAAAAACTGATTGAAATTTTAAAAAATTGATTTTTTGCAATCATAATTAGAGTGAGTATGCTCGTGTTGTTTGTGGAAGTTATGTCAATAATAATAATAATAATATAATATTTATTATTATTATATAATATTTATTATGATTATATAATATTTATTATGATTATATAATATTTATTATTATTATTATTATTATTATTATTATTATTGACTTTATTTCTCAGCTATACTGGGCAAAAGGAATCTGTCTTTTGGTGTCTCAGAACCAGATTCTACTCTTATGAAAAGGGAATTCACCCTATCTCACTTGAGCTTACTGTAAAAACCTTCGAACTGTAAAAACCTGACAAATCGCTGTTGATATTTATATTAAATCTAATTATTTCCGCGGTGTTGACATTCTGCAAACGCTCGCCATAGTTTGAGCTGGCTAGATACGACGCGAAATGTTTTCTAACTCGCTGAAAATTAAAGCCAGGCGGTAAATAAAAAGAAAAGATAACTTCAGGGCAGCGATGTCCAGAATGTAGAGTGCTGTCAACGCCTTGGTCGTGAAGCTCCCAGAGATAGACTGCACTGATATTTATCAATAATGAATCGAGTTTTTCCTAGAACGAAAGCGAAAGTATTTACAATTACACGTTGGACTCTGTGAGCATAGATTCAATTAATTCTTAACAAGCAAAATGATATTTTAAAATCATTAATGCACTACATGTACCTTTTTTATTTGTTTGTATTCTAAAACTAAAAGACAAAATAGAAATTGTAAATACACAGCGATCTTTTGTTGTGTATTTTACAATTTTAAATTCACTAAAAATTTTAGCCTTAAACATTATTTCGTAAATTAGAGTAAATGAATATCTTACCCGCCTGTTTAAGCTACGTAAAATAAATTAATTTTAGCCAAGAAGTTAATGATGGATTATGTGCTAAGGCTCAAAAAATAAGTAAAAGATTTAGTTTTAATTAACATTTATTTTTTCTAGTTTGTACGTCTGATTCATTAGCATACGAATATACAGTCGATCTCTCTATAATTGGTAATAACTACTAGTTGATTATCCCGGCTCAGAAGTAAATAACAATTTTCAATATGGGAGCATTGTCTCTTATTCTAATCAGTAGACACCGGATATTTATGTAATTACATATTTTTTGTCTTTCTACTTACCGTTCTCAAATTTTTAAACTGGGCGAATGGGCCCCGTCCTAACACAATATTTCATTTTTTCGTTACATATTTTTACATATTTGGTACTATATTACATATTTTACATATTTTGGTATTTTAACAATTTATTTTGATTATATTCATTTTCTTCAATTTATTACCTATTTGTTATGAAAGAAATATGTTTTAGAAAATCAGTATTTTTTCCTACATTATTACTGCGTCTCCTCCTAGCACCCAATGTGAACACGAGTGATGTTCTTATAGTCCCGCGCGTCTGCTTCAATTATCTCAGGGGCGGAAAGTGCGCGTCAGGGACTGACGCGCACTCCGACTCATCTTCAAGTGTGAAAAGTATCATTCACGCCACGGTTCGTGACCTTTAACCTTAATTTTGGAGAAAAATTAGTGATCACCGACGCTTAACATGCAATGAGTGGGCTTCACTTTGCAGAGATGTTTGCTGGTCGTAGATATCGCTAGTTTGTAGGATGTCTTCTGACTGCAAAACTAGTCCTGAATAGCAATAGATGAATCTTTTACTACCGATCAGAAAGTTTTATTGGGCAAAGTGTGCATTAATTTCTCTCCAAATGATTTTTAAGAAGTTTGTATGATTTTTTAATTTTTTTATAAATGTAATTTCGTATTATGTAAATGTGATTCATAATAGTTAATTTTAATATTACATATTTAATCCCATTTTACATATTTATTACATATTCTTACTGTTTTCGTTACATATTTATGTACATATTTTGACGATTCATACTACATAATTTTCCGGTCTCTACTAATCAGTTCCCATGTTACAAACGGATTCTGTCCGTTGACATTCACTGTCTACATTCTCCCTTCTTCCTCTGGGAGGTGAGAAACGTTGGCGGGCGTGGCCCCTGGGTCCCCTCGGCGTGATGAACGACTTACGCTGCGGTGTTGATACCGAATCCTCTTCGCTTCCTCCTCGCCAACGCCGTCGATTCTCGGCCTATTTTTGCGCTTTGCTCCGCCCGCCTGTCTGCCACCCACGCCGCCCGCCTGGGCCCGATCGCCCCTGCCCGCCTTCTCGCTGTCTCGAGCGCCCGGATTTGGAGTGGCATCTCGGACTCGGGGCACGGCGCTTTTCCTTATTGCTGCGCTAGGAAATATACTAAATTCTTTCGCAGAAATATAACTTGTAAATAGTGAATTATCAATTAACCTAGCATTTTAAATAACAGCTACACTGAATTTCGTCGTTTCATATACTGCGTCTTTCAAAATTTGGTACACTGGATGCAAGAGCAATATACATTTTCTCATATGTTATGTCAATCATTTCCAATTTTGAAATGTGGCCAATCGGGGACATTTATTGATACTTTAACTATGTAGTAAATGAGAGGGTTAAGAATTCTGGAACTCAAGTAAACGTGCGCAGCTTATTCTTTTTCACCCTACGTTTCGCGCGGTTTTTACTGTTTTTTGCTGAAAAAAAATTAAGAGAAATGGAAGAGAGACTTCTAGAATTTTTTTGGCAGGTAGGATTCTTTACGGCGTTGATAACGTATGTCATAGTTGCGAGGACGCAACTGAAATTTCGAGCAGTGAGTGGTTCGAGTTGCAGTCCCATCAGTGGCAGATTTTGGCCAGCAGATAAGTAACTGGGATGGAGCTGGCCCTGGCTGATTGAAGGGGATTACGTTTTTGCTTGCGTTCCTAAGATAATACGCTAGAGAATGAAGGAGCAGTAACTTTAACGAGTCGTGCGCCACACTTCATCTTATCACCCATTATGAGAGCTCGGAAATGAAATAAATTTCCAACCTTAACGGCTTAACTCTCAATATCTAGAAAAACTGTACTACGAGAATGCGTATACGTAGTAACTCAAATTCGGCTGTAGTGCAAAAGACAAATATACAGGAAACGACGAGGTCCACTTCAAGAAATTTGAGGTGACAAAATTGCACTTTGAAGCCAGAAGATATATCCTGAATGAAAACATTTGATAAAAAGTCTCTTCTCAGTCGATTTGTAATTTCGTCAGTATTCGGAGAATTGATTACGTGACTGATAATACTGGCAACTGTAAGACTCATTAAGTTCTAAGAAATTACTCGTAATTTGAACATATGGACAGTGGTAAACAGTGAGCAGGAATCGATAACCAGGGATGATAGGGGTTTTTGAATCATCTAATTATGATTTTTTTTAAATATTTGGTCATTGCGTTGCATTTTGCACTTTTGATTTCACATTCCAACATCCTTTTTTTAGTTTTATTTTACGTTAAATCTTATCTTTTTAAAAAGGGGTGAAATTTCTAAAGGGGACATATTACAGAAACTCGTTTACATGCAATGGGAAATATAACTTTAAATATACTTTTATTATTTGTCATTTTTCCTTCCAGTTTGCCAACTTCCAGTTTGCAAACAAATGCAAACTTGTAATCTTTTTACGACACCGCATACGAGGTCCCATTCACTCCTTTGTTATATCACGTATCTTCGTACCAACCGCCAACCTCATTAGCCAAGAAGCTTCATGAGGCTAGCCTCGCACCATTGACCTTAAGTTCCTTATAAAAATGTTCAGTGGAATGACCTCCGTCTCTCCTTTCTTTTTGGCAAGTTAATTAAGAGACGTCTGTGTAAATCCGGAACTGGTATGGAGACTTTGCCAGAGCTGCTGTGAGGGTGGCCAGATGTGGGGAGCGCGTCGGAATCCTTCTGTTCGAAGGGACATGAACCTCTTGGCTTCGTCTCTTCACTCCCGCTTTGGGGATTGCTAGTAGCCTTGTCGCATTGGAATACAATTAATCAAAAAAGGATAAATGTGGCAAAATATTATTAATCCTTAAATCACAAGGCTGGGATCACTTGTGACCTCAGAGTTAAATTATCACGTTTAAATATTAGAAACCTTTAATAGCGCTGTGATTCGGTCGTTGTATCTTGCATTCCAGTCGTTCTGCTTCCTCCACGACAGTCGACTTGTGAATCTTTTCTCCTCACGTCATTCAACAACAGGTAATATAAAAGAAAACGCAGTTGGGATTATATTTGACCCCACCTTGTAATTAACGTCACAGATTTTTCTAACTTGTATGCTATTATACTGATGGTTTTCGTTTATTTTCTGTTAGAATGTCAACGAATTTATCATAAGTTACCCATTTGTAAGAATAGCATTGAATAATGAGTTTTATTTATTCTTTGCTCCTTGCAGTTTTATGCAAAGTTTTTGGCAGTTTGAAAGTCAGATTAGCTACATTCATAATTTCTAATATTTGTTTTTATATTTGTAGTTTTGTATCAAGCTTTCAACAGTTTTTAAGTTATTTTGCAAGCCAACAGCACCAAGTATATCTCAAATATATATCTGGAATAGTAGCCTTGTTTGCGAACTTTATGCACAAATTCATTGATTATTGTTGATATACTCGTAGTTTATTCTACAGTTTATTGTATGGCAAATGATAAATAAATAAACTTTCTTTTCACTAAAACAGAAATTGCATCGATCATTGTTGAATATTAAATATAATATATATATATATATATATATATATAATATTAAACATAAAGAGAAGAAAGAATATTTACAATAAGACATTAAGATGTTGAAGTCATAATACTGAAAATCGGTGTACTTTCTTTCTTTAAAATGTAGTTATTAGTAATGTGTCCCGCACTTTCGTTGTTTATGGAAGAGAGCTGGTTCTGTTTATGCAAACCCACTCACTGATTATAAAATCGTATTTATTTATTCGAACTTTATTTCATAAAATAGAAATTATATGTTAAAATTATAAAATTTAAAAAAGGAATTACGACGAAAAAAAAATAAATAAACTACTAAAAATTGGCATACAGTTTTCTTACGATAAAAGCTTAAAGAAAGAAGTTTAATTTCAATGGGCATCAATGCGGCTTAAAATAACGCCAAAAACTTCAATTATTTTGTTTTATGAGCGTATGATTGTTTGATTGATTGTATGTTTACATTCATTTTGTTTTATGAGTGGATGAATCACAACGTATTGTAGTCGAATAAAATTGGAAGTAAATCACACAAAATGCGTACGTATCGATTAATAAGAAAAAGTATATCAATAAATATCTCTACAAGGTTTCATTAATATTAAAATAAAAATATGTTTGACGCGTTCATTTGCTTGAATACATTGGCGTCTACAGTAATTTTACTTTTTTATTATCTTAGTATATTGTTATAAAGTATATTTACTATGTTATGACTTGAGGAGACATCGCTGTTCTTGATATCAAAGAAAGTGCCAAAAGCAATATCGTTTTTTCCCTCATAGTATGTGTCAGAGAAATAATTTTGAAAGAAAATAGTATAATGGTTTAAAGAAAACAAATTTCTAACAAAAATTATACTGTATTAAATGAGCAAATTTACTAGAAAGCGATTTTTTTCTTCTTATGATTTAGCCAATTTTACTTTCTTAAAATTTCGTACATTAAGAAAATAATTAATCCGTCTAGTTTGTAAACCAGTCCTGTCAAATATGAAAAGAGGCAGTTAATATTACATGTAGTAAATTATCTTAAGACATTCGTCCGTCATTGGATTTCAATTTACGCTATAAATCGTCGCTAAAAATGAGGGAGGCTTCCACACATTTTACTGGGAAGGAACTTGCTAGGCACTCCTTCGGAGATTTTCTAATTGGACGATACTTGCGTTGACTAGCAACATGATAGCTCACTCTCAAGTTTACATATGACCGTAATATGACAGGTGAGAAGAGAAAAAAGTATTTCTTCAGCATTTAAAAAACACCATGATCTTTTATTTCAAAATTGCTAGTTAAATACCTAATTGATTTTTCGATTGATTGATTTGTTTCGGGGCATGTCAAATGCTACGGTCCATAGTCCAGTTAGCATAGTGATTTACCCTAAGAAGTGGTCCTCACCATCTGGATGGCGAGATATGGCGCCGACCGACAGGCTGCTATATGTATCCTTGAGTGAGGCATCGTCCCAGACAGGACATGCTCTAAGTTTCTGACAGGTCTCCCGATAAGTGATGTATTTTGTGCTAGAGTAAGGATGTGTGAGTAAGGCGAGAGGATGGGTCAAGGAAGAGGAAGGAATGATTGCGCGAGGTCCATGGCCCGCTTGTAGGGTATTGGTCCGGCATTCGCCTGGTGTTGATCGGACAAACCACTATTACCAATAAGAGCAATCGAAACTACCATTCAGAGCAGCAAGTCGCTCCAGCATTCATCGGGTATTGTTCGGAGAAAGTTACCGATCAGAGCAGCCGACCGCTAAAACTTGTGTCGAAAATTCTCCACCGTCGGGGCCGAACACTCGAACCTTCGGCCTATCGCTGCAGAGACAGCAACAATAATGGCTCTCAGTTAAACAGAGCCGACTGTAATTGACTAATTTAATGTAACACATTATTTTTTTAAATAATTGCTCTCTGAAGTCACACTTTTAGTGTCAATACTTTTGTGTTTTTGTGTAAATTCTTAGGTCTCCTAAGACTTTTTTCTAATATGCGAATAATAATTTCATGTCGAACTACATTCATGGTTTTTCACCGAAATCCAATTTTTAGCCACTTGTTTCTTGCGGTATTCGCAGAGCGATAAATTTCAAGATCTGAGAAAAAATATGGCGCTCAAGCGGATGGAGCGTTGATCGTAAATCACTACGGAGCATTTCAGTCGCAACGACTTGCCAGAACGTAGATTATTATTTTATGGTGTTTATTATACATCCGGACATTTCGCATGTATGGCTGCGAATCCTTGCTTTTCTTCAAGCGAGCTCGAAAATGTGAACGATGCTACCAGTTTCCTTGAAATCTCTTAAGATTTGGTGTATTGCCAAAATTTTCGAATTTGGAAACCCTATAAATTTATTGTACCATTTTACTCATATCACTGATATGTGATCACTGAGTTTGCTCATAGTGTTCTCTTTATTTACAATATGACGTTTTTTTGCCAATTTATCTCATCAGTACAAATGGATAACAATTACACTAGAGAATTTTTAATTAAACATTTTCTATTAGCAACCTCCAACGATGAAATCGAATTGATGTATTTATGGTTTCTATTCGGCTACTAAATGCTACTTAAGCAAAACCTAAAAAAGCGTTCATCGCTTTCTCCAACTATTTTAGTTCACACTTTTGAGAATATCTTTCTAAGATACTTTATAATTTTCTTCTTTTTCTTCTAATGAAAATTCTTCTGTCTACCAACGTTACAGTTATTTCTTTGATACTAAGTATTATTTGTACTGAAAGAGGCTTTATAATTTCTCAGGAAAATAAAATTACACAAAAATGTTTCCTATAACAAAATAAAATATTTCCTTAGTTTTATTTATTGTATCTTTCTGCTAATATGCTAGTTTCAAAGAAGTATTTTTGATCCTTCAATCTTTCTTTAGGTCTTTGTAATCGACCCCATGTCCTGCAACACCTGCGTCCTGCGTCATCACCTGCGTCAAGTCATCTAAATGCTTTCCTGCACCATTTTATTTCTCACGTAGAGATGGATGTTGACGTTTCTTCCGCCGACTCGTGAGTATGGGAAAGCATGTAGGCCCGTTTCAGCCAGTTTTATAATTTACTTGGGCTGAGGTACCTCAAGGTTCCATATCAGATCATTTATCAAGAAGAGAGAGGGCTTGGTATAAATGAATGTTGCCATTCTCCAACTCAGTATCCCTCAGTTTATTTCAATTCAGTTGTACCGTATTTTATGTGTCGAGTTTCAGGCCATTATTCCTACTCTTCGGCCTGACCACGCAAATTTCGCTAAGCTTCCTTCGCCGCCGCGCATCGAATTACGTATTACGCGGTCAAGGAAACAGACGTTAAGCATTTAGCTCATACGTTTCTTTTAGTCTTGAATATCGTTTACAAGCAGTAAATGTACAATATAGTACAGACGGCTTTACTTCCCGTCCGAAGAAAGGCATCTCTAAAGAATATTTTTGCCTTTAAGAATCATTTTCACGCCTTTGGGAAGATCCTTCGTCTCCGCTGTAGCTGACAAATCTTCCTATATATTTTTTCACATTACTAGGGTGGGAGATGACCCGAGCATATGGTGAAAATATCCATAGATTAAATGGTACTCGAACCTTACCTTTGAATGTAACGCACCCTCACATTCACGTCCCATTCTCTTAGATAAAAGCGACAGAGTGAAAATTTATAATTCCAGCGCATCAAGTTCTGTGGCCATTACAACCGTAGGTGTAAAGCAATTTATAGATTTCAGGAAACGGTGTTTCATCTTTCGCTGTAACATGAGATTCGGCACCTACCCACACCTCTGCTTCCGAAATTTTCCCCTTCCAGATATTTTCCAAAGCGAGTCATCGCCCGTAGCCGAGTCAAGTTCTAAGCTCCCGACTTATTTCCCGAGTAAGTGAAGGGCGAGGATAGGACAAGGGAGAGAAATGAAAGATCGCGCGCGGTCCGTGGCCGTTTGTTAGGTTACTGCTCCGACAATCGCCTCATACCGATTGCAGAAACCAGGGAAAACTACCGATCAGAATAAACAGCCGCTAAAATTCTCCTCCAGACCGGCAGAATTCGACCTAGAAGGTACTGACGAAAATCCGTCAGTGTCAGGAATCGAATTCTACTATCTCCTGGTCAGAAACGCTGTTGAGGGAACAAATGATGTCACCGAGCCACCTCAGCTGGTCGCTTCAAGCTCCTGCTCTGTCAGCTGGCGAATGTGTTCGTACATCTATTGTAATCAGATTACATATTTGGGATGGGATGATAATTATAATAATAATAATAATAATAATAATAATAATAATAATAAAGCCATTGATCGCAATGTTGGGCAAGGCTCACTTTTTTCCCACACACAATTTTCAGTCACACCACTTAAATAGTGGTGGGGCTGAAAATTGTAATGGCTTACAATTGAGCTAGTTCTGAAGAGCGTTTATTCAAAGCAAATTGTTCACTGTCTACACAGACAGTGGAATGGGAACGGATGTTAAATTCTACATTTTTTAAGTAAAGAGTAATTTAACACTTTAGAGTGTAAAATAGTAATGCCGTCTCCAGGGGTCTGTTTCGGGAATCAAGATCACGAATTCAATCCCGGCCTAAGACGACGCATTTTGCGGTCTTGAAAATCAATGGTATGCGTGGCGATGATTATATGACACGTTAAAGATCACTAATAGAATCATCCTGTAATACTGAGACCAAGTTAAACCCATCTATAGCTCGGCACTCAATTGGAATTCGAATTGTCGCGCTATTGTACGTAGGGAATCAGGGGCGGCGTATGTAGCAACAAATTTCCACGTCCAAAGAGGAGATAATGCACTTGGAGAAGGCTATGGAAAATCAATTCAGGTATGACTTCTCCGTCAAGACTTAATGTACGATCTAGTTTAAACAAAGTGATAAAAGAAAATCATTTAGAAAGAATGTTTTTTAAATTGTGAAGAGAATTTACGTATATTTTATTGATTGATCAACCTTCAAATTTTATTTTAGTTTACTAGAGTTTTCACAGAAGTTCACAAATTGACATAAGTACAGGCTGCGTCACCAGAATCCGGACAAATTTAAATTTAAATTTCCCGCCATATCGAAGTTCCGCCAGAGGACGTTGTTGTAGCACTCTATTGCCTAACGTTTGTAGTAAATTATCTCAGTTTCAAAATGGCCACGAGGTTAAAACAAAGTGCGGACAGAAGAGTTGCACTTGTAGAAGATCTCCGCGCTGGCCGCATAGCTACAGAGATAACTTTTTTAACTATCCGAAATCTACAGTTTATGATGTTGTGACAAAATACCGGGGGGTAATAACAGTCAAATGAAGATTCCTTCGTACCGGCGAGAAAGCGTCTCTCAATGGACCGCATTGTGAGGACGCCAGAAGTTGTTGAAAGAGCTCAAGCACTGATTTCCGAAAATCCAAGGAAATCTTTGCGTTCATTGGCAACAATTATTGCCCTGTATATATTATTTCTATTTTTACAAAATCAGTGGCATAGCATTTTATAGAAATCATTCACTCAAATTAAAAATTTAGTACGGCTTAGTTGTACCAGATATGTTTACAATGTTGCGCAATATTCGTTTAATAGTGTATATTTCTTGTGGGGCATTCCGCCAATTTGGCACGGCTGGTCACACATGGTGTTGCGGACCAGCGCTGGGAAGTCGAGCAAGCCGTACGTCTCTGTACGTCAGCTATAACCTAAAAGTTGTGGACTCGGGCTTGCTTCATTACATCTGCTCTTTCACATTAATAAAGATGTTGGGTGTTGCGCCTGAACACCATTGGTATTTCTGAGGAGTTCGATAGCTTTATTTTGAAATCATCCATAAAGGCGCATTCTGTTGGTTTTCAGCATATAATTGAAATTAATTTTTTATTTGTTATTTTATAAGAAGAGTCTATTTTCTCGCATTTTGTGCGCACTGCAATGTCTAATAAAACTCATTTTAAAATATTAATTTTGAGAAACTTGTGACCCTGATAAAATTGCCAAATAGAACTAACAGAGCATTTCCAAAGGTCTTACAATCATTACAGGGAATGTAAATCAAACATTCTCGATTTCGTAAGTATGTTTAAAAACGTAGTAATCCATGAAACTAGGGAAGGCAATTCATAGCAAACACTCTTCTTCAAAAGTCAGCTTTGTAATTAATTCTAAGAAATATTCGTGAGATGAATACCTCTCCGATGGATCAGGCACAATGCGGGTACGAACTTTGAGATTTGGAAAGAACCGTCAGTTAGTCATTGTTCCAGTATTGTTCGTTTCGCCCTTTTGTAGAAAAGTATAGTTAATGTAAACATATTTTGTAAATTTTGGAGAGAAATGTATTAATGTAAAAATTGTGAATAATAATATATTAAAAGTAAAATTCTCAATATTACGGCTGTTATTGGCGTGGTCCCCAATAAGTGTAATGCGGTCTTTATTTTCATTGATCCACAGTAGGTATACAATACACAATTACTACTGCTCAAGTAATATATCAATATTTGGTATTCGGGGTCAGCATAACCATTTTTTGTGGTAATTTATTTGATTGCCATGTATTCATGATTGTTTTATTATTTCATTTTCTGCATATTTATACCTCTTAAATACCAATTATTCCTTAATAAACAAATAAAGTTCAATAATATACAGTAACACATCAAATTTAATATTTTTAATTTGAGTTGGAGTCTGTGGAGTATGTGAGTCGAAGAGATGCAGTGTTCCAGAGTGGCCAACGTTTCGATTGTCTTCAGGACAAATGCCCATTTTGCTTTTATTTTTTGTGAAACATCTTGTGTTGAACGAATCAGCAGTGTCTAGTTCCCTAATATATCATTGGTTATTTTTGTGTTGTGATGGGAAATGTTTATAATGTAAATAAGATTAAATAAATTATTTTTTCTTTGACAGGTAGTTTTGAAAGAGTTTTGTATTTTTTGCAAAGTTTCATTGACGATATGGGTGAGGAAAACAATGGATGGTTGTTGATGGGACTATTTTGGTTTAGCTCAGCTACAAGAAGAACACAATTTATGAGTGGTACGATAATATTGTACTTATAACTAGAGAACAGAAATTATAAATCGTGAATTGTGTGTTTTGAGTTCAATATTTTAAGCTCAGAACTGGTGAGCATTTATAAGAAATTAAATTAGATACTGAACTCGCCTCTATAGAACCGAATTGCAATAAATTGTATTTGATTTTTGAAAGAACAGAGTTGTTTAGTGGGTTGAATAAATAAGATCATAAAGATAAAAATAAGATCATACCTTTTGACTGAGGTAGGCCGTAGGAACATTAAAGTCGTTGTTGCTGAACGTAGAAATTTATCTTATGAAACATTGGAAAAGTGAAGACTTCAAAACATGTTCTGAGACATAATAGAAACATGAGACATAATAGAAGAATGCCTCGCAGGAAATGTTTAAGAAGAAATAATGGTGATTTTCTAATGGAAATGAATAGATCACTGTTAACTTAACAAAGAGTGAATAATAAAGACGTATGAAATATTATCGAGAAAAGTAATTGTGTGTTCACAGAAATTTGACTGGTCTAAAAATGGACTTTTTAATTTCACTCTATTCATAATGTTGTTTTTTTTTGCTGACCTTTTAGAAAGTAAATTACATACTAAATTCTTGTCGTAATAAAATCAACAAACCTTACAAATAAAGCTGAAATCAAAATATGGTCTGATCATTATTAAAATTCCATGAAATAGAATCGTATTCTCTAAACATCAGAAGCTACATATAATCATCCTCTACTATCATAGAACATATGATTATATTGCTCCAAGATATCAAAATAAAATTGAGCAGTGAAACATTTCAGACAAAGTACTAGCGGGCTGTATGATTTCACACATTCCAAATTGTGACGGCAAGAACCCGGTCTTCAGAGTATTTCGCATTATACTGCATTCTGTTCACGACGACAGATCGGATCTAATATTCTTTTCTCGTTCACCTGTTTTCCAGCTCAGCTTTCGCGTGAAATCACGTGCAGCCCTTGCCTACATTCCACGGTCACCGAGAGGCCTATTCTTACGCACGATTTTGTCGCGAGCCCCTGTTCGCCGTGCATGCACGTGCGTAAGCAAACTCAAGTCTGTTAGCAATAAAGACGGCAGCTATTTCGGCGCAGCTTAAGAAAGCATATACGCACGAAATGACGCTCGAAGGTGGAAATGTAAAGTTCAAAATGAAACAACTCAACGTTCTTCTTGAAATGTCGAACTGACAATCCCATCGCATATTTTTTAATCAGAATATATCCGAAATTTCTGATGCTTGAATTAAAATAAAACTGTACATTTCATAAATATTGCTCGAATAATGAAATAGAATAAAACAAATCTTTGAGTGTGTGGTATTTAATCATTATTTTAGACTACTAAAAAAATCTATTGGCGATTTTAAAATAAAAAAAAACCTTTCACTCAATATTTGAATTTAATCAATAGACATTCTTTACTGTCTAAAATAATAGAGTTTAAGTATTATGCAAATATCTAAACTACGATCATCAAATAGCAAGAAATTAAAAAATGGCTTGTTGAGAGTGTTTAAATAAGCGCAGGAAATTACGTTTAAATAATGTGCATTAAATTAGCTGGTAGCTTATGAAAATGCTAATGGAAGAAGTAATGTGTCCAGGTGACCAATCAAAATTTATTTTAGAATGATTCCTTTTATTTTAATAAAAATTTGAGATATTATGTTTGACGACTAACTTGTAGGCGACTCAACCAATTTTAATGAAGTTATAGTCATACGTAGATCATGGTTCAAATAAATATTTTACCATCTCTTTGATACATGGTGATACTCGAACTTTGTATTTTGATGTGTGATGACAGTGTGCGGTGATGGTATTTGTGTGGTGACAAGGGTAATACTCAGAATTCTTAATGCTCGTTCTGTATCTTCTCAGCTTATCTTATCTGGAATGCTTAAATTTTGATGTAATTAAGAAAGACAACATGATTGTAAAATGAGTTCCTCTTGAAGCATGCGTCTCAAGACAATATTAAACTGAAAAAATAGTGAGCTCAAAACATGTATTTTGAATTACCCATGTACTCAAGTACGATTGCCAAAATTTGAAGTACAACAACAAAAATTCCGTAAAATACAGGTTAAATGAATTCCTATTGAAACACTGATCCCGAGAAATATAATAGTTGTGAACATTTGGCTTTTTGTGCAATAAACAGAGAAATTAAATAATGTGAGACCTAACATAAGCGTCGTGTATGAACACTTTTACTCGTTTTTCCTATAAAAAAATAATTTACTTTGAGGAGATAAATTCTGTAACGCCAGCAGTTAGTTTGATTGATTTTTTTCGTGTTTCCGGGCGCGTCAACTATTTGGTCATTAGTTCCGTTAGTGTAGTGCATGTTTTTTCGAGAGATGGCGGTGATCTTTCTCCGCTGGATGGCGAGATCCGGCGCCGACCTACCGTCGGCTAGTGGGGTTTCCTAACAAGAACTCTCCCACCAGCGGGCACCGCCCGAGCCGGGACAAGCTCTAAGCCCCCGACCGGTCTCCCGGAATATGTGGTAGTGTAGTGCATGTTAGTGTAGGTGTGTGTGTAAGGGGAGAGGATAGGACAAGGAAGAGGAAGGACAGATCGCGCGCGGTCCGTGGCCCGTTTGGTAGGGTACTGCTCCGGCATTCGCCCGGTGTTGATCGGAGAAACCACGGAAAACAACCGATTAGAGCAGCCGGCCGCTAGAATTCTCCTCCAGACAGCGACGGAATTCGACCTAGTTGAAAAGCTAGTGTCGAAAATCCTGCCGCCGTGGGGAGTGGGAACCTAGGACCTCCCGGACAGAGGCGCTGCAGTGACATCAGTTGATGCACTGAGCTACCGCTCCCGGCCACAATCTAATGTGAGAATTTCTAGCGCAGTGGGGCAGGACAGCCCTGTCGAATGTTCACCCCTGCGCAGAGTGGAGCGGAGTGGCGCGACATGGCGAGGCGCGGCGCGGCGCCGCATTGGAGGAAAAAGGACGCGGGACTTCGCCACTTTCGTTGTAACCTCATTTGCGTGAGGAGGCTCGTCGGGGCTCGCTTGAGTTCATTAATAAACTCGCGAGCATGTGAGGCGCGCCGAGGCCGCTGCCAGCGTGCGGTAACCGAACAGCGTGTTGCTCTTGCCGCCCACGCCATTTCGGCCTCATTATTTCTGCGTGGCCGGCGCACTGGTTTACGTCCGTCTTTTTCTCGATGGGGCAGAGTTTTTCGACGTTGCTCTAGTTTTTGGAGAACTTTTTTTTTTTTTTGGTTAATGATGAAGTGATTCATTTGATTATATTAATTTGCGATACTCATACTGATAGATGTTCATGTATTTGGCTATGACGAATTGCCTATCCATGTTTACTCTTTCCCACATTCTATATTTTATTCGAGATGTTCTCAAAATTAATTTTGTACATTTACTACAAGGTTGAAATAGTCAACAAGGATCATGTTGTCTTAGGTTTTGCTTCATCTTAATCTAGTCCTTTTTATGTTTTTTATAAAATAATTACAACTATTTTAAAAATATCAAATTCTCGTAAATGAGCTTTCATAATTGCTAAATTCTACAAATAATTATTATTGAAGAATCATAATATAACTTGATTGAGAACCATAAAAGTTATTTAATAAAATTGTCGTTGACATATTTCTTAATTATTATTTTTTGTTTATTGTTCCTAATAGGAAGGAAACGTGCATGTAGAAGTATTACCGTTGCTTGTGTGTGACCCCGACTCAACAGAAAGGGGAACTGGCTTGTACAAGAAACGTTGTGGCATTTGTTAGTGTTGCTAACATATGGCATGTCTTTTTGACACATTAATGACCTTCCTTTAATCTCCCTTTTATTTTTCAATATTAGGGTCAATATTATGTTACAAGATTTATTATTTACAATATTAAATCAATACAATATTGTATATATTATTACAATTATCTCAATTACATCAATTACAATAATGTAAATATTATTTACAATATTATGTTACAAGATTTATTAACTAGATTTTCGTTCATTTTGAAGGGTATTGTTGTGAAAAATTTCTCTAAGTGTCTTTATCAAACTGTAGTAATAGTAGTTTATTCAAATAGTTTATAATGTTTAGCTTTATTGTACGACTACATGTTTTTATAAATTACGTCTCATTTTGGGTCATGATTTAGTTGTGTGAAAAGTAGTTATAATTGTCAAATTTGTGTTGGTATTTGCTTGAAAATATTTAGTTCTCGCACCAAATGTTCTACGATTTGCAATGAGTTTCGCAAAGCATGATGACTGAGATGTATTAATTTGGAGAGAAATTGTGGTGTAATTAATATTGCGTAACCATTACTAAGGGCGAGAAAGTACTTGATGTTTTAGCACCTAGTTATGGTTTTATTAAACAATTAATGCTCAATTAATAAGTACTTAATATTATTTTGTAAATGTAAAGCATAGATAGAAATTCCTCTCTGCAATACAACAACTGCACTTCTGGGTTCCAATTAGCAGTATCTCAGTTGTTTATGCTGTGACGTAGTATGTTAGATATTTCGACCATCAATTCGTATGCGAGTGTATGTATTTCTTGGCCTTCGCCTTTATGTTATGTAACAACTTTGATGACGCAATGCTTGGCGTCGAATCCATCAATTGCGCAGTTGGACATGACCACGGTACGTCTCTTACCCCGTCGATGCGCTTACGGAGCCTCTCGAACTTCTTTTAATCGCTCTAATGCAATTGTATTTTGCTTGTGGCCAATAATATTTTTTGACATCTTAAAAATCATTTTTGATTGATTGATTGATTTTTTCGTGTTTCCGGGCACGTCAACTGCTTTGGTCATTAGTCCCGTTAGTGTACTACATGTTTTTTCTCGGAAGATGGCGGTGATCATCCCCGCTCGATGGTGAGATCCGGCGCTGACCTACCGTCGGCTAGTGGGGTTTCCTCAACCAGGACTCTCCCATCAGCGGGCACCGCCCCAGCCGGGACAAGCTCTAAGCTTCTGACCGGTCTCCCGGAATATGTGGTAGTGCAGTGCATGTTAGTGTAGGTGTTTGTGTGTAAGGGGAGAGGATAGGACAAGGAAGAGGAAGGACATATCGCGCGCGGTCCGTGGCCCGTATGATAGGGTACTGCTCCGGCATTCGCCTGGTGTTGATCGGAGAAACCACGGAAACTACCAATCAGAGCAGCCGACCGCTAGAATTCTCCTACAGACAGCGACTGAATTCGACCTAGCTGAAAGCTAGTGTCGAAAATCCTGCCGCCGTCAGGACTCGAACCTAGGACCTCCCGGTCAGAGGCGCTGCAATGACATCAGTTGATGCACTAAGCTACCGCATCCGGTACAACAATCGTTTTTGTTACTAACAGCAGAAGAAGAGTGAACGGAAACAGAACGGTTTTTATGAATCTGGCTTTTTCTGTAGGTCGGTAGTACTTTCCACTTAAGGGACTGAAAGGCCCCTATTATTCTGTAGCTTACTTAAATATATTTTCATGAGGAAAATGTGCCGAAGTTGACAATTGACTACGTCAATAAAATCCCTTAATACTTTCACTTTGCGATACCATATATATTGAGTTAGCAGACGTTAAATACAAAATACAAAATTTAGTTTCGTTTCTGCTACACGTGTGAATACGATCCTTGTGTAATTTGTCCGGAAGTAGCTTCAAAACTTAATCTTCCTTTAATGAATATTCGTAAAATATTGAATTGAGAAGAGCTTGATTACATGCTGAGGGGAAATATTTTTGAGTAAAAGAAGTGATCTGACTTTCACAGCAACAGCAAACTATTTATAGTTTTGAAGATATTTAAAGGTGCATGCACTTTGATGGGGGTGTTCTTTCAGAATGTGTATGCCGAATACGTCTGCTAAATACGGCGTAAAATATTCAGGTATTCTGATGTGGAGAATGAGTTTGCGTTGGACGGCAGCATAAACTGTGGTAGGCAAAAGGACGGGACCTTGGGGAAAGATTTGGCTGCAAATGTAATGAAAGAAATGACCCAACTCTTGAGGAACGGAGAATACAACATTACAGAGGATATTTTTTCACGTCCCAACTCACAGAGTTCTTGTTACAAAAATCTTGCATTACATTAAAACAAAAAGGGATTTCAAATGAACTGAAAAACAGTAACACACCTTTTTATAGTGTATCTGGTCATTGCAATAATTTGACTTTGTCATTCAAAGGAAAAGAGAAAAGAATTACATGCTTTGATTCATACATTACTCGACAATTTATTGATCTTGAGAGCATGAAACCAGAAATGATATATAATAAAACAAAGACAGGCGTAGATATGAATGAAATGTTTGATGATTGTATGTCAACACGTCAAACATACAAGATTGCCAATTCATCTCTTGTATAATATAAGAGATATTGCAGCATTGAACAAACACATTGTTTATACCAAGGTGCACAAAAACTACAATGAAAATGGCAGTTGGTGGCGACAGATTTTTCTAAAAGATCAGGCCGAAAAACTTGGAGAACGAAACGTGAAATAAAGGATTAACAATCGAAAAACATATAAAGAACTTTGAGTGCCTAATGTTTTCGAAATACAAAAACTGTAGCTGTAGAAGCCAGCAATAAAACTTCCTCATAAAAACGGGAAAGATGAGTGATTTTTAAAAATTAAATATTAATGTAAGAAAGCAGATGTAAAGAAACATTTTGGTTTATTATTATATATTTATTTATGACCGCACAAAATTGACTGAAAGAGTAAGAGTGTTTGTTCAAAATGTGTAAGAAATATTTGAGAACACTAACATTTTATTAAATGCAATAATTGCAAATTAAAATTACGAAGTAGGGTCAAAAGTACCCGGAATTCGTTATTAAAAATTTATTAAAAATATTTATAACATTCTTACATTATTTCCTTCAAAATACTCTCCTCCTGCATCTACACATTTATTCCACCGTTCATATAATTGTTGGAAACACTCTTGAAAGCCGTTTTTGAAAGTTCCTTCAGCCGCTCCGTCGCATTTTCAATCACCTCTGACAAATCAGCAAAACGATGTCCCTTCAATGCCATTTTTAACCTTGGAAACAGGTAGAAATCTGGTGGTGCGAGATCGAGAGAATATGGAGGATGTTCCAGAGTGGTAACATTATTCTTGGCAAGGTATTGTTTCACCATTAGGGATCGATGTGCTGGGGCATTGTCGTGCAACAAACACCAGTCATTCTCGGCCCATTTTTCAGGTCGTTTTCGTCGAATTGCATCTCGTAGCCGTTTTAAGATCTCTGTGTACAATTCTTATTTACTGTTCTCCTTCAGGAATAAATTCATAATGAATCACTCCACGGTAATCAAAAACACCTCCAACATCACCTTACCCCGGCTTCTGTCCAAGCGAAATTTTTGTTTTCTTGGTGAAGTTTTGACTTCCATTCAGCGGACTGCCGTTTTGTCTGAGGGTCGTAAAGAAAGCACCATGTCTCATCACCTGTAACAATTTTGCGCAGGAAGCTGTCATCTGCATCAGCCATTTCAATCAAGTCCCTGGACATGGTCACTCTCATTTCCTTTTGCTCAGGGATAACATTTTTGGAACAATGTGCAAGCAAACACGATGCATGTTCAAGTCATTATGAAGAATGCTGTGAACACTCCCATGTGAAATACCAACTTCAGAGGCAATAGTATTGATGGTTGTTCGCCTGTCCGCACGCACAATTTGTCGAACGCGCTCAACATTGTCGTCTGTAGTGACAGTGGAAGGCCGCCCAGTCCGAACGTCATCTTCAATTGTTGTGCGACCGTCGCGAAAACGCTTATGCCACTCGTAAACTGCTGTTTTCTTCATCGCAGAATTTCCGTATGCTTTTTTAGCATCTCAAGAGTCTCGAGGGTGATTTCTCCAGCAACACACAGAATTTAATATTGCCACGCTGCTCTAATGACGACATTGCACAATCCGACGAAAGAAAGAAACTACGATCTACAATATTAAACACCGAACGCACGGAACCAACTACAACTGCCTGCTAACCTCAAAAGCACATTCACTACCAGTTATGCCAACCTCACAAACAAAAATTTCCTTTCAGCTAACAAATACTTGACTGTAAGCGACCATTCCGGGAACTTTTGACCCTACTCGTATACAATAATCAAAGTCTTACTGTTGTAAACTACACAAAGAAGTGAAATATTATTATCGTAAATTCTACTAAAAGTTATTCCACTTCTCCTGTCGAGTCTTGTAATTTTAGGAGGGATCCTTAGAGGCCCGTAAGTGATTAAGTGTAATATCAGTGCAACGTCGGGTTGATACAGTACGAGTTATGAAAATGAAGAAGTAGAAAACCACTAACAGAAAAATACGAAAAAGTTTTACGATTTACTTTACTTACGTGAAATCTCCAAGAGATCTTTAAAGTTTGTCAAACTGTTTCACAAAGTTTCACAAACTTTCTATGCCTTTTAGCAAATATTTTATATTAAAATAATTTAATTAAGTCATTCGACATAGTTTAGTTCTCTTTGAGAATGGTCCCTTAATGTTTCTCCCGGAAAAAATACCCTCGGAGGAATTTCTTTAGGAAAAATCGCACATTAATGCTATTCCAATGCCCGGAGAACACAAAAGGGGAAACGGAGAATCCCAGAATAAATTGCAATATAATTGATTAATAAAAATATTATAATATTTAAGAACTAATAATACATTTATTTTTCACCATTATCATACAATCACTTTATGCGTGTTTGTTTCAAAATATTTTCAGTTTGTGAGGTGTGGTTTTACAATATTATCTGTATTTGCGGTATTGTTTATTTCGTCTCAACATACCACACCTAAATCCCACTTATTGGTAAAGTATCGTGTACGGTGGCCTGGCCATGTTGCGTAATACATCAGTCTAAGCACCCATCTGTTTCAGTCTCCTCAAATTTTCTGAGCTTCTTCAATTTTTTCTACCATTTTTTTAAACATGTCTTTCACAGTCAACTCCGTCTCGGATTGTTAATGTAGATAAAGTACAGAAAGCCACTGACTAGTCACTGAAGAGTCTTTGAGTTCCTCAACAGATTCATTCACTAAATGAATAACACCGTTTCCCTCATGCACATGTGAACAGTAAATAAATGTCCCACTCCTTTCATATGGAGCAGAAGGTGTGTAAATATTGTTTAAAATTTCCCAAACTGTTATATTCTGAAGTTACTTAAAGGCATGTTTGCCCCTAAATTCCAAAAGGGATTTATTTGTCATAATTTTATAATTATTTCTTCAACACAATTCACAGTTGTGTAACTATTTCGATATGTTTCTTGGTACTGGCTTAAAACCTTAAATTAAGATATAAGGAATTAATGTTCCGTGAAGAAAACATTTTTGTTTTCATATCTTGATGATCTTTGGCAATGATCTCTAATATTATCTACCTACACTTTTCCCTATGTAGGTGCAGTATTCCTTATATGTCTGCTTGTTTCTAAAAGATTGAGCATGCTAAATATTTACATGTTAATCAATCTGGATTAACTTGTCTGTGAATTTATGAATTGTAACAGAGTTTTCATTTTTAATGACTTATTTATACCTGTCTTGTGGTCACTTCACTTGTCACTCGTAATCATTCTTAGTAGACAACTCAAGACTTGGCAGAATATTATATGAGTGACTGAATACAAATTGTCCAACATCTGGCTGATCTTGATGATTAATTTTATTACACCGGGATTGGTGGATCCGAGCATCAACTGTCACTGCAGTGCCTCTGACCTGGGAGATCATAGGTTCGAGTCCCGACGGCGGCAAAATTTTTGACACTAGCTTGTCAGCTAGGTCGAATTCAGTCGTTGTGTGGAGGAGAATTCTAGCGTCCGGCTGCTCTGCTCGGTAGTTTTCCGTGGTTTCTCCAATCAACTCCAGGCGAATGTCGGAGCAATACCCTATCAAACGGGCCACGGACCGCGCGCGATCTGTCCTTCCTCTTCCTTGTTCTATCCTCTCCCCTTACACACACACCTACACTAACATGCACTACACTACCACATATTCCGGGAGACCGTTCGGGAGCTTACAACTTGTCCTGTCTGGGGCGGTGCCTCGCTTTTGGGAGATACCTGGTTGGGGAAAACCCTGCTAGCCGACGGTAGGGCACCAAACCTCGCCATAAAGTGGGGGAAGATACCTGCCACCTCCTGAGCAAAAACATTCACTACACGTACGGGACTAATGCCCAAAATATTGGCGTGCCCAGAATCGCTGACAATCAATCACCTCAGCCGGTACAAACTTTCGACAAGAGAAACTCTTCCCAAAGGGAAGATTGTCCCTTGGGAATGTCCTGGGCGGGAGAGGCGTGGGGGCGGGGATGGAGCAAGGAGGAGCGGGTTTGCGCGGAGCGAGTTTATTCTTGGCTTCGGCGGCGGCGAAGGCAGCGGCGGTGGCGGTGACGAGGTCACCTGCGGGTCAAGTGCAGTGCTGTGGCGCCGCGGGCAGGGCGGACGGAGCTCTCTACCAACCTCCCAGCTTCCCAACGCACTCCGTACGTCTCTTTAAGATTCTTAGATGCACCAAATTGCATCAGCCATTATCGACTCTCAGTAACATCTTTTGACATCTCTTTACCTTGAATTTGTTGTTTGATACTTCTTGTGATTGCATTCTGACCTGTCATAATTGCTGCAATTGTTGCTGATCTCTTCACTTCAATTACATTCCCGGTTCTGGATTCTCTCTGTTCCCTACATGGCCTCCAAACGTAGTTCATAAGTCTCTTTAAGGTTACTAGATGCTTCCATTTGCATCAGCCATTATCGCCTGTGATTTATATTCTACTTGTATCCTGTAAGCCCTACCTTGGAAAAATTCTGGAAATCTCTTTACCCTGAGTTTATTATTTGTTACTTCTCGATTATGAATTCCAGTCTATCATTCAATTTACTTGTTTGTAATTTTCCCCTTTAATTCGAATTCCTTCTTGGATTTCCCGTTTTAATTTCCATTTCTTCATTTTCTTCTCATACTTCTTTTGACGTCCATTTTCCTTCAGTTATCATTTATATTACATTATGATTGGACCTCGAGATGTTCCTCAATAAATTAGATTTTCTCTTAATAGTAGATTTGATTTTTGCTCTCCTTTAACTTATTTGTTTCTTACCTCCTTTCTCTCTAATTCACATTCTATCGTACTTCCTTACTCAATCTCACTTCAAAGGAACCGCAATCTCATCATTCTCTTAAAGTATTTATTTTTCTTTTATGACGTCATGATCTTCGAATCTAACAGCATGGCCTTGATAAGTTGGGTACCCCGAGCACATACAGTGGTGATTTTTCCTAAGTCTTGTAGAGAAAAATAAATTGCATGGGAGAATCATATTCTGAAAGTTATAGAAATAACAAAGGTCATAAAAGTATGTACTCAAGAGAGGAAAGAATAGATAAAAATATTTTGGCAATCGATGTCTTATATATACTTACGCACGTTCCAATAACACATAATAAAAATAAACGCATTTCGTTAGCAAAGCAACAAGCTAAAATAAGATACGTTTTACCTCAGCACTACTAATTTATTATGTACAATTTAGAATCCTAAACTACGGCGCTCCGCATCCAAGTCCATTGTGCCAATAAATAAATCTTGTAATGCGTCCTTGAAACCTTCAGAAAACATTCCATGGTCGTTGTTAATTCTCCCAATCGTCACTGATATTTTATTTCAGAGTTTTAGGATTTACTTCTGGTACTCTTTTCTTCAGTACGCAATGAGTATCTGAGCATTTACATCTAAAATAACCACCAGCTCTACATATGTTTCAAAATAACCTGCCGGGAAATATATTCCCGAATAATTACAATACCAAAGAAGGTTAGATATTTAAAATGAATGTATTAATGAAAAGTATAACAAAATAATAAAGAATAATAAACCAAGTAAAGCATAAAAACAAGTTTGAATACTGTTGGATATAAAAACATTTTTTCTAAAATATAATTTCATCAAATCATTCCTCGAAAGTACACAGTGAGAGAGTTGGCTCTTTTCTCCTAGTTTTCGAGTTGAGACCGAACACTGACTCTAAAATAGTCGTAGAGATATCCTAATCGCATTCCCTCGAGCCGGCTCTATTCAGAGATCCTGAAACGTGGATCCCGGTGCAGAGAGAAAAACATCGTGGCAGAGGCGAACAAAGGTGAGAAGTATCTTGGCTCGCAGCTGCCTCCACCCCTCCCCGCCCCCCCCTCCGCCGAGCCACATCCGCCTTCGGCCCAGCGAGCATTCGCCGCACGGCGTGGCCGGCGGCCAGCGAGGTGAATCACGGCAGCATAAACCCTCCCCTCCCGCATCATCCGCCGTGCCGCCACATGGCGACGAGGGCTGGAGACTCGCGGAGAGATCCTCTGAGCCCTCGCGGAGTTTACGAGACCTACGGTATAAATACTTCCTGCTGGGTGTTTCCAGCCCGGACCGGCTGAGGTGGCTCAGGGCTTCAACTGATGACAGTACAGTGCCTTTCATCGGAAAGTCATAGGGTTCGACACGACTTCCGAAACTGGCTGGATTTTCGACTCTCATTAATAGGTAGGACTTCTAGCTTCACCCTAGGTCGAATTAAGCCTCTGTGTGGAGAAGAATTCCAGGAACCGGCTGCTCGGAATGAATTTTTATTTTTTCGATCAGTACCAGGCGAATTCCAAAGCAGCGTCCTAACAAACGGGCGTCGGCCCCCACGCGATCATTCCTTTTTACTTCACATATTATCACCCATTACACACACTTGCATGCACTACACGACCTCACATGTTGAAGCATAGAGCTTGTTGCGGCTGGGGCGGTGTTCCGCTGCTGGGAAATACTTGGTTAGGGAAACTCCGCAAGCCAATGTGTTGATCGGCGTCCGATGCTTGCATCCAACGGGAGAAGAAAACCGCCATCTCCGTGTTTTATCAGTACTACACTTACAGCACTAATGACCGTAGCACACGCGCTTGGAAACACGAAATAATCGAGTTCCACCTGTGGTGTATTTTCGACATTACTTTCAAAGCTGGATCGAATTCAACTACTATATGAAGGAGAATTGTAATGGCAAGCGGCTTTGATCGGTTGTTTTCAGCGGTTTCTCCCATCGGTACCTAGCGAATGCCGGAGCAGTACTCTAACAAACGGGCTATATCGGCGCTTCATATTTTCTGTCTCATTGTCCCCTACTTTCCCCTTGCAGACGCACTTACGAGCATTACACTACCACACATGTTCAGATCTTACAGCTTTTTCCAGCAGGATGGTGCCGTCTTGGAGATCCTAGAGAGGAATAATACCCACAAGGGACCGTGTAGGTCGCCTCCAAATCTTATGGGTCAATGGGGAGGAACACAGACACCTAATAGGAATATAACATGCACTGTAATTATGGGTAAAATCTCTGGAATAGTTAATGCGGCCGGAATAATTAGTAATGCACTTGTAATACGGAGGCAATTTCGAGAATCCTTTTATCTCTGTCTTCAGTAATGCATTTACATCTGGCTTGCTGAATAACAAGTGTTACCTCTGGACACTTTGATCCATAAATGAAGTTATAAGATGATGTCACATGATTATAGGTATTTGAAGGAAAGCGTTTGACCTCCAACGTTTTCTTCTTCAATGTTGTCGAAATTCCGAACCTTCCGAGCATAATGGGTGACTGTTCTTTCAGACTTCTTTTCTTCACCTCAATTAATCAGCTGGCGCCGAACCACTCGCAACACAGAGTGAATTTTTGGACGGACGTCCTTGGGAAGTCTCAGCTGACTCCTCACAGAAGACTTCCCAAGTCATGAGTTATTGAAACTAGTCAATGGGATGTTGTAATCAGAAACTGGAGAACAAGATTCAAGAGTAGTAGTGTTTGACGTAGATAACTCTTAAACTATTGCTTTGCTTGACCTTTACAATCATTGCCACGACTAGTTTCCAGGATACTCATCACTTTATTTTGTCTACATTTTGGAATATAATCAGAGGAATGTCACAATATTCTTTTCTTTGCGTTAAAATGACAAATTCTTAACCATGAAGACAAATCAAGTGCGATAGTCATTTAAAGAAGTACTTTGTGTGCACGATCCGATTAACAAACACATTTTTTCCAAATCATCTCTAAAAAAAGGTAACTAATGATGAAAATAATGTATAATAATAACAATAATAATTATTATTATTACTATTATTATTGTAATCGAAGTTGTAAGATTTATAATTTACTATCGACCCAAAAATAAGGGCTATTTTTCTGGATAAATATTCCTCATTAAGGTTATATTAAACAGTTGAAAGTTGATAATTTCAGAATTTCGCTGATTACAGAGAAAAATCAGAAGCAGAGTAGGAGTCCGTAAAACACGGTGCCGTAATCTACAAAATCAGGTTTTTTTGGCCATTTTTGGAGGATTCTCCGCCTTCATGGCATGGGTTGTTTAAACCGTTTGATGTTGGATTCCAGAATGGTTATTGTCACTATTAAAACTATGATGTAAAATACAGAGAATGTTTGTATGAGTGCAATTAGAATCAATAGTATTACATCAAACAATATCTCATTATAATTAAAGTCTCGTTTAACACAGGAGACTTGGTACGAAATATACATAGAATGTATACAACCAAAAATAATAAAAATACATAGAGAAGAAATGAAATTGATTAAGATGGAATAATGTCAACAAATCAATGCTATTAATTTCCTTTTTGTAAATGCTTCCATATTACTGACGAAATATTAGCACACAAAATAGTTTTCTTACATCGTGCACATTAAAGGAAGTGGGAAATAGAAGTGTGTGAAAGTGAAGAAAGGAAAGGGAAGGAAGAGTCTAGTTCCTGTCTACTTTCGAGTGTCTTCTTCATGGCAACTTCGCTGACATCGCCCGTTTCGCTGGCTGAACCGCTCGGAGTTTGGCTGCTTTCGCAGACCTCTCACTTTGTCCGTTAATTGGATGAGTCTATATTTAAATGTTCGCAGAGAGAGTAAATACGTTCTTCAGCTCAGTGTTGCATGATGTTCCGCCTGGCTCAGGCGACGAATAAATAATTTAAACAAGATCAACATTTTAATCATTGCCTTCGTTTTCGCGTATTTTAATCTCCCCGTAGATAGATCTTGTGATCATTGAATACATCCAAAATAACGAAATATTCTATAGAAGTTACAGACGTCACTCTCTAGATGCGATGTATGTTCCCTCACTTATGGCGCGAGTAGTTATTGAGTGAAGTAATAGATTATAAAGATATATTTGTTACTTCCCCTTACTTTTGTCATTTTCTAACATATATTCTTCCAATGCTTCAATCCAGATATTTGACGTAGATGGTGGACAAAACTCCCATTGTGCAACTCCTTATATCACGATTTTGATTGTCGTGAATACGATACGCTAACTCTCAAGGAGGAACCTTCAGGCTATTTGCATCCTTTGATCCGTTGAAGAAAAGAAGGAATGCGTACAGTCCGGTTTGATTGATTGATTTTTTCGTGTTTCCGGGCGCGTCAACTGCTTTGGTCATTAGTCCCGTAAGTGTATTGCATGTTTTTTCTCGGGAGATGGCAGTGATCTTTCCCCGCTGGATGGCCAGATCCGGTGCCGACCTACCGTCGACTAATGGGGTTTCCCCCTAACCAGGACTCTCCCACCAGCGGGGCACCGCCCCAGTCGGGACGAGCTCTAAGCTCCCGACCGGTCTCGCGGAATATGTGGTAGTGTAGTGCTTGTTAGTGTAGGTGTGTGTGTAAGGGGAGAGGATAGTACAAGAAAGAGGAAGGACAGATCGTGCGCGGTCCGTGGCCCGTTTGGTAGGTACTGATCCGGCATTCACCTGATGTTGATCGGAGAAACCACGGAAAACTACCGATCAGAGCAACCGGCCTCTAGAATTCTCCTCCAGACAGCGACTGAATGGAGGTCAGACGGCAAAGGCGAAGAGGTGAGTGTGAGAGGTAATAATGGAAATAGCAGTGAGAGTGGTGACAGAAAGGTGATGAGAAAAGATGAAAGGCAGTGGTGATTAGAAAGAATGGATGGCGTAGATCACATTAAGGGATATGGAGATAGGGAAAATTTTGAAGGAAGTATAGACATTGAGGAGAAAGGATGGTTTTGATGACAAGGACTGCAAGCCCGAAAGGCCAACGCAGTGGCGGTTGCAGGGAAGCGGACGTTGCAGACATTGGCAACGGCCGGTGGAACAAATAGCCGAGATGACGGGGCAGCATGGGCAACGTGGAGAGAGATAGTATTCTTTGACAGGTAAAGAAAATAAATAAAACACATGTGGATTGCGCTGTGAAATTTCTAGTGATTCTGGATGTTTTGTCTGAAGTTCGCTTCAAAATTGCGTCCAATTTCTTACCCCTATTTCACTAGCTTTGTTCGAGCATTTCCAAGACTACGGCTAGACTCTGGATTTCGGCCTTTGTAACTAAAAGAAAATACCCTTCAATGCAGCCAATACAAGCTTTACAACGCATCTTACGCTAAAATGCTGCCACGCTTATTTTCACTTGCATATCTAAATTACTAAATTAGCACGTAGTTTCTAAAACATACACATTATACACGTGTTGCACATGTATAATGTGCACAGAGAAGATGAATGAGTTGCTGCCGATCATCCAGTGGAGACTTTGAAGTTTCATATCTAGTTTATGTGTTTTCATGATTTGAGTAGGAACAGTACACAGTAATTGATTTTATTTATTTATTGCCGGGGCGAGAGTTTTGCTGATTGAATTATGATTCCAAACGCGTCATTAGCTAAGTTCATCGTTCCCATAAGTACAGAGATACTTTTGTCGCGGGAGATGGCGGTGATTTTCCCCCGCTGGATGGTGAGATCCGGCGCCGACCTACCCGTCGACTTGCGCGTTTTCTCCAACCAGGTATCTCCCACCAGTGGGGGGCACCACCCCAGACGAGACAAACTCTAAGCTCCCGTCTGCTGTCCCGACATGTATGGTAGTGTAGTACATGACAGTGCGTATAAGTGGTGAAGTTACAAGGAAGACGAAGAAAAGATCGCGCATGGGCCGTGGCCCGATTGTTAGAGTAGTACTCCGGCATTCACCTGGTGTCGATCGGAGAATCCACCGATCATAGCAGCCCGCCGTTAGAATTCTCCTCCAGACATCGTCTGAAGTCGATCTAACTATGTAGTTAGTATCGGAGATCCTGCCACCATCGTGTCTCGAACCCTAGGATCTCCCGAACGGAGGCACTGCATTGACATGAATTGATGCCCTCAGCCAGTGCGGGCAGAGCGGGCGGGCCCGGGGGCGGGAGCAGTGGCTCTGGGCAGTGCCCTCGGGCGTTGCCCCGCGGCAGCGGCTGCACCCGCGCCAGCGCCCGCGACATCGCTCTCTGTTGGCGGAGGGCTCCGCAGAACGCAATGCGGCGGCACCGGCGCAACCCTCCTTCCAAGTGTTTGCACACTGCACCAAAGGCGGCACTCTGGCCCAGATGCATGTAATGCAGATGGTTTTCGATTCTATTAAAGTATTTTCACGATCCCTTTCCTCAATGCCTGAGCAAATTTAAAAATAAATTAGATTCGTAGATGTTGATAAGTGTATTATAACTCTAATATTATTAAATAACTAGGCTATGTAAAGTATGTTGAAATATCATATTATTATTATATATATTTATTATTATTATTATTATTATTATTATTATTATTATTATTATTATTATTATTATTATTATTATTAATTATGTGCAGTGGCATGTAGCGCAGTGTTGTGAAGTTGAGAGAAATGAGTATGTAAGAAACCCATTAAAAAACAAGAGATCAGCAGTGTGGTGAATGAAGTGAAATGTGGTGAGGTATGTACTATGTGTGTAAAGTGCTATCAGAGCTTTTTTCAAACGTATTTGCAGAATTAGTAATAAAATCCAATCTAATTTTCTGCTTCATTCTTTGTTAGGCTTATAGATGGAAAAAATGTGAAAAATCGGAGTGTTAAGTTTCTAAAATTTAAAACTTAACACAGGCCGAGTACCGAAAGACGTCGAACACCGATTAGCCAAGATGCATCCTTTGCCTAGTAATGGTTTCCTTTGATGTGTCACAAAAGACTGACGCACAGAAGTTACGACGTAAAGAGCAAACAACTCGTCCCCACTAGTCGGATTTGGGGAGCAGTCGCTCGATACTCACCGAATGCCTAACTTGTGTCACTGTCATATCAAATACAGATGCCTGGCTCTTGTATATTCACCTCAGACATACAAGAGTACTCTGAAATAAGTCTTGACTCAAGATTGCCTGAAACCTTGCATTCGTTGCAAATATAAAAGATAATATTTTAATGACCGATGAACAACACTTTTGCGCACGATTTTATTATTACGTAATAATGCAATGTTTATAACAAAATCTTTAGAATTGAAATTACGTTTTCGCCATCTAGAAACGTTTGTCGGATACGATTGCAACTCTTCGCTGTTTGTGGCTTTTCTCTTTGAAACCATTTTAGTTCTTTGTATGAATGATAATAAATTCATTTCTTTTTTTACAAATGCACTCGGAGTGTGTCGTTTGAATAGAGTAAATTATTTATTACGCATTATCATACCTCGGTGGCTGAGTGATTAGCTTTCGAGCCTGTCAACCCCAAACTGTGAGTTCGATCCCAGATGGCGTGCGTGGGCTTAGGAAGGACGAGCATGTACTTGCGGCTTGTGAGAGAACCGTAGCTCAGTGACCGGCAAAATTAAATCCTCGGACGATATCCGCCCTAATGAAATCCCATATTCGAGGATTTGCCTCAAGGGAACGCCTGAATTAATGAATCAGGCGAGTTCAGGGCGAGTCATTTCAGACAGTAAAAAAACACATCATCGTATTTTCCTCGCACCGATGTACAAATGCTTCCTACGGCATTTGGCCGAGAAATGCTTTGTTTGTAAACAGCAGTTTATTGACGATTGCTCTTCTTCTATAACGTCTAGATTTAGTTTCTGCTTATAGTGAGTCAATGCTCTCAGAATAGGTCTATGTTTTGCCGAAGAAAACTCTATTTTTTCGGTTATAAACAAGAAACATTTCTGTAAATTCATGAATCAATGGGAATCGGGTTCACATTACTACAGCCTTGTATTGCGTTCCGCCCTGCGATCGCACCAATTTTTGGCCGTCAGAATCTCAGACCAATGGCGCTCTGAATCTCAAAATTAAATTTTCGATATATAAACTCTGCGGTATAATCGAAATATTACAAAATTACTTCCTTCGGGAATCTATGTTTCTAAGGTATAATGGAAAAGAAATTACTGATTGCTAATATTACGAAGAACATGCTGGAACGTGTTTGTATCATTTGAAGTGACTCATTATCTTTATTCTTGTTTCTTAGATTGTTGTTTTGGTGCTCTCTGGCAGCTAATGTGGGAGTCAAAATTTATTTAAACGTTACATCCTATAGGTGCCACCTAGAAAATTCTCAACAATTTCGTTAAGATCGAGTGCAGCGTAAATTATCAATTTCCAAGTGCCCGGGAACTACTAATAAACCTGGTATTGTGAATGAACTTACAAAGTATTAATCTTTTATGAAGGTTAGTGATTTTTTGAATCCTTATTTTACTATATTGTTGGAGAAAACTTGAATGAAAACATCATTATGTGAGTATATATTTTTAAATTTGCAATTCATCACGTTAAGAAAGAAAAACAAGGAGTTTAAATTCTAAAAGTAATTTTACGCATCGATTGAAAGGTTTGAAATTTCCTCAGCGGGTGATCCAAGAGCTGCTCATGGTGATTCACATCCTGCTTACAACGCTGCGGCAGCCTCCAGCACCTCTGACGTTTTGTGAGGGCTTCTTCCTGCTCTTCCCTTCCCGTCTCGTGTCTCGTTTGCTTACATTCCAGTTGTTTGCCTACACTAAGCTGAGATGCCTCATTCGCAAAACACGTCCATTAATGTTCTTCGACTAGCGAAAATGTCGGTTGTCGGTTAAGATCATCTTGCCAGCTCCATTGTTTCACATAGTTACCCATTACCTTTTTACTCGAAGCAATTTTTCAATGGAATTTACCTACATATTACTTATTATTTATAAAATAGAGGTTAATCTAGAAGAATGTGAATGATTTTTTTCTTTATATTTACAGGACATTGTACTAGTTTTATTGGGGCATCTCACTTTCGAAAATATTGACGATTTGTTCTCGATTTATAAATAATACATGAACGTATTTGGCATTTTAGGGTCGTATTAATCCGTCTTCTGCCAGATAGCAGTGTCCCCAGCTTGGGCTCCGCTTTTATTTATGGCCACGTTTGAGGGTAAGGGAGACATGTGGCAAGCAGAACAAAATCCCTTTATCGTATCTAGCATTCTTGGCTTACCTGAGATTTTCTTTCTTCGTGCAGTTAAAGAAAATGAGATGATCATAATGGAAAGCTACAGCTCTATTTTTCCCCAACCGGGAATCGAACCCGGGATCACATGGAAATTTAGTACGCTGTCCATGAGTTTGTAAATAATATAGTGTTATTTTAAAACAGGATCGTTTCTATTTAAATTTTAACGCTTATGAAGCTATTACCTTTTTATAAGAAGCAACGGAACAAATTATTAATAATTTTGACTGTCATAGTAGTATTAAATCGTTTTAGTATCTTAAAAGTTTTTATTTATACTCTTAAGTATAAATGAAAAGCTCTACTGACTGCTACAAAATAGGTCGAGTTCAGTTAGTGGATTGAGGAGAATTCTAGCGGCCAATTGTCTTATCGGTAGTTTTTGATAGTATTCTCCCATATACGAGGCGAAAGCCGGAGCTGGGCACGTACAGTGCGCAGTATTTCCTTCCTTTTCCATGACTTATCCTCACCCCTTCCATATTTACATGCTCTACATTATTACACATGTCGGAACACCAGTTGAGAGCTTAGAGCTTGACGGATGGGGCTATGCCCCGCTGGTGGGAGATATTTGGATAGAGATAAACCCTGCAAGCCGACGTGCAGGTGGGCGCCGGATCTCTCCAACCAGCCGAGGAAGAACACTGCCTACTCATTGTGATAAAAATCACTATACTTACGGGACTAATCATAACAATTTACGCCATCGGAAACACGACGTATTCGATCACTCGTTCTTAAAAACCTCTTGTATTATCTCAATTTCTATCAATTTTACAGATATCCGAGTTTCTATGAATTTAGTTCTAATACTCTGCCTTGAAGTCACGATCTTAAGTGGCCCATTTTACTTTCTGTTTACAGTGATTTAATTTGATTCCACGGTACATATTCAAATAATTTAGCGGGAATATTTGGTTACCGTTACTAATCTGACAACACAAAACATTATTTTGTCTGTAACTAATACAAATACTAATATAAACATGAAATACTGTTCATTAACATCAATTTTAGGGAATATTTCTCTTTGTTCCAGAGAGATGAAGCGGCGTGAAATACATCCATGTGGTACACCCAAGCCAAAGTGCATTGCTCTCCTGGCAAAAATTCCTGCTTGATCCAGCCACATATTGCGGAATATCTCCCGCGATCCGCTAAATTGTCGCCCGTTAGTGTCACGGGAAACTGTGGCCCGGCGCCTTCGTCCGCGACGCCCAGGACGATGCGCGGGCGAAGCGGCGAAACACATGTCGACATGTGGCCGCGTTTATTGCTGTCAGCGCCTCGGCCAAACCCCTCCAGCCCCCGCCCCCGCCCCCGCCTTCCAGCTTGTTGCCGGCCTCCAGCTCTTGCTTAGTCTGGCTCTGACGTTTGGAGCACATTCGAGATTAATATATGAACGGAAATTTCATATTTCATAAAGCCGTCTTCTTTGCCCAATCGCGTGATTTCGGCGGGCTCACAATATCTCACGGTATTTGTGGACGGACCCAGGTGCGATCTAATGGAAACACCATATCGATTTATTTGCGTGAATTTAGATATGGGTGGGTTATAATTATTTTCCATGCATGAAATTTTGGACTCTCCTCAACGAATGACTCACGGTGATTCAGTGAGCTGTAGGTTTCCATTTCGAGTTGGCAGCAGGATTTCGATGTTTGTGGATCGTAGTTTCACAAACCTTTTACCACGATTTGGTTTAAGTAATTTGTTTTGCATGTTGCGAAGAAATATTCCCACAGGAATAAAAAAGTTGAACCGCATACTTCATAACTGAGTGCGATCACAATCCCCACAAAGGAATTATTTGCAGAACATGTTTTGATAACTTGTTTCGAAGGAGCACTCCTGTATTGTAAGTACTTCTTAATTCCTAGAAAACATTATCTTACACTGAATGTAGATATTCTTAAAACAGTTGAAGTGCTGTTCTAGCTATCATGAAGCAGCGCGTTAAATGTGGTTGACGGCCTTAATGTCTAATGACTAAAATAACGAGAAATTATTCTGCAAAACGTTTCTTCTGCCATCCACTTTTATGGTTACGCCATTGTTCTGCCGTTCTATACAATATAGAAGTGGAAACTAGCCTCAGCGCAATCTTTCTCCAATACCTAGAAGGAGGACCTAGATTTACGGTCGAATGTGAAAAATTCACAAAATTCTGGTAAACACAGTCGGTCGTATAATGTTCCTATACAAAATATCTTCAGTGCTAAATCTTAGTTCAACTAATTTGATGTTTACTGCAAAATAAAAGGAGAAATCATAATCGGTGACCGCGCACCATTTGATGAAACGATAAGCAATAGCAATGGAACAATGGTAGTTCGTTGAAAAATGTCAGTCATGATGTTTCAAAGATGTTAGTATCCTTTTACTTATAGAGTATAAGCTGTTTAACTTCTTAAAAATAAGGGCATAATAATAATTATCTTATATTATTCATAGTCTAATTTTTGTTATATGAACCAATAAATGACAAAAATATGTATTACCTTAAATAGTGTTGGGGAAGTTATTGTCCTTACTAGTAAGATCATACCAAATAAACATTTAAAATTTCATGATGAAAATGAAATCCAAGTGTCATCATCCGAATTCATATAAAGATTATAATCGTAATGAAACTCATTTTGATAAACTTTTCTCAAGGAATGATACGAGTGTTATTCTCCGCTATGAAAATGGACGAGAAAGTTCTTAATTAAATTATTTTTATACCCCATTTTAAGATACGCAATCTTCAAGAGATCAAAGATAAATAATGTGTCATGAGATTCTATTTCTAGGTTAACTTGGATATTTTTAATAGCTGTGAAGGGTGGATATTATGAATGGTGTTCTGAGCGCGTACACTCACGCTTGTAATCACGCACGTCCTTTCCACATGTCTGGACTTTTTCCTTCTCTTCTGTGAGTCACAGAAGACGTAGGCTGGACGTGCAGCTATGTTCTTTCTCTCTGTCGTCATCTCCATATGATTCTGTGCTGGAAGAAGCGCAAAGCGTTTGTGATGTAGTCGTTCTTGTGAGATGCCCGAGACGATGAGTCAAGCGTCAGGAATGTTCTAATTTTTGTAACTTCTTCTGAGGATTATTTGATTTTTCTTAGTTCATAATCCTTACCAAACATCCTTGGCAGTACTATTTCAGAAGATTTTCTTGGAGAATGTGTAACAATAAAATTGAAGTATCTGTAATTTCAAAATATGTCTTTGAGAAAGGTTACACAGTTGTTTACGTTACATAAAACTCATTGAATTGTCTCAATAATAGTCTGATTCGAGATCTGTTTCTCCAAGCAAATCTCTGGACGGCTAAAGGATTTTAATGAAATGTAGGAGTATTATTATGTCGGTATTATCTGGGATACTTTTTCACTTGTTTTATAATATGAAATTATATAAAGAAGTATATTTTTGCTTGTTCTGTAAAAAAATCTTCCACTTTATTTTGATCTGAATGCAATTTTGTACGTGTGACCTTCAAGACACAAGTTTCTGTCTGCATGCCATTTTATAACAACTACCCACCCACCCATTTCCCACCACTTTAAAGCGAATTTAAGTGCGCACTCTTTTATCTTTTAGCAAATATATCCACAACTGTGTATTACACTTAGGCGTATCAGACGTTTCTGAAATTCCATAATATTTTCGAATAAATGTATTACATCTCGTTTCAATATTACAATTAGGCTTTGAATAATCCAAGTTCAAAATTGAAAATTTGTTCCAACGGGCGAGGCAGAGCAGGGAGAGCAGTGGGTGGCGGGGATGGTGGGGCGGGCAGAGCGGCGTGGGGGTGGGCGGGGTGCAGCGGAGTGAAGGTGGTGCGGCGGGGGGAAGATGAGACGTATTGGAAAGCGGCGTCGTGGGGGCGTAACTAATACGAATTCCATATTACAATGTACATACATATGTATATAGAGAGAAAGAAGGAGAAAAGAGAGAGGAAAGAGAGATGGGGAAAGAGAGAAGGGAAGAGAGAAGGAAAGAGAAAGTGAAATAGAAAAGAGTGTGTATGTGTTGTGAGAAGAGAGGAGAGAGAGAGAGAGAAAGAGAGAGAGAGAGAGAGAGAGTGTGAGTGACTGAGTGAGAGCAGGTCAACGTCTGCCGGGTCTGCTAGTTACGATACCCATCGTTCGTTTTCCTGCCGAAATTACAATTTCAATAAATGCCTGGGCAACGTCAGGTAACATCTACTAGTGTATTACTGAAACTGCGTCAACCGTTGCGTCTTCTGTGTTGCTATGTGCGTAACCCGAAAGTAAGTCGGGCCGTGGTATTTCTCGTCTCGAGAGCGGGCGCCTGTGACAGACCCTCGTCAACAACTGGCATCTTCTGTTCGCTCCTGCGTCATCTCGTTTCGCTTTTAGGACTCCTAGCGACTTTGTGACGTAATGTGTTTTTTTCATCGCAACCTGAATCCGCTAAAGCTAGGCTTGGAGCAGTCTCCAAGGAACAGCTTACGATTCTCCTAGGAATCCTAACGTGCTTCAATGTTATTAATGTCTTACTAGAATAGGGTTGCTTCTGTATTTGTTTAAATTTCTTCACTCTCCCTCCCAGTCTTCAAATGATTCATTTTTGCAGCTGTGATTTTCTTCCTTCTTCTACCTACTTTTCGTCGAAGAATTACACATACTATTTTCTTTCTCCTCGTATATCACATCTTATATTATTTATCTTTCTTGAACATTCTCACGTATTAATCTTTCAATTTTTCTTTTACCTTTTGTTCGCTTTTTATTAATTTTTTCAGTTCTTATTATTGACATACATTTCATGCTTCAATTCGCATTTTTATTGTTATTTATTTATATTATTTAATATTTTCTATGCTTTTATTATATCTTCTTATGAAAATATTACTTCTTACTTCCTGCATTCAACTTGCTTACCACCCTTTGGTTCTCTCTCTCGGGCACGTCCTCCTCTTCTACTGTGTTTCACGAGCTTCGCCGATCGGAGTGGCGATTATGTAAGTTCCCTGCCTCCTCCCGGCCGCCGCCAGCGTCGAGTGTCGGGCGCGGCGCGCGGTATTTCTGCGCGGCCGCCAGCCAGGGGATTGTCGCCGCAGGCGGCCGCGGCGGCAGGGACGGCAATGGCGCCGGCGGCGGCAGCGGCGGCACCGCCGGTGGCAGGCGCCGAAGATCGCGCCAAGGCCGCCGCTGCCTTAATGGGTCAGCAGCACCGGCGCTCTGCTGCGTCCCCGCCCGCCCCGCCCTGCCACGCAACACTTCGCCCTGCCCCGCACCACTCCGCCCCGCCCCGTCCGCACCACTCCGCCCCGCACCGCCCCGTCCCGCCCCGCCCGCACCGCCCCGTCCCGCCCCTCCCATGCCTCGCGTTTCCGGTGCCGCCGCCCCATCCCACCCGCACCACTCCGCCCAGCCCTGCCCCGTCCCTCCCGTCCCGCCCCGCCCATCCCCGCGTTCCCGGCGCCCCCACGCACCGCTCCGTCCAGCCCTGTCCGCCCGCCCATCCCCGCGTTCCCGGCGCCGTCACGTCCTGCCCCACCCCGCACCGCTTCGCCCAGCCCTGCCCGTCCCGCCCGTCCGCCCCGTCCGCCCCGCTCATCCCCGCGTTCCCGGCTACGTCACGCCCCGCCGCACCCCGCACCACCCCGCACCACCCCGCACCACCCCGCACCACCCCGCCCCACCCCGCACCACCCCGCCCCACCCGCCCCACCCCGCCCCACCCGCCCCACCCCGCACCACCCGCCCCACCCGCCCATCTCCCGCGTTCCCGGCGCCGCCACGCCGCCCCGCGGCCCGCCGTGCCCCGCCCCGCCCCGTCCCGCCCCGCCCATCTCCCGCGTTCCCGGCGTCGCCACGCCCCACCGCGCCCGAGCCCGCACGGCGCGTCTCCCCTTGACCCGGGACTGCAACGGGGGGAAGGAGACTCTTATCAGCTCTGGGCTCTGACCTGTGCTCCGAAGGCACGGAATGGGATGTTGGGGTTTGAAAGAGGAGGCGACCTAATAAAAGCAACGCTAAACAATTCTATCGCATTCTTTAGCGTTCTGTCATTGCAGCTATTCTCTTTCTGGCCCAGTTGGTCCCAACTCTTTTGTTACAGGCGCCCCATCACAAATTGACCATGACTTCATCAGAGGCGTAGTGGGTGTCAGTACAAGAGTAGCAGAGGTTCTTGAAAACATTAATGGCACTATATAATAGCATCGCTTGTAATTTCAGTCTAGGTTTTAAACCAAGCTTAAAAGTTAAAAAAATCATATTAATGCCATATCTAGATCCATTTTCAATGTCGGGGTCCTAGACGGAATAATAGTACGGTAAAAAATTTTTAAACGTTCATACAGTTGAATTTCGAGCTAGAAATTTTCTGCGCTAATATTGACGTGCATTACATTCATACGCAAAAATTACCTTTAAATTCCTGAAAAATGGCAATAATTACTACAATTACAAAACTCAGAAAATATTCTTGAAATAACAATGCACATTATACCTTCAATCTCCAAAATATCGGAAGAATCAATAATTATAAGACAAATAATTTAAAGAATTCAATATAATTTCGCAAAATCAATTGCATTTACGAAACAAACACTGAACAACAAACCATCTGTTCCGCGTAATTGAATTTAAATATGAAAAAGCATTCAAATTCTCAGATATAAAAAAATGTTCGGCATAGTCGCCATGGACCACCAATCAAAATGTTTTTCAAAATATTTATTGATCCTTGTTCGACACAAAATTGTCTTTCAAGGGTATGAAGAATTACAAAACCATCAATGGAATACGTGGAGAAACTTAATAGTAACCCCTAAATATGCTACTGACATGGGAAAGTATTTTTCGTTTGTTTTGGAGAGTCATAATGATCTTCAAATAAAACAATGGTTATAAATGCAACATAATACATGAAAATTTATACAATAAATAAGAGATACAAAAGGGGTAAATACATACAGGGAGAAAAGATAGGTAAGGAGGATGTAAGAGATATTTTAGGTAACGTAATTTAATTCGTGGAAAAGGATTAACTGTTTTCCTAGTTGAAAAGATATATAAGCGGGAGAAGAAGAAAGGGAAGCTTAAAATATATCTGAGAGATGAAGAATCCAGGATTTTTGAGGAAGAATACTGAGTTCGTGTAATATTTGATCGTGTCTTATGAACCAGGGTGCTTTCAATGCTTTCATTAAATATTTATTTGTAATAACCTCTAATTTTTGAATATGAGATTTCGTTGCACCACTAATCAGAAATAGAAATATGTTTTACAACTTTACAAGTAACTAGTCGTGCTACAACAGCCCATCCTTTCTAGCAATATTTCTAACTTTTGCAAATTTCGAAAATTCAGAGTTCAATGGAAATGAGACCTGCCCCAATAACCTTCCATTGCTCTATCCATGGAAAAAAAGATTATGTCCGCTTTTGGGAAAATGTATTTTTTGTAAATTCCATTCAAATTTTAAAAAAATTCAAATCAAGCATAAATTTTGCGAAAACTGTTAATTTTTAAAAAGTTCATGACCTTGTTTAAAAAAGTTTATAACATATTTTATTTAAGAAGAAAATCTCCCTCCTCTATATTACATTTTTGAAATATTAAAACTTTTGTAATTTTGGAAAATGCCGAGAGTTCGCCAGAAATGAGATCACCCACAGTTTTTACCGTTCTTTGATGCATGGGAAAAATACTTTTAAAGAAAACATTGGGAGCCGTTTTTGAGAAAAGAATTGTTTAAAAGGTGCATATATTTAACGAAACAATATGTAAAAACTACTCACATTCTCGGAAAATTGTGTATGACCTTATTTCAAAGTCTCCCTTTGAACAACAGATTTCAGACAGGCAAAAATCTGTAACTTCAATATTGTAGTTGTAGAAAGACACATAAAAAACTGAGCTTTTGCAATTTTAAAAAAATCAGGGATTTCAACGAAAAGAAGACCGGTGGCATTCTTTTAAGCATCATGTATGATATCTGAGGACAAACTTTAATCAATTTCAAGTCATTTTTGAGAAAATTTTGAAAATATTGTTGACACTTTTCGTAAGTATCCTTAAAATAAAAATATATGTTTCAGACTTGCAGGGCCCTGAGTTCGATCAGGTCGATCGAGGAATATAAAGTTTGGAGAAACTCGCGAGAACGGTATGGGTGCTAGCGTTGACCGTAGAGTGACAGGCGGACGGACAGACAGACAGATAAACATTTTGTCATAATTTGTTTTCTGTATCAAGGACCCAGAAAACTTGGATTCTGACTGCACAATTTTTTATATGCTACATTAAGTAGCCTACACTTCCCACTTAAAGTCGTGATAGCTAGGTATATCCTAGGCATTTTCGGATCCCCTGAGTTCCCTAGACTTCCCAGCGGGACCAAGAAGTTCGTTTTCTGCGTTTACTACCAGCAATTCTAAATTGCTCCATCGTAATTTACAAATTGTGTGTAGAGGTTAATAGAGCTTCTGAGAGCAGTTGTCGAGATAGTCAGTAAGTCGCCTCGAGACATGATCGCCAACGTCTTGAGGACACTGACTGTTGATTGAGGCATAGCCCCAGAGGTTCCAACCACCATAGGCAGGATTCTGGTCTTGGGCACTCCATGAAGTTGGGCTGCCAGGAGAGTGACTGGTTGGTATTTTACCATCTTTTCTTCCCTTTTAGAGGCTAGACCATCCTTGCGACGGACAGACACATCGACCACGTGAACCCCTTCCTGGCTTTTTATTACCAGTTCAGGTTTGAGAAACAAAGGTATTATTACCATGCCAGGTTTGTTAGACAAAGTAATTTACTACATCTAGATTTATTCCCATGCGGACCCTAGATGTGTTATCACTTATCTTATTGCACGATTTTCTATAGTAAGTACGAAATTTTAATAATAAATTAAAATTATTAAAATGCCAAAAAATAAATTTATTTATTTATTTACTTATTTTTTACTTAAAAAACAGTTGAAACTGCGTATAACATGCTATGGGGAGAAGTGAATTCTCTGCACATTTTCAAAATTCTGTGATCCCTACACTACGTCATATATACAAGCATACAATGATTTATTAATAGAACGCAACTTATTACACGAAGGCTTGGACCTACTAACGGGCTGGTTCAAAGACTAGAAAAAAATTACACAGAAGATTTTTATTAAAATATTTTCAAGTTAAAATACTTACGTTCCATCTCCCCCTCTAGATAATTCAAAGGCAGACAAAAGCAGCAATTAAATGCCTAGGACATTAGCGAGACAAAACTCACATGGAAAGATCACATAATGGCTGCAAACAAAGCATTCATAAAAAAGAAAAATAACAGTACCCATTCATAAAGAAAAAAAGATTCAGGGGGTCACTATTCTATATTATTCAAACATCCCTTAGTTACGTCTATCCTATCTGGGAAGGTACAGCATATACAAACCTCCGTAAATGGGAAAAACACAAAACAAAGACCTTCATCGAATACTAAACTCAGCGTGGTTCATAATTAATGACCAAATTCAGTGAGAAGTTGAGAGGATGCAACATAAATTATCAGATTAATTGGCAATCGTTTCTTGGTGGCTTGGGAAAGGGCGGGAGGGAGCGGAAACAGCGGAGAGTAGGAAAATGGACTGAAATGGGGAACTATTACTGCCGACATGGACACGTAGCTCTTGCCCAGGACATACTTAGAGATAATAGGTCCCACATCATGATAGTTTTTGTGGCGCTGTTCATTTCAGCGGCGGAGGATGCCGAGGTCTGGAAGAAGAATACGTGACGTCCACACCTGTCAGTAATCGGTGCAGAAAGAGTTTGGTAGATTAATGTGTTCTCGTGTTATGACGCCAGATTTTTCATCCTTCATGGATATTTCCTCATCTTTACTTATACTTTTTTTCTTTTCCGCGACTTCGTTGTGATGGAGAGACTATCTGGTCTGAATATCAGAATTTAATGATATACGTATTGTAATAGCTTAAATGACTCTTCGGCCTACCCCTGTAGTATCAGATGATGAAGTTTATATTTGTAACTTATTTGTACTTCAGGTTTAAATAATAATTTTTAAAAATGTGACGACAACAACAGCAAAAAACTATAATGAAATACATACCTATCATGGACGATAAATTGAAAAAGTAAATACAAAATATTTTTTTAAATTAATGTCAGCGTTATTTAAAGAACATTTTAGTAAAGATGTAATAAAAACTGTATTAGGAGTAGGTTTATAACAGTTGATATTCTCGCTTAAGTCATTCAAATATTCACAAGAAAATTGTTTCTACAAGTTTCAATCTCCTGCACACATACTCGACCACGAAATATAAGGTTCTCGTAATGAGAACAATTAGCATTTGCCTTTTCCATCAGATAGCCATCTCCAATTTTTGGCTTCTCCATCAGCTGTTGGCTGCGGTTGGCTGGCGGTGGGGTGCGGCCAAGTGCGGAATGGCCATATGAAAAGTGGGGGACCACCAGCGCTTTATGCACGGCAGCCGCGACCGCGACGCGCTCTGCTGAACGCCCTGTGAAATACGGCCAGACACTTATTTGTATTCATTTAGGGCCTTTGTCGCATAATCATAAATTTCCAGCGGCGTGACGTAAATCGTTGGGGTTTAGTGCAGTCGCTTGCCAAGTACAAGGTGCCATACGAATAGCATTTGAAGGAATCATGTTGAAAACGCCCGGCTCAAACGTTTAGTGCTCGCATAAAACGATTCATTGCTCGCGTCACTTTTGATAGGTACCGAGACGTGGAGCGTATATGTTTACTGGAATTGAAATACATGTTTCTGGTACATGGGAAACTTCACTTGGAATATATGTTAATAAGATAAAGTGTAGCCATTTTTCATTCATTCATTGTTTCTGCAAACAAGTATTTACATTTTCTCATACAACCTAACTTCCTATTCGAAATGCATTTACTTTTTAAAGCATTCAAAAAAATTAATGATTCATTTAGGACGGATTTTGAGGCGGAAATTATGGTTCAATATTTTTATTTCATTGGATTAATATAATATTTGTGCAGAAGAAAACCAGTATTTTTTCGACTTGACAAACTAAATTGATAGCACCAACTGTATCTCCAATCATAAAATAAGGTTTACTTGGCACAGACAGAAGTATCTGGAACATTGAAAAATTTTATAGCACATTCATATTTTATTTTTGGTAATTTCTGGCTTTAAATCAGAGTAATATGTATATACAACTTGGCAATATTTAGAATAACTAATAGAGTATATTTTTGATATCAAAATAAATTTGACATCAGGGCCACCTTTTAGGATAGTTATCTTGGGTCTAAGAGCCGCCATAAAGCCTTGTGTAAACTGATGACAGTGAATCAGAGGAATGTTGCTACTCCTCCAAAAGGCAACTAGCTTGTTTAATCTGCCGAGGTATTGTTTACTTTTTCAGAAATATTTTTGTACGGAAATGACTTAAGCAAACAATTTCTTGGAATGTTTAATTTAAATATGAAGGGCTTGGAGCAGGAAGATGAACCGCACCAAGCCCAAGAAGTCTCACGTTATTCGTAAATGTCATTACTAGAAACGGAATTTATTGTAATAAAAAAGTATGTGCATATATATATATATATATATATATATATATATATATATATATATATACTTTCATACACACATACTTTCTAAAATATGTAAGAAAAAATAGAAAATATGTTAAATAAACATTCGTTATAATGTTTAAAATTCCATTCTCCAAGCATTATTCCAGCACAGTTCATTGCTGATCAGATCTTAACAAGGATTCAGAGAGGCTGAAAGAAAGTTCTACAACTACAGATGCAATTATTCGCTATTATCGTCAGAAATATATAATATTTTTGTATGGTGTACCCTGTTGTTTTCGATGATGCGGCGATCACGTGAATAGTACTGTGTAGCCTGTGACAGAAAGAGGGGGATAAAGAGAACAGACCCCCCCCCGACTCCAGGAAAGCAATAAGACAATGATGTGAAAAGTGTTTTCCATGGGGTCTATGAAACAGGAGTAAGCACTTGGTTGAAGATCCTTCTGCTTCACACACATCCGCTCATCCTTGATCCCGAGTATGCGGTTTCCAAGAAACAGAACGAGGCGAGGAAGAAGAGTTAAGTTTGAGCGAAGGTCCGGCGTTAATACAAGCGCATTGCGTGATTTATTAAATTGTTTTCAGGAACAAAGTTTGTTATCAAGTAACATATATTTCGAACTTACTTCAGTCGCTGTCTGCAGGAGAATTCTAGCGGCCCGCTGCTCTGATCGGTAGTTTTCCGTGGTTTCTCCGATCAACACCAGGCGAATGCCGGAGCCTACCAAACGGGCCACGGACCGCGCGCGATCTTTCCTTCCTCTTCCTGGTCCTATCCTCTCCCTTACACACACACTTACACTAACATGCACATAACTCGACCACATATCCCGGAAGACCGGTCGGGAGCTTAGAGATTGTCCGGCTGGGGCGGTGCCCGCTGGTGGAGAGTCCTGGTTAGGGGGAAACCCCAGTAGCGGACGGTAGGTCGGCGCCGGATCTCGCCATCCAGCGGGGAAAGATCACCGCGCATATCCCGAGAAAGAAACATGCATTACACTAACGGGACTAATGACCAAAGCGGTTGACGTGTACGAAAACACGAAAAAATCAAATCAAATCAATTCTCCGCTGGATGGTGAGATCCAACTCCAACATCCATGTAGGCTTGTTGGCGATTTCCTTCTCCAGATGTCTCCTCCCTGCGGGATAATCCTGCAGCTCCAGAATATTTTTACGACGCATGTGGTGGTGTAGTGGTGATATGCATAAGTGTGTACAAATAAGGGTTGAAGATAGGACAAGGAAGAGGAGGAAAGATTAAATGCGGTCTGGGGCCCGTTTGTTAGGGTACTGCTCCGGCCATCGTCTGGATTTCACCCGAGGAACCATGGAAAACTACCAATCAGATTAGTCGCATGATGTGTGATAGTGTGTAATGGTGGTAAGTACAATGTAATGACAGTAAGTACAAGTGTGTGTAATTCGGATGAAAGAATAGAAGGAAGAAAAGGCATAGATCACATGCATCCATGTACCGTTTCTTAGCGTACTGCTCCGGAATTCGCCTGGTTTTGATCGGAGGAATCATGGAAAACTACCAATGAGACTGATCGCATGACGTGTTTGGTAGTGTAATGATGGTAAGTATGTGTGTAATGAAAGGGAAAGAATTGGACAAGGAAGAAGGATAGATCACGCACGGTCTGTGACTAGTTTGTTAGAGTACTGCTCCGACATTCAACTAGTTTTGATCGGAGAAACTACGGAAAACTATCGATCAGAGCAGCCGGCCGATAGAATTCCCCTCCAGGCAGCGGCTGAATTCGACCGAGCTATCAGCTCGGTCGAATCAAAAATCCGCCACCGGCGGGACTCGAAGCCTAGGACATCCCGGTCAGCGTCGCAGCAAAAATGATGGCTTTAAACCAAACTCAGTCGGTCAAGTCTTGCTGTGGGCACGCTTCGTAAGGAATTCCACTTGGACTGCCCAGAGATAACATTCGGGCCTCATTATGGGAAAGCGTGAGCCTCATTACCTTTCGAGCTCTCTTCTCAGATTAAAAAATGTTAACCCTATGGGTATTAACTGAATTGTTTATTAATGTAAACAACTATTCATTCTTCTTAAAAGTCTCCTAATCTATTTTATTTATTTTGTTGCAAAAAATATTAGGATGTGTCTGGCATTGAGGGGGAATGAAACAGTATTTAATGCCCTGAGATAAGGAAAAGGATTATCTTAGCATTTTCTCCAGGAATCTGGAGAAACTAGATAAAAAACGATCGAGGTAAGGATAATTGACCAGTGGTTATTTATCCTTAGCATATGCCTTTGTAGTAGTAGAATAGCGCTTTAAGTAGTTTAGAAGAAAGCAATTTTACATGTCATCTTGATTGTAATATGTTTCGTTATAGCAAAATTTACTATTTCGTGTTTACAAGTCGATATAATCCCCAACGGTATAAAAACAGTTTTGTAGCAAAAATGTTTTACTTGCTTCTTAAAAGAATGCACTATTTTCGCGTTATTAATATGTTTAACTTGAAAACAAAATTAATTTTAAAATTTACTAATTTTTATAAAGATAGTTACAAAATTTTTTTGATTTCTTAACATGCGGATTAAGAAAGCACGTCTTACATTCAATAAAAATTCCGCATGGCCTTTCATAATTTCGTACCAAAATTTGGAACATTATTTGATCCTCTTTGGAAAATGCACGGTACATTTTCTCCGCACTGGCTATCGTGAGTATTATGGGACACATCATAAAAATTAGTCACGTTTGGGAAATGACCCAGATACACGATTATTTGAAAAAATTTCAACTGGCATCCTGCCGAAATGAACCAACAAAACGTTCCAAGAAATGGGTACTTAATGCAGTCAAGTACGTCAGATATGTAATAATATTAATTTTTAGTGTATTCTCAAGTGTGTTTCATCGGCCTCTATTCCTCCAATATAACTTCAAATTATCAAACTAAGAATTTTATTTTTAATTTTGATTGTTATCACTGTAGTTGTTATTGATCCTTGCTATTAAATCTTTGTAGTTCAAGTGTTTGGAAAGAAACGTATATCTTTCAAATGATTTCTATACGACTGCACCAAACTAGGAATTTGTCACTGACTTGATTAATGAAGTGTTTGTATAAATGCGAGTTTTACTCCACTCTAGAGAGTCAAGTGTGTCACATTACCTCACAGATCAGGTATTACACAACCATTGTATTTTTGAGGCCATGCTTATTCTTATTCTCCTTACGAGTACTTCACAGCTCTTGCAGCCGTCTCTCGCATCCCAATTTCCACACCATTCCATTATTTTAGTCATTCCTCTCAAACCTGATTCTTCCATTCGTTTCTGGGTCTACTTTTTTTTCTTCTGTCTAAGGAAAACCACTCTCAAACCTTTCTGAGCCATCTCCCACAATAAAGCTCAGAGCTTCATTCATCCCGTTTTAGGGGAAAAATTGAGACAGTACTTCAACGTTATCACGTCGAAAATTAATTTTTAAAATTTATTTATTTTTTTCTATATGAATTTGGCGTTAAAATTAGTTGAAAAAAATATCTTCAAATTGAACTATGATTCCCTGTCTCTGCAATTTTTTTCTGCTTGATACGCGCAATAGATGATGAGAAAAAAATGAAACATGCAAAACACGTTTCTCGCTGTATCTCTGCAACAGACTGTGAATATACGTCGTTTTGTATTCTATTTCATATGAACATCGCGATTATCCATTTGGTTGGAGGCACTTTTCACCGCAATATTCGGATATACTCTTTGCGATTGAGATTGCAAAATATTGAGATTTTTATCAGCAAACGCAAAGCTTCGCGGGATACTCTGCTCCACTCAACCTTTCTAATCTACTAACATTTCAGCAATCACTTGTGTTTTATCTATCACTGTAAGAAACTTTTTGGAACACGTAAAATCATGAGTTTCTACTAAATATACGACGAAATTATCAAAATAAGATTTGGGGCATATTGGAACATTTAATTTGCCTTTTTTTTTTTAAACAAAACCATGGAATTTCACAATCTTTCAAAAAACATTAAAACAACATCGATGTTGGACACTGCCAAACTTTCAAAATTCTCTTCTATAAATTTTCTCAAATTAACATTGTCAGCTGTTGCGAGATTTTACCAGCAATCACAAAGCTTCGAAGATTACCTGCTCCACTCAACCTTCATAACCTACTAACATTTCAGACTTCTCTTGCATTTTTACCTGTCTCTGAAACAAACAAACAGAACCTTCAAAGTCGTACGTTTCCACTAAATATCTGACGAAATCACCAAAATTAGATTTTGCTCACTTCGAAAATGTTGAAACGCTCTCTTCTGCACATTTTGCAAATACTACATTGGAATTTCACAAACTTTCCAAAACGCTTAATTAAAATAAGTTGTTGGATATCTGCAATTCTTGAAAATGTCCTCGTATGTAAATTGCTCAAATCTGCCTCGTCCTTTTAGGCGAAATTTGACCAGCAAACGCAAAGCTTCGCGGGTTACTCTGCGAGCAAGCGTGTGAGCGAGCGAGCGAGCGGGCGTCGGGACGCCGGGCGTCTCGGAGGCGGCGGCGGCGGCGGCCGGCGTTATATAGCCCGGCCGCGTGTTTTCAGCTCGAGCGCGGGGCGCGGAGTGGCGGCCCCAGCGATGGCAGAGGCAGTGAGGGCGGCGGCGGCGGCGGCGGTGGCCGGCCAGGAAGACAATCGCAGTGCCAAGTTAATTAGACTCGGAGTAAAAATACCCCTGCCCATCGATGTTTCCTTCTGCTTACCACACCTCGCCGCTCTTCTTCGTTATTTCTCTTTTCTCGCGGTATGCGAGGTGAGGAGGGGGAGGGGGATCGCTTGTCTTCGGCCGAGTGTGGATCTGGTTTCGCGAAGCGAATGAAGAGCGAGCCGTCTGTTTTGTCTGCGGAGAGGTGTCTGGGATGTCGGAAGATTCGAGACTTTCATGAAGTTCAAAATTGATGCACGATGACATTATTTTGTTTTTTTGCATGTGTAACCTTCGTAAGGGGTCGTTCTCGGGTCTTTTTGAATTTCATCATTAATTTGTTAATATAGTTCTGAATATTTGGATAATCATTTCAGTCAATACATGCATTTGTGAACTTATAATGCAGGTACTAAAGCATTTTCACACATTTTCCAAATTTTATTAGAGAGTTATTATTTTTTTTCGTTACATGAGACTGGTTTGAGCTAAGATAGAGCTTGTGATTTTCCCATTCTCATTTGAAATATTTTGTCATGAACTTCAAAAAATATGTCTCAGACAGTCAGTATTTGACTTCACTCGAAATAACTTTCACAAAGTATTATAAATATTTCTAAAGCATTATATATCAACAATGGAGGTCACGTACGGTAGAGATATGAAATATTTAATAAGAATAAATTATATTTATTATATTATTGAAAATATCTCATAAAATGTATACTTATATGAACCAATTATTTACACTCAATATATTGCCGTACACATTCATGTTTACCACTTCCAAATGTCAGTAAAGCTTGGGGTCCAAAAAGACCCCCCTTGATAGTGAATTGCAGGGGTTTGTGATTGTGAATACGAGGGGTAATGAAGTTCGGTATGTTGAACTCTAAGCAATTCTTTACTTATAAGTTATGATTGTCTGGAATTTTTTATGCTCATTACAATACTCATTTACAGCACTCATTATCCAGGGTTATTGCAGAAAAGGGGGATCGACAGCAAATCGAATTAGCGAAATTGTTTTCTTTGCGTCAAATGTAGGAATTACAAGGATCATTTATATAATGGGTGAACAAATAGCATGTAGTCGAAGAAAAGTTTCACATCCAACACAATTTTTTAAATTTAATGAATAAATATATTTTTAAAATATACTATTTTTAATAAATAAAATTTTAAAGGGTTATGTAACAACATGGTCCATTTATTAAATAAAACTTTTGGTCTTTTGTTGCCAAATAAACTACTTCGCTTAGTATAAACACGTTAATCTGCGTAATGACAAATTTTGTAATGAGTCACTCTTCTTCTATACAGATATAGACTTCACTATTATATACATATTAATATTATAATTTATAATGCTTCGAAATAGTACACTTTCAGTAATTCGTATCAATTTAATAATATAATAATTATATTTAGACAAAATATATTTCTTTTCTTCATTAAAAATTACAAGGATCCACTAATATTCTTGTAAGAACTAACGGATAATCCAAAAATGTCTTGGACTGGTTTTGTAAGTCTTGTAAATCAGACGTAGTACACGCGAGATCGAAATTTCTAAATGACAATGCAGCGACTGATTTCCTTATTCATTACAATAGTTCCAGCCACCAAGCATTCGAGAAACGGTCCATAGGCAATTCTAGTCTTAAAGCTACAGTAGACACGCGTGAAAATCTTTAGTTCACATTTTATGATACAATTGAATGTCGTAAAGCAATGCATGTAATAAAGCTCTTTTAAAGTAGAGATTTTTTAAAATTTATTTATTTAAGGTTTATTTATATCAGATTTATAAATTGTATTTATTCCATTCGAGAAAAAAGTGACAGAAAAAATTTGTATCCACTTCAAAGAAAATTTTGAAAATGTTACAGATTCATGTAAACTACCCCCCAAAATTAAAATATATTAATGATCTCCCGAGATGCACAAATATATATTACATTCACATATTTACATTTCAGCTAAAAAGCTTCTAATATGACAGTTATTTGTTTCATTCATACCGACATCTCGATTTTCATATTCGAAATTACCTGTAGATCCTCGCCATTTGCATTAATCGTGACATAATAATAATTGATAACATGTAATAGTAAATTGTGAACACACAAATATACGTTAATACTAATGTATATGCGAAGTTACATCTCAAAAGAGCCTTATAAATGGTATTTATCCGACCGATCACTTGAAACTGTATTGTTGAAGTGATTCCTATACTTTTCAGAACTGGAAAGAAACTCAAATTTATGCTATAACACATGCCGAGAGACCATCGGAAACTCATAACTTGTTCCGGTTCGGGCGGTGCCTCGCTGGTGGGAGATACCTGGTTGGGGAAAACCCCGCTAGTAGACGGTGGGTCGGCGCCGGAACTCGCCATCCAGTGGGGGAAGACCACCGTCACCCCCGATGAAAAAACATGCACTACACCTGCAGCACTAATGACCTCTGAACTTAACGCGCCCGGAATCACTAACAATCAATCAATCAAATTTAAGATCCTTAATAACGAAGTAAACAAATTATTTGTGTCTGAATTTGATATTAGAATGTCTTGGAAAGAGTTTACTCGGAATTTTGAGAAAGTGCATACCTTTTTCTTTTAATGCCTACCGGCTTAGATGGCTCTGGGCTTCAACTGCTGTCACTTCTGTGCCTCTGACCAGAAGACCATACGGTTCGAGTCCCGATGGCCGTAGGATTTTGACACTAGCTAGAGATCTTGGTCGAATTCCGTCGCTCTCTGGAGGAGAGTTCCGTTGCTCTGATCAGTAGTTTTCCGATGTTTTTCCAATCAATACCAGGTGAATGCAGGTGCTGTACCCTGACCAACAGGCCAAGGACAGCTCGCGAGCTTTCCCTCTTGTTCCTTGTCCTACAATCATCCCTTACGTACACAGACTTACACTTGCACGAACTATATTACTACAGTCAGCAGGCCAGTCGGGAACTGAGAGGTGGTCCCGGCTGGGCAGAGATGTGCCTCGCAGATGGAAGAAATCTGCTTTTTTATTTATTTATTTATTTATTTTTTACGTCAAAAAAACAGTTAAAAACTGCGTATGACGTGCTATGGGGAAAAGTGAATTGTGTGCACATTTTCAAAATTCTGTGATCCCTACATGATTCTATTTTCCTGCCGCGACAACATGGAAACGATAATTTGAATAATTGTATTTCCCACTGAATTCTAGAAGACGTGCACAGAAAATGAAGTTACATTTATGTCCATTTATGTCCAGGCTTGAGGACAACTCTGCAAGCCGATGGGGAGGTCGGCGCCGGATCTCATCAACCTGCGGGGAAATATCATCGCCACCGCCCATGATAAAACATGCACTATGTTTACGGAACAAATTGTCATAGAAGTTGACGCCATACATACTATTTGAGACCATTAAGTAAAATCAGAAATTAATACTGCAGCAATGGAGGACACTTTAGTTCTTTATTTAGATACTAAAATATATCTAAAATAAACTTTGTAAATTTTATTATACTTCATGTCTTTTCACTTAAACTCGCGAAGAACGTGCAGTTGTTCCTGTTAGTGTGAAGCATATCTACGCAAAATTCGGGCAATGCCATGAAGGTCATCATTCTAATATATGATTGTGATGAATGATTGTGGAATGATATTTGTAGATACAAGACATCATGTACGTTGTCATAAATATTACATGGAAATTAATTGTTACTAAAGGAGTCAGTGCTTTCTTTGTCTAGATAAAATTATATATCAAAAAATTAGTTTTTACAAAATAAATATTACCTTTATTTGGTATTATATGGTGATCTATCTGTTAGAATAGAATTAATATTAAAATGAAAAGAATAAATAATGGAATTAGAAGGAATTGTTTTCGAAACGTTAATAAATAATGTGATTAAAGTTTAGCAAGTTAATCAAGTTAATCATGATCATCTACTTTGGAATATGTTAGATCAATTATTTCTTATGTTTTTTAAGTTAATTTATTCCTTCATTCTTTCAGATGTTGCCTTTCTACTCTTCTGACACTTTTGCCCCTTGTTTGAATTTTGTTTTTTCTGGGAATCTGAGCTTTTCATCTTGAGTTATTTTTCTGAATTGTTCTTTATTTTCAATTAATTTATCAGTAATTTTTAATTCATTCTGTTTTTTTATTTAAAAAGAACTCAAAAATGTGTTTAGTTTGTCTGTTACTATTCATTCTAAAGATATGGCCATAGAAACTAATTCCCCTCCTTCTCATTGTATCTGTGAGTTTCTCAATTGTTTTTGTATAAATCTTTATTAGGAATTAAATTAATTTCATTACTTTTGTCTTTAATCCTAGTATATTCCATAGTATTTTTCTTTCTTTTCTAAACAATCTAGTAATCCTCTGTTATTTAGATCTAGTGTTTCAGCTGCATAGCACCTCTGGTTTTACAACTGATCTATAATGTTTGATTTTTCAATTCCATGACAGTGATTTTTTGTTATTGTCTTTAGTTAATTGAAATACTACGTCAATTTTTTGTGTTCTAGCTTCTATTGCATTCTTTTCTAATGCACTCCAACTAATCCATTCACCTAAAACAATGATTAGGCAGTTACATTTTAATCCTTTAAATCAAATTTTAATTCCATTAATTTTGTTTAGGTTTTTATTCCATTCTCTGACCACTCTTTCTAGTGCGCAATTAAAAAGTAAAGAAGACTGTCATCTTGTCAGACTCCAGTTTTTATAAGAATTGGTTCCGATAACTCTCCCATAAATTTGACTTTGGCTTATGCCAAAGAATGGTTTTGATTAGATCGGAGTTTTATTGTCCAGTGTCTTTTAGAATTGATATTTTAGTATTTATATTGATCTTTTGGCATATTATTTCAATAAACACATTCATTACACAAGTACAGATATTCAACATCTCATACACATTTTTGAAACCAATCCATAAAATCTACATTAATTTAAAATATGAGAACAATTCCAATTCCCAAGTACAGACGGGAGCGTGTAGAAAGATAATGATAGCATAATGAATCAAAATTTGAATGAACGAACACCCTTGCAATCAATTAAGTTAAAATAGTTGGAATTCGTTTGGGATAAAGTTCAAGATTCATGGTATATTAATAAGTTATAATTCATTACAGGAAAGAAATTGTATTAAAACAGTTACGTTCTTGAGCGTTGCTAAAGTAAAGTTTATTACATATCATTGGAAGGAGATCTTCTGTATCTCACACACATTTTTGAAGTAAATTCTTAAAAATAAATTAACGTAAAATATGGTAACTCTTCGAATTATGCTTATTATTCTTCTAAATCATATCTTACAATTTTTAATTTTGAACTCTTTTCTTTGGTTCCAAATGAGTTCAAACTGCGGAACGTCTGTAGCCAATCATGTGCCGCGAAAGGCCACCGTCGGCCTAGTGGTTCTTATCGCCGTTTCAGTCGTAGGGGAGTATTGAGGGGTGGAAGACTTCTTCTGGAGTGCGTAGTTGGTGAACGAGTCGTCTTTCCCCAGGATTGCCAGCAAGGTAGGCATCTTCGCTTTTTTTATAATCGTAACGATTAAATTCTGTATTGAAAAAGAGACTATGAATGTAAAAAAAAGTATTCATTACCTAATTATTCGTATTCATTAGATAATTAATTTTCATTGATTAAGTTATCTTCACAATTGTAGCGTATCTGCATGGAAAAAAAGTAATGGCGACCTGTCTCTTAAAAATAAGTGAAATGTTTGCGAGATAGTTCTACACGACTGAGTGGTATATTGCCTGCTTTCATATTGCCATGTTTTGTAATAAAGTAGATCAGATCTAATAGTAGAAGAGAATCGCCCTCTCCTCTGATAAAAGGTTTGCGAGCTTGATTACCTAATGAGCGTTAAAAATGTGAAATTAAACAGCTGTAGGAGTGAAACTTTTTTGCAGAGACAAAATTTTATAATAGCTTTTATTAACTCGAATTTATTAAAAAGTGGACTTCACACAACACAAAAATACGTAACAGCGGAAATCATCGATAACAAATGGCTTCAATATCATAACTGATAGATAGGCATTGCGGAATGTTCTGTATTGCTGATGCAACAGTTTTCTCGCTACAGCAACCTGCAAGAGCATGCAAGGTCCGCATGCTTCAAATATTTGGTACTACTACTAATACTTCTGTATTGCTAGGATTAGTTCAGAGGCATAATTCGATCTCGTCTCTTCCTCGATCTTTCCCCACTTATATTGCGTAGAGGATATTCCATTGATAGTTATAGAATCTATGATACGAATATGCTCCTTCATTTTTTTACAGTGGATCGCCTTTTTGGTTATTGGTCGTGTCCACAAGTTCGTTCCTTATTACTTCAGTTCGGATTTATTCTTCTCTGGAGTAGTTTTTAACAGATTTAAGAAAGTTCATACCTGATGCTTCTAGCACTTCAGATAATTTCTGAGCGACCAGAATTCGGTTCCATTTAGCAAAAGGAGACGTGCCATGACCTTGTAAAAACTTTTAACGATATCTTCGTCCGAATGCAGTAGCATTTCATTAAAAGATTGTTATATGGGAATGGATCGAAGTGATTGAAGAAAGTTAAATTGAAATTGGTATTTATTGAAAAAAATTTTTTGAGATTAAAATTAATTTTCGAAGGCCATTTTAAACTTTAATCTCGTTCTCGCTTTAAAAAATTAGATCTAGATAACAAAGTAATAGAATGAACTAAGTATGCTGCTATGAGAGTAAAAGAGAAGTTACTTAAATCAAGGTTTAAATTTTGTTGGATTAAATGTTTAAAGCGAAAACAAAACTTGAATGAAATTACTTTCCTACATAAATTTGTGATCGCATTTGTTTCAGGTGAATCCTGCTTCGTATACGGAACTTCTGAGCGCGTGAAAGGACTGTTGCCTTGCCCGCTCGTGGGATGCTGACTTCCGGTCGCCAGTGCTAGTGGAAACCTTGGTGGGAAGGTGTGCAAACTTGTGGACCAGTAAGCACTTCAAACGAGGACAAATTTCTCTCCAGTGAGTAATACAATTTGCGGGAAAAGTTGCGGAGGGCTCTATATTAACAGATACTTTGGGAGAAGAAATATTTGCTTAAAAATGTTAGTGGGAGGACGGTTAATGTGGGTGATTAGTGAATTCGTAAATTTTTAATTTGATAGCATGAATGACAAATTATATAATTGCATAGTTACGAGCTTGTTAATTTGTTACAGGTGGGTTGTTTTCGGTTGTAGTAGGCGGATGGCGGTTATAAATGTACTTCCAATGATTGGGAATACTGTTAAGAAATTATTAAAAGATATAGTCGTGGTGTGCCGTTGAAAATGAAAATGTATAAGCGTGTGTGTCTGTAGCCTGCGCGCGCATAGGAGTATACTAGGAGAGGGGATTCGAGCCGTGTCGGGGTGAGTGCCCCGATGTCTCTAGGCCTTCACTCGTGGGGTTTGGCGCAAGTTCGCGACCCCGTGTGGCAGGCAGGGTGCTTAGTATGTAGTGTTCGTGGCTGGTGTTGCCATAACCCCCATTGCAGAGACGGTTGCGAGAGGTTGTTCGGTAGTCGGAGTGGTTTGCCATATGCCAACTGGGCGCTAGATGCGTCTAGAACCTCCACATATGCGCTTCGTACGCCGAACGTTTCCTTCACGAATTCGTGCCTCAGTGAAACCTCTTCATAAATTAGGGGTAAGAATATTCGATAATGCCGTTGGAACGAAGTTTCAACTGGTGGTTTGCGTTACTAACAGCAAAGAGGATCAACATCGATTTTAAACAATACACGGTATACTTTTTATGCGTGTGCAAGCTATTTACACGACGTACAGACGGAAAGGGAGTGGGCAAAGATGTATGTCGTTTTGAACGACTCTGTGCCTTTAACACCGCTGTTCGCTTATTTTAAAACGACCTTAGGATTGTGCGAAACAGAATGGAAATTGGCGCGGTTAAGTTAAGATTCGAGTGGGTTAAGTCGATGAATTTTTGGGATGCAAGGATTGTTTCGTGTGAGGGATGGGTCGCCAAGGAGGGGGGGGGGTTGCATGCCTTTGCTACATTGCTCGGTAGGACGGTGGGTGGGTTTTCTGTCCTTGTGGGCTATATAGTTCGATGGGAGGGTGCTGTTTGTGTACATCGATATATTGTAAGAGGGGGTTGTCGGAGGTGTTTTGCGTGCCTTGTGCATATGCACAATATATATCTCTTGTGTATATTATATAGCTCGATGTGAGGGAAGATGGTTTTTTGTTTCTGTTATATGGTTCAATGAGAAGGTGACTTTTCTGGGTGTCACAGGATTCCATGGATGTGAATGGGCCTTGTATGGTTTGTGTCTAAAAGAGGGGCAAGAGTTTTTGGCGTCTGGAGTGAGTCATGATTCGATGTTAGGGAAGTTGGTGTTTGTTTTTTTGTTACACGAATGTTTTGATAGGATGGAGGGTAGGTGGTGCGTGAAATGTGTTATGTGATTCGATGGAATAGAGTAGTTTTGTTCTTTGTGTTATGATTCAATGAGAGGCACATGTTTTGTAATTCGTGTTTACCTGGTTCGTTGTAAAGAGATGCTCCTTAGGTTTTTGTTATCAGATTCCTTGGGACGGGGATTAGTACGCTTTATTTGGGGTCACAGATAGCATTTTGGGAGTATTGAGTAAAATCAGATCTATGTGGGAGTAGGCCCTTTTTGTTCTTGGTATTATATATACTTCAATGTGAGGGAGGATGGATATTGGTGTGCATAATACTAATCGCCGAGAGGTAGGAAGATGTATTTTAAGTGCCATGTGAGTTAAATGGTTCCATTAGAGAGGTGCATTTTTTTCTCTAAGTGTGCGTAATGGATCGATGGGAGGGAGGTCTTTTTGTGTGTATATTGATAAAGTGAAAAAAGATATATTTTGTGTACAATGCGCGTTATGATTTCAATGGATTTTGGGTGGGATGTGTGTCTAATGTGATTTTTGGGAGATATTATGTTGTTCCTGTCATTGATGTAGAACGATAAGGAAAGTAGGTTGCCTGTATGATACAGTAGCAGAGGCAGCTGTCAATTTTGTGGCCTTGTGTGTTATGTGGATCGATGGGAGGGACGCAGGTTTGTGGGTATGATATGGTCGCAGTATGAGGGTTCAATTTTGTGTGCCTTGTGTGTTATGTGGATCTATAGAAGGTGGTGTTTTGGCGGTGTCGCAGTGTGAGGGTTCTGTTTTGTGTGCCTTGTCTTATGTGAATTGATGGGAAGGAGGGTGGTGTGTGTGTGTGTGTGTGATGTGGTCGCAGTGTGAGGTTTTGATTTTTACCTAGTGTTATGTGGATTGATGGGAGGAGGGTGGGTTGTGTGTGTGATGTGGTCGCAGTGTGAGGTTTTGTTTTTGTGCCTTGCGTGTTATGTGGATTGATGGGAGGGAGGTGGGAGTGTGCGTGATGTCGTCGCAGTGTGAGGTTTTGTTTTTGTAAATAGTGTGTTAGTGGATTGATGGGAGGGAGGGTGGGTTGTGTGTGTGATGTCGTTTGATGTGGTCGCAGTGTGAGGGTTTTGTTATTTTTAACTAGTGTTATGTGGATTGTTGGGAGGGGTGGGTTTCGTGTGTGGTATGGTCGCAGAGTGAGGGTTTGTTTTTGTACCTTGTGTTTTATGGATTGATGGGAGGAGAGTGGTTTGCGTGTGTGATGTCGCAGTGTAATTGTATGGTTTTTGTACCTAGTGTGTTACGTGATTTGATGGGAGGGAGGGTGGGTTGTGTGCGTGATGTGGCCGCAGTGTGAAGGTTTTGTTTTTGTACTTTGTGTGTTATGTGGATTAATGGGAGTGAGGTGTGGTGTGTCGTGATGTCGTCGCAGTGTGAAGGTTTTGTTTTTGTACCTTGTGTGTTATGGATTGATGGGAGGAAGGTGGTGTGTGTGTGAGATATGGTCGCAGTGTGAGGTTTTTTTGTGGCTTGTGTGTTATGTGGATTGGTGGGAGGGAGGGTGTAGGTGTGTGTGTGATATGGTCGCAGTGTGAGGTTTTGTTTTTGTAAATAGTGTGTTATGTGGATTGATGGGAGGAGAGGTGGGTTGTGTGTGTGATGTCGTTGCACTGTGAGGGTTTTGTTTTTGTACCTTGTGTTTATGTGGATTGATGGGAGGAGGGTGGGTTGTGTGTGTGATGTCGTTGCAGTGTGAAGGTTTTTGTACCTTATATGTTATGTGGATTGAGGTGGGAGGGTTGGGTGTGTGTGTGATATCGTCGCAGTGTGAGGTTTTGTTTTTGTACCTTGTGTGTTATGTGATTTGATGGGAGGAGGGTGGGTTGTGTGTGTGATGTCGTCGCAGTGTGAGGGTTTTGTTTTTTGTACCTTGTGTGTTATGTGGATTGATGGGAGGGAGGGTGGGGTGTGTGTGTGATGTCGTCGCAGTGTGAGGGTTTTGTTTTTGTACCTAGTGTTATGTGGATTGATGGGAGGGAGGAGGTTGTGTGTGTGATGTGGTCGCAGTGTGAGGGTTTTGTTTTTTGTACCTTGTGTGTTATGTGGATTGATGGGAGGGAGGGTGGGTTGTGTGTGTGATGTCGTCGCAGTGTGAGGGTTTTGTTTTTTGTACCTTGTGTTTTATGTGGATTGATGGGAGGAGAGTGGTTTGCGTGTGTGTGATGTCGCAGTGTAATTGTATGGTTTTGTACCTAGTGTGTTGTAATTTGATAGGAGGGAGGTGGGTTGTGTGTGTGATGTGGTCGAAGTGCGAGGGTTTTTATTTTGTACCTATGTGTTATGTGGATTGATGGGAGGGAGGGTGGGTTGTGTGTGTGAGATATGGTCGCAGTGTGAGGGTTTTTTGTACCTTGGTGTTATGTGATTGATGGGGTGTTGGTGATTCGTCGCAGTGTGAGGTTTTGTTTTTTGTAAATAGTGTGTTATTGGATTGATGGGAGGGAGGGTGGGTTATGTGTGTGATGTCGTCGCAGTGTGAGGGTTTTGTTTTTTGTACCTTGTGTTATGTGGATTAAGGAGGGAGAGTAGGTTGTGTGTGTGATATGGTCGCAGTGTGATGGTTTTGTTTTTTTGTACCTAGTGTGTTATGTGGATTGATGGGAGGGAGGGAGGGTGGGTTGTGTGTGTGTGATGTGGTCGCAGTGTGAGGTTTTGTTTTTGTACCTAGTGTGTTATGTGGATTGATGGGAGGGAGGGTGGGTTGTGTGTGTGAGATATGGTCGCAGTGTGAGAATTTTGTTTTTTGTACCTTGGTTGTTATGTGTATTGATGGGAGTGAGGGTGGGTGTGTGTGTGATGTCGTCGCAGTGTGAGGTTTTGTTTTTGTACCTTTGTGTTATGGATTGATGGGAGGGAGGTTGGGGTGTGTGTGTGATGTCGTTGCAGTGTGAGGGTTGTTTTTTGTACCTTGTGTGTTATGTGGTTTGACGGGAGGGAGGTTGGGTTGTGTGTGCGTGATGTCGTTGCAGTGTGAAGGTTTTTTTTTGTACCTTGTGTTATATGTGGATTGATGGGAGGGAGGGATTGTGTGTGTGTGATGTCGCGCATGTGGGTTTGTGTGTCGTCGTGTGAGGGTTTGGTTTTTTGTACCTTGTGTTATGTGGATTGATGGGAGGAAAAGTGGTATGTGTGTGTGTGATGTCGCAGTGTAATGGTATGGTTTTTGTACCTAGTGTGTTACGTGATTTGATGGGTGGGAGGGTGGGTTGGGTGTGGATATGGTCGCAGTGTGAGGTTTTGTTTTTTGTACCTTGTGTGTTATGTGGATTGATGGGAGGGAGGGTTGGGTGTGTGTGTGATGTCGTCGCAGTGTGAGGATTTTGTTTTTTGTACCTTGTGTGTTATGTGGATTGATGGGAGGGAGGGTTGTGTATGTGTGTGATTACGTCGCAGTGTGGGGTTTTGTTTTTTGTACCTTGTGTGTTATGTGGATTGAAGGGAGGGAGGGTGGGTGGGTGGTGCGTGTGATGTGGTCGCAGTGTGAGGGTTTTGCTTTTTGTACCTTGTGTGTTATGTGGATTGACGAGAGGGCAGTGTGAGGGTTTTGTTTTTGTACCTTGTGTGTTATGTGGATTGATGGGGGGGGGGGTTGTGTGTGTGTTATGTCGTCGTAGTGTGAGGGTTTTTTTACTATGTGTGTTATGTGGATTGATGGGAGGGAGAGTAGGTTGTGTGTGTGATGTGGTCCCGGTGTGAGGGTTTTTGTACCTTTTGTGTTATGTGGATTGCTGGGAGTGTGGGTTGTGTGTGATGTGGTCGCAGTGTGAGGTTTTTACTATGTGTTATGTGGAGTGATGGGAGGAGGGTGGGTTGTGTGTGTGAGATATGGTCGCAGTGTGAGGTTTTGTTTTTGTACCTTGTGTGTTATGTGGATTGATGGGAGGGAGGGTGGGGTGTGTGTGTGATGTCGTCGCAGTGTGAGGGTTTTCAGTGTGAGGGTTTTGTTTTTTGTACCTAGTGTGTTAGTTGTACCTTGTGTGTATGTGATTGATGGGGGGAGGGTGGGGTGTGTGATGTCGTCGCAGTGTGAGGGTTTTTTTTGTGTTTTGTGTGTTATGTGGATTGATGGGAGGGAGGGTGGGTTGTGTGTGTGATGTCGTTGCAGTGTGAGGGTTTTGTTTTTTGTACCTTGTGTGTTATGTGGATTGATGGGAGGAGGGTTGGGTGTGTGTGTGATGTCGTCGCAGTGTGAGGGTTTTGTTTTTTGTACCTTGTGTGTTATGTGGATTGACAGGAGGACGGTGGTTTGTGTGTGTGTGATGTCGTTTGCAGTGTGAAGGTTTTTGTACCTTGTGTTATGTGGATTGATGGGAGGGAGGGTGGGGTGTGTGCTGATATCGTCCCAGTGTGAGGTTTTGTTTTTGTACCTAGTGTTATGTGGATTGATGGGAGGAGGGTGGGTTGTGTGTGTGATGTGGTCCCGGTGTGAGGGTTTCTTTCTTTTACCTTGTGTGTTATTTGGATTGATGGGTGGGAGGGTGGGTTGTGTGTGTTATGTGGTCGCAGTGTGAGGGTTTTGTTTTTTGTACCTTGTGTGTTGTGGGGTGGTGGTGATTCGCAGTGTGAGGTTTTGTTTTTGTACCTGTGTATGTGGATTGATGGGAGGGAGGGTTGGTTGTGTGTGATGTTGCAGTGTGAGGGTTTTTTTTTGTACTGTGTTTATGTGGATGATGGGAGGGAGGGTGGTTTGTGTGTGTGTGTGTGTTTTTGTACCTTGTGTGTTATGTGGATTGATGGGGGTTGTGATGTGGTCGCGGGTTCTATTTTAAGTTTTGTGTGTTCTATTGATTGATGGGAGGAAGGGTGGGTTTTATGTATGAAAATGTCGCAGTGAGGGGTCTGCGTTAGGTGCAATGTGTGTTATGTCCATCGAGAGGATGGAGAATGAGTTGTGTATGTGATATAGTCGCAGTGTGTTGGTTCTGTTTTGTGAGCCTTGTGTGATGTGGATTGATCGCAGTTGTGTGTATATGGGTGTGTGTATATGGTTCCGTTATGAGTTGCTGTTCCTTTTTGTTATGAGGTTTGATGTGAGGGAGGTTGGGTGTCGAGGGTAAAATGTTTGTTGTGCGTGTTGGTGGGTTTTTGCGTGGCGTATGTGTTTAATATTGCGGTGTGAGGGATGGTGTTGGTGTGTGATGAGCTGCTTGATGGGTTTGTGGATTTTGAAATTTGGAGGTGTGATATGTAAGAAAGTAGTAAGGTTTTGTGTTGTGTAAGTACGAGGTGGTTTCTTGCTGTAATTTTTATGTGGTAAGCATTTTTTTTGTTTTGAACTTTTTTAAATATGTGGGATAGTGTTAGTGGTCAATATTAAGGGATTTTTAATTTTTTTTTAATTTTTCCAAATTTAGTATTTGTATTTTTATGTCTTTTTTGGTTTGATCCTTCATGTTGTTCCTTACACAAACCAACTTTTTTTTTCAGAAGTTTGAATGTAGAGGTCTTCAAATGGTGTTTTATGAAGATTTTCTGTTTTTTTTGATTCAATAAGAAAACTTGTTTTAATTTCTAACACACTTATACTACACATAATATTTTTGCTCGTGGTTTTTTGTTACTTTTCGAAGTAATATATAGAATGAATTTTTTAAATTTGATATTTTCTGTTTGTGTTTTTTATTGATTAAATTTCAGTATTTCTATTGGCTTATGTACTTCAAAATTGTTTGGAATTAAGACTAAAAAGGGTTTACACTTTTGTTTGCGTTTTGTCATATATTTTTTTAAAATCGATTTCTTTTTGAGCGATATTCTTTTGATGCTTTTTTCTATTTTCTATATTTTTAATCAGTTTTTTCCCTGACCCTTCGTAAAGTTGGTAGATTTGATATTTGATACTACGGTACACAACGAAACCTATTAAATGACCTAGCAACTTTTTCAGTTTTATGGTGAAATAGAATTTTTCGCTCTTTTATGAACAAGCTTTTGTTTTTTATACAATTTGCTTTTTTACGGAATTTACAATACAATATGTTTAATTTACGGAAAGTTATATTTAATGAGTTGCAATATATTAATTCTATGATTTTTTGCTGTGTATCTCTTTGAATTATAAACTTTTTTTAGTTCGTGAAAGTGTCTATGCGATTCTTTCTACTTGGTCTTATATTAACTCTTAAGTTTTTTGTATAACTGTTAGAAATATTTCTGTTGAGCCCACTTTTGAGGGTTTTAATGGGACTTTTTCTGTATTCATGATATGTTTATTAAAATTTCTTGAAACGCTGGTTTTTTATTGGCTTGTTTGAACCTTTGTTTTAGTTTTCATTGAATCTCTCCTGGAATGATATTCATTTGATTTTTTTCTATTTTATAGATTTTTATTAGTTTTATTTCCTTGACTATTTCGTTAAGTTGCTACGTTTTGATATTTAATACTGCGATACACAACGAAACCTATAAAAATGACTGAGCAACTTTTTTGTATTTTATGGTAAAATAGAATTTGTTCTCACGTTTATGAACAAGCTTTTATTTTTTGAAATGACAATTTGTTATACGTTGCAGTGCACGCAAAATTATATTTAATGACCTGCAATATGAATTTTATTTTTCTTCTGTGCATCTCTTGGAATCTATTTTCATGTGGTGAAATGGTATATGCAATCATTTCTATAGGGTATTGTATTATTATTTCTAATAGTATTTATATTTTTTACTGGAATTCATTTGAATTTTCCTTGAGGTTTTCTAGCAAGTGTGTTTAATATTGTGAAGTATTTGGTGATAATAAAAGCATTAATTTTTTAACAGAAAATGTATTGCTGTTAAATAGTGTGAGCACATTTATTAATTGCCTAATAAAGCTACAAATAACTGTTTTTAATGATTGTGGTGCAATCTATTGAAAGGGTTGTTCAAGAAAGTGTCAATTATCGATGTGTTCAGTGACATTCTATAGCATATTTCTTCTAGGATTTATTTAACAGGATTATTGGTTCTTTTAAATATTTAAATTACAATAAATTTTAGGTGAAATTCGTAACTGTAAACTGTTTTGATAAATGTCAAAACTAGTGAAATTTTTGGTTTTCTGAAATTGTTCTCGTTGAGGGTGCATTAACTATTGAATCCTTCTGTGCAAGAGTTTTTTGGTATCCTTGCAGAAAGTGTGGATTACCCAATTATTGTCCAGATTTTTTCGGTGCTACGTGTACTTAGCAGAAGCTTCCATTGAATTGGATGGAAAATATAGGTTAGTCATTCTTCTATTTAAATCTTATCTAGATAAGATGAAGGTACTTTATGATCTAACATAGTTTTGTTTTTTTTTCATGAAAATAATACGAACTATTTACGAGAAGTGAAGTGGTAAATACTTTTAAATTTTTCAAATCATGTTTTATATTGTATAGGCTATTTGTTTATTTTAAGGTATTTTGGCGTGCAATTAGTTTGTTGTAGCCATGAGTTTCTTGTAACTGCTTTAGCAACACAGTTTTTCATTGTATAATTTTAGTTTAAAAATGTGTGTAATTTGGGTGAACAAATATTTCTAAGAATCTGTAGGGTGCCATTTATTTTGTGGAAGTTTTTTGTTTTATTATACCAATGTGATATAAAGATTACTTCATTTTCACAATTTTTTTTTTTTGCAAATTTTTATTCTAACATATTCAAGAGATGTATTGTTGATAGTACTTTCCAGAGCCATAGGCCTACTGGGGAAGGAGGGCTCTCTAAACATTCTCCTAACGAGTGTTCTGCCGAACCGCAAGGTCACTTGGAAGACGGCAAACTGGGACTCCTAAAGAACGAAAATGGAAACCAGTAATAATACTTGAGCAGCAACATTCTGCAATATGGAGCTGTTGAGTTCAGCCGTACGGTGGAGCCAGCTACTAGAGGTGATCATCCAAGCAATTATGTAGGCCGAGAAATATTATAAAGGTTATATCTATTGATAATTAAATTCTAGTGTTAAAATACCATCTTGCAATCTGCATTTCCTAATCCTTTTTTAGGAAACTTAATTACCCTTAGTTTACAAACTTACTTGATTTTACTTGTAGATTTTAAACTTATGTGCATTAGTTCAATTTTGGCTGATGGTGTAAGACCTTTAGACCCCGCCAAAGGACTCTCTGTGAGGAAAAAGAGAACAAAAAGGGCAACAGCTTGAAGCTTCACAAATTCTCATCTCAAAGGAACGTGAAATCAAGCAGATATGCAGACAGTATTAGGAGACGGTCGACCAAGGTAAGCCATTACGGTGTTATAATTAGAAAGTGGATTGTCAGAAAATGTGGAACGCTTTCAAAAGTGCTATGATCACCAGTTGGTACGTGGTGGGCATATGAAATGATTTGATTTCTTGCGAGAGAATTTCAACCCTGCCCTCAGTGTGCGAAGCAGCAATTTCTTTAAACTAATTCTGTGGTTATGCCTTGGAGACCAGAAAAATTTAGTATCCATAAAAACTAATTATGTATGTAATGTACTAATGAAGATTTATGATAGGTTTTATAATTTCCTTCCAGAACGGAGGAGTTTAGAACGCTTACTACTTTCAGATACTAAGAAGACAATCGTGACATTCGTGTAGCAATTTGAAGTTTCATTAATGTGGATTAAAATTTCATTAAGTCGTTATGACACTAAAAGATTTTTGAAGGGTTACTAAAGTGTTTGCTTGTAAGAAATTGATGCAATTAGAATTAACGATATTCATTGAATTCTTACCCATAAAAGTGGAAAGCCTAAGATTTCAAAGGATAACGCCGCCGCAGTGTGACTCAGGACTAGGGGCGGATTCTAATAAAATGAATTTTTTTCTTTTCATTTCAGAACAATGCCGTTTAATATAGAAATTCATTTTGCTATGACAAAAATAAATGGCATATTTTTATACGTCAGCTTTTTCCATTTTTAAGTCATTTTTTAACTTTCTCTATTTTAATTCATTTTTCGATGATTTTATGATTGTCATTTTAATGGTACCTGGTATCCTATTAGATATCTTCGCCCAGAAGTTGTGAAGCCAGCGATTGTGAGTGTATCCAAGGTTCCAGTGACCTATCAGGGTCTTTAGGGGTTCAGGCGATTTTGGAATAAATTAAGAGATTTTCTGGTAAAGAATATTCCAAACCAAATGTTTGAAACCTGAGTTTACTTGAACGAATATAAAAACCTAAGATTGCATCAATAACATATCCAACAACTGAAGTAGTTCATCTGAACTGGTTTTTATCGCATTTTTTACGTGATTTTTCTTTGGTTTTAGGGCATTTTAATAACACTTTATGGGAATTTTATTGATCATTTTGGCGATGTTTCAGGTCGTCAAAATCCACCTCGACTCATGACCTTCCTGAGAGACGGTGAGACGATGCCAACGAACTTAAAGGTGCAGCAAGCATTTCTACCGCACTACGTCCTAGGGATGCAAACTCCAACGAACAATAAATCAGACATCCATTTGGCAGACAAGCACGTGCGAGCATACAGGAAACGCAATTAACCATGCATTTCATTTTACCTAACGTAATTAACATTAAAAATTTTTTGCGCAAAATGGGCTAAAAGTTTCTATAATTTGTATAGCATTATGACGATGTAACTCGCTATAAGCCTTCCTATATTCTACAAACTCCCCAGATCTATCGAATGACAGAAGTAACGAGATGACTTTCTCTCAATGATTTCAGGTCTGGGACACACATCTGCTCCAAAATATTAATTTAAAATTAAATTTTATTATTGGCATTAGTCAATGTCAATAATAAGACTGCGGAACGAATAATTATTTTAGAAGATTACGAGATTTTTAGTACTTACAGAATTTCTTTCAAAATATTGTAAATTTTGCGTACGCAACATATCCTAGAGTTGTGTGCTATGATAAAGATTTATGGGACTCTCGAATTTTAATACATTGATAAGCCTTTCTAATTTATCTCGTAATTCCGTGACATGTAAAACTGAAGAGAATAACACCATGTGGTGTATATTTAAACAATGCACTTATTCTCAGCACTTACCAAATTTCCTCCCAGTAGCGCCGACAAATTTATGCTGGTTGAGAGATAATTCCCCTCTGCGTGTTTGACTTCCGTCCTTTACTCAAAAACATTCAGGCTTATATGATTGCCTTAACCATTAATTCAGTCTGGGTTCATTAAGTGAATGAGCTTATATATAATTTCAGCTAATAATGGTGAGTAATGATATTAACAAATTTTGGTGCAAAACTTCAAGAACTAAGAAGGATTTTCTGAATAGTACGACAAACTATACACAGTACCAAGTAAGCATTAAATTGCACTACTTTCATTACAATCGAACAGGATCGGTAGAATCTAAAACCAAGGTGTACCTCTGCCAGAAGCCCGTGGGTTACCTGGGCGAGTAAGCATTCCTTTGTCACCTCGCTCTGCCGCCTCTCATATCGCTGCTCATCAGATCATTTATTTCTCGCAGCTCGCCTGTCCCCTTCCGCCCCTCCTTGGCGCTTAGACGGGCTGCTCGGCCGAGACTACTTCCGCGCGGGAACATTGAGCACGTTTGTACTCGTCTATTTCAAGTTAATGATCTAATGGGCTTTGCGAGGAGGCTAAAGATTTTCTGCACCAGAAATTTTTTTTGTAATACATGGAGAAAATTAATTATACAAATTGACTGATTTTTAATTTTTGATTGTTGAAAAAGTATTTTTCCTAATTTTTTTCTGTTGAAAAATAGAAGTTTTCATACTATTCTATTAGAAAAAAATTCTACGAAAAAATGAAAAATGGAATTGTAAGAGTAATTTAGGGTATTATCACATATAGTTGAATTTCTTGTAAGAGTTTTAAGTGCTCATGTATGGCACCGACATTTTTGAGCAAAGTTACAAATCTTTTTCTAAAGTAAAATGATATACATTCAAAATCTTTCGATGTTTCTGCTTCGTGATTACCTTTTTGATAATAAATGTCTAAGTTAATTCATTAACTGGTTTAAAAAACCTTTAGACATTTAATTTTATACTTTTTAACAATGTATTGTTTGCGTAATTGTGTCAAAACTGCAATTTAAGTTTTCCCAAAAAATTACGGCGCGGTTATGTTGTCTCTTGTGTGCTCACTCAAAATGTTTTATTCACATAGTGTAATTTATTGTTTCTTTTCATCATCGGTAATCAGAAAGGAATAGTAATAGCAGAAAATTTGTATCTAGAAGAGCAAATAAAAGTTAGGAAGAGGTTCTCCTTCACTTCACAACAACCATACACAAAATTGATTTGTTTTGTGTGTAATAGTTGAGTGGGAATATTTTGCCCAGCAACTAGTTTTCCAAATCCTATCATTTCAACTGCTTCAGTTTTTACAGATATTCATAAAAACTGCCAAAATACGCAGATTTTGAAGTTGTTTTAAAAATTTTCATAGCAATAAAAGTTTGTCAGGTCATCTAGGCTCACACTCAAGGTTTTGAATTTTTTCATAAGGATTCAAACTCTAACAGAATAACTTCTGCGTTTTGAGCATCGCTCAAAATATTGTAAGAAATATAAATTTCTTCGTCAGAAATATGACATTGTACAATGTATTTACTCAGTACCACACATTCACAAACAGTTGCGTGTTCTGGACAACTCAACAACAAACAATGAAATGGCGACTACTGTTAAAGCTATTATGATACATGAATATGTGAAGAAAGCTTGAAAAATGTAAGGATTGGATCAAAGAATTATGGCACTGAAGAGTAAAAAGATTTTAAAGGAAGTTAGCCCTCTGGTTCCTATGGTCTCAATCTTTCCATTCGTGAATAAAATGTTACTTTACTCTTATACCATAACTTACTATTAGTCTTATTTGTTTTATAAATAAATTTATTCGCGAAATAGTCTTAATGAATACCATTCGTTCAATTGAATTTTTCGATAAATCGACTCATAGGTTCATCATTCGTTAATGTTTTAAAATATTTTTACACGAAAATCTTCGTTAAATCTTATTGTAATTATCTTATATGTAATTAATTATACATTTTTATGTAAATAAAAAACTTATAAAAACAACTTTCTTTCCTGCTTTTCTTTTCACTCTTTCCTGTTACTACTTTTAAATGTTCTCCTTTTCCCCCTTTCTTTTTTTTCTTTGCCTCTTTTTTCTCTTTTTGTCATTCTTTTAATGTCTTCGTTCCTATATTTTCTCACTCTTTTTCAATTTATACACATGGTTTTCCTCTTCCCTTAGGTTTCTTTTATTTCAAACCCCACATCATTCGTGCCGATCAACGATCTAATAACCAGCCATAAAATTAAATTTAATGAAATTTAAATGACTGTTTTGTGAGAATGTAATCCTTGAAATGCAATAGGTCATAAATTAAAAATTAAAAGAAATACTGGATGAATTGTTTATTTTTACCAGTATCCATTCCAACCCCATTTTCTTAAACATCGCAAATCACATCGCAACCAAATAAGACGTTTTTGACGCAGATATCGCTTGACATCATCCTTGCGCCTTTCGTCCACATGTCGATTGCACGATCGTTGGCACTCATTAGCACGGATACTTCTCTACCTAGTACAAGTAATTAATTATACATTTCTTACGTCAATAAAAACTTATAAAAACCAAGTTAAGATTTCTTTTCGCTCTTTTCTGGTCAAACTTTTCATTTTTCGCCTCCTTTTTATTTTCTCGCTACGGAATAGTTATATAATTCTGAGCAAACACTGGGAATTTTCGGCAAGAAAAACTATTACAGGGCCCTGGTATCTACAAATCGGATTAATTCAGTTGCTAAATTTAGAAAAAAAATTCTCTAACATTTTGGTATGGCCAAATTCCATATTTTCTGGGTCCTAGATACCCATAAATAGAATATCAGCAAAACGTCTGTGTTCGCCCGCCAGTTTGTAAGTCTATGAACTAAATCGTTAAATCGTTCCGTTAGCGACTAAATCGTTACATTAGGGGCTAAACAGATTTTCTCCAAAAATGATATCCCACATTCGATGTGGCTGCTATCGCGGCACCTTGAATTTGCAACTGTTATTTTAACTTTCGGGGACTTTACATGAAGAATATTTCCAAAGTTTTAAAAAATATTACTCCATCGTTTTTATTATATTTTGTAGTTGGATAGTGTAAAGGACGTTTAAGAGAAAGGTGCAGGTCTTATGCTCGTTAAAAACCCTGATTTTTCGAAATATGTTAGATTTTTTTGAAATAAGATCATGTACAATTTTTGAAAATTGGATTACTTTTCGCGTATTTTGGTGTGAAAGTACGGGGAGACGGTATGTTCTGTTTCGCACCACTAGTAAAATTATTCTCATGGTCTTTTCACTTTCCCTTTTCTTTCAAACACGTTGACTGCGTCCACGGAGAAGGTTCTACGGGGCGCCATCGAAAGAGGAAGTGAAGAGCGCGTGAAGACCCACGAGTGAATAACAAGGTTTTATCACTATTGTAATATAGAGAAAACTGGTCATGACCAAAGATACATTAATTTTTGATTATCAATGTAATAATTGTTTAACTTGCAACAGAATCATAGTTGATATAATAAATTCTGATTTTTTTTAGTTGAAAGAATCTGATTAACATTGTTCGTTACGTGCAATCCAGCATTTTAATAAGACCTTCAGATTCCTCGCCATTCCGTATGGATGGCAGATTGAATAATTGGTTGCAGAGGAAGTAGCAACAATTATGAACTTTGAACCCTAATTAACTGAGCTAGCACAACATAATTTTGGACTGAGAGATATTTAAATTACGTAGGAATCGTTAGGTTTTAAGTGTATCCTTTTCCTGGCGCCCAAATTACATTTATCAGTAATAATTGTTTCAAAGTGTTGCTCCCAGTGGGGCTTGCTTGTTTTTAAATAGAAAGACGGGGCTTGTTTCAAATTGGCGCCAGTCAACGTCGGGCATGTTTCAATACATACCACTCTATTTAATATATTTATAACATTATACATTTTTATGTAAAAGTTTGAAGACTATATTAATGTTTATTATTTCCGTTTATTTTTCGTTCTTTTCTGTTCGTACTTTTGAATTGAATTGAATTGATGCCTTATTTCACGTGGCAAGAGTCAGGCCATGAGGCCTGCTCTTCCATCTGACCACGCAAATTTCTCTACGCTTATTCGACCAACTAAGGAAGAAAGAAGATATTACTTCGGGGACAAAACATGCAATTTAAATTTAGCTCAGATGCTTCACTTAGGCTTCAGGATCTTTTACATGCACTAAATCTACTAACATGGGCAGCCGTCTTTACTTCACCATCGACGACTTTCCGTTCTCCTCCTTTTTCCCGGTGATTCTACCCTTTCCTTCACCTCTTTTCTCCTCTTTTTTCTGTCATTCTTTCAATATCTTCGTTTCTATGTTTTATGACAATGGAATCCTTGAAAAGCGACAGCACGTGAATTCAAAAATTAAAGAAATTCTAGGTGATTTTTTTTTTATTTTTACCAGTAACTAAAACATCGCCAATCACATCGAGTCAAGACCTCTTTGACGCAGATACCGTTTGACGTCATCCTCGCCCGCTTTCGTCCACGTGTGTTCCGTTGCGCACGGCGGCGCATGGGACCGCGGCGCCGCTACCCCTGTGGCCATGCCGCCTGCTGCCCATGTGCACGCACGCACCGGCGCGTCGGGCGGGGGCAGGCGCACCAATCGCCAAAGGGAACGACACACGTGCTGTGCGGTGGCGGGGCCTTTATTAACCTTAAGTGGCGCGCGACGGCAGTCGCTACTTCGAGGGATGGCAGCGGCGACGATGGTGACGGCGGCATTTTCGGCAGGCGATGGCCTTGGCCCCGTTTGTCACCCGGTGAGCGTGAAGCCCCACCGGGTCGTCTGGAGGCCTCACCTGCTTGTAGCAGCCGTGGAGATATTGAAGCATTGCAGACGTGGCGTGGCGTTTAGCAAGAACTTACGGGTGAAAACTTGGGTTATGTGGAAGACAATGAACACATCAGAGTCCAAGTAGTCATGGGACATACATCATGATGATGAATTAAACTTCCATTGCTTTCGTCCTGCATGCATAATGCACCTGTCTTAGGTTTGGGGCCACAGTCTTCGTTCATATAAAGTAATGCATGTGGTCGACAAATTGTTTGCACAGTAGCAAGTACAATAAAAATTGAGGTAAATACATTATTTTCTTATCAAACAGCCCTTGCCTTTCCATTTACTTGCATAATATTGGAAAATAATTCTAATTCTTAACTATTACTAAATATATCATATATGATCATGAAACTTTCGAAATTCTCACGAATTATGAACAATTTCAAACGACCGCCAGGATGAGGGAAGACAAGTCTAAGACTTTTGTAACATTTTAAAAATTAGAAAAATGGTGGTTTTCTGTCAGTTTTAAATAAAAAGGAACCTAAATTATAATTTATAAATTTCTTTCCAGTTTACAATACAACATATCATTGAAAGAAACCTGTCGACAGACTAGCGTTTCAAATCAATTTTGATATCTCGCGAATCATTTCATTAAAATGAATTCTAGAACAAAAACAAATATTCATAAAAATGATAAGCGATCGATCATTCTTCAGCAGAAAGCTGTCGAAGTTCTTCTCTGAGCTCCTAGATGTTCTTGAGAAGGAAGCATCGAGCATTCTGACAGAAAGTTGTCGGAGAATAGAACGAGCCAGATAATGGGTCATAAATGTGAGAGAAAGAATGCAAAATCGCGCTTTCTGCACCAGTCGTTTTTCATTAACAAAACTTTGTCATAATGCGAGGAGAATTATAAAAATGTTCCCTTTCATCCATTTTGACAAGAAATCGCAGATGCGTGTAGAGAGAAGTCGACAGTGTGGATTCGATTTCGAAAGAGCCTCACCATCGCCCAGAACCTAGTACAGCTGTGAGTAGTGAGACAGCTCGAATAGACAGAAGGAGAACCGTGGCAGCCTTCCAAGAAGGCGGTTGGTTCGTGCTTGTTCTTTCTTTTGACGGAGATCGCGCCGTCCTCTATCGGAACTTAAGAGGAGCTCGACCCTGACGAAAGAAGTTCGCAGCCGGGTCTTCTTGGGGCCCCGCGCGACCAATGAAGCTGGCAGACAGCTGTCGCGAGCCGCCGGGGTGACAGCGCATGTCACCACAAGAGGAAGCAAAGCTAAGGAGAAGGTTTATTACGGAGCACATATCTGGCACCTAGCGGTCAAACCGAACGACCCGCAATGCACAGTGTGTAGACACTGGTTGGGTGCAGTTTTCGAAAGCTGTGCCTAGCTGGAGAAGTTTCGAATAGTTGGCAGAGAGGTCTGATTATCATTGAAGAAAAATATTGAAAGTTTTTCAGCCGCTTTGATTTGACAATATACGAGTTTGTAAAGGTCTAATTTACATTTTTCTTAAATATTACTATTCCTTTAGATTAATGATGCATTTTGACTAGCAAGGTCATACTATGTAAGGTTGACGTAATAAATATGATGATTATTATAGGGTTCAGGACACTCAATGAAATGATACTTTTTCCATGCGTAACTTTACAATTGAGTAAAATTTCATATATGTTCTAAATTTAATACACGACAGTAATTCATGTACATTCTCATTATTCTTATTCGTGATTCCATTTAAGTACTGAAAAAGATAGAAATATCTTTAAATGAAATGTGCATTGATCTCATGTATGTGTTCCTCAAACTTCGAAGATAGGTTGAAACGATGCCTTTCATCTGTTGTATAACTGGGCGTGTGCATATATCAAACAGAGTTCTCTTTCTGGTCTCGAGAATGTTCTCTCGCGAGAATGTTCCAAGGTCTCAAAGACGCTGCTTTTTCAAGCTCCATTAATTCTTAATTTTGCAGATTTCGAGTAGATTTTGAGAAGTCAAAGCTTACCTACAAGAGGCAGCAAATAAACATGTTACGATCCATTAAAATTCTCCTTCTGAGAACACTTATCACATTTCTGTAGAGAGATCTCTGAATGCCTAACCCCGTTGACCTTGGAACAAAAGTAATTCTGAGTAACAGCGTTAATACCTCTCGAACTTCTTAAATTATAAAACGTTTATCTGGATTTAATAAAACTTTCAAGTTGAATTGGCATAAACTTCCTACGTAATCTGCATATGAAATATTTGGACAAACATCACTAGTCGAACTGTAATTCTAACAAAATAATCTCCCTGTCTATCTTTACTGACACATTTTTCATCCTTATTGTTCATCATTATTTAATGCTGTTCTTCGTCCTTCTTTCAATCTCTTATTTCTCTCTTTCTTCTTTAACCCTTTCTCTAAGCCCCTGATCTAACAATCATATATTCTCTCTCGCACTCTCTCGCTCGCTCGCTCTTTCCTATCGTCCTCTTTTATCTCTCACCCTTCCTATTCTTCCCTTTCTCGCCAATACTCATCTCACCCTCTCGGTTCCACCTCTCCCCCTTCACTACCCAATTCCCTATCCCTTCCACACCCCCTTTTTTTTCTTTTTTAATTACCTTATTTTCATAACTTCCAATTTCCCCTTTACTCTCTCTCTCTCTCTCTCTCTCTCTCTCTCTCTCTCTTTCTCGCACTCTTTCCTTCTCCCTCTTCATCTCAGTCTCATAGGTTATCTTTCTCGCATTTCCTAGTGGTCACTCTACATGACCCGGCCAGTTATGCCAAACGAACCCAACCTCACATTATAATGACAGGCTACGTATGCAAACTCAACATACGAACGTGCCCAGCATAAAAACCATCAAAGCCAGATCAATGTGTGGTGACCGTTCTGCATTCGCTTTTTAACAAAATCGCGCGAGAGGCGGGCAACGAGTGAAGCTAGTCTGGGGTAGACAAACAGTCATTGAGGAAAACCGCAGAGATACGTCTTTTTATAGGCGTCCGCAGGAGACGTATCCGGGTTCGAATCTGGCTCTGCCGGGCGGCGGCGGCTTCGCGCGCGAGCGCCTGCAAATGGCGGCGGCGGCGGCGGGGGCGGGCCGGCCAACTATGTGGGTTAGGCGCGCGGAGGCGGCGGCGGCGGCCGAGAGCTAAATCCAGCTCGCAGGCTCGGATGCCCGCCATTGTGCTGCGAGCGGCTTTCGGCTGCGTGGCCGCGCCCTACTTCGCATGCAGGCGGCGAGGAACGGGGGGGGGGGGAAGCAATGGCAGTGCCCATTGGGGGTGCAGCAGGCCCGGGTTCCCTTTCCGACCATGTTGAAGGGATGTGGTGCCTTGAGCTGAATTTTAGAAATGTTCTGATTATTACAAAGTTCAGAGATAATTGCACTTGAAAATGTGGAGAAAGAAAATGTCTTCCGTATTATATCACTATACCACATCAAAATATAATTTTTCACAATATATCCATGACATGCGAACTTTTGATTCGAATCTCTCCAAAGGTATTTTGCATAATGATCACGGTCAAAATCAAGCTAAATTTACTACCCTTAATAGTTTTGCACTGATTCAAATTTTTAAATAATTTTGGGCGTCAACTGGTTGAAATTTTTATTTTATTTATAAATTACACAATGTAAATCATACACACATTATATATTATAAATATTACTATAAATATAATATATAAATAAATGATATTACATTTATTAATTTTGTTTTTATATTTTATAAGCAATCTAATAAATAAAAATTATAAATTGAAACTAGAAGTAAATAAAAAGTAAATTGATATAAGGGATATTTTTAATGTTGTCCCATATTTCTTGAAATACATTCGCGATGATAGCTGAGAAAACGAAGAATATAGAGAAACAGCGAAAGCGAGCAAAGAAGATGAAGAGGAAGACGTGAGTGGGGTGAAGTGTGTGAGCACGCGAGAGACTCGGAAGGCGCCGGGAGCGGAGGCGGCGCTGTACTGCACCCGCCTCTCGCCTGCCGACTCCGCCTTCGCACTTCGCCCCCTCCCCCCCCGCCGCCTTCGCTGCCCATCCCCGCTCGACCAGCGCTTGCGACTTCGTTGGATCCCACTGCGTCCCCTCTCCCATCCTCGGCCCACAAATTTTTACACATGGCACATGGTGGTCAAGGGCCTGTATAATCTGATACATACCAGTGCCTCTGACCCGGAGGTCCTAGAGTTCGAGTCCCGATGGTGGCAGGATTTTTTACACTAGCTACATTGCTAACGCCGAGTTCAGCCGCTGCCTTGAATAGAATTATAGCGGCTGGCTGTTATGATCGGTAGTTTCCCGTGGTTTCTCCGAACAACACCATGCGAATGCCAGAGCAGTACCCTAAATAACGGGCCACGGACCGCGCGTGATCTTTTGTTCCTCTTCCTTGTCCTAAACTCACCCCTTCCTTACACACATACGCACACTCACATGCACCACTCTATTACACTAATCGGGAGATTAGTCTGGACCTTACATGTAGAACTTGTTCCGGTTGGGGCGGTGCCCTGCTGGTGGGAGATCCCTGGTTGGGAAAAATCCCCATAAGCTGATGGGTAGGCCGGCGCCGGATCTCTGCAGCCAACGAGCGAAGATCACCACCATCAACCGCGATGAAAACGTGTAATATACATATGGAACTTAGTGGTTGACTCGCAGGGAATCACTAAATTAATCAATCTGATGCATGTTAGAATAGATTTGCCGCTTCACTCAAACATCAGATGATGCAAAATTGAGAAAAATAGGCTGCAACTGATAGAAATAATATATAAACGAAACGTTTCATTTTTTGAATTTTACAGTTGAATCGCAATGTGTTGAAATCATTAAATGTGATGTATGAAAAACATTTTAGGAATCTTTATGTAGAAAAATGACAATGCTATTATTAGAATAGATGGTTATGAATGATTTGGAGGAACATATTAAAACTACGACAAATGGCTCGGAGAATGCGTCGGCAATTTTGTTTTCCGAGGCTTAAGAGAAAGGTAATTTTCAAGTTGCAGCTGAAAATGTAAAATTCACAAAATAATATTCAACATTATGTTTAAATTCAAAAAAGTGCAAAATGATTTACAATAATAATTTAAGTTACACTTAATATTAAGTAATTCTTATCATATTAGTACATATCAGAATTTCTGTTTACATAAACATTTTTGGTTTCGTTTATAATACAGCATTTATTTTCTTAATTTCTGTCAACACTTCCCATGAAAAATTAAAAAATTATTACGAAATTTATCTATTACGCGTGAAAACTGCGTTGTTAATATTTTAATTATTAATTTAATTTCCTTTGCGCATAGAAATTTATCCGTTATCGCCGCCCATAGCCCGAGATTAATTGATTAGGAGTAATAATTCCAGGACCCTGCGAACACCCAATAGTAATTCTCATATCCGCCGCCAGAGACCGCCACAACAAAGCGCTTAGATTTTTTTATCCACTCATGAAGGTTCCCTGCCCGAGAGAGAATATGAAGTGATTAAGACGAGGTTAATTTAGCCACGCCTCAGGCTGGGTTAATTTCACATGTCAGTGGTACGTGTAAAATATTATATTATTTATTCCCTGGATGATGGGCATGCGAGAGAATATAATAAATATGACATTTATTGCATTTACATTTTACAGGCAAAAGAAGCGTAACACAAAAGGCAATTATTTGCATTGCTTAGTCTCGGCCACACAATGCCAGGTTTTCTTCCTTTCCCAATCTTTAGCTTTTCTTTTATATAAAATACATATTATATATGTACATATTGCATGTAATATACATTATATATGCAATATTTTGTACGTAATATATATTTTATCACACTTACCCCGCTTCTACTAATGTATCTGCCAAGCTCTTTTTGATTTGTCCCTCACCGTAAATGAACGTAAAATACATTCTGCTTATCTCCATTTTATTTAGCTTCTTGTTCAACTTGCTATGTCTTTTGTAAGTTACCATCAAGCCTACTATTCCGAGTTTCTCCTATTTATTTGACGTCTTAAGACGACACTTACATTTTCAATTTAGACCTGTAATATTTGGGTCGCTACCATCCATAATGTATCATTATACATAATGAATACATAAATCCCTAAATATACTGGAGTAAAAACTTTACATATTCTGCTTGTAAAATGTTTTATCTGGTTGGAGAAGTCACCTCTCTCGCCGCTTGTCACGGCTCCAAACTTCATTTTGTAAAATATCTCTTTATCGTCTTATAAAAATTATATTACTAATTTCCAATGCGCACAGAAATTGGAAGAAAACTATTAAGCCTCTAACCATGTGAGAGAGATCTATGGTTTCGTTAGAAACGACGAACCAGGGAAAAATAAAAATAAGAAACCACTTCGACTGAAAAATGCAAATAATTGACTGTGCTGTTTCCTCTATTCTTAAACTATGCAAACAGATATATTCTCATATTCAGTGCTTATAACATTGCTGACGTCATGCGACAGCAAAGAAGCCTCCCGCAATTAAGAATTTGTTATTCACGCGTTGCATTTTGAAACAGAAAACTATTTGATATTCTTCGTTTGTAAGGAACGGTACTGTTCACATACTAAATATTTTATTTCAATATTTCTAAAGACTGGTTCTCAAGCTTCTCCGATTAACACCAGGAGAATGCCGGAGCAGTACTCTAACAAACGGGCAACGGACCGCGCGCGATCTTTCCTTCATCTTTGTTGCCCTATCCTCAGCCTTACACTACCATACACAGCGGGCGACCGGTCGGGAACTTAGCGCTTGTCGCGTCTGGGGCGGTGTCCCCTGTTGCGAGATACTCGGTTGGAGAAAACCCTGCTAGCCGACGATAGGTAGGGACCATTCAGCGGGGGCAGAAACACCGCCATATCTCTAGAAAAATCATGCACTACACTTACGGAGCTAATAATCTTGGCAGTTGACGCGTTTGAAATCACTAATCACTCATTTAAAATATTTAATTTATGTAAGATTTTAATTTGTTTGTATTAAGAGCCATTAGTAAAATACTATTCATCGTGAAAGTAACCATCTCTCTGTCTTCGAAAGCTTTCCTAGTGACACCCACGCTGGGGCTGATTTCATTATATATTTTATATATGGGTCGATAGTTAATATACAATTTCCGTGCAATAATAAGACATTTTAGGGAAGGCGTCAGAGTAGAAGAGCTGCTGCCTCATCAACATCGGCGAGTCTGCAACCTTACTCCCCTGCACGACCCGAGTCGGGTGTGCCCCGGCCCGCCTCGCCCCGCCCCGTCCCTCGACGCCCCGCCCCGCTCCTTCCCTCCCCGCCCGCTTCCTACTCCCACTGCATCGCGTCGCCCCTCCCATCGCGCCCGACATCGCCCGACCCCACCCCGCCCCGCCCCGCCCCGCCCCGCCTCTCCCCCGCCCTCCCCCCCCCCCCCCCACCCCCAGCCCCCCAGCCTCACAAATCGACAGTCCTACTCTCCGTCCCTGCCACACCCCACCCCGCCACTGCCACGCCCGCCTATGCCCCGCCACGCCCGCCGAATCCGCCCGCAGCGGGACCTTCGTGCGCGCCGTTCGTCTTTGCGGCCCTCCTCTTTCTCCTCCCCGCCCCCGCCCCGCCCCCGCTCCTCCTCTCTCCTTTGGGCGGCACGGATCGTTTCGAGGGCAGTCGTCCGAAAGCTAAAATTGTCGCACACTGAAGTAGGTAACGATCTCTGCACCTGAATATTTGGATATACGGCTGCGTATGCCTCGTCTGAACGCAGGCGTCGAGTAACGTAGATTTTCGCGAAGTGAGCCAACTGTGCAATTTATTGCTTCGTTTTCTCTCCTTGTTCCGCATAAATCTTTCTGGTTTTACCTTCCTTACTCTTTCTTTTTCTTTTACTTCAGTTTTCTTGTTCGCATGTCATGCTATTTTGTCCCCTAGATATTTTACGTATTTCGTTTTTTCGTCTCTGCAATGTTATCACACTAGTAGTGTATCAACATAAAATATAATTGGATTATCTTGAGGATTGCTAGTTCCTCTGGTTATAAGAATCTGATTCACGCACACTTTTCTTCCAAACTCCTAAAGATCGCAATGTCAGTGGTGAGTAGTTATTCTGCAGGACCCATCCATGCGACCACTTTAGCGTTCATACAAAATAGGAATCTTAAATGAACTAACATTGTTTTCTCGCAATACTATATAAATTAAATCCACTTCCAGTCGACAAGCAGCCCCGACTCGAACTAAAGAGATTTTCCTCATTCGTAAGCGGTTAATTCATCCGTCGCAGTTGGTTCATTTCCTCATACGCGTTTCATCTCATAATTGGGAACCATTACGAAATTTGATTTACAGCCTCTTGACCGATCTGTTAGCAATGTAAAGAGGTCGCAGTTTCCGTTCGATGCTGCTTCTCTCTTCGCGCTTCGCGCCGCCACGTTCTTTCAGAACTGGGACTTCACTTTGGGGTCAAAATTGATTGATTGATTTTTCGTGTTTCCGGGCGCGTCAACTGCTTTGGTTATTAGTCCCGTTAGTGCAGTACATGTTTTTTTCTCGGGAGTTGGCGGTGATATTCCCCCGCTGGATGGCGAGATCCGGCACCGACCTACCGTCGGCTAACGGGTTTCCCCCTAACCAGGACTCGCTCACCAGCAGGGCACCGCCCCAGCCGGGACAAGCTCTAAGCTCCCGACCGGTCTCCCGGAATATGTGATAGTGTAGTACATGTTAGTGTAAGTGAGTGTGTAAGGGGAAAGAATAAGACAAGAAAGAGGAAGGAAAGATCGCGCGCGGTCCGTGGCCCGTTTGGTAGGGTACTGCTCTGGCATTCGCCTGGTGTTGATCGGAGAAACCACGGAAAACTACCGATCAGAGCAGCCAGCCGCTAAAATTCTCCTCGAGACAGCGACTGAATTCGACCTAGTGAAAAGCTAGTGTCGAAAATCCTGCCACCGTGGGGAGTGGGAACCTAAGACCTCCCGGTCAGAGGCGCTGCAGTGACATCAGTTGAGCTACCGCTCCCGGTTTGGGGTCAAGAATTTTGCGGCCGTCTGGGGTGCCCCGCGCCAAGGGGGGCTCCGCCGGCCCCCTGGCCCCCTTTCTAATTATACAGAGCGCCTGCTACGTCAGGTGTGCGGGCGGGCGCGGGCGGCTGAGTCTGCATGGGCGGTTGGGTGTGCGAGAGGATAGAAGGGCAGAAGGTGGGTGTGAAGGAGTAGTGGAGTTTGGTGGTGATGGTGAATGGGCATTTCGAGCAGGTTAGGAAGGGACTGATAGATGGGGTCAGTAAGATGAGTAAATGTAGGTGTGCCAATGCGTGCGAGCATGTGTAGTGACCTCTGCTTTGCTCTTGAATGCGATACGTAGGTCGCATTCAACCATTATCTGAAGAATAATTGTAGTGGCCGACTGCTTTGATGGTTAGTTTTCTGTGATTTTCTTCGTTAATATCTAAGGGAATGTCAGAGAAGTACCTTTACAAACGAGTCACCGACCGCGTGTGATCTCTTCCACCTTATCTTTAGCCCCCGTTCTCTCTGGTTACACACTCACTCTCACATACACGCGCACTTATATGCATTACACTACCACAAATGTTGCGAGCTCTGAGCTTATTTCGGCTGGGGCGGTGTGTCACTGCGGTACTTGAAGGGGGAAAAAAAAAAATCGCAAGCCGAGTGTAGGTCGGCGCCGGATCTCACCGGTGAGGAACAACTCCACCTCTCGTGATGAAACATGCACTGCACTTAGGGGACTAATAACCCCAATAGCTGCGGTGCCCTGAAACAATATTCACGTTCTCACCCCATGGAGCCGGGAGCGGTAGCTCAGTGCATCAACTGATGTCACTGCAGCGCCTCTGACCGGGAGGTCAGAGGGAAGTTCGAGTCCTGACGGCGGCAAGATTTTCGACATTAGCTTTTCTTCTAGGTCGAATTCAGTCGCTGTCTGGAGGAGAATTCTAGTGGTCGGCAGCACTGATCGGTAGTTTTCCGTAGTTTCTCCGTTCAAGACCTGGCGAATGCCGGAGCAGTACCCTAACAATCGGGCCACGGACCACCCGCGATCTTTCTTTCCTCTTCCTTGTCCTATCCTCTCCCCTTACACTCACACTAACACTAACATGCACTACACTACCACATATTCCGGGAGACCGGTCGGGAGCTTAGAGCTTGTCCCGGCTGGGGTAGTGCCCCGCTGGCGGGAGAGTCCTGGTTAGGGGGAAACCTCGCTAGCCGACGGTAGGTCGGCGACGCATCTCGCCATCTCCCGAGGAAAGAACGTGCACTACACTAACGGGACTAATGACCTAAGCTGTTGACGCGCCCGGAATCACCAACCAACCAATGATGGAATCACCACTCAACCCCATGGATGAGTACGGTTGAGCTCGGTCAGTCCTCAGAGAGTGTGAGTTCAGGGCTCAGGATTAGCATGGGAGCGAGCGTGAGAACGCGCAGGCTTACAGACGCGTGGATAAACGCACGCCCGTGCATAGGGCGGGAGAGCAGGCGATCTGCTGCGAGAGGACGGGCGAGCGGGCGTGAGGGGCCGCGGTCCTCGGACAGCTGGCGCGAGATTTTGGGCGAGACAGAGAGCGACGGAGGAGGCGGCAATGTGTGGTAGGAAAGGCGAATGGTAGAGGCGATGGCAATGACGGCGCGGAAAAATTGAGATTTTCACCGAGAATGATACGATGGGCTTACAAACTCACTACCACACATGCCGGGAGACCAGTCGGGAGCTTAGAGCTTGTCCCGGCTGGGGTGGTGCCCCACAGGTGGGAGATACCTGGTTTGGGGAAAACCTCACTAGCAGACGTTAGGTCGGCGCCGGATCTCGCCATTCAATGTGGGAAGATCATCGCCATCTCCCTAGGAAAAACATTACGGGAGTAATGGCCTAAGCTCTTGACGCGCCCGGAATCACTAACAACCAACCAACCAAGCTTACAAAATGCTACGTCAGTGTGTTCATAAGACAAGTAATAGGTATTTGCGCCGGCAGCGGAGATTGCGTCAGATTTAATCTCAAGAGCAGTACTTAGTAATGATCTGAGGCAGGTAAGGTCGATATTTCAACGAGAATGTGGGTGACGGAGGCAGTTATGACAGATGTTGAAGGAAATACGGGATCCGTATGATAAAGTGCTGTGAAATTTAGACGAAGATGGCTTAGTAGTGGGCGGAAATACTCCTGTGAGGGGTGAAGACGGATACATGGAGAAAAGTAATGACTTGGACACAACTCTGTTTGTGGGTGGACTTGGAAGCACGCTTGTTGGTAGTAATCCTGCTGATAGTGGCATAGGCATATCAGAATCAGTGAACATGGTAAAGAATGAATACGAGGTTGGAATTTCAAAACGTTAAGGTCTTTCAGAAAATTAACTCCCCAGAACGGATTTTCTTTCAGGCGGTCACATGGACTTAGCGGTGAAGAAGATAATTTAATTGGTGACACGAACTAAGGGATTATAAAAATTATTGCAATTTATGGCACATAAATTGGGTATAATAGAGCCGGAGTTTGTACATTCCATCGCTGTAAAAAAGATAGTTCGTTTCACTCCTGGCAGGGATTTTTTCTATACGACGCAATCGACTAGGTCGATTACTTCTTATTGCTTACAGAATTATTCCATCTGTCAGACCTCTTGCAGATTTCGTGATTTCTGGCTTTCACAACAGGCGAACTCCTAAAAATAACCAAGTTTTTAGGTTTCGATCATGCCGTTCTTTTTTCTCTCTTCTACTTTCCTCTGCGCTCAACACGGGACATGCCATTCGCTTTTTAGAAACTGATCGTGTCCCCCGAAGCAGAATCTAAAGAAAGAAATAGCACATAGAGTACATGGATGACGATGTCAGTAATAAAGATGATGGTGGTAATGATCATAGCGGTGATGGTGGTGGTGGTGGTGGTGGTGGTGGTAGTTACTGTGCTGGCAGGGACATCCAAAGAATAAAAGATCTATGGAGCAGTAGATACACGGGGGCCCCTTATTTCAAACAAAAGTTCCTCTCCTCCTTTCCCAATAAACAGAATTAATCTCTCAACGATTCATTTGAATTAGAAGTAAATACATTCTTTATACGGTTCATAAAAATAATTCGGGCGCCCAATTAAATCGATAGCACCTATGGGCAAATTGTCTCACCGGTCCCTCCCTCACTTAGACGCCTCTGAGTGGCTGAGAGTGGGCTTGAACAGCTCAATGATCTAAGAGAGAGACGGGACTGGTAATGAGAGAAAGATGAAAGTGTGGGTGGAAACGGCTGTATTTCCGAGGCGGGGAGGTAGTGGTGGGTGAAGGGGGCGGGGCCCGCCGCCTCTAAACATAGGCCTGGGGACGTTTCGGCCCCGCGGCGACAATGTGTCGGCCGACCCCGTTGCCGCGGGCCGGAGCGGCCATTTGGCGCGGGCGCCGTCGGTGGCGCCACTCGCCGCTCGGCCGCCCACGCCCCCTCCCCCCCCTCCCCCCATTCCTCCCCGCCCCTGCCGATGTCTCGGCGCCGCCGCCGCCGCTTTCCGTTTCATTTCGTCGCCGCGCCTCCCGCGCCTGCCGCCAGGAGGCGTGAGTGCGCGGCGCCCCGTCGACAGCGGTGAAGCCTCGTTGCTCATCTTTCACCGCAGCCCTTCCAGCCTCCCAGCCAAGCAAAATACGGCCGACAGTCGGGGAGCTTTCCATGAGATATCTACTAATGCACACGAAAAAGTAAAAAGCATAGGATTTTCGTCTAGGGAAAGCCGTCAAATTAAGCCAGTCTTTCCTTCGAAGAAACTATGTCGAGGGAGGTGTCTAAAATTGGTACAATTTTGTGAGTTTTCCGTAAAACTAATAAATCTGGAATTCTAGGTAGAAAATTCATTTCGACAAATTACCAGTCATCGCGTGATTTTTACTAATGAGCATTTCGTCGGAATATGAACTCACCAAGTTCAAAAACCTTGTTTCGAGATAAAAACAAACATGCAGTTGATTATGTTAAATTTGTTTAAACATTATAGTTTGCCAGATACACTGTCATGCACCACGCTACCATATATTCCGGGAGACTGGTCGGGAGCTTAGAGCTTGCCCCGGCTGGGGCGGTGCCCCGCTGGTGGGAGAGTCCGGGTTGAGGGAAACCCCACTAGCCGACGGTAGGTCGGTGCTGGATCTCGCCTTCCAGCTGGGAAAGATCACCGCGCATATCCCGAAAAAAAACATGCACTACACTCACGGGACTAATGACCAAAGCAGTTGACGCGCCCGGAAACACGAAAAAATCAATCACTTTAGGATTTACGTTGAATCATTTTCTCACTTGAATTCAAATTTAGTTCAACCTGTTTCTTCGCGTGTTGTTCTCGTAGCACTCGTTTAAGATGGCTGCTGCATTAATTGTTCGTCGGAAAGAACGTGTTGTGATAAAATTCCTGGTCTGTGAGAATGAGACAGTGACGAACATTCACAAGAAGTTAAAAGTGTTAATGAAGATGATACTGTCGATGGCAGTCGGTGGACATCCAGACTATCTAGTCAATTAGGGCAAGCAAATACTCAGGTTTTCTCCCGCAGCAGCTGAACGCGCTCGTGACATTTTCCTGACAATGTGCAGCACAATCACAACCTCATTTTGGCTGACAAATGTGCAACTGTGATTGAATTATCCATAAATGTGGGCATAGGAGAAGCGAAGATTAGGAATGGGTGATTTAATCGCGATTAGTACAACAGTCAATTATTTTACACGATTAATCGAAAAATTTTAATTGATTATTTTCACCCCGATTAATGTACACGTCGATTAATTTTTCCGATTTTAACTCGATTATTTTAAAATAATTCAAATATTAATTTTTAAGACGAACAAATTATGAAAGTACATCTCTATTTTTGAACTTTATTAACGGAATTCCTCGTCTCTCTATTCGATATTGTTAATTTAATGTTCTATTATTGAGATTTATTATATGAAACTGACTTTGTAAAATATAATTTTATTTCTTTTGCCGTTTATCAGAATAAAATAAAAGAACTGAGATTTGTTCGATTAAGTAGTTGCATTTATTTGTGCAAAAACTGTGTGTATTACATTCATCTGTATTTCATTTAAAAACGATAACGTTATTTTAATTGATGAACCTGCTTTTTCTGATTTCATTAAAATAACTAAATTTGACATAAACACAAAGTTTAATAAATGAAGTTCACTAGTCAGGAAACTGAGGATGATTGGTATTTTTGTGATGAATTTTTTAAAAATAAATTTAGTAACTAATCGATTAATTAATTTACAGATTAAAAATGAACGATTTTATTCTTTTTACGCATTATTTAAAACGTGAAAAGTTAATCAATTACATAAGATTAATCGATTAATTCGGAACGATTAATCGATGTATAATAATCTAATAAAAAGAATCATCGATTAGATATTAATCGATTATTCTTTAATAATTGCCCATCCCTAGCGATGGTGTACAGAATATTGAAAGAACTGCAGTTTAAAAAGGTTTGTGCCAGGTGGGTTCCAGAGACGATGATGACTAGAGACCCGAAAAATATGTCGAATGAAACGTCAAAATATGTACATAAATATGTAATGAAAGCAGTAAGAATATGTAATAAATATATAAAATTGAATCTAATATATAATATTAAAATACTCTAATTATAAAGTACATTTACATTATAGGAAGTTACGTTTATAAAAAAGTTTCTATACAAATTTTAAAAACAATGCAAACGTTTTAAAATTAATTTGTAGAGCACAAATTGATGCACACTTGCACTACACAACTTTCCCATAGGTAGTAAAACCATTACAAGTTTTTATTAATGAATGTAGTTTAGCAGCCAGACTAGAATAGAAGTCAATAGAAGCTGGCGATATCTACCGCCAGAAAACAATCACTTCAGCATGGAATATTCTCATCGAAGTGTTACATGACAACGATCGCCAAGGTGGAAATTAGGGTTAAAGATCGCCAAACGCGTGTATTGCTTTCAATATATTTTCACACAATAATAATTCTATGTATAATAATTGCAGACTTTACAATTGATTTTTTCTTTATTTTAATTGTTAAGTTAGATGTCAAATATTCACTAACAACTTTCACTGTCTTTCTCATCCCTCAAAAAGGAAAGGCAATCGAGGAATATGTATTTTGACTCAAAGACATTTCACACAACTTCCAGTATGTGGCAAATTCACTCATATCTCCTCGAAATACGTGGGGAAGTAAAAATATAGCGGATAAAATAATTTGCAATATTTTTGATTTATTCATTTTCCTCTCCGCATTGAAATTAATTCATTACTCTGCTTGTGACTTCATTATTGGCAATTTTTAGCATGGCTCACAGACGTCTCTCAGCGGTACATGTTAAACTCACACATTCGCTACCAGAGACCGCCACATCTGTCTCCCAGACGCATCCCTTGGAAACGTCATAAGTGATATTCTCTCTGAAATTAAGATCTTAGAGTAGAACCAAATCAGAGCAACGATATTACGAAGATATACTGTCAAGAAACTTTCAGGAAAAAGTCATATGCATTCGATCAACTAACAGGGAAATTGAAAATGCACAATCAAAACTAACCCTGAAATAAACCCCAAAGATTTTACAATATTGTCAGTGTTGAAAGAGTTAGATAAATTATAAACTTCTTTCCAAAACTGCCATTTATATTTATTGTTATTCCCAATCTGCTTAGTTCAATATTTGTACAAATTACTAATTTGAACGCACTTATATATGTGTATGCAATTAAGAATTACAATATGACTCATATGAAACAGTCAAGAATTGTAAGCCAACAATGCATATCACATCAACTGCGCCTAATTGTTTTTTCTCATAAATCTTGATTGTGGATACATAACTAAAAACTATCAGTAGTAAAATTTTTAACGTTGCAGGTTTTGTTTTCCATGAAATTTTAAGGTAAATTTTAAGTGAACACTACATGCATTATGTGTTGTATAGATTTTTTGTAAATTATTAATTTAAAATAAAAAAAATTGGCCATGGTCCCTTGGGCCACTTTTCTGCCTTGTACCTCGAGTAACCCACAAACTTAAATATTAAGATTAATGGAAAATATGTAAATGAATTGTGTTCTTAGATTTATAGTTTTTACAGATATGAATATTAGCAGTAATACAAAGGATAGGACTACTCAAAGAAATGAAAACCCAAGACTCATCATTGATGATGAGCATTCGGAACTGTCACAATCTGAAACCAATGCTAATATCAACAACCCAACTTTTTCTGGCTCTCTCACCATTGGGTAACATTAATACACTTGCAACTACAAGTACATCGCCACAATTTGTTGAGAAACATTACGAAAAGATAGATAATGAAAAGTGTAGAATGGAGAACTAAAGCCAGAAAAGTCAAGAAAATTGTCAGACCCTCCGAAGAAACACAAAATTTAAGCCCAGTATCTACAAAAACATAATCGTGTCCAAATTTAACTCTAGATCGCAAGTGATACACGAAAATGTCAAAAAGATAAAATGATGTGAAAAGGATATTACTCGAAACTGCCTCAAGTTTGTATGTAGAACTTCTTTTTAATTTATGATTTCGTACGTTTACATTCATGAATTCTCTAGTGTTTTTTAATTCCTTGCCTATAGAAAGGAAGGTAGCTTGAAGTAGAATGTTAGATTCAAGCGTACCCTTCAAATAAAATATCTCAGTTTCCGTTAGAGTACAAAAATATCCAAATGACCAACAACTAAGAAGGAAGTATGCAGTAGCGACCCGTGACATTTTTGCACAGTCATTGCAAACTTTGTTGAATATCCGGGTCTATCATTCTGAAACAACTGGGGGATATATTTTTCGTAGGGTGTTCTGTCTCGTATCACTCAACTCTAATTTCCCTCGTATTATTTCTGCACATTATTTTTAAAAAACTCGTACCTTCTGATCACCTTATGTCTAGATGGAAATTGATATTGCTGTAGAATTCTTTGGTTCGTTGTTCTTCTGACCACCGACATCACATACGTTTCAAGTGCGGTTAAACTAATATTCATGAGATTGCGATCAATAAATGAAATATTCTGATTTTTGTAGACTTGGCTGATTTTGGAGGCACTAAAATTACAAAATCCATAAGAAATCCAAAGTTTTTACTGGCCTCTTTTGTTTGCCTTGTCTTTTATTGTCAAAATATCTTTGACACTTCCACAGAGCCACTTGTAAATCTCATAACTGGGCACCTTACAGTAAACTTTGATTTGCCTAATGGAAACTTTGTACTTCTTGGTCATTTTAGTTGTCAAATGTAATACTAAAGGACAGTGTTGGCCATTCTGTGTCATCAAAAACTTATCTTCCATTTTATGTGAACCATTTTTTTTTGTTTTAGCTACGTATTACGATATTGTCATAAATATTTCCCATGATGCGTGGCAATTAATAGAACCGAAATGTCACACTCGGTAAAAGTCGGTAAAAGCGCCGATGTTAAACTCGGTAAAAGCGCCCAAGCATAAGGATGCACTCAAAAACACCGCACCGTTTCTCTCATACAAGTTCATACTGAGAGTTTGAATGACGCGCTTCGCTAGGTATTGCCGGAAATCACCGAAGACTCGCGATTATCCGAACACAGAGGTGAATAAGAGCGCTTATCGCTGGTAAAAGAATGTGAACCGTTTCGACTGGTTAAGCTACTGGCAGCGGGCAGCGACCTCTCAATTAAAATGCTAATAATATTAAAGATTCCTTAGCGATCTTCTCGTTGCTTTATGACTAGTTTTAAGATTATGACTGTTTATTAACTAATATCGTTTACATATCATTCTATTGATTAATTATCCAATTATTCTCGCCGAAAATATTTAATTTTATTTATATTGCATTGTCATCGGTGTATCAATTGATGACAGAACGCCTCGCAACTTAAAACATGCCAATATGAAACTAATTGTGATATCATATCTCATACTTTCTAACTTCTGCAATTTTCGAAAAATCAGTGAGTTAAAAAGAGATCTCTGCTTTTTCTTAAGCGTTCTTTGCTCGTAGGAAAAAATTAAAGAAAAAATTTGAAGCCATTTTTTATTTTTTATGAATTGCTTTAACTTCATGCAGAATCTACATGATAACTACTTGCTTTTCTTAATAAAAAAAATAAACAAAATTTTTAAAACAGATTTTGTTGAAGACAAAAATCTCTCTTTAATATCGTACATTCGCAGTGTTAATTTTTTGCAATTGCCAAAAATACACAGTTTTCGCCGAAAATGGGACCAATACCAGCATTTTTACCATCCTTTCGTACATACTAAGAAAAACATATAAAGAAGAATTTCGAAATTTTGGTACGGATCGTATCTATAATATTCCAAATTTCATATGCGTATGTCTGAAATTTTGTGGATTAGATTATTGTTCATTTTAATTTTAATATTTTGAGCTATCCATCAACTCTCTCATTTTTGGACGGAAATATCGTACTAAAAATACGTTGAAGTTCCACACAAAAGCATTGTCACATGAGTTATGAAGGCATTAGAAGAGAAGAAAAATGAAGGTCACAATCTACAGACTTTCTATTTACCCGGCACATTGCGTATTTACCTTTTCAGATAGAGTTTATCGGAAAGAGAATTCTGTGAAACGTCGATAACGCACGTTACATACCGAACGCCAAGAGTTGCCACCAACTAACAGTTATGTAGCAAATTTCACAGTCTCTACTAGTACACGCAATGCAAACAGTAATTTGGTCCAGTCTGCTCCAAAGGCACTCGTCCAACGCATAGTGGTGACTCCACTACCCGGTGACTAAGCGTGGCCAGAGAAAACTTCGCCGGGCAGCCAACGCGGCATGCCAGCCCGGATCTCCAGAATGCGAGCGGCGAGACCGCATCTCCTTCGGCAACGCGCGGCATTTCGGTCCCCTCCCTCGTCTTTCTAAATATCTTGCTGCAGTTTTTCGCAAAGCCCGTAGAAGATGATTCGGAGGGGCAAGGTCATGAGCATTATATGCCTGGCCTTGGCTATAACAAACATGCGTGTTTTCTGAAATCTTTTTCAGAGATAGACATTCAAAAACCAGATGAGTGTACATGGCTATTTTCAGTGACTTCTCCAAAACAGATGAATCTTCTAATCCAAATATTTTTTGAAACTGTTTTAGATCTTGAAAACATTATTTTTGTAATGTTCTTGTAGTCTGTTTGGATATTAACGTCTCGGGATTTACTTTCAAATTAATTAGTAATTTTAATTGATTTTAATGTTGAATACCACAATTTTAGGATGTTCCTTTAAACTCGCCTACTTGTGAAAGCATCTCAGCATGGCTAAAATAACTATTTAAATAATTTTGAAAGACTATTGTTGCAAATAAATACTCTTTCTAATATTTCAAGAATAATGAGAAAATAGTTAACTTTTTAAATAAGCTATTCATGATAAATTCATTTTCACCCTTTTCTAAATCACGTTTAAGAAAACTAATAAACTAAGTAATCAAGAAAAATTGTAAGAAATTTTGTTCCTACTTCTTTAATTTTAAAATCGAATTCACAACGAATAATATTTTTCGCTTGTCGTTGTTAAAGTTTTTGCTTCATCTGTGGCTCGTGACATTACATTCAACGGTTCACGTAATGTGCATTGAAGTATTATCCAACAGTACCCGAAGTGTTGATGCTGTGTCATATTTGGCGACATCTTCATTATTTTTGAGGTAGGCGAGGTCGTTCCAAGTGTTAAAATAACCCTCTGTCTTACAAGAATGTGTGAGACATAACGTTAAGAAAAAGAGCACGCATTCGTAAGCACTCAGTGCACAGAGTAAGACATCGCGATTCGCCGAGTAACTGCATTTTGATGTTCATTGAATGTCAAAATGTATCAATGCATTTTCAAAAAGTCTTAAATTATACAAAAAGCAACGAAGGTCATAAGAAAACTGAAAATTACCTGAAATAGAAATTACAATTTGTGAGGGTGACTCGATTTTGCAATGTCTGCTAAAATTGGCGACTAATAATTCAGAGACAAGTACATGTTATAAAAATGAATGAATTCTATAATATTGTTATTTATTTAATGTTGCTCAATATTCAGTCTTTGAACAATATTTAAGTATTTTACCGGATTAATAATAAGTACATCAACCCTGAATATTCTCTAAACGGTTCAGGATGGAATTTTCAATCCACAATTAGGAAGCTGTATTGATTTATAGAGTGCAGGAGAAATGTCATAAGAGCGGTTATGTAAAAATAGCACGTTTTGAGCTTCAAAGAATGTGTCAGAAACTTTCATAATTTGGAGACTGAAGCAGGCTTGGAGAAACCAGGTGACGTGCCACAAACAACTCTGTTAACGTTCTAGCTGGCATTACAAAAACCCCGCATATTAGAACAAAATCGAGGAGGACGCTTGTACCTGACAGAGTAGTGCCGACAACAATAATTATATAAATATGAAATAGAAATATAATATAAATATGTTTCACGCATAAGAAATAAAAGTAGTGTATTATTTTTTGTTGAAGGCAATTTCAAGTGTACATACTGAACAAATTTGCATATCAATTAAAAACTAGTGGGAATGCGCTGAATATTACTCAACAACTACTCAGATGTTAAAAAAGGGCACGGCATTATTTAAAGATCTACAATTGGCCCACATTCTACAGTAAGAAACCACCCCTCAAATTTGCAACAAAAATGAATTAATGCTAAATTATTGTTTCTTAAGTATCACTAAGTCCTGCAGGAATGATCCAATCATCCACCTGCGTGCTTATGTCATCTACGAACTGATTATGAACACACTGAATGAATATGACACATTTCTCTTTCTGCAGAAAGAATACAGGTTGTGTAGTTCCTTTCAGCAGAAAAGTAATTCTGCTTTGTGACATTAGTAATACAAACCATTCTGGGAGCAGATGGTCGTTTTTTAAGTGAATTGTTTTGTGTTTTGAAAATTGTGTTATTCCAAATATCTCGTACTTAAAAGTTGTAAAAGTACGATGGTTTAGTGGAACAAATCACCAGGAACAAATGATTACGAACATAAAAGTGGATACAAATAACGAGAAAATGCTCTGGTTGCAAATACACGAATGCTAGAAAAATAGAAACAATACTATATTTTCAACATGAAATCATTTGCAAGGAAGCTTTCAGAGATTAACATAAAAAACGAAAACGTGATCGGCCATCTTCAAATCTGTTTCAGAATTATTTGTCACCGTGAGGGTAAATGAAAAGCCAATTCCAGCCCCAAAACTTCAGGACGTAAAATTGATCATGGATTTAATTCCTAGAGATGCTCAAGACTTCTACACTACTTTGCTAGGAGATGAGACGTGAAAGACAATGTTGTTGGTTTTTATGGGCTATCAGATTTTGAAATTGAATAATTGACGTATTGACAAAGTAACACATCAAATGTCGGGTTTGGTGGTATAAAGGTTAACGGACATTGAGTTCGGTGGTATAACGGTGTTACAGCGGAATAACGGTGGTATACTGTTTCAGGCTGTTGTACACAAGTTTGTGAGTTCAAACTTGATCGACGCCGTAGATTTTTAAGGGCGAAAAAACGTTATTACGCCTTCCTTCAGAGGGGAAGTATAGCTATCTGCCGCATGTTGTAGATTTACTGCATGTAAAATATCCTCAAGCCTATAAGAAGCCTCTGGGCTAAATTCAAAATCGCCTATTTCATCGCCAAGTAATATCTTCTTTCTTCGCTAGATAGTGAAAGGAATGGAAGCGGGGAGTGGAGGAGCGAAATTTGCGTGGCCAGACGGAAGAGCGGGTCTGATGGCCCGAGTCTCGCCACGTAAAATGAGGCATTAACTAACTAACAATAGTCGTCTTTGTAAATGAATAATACTTATCGAGAAGTAAGAATAAACTATTGATGTTGAAATGTAAAACATACTGCTTTATTCACTACAGTAGAATTGATTTTGATCAATTTATTTGATCTTTGATTTTATCTCTATCATTTTGCATAAAGGAACCAACCTCCAAAAATGTGTAATATTTCAGTATTAGAAAACGTTTGAGAGGCCATTTTTTGCATAAAAGATGGTGTTATTTGAGGAAATGCCCTTTAATATGCTGTTAGTTGAGGTAATCAGTACACAGCAACTTTATTTGTGAATGTTTTATTAGCAATTAACGTTATGTCCATTTTTCTCAGCAGACAATTCGAAATGGGATTACAGTCTTCGGAGCATTTGGTGCCGTTTTAGCATTTTACGCATCAAAACGATGTTCCATCTCGAGCCGAACTCACTGCCCACGAGTTCAGACGCTTTGTTATCAACAGGCCAAGTGTCACACGACTGGAATTTGCGTATCCGACTCGCATGTGCTGAGCTGAGGTTATACTCTCATTGTCTTGCCGTAACACATTAGCTAATCAGTGCTAAACTCCCTCTCCGAAGCATTGGAGCCTTTCGCGATGACTTCTAGCCTTGAAAAAAATAGATATTGTTGAACTTTCAAATACAGTCGAAGCAAAAAAGAATCAAGGAACGCTAAACAATGTTACTCAACGTACGACGATAATGTGAGCGATGTGGACACATAATGGACTTTGTGGACACAAATGGATATACAAGTGTGTGTATGTGTGTGTGTGTGTGTGTGTGTATATATATATATATATATATATATATATATATATATATATATATATATATATATACACACACACTTCTCGCATTAATTTAGAAAATAAATTATACATATTTTTATTAATTAAAATTATATATATAATTAAATAAATTATATATATATATAATATATATAATATATATAATATATATATAATATAATATATTATATATATATTATATATATATAATTTTAATTAATAAAAATATGTATAATTTATTTTCTAAATTAATGCGAGAAGTTTGGAAGCTGTCATGTTAACGTTGTTCACGAATGTATAAGATAAATATGTGAAAATACTCCTAAACATCCTACAGTAGTACATAGTGTGGAGCCATCCTGATACAGTGTCACATTTTCGATTGACTTTCTCTCCTATGAATCTCAAGAGATCTTTACTAATTCATACAAAGAACAAACTGCACATTCGCTCTTCTCCTTGTATTTTTCTTTTTAATTATGCATTTTTTAAAGCAGAAATACTCCTTTCTGCTGATACTGCCACTACTGTGCATAATTTATCTAAACGGAACAGGTTTTTTAAATATGCAGTGAAAATACTATTCTTTCAAAAATGTAATCCATTCAATAGAGATCAGTCTTAAAATTTTCCAATTCTATGAGAAGAAATCAGTCCACTTTTCTGAAGCCCAGAGATTCGAAAATATTTGCATTAAAGTTAACAAACAAATTGTCAGGAAAATGTCGTTTCACTATCAAAAGCAAAACTTTTCAATCAATCAAGAGCGTCTCTTTAATTGTAAGTGAAACAGTAACATTTGTTTCAGCTAAACTACCATGTCTTCATTTCCCTTCAACGTGCAAAAGAAAACAACAAAAAAAGCATTTCATCTCGACGCATACAAAACACTCTTTCCCTCACAATTTCATACGTCATAATGACGTTGAATGAACCGGGCATAGCAGCCGAGAATTTACGGAAACAGCGACGGCTGGAGTGCTTATCGTGAAGCAAAGGAATGCCGCACGAAGCAGCCGAATGAGTCACCGTGAGCAGCGGCAAGCTCTCAATTTGATGCGCTAATAATTATTGTCCAATTCTTTTCGTGCTTCTCGTTACTTCATGTCGTCCAGCTGGAACCGCTTACTAACCACATTATATTTTTATCTACCCACTTCTTCCAAAACATACCAAATATACCCAAACTAACCCCGCTAAGACCCTGCCAAAAACCAACTCACAGAACCCGCATTAAAAATAAATTTCCTTTCCATACATTCCTAAATAAATTCTCAGATCTCGATCCAAAGTAGAAATATTGTACGAAGATACTTCTTCCACCCTAGTAGTAATGTAAGTTGTATTTTAAGATTAATTGTAAGATTATTTTAAGTTAATTGTAAGTAGATATAAGCAACTATAACTAATGTAGAGTGTATTAACACTGCTCTTTGTATTGTTCTATCCAAAAATAAATAAATAAATGAATGAATGAATGAATAAATAAATATAATAATAACAATAAATTTTAGAGATTAACATTTAAAAAACCAGACATTTTCGTTCCCGAGTTGAAGGAAACTTATTTGTAACGGTATACGAACTGCAGGTTTGACTTTTCTGAATTGCTAACAAAATAATAACTCACCATAAGCTCTATTACCACCAGAAGAAAGAGCTAACAAAACGTGCACATAGTGAAGCTACATTTACGTTCCGAAGCAAATCAAGGGGCCATCTCAGCATTTTCTCAATGGATCAGGGAAACTGGACAAAAACCCGATCGAGATGGGGATCATTGACCCGAAAGCTGAAGTACATTACTTGTTACAGACATATTAAGTCTTTTTCTTTAAATTATACTTTTAGAAAACTTCTCAATATTTTATTTTGAGTTACTTATAAGTTGTTTATATTCCTCGAGAATACATCGAACCAGACTGGACATGAACATTTTAACGATTATCATGTTGCAGTTTGAATAATTATAAAGATAATGTTTCATAATTCATAAAAAGTAACATAGAATATTTCAAATTGGAACTTCCCACTGATGAAAATAAATATTAATGAAAAGGTACAGCTAAAAAATGAAATGCGAGTTGCATTTCCGGTTGTTATTTTTTCTAATTAATATTTTTGTAGTTCCATGTTTGAAAATGCACGCTGAACATATTTTAATTTATAATGTAGAAGTTATATTTTAGAAACTGTCATCCGTTGTCATCTTTCTTAAAATTACCTTACTTCTGGAATTCAGGAAACTTTATTCTAAAATATTTCTTTTCCTAAATTATATTTGGAATTTATTTTTTGTTTTAATTTTCTACGTAAATATTTATTTCTGGTGATTGAACAAGTGCGACTTGCATCAAGATACGATCTCACGAAAGGATCAAAGCCAAGACAATCAAATATCTAAGAGTACTTGTATTATATGCGTGCTAGGAACTATTATTCTTAAATGAAAAGAAAAGTTTTAACAATTTTCGATAGGAACAACTGTTGGGGCACAAAAATAAAACATTGCCTCGGCAAGTCTCTACATGGACAATTTCTACCGACGCGTGTCTTCGACGGTCGAGTTTGCGGTTCGATGGCCAGGCGAGGTCGAGTTGCGCAGCCGGAAAGCCGTGAGTTGGAACGAAGTATTATTATCGTGAGAGTATTTATATTCAAAAGGTGTCCTTCATATCCTTGTTTTGATATAAATATCACTAGTAAATTCAAATTAAATTACTTAATTTCGCCTTCGTTGTTAAAAACATTACTTGAAAAACGGTTATGAAATTACTCTGTGAAATTTATATCAAAACACGCAAAAAAAGTACTACTTTTCTGGAAAAATGCTATTTATGAACAATGTAAAACCTGACATCCAGGTTTTTAACTTCCAAGATATTCTCCAATAGTTTTCAGAATCGGTTCAACCGTCCTCCATCAAATATTAATTGATTTATTGAACACAAATTAGTGCCGGTAATTAGCCAAACTCGAGTGTGCTCTACATCCTGCGCCCTTTGAAGCCCAAACCGCTAGCGTGGCGCGCTCTGGTGAGCTGAGCGCGCACTGTCTTGCGGCCCGAGCGAGGGGGCGGGGCCGGGTGGGCCGGCGAGCTTTGAACGGCGCCCGCGAACAGTCGGCGATCGCTATCTGCCTCGCGCCCGCGTCAAAGGCTCCGGTTTACGGCTTCTGTTTGCGCGACCCGCCGACCTTTGGCCGCGCGCGCCGCCGTGACAAAGCAACAGTCCAGAACACGCGCTGCTGCGCCCAGTGGCCGCGCCCCTTTTTCACGCTTACACGGTCGCTTGAACGCCGCGCCGCCAATAGACGTTGCAAGGCGCGCAGTGCGACGAGAAATCGTTTAAGGATTGGTGTGGATTTCATTGAAACAGCTGTTATATTTTCTTGGTGCAATATGAGTTTGATTTAGAGATTGAGTGATCTTTGAATCTTTTGAGCTTCAGACTGACGTAACGTCATTATTACAAAGATACATTGTCGCACAAATGTTCTAGAATATTTGAATATTTTCAACTTCAAAGATTGACGTAATGAGAGTATTACGAAGACACATTGACTTGCACAAATGTTCTAGAATATTTGGAACAGTGATGTTAACCAGTTCACATCTGTACTATAATCGCGTGTTTTTTATAATCTCGACATTTTTTAATATAAAACGTTTCCTGTTCTAAATGTTTTATTTAATTTTTTAACAAATATGAATCCGAGATTTGTTGAACAATAACTCACTTAGGGTCGAAACATCAAAAAGTTAATAAATTTTTGAAAAACTATTTGAAGTGTCTGTTCTAAAAACGTCAAAATATTTGTACAACCTTCAAGAACATATTTTGTTCACATTTCTCTCATAAAAATATCAAAGACCCATACCAGAGGTAAAAACAAACCTAACAACAGTCTCTAAACTGAGTACCTAATACCGGAATGGAGGTCAGGAATATTTGTCAAAGTTAATGAGGCGTTAAAAGGACGTAGATTGTGAAAATGTCGACCGAAAAACGGGCCCCCCAAGTCGAACTCTCTTAGTTACGCCATTGATTTTACACATAAAATGTTTGTTTTTTTTAATTTCTCCTATTACTGCCCTGGTCCATTTCTCACTGAAACATGTACATATAAACCCATTTAAATGACGTGTGATGAATGGCAGAGGGGCACGTGTTTACATACGGCGTCGCGTAGATTTAGCTTCCCAATTCCACCCGATTTCCTCGTCACGTGACCGGTAACGTGTCGAGTTCCAAGGGAAACTGCGTCTTCGGAACGAAGTGTTAGTAAATATCCCTGTAGTTTTTAATACAATGCCCGGGCGGGTCAACTGCTTAAGTCAATAGTCTCGTAAGTGTAATTCATGTTTTTTCCTCGGCAGATGGCGATTATTTTCTCTACTGAATGGTCAGATCCGGAGTCGACCTACCGTCAGCTAACGAGCTTTTCCCAACCATGTATCTCCCACCTGCGGGGCACTACCCCAGCCGGGACAAGTTCTAAGCTCCCGACCGCTCTCCCGGCATGTGTAGTAGCGTAGTGCATGTTAGTGTGTTTAAGTAAGGGGTGATGATATGTTAAGGAAGAGGAAGAACAGAGGGTAGGACAAATCGCACGCGGTCCGTGGCCCGTTTGTTAGGGAACTGCTTCGGCATTCGCCTGACGTTGATCGTAGAAACTACGGATGACTACCGATGAATGCAGCCGACCGCTATAACTCTGCTCCAGACAACAACTGAATTCGACCTATCCAGATAGCTAGTGTCGAAAATCTTACCAGTGTCGGGACTCGAACCTAGGACCTCCCGGTCTGAGGCACTGCAGTAACATCAGCTGATGCCCTGAGCCACCTCCCCCGGTCCTGGTGCCATCAAAAAAGAATTCGTTTCACAAACGTGTCCATGGCCACTCCTAGCGGTTCCCGGGCACATACCTACCGATGCTCTTGCCGCCTCCACCGCTTCTGGAGGAGGCAGTTAAAATAACGCCGTGCATCAGCGCGTATAAAACCCGCAAAAATAGCGAAGCCGCGAGCCGCGAACTGTTTACACCGCCTGACGGATGGGCGCGCGCCACCGTCGAGGTAAAAATATCTGGCGCTCGCCGCCGCGCCGAGGGCCCCGCACGTGTCTCTGCCCTGATTGCTTTGGTTGGTTTCTTCGTGTTTCCGGGCGCGTCAACTGCTTGGGTCATTAGTCCCGTTAGTGTAGTGCATGATTTTTTCTCGGGAGATAGCGGTGATCTTCCCCTGCTGGATGGCGTGATCCGGCGCCGACCTACCGTCTGCTAGTGGGGTTTTCCCTTAACCAGGACTCTCCCACCAGCGGGGCACCGCCCCAGCCGGGACAAGCTCTAAGCTCCTGACCGGTCTCCCAGAATATGTGGTAGTGTAGTGTATGTTAGTGTATGTGTAAGGGGAGAGGATAGGACAAGGAAGAGGAAGGAAAGATCGCGCGCGGTCCGTGGCCCGTTTGGTAGGGTACTGCTCCGGCATTCGCCTGGTGTTGATCGGAGAAACCACGGAAAACTACCGATCAGAGAAGCCGGCCGCCAGAATTCTCCTCCAGGCAGCGGCTGAATTCGATCTAGCTGAAAAGCTAGTGTCGAAAATCTTGCTGCCGTCAGAGGCGCTGCAGTGACTTCAGTTGATGCACTGAGCTACCGCTCCCGGTGTCTCTCTGCCCCGAGGTAGTACGTGCGGCTACACTGCGGTTTGTACAGAGCTGCACCTGACATTTCATCAGCTGTTCGGCCAGCTGTGACAGTTCTCCAATCGGGAGCTTACACGTCACTACAGTGTAGACAAAGGTTTTTGAAGAACAAACGACTAGTGACTGATAGTTGAAAGTAGCCCCGCGCTAGACATCATGGAGTTGCGCGCATTTTGGCGGGTACACAGATGACTGGCGACACATATCTCCTTTGGCCCTTTTCTGATATAACACCTTGCACTAAGCCCTTCAATTATTCTATTTTAATTGAATCATATTACATTCTTATGTACTAATAGTTTCTTTCATGTAAGAGGTTTTGCTTAATTTTTTTCCCTTCCAGGGAGAGCACGTAATTCTAGAAGATATGGTAAATAATTTTGTTTTTCTGAATATTCTTACACCTGAAATTATATACCCATAACACTTAATAACTGATTGAAAGTGGAGTGTATTAAAGGTGAAATTACTTTCCTTTTTCAGCCTGTGATAATGGTTCTGAGCCGAAGGAGCAACGGTCTGGCCAGACCGTTAATAGTAGTTTATGCAATTAGTTTATAATGTTAAGCTTTATTGCATGAGTACATGTTTTGAAAACGAGCGACGTTAGGAGCGAGTTTTCAAATTTGTACGAATGCAATAAAGCAACATTATAAACGAGTTGCATACGCTATTTTTTTGTATAACAGCATTATAAATTTATGCAAGAATCGAAATTAATTTATGAACTAATTGCAAAAGCAGTTTTACTGTTGGCAACATTGACATTGGTATTATGACGTCACGCATTTTGGACAGCTGATGAGCGATTCTGAAGAGCATGCGAAGAAAGATGGATTCCTTGCCGCAGGAAATTGTTGAACAAGCCACGAAGGCAGAACAATGCTTAATACCGGCAAAGTCAAGTGCATTGTACGAAAAAGAGTACAACAAATTTAAAAATTGGATGGAAACAAAGAACGTGAAGATTATATGCGAATCAGTTGTTCTGGCATACATATCGGAGTTAGTAAGTGTCTCTTACTTTATTGACATACCTAGTCGAGTTTTAGTGATGGTCTAATTTTCTAATTTTTATTACATTGAAGTCAGCAGTATGTAAGGCATCAAGTTTGTGGTGTAGTCACTCGAAATTGAAGGCCATGATCAAAATTAAAGATGGTATTGATATTTCTGCTTTTAATAAAGTTCAATTGTACATGAAACAAGCGAATGTCGGTTACGAAGCAGAAAAATCTATGGTCTTTTCCAAGCTGATGTGAACAAATTTTAGTAGAAGCAGCTGATGAGAAGTATCTCTTGATGAAGGTATTTAAGTTATATTTATTTGAAATATTTGTGAACTATTGGAACACATCTTTTGCTCTCTTTTTCAGGTTGTTGCGATTTTCGGCATATTTGGAGCTTGTAGACGAGGGAATTGTATAACATATGCACCTGATGATGTCTCTGAAGAAGGTTCTGTTTTAGTTGTCAAAATTAGAGAAACTAAAACTAACAAACACAGAATATTTACCGTTATTTCTGATGAAGGATTCTCTTATATAGATTTGTATAAAAATACATTCCCCTCAGACCTTCTAAAGTCAAACATAATAAACTTTTCTTATTTTATAACAAAGGTAGATGCACTTGTAACCCCATTGGGATTAACACTTTCGAAAAATTCCCTAAACTCATTGCCGAATACCTTCAACTTCCAAATCATGAAAAATATTCCGGACATTCATTCAGGAGAACATCGGCTACTATGTTAGCCGACAGTGGTGCAGATATTACCACCCTTAAGCGTCATGGAGGATGGCGATCATCAAATGTTGCAGAATCTTACATTGAGGAATCAATTCAGAATAAAATAAAGATAGCTAGAAGAATAGTGTCAAATGACGAAAATAACGTAGCAGGTACTTCATCAACTAAAACTTTTAATGTACCTGGTTCTGTTCCTTTATCTTTCAAAAACCTCACAGACTGCTCCATTAATATTAACATCAATAAATAATGTAATTATGTAAACTGATTTATTATATTCAAGAATAAAATCTTTGGTTATTCTGGTTGTATGGTTACTCTGTGAACTCTTCATGCAATTCCACAGCGTTCGTCAATTTTAAAGGTGAGTTGTGACGCAACTATGACGTGTGTGATGACGCAATCATTCGTGCCGTAAAACCTAATACGTCATCATTTGTGCTGTAAAAGGCCCTTTTATGAACGATTTCTTGCAACAGAAAACCTCGTTTATAATGCTGGTATACAAAAAAACTTTTATAATATATAACACATAACAAACATATGTTAAAAGTATTACCTTTTAACAATTTTACAATTTTTGACACACGATTTTAAACAAAACTGCGAAAAGCATTAACCGTAATATCTTTAGAATACTAGATTCTAACTTCATATCAATATAAGAAACGAAAGTCCTGATAGTCGAAACAAATACGTTCAGAGTGTAGTTGTTGATTAATGCGAATAAATGAAGAAAAATGGCTCTAGGAACTCTCGAATCGCTTTCAAAAACTAAGTTTAAGTTGCAGCACTCATTTCGTTATACTGTCTCTTTCAAAATTGTTTCATTAAAAATTATTTTCTCCGTTGCAGATAATGGTTGTTAATCAGTCCTGAGTCTCGAACGTGTCAGATTTCGACCATTAGCTTCAAAGCTAGCGTAAAATCAACCATTGAAGAAGAATTCTAGGGTCCGACTGCTCTGATCGGCAGTTTTCTACGATTCTTCGGTCAATATCAGGCGAATGTCGGAGCAGTATCTTAAGGAACACGGTCCACTCGCAATCTTCCTCTCCCCTACAACCATTCTCTCTCACTATACTTCGGATACGGGATCTTCGTTACGATTAAGTCTTTGGATTGGAGCTACCGATTGGATGACAATGTCCCCCTCTCCTCTCAGCTCGTTTTTGATTGATTGATTGATTTATTCATGTTCCCGGGCGCGTCAACTGCTCTGGTCATTACTCCCGTTAGTGTAGTGCATGTTTTTTTCTCGGGAAATGACGGTGATCTTCTCCCGCTGGATGGCGAGATCCGGCGCCGACCTACCGTCAGCTAGTGGGGTTTCCCCCTAACCAGGACTCTCCCACCAGCGGGGCATCGCCCCAGCCGGGACAAGCTCTAAACACCCGACCGGTCTCCCGGAATATGTGGTAGTGCAGTGCATGTTAGGGTAAGTGTGTGTGTAAGGGGAGAGGATAGAACAAAGAATGGGAAGGACAGATCGCGCGCGGTCCGTGGCCCGTTTGGTAGGGTACTGCTCCGGCATTCGCCTGGTGTTGATCGGAGAAACCACGAATACTACCGATCAGAGCAGCCGGCTGCTAGAATTCTCCTCCAAACAGCGACTGAATTCGACGTAGCTGGAAAGCTAGTGTCGAAAATCCTGCCGCCGTCAGGACTCGAACCTAGGACCTCCCGGTCAGAGGCGCTGCAGTGTTTCAGCTCGTGACCTTAAGGCGCCATGTTAAATGATATAACGTCATAGCATTTCAGTAGTCGTCGGACCGCACAAGGCGCGGGCCGGGGCGTGGGAGGGGGTGGTCCAGGCGTCGGGCTGGCGGTGCAACCGGAGCGGTCGTTTCGAGGGGCAAGCGGCGGGGGCGTGTCTGGGAACATCCGGGGGTCAGCTAGCGCAGAATGATGTGTGAGGACAGATCGTCTGCAGCTGATCGGCGGGTCGCATTGTGCGACCGGCCCAAAACTCCGTAATGAGTACGCGGTCCGCGGGTCTTCGCGTGGGAGGTCTGTCACGTGACTCCTCGCTATAGACGCCGGTGGAGTGTTGGCATTGGATTGGTTTGGGCCGAATCGCGGTGCGGGGCACTTTGTTGACCTGGGGTGTCGCAGGTTTGCGAGGTGGCTACGGATCCGGGAGCGGTGCTACAGGTTAGCACGCTGGGGTACGCTGGGTCATGCTGAGGCGGCTTGCCTAAGGAATGGTAGTGCTGTGGAGTGCAGCGGTAGTTCCGGAGGAGATGTAAAAATTGTAATATACAGTAATATTAAATAAATATGTACAAATAACTCCGTGTCTGTGTTGTTTTTCACATCACGACGGCGACGTCACAATAAATCAAAGTATAACTTACACGTCGGCTGACCAGTTAAGAGCTTAGACTTAGAGCATGCTGGGGCGATGACTAGCTGAATGAGATTCTTGGAAAAGAGAAACTGCTCAGGTCAACATACAGGTTAGCACCGGCTCTCATCGGGTTAACAGGCACACCGCTATCAAATGTGCACAGCAGGAGGTACGCCGCTACTGAATGTATTGTAGTAAGAAGAGACAGAATTTCAATGCATGTTTTTATGTAAGCGAACTTCAGCAATCAAACTTTGTACATATGTGTTTCTTCACTAAAAAAAGCATATTTTTCAGTGATTTGAGAAATTCATGCATCATGCATACATTGTTATTTTCTCGTATACGCACGTATACCCGGAGTAATATACGTAGTATAGAGGAAGTTATGTAACGATGAGCGAAAAAATGGCGGATTTTCGGCGGAAAAAAATTCATTGCCGGGCTCTGGTAACGAAAAAGTGCATAAAACCAGTTGCTAAATTAAGAGAAAAAACTCTTACACGTGGTGTAAGAAGAAGGAAAGATCGCGCACGTTTTCCCTGCGTGGGCTACCACTCCACACAAAACCCATGTTCTACCAGGGGGTCCAGGTCCCCGGGGTGGGCACCTATGGCTTCGCGCCTTTTTACCAAACGTCCACAGGCTGGTATCCGGATCCCGCCGAAATGCAGTTTGCCCACACGGCAACCTCCCCGTTCAGTGCCTGGGTGAAGCCGCCCTGCCAGTTTAGAGCGTCTAGCTGTCCAGGCTAGTACCGGATCTAGCGCCGGGAACAAGTCCCTCCTCTTTGCCGAGAGTGTCGGTCCATTGCCACGACGAAGCCGTGAGCCCATCAGGGGGCCATCCGACCTGAGGTCCGGATGGCTCGGGGCCCCCTTGTCGTCTCCTCACTGCCTACACCTTTAGTTTATTGACGTGGGTATCGCCAGGACCTAGGCTATCCGAAGGGGAGGTCCGTTTTTCCCTTCTGGACATCTATATGTGGGATTCAGAACGTTCTTGCGAATTTCCCTTGGCCCGATCCAGCCTAAGAGTAGGCGCCATTGACCCAACCGGTAGGCAACCGGGCATGTCCGGCAAGACGGGGTTTAGCATATGCCTACTCAATGGATCCACCTTGAGGCTAACAATGTGAGTTGCACGTGAATTGCCGTGAAACTTAGGGTCCGGGTGTTTGTCTACAACTCTCCACCAGAGATAGTGTCCACCTACGTAGCCATGATCCCTCGCACGGACCGTGGCCCGGTTGTGAGGGTACTGCCCTCAACATTCGCCTTGTGTTGAACGGAGAAACCATGCAAAACTACCGGTCGGGGCAGCCGGCTGCTAGAATTCTCCTCCTGGCAGAGGCTGAATACGCCCTAGTTATATAACTAATGTCGAAATTCCTTCCATCGACGGAACTTGAACTGTAGGATTTCCCGTCAGAGGCACTGCACTGACGTCGTTTGTTGCTTTGAGCCATCTTTGTCGTTTTTTATTTACCGCGTTAAATACTTTTCATCAGGACTTTTTCTAAAATATGTGAACATGAAATTAAAAGCTTTTTGCACAAAAAGTACATTCTTAGAATCTGACAATGGACATTTGGAGAAGAAAAAAAACTACAGTTGAGCATTTACGTAACACAGACCGACAAAGTGACTCCCTTTTCATGAAGAGTAAAGCATATTGAAAATATTTTCGTCTTTCTAGGGCCCCATGCTTCCCGTTCCGTCAGTTCGCATCTTGTTAAAGCTTTTAAAAGCGATGTAACACTTAACTCGTCGAATAAAAATATTCTGCTCAGCAAGCGGTTATTTTTTCTTTATGGAGCGATGATCTTGTCATAATCATTAAATTTAAAATGTTCTCATAAAATGCAATGATAACACATTTTCAATAACGTGTCTACTTTTTGTTGAGAAATCTCCGTTACAATTGTTTTATAGTTGATTACATCATTTTGAATTCTCCTTAGATGGTTCAATCTCAGCTGTCAACTCATGTCATTTACAGAACACAACATTAACTCTTTTTTTTTTTTTTTTTTATTATTATTATTAAAGCTCTGAAAATGATCGTTCGCTGATGATGTTGGCTGGGGGTGCAAGAATGTTCTTCGATTTATATCTAACTATTCAATAGAACTGAAATTAATTTCAATTAAAAATTCGTTTAAAACACGATATTTAGAAAATATTTAAGTAGCCTATTGAGTGCATCCTGGAAAGTACGTCCGAAATTACGAGAAAATAAGAAAAAAAAGTTATGGCCCGTGAGGGGATCGAACCCGCGACCTTGGCGTTATTAGCACCACGCTCTAACCAACTGAGCTAACGGGCCACAAGGTGCGGGAGGCCATAAGTTTAAATTTAACGTCAATTTAAATATTTTGTACTGTATATTTTTTTTATTTACATCACGCATTTATAATTAATATATTTATTTAATATATGAATGTGTTTATATAGGTTATATTTCATAGAAGGTAAGTTTCTTTTCCTCGAGGACAATGACAAGTTGTTCTATTGGCAACCATGAGAGGTCTCCAGAAAATGAAATTGCTGTTTCTGTGAGATGGTGTGCTGAAAATTGTTTGAATTTGTTGTTTAATGTACGCAGAGTTCGTTAGATTTTTAGGAATTTATCTTTGGTTTGTTTGATATCTGATAATGTCAGCAGTTTTAACAGAGTCGAGAGTGTGTGAAACTCCAGGTTGTGGTGCTAAGGCAAAACTACAATGTCCGACTTGTTTAAAATTAGGTATCCAAGGATCGTATTTTTGTTCTCAGGTGTGTTATTCTTATGCTTCAATTATGTGGGTCACTATCCGTTGTTTCAAATCTTAAGGTGTATAATGGGTGTGTTTGAATTGTTGCGTTACTTCTTGTGGTTTTTGTGGCAATTGCCTAAAGTTTTATTTTTACATTTTAAGGTAGTAGCCCGAATAAGCCGATGAAACCACGTGCTTCATTTTATTGTAATATTATGTTTTATACAGTACATGTAAGAATATTTGTTTGAAAGTGACCCATTGAGGAAAGAAAAATCTCAAGGTCATTTCCTCCCTGCTTGGAACTGCTTTTATGTTTTATGTGTTGTTGTCGTTCTTGAAATCATAAAATTAATTTTTGCAATATTTTGTTTTAGGATTGTTTCAAAGGAAATTGGAAAGCTCATAAAGTCTTACATAAACTTGCACGTAAGATTAATATTCAATTAAATGTTTTTATAGTATATTAAATAAGCATATCTAAATGCTGTTCACATCTTTGCAGAAGGTGTAGGTGTAGATGAAAAAGAAGGGTATGACCCATGGCCCAATTACAGGTTCACAGGTTAGTTATCTACAAAATTATAAATTGATTATGAGTATTGTTTGGTTTATTGTCTCATTATGTTTTATTTGCAGGCAAGCTAAGACCTTTTCCTCAAGGCCCAAAACGCACAGTGCCTGCTGATATTGCACGACCTGACTATGCTGAACATCCTGATGGCATTCCCCTCTCAGAACAGGCTGTGAAAGGCAACAATCAAATCCGTGTGCTTTCTGATGAAGAGATAGAAGGCATGCGTGTAGCATGCAAGGTATTATTCAAAGAAATTGAAGTCGAACAAAAAATAGAAAGTTCTATTGATTTTGGATCAAAGAGCATTACATTAATTAGTTTTGGGTAAAAATATTGCCATCTATATATGAGGGATCACAATAGCCTTAACTTTCAAATTAGTTTAGTAGTGGATTTAAATGAGGTTATCAAGTACATAGAAAAGTATTTTCTGAATTTATGATCTGTTTACGAGAAGTAAATATTTTACATTTCTTATTCATTCATCAATTTGAGCTTGGAAATCGATAGTTTTTGGATTTTGATATTATTCAGCGGAAACTGGAAAACTGTAGAGGATTTTGTACATTTGGGGAGAATGTTGCATAGGAAAAATTGAAAAATTTGGGAATTTCATGCATTATTTCTTGCATGTCTTCTCAGGTTGTAGTTATTCCTTTTGAACAGAGAATGAATTTAATTGATGTTTCTATCTGATTTTTCATAGCTGGGTCGTGAAGTTCTGAATGAAGCTGGAAAAGCTATTGAAGTTGGAGCAACTACAGATGACATAGATCGTGTTGTTCATGAGGCATGTTTGGAACGTGAATGCTACCCTTCACCTCTCAATTACTATGAGTTTCCTCGTTCTTGTTGCACCTCAGTGAATGAGGTGATCTGCCATGGCATTCCAGATCTACGTCCTCTGAAGAATGGTGATATTTGCAATGGTAGGTAAAATTGTATGAAATGACAATGATCAATTTTAAGAATGGAATGATTGTATTAATTTCTCTTTTTAAATATTGTGTAGCATAAGAAATATATTAGAGCTAATAGTTGTGTATATTTCATGAACTCTTCTTTTTGATAAACCTGCAAGGAAATTGAGAAGTTTCATGATGGTTTCGTGTGAAATGTCTGATGGTTTTAGATATTTGGAAATTGTAACTTGGTCATTACTTAATAAAGGATCATTTGGTTTGTATTGTGCGATGTCAGATTTTGAAGTGTACTTACATTGGTGGTGTTTTCGAGCATCACTGCTTATTTGCAATACAGGAGGGTTGATTTTTTAATAGTGGAAACTAGTGATGCCATGATATGCAGGAAGGCAATGTTAGCATGGAAGGTAAGTTAAATGCCTACTCTCCCTTGGAGCAAATGTTCTCTTTTCTTTTAATGCTAGTGTGTAATAACAGGAACTGAGCAGTTATGGAATGTAGTAGTAAAGTTTTTGAAAGGAATGTTGAGGAACTGGTTAATAATTGAACATGTTAAAGATATCCCAATGTATGGCATTTTTACAAAGAACTGCAAGAGGAAGGGAAGTATCTGCATTAACTTTACCTGACTTTTACAAAGCCAGTTAAGAGCCACAAGAGAAAGACTTGAAAATGCCTGTATGTAGTCTTCCATCAGTAACTGAAGAAGTCGTGTCTATCTTTGTGAATTGGAACACTTGATTTGTGAGTTGATCCCATGAGAGCATTGGTGATTCTTGTCCACATGTGGGATACAGTGATAGTTAAGGGTAGTTTCCCCAAGGCATACTAATAATGTGGAGAATTAGTGATCGATTTTGGAATTGGAGGATTAGTGAGTTTTTGAAAATGGGAGAATTAAGTGATTAATTGTAATTAGAGATTAGGCAGTGCCATTAGTATCTAAGCACATTTGCATTATATGGTATAAAGAATGTTATAAATGGGTGGAGTTGTATTTTGACCAAAATGTTTTTTTTTAAAATTTTAAAATTAAAAAAATTATTTCATTCCTTTTGATTTATTTTTGTTTTTTTGGGCTTCCATGGTGACCTTAACGAAACCTTTTTTGTTGGAGAAGTGAGTCCAGAAGCGAAGAAGTTGGTGCAAGTGACTGCTGAGTGTTTACTCAAGGCTATCAATATAGGTAAACAGGCTAAGTTAATTAATAGAGTTGAAATGCAGCACTGCTAAGGGTGGTGACAGACACGTAGAGTAGGGCAGGGAGGGCAAAGCATGTGTGTGCTGAGAGGAGATTCAGGCAGGTTGGAGGGCGTGGCTGGAAGGCATGGCGTGGCATGGCAAGGATGTAAGGATTTCACTTTCTTACCATTGATAGAAGTCATTCCTTTTTCTTTCTAATAGGTAATACAGTTGACTCTGGTTATAGTAAACTTCTGGGGACTAACTTTTTTGATTCACTATATCCAATGTTGTGAAAATTAAATATAATCTCTGCATAACTATTGATTTTATTAATATGGAGATACAACAAAATACATTAACAAATCAAATTTTAAATATTTTTATTTGTCCTTAAAAATGAATTAAATTACATTGTTTGCTTTGTACTTTTTCATTAGACATTTCTCTAGATTCTTCTCCAGATATTTTGCTCTCTCCATTGATACTGCATTGTCTTCAGTGTCTTAAGTATTGTAATGCAGTCTTGACATCCTTCAATCACCTCTTGCACTGTTGGAACATCATCCTACTCTCCATAGGTTGTTTTACTCACCTAACAATGTACAAGATGCTTTCGGCAGTGGGATGGCGCTAAGTACTAATGAACCTGGTAGCTTTTCCTCACGCCACAGCAGATATCGCCAGGCTCTGGCAGTCGCGTGCTTCCTGTCACTTACATAGAACTTAGTGCGCCAAAGCGCAAGGACAAATCCTGCTGAATATTGAATAACACCAAGCTTGTAACTGAAACAAGTAAACATGCGTTGCCGCTGGCAGTTGATGCCGATGCAGGACATTGCCTTTGTTTCCGCAATGGAACTGAGTGGCACAAATTCATCAGTATGGTCCCCATTCCAGGTCCACTACCTTAATGTCAGGGAAGACTTCTTTGATTATGACCTTTGGTCGATGATATTTTTTGTGGCACTGAGGCGATATTTTCTTTTTCAAGAGGGAAATAATTTCCATGATGTTCCAGGTATTTCCTACGTTCCTATAGCTGAGGTTCAGGTTCACTATAACCGAATCTTCTTATACTTATTGGTAATGTAGTGAAATGGGACCAGTGATTTAAGTTCACTATAACCGGGGAGTACCTGTATCAGAGTTCACTAAAACCGGATTCGACTGTAGTAATAAAAAAGTTACTTGAATACTAAAGTAATTTGGAAAAAAAATTTGTTTCGTTAAGCATTTTTGAGTAGTGCAATTCCAAGTAAATACTTTCTGTGTATATTTGGTCTAATTTGATACTTTTTTCATGACTGAATTTGTTCACTTCTTTGTTCCTTCTTGAATGGAATTAACTTATCTGATGATATCTGACTTCTCTTTCTACAGCTCCTCTCCTTGAATCTTAGGAATGCTAACCTGATTAAAGTCCCTTTCTTGTGATGTTCCTTCCTGAAATGTAATGAATGATTAGATTTGATTATAATTAAAGTTAGAGCTTTGTTAACTATTATGAAATGTTCCAGTGAAACCTGGTGAAAAGTACCGTGAAATTGGAAATGTGATTCAGAAGCATGCTCAAGCCAATGGCTTCTCTGTTGTACGAAGTTATTGTGGTCATGGTATTCACAGGTTGTTTCATACTGCCCCTAGCATTCCACACTACGCAAGTAAGTTTTTGTATCACATATTCTCTCATGGGGGAGTATTTAGGAGTATGAATTAAATGCAAACTGTCCAATTCTGTATTGCAGAGAACAAAGCTGTGGGTGTCATGAAAGCTGGTCATTGCTTCACAATTGAGCCTATGATCTCACAAGGTACGTTGTCATCGGTACTTACAATAAGAAGTGAATATGTGAATAAGTGAAGTGAGGTTAGTTTAATACTGAGAAAATAAGAGTTGATTGGAAAAAATAAGTAAAGTGATATTCCTATAGGTGATCAAATTAAATTTGAATGTCTTTTGAGTGAAATTCAGAGGTAATTTCCCAAATGAATGTGAATGTTATAGGTTCAGTGTCAATAGTTCATCCATAAGACTGACAAAATTATACATATATTTGTGTTGAAGCTGTAACAGGAGATTTTGTGATGTTTTAGAGTAGTAGACAGCAAATCTATTGACAAAATTAAAGAAATTTGAAATTTTATGTGTATTGTAGATAAATTCATATTGAAGATGAGCATTGGTTGATGATGAAGATGAACCTTGGTTTGAATCTCACAATGAGTCTTCTGTTTTGTTTTATAAAAATTAAAAATATTTTTGTGATGAAAAGTATGATAGACTTGTATGAGGGTTTTATTGCAAAATATTCTAAAATCATATTTGGTTTTCTGTTATGATCATTGGGACTGAAGAGAGCAAACTGTCGTAATTTTTATGTTTACTGCACAGTTTTATTTGTATTTATTTGAAACTGCTGAAGCTGAGTTTTTTCAGAGAACTGAAATGTTTGACTGCATTTAAGAAAATTTTACTAAAAAATTGAGCAATACAGAATGAATGTTTTTTTGTTTTGTTGTCTTTGAAAAGGTTTTATGTTCTTTAAAAGTTCTTTAGATCCAGCAAATTAAATTGTATATTTTGATCTTCAGGTAGTTGGCGTGATGAAATGTGGCCGGACAAATGGACTGCTGTCACTGTTGATGGACTCTTGTCTGCTCAGTTTGAGCAGACTCTGTTGGTAACGGAAACAGGCTGTGATGTGCTGACCAAGCGTCGTGAGAAGAATGGCCAATTCCATTTTATGGACCAGCTGAAGTAGCTAGCATAACTGCCCTCCCCAGTGAGTCAATGCACTCCAGACTCTGCAATATCTTCACCTGACAGTCGCCCTGGTTCGTGGCAGAGTCATTGCTTCCTTTTCTTCTAGTGTGGCATTATGACAGCAATAAGGAGCTCTTGCTAATGGAAAACAATCTGTATAAATATTTTTGCAGTCTTAGTTGTGGTGAAATATTTGTTTATAATTTTAACCTATGAATCCACCTTTATTATGAAAATGTTTTATTCTGTTTATTGTTGTATTTGTAATAGTGCAGCATATTTATAAAAGAAACAAGTCGACTTGAATGTACTTTTTTTATTATCTGTCTCCTTTTTCCTCTCATGAAGTTGAAGAACCATATTCTGAATCGGAATGCTGACAAACCTAGAAGTTTTGGAAAACCTGGAAGTCAATGAAATAAAAATTACTGGAAGACCTGAACACAAACACAGGTTTTTGAAGAGCTCAACCTCAATTCTCAACTTTAATATTTATTACCAAAACATGTTTTTCTGGTATTATTCACATTAGTTTGTTTATTGGTTTCATGTTCTATTACGATATGAGAAATTGCATAGGATATAATATTCAATATTAGCATCACTCTTTCTTCAATTTTACTCTATATGATTGGCAAGAAGCATGTGCTACAGCCTGTCAAATAGTTGGTATGTAAAAATCTGAATTATGGAAAGAAAATGTTGCAAATTATTTAAAATATCTCTGTAAACTTCTCTTGATAATAAGTTGTGAATAGAAAACCAAAGGAAAGTGATCTATTTGTTCAAACTTAAGTTTTCTAGGTGTAAATCCTAAGTCGGAAAGTATAAAATTGTTTTTTGTGACTTAGAAGTTTTGTGGTACAGTGCCCCCCCTCAATGCCCATTTTTTGTGGAATCGTGATTTTTCCATAACATTCCCTCTTTCCAGTGGCTGATGACCATGCATGTGTCATAGGTTGATGAGTTTTTCTTTTGTTCTTGTGTAATTACAGATTCAAGTAATAAAATGTGTCATCAACATGAGACTGACATGATCTCTAGGTAAAATGACTTCACTTCAGGGCCATATCAGTCAAGTATTTCTGACTTCATATTCCCAAAATATGCATGTCTTAACAACAAAAGTGGACCAGAACAATAAGAAAATGAAACAAAAGAGGCAAAGGTGTGTTTTCTGCGATTTGAAGGAAACCAAAGTGGCAAGAGGTAATTACAAGGAGATAAAGTAAAGAATGAACACCTATTGTCTTCATTGTGAACATCAACTTTACATGTGTGACGAATGCTTTGCAAATACCATAAAATGTAGAAAATTGAAACTTTATATTTTAGTTAAACAATTGTTAGCTACAAGTTTCATATTCTTTGGTTTATTTTCACTATTTCATGCTAGTTCATGTTAGGTTTTTGTGTTTCATGTTATTTAAAATATGCAATAAAATGTGTATTTCTAAAATTGCTGAATTTTTTTTTTTTTTTGGTCATGGGATTCTCCATGTAATATTTCATTGAGATGTGCAGAAGGCCCCAAACTTTTTTTGTGGCACGTAAAATTGCATTTAATGTTAGTCTGTAGTGAGAGACATTGCCCTATCTCAATTGAGGACTGTCATATCTGATCTGGCCTACAAGAAATTAGTGTCAATCACATATGACTGACTGTAGTCAACATGTTCAGCAGACACCCCATGTGAGTTTGAATTATATTATAATAAGTGAAAAGCTGGTGGAGATTTTTATTGGTTTAACATCTCCCTGTGGTGAGATGCATTGTCAGTGACATCTGTCAGGAGAATTAATTTTTGTTTGGGGGTAGCAACAAATTATTTTGATACATATTTCTTAATAAAATAAAGCGTTCTTCACCGATTTTATTGTATTACTAAGCTTTTCCATTTCTTGCTTCCCTTCTGTGTGAATACATTACACGATTGCAAAATATACTACATGTGCAAATCTAATTGTAAGGTTATTTGTTAGCTCCTTTATCAGATGGCCCTTCTGTAAAGTTTCTTAGATGTGAAATGCATCTTGAAGTCTAGTTTGCTAGTTCGATTCTGTGAGGACAGATTGTGAGTTTCTCAACTAACAGAATGAGTGACAAGTCAATGTTGAGTTTTGATAGAAGCTAAGAGGAGGCAAATGATTTTAAATACTTAGTTTAATTTGAATTTTGGCATTTATGGTAAAAAAAAGGTTAAAGGAAACATTCTTTTCTTTATACTTCATAGTCAGTTGGATTTGATTTACGATTTCAGTAACACCATAACCTTAATTATGTAGCTGCCTCTATTAATAGTCTATTTTGGCTGGAAACACTGAGTGACAGAGTTGTTTATTAATTCCTCCAAATTGTTAATGTTCTCTTAAATTTCCTTGAAACTCACAATATGTTTGATGTGACAGTTAAAGATGCATATCAATAATTTTTATCTATTGCAGCTGTATAAACTGTTGTTTATCTTGTTCCTGACTACATAAACAACGTTTTTATTCCCTTATGAATTAAAAAAAAAATACTATTAGAAGTTTTAATTCTCTATTTCTAAAATATTTGTATATCAAATTTTGTGTATCCCTGTCAACAAAACAGAGAACAGCGACTATATTAAAGCTATAATATCGAAATATGTGATAAATTTTAAATAATGTAGTATTGGAGAAAATAATGCATGGCACTTGAGTAAAAAGTATCATTCACTCATGAATATGTATTTCTATGAAATTTTGATTGAGGGAATGTTAAAAACCTAGAGCTTACTTTGTTATGAGAACCTACACAAAAATATTGTAGGATTTAGACATATGTAGGTTTGTGATATTGACCCTGTCAATTTGTGAAGAATTGCCATTGTTATTGTCAAAACATGAAGATGTCTATTTTGAAATTTTAGTTATAAAGCTTTTTAGAAAATTTAGACAAATTTTTGTGTACTTCTGTGACAATCTAACTGTTGTGAGCAAAAATATTGTAATAGAATGTTTGTAGTCAGAAGTATATTTTTTAGATTTACATTAATTTATTGAGGTAATGTAATGAAATTGCCTTTTAGTACTTTTTAAGATTGCTGCATGTATCAGTTTATTTTATGTTAAAGGAATATATAGAAGAAAAATTAAGACTAGGAACTAAAGACAACCATAAAACCTATAAAGAAATGTGGAAATCTATCTTTGTTGTGTTATGTAATTCAATTAACATTTCAACAAGCACATGAATTTCATTTTGAGCACACATCATACCCTAAGTAACACTAAAAGATATTTTACACCCATTGAATTTTATGTATGGTTGTTTCATTGAATTGGAAAAAGGAGTTTTGTTACATTGGCTCATATTCTGGAAGTGTATTGTTGCACTTCTCTTTAATGTTAATGAGAAAAGAGCAAAAGAGGAGCTACAGTCCTTTCTGATGTTCATACATGACAAAATTTCTACCATTAGCAATTTTTAGAAAAACTGTTCAATTCGTGAAATGATGTCTTATTATAGTGTTAGACCTAACACAATATACAAACATGTAATTATCACTTAATTTTACTGTTCATTGAAACAAACAATAAACTTGAACTCCTTAGACAATAAATATGAAGTTTCATTTGCTTAGCGAGGTGCATGGTACGTTTTTATATGTTCAGTTCCAGACTGATCATTGTTATATTCAGACTACATTGTTATTCCAAACATCAGGATTCATCATTGATCACTGATATTGTTATTTGAAACTAATCATTGTTCTATACACAAGACCTCTTGTAACACCCAAACATTCACAATGTTGCCTATCTCATGATTATCTGAACACGAATGAGGATTCCTGCGGCCACAGTACCTACCAATTTTGAAAAAAGTATTCCAAAGATTTTTTATTGGCCACATGTATTGTCAAAAGTAACATGCCAGTGGAATATTATAGAATGCCACCCTCCTGAAGAAATGCCATTGTCATTCGCAAGAGCAGGAACCTGCAGCACTTGGTGCCCTTCAAGCTGAGAAAATTGATCATGCTGCTATGCACCTGCCAGAGAGATACAAGGAGCGAGAAATTTAACTTTTCTCACAATGTTTTTAATAAGCCACAACAAATATAAAAGAGGATATTACAAATTTATCAATTTTTAAATTTTAATCGAAAAGTTATTTTTAAATTCATTTATGGGTTTTATTTTTTTGGTAAAATTTGATTTCTTAAAAAAGAATTAAAGGAAGAAAACACGGAATCAAATCAGAACTCAAAATGTCAGAAAGTGAACCTTCAATATGGTGCAGAAACGAAGGAAGCATGTTTGTGAAGGTATGTACTAAAATGTTATAAAAGTGATGAATACGACTTAAAAATGTTTGTTTTGTATATGTTCAGTTAAGAGGTGTATGTGATATGTTGGGTGAAAGATATAATTGTTATTTGAATTGAATTACCAAACAGCAAAATCTCAAAATGTTGCCCACTGTTTGCCTTTTCACAACATTTTGATTTTTATTCATCACATTTATATTAAAGATCAGTTAGAGATATTGCATAGAGAGGTGTTCAGGGAGTAGGACAAATGAATTTTCTGCCCTACTGACAAAAAAACCAAAGCTACTTTTAGAAGAACAAGGATAGAGTTATTTTTAATGAAATTTCGTGATGATCCAGAAAATATTAAAATACGAAGATATAATAAAATAATGTATATTTCTGAAATTCTGTCGTGTATAATCCGATTATAACTTTTTCGCAGTAGAAGTCTTAATTGTAGACCAGGTGCTTACAACCCTACTATCTAAGCCTGATCCTAAAGACGAAAAAGTATTTCACGAAGCATGGTGTGTCTTGAACTTCAACGTTCATTGATAATGCTACGAAGAAATGCCATTGGCACTCGCAAGAGCAGGGTCGGCTTTTCTTCATCTTAACGAACTGGAAAGAGAATCAGCTTGTTTCCATGAGAACCTTCAGAACGACGACACGGACTTGCCAGCGGAACGGTTATAACCTCAAAAATTTAAGGCGCAGCGACGCCTCGCTACGCGTGTCCAATTTCACGACGAGGTCCCGGTCTCAGAACTATGGAATTATCAAAAAAAAATCCTTGGATCTATTAAACGTATTTATTTCAAAATATTTGTTAGCCGAACACTTTTAACATGACATTTCATATTTGATTCATAAACCCTTCGCACAAATAAAAAACATATGGGTTTTATGTCTAGAATCATATAGTCAAAGAGGGAAACTTCATTTGCAATTTTGTTCTGCCAGGATTACGCTTCAAAGATCTCATCATAACTATCCTACATAAACGCTGGGTTGAATGATTTTCCTACGAGCTTTTATAAGAGGTTTCAGTGATTGCTCTGGGCCAAAGAGAATTTATGAAGTAGTTTGTCTACGACTATCAAGTAGTGAAGTGTTGTCGAGATGGTGCTAGTATAAACATCCCGTTATTCAGTGTTTTCAACAGTCTAATTACGTTTAAAGAGGTGAGTGCAGAAAGTTATTTTTAGACCTTGCATTATCGAAACTTATTTGTAGTTTCCCGCTTGATGTATCGGAATTATCAGCGAACAAATATAATGTTTCTTTTCATTTTTGTCAGTTTATACTGACTCGCATGAGTAACCAGGTCTAAGCAGAGATTAGGGTATATAGAATATCGTTGGAAGGAAAGAAGCAGCATTTTATTAAAAAATCACATTAGCAAATGTACAAAATAATGTTCATTTTAATGATCGGGAGAGGAGATAAGAGAGAGTAAATATCTCCTAATGTACTCACCCTAATATTGCTCCGGAAACATTCGTGTGAAAATTAATAAAACAAATTTTGCGATTGAGTCTTCCATACACTTCCAATTAACAAGCTTGAGGTTCAGTACGGCACAAGTGGAATATTTACTAAAGAGCATTTCATTCGCTCAAAACCTACAATTTCACTCTCAATTTCTATGAAATTACTTTTATGGCCAAGTTGAGGATGAGGCTTGGGCGTTTGATCCCTGTGATTATTTAAAAATAGCACAATCTCAAGTCTATGTAAAGTATAAGATCCAATACATTTTCAGTCAAAACACTATTAGAAAAACATATCTCATTAATCCGTTGGATGGTAATGAGGATATCTTTTTCCAGTTTCCGGAAAGCACTCACTTTGTTTCTTTACAAACTCAGTTACATCCATATTACTGTTTGGTCGTAAATTCACTAAATACACACCCGTGAAAAATTTCCATAATGCTACCCAACGAACGCACACGGACGCGGCAAATACAACTGACTACAACTGCGCTACAACTAACCATCGACAAAAAACCCTACTCTTCTCCATAGTGCATTTCTCTTTCGCCTCAGATCGACTTCCTCAACCCGGTGCAGAATTTTTCACTTCTGAATTGATAGCGAAAAAATTGCTCTTGTTGCGACGAGAATCGCAGGCTGCAGGCGAGTTCACGCCGAAATATAGCGAATCTTAACTGTCGCAACAACTCTTCGACGAATCCACGGCATCAACTGATATACGAGCTCTAACAAGGATTTCATTCACTTCTAGTGTACAGAACGAAGTCTGTCGAAGCAACACTTCTAGTTGTGGGATAATGTGGATTTTTTTATTGATTGGCGTCAACTGCTATGGTCACAAGTCCTTTAAGTGGAGTGAATGTTTTAACGCCGGAGATGGCGGGGTTCCTCTCAGCTCAGTGGTGAGATCCGGCGCTGATCTACATATGCTTGCGGAATTTTCCCCTCTAGGTATCTCCCACTAGCGGGGCACCGCCCCAGTCGGGAGCTAGTCTGTGTTACCGGCTCGTCTCCCGTTATATATTGACTATCATATATATAACCTCCCGGTCAGAGGCGCTGCAGTGAGCACTGCACTGCACTGAGCTACCGCTCCCGGTCAAAATAATCAAGATACCATTGATTACAAATAAAAATATTCATGAATTTGATTAATATTTCCTGATTTATGTATTTGGCATTTTAGGGTCGGATTAATGCGACTTTTATCCGTTAGCGGTGTTCCCAGGCCCGGGCTAGGAATGGCAAAACAAATCGATGTTTTTAAAATATCCATATTTTTCTTTCGATGTTTTCTTCACTTCGATATTTTGTTGCAAAAACGTCGATGTTTTTTTATTTTATTTTTTTTAAATAAAGGGGTTTACGCACGTTGTAGAATATCAACAATCCACAGCAATATCGTTGTTTTGCGTCTTCCTCTTTATCACGCTGCACATTTTGACTGAGCAATCTGAGGGAATTTTAGGTGGCTTTACTTCGATGGTGTAGGAATGGAAGTGACTAAAGAGTAAAGTAGCAGAACACGATGTTGTTTATTGTTAATTTTATTCATTACATTCGATAATAATTTGTATTAACATCCTACTAACATGCTGGTTACCAAACAATAAAATATATCCCTTTTACGTACAGTAACTAGAAATGGATAGGAAAATAGCATGTTTATTAGTCTATAATTAAAACATCGATGTTTTTGACATTAATGTTTTTCGTCGATGGTTTCATCGAAATCGATAACCCTTTAGCGATGTATCGAAACATTCATGTATCGATGTTTTGGTGAAATTTGCCATTACTATCCAGGGCTCTGTTTTTATTTATTAGTCACGCCTGCAGGAGACATGCGGCGAGCGTGACGTACTCCCATCGCAGTATCTAGCATACTTGGCCTGCCTGAGCTTTTCTTATCTCTATAGAGCTATAGAAACCAAGACGATTGCAACGGAAAGCCACAACTCAATTTTTGCCCAGACCGGGAATCGATTTGGAATCGCACAACGGAAAGCAAGCATGCTGTCTGCGAGTCACCAGAACGGATTGTTTTCTGTTTTACAGCAACAACAAAATATATCTTTGACCCCGATGAATAAGCTGATAAGTCCACAAAACTTAATTTTACAGTGGTGCAGGAAACAATTTTAAACTAATGCTGTAAATCAGGGATTTATGATATTGAAACAAAACCTACACACAAATAGTTTTGTATGAATATCACCTACATTTCAATATCATTAATCCATGATTGAATTCAGTTAAAATTGTTTTTTGCTCTCCTGTAAAATTAAGTATTTATTACGTATCAGCTTATTTACCGGAATCAAAGATATAAACTTATAAAAAATTATAAATTCGCTCCTGTTCTTTCGCATCCGTCATTCATTCTTAGGTGTTGAGATGTTTAGAAAATTCAAAATATAACTATGCGTTCACAACGACATTCTATTGCGCAAGAAAGTATTCTTCGCAATACCCACTGTGGAAATGTTATGGTCAGTTCTAAAAAACACTCATTTAGAAACCATTGCACTACAAATACGCTTAGAAACCCAGCTATTCAAAATTGGCAGCGTTTTCGAATATTGATAATCGAAATTGTTGTCTGTAAGGATTTTACATGTAGTTATTTGTGTTCTGATTATGGATGCTGTAAACTTTAGAGAAAATGTTTTGGGACGATGAAGCAAACAATTTCTCTTATCAGATGTCAATAAAACAAAAAGGTCGAGAATTCCTGGTCTAGGGAATGTCCTTTCAAGAGGACAGAAATGTGGTTTGAACTTCAAGTTCGAATTGGGAATAGGATTAACTGTAAAATTGAAACATGAAATAACAAACGCATATTTTATTGTCGACATTTGATTATACACTATTTACAAAGAAATACTAATATTTAAGGAAAGAAGTTTGTTTTCTCCATAGCATCTAAAAAGACACATATACAAGCAAATAACTATTACACATTATAGTTATTGCTTATTATAACAAATGACTCCTGAGTCAAATTAATAAAACGTCTTTGAGTCGTATTACTATGTCTTAAGCCTCTTTACATAAACATATTTATTTTTATTTTTTTAGTATGTATACATACAAATTACGATAATTTAACATAATGTTTACGTGCTTGTGCAAGCCTTAACTTACTGAATCCTTCGTGCAGTCTTCTGCTTTAAATACGTGCTTGTATATAAATATATAAAACAGTTCATATATGCACAGCATCACTGGATAACCAGCGAGTTCAGGGGACTGAAATCGCAATTGAATCTAGCCCCCCTGGGAAAGCTGAGATCGTCTTTGAGAAATAAATATTGGGACGGTTGTGAGCCCACACAAACAGCATGTCCCTCTTTTTGTTCTCCTCCACCTCCGTATCTACGTCTCTATTTCTCTAGAGAGCGGTTTAACTTCTTCTTTGGAGAACTACCACTAAACCCAAGAAGATGCCCTGCAAAATGGCCATTAATTGTTGTGTAATTTGGGCAGCAGGCTGAGTAGAACTTCGTCCAAGTATTCATCGTATATTAAAAATAATACATCGATATACCTATTGACAAGTTTATTGCGTGATGTGGAAGCAAGAGAAACGTTTAGTATTTCTCTTTTCGTTCTGAAGCATTTTTATGATGCGGGGTAGTGACCGAGCCGTTGGCCAAAACTGAGCGATAGAGGTTTGTTTTTGGATGTCGTCTTCGGCGTACTCGCCAGAAAGTGTTTATGGCGAGGTGGGGCCATAGTTGCGGAAAAGTGACTGATCCGCCGCATGAAAGCAGGCGAGATTGTGGATGCAGATTGATGGACTGTAAATAAGTGCCTGTAATTGGGCACTGTTAACGGCCTTTTGACATAGTCGCTCAGTCGTTGACTGGAAACAGCTGACACGATTTTGTGTGCGATTGGAGTAGTATCCTTTCGCCTGGCTATTGAAAATTTATGACTAGGAAACGCGGGATAAGGGGATACTCGTCGACCGAAAATAGACCAAGATATTTCGTTTAATGAACGATGTGGATCGGTTTTGGAAATTGGGTTGTGGCGTTGATTTGGAGATACAAATTCTACGTAATGGCTGAGTCGTCGACCAAAGACAGACGATTCAATTTTGTTTTCGGGTCGATTGTCAATTTCTTGTCCATTGTCAGTGTTTTCTTCACGATTGCGTTCTTGGGGGGATTCTGTAAAGCGTCTGAGGCGCCAGCTGACAGCAGGCGCTGGAATCTGACTGATGAACGGACTGGCCGTCGAATGACTTAGGAGTGGGATCTGAGTACTTCGGTATTGTAGCAAACGGCGACCGAAAACCTGGGCTGGGTGGTTGCTGTTCTTCTGGTAGCTGACTGTCGACAGCAGTTTGCGCCGAGAAAATTTCGAGTTCAAACCGAATCCAGACGACGGAAATTTGATAGCTGAGAGTTGATTGATTCCGCCAAACAGCCTGCGGCTTGAGGAAGTTTTCGGTGAGGAATCCAGTTGGTGTCCCTGGAAGAGCAAGGACACGAGTTTGTTTTTCGCCGGTGGTCGGTGGAGCGTGGAGTGCTCCCTGCGAGCGTCGAGCTGAGAAGGGGGCGGGCTGGCGGCGGAGGAGTGGGCGTGTCCGCCTAGCTGTCGCCGGCCCAGGCGGGACGTGCAGGCGGTGGGCAGCAGCACGACGGACAGCTTGGGGCAGCGCTCGGGCGCGTCGGGGTCCCACGTGAGGGGGGGGGGCGGCGCCCAGCGCGCCGCCCTGCGCGCACTTGGCCAGCGCCGGGCACGGCAGCCCGGCGCGCGGCACACGTCCACGTGCGCCGGCTGCACCACCAGCCCCGCCGCCTGCACCACCACCAGCCAGCGGCCCGCGCGTCGCGCGCGTACCCCGGCAGCACCCGCGCCGCCTCCGACGCGCACACGCCGGCCCCGCCCGCGCCGCCCGCGCCCGGCGTCGTCGCGTTGCGCGCCCACGACCACACCTGCGGGCACCACCACAACACGCCTTGTAATACATTGATCATTTGCAACTACACCGGCGGGCACCACCACAACACACCTTATACTAGGGGGACTAGGAATGCATTCAGCATACGTCATGGTGTGTGGACCACACGCCGACTTGTACAAGGTGCCTAGAAATACATTGAGCATATGCAACTACACCTGCGGACACGACCACAGGATGCCTTGTACTAGGTGCCTAGTGATACATTCAGGATAGGAAACGGTGTGTGGATCATACCTGTGGAGATGATCACACGCCATTTTGTGCTAGAGAATTTAGGAATACATTCAGCACACTTGATGGTTCGTGGACCACTACTACGGTAACGACCACACATCACCTTGTGTTAGGTAAGAATACGTTCAGCATACATTATGGTGTGTGGGTCACATTAGTGGACACGACCACACGGTGACTTGTGCTGGGGGCCTAGGAAAACCTTCAGCGTACGTAATGTGGTGGACCACACCTGCGGACACGACTACACGGCGCCTTGTATTAGGGTGCTTAGGAATACATTCGTCTTATGTAACACTGTGTGGAACGTAGTGTTACGTATGAACGTAACATACGACTACGTTAGAAAGTGTACCTGCTATACACTTGTGCTGGATGCGTTGCCTGCCAATCACGGACAAATGTCATGTGCGGAGACGTTATATTAAATTTCCCATGACCGTTGATCCACAGTTGTAAGAAGACGCATGCGCTTCGTGTGTCGCCAAGTAGTGATCACCGGAAGCTTTTGATTGGCTGCGCGTGCGCGGCGCGTGCACGCGGTTGGCGCGCACCTGGTGCCTGCAACCCAAAAAATCATCCTGTGGGAACTCGGGGGCGGGGAGATCTCTACTCACTAAAGCTCTGTATACACGGGTACAGTTTTCGTGCAGATTGGACGTGCAGAACAGATTGCAGTTCAGATTGCACGATTTCTGTACGAAAACGTTTGAGCATGTTCGTAATTTTTCATGAAGAAAGCTTACAGTTTGACTTAAGCGCCTCTAGCGGCAGAAACGTTCAGTAACGGTTTTGTTTACCAGACGCGACCATTTCAGCCATTTCGTTTTTGTGGTTAGGTGTGTCATTTCGTTTTTGTGGTTAGGTTTGCCGACTTGCAATTGTGAGAAGTGATATTGTGCCTCTTTACCTATTCCTGACTTCCTTCTTTTGTTTTCAATGCTCCTGATGGTCAATTAATACTTAATGAAAATCACAGCCACCATGCATTCACAGAAATACCGCCACTGAAAGTACTCGGACAATTGTTTCCTCATAGACCCCCAAACGGTGTATTGTGTCAATTCATATAGAAAACGTACAGTCCGTGTTTGGGCGACTTTGGGCTTTTATACATCTAGTTTGGGATATTGAAGTTTCTGCACAGAAATATGAGAATCTGCACGAAAACTGTACTGTGTATACCTTAAGGAATGCGCTACTCACTGAATCTAGATAGTCTATAATTTTAATTGATTGATTAGTAGGCGCGTCAGCCGCTAAGGTCGTTAGTCCCACATGTGTGTTGCATGGTTTTGTCACGGGAAGTGGCTGTAATGTTCCTCCGCTGGATGGCGAGATCCAGCGCCGACCTACGGTCCCTTGCGGGGATTTTCCTCAACCACGTCTCGCCCATCAGCGTGGCACCGCCCGGACAAGTTCTAAGCTAGGAATTCTATAAATTCCCGTAATGAAACATCTTGTTATTTGCATTTATTCGGTTAGAGCTATTCACAACATGATGTTGCATCATAGAAATATAGAATTACCAGCATTCTGCCGTCTCCGTTAGAAGGAAATTCCATTTTCGTGATCACGAGACTTATACCGTACACAATACAACTCACGTGATTACTCCCGATAATTCTGATGGATTATTGTTTTCCAATCACAAAGGACATGCGATACTTAAAGAAGTAAATGGATTTGAAGGGAAGTCAATTCAGTCAATGTCAATAAAACTGTCTGAGTGTCCATTTGGCAGCCATGGGAATTCGTGTAATCTTCTGTTGAATATAATGAATATAAACCTAAGATTTTTGTTCATTTACAAATGGTAATTTAGAATGAAACATGGACCTAGAAGACATATGTTCCTGGATAAGATTTTTGTCATCTTAAACTATGAAATCCTCTTAAGAATGTTAAAATATTGTAGTAAAAACTATTTAAACCACGGGGATATGTTTAAATAAGAGGCACGGTATAAATTTGTTGCGGAACAATTGTCATTTATCTCCATCACTCTGGAATACCAGTTAAAGTTTCGACACTCGGTCTGGAAAATCACATCAATGATTTTGACATTCTCTAAGAGAACCGAGTGACACTTTTGCAAATTGCTAATTTGGATAATATTAGTGTTGAAAGTGTGCATTTAATCATTCACCCTCTGAAAAGGTGTGGGTCTCTTGCTTACACCGTTCAGAGTGCGAAAGTAAAACTAGAGAAATTGGGTTGGAAGGTGTTGCCATATATTCTGTTTAGTCCAGACCTCGCCCCGACTAATTCTCATTTGTTCACCACGTCAGATGTTCGACGACATCAAATTGGTTATAAAAAGCTGTACACACATAGTTCAAAGCGTATTGTATAGACTGATGTGCTTCAGGAATAAGAAAACTCATAGAATGGGAGAACAGGTGTCTAAATGTTACTGGAGACTATGCTTAAACTATGCGTAAATTTCACTTTCACTGCCTAAATTGTTCCTTCTCTCCGCTAATTTGTCTCGTTAATTATTGAGCGCAGTATTATTATTTGGTACATTTAACGTAACGTTAGACTTGGCGCATGCGTACAATCTGAAAAGTGAGTTCATATCGTACACGATATAGTGCGTCGCACTGTGCAAAACTATTAACAAAGGTGAGAAACGACCAAACGGACTATGATCTACGTTTCCACGCCGTAATTACGTCCAGCCAAGGAAAAAAATGAACACGGCCTGAACGATCTCCGGAACTATCACCGGTGTTATCTCCACGAAGCAGATTCCTCTGAAGCACTGCGCACGCAGGGCAGGACAACCATTAGGCGACCGGCGTGGCAGACTGTAATTAAAGATGGCTATCTTCCGGGAAGCCGCCTCCGAAAGAGGTCTGCGGGCGTCGCTCGGCGGGATTTGCAGGTCAGCCCGCGTGCGCTCGCGGCACGCGCCCTGCGCACGACGTTGCGTGCGCACGCGCGCCACTCCATTTCGGGCACGGCGGCCCCGGGGCCGGTTAATTTTCCAACCAAAGTGCGCTCGCGGCACGCGCCCGCGCCCAGTTGCGTGCGCACGCGCGCCACTCCATTTCCTCAGGCGTCGCCTGCCGGCGGCCGTGGTGTTATAGAATGATTTTCCTAAGCATGAGCCAAAGTGACAGCTCGTGCTGGTGTGCTAGTGCTCAACATAACTGAAGGGTCTGTGGTCGTTGTGCCCTCAGCCCATTAGACTCTCTTCCTGCATTCGTTTGTTTGCAGTTGGCTAACTTGCAAATGGTTTCGGCCCTTCCTTTTGTGATGTTCTCGTCCGACGAAAATATGGTGCGCCATGAGAAATTATTGAAATTAGGAAGTGCATTGTTATGTGCTCTTGTGGAAAAACAATTTTTCTGTAAACATTACATTGAAGTTACTTCTTGTGTGATAAATATTGTTTATTTTAAAACCGAGACTTGAATGTGACATGCGTACTGGTGCACATGTTGCTGGCTATTGTGCTGTTGTGCGAAGAGCTGTGATTAGAGTTTTCTATTTTCATTTGTGGCAGTTTTCTTTCACTAATTGTGAGAGCATATTAAAAGATTTTCCACATACGTAATTAAATTTAAATATTTCCTGAACTCACGTACGTACATATACTTCAGCGAAACTCTTAAACTTCTGCATAGTGTGCATTCACGAGAGCCATAACCAAAAACTTTACGAAGAGGCGTGACTGAACAGCTGCCGCGGTGGAGGGATACTTCTCTGAATTACATGAGATGTTCATTTGTCTAGCGAACTGCCACTTTGGCTCATTCTTAGGAAAATCCTTCTACACATCTCTTAGTCCAAGTTCGTGCTATCCAACAGGTCTCTGAATAGTTTCAAGTTTTTCTACGTGCATCAATTGGACTTAATGTTGACAAAGCTCACTGCAGCCGGAGCTGCGCAAGGATTATTTTCTTCCGTAAATTCATCAATCCATTTTAAACCACAAACATTTTATTTGTATTCTATTCTCTCTAGAGACTGTGTATTAAATACATGCCAATGGAGTTTAGTATTCAAATTATTAGTTTTAGAGATCTCTCTAATTTTGAGGCTCTCTCTTGACATTCAAAATAAACCAATCCACACGTTGTAACGTTTTGCAAGTTAAAAATTCATTAATATTACGGTGCCTCCTTCCGTAAACAAGACAGTACTCTAGCTCTTCGGAATCAAAATAGCCAAGTTAGAAGATCTTTTACCGTCATTCGCGCCATTCTATGTGGTATATACACATCGGTAATTTGAAGGTCGAAATGTACAAAATGTAAATTTGTAGCCCCTTATTTTCGGTTTGAAGTGCTCGAAATGACCTTATTCAGTTAATACATAAGTGCCTTCTCGGACTGGGTTGGTATTAGAAGATCACTTTTTAATTTTAAGGTATATTAATGCCTAAGGTTCAAGGTATTACTGCAGTATACCCCAATATATGTATTTTTCATTGCAAGTCTAGCACTTCAGTATAAATAAGATTAGTTTATATTATACAAATTCTTGACACAATGCAGTTACGATGACGCAAAAACCAATTTACTGCAGGAGTCTGTAGATTTATTTGTGCCCATATCCGTGATGCTCTTCACGTGTAACTGGAGAGAAGATTTACAGATTTCTGTACCGGCTATTCCAGATTATCAATTTCTATAATGCACTCTCCACAAACGTTTTTGGTTAAAAAAGCGCTCCGAATAATTCAAAGCTAAAATAGACGGCACCTATATCTATGGTGTATGTAAATGTTACTCAAAAGCAAAGAACAGTGGAATTTGATTCATCGATCCAGAGTGTTCGATTTGTATAAGAAATATTAATTGACATGTTATCTAAGAATGTCTCTTGTTATTTCCCAGGCAACAAATGTAATTCCTAATGTCATTTGCAGAACGTGTATTCCTGTAACATGTAGACAATACATTTTTTAAAATTTGGAAAAATGAAAACGGTGAAGCGATTTAAAGGCCAGTGTTACCAGATTTTTATCAAATCAAGAGATATTATTTTAATCTTAGAAGAGATATAGACCTTTTTCTCAAAAAAATATCACTTGCGCGACTGATAAGCAAAATGTATGTGTGTAAGGGAAGAGGAGCGGAGAGAGAGAGGAGAAAGGAAATTTTGCGCGCGGTCCGTCGCCGTTGTGAAAGTAATAGTCCGCCATTCACCTAGAATTAATAAAAGACAACTCAATTCGTCCCAGCTATGTAGCTAGTGTTGAAGTACACCACCGTCCGCACTCGAACCTTTGAACCTCCCGATCAACGGCGCTGCAGCGGCAACGGTTGTCACTGAGCCACTGAGCCTCAGGCGTCAAAATGTGATCCTGTGAAACATCAATGCACGATGTGTTGCCTATCAACAAGGGGCAACTTTATCGAGTGCAAGTTCTTTATATGAAATTTCTTACCACATGTTTGATTAATGTTTCCGGGCACATCAACTACTATGGTAATCGGTCCAGTTAGTGTAGTGAATGTTTTGTCCCGGTATGTGGCGGTGATTCTTTTCCCGCTGAGTGGTGAGATCGGGCACCCACCTACACGTCAGTTGACAAACCGGAGTCTGTTCCAGGTATGTCCCTCAAAGAGACACCGAGATAATCTGTATGCTCCCAACAGGTATATCGACATGTGTGGCTGTGTATTGCATGTACATGTAAGTGTGTGTAAAGGGAAAGGATAAGAAAGATGAGGAAGGAAAGATCGTGGGCGTAACGTGGACCATTTATTAGGGTTCAGCTCCGTCATTCGCTTGGTATTGATCGGAGAAACCACTGAAAACTACTAGAATTCTTCCCCAGACAGCGGTTGAATTCGACCCAGCTGACAAGTTAGTGTCGAAAATCCACTACCGTTGGGTCTCAGATCCTAGAACGTCCAGGTTGCCGCAGAGACAACGGCAATCTGAAATAAACTCAGTCTGTTTCATCACATGTTCATTGTCAAAAAGTTATCATCTTCTACTCTCCCCATTCTTTAGAAGTTTGTAACGTTCATTCGCGTAGATGGTCGGGTGTGCAGGCGGCATACTCACGAGGGGTATCTGGGCGGGGAGGCGCAGAAGCCGAGGCGCTCGGCGTCGGGGCAGTCCTCCTGCAGCACCTGGCGCAGCGTGGCGCGGCTGCGCGCGGGCTCGGGCGGCGCGGCGGGGGCGGCGGGCGCGGGGCGGCGGGCGGCGCTGGGCGCGACTGCGGCGCCAGCTCGCTCGCCTGCGCCACCGGCCGCTGCACGTACTGCGGCCCCGGGGCCGTCGCCACCGACTGCAGCTGCGGACGGAGCGAGCGGTTTTATGCTTTCCGCGACAAATTCAATTCAATTTATTACAAGGGAAGTACTCCTCAAAATTAGACACATACTAGATTTAAAAATTATCACAACAAAAACAAAATATATTAAAAAAATACAAATAATATTCAATACAAAATTAAACATAACCGAAATAAAAAGAAGATAAGAATTAGATAAAGATTTATCGTTGGTAATATCAGAAGTGCTCTAGAAATTGTCGATAAATCCCCGACCCGTGAAGTGATGAGGTGATTTTTCTGAGAATTTCAAATCATGGGTAATTTTTAACAGGACGATTCCACAAATGAAATCATGTCCAATAGAATTCCAAAATGCGCCAAATATTGAAAATAACTGGAAGATTGTTAAAGTCAAATAGGTTATGTAATAGTACATATTCGGTGTATTGGGCATCGACATAGCGATGGATGTTAACCGCCTTCTAAGATAGATGAGTCACAGTTTATGATTGTAAGAAAGTAAGAAAAATCGGTTTGAAAAACGATAAACGTTTTGAGATACATCGCCCTAATTGGGACATTTTGTGTGTATAGTTAAACACGATTGGTTTTAATTTCACGGATGTAATAGTCAATAAAAATATTGTAAGTCAATAGATAATAAAAATAATTAAAGAATACATAAAGCAAGCAAAATATGACACTTTAGGAAAAACATCGTCACTCAAAGTGTTAAACGTATGTCAAAATGTTAAGCTTTTTACTTGTGTTAAATGTGGCTGTTTATGATATCTATCTAATGACAAATTTTCGTATGTGTACAGCTGATATGATATGTACAACTAAATGATGTAAGTCAAACGATAGGAAGAAAAAAACAATACTTGAAAATATACTTTCTTGTTTGCACTTTTTGTGTTAATTCATGAAATAAATTATTTTGTATATCCCATTCTTGTTTATAAAGAAAATAATAACATAATAGGCTTATTTTAATAATGTATTTAACAGTTTGACAAGTGTTATATTTTCAGATTTCATGTTTTATAACCCAAATGTGTGTAACACGATAAAAATGAAAAATCATCTTGCATATTCCTCGAAACCGCTACTGGTAATGGAAAACGGGAACGGGTCCCATTTCTTATGGAACAGGTGTCTTTTTTGCAAAGTCAGTTTCGTGTTCCGGAACATGAGGAATTATTATTAATCAGTTACAGAATTGTAATTTCATGTAGAATTGTGTACTCCTTACACTTCTTTAAAAAACAATTAAAGAACCACTCTTTTCTAGTAATAACCATTTAATTAGAGTTTCGTGGGAAATTAATTTTTGTTAGGTTCAAATGTCCGCTACTTTTTCCTAGTTCGTAATTTTCATTTAACGCAAATATTCGAGATTAAATATTGGATCCAGTGAATGTTTACCTAAGAAAAACGATGTTAGGCTTAATCCAGTAGTGCTTAATGAAAATTCTCTCTACCTCGTATTGCTCAATGCCATCTCTTAAACAAGCCACGAGCACCTTCTGTCCTTGCACGGATATAAATAAAAAGTAAGTATATCGAAAAGCATGACATTTACGGAGAATACATGTACTGTATATTAGATACGGAACAATTTATTTTCATTAAATTTGGGTGTCATTGAATTAATACAATAATTAATTTATTTTTATTTTGGTTAGTCGAGCTGGATAGGCCAACGCCACAACGGGGATTCGATGCAGATAAGGTTGTCCTTATGTTCCATTCTCTTGCTCTCTGTATGTTACGTTGATTCTTTATATCATCGTTTATTCCCCACTGCCCTTCTCTGTATCCTGAACACTCACCCAAGTGTTTATCGAGCATGGCAAACCATGTAGAAGGAAAAGGGCGATCTGGAGATAGAGGGGTCTGTGCACACGCATGCCGACTTAGCACTGGAACTTTGGGTCAGTAAGTGCGTCAAAAATATGTTCGATGTGCGAACCCGGGCGAGTTCTGGTGACTGTGAGAGGGTATGTACTTCGGGTCCCCAAACACTGCCTTTGGCCTCGGCGTCTTCCACAGGGGCAGTCGGGAGTTCACCCAATCCTGATCAACGTGTTTGGACTAGATTTTTGACAACTACAGAATAAGTGCCGGATGTCATGGTGTTCCCCCTTCTAGTGTGCGGTGTGGAAGAAGTTGGGGTCATTCACTACCATACCCCTGTGGCAACCCTGGGACTATATTTGAATCTCATTTTGTTGAGCTGTTTGATGGGGATATGAACGTTTATCCTATCTACGGAAACGGAAACTTCTTCTCTATTCTCTTTAGAGGGAAAGAAGCCAGAATAGCAGAAACCTATGATCTTTAGAGAGAATAACTAGAATGAGACGCCGCCTTAGGGCGTGCACCGAATGTTTAACGTTTGACAAATAACAAGCACCTCATTCCCACTATTTGGTATTCGGCGACAAGTGGTCGCTCGCTACTTGCCGAACGCCAAAGAGCCGAGTTTCGCCGGCTTAGATGAATTGGTATTCGGTGAGGGGTCGTTCGTTACTCGCCGAATGCCAAATGAACATTCGGCATTCGTCAAGTAGCGAGCGGTCAAAATAGCGAGCGACAAGTAACGAGTCCAATTCCTCGCTACTGGTGTGCTTGGCGAAAGTTTGCTTCCTTTGATGAGTTAAAAATACCGACACGCGGTGGGTAGGGAGAGCACGGAACGTGCATCGCTCGGCAAAGAGCAAGTAGAACCATCTTCACTACCCAAGATTCGCCGAATACCGAATGTGTGGTGCTATTTTTAGGAGGAGTACCGAATGTTTGACGCTATGCAAATAGCAAGTAACCCATCGCCTCTACTTTTATTTGAAGAGTGGTCGCTCGCTACTCGCCGCACGCCGAATGATCCGCCTTAGGCGAGTACCGAATGTTTAGCGCAATGCAAATAGCAAGTAATCCATTGTCTCTACTTGTTATTTGAAGAGTGGTCGCTCGCTACTCGCCGCACGCCGAATGATCCACCTTAGGCGAGTACCGAATGTTTGACGCAATGCAAATAGCAAGTAACCCATTGTCTCTACTTGTTATTTGAAGAGTGGTCGCTCGCTACTCGCCGCACGCCGAATGATCCGCCTTAGGCGAGTACCGAATGTTTAGCGCAATGCAAATAGCAAGTAACCCATTGTCTCTACTTGTTATTTGAAGGGTGGTCGCTCGCTACTCGCCGCACGCCGAATGATCCGTCTTAGGCGAGTACCGAATGTTTAGCGCAATGCAAATAGCAAGCAACCCATCGCCTCGCTCGCTACTCGCCGCACGCCGAATGATCCGCCTTAGGCGAGTACCGAATGTTAAGCGCAATGCAAATAGCAAGTAACCCATTGCCAGCGCTTGCTACTCGCCGAACCCCTCTTGAACGCGCGGAGCCTCCTCGAAGAAGCGCTGTGCGGCGGGAGCACGCTACTCACGGGCTGGTAGATGGGCTGCGCCTGGGGCTGCTGGTGCTGGTGGTAGTGAGGGTGCGGGTGCGGGGGCGGCTGCGGGGCGTAGGCCGGCGCGGGGGCCGAGGCGGAGGCGGCGGGCGCGGGCTGCGGGTGGAAGGCGAGCGGGGGCGGCACGGCGGCGGTGGGGCGCAATCCCGGCCGGGGGGTAGCGGCCGCCGGCGCCCGCCGCCGCGCCCGCCGTCGTCGCGTAGAAGGGCGCCGTCTGCGACGCCGACGAGTACAGGGTGCTGCTCGGAAACGCACATACACACAGTCAGAAACGAAATATAATGAGATTATAATGCAGATATTAATGTATATTACCTGTAACTTAATGTAACCTTGTACATAAAAAGAACTTAATATATTCAATCATCATATGAAATCAATGTATATGTATTGTACAGGTTCTCCCGTTTTCTCGGCCTCTCATCATTCGTGTCGTGTATTCATAAACACCAGTCCATGAAGATCATTCATTCATTCCTTCCAGATATGACCATAAAGGTCTGACTCTTGCATTCTAGTGTACATGTGTACATTCAATTTAATGTATGTTCATGATAATTACTTTAATGTAATTTACTTTAAAGTAATGCAGAAATTTCTGATAATGCACATTACCATCTCGTGCTTGTTCTTATTGTTACGATATGAAAACATGAATATTGTATTAGTTGTATGAGTTCGTGGTAAAGAACGATTAAGGAGCGTGAGTTACCATGGGTGCGACGTTGTTGAGGGAGACTGAATGGAGTTCGCGAGAGTATGGACGCCGTGGACGCCGGAATGTAGGCGGGTTAAATATTAATGCGAAATTCTGATTTAAACCTAATTAACAGCGACTTCAGGATATTGAAAGTTTGGCGAAACCTTCAATAGAATTTTACTAAACGAGTAGTCGTGTTTATGACTCGCAAGAAGCATATCTGATGGTGATAACTGAGCCATCAAATTAAATAAAAACGATGAAGTCCACATGAACTTGAATTACATTTCACCAGTAGATCACTTGAGTCATCAAAGGTTCGTTGTTTGGGATTTCAAAGCGTGGACACATCCGGATACAAAGAATGTATTGTGTTTAAGTGAAAAGGAAGGGTACAATTGCAAGGGAACGATCAAGCGATGTTGTCCTGAATATTCGGCTCTCTTGAGAGCAAGTGAAAAGGTCCGATGGAAGGTAATTAAATTTTATGTCGACCAATTAACCGAATGATCTGATGATTTTGAGTGTATAAGAATATTTTATTATATTTTACTACAACAAATACTCCTATGATCTGAGTGTATACATTATCTGAATCGTACATCGATCAAGAGACGTTGATCTCTTCTTCAAAAAATTTTCTAGAGCGGCCTGCAGTGATTATCACTGTTCTATTAAAAAAAATGAAGCAAATCTAACATTTCATTTATCTGAATAAGCTAGAAATTATATATGATTTATAAATTTTAGAAACTAAATCACATTGAATTGTTTTGGATTTTTATCGTTATTTTAATTCTTTAGAACGTTTTTATTTTGCAATGTATTGAGAGTTCATTACCTTAACAAATGAAATATATGTACACTACCCAAATCTATCTTGCAGTCGTTCGGTGTGTTTTCCTCTTTCTTCTGGACTCAAGCATGGATTTAATGAAGCATATCTAAACGAAGGATAAGAATTTTAACTTTCTAGTTAGATAATGTTTCATGTAAACGTATTTTAGTTGCATATTTAATTTTTAATTAATTATATTTAAAGCCTCTCATTTTACTTTTTTATAACCGCGTCTTGATCCAGTTGAGATTTATCTGACCATTACCATTTAGAGTTAGATTTACAATTTATTTTAAAATGCTTAAGGAATGTTGTAGGATTATATTACATAGTTAATTTACAGTTGATTTACAAAATCGTTATTATATATGTTAGTATTGGATAAATATTTTATCAAGAGTTTAGAGTCATTTTAGGAAGAGTTGTTAATTCATGCAAATGTTAAATTATCGTTCTTTATTGGGTATTTATAAGTTCTCAAGAAACATATGGTCTGCCTTTGTCCAGTTAAATAAAAGTGCTGATTAGCAAGAAAACTAATCCAAACCTGGTAAATTTCTGTTGATCGAGTTGTGCTAGGAATTTGATTCATGCGTCTGGTGCATTTAAGAGAAAGTTGGAACGAATAGTACTTATTGACCGGTGCTTTAAAGTTGTGCAGTTATTGTCAAATTACTCAAGTAAAACCATAATTACCTTTCGGTCCTGACTTCCTGCGGAGAGTAGTAGTCCCTACAGAAAAATCAAAAAATGAGAGCCTAATAATGTGACATTTATAGTGAAACAGTTTTGACTTTTTCGTTTCTCTCATCGAGGAGTGAACATAATGAGTTCATCGGTAGTAAGGAAGATAGTTTGTTTCTGTTTTATTATCTAGCCCGTTTCTGTCGTATGGGAACGTCACTTTACCTCTGTATTATACAACTGTATCTTGGTACAGACATATTGAATTATTATCTGTAGTAAGTTTTCCCTGCAATAATTTGACTTTATCGTAGATTAATTTGATTTCAGTTGATTTATTTTCGTCAGAAACAGTAAAATACTGTATGTATCATTGGGGAAGAGTAGAATAATATGAGCAAGGTTTTTGAGCTCAAGACTCCCTTCCCAATCCTTTTATTAAGCATGGTTGAATGATGATTAAAAGTATGAAGAAAGCGAGGTTAGCAACATTTGAAAACTAAATAATTACGCTCTTTAACATTAGAAAACTGATTTGCCTCGGTAAACGAATATAGGTGCAACTCTTTATATATTCTTAATTTAATGTGAGTATGTTGATTTTTAAAATAGTACAAATCAAGTTTTAACTGTGAATGATTTAATCCTAAACATTTCTTGTTAGCAATATTTTTGTGGTCGACGGGAGCAATAATTCATAAAATTGTATCAGTAACAATATAATAAACGCTTAGTTTAATCAAATCGGTGCGCATGCCCAAACGCTAAATATACTAGGCACATCCAGAAAGTCAGTTCGGAGTGTCGTCAGCAAAAAGAAAAACAATTTCATGGAAAACATTTGTAGCAGATTCAGCATACGTTGAACTGTTTTACCAAATAACCACCACCAGTATTAATTTTTTTTTATTACCTGGGATTAACATTATTATCCCTTTGTCGTACAAATCTGCTGCCTGTATTAGATATTAGTGTTTGACACACGGAAGTTCCGAGTGGGTAAAATACCTACTCGTAATTTGGGGTGAGAGAAGTATTCCATAAACGTCAAATTCGAGAAATCAATGAAGTTTCTCGGTCGACTCAAAACGTATATGCGACCAACTATATTGCAAGATAGGCTCAACAGTATAGCGATATGACCGACAAAATCGATTTGCGAAATTGTTAAATGAATTTACGAAAATATCAAAACTGCAAAGCGCAGCGCTGTTTTTGCATTGAAAAAATGCTGCTGCTCTGCGGATGTTACATAAAATAATTGTGATGACAAATAAATAAACATTTGAAAATTTCTGTTTTATATATTTCCCTTCGTACAAATTTTCGATGGGAGATGAAGGGGGAGGAGGGACACCCCCCCGACCCGGGTCAACTACCGACTCGGAATTAACGCCAATCACCGGCCCTGCTATGGGGTGGATAGTCAAAAATATCCTAGGGGAACTGCTTCAGAAGATCTGTTGTGAGGTAAACCGGGTGGGAGTTAGTTAATGCCTTATTTTACGTGGTAAGACTCGAGCCATGAGCCCGCTCTTCCGTCTGACCAAGCAAATTTTGGTGCGCTCCTTTCATCATCTAGCGGAGAAATGAGGTATTACTGAGGCGACGAAACAGGCGATTTGAATTGAGCTCGGAGGCTTCTTTTAGGCTTGAGGATGTTTTACATCCAGTAAATCTACTACATGGGACAGCCGGCCTTAATTTGTTTTACATGCAGTAAATCTACTGCATGGGACAGCCAGCTTTAATTCCCCATCCGAAGGATTTTTGCCTTTAAAAATCCACGACTTCGATCGGGTTTGAACCCGCAAACTTGGGTAGAGTCCGGTACGCTAACAGTTATACCACCGACCGCAAGGAGGGGGGGGACTCACTTGTTGAAGTGCGCGTCCTCCCAGCGGTAGGGCTGTGGCTGGGCGGGCGCGGGGGGGGCGGGCGCGGGCTGCGGCAGCTGGGGGGGGCGGACGGCGTAGGCGGGCGTCGGGGCGGCGTAGGCCGGCGTGAAGGCCGTCGACGCGCCCGCGTGCCCGAAGCTGTAGGGCTTGTGCACTTGGAAGTGGTACGGCGACCTCCACTGCCACCGAAAGACAAACAAACATATAAATATACAGGAGAATTGGAAAATAAGCTCTTCAGACAATTGTAAACATTTCTTGTCTAAAAAACTAGAAGAAAAATTAATCCAGAAAAAAAAGCAGTCGAATTGCGTAAATTGGGTGCATTTTCATTTCTGGCTTAAGTTTTCTTTTGTAAATAATAAACAATTTGCATGTTTCTAGAGTGTTTACATGCTTTTGTAATGTTAATTTTTGCCTAGAAAGTATTTTATTTTTCAAACCAATTTGAGAGTGGTTATTGCTGCTTAGCCATTCAGAATATCCAACTAGTTTATCAGACAAAATATGCTTAAAATTATCTTCAGAGCTTATTTTCCAATTTTCGACATTACATCCCCGAACACTCTGTATACATAAGTAAACAAATACATCAATAAGTAAATTCATAAAATGTAACGAGTTATTATTTGATTAACGACTAATAATTTGGTGTATATTCCGACTTGAAAGAGAGTGACTTTTGACAGATCATTAGCTATGACGCGGGTATCCAATTGGGAGCTTCAATATCAACAACTTAAATCGTAAGAAAGCTCCCAATCGGATAACTGCGTCCTGCAGTCTTTTAGATTTCTCTCTGCTGGCATCGAAATATAGACTTGTAAAACGCAAGATCACAGACAAGGCGGAAAATAAATTTTTCACCGACGATGACGAATTGCCGCCACGTCGCCGGTCGGGGACTGTGCAACCTGGTGCCCAAACTTCGCGACCGGAGTGTCATTCGAGAAGCCGTTATCACAATAATCAACTGTCCCGAGAGCGTTCAAACACTGCATGCGAGATCAAGTTTTCTTTGGAGTGGAGAATCTTCCCTTAGAACAGATTCGATTGTTGCAATTCTATTCTCCATACACTCCTAAGTGTAAGCCCTGTACATTGACTAGTGGCGACAATAAATATTAGTCATGTTTTGTGATCTAGATCATTTGATTTAAATCCTTGTAACTTTTTTACTTTGAGGATTATTAAAAGATCAGATGTACGCAGGAAACCCACATTTGTGCAAGATCTCTGGAGCTCATCTCAGCGTGGGAGCTGAGAAAATGCCCGGCAACGCTTTCTATTTGTTTTCGGGGACGTTACAATTGTTCGCACTGCATTAAATCTTAGTTGTAATGTTTTTACAGTCCTTTTTGTCTTCTTCAGGCGATTGGTCTAAAAGTTTGGCAAAATGAAATTAAATTTCTCATATAACATTCAATAAAGAAGTGATGTGACACCACCACGGTAATGTTTGGAGGACGATAGAGTTGAAAGATCAGATCACTGAAGACTATCTGTCGCTTGCTGCAAACTGTAGGTGTAGGGAATCACACAACAACCAACAGCAATGCTAAAAGAAGACGTGAGGCTTGATTTAGGTACACGTTTGCGGTTTGTTAAAAGTTTTGCTAACAAGAGATCTCGGAGACATACGTAATTCTAAACATTGTAAATTTACTGATAATCAATGAAAAGCAGATGATACATATTCATTTTTAGCATTGTTGACGTGATTATTCAAAATCTTGTTTCAACGGTAGGGCGAGGTATTGATGTAGAATACAAGACGCCAGTTCCTTGAATTCCCCTCTTGGCGGCTTCTTTCTTACCGAACTTTAATTTCTTTTGACCATCACAATTAATAAAATAAAAATATTTCATTAAGCTAATAACACTATTCTTGGTGAATTTTTGTTGCTGTGTTACACAAGCTTAGCGGAAATTGCAGAATTATCTAAAGATCATACTTGCAAAATTCGGTATTCGTCGTCATAACAAGTATAGCTTTCTACAATGAAACTTCAACATTATTAACTTCAAAATTGTCTAATTAAAAATTCCCCTTTATAAACAAGTATAGCTTTCTACAATGAAACTTCAACATTATTAACTTCAAAATTGTCTAATTAAAAATTCCCCTTTATAAACAAGTATAGCTTTCTACAATGAAACTTCAACATTATTAACTTCAAAATTGTCTAATTAAAATTCCCTTTATAAACAAGTATAGCTTTCTACAATGAAACTTCAACATTATTAACTTCAAAATTGTCTAATTAAAAATTCCCCTTTACTGATACTGATAGATTTATAGATAGCTATCGTTCTAACTTCCCATGTTGATCTTATCGATTATCACTATGAAGTGAGCCTACTCGGGTTGTGTCACCCAGAGGTGGTCAAAGATTGTCGAAACGCATGAACACATGTATGGTAGTGGCAGGATGATTCGCGAAACCGGGGCTTAAAGAGTCCGACACATGTTCCACATTCATTCCAGTTTAGTTGTTCCGGTTTGCGTGTCGCGAATGTTTCACCTACGAAAAAAAATACGACGCGTCGTATGTTTAGCCAAAAACTGGAAGCGTCCACACACACCAGAAGTCATTCCAGTTTCGTTCATTCGTGTGTGTGGATTCGAGATTCTCGAGAGGAGGAATTTCCAAAGTATCTATATTAATTGTCTCGCAAGTAACTGAATATTTCAATTTACTGAATACAATAATATTTTTATGGTTTACTAGTTCATTGCTGTGGGTTTACGGACCTCAAAACACGTAACGGTATTGTTAATACCCTTGCGGGCCTGATTCTTTATACCGCGCGGGACTTTAAATACTTTATGGTTTGCTCTAATACCAACACAACAAATACATTTTTATTAATTCGGTTTCTTATAGTTAATATACAAGGAAATACAACAAATAAATGGCATAGTGCTCAAATAAGTAAAATAATTCGTTACAAACGTTATTTTGTTTAATTGATATGGAAATTGCAATTTTGGAAATTTCCTGTGAATGTATGTAATTGGCATCAGTCACTCATATTTCACTGCTATGTATCACGTTTGAAAGGTGATACATAGGTGTAAATATATATATATATATATATATATATATATATATATATATATATATATATATTTCACACCTATGTATGCTTCTTGAGTATAAATACTACTAGTAGTAAAAAGAGTATAAGCCACATCGGCTAACATCCTCGAAATGTTATTTTTGAATGTTATGAAATATTCTAAATGACTTTTGGCAATAGAGACAAGTAACCTGAAAGTAACGTATTATCAGCGCAATTCACATTTATTTTGCATATACTCTCAAATACACCATAATTATTTTCATATATTTTCTGAAGATTTTAATGGAAAACACTGTCATTACCTTTGCTAGCTTTTACGAGCATTTCTGTAGAAACTTCAAAATATTTGTTCATTTTGTACGACCAAATCAATCCAACAACGATTATACATTGCATTAATAATTAGATACACACACTGTTTTGTTTATCTGACGTCATATTAACAAGTTTCGAATACAATGCGACTTTTCACTTTAGACGCAAGAAAAATTATGAAATATTTTTAATTTTCGTTTGATTCAGCAACGAACTAGTAAACCATAAAGTTTTATATGCACCACGGCGTTACTAAATGTGTTTGCCCATCAGGCGACTTCAACCCCTCGATATAGAGGCCCTCGTGTTTGGAAGTCGCCCTCGAGCAAAAACATCCACTTAACTCTCTAGATAGGTACATAAATAACTATTTTAGCCCTCAGGCATGAAAACTAGTTTACCGTTTACTGTCTGTTGATTGGAAAGGGTTCTTTTTATTACGCGTAAGACAAAGTAGCATTTTGCGAGCCATGTACCGCAATGAAACTAAAACAAAGGGTTCCATATTTAACAAAACACGTGATTTGCTGAACATGAACATAATTATTGTACCTTCCGCTTTTATGTACAACAATAGTACAATGGGAACGAAATAGCAGATATTGCATTACCTTACTTAGAAACAAATGTTGAACATTTGGAGACCGAACAACAAATGGTTGTTCGGTCAGTCATAAGACAAGATCTAAAAGTATATAGCACACACGTGCTAGATCTGACCCACCCAAAAATTAGTGATCTTCGGCCACCGCGGGTAAATGAGTGGCCGCCGAGTTCAGGAGCAATACTTCAGGAAGATTGTTGGAAGACGTGATGGGTAAAGTCTTCGTTCGCTGTACGTGACGCGCTTGCTTCAAACATTCTCTCGGTCTTCCAGGCAAAGAATGAAAAATATGTCTTGTGTACGCATTATTAATTGGCTAACAGATCTGAGAAGATTAATGTTTCTAATCAACTAATACATTCCTGTTTTCCTGCTTAATCCGTTTGTAGGCTTCTCAGTGAAATCTTTTTAGCTTGTTACCGGCATCACATAACTAACGATCCTCAAATCGCAATATGTGAGTTTTCAATATCGGAGGCGGCTTACGCAGCAAATGAGATGGAAAGATGGGAAGGGAGAAGGACTGAAGTAGCCCTAGCGATGACACGTATTTCAATTGCTACATTACCCTAAATCCAGGTCGTTGGGCAGGCTTATACTTTTATAACAAATAGCTAGAGAACATTTTCAGAATGTTCTCTAGACACATAACAGTCCAGAGCTAGTCACAAAACTATAGGAAGGAAACCACCACGAAGACAAAAAAATAGACGGATGTATTTTGCAGAAGCTGAACCCGGTGCAAGTCTAATCTTTGCAGAGAGAAAGAACAAGATGATGATGATAGAGGAGGAGGGTAACGGCCGATGATAGTGCAGAAGAAGATCATGAACAAGGAAAGGAAGGACAGGATGATGATGATGATGATGATCATTGTAGAGGAAGAGGAAGCAGTCGATGAAGATGTAAGTGAAAAAATGAACAATAAGGAGAGGAAGAAATGGTTTGTGATGATGATATTAGAGGAGGAGGTGAGGAACATTCGATGAAGATGAAGCAGTTAATTAACAAGGAGAGGAAGAACAGAATAGTGATGACGGTGATGATAATATTCGAGAAGGAAGGAGAGCAGACTATGAAGAAGGCAGAAGATGCAGATAATGAACATGAAGGTTGACGAATAGGAGGATGATGATAATGACATTTTAGGAGGAGAGTCGAAGATACAGAAGTACACAATGACCAAGAAAGAGAAGAAAAAGAAGAAGGAATGAGAAGCAGAAGACACCACTTCCCAAACCTTCCAGCGCCTTTCCCCACCCCGTGCGCGTCACTCACGTGCAGCTCGTTGGCCGGCGCGCGCACGGCGTGCGCCTGCGACTCCAGGCTGCTGCCGTCCAGCATGGCGAGCGCGCCCGCGGCGGCCGCCGGCCGGCACCATCGGCCGCAGCACCGCCGACACCAGCGTCGCCGACGGCGCGCGCGGCGGCCGCAGCAGCGCCACCGACGGCGGCACCAGGTGCAGCTGCACCTGCGCACACGCACGCGCATCCTCGCTTCAGAAGACCGGCCACAGACACACAACACACACACCCATACACACATACCGGGAGCGGTAGCTCAATGCAACTGATATCGCTGCAGCGCCTCTGACCGGGAGGTCCTAGGTTCCCACTCCCCACGGTGGCAGGACTAGCTTTTCAGCTAGGTGGAATTCATTCGCTGCCTGGGGAGAATTCTAGCGGCCGGCTGCTCTGATCGGTAGTTTTCCGTGGTTCCTCCGATCAACACCAGGCGAATGCCGGAGCAGTACCCTACCAAACGGGCCACGGACCGCGCGCGATCTTTCCTTCCTCTTCCTTGTCCTATTCTGCCCCTTACACACGCACTTACACTAACATACACTACACTACCACATATTCCAGGAGACCGGTCAGGGGGCTTAGAGCTTGTCCCGGCTGGGGTAGTGCCCGCTGGAGGGAGAGTCCTGGTTAGGGGGAAACCCCACTAGCCGACGGTAGGTCGGCGCCGGATCTCGCCATCCAGGGGCCGAAGATCACCGCCATATATATTATGACTCAAGGGCAGTGTACTAGCTTCCCGTGCTGTGGTCTCCGGGTTAGATTCCCGGCCAGGCATTGATAGGTCGATTTAATTTACGGGCACGCATATAAGCGCGCATATGGCGTATGTAAGCATTCTGTACATTTGCTTATATTCGCCATTTTCTCGTTCGCTGATTATTCATGGAGATTTTTCCATCAATAAAGTTCCTAAAATCACCGATAGATTTCGTTTGATGCCATTTAATTGATAATAAATAGCTTTGGAATACACTGACGAGTATGCTCTCTGCAGTGACGCCCAAGGAGCGCTGTTCAAATTTATCATTCCAAAGTCAATTATTGGGAATAAAAAGTAATATATTCTTCGTTACTACAATAGACACTATTGTAATGGCATGAATAATAATCTAATATTAACAGAATTTGCAAGGATTTAATTAAAATAAACCTATTAACCTTTTTCTTTGTCTCAATTTTTTGTGTTATTGACATTAAAAAGTCTTTTAAAATTTTACTGCAAAATAAAAGTTGTAACTTCATGTAAAAGTAAAATATTGTTGATTTAAAATAAAAAAAAATCTTGCTTCTATGATTATTGGTTTAGAAGATATGACCCTTCAAATATACCCCATAACCTTACGATCTATGGAGGAAAAACGTTGGATACAGGCTACGACCAGAATGTGTTAATTGGAAAGTTGGTTTTTTGTGGAACGAATACGGCAAAAGCAGGAAATACAGCATTTCGTGGGACACGTACCACAAATTAATTAAAACACTGGGTCACATAAGTCAGCATGGCTTCTCTCCGAGTATGGATAATGATCTCAAAATTATACATTGGCTAGATTTCAATGGTTAGTAATATATTTTCTAGTAGAAATTCATGAATGACAGGAAAAGAAATCAGGATCTAAGAAACCAATGTAAAATAACTTATGCTTCCTACTTTGTGAAAAGAAGGATACAAGAATGGAATAACCACATCACATGAACTAGCGGTGATATACTTGTGAAGATAGCCAGGGATATGATACCTTTCGGAAGGAGAAACTCTAGATGGCTATAGAAAAGATGGAGAAAAGATGGCTGTAGAAAAGTCGACACCTATTGAATCGCCGGGATGAAGCATAAAGAAAAACAGCTTCACATCTGGTATAAAAGAAGAGTAAATTCATGCAAACTTAGACGTAAATAGTCTTGGGATCTTTCACAATATGTGAGACGGCTACTGTGGTGATTCATGTCACCGCAATGTTTTCTTTACTTTGTTGTGCCCAGTGTTTTATTTTCTTTGTGAAGCGAAATGCCACTTTGCCACAAAAGTGCCGTAAAGTAACACTTTCCAATCAATAAAGAGTGGATGGAAGTGCAAATGATCTTGGCTGCCCGGGTGACACCGCGTCGAAGGCTGTAGTGCCGAAGTTTCGAGCACCATTTCGTGGTCTTCCTCAGCAGCCAAGTTCATTTGCATAACTCTGGCCGCGGAAGCCTACGATTTCTGTGAACGGAAGTAGTCTTTTCCATGAAAAGGTGCTAAAAGATTTTGTACGCTCCTTGTTCGTGTTTGGGATACTAATTTCAAAATGCTACATTTCATTTGCATTTCAAAAACGTACTTTCTTTGCAAGTTACGTATGTAATTGTTTTTCACTATAATGGGGATAGGCAACACCTTTTAAAATACATAATGTGTGAGGTCACGCAGTGTACATATGTTAAGAAATGTATTTACAACAACGTGGAAATATGTATTTGATTAGGGAAAAGATAAAACAAGAAAAAGTAATGATTTGTTTCAAATATGTTTACTCCTTTAATAATATTTACAAAACGCGTATGTAACGAACATACGCGTATGTATGGTATTATCCTAATAAATCTTCGTGTAGTTGGTAAGTTTACTGAACGAGATATGACTTTGGTCAGATTTTTAGTAGGCGCCAAGACGGATCAATAGAAGCAAATAATATTACATAACCTTGCCATATTGTTAATTCGTTCGGAGATACACAGTCAATTTCAATACACACACATGTAAATGCCAGTACATTATACCTTTGTGGGTTGTCATTGTTTTGATGACACGATTGGATGTCTTGCAGTATATACTATGCACTACTGCAGTATATACAGCTAATCAGCTTCATTGTGTTATCGAGCTTTCGAGAAAAGTCAAGAGTGTTGGTGATCAATGTGAGAGGGAATAGATGCATCACTAATTTGTAATTTATTGTTGATGTCTACTTTTTAACTCAGATTTAGCTCGCCAAGTACTAGTATTTCATGAATTACTAGTTTTACCCCCCCCCCATCGAAATAACGAAGAAAAATGTGTGTCAATAGTACACGGCTTTTTTATTAAATGGGATGGTAATCATTGAGAGTAAAAATAATACAATCTGCTTTGTTGTCAATTGACTTGACTTGTCGAAAGTATTTTAACCATAAAGTATTTATCTGTTGTACTTGCAGTAAAATATAAAAAGGGCGTATAATAATAATAATAATAATAATAGATAATAATGATAATGACAATAATAATAATAATAATAATAATAATAATAACAGACGTAATATTCATTAAACAATTTTATGGCAATTTCATCAATAATGACTTAAAAGAAAAAATGTTTTTTCGTTATACAGATATTGCGTTATGAAGTGTTAGCTAAATGATTAGACAAAATCAAATACAAATAGCATAAGATATTGTTTTGATAAACAAGTTACTAAGAATGTATTTGGTCGTTTCAGAGACCAAACTTTTGTATTGGCGGTGTGAAATTTGAACTTGTTTCTGGAAATTTTTAATGAAGCAATTCTCTTCGAGTCGTTAATTTTGTTCATGGTAGGTTGCTCTAACGTTCTTCCTCGTTTTGTTCAAATTTAGGACATTGTGAGAATAGAGTACTGGCTCGTGTGGCGGAGGATGTGTCGGTGATAATCGCAGTGAAAACAAGTGTATCTATTTCAACAGTATGATGACTACTTCGTAAGGAATGAAAACATTCATGTCACGCGAACGAGGTGGGATAGTAATACAATGTATTGAGGAATTTCATACTATCTCATTATCTTCAGTAGGGAGGAGTAAATGGCTGACGGTATTAACCGGAAGGAGAAATGTGACGACGTTGGAAACGATGGCTGCCACGGAGTGAAGGTTTTAGGAAAGAGAAATGAGCGGTCTGTTAACATTATCGCTACTAGTCATCATTGTATAATCAATACCAATCTTGAGTTGAAGAGGTTTGGGACAGTCACAAGATAAGCCTCACCAGTCTCAGAAAGTTTCTCGCTAATCGTAAATGATATTGCCTCGATTTTTGTCAAAGTGTGATTTCTTGTTTTATGTACTGCCCCAAGCCGTATGAACAATGTGTGTGTGTTTAATTCCATACTTTAACCAAACTCGAGATACCGACGTTTTCGAATAAAGAGAGAGTACCTACGGCTCTTTTGGTTGGTTGGTTAGTGATTCCGGGCACGTCAACAGCTTCGGTCATTAGTCCCGTAAGTGTAGTGCATGTTTTTCTCGGAAGATGACGGTGATCATCCCTCGCTGGATGGCGAGATCCGGCGCCGACTCCTACGGCTCGTGTAGCTTATCTTGTTACTGCACTTTGCCCTTCAATACTCGGATCGCGTTCGACCGAGCATAGAACGCTGTCGCGTGCGCTTGCGTGCGTGTGCGTGCGAGGCTTACTCACGTGCGTGCGGCCCGAGGTGGCGCGCGCCGGGCGGCGCAGCTCGATGAGGTAGGCGCGGTCGGAGGCCGTGTCCGCCTTCTCCTTGGCTCGCGGCGGCTGCTCGCCCACCGCGCGCCGAGGGGGCGGCGCGGCCTGCGAGCACGGCGGCGATCTGTGGGCAGGGGAACAGCTGTTAGGTTGGGCAGTCCGAATTGGAATGGCTTGAGAAGAGAGAAGGATCACCCTAAGAATGAGCCAAAGTGACAGCTAGTGCTGGCAACATAACTGAAGGTTCTGTGGTCGTTGTGTCCTTGAGCCCATCAGACTCCCTTCCTCTATTCGTACGTTTGCAGTTGGATAACTTGTAAATGGCTTCCACGCCTCCTTTTATGGTGTCCTTGTCCGACAACAATATAGTACGCCACGAGAAATAATTGAAATTAGGAAGTGCAGTGTTATGTGCGTTTATGCAAAAATTATTCTTGTCTATAAACGTTACATTGAATTTACTTTTTGTGTGATAAATATTATGTTTATTTTAAAACCGAGAGTTGGATGTGAGATGCGCACTGATGCACGTGTTTCCGACTATTGTGAGCTTTCTTTTTTCCATCTTTAATTAATTTTTCTCTTATCAAAGATTCAGAATTTAACAATTCAGCTGTATGATCGTAGTTGTAAAATAAGTATTAATTCACAATAGTACGCAAAAAACAATATTAAATTTACTTTCCTGTAATAAAGTACAGCATTTGTTGTGGGAACAACCGCAATAATGTTACATTTCTTGGTTTGTTTAGTAATTTATTTTTTGGGGGGGGGGGACGCGTTACGGTGACAAAATTTCGCTTGTTCACTTAATTACTTCCTTGTGAGTTTGCTACATTTCTTTATGTTATAAACACCCTACGTGCATGTAGTACAAAAGCTGTGAGAGGAAGAGTCATCGTCGCTAATTGTAGACCTTGCATTACGAAGATAACATTCAATTCAACGTAGGAACATCCAACTGAGAGTATCATTTCTTAACATTACTCGTATTATTTGCGGCGTACGAAGTTATTGATAGCATTCTTTCTTTTTTTGCTTTCGTGAGTTTATCTAGTCATTTTCAAATGCAATGGAAATTTTGATTAACACATATTGCCATAAAATCTTAGATATTGAAGCGGTTTTTGTGCAATACAAAGTGTAACACCTACGCTTGTTACACAGCCGTGATACGAGGAACTGAATTGGAATGTATTTCATACTTCAATAAATGAAACATCATCAGTGATGGATGATGGAGTACACCTCACCTCCGAAACGTTGCCGAAAATTCTTGTAAACGATTTATGTTTTTAATATGTAATAATAAATAAACAATTTTATAATTTGGCTGTCTATAAATAAATAATTGGAACTTTTCTAGTCAATCGTTACTAACAGACAGCCTATTGCTATCTTCTATAATTTTTACGTGCCAAGCGTCTGAAATAAAATTTATTTATTTTAAAAACTACGTTCGCAAATAGTACAAATCAAAATGACCAGTGTTTGTAGCGAACACAGGATTGTGAGAATAGTAAGGAATCTTAGTCGGGGAAAGTAACTGCTCGTACTCCATTTGGAGAATCCTTATCCTAAAGCGGATTCTCAGGCTATTACAAGCCAGAAGAAAGAAAAGTGCAATTACTTTTCCGTTTCTTGAGCGTGTTCCAAATGGGAAAAGTCTTCATGGCTTTGATGTTAAAATTCGTCCGAGAAGGTTGAATATCGAAAGTTTTGAAGAGTTGTACCCGGGAATTCTGATTCCCTCCAAGTATTCCACACGCATTCTTTGCAAAATGCTCTTATTAGTCATTCGATTGCAGCTCTTACCAAAACCGACTCCCTTATGTTCGAGAAAGTAGTTGCCTCCGGTTCTCAACAAGTCCGACAAGAATGCCTCTCAAGACTTTCCAATGGTTTGTCTTGTGGGAGATGCCACTCAATACAAGGAGCCGGGGCGGAGCCACGTCAACAAAGCACTGATCGTGCAGCGCTTGACTTCGTTTTGCTTTCCGCCGTGCTCACACGCACGCACGCGCGCACGCACACGCCCGGGGTCAGAGAAACGCATAGGCTGGACGTCGATCCCCACGCAGCCCCGATCTCTTCCCCAAATATGCCTTCGCGTACTGTCGTTTACATCGCCGCCGCCGGCGCACGGTGACCTAAAATCTTCTGCGATAGCTCACATCTATCGGTCTCAAACAAGTGGGGGGACCAACTACATTTCTGGGCCCTCTTTTGCATTGAACTTTTTGACTTACGGTATATTTTACTACAAAATGAATAAAACATTCTTCAAGGAGGAGGAAATTGCAACTTTAATGATGCGATTAACAAAAACAATTTCGAATCATTAAAAGCTTTAAATGTTGAACAACTTACAGAGTTTCCAGATGACTTGGAGAGACTCCCCCCCTAAATGTTTAAGTATTTCTCAAACTATCAGGTTAAAAGTAGGAAAATTAGGGACTGAGCATATTTTGTTACCGAGCCCTCACGTTGTCGGATTTTCGACACTACTTACATAGCTGGATCGGATTCAACCGTTGTCTGGAGGAGAATTCTAGCGGCCGACTGTTCTGATAGGAAGTTTTCCGTGGTTTCTGCGATCAACAGTACAAGGTGAATGTCGGAGTACCTAAGAACATGCAACGGACCGCGCGCGATCTGTCCTTTCTCTTCCTTGTCCTATCCTCTCCCCTTACACACATACTTACACTTACATGCACTACTCGACCACACATGTAGAAAGACCAGTTGGGAGCTTAGAGCTCGTCCGATTGGTGAGGTAGCCCGATGTAGGGACAAGGATGGAAGGGGGACCGCAAACCGAGATTGACGCCCGATCTCCCCATTTAGAGTGTCAGGAACACCGCAGCCTCAAGCAATAAGAAAACGTTCACTGCTCTAAAATGACTATTCACCGCAGTAGTTGACGTACCCGGAAACATTAATCAAACAATCCACCTCCTGGGATTTATCACCTACTACACTTACTGGATTAATTACTTCAGTTTTCCGGGAGCGGTAGCTCAGTGCATCAACTGATGTCACTGGATGGTTTCCGTGGTTTCTCCGATCAACACCAGGCGAATACCGGAGCAGTACCCTACCAAACGGGCCACGGACCGCGCGCGATCTGTCCTTTCTCTTCCTTGTCCTATACTCTCCCCTTACACACACTTACACTAACATGCACTACACTACCACGGCTGGCGGTGCCCGCTGGTGGGAGAGTCCTGTTAGGGGAAACCCCACTAGCCGACGGTAGGTCGGCGCCGGATCTCGCCATCCAGCGGGGAAAGATCACCGCGCATATCCCGAGAAAAAACATGCACTACACTAAGGAGACTAATGACCTCAGGAGTTGACGCGCTCGGAATCACTAATCAATCAATCAATCAATCAATCGATAAGAGGGTATTGAATAAAATATATATTACAGAGTTAATATGGAAATGAAAATATAGGGAAGAGGGTGAGGTTTAATATGCGAGAGGGGTACGCTAGTCAATATTCATTCGCTGACTCATTCACTTGTCTTCATTTTTGCTTTCTCCCGCGCTCGCACGCACGGACGCACGCAGACGCTCCGGGTCAGAACCACGCGGCCCCCATCGCCTCCCCAAATACGCCGTCGCGTAGCGTCGTTTGCGCCGCCGCCGCCGGAGGCGTCGCACGGCATACGTAAACAAAACACCGCGGCCGCGCACGTCCGCGACCCCGATGGCCGTGCGGGGCGCGCGTGAGAGCGGGGGTCGACCCACGCCCTTCGGCTGTCGTCTGGCCGCCGCCGCCGGAAGTGGAGCACGCTGCACGGCCACTTTCCCGCCCGCCTGCCCGCCGCGATTCTACGCTTCCGCCCGCCCGTGGCTGTAGCCCCACGCGCTCACCTCTTTGCGATTCGTCTCAGGTCAGCTGCAAGCTCCAGTTTTCTGGTGATATTTTTTTAAAAATAGTTTTTATTATCCTTGTCGTCAATATTATGACTTTCAACGGTTTTTATGTTACATAGTATATACAATCATTTTTTAACTACATTTCATCATACACGTACAATGTTTGAAGACAATAATATTGGAAAGTAACAACTATGGGCCGACCTGGATGGCCGAGGTGTCTAAGAGCGTACTGACTCAGCGCTTCGGTCCGAATAGTCACGGTTTCAAGTCTCGCCTTGCGCATGGTTGTTTGTCCCTTGACTTTGTGTTATCGCGGAGAGCCTCACGTTCTGCTGACTCCAGATCAGAGGAGTCCGCAAGTGTGTTGGTCTAGTGTAAGGTCGAATATGCGTCCCATCGGGACGTAAAGTGGAACTGTCTGTTGGCTGGATAAAAGCCCTAGGGGAGAAAACAACTAAGGATACCCAGGAAGAGTCCTTTAGAAAAATACATACAATATTTGGATTAAAAACATAAATATTGAATTTAGAAATGTTTGAACTTGGTTTACAGCTAGTTACAGAGGATGTAGTAGGTCTTTAGAATATCTTGATTTGATTCGTGGAAAAAGATTGATTGATTTACCTAGAGTGTACAAAGAAGTGGCTGGGCAAGATGAAAGAGAAGAGTGGAAAGGGAAGACATTTTTAAAATCCAAGTTTTGAGAGGTGCTATAGATAATTCTTTTAAAATTTGATAATTTCTGAAATGCCATGGAACTTTTAAAACATTTCTTAAAAAAAATATTTTGCAGTATTTTCAGTTTTTGAAGGATGCTTTTAGCAGCACCACCCCAAATTGGGCTGGCGTAGGTTAGTGAACGTCGTATAACGTATTTAAATATTATTAATGCTGAGTCTATTGATATTAATGCGGATAATTTTGATTTTATATTTATGAATGAATACAATTTTAATATTTTTATGTGTGTTATTAGCTATTGATGTTATGTGGTTTTTACATGTTAATTTGGTATCTATGTGAAGTCCAAGATATGAGTGCCATTTGGAAGCCATTTAACTGCATGGTTATTAATTATTAAGGGATGAGTAGGAAGAATCCGTTTTAAGGAGTGTTGATATTCTACCCGACGCGACGAAAAAGGAGTAGTTGCGTGTTTCGCCCTGGGTTTTGCGAACTTCTTGTCGACCTCATTACCAACAAACGTATTTTAATTAGCTCAGAATCGATCTGTCACCATCAGAGACGTACTCACAATTTTTTGGGGTGGGGTGGGGGTCGGGAAAGACTGTAGTTGTACTGTCGCTGATTTGATATTTCCTTAAAAATCATTTTTCATTTATGCTGATTATGAAATGAATTTTTATTTCTTGGCTTATAGATAATATTTATAACGCAAACAACTGATTTATTGATTGGCATTCTTTAGAATAGAAAATTAGTAAAAGTTATATGCTTTAATGTGTGTCTTTTTGGCTTCTTGGGGATGAAGTCTCTCCCCCTCTTGTGCCTCCCACTGGTCATACCTTTGTTGCGATTAGTAAGTCTTGGCAACGTCGGAACGATCAGTGTTACGTTGCGCACATTGCTTTCAGCTATATTACTTGCTACAAACCCTAGCGTAAACATAAGGTAGGTAGGTATAGATTGTACATAATCGAAACATCAACGCATACAAAATTATTTAAAAGGAAAGTACAAAGGAAATTTATTTTGTGACTAAGAAAATGAATGATCTAAATAACTTACACAATATGCAGTATTTGAATGATTAACCTATCTACAGATACACTCTCCGTATAAATTTAAATGTGGTTAATCATCATGGTATTAATGCGACTCGTGGCCAAGATGGTTGCTTAAACCAGGATTTGAAACACTTGAGATGCCCAACACTTATGATTTATTCTAACAGATAGAAGTTACTGATTAATAAGTAATTACAGTTTCAAAAATATGTTAAACGTTTTAAAGCAACAAATAGTGAGCGATCTATGTAAAATTGAGTAAAAATAGAACTATGTAGTAGAGTGGTCTGACCCTAAGATATTTCGAAAATGGCTTGTCCAAATTATTGAGGTTAAGTCTTTATCATCATAGCAGACGAATTTGTTTGAACTTTGCAGTTCAACGTTAACAACATTCTAAAAAGTGCGTCTAACACGTACAGCTTTTACTTTGAGAAAAGAATGAGAGCAATTCAATATGTGCGCCTGGTCCATTTTCATCCATATACATTGGAAATGAAAATTCATATACACCTAATAAAACAATAATCGGTATTCAACATATGAGACACCCTAGCAGAGAATATTATTCGAGAACGTGGTGCGACACGACAAAGTCTCAATCAACCTACTTTCTTGCAAAACTGCCGCCGAAATTTTCGTTCCAGGGAAAGTATATTTAGCTTCCTTCGTGCTTCCCACGCTAACTTATAAAAGACGCCCATAGGAAGATGTAAATTTTACGGAGCGCAGAAGAGAGTGCTACATCACTAGCACTTTCTCTGCCAACTAGCCTGCTTCCGTTTTTTCTCTTTTTAAGTTTTTGTCCCCTCATTTCTTTAAAAATTAATAAAAAATAATAATAAATATTTAAATACTTGAAAGATATATTTCAATTTAATGTTTAATAGAAATATAAGCTATCTTTATCAAAATAACCAAAAAATCAGGTATAATCCTTTATATTCATGTGTCCCAGGGCAGTGAGAGATTGAGATACGATAGAATATGTGAAATAAATAAATAGTAAATAGCATGTTCAATTCTAGAGAGTAAGTATTTAAAGGAATCAGAAAACAATTGTTGATGGTTCTGAGGAATTGAAAATAATTAAATTTTTATCTAATATAAATAGACTCGAAACAATTACCTCTTTGGGGTTTGTGATAGAGAACTCAAGTAATGTCTAGTGTCAATTAGCATTACCTTGCTTCTTATTCATAAACGCAGACTTGGTATCCAAAACATTCGTATTTAGTTTTGACTTCGACGTATAACAAACTTCTTAAAACGGTTTTGAAGAAAATAGTGGTAACAAAGTAAATATTAGTTTAAGAGGACAATTTTTCCCTTTTCATAACTTAAATATCTTAAGAACTGATAAATAAAATCTGTTGGATAGAATTATTTGCTTGTCACTGACGAGTATCACTTAGGTCAATGCTCATAACAAAACTTGATATGAATAACAAAATGCAAAGTAAGAAATAATTGACAACAATTCTTTTGTGTTTACAAATTCTGAGTAACAGTATAACTTTTCTTGGGAACCTCAAGTGAGATTGCTGATTATTAATGTTTCGTTTTTAATCTTTATACTAATCTCTTTTTGCCTTTCGTCACGGCCTAGTGCACTAAAAATACATCGGGATCTGGCAATAAAGTCTCGATTTCGATTTAATATCTGTCACAACAAACTGCTGCCCTACATTTTAGTTTAACTTATGGCAACTATCTCCTGTCAATAGGGAGAAAGTAAAAATCATTCATCAGAGGAAAATCTTTCGAAACGTATTCTTCTTTTTCTTCTTCGTAGCTTTCGCTTGACGCCCAACAAATTGGTTCGCATGTTACAAAAATAAGTTAAAAATATTAGAGTAGGTATTCCTACATGAGAAATCGCAGACATTCCGATCTTATTGCGAAGAGGAAAAACGGGCAAACCAGTTCTTCCAGTTACTTACCCCAGTCGTTCGCATTACTCTGGTATTTGCTGAACATCTGTAAAGGTTTATCTCTTCTCTTGTATGTACTTGGAAGACGATTGACCCGACACGACTTCTCTGAAAAGTTCCAATGCGCTCAGCCACGTTCTATTTCGCGCGTATTGCTGCCTACACGGTTTGTTCTCATAGACCGCACATCAAAGCGCACCTGTGGTTTTCACCGCCTCCTTCATGACCCTACTCACCCCTTTCCTTTCTATTCTTCGTTGTTCCCCATTGTAGTGGTTAATTCTACATCCCTCGTAAGAGACTAACCTCGTCTTCCACGTGGTACGTGCTCGTATGGCGGGTGGCCTCCCACGCCCACAATGGCCGGACCCCCCGCGGGGCGAGCATGGTCCCGCGCTCGCCCTCACATCCGCGCCCGCCCCCGCCCCCCCCCCGGTGCTCTCCCGGCCCACTCACTCCCAACCTCACTCATTGCATTAGCCCCTACTCCCGCCTCTGTCCTTGTTCTGTGGCCCTCACCTTCGCTCGACTCTAACCGGGAGGACCTAGGTTCGAGTCCTGACGGCGGCAGGATTTTTGACACTAGCTTTTCAGCTAGGTCGAATTCAGCTGCTGTCTGCAGGAGAATTCTAGCGGACAGCTGCTCTGATCGGTAGTTTTCTGTGGTTTCTCCGATCAACACCAGGCGAATGCCTGAGCAGTACGCTACCAAACGGGCTACGGACCGCGCGCGATCTGTCCTTCCTCTTCCTTGTCCTATCCTCTCCCCTGATACAGACACACACTTACACTAACATGCACTACACTACCACATATTCCGGGAGACCGGTCGGGAGCTTAGTGCTTGTCCCGACTGGGGCGGTGCCCCGTTGGTGGGAGAGTCGTGGTTAGGGGGAAACTCCACTAGCCGACGGTAGGTCGGCGCCGGATCTGCCATCCAGCGGGGAAGATCACTGCCATCTTCCGAGAAAAACACCACACTAACGGGGCTAATGACCAAAGCAGTTGACGCGCCCGGAAACACGAAAAAATCAATCAATCAATCAGTTCGCTCGACTCTGCGCTCGCTACCCGCCAACTCACTCGCTTGCCCCCTTTGGCTCTAGGGTATTTTTTTTGACAGAGCTAGGCTTGATTTCTGACGGAACGCAACGAAACAGCGTTCCGGTACCTCGAGACTAATTATTAAATTTTATTATAAATATATAGCTATTTCTATTAAATTAAAAAGTAATTTGGTGCGCATTCTGGGACTTAAAATTTGATAAATGAAGCATTGGACAGTCATGGAATATAAATGAAACACGTTTATTTAATTAGGTAAATTTTTTGCTGAAACATTATAGATTGTTATTACCTTCGATGCGGAACTCGATATACACTGCGTAACGATCCCGGATCGAGAAGATCGTGATTAATAGGGAAATATGAAAACAATTGAATAATGCTATATGGGGAATTATGAAAAGAAATTTTCGGATGGATATATGAAAAGTCAACCCTAGTCAAGCTAATATGTAGATAATTAATAAATAAGTAAATCTGAATCATTAAATTTAGATAAAAATAAAATCGTGTGTGTTCCTCGGAGGTTAACTAGTCCTAACGATCGAATGGTGAGAAAAAACCCGAAGGCCTTTCGCTCGAGACCTTTTTGTCACCCGAGATCTTTAGTAGCCTTATAACACCCTTGGTGCATAAATAACTATTAAATAGTAGTGTGGTGAGGCAAGTAAGTCAAGATAAGTCGTGTCTCTATTTTGGTGTAAAATGCGTTGGAAATTTTGCGGTCGCTGCTCTCAGTGATGTTAATCACGGAAGCCGGGGCCACGCCGTTGATTAAGAAGTGCGTGAGAGAAGCGATCCAAATTGGCGATTAAGTTAACGTAACCCAACCAATAACTTAAAACGTACATTTTAAATCGCCGCTCATTATTCGTCGTATTCCACACGTGTCACATTTATCCAATTGCTTTATCTGTCAAAACAATATTTGCTGGAGTATTTTTTTGACAAACAGCCAAAGCAAATTGAGAAACGAAATATGTTTGGAACGTGCTGTGTAACGAAGGGTGATTAAAAAACTCCGTGCCACGGTAATTGGTTGTTAACTTAAATAAATTATCGTGAGTTGGATGCGCCAATTTAACTGGTTTCGTTCGCGCATTTCCAAGTCAACGGCGAGTCTCCGGCCTTGGACCTCCACAACAACAGCGATTAACACAAATATCATTGACACCGCTCTGCTCGTCTGCTCGGCTACCCGCTCGTTCACCTCTGCGCTAGATTTCGCGATCAGCAACCCACCCACAGGCCCGTCGCCCGCCCACTCGCTCGCCCATCGCCCTTCCGCCCGGCTCGCCCGTCGCCGCCCACGACGCTCGCGCCTCCCGACCGCCGGGTGCGACGTCCGCGGCGCCACTTGCGCTGGAGGTTCCGATGGGCAGATTGCCCCCTTGTGTTGCCGTCTTTGCCGTTCACTTCGACTGTCCTTGACCTCGATTTCTTCTCAATGTTTTCCTCCTACACTTCGGGAACTCGTTTTGTTTTTTTTTCCTTTTCCTTTCGCTTCACATTTTTGTTGTATCTCTTTTATTCTTTTATGCGTTGAAGTTCCATGTTAATGACGTGTTTTTGTTAATGTGATTTCTTTACGTTTTGTTAATCTTGGTTGACCTTTTAATTCGTGTAACTGTTTTCTCTTCACCTCCTCTGCTCGTTTATCTTGCCATTCTTTATTATAATTCTTATGCGATGTACTGATGTTACTTATTTGATATATACCTCTTCGCATTTTGCTCTTTTGCTCCTCTCAACATTAAGCGTTGTGAAATTTATAATATATCTCTGAAGTATATCAGTAAATAAGTGAGCAAATACGTGTCCCTGAATGGCTTCCAAATTCTCCGAACGCTTTTAATTTATTTTTAAGATTTTTTAAAACTAGCGAATTTTTACCTTCTGTAATTTCACATTAAAATGCACAAATTAATGAAAAAAAGTAATATACAAATGAATGAAGAGTAACATACAAATAAATAAAAAATAAATATAATGACTTTAGAGCATATGCAAAATTGATATTTGAAGAGCTTTATCTCGCTCATTTCAGAGAATGTAAAAATTCATGGAATATAAAAGTGTCAGTAAGAAGGGATATTGGAATTATTCCGGGTGATTCAATTAATTTCCTAATAAGATTTACTGTGTCTCTGAAACAAACTTCGAAATTAATAATTGCATTCTAAAAACCGGTCAAAATTCCAAAAGAAAAAAGTAAACATTACTACCACTTCCCCTACCTCAATTTACATTATTGTAAATCTTTGAAACAGAAATGGGTTAAGAGTGTGTATTTACGTTTTAGTCGGAGGAATCTCTTCTTCATACAAGTGTGTATCTTCTGCACGATTCCTCTCTGAGTTGAAGTCCAGAATTCCCTCACCGCCAAGTCCGCATCTAGCGGATCAATGCTTCCGCGTTTGGCGCTGACGTGGGAACAGCGCCAGTAGAGAGAGATGTGTGCAGAAGCGTCACGCGGTGAGAGCGTATCCGTTCGGAGACATTCCGTCCGGTGTAATCATCATGACGCCACTAGCGGATAAACTTGTTTGAACGCTTCAAAGTAACTCAGGATATGAACAATAATTTCAGTTACAAATTTGACTAGATGATAATGGAAAAGAAATATGTTTTATTATTTCTAATAATTCAATCTTCATTGGAAGACCCGTGTGTAGCGGTCAATTTTGACCTCTAAGCAACGATAATCAAATCTCTGTTAACGTAGTGGATATTTTTGTAAATAAAGTGACTTGATGGAAGGTTTTTTCGCGGTCCTCTTACTTTCTCCGCCTCTCCATCATTGCTGCATCATTTACATCACCACAGCATCATCAAACCAATCATCACGGATGTAGAGGAAAATACTTAGGTTTGGTTGAACATAGTAAAGAACAATTATTTTCTTTAACAAACGTTTTGTTATTTCAAAGGGTAACAGTAAAAATAAGGCCCGTTGCTTCCCGATTCAGTCGTTACACTTTCAAAAATTTGTGCGTTACTTTAATGGAAATTACATTAAAGTCATGTATTGAAAACATTACATTTAATGCATACATGTAGATTATGATGAAATGTTTAAAGATTTCTGGGTATATCTGGTATGAATGATTAGATGAATGAATAAATGATCTTCATGAAATTGTGTTTCTGAATATATGATATAAATGTTGATGAGGAATAATCAGAGGCAGGGGAAATGAGGGAACCCCTACATTAAATCTACACGGTTTTTAATTTAAGTATTAAATTTAATGTACAAATACATTAAGCTCTTTTTAATGTACATTAAGTGCCATGCACATTAATATACATTAATACATTAACCTACATTAACTTTAATGACATATCTGACGGTGAACTTATTTTAACGAAGTCACAAGGCTTAAGTGAATTCCTTTTACTGGGTTAGAGCCCAGCGTTCCTGGGCCGTTAAATGCGCATCTGCGCTTCCGGTGGGAACGGCGGGGCCGTAGCGGGGGCGCGGGTGGGGCCGGCGCGGCGTGGGAGCGGCGCCAGTGAAAGGACGGGCGGCGTTCGTCACCGCCGCATTCCCGGACGCGGGTCAGCGCCGGCGGCGACGCACCTTCCTCCTCCTCCTCCTCCTCCGGTTCCGCCCTGGCCACGCCCCCTCGGCCGCGGCCCCTGGGCCGTCCCCAGCGCTAATACGCGAAAGCAACGAAAGTGAGCCCTATACCCGGTGTTGTGGTGAGATACTTGTGGCCCACCGCTGTTTGGGAGACGCCGCGCGCGCGCGTGTGTGTGTGTGTGCTGTGTGTGAGAGAGAGGGGAGAGTGTAAGTGTGTGAGTGTGTGTGTGGAGAGTGTGTGTGAGTGTGTGTGTTAGTGTGTGTGTTAGTGTGTGTGTGAGTGTGTGTGTGAGTGTGTGTGTGTGTGTGTGTGTGTGTGTGCGCGCGCGCGCGCGCGAGGAAAGTAGTGTTTCACAGGTTAGCGCTGTTAAGCTGAGGGAGTGTGTTGTTCTCGGAAATGCGCTCTGTTCAGTTCTCAGCTCGCTGAAGTTTTCAGAGCTCTGCGAGCAGTTCATGCGCATTTTGTTTACGCTCTTGTGTGGCCCAGTGACATTGTGGTGACCCAGAACGGTAGCACTTCAATTGATCAACGCTCTTATTCACGTATTAATTAATTTTTGTGAATAATTCATAGCTTATCTCGAAACACTGTACTGCCTTGTCCTGACCACACATCATACTTTGCACGAAATGCAAGGCAGTGTTCCAGATTTTTAAACTTGAATTAAAATAATTTCTGTTTTCTATTTTCTAGCAATTACGGACAAATATTTCAGATATTTTATTACCAGATTTGTAGATAAAAATGAAATTTAATGAAGTAGATGTTTTGGTACATCCATTTTAGTTATTCTACATATACATAATAAAACTTAGTATTTTCAAAAAATTTTTTCAAGATAGCGAATTTGTTTTTTTTGTGCCTCGGTCTTCAGTAATCGATAACCATTCTGTCTTTTCAGTTTCAATTTGAAGCGGCATTCACTAGGACAACCGGATTGAAACATTTAATTGCTTCAGCCTGAGCTTGGAAGTCAGCACGACGAACTCTTACGATGCATCATCAAGATGACATGTGAAATCCGCCGCCGACGCCAGGGGACGACTGGTTAGCTGAGAATGAAGAGCGACCGCAGGTGCCAGATGAGATGGTAAGTATTTTTTCTGCTTGGTCAGAGGACTTTTAGTACCGAGGCAATATATGTTACTTACGTATCATTATAGTTATTAATGGAGAGTTTACGCACGCCTATCGATCGAACATACTATCGATCTTCTGTGCTTGCGCAGATGCACAAAAGTGATGCGAAACTTAAACTGCGCTTGCGCAGAAGATCGATAGTGCTTTAACGTTCGAGTATGCACAAACTCTCTAATGTCATTAGGTTGATGGCGTGTATCAGACGCAATTGATGTTTGAAAACCGAGCAATAGCCAATGTACATAACCAATGGAGTATTTGTATTATTTTTTTTATCGTTGACATTGTCGTTCAATGTTTTTTATAATACCATATTCTCATAAGAAAAACCATAAATAAATATTATTTCTTGGAATAAGTATTCTCCTACGTTATCTTCAGCTACAACTCATTTTTCGATTGTTTTTAACGGACGGAGGACTGTTGAATCCTTACTGGACGCTGAAAGAGGCTCCATATTACAGTACAATTTTACGAAACTCTAACACTATATTTGAATAGTTTGGATTCCAATAAACAAAGTGGAAAACGTGATATTCAGAACCAGCTGCTCTCACAGGGCCATTTTCATGGTGTTCTTCGTTCTATACCAAACGAGTGCCAGAGCAATACTTAAAACAATGGGTCATGAACCGACCGTGATCTTTTCTTTCCCAACCTGGCCACATTTAGGATTTGAGAATGGACTGATCTCTTATTTTCTATGAGCTCTGACAATGTCACACTCGGGAGTCTTTTAGTACAACTATACTGCGCGAATGCGGTTAAGGTTGTGCTTAAAATGAAAGGAAATCTATATAAATATTGACGATGAAAGTCCACTTTTTTCGGAAGAAATTGGAGCGCATATTATGACAGGCCTGTATCATACCCGGACCTGCAATCGCGACGCACTTAGCCTGCGTCAAAATATTAGTGCACTCACTGTTCGCAATGACGCAAATGACCTCCCGAGTCTTCAACAGCGGTTTGAGTCTTGCTGCTCAAAATTCTGGTAACATACGGCTGCGAGGAAATTAGAAAATTTCAAGAAAACATTTTCCATGGGCATCTTTGCTTCTGAGGCCAAAATGGTCAAGGAATTATTTATTGCTAAAACTGTGAGGATCACGCTGATGTAATTTTCCCCCTATTCATACATATTGTGGCGTCCCCTTCTTAGCACGTGGCAACGCCGCAAACAGCAGACCAAAGAAGACACCTCATGATAGTGGAATGTGTCCGCAACAAGAAAGAGGATGGGTGCCAAATCCAACGGTCGCGGGACAAGAGAATAGGTGCCGCGCTGATGCCGGATACGCCTCTTAACCATACCGAGTTATCACTGGGGAGGCAATGTGCATGTCAGTCAGACCCTTAAGTAGGCAGGTGTAGCGTCAAGTTGGCGGCCATGGGTGGGAGGAGCGGAAATATCGCATACTTGCGGGCATGAATAGCTGGGCGCCCCGGCGTTGGAAGACATTTAGACAAAGGGGACGCCAGCTTGACCGGGAAGGTCACGTGGTAGACGCGAGCCTCCCTCGTACACCTAGGACGGTCACGTGACGGCTGCACTCTGGTATAAAATCAAGCTGACGAGCTCACACGGGGGTTTTATTCTGGAAACCTCGCGCGATGCGCAAAACTTTACGCTCAGGCTGGAGCGTATCGTGCCCATTGCACGGGTGACGAGGTCACGGTAGTGGCGCGGGAGTAGCGTCAGAGGAGGCAGGGCCTCCCTAGCTATGTGGGGTATCTACAGGTAAATACTTGCAAGGGTGTAGTTTCGAAGCAGAAGTTGGTTATTGTACATACATGTAAATAAACTTGTACATACTTGTAAATGTCTGTGTATTTTTCTCCATGACGCCACACAGGGGTGCGCAGCAACCCACGACTTTTGTTTTCGGAAACTTCTGTGGCGACGCGGTCGCCAGGATTCCAGGATCCTAACCGCTAGCTTGCTGGTTATGAGCGCCAGACTAATGGCAGACAGTTTGCTCCGTGTAACGTGGGCAGATGCTATTGGCGAGCAAAATCTCCGGTAGTGAATGCTACGGCTCATATAAGTATACAACAGTAATCCGTCGCATTTTTTTACGCGACTGTAAGTCTGAGAACAGCCACAATGATTTAGATACGGTTCGAAGCTCAGTTGCCCTCGGGAGGTGAGAAGACTCCTGTATAGTAGTCGCGTCTTACTTACGATGGAGTACTCTTTGGATCAAAGATACGCGAACAAGTTTTGCGTGAAGCTGAACAAGACGCCGCTGGACACTTTTGAGATGTTTCATCCTAATTGTTTGGACACTGTTATCAACGCGGATGAGACGCGGATCTTCAAGTATGACCCAGAAACCAAGGGGCCGAGCGCGGAGTGACCCACCGCGCGATCTACGCGCCCCAAGAAGCATGAGCCAGAAGCTACGCGCCCCATGAGCACAACGCACATAGAAGTCCCCATCTCGTTTAGGTTTTTCGTCCAGTTTCCCTGATCCATTGAGCAAATGCTGAGATGGCCCTTTGTTTTACTTCTGGACATAAATGTAACTTCATTTTCTGTGCACATCTTCTAGAATTCATTGGGAAATACAATTATTCAAATTATCGTTCCCATATTGTCGAGGCAGGAAGTATTATTCCGAAGGACAACATGGATAAGAGCCAAAATGTATTACCTTTTTACCCTTGAAAATAAATTTTATTACAAGGGAGCTTTTTTTCCCCAAAATTTAAGTAGTATATGACTTAGTGTAGGGATCACAGAATTTTAAAAATGTGCACACAATTCACTTTTCCCCATGGCACGTCATACGCAGTTTTTATCTCTTTTTTGACGTTAAATAAATAAATAAAAAGTCACTTTGTAGATTGTGAAAAAAGTAATTAATAAGTAAGTAATTAAGTCAATCATTGGCTTTAACCTCAGTTATACGCCAGGATACAATTATGGAAGTAATGAACAATACGTAAAAAAACAACATAAGAATACAATTACTCAAAAATACAAAAAATAATTACAATCATAATTAAAAATAACAAAATTTTTAACATATTTGCATTACACTAATATTAACAACGTTTACAGGTAACAGATTTTCGTAAAAAATTGTTAAATTTAATTCAAGAAACTTGTACATTATGTTTTGATATATTATTACAATCAGTATACAGTCGACTCCGGTTATAGCGAATTTCTAGGGACTAACAGTTTTGGTTCACTATATCCGAGGTTCACTATATCCTATGATGTCTAAATTAAATAGAATTTCTCCATAACAATTGATTTTATTAATATAGAGATGCATGCAAATACATTAACAGCAGAACTGAACATTTCCATATGTTTATTTGTCCTTAACAAATAAATTATTTTCAATTGTTTGCTTCGTACATTTTTCATTAGTAATTTCTCTAGGTCCTTCTCCAGAGTTCGTGCTCTCACCATATTTGATTCTACATTTTGCTCTGCCTCTTAAGTACTGAAATGCGGTCTTGACACCTTTCAATGCCTCATGCACTGTGGGAACACCGTCACACTCTCCGAAGACCCTTATACTCGCCTTATAACATTAATTTCCAGGAATAATTTCCTACGTTCACTATAGCCGAGTTTCAGGTTCACTATAACCGAATCTTCTAATGCTTACTTGTAATGTAAGCGAAACGGGACTAGTGACTTGAGTTCACTATAACCAAGAGTTCACTATATCAGAGTTCACTATATCAGAGTTCACTATTTCAGAGTTCACTATATCAGAGTTCACTATTTCCGAGTTCACTATATCCGAGTTCACTATAACCGAAGTCGGCTGTATGTACAAAGCCATCGTGTCAGTGGTTTCTGTAACCTTCAACGTCCCAACACACACAGCGCCCAGAAGAAGACGAATTAGCTCCGCGCGGCGGCCGCCTCGTCGCAATGGGATTAGCAGGCTGCGCGCCGCACTTCTCTTCACGGCCGCTGCGGGCGGAGCCTCCTCGCGGAACGCCAGGCGTTTGTTTTAGCCCCCCGCTCCGCTCCGCCGGCGAAGCGCGCCCGCGCGGCCCCGATGCCAATTAATCTCTTCATCTCGCGGCGCAGCGCGCATGCGCAGACCCTCGCCCGCCTGAGCGCCGCCCCGCACCAGGAAGGAGAGGAAACTCTCCGTTGGGCGATTTGTATTGCAATGGAATCTCGGTTTTCGAGTTGACTCGTTCTAAAAAATCTGATGAGAACCGAATGAACGAAAACTGAAGTGATATTTCATACAATAAAGAATGTGCCGATCCGGTGGCTGACATCGCTGACGCAGTAGTGTCATAGCGATCTCGAACCGAAAGGTCGCGGGTTTGAGTCCCGCCTCGGTAATGGTTGTATTTGTCTTCGTCCTTTCACTCCTTATCATCACCATATCGTTTCGTCTTCATAGTTACCATACCGTTAACACCAATAGTGGTCGCTAGTGACCTAGGTGTTGATGCGACTTTAAATAACTAAAAATAAATAAATAATGCCAATAAAGTGAATCCGTTTCAGACATCCAAAAATATAAATAGAAATATTTTCTATACAGAATATTTGTATTTTACGCATAGAAATAAAACTGGGACAAAATTACTGGAACAAAATTTCTACGAAAAATGTTGTCGAAAACGGAATCGTATGAAATTTGGGGAATAAGAAAAAGAGGCTTCAATAAATCTATGAGAAATAAATACATTGACTAATCAAATGTATTAAAGAATATTTAACATAAAAATTATGTTTATCAAAGGCAATTGTTGGCATATTAAAGACAGTGAAGGCGGGAAGGAGAGGAGAGTATTTCGGATGATTCTAAAAAAGACAGACTGATTTCGCGGATGTATGAGGTGCCTTGTGTGGGCCTTTGATTTTGGAAAGTGTAAAGCCGAGTCAGGCGCAAAGGAGGTCGAGATTGCTTCGGAATGTTTTCATCTGTACAAAATCCCAGTGGATCAAGGAAAACCGGGGGTGATATTCCTACAAAAAGGTCGACGAAAATGGAATTGTACTTGGGCATAAGAAAACTGAGATTCGTTTAAAAAGACTCAAATATCGTTTGTTCATTTCTTAGATATTTAAGTAGTAAATTAACACGCTCATTTTTACATGCACTACACTACCTCAGAATTCAGGAGAACAGTTGTGAGCTTGGCGCCTATCTGGCTGGGGGGTTGCCCCTCTGAGAGGGGATATCTGGAGGGGAAGCCGACGTATAGGTCGATGCGGATTCTTCAGCGGGGAGGTAAAACATCACCTCCAGACCAAAAATATTCACCACATAAACGGAATTAATTACCACATCAGTTGACGATCCTACATCAATCAATCAATCGAAAAAGATTTACTCGCTTTGTGAGGCGACGGATACCGGTATAGCGAACGTTTAGGCATTCGTAGTGTTTTTTGTTCCTATCATTCCTCAATAAATCGCAGCACGTGGGCGGATGGCGGAGGCCGCTGCGAAACGCAGGCGAGGGAGGGCGGCGGAGGCGGAGGGTCAGTGTCAAGGCCCGAGAAAGCGGCGGCGGCATCGGTGACATCACGCGGCCCCGTTCGCCCGGAGAGAGGAGGCGCCCTCGCCCTCGCCCACGCCCACCTTCCCCGAACCCTGCACACGACAAACAGCTAAAGCACGTCGAACACGTGGAACACGTGTGGAATGTCTGTAACGAAGTAGGTAGTCAATTATAAATTAAATAAGTTTAGAAGAATATAGATAGATATTTATTCTACAATTGGGCAGATGATGCCCGGTGGCAGAATGCAGAGATACGAAAGTACAGTTACAATTACAAATAGCGTAATAATGTATACAAATCCATATTAAAAAATTGTCTTTGTTCTTTCCTAGATATGCAGATGGCATTTACAGTCCTATACTACAAATGAAAATACGTATATACTAACATATAGATAAATAAACTTACATATTACACGTAATAATATATAATAATAATTATTACATTTTTAATACTTAAAACACTCGTTATTATAAACAAATAAATGAATCAATACCGCTTGTCATCATAGCCTGTAGAAAGAGGTTTTCGACTAGCGGAACAAATGTGTGGAAACATTAACAGGAATTTAAAAAATAAAACATGTAAAGATACACATATAAAGTTTTTTATACTATTGCTGTTCCCGTAATGTTGTATGTAAGTGAATCGAAAATAATCTTGGAAATTATAAAAGTAAAATTCAGACGGCGGAAATAAAATTTTTAAGAAGTACTCTAAATGCACCCTCCAAGATAAAAAGAGGATTGTGGATGTAAGAGAAGAGTAAGATGTTACTCCTGTGTTAGATAAAATACGTAATAAGAAGAATAAATGGTGCGAAAATTTGGAAAGGATGCCGAATGAGAGACTGCCGGCATTACCTCTTCAATACATTCCACAAAGAAGAAATGTAGGCAGGCCAAAGAAACAGTGGATACCGGAACAGGTTGAAGCCAAATCCTTGTAGGTAGAAGAAGTAATACTTGTAGTAATGCGAAGCAAGTGAGCAAAAATGAATCGTGGCTGAGCGTGTCTGGAGTCAATGATGATTGTGCAAATCGCTGGAGGCCCAAGGTCGGAAACTCGCCGTGGACTTGGAAATGCGCGAACGAAATGTTGAATTGGCGCATCGAACTGACGATGTTTTTGGTAAGCTAACTTAACCCAACTACCGTGGCACGGAGTTTTTGATTCACCCTCCGTTACACAGCGCATTCCACACATATTCCGTTTATCAATTTGCTTTGGCGCCGACCTAGATGGCCGAGGTGGCTAAGAGCGAGTACCAACTCAGCGCTTCGGTCCGAAGGGTCGCGGTTTCGAGTCCCGCCTTGGGCATGGCTGTTTGTCCTTTGACTTTGTATGTATGTGTTGTCGCGGAGGGCTTCGCGTTCTGCTGACCTCAGATCAGAGGAGCCCGCAAAAGTGTTTGTCTAGTGTATGGTCGAATTTGCGTCCCTTCCGGACGTAAAGGGCAACCGGCTGGCGGCTGTATAAAAGCCCTAGGAAAAAAAATTTGCTTTGGCTGTTTGCGAAAAAAATACTCTAGCGGTGCCTCTTCATTTGCCTCCTCTTCCTCCCCCCAGCGTTTCTGTGCCTGGCGTTGCCTCCGCCCCCGCCGCGTTCCGCACCGCGCGGCCTGTTCCGCGGAAACCATGAGATCAAGTTTCCGACCCAGGTGCAGCAAGTGGGTAGAAGGCGGCAGTTCCAGCTTCTGCATTTACTTGGCCGATTTGCGTAGTTGCATTGAAACCGGAAAAGTTTTGGGTTATATGAGTTTGTATGAAAATCATACGAGCCTAGGTAAAATATCTCTCCAATTTATTCTTCACCTTATCAAAATACCATGCATTACAGTTCTTTCTACAATGAAATATATTTACAGTTAGGTTACATTGTATGTTCACATTTCAAGGGCTTTGCTAATGTTTATGAACCGTCTATTGAAAGTGTGTTGGAGGAAGGTGACAGAGAAGTTTGTTTCTAATGATGCATTGCGTTGTTTTTATGAAGTATTGTTTAAATTATTTAAGCTCTCAGTGTTTTAAATACTTTTTTCTGAATACATTTCTAAACCGTGTTACATTTTATTATATATCCCGCTGACCATACCACTAGAAAATACTCAAAATTACAGTTTGATGTTAGAATAACGAGTTTCAAACAAAGAAGGTTAGTATAATGGCACAGCGATGCAATAATTTGCTCTCATTCCTAACAGATAATAGCGCGCGTTGTCCTAGTTTAGTAGCATTGTGCTCGGTTTCTTTCCTTCGTATAGTCTCATACCAGTGCTCCTTACACGTGATCTTTGAGGTTATCAAGATTGTGCTTCTCTGCAAGGAGGATGCAGCCTTCAAAGTTACAGCTTGACAAGTGATGAGGTTACGTTGGAGACATCTATTCTTGGGTTGTGAGACATACGGCCGTATTTAAGTTTCATTTCGTGTATGTACGACACGTGTACAACATGAATGTGTTATAAAGTTGGCCAAATGACAATTTGAGAATACTCATGTATAACCTATAAAGTAATGTTTGATGTTATTGCAACTGGCTAATATATTTTTAAAACACGGAAAAATTGTTAGATCATTCACATTGTATTAAATGTAATAGCTATTATGGTTAACATCAAAATCCGTTATCTTCATTCAACACATCAGGTAAAAAGTTGAAGAATGAAACATTACGTTGAGTTTTTTTGAAGAGATGTGTTGTAATGAACTATTCATCTTTAATAATGGTACGTTTTCATTTAAAAGACTTGGCAATGCTTTGATGTGTTATGCAGCATTATATTCTTCTACGAAAATACAGTTAAAATATTACGATTCAGTTTAAATGTTACAAAATGTACGTTTTATTTGGAAACTTATATGCGCCTCATCACTAAAATTCACGAATATTTTCCATGTTACGAAATTTTGACGATTTAGCCCTTATATACTATGTTTTACGATGCAAATTGTTATTTGAAATTCGAAGAAAATAATAGCATTGTACACGGTTTTATGTATTTTTAATACTCTGTAGTCTCGTCTGCGTACAGATGTAAATTGAGTATGAAGTTAACATATGCAAAGATCAATTTGATTTTGTTATTCTGTAAATTGGAGCATATTTTTATAAGTGTAGAAGTGGGAAAATTTTAAAAACTTTTCTGGATTCAGATAAACAAATCTCAATCTTGCAGAGGATGTAAGCCTACAGAAGTGTTCTCACATTTACCCAGAGACCATCTGTCGCACCGTGAGTCTTGGCCTACTCAAATGAATATATACTCGCTCAAATCCCTGACATCACCCAGCAGGCAGTCAGGCGTTTAAAGTAACGGATAGCTGGCGAGGCATAAATACATTATTCAAAGTATTACATTTTTTTAAATGTCCCGCTTCCCAAATGAGCTGATTGAAACTTTGAGGCGCTCTCAAACTAATGTTTAACAATTTGCTTTCAAATTCTCGGTGCCGACAAAGAACAATCTTGTAGTTACTCCCACGTACTAGATATGTCTCAAACTCGGGTTCCATAAATGCTCGTTTTTATGCAAATAGTTAGGTACTACGTTCAAAGAAGCCAGTTTAAACACTTTTAACCATTAATAATGAACCTTTCCCACGCGCATAATGAGAATAACTTAATGACGGAAAAATTAGTGATACTTTATTATTTTAAGTAGATAATAAAAGACAGGCTTGAGTAACTGATTATAAAATCGAAGATGACTCCTTTGCGAGCAATCGGTGAAACACATGGTTGAATCAAATATCTTGCCAGGTTTCGTAATTTCGCATTCCTTCTTAAACGATTTTAACACTTTTAACTATAGTAAAGACGTGACAATGCACATGGAATTGATTTTGAGGGTTTTCATTTTGCCCTTTTATTCCTATTTACCTCACGAGATCCATTTTTAGTACTTTTTCTTATTAAAATTTTTCCCGCCTTTTTTGTCATTGTTATTTTTCTTTCTCTTGACAGCAACTGGATGAAGCTTGAAACACGAATATCTGCTAGCCTGCAAATACGATAACATTGTACGTTTTGTCTTTGCAACCGGAGGCGCGATATCAAGTAGGAACTATTTAACTTGAACTCTACGTAGGTTCACGAGTGTTTAAAAGCTGCTGCCAGAAATCAATACGATACCAGTAAATGTTCTTGAAATTCTTTGAACAGACTTTAATCGATCACGAGAAAAAAATCAAAATCCTTGAATAAGCTTTAGACCTATTTCAAAATTATGATTACTGCATATGTTTGAATGATATTTTGCTCAATTTTACATGAATTTTTGTGTCCTATATTTAGCTAGAATAAATGTGGATTTGCTTGCTCTTCTAATGAGAAAAAATATCATTTGCTTCTCCATTTTAATGAAAATAAGCCCAAATTTCCGGACTAGCTATAGCATTTGCATTCGTGTTCGATGACCACACACACAAGCGCGCGGCACACACACACACACACACACACACACACACATATATATATATATACATATATACATATATATATATATATATATATATATATATATATATATATATATATATATATTTATAAATTGTGAATTATATGTGAATTTATTTATTACCCACTTTCATTTAATTATATGTGAATTTACCATTGAGTAGGATAGCCATCAGAAAGTTGTCGTTTAGAGTGGTGCGCGCTCACCATTATGGATATATCAAGATAACGAACAGTGATTTGTGATGAGTGATGACTATTTTGACGGAGCGAATGATGGAATAAGAAGTCACTGTTGCAACCAGGTTGCCGCGAATTCCTGACCCGATTCCACTTCATCCACCACAAATTCCACATGCATTCTAACCGCGATCCCAGAGCAAGGCTCCCCGCGGATGTGGACCATGTCGACAGTGGCGCCACATGTCGCCTCATAAAGAGTGAATGCCTTGACGGGAAAAAAGATAAAATGGAAATCTAGCAAAACGAGAGGAGTTAATGGCTCATTTCCATGCAAAGATCGTAAATTTTCTGTATGTGTATTCATTAATCAAGCAATCGTAGAAAATAACTAGACTGGAGAGAAATAAATAAGTCAATAAACTAACAATAATTAAGTTAATCTGTAAGTTATGTTAAGCTAACTTATACTGCATAACGTATTACTGTATAACTGTATTTAGTATACAGTAAAACAAAAAGGTCATATGTCGCAGTCAATTGTTAAGTATAAGTACATAAATAAGTCAATAAAAATAAATCAACTTAATATAAATTAACATAAATTAAATAAATTAAAATAAATAAAATAAAATAAAATAAATAAAATAAAATGAAATGGTTAAAGTAATAAGCACATTAGGGGGTGAAGGGAAGTGGGAACGGAAATGTAAGGGCAGAAGTGTTGGTGCGGACGATCTGTGGTGCTGTTTCTTTTCAGGTGCTGAGGAGGCCAAACACTGGAAGGAGAATGCGTGACGCCTGCGCCAAATAAATAAATAAATAAATAAATAAATAGTTTAAAAACCGGATAGATTAGCATGTACTCGGCTTCTGACGGCAGGTTTTCCCCCTTCAGGAATTTTTTCCTCAGCCGTACCTTATGGTCTCTTTTCCGCGGCATTGATGCTATGGAGAGACCATTTGGGGTGAATACCAGAATACGAAAGGTTAGAACGCGGTAGAATGTAGGTATTGTAATGACCTTTAAGGCCTTCAGCCTAGCCACTTAGCATCAAGTTTTCTAATTTGTATGTAATAATTACCTATTAAATAAAATAAATAAATAACTGCGCATTAGCACTTCCTCATAATCCGTTTTATCTAAAGAACAATGTCATCAAAAATTGCGAACGAAGTGGAATCGGGCCTCTTTGTCATCAGTGTTTATGAATAAAGGGGTTAGCGTGCTTTCTGTTGCTGCTTTCGGTAATAACTTCTACTCGACAATCTTCAGCAGGTCGGAAAAATAAAATCTATCTTCATATTCTGAACTATTTCAGTTAAAAATGCACATAACTAAAGTCTCACAACATATTCGAACTCAAATGTGAGACTACACTCTCGCACAGTTCTCCTTTATGCACGAATTTGGAAATTTATTGTAGCCTCCACTGAAGACTTTCATCGCTAAAACGATAATTACTTGTGAGTTTATACGTGAATAAAAATATGATAAACTGATTCGTATCTTGGAAACTCTCCAAGACCCAATTCACGCACTGTTTATTGCTCTACTGCGTGACTCGGTCTGTTTTTTTCAGACTGAAAGGGCACCTGCAAATCCTTAAACACGACTCCTGAGTATAGGATTTTTAGTAGTGTCAGTTTTTAGTCAAAGGTTCTGAATTCTCTGTGAGGAACAAATTCTGTTTTTCTACTGGATAGTAAAAGTCATATTTTTATTTCCATTATTCCGGTATCCAAACCTTATGCCCTTATCATGAATGAATGATTCGAATATACATCTACGTGTTTTTTTCGCCCAGAAGGTTTATGTGCCGTTAATTTTGTTGTAACTCCACTACATGGCTCTGTAGAACAAATATCATGTCAATTGCAGCCCGCAATACTGGCAGCATTTTTGAATTTATATCATTAAATAACTCCTAAATGAAGCGTTCTGGAGCAACAAAAAAATAAACTATTAAGGCTAAAGGCCTCAAAGAAATGTTTCTCACACCACAATCTACAGGATGAGATCTTGAACATTCTATTACATTTTTGCTGATCCGATGCTTTTCGAAATTACCCCACCTGCTCAGAGACGTGTAGAATCTGCAACTAAACGTGAATGAAAGCAACAAAAAGAGGCGGAGACAGACAGAGAGGGACACACAGTCAGATACGGAGAGAGAGAGAAAAAGAGACGGAGAAAGAGACGGGGGGAAAGGAGAGAGATGAATGGGAGAGAGAGAGAGGGAGACGGAGAGAAAAGGTGAGGGAAGGAGAAAGAGGGAGATGAAGAGCAGAACGAGGAGGGAAGAAGGAACGGGAGAGGGATGAACGTCTGCCGGGTTTCCCTAGTATGATAGAAATAATGATGGAGCATTGGTGAAATGAGAGACAGGGAAAACGGGAGAACTCCAAGAAAGACTTGCTTAGACCATTACAAAGTCTACATGGATCTACAAGTACCCAGAAGTGGAAGGCAAGGGGTCTGATCACTACACCTTCGATCGCCTCGTAGAGCCGATAAATTCCAAAAGCAAACGCACGAATCTTGAAATCAAAATCTAAAGCGCAGTAAAAAAAATTGAAATTAAGTTTATTAGCTTTAACTTTAGGTTATATGGTCATGGTAAACATACAAACTAGCCTTTAATTAAAACGCTCACAAAATACAAATATTTCATGTAATTAAATTTTAAACCAATCGCAATAGACAATAACCATTGTCACCAGTATCCAAGCCATAATCAAAAATTAGCGCAGTGTGCGAATGGTATTGAAGCATGACCCCCTCTCTTGCGTGCTTCTGATCACGTGCAGGTGGCGTCGTAGCGGATATGGGTAACCTGGTCTCGCCGTGCAGCTGAGAGCGGCGATTGCCTCGGGGGTCGATGCAGCGCACGTCGGCGAGGAAAGCGCTCGGGCGGGGTAGGGGGGCGGAGGGAGAAACCGCTCGCTCTCTTCGGGCGAACGCCCCTCCGCCCGTGGACCGGGTGCCCCCGCCCACCCTGCCCGCCCAGTTCGCCTCGCCCGCCCCGGAGCGCCGCCTTCGACATGCGCCCGTCCGCCCCCAGGCGCTCCCCGTACAGATGCACTCTCCCCCCCCCGTGGACCGGGTGCCCCTCTCTCTCTCTTTCTCTCTCTCTCTCTCTTTCTCTCTCTCTTTCTCTCTCTCTTTTCTCTCTCTTTCTCTCTCTCTCTCTTCTCTCTTTTTTCTCTCTCTCTCTCTCTCTCTCTCTCTCTCTCCTTTGCCCACGCAGAACCAGCGCCGAGAGGCGGAAGAGTTGCGAGAAGCAAGGTGTCTGGGTAGGAACTGAATGGGCCGTGGAGGTTACAGGACGCCCACCGACGCCTAAGCATGTTAGAGACAGCTAAAACAAAGGGACGGTCGAGGGGCGGAGCATGGGGTAGGTCAGGATGGCTGACCAGGGATCGGGCTTTGTGTTGAGGATGAATCGGGGTGGGGTAGGTGAGGTGATGAGCAAGAGGTGGCGGGCAGTCGGGGAGGCGAGCGCAAAATAGATCAAACGGGATGACGAAGGGAGGGGGTAGTAATGTGGATGAGCCGCGCGAGTTTGGGGGAGGGGGCAATTTCCGACGTGTGTTGACGGCCTCGCACAAGCATTATCCATCCGGACAGACTGCAATTTCTACAGCTCCACTCTTGGGAAAAACGATCGCCCACGAAAGGAAAAATGTCAAAGAAGCGAGGGGTTGCACGAAGTAAGGTGACTTGCAGGAATAGAATGGGCAGTGTTACACCTCTGAAGTCTCCGGTGCGTGTACGGGTTAGGGTCTGACACTCTAAAGGTGACGGGAACTGAAACTGGGGCTGGGGTTGGGGCTGAGATCGGGGCGGGTGATTTGGAAGCTAGGGGAGGAGGAGGACCCTAGGATATTGGGGTGGGGGATGAGGGGGGGCGAGGGTGTTGGGGTAGGGAACTGTGACTGGGGCGTGTTAGATGAGAGGTTGAGGAGGGTGGACGCTGAGCTGAGGGTAAAGTGGACGAGCTTGCGAGGTAGTGGAAACGCGAGGTGGCAGACAGATGAGCGAAGGAGCGGGCGACGGGGTTGGGGTACAGGCTAAGAATTTTGAGTTGGTGCTGTGGGAGGGGCCGGGGGCCAGGGGGCCAGGATGTGAGTACGGCATACAAACGAGGGGAACGGGGGCGAGTGTCAGATGTGTGAGCGAGTGACCTCTTCTACGTATTATCCGTCCCACGATACTACATTTTCTACAGAACCACTTTCGGAAAAAACGTCGAGGAAAATGGGAAAAAGTGTCACAAAGTTGATCGGTTAGGAGTGATTTTTCATTCGAGTTGGGAACCTGATACCAGTCACACTTTATGAACGTCGGAGGGAGATCTTGGATAGGGTGTTAAATCAAGGAATGTAAAACCATTTGAAGGGGTGAACTGGGAGGATAAGGGAGAATGCAATGAGGGAGGGAATTTTGGAAGTTCCCTGGATTTTACTTCAGTGATTCAGAAGAAGGGTCTGTGCATAAGTCGATAAGCCTAATTTTCCAGCTCTTTAAATGACTATGATCAGGACTAAGTAAGGAGAACCGTATGATGGGAACGCGTTATAACAGGCGACCGTGTAATAAAATTCGACACACAGATGCGCGGAAGAACAAGACGGAGAGAATGAAAAAATAAAAAGGGCACAAGGAAGGTCAAAACATCGAGAGGCAGGTGAGCGAGTGACATCAGTAGCGGCGAGACGAAGAGAGCGCTAGAGAAAGAAGCAACTAGCATTTCAGCACAATGCCATCCCCTCCACCCCACTCCCGCCTCTCCATTCTGGGGCTGTTCCCTCAGGTAGGGTCAAAAGGGCAGGCTTAGAAAGTCGCTGAGGTGCTGTTTTGCTCTCCATTGATCCGTCAGTCATTTCCGTAAATTGCTTTTCATTCTAGATATCGTGTCTCGACCTTAATTTTCTCAGAAATGATACGCCCACTTTTCTTGTTCTTTGTGAAAGTGGAGTAACATGAAACGTTTCGGTGAGCTGATTGTGTTTGAACGAGCATTTAAGAATGTAATGAAATTTTCAGCTCCATTGAACAGAGTTTCGAAAACAAATATCACACTTTCTTTTTAGTGCTGTTTTAATGGTTAGTTCATGCCTTTTGTGATGTTATTAAAAGGGAAATATTTTATTTTAATTATGATTTAGTTTTATGTGGATAAACAAACATTTATTACTATCTCGAAAGAAACAGAAATCAAATGTGTAATATATTCCTTTACGTTCATCATAAAACAATTATCACTTAATTTCATCACGCTTACATAGTTTATTCAAAGAACTGTGTTGTAATAAGTTGTCTTCGTGACGAAAATTTTGAATATTGTTTTGGTATCATATTGCTTTACTGCTGTGATTTTTTAAATTTTAGTTAGTCACCTTTAATAATGAATCTTTCTATTTCTATACTTTTTATACTTCAGTAATTTCGAAGCCCAATATCTTTCAAGAACGTTAGAATTGTAAGAGTTTATTTCGGTAATAGTATTATTTAGTAAGACGGAACACACGTCTTCCATAAAGCTTACGCTGTTGAGGTAGATAAACGACCAACAGATAAAGGAGTTTGTATGACGTTTTGGTTTCCATGTGTACCACACAAACATGTTCTGCCTTAGTGCACACATTTGTTTGACCGACAGGTGCCAGACCCTGGTATACATCCTTTCCTTGACATATGTGGTTTTAAGCAGCGTGGAGATGCATGTGCCCGAAGACCGTTATGTCCCCTTTCCTACGCGCATTCGGACGCCCACGGATGAGCTGATGGCGGATGTTGGGAGGAATGCCGCGACAGTGGAAAGCAAACTGGGAACTTATCTCAAGGAAAGAACGTTTCAGAAAATCCTTTTCAAGATTGTGGGTTGTGTTGGACGAAGGACAATACACACAGTGCACATATTCTTTGTGGATTTGTCCATTCAGACTTCTTTAGGTTAATGTGTATGGGAACTTCTGGAACGTTTTCCTGACTTGCACGTCGAAGTTGCATTGTGTAGTTATATTACAGAGTTTTGCTCACAATACATCTTGCATGACATGTTAAGAAATTAAATATCTACAAATTATCAATTGCAATACATAAAGAGTCATGTAAATCAGAAATACTTTACATTATTTTAGGAAATGACATACTGCTTGGTAATGTCACGCAGCTCTTTGCTTTTACTGATCCTAGGCGTCAGGTAGGGACTCTGTGGGTTCATTAAGAGTGCAGCATATGGTCTAGAGAATTCTTATTATGGATGTGATGGGAGTATATTGCCTTTAGCTGAGGAAATTGCCAATAAACTGTAGTAAAACTACCTCCACTCAAGACGTTCCTCCCTTTATGCGTTATAACTTTTTGATGCCCCCCCCACTGTTTGTCGTAGTGCGGACGCAAAAACAGTATTACTCTAATTTTATTTAATACTTGCAATTGTAACTAATCATTCTCAATCACTTTAACTGGTTTGCAACACTTATTGTGTATCTTACGATTTACGATCATAGACTAACGTTCTGTTGACTTAAAAGCGCCTACTTTAGATGACTACTGATGCTAATTAACCTATATTCCTGCATTTAAATTTTAATGAAGCCTCAATTATGTTGTTTAAATATAAAGGAATTATTTCGTACTTAATCATGAATGATGGTTATTACTTTCTGAATGATGTTAAAAAAATGCCAGAAGAATGGTTGTTCTCAGGTACTCAAGAGAATGCTGGATTAAAACGTTCGACGTAAAATTGTTGCTACAGATCTTTCCGCGATGTCCGAATCAAATTACTGTGTCATTCTGAGTGACAACATCAAATGTGTGTACGCGGATATGAGCTGGGCAATCCATCCAAAAATAAACGAAAAAATTAACAAAGTTTTGAACTTCCAGGATAAAATCATTAAATTTATATTCTTATAAATACACATAATTTGAACTGAAAACTTTAAACAAAAATGTAATTTCCGCGTAGCAGGAGAAAGAACAATACACATGAATAAATTGCCGTTCAAAACTTTTTGCATTTTAACATTAGGATTGACCCTCACAGATACGTCAAACCACTAATACAACTTGTACCATTCGAAATACAACTGTAATATTTGCCATATTTTTAAACAAAAGCTTTCTAACGAGAGCACAGCCAATGAGAGAAAACTGGGGCGCGCATGATATCTGTCAAACACAGCCTGCAAACCCAACATTCACCTTTGCTTGCGCAGTACGGGGCTCGCAAAGTCCCACAAAGGGGACCGATCACTCAACACGCATTTGATTCGGAGAAACCCCAGCCCTGCCGTATTTGCTTTCGCTCGCGGAACCGACGTGAACGACGCGCCGGCCGCCCGGTGCGAATGAATGAGCTAACGGCCCCACGTGTGGTTCATTCGCATGCACACGCGGCCTTCGCCTTACGAGGGAAAGCTAACAAGGTCAAGAGCCCCCCGTAAAGTTCGCCTCGCACCTTAATCCGGTCGCCTAATCTGTCGGAGAGGAAGTGGATGGAAAGCGTCTGCCCGGCGGCGCTCAAGATGCCCGCGCAGGTTGACTCGCACCGCTCAACAGCGCAGTTGAACACGTATGTAACAAAATTCACGTATGTGAAAAATTTCCCGGTTTGTCAAATGTATTGCTTCAGAGCAAAAATGAGAAAAAAATCCTGAGATTAATGACATGATTTTAAAATTATTCAGTTTCATACCTACGCGATTTAAATTTTGTACAAATATAGACAGCACGATGTAGAGGATTAATTTTTAGACTGACTCTTCACTCACCTTTCAAAACGATTACTCAAATGTTTAGAAAAAGATGTTGAAATTTGAGGGGGATGGTTTCAATCTCAAACTTTTCCACTTTTTTTATTAAACGGAGTTATTGGTACTAGGACAATATTGACACTGAAGCCTACGTATTTAATATCCAAACATCGAAACTACTGCTATTTTAGCAATACAAATTTGGGTTAATATTAAACTTCAGCAATGTCCAAATTTCAAAGTTACAATCTCATCAAAAGCCATTTTGAAAAACAACCGGTTGTCTACAAATTGGCAGTTATACAGTTACTTAATACATAATATATCAACATAAACATTATACAAGTTTCTCCAAGTTACTCCAAGTAACTTCAGAAAGTGTGGTATACAGAATGAATAAAATAGGTCTTTCATTGTCATATAGTAAATGAAAACATGTAGTAAATGAAAACATGATCCTTTTCTTAGTATTGAAGTCAGAGATCTCCATGTTCTCTTAGATAAAATCTAAAAATGTCCAAGAAGTTACTTCAAACTCAGTAATACACATATTTCAATTGCAAAAATGATTCAGGTAATGTTTACCGCAAACCTGTTAAAGGAAACGTGAAATAATTCTTCCAAATAATTGAAACTACTAATGAATCGTCGAAATCGATGTGAAATTGATAAAATGAGTTTCAGCCTCTAATAAAATTATTAAAACTGTTGTTTCTTTGTATCAAATTAGGCCCATCATTTATGAAAACGAATATTTTGAGGGCAAATAAGGACTACAATGATAAGTTAACGAACAGATGAATATTTTGCAGATTCATTTCGAAATTGAAAATTTAATTGACTGATTATTTCTTGTTTTCGGCGAGTCAACTGTACATATTTTTAGCACGTTAGATGGCGATGTTCTCCGCCAATGAATGGAGAGATTTGGCGGCGACCTCATGTCGGCTTGCGTGGTTTTCCCATCTAAGTATCTCCCACCAATAAACACCGCCCTGTGTAAGTAAGGAGCGGCTAGGACAAGGAAGATCACGCGTGGTCTGTGGCCAGTTTGTTAGCGTGCTGCTCCAACATTCACTGGTATTGATCGGAAAAACAGAAAACTACCAATTATAGCGGCTGACTGCTAGAATTCTCCTCCAGATAACGACTGTATTTGATTTAACGACCAAACTATGTAAGTAGTGTCGAAAGTTATGCCATCATCGGTACTCGAATCTTAGAATCTCCCGGTCAGGGCAGTGCAGTGACCAGTTGAAGCCAAGAGCCATCACAGCCGGCATTGAAAAGTTGAATTTTTATCTATTATTTGAAGAGAAGGATGTCGCTTCCGAAAGTCCTTCTGTTTTGTAGGATCTTAATTTGTACCATTTATCAGCTCCGGTTTTGCGTGTGAGCGCTTCTACAGTGGAGGTCCTGACCTCAAAGATTGATGATGTTCCTGTACATAACATGATGGAATGTAGACTATTGTCTCATAGCTCTGCATAAAATACTCGAATAGACAGGATTTACTTTTGAACATTAATTTACAATGTCTGGGTCAATGTCTAAATGTCTTAAAATGTCTCTAAATGTCTTACAATGTCTAAAAACAATGAATTATATTTATAGCTGAAAGAAAATTTGTATGAAATATTCAATCCGAGGCTAATAATACATTTTGACAAACGTACTTCAAATACCAAAGCAATAGACTTATTCACGTGAAATTAAGACAGCTGTAACGCCTACGAAGGTGTTATTTTTTTCTGTTTTCACGTTAAACTATAAATATTTATCGTGCGTTATGCTCTAAGTACTACGTTCCTTCGGGACTTAACAATACTTTGGTGACAATATCATTAATCCACACAAGTTATCACTTCAGTCCAAAAACAGTCTGTTGTCTTTGTATTATATTAATACAGATTTTTTAATGTAGATACATTTTTTTTGTTTCACTAGGTAACATTTTTAGACCTAAAATATTGTATCTGCTTTATTTTGAAACATTGTGCACTACTTATCTTCGGTTCTTTGGTTCGATATGATGCGAGTGTATTTACTTTTCTCCGATATTTTATTGATGCTAACTTTTTTGTAGTCATTTGGGGTCTCAAAGCAACGCAATTGTTTTCGAAATACTTATATTTTCGTATCATTTTTAGCGTCTGCATCTGATGCAAACGACATAATTACTTTCAAATTATAACTTTGTTTTATCAGATGTTGCAAAAGTCAGAGAATACATGTGAAGTTCTTATGTATTTCTGTAAAGATAGCCTAACTATCTGTATGTACTCTGTACCGACCGCAATAGGAAAGATTTCTGATATTCATGCAACTCAGAATACTAGTGCGTGTGAATCCACCATTACGAGAAAACACTTTATGTAGTTCTCTCATTATCTCCTCGTTCTGAAGTTTGCGAGGGCGAAAGCTATGAACTGGCACAAGGATCCAGGACTTAGGAATTTTATCTACTTGGAACATCGTATTTTGAGCTTCGGTGAAGATATTTGATATTTAATTAAATTCATGTGGAACTTGAAATGTTTCTTATTAATAACCAACATACGGATCAGATGTGCAATCGTGCGCTCACGGTAAAAAAGAAATGTGTCTACTCCCATATTCCTGCTCTATGGTTCTAGTTAAGTCACAGGTCATTGTTAGAAGACAAGATTGTGTAAGTACTTTGTTAGAGAACGCCTCAGGAGGAGCAAGACAAGAGGGAATGGAGCAAAGAAAGAAGACGAGTGGTTGTGTTTATGCTTGCGGCACTCTACATAATTTGAAAGGGGAAACATGCATTTGAGAATGTCTCTGATAATAACGTACTTTCGCAACTCACAGTAAATGGCGTGATTATCACGTATACCGCAGTATCCCTACTTTGTGAGATATTTGTATAATTGTAGGTGCTACTAGCTAGAGGCACGTTTTGGACATTCCAAATGTGAACTGCTTTTACTTGAATTACAACTCGTCTGTATCTGAGGAATGAAAACAAATATCCAGGTCGAAACTCGATCTTCATCTCACTCCAAAGGGGACACTGGATGCTCGAGAGTAAACACGTTCAAGGTCGTCGAGATGCGGAAGTAGGGGAGGCCAACCCGATCCTCAGGTCCGGAGATCAGGATTCGACCGGGGAGCTGGCCCATGGCGGGGAGGCACAGTCCGTAGGGGCTCAGAGCAGAACAACGCAACGAGTTTAATTTCACGTTTTACAAATTTTAGGTTTCAAGTTTTATGTAGTTTTTATAATTAGGTTGTAATTTTAGAATAATAGAATAAGAATAATGAACAAAGTAAGGTAGTCTGAAATTAGAAAACTACATTATCCAACCAGTAGGTCAAGGAGTGGAAAAACGAAACACAATATTATACCAGCATATATCGTGAATAGCTCCGTATAAAATTGTCAGAGCATGTAGAGAGAGTGTCTCTCAAGGGAAATGTACATCAGGTCGTCCAAGAAAGAGATGCAGGTCAGGATAGACTATAAACCTAGAGAAAGAAGAATTAGGTTAGATTTCTATAAAATGAGAATAATTAAACTGAAACCTATAATATTATGTTTCAGTAATTTCAAAAGTTGATATTGTATGAACTTTGTAAATATTTTTCTGCATGTATGTACAAATGAATACTTCTACCAAAACATTATTTCTATTACGTTTTTAGGTCGTAAAACCTGCCAACAAACTTAGGTGAAACGTACTCTGAAATTACATATTTGTACATTAAAGTTTTCCCAAAATTCTTCTTCTTTCTTCTTATTCTACCAACAAGGATTAGGCTTCAACCTCTTCCGGTGTCCACTTTTTCTTTGGCCTGCCTACATCTCTTCTTCTTTGTGGAATGTATTGAAGAGGTAATGCCGGCAATCTCTCATTCGGCATCCTTTCCAAATGTTCGCACCATTTATTCTTATTAGTCGTATTTTATCTAACACACGTGTGGCATTGAACTCTTCTCTTATATCTACATTCCTCTTTTTATGTAGGAGGGTGTATCCTAGAGTACTTCTTAAAAATTTCATTTCCGCCACCTGAACTCTACTTTTATCTCTTTCCAAGATTACTTTCGTTCGGAATATGGAATTGCATATGTTTTAACTGCATTTGAAACACACAGCTAGTCTTATTATATATAAGAATTAATGTACAAAGTATACAAGTGAGAAAATAAGGTCATTATATTTAGGACGGGCACATAATTATTAATATTTATTGAACATAGTATAGCCAATTTACTGGAAATCATTTAAATAAGTCATAGACAATTATCTCCAATAAATTGTATATGTATTATGTTCAACAAATATTATCGAATGTTTTTATATCAGTGAAATAATTATACGCCCAACCTAAATAATGAAGGCCAGAGTTTTGCCGTTGCATGTACTACGTTACATTCACGAGGACGAGCAAACAATCTAAGTTGAACCCGAAAGTAGGAAGCGCTGCCATTGAAGACCAGTTGCCGGGCCAGTGTGCACTGTAGGTGTGGCGTCGCGTGGCGGCGGTAGGTGGGCGGGCGGCGTGTCGGGGCCGCTGTGAGCGCCGGCGCGAGCGAGTGACGCCTCCGCGCCGGCCCGTTTTACTTTACTTCGCACCGCCCACGCACCACGCCGCCAGGCGCCGGCGGAGGAACGGCGACTTTTAAACTCGCACAGAATTTCTTGAACTGGGCGTAGCATTTTTTTCGAAGTTTGCGAAACTTGTTCGGCATTACGCACCACCCCTTTGGTCATTAGTCTCGTTAGTGTAGTGCATGTTTTTTCTCGGGATATGCGCGGTTATCTTTCCCCGCTGGATGGCGAGATCCGGCGCCGACCTACCGTCGGCTAGTGGGGTTTCCCATAACCAGGACTCTCCACCAGCGGGCGCTCAGCCGGAACAAGCTCTATGCTTCCGACCGGTCTCCCGGAATATGTGGTAGTGTAGTGCATGTTAGTGTAAGTGTGTGTGTAAGGGGAGAGGATAGGACAAGGAAGAGAAAGGACAGATCGCGCGCGGTCCGTGGCCCGTTTGGTAGGGTACTGCTCCGGCATTCGCCTGGTGTTGATCGGAGAAACCACGGAAAACTACCGATCAGAGCAGCCGGTCGCTAGAATTCTCCTCCAGACAGCGACTGAATTCGACCTAGATGAAAGCTAGTGTCGAAAATCCTGCCGCCGTCAGGACTCGAACCGAGGTCCTCCCGGTCAGAGGCACTGCAGTGTCAGCAATTTGGTGATTTGAGGCTTCACGCATTTGTCGTCGAAATTCATTCACAATTCTGAAATAATACTGTTCTTCTCTACTTCTAACTCGCGCAGAGTTTAAGATTTATTATATGTAGTACTTGTATTTGTAATAATATAAAAAGGTAGTTTATCCAACCTTCTGATATATTCACTTTTACGACATGGAGAAAAGGTTTGTGATTTAATTATTTATTTAGGTGCCGAATTACGTAAAATCGTGTTACTCGAGAGATAATCTAAAGTTGAGATTGATTTCCTTTTTGTATGGGAAATCGATACTAATTATTATCTACATCAAAATATGTATGATTCAAGATTTAATATTAAGAAAAAGTGTTTCCATAGCCTTTTAGGATTCAAATTCAGGAAAATTTGCGATTTATCCCGCTTCTATTAAAAATGTTGTAATAAATTCAACCTTCTTTTAATATTTTCATTTAATGCTTTTATTCCGCTCTGAATGGAAACTCTCACTTTTTAATGAAACGCTTCTCTGATGCGGTACATGGAATTTTTGAGTTAATCGCTGTATAGATAGGTCTCGGAAGTTTGCTTATTATTGATAAAAGGTATGTTTCGAGGAGCAACTTGCGACCTTTCATCACGATGTCAGAACGGCGTCTGTGTTTTCTTTGTGACAGAGAATTTGCTGATGCCGAGTATATCGATACACCATTCCATCATCAAAATACATTTACTTTGCTTTGTAACTTTTCACACTATTTTTTGCGTTAAATGTTGTAAACAGTTTGAAATGTTACTCACGTTTTCCATGAAATAATTGTTAGTTTCGAAATAGACCTTAATACAATAAAATGCATTCGTTTATTTTTTTTTTTAACACAAAAGAAAAGTATCACACAAACAAAAAAAATGTATGGATTTTTGACGAGTGATTTGTTATAAAAAGATGGCTAATAAATGCAGAAAGTGCTTGTTTTATAGTTATTCCTTAACTCATGAAACAATCCGCAATTCAAAAACCGGAGAAAAGCTTCCGGCGTCGATAATAGTGGAGCAGGCGATAAGTGCCCAGAACCGCAATTGAGGACAAGCTGTTAAATGAGAACATTTGAATCCATTCCCAACTGTTAGTCATTTACATTCTAATTACTGTCTTTTAGAGCAAGATAAAGCCGTGATAAAAAGACACTAGCACAAAAAGTGTTCCGGTGGCATAGCTAGTTTAAAATTCTAATGGAGTGAATCAATAAGATCGTTATAATCGCCTAATTGACACTCCTACTTGAAGCCTTGCTTTTTGCTTATTGACTTGTCACTATAGTATCAATACATTCCATCGGTTGAGGCCACTGTAGTATCAATACATTTCATCGGTTGAGGCCACTGTAGTATCAATACATTCCATCGGTTGAGGCCACTGTAGTATAAATACATTCCTTCGATTGAGTTACTTTAGTGCCAGCTTTGCTTGTCTGTGCAGAGGCTCTCACAAGAAAGTCCTAGGATTCGAGTCCTGACGGTATGGATTTGCGACACTAGCTTGGTCGCATTCGGCCGGCTGCTGTGATACGTAGTTTTCCGTAGTTTCTCCTATTAGAACGAGGCAAATGTGGGAGCAGTACTTTAATGAACGCACGGTCTTTTCTTGCTCTTCCTCCTCCTATCGTCTCCCCGTACTCATGCTTACGAGCATTATATTACCATATTAGTCAGGAGACCAATAGAGGGCTTAGCTGGGGTATCCCTCTGGGGGAAGAGGATCCTGCAAGAGGAGCTCCCCGCAAGCTGTCGTGTAGGCCGGTGTCGGATTTCTCCATCCAGCGGGAGATCAAAACCGCGACCTCCCGTGATAAGAACATTAACAAGTCTCACGGGATTAATTACCCTAACGATTGGCGTGCTCGAAAACAAAAAACGTATTTCACGCTCAGTTTTGGAAATTATAAACATTTACTCCTCGCGTTATGACAATTTTGTTAGCTATGTGCAACATTTGCTGTAAATGGATCAGATAAAAGTGCGTATTTTCTTGCCTGGATAGCCGATGTCTCTAAGGCTCAAGGGCCGTAGCTGCCTCGACTCGAGGAGTCGAGGGTTCGAATCCCGCTTCGATCATGGATGTTTGTGTGTGTGTGTGTGTGTGTGTGTGTGTGTGTGCTGTCCTAACGTGTTCTTCCTACCATTCCCCCTACAGTTAAATCAACCACAGTCGTCGCTTATGGCCAAGATATTAGGAAGCGCCCTTAAAGCAGTTCGTTTTTGCGAGAATTGTTTAGTAATGTCTTGTTGCAGAGCGATTCAATAAAGTGAAGAATAATACTAAGTAGTCTTCTCTCGTCCCTTATAATTATCCACTTTAAGTATGAAGAAATTTGAATTTTTAAATGTCGTGAAAATATAAGTACATTAGTAATTTTCTGATGTTTATGTGTAACCGGTTTTAAAGAAGAAAATCGAATTCTGCTGGATAAAGATTGTCTTTCCTATTACTATATTATATGATAATTATCATTCATGGATGCGCTGTTGTAGTTTACGTAGAGCTTTTATATTAAAAAACCTGTTTCTTCGCTTCAATTAGAAGCTGTTTGTAAACTATTCGGATCAAAATCATGTAGAGGTTGGATTTACATTGCATGTTACAGTCCTAAGTGAATCGTTATATTTAATTACACATTAAAATAAATTAATCTTGAATTGATACTGTTGAGAAGGAAGATTATTTTATTTGTAGTTTTAATGGTAGAGTTAATAGCTTTACAGATGAGGTATAAATAATGCGAACACTTCTTAGGATTCCATTTCGTCTTTTCGAAGAAGCGTAACTGATGGTGGGCTTTAACTCAACGAATGTAAATAATGTAATATGAGATATGAGATACGTATTCCGACTTTAATCAACTCTTATACGATCAGTGTTTATCAAAATATTGTAGTTTAACAAGCAGGAATTTAAATATACAGTCGAAAGCAACAGTCGAAAAAAACATTATTTAAATATACAGCCGAAGCAATCCATTGAGTTCAATGTGTTTCATACCTGATTAAGTTATTAATTCAACTAATAACCATTTGTAAACTCTACAAATACTTGTGTGAGCAAAACCTTCTTCTGATGTACATTCGTTTTCATTCCAATCGTTCTAACTTAGAATACGCGAAAATGAAGCCGCTCCAAATGATATGGATTTGTGCACTTCCAATAGATTTCACCATCAACTAAATATGACTTCCTGAGTATTTTTATACATCAGTCACAATTATAATACTATTAACATTTTTTTGAACCTTGATGAATTAACTTGAACCTATGAATGAACGGGGCACAACGATTGTTCGTTTATAATTTCTATGAATATAGCAGTTAATTATGCGTCGACGGGATTATGCATTCACCATAACGAAACGAATATTAAAAATATTCTGCAAAACCTATATTGACAGACGATTTGGCTTCATTATCACTACTAATATTACAAATAAAACTGGCCAAATCAGGAGAGAGGAAAAAGAAGCACAAGTCGGACCGTTCAATAACCACTTGAACAATTTGAAGATTCTGTGCACGCACACACGCACACCCAATTGCCATGCGCAACGCGAACGCCCGTGCCCCCGGTACTCACCAGGCAGCCGAGACGCATGGCGCTGACTCGGCGGCGACGGCGGCGGAGGAGGCGACTACGAACCGGCACTCGCGGCGGAGTGGACCACACTAAGAGCACTGGCGGGCGGCACTGCGGCGCGCGGGGGCGACTGCGAGAGACTTCGGCGCGGGCGGGCGCCGCCCCGCCACGCCCCGCGCCGCCGCCGCAGTCGCTTCGCTCCTTTCCCCGCCACTTTCCTCGCGCTTTCGATGCGCTACCCCCGCCCCGCCGGCCACGCCCCCTCGCTGCAGCCCTCTGGGGGTGCGGAGAGAACACCCTGGCGTGGCGGAGTCTTTCGCCCGAGGTTGTTTTGTTTTTCGTCTTAGGGGGTGTGGCTGTGAAAGGTGGTGGACGGTAGCTGGTTCTCTCTCCGTTCGATTCTCCGGCGTGTCATTGGCGGCGGTACGGTGGCGGTGGCTGTGTTGAATACAGCGACAATAGTTGCATTCTAGAGGCTGTCGGGTGATTGCGGTGGTGGTCATGGTACGGTGGCGGTGGATGTAGTGACGGTAATGCTGTTGAGAGGAGTAGCAATGGTATGGTGGCGGAGCTGTAGTTTGATTTATAAATAAATACACAATAAGATAGAAAAATTAATTAAATTACAATTGATGGATAACTCTAAAATATTTAGTTACAGATAGATAAAATTTCAAAAACGGTAAGGGGGGATGCAACGGGAGGATTAGTAGCAGTTCAAATTAAACAAAAAATCAATACAGAAAGACACATTGTATGATTGCAAAAGTTAAGAAACATACAGGTGTTCTACTAATCCTCCGTTGCATCCCCTTACGTTTTTGAAATTTTATCTTATTGTGTATTTATTTATAAAGTTTTTGTATCTTTCTATATTCTGTAGACTGACGATGACGGCAAAGCCGTCGAAAGCCGGCTATCTTAATAAAGCTGATATGTTGACGAAGATGACCTCTTTATTTCTTCTTATAAGAACGTCAACAACATCCAATCAGAATTCCACAATTGATTGATCGTTACTTATTCCGATTCCGTCAACTACTAGGGTCATATATTTTGGTAAGCGGAGTGTATATATTTTCTCGGCAGGTGAAATGTGATGGATGGCAAGATCCGGCGCCGACCTACCGTCAGCTTGTTGGGTTTTCCCCAAAGTGGTATCTCCCACCAGCTGGGTACCTCCCGAGCCGGGACAACGTCTAAGCTCCCGACTGGTCTCCCGGCATGTGTGGTTGTGTAGTGAATGGTTAGTGTAAGTGTGTGTATCGGGAGAGAATAGGACAAGGAAGAAGTAGGAAAGATCGTGCGTGGTTCATGGCCCGTTTGTTAGGGCACTGCTCCGGCATTCTCCTAGAGTTAATCGGAGAAACCACGGAAAACTACCGAGCAGACAGACAGGCCGCTAGAATTCTCCTCCAGCCAGCGACTGAATTCGACCTAGCTGATCAGCTAGTGTCGAAAATCATGCCTCGAACCTAGGACCTCCCGGTTAGAGCGACTATATTGACATAAGATGATGTCCTGAGTTCTATCTCCCGGGGGTGGTGTAGGTATCGGAGGTTGCGTTTGTGGCAGGGGCGATGTAAGTCGAGGCAATGGGGGTGTAAGCGGCGGTTGGGCGGTGTGGTGGCGACAATGGTGGCGTTAGTAATGACGCTGGTGGTGGTGGTGGCAGCGACAGAGGTTGCTTGGGTGGTGGTGGTATCGGCGTGGGAAACGGCCACGGCGGTGGAGTTGGCTATGGCTGCAGTGACGGTACGGTGACGTGTCGGCGTGCGGGGGCGTTTGCGTCTCGACAAGCGCGAAAATTTCAGTTTTCTTCGTGATGAGCTGTCGCGACTTTCACTTTACCGTCTTCACGGGAGCAAATAATTTGTTAATTATACTGCATTCGATGTAATGTTGAGAAACGTTTATTTCGTGGTTGCTTTCGTGAAAGAAAAAAAATACTTTTAAAGTTTGATGAAAGATCTAAATGAGGTGAAACTCAAGGGCTTTAAGAAAATTATGAAGTGTTGAGATTACGAGATTTGTTCTTAACCCAGGCATTTTTTCTGAGTGACGAAATTTTAAGAGAATTGCTGAGTGACTAATATTTATGTAAGAGTTAAGAGGTACGAGATGCCATAAAAGTTTGGTAATAAAAGCAAAAATGAACGTATTGGTTGGCTTTTTAATATTTCAATCAAGAATATAATTGATATTAAATTCTTCTAAAAAAGCGTTTCTTGCAAGGTATTTTGCTACGGTAATACTGCATATAAGAATATTAGTTTTACTTACTAATTGTTTGTGCTACTATGATTTCTGTTCAAACTCTTAAAACAGTAGTACCATATTTACACTTACCTTTCAAACAGGTGAAATTTAACTTTTTAGGAGGAAAGAAAGATTATTGACTCTTTTACTTATTTTTCCAACTTTAAAAATAGATGGGCATATATGTAAATCTTTGTTAAAGGATCTGTACATGTTTGATTACTGGAGTACGGAGAACTGTTTATATTGCGAACATGATACTCCAAAATGCTAGAAGTTTGCCAGAATGTGAAGGTTCCAAAAATGAAAGAAAAATTGTTACAACCTATTAATTTCATGGAGAAAAGACTAATGGGAATGAAACCTCAGAGAGGGGTAGGAAGAGACCTGTAGTGTGTTCAGATGTTATTTGAATGACTTAGGGGTGTTCGGGGTTTAAGCTTCATTTTCGAATGTTTTGAAATTACTGAAAGATTTTCTGATACACGTTCCAGGAAAGTCAACTTGCAATCTTAGCAGAATTTCTAAGTACATATGATGTACTGTGCTTGAAATTAAGAATTGGATAACAATTTTGGCATGTATTTATATAATGTTTGTGAAACTATCATAAAATCTTACGAGTATATTTAATTTGAGTTCAAAATATTTTACGCGTGCTCTTTGTGTTGAAATTTGAATTTAAGTTGTATTTACTTAATGCTTTGTTGACGTTTGTGGGGAATCAATGGTAAATATAGTGAATGATTTTGAGAAAATTTCGTCGTTTTAAGAGAACACGAATAGTAATATTGCTTTACACAGTGGTAAAAGTCTTTGTAAATTGATTAAATAATTAATCTCAAATGAAAACATATTTCTTCAATGTCCGTGAACATTTCTAAATGTACAAATTCGCTAAGAAAACGAAAATATTTATTTAATTCCTTTGCCAGCGTCGTACCTAGAAAACATTTCTGCATTCAATATTCTCCTCCGATCTTTTTACAGCTATTGACGAAAAAACTCAGAATTCTGTCAGAAATCGTATTTAAAAGATAATCTTAGGAATATTGGAATGCCAAAGGTTTTTAATTGTTGTAGTTTCCAAATGCAGCGGTGTCTGTTTCACTTGCTATATTGCCATCTGTTTTTGTAGGAAATTTGATCTACTAAAATATATTTTCCATGTCCTAGTTGTTTTGATTTGATGTAATATTTAAACGTTCAAAGATTTATTTATTGTATAACCTATTGGAATTTTTTAGAGCTATTTAATTGAAATATACCACCTGTATTGGCTCATTTGTAATATACGAAAAAGTAAATGCAATAAAATCTTACATTTTCTTCAAAAAGTGAAAATATCTTTTATTAATTATGTATTTTGAAAATATGATTCGTGAGATAAAAATTCTTTGATAAAAATAACGCACGACAAACAAACTTTAGGCGAGATGAAACTTGGTGAGAGAAAAGGATAATTATATTGGAATTATTTCAGGTAGATTTCAATCTAAATACTAACTAGTGCACCGTCCGTCTCTCAAGCATGCGAGAATTTCATGCCACGTTGGTGATCAGATACTCATTGTGCTTGTGTACGTCACGGCAGTTTGACTCACATTAAGAGTGGAACCTTCAGAAGGTCGCCCCTTCTTTAGGAGAAACTGCAGGTAGCTCATAAATCTTGTGCATCAGCCTTTAATTAAGTTGGGATTCCCTGATTTTGATCATGCAGCCATAGCAGCGTATTGTCAGCGCTTTTTTTTAACAACCTTTACGGATGCCAATCACTAATTTGTTCATTAATAGCTCGCCACTGTATACTTCAAAGAACCTAATGATGAAGAACTATTAGTTATAGCAACTCTGTATTGTTGATTTTATTGCCGGAGCAGAAAACTGCTCTTTCAGAAATAAGATAAATGAAGAGTACATTATATTCTAACTCACTGATTTAGAATCACAAACGCACAAATAATTTTACGAGCAAAATTTAACATTAAAAAAATAATTTTATTAGAAATGAATTGCTTGAAATTGGTGAATGTGTTCTACGATGTTGCACACTCCAATGATTAATATTCATTATTTCATAATTACCCCCCCATACTTCATACTTCGTGTCTTTATACACTATATAAAAACCTGTACGGGCTAGTCAGTATCCTACGTGGTTTATCTTCTCTGACCATGAAAATTGATTAGCCAGAGTTGCCGCCCGAGGGAATTATTATTATTAGCTGTTGCAATATTCAATGTATATAAATGACACATCAGAACTGATAGACTAAATCATAACATGTTTTGCTAAAGACTGAATTATTTACTGAAGATCTTAGAGCAGTTCAGATCGAGATACATTGGAGTCTGACTGGTAATATCTTCAAGAATGGACTTAAGTAAATAATAAAGATAAATACGGATAATTGCGGAAGAAGTGGTTACGTCATCTCTGGGATAAGATAATCTCACAGGTTACTAGTTGAACATACGTTGAATTAATTATGAACATGCGGGGAACAGGAGCGTTAGCTCAGTGCATCAACTGATGTCACTGCAGCGCCTCTGACCGGAAGGTCCTAGGTCCGAGTCCTGACGGCGGCAGGATTTTTGACACTAGCTACGTTGTCTGGTGGAGATTTCTAGAGGCCAGCTGCTCTGACCGGTAGTTTTCCGTGGTTTCTCCGATCAACACCAGGCGAATGCCGGAGCAGCACCCTAACAAACGGACCGCGCGCGATCTTGAACTATCGATGTAGAGTTCCGTAATTTATTTTACTTGCATCGTAAAAATGTCATTAGCATTTGGAATATAAACACGTTGGTGCCTAACCCGAAAAGATTCCTAATGATTTTTCATCCTGTAAAATAAAACCAATTAAGGTATTTCCAATAAAAACAAATATGGTATTTCTTATACCTTAGGAGTCTAATAAAAATGCAAGAGCCTTCTCTAAGCCTATCAGTTTGAGATGGCAGGAAGAAGAAAGAAGCCAAGAGACAATTTCGAATTAAATCCCAGAAGAGTCAGAGAGAGAGAGGAGAGAGAGAGAGAGAGAGAGAGAGAGAGAGAGAGAGAGAGAGAGAGAGAGAGAAAAATTCTGAAGTTATACAAAAAGAAAAAGTAAGATTCCCTCCAGCGAGGAACTGAACATGTTCTCTGGCTCTTCCGAATTGGAAGTTCTACCAGGATATTTTCCTCCCAACTGAAGAAGATGCAGAGTGGATTTTTGCAATGTAAACTTTTCAGAGAGCTGTAGGAGAACTATGGGACATAATATGTTCAATCAGGGCTCCTGTAGAATATGCAGTTGCGGAAAAGATGCTTTTATATACGATTTGTCAAGTGCAGTCATACAAGACAATTTCTTGTATATAAGATGTTACAATAATATTTTTGTAAAATTATACTGAATTCAATCTATTTTCAGTTTTCTTTATTTTTTTTACCTTTTCTTCCAACGTTTGCGTGGGCATCACATTAGGAAATCCTTTTTATAAATCCACAAAATATAATGTTTGCTAACAAATTAATTTATTTTTAAGTTACTTGTCCAACATTTAAATAGAATATAGCAATTTTATAACTAAATAAAGTATACATTGCAAATATTTTTATTTAATTGTGCAGAAAATTGGATTTAAAAATATTCGAAAGGAAAATAGGAATCCGGGTGTTGGTACTTTCCTTAACACTGAGTGAGAGGAGGAGATAAGGAATCCATTGTAGTGTAATGTATCCCTCATCTCATCTATTATTTATCATTGATTGCCCCACCGTTGGGCCGCCATTTATGTAATGTAACACTGTCTACTTCTCCTGCTATCTATCACTCATCTTTTTTATCCTCTAACCTCTCTACGCTATCTTTGCCCGCGCTTTGAACAACTATATATAATAAATCCCCTTTTTCCTTTTCTTTTCAACTATCTAATGCCGTGGATAAGCTGGTGGTCCAATACAGGAATCCAAGTGAGGTGACTGGATTGTGCGTGCTCGGGTAAATGACGACGAATATCTCAATTGATCAAAACGAACCACATTTTTGGTTCGATCATTTATTCACATTCCTAACCTTCCTCTTTTTCCATTTACACGGCGATAATTCACCGTCCTTCCTTCTACATTAATACATAATGCCCTATAACATCAACATGCCAAACAAAGAACCAAAAATAATACACAACAACAAAATCACTCATACACACTAACACAAAACGATATCAAAATCCATTCATACCTCGAATGCGCATTCCTACTTTTCCTTTAACCATTTCTTACTTTATTCCTATTGACAATACTTGATCTTCAACAATTTTTCTTCAATTATGGAATGCGTTTTCATGTGAAGCATTTGCAAGGAATTCCGGCACACACTCACACACACACAAACAAACAAACAAACAAACAAACACACACACACACACACATACATATATATATATATATATATATATATATATATATATATATATACACACGCGTTTCACTTCCCTGTTTGCAGCTCAGCTCTCGTAATGAAGATGTCCTGTGTCCGCTGTCCGATGCTCCTCGATGTTCAGTCGCCGGCCACTCTTACTCGCGGTCGCCTTCGAAAAACACTTTTCGTAAACCGCTATTTTTCACCTAAATGTGACCATTCAGCTGCTAGCCCGTCACCGACTATAACATTCTATGTGTTCGCGGCGTACTGCTCGGCAAAATAGGTAAAACGAAAAAGAAAGAAACTAACTCTTTGCGTGTCGTCAAACACGTCACTTCTCGAAAATTCTATTGCTTGTGTCCATTTTATATTGGAAAATAATCGTCTAATTATACTGATCCGTGTATTGATTCATTTATGTTCCATAACACAATGTTCATCGCGCCAAATTTTCTCACACTAGAAGAAAACGTAACTAATCATCCGTAATCACATGAAATCTTACTAAAAAAACATAAATTCAAATAAATTCAAATTTTGTTCCCTTTCCTAATATTCCAAAATTTCTATAAACATCTCGACGTTACTTCTTTTTTTTAAATTTCTACACTTTCAAAAAATTAACAACACACCAATTTCGCGCACACGAAGCGTTCATCACCGTGTCCACGACACATCTGCCTCTCATCTAATTCTATCCACCCTTTTAAAGATGCGTTTATTACCGTGTCCACGACACATCTGTTATCCTTTTTCATTGTAACTTCCAAATATTTTATTATTACTCCGCTTCCGAAAATGCGACAAAGTTGATACTAATTTTGTCGTCTTCCCCGTATTTTAATCTATTATTTCCCAACGTTTCAACCAAATCGGTCCGTGCGTTTTGTAATAATTCTTGAAAAACCCTGTTTGTAATCTTTATTTTCTAACTCAACAATGGCCATATTCTGCTCTACCGGATGATTATGTTCAATTTTCCCCAAATCTCACGCGCTACAATTCCTTCTTTTAATTTGGATTTACAAACATGTTTTCTATCGGCACCGTTGCACTCCATATACAAGTTTATTCTTTGCCACTTTTTGGCAACGTTGCATCTGGGGCTTTGGTCTCGAAACGTCGGATCATTACTGTAGCGTCGCAGACAGTTTTACTACGAAAACCGTATACCTTAACTTTGACTTCAGAGAAGTAACTGCTAATATTCAAATCGATAATCGTTCCTACTATAACATATGGATGCCCAATCTGGGAGGTGCAGCTCCTAGCAATATTAATAAAATCAAAGTAACTCAAAATATTTTAAATCTAAATGCCCCTGGTTCATTACAAATGAACAAATTCTGGAGAATTAAAAATTACACAATTAGAAGAAACCATAGCTAAATTAGCTAACAATTTTTACAACAATCTGCATACCTCACCAAGTACCATCATTTTTAACATGGGAAAAAATGCGGTCCACCCACGCATAAAGTCAAGATTTCCCAAAGACAAATTCAAACCCTCGTAAACCACTATACCCTCAGCTCCTTAACATAATCATATTCCCTTCTCTTCTTAATTAACAATAGCATTAAATCAATAATTATGTCAGAGTTTAAACCTCACTTACCTTATGGATGGCCAATCCAAAACTGTCATATAAGAATCTTTTGTATTTTTAAAACCCTTGAAAGACTGTATTGTCGAACAAGAAGAAATACATTTTTAAAAAAAGAGAAGTAACACAAATTGTGCGAGGCCAACGGGCACCAAAGTAGCATTTCGCTACGGAATTTTGTGAGCTCTAAATGATCTGCATTGCAATTCACTTGCCTCTTCTAAAAAACTCTCTACCAAGGATCAAATTATTTTCATTTATCCTGCAATAGTGTAAACAATGTTAGAACAAATTATTAATTATTTGTTTAAATACAAAAGTGTTTATTTCAATGAAGATCTGAAACTTAGATATCGTCCATTAATATTCTCTAACGGAAAAAGCACGGTGATGTGTAAACTCGTCTACTTACACCCGCCAAATAAAAACCTAAGTGTTACTGACAGAGTTAGTTGCCGAAGCTGGCTTCACTTAACAATAAAGGCAGAGAGGAGAAGGACGCATTGTCAAATAAATTTCTGCTTACAAATCGGACTGACTCCATCGCCGATGACGTATGGACAGGAGTCTCCAGTAGTAATTGAATAGGATTCTAGGATATATTGTAGATCAGTTTTGAATATTTTCTCCATAATCTAACTGATTCAATTAATATACCATTGATGACAAGTTATTTTTATTTATTGCGTCAATTTACGTCATACTTTTTTATTTCTTTATATTTTTACATTTATTTTTTAAATATTTTTAGGTTTTTTGTCTTAGAAAAAGACTGAATAAAATAAATTATTTCTGTAAATATAAAAATAGGGTTGCGTAATACTAAACTAATACGCATTTGCCCACATGTAACACGCAGTAACAATGCCTCAAATCTCCCTCCCACTATAGCGTTGCATACTTTATGGACATCCCCTACTCATTCTTTTTTTAGTGCTTGCGATCATTCAAAAATCTAAAATTAAAGGATAAAATGCATTGAGAAAGGAAACTCTGAATGTAATGTTGAACGTGTAAGGAAGGTTTGAAAATAATTTGAACTTTTTTAGTTCTCAAAATTTCAACGATTGTGATGAAAATCGGAATCAGACCATGTCCACAAATGCTCTTTATTCTGTTCGAAAAAACAAACAAACAAATATTTGTAGCCGTTTTCAAGAAAAATTGAAAATGTCTCAAGAGTTTCATGTAAAGTACCCGCCAAAATTAAAATACCTTGATGATCTCCAGAATAGCACAACTAGATCTTACTCCCGATATATTTACCAAGTTTCATGTCAAAAGCTTGTAATTTGACAGATATTCATGACACCTACATCCCATCCTTCCATACAGACATCTCCATTTTCGAGTACAAAATTTTGTGTATTTTCTCACTATATGCACCAATCTTATCCGTCGTAAACACTCTAATAGATATGATTATTGATGCGTGCGCTAAGAATAACCTTGAATACGAGCTTTAGGACCGAAATTTTGAGACTGAATTGTTGGTGTGATTCCAAGTGTTTTCCTCCTTACACTATGCAAAACGGAGGAAAGGTAAAACATATTCTTGTTGTTTGCCAACTCGTAAAGAGATAAAGATTTTATGATTTAAATAAATTATATAGATGACTTATCGATTGGAACAAGAAATTCATGGTAGATTGCATGATTCCACTTAAGCCGTTAAGGTTTGAATGGCAAAATATGCCATAGGAAACAGAAAACTGATGTTGACAAACATTCTTTTACATTAAGAACTTATGAAACATGAAATAGTTTGCCGTAGCACGAATGGAAGCATTTGTAAAAAGCGCGAATATTTTTAAAAATAGCTAGCAACTAGCAAAGAATCTCCGCATTTGGAATGCATCCCCAGAAATAATATAGTTGTAGAAAATATAAGTTGTTTTGTATATTATGTGCATATCTAATACACATTAGTGTCTACATTTGTATGTGCAAATTTTAACAACTTGCCACAAAGTGTTTTGCCGAAAGGCAATAAAATAAATTATATATTGTATTGTTATTATATATTGTACAAATATTTATTGTACTGTTAAGGTTATAGACGATCATATGAATATCACTGAAGAATTCGTGAAGAAAAATTAGTGTTAGAAAGGGATGCTGCGTATTAAGATGTTATTTTCAATCCCACACTCATATTTATAGACACTTTCACGACTCCTTCAAACGTATAAAGAACGGCACTCCTTCCAGAGACAGTTGATCTAGTTCTGACAGCAACTTAGTAAATGCATTCTTTTCCTGGAGAAATTGGAGAAAATATCAAACGCAAATTAAGTTGATGTGGTTTTCTCCATATTCTTTGCCCCCACATATATGAATATTCAGTCAATTAGCCTGGTGTACTGTAAAATATTATTATATCCGAATCTTTGATGAGAGTCTGAAAAATGGAATGCATTACGTTAATGTATCTTCTTTGGCTTAAAAACTAATTTTAACAATTGAAGGGCTTAGTAGAACAAGAGGACCTAGTGCTGACAAATTGAGACTTCTACTAGAGCTGTCATAACATAACTTTTAAACACAGTATACTTCATACAAGTCTGTACGGGATTTAAATAGCATATTGCACTGAAAGGATAATGTTTGAATTTATATTTAATGTTAATAACTCAATTTCACATAAAATATGGAATAGCTCCGGGTTCTTCGGAGCCCATCAATTTATAAACATTATTTGTATCTCGATAAATATTGGAAAATCACTTGTATCGTATAGATAGGATTTTTATATTTTTTGTCTCTTAAGTTCATTTAGTTTTTTAATAAGTGTAAATTTCACAAATTTTTAATGATTTTTTTCTGTGGACATCTAAAACATCTTCAATGCTTAACGATTCGTCCACAATTTTAATTTGTTATGATTTTTTTAGACTTCCCATTATCCGGGATCCGTTTGATAATAAGGGAAACAAATGATTTCTTCAGCAAATAAAATATTGACACAATATATCGTATAATTGATAAATATTGTCAACTGATATAAGTTATTTAATATACTACTACGTTTCTACACTGCAGATTATACTGCATGTGCTTTTAATAAATTTCTTCGTAACCTTTTTAATAATAAAAAATAATAATAATAATAATAATAATAATAATAATAATAATAATGTCTCTATTAGTGGCGAGACTGGGGCCATTAGGCCTCCTCTTCCACCTAACCACAAAAATTATCACATTTGAACAAATAAAAATATTTAATTTATCTGGAGGTATTTTGTTGATTTTCTTTTCTGTCGTTGCCCCAGGTACTGGAGGTTCAACCACGTACACGAAATTGCTGAAAAAAAACGAAGAAAGAGTTACCAGTGAAATGCTTGTAATAAATAATCGAATGCGGGGCGGCATGACAAACTTCGAGTAATTAATTTAATCAAGCATTTGAGGGTGTCCGCTCGCCAGTTGGTTGAAATCGCGCACGGGGCGAGGGGAGGTTGGAGAGCGCGCAGTCCGATTGCAGTGAAAGGGGCCGAAGCAGCCTCCGCGCCGTAGTCACGCGAAGGCCCTGCACCGCGAAAGCACGACGGCGGCCACGGCGGCTCCTTTGGCGGGCGCGCCGGCGGTGGCGGCGGCGGGACGCGCCGGGGGTGGGGGCGGCGGCAGATGTGGGACGGTGATGGACCAGCGGCGCCGCCCCGCGCACGCGTGCCACGCGCCGCCGCCCCGAGAGGATAATGTCCTTGGGCGCCGCCCCGCCCCGTGTCGCGCCGTTCGCGTGTGAGGATGCAGGGAAGGGGGGACACGGAGCCACCGCCCCCGTCGCAACACGCCCACTCGGCCTCGGCGCCACTCGGCCGTCCACTGGGGCTTCTAACGACCCGTCTGTTGTTTGTTTGCCATTTTTAAGGGCGAAAAAAATCCTTCGTACGCCTTCCTTCGGAGGGGAAGTAAAGCCGGCTGTCCCATGTTAGTAGATTTACTGCATGTAAAAGATCCTCAAGCCTAAATGAAGCCTCTGAGCTAAATTCAAATTGCCTAAGTAATACTTTCTGTCATCCCTAGTAGGAGAAAGGAGCGTAACAAAATTTGTGTGGTCAGACGGAAGAGCAGGCCTCATGGCCTGAGTCTCGCCACATAAAATAAGGCATTCATTCATTCATTTTTTATTAACTATGTCAGATCTTTAATGTGAGTTTTTAAGCGAAACTAGTGGTGCTAAAACAGCAACACTCGGCCGTCCACTGGGACTTCTAACGACCCGTCGTTTGTTTGTTTGCGAATTTTTATTAACGATGACAGGTCTTTAATGTGAGTTTTTCTAAAAAGAGAAGGGGTGGAGTGCCTGTGTTTTTCTATGGATCTTAGTGTTCTTCTTCCTCGATGGAGGGAGTGGTCAGAGTGCATCCCTGTTTGAATTCATGAACACGCTCGTTTAAACAACTCTATATACTCATTCTAGAGCGCAATCCTGAGTCCGAAAAGTTGAATGTTATCACATGAAGTGTAACTTCATAATATTCTGCGGAACAATATTAACTGAACTTGCCAAACACAGCTATTCATCATGGACTCTTTTCTTTCGTTAGTTTGTGAACATAACAAGCCCTGTGGAAAACTTCCGATCAAGATAACATACCACAAACGTCAGCAGGAAATTATGGGAGGAACCAGGAACATTTCGGAAGAAATGGACAAAATGTGTTACTGATAGTTTCTGTCAAAGATGAATGTAACATGACTATTGCAATAGGAATGTGAAGTTTCTTTTACAATCATCTGTCTCATGTCGTATTAATCTTGTATAATATTAAACGTAGCTCTTAGGCAGTGTTTTTAATCTTTCTGCTTTCATTTCAAGTTGAATGTAGGCAATAATTTGAAGACTGATGTCTCGTACAGACGAATACCCTTAAAATAGTGTGCCCTCAGAATCCTGGTTCGGTCAGTAGGTGATCATATATGAAGAAGAGAATGGGGTCGCAATAGTTTCTACATGCTACCTCCGTTTCCCCCATTTATCATTCTGCTCTTCCTTCGCAATTGACTTTCTATCATCATTCACGTGAGCAGCGCTCTTGTGGTTTTGGAATATTGGCATTACACATTCATCTGACTGGTCACATCATAAAGGGGTTTTTGACCGAATTTCTAGTTGATTTGTAAACCTTCAAGAGGGCAGTGCATGGTTAAAGGAAAGAATAGATGTTATTTCATATTACAATTTGTTAATATATGTAAAGCTTGAGGGATTTTAATGTCTTTATTTCTGCCAAGGCGATTTTCCAGTCGTGATACATCGTAACTAGAACTTACCCGTAAAACGTAACTTTTTCCTTGTGGATTATCTAACGCCAAATTGTATCCAATTTTAAACATTCTGTGGTTAAAAGCGCCAAAAATTTCAAAATAAATCACCAAGCTTTTATATGGAAAAATATTAACAAAAGATTTCATCGAAATCAGATCTGTGACTTTTCTTCTTCTAGCGTTATACTTGTGTTGAAATGTTGACTACTAGCTGAAAATATGTGACATTTGGCCTTCCGAATCTTAAATAAAATGTCTTTACAATTTCGTGGTAGATAAACTCAACACATTCATCTCTAAATTAAATAAAATGATTAATGATTAGATGGGATACGAGGGCCTTTTCATCTTTTCTAATTCGTTTTGTTTCTCACACTCGGCGATAGAAATTTATTTACTCTAAAGAAAATTTCCACAAAATGAATTCTATGCCTTTCGCGGCACTTAAAAGGGGTAGAGACTAAAACTCTAGTGTACACCCATTGCAGCCATTATGTTTTTGACTGATTTTGTTTGTAACGCTTCAATTGTAGATAAGATACCATGTTCTAAATGTTTATGTTAAAGATTTATGTATTCCAATTTCTTGCCACTTGAATTTATATTCCCTTCCTTTCATTCACACACTGAAATCACGCTTTGTGTACGTATAACTATTATATGCTAATTTATTAGTATCACTTAATTTATCTTATTTTATTATTTATTCGATTGTAAGTACATTGAAATGATCATACACACAAGATTTTACTCACGTCGTGTGTAGATAAGCAGCGCCCTGAGAAGAAGTTTTCAATGAGATACTAATGCAATCAATGTTGATAATGATAAAAGAAGAAGGTAATTCTGGAGATCTCTTGCTGCGAATATCTTAATAAAATTCTGACTTTTATTTGCACGTAATGATATTGATATTTAGAGTTCAAAGTAACTTACTTACTTGCATTTTAGTAGAAAGTTTATTTTCATTTTTAGGTCTTTGAAAATATCGTTCCAGTTTCATTCGTTTCCGAATGGTATGAAGCATTTGATGACCAAATAAGTGTCGTTAGTAGTACTGCATCTATCTTTATGCTCCTTTCCTTAGCAGTATCTTCATTTCTTTTGTTACTACTTCATACATTAATGGTCTAATAATCCTTTTGTAAAGTTAAATGTGTTTATTTTTTGAAGCAAGTGTGACGTACTTTATTTCTATTTAACTGCAATGAATTTTTACTTTGTATGAGGGTAAGTCAATAAGTATTTGCACTTTTCGGTTCTGGGCGGTTGCCAGCAGTTAGATGACAGCGTTCTTCTAACTCAGCGTATTCACCACAGTTTGTTTTGCGCAGCTGCCAAGTAACCAACTTTCCGTTTGTACCAAAGAACAACAGTTTCATAATCCTTATTTCCAATTTGAATGTACATCAGACGCTAAAATTCGTAGTCGGCTATCAGTACAATATGGATGCAATTTTTTTATCATGTCCATGTCTACGAGTGGAAAAACTGTTTGAGTCGTCGAAGAATCGCGGCCTGAAAAGAGTAGAACGTTAGCCCTATCCACTACTGGTGCCAACATTGAGCAACTCCATGTCGGGATTCGAATTAACCATTGATGACTATTGATGATGTGGGAAACCATCTGCATATTTGTCATGGACTTTTTTCATTTAATTATTTGTTTTCCTTGTTTCAATTGTCTTCCTAAGGAGCAGATGTAGGGACTGTCGGGGCCTCTACAATACTTTGCGCAAAATGTGAGTTGTTCCAAATAAAGCAATCTTTTGTTCTTCCTGATCTTTTGAATGACCTGGGAGTTCAGTCAAGTTTTCACACACATTTTGAGAAACAAATCCCAGAGCTCGGTTAACTAACGGGACTTCCTATGCTTTGATACTCCACATTTGGATGATCTCGATTTCCAAACTCTTGTATTTAAGACGTTTTTCTGCCTCATTGGTTACGACGTTTTGATCGTACGGCACAGAAACATCTACAAATAGACTATTTTTTTCTCCAAATCCCGTATAACAATAATTCCGTTTGTTTACTGCTATCGTGCGATCAGTTGGAAAGTCCAACAGATGTCGCCAGTTTTGGTGAGTGTCCGTACCCCTTGGAACGTGTGTTTGGGATTTCGAAGGCGTTACAGACCTGTCAGTGGAGGGTACTGCACACTCTATCGCATATTTACATGTATTTGGTCTTTATTATTAATATTACTAATTTATTATTATCATTGTCGTGAAGGTAACTCTATGGAATGCTGTAAATATTTTCAGTGTCAAGACAGAATTCTAATAAAATGACTGTGATTGACCTAATTTGTGAAAAGGAAAAACGTTGGATAATTAGTTTATCCATTTTAGGGGATCAATGAAAAGTTATTTCTGGATGTTTTTTCTAATAAAATAATGATTATGTCAAACATATGATTATGTGTATGGGAATGCCGAAGTCGGCTGGAAGACGTTCTTTGATTGCATATGAATGCACGTACATATACCGCCACCCAAATCGTTCAAACTTATCAAAATATTAGCTTTGTGAAGTTGGATGGGTTTAGAGATCGTCTATTCACCTTCGATCAAGAAGTGTACGAAACAATGCATATTTACTTTGCTTACTCTACCGCTTTTTGTTGTTCTTTTCTAAAAGTGGAGGGAAAATGAGGTATGATGCACGAAATCCATTGAAAAGCCGGACGAGTGTGTGGAAAAATTATTTCGTTGCAAATTTTGTACAGTTGCAATAAATTATAAAAACTGTGCAGTTATATTTGTTGACTTACCTTTGTATTTTGTTTGGGGGGTGCAGTGTACATTATAATTATGTAATGTTTTCCACTTTATATACATAAAAATGTATTGTTTCAATTATAAAGTTTCTAGATTTGATATTCTTGCTAGTTTTGTTACTAAGCATTTGAAACCCTTAGGTCATTAACCTTCGGGCATTTTACATCCTGCCGTTAGTTCATTACCTCAAAATTATCTTTTGGTTGTAGTAACACACTGGACGGAAGTTCTGTTAATACATATAATTTATTTTGTACAAAAATAACATATTTTTGGCTTTCACCTGAGTTCGTAAAGAATTTCGTATTTGTGCTAATGTTTCTTTTACCACTCTTAACACGCACCTTAAACGTTGTCATGGTTTTCTTGTATTAGTAGATGTAGACAGGGAAAAAAGAAGTAAAACGGAAAAGAGTATATGTTTATTTTCAACATATTTACAGATGTAAGACAGACTCTCAAACATCACTGCTGTTTCATTTTTAATTATATTTTTCTTCTTTTATTTTTTGTAAAAATTACATATCAGTGCACTTTGAAATGTTTCTACCATACTCTTATTAGCTACAGTTCTAAGATTCTCAAGAATCACATTTTTCACTTCTGACACTTCTCAAGCAGTTTTAAGAAAAAGTTCCTTTCAAGTGTCAATTTTTCTTTCGTCATTGAACGCGTTCTTGATTGTTCATCTCTGAACTTCCATGTATACGTACTGAGAAATGAACAATCAAGAAGTGGTTACAACATAATTAAAGAACTAGTGCATATTACTAGAACATATAAATTAATCTCACACGAATAATTTTCGATTCGAGTTTCGAAAGAAACAATGTATTCATTCCATTCGAACCATCAGAGACAACTTAATTTTTCTTCTAGCAAATTTCCAACCGCCCTGAGATGTGCGGCGTCCTCCAACGCGCTCGAAAAACAACCGAGGATGAATGCCCCCAAAGGCTCCAAATCCGCCCTAATCGACCAGCGGAGAATAAATACGAATTAAATACGACTATTCGAACCTTAAATCGATACAGACAGACGAAAGAATAAATTAGCGCCAACCAGGAGCTCATGAGGACGGCGCGTAGGCGACGTGCCTCTTGGGGCGAATCCTCGCGCCGAAGGTCTGCCCGCGGCTGCTGCCCGCCGCCGCCACCGCCGCCTCCATGGCCGCCGCCGCCTCCGCGTCCTCCGCCGCCGCCTCCGGGTCGAAGCTGTCCTCCTGGGGCTCGTCTTCGTACTCGTACTCGACCTGCACGTCTCCTTGTTCTGCACCCGGCGCTGCTGCTGCTGCCGGCGGCGGAGGAGGCGGCGTACGTTGCCTCTGCGCTTGTTGCTGCTGTTGCCTCTGCTGTTGTTGCTGGAGTCGCTCCTGTTGTATTTCTCCGCGTTGCGGAGGCGGTGTTGCAGCTGCTCTTGTTGTTGGCGCTGTTGGACTTGCTCCTGGAGCAGCTGGCGTCGCTGTTCCTCCTGCTGTTGCTGGCGCTGCTCTTCTTGCTGTTGCCGTTGCTTGGCCTGCTGTTCCTTCTGGTGCTGCTCCTTTTGCTGCTGTTGCTGTTGCTGCTGTGACTGCTGTGGCTGCTGCTGTTGTTGCTGTGTTGTGCTGCTGCTGTTGCTGTGTTGTTGTTGCTGCTGTTGTGCTGTTGCTGCTGCTGTTGTGCTGCTGTTGCTGCTGCTGATGTTGCTTTTGGTGCTGTGGCTGGTGGTTGGGGGGGGGGGGGGTCGGGGGGGGGGGGCCCCGCCCCGCTGTCCCCGCCGCCTGCGCGCCGCTGTTGGCGAGCGAGGCCAGCGCCTCGGCCGCCTGCCGGCTGGGCAGCGTGGTGTAGAAGAGGGACGCGGGCGAGGGCTGAGGAGCTGGTAGAGTGGCGGCCGTGGGCGCCGGCTTGGCGAGCGCGTTCAGCGCCGACTCGGACTGCTTGCGCGGCGGCGCGCGCGCGGGAATCGGGTCCGAGCCCGCGCCCTCTTCGTCCGACAGCAGCGTTTCGTACTCGCGCGCCAGGGCGTTCGGGTACTGCTCCTGCGAAAGGAAAGGCATGAGAGTCAAGCAATTACTCTGACAATTTATCGATTCTATAAAATCTTATGGAACAGATCGAGTATATTGATAACATTAGACTTGGAACGTTTTTTTTTTTCGATTCGATTTGTTACATCGTTAAATTAATGATTATCTCATCGAGATATATTTGAAACGTAGTTATTCAGATAATATATGTCAGAACTCGTACATTTAATGAATTTTAATTTCGATTCGTTAGATTTAGCAATAGGGACGAAACTTAGACACTCTCTGATAGAGATATAAATAAAATACCACCAATTTGCAGACTGTTGCTGTGCTGGTTGTATAATGTAAAACTTGCTGTTAATATTGTTCATGATCTTTGTAGGAATATGTATTACAAATGAATGTAGCAAACGTTTTTGGGCGTATTTCATAACCATACTGTTATTTTCATATTTTTCCAATTCTTCATTTTTTTCGGCTCACTAAAATCTGGAAACGAAATCCAATGAATGGGACATTACGACTAATATTAAATATTCTTGTTCACATTTTCGTGAGAAAACGTTTGTACACTCATTTCGGCTGAGTTTGAAAATGAACTCAGTTGGTAATCTCGAGAGGTGTTTGGCATGAATGGAAGTGTGCGCACCGCCCGCCCGGCCGGCCGCCGCCAGGCGAGAGGCGATGGCGTCGCCGCGCGCACCTGGTAATTGAAGGAGTGCAGCTGCGGCTGCGAGAGCAGCAGGGCGGCGGCCTCGGCGTGCGGGTGGAAGGCGGGCGCGTGGGCGGGGCCGTGGAGGTGGTGGGCGTGGCCGGGCGCGTGCGCCGCGCTCAGCAGCTGCAGCAGGTCCTGCGACGTGAGCCCCGCCCCCGCCGCGCCGCCCGCCCAGCTGCAGGAGCTCGGGCGGCGGCCGCGCGTTGCTGGGGAACGACTGCGGGTCCACCGTCGCCGGCACCTGCCACCAGCGCACGTTACGCACTCGCTCGGCCCGCGGCGGGCGGAACGGCGTTTGTTAGTGAGTTAGTGCGGTCGCGCGTCCAGGCGGCTCTTGGGGCGTTCAGTAGTTTGGTCGTCATTCAGTCGTCCGCTTATTCTTGTCGTTCAGTACAGAAGGTCGTTAATTGTTTTTTTTTCGATGGTTAATCCATTTGTTAATTCGGTATTTGTGTGCTTGATTGTAAATTCGTCAGACCGTTTCACAATTGTGTCCGCTTGGTGGGCGGGCGTTGTTAGTGAGTTAGTGCGGTCGGGTGTTGAGGCGGCTCTTGGAGCGTTCATTAGTTTGGTCGCCCGCTCATCGTTCAGAGTCCAAAACCTTGTTAATTGGTTTGTTCGATGATTAGTCCATTTGTTAGTTCGTTACTTTGTTTGCTTGGTTCGTCAGTCCAATCCACAATTGTATTCGCTCGGCGAGCGGGTGGGCGTTTGTTATTGAGTTAGTGCAGTCGGGCGTTCAGGCGCCTCTTGGGGCGTTCATTAGTAATTCGGCCGTCCGCTTATTTTCGTCTTTCAGAGTCCAGAAGGTCGTTAATTCGTTTGTTCAATGGTTAGCCCATTTGTTAGTTTGTTATTTTCTTTTCTTGACTGTTAATTAGTCAAATCGTTCCGCAATTGTATCCACGTTGCGGGCGGTCGTTTGTTAGTGAGTTAGTGCGGTCGGGCGTCGAGGTGGTTTGGGGCGTTCATTAGTTTGGTCGTAATTCAGTTGTCTGCTTATTCTCGTCGTTCAAGAGTCCTGTAGCTCGTTAATTGGTTTGATCGATTGTTAGTCCATTTGTTAGTTCGTTATTTCTGTTACTTGATTGTTAATTCGTCAGTCCGCTCCGCAATAGTATGCGCTTGGCGGGTGGTGCGGTTATTAGTGCGTTAGTGCGCTCGTGAGTTCAGTCGGCTTGGGGTTCGTTCATTCGTTTACTCGTTATTCAGTAGTCCTTACTTCAGAAGATTATTAGTTATTTTCGTCGATAGCCAGTATCTTAGTTCGTAAGTTTGTTCGTTTGACTTGTCAGTTTACTATCGCAGTGGAATAGGGGATGGTAGGTTTGTTATAGTGCGCTTGGGCGTGTAGTTCTCTTAGGATTCGTTCCTTTCTTCAATCATCTGGAGTATAAAAACTCGTTAGTTGGTTTGTTTGGTCTGATATTCGGGTTTGTTAGTTTGTTATTTGGTTTGTTTGGTTGTTAATTTGTTAGATTGCGTCTCAAACGCACTCGCTTGGTAAGTAGTGCGTTTTTTAATTCGTTAGTGCTTCAGTCAGCAAGGAATTTGTTACTTAGTTTGGTCGTTTTGAAGTCGCCCAGCTAATTTGTCATTCTTGTTAGTTGGTTTGTTCGACGATTTGTTAGTTCACTTGATTTGATTCGTCAGATCGTTCCACTAACACACTCGTTTGGTAGTGAGCTGTGCGCTCGGGCGTTCGTCCATTCTGAGTTTGTTCGACAACGCATTCGTCTGTTAGCCGAGAGATTAGTTAGTAGGTCTGGTCGGTTGTTTATTAATTGGTTAATTGGATTCATTGATTTTTAATTTGTCAATCGTCTGCAAAAACGTGTTCGCTTAAAGTCCTCGCGATTGTTCGATTGATAGTCTTTTCGGACGCTTCGTAGAGCTAGGTTTGTTCGTTAAGGGGTTGTCCTGTGGTGCAGAAGCTTGTTAGTTGGTTTGTTCAGTGGTTAGTTACTCGCTTATTAGTTAATTCGTTAACTGAATCTCTTGGTTGTTAAGTCATCACTGTCTTTACAACATTCTGTTTATCTGGTCTACAAGCTCGTTAGTGTGTTTGATTGGTCGTTTGTAAATTCGTTAATTGTTTCACTTAGTTTACTCAGTCTGCTTCAAAAACGCACTCACTCAAAGCGGCTGGTGCAATCGGACACTTATAGTCTGTCGATTGTTTTGTTCTTGATCTCAGTCTGTACGTTATTGGTCGTCCGTCAGGCCTGAAGCTTGTTAGTCGATTTTCTCTGTTGGTTCATTTGCTAGTTTGTTTCGTTAGTACAGTCATCCGTTCAGTCTCGTGTATTTGTTCCTGTGTCTCATTTATTTAGCAATGTTATCGAGCATTCATCAGCAATTATTCGTTTGTACTAAATTTAAGGAGCTTATTAGTAAAACAAATGTGTTTAAACTGAAACATAAGTTTCCATAATATGTTTCGTTTTATAATAACTCGGGAACAATTTTACAATTTTGCTCGTTTTACAAGATGGACAATTGAGAAGAAGTTTTCTTTTAAAATTTAAAATTCCCGAAAGTTTATTGGCATTTGAATATCACCGTTAATCAGTTAAGTGTGCATTGTTTTAATTTAAAGAATCAAATAAGTCTACTCCCGAAACAAACTTAACTTAACCTTACGAACCTATCGAATAATATAGTTTTCGTCAATTTTTACTAGTGCCGTTGGATTTTTACTAATGCACTTATTAGTGAATTAGTGACATTAATATCACAATTGCTTCATTTTCAGATAAATATTTATCTCTTTTGATATCTTGTGAAAGCTTCTTTTATGTACTCGATAGAATAGCAAGGACAATATTGATAAATATATTTTCCAAATATTTCAAACTTGAAGATCTGTACTTTAAAAACCTATTGGCTGAATTCAAAAGTAGTACAGTAACTCAGAAATAGTGGAGCAAAACATCAAGGAAATTATAGAGATTTACAACTGATGCAACGTTGCGTAAAACCAGAAACAATGTTACTTTCAATGTTAAGACAAAATTAAAATAATCGTTTTCCGTTAATAGTGTTTAATTACATTTGCCATGGATGCCTCTCAAAGAAATCGACTCATGATATATTTCACTTATTTTTTCATATGAACATACAATATGAGGCACTCTCTCCTGAAATACCTCGCTCATTTTGAATGGAGAAAGTTTCGCCACTGTCACTTCGATTCACTTCAAGAAATGACGAGACAAGGAAAACAGCGCTGGTAAAATGAGGTAAATGACGAGATTAAGTAAAACACTCGAGGTACACGACCTTCAGGAGGATAAAACGTTGAGAGGCTGTTAATAACTGTTTTAATCTTCTTTCTTTCTTAATTTCTTGGTAAAGTACAATAAATGTTATGAACCTAAATGTTATCCCCAAGGAACCGTTTCCAATACTTTTGAATATTGTTCTGGTTAAATAATTTCCTTAAATGGTTCCCTTTTGTTATTGTTGCCATAACATTCAAGTACATCTTTTCTTTTTTCGATGTCAATTATTACTTAACTATGACAAAATCGACTTGTAATATATTACTGTTAGCTAACCAAATTGTACACGTACTAGAATTCGCATGCTTTAAATATTTTCTTCAAAACGTGAAGTATCAATTACTAGATATCTGACGAGAATTTTATAAAGTTCATGTGAACTGGAACTCTTAACAGTCACACAGTAATGGGGGTCATCGACTGACTCAAGTGTATTTTTAAATATATTTGTTTAGTATATGAATTACTATTTCATCCTTTACGACTTTTATTATTAGGACCTTACTGTATCCTTAGTGATAGCTTAATGCTCCAATCGATTGTCATATGTTTACACAAAAATAGAAAGTATCGCCGTAAGTAATCGCTTTGTGGAAACTTCGACATTCTCTTAAAATTACGCCTGCCCATAATCACATTAAAATCTTATTTTATTATTTGTGGTATAGAGAACAGTTGTGCAATTGGAGAAACAAAGTGATTTTCAACTAGATCTTCAAAAAGAGTGTCCAGGGAGGAAACTTCGAAACTTTGAAAAGAAGCTCTTACGACAATTTTAAGCATATTTTGTCTAATAAACTCCTTGGATATACCAAGAGAGCGTGTTTTCGATGTTTCGGCATTTCCTCCCTGGACATTCTGTAAGTTGCAATATTTTTCTTTAAAAAGTTATAACTGTGATTTCTTAAGCTCAGGATATTCACAGGACTGATTGCGAATATTCTCAGCATATTCATCTTCTCATTGTCTCTCCTAATGAAGATACACCTTTAAAGTACTGAGATTACGAGTTCAATTTAAAGAAAATAATTTCCAAACTTTTCTCTTGGATTTCCTGTACTCTGCCGCAATTCTTTTTTATTCGACACCACGCACTATAAACTTCATGCGAAAAAAGAAAAAGTACACACAACTGGACCGTCAAAATTTCGCTTTCAATAAGGGAAGGGCGTATGTATGGAGCGTCGACTGGCCGGAGACTTTAACGCACGAGTACACGACGATCCCAGCTGACGTGGGACGGTGCGTGGGATTGCGTTCTCACCGCTAAGGCGCGTGCAGGCCGCGGGCCTTTCGCACATAATGCGCTCTTTCGTCCGACACTAATCGTGAGCGTGGGGGAGGGTCAAGGCTCCAGGGTAAGGACGAGAAGGAGAAATTTGGTGATTTAGTGATGGGAAATTCGGCGGATCGTAACGATCTCAAGCGCCGCGGTGTTTGAACTAGGCCGGCCCCGACGTTTCTTTAGAAATTTTGGAGATGTGGAATTAGTACTCCAGAATTTGTTGTGCTTCTTTTCTGCCGTCGATGAAGTTACATCGAGATAAGGAGGACTTCATTTGTAAAGAGCATTTGCTATCGGCGCAGTATGTTTTGATGCACTCAGATAATATAAATTAGGCTCCTCTACTCACGGAAAGCACATTTGTGATCCATTTCTTTTTTCAATAGCTTCATAACGTTTAAAAGTATTTTGAGAGATTTATTCTCTATTATATTATATTATAATAGGGAACTATTTAAAAACTTGTAATGAACTATTATCAATATTTTAAGATATATTTAATAATTCTTTATGTTTAATGAATATTATTATTGAATTCGATAATGCATTAAAAGCATTTGCAACGTTCTGTCAGAAACCTCGATGTCTACAAAGGATTTATTCCATTTGGAATGTAGATAAATACATTCCTACATCCATAAAATATCAATTTATTTATTTGTTCTACATATTGTAATGATCCTTTGCATTCCAGAATATTAGTTCATGAAAATTAATATTGTGTGAATATTTTGGTACGGAAATTTGGCTTTATCCGAACACTAATCACTTTTTCTCGAGCAGACTTGACAGTTCTTGATCATTTTATTCATTTCTTAATACTAACCCAATCTATTATCCACAATCTAATTTGAAATGTGACAGTGAGTTACATCTTATTTCCAACCCATACCCGTACACATCATATCATTATCACATACGTAAGTTGTTAGCAATTGGCAACATATCGTTTTGACATCAGTTTTTGTTTAATACAGATTCTCGCAGAATTATTTAAATGAATACCTCAATATCAATTTTAATAATGTGTATTCGACATTGCGAATTACTTCGGTGGAACTGACATGTTATTTGGGGAATAAACTGACTTGTAAACAATGGTTAATGTTTCTTACTTTTTCTCAACCAATTGTTCAGAATCCATACATTAAACATTATTATGTACGTATTTGAAAGGTAAAGCTGAATTAGGATACGTCTGAATCTTCCAACTATGTATTTTAAAACATTTCATCTGATCCGTAAAAACTAGCAGAGCAAATGGCCGTAACGTTTGCACGAAGCCCGTTTTTCTTGAAGGATGACCTTGAATTTCTGAGGCCTCATACACCCCCCGCGTGTATTCCCGATGTGCGATGCGTCTCCCTGACGTGCCTAGCGCTGCTGCCGCCGCCGCCGCGGATGCGTGCCTCGCCCGCAGCGGAGCGAGCGAAGAGGGCGGCGGGGGGGGAGGGGAGGGGTGGGGGCGTGCGTGTTATCTCGCCACGCCGCTCGCCCGCCCGCCCCACATGCGCCCCGCTCGGATCGGGGACGCCCGCCGCCGCCGCCGCCGCGCCTCGGGCGCGTGGCCGCCGCCGCCGTACTTTCTTTGCAGTCGCACCCACCCCGCGAAGACGCCCACGCCGCTGCCGCCGCGTGCACAATGCCCTTTGTTTTATTCTGCCCGCGGCGCTACGCGGGACGTTTCTTCGGTGGAACAGGGTTTTTGCGGAAACGGCTGCTTATGGGGCACGGGTGGATGACCGGCAAATGAACAATTGTTGTGATGGTATATGTTAGAGGTTGGTTGTTAGTGATTCCGGGCGCGTCAACAGCGTAGGTCGTTAATCCCGTAAGTGTAGTGCATGTTTTTTCTCGGGAGATGGCGGTGATCTTCCCCCGCTGGATGGCGAGATCCGGCGCCGACCTTCCGTCGGCTAGCGGGTTCCCGCCCCGCCAACCAGGACTCTCCCACCAGCGGGGCACCGCCCCAGCCGGGATAAGCTGTAAGCCCCCGACCGGTCTCCCGGCATGTGTGGTAATGTAGTGTATGTTAGAGTAGAGTAGGTATGTGTGTAAGTGGTGAAGATTGGATACTGAAGAGGAAGGAAAGATCGCGCGCGGCCCGCAGCCCGTTTGTTAGGGTACTGGTATTTGTTAAAAGGACATATTACAGACGTCAGTGGGGCAACCAGAACTTTTTGTAGTGGAGGGGCCGTAGAAGTATCTAGCCTATTACACATTTTTAATTATGCTGAATTTAAATTAATTTTTCTTTTGTAATTTATTGATTATATCGTATTCAAGAGAGATACTGGATGACTCTTACGACTAGGGGGCGGGTGTTGATGACCTAAAACATCGTCAAAAATAACCAATAAAATGTTCTTAAATGTTTTTAAAATGTCCTAAAAGGAAATGAAAAATGACAAAAATTTGTATCAAAACCTCTTTGTATCAAAACTTTGTATCAGAACAATTCCTGTTCCTTGTTAATCCAGGCTTCTTCATTCTGTTCAAGTGACCTCAGGTTGCAAACTTTTGGTTTGGAAATTGTACTTTATCAGGAAATCTCTGTTTATGGATATAGCGAAATCGACCGAACCGACCATGACAGTGATAGGCGTCACAGGAAGTTAGATTACGTACTCACAACGGCTGACATTAAAATCTCTGAGCGAAGACGTCAAAAAGGCTACTCAGGAAGTATGTGAAGCACATTTGTTGCATCTCGCAAACATTGTTTGAAGCAAGTAAAATTAAAATCTTATTATTTTTGGATGGAATCACAGCAAAAATGCTTAAAAAATGACTCAAAAAGGTAAAAAATAACGTATTAGTTGAATTCGACAAAAATGCAAGAAATTACCATATTAAAATGGGTAATTTCCTTTTCTCACAAGACAAAATTAATGTCTATACTAAAAGACATTGTTGTAAAGTGAAAAGGAAAAAATGACATTTCATTAAAACTCGCTTCTTACTCATGGCTATTCAAAATTACTAAAACCTGTACTTGTTCTAAAACCTACACGGCTTCTAGTGGCCGTGGTAGTGGGGGGAACCCCAAGAGCTCCCCTAAGGTGCCTCTCTGACAAAAATGTATCGTGGAATATTGGTTATATTAATATTACCAATATTAATACTGATATTAAAGTGATGAATATCAATATGAATATTAAAGTGCTCGAGAGTACGTTGAAACAAAGCCCAAAGATGAAAAATGATGATATTTTTTAAGTATTTCAAGATTTGTTGATACATATATGGCTCGAAATTGGTGCCAATTTCAAGAAAAAATTCTTCTTTTTAAATATCTACTCTAATGGCATTGCAAGTGCTCATCGTATTATCACGCCTCTAGCGTTATTATCGTCAGATTATATTTTTGCAAAAAAAGTCGAAGTTATTTACTCCAATTGTCTCGCGTGTAAGATAAATAAAGTAAAAACAGGGTGAAAATAGAAAGTACTTATTTTCATTAATAATTTATTATGTTGAACATTCCTAAAGATTACTCATGCTTTCCTCATGTCGTATTATTAAAAACGTAACAAAATTAAAATATATCTTTATATTATCAAGTATTTCGAATTATATTGTCACGATTTTTTGATATATCGATGAACATTTATCATTATTTTAAAAATAGGATGAATACCACATACTGATATATGAAGGTTATTTCTGAGCGTCTGGATAATAATAGGAATATGGAACGACGAGTCTATGGCATGAGCAAGGACAAATAATGATCATTAGTTTGCATTTGGATGTAGAAGGAAGTGTGAGGCAACTGCACGGATAATGGCAGAGGGTCGCAGGAGGCGTTAAGTCGTGACAGGAAGCGGATGCGGTATAGCGTGTATAAGCCATTGAGCAAGTGTCAGTAAGTACAAGTAGGTAAAAGTAGTATACTCCTCCAATATTGGTGCAGGGCGTAAAATGCAAATCCATGTGTCTCATACGCGTATGGATGCGTGCGTCAAGAAGAGTGCATATTGGCGAACGGGGATTTAAACTGATTCCGACCCATGCTAATTAGTGCAATAGTTTCTAGAAGAGCGCTTCAAACGCAGATTAGTGAGAAAAAGCAAAGTAAGACAAGTATATCAGATTACCGAAACATAACTAACTGATAATGCCATAAAAAGAAAAGCGCTGGGTTGCTGAATAGTAAAGCAATTATGTGATTGAATGTAATGCTATTTTCATTTCCAAGGACATGTGTGAAAGTATAAAAGAGATTTGTCCTGTGATCATGGAATGCGAAAGAAAATACTATAATTGTATACAAGGTAGCTGCTATTGTGACGTGAGTTCTCGAAGTATGACAGTTGTACTTTCTTTGTATTATTTGATGGAAAGTCTTGTCTTATTAAATAGTTTGAGAAAGTGTTTGCGCTCTAAATATTATACCAGAAAGATCAACCCTTTGAAAAGTAATTAAATAATACATCGTCTATAGGATATTTTACATTTTTATTAAGATGATTTACATATTTGATAATAAATGCACACTTCTGCGAGAAAAAGGGCATTTTTGTCCATTAAGGTCAAGTCTCAGTTATATGAATAATGTAAATTTATGGTTAAAGCTCCATTGTTTTGATAGAATTTATGTCAAAATATTTTTTAAACTGGATTTAGTATTGATTCGAAAAGCTTCAGTTTTGGACATATTTCTTAAAATTATATTCAAATATATTATATTTCTTGTGTGTATTTTTATTCGAAAAAATTATTATTTAACTAAGTTATTTGAATTATTTTAATTTATTTTAATCATACACAGATATATACTGATAAATCCAGAAAGTGCAGTGTTCATTTATCAGTATATCTGTTTTTGATCACATATCATCATAAATATACTTTCCGTTGTTCTGATTTCTCATTGCTCAACAACTTCGTTGCGGTATACATATTTTGACAGTCAAAATGTTCCAAATTCTGCTATAATTTAGAAGATAATTTTAGAGATAAAAACAACATAGTTACCTTAAAAGGGCAGTTTCTGAACGACACAACGAGTACTATTACCGCACATTATGTCGAATTATAGTAACCAAAAATATATGAAAATTTTCAATTTTTTAAAAAACTCTCATGATTGAGTGTGGTGAAAATCGTATTTGAAAGTAATGTTGTTTTCTCGCATGAAATGAATGTCTTATAGTATAAAGTCCTCTATAGTTAGTTTTTTATTGCAGTCTGTCAAGTCATGTTCGCTCTGAATAGAGCCATTTGCTCCACGATCAGACACAGCAAAGAACTTAATTACTCATCTAATGAATTATCCTTGAATTGCACGTCATTCTGGTCTCAATATATGACTTTTACAAAATTTCAGTATTTAAGAATTCATTAGACATAACGCAGCACTAAACCATCTTAATTTGAACCTCTAGTTCCCCTAGAAACACCTAAAGGCATGCTTTCTGAACTTTCTCATTGACTCGCTATAACGTGGATGTATTTCTGATAGTATTGTGTCACAAGTGTGATTTCTGATTGGATAAGAATATTTTGAATGTAATTTTATGCACACTATACATACTCATTCGTTAAAACCTTGTCGTTAGTGACGGATATTCTTGTTTGTTTAAATGGATTGGAAGGGCAAGGACTTGGGGCGCTATATTTCTAACATTGGAAATTGAAAAACGCGCCAAAACATAACATTATAGCCCAGCAAATATAGCAAAAATATTTAGCCTATTGCCAAAAAATGTATAATTCAAAATATTAATTTACTGACTTTTATGACGTATATTTTTTTCTGAATTTTAATGAAATATATTTCATAAAGAAATGACGGTCGAAATGACGGCTGTTCTCTGGAATCTGAGAATGCTTGCGCCTGTAGACGTTTCGTAGTCTCAATCGGTTCAAGAGTTGGTCTGTACAAAGTACGTTAAATCCGGCCTTAGTGCGTCTTATGGTCAACATCCCGAGTCCCCGGCTTTGGTGTGACGTGGGAACCGCTCTCTCCGAACGTGTCGAGTACGCACCTTGGCGGTGGGCAGGCTGGGGTCCGGATCGGGCGCGTAATAGGCATTCTGGCCGTCCAGGGGTAGCCCGCCTGGTCGTTGCTGGGCTCGTGCACTTCGTAGCCCTGCTGCGCCCCGGGCGGCCCCGGCCCGGGGGGCGGCCCGCCCGGGCGCCGCCCCGGCGCCCCGAAGGCGGCCGCCAGCAGCTCGTGCGAGTAGAGGTCGCCGCCCCGGTTGGGGGGGGGCCCCGCGCGCGGCCGCTCGAAGAGGGCGGTCACCCCGGCTTCGGCCCTTGCAGGCTGGGCTTCGACAGCTGCAACACAACCGGTTGGCTTAGGTTACAATCCCATAGAATCCAAACATTGAACATATCATTTTCAGAAAAAGTGTTCAATGAAAATATATTTTTTATTTGTGACTACACAAATACAATAACTTAAATTGTAATAATTTTCTCAAACTATCTTAATTTTTGGAACTTTATACTCGTAACGCTCCTGCCTTTACGTTCTCCATAAATGTTCTGTATTTGTTTATTTAATACCTTAAATGCAAAACATTATCTCAAATTACAGAATATTTAAGAATATTTACTTTCACTCTTGTTATTACTTTATAATTACCTAAAAGGAAAGTTGAAATGAAGAATGGAGTTAAATATGAATTTACATTCGAATGTCCATAATGTGGTGTATCTGACAAATAAAATTGCGTAAATCTATCACAGTAAAAATATATTAATATATTCGTATGCCTGACATTTTAGTTTGTAAGTATTGAACTTAAATACTACGTAACTTAAATGTTTAGTAAAACAGTAGATAATAAAATTTAACAACCATAAAATACATATATTTTTCTTTTATCTCTTCAGCACTTTTTGTTGTAAGTTAGGAATAAATCTGCCGTTATCCCGTTATGGATATGAATTAGTTGCGTTATGGAACAGCAACGATTTTATATTCATTCTTGGTGTCAAAAAAGTGTTGTAGTGTGTATCCTGTTTGTAGTGAGAGGACTGTATTAAATGAAATATTTAATTTAAAGCGGTAATATACGAAAGTATTTCTTGCTCTTGAGCAATGTGCGTGCTACATTTCGGAAAACCATTTTGTGTGTTTTTGTTTAGTAGCATTTTTGAAGCTGCAGGCCACTAGCACATATTGTAAATAATTTGAGATGTGAACGTGGTTTTACACGCTTCTGATGAAGAAGCTTAAAAATGAATTCTCACTTTCTTTTCGCGTTTGGCTTTCACTGCTTTCGCTCAGAGAAATTTGAGAAATATGGTTCGTGTCACATTTGTGTTTCTTCTAGCGTTCAAGTAGTGTTTGGTAAATTTCGTGGTTTTTAAAGTGCTTTATGAGTCAGAAAATTCTTTTCCATCTTCAATACGGAAACAGATTTCAAATATTACTACAATTTTAAACGATTTTATCATTTTATTTCTTCCTGAAAGAATCCAAGTTTCAGAAGAACAGACGTAGATGTTTCGAAAGAAAAAGGCATTTTTAACATTACAAATTACACATTTCAGTAAATGTAATACTTATGTGTAGCCTTTATTTATTAAGGTAGTTTATACTTATTTTTATATTTCAAAATGTGAAATCAATTGTATGTAGTACCAACATTTATTGAGACTAACACGACATATAGAACATTAGAAGAAGGCTTGACAACGGTACTGTTCAATACTGTATGTACAGAAAAATATGATTGAAGTACGAATGAAAATATTATGTACGAAATGCCATTTAATTTACTTCTCATATCCACGTTTTTGAGGAGATGTAAAATATTTTCTGTTTGATAATTATATTTTGGGAGTAAACAGATAAAAGCATATTCTTAACGAAGGCTATGCAACAATTGCATGTGAAACGAGCGAATGATTGGTTTTGTTTGTTACAAGCAAATGATTGGATTTTGAATTCCTATTCTAAATATACTTTCTAACATACTATAGAGTAATTTTGTGAACAATTGAATGTGGATTATTGCTCTCACATTCTGTATCATTTATAAATTATTTTCGTTATGTTTATATTTCTTAAAAAGTACGTTGGAACAGATAATTATTTCTGGGAGACGAACTCATCTTGATCGTGTTTTTGTACGATTTCTCAGCGGTTCTTTGAGACGTGAATAAAAGACCCAAGTTGTTTCTGTACCGAAAATAAAGCTTTCTTTTAATTGTAATATTCATTTCTAATGTTTTTACTATAACACTACTTTTCTGGCGTTGTTATGACTAATTCTTGTTAGTATTATTATTATTTCTTCCCATTTTGATTTACTCTTTTCATTTAATTAGTGATCCAGAAAAGAATTGTCCGTGGGGTTTCTAATAAAATTTTCTGCACAGATAAGCAGCAATAAACCTTAGACTAAGAAAGTGCAACAATTTCACGCAACTTTTTTCTGAAAGTATTCCCGGGGTTTACTCAATAAAACAATCGTGCGGCTCGTTAGTCGCAGCTAACTTTTACGACTTTCCAAGTCACCCGCCTCATCTGCAGAGCTTGTCGAACTGTTGCTCGGAGAGAGCGACGCGCACGCTGCACGTGGTCACATAGCGAACTTCCATCGTCTCCCCTGCCGTCCCCGCCGCGCCCAGCCGCCTCATTTGCCGAAATTTCAGTTACGCCGGCTTTGCTCCGAGTTACTCGGAGAGAGCGCCGCACGCCATACGTAGCTGCTTCGCGAACTACTGGCGTCTCTCGTTTAGGGAACCTAATTTGATGTTTAATTGCGGCAAGAAAAACTCGAGTGTCAACTCGTCGTGGTCGTAAGAGGGCGTGCCGCTAATTATGATGCGAATGAAGGTGGTGTCGGAGAAAGCGAGAGGCGTAAAGAAAGAAAAAAGATGTGTTAAATACGATTTAAAAGCATAGAAACTAATCATAAAATTGCATGAAATCATGCAGAAAATTGGGAAAAGGTGTGAGAAACTGTGTCAAGAAAGCAAAATAAAAGTTGAATGAAATTTTTGTGTAATAATGTTGTCTGAGAGAAAGTAGTGTTTTCGAATCTGTGAGTGTATCTTTGAAGCAAATTAGAAAGGAATATATGTGTGTTCAATGACTATCGCTGATCTTTCGTTTCACTTTTTATTTTAATTCAATTTATTAGAAAAAATATTGATGAAATACATTATACAGGTGTTAAAGTTTATTATTTAAATATTTTTTCGTATTTTTAGCAATTAATTACATCTCAACAATTATCTGACAGCAGGTTTGTAGTTTGACAAACTAAAAAGGTTTTGCAATGAATTTGAAAAACGTGTACTTGGTGTACGTTACTGGTGAGAACATTTTTAAAACACATTATCGAGTGCATACGCTCCGGCATTTTTGATATTAGCGTTTCAGGAGTTTGTTGGCTGGTAACAAGAGTGTAAACGCTGTATAATTCAATATTAATTTATTGACTTTTATGGAAATGTTTCTTGTAGAGCATCACTTATTCAACTAGTTGGTTTTCGTCCCCCATCTTTGACTCAAGGTTTGAATCACACTACATTTTACGGGATTCATTTTTCAATTCAAAGGATAAAACATGAATGAAGTTCAAGTGTTAATGGAGAGAAGAAACATCGTTTAAATGATAGCCCTCCAGTAATTTTCGTTCTGATCAAATCTCATCTTCCTTCAGCCCGATAACAGACTGAAGTAAATTCCGTACTGAACCTGTTATTATAGTGATCCCTTGCAGAGAGTATGAAATCCAAGTTCGAAATCGTCAATTCTTGCAGCCTATTAATTTTCTAGATAAATGTATGCACTCCAGGAATACGCCCTCTGTGGGCATAGACTTAACATGATTTTTTGGGATGGAAGGGTATTCGTTAACTTCAATATCCCTTTTGTTATAAACAACATATTTTTTCCTTTTAAAACCGCGTATTGAGGAAATTTCATGGGGGGGTGAACCCCCAATCCCAGCCCATCCTTGGAGAGATAAGCCCAATTCTTATGTAGACCTCCTCAAACGGAGCCAATGAAATCTTGTCCGGCCCTGAAGATAGCGCTTCTTAAGCATTGTAAACGATTCAGCAATCATAATGCGAACTTCTTTCAAGACGCAAATTTTCTCTCAAGTCGTTAGACCCGAAGAGGGTCGTTGAGTGGCATCAGAAACGGCACTGTCTAAAATTTGCTGTTTTAAAATGATACTGATATAAACAAACCAGTGCAGTTTCCGTTCCCGAACCGAGCATGGATCCGTACCTCATTGACCAATTGTACCAGGCTCATCCTTACTACAACTTCACAACAACCACTCGGCGCTTTCTTTTCCGGCAAATAGGACAAAATGCATAACAGTAGTCTTATTCGGGGTTCTCAGTAACCGTGTTAAGGCAACTACGATATTTTACTATCTCTGATTACATTGTTCTTACGCAATAGAGAGAAATTTATGTAATGCTGCGCGAAAGAACGCCGAATTTGTGGCAGAACATTTTTTATTACGGGTCCCTGGCAACGAAAAAGTTTATAAATCCAGTTGCTAAATTTAGAAAAATAATCCTCTAACACGTGGTGTAGTCGGAATCCATGTTATGTGGGTCGTTGATATTGAAAAATCGAATGACGGCAAAACGTCTGTCAGTCTGTGAACATCCCTAGCGGCTAAACCGTTCAGACGATTTTCCCCAAAATTGATATTTTCCAATCTATTGAGCTGCTGTCACGGCCTCTTGCATTTGAAACCGATGTTTTAATTTTCGGGGGTACTTTACATGAATTCCCTGGAACATTTTCCAAATTCAGAAAACGGCTCCATGGTTTTTGATTAAATTTTGTCGTTGGATAGTGTGAAGGGCGTTTAAAATATTGGGGCAAGTCTCAAGATCCTACAACTATAATGACGAATACAGAAAGTTTGTGCCTTAATGAAATCTGTTCCTTAAAGATAGATTTTGAAATTAGGTCAGGAATAATTTTTCGAAACTTTGAATACTTTTTGCGTAATTTTACGTGAAAGTAAGGTCGAGAAAGTATGTGCTATTTTAGCTCCACTAGTTTCAAACTGTTCTGTTAATAAGTATTTGTTTCTACTTAATGTCTCAGAGTAAATGTTACAGAATTCTAGGAGATATATGGGGTCGAAGAAGATCACTTTCCAACAGTTAACATGTGATGGGAATTTTTATATACCGAAGTTACTTGTGTCAGATGTGCCTCTGACTATTACGCAACTCATAATGCATTGGTATTGGGTAGATAGGGAAAGTATCTCTTTGTGTTTGAACGTAACCCGCTAAACACCACTGTGAAATGAGTTGCCGATCATCAGGGGCAAATGCTACATTCGTTAAACGAAATTTAATTGAAGGTTAATCGGGAATACTGAGTCATCTTTGACTTCCTATTTGCCATAAAAACTTGTAACATGTGAGTCTGAGACACTGTGGACAATAACTATTTCCAGTAAGTGAACGTTGTACGCACACACCCACAAAACTAAGCATCAAACAAGATAATATTTAGAGCACATGCATTTGTTTACATCAGTATGGACTTTTGTGTGAATAAACCTTAAGTCACAGTGTCTCCCGGGCGACCAACCCTTCAATGGATATTAATTATATTGTTATATACTACTTAAATGAATGAAATGAATGAAATGAATGAAATGAATGAAATGAATGAAATGAATGAAATGAATAAATGAATGAAATGAATGAAATGAATGAAATGAATGAAATGAATGAAATGAATGAAATGAATGAAATGAATGAAATGAATGAAATGAATGAAATGAATGAAATGAATGAAATGAATGAAATGAATGAAATGAATGAAATGAATGAATAAAAAAGTAGAGCGTATGAGGTGGTGTGAATAAAAACGCACCTGGTACTCGTAGGCGTCTGCGAGCGGGGAGGGGCTGAACTTCTCCTTGTGCGTGGGCGCGCGGAAGGCGTCCCACGGGGAGGCGGCGATGGAGAGCGGGATGGCGCCGCTACTCACCTTGCCCACGCCGCCCACGCCCTTGAGCGGCGGGGGCGCGCCGCGCAGCGCGGGCGGGCCCCGGGGCGGCGGGGGCGGGCCGTGCGCGTGCAGGTGCGGGTGCACGTGGTTGTGCGGCAGCAGCGCGGACGCGTGGTGCGGCGACAGAGGCGGCCCGCGCAGGCCCCCCGGCCCCGGCCCCGGCCGCCCGAACTTGGCCTTGTAGGGTAGGTAGGGCGAGGGCGGCGGCGGCGGCGGCCCGCGCAGCTTGTAGCGCGGGTACTCGGGCCCCGCCAGCGCCGCGGCGGACGCCAACGCCGCGCCCAGCAGCGCCAGCTGCAGCTGCACGCGCCTCAGAGACATCTGCGGACACACAGGACAGATGGTGTTTGGTTTTTTCGTGTTTCTGGGCGCGTCGACTGCTTTGGTCATTAGTCCCGTTAGTGTAGTGCATGCTTTTTTCTCGGGAGACGGCGGTGATCTTCCCGGCTGGATGGCGAGATCCGGCGCCGACCTACCGTCGGCTAGTGGGGTTTCCCCTAACCAGGACTCTCCCACCGGCGGGGCACCGCCCCAGTCGGGACAAGCTCTAAGCTCCCGACCGGTCTCCCGGAATATGTGGTAGTGTACTACATGTTAGTGCAAGTGTGTGTGTAAGGGGGAGAGGAGAAGACAAGGAAGAGGAAGGAAAGATCGCGCGCGGTCCGTGACCCGTTTGGTAGGGTACTGCTTGGCATTCGCCTGGTGTTGATCGGAGAAACCACGGAAAACTATCGATCAGAGCAGCCGGCCGCTAGAATTCTCCTCCAGGCAGCGACTGAATTCGACCTAGCTGAAAAGCTAGTGTCGAAAATCTCGCCGCCGTCAGGACTCGAACCTAGGAGCTCTCGGTCAGAGGCGCTGCAGTGACATCAGTTGATGCACTGAACTACCGCTCCCGGTGCCAGATGTTGTTACTCACACTCCTTCGTTATTTCCTGTAGCTTTGACGCTGGATCGTTTGTAAAGTCACAAATGGGGAAGCAGCGTTTCAAAATGTTCTGCGTTTTGTGCGACACATGAAATATTCAACATCTAAGAACCATAACATTGTGGAGAACACCCATTTTTTCAGTGGCCTACAAACGTGATAAACATTCTTGTAATGCAATACACTACATTAGAAGTAACGACGGCTTATTTACATGAGGACGATAGTTATTTTCTATCATCTTCAAAATATTGATGAAAAATAGGAGAGTAATTTATTCATAAAATGGCAAACAATACTCACACCGACGAAAGTATTGACTTAACGAAATTGTATTGATGTTTATTACTTCAGCACATGCAACGAAGTTCCACTAATACTAGTCTTCCAAGAGAAATTCAATAAATGTTGACTAAGTATAGAAACCCAGAAAATCAAAGTACAATTCCTTCGGAACAATAAATTACACAGGAAAATAGATTTATGTTCTTCTATAAGGAAACAAAAAATTGTCGCCCAAAATATGTTTGCAAAAAATGTGATATTTCATGTTTATTCTAACCTGCAAACATTTTTTGCAAATCTTCTTCCTCGTAAACAATGCTAAAGAAAAAGAATAAAACACCGGAAAATTTTTGACTTCTTGTTTTGTATTGGTTTTAAGTGATATTCTGTTTCTTTGTTCTACAACATTATTAAATATATTAAATTAATTAAACAATTCTAAAAAATAAACAATGTATACTGAAATTAATTTCTTATTAAATATTTTCCTAACATTTCCTCTGAAAACGTATAGTAGATATCCTTCATTACATACGTATAATGTTCTGGCGCTTGAGAAAAATATATTTTATGGGATTCGTAAACCCAGCGTGACTAACTACATTCCTTAAAATGACGCGTCTAGCGAAAATTTAAAGTATTTGATATTACTAATAATCCCCTTCTAAAAGTTATTTCTCAATTGCCGAATTTTAGATGCGGTTTTTCCGTTCTCCGAATATTTTCATTTTTTGTCAATATATAGTACTACCAATCGTAGATAATCTATGCTTTGAGGAATTCTGTAATAACATTTACCAAGTAAAATGGCTTCATTTGCTGATGTTCCTTTTAGTCTAGCAAAGAATAATGTCACTTACATGTACAAATTGTCCATTGTAGAACGATCCCTTTCTTCTGAAGAATAGAAATGCATATAGCAATGGACATCTACTAATTATAGAACCCACAACTTCATTGCGCTTATATTTTTGTTGTGCGGTAGAATAGACAATGAGTTCTTGGTGCTTCATTGCGAGATGTCCATGCGATTATCTCAATTTTCATATCTTGCAACCATGCAATCGTACTTTCGTATCTCAGCTTTATGTACGTACTGAGAAATTTCTCAGTACGCATTTCTCATGATTATATGACGAGAGAATTAAAGAGCTCTCTTCGCACACTGTTCTATTTGGATTTAGAGAAAATAGGACAGAAGAAATGAGTTAAGCGTAATATATAAAAATATATAAGCTTAATGTATAAAAATACATAAAAAAATTACCTTGAACATTGTTGCTCACATTTTTTAAATTTTAAGCCCCCCACAAATGATAAGTACTTTTCGAAATTATCTAAGAATTGTGCGTCCTTCACATCTTTTCACTGAGGCATATCTGCTATTTTCTAATCACGTATGTAGATTGTACTTAAGACCTATGAAATAGAACGTGTTTAACTTAAAGACTAGAACGTGTTGTGGATTGTACCTACAGAAGTTTCTTCCTTTCTGTATTGTCATTCCTCAATTTGTACTGATGCTTTGCATTTTGCATATTGAATACTTTTTTAATGTGCAATGAAAAAAGGAATATTCGTTTATGACAAAATAATTCGGATTATATTTTCTAATTTTTCAATGAAATTTCATTGCAATGCGTTCGGTATTGAAGGGAGACAAGCGCATTTATATGAATTTTGGCATGAAATGTCGAGTCACTATATATTATTTTCTTTTTCGATAAAGGCGGCATGCATCTTCCGCATATGAACCTCATCAATACTGCTGTAATGAACACGGATGTCGTCTTTAAGAGAAAAAAACACAAGGAAAGGAACGGGCAAGATCTCCGCAAACGAGAAGTCATACAAGTACATTACAGTCCAGTCGAGCAAGAAGCAACCTGAATCTCTCGTTGAACATTCTCGGAGCGTCTCAGGACATGCAGCTGGGCTGGAGCACGAGTTTCGCGTCTCCGCCGCCGGAATGCAGCACCGGTCTGTCGCGCGGGGCCTCTCCCCCTCCAGCGTTCTCCCCGACCGTTGCCCCCTCCTCCTCCTGGAGAAAGCGGGGCCTCTGGACGCTTCGCGGAACCCCCAGGGGGTCGAACCGGACTGGTTCTTTCGCTCGCCCCGTAAGGCGCGACGGCCCGCAGGCTTGCCATGGCTTGCAGACCCACCGCCATTGATTACTGGGACATATGAGCTCTTTAAGTCACACCGCCAGTGAGCTGGATGCAGGGCATTGTACCCCGCAAAATACTCTGGGTGTCACCAAAATCTTTTCCTGTTCTCCCTCCCCTTACCTTTCCCCTGCTCAACGATCCGCCAAGCGGTATGGAAATCGCAAAGGTGTCACTTCTTTACTTGGGTTTTTCTAACGTGGCATCTGGAGTAGTATCTCCCAAAATGGACTTCGGCACGACCTTTTTCATCATTCTCAGTCCTGACGCTAGAGTCACTTGATCTGCAGCACTCCTTCATACGGTCGCGATCATGCGACATCTTGCGGCAGGACTAAGAAAGACGCAAAAAGTCGTGCCGAATTCCATCTTCGAGATACTACCCACAGATGCCACATTAAAAAAGTAAACAAGTATATTACGATTCGAAGAGCATTCGACGTAAGAATGTTCCTGAGAAAAAGCTGAAGAATGTTGTATAGAAAATACTGTAAACAATACCAGAAGAAGTCTTTTTTAGCTAGAAACACTACTCTGACGTGCATTATCCTATATTTTGTAATATAAAAACAAGAGAGAAACATCCTTTTCTGAAAAGACAGAACAGTTTCAGTCAGGCGCATTACGTTGTAAGGACGGTGCCTACATCGCGCTTCACGAACAAACTTAGTCTTTCCAGAATTGCCCTGGAGTAATGCGCGTATCCCTCGTTACAATTCTTGTGACCGCGACTGCCCTGCGTGGTGAATCCAGACCCACTGTTTTCAGCAGGCTTGCTTTAATTGGTCACGATCGAGATATTGTGCAGAGAAATCGAAATTTCTACAAGAAATCTCTTTGACTGCGTTATAACACGTCCGTGCCAAACTCCAGGACAAGATGAGTTCCCATCATCACTCAAGGGGTAATGTCATATGTGTAACTTTGTTATAAGAAATCTTTGTGATATATAAACCACATCATTATTGAAAAGCAGTGATCACCTTAGACCCTCCGCGATGCCCTAGACATTAGTAATGATTTCTCTGAAAATGCATATTAAGATTCTTAGTCTTTTTTACATGTAGCTCCGCAATGACTATTGACGGTATGCTGCTCACAGAACTAGTGCTATTATTTCTGAGAAAGAGGGGCTTTTAAGTAGTCCCAACTATGCTAACTTCGAAACTAATACTTAGTGTCTTACTCATTTCTAAGCGAAAACAGGATATGAGGCTTGCGTCTTTAGAAGCAGTGGAACCTTTATAAATGTAATTCCGGTATAGAGATAAATATGCGAGAAAAAGAAAACGCATACAAGACTTTGATATTGCTCATTGTTTTGATATTAACGGGAAATAGGGATAGCAAAGAAAATAATTCAAAGAGTTTCTGGAATGGTTTAATACACCATTCAGCACCATGTGAAATAATTAAACCGTGTAACGCAATCCTGATACTACTTTTTCTGTGAAATAGTGTTTGATTGATTAATTGATGTTTCCGGACAGGTCATCTGCAATGGTTACTAGTCCCGTTAAGCTAGTGAATATCTTTTATGCCTGGAGTTGGAATAGTGAATACTTTTATGCCTGGAGTTGGTGCGATCCAGCGTCGACCTAGAGAGAATAGTGAGAGAATTTCTCCCCAGCGAAGCACCGTCCCAGCTGGGTCAAGATCGAAGCTCCGGACTGATCTCCGGACATGTGAAGTGTAGTACATGTAAGTGTAACTGGGTGTGAGATACGGTAGATCATAGGACGAGGAAGAAGACGGAAGATACCCTAATAAATGCGCTCGGTCCGTGGCCCGTTTGTTAGGATCCTGCTCCCGCATTTGCATCGGAGAAACCAAAAGAAACTACCAATCAGATCAGCCGGCCGTTAAAATTCTCTTTTAAACAGCGGCTGAATTCGACCTGGCTGTGTAGCGGGGTCAAAAATCCTCCACTGTCGGGACTGGAACCCAAACAGCAACAGTAATAACAAACTAATATCACAATGCATGCAATGGCATTTCTAGCCGGATGCAAGCGCAGTACCTTGAGCGATGGTCTACTGATTACCGAACGTGATTTCCCCCACATCCGTGCTTACTCCCACACTTCCTTAGGATCTGTCGTTGGAACGATTCCTCAATCTTATTTGGCTCATCCCCCCCTTGAAATATTACTTCGAGTACCTGGATGATGACAAAGGCTTAAAGTGAACTGTAGCGTAATCGTAAACAATTGATAGATGTATGGATTATTGAATTACTCGAATTAGTTTGATGATAGTTTTATTAGTTAGATTTACTTGAATTACTCGATTTTAAAGTGCGACCCAAGAAATAAGTTTTTTCTACGCATGCCATTAGTACAGTGTCATTCCCAAGAAGAGGGCTGAAGCAACTTCAGCCCCCACCCCCCGAAGCGAATGATACTTTTCAAAATGTAATTTACTAATTTTTGTGTACTAATGAAAGTCATTCAATATATCAATTACTAACGTTGTAAATATTAATATTAAGTAAAGCCCCCTTCCCAATAACACTTCTGAGTGACCATTAGTAATTGTGTATTGTTTTATAGTATTGCCCGAATTTTAAGGAACTTTGCCTCCAAACGCTAAAAGAGTGTACGACGAATATTTGTTAAGAAAAAATATCTGATTACTTTTTTCACATTCAGGAACATGATAATATCGATTTTTTCCCTTTATGACGCCTTACTTACACCTACGTTCGTGAGGAGATACATTGAGGTTGGAGTTTTTTGAACGAAGTTAAAAAATCCTGCAGTGTCATTTTCCGCGAAGTTTATGTTGAGATTTCCGGGAAGGCAAATTACTCTGTGTACTTACTTTTCTCGTTTCTCATGTACCAACTTATAAAGGTGTAGATTGGCGGAAATTCTCAGAAAGGAATGATATTGTTGTTCATGCTAACATAAACTTGTTAGTGATGGACAAAAAGTCCACGAAAAATAGATCTTTTACTTTAAACTCGGACGTCATGTGGTCTTTTTAAGATTTATAGTTTTTAACTACAGTAATTTATCGAGAATTTTTGGTTCAAGAATAACTAAATTTTGTTTCATATTTATTCTTACATGAGTAAAATATTTCATTGAAACTTCAATATTCTCTACTTTTTTTGCAGAATTTCTGGATTAGAAATAATGTAAAAATCTTTATTTTCTTATTATCTTTGCTGAGCTAATAAAAATTCCCTTACGCTTTTCGTTTCAAGAATATATTTTGGTGTATTAGAGAGTATAATATTTGAAATTAACGTTAACAACATCACAATTGAATTAATGAATTCAGCAATATATCGCTATTATAAGTAAATAATAGCTTTGACGAGTCTCGTTTGTTTGCTTAACAAAACAGTTTTTTCTCCACTTAATCTCAACTACCTATTGACTCAGAATCAATTTGGTAATAAAGCATTCATAGTTGTAGCATGCTCTGAGGGAGAACATGAAAGTCAAAATTAATAAGTAACTCTTTTACAACTACAAATAATAGGAAAGGGTGTCCTAGCAGAGTGGAGTGGAAAGGGAACAGCAATGTAACCTGTTACAGTAATTGGATTATCCAATAGTATTCACTATGACGATTTCAATGAAGCAAATGACAATTTACAGGCCATCTCAAAGAGAGTCAATAAACGGGAAAAGGTTATATATGTATGGTTTTCTCTTCCAAGAGGTCACGCTGTTAACTTGGGTACTCTAGCAGGTATTGTCACTTCTTTACCCAGCAAATTCTAATACACCACGCGCCCATTCTTGGCAGAAGATCAAAACTGCAGCACCGATAGCGAATGTGGAAGCACATAACGGTGAAGATCGCGGGCAATTCCGAAGGCGCAGTGGCAAGTATTGATTTCGTAGCGGGACAAAAATAACTGTGCTTCGTGATCATCATTATTTGCCGTTAAAGGAATGTAAATAATACGTACACGGTTGTTTTACGTACACCTTTTCATGTTATTTGCACAGTGATTTGTTTACAGTAGATCAAAACCAAGGTACCATGTAGGTACCATTTAGGTATCTACATTTTATTGGCTTAAGATGTTTTCAGTCAAGTAGCGATCATCATTAGAATTATATACAAAAGAAAAATTTGTTTGTACGTTAAGGGCTATAACAAATGCCTAAAGAACTGGATCACACATTTCTTGCCGAGTCTGGGTAGAAAACAGCAGAATCTCGTTTTCCGCTCAGACGCTGCGAAGTTGTACGATCCAATTTTCTTACGCATCTAATATGGTTCATAACGACAAACTATTTTCGCAAACAAACTTTTTTGTATACATTTTTCAACTCTGACAGTGATTGCCATTGCGATTGAAAAGATCTTAAGCCAATTATATATATATAATATGTGGATAACACTTGTTTCTTAATTTAAGATACTCATACATTAAAATGAACAAAATAGTACGTAAAAGACTTTCAAGAATTCATTTTATGAGTTTATAATGAACGTTTTTTATGATTTCTAACGATAAAGAATACTTGAAAGGCAAGACAAGAGGCTGAGTGCCTCACCTCACTCATTATCCCTTCCCAATCCCAATTGGAAAATAACAGCCATGACGCCTCACACAATGTTTGCATATGTTTTTATTCTCGAATATTTTTGTGCATGCTCTGCTCGCAACTGCGGAACTCTCAACTCTTAGCGCCTTTAAAGAATTTACCTATCACATCTGCCGCGTAAACTGAAATTTTATGCACTGCCCGACATCGAATGCCATTCATATAAGGTTAAGAAGATTTTCAGCAATAGCGACATTGCGTTGTGCATTATAAAAAAAGAAGCAATTCACTCATTGATCAAAGAAGTTGCAAAGAGGGTAGGCTAGTGATGAAACATTTAAATCATGATTCGAGTGAAGAAAGTAACAAATATATATTATGCTCGGAGTTCTAGATTTTGTGGCGCACTGCGATGAGTATGCAGTCTGGAATTTTGAATCGGATTTTCTTGAGAACATAGGGAATATCTTAAAACGGCGTTCATTATGAGCATAAGACATACTCTAACTCGAAAATATGATTTAAACTTCTTTTTCGCGAATTCACTTGTCACCTTTCCAACATTTTCGGTTAATTCTTGTCAGTTGTGTGGAGTAGGTAAGGAATAATTGTAACTGACTCACATAAAAGAATCGATTTATCAGTTTTTAAAATTCTATCTTTCATTATTTTAGGCGGCCATTTCGCCGTTTGTAATGTGTCTGTAGAGACTCCTACAGGCGTGCACTATTTATGAAGGTACGTGGTCGTACCTTAGGTCTAAAGTAAGGCATTATGACTTCAAGATCCTTCACATGGCTGTTAGTGTATAAAGTCACTACCTTGCGCGTGGCCCTAAAACTCCCTAATAGCTCCAACAGTGAATTAGGAAGCACACGAGGGTGTTCCGCGAACACGTTAGATGGTGGCGGCAACGCACAAACAATTAGTCATCATTGGGCTTGTTTCATGGTCGGTTTACCAAGTAAGGCTTTTCCCACGTCCCTTAGTATTCGATATCAACCATTTTAGCATTTTGGGATACAGAGTCCAGCCTTTCCTATCTTCATGATGCAGTACTCCTTGCACCATTTGCAACCTGCACCCACTTTATTCTGCAGTGTATTGGTCAATATCGACTTTTGGAACCATTTTAACGATTATTGAGATACGATGGCGGACACGTTGATGCGTAGACCCATTGTTTGTGCATCCTCCACGTGTCCGCTGGCCGTCATGTGTTCACCCTCACGTAAGTTCGTTTGGGGAGCGACAGGAAGGGGAAGTGAATGCGGGGTGATTTAAAAAATCCCAAACCGAGTGACAACACAAAAAAACATCAGCGTGCGTGGAGGGATTCTTACACGCAACTATTTAAACCGAGACTATTAAGTCGCATCCGTCCCCTCTCAGCCTCCCAGATCGTCACGCAAGCGACTCAACGGAGCAAATTTAAATGCAATAGAACCTTCTCCGTGCTAGTCATACAAGATTTAAACAACATTGGTAGCATACACAGCTTGGTAGCATGGTAAGGGTTCCTCGCTGATACTTCCGATAATGATGACGGCATCGGACAAACAACGAAACGGATGAAATTCATATGCAGTGTGAGCCTCCTTCGCCCACCCGACACAAGGTCAACAACTTCGGAGGCACCAACGTCGACTCCGAAAGGATACGAGGGTGCACCGAAGAGATTTCCGATAGCGACAGCGGCGCCGCACAAACAACTCAACAACCTTCATTCCAATGCAGCACGGGCCTCCCACGCTCGTCTGGCACAAGGTCAAAACAACCGACGGCGCCGACGGCGAATCCGGAAGCACGTGTTGCAGCGCCGCGCAGACTTCCGGTGTCTTCCCCCGCGCGTCCTGCACCGGGTGCGGTAACGCGGTGACGCAATCGGCGCGGGGGCGGGGCCGGCGGCGGCGGTGCCGGGGGCGGCGGGGCGGCGGGGGCCGCGCCGCCGGAAGAGGGGCAGTGGGGCAACGGAGCGGCGGCGAAGGCGGCTTTCCCCGGCCACGCTGCTCCACTGCTCTGGTTGCGTCCCCGCGGCCGCCGCCGCCGCCGCCCCGGGGAGCGGCAGAGACTCCGGAAGTCGCGGCGCCATCTCCCGGACACCCCGCTCGCTGGCTCGCTCTGGCGGCTGAGCGATGGGGCGCACACCCGCTCTCGTTACGTCAGGCGCAATGCTGCCCGGACGCGGGTCTTGTTTTCTTTTTTACTTGTACTTTTTTGTTTTCTTTTGACAAACAGCTAAAGCATTCGGAGAAATGGGACGTGAACTCATGTAAAATACGGTGTGTAAAAGGTGCGGTGATTCACAAAAGAAGTACGTGTTGCGGAAGTTGCAGGCATGCGTGTTGTTTGTGATAATTCGTGGGGGTCTTTGCTGTGTAGAGATGCTGCTCGACTAATGCGAGTACCTTTCGGAGCAGCAGCTGAAGCTGCTCCAAAGAAATGGTTCGCGCGCGGAATGCGGTGGTGGTTGCTTGCGGATGTTCGTTTTATTTGGGATGCTACTCCGTATGTGGAACGTTGATTTGCACACGTGTCATATATTAATCTCGGGGCCTCCATTTTACGACCGGTGAAATGAGTTATGTAGATTATGGAAAAATTAAAAGAAATATACTTTTCATGTTCAACAATATGATAAATATTTCTTTAATCAGTTACACCATTTCTTAAATTTTGTACAAAAAGTATTTGTTTATGATAATGATAAAATTACTCGAAGTCGTTAGACTTCTGATTCGTTTAATATCTATGTATTTTAGTCTCACGTGCTGTAGCGTTGTTCGTTAAAAAGTATAAAAGAAATGGTAAATCATTTTCTACACTGTTTACATGACAAAGAATGTCTAAGAACAGGTTTTTATGTTTCATACAAAATGGGAACACGTCCATAATGTAATGTTTAGATGGTGGAGATTCAAAGCTTTATGCGTGATAAATCATTTGTGGATGCGCACGTAAAATGCGTAGAAAACTGCGTGCAGCTTCATACATTTCAAATATAATGCAGTAGAAATACTCTGCATAACCACGCGCGACCGGCTGAGGTGCTCGTAGCATCGGCGGATACACTACTGTATCCCTAACCAAGTAGTCCTAGGGTTGGAGTGCAGACGGTGGCAGCACTTTCGACACTAGCTACATAGCTAGGTCCAATTCAGTCGCTGGCTTAGGATAATTTTAGCGACTGACTGCTTTGATCCATAGTTTTCCCTGGTTTCTCCCATCAACACCGGGCAAATAACTTAAATGCACTGAAAAGCACTACACTACCACAAATGTCAGGAGACCAGTCGGGAGCTTAGAGCTTGGCCCGGTTGACGCAAATCCTCTCTGGTGGGAGATATCTTGTTGGGGAAAACCCCGCAAGCCGATGTGTACGTCGGCGCCGAATCTGGCCATTCAGCGGGCGAAGAACACCGCCACTTCCCTTGATAAATCATGCACTACCCCTTTGAAACTACTTTTTATGCGCTGCCGCTGCGTTGCGTTGAGAGAACGAGGGGGATGAGATGAGTCGTGAAAGGCTCGACGCACCGGCGGCATAGTTTTATGGCTTTAAGACGCTTGGGTTCGCCCCATTCCATAGACGTTGGGACATTGCACCCAGATCTGTTGAAGCCCTTAAAACCTGAACACAGCGTTTTTATTTCGACTTTTCAGGATATTTCTAGGCAGTGTGATAACCCCTATTGGAAATTATTGGATTAGAAAGAAATCAAAAGCTCTCAATGGTTAGGGAAGAGAGCTGTTGTAATTGCTCGAGCACCTCCAAGAATGAAGATAATGCACATTATTATTATTATTATTATTATTATTATTATTATTATTATTATTAAACGCAAGTGTAAAAATTAGTTACATTTTCGTAGATCACAATCACATGAAGAAGTTAAATTGCAGAGGGTTTTGATTTTCGTTTTAACCACCTTCATAGACAACGAAAAAGATAAATAAATTGAAAGAGAGATTAACTTAAATATCACTTGATTCAAAATATTCTACTTATAAGACTTTCTGAGAGAAAGACAACTTCATTTTGAAATAAAATGCAGTATAATTATTGCCACAAACCGTTATTTCAAAATTAAATTCACTGCAGACGTTTTGAATATTATCCAGCCTGTTTAGAACTAATTGTAGCATAGTTCATTGAAAAGCAAACGAAGGTAATGTTTGAGTCTTAAGGGACAAAAAATATGAAATATTCATACACACATAATAGGTAATTGTTGGATGAATTGATTTCTCTTCATATTTGATACCAGTTTCATGATGGTGTCGCTTTTGTAAACTCGTATAACCAGTCATCCTAGTCATCCCACAACTTTTAACTGCGTCACAAGTGTTTCTTCAGACAGAGAAAGCGATTTAAAAATAGGTAATTGATTGTCGCATGATATATTGGTAAATTGATTAAGGAGAAAACAGATTCTTTACTTCAGAGAACTGTCGTTGATCTAGAGAAGCTACATATCAGAAAAGAGAAAATGAAACCTTTCATGTAGGATCTTCAGCCACAGATGTTTTCTCTAGAGAAATCTCCAATAGTTTATTATCATAAATTAATTTTTCATTTTTAAATGAACTTGTCTTTTTAATTTATTTTTTAGGTTTTGGGGACATGATTAACACGGAACTTTTGTATAATCATGATGTTCGTATTCTATTTATGATCAATAAATACTTTTATTATTTCTTTACAATTTTCTGTAATCCTACATTTTAACTAAAATTATAAAAATGTAGGTTTACAATGAATTAATAAACAAAACTATTGGAATCATATTGGGGATCTATCTACTAAGATAATACGGAAAATAGTAAATGAGATAATTCAATAACTGGCATTGTGTTGTCAGAAATACTTTATACACTATTTTATTTGTGTCAATTGTCTTTAATTTTGTAGTCAATTTGTTTTGGTACAGTTTTTATAAATATACTTTCTAAATTGGATAAAAACTATAAAGCTTCAAATCAGCTTAAAGGGTAACGATAAACAAAATGTACTTCTTTCAAAAAATGCGACGATGTTGTTAAAAGACTTCTTAGATTTTTCAAAATTATTTTATTTCATTAATACTCAAACAAAATGATTAATCGTTATCTTTATATTTCTTGAAAATTATGACACATGAGTAAACTGTAATTTACATATAAATAATGTTTAGTTAACTCTCTTAATGTGTAGTTGAGCTAGCGCATCACACCCCTCATTATTCCCGCCACGCCACGATGCGATTGCATTTTGCACGTCACCAGCGGAGCGGCTGTAACGTGCATTCTCCGCCCCATCACGCAAAGCAGCGGCAGCCATTGCCCCAGCCACCGCCCCAGCCCTGCGAGCGGGAGAAAGTGCTGGTGGAGGCTGCGCCCCGCGGCCCGGCCGGCTAGGCGCCCGCCGCCGGCATCAAGAGCAAGGTCAAGGACCGCCCCTCCCCCCGCCGCCACCTGTCCCACTGCGGGCGTGGGTCGTTCACCTCCTCCGCCCCGCCCCCACTCCGCCGCCCGGCGCCGCCGCGCCGCCGTTTCCGGGTCTCGCGTTCCTGAAGCTGGCGGAACGCACCGCCTCTCCCTCGCCTCACGTCTTTACCGCCTTTGTTTTTCTTGTCGTCTTCTTTTGACGCCTGCGTTGAAACAAAGTGGAGAGAGTCCCCTTAAGCGGTTACACGTTTCTTTCCATTAGCGGTGGGTGGAATGTTGGTCCGTTTTTCATTTGTCTTGTACGAGAGTATGTAATTGGAATGTAATTATTATTTTAATCACGGTGCACGTTCGTGTGAAGCAGTATGATTCCGTTTAGTGGAGACAATTACTAATGAGTGAGAACGAATGGATCAACCAGGAGTCACTTAAGTAAACGTAATTATCAGTGAAATGGAAATATGGAACTGATAAACTGTAAAGAAGAGCAATTACGGTGCATTTGAAGATTCGAAGGCTGGAACCAGATCACGATCAACACACTTCAATTATATAGCCGTAATCATATAATAAAATACTGATGGTAAGGAACGAATTTATACGTTAATGAAGCTACGCCAGTATGTTGTATTTTACACTAAATAATCGTGTTGCGTTAAATACAATCCGTGCTCATTAGTACAATGTGAGCGTATGAATGCCTGAATTTCTTATGTTCCCATGAGCATTTTCTGTTCATTATCGATATCTTCACTATCAGTACAGTTCAATTGAAAATATACTAAAATAGCCTTCCGCTGTTCTCAGTTAGTTCTCACAACCCTTTGGAGTACATACTCTGCAGAGCTACTCAAATTGGTCTTACACAACGTAATCTTACGTGCTAGAATATCAGTTCATCTTTCTGCAGTGCAACTGTTCTTGCATCACCTCATTGTATACCCTACTGACTGCAGTAGATAAGTGGTTCAGTTTTCTCCACAAAACTCTAGGAAGTAGGGAAAGGAGGATATGAACCCTACACCACTCATTCATATTACCTAATTTACGACAGCCTGAGAATTGAACAGATGGACACTTAGAATGGAAAATGAATAAAATTTATCCTAGTAAAACTACATGTGAATATAATTATGCAGAAAAATCCTACAAAAAAAGGTAATATAAATGTTTTGTTATTACTATTTCATATTACTTGTTCAAATTAGCTTTAGTTTCACGTTTTAAATCAAGTAGAACATCGATTTCTTCTCAATATGTTTGATCATTTCACGTTTAGAATTCTATCTTTGGTCTTCATTGTAATTTGCATCTAAAGAAATGCAAAACAATAGAGCATTAATGGACGTTAATGAGTACATTAATGTACATTGCAAATCTCTCGTGCCATTCACTTTCATAACATGAATATTTGTTGTAATAGCATATCAAATTTTCAGTCATATTTCAAATAATTGCATGCCTTATTGCTTGTTCGAAAAAGGAGATATTATGTATGATTACCTAGGGATTATCTAGGATTAGCGAGAAGAGTTGGAAAAGTTGGTACGAAGGACCTACAAAACACAGATTATGGCGACACCACCAGTTAGATTATTTTTTTCCAAATGAGTCATCTGGATTTATCCACATTTTCGATACCAGGTTCCTGTAGTTAGAATTTTTCTGCCGAAAATTTACCGTTTTTTTCGCGCAGCATTACATAACTTTCAATGGCGTGAGCGGTAGTGAGAAAGTAAAAAACAGCGGTGTCGATAAATCGATCTTAAAACTTTGATGAATTTATAAAAACATTTTAAAAGCATTCACATCTAAGTTGCATCCCTAGCAGGCAAATCCGTTTCCGGCGGACGCGCCTCTGACGGCATGCACGTGAATCAGTGGCGCCGGGGAACCGGATCTTCCTGGGGCGCAGGCGCCGTGGCCGCGGGCGTCGGACGCTCGCAGGAACGCGAACATTAATTGTGGAGGCCCCAGGGGGCGGGGGGACGGGAGGGGGCGCATTTGTTCGGCTCGCGCGGCGAGAAATCGCCCCACTGGACCGCTTCCGCCTCCGCCTCCCGCCGTCTCCTGCCCACCCGCCGCCCGCCGCCCGCCGTCCCCTGCCCACCCGCCGCCCGCCGTCCCTGCCCACCCGCCGCCCGCCGTCCCCTGCCCACCCGTCGCCCGCCGCCCGCCGTCCCCTGCCCACCCGCCGCCCGCCGCCCGCCGTCCCCTGCCCACCCGTCCCCCGCCCGCCCGCCGCCCGCCACCCGCCACCCACTGCACGCTCGCTTACCGCCGCCACGGCGCGCGCGCGTATCGATAAAAGAAATATGGAGTAGGTCGGAAATCCAGACGCGAGCCTTGGGCGGGTGCTGGTTGCTCTTGGGTTTTCTCTCGGCTCCTCATTGTATGGTAATGATGGCTGGTTAACATTGTTCGGCGGCGTCTCAACTAGTGAGAAAGTCGTATTAGCCTGTGAGATGACGCGTGCCACGGTTTTGTTGATTTGTGGGGGAAGGGTTTATCGGTCACTACATTTTTTTGCGGTGCCTGTGTTACTCCACGAAGTTTTCTTTATTTGTCTGTTATTCCCCTACGGTTGAACAGCTACCAAAGCACTTCAAACTAGTACTTACTAGCTCTTCTATTGATGTAATTATTTAACGGCTCTCTATGTTTCTTTTTTTGCAGTAGTTTCTGTTTTATTCCATAAGTTATGCCGAAGATGTAACACACAACCTACAGGAAGCCTCTGAAGAATTAACATATACCAGCTAATCTGTGGTTGTGTATTTAACGTTTCCGGTTGCATGTAACGGCAATTAGTGAAACCTGTTATTGAAATAACATTCATTAATGGGAAAGATTTTTTCACGAGAGTGTTACGAGGGACTATAGAGAACAACTAGTGATATATTTCATGCCAGTTTTGCTACCATCGAATTAAATCTTTTAATAGTACATTTAATGTTCCCAAAGAAAACCACTGCACTTATACCGAATAATTAATACGTGTTAATCAAAATTATAATGCACTCCTTCGAGGGCACTACATTTCGTACAATTTTGTACTAATCCAAGTTTTTAAAGTAAGATTTGTATTGCGCGTACTAGTTTCAAACCAACATTTTTCTTAATCAACACTAACATCTTACTTGCAAAGCATATATTTGCAAAGAAGAGAGGTTTTCCTGATAACAATTTTTTTTGTTAATTCTACGAGTAACTGCGATAGCCATGCGATGTCAGGCAGGTTTTGCTTTTGGGATAACGACGTTATACAACTGCTTGCTACTGGGCATTTTAATCAGGCATTTAGAACGATGCAGAACTCCGCGCGCTTTGAAAACGCGCGCTTTATTCATGCTGGAAGGGCAGAGAAGCGACCAGGCCTGCTGGCGTCCATGACGAAAGGGCGATGACCAATGGTCACTAAGCAGTGGACGATAAACGGTGAGCGTTGAGCGATGGACATGGGCAAGGGCGATAAGCGATGGTCGTTGAATGAATGGCGGGCAACGGATGCAGGCTGCTGGATGTTGGGCGATTGGACAATGTGTTAGCCGACTATACTCCGATTTAAACACAGTGGCACTTCAAGGTCACGAGCTGGAAGGAGACGGAAACATTCTCATCAATTCAGGAGCTTCAACTCCAAACATTTAAGTCGTAACAAAGCTCCCGATTGGGGGCGAACGTCGGGCATAGGCTGGTTGATGTTGGGCAGTTGAACGGTGGTGTAGGCAATGGGTTTCTCATCTATGAGCGAGAGATGGGTCGTAGATGGGTCGTATATGGGTCGTAGATGGGGCGGATGGGCGGATGGGCGGATGGGCGGATGGGCGGATGGGCGGATGGGCGGATGGGCGGATGGGCGGATGGGGGCGGGGGCGGCGGGCGGCGGGCGGCGGGCGGCGGGCGGCGGGCGGCGGGCGGCGGGCGATGGGCGATGGGAGGTGAGCGAGAGGCTTCGCGTGGCGTCACGTCGCAAGCTCGTTGACCCACATAGCGTTGCCGATGCACCGCGTGTACCAAGCGCGCCCGCTCGCCCCTACCGTCGCTCGCCTCGGCCGTCGGGGCGCCGAGTACGTGCGGATTCCTGCAGGTAAGAGCCCGCTTCTATCCCCTGCCACGCCTACCCGCCACACCTACCTGCCACGCCCAACCAAGTCCTCTCCATCCGATGGGATGCGTTTGCCTGTCCATTCTTCGTTTTTACCCAGGCTGTTGCTCTCTTGAAATTGCCACAAATAGCATTTAACAGTAATTCCAGAATGACCCAATTAGAGGGTAATCGTGAAACACATATCGCTTTTTCTAACAATTTTTTTCTTATCACTTCTTTCTACTGGCGAATCATAAGCTGCTGTAATTAGTCATAGGAGGTGCAGCATACACACATAGGTGATCATTACGGTTGAACTTATAAGATATTAAAGGAAGTTGAAAGAAATAATAGAATTAGATATTTGACTTTTCCGAAACTCAGTTAGGTATACATTAATTAGTTATATAGTCGTATTAAATACCATTCATGCATAGGAAATTATCAGATAAAATATCGGCACTTGTGGTATTAGCTGTGATTAAAGCCTAACCTGGCCTGAAATTTTGTCTGCTCTATGAACCATTTCCTTTTCCTCGTTTTGCTACTTTTCCGTTTACTCATTTAAATTTCTCTTTCATTAAAATATTTTAACATGTTGCCTCTCTTTTCCGCGCCATCTCATATTCTCGATTATTAATTCGCTTATTCCTCCTAATTTGCGCACGGGAACTTGAAATGCTCGCACGCGCTATCAAAGTCCCTTGTGACCTTGAAAGTCCTCTGAACCCATTTATCACAGGAATATGAAAAGCAAACAGCGTACTTCAAATAGAGGTGGTTCTCATCAAATTCATTCGCTAAGTCTATCCGGTTTCCTACTTCCTCGAAAGAAGATATTCGCGGACATTAAAATGAACCCTCTCAATTTTCTAAAGCGACAAAGTTCAACATTTTTTGGACGTCTTTCTACAACTACGTTATTTAAGGAAGATTTTTCTTGATAAAATTTGTTTCCAAAGAGAATTGTATCAAATTTCAGTAAAGGGTTTCAAAATATGAGTCATTTCGCGTAATTTCGAGTAAAAAATGGCAATTTTTAAACTATTATTTCCTACAAACTGAATTTTGTTCTTTTTTTGATAGAGCAAAGAACTCTTAAATAAATTAAACAGGTCTGATTTTTGACCGTCAAACACTCCGAATTTTCAAAAATTGCAACAGTTGCAAATAATGCGAGAAAGAATACGTTTTTGTAGCATCGCCAGTTTGAACTCAGAATATACTACTTGTCTCCTCAACTCCTCGCTTGCAGCACCCCACCCATCATCTGGTCCAGCGTCAGCGTACACAGCATCTCATCCGGCCGCAGGCGCGTCTGGCGATTAGCAGCTGTTTTGTTAGGTGGTGGTTCCTTGCGGCGGCACCGTCGCGCGGGTAGCGCTCGTGTCGCCCAGCGCCGCGCGTCTTCCGTGTCGCCTTGCGGTCGCGGAGGTGTTGAGTCGGCGCACGTGTGAAACCGCAGTGTGTTGGCGAGCGGACGAGAAACGAGATGACGCGGCGCGTGCTGCGGTCGGGGCGTAGCCCACGCACGACCCACCCGTTCTCAGAGGATTCTCACCGTTTGTCTCGAGGAGTTGATGAGATTCTTCATCGTGACCCCCTTTGTTACGAATTTCTTTCGTTCTTTTCCTTATGGAAGAAAGCCAATAAGTTATTATGTTAATTGTTGGATGGTTAACTGGGAGCGGTACATCAACTGATGTCACTGCAGTGTCTCTGACCGAAAGGACCTAGGTTCGAGTCCCGACGGCGGGGTGGCAGGATTGTTGACACTAGGTCGAATTTAGTCGCTGTCTGGAGGAGAATTCTAGCGGCCGGCTGCTCTGATCGATAGTTTTCCGTGTTTTTTTCGATCAACACCAGGCGAATGCCGGAGCAGTACACTAACAAATGGGTCACGGCCGCATGCGATCATTCCTTCCTCTTCCTCGTTTCGGCGATGCCCCACTGATGGGAGATGCCTGGTTGAGGAAAACCTCGCTAATCGATGGTAGGTCGGTGCCAGATCTTGCCATCCAGTGGGGAAAGATCACTGCCATTTCCCGATATCAAACATTCACTACACTTACGGAACTAATGGCCTCAGTAGTTGACACGCTCGGGATCACTATCAGATCACTGAATGTTAATTGTGAATCATTGTGATTGTGTGTGTGTGTATATATATATATATATATATATATATATATATATATATATATATATGGGTTATTACGAAACTGCGGATTTATGCCAATATATGTAGTAGACGTTAGACGTTATGTAATAAAACTTGAGTTACATAAACACTAATTAGTTATAATCAAATGTTACTTTATATAATTTTCTTTCGCAAACGCAGAGTGCGGAGTGCAAAGAATCCTCTAGAGCATAGACAAATTGAACACATATCTACAATTCTATGTACGCATGATGCAAGGAAATTACATCATGTGTGCAACAATACGACCCCCTGCTTTAACCCAAAAGTGCTCGCAACATATCTGTGAGATCCAAGCCACGGTAATTTTATGTTCCTGAATTTTTCCGATACATTAGTCGTCTGATATTTCATGTATTCCTTCATTGTACTTTTCCGGGATCGCTGGCTTTGTATTTTTATTTCTCGTAAACGTACGTATATACGGGAAATACGCAGTATAGAGAAAGTTATGTAATGCTGCGGAAAATCGATTTCGAAATATCAACGGAAATACACACTTTGGGGGCCCCTGATACCGAAAAAGTGTTTTTTTCAAAACGTCCGTCCGTCCGTCTGTCCGTCTGTCTGTCCGTCTATTCGTCTGTCCATCTGTCTATCTGTCCGTCCGTCTGTCCGTCCGTCTGTGAACACTGCTCGTGCCTAAACCATGCGTACTATCTTTTCCAAATTGAAGAAACCCCAAATTGAAGAAACCATCTGGCTCTAGTTGAAGCTTTGAGATTTTGAAAAAACATTCTTTAATATTTGAGGGTACTTTATATGATGCCCCCAAACATTTTCAAAATCTTCTCAAACACTGCACAAAATGTATCTTTAAATTTCTAATAAGAATAGAGTAAAATACACTAATAAAGGGGCCATAGGTACGATTTTCACGGTTAACTCCGAATTTACGAAAATTGAAAAAGTTTTGATTTTGTTTGGCGTTTTCCTACTAGTATAAAATTGAAGACACATATTTTTTCTTCAAATGAAATTTGTTGCCCATAAATAGTTCTTTCATTAAGGTAATGTAGATGTTTTGGAAAATTTGAGTAGTTTTCCTGCAAAAAAGCGTGAAATATTTGAAAATTTAAAAAGGTACAGGAACAAGATTTTCTCATTAACAGCTCAATTGCGTCGGTAATCTTTACATGAGAGGCGATTTCTTCACATTATAAAATTAATGAGTGCTTTAAATAATGTAAAATAAAGTTTCTCGAAAACTGAACAGTTTTCTGTAAAAATGAGCTCAAAATTTCGCATTTTCAGAAACGCACAAACTCCATTGCCACCCATAAATGTCTTTATGGGTGGCGAGGCTCCAGTCATTAGACCTAATTATCCACCTGACCACTTTCAAATATATAAACTGTTATTTAGTGGTTTCATTTATAATAAAACGTCAGTAAAACGTATCTGACATATTATTGAGGATTAGGACATGACTTTACTGACTACATTCAACACTCTTGCCCTGATATTAATAATTCTATGAAATAAGAAAAACAACAACTGAAACTATGAAGTTTAAAACATTTTATTACATACTTGTTTACTTATTACTGTTTCATAGCCTTTAAAACTAATTTTCAGGTTGCAAAATTTAGATTTTTTTTTGTATTTTAGTCATTTCAATGCTTTTATTTTTTATGTTCTCTTTCGTTCCTCCTGCAGTTAAATAATCGATTTTTTCCATTTTTAAATCGAAAATATGCGTTTTCTATCAAATTGTTAAAAGTACTAAATAAAGTGTTATTTAAATGTCGTGTGAATATATTAGGAATAAAATACATCCGTAGGCGCTACCTGATGACGCGGCACAAATTAATAAATATTTTAGCATATCATTGATTTTACTAGTTGAAGTTCTACCATACTTCATTCACCGTTGTTTGCAAAATTATCGTGCTAAACGACGGCTACATATTAACTTTTTCAAAAGGAACATCACTTCTCAAAACGATTGCACGTGTCTAAACGCAACCCGCAAAACGCATCTGTTTGTTGAGTTGCAGAGCTCAAGCTATCAGGGGCACGCCCGTGCAACGCTGAGCGGACCGAGCGAAAAGCAAATGTTTGCGCGGCCCAGAGGCCCCATGGCTCTGCTAATCGGCGAACGGCCCCGATGTAGGCGACTGGGCCGCCTTCCGACCGCCCCTCCTCCATCCATCTCTTCCCTCCCGCCGCTTCGCCCGACTGCTTTCTGTCGCCTCCGCGCTGTAAGACGAGTCGTGGAAGAGAGGGCGGCGACCGGCCCGTGGCGTACCTGTTACAGAAAGTGGACTTGAACCGATCGTTCGTGTTTCGGGAGGAAAGCCACCCGCTAATGGCTGCCCTTGTTCCGGACTCCTACTCAAGGTTTCCCCTTGAAACGGTTGGGCAGAAGAGCAGCTTTGTTCTGAGCAAACGTGGTTTAGGTTTCCATAGTAGAACGTAATTTGTTCTTGTGATTTATTAATCGATTATTTTGTGTTTCCAGCCGCGTTAACTGCTCTTAGCCTCGTAAGTGTAATACATGTTTTTGTCATGAGAATGTCCTCTCCACTGGCTGGCGAGATCCGGTGACAGCCTATACGCCCCGCCCGAGTACAGCACGAGCTCTAAACTATCGATAAGTGTGATAATGTAGTGCATGTGTGTGGAAGAAAAGGGTGATAGTTGAACTAGGAAGAGGAAGACAAGATCGCGCGGTGTCCGTGCTGTTTGTTTGGGTACTGCTCCGGCATTCGCTTAGGGTTGATCTAAAAAACACCGGGAGCGGAAGCTCAGTGCATCAGTTGATGTCACTGCAGCACCTCAGACTTGGAGGTCCTAGGTTGAAGTCCTGACGGCGGAAGAGGATTTTCGACACTACTTTTTCAGCTAGGTCGAATTCAGTCGCTGTTTGGAGGAGAATTCTAGCGGCCGGCTGCTCTGATCGGTAGTTTTCCGTGGTTTCTCCTGTCAACGCCAGGCGAATGCCGGAGCAGTACACTAACAAACGGCCATGGAGCACGTGCGATCATTCCTCCTTCTTCCTTGACTTATCCTCACCCCTTACTTACACACACCCACTTACACTAACATGCACTACACTACCACACATGCTAGGAGACCGGTCGGGGACTTAGAGCTTGTCCTGGCTGGGGTGATGCCCCGCGTGTGGGTGATACCTGGTTGTGGGGGGTGGGGAGAACCCCGCTAGCCGACAGAAGGATCTCGCCATCTAGCGGGGGAAGATCACCGCCATCTCCCGAGGAAAAAAACATACACTACACGTACGGAACTAATGACCTACGCTGTTGACGCGCCCGGAATCACTAACCAAACAACTAAATGAAGAAACGACGGATAACTACCGTTCAGAATAGTCGGTTCTAGAATTCTCTTCAAGACGTATCCATTTTTTAATGTTGTGGAAACATTGTTAGTAATTTCAAATGTAAAATGTTTAATAAATGTTTTAATCGAACAGTATTTTGTCGTTTCAAGCTGTCGTATGATCGTTTATTAATTTTACGTAAGAACACTAAAACAAGTTTTAAATGGCAGCTTGTTTAAAAAAAGATTTTTAATTTGAGCGACAAGTTTATATAAACTGATAATAAACGATTTTATATGCATATTTATCAATTTCCTCTTGTAACCTTGAGGTTCTTAAAACTATCGGAACTGTGTTCATTTCAGGTGTTAGGTGATTTTTTCATGCGTTCGAGAGTCCAGTCCCTGTCTCTAATTGGTAAATTATTATGATGATTAGTTGATAGACAAAAAATTAATCAAATATTTATAATTCAAATACAAAAAATCAATTTAGTAAGCTTTCGTGCATGCTTTTATATTGACATTTTCAAAAAATATAAAATTCGAAGATTTACATATCAGTAGCTTACAATTATCTCCCTTATTTTCAGCAGGCTAATTTAGATTCGTATAAAAATCTCTCTACATTCTCTACTGCAAAGCAGTTTTTCGCCGAGTGGGACGTCATTACGTATGCGAATAATCGGATTATATTTGCTATACCAACATTCTCGCGAACCCTGTCCAGAGCAACCGGATTAACGTTTCAGATTACTAAGCACCAACGCACGAAATGCATGAATCAGCTTCTGTACTACACGCGGTTTCAAGGGGAGAAAAAACCTAACATTTTTATAACTTTCCTCATCTCGCCACCTCGTCGAGAGTGAAACCATCACCCGTCCGCCCGCGGTGGGCACACTCTCTCCTCCCTCCCTCCCTGTGGGGTTCTCGCACTCGCGTGGGCTTATCGGCCGGGCAGGGCTGGGCATGCGGGTTCGCGGGTTCGTCTCCCTGCGTGAAAGCGCCGGAGGAGGCGGTGACGGCGGCAGCGTCCGGGTCGCCGATGAGGGCGCAATCTGGGAGAAAGTGCCACCGTGCCCCTGCTGTGCCGGCCGCCAACGGGCGGTCAGCGAAACGACACCTCATCGTCACCCGGAATGACTGTCAAAGTTTAAAAAATTACAAGTCATTAAATTATGATTACTGTGTATGTATTCTTGGCTGTCCGGGATGAGCCCCGTCGTGGTCGATGGAGCTGACGTTTCAGCCATCTTCTTGTGGATTTCTTCAGAGATATACTCAGTAGCACTTCAGTGTAGCTCTGAAGAAGGCCACGACAAGATGGCCGAAACGTCAGCTCCATCGACCAAGACGCGTCTCATCCCGGACAGCCAAGAATACAATGACCCCGGCCGCGGAAGCCTACAAATCCATGATTACAGTAAATAGCGAAAGGAGGAAATCAAGAGGGGCATAATTGCATGAGCGATATGTTCAAGAAAATGAGCGATGATAGGAGCGAGTTTTATTATAATTGAGTGCAACTACACCCGTTTATCCACATGTCACGTTCAATGTTGTGTTCGTTTCCATTTAAGAATAATTTAAATTTTGTGATTTTCAAGAACATCTTCACCATTCGAGGCGTAGATTAGATGACGTGGAATTGATTCTGAAAAATATCTATTTTAGCGGGCCTTGCGTTGTGTTGTTTGCAAGAAATATTTGCCTATGGAAGGTACTGAACATTATTTCGGATTGAAGTTTAGAAGCTGACAAAGTCATAAGAACATTACTTTCCACGAAAATAAAGACTGGTGTCAGAGAAAATGAAACATGTATAATATTGGAAAGCTAAAGAAATGCAAAATAATCACCTTTGACTGAGTTTTACTATAGCGTACTTTTTACAAGTGGTAAACACAACTGATGTTTAGATTTTTATATTTGTAATCTTAAGACCAAATGTTTTAAATGTAAACATTTAATTTATTCACGTTAAATATTTTATATTCTTCCATTGGTCAGCTAGCTTAACCTTTACTTCTCCAATTTAATTCATTCGCATTTAAATGTAATTGTTGTAGGTACGTAATCTGTGACCTACTGTAATCTAAATATTTTTGTTGATGTTTGTGGAAATACCTTGTCTGTGTTATAGTTTCTTAATTAAACGATTCAGCTCGTTTTCTGAATTCTGATTGGTAGCCGTGAAGTTTTAATCACACGGTTGAATTTTAATTGCACGCGTGCTCTTAACGTAGAGGAAATCAAGGATTTTTCATGGAATTAATGAACATATTTAGCAAACTAAACGAATAAAGTATGTAAATGTTGAAAACGATTGTAAGTCACGCGTCACTGAAAGAGTATATTATTGATTAATGCGAGGGCTCAATACCTAGTATTTCTTTTAACCTTCCGCTGACATGTGAACGTATTGAAGAATACCTCGCAAGGACAACCTGAAGATAATTTGCTCATAGTTAATTTTCTACACATTATTTTCTCTTCAACGTTCGGTGCAATAACCAGACATATTTATAAACGTCATTAGTCTGATATAATTTTGTATAATATTTTTAATAATTTTTTTCATAAAATAATTATTTTTTATATGAAATAATTTTATTTATTGTTTTATTAGTTATTTGTGATATCTGCTGGGTGTCTTCGACACTTTTAGTGTGCTTCTACAGCAAGATTAAATAAGAAATTTCTCTTCTTAGAATATGTGTATTCATCCGCCTTTTTCAGATACAACTCATTTGTTTTGATTGTTCTTTAATAATAATAATAATAATAATATTTATTGAGTCACAAATACAATTACAATCGTGTATGACGAGTCAAATATGTTGTATATGGAGGAGTACAATTGCATGCATCTTCTTGGGTGCAGCGAGTGAAGTTACATTTATTGTCCAGATGCAAAACAAGGGCCATCTCAGCATTTGCTCAAAGGACCAGGAAAACGGACAAAACCTGATGGGTGACTTCTTAAAGGATGACTGACTGTTAAAATCGTTAACGGACAGTGGACCTTAAGAGTGTTTTTCGTTATTCTGGTAGCGGCCGTAGAGTAACGAAAAAAAAATTGAATATATTATTTGAATACGATTTTAAGCCATTAGCCATGAAATCCGGAAACGGAAAACAGCATGTTACGTATTAATTTGAGCATACAAGGGCACATTTATTTTTATGTGCTGTTGCAGTATTTATTGCAAAATGTCAAAGCGCCGAATGATACATGCACAGGAAATATGAAAATATTATTTGCATACTACTAGTAAATTAATTACTTTGTATTTTCTACATATTTTGGCACAACAGTCGATGAATCCACCTTAATGAGTTTCTTAGATTTGCTCTGCGAATCGTAGAAATATATATTAAAGTGAAATGACGATCTGGACTATTACATATTTTTAATTAAATTAAAAACGAATGAGGAAAATACAAATATATCACATCTATTCATCATAATTAGCCAACCATTTGGTTAAACGACGTTTCATAAAAAAATTAATTAATTCCAAAATGTTGACCAACGAACCATCTTCGCATCTCGTTTTCATAACTTTTTCCATTACACCAAAATTAAAAGAAACACGAGCAAAAATAGAAACTAATCTAATATTTAATCATTCACACGTAATAAACAAAACATATTTGGTAATATTTTTCATTCGGGTCATGCATGACATATTCTATTTTAATTTGGAGAATAGCCAGCTTTTAAATATGTAATATTTTTTATCACCAAACTTGTTCTTCCTATTTTTTTTTCATCATATGACCATTACCTACTTTCTATTTCTTCCCTTTTGTATCGTTGTCACCATTGCATCTTGGCGACAACGAAGCTTCTCCCGCCTTAGAAACACACACGGTATTCCAAAATTACTCGTTCACTTCTTCAGTTGTGTTCTTGTGGTTGTTAATTGACTCGTCTCTATTACTTACACACTCTGCAAACATGTCGCTTGCCTCGCGATATTCTCTACTTAAAAAGCTACCCGCTCAGGATCGAAGCGAACTCCATCACCGACAAACTCTATCTGTTCGTGTATTCCATTCCTAAGACACTATGTGAATTGTTTATACCTACATGCATGTTGAATAGTGCATGTTCTCTTCAGAAAACATTCGACGATAGTGCGAAAGTCGATGTTCCTTCTTCGCCCCTACCCGTCAGTTGCTTTTTTTACTTCCCTAAAATCCGTGTAAGCTAACTTGCGATTGGCTAGTCATTAGTTCATTTCGGTGAATTTATTGTTTTGTTTTTTTTATCAATTTTATATCTCAAATAAATATTTGATCGTCTAATAAGAATTTTATAATCTCCGGCAATTCCATTCACTGCGGGATTCAATTAACAATGCAAGGCACAAAATTTATATCTCACGCGATATTCCAGATCACTTAATTGTACGTTCTATTGATCACTTTCTAAGACTGCGAGATTCTTACGTTACACAATGTGATATTAATATTTCAAAATTTCAAATATATTGGAAATCAAAATTTCAGATACAAAAATCAATCAAATAATTGAATTAAATAGAATTTACTGTTGTTTTTGTTCGAATTGCTAAAACAACACACTTTATTACCATGAAAAATAGTAGTTATATTCATATTTGGCGTGAGAATTGATTGTTACTAAAACTGAAAAAGAAACAAGAAAATAAGATATACTATTTTGGAATAATGGACGTATTAAGTGACCCTCAAATTATTTCCCTTAAAGCTGTATTTAGAGAACAATTTGTTGAAAAATAATTAATTATAGCGATGGTCCCAACTCTTTTCCGAAAAAGCGTGATTTTGAAAATTAATTGCTCGTAAAATAATGAAGATTAACCGAAATCATATAACGCAACGCTGTAATGAGACGTCGGAGAACATAACATCTAAGAAAGTGCACCCCTAGCCCAACCTCTCCACCACAAATTACTCGCAGAGTGCCTGCAATCCAAACGTCGATTCTCAGAAGTGGGACGCCGCTTATGGGAAGTGCCTGACTTTTATTCCACTTTCCTTCCAGCGACGCGGCCGGTCCAAGGCGAAGGACACGCGGCGCGCGTGGTCACGCACTTGTCTGCAGGGCGCTGCGCACGCACGAGCCGGAAGTTGCGTCACGGGCGTGCGCGTGCGCGTGATCGCGGGGGCGGCGAAAGTGCGCGTGCGCGGCAGCGCTCCGGAAGAGGAGAGAGAGTGAGTGAGTGGGTGGACGCTGGGCGCTTTGTTTGCGTTCGCGAATTCCGTAGGAATCTGGGCCCGCCTCGCTCACATGCGGTGTCGTGCGACGCTCATGCGGCTGGCGGACGACGCAAGCGGGATATGAAAGCGTTTGCGCGTACCGACTTTTCTTACAATGAGAGAAGTAATGAAGCACGCGCTGTGCTTCATTGAGAGAAGAGCGGGCTCGTTAATTAACCGCTGGGCTGATGGGATATTGTGCATCTTTTATGCTCTACTAACCGACTAAGTAGGGAAATTTGAATCAACTAGCGGGTAATTTAATCATGCGTTGTAAATGCCAGGTCATTGCGAATGTCGATGGTTTTATATTGTGTTGAGAGGATGATCCCGCGACTAGTTGAAGCCATGTGAATGGAGTAACAGGGTAAACTGTACTAAGGAGTAGTTTGTCAACTTTTGTTTAGTCTTTTCAGAAAAAGTGAGTATTCCTGGCCGATACCTCATAGGTGCGTATTCCTAGCTACATTTAAAAGTTCAATGCCCCTTTGAACTGGAAAAATAACTAAATGTGAACGAATGCTAGTAATTTTTGGTTTTTGTCGAAAGCGGTTATAATCATACAAAGAAGTCTAAGTATAAGATAAGAAAAATCTCTATGAGATGTTTAGTGTGTGAAGAACAAAAAATTTTCCCTTTTTGGTTCAAAAATAAAAACAATAAAAGAAAGTATTATCTGATTCATTGACTAAAGTTAGAATTTTATAATCTTAAAATATCAGACATTACGGGTAAAAAATGACTTATTTTACGCTAGAAACATGTATGTCATTTACGAGTACATCATTACGTATGACACCTGTGAATGTCTTATCTCAGATGGATTGTTAGCAAGAGAATGGACCTGGCAGCTTTCCCTGGCAAATGTAAGTTAAGGAATGAATATGTGAACAGAATTTTGACATGGTGATTTATCTTTCAATGACAAATCACAAGGTTCATATCACACATTTCTCGAAATCACAATCATTGATATGACGTTGTGCGATCACCATAATGTTAATGTATTCTGTTCCTTCACTATTTTACTACTGAAGCTTTACGATGTACCCTCTTTTTATCTTCCATTTCTATTCCTCGGCGGTTAGAATCATGACCTAAAACGTTTAGATGGTATTCGCCTTTTGTGAAGTTGAGGTCGGTTTAAAACAAACAAGTCCGGCCCGAAATGGAGTATTCAGTTAAGATAAATATTTGTACTATTTTGATAGAACGAAATCGCTTATACAATCAAAAATTGACTCTTTGGAGCGTTCTGGGTTCTAACAGTAATTTAGCAACGTAACAACGACTTGGCGTAAAAAGCTGCAAGCAAGTGGCACCAGATATCTCCAAAAATGTCCCTTCGCTCACGACTGCGATGAGAATGAGCGCTCGCAGTATGTAGCAAAACTACTTCTTTCAATAACAGACTAATGATAATGTATCCCCATACTCCACTACAATACTCCCGTATATTTGCAGTGCACCCTTCTTTCCCTCCATTTATTTTCTGCTCCTCGCCCACCCAGCGCGTGCCGCTCCACTTTTGGAGTCAGCAGCCCGCCCTCAACCCTTTCTTTTATTTTTATAGAAAGAAATCGCGTATACAATCAATAATTGACTCTCTGGAGCGTTCTGGGTTCTAAACAGTAATTTAGCAACGTAACAAATATTCAGCATGAAAAATTACAAATGCCACCAGATAACTCCAAAAATGCCCCTCTATTCACGACGAGAATGAGCGCCCGCAACATCTAGCAAAACCACTTCTGTCAATAACGGACTGATGCAAATGTATTCTCTTCCTCCACTACATTACTCCCGTATATTTGCAATGCACCCTTCTTTTCCTCCATTTCTTTTCTGTTCCTCGCCCACCCAGCGCGTTCCGCTCCACTTTTGGAGTCAGCAGCGAGCCCTCGGCCCTCTCTTACTTTCCCCGCGCGCTCACCCTCTTCGGCCGCGCCGGGCGGCGGAGGCGTCGCGTGGCGGCATTTGACCCTCGCGGCCGCTGCCCACTCTAATTAAGCGCCGTTTCCAGGGCAGCGGCCACGTGGCTCCGACGGCGCTTTCTAATTGGTCGCGCGACGCCGGGAAATTGGCCGTTTGCGACGCGCCTCCCGAAATCCTTTAGCGGTAACCTCGATGTCGACAGGTGTGCCGATTCGCCGCCTGACGTTGGTGTGTTGTGTGGTGTTAAGTGGGATGTTGGCACTTTGTTTTGCTTCCTAATGCTCACCTGGCTGATGTGTGATGTCGGTTATGTAAATATTGTCAATCGATGTCTGGGTTTGGTGCCGAAGTAACGTATCTAAAGGATTGAGTTTGCATGGAACTGTTTCTGGACATAGCAGCAGAGTGTAACGACAGGGCCCCGTCGTGGTATTTAGATGAGCGCGCTCAAGCAGAGAATAATAAATATTTCTGAGATGTACACATTCCGTTAAGCACCTAATATACATTATATACATATATATATATATATATATATATATATATATATATATATATATATATATATTAGCATGTATTCTCTTCTGATATACAAAATTCAACAAACACGAGCATGGATTGAAGTCACTTCTTGCAATGCGTCAAACCATGTTTAATTTAAAATGGTTACGATAACTTGTCTTTTATACTTATTAAAAATCTATGAACGGTTTATTTGTCGTTGACACTTCTTATTTTACAAAATCCACCAACATTCTCTATAAAGAAATGAAAAGAAATATATAACCCTAAAGATTCAAAAGGTTTTAGACGAAGAAAAGATTAAATAATAAAGGATATATATTCCATTAAACTATACTTTACTTTAAAAAAATGTTCTAAAACACGAAAAATAAGGACCTTAATGATAATAACCTTAGTCTAAAATTAATCTAACGATGTCTTACACTAGTAACCTGTTTCTATGTCACAACACATACGCTGCTTAATGTTGATAAACAGCAGAGTACTGTGTCGTGTCGTATGTTCGGATTGCATGGCGATTCCTAATTGCTAACAGTGTCAGTGCTCTCCCGAGTGCCCCGGAGATCTCATGTCAATGAGTCGCAACGGGATAAGATACGTCGTTAACGAAGTGTATAACCGGGCAGCATCATCAGGAAGTCCTGTTCTGCAAGCTTCATTACAACTCCACTGAAGACCAAACCGGTGTCCAAAACGATGCCGTGCATTTCCTTGGCGTCTAAAGTCGTAGTTAGTGTGTTAGATTCGTATATAACTAGGCAGATTGGAGAAGTTCGTGAAATATCTTTACGTTTACCCGTTTCAGTGTTTTAAATGTCGTATTTTGATGTATTTTCATATACGATATTATAGAAACAAATAATGTTAAATATATCTGATATTTTCAATGATAGTTTCTTAATAAAAGTGAACAAAATTACTCTCATTTTCCATTCATTACTCAAATCGTACACTTGAGAAAAGTAATATATTTCAGTTTTGAGAGTCCCTTTCTTTATAGTTTTTGTTCCTTTTTACGTAATTTTCATATTCAAATGTCAAAAACAAGATATTTAGCCAAATTATTTAAAATATCAGATAGTTGTAATTTAAATTGTTTTGTTTAAAATTACATTTTTAGACAGTCTTGTAAGCGGTTATTTCAGAGCATTCATAACATGCTAAAATTCAATTTTTAGCACAAGTGCTAAAAATGAGAAGCTGCTCAAGTGTTCGGGTAAATCTGAAAATTCAACAAAGAAATCAAAATACTTTCGTGTGACCGCATCATCTACTAATGAGTTAATGTATCATTAAGTGATTTGTATACTTCAATAAAATAAAATGAAAGCCAGTAAGGCGGCCTAAATGTATGATACACGTTGTAAAAGCAATTTTACTTTGCTATAGAAGTGAGCTACTCGACCTATCGTCCTCGTATCGCAAGCATTCCCATTCGCAAAATAAAATCACACTTTTACCACACGTATCATAAATAACAATTTAGTATTTTTCAGTAACCATTTATTCTTTAACGACCATTTTTAATTTATCACGTATATTTTGGTAAAACATGTAGTTATTTTTTTTATGTATTCATTAGGGTAAGCTAAGTCGATTTTAAACTTCCACTAGAAACTAAATGAAACCCCAAAACTTTGGTGAGATGATTACACATCATAAGGTGTACACATAAAATTATTCCATTTCTCTGTATGTAATATTACTGATTAACTGAATGCATTAATATCTCAACATACTGTAACAACAACTTCAAGAGTGAAATAATCCAATCAAAGTTAGATCTGGAAGGATATTTCAGGAAGTCTCGCTCTGTACTGCCTCATCACGCACGTGTTGTTCCACCGACACAATGAGTCACTGTCACTCGCGTGAGCCTGTGCACGCGCTGGGCACCCACCTGTGGCGCCGTGTGGCGGTGAGCGGCGGAAGGGTCTGCTTGTGCGAGTGACTGCGCGGCGTGTGGTGCGGTGTGCGTTGCGGGTTGGCGCTGCGCTGAGCGGCGAGGAGGTGCGGGCGAGTGGCGCGGACGAGGATGACTGAGCGCGTAATCGGGTCGCCCGAGCTTTAAGTAGCGCGCGCGACGCCGCCGCCCCCCTCCCGCCCTCGCCACCGCCGCCGCCGCCCCGCCCCCCTCGCCAGTAGGCAAGTGGGGCAGCGGCCGCGGGGTGACTGGTGTCCGCGGGCGCCTCGGGGCGCCGGGCATCGACGCCGGGACGCGGAGATGCGGTACGGCATGCCTCGTGGTTGAGCGAATCGCCCGAAGAAGTCTGAGGAAAGGCGTCTTCCGGACGCGGCCACAACGATGCCTGGCTGTGATGTGGCACTCAGGCCTGAGGGCACTCAGGCAACGACTGTGGAACAGATTGTCTTATGATTAGCGGGTATCCTTACGAGCTCTGAAAAAGGGTTTCTTCTGTTCGCGGAAAGTAAGATGCCAGGATGTGATGTGGTGGGGACAGATTGTGATGTGGGGACATCGCCATTGCTGTACAGAATGCCTTAGATGAGCGGACATCCTTACGAGCGCTGGAAAAGAGATGGGCGGAAGGCTGTGATGCGCGGACATAGGGCACTGCGGTGGAGTATGATTCATGGTTGAATTGGTTTCCGACAAGGCTCTTTGTTTGCCAATAATTCTTCTTATGTTGAGGAGCATTAGGTTGCTTGAGAATTAATGACTACTATTAGTGCCTACAAGATGCAGAGCTGGAAACAGGATATCTTGCGGTTGCACGAATCTCCGCACATACATTTGAAACTCTTATCTCTATTAGGAACTGTGCTTGCCATGGTAAGACTGAAGCACCTGCAATGTTGCGTCGCGGTGCAGTCACGCAGCATATCGTGGGGTTAGGGATATCCTTACGGGCTCCGAAGAATGCCTTCTTCCACGGAAGGTCTGACGCATGGCTCAAAAAGGGAACACGTGCATTCTGCAGCATGCCTCGTAGTTATTGAATTGATTGATTGATTTTTTCGTGTTTCCGGGCGCGTCAACTGCTCTGGTCATTAGTCCCGTTCATGTAGTGCATGTTTTTTTTCTTTCTCGGGAGATGGCGGTGATCTTCCCCCGCTGGATGGCGAGATCCGGCGCCGACCTACCGTCGGCTAGCGGGGTTTCTCCCTAACCTGGACTCTCCCACCAGCGGGGCACCGCCCCAGCCGGGACAAGCTCTAAACTCCCGACCGGTCTCCCGAAATATGTGATAGTGTAGTGTATGTTAGTGTAAGTGTGTGTGTAAGGGAGAGGATAGGACAAGGAAGAGGAAGGACAGATCGCGCGCGGTCCGTGGCCCGTTTGGCAGGGTACTGCTCCGGCATTCGCCTGGTGTTATCGGAGAAACCACGGAAAACTACCGATCAGAGCAGCCGGCCGTAGAATTCTCCTCCAGACAGCGACTGAATTCGACCTAGCTGAAAAGCTAGTGTCGAAAATCCTGCCGCCGTCGACTCAACCTAGGACCCCCAGGAAGGACAGATCGCGGCGTAGTTATTGAATATCCGTATGAGTTCTGCAGAGTGTTTTCTTCCGATCGTGGAATGGCACCTGGTGGGTACACTTCGGCGCTGTTGTTCTGCATTACTCACAGTTGGTTCGCGATAAGACTCTGGGTTTTCCGAAAATTCTTCTTGAATCAGCACCTGACATCGTCACGAGACGCGGAGGTGCGGTATACAATTCCTCGCGGTTGCACAGATATCTGTGTAAACATTTGTAACTTCTTCCACTGTTTGGAGCTCTGCCTTGTCGCGGTAGGATTGATGTACGATCCGTATTGCAACCCGCAGCGGCCAAACAACATAACTTCTGCTAGCGGATTTCGTTATCAGCTTTGTGGAACTCCTCTTTCGTATCATGGAAAGACTGACACCTCGCAGCAAGGCGGGGGCACTTTGATGATGCGACATAGTAAGCCGCTTGTTTTACTGACCGCTGGATGGGAGTCGTTGAATTTCTGCTGCTGCAAAATAGCTAATTTTGTGGAAGAACCAACTTCTGAAATCGAGATCGGGTGACGGAATTGTGGAATAATTTTCTCCTGGTTGGTAGACCTCACTGTGAGCTTTGAAGAACTAACCTCGGTCGTGTAAAGACCGAAACCGAAGATGTTGTTCAGAAGATCCGTAAGAAGTTCCTTATTGTTGGACTGATCTCGGAATGCGTACCGTGGACCCTCTTCCGCTGCTGTGGGGGCGCTGTTAATTGGTGAATGTGGCATGCAAACTATATGAACATGTACCCGGCCACTAGAATGTAAGGTTTTTAAGTGCCCGAGTCCCAAATTATTATTGCCATCGATTGATGAAGTGTCCCTGGTTACTTGAGGCACGTGTGAGGCGCTGTGGTTTGAGAAAGGCTATTGAAAGGGTATTGATTTGCGATCATTGCGCTAATTTAGTGTTCCAGAGAATAAAGACTTTCCGATAAAATGTTAAGATTTATATTCAAAAAGACAGAAGACGGCAGCGCCGCGCGCAAACATTTTTTCTAAATAACCGAATGCGCGGAAGAAAGTCAAATTTAACATAAACATTCAATAAAGCATAATATTTAGAATTGTTAGAAAGAACAATCAGCAAAATCGGGCAAGGGGTTCACAAAATTTCGAAGATAATCGTACATTTCAAGTTAAAAAGCGTGAACATGGAGGCCATTGTTGTTAGGGTAAAGTTGAGGAAGAATATAGTTTCTAATAAATATTACGAAAACGCCTGAAGGGATCGGGCTGGAACTTTATAGAACAACGAGGTGAAATTTATGAACGTTTTCGAGACTAATCACGATTTTGGGAAACATATAGGAAGCTAATTAAAATTAAATGTAGAAAAGTATAATCAAAATACATAGTAATGCAAGAGGAGCATCGTAGTGACGTCACGACGCCATATCGAACTAAAAATGGTTGTATTTAATGAAATAAGACAATGAAAGGAGAAATAGATAGTACAGTAATTATCAGACAAATTATAAACAGTACTGAGAACCGGTGACAAGACCTAAGAACGTTTAAAACCAGAAAATTAAGAAACATTCTGTAATCTTGTTTGTGGTCACGGGCGAGCGATCGGCGCTTGTACAAGAAAAAATCTATATAAGACATTGGACAACAATGCCAGGTAGAGAGACGAGGAAAAAGTGCAGTGTTGTATGGTTGGTGAAGACGCTAGCTCCGTATTAGCGTAATGCAATATTTTTAAAAATTATTGTTTGGAAGTGAACTTTGAAAACATTTTTAGAAATTTTGATGCGGTCGAAAAGGTTATAACAAACAGGTGAATGAATTCGTAAGTATGGGCGAATAATTTACGGGCAAAAGCAACGCGAACATTAATTTTACGCGGTGGCACTTTTGAACGATGGTCGCGAACATTTTGTCGCAGTGTTTACAACACAAAGTTTAGCGTGCTCCGGATAGTAAGAGCTAATACGAACAGATTATTTTATTTTGGTTCGCGTAACGAAACAGTCTCTCTTCACCGTGGGAACTTTAAATGTAGTGGAAACTTTGCGTTTCATCGCACAACGTTTTGTAGTGGTTTTCTTAACCATGTAAGTTCGTGGTATATGTGGTTCTGGGAATTGGTGGAAGCAGAGGCGGTACCATTGCCGACGGCGACGCGTGATATGGACACATGTTGCAGTGTTCATCCGGTATCAGGGAAGTGATGCATGGATATTTTTTTATTTATCTGGCAACCTCAAAGGCATCTGTCGAAGACTCAAGTCCTGTTAATTTATTATAGAATAAGAATCATGAAAGTCAAGAATCTGAAACGACAGAATGCGCATTCGGTGTGGATGAATGTATTTTCGTATGTAATTTTGTACCATGTAATTTCCAGTGTGAATGGTCATTCTTTGGTCTTTTTTTTTTTTTGTGTTTTAATATTAAGGGTATTGTTTCTTTGCTATGTTTTGTTTTGTGTGCCGTCAGAGGGCACTATCATTGTACGTATGTTTGTCATTTTGGGACATCAGAGGAACAGAAACAGGCCATAAAAGTAGCAATTAAATTGAGATGAATGCATTCGGGTTCATCAATAACCATTATAGAATGTGTTGTGATTAAGCTAGTTAGATGCTGATCCACGCGCGCGTTGCACGAGTACCACATTTCGGTCCCTGTACGAAGGCCATCACAAGTTCACGCCCGCATATATTGTTAGAATTTTGAAAAGTCAGCTAGTAAACGGGCATATTAATGTATAAAATAGAGGGAGTAGCCGAGTTTATTATATTGGCAGCCCAACGTGGGGGGCTCGAATAAAGTGAGATATTATATATATATATATATATATATATATATATATATATATATATATATATATATATCCAAACATGAGCCAAAATGCCCATCTTTTTTTCTCCTCTACCAATTCTCTCGCCTCTATTGGTAGTTACCAAACGAACTTGTCTCCTTTTCTGGCAACTACTGAGAACTGTGATGTTCGCGTCAGGTGACAAGACGTTTCTGAAGAATTTCTGTATTTTGAATGGTAAGAATTCATTTTTAAAAAAATCAGAAATTGTGAGTACAAAATAAAATTTTTCTTCGAATTATGGGTCCGGTTCTTTAAGGCGATGTCGATGAAGTTGACCTGAAACTCGTGTTGTTTCTCGTTGCATTTTTATTTAATTCCCTGGACGGAATAGTGGCTCACCAAATACAAGAAATTAGACCCTCAGTACATTTTGTGGAATGTTTCTAAAAGCGTATGAAATGAATTTCATTTTTTAATTGTTTTACAGAATGAAAATGTATTTTGTTAAATTAAGTACTTACTATAATTCGAGTTTGTTATAGATCCATTTTGAGCTTACCATTAGTTAATTTTTTTTAAATGCAGTGAAATGAGTGGTTTATGGTCATCATGATGGAATCATACTAGAAAAAATGATAGCATTTACGCCAAATTTTCTTTAATTTCTTTTTCATCCCATATGCTTTATTCCTTCTGTATTATTAAAAAAGTGATTCCTAGTCGCTGTATACTTTGTTTTTATATTTAAAAGTGATGTTCTGTTCAAATTGAGATTGTGCATGAATCGTTCGTCAGAATCACAGCATCATTTGAAAGGGATGGTTTTATACAACTATTTGTTCCTATTGAGCTATTTGAATGGCAGTATTAGTATAAAATACATTTTCTACGCCCAAAAAAGGAACTCGAAAAACAAACCAATATATAAGACCATACCGTAAAAAAAACACAAAAATAAATTATAGGTACCAACTTGCCAATGGAAATTTCTGCTTAGAATTCTTGGTCCCAATTCAACGCAAGCATTGATTAAATAGACTTCATTTGTTTGAATTTTCCCACATTTAAATATAGCTTATGATCGTCTGTTTTTTCAGGTCTCATTCTTTTGCTTGGTACTCTCACTTAATCTCGCAATTCACCTGCGATTCAGTGTGAAAGGCTTTGTTCACTCTCTACGGGGTAGACGACAGCTGTTACGGTATGGCACTGACTTGGCATCTAAGATCAATTTGTTCGCCGTTCTTCTTACTCACTTTTCTAGTACCCTATATCCAGCGAGAGTTGCCTCGACCTGCTGGTCCATTTATGGTAATGTCCCTTCTTCTTTAAAAGCTCTCTCTTCTCTCGACCTAAAAGAGATCATTCAGTCGTAATAAGAAAATGCTCTACTCCCATAAATAAATAATCTTCACTTATTTGTTTATTATTCTTATTGGCATTCTATTTTTAGATTCAAATATATTTTTCTTTTCTATTCACTTCTTGTGTAGTAGTTTTCTTTAGAACATTTTTTTAGGAATATTTGGATTAGCATTTAAAGAAATATTTTCCCCATATAAATTATGAGCTTTAATGTTTAGATTTTCCAATAAAAACAAGTTTAACGCGTTTTACAACTTTACAAAAATATTGTTAGTTTATGTGTTTCATTTATTCAATAAAAATTACGTTTCCCAATAAGAAAAAGATTTTAAAAAAGGATTTCTCCTTTAGTTGAAATTGACCTCCAACATTTTTGTGTAAATGCTCCGCGAATCAGATAATTTAGGTTAATATTGTTTTATGAAGAAAACTTCTCTAGTTGGATTCTTTGTAACCACTTATATTGTTTTCTTACTTTTCTTTGCCGCCTACTTTTACTCCATCGGAAGGCCCGACAGCTACAACTTACAAATGCCAAACACTAGGAATGTTTATAGTGACTTTCTTTTAGTTGGAATTCCTGGCATTTTATTTTTAACTTTTTTCTTATTTGTCTTCCAAAACAAACTGTGAGTCACTGATGTTTTATTGCAAATAGTTTAACTGAGTTTATGAAAGAAAATGAACATCTTTTATAGGAAATTGAAACTCAATATTTTTTCTTTTAAGTATTTTTTAAACGTTTTTGTAAATACAAAACAAACTTCCGTGGAAACCTTTATAAGAGTTACGAATTAGTTCGTTAACTTGTCTAGCTATTAAATGTTTGAAATAGGGAATCTTTAAATGCACTCGTTATTTCAATACGTTAGGGGTATTAATATTCTATTTTAGCAATATAGCTTGTATATTTTCACATCTTGACCCCTTGCAAACATTTCGCATTTTAAAAGTCATACTGATGCTTTACATCTTATAAATCTGGTAATGTATGCAAGTAAACATTTTAAACTTTATAAGCGTTTATTAACAAAGAAAAAGGCTTACAGCAGTGTCAGTAAATTCCACAGAATATCAAATAGTACATTTCAATTTAAATAGATTTCAAGATTATGCACGTTTGTGACTACACTTTTCACGGTGTGGTGTATCTAGAAAAATGAAATCTCCAAAAATATAACAGAAGGTCCATAACGATGTCATTTTGTAAATAATATCTAGGAAATTTAACTCGCGTTATATAAAGGAGCCCGAAAAGCAGATCGCAAAAACTTAGAATGTTCCTTTTTTCAATTTAAGGGCAATGGCAGCGCGCGTTGTAGTATGTGGGTGATGGTAACTAGTGTTGAGGATGAGACTGCCTATTTCTTCCTGGCATTTTCTACAAAATTTCATATTTTCCGTCTTAAAGTTATCCTTGTTTGAAGTTATGTTTAGAAGGGAGTATTTAAATAAGAATAGTGCAAATACTTATACTCGTAACGAAAATTTTACAAAATTAAAACTGGAACTGCTCTAGATTGGAGATCATTTTTAAGAAAATATTTTAGATATTGATTAGATGTTGATGATATTTAGCTGTTGATGTATGAAATTAATCAATTTCTTTCTAATTCGAGTCTTAAGTTTCTTTCGTATTGGAAGCAGCCTTTGAAATATTTTTTTCCATTCAGTAACACGCATAGCGTTGTTTCTTTTGAGTGACCTGCGTAGCACATCCGTCTCGTAGGTTACAAGACATTGTTTTAGCGTTTGTGAGAAGCGCACATATTGACGTTAACGACGCAAACTCCTTGCAGATGGTTTCCTTTCTTGTTGCCTCCAGGAAACGCTGTCGCGAAATGAAAGGCGACACTACTGAAACTGGGCTGTGTTTGCGGAGAGTACCAAAGTAACCGAGCAACCTTCAGTTTACAATCTTCATACCTACTAACTCTCGCTGAACCACGTGGGAAAAAGCGACATCACGAACCAGATGGGATGTGAATACCTTAAAGATATATTTGATACCAAATTTTGTACTTTATATTATATCTTAAAGTATTACAAAACCACAATATATGGATTTTACCTTCTTAATGTGTAAAAATATATCACATCAATTCAAAAAAAATATTAATGAGGTCAGAAAAAAGTAATAAAAGCAAAGTGATACATTTTTATAATCGGATCCTATAAGTTCTCATAAAATCATTAATTTAGGTTATAGAATACAGTGGTTTTCGTAGTTTCAATTTTTGAAGGTCGGATGTAATATTGAATAATAGAGCGTCAAAAAAGTCAACGAAACAGAAAGATTTCTTACATTCGACAACATCCTCGATCTGTCTGTATGATGTCTGGATACCGTAACAGTTTTCGGCACTTGTTCTCGCCGAAAAGGAGCAGTAAACCTGCTCCATTTCAAATACATAACTAAACTGATTGTCATTCATCGATCTTTAAAAAGTTACGCGCATTAAAGTTTTTATGCGATACGATACATCCAACTCTGTTTGCGGAGGGTTAGTTATAATTAAAGTTAACGTGTGACTGTTATTATGTTATATATTATGATATACTTTAATAAAAACACAATATTTAATAAAATTTGATTCGTACGAAAGAATGTATGAGGGTTTAAGGTGTTGGATTGCAAAATCAAATATCTAAATATTTGCTCGATTTTCAATTTGAAAATAATAATAATTTCATTATATTATTTTTATAAACCTCAAGAAATCACAATTAACAATCTATCTAGTTACAAATGTTCCACTTTTATACCTTGTGATTGACAGGCTTTGTAATATAAGTGCATTTTAAGTTCCATCTCTATGGCTTTATCGCAAGTTATCTAGATGTCTGTCATTATTACATCTAGAGATCCTGAATCATGAGTTTGTTGTGACGAGACATAGAATAAACATATGTTGAATACATGCCATTATTTACGCTGTGCTTCAACCTTGCTGTCAAGAAATATTTTTCGAAAAATTGTTTGGCTGGAGTTTGATCAAATTATTTAGAATTATAAACTTTTCGAGCTTGATGAACCTCATCAACATCTTGATTAATTTGGACTATACTTTTATAAATGTTCGTTACATAAATGAGATAAGTGGAAAAAGAAGACATGTTTGTGAATATAATGGATTCTTATATTTATGGTGTAGAAATAATAGTTGTACAGTTTAGTGTAACTGTTACGAAGCTTTCTGTGCTTATTTTTCTTCCGAAGCGACCTCAACGCTCCCAGTGGCGAACAATAGGCGGCCCCGCTTTGTTGAAGTGCGACATATATATCAATACATATTTGCATGCTATTTAGTCAGGGTTTACTAGGTGGTATGTGATAGCGTGATACAATTTTGACGCAGTGAGTTGACTCGATTGCGTATTATTCATTATCTGCTCTTAGCTCACTTGCCATTGTCAAATTGTGTTGACATTTTCGGCCTGCGTATATTTACGTACGATTAAAAGTACTAACAATGTAGCAAAGGCCAGTAGTGCTATACCTTTTAACAACAATCAAAAGAAATAGCCTAATTTATCATTCTTTAGGTTTCCTCCAGATTCAGAAAGGAAATCTGACCTCACCCCATTGGGTGTAGTATCCTAAACTATTATGGGGATGTGATTGTTAAAACATCGAGATGAGATACCGCACACACTTCATTATGGTATCTGGGTAAAACACTGGATTACAGAGTACGATTGTCACGTAATTATCTAATCATAAGATAAAGCAAGTCTATGAGGACAAGGAACTCTGGGTGAAGAAAAGAACGACGGAGACGAAAGAAACTATGAGGGGCTCAAACTCTTCCAGTTCGCGGTCGTCACGACCTGACCGCAGCCGAGTCTTTCTCCGCTTCATCGACTCACTCTCACATTTTCGGGGCTCTCGTGCGGGTAGCCTCTATGTCAAGCGTAACGGAGCATTCCGGGTCGGCTCCCGAAGCACTTCCAGAGCCCGCCTCCTCTTCCACAACTAGTCGGCTCCTACCCGCCTCCCCCGCTGGCCCGCCTCCGCTGTTTCTCTCCTCCCCACCTGTTTCCTTTTTCCCCCCCACTCCTCACCGCTGCCCTGCTCCCCCCCCTGGTCCTCGTCCTCAGTCCTACCCATTTGGTTCCCGCAATGACGCCCATTCCCCTCCACCGCTTCTCTGCTTCTTCCCGCCAACCTTGCAGTCCCAACCATCACTCCCTCACGCTACACTGCCCCCCCCTCCCCCCCTCCCCCTGCCCCTGCCATTCCGCTCCACATCCCTGTTCCACGTCATCCCCACTACCCTGCCACCTTCCACGCCTCTCTGTTCCTACTGTTCGGCTCCACTCCTGCCACGCTCCTCCAGTGCTAGCCTGCGGTGTCTCTGACCGGGAGATTCTAGAGATCGTCTCGATGGTGGCAGGATTGTGGAAACTAGCTGGGTCGAATTCAGAGCGCACCACACACTTACATTCACATGCGCTACACCACCCTTGTTGAGGGACCTGTCGGGAGCTTACAGCTGGTTGTGGCTGGGGCTATGCCACGCTGCTGGGAGCTAGTACCTGTTTGAGGAAAATTCCCACAAACTGACGTAGACCGGTGCCGGATCTCGCCATCAAGCGGGGGAAGATCACCGACATCTCCCGAGGATGGAAAAAACATGCACTACACTTACGGGACTAAAGACCTAAGCTGTTGACGCGCCCAGAATCACTAACCAACCTAGCAACCAATCCGCCGCCTGGGCTCCTCTGCCGTGCTCCGCTGCCGACGCTTCACCGCCCCTGCCGCCCCCACGCGTGCGGTGCGGCTCCGCCCACAACGACAACAAGATCGGAAGCAAGAGCAGAGGAGAAACGCCTGCTCAGGGTGCACTTGACCGACAATGGCGTGTGGCTGACCGTATGTGTAAAGGACACTGCACTAGACGCAGCCAACGCGTTGGTTACTTTCCCTCGGAATATCAGGACCGGTTTCTCTCTGTTGAGAGCTTTAAACGCGATTTAAAGGTGTTCGTGAGCATGTTTAATTAACGGTTTCAAATTAATGTAAGGGAAATACAGCTTGTTTTATATTTACAACTATGATTTTCGATAAGTGTTGATCACTCACCTCTTGCTAATCATTCATCACTTCCAAAATATGTGAAGCAATCATATTCTGGCATAATTTCTTTCTTCGCACACCGAACGACGACACGGGAATCAGAAGGAATTATTGATGTTTTTTAAACGTTAATTGATTATTTTTATCATGTGTACTTTGTGCCTTAAATATTGAGTTATCTATAATTTGGTGTATATTTAACTCTTCATATATTGTGCAAAAACTCTGTTTATGTTGATAGGAACGACCATTTCGTTAATTGTTTAGTCAGGTAATGGAGTTTGTTCACTAAAATAATGAAGTTATCTTGACAACGTTTTTTATTTTTTTCTCTTTCGCCTTGGGGGCATAAAGAGTACATTGCACTTCATTTAACACCAGAACATATCACTACCACCAGGATTAATGTCCATTTATCCGGTAACTCTCCAATTGTCAATTTATCCGCTAACTCCAACACCTCCTGCCCTTACTATTTGATGTTAGTCATTTGACATCCTGTGCCATGTACCCCAGTCTCCCTCTTCGCGCTGCATTGCACCTTAGGCTCTTTGATGTCCGCATCCACTTACTCTGCAATCTCGGCTTGTCGACCTCTATGTATCTCTCCTAGCGGGTTACCGTCCCAGCTGGGACAAGCTCCAAGCTCCAGACTAGTCTTCCGGCATGAAGTAGAATAGTGCGTGTATGTGTGGTATGTGTGTGTGTGTGTGTGTGTGTGTGTGTGTGTGTTTAAGGGGAGAGTATAGATCAAGGAAGAGAAAGGAAATATCGTGCGCGGTCCGAGGTCCGTTTGTTAGGATAGAGCTTCGGTATTTGCCTGGTTTTGAAAAACCATGGAAAACTACCGATCAGAGCAGCCGGCCACTACAGTGTTACCCCAAACGGCAACTGAATTTGTCCTATGTAGCTAGTGTCGAACATCTGCCCCTGTTGGGACTGCGACCCTAGGACCTCCCACTACATATGGAACTTTTTAACAGGGAAGGAGTTGTAGCAGCGGTCGGATGACGCAAATGTGCTCATTCTCCTCCTCTCCGCTATTCCAGCAAAACTCCATTATAACTGTTCTGTTAAAAATGTATTTTTTAAAAATTATGTCGTGGTCGTATTATTTGTGTGCATTGTTCAACATTTGCGTTAGTCACATAGTTGTTCCAGGCCTTGACTTTCTGTGCCTGACGATTTTAGCCATTTTCCTGTTTTCTCTGGGAAAACGTTGATTAAGTATCTAGTGTAGAACCAACGTCGACTTTCTTCCTCGAATACTTTTACTCGCACAACAGGATTTAACTCGTGTTACTTGTCTCTAAATGTATCACTAAAACAAACAGATAAACTTTGAAGATCTCTATTGGAAAGTAAACCTTTTAAAAGAATAAATAAATCAAATTTACTTAATTTCTGATACTATTGCTTCGCAGATGTTTTGTGATCTTAGTTTTAAATGTATTATAAATAAATTTAATTTTATGTAACATAGCAAAAGACACACGATTTTGTATTTATAAACAATGAAAGGGAAAATCGGTATTGAAACGTATGTACATACTCTATAGCTAGCCATAGTAATTTTATTTCTATGTTGCTAATTTTGTACAATTCGTATTTTTTGCGGTCATTCTATGTCCGGATTCTTTTACATTCATTCACAGACATTTGAATAATAAGTGTTATGTTGAGAGAACGTGAACCGCCCGACAAAACAAATGGCTTCAGGCGGAATTAGGCCACCGGATTACTTAGCCGCTCACGGCGCCCTGTGCCCCCAGGCAGTTTGCGAGCGTCCGGAAAGTGGCTGTTCAAGTTCATGGGCCGGCGGCGCAAGGCCACAGGTCAAGGTCATTCGCCTGCCCGCCGCCACGCGCGCTGACAAACGCCGGCGCCAGGAGAAAGTCGGCTCACCGCCTCGTGGGTTGCTGCGGCGGCGGCGGTGTTTGTGGTCCACCTGTTAAAGATACATTTTAATAAAAAAAATGTATTTAATATTTCATTTTTAGGGTGCGAATATTTTGATTTGTATTTTCGTTCTAGCGAAATGTTTACTAAAATGGATAATAATACCTGGCTTCTTGTCAAGTATCTCCCGTCAGAGTGCCTGATTTAATAAATAAATACATAAATAAATTACATAAATACATTACTTCACGTTATTTTCTTCAAATTTCACTTTTATGACCATCTGCTTTTCCATTGACATTGCATTTCAATAATTTTTTTCTCCCTGATATGGGTAGTATTATTTAAACACAGTGGGCAGATGATTACTGTGGATACTTGTTCAAGTTGAGATAGTTTGGTACTTCAAATAAAATTGTATTTTGCAAACGAAAAATATTTTTAAAACCACTAGAGAAAAAACTCTAACACTACTTTACAGCGATAACATTGCATGAACTCCGAATATCATCGAATAATGCTAGAAATTAAGTGAACGTGAAGAAATTCTGAAAGGAACGAAGACGAAGATTTGTTGATTCGATTGGATTTTAGTAGTAAGTATTTCAAGATTCGTGCGTCTCCATTTGCAGATCATAAGATGCAAAAAATCGCACACTTCGGTTTGTCTTCCATCTTTACAAAATAAAAGAGAATGATGACCTGCCTGCCTCGTCTATGTTTGCAATTCATTCTGTACATCGAGATGTTTCTGACACGTACGTGGTTGTCATATAACAATATTGCTACTATCATTTTCGAATAGATAGTAATTAAAATAATCTTTCTAGAGTCTCAAAACCCTCTAACTGCATCCATAAGGGATTTGTTCGGAGTCGCTGCGTTTACGAAGATTTGAAGACTTTTCGGGACCTACATATCTGGGTCTATCGGGTGGTTTGTTTGGGAACCGACAACTCGGTCAGATGATTTGTCTGTTCCGGTTTTAGAGAAAGCTGGAAAACGCCTGAGAATACATTTTCATGAACAGCCCATGATACATTTACTGAACAATAGTCGATGTTTTCTTTGAACCATGAAAACTAAACATTGCTTGCCATTGTTCTTATACATGAAGCTTACCCAAAAATGCCAATGTTTGTAACGCATTTTTACACATCCAGAAGAGCGTAGGCAAACCCAAAATACGAATCAAAGAAATTAGTTTAAAACTGTAAAAATGCGCGAGCTTCCATTATTGTGCGTACATCTCTTATGCAGCTTTATTAGGAAAGAAAACTGATTTTGGTGACGATGGATAATCGATATTTTCGTATTTCACATACGTGCGCATTGCGTAAGAGTAAAAAGTCAGAGCTCGCAGTCATAAGATAATTGTTCTAAAAGATTACGAAAGGTCACGAACCTTCCGTCCCAACCCAAGTAAACATCGAATATCTCACCGTTGTTCTTAAAACTGAACTGATTTAGGAATAAATGTCTACTCGTATTTCAAATTCACGAAACCCGCATTGCGAAGAAAATCAGATTTCGCTTTTTCATTAGTAGTTTACTCTTTAGGTTGTAAGTATGTGACTAAACAAGTATTGTATTGCACCGGGTGCATCAACTACTCAAGTCGTTAGTCTCGTACGTGTAGGGTACTTTATATCCCAAGTGGAACCCGGAGTTACTCTCCCATTGAGACGTGAGATCCGGGGCCTACCTAAACTTCTTCAATCGTGTTCTCCCTCTTCCGGTTCCTTACAGGGCGGCACTTCTCCCACTGGAATCTGCTCTATGTTCACGACATGTGTGGTTGAAGTGAAGTGTAAATTTATTTTAAAGTGTTTGTGCGTCCAACGGAAACGGAGGGGATCAAGATGAGGAAGGAAAGATCGCACGTGGTCCATAGTCCATTTCTTCGGATACAGCTCCGGTGTTCTTCTGATGATAATTGGAAAATACCTGAAAAACTACCGATTAGCCGGTTGTTGGATTTCACATTCAGGCAGTGATTGAATTCGATTTCGCTGTGAGTCTAAGTAGAGTCTAAATCTGAGTCTAAGTCTGAGTCTAAGTCTGAGTCTAAGTCTGAGTCTGAGTCTAAGTCGAAATCTGAGTCTAAGTCTGAGTCTAAGTCTGAGTCTAAGTCTGAGTCTGAGTCTGAGTCTAAGTCTGAGTCTAAGTCTGAGTCTGAGTCTGAGTCTAAGTCTGAGTCTAAGTCTGAGTCTAAGTCTGAGTCTAAGTCTGAGTCTAAGTCTGAGTCTAAGTCGAAAGTTTAAGTCGTCAGAGTCTAAAATCCGCCACCGACGGGACAAAGACCTCCCGATCAATGACACTGAGATGAGACCGTGTTGCCACTGAGCCATTCCAACCGGTTTTTTATTTGTGGCTACAAAGGTTCGTGCTTGCCGGTGCTGGTAGGACAGGCAGGCATCCCGAGCGTTTGAGAGCCCCTTAGCAGTGAGAAACTCAGGGTGTCGGAAGTGGGCGTGGCACCTAGCGCAAGTGGCGAACGCTCTTCTGATGGGCGGGGCGGGTGAAGCTTCCGGGAGTGGCCGGCCCTCTGTCACGGTCTACCGCCCAGCGGCGCGCCCAAGTAGGTCCTCCACGACGCCATCACCTGCTCAACGGTTTGCTCAACGGCAGGTCGGCACGCCCAGGCACGAGGAGACTGGTATCGTTGCTCTCGGAAGAAAACGGAGAAATTTTCTTATTATGCCGGAGTCTCCAGAATGGTAGTGTGAAAAGACAGAGAGAACACAAACTGTTTTGGCAACGTTAAATTTGTGGTGTACAACAATGAAATTGACTTCATTACTGTGTGATGAGGTAGTACTAATTTTTCAGCGTGGGGAGGAAAGAAGTTCATTTTTTAATTCTTCTCCAAGCAGGCATTTCTTGAGCTCAGTGACAATATTCTTTTTTCAAATAATCGTTCTTCATTTCCCGAGGCACTACGTTGAATCTGTCACTCAGTACATGGAACGATGGCCTAAATCTGTAGGTGATTTGGCTTTGCAAGTATTTTATATTACGTAATTTAAGATTCTGCTTCTTTTTGGGTGGCTTATTTCACTGAAATCCAGCCTATTTTATTTCATTGATTCGTTTTTCGGTATTTAATTCACCACATTCGGTACTTTTATTATAATTAACTTATATCTAGAGAAGTCGCCATCTTTATAGTCAATACTCTAAGATTTTGTCTTTGTGGACGGCTGCATTAATTTATATTCAGCCTATTTTATTTTAATGATAGAGTTTTGAAAATCTTCTGTAAAGGATTCTCTAATTTTACAAAAACCCTCGTGAAACGAGCATTATATAAAACGCAAATACAGAATATAAATCAAATTTTATTTCTGACAGATATAGTTGGATATTTTACTGCTGTTGGTGGGTTATTTCTTGTGAGATTTTTATAAACAGAATCCAACAAATTCACTAGCGAATGAAATTCCAGTTTATGCTTAGGGTTAGGCGAAAAGCTTCTCCGCATAACGCCCTGAAAAAAACTCACAAAGTACGAGGGGCCGCAATAATTAATGTGCTATATTGTTTTAATTCATAAAGCAACTTCGTCGTTCACTAATTTTGAATCACCAATTGTTACCCGTGTTATTTACCAATGTATGTGTCATACCTAAGTTTGTCAGAGATAATAACTGAGAAAACTTTAACCTCAGTGTTCTCGTTTATCATAATTCTTAAGCAATAAAATCATCATCGTTGGAAAGTATACTTTTTTCTCAAATGTCACGTGATCAGATACACGAAAGAATTCAAAAGAAAAGCTATATAAACACGCTTAAAGGAGAAAATATTCACAACAGGAGCTGCCTTTAAGTGAGCACTTCTCGCAGATGCTGTCAAGCGCCGGGAACAAATTCGGTGAAAATTCGATTTAATCTGTCACGTAACAGGGGCCCCTCAGCGCCTCATTACCAGAGAGAGCAAAAGTTGACTTTCGCGGGTCGCCGACGTCCCACGCAAGAGCGATGGGAAGAGCTGCAAAGGCCGAGGAAAGTCGCAGCTGCCGGCCACAGCGGGCAGCCCTGGCGTCGTCCCGCACAGTAGTGGCCTAATGAAGTTGGCGCCTCTTTTTGTGCGGCGGCGAGAGACACGGTAGCGAAGGTGGCGGTGAAGGCAGTTGTGGAGTGGTATCGGGAGTCTGGGTTGGTAGTGGCATTAAGGGAGGAGATAGCGACAGTGGCGGTGGAGATGTGGATGGTGGCATAAGATATCTATGGCCATAGTAGTGGTCTAATGAAGTTGGCGCCTCTTTGTATGCGGCGGCGGAAGATACGGTAGCGAAGGTGGTGGAGTAGTAACGTTGGCTGAGTTGGTAGTAACAGTGAGGGCGGCCTTAAAGTCAGTGGCGGTGCCGATAATGGTGGCCGGAAGATATATCGATGCCCACAGCAGACGCCTAATAAAGGAGGTGTCTTTTTGTGTGGCGGCGGCGGCGGGAGAAGCGATAGAACACGTGGAGGTGGAGGTAATGGCGGGGAGAAATTGTATTGACGGGGGTGGCGTTAGCGACAGTAGCGGTACGGATGCTGATGAGAATAGATATCGATGCTCACAGTAGTCGCCTATTGCCTCTTCGCGCGACGGCGGCGGAAGGAGAAACAATGGCAAAGGCAATGTTGGTGGTGATGGTGAAGGCGATGGCGTAGTGATATCGTGGTGACGAGGACAGTGTTAGCGACTGTGTCGGTGCCGGTGGTAGTGGAGACTTACCGATGCTCTCGAAAGTTGTATACAGGTGTTTCAGAATAAATGTTATAATCTTCTAGGGGATGTGGATGGTTCGAAAATGATAACTTTTTGCCAGAAAACTTGTAGTGGGAAATTGCATGTAATGGAATGTGCATTTATACATTGTGACGTTTGCTCCTGATTTTTGGCAACCATCTCAGATATTCGGCGGGTACAGGTCTGCTTGACTGGATCAGAACGTGACCTGCCGAACATCTGTGCCAAGAGTGGCTCGTGAATGAGACGTAAACACGTGTAACTACATATTACTCCGTGTTACACTTGTAACTCCATGATATGAAATTTCCCACTACATGTTTATTGCCAAGTGATCATTTTAAACCCCTTTACAAGACCCAAAAGTTTGTAAGATTCGTTCTGAGTTGTAACTGTAATGAACGAGGAGCCTTTTTTGTGACACCGAAGGCGGAGCAAAGGTGGTGATAGTGGAGGCGGGGCACTAACTATGGTAGTGGTAATGGGGATCGGGGCGGTAGCGATTGTGACAGCGAAAGTGATGTTCGCCACAGTGACATTGCTGTTTTTATGTGAAGGAGATATCGATGCTCATAATGAAGGAGAATGCAACCCATGCGTCTTTGAAAGAACACAAGGAAAATGAGATAATTAGGAGATAGAGAAGGTGGTACTCGTAGAGACTGAGGGAGTGACAATGAAGCAAAGAAGAAAGAATAGGCAGATACAGAAGAGAAGATGTAGAAAAAGAAGGTTGATACCAGAGACCAAGGGGGCGACGGAGAAAGCAAGGAAAAGGAGGAAAAGGAAAGGTAATAGAGGGGAAGATGCTTCAGATGGAGGTGACCAAGAAGGATGAAGAAGAAGAAATATAAACGCCGGAAAAGGCCAAAGCGGAGGCGGGAAGAAGTAGGAAGCGGAGATAATAGTTATTGATGGAGATCCAAAGAGGAGACTTCCACTTGCAGTGGAACGGATGGAGTACGGAAAGATGGAAGAGAATGCAATGTGACAAGGGAAACAAAGAAAGTATTTATTAATTAATATTGAAAATTAACTTAAACCAACTTGGTTAATACAGATTGTATTTTACTTTTGGTTTCTGAAAATTGGTCTAAAATTATGATTAATGTTAAGGGTAAAACTCTAATGATTTTATATAATAAAAAGAAAGGAACGAGATAGAAGGATAGGATGGAGGGAAAGGAAAGAGATGAAAGGGTTTGAAGAAATAATGACAATGAGACGGCTGTAGAGGAACAGGAGTCAGCGGAGGAATCTGAGACGTCAAAGGCCCCGGAGTCGGCGAGGTGGCAGCGCTGAGCGAACGGCGCCGGGGCCTCGTTAGAGTGGCTGACGGTCGCGTCTGGGCGCAGCGCAGCTGGCGGCGAAGGCGAAGAGAGCCGTGCCCCTGGGCGCTGCCTGCCTCCGCCAGAGCTTTCTTCTCGCGCCGCGACGCGCGACCGGAAACTTTGGGAAACCCCACTATGACTTTTTGGCGCAGGTCGCGGCGATTGTGGCATATCGAGTTTATGTGGTTAGTATACGAATGCTGGGACAGCACTATAGAATCAAAAGTCGAAACCATTCAGTTACTAGTTAAATTACTACCACTATTGAATTAACAATGGCAATCAACTACATTGATTGATTGATTTTTTCGTGTTTCCTGGCGCGTCAACTGCTCTGGTCCTTAGTCCCGTTAGTGTAGTGCATGTTTTTTCTCGAGAGATGGCGATGATCCGGTGCTTCCTCCGCTGGATGGCGAGATCCGGTGCCGACCTAACGTCGGCTAGTGGGGTTTCCCCCTAACCAGGATTCTCCCACCAACGGGGCACCGCCCCAGTCGGGACAAGCTCTAAGCTCCCAACCGGTCTCCCGGAATATGTGGTAGTGTAGTACATGTTAGTGTAAGTGTGTGTGTAAGGGGAGAGAATAGGACAAGGAATGGGAAGGACAGATCGCGCGCAGTCCGTGGCCCGTTTGTTAGGGTTCTGGTCCGGCATTCGCCTGGTGTTGATCGGAGAAACCACGGAAAACTACCGATCAGAGCAGCCGGCCACTAGAATTCTCCTCCAGACAGCGACTGAATTCGACCTAGCTGAAAAGCTAGTGTCGAAAATCCTGCCGCCGTCAGGACTCGAACAGAATGGCACGAACTTTCTCATAGTAAAGTTTTCTAATTTCCTTGGTGTGGACTGGTACTGTACAGTCTTGCCCTTCCTTGTTGCCAGCTACCATCTATCGCCGCCCAAAGTATGTTTTTTTTTTTAATTTTCTCAACTTTACGGTTTCCAAATAGTAGATCCGAATTATTTTAAGAATATTAAAGAATACTAAAACCTTATACTAAAGAACAATTTTCATAGAAAAATTTGGAGCCGTCTTTAAGAAAACGGCGATAAGCGTTACTGTAAATGCAAAATTTGACGCTATTTTTCACAGGAATCTATTAAGTTTTCGAAAACCTTAATTTAAAATAATTTGGAGAACTTCCACTCACAAATTTAATAATGTATACAAATTGATGGAAATGTGCATATTAACGCGTGAGAGATATTTAAAAAATTACATTTGTGTAATTTTTGAAAAATCAAAAGAATTTAAAACACCAAAATGAACTTTGTATATTTTACAGTCCAGTTTGAGCGCTTCTGAAAATGCATTAGTTTGTGTTCATTTTAATTGAAAACTTTTGAGTTTTCGAGAAACTTTATACGATGTTATTTAAAGCACACCTACTCATAAGTACAATAATGTGATGAAATTGCGTCTAATGTTAATATTACAGACTTGAGAGGCAAGTCAATATAATTAAATTTTTGTAATTTTTGTAAAAACCAAAGAATAGAGCAATATGGCATTTATGTCATCTTATACAGTGCATTTAACACTATCCATACAAAAAATTTAGAGAAAAAATTTTCAGCCGTTTTTGAGAAAATCTTGTTTTTGTTATTTTTAAAATTGCAAATATTTCATGCACTATTGCACGGAAACTAGTAACATTTTCAAAACAATCTACATGACATTAGTGAAAGAACTATTTATGAAAAACAAATTTCATTTGTAAGAAAAATCTCTCTTCAATTTTATAGTTGTAGGAAGACGCCGAAAAAAATTCAAACTTTTGATATTTTCGAAAATTCAGAGATAACCGTAAAAATAGAACCCTTGTCACCTTTATACGTTTATTTTACTCTGTTCTTACAAGACATGTTAAGAAAAACTGTGGACTCATTTTAGAGAAAAGTATGAAAATGTCCGAGGAACTTCATGTAAAGTACCGTCAAATTTTAATGAATATTTTTCAAAATTTCAAAGCTTCACCTAGAGCCAGATGGACAGGGGTTTCTTCAATTTGGAAAGATCGTACGTGTTGTTTAGGCGCAAGGTTTGCTCACATACGACAGACTGACGGACGGACGGACGGGCAGGCGTACGGACAGACGGACAGACTGACAGACGGACAGACGGACAGACGGACAGGCGGACAGGCGGACAGACGGACAGACGGACAGACGGACAGACGGACAGACGGACGGACAGGCGGACAGACGGACAGACGGACAGACGGACAGACGGACAGACGGACAGACGGACAGACGGACAGACGGACAGACGGACAGACGGACAGACGGACAGACGGACGGACGGACGATGGACGGACGGACGGACGGACGGACGAATGGACGGACGATTTGCTTTCAATTTCTTTTTCGGCATCAAGGACCCATAAAACAGGGATTCTTGCTACTTCACGGGTTAAGGGATTTTTTCTTAATTAAGAAACTGGATTTATCCATTTCCTTGTTTTCAGGGCCCGGTAATTAATTTTTTTCTGTCGGAAATGTGCCGTTTTTCGCGCAGCATTACATAACTTTCTCTATACTACGTATATTACTGTGTATATACGTACGTATATAAGATAGTAAAAATTGTAATAATTTCTATCACGGTTGGGTTGGAGTCGTGCTCATTAACTTACTGAAATGTTCCTTATGTTTTCGATATCAATATCATTTCAGATTAACGGGTAGGGTTTCGGAATTTTCTTATTTCTTAGAGATATTGCGTACAATTAATTTTATTTTTTTAAATGTGTTTTCTGTGTGTTATATTTACATATGATAATATATAAGTACAAATTGAATTGCTCTAATATTTTTCTTACAAAATTGTTTGTAATTTTACACTTTTGTTGATTGATGAAAATTATACGTAAAGAAATCTTGGAGGAGGAGAGTATTGATCCAGGTTCATTGCTTGAAAGTGCATAATATTGGTGTACACCTTTTTTATAATTTCATTAGCTGAAATTATCCATGGGAATCAACATTTTTTGTGCAAAGTGAATTTTAAAAATTACTTTAGCATTATGTGTAAACATATTTATAAGCTGTATTATATTATACAATTTCAAAGCAATTTCATTCAAGGTACTATCTTGGATGAAACCTGGAAAAGTTTTCACACTCAAACTAACGCAACTTTCGTTGCAAATTTCACTGATTGTCGTCGTTTCCATTAGATGTAACGTCGACTTCATATTTTTTATGATACTCAATATTCGACACAAAATTACCCGACTTTATAACGCTAACCGTTTTCTACAATCCCTCACACGCAACCAATTATTAGGTTTCAAACAATCATATGGAACTAAATATTTTAGGCACTTAGATTATTTTATTTTCAATAATCAATTAATGAACATGTTGCTCCATCCTAACTCATATCTGACGTATGTGAAACATATTTCACTTGATATGTATGTGATTTTTAGTTCGTATAAAATTGTCAGATTCCTTGAAGCGTGAGGGGGCGATAAAGCACATTTTCCTGCACAGCCCGGTTCCCCGTTTCCCACAAGCGACAGTGACTGAAAACTCCCAGGGAAATATGTGTGATCCAGGATGAGACGTTGGAAAGAAGTTGGATCCGAGACGGATATCGTGGAGGGCGATGAATTTCTCTCGAGCTGTTTGTGCAACAAGGGGAAACTTTGCGAACGATCACTTTAATTTCCGTCAATGGAATGTACGAAGACGTCGTCATTATGGTTTCAGCACGCCACAATTGAATCTGACAATTTACGATGTTTCAGAAGAGAGAGTTTTAATGATCAAGATGAAATAACGCAGAGTTTAATAACAGTTAACATTAGCATGTTCAAAAGAATTAATTGAATGACGTAAAAATATAAAATTACGAACATTCTTCGGCTTCATTTGAGATATAAGTGATAATAAAATAACTTTTACATTGATTACAGAAGAATACAGTGAAAAGGTTACAATAAGTTATCTACATGTAATTCATATCAATTATATTGACTAATTTCTTCTTCTTCTTCTTCTTCTTCTTCTTCTTATTATTATTATTATTATTATTATTATTATTATTATTATTATTATTATTGCTGTTCTTATAATGTTAATTATTATTTTCAGACAGGCGTCTACTAGCTCCTAATAATAGGTAAGTGAAAGCATTTATTGAATATGGAATCTTGAGACATCAGTACATGAATACAAATGCCCGTTAATGATACGTTATATTGTAAGATTATGAACTTTCTTACCCGGTTTATCCACCTTCAATACCCAGTCAATTGCTTAAATGCGCCGTCATACGTTCTCCTACCGGTCCTTAATGTTGGAAGAGGTCGATGACTTCGCAAAAGGATCTTTTGACGATGCTTTCTCGGAACTATAGAATCTGGTTGGACAACCATACCAAATTTTATGACGAACTTAGTGAACGAAAACGTGTTAGAAAACTGCCAATTCTTACGCTTTCCAAACAACGTCTTTGACGTATTTTGGACGTCATTTTACGATGTAACACTGAGCATTGCTATAACTTTAGCAATAATCGCTCGATTTTGCTGAGTCGCAAAAGAAGAAAACGTCTTCCTAAAGTGTAAATAAAATTAGAATGTGGTTGACAGCTTGGAGAAAATGATGTGAGTTACAACGTACTGCGTTACGGTAGCCGATTAACTTCAACGAAACTAACGCACATGCTACTTACAATTTCCGCTCACGCAGCAAATTTTAAGGCTATATATATATATATATATATATATATATATATATATATATATATATATATATATATGCGCCTTAAAATGATACGTAAACGTAATAACCGTACGACGATGTATTTTTTTATCTATTCATCATCTTTCTGAAAATTATGCCCATACTTGTGACCGCCTCACTCAATCGTGTTGTTAAATCTTCAATTATCTGAAACTGTGGCTCCGTATGACACAGAAAAAGAATAAAAATTGTGCTTGCATGCCAATCACGTGTTGCCAGCAATTAATCGTAAACTAACTGAAAATATTGTAAAAGTAATAAGGAGTGTGTTTCAGGTTGTCTCTTTGAGTTATCCATCCAACCGCCAAGAGAAACTTCCCCTCACGTTGCATTTCGAGTTGAGATCCCTTCTCGGCACAGGTCGAATGGACGAATGACCTCATTCACCCAGTGCATGTGAGACGTCTACTTACCTTCATCAGTTCTTTCTTTTCCGTTTTATTCTATGCACTGCGAACTCTCCCTCACGAAACACCTACTGTACAGTCCGACTTCCACTAGCAAAAATTAGCATCATGAATTTCTCTTTAATCCATTTCTCCATCTCTCTAATGTACTCAAATGACCCAACTACGAAAGAGAAGTAGGTATTTCTAAAAATAAATAATAAAAAAACTATATTGAATGGACTCTTGAACGTTTGAGACGTAATAATCAAGAAAATGCTTGCTAGATAAATAATTATATTAAAATATAAAATATTTGTTTTCATATATAGCAACAGAAACTGAAGTGAAATATTTTTTGTCTTAATATCTGAATGATAAAAACTCTTTTTAAATGTCAAAGTGTATCTTAAACACAATTAATAGTGAACTTTAAATGGTAATATAAAAATTACAGTCAGGAGCACTGGCAAATGAAACAACAACAATATCTGATCGAAGTTCCTTCGGTAATATTTGCCTCATAGTTCGTTGTACAATATTTCATCAAATGATTTCTGTGATACGATCAAGAAAGATCACCTTTGGCATATTTTGTTTATTAAAATGGGATTCTCCGAAATTTTACTCCATCGATTATTGTAGAAAATGTTGCAAAAGAGTATCGTCGTCCGAAAGAAGATGAAGAACGTCTTTGCATATTTGCATGCCCTAGGTCAGAACTTACACCTACTGAGCAGAAATCTGATCAATGTAGTTTCTCTTAAAACGAGCACAGAACCACAGTTACGAATGCCGTAAGGCACGCTGCGCATTATCTGCTTGTTTATTTCATGAATAACGTTGAGCTTTACGTGAAATTTATTTTCGTATGAAATGCTTCCGTTATACTTTAATTGATAATCGTTTGTGAATGGTTGTTATGTTTACCAAAGTATAAACTTTATGCATGCAAAAATATCGAATATGGTATTGCATAAAGAGGATTAGGTAGAAACGTATGGTCTAATGATATTTGGGAAGATATTAGAAGTAACAGCATCTGGACTATCGTATGCTCTGCCAACTATATTTCCTATTTTGTTGTCTAAGACAGACTTGATATAAATTCAATCTAACTTTAATGGGTAAATCTCAATCTGGTTCTTGCAATGTTTTGAATTTCTTTTTAACACTCATCAAAATATTCTCACCTGCTTGCTCTTAATTTTCGTAGTTGGGGAGAGAACATATACAGATTTCCTCAAAACTTTGTGTGCATGAGGGGTAATAGAAAACGAAATTCTGCAGTAAGCAGACATAACCTCACTGTATGTGGAACTGTTGTTCAGTGATTAATAAATCGATCTGTTTAGTAATAAATTTAACTTGCTTGCACATATCGTCTAGATATTTTACCAACCTAATCAAAACAGCATTTGCAACAGAGACCGTACTACGAGAATAGTTTTGTTCCAAATGCTTCAACTTGTCCAATATAGGTCTATAAATCAACTTGTTGTAACTTACGGGTCGCTCTAGGGAAAGTATTTTCCATCTTTTTCAATGCAATACGAGTATCATGACTGAGCACGCTGACTTGAAAATCTGACCGAATCACTGCTGATAACGAAAATACTGGCACAGGTGAAACACAAATCAAACCTAACGAGATACAGTCTTCCCTCTTAACTGTATACAATCGTCCATTCTTTGTCAGTATTGTTTCTTTCTTCTTTTTGACGTAGAATATCAATAATGATGGAAATAAATCTCATCAATTTGCGCAAAACACGTTGTAATATACACAGAAAGCGTAAACATTAGATGGAGGAATCTAAACTTTCCAAGATACGTTTTTTCAACAAATCATCCACTATTTTAAAGTCAAAATGGAATTTTTCACGTCTCCGTGAAATTCTCTTTCTTTACAGACCTTATTTATAAATATTGGTTATCTGTGAGAGCTGCAAAATGTATGTATACTACTGAAATAATATAGAAGTCGATTGTGTACTCTATTCTCACAAGGTTAGAGACTCATGAGAATATTCCTTACCAAATCTTTACTTTTTGTGGTCGTTCGTTTTACTTCAAATTATGATTATACTATTTCTCGCTTTTCGTAGAATGCTCTTAACATTATTATTATTATTATTATTATTATTATTATTATTATTATTATTATTATTATTATTCCCTTATTTCACGACTATAGGAATTAGGTCTCGGTCAAAATATTAAACCTACTTCAAGTTGTTACCAGCTTCCTAAGGGGTGATTTCTAGTGATTGTGAGAGTGCCTCTACTATGTTTTCGCAAACTATGGGCCCAACAATGGAATGACTCACACTCTCAACATATTGAATGACTGGGAAGTTTGGAGAATATCTTTAGAAGAAGAAGGAGGAGAATGAGCAGAAGGAGAGGAAGAATGAAAAGGAGAAGTAGAAGGAGCAGCAGAAGAAGGAGGACTAGGAGAAGTAGAAGGAGAGCGACGAGAACTATGCTGCCTATGTGCCTATGTTTATGGGAGTTCTGGAATTTGTTCCGCAAAATTTATTCTCTGAATTCGGCAGGCGATGATCCATAGGGGCCAGCAGGGGATGATCATAGTCATCTTCCGAGTGGAACATATGCACTACACTTAGGGAACTAATGACCTTAGCAGTTGACGAGCCCTGAATCACTAATAGGCAATCAATATCGTCATAGAACAGCTTGTTTCTTGTTGATTTATTCAGTTATGTCAAAACGGCAAGACCTGTTATCTAGTGAGAACAGATGTTACATTTACAGCCTAAAAGGAAAACAAAACTCAAAGCTTTACTGAATGGATCAAGTGGGAATTGCTTTGGCTCATATAACGCTTTTCTTTTTCTTTCCTCTAGTTCTCGTAGTTCTCCTTCTACTTCTCCTAGTTCTCCTTCTTCTGCTACTCCTTCTACTTCTCCTTTTCATTCTTCCTCTCCTTCTGCTCATTCTCCTCCTCCTTCTTCTTCTCCTCCTCCGTTTCCTTATCGCTCTTGTTTTTCTCCTTCCTCTTCTCCTCCTCGGTCTTTCCCATCACTTTATTTTACCTTTTATGCTGATTTTGAAGATTGAACTCTTAGACGCCTTCCGCGCACTGCACGCGCTGCGTCCTCCGCCTCGTGTGCCTCCGCGCGTTGAAGTCTCCGCTCCTCCGCGTGCGCTGCGACGCGATGCGTCGCGTCGGAGAAATCCGTCGCCGAGGATGACGCGCGCGATGTAGGTCTTGGGCTTCTTCTTTCTCGGAAGGCCCGGCCGATGAGATGCGACCGCGCGCGCGCGCTGGCGAGCTTTCCCGAGGCTCGAACTCCCGCCCCGGCGCTCGGCGGCCCCACGACCCCTGTCACGCAGCGTTTGTCGTGCGTTCGGCGCTAAAGTCGTGGAGGCTGGGGGCAGCAGCAACCTCAGGGGATATCCTCCGAAAAGGGACGAAAGAACACAGCATGAGGAAAAATACCTTGTTTTTTTTAAATTAAGGAGAACATAATGTATATTTGAATTTTTTATCGATGAAGAGAGGTCATCATCTTTGTGTTCTTCGTTTTTCTTTCAGTACTGTTTGCCGGAATGTTAGTTTTTATTTTTTATCCTTAAAGAGAGTAATGAATTATAATTCTTTCAGACCAGACAGAACAAAAACATTTTATTGTTTCTTTGGAGTCACAAAATAATGCAATGTATTAAAAAAGGGCCCTGTCTTTGGTAATTGCCTAGAGATCGCTAGATTTCTAAATTCGTTTCTGAACAAGGATGGAGACATGTTATTTTTACACAAACTTTTAAACAATTGAGAATGTGAAATTTAGGTACATTTTTTTAGGTTACACCGGGTTCTTTTGTAGCTTATACACAAAATCGTTCTATGTATTTATATATTCCGTTTATATTTCAAATTTACAAAATCTTCGATCCCCTTTCAGTCTTACAAAATCTCTATTTGTGTTGACCGCGATCCACAATGTCATCAAATATTACAAAATTTGACATGCAGATTTGGATTTACATAATTTATGCTTGTACGCAATTATATTTTGTAAGACTTCCTCGCAAACTCTTGGAGAAATACTTTCCCAACGGTATATTCTCACCCCTTATTACATTTACTGAATTTGGGATATTTAGCGTGTTTTGAAATTGGAAGCATCTTTGACGGTGGCTGTGAGCATAGGGGAATGTTTACCTTTTTTCTCATCTGTACCTCTGGACCGACGCAATGAAGATAGTGGTTACGGTTTCTGTGGCAAGCCTCGATTCTACAAAAGAGTTTTCACCGAGGCAATTCGCGTTCCTGCATATGCATCGCTTATTTAAGAGAATATCCAGCTACAATAGTATTCCTTCCTTCATTATGCGACTCAATAATTTGAAATTTGTTTGGTAATATTTCATTTTAAAAATCTCGTTTCCTCCTTTTCCTCGTGGTGGTGGTGGTGGTGTATTAGTCGGCAAGCGAAAACTCTTCCTGTCTCATAAAGTAACCTATGGTTATACGCACAAGGCTTGAATTCTGGCGGAACTCGACGGAACGGTGTTGCGGTTCCTCCGGAATTCTTATTAATTTTTACAATTATTTCTATTAAAAATAATAAGTAATATGGGGCGCGCTCCGAAGTCTAAAATTTTATAAATCAAGCAAGAAATATGCATATTTATGCACTCGTCGCTTCACATTCGTAATCATGGCATAAATAAATATATAGATTTCTATTTAAAAAAGGTTTTGTTCATATCTCTACAATTAAAAAGGTTATAGAACATTATGCGATCATAATATGTTTCTCGCATACAATGATATTCGTGAAAACGCATCCCAATATATGCAATTGTTCAGGAGATATTGGAGGGGAACCTATTCGTTGAGCCACCTGTACATTCTTGTTTGTCATCCCAAAGTGCCCACAATGCTGTCTTTTGACACGTGTACGTCTGGACATCTTATAAAAGCCCCCTTTAACAGCTGAAGAGACCTCACCATTTAGTATTCATTATCACATGAAGGATTTCTCTTGATCTTCTTAAGTGTCTAAGTTTTGCGTGTCAAGTCTTTTCTGAATACTAAACAATATATGTAAGTGCTTGTTGGCACTTTTAGAAAGTCACTCTATCTCTTTTCCTGCATTATCTAACATACAATTCTTCTTTGCTGTCGCTCCTCACACAGAACGGGCAATAATTGGGAATTCGATAACTCTCTGCTGCCTGAAGTGGTGAAGTAAGCAATCCTGACTACAGGTATGCTACACATTGGCTTTATTTCAATATCTCAAAGGAGATGATAAGTACATTGAGTAATTGATGTTTTCAATTCACCAGTAAGTGAAGGTTCATCATTCTTCGCAAGACTTCTTCTGAGCTTAAAGTAAGGAAAATAATATCACGACAATCGACGAATATTTTTTTCAGTATAAAAGATAAAACCTAGCTTGTCTATTTTTCATTTACCTTTCACCAATAAAAAAATATGATTTCCCAATTTAGGCCAACTGTGGACTACTTAAGCGCACGTCTCAAGATTTCTCCATGGCGCTGATTTTCCTTATCAAATTTAGTGGCACTTATTGAGAGAAACGACTTCTAACGCTTCACGCTTCTTATGCAACTATGGCTGTAAGTTTTGGAAAAAACCGTAGTACAGTGCGGAGGGATTTTGATAGGGGACTAGACGAACAGGCAGGAATGTATGCGCCTCGACATTTACAAGGTACAGAGTTTACCTTGCGTATTACAATAATTTAATACACAGCATTCAGTCTCCCCTTATATTTTATTCACATTTTTTTCTTGATATTACTCAAATGTACGTTAAGATTCTGAAAAAATAAAACACAAAAGACACAAATCGGAAATGCAATTTGCCTAACATGTCTGCTTTCTGATACACAGTCTTCGTTTCAAGAAAGTTAACTTTCGAGTGGTGAAGAATGTTATCAGGGCAGTATTTTAACTTTCCATTTTACAATTATGACCCCACGACTCTTCACAATATTTCCGTGTGCTGTACGACTGTGCAAGTAAGCCCGTGAAAAAAATTAAAATATTCACTCTTTGTGAACTGAAATTTGAAGAACGAAAATGGAAAATGTATGTAACAAACTTATGTTTTAATGTGTTCGTAAAAAGAATAATTTGTTTTATAATTTATATTGAAACTGAAAAATTATAATTATTTCAATAAATATTAATCAAATTCAGTGATATCGTTAAAGATTTATACTTAAAGTACCCTCATGAAAATAAATACTTTGATATTTGGTGTTTCTTTCAAGAGTTTGTTAAGTTAAAGAAGAGAGATTGAATGAAAAATGACTTGCGGATTGCATACGGCAATTGCTTTTCACTCCTCCGGCTTTCACAACTGCGATTGTGACACACTGAGAGAGATGCAGAGGAGTAGCACAACACGCTCAGCCCTAAGAGTGGCCGACACCTGCCACAGCTGTTGTTGACCAACAGCACATGCTGCAAGAAAAGGTTCGAATTCACCACGGCAGACCAGGGGAGACCATTTCTTATCACATTCTTCTTTTTTCCTCTTCAACTAGAATTAGGTCTAGTAACCTATTCCTTCCATACAGGTACAGTAGGCCCGTATAGGTAATTATATTATCTTATTCTTGGTCACCCGACATAACTTCGGCATATTGGCACATAGTTCAAAATTGGAGACGTCTCTCATTGTCCAGTCTAATGATATGCGAGCAGGAATTATTTCAATTCATTCTGAAATATTGAAAATACTTAATTGTTGAGGTTTGTCCTATTTTCATGGACTAGTTAGGTGAAACCTGGAACTCATTGTAGAAACTTCATTTAAACTGTTTAAATTTTTCTCAGCCTTATGTTAAAAAAGGTTGATGGCTAAATGAAAACTAATGATTTATTTGATTTTATTGGGACTGTCGATAGGTCTGCAATGTCAAATTGATCATCTATGAATCGTTCAGAGGTGGCCAAATTATTATGGTGGAGTTATTGAATGAGACAAAAATGTATTTGTAACTGTGGGTTTTGACAATAAACTGTGTGTAGAGGTTTCTAAGTTTTTATAAACATAATTCATGCTCATAATGAACATACATACGGTGAGGCATGTTGAAAATAAATTTTTAATCCTTTCTTTAAATTTCAGTGCATTTTTGCCAGATACAAACGAGTTGCTTTATGAACTAGTTTGAGGGACTTTATCCTCAGTTTCTTTTAATTAAATTACATCGAACTGTTTCTGTGGGATTCATGACAGATACCTTCAGCTCACTGAAGCGCGTACTGATCAATTTCTTGTATTTTCCATCTTTCTTCCCTATTGTAGTATGGAGTGCAGTTATACATGAATATGCACGGATTTTTTCTCAACCGCTTTATTTGTTTGAGGGGATCATTGGTTCTTTACGACCGTTAGATATTGTTCATGCCTCATTATATCACTAACTGGTGAATATATTTCCAGTACCATTAATAGTGGTTATACTTAAAACACATAACTTTTCCAGGTGCTTCCCAAGACAGATTGTAATCCGGCAAGTCAAGGATAAAATATTTACTATAATAATTTGACCACTTATGTAAAGTCTTCAAAAATGCCGATGTTTATCACAGGAGAAGCTATTGTTTTCCTTTCTTCTGTGGCGGAATCTATGTAAATATTAAAGTGTTGGCAGTAATAAGCAACCTTGCGTAATACCTACATGCTTTAGACTGGTTATCATAGATATTAATAAAACGATACGTGCACATTTTTATGTGGATAACGTGGCAATCGATATTACTATGTTTGGACCAAAGGTGAAATATATTATTATATCTAAACCGAAATCAAGACACTAGTTTCCAATTACCATATTTTCAGTTGCTACTAAATGAATGCTGGAATTAGAGATCTCCGGCTTTTAGCTTCTCGGTTCGAAATGTTTTTTACTAGAAACCTTGAAATGCACCGAACCTTATACAGAAAGTTGCTTCTATTGAGGTACATGTTTGTGTCAATACTGGAGACAGAAAACTTCTCAGTGTGCATAAATAGAGAAAGTAGTATTTTCTCATTTTCATGCAAAGCAAAACCTTCAGTTTAGAAATTGCCGTCTTCTGTGCACTTTCTTGGAATGGGATGATGCACGGCATAAGCAATATAAAATTACTTTCGCTGTACTCCAAAGAAATGTTTTTTTACACTTTTAAACCTATCACTGTTACATAATTACATCAAGGATTTTCTAAAACTACTCAGTGCTAACTAGCAAGAGTGTAATAAAAGTTTCAGGAATTCGGAACATAAAGCTAAAATTTAATCACACACTTTGGAAGACAAAATGCATCGAATAAATAACTGCATTACCAAAGGATGCAAGTAAGACACATGTAATAACACATGAAACACATGAAATTTGACACTTCTATGTGATCATGACAGCGTATTGACAACGATAAAAATATTCCCATGGAGTAACGAACAAGACCATCCGCATAACTAGTGATTGGATGATCAAGTTCTGATCACTGCTAAATAGAATATTCAGAATTAATTACTCTTATTTATTTATTTATTTTACGTCAAAAAAAAAAATGGGGGAAGTGAATTGTGTGCAATTTTCAAAATTCTGTGATCCCTACACTAAGTCATATACTACTTGAATTTTGAATGAATGAAGAGGAGAAAAAAAGCAAGCAAGCTCCCATGTAATAAAAAATCTATTTTCAAGGACAAATAAGCAATAAATTTTGGGCTCTTATCCATGTTGTCCTTCGGAATAATACTTCCTGCCGCGACAACATGGACACGATAATTCAAATAATTATATTTCCCACTGAATTCTAGAAGACGTGCACAGATAATGAAGTTACCTTTATGTCCAGAAGCAAAACAAGGGGCCATCTCAGCATTCGTTCAATGGATCAGGGAAACTGAACGAAAACCCTGATCGAGATGGGGGTCATTGACCCAGAAGCTGCGATACAATACTTGTTACAAATTGTTTAGAATTATATAGTCACTGGTAAATAATAGATTAAATATCACTGTTAAAATTAATATTACTTTTCTTGTGATGCTCAGTATAGTCCTAATTGTATAGAACAGTTATGCAGCAGAAACGATTTGATTAAAACTTTTCTATCGAATTTCATCGTTTAATGTCATCTCAAAAGTGTTGTAATATAATGTACATGTATTGTATGTGAATGTTTTGTAATGAGCTATTGGTACTGTAATCTGATGAATATGATTTCTACGTCGAATGTTATAGTAATAGACATCGGCATTTTCTGAAAATATATTCCCGCCCTTAAGCAAGTCATTTTTGACAAAAACCACTGATTCGTAAATAAACAGACAAGGTAATGGTAAAAGTTCTAGATTAATGAAGAGAGGCTTACAAAAATCACGTGGGTATGGATTTGGTTATTATTTCGTTTTTGTAATCTAAAAGTCTGGGAGATATAAGATGTACTTACCCAGAATATTATGTCATATTTCAGGCGGGAATGAACATTCGCGAAATATACACAACGAGCAGTACGAAGGCTGACTGAATTTGCAAGAATTCTGAACGCGTAGTATAATGAACTTAATTTTATGCTCAATTCATTCAAATGGACGTTCCATTTAAGGTTTGACTGAATTGAGAGACCTAAAAATTTTGTTGCCTTAACATCAGTCAATGGTACTCCGTTCATGTTCAATGGAGCACCGAATTATTTATTTGAAATGGAAGAGTGCATTAAAACCGTTTTCTTTTCGTTTACTATTAATTTGTTATTTCTGAACCAAATTTGAAACATCTGATATTTTACTATTTACGGTTTCTTTATTGCAAAGAATGTTTGTATCATCCGCAAAGAGAACTATTCTTCCGTTTCGAATACGTCGAGGGCATATTGTTTACGTAAAGTAGGAACAGAGTAGGGCCTAAAATCGATGGGTGGTGGTGGCGTGGCGGTGGCGGTGGCGGTGGCGGTGGCGGTGGCGGTGGCGGTGGCGTGCGTGGCGGTGGCGGTGGCGTGGCGGTGGCGGTGGGGTGGCGGTGGCGGTGGCGTGGCGGTGGCGGTGGCGGTGGCGGTGGCGGTGGCGGTGGCGGTGGCGGTGGCGGTGGCGGTGGCGGTGGCGGTGGCGGTGGCGGTGGCGGTGGCGTGGCGGTGGCGGTGGCGGCGGTGGCGGTGGCGGCGGTGGCGGTGGCGGTGGCGGTGGCGGTGGCGGTGGCGTGGCGGTGGCGGTGGCGGTGGCGGTGGCGGTGGCGGCGGTGGCGGTGGCGGTGGCGGTGGCGGTGGCGGTGGCGGTGGCGGTGGCGGTGGCGGTGGCGGTGGCGGGGTGGCGGTGGCGGTGGCGGTGGCGGTGGTGGCGGTGGCTGGCGGTGGCGGTGGTGACGGTGCTGGCGGTGGCGGTGGCGGTGGGGGTGGCGGTGGCGGTGGCGGTGGCGGTGGCGGTGGCGGTGGCGGTGGCGGTGGCGGTGGCGTGGCGCGGTGGTGGTGGCGGTAGTGGTGGTGGTGGCGGCGGTAGTGGTGCTGCCGGTGGTGGTGGTGGCGGCGGTAGTGGTGGTGGTGGTTGGTGGTGGTGATCCTTCTCTTCCCAGCGGAAGGCGCTGCGGAAAGGCTGCGCGCGTGCGGTCCCCGGACATTGCGTGCGCCGCGCACAAACAGCCGCCGGTCCCACGGGCGCAGCACTTCCCTGTCGTTCCTCGTCATTAGGCAGCTGCTTTCTCCACACGCGCGCCGCCTCCGCTCCGCTAGGCTACCACACTCCGCTACCACAACCAACTCCACCGCAGTCAACTCCGTCCCCAGCAACTCTTCCACCATCACCACTAACTTCTCCTCCAGCACCAATTCCGCCATCCCCACCAACTCCACCACTTCCAATTACACCACCAGCACCAACAAGATTAACTTCATCAACTCTACCACCACGACCTACTGCACCGCAACTAGCTCCACTCTCTACTAACTCTACTTCCACCAACTTCAACTCCACCACCATAAACTCCAACACCTCCAACTTCACCGCAATCAACTGTATCTCGTAACTTCACGCCCACCAGGTTCAATCCCACCACCATCAATTTCATCAATTCCTCCACCAACTTCTCCGCAATCCCACCCCCTCGACATCAACTCCACCATCATCGTCTCCTCCACCATCCACTTCACCAAGACCTCCACCATCAACATCATCAACTCCACCATCAACACCAACAAAAAACTGAACTACTTCCACCACCATTAACTTCAACAACAAAAACAACCACTACCGCCACTAACACTCTCTTAACCATTACCATCACCAAAGATTTAACTACTACTAATTACAATACCAGAACAAAAACTTCATCGCCATCTCCGCCACTACTTCCAATAACAACAATTTCATCATCATTAACCACAACCCCTTAACCCCCCAAAATACTCCCCACAAATTTCAACACCACCATCACTACCGCCTCCTGCAGCGCAGCCGCCGACTCTTCAAGTAGAGCACGCAGCACCACTCGCACGGGGTAGAAGGTCCCACGTCGAGCAACGAGTTTTATCTCTCGCGGATAAGAAGGGAACAGACGTTTCGTGAGCTCCGATTACCTTTGAACCGTGGGAAGCGCTCCAATCCCCTGTTGACATCCTTCTTCGGTAGATCGACATCTTTCCACTTGATAGCTTTGCTGAACCTATCATGATTGCTGTCCGTTTAATTAATGAGAGAGAGTTCTATAGAATGGGAGAAAGTACTTACCTATATCTATTAATGTAATACAAATCATTTGCCGCTACATTTTATGATGGTGGAATCAATTGTAGTTTTACTCGTTGTAGGTACAAGAATGGTGTTTCTATTGAAGCTTTCGACAACCTAAAAAGTTTATTAAAATAAAATAATGTTACCTACTCCTGGAGACCACCTGTCACTGACCGTTAGGGAGGCGGGTTACGTGCTTCATTGCATCCCCAAACATCTCATCACACCTCACCACTTCCAAAAGCCTGCCGCTCAGTGCATCAACTGATGTCACTGCAGCGCCTCTGACCGGGAAGTCCTAGGTTCGAGTCCTGACGGCGGCAGGATTTTCGACACTAGCTTTTCAGCTAGGTCGAATTCAGTCGCTGCCTGGAGGAGAATTCTAGCGGCCGGCTGCTCTGATCGGTAGTTTTCCGTAGTTTCTTCGATCAACACCAGGCGAATGCCGGAGCAGTACCCTATCAAACGGGCCACGGACCGCGCGCGATCTGTCCTTCCTCTTCCTTGTCCTATTCTCGCCCCTTACACACACACATTTACACTAACATGCACTACACTACCACATATTCCGGGAGACCGGTCGGGAGCTTAGAGCTTGTGACCCGCTGGTGAGAGAGTCCTGGTTAGGGGAAACCCCACTAGCCGACGGTAGGTCGGCGCCGGATCTCGCCATCCACCGGGGGATGATCACCGCCATCTCCCGAGAAAAACATGCACTCCACTAACGGGACTAATGACCAAAGCAGTTGACGTGCCCGGAAACACGAAATAATCAATCAATCAACCAACCAAAAGCCTGCCCTCTGCGGCGACACTGTCGTATGTGGCATTCTTTCCAGTGCGGCTCCTTTACTTTTGTGATTTGCTTTCTGTATCTTTACTACCTTTAAGACCCTTCTAGTATCATTCCTGCAAGTAGCTTGTGTTTTCAACTCCGACTGTATTAGAGAGTCATTCTTTTTTACTTTCTCGTATACGTACGTATATACGGATATACGTAGTATAGAGAAAATTATGTGTTACGCAAAAAAACGCGAATTTTCAGCACAGAAAATTCATTTCCGGGCCCTGATAACGAGAATGTCAATAAATCCAGTTGCTAATTAAAGAGAAAAAAAATACACTAACACGTGGTGTAGCCGGAATCCCTGTTTATTGGGCTCTTGATGCCGAAAAAACAATTGAAAGTAAAACGTCCGTCCCTCCGTCCGTCCGTCCGTCCACAAAGTGAATATTTGCATTAAAAAATTACAAAAGCAATATTTTTTCAAAAACGGCTCTAAATTTTTTCTTTACGATTTTGGTAGCTTTAGTGCTAAATGTACCCCGTACGAGGACATAAACGCCATATTTTTCTATTCTTTTGTTTTTAAAAGAATTATAAAAATATATTTTTTGGCCTTTCTCACGTTGGTAATGTTTACATTAGAGACATTTTCTTCACATTATTATATTTATGAGTACATGTGCTTTAAATAATGTCGAATAAAGTTTTTCGAAAACTCAAGTCTGTGAAAATTAGTTCAAAATTCATTTTCGGAAACTCTCAAACGCCATTTTCTCACAAAAGACTCCATATTTGTTCTTCGAGTTTTTCCAACAGATAGTGATAATTGCGCTATTTAATATGGTGTAAAATTGATTTTGGTGTATTTTTTGTTGTTGTTTTTTAAATTACACAAATGTAATATATTTAATTATCTCTCACATCGTTAGTATGCACATTTCAAGTGATTTGTGTACTCTATTACGTTTATGACTGTAAGTGCATAAAATGACTTTAAAGTAAGTTTTTCGAAAAGTCAAAAATTTTCTGTGAAAAAGAGCATAAAATTTCGCATTTCTAGTAACGAATAAACACCATTTTCTTAAAAAAGCTTCAAATTTTGTAATGAAAATTGCCATTTTGGACAAGATTTTAACCTTCTTCCATATTCTTAAAGTAATATTTCGGTTCTACTGTTAGGAAACCGAAAAGTTAAGAAAATGTCAAAAAATATTCTTTGCGCTACAATAGATGGTAGCTGGCAAGAGTATGGGGCAAGACCGAAACGCTTGCCTACCTCACGGAAATTCGAAAACTATACTATGAGAAAGACTGTGCCATTCTTTAGCGCCACTAGTTTTCTATTTTCTCGCACTTATATTTCTTTTAATTCACCCTTCATTTTATACCTCTTTCATTTCTTCAGCTTCTTACGAGATGTCTTCAACGTTTCTTAACCCTTATCTATCCTAATTTACTTCTCTATCCTTATTTATCCTAAATATTTTTGCATGTAGTTCCAATAAAAAAATAATTTCGATTGTATAAATAAGAATGCCAACACTACCCCTGAAGATATGAAATCCAAAACTTGAACATCGGGTATCATGGTCGTAAGATATTGTTTCATTGATCGAATCTTTTTAACCTCCATGAAGGAAAGTAGTACCATTCACGAAAAACGACATCCGGAAGAACAAGGCGTCACCAAGCTTCCTCGCGGCGCATCTCGGGCCTGCCAAACCTGCCGGGTGGGTCCCCCCAAATTTCCTAATAGCGCGATATCTTCCTTCTTGGAAATGGAGAAACGCCTTCGGAATCTTACGACTGTGAAACAATGTCTACGAGCTTGATGCTTGCTGTTGAATGTCTGGATTTCACATCTTCATGGATAGTGTTGATATATTTATTTACAACTTCGAAATTATTTTCTTATTGATTCTATGTATAAGGAACGTCTAAGGCGTGCCCACCAGATGAATTTTGACATAATTCTGAACATTTGGATTTAGTATATTTGGGATTAAAATTTGGATTTAGTATATTTGGGATTAGAGAAATGGACATCAGCGAAGAATTGATATTGAACTGACCTTGAAAAATTAATAAAATTGAAATTAATTAAATTCATAAAATGAACTGAGCCCAGTATTACTAATGATATTTCACGAGAAAATATGGGAGTGTCATTACAGATAATTTTTAAATTTAAAAATAAATACACTAACAAATTATAACATTTGTCTATAATTTGATCTACAGTGAGTTTGTTATTGTCTAGATTTATAAATTGAGGTTTCAGTAAATTCATGTACACCACGAACACAGTCTTTGAACCATTCTAATTGTCTAGACAAAATAACTCTGAATGTGATCTTTTTAAAATTGTTTTAATGGCGGTGATAAAGTATATGTGAGAACGTGAATTAAAACTTACCCCACTGCTGTGTGCATATTGATAGAAAAAAATTAACATTCAAATTGAATTGAAATAGAGTGGGAAATCTGTATTGAGACAAATATGAGTTTAAAATATGAGCTGCATCGCCATTACAAAAAAAGTGCTTTGATTTGATATTGGAATATATTTGCAGACACTTTTGAATGTTCTGAATATCAAATTAATTTTCACAATTTTAAATTTTATACAATATTACATAAATATGACAAAATTCATTGGTAATTTATTTTTCATTCATAGAAATGACAAGTTTCATTCTTTCCACCAACTTCACCGTATAAATATGTGAATTGGTGTAGTATGGACAGTAAATGTTTGGCGTGCTTTCTGCAACTCACGCTTCTCTAAAACGTTTTTTAAGACTATCTTGTTTTTGACTTTCTTTAAGAAATGTAGGAGGAAGGCGTTCCACACTTACAGTCGTATTCCGATTGTTCTAAATGTTCTTAAGATGAAAATGCGGCAAAATAATACTAATAGAGAAGTTACAGATAATATTTGTTTATGATCTTTGCGTCCGAAATGTACAAAACGGAACAGAGTAGGGTCAAAAATAATTTCGTCAGTGTCAGGTGCCGCCTATGAAGAAATTATCCACACTCTCTGGCAATTGCTTGAAAATACTAATTGCGAGCGTTTCTTATTTTTGTCATCTAAACAGAGGATTTTGGTTCTGAAGATATGGTAGGCCTGGACCGCGAAACTGGGCTGCAAGTAACTTTAAGCCGCTTGATCTCGTTGTAGAGTATTCTAGAGAGGGTTATGTAAACCAAGCATCACAGAGATTACTCTTAAGAAATGTTTGGAATGTATTCGCTTACTTCAACAGTAGGAAATACTATCCGCACTGTCTTCCAATTTGCAGTGGGTTGAGTTGTACTACATTTGTATAAGATAACCTCCCAAATTATATTAATGCAACATTAATCTAAATTTACCCCAGAAATTTGTGTCTTTGCAGTGCTCTGAAATCTTTTAGATGCATCAAGTTTTCATACTACAGACGCTTTTTCATTTTGTATCTGGGTTTTATATTATCTTATTTCAATACTGTCATTTTTCTGAAGCAGATCGGTTACTTTTTGAAGTAAAATTTAAACATTGACTTTTTTCCCCACGACATGTGTCCTTGTTTTCTCTAACACATTGGAAATATTATTTATGTTCATTACACCAAAGCCATTTAGAAATAACTGAATACCTTCCTTTTGAGGTTTCTCCGGAGAGGTACTGTATAGAACGATTTTGCTTCTTCATCTTTCAGCTGTACATGAAGAGATATCGACATCGTCGTACAAGTAGTAGATTTTAATACTTCCATGAAGCATCCTTTAATTAGCACCTTAAACCTCGGGCATGACATTACATGAATGCAAGTTTCAAAAGTGAATTTGAAGGAGAGAGTTTTCTCGAAGTTTATGTTCGGTGTCAAGATGGAAAGAATAACGAATGGTTATTACTTGTTCAAGCTCGTTCGCAATTTTTCAGCGAAAGAACTTTCGCGGGGTACGTGAGAAGAAGTGTCTTGCTGACCCTCCCTAGTAGCTATAACCTTTTACTGCGATTTTCAAACGAGGGAAGAAACATTGAAAGTGTCGTACCGGTCAATGCTTGTAGAATTTGTGCGGAACATAACGGGTTCACGCCAGGTTTTCTCCAGCCTCTCCCGTTTCTCCGGTACTTTTGCTTGCAGCATAGTGCCATAGGCATTCAAGTCGTTCATTTGAAGCAAAAGACATTCAAGTGTTCCAATAACTTGCCAAGAATTTAAATATTAAAAAGAAGAGAAAAGGGAAGTGTGTTTCACATTTCTATTGGTATATTATTTATTGAAGTGTAGATAAAATCGTGTTTCGAAGATTGAGATCGTTCAGTTCATCAACGGATGTCACTACATTTCCTCTGAGGTCCTGGGGTTTGAGTCTCGATGATGATAGGAGTTTTGACCCTAGTCAGTTAGCTAGGTCGAGTTCTGTCGCTGTCTGGAGGAGAATTCTAGCAGTCGGCTGCTCTTATTAATTGTTTTCCGTGGTATCTCCAATCAATACCAGGCGAATACTGTGTAGTACTCTAACAAACTGCTTACAGACTGCGCGCGATCATTCCTTCCTCTTCCTTGTCCTACCCTCTCTCACTTACACATACATGGATTACAATACCACACATGTTGGAAGATCAGCAGGCTGGGACGGAACCTCACGTGATAAAAACATGTAAAACAATTAGGCAACGAATGATCATAACAGATGAAGCATCCGGAAACACGAAATAATCCATGAATCAACTGAAGTCTTCAATATTAATTTTGAAAAGTCTTCCGATAAACCAACTTCCTTTTATGGGACATTGTCACCAGTTGAGTGTCATCATCTTCCTTCTCCATCTATCCATTAATTTATTAATCTTAACTGAAGATTAAGTGTTATATGTAACCGATGAAGGACGATTAACCCCTAAAGAGTCGCAATATTGCCTGAAACAAGCTCCTGAACATTCGTCTAGAACGTGTTTTCCGGTTCTTTGCCTTTTATGCGGTATTTAACAAAAACAACACACATTTCTTTTGTTGACTAAAATTTCAAAGTGGCGTTTTTGCAGTTAGGCATGTGAGCCTATTTACGCGGTTCTTCTCCAAACAAATAAAGAAAACTGATCCTCCATTTCAACACTATTGTTTTGAGAAGAAAGGTTCGCCCTCCTGAGTCAAGTGCCCAACCAATCTCCTCCTCTCCACCTGTTGGCGATTCTCCGCCGCCGCCGTCGCCGCCCACAGAAAGTGGACCGCGGTAATGACCGGCCGGCGAAGGGGGCGGCGGCGGCGGTGGCCGGCGCGTGTCCGGCTGACGCAGCGGCGCGCGCGCGCAAGTGGCGGAGCGAAAGTGGCGCCCTCTGCTTTCTGCGGACAGAAGCACGCGACGCGCCAGCGGCCAGGGCCACTGGACACTCCTGAGGCAATGCAGCACGTTGGTTGTGGACGTTCCAAATATTTGTGTCGTCGGTTGATTATTTCGTGTCTCCGGATGTGGCATATATTATGGTTGATTGATTGATTTTTTCGTGTTTCCGGGCGCGTCAACTGCTCTGGTCATTAGTCCCGTTAGTGTAGTGCATGTTTTTTTCTCGGGAGATGGCGGGACTAATGACCAAAGCAGTTGACGTGCCCGGAAACACGAAAAAATCAATCAATCAATCAACCAAATCGCCGCTTCCCACATCCAGCTGAAGTCCGTTAAGCTAAGACTCCTGCACTATATATCCTCACCCCTCTACACTTTCTTCCAACGGTTTCCAATAACTGCATTAAAATTAACTCACCTTTCTCATAATTCTCTTAAACATGTTTCTCCATCCCATCTGTACTTTTAAACGAAACACCCTAAAATACTTAAACTCGTCAATGTCAATATCTCTATCACTTTCCATTTCCACTCCTCATCTTTGCTCCTCCTCCTACCCTTATTAAACTCCGCCAATTTGCTTTTCTGTTCCTTCAGTTCTAGTTGTCTGAAATTCAGGAATCTCTTTAGTACTATGTCTCGCCTCTTTCTTCTTTTTTGTCATGAACATAACAGGACAATCTTTTGCATTTACCTTATTTCACCATATTCCATGCTTATAAACCTAATCTATAACTATCTTATTTACTTTCTCCCTTACCTTATATTTACTTATAAAACACCTTATTTTCTCCAACCACAACGCATCCATCCTCTTCTTTCCTTTCCACCTCGCAATGTAAATTTAGAAGTGGAGGGGCCTTAGTGGGCACCCCTGTCTCACACCTTTTCCAATCCAGGGTTTCCCACTTACCATTCGACAAAGACTTTTGTTTTAGTCTACATCTCCTGTTAGTAACATACTTTATTAACAATTTACGAGTACAAATAAACTGCTTTCAAAATATATTTCCTCACTTAACTCCACAAAAATGACGATTTCTCAGAGAGACTATTTTTCTTGTCCATCGACGATACGATAAACGAATTTCATGCCTTCATTGCTTGCAGACGTGCTCAGAAAAAACAAGGAACCTGAGGAAATATATCCATAGGGGCCCTCATATGATAAATAAAAGTTTCCCCCGCCCCAATATACAAACAGAAGTTATATCTCCATCCAACATAAATAACTTACTGGAATTATTTGACTAATTTTAATTATAAGTTAATACACTTTTAATTGTTTGGAATTAAAATGGAATCAGTGCCAAAATGAGGCCGAGCATGGAACAAGTTGTCCCTGCTGCCCCCTCTCGTTCTGTTGCGTGGCAAAATTATGGTTTAATACTAACTCTTAGTGAACTGTAATTTGGAGAATGAAACAATCATGTAGAATTATTTCCCAAGAAAGAAATAAAAATGACAGCAGAAACCCTTTCTTAAAGCAATGTCCGTAAATTTGAATACACTATCTGACCAATTTTAAAATCCCCCCTCAGAGTCTTCGCGCCATGTGGTCTGTGAGCACCAACTGGTGATGTGAAGACCTCACGTTAAACGACCTACTTCCCTTTGTATCATGGAACACCATTTGCTCCACAGCGGCCAGGGCCACTGTCCTGGCGGCAGGAAGACACCAAAGAAGCTGATCTGCCCGCAGTGGTGGAAGTGGCGTTCGTGACTCAAATATCCAGGGGTATTCTTATTTGAATGCGGTACCGAGAGCGGTAGCTCAGTGCATCAACTGATTTCAGTGCAGCGCCTCTGACCGGGAGGTCCTAGGTTCGAGTCCTGACGGCGTCGCTGTCTGGAGGAGGATTCTAGCGGCCGGCTGCTCTGATCGGTAGTTTTCCGTGGTTTCTCCGATCAACACCAGGCGAATGCCAGAGCAGTACCCTAACAAACGGGCCACGGACCGCGCGCGGTCTGTCCTTCCTCTTCCTTGTCTTATCCTCTCCCCTTACACACACACTTACACTAACATGCACTACACTATCACATATTCCGGGAGATCGGTCGGGGGCTTAGAGCTTGTCCCGACTGGGGCGGTGCCCCGCTGGTGGGAGAGTCCTGGTTAGGGGAAACCCCACTAACCGACGGTAGGTCGGCGCCGGATCTCCCCATCCAGCGGGGGAAGACCACAGCGAACTCCCGCGAAAAAGCATGCACTCCACTAACGGGACTAGTGACCGAAACAGTTGACGCGCCCGGAAACAGGAAAAAATCAATCAATCAATTGAATGCGGTGGGCGCCTGGCTCGCCGCTCTGGCATTTATGCCTGGTCCGCGCAATAACTCATTCGGAATTGTTATAATTCCATAAACTGTGCTTACTTAACAGAGACTTGATATACGAGTGATCACACGAACGAGAAACAATGTGATTGTCGTCGAGAATACGGAAAAGACAATTTTTTTTATCATACTCGGATAAAGGGAGTTCAGTCATTTTTTGCCAAGGGAGAATTTTGTTGCTAAGCGATTTGATATGAAAGCTACATTCTGTTTTACATTAAAATGTAGTTAATGTATTTTTTAAAATATTCTTTACTTTAATTGTATTTCTTCTTTTCTAAAATTAGTTTTATGGCTTAATTCTTTTCCCAAACTCTATAATTAATAATTCCATGGAAATATTTTAAATGTTTTACATCAAATAAAATGCATGATTTATGAAAATAATCTTCAGAACGTCTGTCAATAATAAAATCATCCTCGTTATGCCCAATAATCTTACATTTTCGGGACACAAAGAATCTCCAAGAGAAGGTTGATACATCTCTTAATCTCTTAATAATTTCTTTTTTTTAATGCAGCATTGTGCAACGACTTTCAGAACATAGACTGCGAATGCTCTTCCTTTCTTTATCCCTGTCCCCTTTACTCTACTTACACATACACTCTTTACACGCTCTTCATTATCAAGACATGGATGAGCCATTGCAACTCATAATTGTGTCTCATTTAGCACGTTTGAAAAGAAATAATAACAGTCAATTTTTCTATTCGGCACCTATTGAAAGTTCACAGAAACACAATGATAAACAATTTGTCAAAAGAGGAAGTCATGGCAAATGTTAAGGTCCAACTGCAATTCTGGGAAAATCCTCATTAATTAATTTTAAATAGTAGATAAATTTTAATAATAGATTTTTAATAGTGGAGGAATGTATTGTTGCCAATCATAGTTATACGAGGTTATTTTTGGATACTAAAAATATCCAAAAATTTAAATTGTCTTATTTGTAGCTTATTCTGTATATAATATACTTTTCTGGAATCAGTAATTCTAATAAAATTAAATCGTCTTGGCGCTATCATACAAAGTTGTTAAATTAATTAAACAAACTCATTAAATTTTAAAATAAAAGCACTGGCTGTTCGAGAACCATAATGTGATGCTCACTGAATTCATCAGTATGGCTTTGAGCATCAACTGTTGATTCTCAATCATGATGAGTTAACATTAGCTCGGCAAGGTTCATCATTTTCTTGACTCTTGGGGGAGCCAACATGTTAAATTATCATTTACTCTTCCCCATTAAGAATTTATTAATGAACTAATCAAATAATGAAAAATATTTCTTTAAGCAATATGTAAGAATATTTTCAGAATAAATTGCTAGTTAATTTTTAATATCAACTATAAAAATTTTAAGATTCTTAGTACCAATGTCTACACAATAACAATTAAATTTTCCCGTTTTTGTCATGATAATTTTTCTTCCATTCAGATACAAAGAAAATATAGCTCAATAAACTTTGTTTGATTGCAACTTTACTCAAAGGTGAAAATCAGTCACGGAGGAAACAAACCATTCATTACGGGCTAATAATAATTTAAAATTATATTCAAAGGGTTAAAAGTAATTAGGTCTAAGGTTATTAGGTCTAATGACATAAAGTTTAAAAACAGGTTCATGAAAATCAAATAAAAATTTAGTCTAATTATTAAAAATGTCTAATAAAATTCAATCCAACAGACACTAATGTCTAATCCATTTTGGTCTAATAGCAATATCGTACTTGCCAGTGCAATTTGCTCTTCCTACTGTTGGTTGCATTTTAAACTGATCACCCGGTACATAATGTCTTCCATGTTTTCATTACATCCTAAGTCCTGTCAGGACCTTTATGTCTAAAGTAAAACAACAATCTGGAGGGTTAAGCTTAATTCACAAAGTTCAAACCATGTATAACATGAAAAAGTCATTGAAAATAGTTTGTCTTCACTTTTAAATGTGTCTGGTGTCAAATGTATTGGCAGAGCATAGAATTTCAATCTGAGCTTAAAGACAGATGGCAAACATCATGGGCTCCTCTCTGAGAGCACCTTCAAACTTCTACTCCTAGTAGTGTTTTTTAACTCAGGAATGTTAAGTGTAGTTAAACAGTAAAATCCTTTTATCTTCTTACTATGTATTGGTATAGGTTCTCATTTTTGAAAACTATACTTATTAAAGGAATTTATTGTAATAAAGAAGCAAAATATGTAAATAAGAATTTTTTTTTCAAAATATGTAAGAAAAAATAGAAAATAGGTAAAAAAACTTCATCAGAGTGCTTAATGCTCTTCACAAGCATTTTCCGAGCACCCAACTTTCTCGGCATTCTCTTAAAATGGATTTAGAGCAACAGAAAAATAGTATTGCCTCTACAGAAGTAATTGTACATTAATTTTCACCAAACATAAGAGTTTAATTCAAAATATGAAATATATTCATTGTGTATACAATGTTTACGAGGAGCGGATGCTCAATTAAATAGTAGTCCCAAGTAGCCAGTGATGGATCTCAGAAGGGGATTTAAAAGATACACTTCCCCCCAATCCAACAATGAGATATGACATTGTTCTGTAAAAAATATTTATTAGATTTTGATTGAGTTACGCATGAGCTCAATGAAACCTAGCAAGCCCACGGGTGGTTCCAATTACTTCTGCTTCACAAATATCCACTCTTCCTTGATTCAAAGAATGCATTTTCCAAGGAGCAGGGTGGGGGAGTTTGACAATTCATGCTGAAGGTCTGGTGGTTATAGAAGCGTGATAGAATTGCATTGCTTTATAAAAAAGATGATTCTAGTAATGTACATTGCACCTGAAATGTTCTGCTACAAAGAATAATTATAAAATGAAACGAAAATGTAGTTTTAGGTAAAATATGTAAAAATATGAAAAAAATGTAAAAATATGTGAAATAAAAATTGATCTAATTGATTCGGAATGCTTTGTAAACACTAAAATTATAATTGAATACAGGTAACTTGTTCCTTTAAAAATATGTATTTACATGGAAATCCATTCCCTACTAATTACACATCCTATTCATAGCTATTTGACCTTTAGAGAATACCTATTAGAACTGTGCAATTGGATCTTTTAATTTTAGACCCTTTGATTTATTGGCCCTTCTATCTCATAGACTTGACACTACTAACTTAACATTTACTTCTCTCAAATATTTATATTGAAATTAACATCAAATTTTTTACTTTATTTAATACAATATATTTAATATTTTATTACTGAATACAATATTATTAATCTTATTTATATTTTAAATGTAAACAATGCCAATGAAATGCAAATTACATAATGGTAAATACTATGGAGTAGTGATTTTTTTTATAAAATAAATAAATAAATATATGTTCTCCTTTTTTTGGCTTAATTTACATGGTAATTAAATTATGTGATTGATGTATAAGGTTGGCCAACAATAAAAATTCAATTTTCTTCTTTACCAGCCAGATGCTCTCTTTCTTCATTACATCTGAGTTTATTTCTAAAAATATGGTAAGTAAAAACTTTACCATTGATTCCATGGTTTCACCAACCTGTTTTGTAGACTTTTTTGTCAGATTAAATGGTCTTTTAAAGAGTTGCCTCATTTTCTTTTTAAATTCACAATTGTCTGGCATGTAAAATAAAAATTGTGAAATATTATGTATAAGATTCTTTCTCAAATCTCAAAAATTTGTGTTTTCTCTAGCAAGAATTTATCCTTTTTTATTGTCCTGTTCACATTGTTTTTTTTTAGTTTTCTACAATATTTTTGAAATGGAATCCAATTTAATATTTTTGCTTGATTCTGTAATGTTGTACAATGTATATTCATTATTTATATATTTTTGTATTAGTTTCTTCTTATTTTTATTCTTTATTATTTTATGTTATTTCTTGCTAGTTTATTTCATTTTCCTAGTTTCATTAATAATGTAGAAATCTTAACAAAAAAGTATTATTTTACCAATTCAAAAGCTCTCATTGAGTCTGAAAAGATCAGAATTTACCACATGATTTCCCATGTTATTATAGTTTGATTTTACACTGCTTAATGTAAGGTATTAAACTGTGATAAGAAATGAAAATTAAATTTATGATAAATTTATCATAAATAATTTCATACCAGGTGACAAAACTCACTTAAGTATTTTCATTTTCATTTTGGAACTAGCTAGATACAAAAATTATTATTGATGAAAAAATTATGTTAAAAAACATTTATGACACAAGTAATGGTAATCACTATCTCACAAATAGTTTTTTTTTTTGCCAATGTCTGATTTATGGCTGCACTATTTTAGTGTCCCATGATTATTCTTAAGGCATATTAGAAGTTAAAGATGTCATACCTATTTAAATATCTAGAATTTTTTACCCCAATGTTTATTTCATGCTACATTTTAATTTTAAGAAGCAAATTGTATTTTATGTCATAATTTCTTACGCATATCTGCCTTTTTAGTTTTTTAATACAGGAAATGGTTAAAACTGTTGTGTTATTAGATTTGATTGACTACTTCATTTATTTCCAAACACAACGTCCATTAATATCATTCATTTTTTTGATCAGTACAAAATGAACTGATCAAATTCAAAGAAAAGATCAAATTCATCAGAAGGTATATCAAGAATTTTATTTTGAAGAAACTATTATTTTGATTTGAATTTACACAATTTCCCGCCGAACTACCTTCCGTGCTGCTATCAAACACCGAATTCATGAACTTCATTATCGGCTTCGCAATTCTGTCTTCAGGAGGCACCTGCTGAACTGCAGCGCTTTCTTCAGAGCGGATAATCAGGGAACCTTTATGTTACATCGAACAGCGTACAGAGTGCGTCGTACACTTGACGTCCAGCGCCATTCTGGATCGTGGTAGCCTAATGCATTATTATAGGTTAACGCAATAAATTAACGTACTGGAAAAAGCCGGGAATCTTTCGTTCATTCCAGGACAAGCAACTAATATGCTGTTGATTTGTAAATATAAATTTAATTCGAAACAAATGTCTAAAACAGTGAATTCTAATATTTATTTTTAAAAAAAATTTCTACTATATTCCACTCTCTTTGTTTCCAAACATTACAATCAGGATCTAAAAGTATTTTTATTAAAATATCTGCAGAGATTTATTTTATCGCAATATAATACATCTGCAACAATATCTTACAAGTTGGGGTAGTGTACTGAAAAATATCCACAGTGATTCTTTGACAATTGTGCCAGAACACAGCTAGCAATGAAATCGTACCATAAAATATTGTCATGTTTAAATTTTTTAATACTTTTTGCGTTTATATTTTGCATTTACCAACTTGAATAATAATATTAATAAAAACTATTTTTATGCTTTATTTAAGTCAGGACAACAATTTCTAGTATTTCTTCTTAATGATGGGAAAACCATTAGCAAACATCTTGAAAAATATTATTTATTTACTTTAAAAATTTATTTTATCTAATTACTTTTAGCAGCCAAATCTCGGCTATTGATGCATCTGAAAATAAATAAATAATCAGTTTATTATGTAAAAGTTGTTTGTATTATTCATTATTTTCACATTAATACTGCAACTTATTTTTATATAAGCTCATCTGCCTAGTGACTTAGTTACAGGTGTGTTTAATTACATATGGAATAAAAGTTTCTTTAAATTTCACACTCGCGGATTCACGAACTTCTGTGGTGCATTCTTGACACTTCTGAAATACTGTTTTATGTTATTAAGAGGGTCATAGAAATTGAATTGCTATTTTATAGGTATCCTCTATGTATTATATTTCGAAAAATGATGGATATTCATCATAACACAGTTTACCTCCCTTTTTAATTTTTGTCAAAATTGTGCTTATCACAATTTCTTCTTTTATCGATAAAAAATGAAATATTTTCTCTGTTATTACTAATACGTTACAATACAGAACAATACTCTCTAGATCAATATTTCAATTGCCCGATAAACAATAAAACTCTCTTTTCTTAATTGATGTCTAGTTTTTACGTAAAATCGACTTGAATATTTTTATGTGAGCTGTAGCTCTCCACTGGAACTAAGGTTAAATATAACTCTTCTCTGAAAGATTTGTTTTGTAACATAAACTAGTTTCTTTTCATTTATTGGATTCTTCATTGCCCTAATTTCAAATTAAATGTTCATATTAAGCATTTATGACTATTGAAAAAAGTATTGTCCAAAACGGTAATGCTATCGTGTAATAACTAGGCCTATATGTGTTAAACATTTAATTGTTGTTCGTTTGAAGTTCATTTCTCGGGAGGACTAAAAATTATTCATATGTCTTAATCTTTTGGATATGGAATATCAATCTGCACTATAACGTCAGTATAATTAGCAACTTAGAGAATACATTAATTCATTATCACCTCGTGGATGGTATTACCTACCCCCTCGCAACTTTAACTACTTCAATGTAATAAAAATACGTTGTAGGAAAGGAAAGTAACAATTAATATAGCTACAACTTGAAGATTGACAAATGGACGTCTTTTAGGTGACGTACGATCGTGAAGGTGTATTTCTTGATGAATTAGAATCCTCTGACGGAGCGTAAAACACTAGAACTTTATGATTGTGTTTAAAATATTCTAGTATATACCATCAGGGCCGTTTTAACAGCATTGGGGGGTCCTTGGGTCTAGATTAATTCGGGGACCCCTATTCTTACTTTCACCTATTTCCATCCCCTGCCTCCCCATTTCGATCCTGAAATATAAAAAAATCCTATCAATTTACATTGTATTTTGTATTTTTTAAAATATTTTTAAAGTATTTCTTAGAGTTTGAATTTAATATTATTCAAACAAAAAATGTATACATATATGTGTAAGTAAGTAAAAATAACAATTTATAAGTAGTACATTGAAAAATAGTACAAATTAAATAAGGCAAGTCTAGACCTTCAGGCCTGGCTTACATCCCAAAGTACATGATATTTACAGCGTTGTCGAACCTTTACTAAACGTCTGTAAAAATTCTAATTGTTGGAGATAAAAGTTCTTATCTTTTGTCATTCATTATCTTTAATCATTTATTATTTATTTATTTATTTATCATAATTTATTCATTTATCTTTCAAGAATCCTGTTTTACAAGATAACTTTTATCCTTAGTCCCAAAAAAATAGGTCTAAAGGAGCGAAAAAAGAACAACTAAACTTCTCATCACTGAGTGACATTCCCGCATCAACCAGCAAAATTTCTTTTTAGAAATACTATCTAATGATGCGCGACACATGCCAGTTGTTTGCAAATAGTTTAATCATATTTCCCTTTTTATACGTCTTTTTATTTTATTTTTTGAAGAGTTTAGTTTTAATATTTGTTAAGAACTATTCGGAGCCCTTGATCTTTGGGGGCCCAGGGGCCACGGGGCTCAGGGTTAACACGGCACTGTATACCATAATATAAGAGCCATACCATATACCGTATACCATAATATATGGGACAATGACCCCCATCTCGATCGGTTTTTTCGTCGTTTCCCTGATCAATTGAGCAAATGCTGAGATGGCCCCTTGTTTTGCTTCTGGATATAAATGTAACTTCATTTTCTGTGCACATCTTCTAGAATTCAGTGGGAAATACAATTATTCAAATTATCGTTTCCATGTTGTCGCGGCAGGAAGTATTATTCCGAAGGACAACATGGATAAGAGCCAAATTACATTATTACATGGGAGCTCTTTTTTTTTCTCCCAAAATGTAAGTAGTATATGACAGTGTAGAGATCACAGAATTTTGAAAATGTGCACACAATTCACTTCTCTCCATAGCACGTCATACGCAGTTTTTAACTGTTTTTTTACGTAAAAATAAATAAATAAATAAATAGAGCCTACGAAGTTTTAAGAATTTTTCCTATCTCAATCAAGAACAACCCCTGGCGATGTTTTCATTGGCGTTTTATCAATTTTGTTTTATCACCACGAGTCATTTGCGTAATCTAAACATGGATATTGGTTAACACATTTATCAATTTTCATATATTTTATGGTATTTTAGCGATTTATTCAGTGGTGAAAAGCAATATTTTTGATAGTAATTATTACTTTAACTAGTGGAGTAGTCTCAGTAAACACTTTCCGTGATCTGAGACACTCAGATTATATTCTAAATGACTCATGAATGTATCGAAAATTTCCAAAACACTGTAGATCTTACCTTTGCTAATAATATTACAGATAAGGGTTTATTTGATTATTAGTTTTAATATACCGATGATCAATTAACTCTTGATACCAATTCAATTAATGTACTGTCAAATTTATTCTTTCCTTCTTAACTTCCTTTTGGACTCATGTCCAGTTATTTAAACAACTAATAATTTTTAGTGAGGGTAACATGCTAGCTGGCATCGGAGAGATCCTACGTTTTGGAGAAAATCATTCAAAATAATTCCCTATTGGGTTGTTTTTCTCTAATTTCCGAAATTTGGATCTTTTGATGGCATGAAACCGTATAGTTTAAAGGGAGAATCGGAAATGTTTCCTCTCAGAGAAAAATCTCGGCCATTTCCGGCCATCTAAGCTATGCCTTCAAGGGTAGGTCCCCAAAGTGAGTAATATATTACCTAATCATGCGCCGGCTCTATCAAGGGGTGCATCCGTTTGGGCGGTCAAAAATTCGTATAAAATGTCAGACTTTAAACGTAAATAAGATTGCATATAAAGTTGAAGTAATAAAAATGTCCACGATTCTTTTTTTACATTTTACTAAGTCACCAAATCAGCTTTGTTATTATATTTTCCGAAAAATAGGTATTTTAATTTCAAAGTGAGTTTAAAAATGTACACATTTTTAAACTTAATCATGTTTTTTAGTTGATAATTACTAATAATGGCATTTTCGTAAGTGAAGTAAATAGAAATACAAATTAGTCTATGCTTTCTTCGTTGAAGTTTCAACCCGTAAAATGACTTGATTTTTTCCCTCTGAAAGTAGACGGCTAAATGGTTTGGAAATCTTTGCTTTTAACAGACGCAGAGAAAGCGAGAACGCGATCGGGAAGATGGAGTGGTGGGAGAATGTTTCGTCGCCAGCAGTTACAAATCAGGACTCTTTTCTACCTAGCCATCTCCCAGTGAATTGCGATTTACTGTTGTTTTTTTTTAAATTTTATTTTACGTCAAAAAACAGTTAAAAACTGCGTATGACGTGTTGCTGTACTATTGCTATCTACATGCTATATACTATCCGTGTTGTAAAATTAATGTAATAGTTAAGGTTAATAGTATATTTTGTTTTACGAAAAGCGATGTCTAGTTTGAGATCATACTTTAGAAATACAATAATTTAATACTTCAGCTAGACATTTTCTTGTCTTAGATTACACCCACCTTCATTTTGCAAGAGAATGTACTCACTCACACGTTCACATTCATAAACTGAAAAAGTAGCTTTTAATTTGTCAGTAGGGAAGAATAAAACACAGAGTACAAAATATCCCGTGTTTATTGGAATACGTAACAATATACAGGCGCAGCTCGCGCGAACGGGGGAGGGGATGTGGGACTGGGTTGGGGGCGGGGGGGAGGCAGCCTTTGGCAATAAATAACGGCTCCACACGCCCCCACCTAACGCCTCCCCAGGGAGACTACCTTCCAACTTTGGTATACGCCAATTGGATACCCACATTTCGACCACATAAACATCAATATTCAGTGTATCAGTTTGAAAGGACGGGGTTTGAAATATTCGTCCGTGTTCTTAAATTGAAATTATCAGCAAGTGAGTTAATCGTTAAAACAAATGGAATGAACAGTGTTTTCTTTGCGAAATGCTTTTTTTTTTTTTCGGAGATTCTTTTATTTTTATATATAGAACACTTTAGAACTCTCATTCATTCAAGAATAAGATCTTAGGCATAAATGAAAGTTTTGAAATCTTGAGAAATTATGTTCGTGTTTTGTGTAGGGGGGGGGGATGTTCTCCTTACAATTAGTATACGTAAATTGTGCTCATTATTTTTTCAGAAATAACACTGAAATAACTTTTTCTTTGTATTTCCTCTCTGCTAGACTTTAGAACCTAGTGATTTTTAATAAAATGTCAATGAATTTATTTTTATATGAAAATTCACTATACTCCAAATCTCCGTACTTCTAATATTGATATCTACATCCGTGAAAGCCATTTGTCTTATCGAGTAAGCAAGCTCTCTATTTGTCGCCATTCTTTGACACCACTCGCACCACACAACCATTTTCCGTGAATAGAGAGCGTCATTGTCAACTTTCTCTCGGATGAGTGACACAGCTTCTGCGACATCTTAAGAGAAAAGTTTCTTATTTTTTTTTTGTGGCTTCTCGCTTTTATTTACGATTGTACATTGTCTCTGGCGACATTTACAACTCTTTACTTGCGGCCTCGCCCTGCAGTAAAAGTCCCTCGGTCCCTTCCCTCGTGTGTGTGTGTGTGTTCGGGTACGGTGCTGGCCCGTTGAGTAAATTTACACGCATTTGTACGATCCGGCTCGCAGCCGAGTGGGTGCCGAAGACGAGCTGGCTCACAGAGAAAACATACAAGGTGCCGCGTGCCAAACAAGCGAAGAGAGTACAAATAGTGACGGATCATTCAATATCGGAAAGTTACCCGAAAAGCGAAAATTTGAAATGTTTGGCTGTTAAAGAAATAAGAAAATTGGCGTATGTGCAAATTTTTAGGGCAGTGGTTAATAGAAATATTTACATTTAAAGATATTTTATATTACATTATCTATTTTCAAGGGTTGAATGTCATCAGACTTCCACATGCCAAACATTCCAAGTATCTGACCATGATTCTCACAGGAAGATTTCATTCATTCGCTTTTAAATGATATTGGCTATACATTAATCAAAGGCTCTGACTCAAGTTTGTACTTCAGGGGATTGATTTCAATGCAAGAATTCCAAACTATGAAATTAATGGAAGTATGTAACAATTCGGGATTCAATTATTTCGGCATAATTTTTGCCGTTAGTGGCGATCGAAGTAATTAATTTTAGATTAAAATGATTATTAACATTTTTAGAATATTCTGATACAAGATTGACTAATAATTGAGAAAATTTAACGTTTCACATGGAGAGAGAAATATACAAGGTGCCCCACCAACTATAGACCACCCCCATAACTTCTAACGTTTCATGATATCGAAATGCAGTTTTCGCTCAAGAATTCAGAATCAAGGGGAATGTGATAGACTGTACATATATTGTTCGTAATATTTTTAATTTTTGACAAATTAAATCATCTTTGATTTTTTAAATGGAACCGTTATTTTTCTCACCAGCAATGGACATATCATAAAATGAGGAATGCATTGATGTATCACATGTTAATATTTTTTAGAGTTTTGGTACAAAAATTGACTTTTTTACATGTGATTTTAATTTAAACACGCAATATTTTCTGTAGCAGCCCTTGCAAGTGCCGCCTTTGGGCGAGGTGGCCTTTGCGGCGCTGAGGCTGATACGGGTGGCGGCGCTGCAAAGCGAAGACCATCTTCTCCAAAGGCTACTAAAGGAAATTTTGCCGGTTTCATTCAAAATCACATGCCAGAAAGTATTATTTTATAGTCAAACTACTGTAAAAACCTTAACAAATGATTCATCATTGTATTTCTCTTTTTATGATCTACCGTTTGTTAGTGAGAAAAATAAACAGTTCCACTTAAAAAATCAAAGATAATAAAATTTCTCGGAAGCTAAAACCATTACGAGCAATATCTTTACGACATACCTATCCAATGATTCCGCTTTGTTGAGCGAAAACTGCATTTTAAAATCGTGAACCGTTTAGAAGATATAAGGAAGGCCCACAGTTGGTGGGACAGCCGGTAAACAAGATTTATTAAATCTCTAAAAATCAGTTTAAAAAATTGGAAATCTTGATCCTTTTCAGAGTTCTAAGTTTTAAGATCTGGGCAAATTTTGAGAATTTTTTTTGTAGATTATCGTGCTTTCAGTTCTTTTCTTGTTTTCTGCGTGAACTTCAGTCAACAGTTGCTAAGCGCGCCTTGCAGTTTTCCGCCGTGAGCTTCCTCGTCGTGGCCTGAGCGAAGCCTGGTGGCTCGTGGTTAAGTATGTACAGGGCTATGTACAGACGCGGTCCGGGCGTGGCCGGAGCCGCGAGGGGTGAGAGCGACTCGAGCCGAGCTGCTCGAGACCGGATCCCTCGCTCGAGATGCTCGAGTGCTCGGTTAGAGCTGCTCGAGCGCAGGGGACGAGTATGTTAGTCCGCACTTCTCAGTTTTGCGGCGATTCTGCATCTGGAACAAGGTGTTGAAATTTTAATAAGAGGTATGAGCAGTAGGACAATAGAAAAGCTTGTAACCCGTAAGACATGAAGCTTTTCGGAGATGTGTAAGGCTTGGATGATGCGGGTTTATATTGTGGGAGATATCGTAAACAATGAACCGTCAATCAAGCAAAACAATTTTATTGGATTATGCAATTTTCAAACGTATTTATCAACCATAAATATTAAAGATAAATACACTAAAAGAAATATTTCTTGTTCATTTAGAATGCAAGTTGTTAATTTATGCTTTGCGTTTTTTATGTTGAATTTGTGTTCGTTTATGTCGGACGCGATAAAGTTTATGGGATTTTTTTCTGTACTTCGACTACTGATAGTCGCTAGTCACACGTCTGAGAACAGACATAATAAGCAATATGATTATCTGTGAAAATTTTATTCTCATCAATATTTTCACAATTGTCTATATAGTGAATGTTTTATTAACTAATTAATGATATATGAATAATTTCATTAAGATAAGTAAATACATTTAGCATATTTGTCAATGTTATGTTTTTTTAATAGCCAACATTTAATGACTACCGACAGAGACGGATGATCCCGGAAATGACATCGAGATTTGGAAATATATTATGTTGGTGTTTTTTATTAAAATACATCAACTGCATCATTACATTAACTACATTAATCGTTCTTGAATATCTCATTGATTTTATTGTTCTTTGAGCCGGCAGTTACAACTGCTTTTACTTTGTTACAGTTGTAGTTATAAGTAATTAATTAATATTATAAGAATAATTATCGACATGTATATTTGGAAATACGTACGTAGTATATATTTATGAAAACATTCTAGCGGTGGAAGATTTTATTTTTTGTTTAATTAATATTGTCTTAGTTCTGGCTGTATTCGGAGTCTACTAAGCTTGTCTGGAATGCACGTCTTGGAGTCTATGTTACTAGGACAACTTCTCGGTTCGTTAGATATCTTTGAAAGCTCTACTTAGCTCGTCTTATGTGCGCAGTCATTCTAAACCCGCGCTACGATTGTTTGGGTTGCAGATTCTGCCTGAAGTCCATTGACATATTTTTATATAATGCTAATTATACCTTGATCATGTTTGAAGTAACTGAGAGTAAAGTTTTATTCGAGGATGATAGAAGATCGTCTATCCCCATGGATTTTTTCCTTACATTAATAACTGAATGAGCTAAAATAATATTGAGCTAATATGATCTCAAGTAATCTTAATAAAAATAATTATTTTTCTTTGATTTTACGATTACGTTTTCAGAATGAAAAAAGGCTAGTATAACAATATGATACACATTTTCACTAAACTTTATCACTGTTTTTCTCACTGGAAGCTAATAATAGAGTAAATAGTTTTATATGAAAGTGTAATTGTACATTCATCTGTTTTCCATTCTGCCTGCCTTCCGTTCAACAGTTATCAAACGAAAACTAGTTAACATGTGCGATTTAATTATCATTGCGGTATCTATGTTCCTAATTTTCTATTTCCGCAAAAAAAAACAACTAAGTGATCTCCAGGCATTTAAGAAGTGTCAATGGTTTCATTAGATACCCAGAACCCTGGAAAAATCCAAAAACTATGAAACATTACGATTTGGGCTGAAAAAGGCAAATATTTGATTGTGTTATTCTGCCGTTCCTCATACTGCACGTACCAACTGAATCCTCATACTCAGTACATCACTTCTAACGACATATCTGATATCATGCAACAGCGAAGCTCTAAGAATAAGGCTGTTCATCATTAAATGTTTACTATTCACGTGTTGAATTATGGATAAGCAACTTTTTTATATTCTTGGTCTGTAAATAACTGTTGTACTACTTATATATTAAACTAGTACTAGCGTACCCGTGCATGCTAAACCCCGCCATCTTCTCTATTTTTCCATTTCCACATTAAGATTGTAACGTATCTTTTTCTTCAAAATCTCCGTCACTTGTTCTATACGCCTCCTTGTAATTGATAACAATAAAAGATACCCTTGTCAATGCAATCGATTCTTATTTAACGCTATTTTGGAGCAGGAGGTACACCCGTGTAATTCACTCGCGTAGAATATCAAGTAGTTAGTTTAATTTCACATACAGCTGCAGATTCTACAGGCTGTGAACAGGTGGGGTAGAATCGAGAAGTGTCGAACTAACAAAAATGTAATAGAATGTTCAAGAAGATATAATTCTTTAAATTACGAGATATAAGGAACGTTTCTTTGAGGACCTTGGCCTCAAAATTTTAGTTTTTAAGGCCCTTAAACGCTTTGTTCAAGAGTTATTTAACGATATATATTAAAATATTCGCTCCAGAGTTGCGAGTTGCATTTGACATGAATATTTAAATTCGTTTTTTAAACAAATACTTTATATTTTTAAAGGGAAAGTGCAATTCGACTTCATGAAATTGTCTTTCTTTGGAGGCCTCATTTACAAAGATTTGTTGCGTGTGAGAGCCGCAAAAGGTTGGTATACTACTGAAATAGTATAGGAGACGATGTCATTGCAAATTCGCGAAGACTGTCTTTGTTAAAATATTTATTTAATAGTAGTGTTATGCGATAGTATTTTATTCGTTGTTCTGTAGAAGTGTGCATGCTAATTTTGGGAAAACCATTTTGTGAGGTTTTGTTCAACCGCTTATATGCTGCTGCATGCCATTAGTGGCTTCTGATATAAATACGAGTATTTTAATCTTTCGATTTTATATCTATTATTATTATTATTATTATTATTATTATTATTATTATTATTATTATTATTATTACAATTATGTCACTTTTCAGTGCTTTTAATATTGATTAATTGGCTTTGTCATTGTTTGTATTAAAAACAGCAGTTTTGTCATAGTTATTTCTTTTCCATTCAAAAAACAGAAAAGATCGTTTTGTCACGACATATTTTGTGTCTTTTAATTTGCTTTAACATTCACTTTTACTGTAACATAAGCAGAGAAATTTGAAGTTTTCCATTCTTAGAACTATCTTCATCAGTACAGATTTTATTCAATGATCAATGTGGCTGGGGGAAACCCGCTAACCGACGATAGCTCGGCGCTGGATCTCTCGCCTTCCAGCGGGGGAAGAACACCACTCCTTCCCGAGCAAAAACACGCACTACACGTACGGGACTAATGACCATAGTAGTTGACGCGTCCGGAATCACTAGCAACCAACCAAGCAACCTATCAATGAATTATAGATGCTTTCAGAGCTATGCGTATGTCTTCACTCGCTGCTCCCCCATTTTTGGTTCATGTCTTCCTCTTTTCTTTACTCCGTTTCTCCTTGTCCCGCGGTTTCCTTCCTTTCACCCGCGCCACACGACGCTCAGCCTCTCCCTTCCTCCCGCGCGTCGACGCCCAGTGCTCGTGTCGCGCTCTCTTTCTCCCAAAACATCACCTTTCACCCGCGGCCTCCTCCGAGCTCCTCCAAGCCAAGGCGAAGCGGCCGCGCGCCATCCAGCCGGAATCGCCCGTTCTGCTTTTGTTCTACTCAATTGGCATTTGATCCGCCGGCATTGATTGGCGTCATTGGTTTAATGAGGTGGAAGTTATTGATCGGTTACAGATCTTTGCATGATGCTTTTTCTAGATTATTGGTAACTTAATACAAATACGTTAGTTAAGTAGAATATCGCTGAATTACAACACGCAAGCATTGTTAGGGACTTAAGCAAAATAAAATAAAAATTTGGTTCCAAATATGTGAAACATTTAAACGATGCAAACTAATATAGGTCTAGTTTTGCGACTTGTGATCATGTATGCATTTCTGTTGTCTATTTGACATTTCTAGTGTGTGGTTTGCTTACTGCACGATTGTATTTTGCATTGGATGATTTTGGATTTTCTTTACATTTGACACGGACTCGAGTAACTTTAATGTTGAAGTACCCACAAGCCTAACTGATTATAATCAACATCCTCCTCGTCCTCGTCATCATGCGCTGATCTCTTGTACCTACGTTATCAATGCATGGCTGAAAGAAAACCTGCAACCGATTGCCATACTAATAAGATTAAGTTTAAGATAAAAATGAAGCTTAAATTTGAATAATTAAGTTAAACTGATCTAAGAAATTACATACTTTGCAAGTATTTTTTAAACAAAATCATCACATCAACGTTTGGTAATAAGATTAAATTTAAGATAGTAATGTATAATAGAAATGAATAAGTTAAACTGATCTTAATAAAGATGAAACATAGGCTGTCTGTTAAAAAGTGTTTTTTAAAAAAGTTCGAATAATTCCTTTTATTTGGTTAAATTTTATTAAAAGTTCCAATAATTGGTTGAAATATCGTTGTTTTCAACATCATACCACCTACCAAGGTCAAGTTTATCACGATATTTCAACCAATTCTTTGTATAGTATGTATTCATCTCAACTTTGTAAATTTATTGTGAATTTCTTGTATTGTCAAACACATTTGTTTTATCTTAATGTAATTTTTAATTTTTATTTATTTATATTGATTTTTTTAATATTTATTTTATTGTATGTATATTAATTCTTTAATTTCTTATATTAGTTGACATAATGTTTTAAGGACTGATGATGGAGGCACAACTTGATTTCTGAAACGTTGCCACGCTGTTTCTTGTTTCAAGATACCATTGTAATGGAATAATCATTTTGTTTTAATAAATTGGTTTGTGACTGTCTATAAAAAGGAATTATTGGATGAAACTGATCTTATTGTTAGAAATTGCAAAACAACCGTCCCCATCATACGCACCTCAGAAGCTGTGGAAGAACTGGCCGAAGCCGTGCGGCGCGTCGAAGTCCAGGGCGCGCTGCACGGTGACCTGCGGCTCGGAGGCGGCGATGGCGGCGTAGGCGGGCAGGTGGGCGGTGGCGGCGGCCGCGGCCTGCGCCGGCGTCGCCGGGGCCTTGACGGCCGTCGCGACGGGCGCCGAGTGCAGCCCCAGCAGGCTCTTGAAGCCCCGCGCCGCCCCCGACACCGCCGACACCTTCCCCGACACCGCCGCCGACAGCGCCTCCGCCGCCCCCGCCGCCGCCGCCGCCGCCCCCACGCCGCCGCTCGACTTGGACGAGGAGGACGACGCCCCGTGGCCCGGCAGCGGCTTCAGGATGAGCAGGCCCGCGTGCACGTCGTCCGGCACTGCGCAAAGCGCGCACAAAGCACGTCACAAGGGGGTCGCTGGGGTTCAATTTCCTTGCATTCCCTCTTAATCGGTTCCATTGACACCGGCACTCAGACCAGTTAGGAACCGGTAGCGGTAGCTCAGTGCTTTTCAGCTAGGTCGAATTCAGTTGCTGTCTGGAGGAGCATTCTAGCGGCCGGCTGCTCTGATCGGTAGTTTTCCGTGGTTTCTCCGATCAACGCCAGGCGAATGCCGGAGCAGTACCCTACCGAACGGGACACGGACCGCGCGCGATCTGCCCTTCCTCTTCCTTGTCCTATCCTCTCCCCTTACACACACACTTACACTAACATGCACCACACTACCACATATTCCGGGAGACCGGTCGGGAGCTTAGAGCTTGTTCCGACTGGGGCGGTGCCCCGCTGGTGGGAGAGTCCTGGTTAGGGGGAAACCCCACTAGCCGACGGTAGGTCGGTGCCGGATCTCGCCATCCAGCGGGGAAAGATCACCGCCATCTTCCGAGAAAAACACGCACTACGCTAACGGGACTAATGACCGAAGCAGTTGACGCGCCCGGAAACACGAAAAAATCAATCAATCAACCAGTTAGTACCTTGGACGCTTAAACTGCCGTTCCCTTAATGCCATGAATATCGACTGCTGAAATTATTTTTTGCTAGTAAAAACTAAGTATATAGAATACTTTATGTTGCGATATGTTTAATTAAGAAAAGTACTCCAGAGCAACTTTTTAATTTCTGGTCCCCACTACGTACTTACGTACCAAAGAGAAAATATTTTAATGCTGCAACGGAAAGTGGCGACTTTTTCTCAGATACACTTGTGATGTGGGGCCCTAGTACTGAAAAAGTGAAGTTGTGAAGACAGAATCCACGTTTTGTGGGTCCTTGGTGTAAAAGAATTGGTTGACGGTAGAACGTCCATCTGTCTGTGGTCAACGCCAGCGCCTAAACCGAACACACGATTTTCTCCAATATCGATATTTTCGATCAACCCGGACGAACTCGAGACCCTGCTAATTTGAAATGGATACTTTGATTTTTTAGAATACTTTTCATGAAGCCTTAACAACATTTTCAAAATGTTCTTAAAAATGACTCAATACATTTGATTTAATTTTTTTCTAGAGCAAAAAAAAAAAAAAAAGTTAAATGCAAGCGTCGGTCTCATTTTCATTGAATCCTCTGAATTTTAGAAAACTGAAAAATGCAAAAATGTAATGTGCTGATATATCCCCATTAGTTTTATACAAAAAATTCTTACCTTCGAGTATGTTTTGAAGATGAAATCGTTATGAATTCAATACCAGTCTCAAAAACTACGTGTAGTTAATGACGTAAAACCCCATAAAAATTATTTTCTTGAATACATTTCATTAGGCTTTGCTTTGTGTTTGTATACGCATTTCTGGTTCCTTCTTCTACCTGAAAAATGAGTGCTCATTTTATAAAAAAAGAATTTGTTTTGACCGGATGCCCGAGGCATGACATGCGAGACTGCAGGCGCCGATGGTGCTCCCGGCAAAGGGGCACCGGGCGACCTTCCGCCGCTCCCCCGCCCCACGTGAAGGTCGCCCGCGTCCGCACGTGGCATCCGCACGTGGCGCTTGGGACTTCCTCCGCGGAGGGCGAACTTCCTCAGGAGCAGAGCGCACGCCTTCCTCCGCTTGGGGCCCGGGTCGTTTCCCGAGGAATCCGTGTGGAATTTGGAGTGGATTGGTTTTTTTTTTTTTTTTTTCGTGTTTCCGGGCACGTCAACTGCTTTGGTCATTAGTCCCGTTAGTGTAGTGCATGCTTTTTCTCGAGAGATGGCGGTTATCTCCCCCCGCTGGATGACGAGATCCGGCGCCAACCTACCGTCGGCTACTGGGGTTTCCCCCTAACCAGGACTCTCCCACCAGCGGGGCACCGCCCCAGCCGGGACAAGCTCTAAGTTCCCGATCGGTCTCCCGGAATATGTGGTAGTGTAGTGCATGTTAGTGTAAGTGTGTGTGTAAGAGGGAGAGGATAGGACAAGGAAGAGGAAGGACAGATCGCGCGCGGTCCGTGGCCCGTTTGGTAGGGTACTGCTCCGGCATTCGCCTGGTGTTGATCGGAGAAACCACGGAAAACTACCGATCAGAGCAGCCGGCCGCTAGAATTCTCCTCCAGACAGCGACTGAATTCGAACTAGCTGAAAAGCTAGTGTCGAAAATTCTGCCGCCGTCAGGACTCGAACCTAGGACCTCCCGGTTAGAGGCGCTGCAGTGACATCAGTTGATGCACTGAGCTACCGCTCCCGGTATTTGGAGTGGAGAAAGCACGCTCGACGCTGGTATGCGGGAGACGTCTGCGATCGCATTTCGTCCCGAGGAAGGACGGAGAATGGCGGCCGAAACGTTGACACCTGTGTCTAGGACGCGGCGTCTCCCGGGCAGCCAACTAGTCACGGACTCCGGTCGTGGAAGCCTACGAGCACTATGCTGCTAGATTATTGACTGTTCGGGGTTCGCCTCGTTTTATGCATTGTTGCCAACATTTCGTCTGTCATACTGTGACCTTCCTCATGGCGAAATGCATTTCGCCTTGAGGAAGATCGCGACATGGCGTCCGAAATGTTGGCACCTGTGCCTAGGACCCGTCGTCTCCCGGACACCAAGTCGCTTCTGATTCCGACCGCGGAAGCCTTCTTTCTACTACGAGCTCTTTGCCGGTAGATACTTCGCTCGGGAGAGTAGATACTTGTTCAGGAGACGCTGCGTGCGCAGGGAATTGTTGCCAACATTTTGTCTGTCATACTTCGCTCTTCCTTAGACGAAATGCAATTTTCCCAGTGCATTTTGGCCTGAAGACGGTTGCGTATGACGAGCGAAACGTTGGCAACTATGCCTAGGACGCGGGGTTTTCCGGACTGAGAAATATCGTTTGACCTCGGTCACGAAAGATCTTTACACTGGTTTTCTAGGGATTCTCCTGTTTCGTCTGCCTTTCATTCCATCGTTGCTCTATCATCATTCGTCTGTTTATCACTATCCCCACTTGTACACATGAGATCACAATGCGCCTTCGTGACCTTAGCAGGTGATGGACACTCTAAACCCCAATAAATGAATATGAAAAGTAGAGATACTTAATTTTATTGAACTTTATCTGTACTTTGACCCAAAGCTTAATGTATACCCATGATGCAATGTTAAATATTGTGTATGAGATTAATTATTAAGAATCTTTTAATTTATTATAAGATTAACTGCAGTGAAGTCTTATGTATTGTTAACATTTTCTTATGGTATATTAAAGAACTTTAAAAAACGAATGTCTTGTTTATTAAAATATATTGTGAATTATGCACATATCTTTGTCGTTTTGAGATCTTGAATTTGGTATCCTCCTCAGGAGTATAAATATTTCATAAATATGTTAAAAATGGTTTGTCAATAAATAGTCTTGTCTACAACACTTGTATTTCTTAAGCATTGCTATGAAGAGCTCATAATAGTCGGCTACGCAATCCGTGCGTGACGGCTTGCTTTTATTATTACTAAACTGTGGATCACCAAAAGTATGTGATATTACGAAATTATAATCTTGGTTTATTGTGATGGTGATACTGACTTTGTTAAATTGCCTCAAGTTTTCGTTAGCATAAATTAATACGTAATGCTTGTGAAAATGGAACAAAATCAGCTCTTGCGTTGGATTTTGATATTCTACAGGAAAAACAGGACACCGTGCTTTCTGATTCGATTCGTCCCGTTTTGTCCCATCATAAAATTTCGGACGTGCTTGATTTATTCTTCATCAATTATTTCTGCATATCATGATGTAAGATTAATTATACTGTAATTTTCGGCCTGAAAGAAGAAATGTCTCGCTCAGTATTGCTTGCTACTTGAGAAGTCACGGATGGTCTACAGTTAAAGGTTGCAGTTACAGTCCAAGTCTACAGTTAAATGTGCTGGATGTTTCGTGTAGGTATATATTTACATTTAGTAAATATATACCTACACGAAACATCCAGCACATTTCACAACATATTGTGTAATTCATGTAAATTCATGCTCGATTACCCTTAAGAAGGTCGAAAGAATAAATGAAATGTCTTGCTGCCCTCTGTCGTTTACGGTCGTGATCCTGCAACTGTTATCTGCATTCCTTCACCATTGCGTAATTTCATCCATTTAACTTGGTTTCACCTGTGGGATGATAAGGTTTTTACTGTTTCTCATTCTTGTACGTTATACATCGTCAGTTTTTCACCGCCGAGTGTCTGAACAAGAATTCCTGTTACATCATGGTTGACTTTCTAGATAAATCACACTAAGTTTCTAAAACTCAGCGATGAAGGTAGAATATTTAATTTGTTTACGACTCACCTTTTCGTTCGGACGTATGACCGTTTATGTAACTTACTAGTTAATTGTAGGAAGAAATAAAATATTGTATCTAGGATTTAGGACCAAGACACAAAGCGTGTTAGATAATTTCATGAGTTTAAAAACCTCTTTTGTAATTAAAATCGAGGTGTATTTGAGGGAAACGAAATAAGTCTCCAAAACAAAATTTTTCAGAAAAAGGAAAACAACTTTTGAAAACGTGTTTACTTTAAAAACACACTTTTTTTATTTTAATTCATTTTTTGAGCTCTAAATTGTATTATTTTTTAGCTGACAATTAAATTATTAACGAATAATAATTATGTAGAAGTTGAAATACGTTGCATTCATGAAGCCACCACGAAAGTCAGATGTCATTCAAGTTTTTCTCCTTTTCATCACTTATTACACTAGGTGAATTTAATATAACTCAACTAGGTGTTCAATATGCATTTTGAAACCTTTCTTGAATATAAATAATATACGGCTGAACTTCAAATTAACATAAACAAATCTACGTAATAGAATACAAACGACAAAAAAACTAAATTTTTGATTTGACGTAATTGGGGTGCACTTTACAACAGACTTATATCCTGCACATCTCTGCAATTGGGCCCGATTTTAACCGGTCATAAGAGTTTTAGTGTACTCGCTGTTTACAAAAGATGGTAATGACCTCCGGAGTCTACAACAACACTTCGAGTCTTGGAAATTCGCATAAAGTTGCGGGGTTATATGGGCTCCAGAGTCCTAAACGATGAATTAATTATTTATTACTAATATTTTGAGAAACACGCTGGTGAGATTTTCGTCTAAAATTACTAATCTTTTTTTGCATGTGTATTTGCAGTTTGTCTTCAATCAAAGTAACGATCTATTTAAGTTCAACTTCGTGTTGCACACTTAAACAATTAATGATAATTATGTTAACTAAATACAATCAAGAAAACAAAGTAAAAATGGTATTGATTGTACAAAAATTTCTGGTAATAAATACCAATTGCTGTTCAAAGCAGATAGCACATGTATTATCTCGCATGAAATGATTTATGGGAATTCAAGCGCATCCTATTGTTGCTTATTTGAATGGAATGTAACGAATTGTCTCTTATACCACTTTTAACACGATTAGCATCATAACTTAAAACATTGGTTATTAAAAATATAAAAATCATAATATTTGGCACTATACCGATTCCCTCAAAAACCCCCCAGCTAAGATATGTATGTGCTAACGAACTTGTAAAACTTCAGTTACATAAATGAAATTTCTTATGAGTTGCAATTGCATCCTGAAATTAATAACAAATTTTCAATACATTATTTCACACTTTAACAACTTTTCGAGACGTTAAATGTTAAAATAAAACATCACAAAATTGGTGTTTCTTACTGACAATTGTAATTGATCGAAACTTTGAAAGATATTATTTTGCCACTTACAAGCGATTAGTTTATCATATCCAGATATGCAGTACTACTTTGAATTGAATGTTTCTAGATTGTCTGAAATGTAGAGGTAGCTTACGTGAATATTAATATTGCCTACAGTCACCGTATTACCGCAGCTATTCGTAATTTTGGTATTTATCTCTCCAGTAACACTACATATTGTGTATACTTTAAATTAATATGTGAGTTGATAATTTATACATGAAATTTGTAATTTAATAAAAAGACAATTTAGCGCAAAAAGCACAGTTTTGGAGCATACGTATGACACACTACAATGTACAATGAATAAGTTTAAGGCTTCTGACTGCTTCGAAATGAATAAAAGTCTTTTCTTTGTGGTCTTATTATTTAAGATGATAACGGTTCTTGATTGCCCATTTTCTCCTCCGAGGCAGTAGGAGGCCGCGAGCGTGTAATGCGCGGCGCGGTCGTTGCCACAAGCAAAGAAGAAAGACGGTCACACGAGCGCACGAGGTGACAGTACCAGGCCAAAGAAATCCACAAATTCGTGTGCTTTCATATGGGCATGCTGCGTTGGTTTCAAATGCACACTTCCCTTGCACTCAAAAATTGACGAAGTCAGACTCAAGTTTAACTGTAGTTAACATTCTTATGTCAGCGTACAATTAGCAGTATAAATGTTACACTTTGAGAGCACGAAGATTAATTTTTGTTTACAAGAAAAAAATAGTAAATTGAAAGGGATTTCCAAGTTTTATTTGCATTAACCTGTTGTATTATCCACTTTTAGCTAAATATTAAAACTTCTCTTGATATCTAATCTATTTATTAGAAAGATTTTTACAAAGTTTTAGGCTAAGTCTTAGGCTTAAATACGTTTACAGGTTTTTGTTTCAAAAGCCGTAAAATGGTAAAATTGTAGAGAATTAGTTTGTGGTGATTCAGCCACTGAACACGGAAAATAGAAGTAACGATCAGTAGGAGTCCTGAATTCCAAACACAATAGTTTCAAGAGAAAGCTTTTGACACAAGTTGTTTTAGACATCCCAATAAAACACTACAAGAGTATTGAGGTCAAAGTTATGATTCCTAGAGTTTCCTGAAGGGAAAGGTATTATAGAATACAGTGTATTTTTTTTGCAATGTGAGATGTTCATTGTAAGGAAAATTACAATTTCGTTCTACAAACATGTCAATATAAAGAACAAGATTTATCCATTTTTCTTTACCAGGGCTCAGCAATAAGAGTTTTCCTATGGGAAATTCGCCATTTTTCAGAGTACGATTACAATACTTTATCTTCTTCCTAAGTAAGGACGAGAAAACAAAAATATGGTAAATCAAATGTACGGAAAGTGGAAACAGTAAATATTTAAAATTATAAATTTGAATTAGTTTGGGACTTACGCAAACGTTACACCTGTTTTTACCCTGATATTATTCCACATTTGCTTCAAGCTATGTACAGTACATTTAACATCGTTGGCAACAAGCTCTTCGGTATTCAGAGAAGATGCCTCTTGCAATGTTGACAGTACTGTGTAGTTTCGAGTTATGCGCTCACAGCAAAGAGGTCACTCACCCAGCGGATACAGAGAACATGAACAGTCATGTGTGTGTGTGTATGTGTGTGTATGTGTGTGTGTGTGTGTGTGTGTGTGTGTGTGTGTGTTGGACGTAGATTGTAGGAAACGTGTGAGAGCTTGAGTTTTCTGTTTCACGAAATTTTTCATACTGTTTACGTTACCTTTGTTCTAACCTGTCTCCCCCTCCTCCCCAATCCTTCAGTGTGTAGTTCTCTGCGGAAAATTACGAGATATCAACACCAGATACTCTAAAATCTATTGTTGGTTAAGCTTTTTACTGCGATGAATAATAGTCATAAGTCTAGACAAAGAGGAAAAATAATGTAGAAATAAGTTACATCATTTGCATTAACACCATCTATCTGTCTATGTAATAATAATTATAAGAAAGTTTCGAATATAGTATTAATGAACCACTCCTGGCTACGAAATCTTCATATAGAAAAAAAAAAAAATACTTCGACGGTGCGCATTGACACGTTCATGAGGATGGTTTTATGAATAATAAATAGTTATTGAATACGAACTTCTATGGGTTCTTTTTAAGTCTGTTTTTCGTGTATCTGCTAATCACCACCAAAATAAGTAGTATACAATCCAAGGGTAAATGCCACAAGTGCATCTTCGTTGAGATTTCCTACCACATTTTCATTGGCAAAAAGTGATCGTCTTCGAACCGTCTATACACATCGAAAGTTTGTATAATTTATTCTGAGACATCTTGTATAGAGAAGAATGATGGCGTTTTTTCCACGCGCGTGATGCTGGTACTTACGCTTGACTTTCCCATGGGCGGGGAGGTGCCGGAGCTGCAGGAGTGCGTGTGCTGCTGGTACTTACGCTTGACTTCCCTGGCGGCCGAGGAGGAGCGCGCGTGCTGCTGGACTTATGTTTGACTTCCCCATGGCCGTGGAGGTGCCGGAGCTGCAGGAGTGCGTGTGCTGCTGGTACTTACGCTTGACTTCCCTGGCGGCCGAGGAGGAGCGCGCGTGCTGCTGGTACTTACGTTTGCTTCCTGCCGGGGGTGCGGACTGGAGGAGTCGTTGCTGCTGGTACTTACGCTTGCCCCGGCCGGGGGCCGGGCTGGAGGAGCGCGCGTGGTGGTGGTAGCCGTGGTAGCCGGGTGGGCCGTAGTGCAGCGACGGCGCCGAGATGGGCGGAGGGCCGTAATAAGAGGACGGCGGCAGGTACGCTGCGAATGGACAGAGCACTGTTAGCGTAACGTGACGCCTCCGTATCACAACGCGTTCGTGTTTATGGTTTATGAGAGCCCAATATATATATATATATATATATATATATATATATATATATATATACACACACACACACATATTCATCATTACACATATGACAATTGATATCCTTATATGGCAAATGTGAACCTTGATGAAGAAGGTTGATTACAGACAATGACATTTTTTTCTCTGTAGAATAGTAGAAAAGGATAAGCAAACACTTTTCAAGATGACAAAAAATAAATTCAGTTAGTATACTAATTATAACTTACTAATCACAAATAACACATTTTTCAATTACCCCTTTAACCTTTGAATAAATCGTATGTATCCTCTTTAACAGGGCTGCTCAAAAGAGTAGCTCTTCGGCCATCGCCCAAGGCAATTGTGGATAAGCGAGTTACTACCAAGACCAAGCGCAATACATCATGCCCTGTTCTCGGAAGAGATTAAAACGTTAAAATGTTAAATTTTTAGGCGTAATTAGCTTGTTGATACTTGTCTGTTTTATCACGCATTTGCGTCCATCATTTGTTACTGCGTCATCACATATTTGTGACGCCGAGAACATTTATAACTAGCAATAAGAAGCAAACCACTTTCAAAAATATGGGAAGAGAATTATAACTACAGGGGCTCAGATGCCAACATTCGTTCCCAGTCCTGCCAACCTGCTCCATTAGCTGCAGCTCTACGGACGCTTTCCCCACGTCGCGTCCGACCGGGCGCTTGTAAACCGAACGCCAACATTTGTCTACTGATGCGACGCGGAGTGCAAGGATCGGAGTGGTGTCTTCCCAGCGACCGTTCCACCACTCGCATTTTCCACGGCATGCTCGCACCGGCGTGGCGCGTGGGCAGGTTGCATGCAAATGACAGGACCTTGCGGCGACCTCCCGACCAAAACTTCGCTTTCTACGGCGGGGTGGAGGATCGCGGGCGGCGCGGGTGGTGGATGGTGGGTAGCGACCGCATCTGATACCTGTGATGCACGTACTCTCTTAGAACGATGCATTTCAAAGGACAGAAAATTACTTTCTCCAATAAGCACGGAAATGGTCGTCTGGCTTAGTTCAGTCAAGTGGGTAGAGTGAGGGTCTACTTTCTTCCATTATTTACTCGGCACAGTTCTTCCAATCAGCAAAAAAAAATGTATTCATGGACACTTCTACTGCACGTCAGTATCCAAATTATCTAAACCAACAACTTAATATTTCAATTTAGCTCACAGCTTTCGAGCTTAAAGTGTTGCGCGCCACTTATCATCCAAATAGTACACACGAGACAAAACTAATTACATTTCTCAAGTTATTTTGAAAATGTACGGAAGCTACCCCTCTTTGAGCTTGATATATTCAAGACCATCCTCAAAACAGCGTTAACAAAAAAAACATTAAACCGTTCTCCTAACCTCTTGCAACCATTGGAACTTTGCATGCCAAATTCAAAACACTTCTAAAATATCAAACGGTACAAAACAAATATTTCATTAGTAACTTTACGATTCTAAATTGTCACTTATTGACTAAACTTACAAAAAATATATAATAGTACATGGATATGTACCATAACAATCTGTGTAATTGGAATCATCTTTTCCCGATCGGAGAAATTCTGACAGAGAACAAGTCGTAAGAGCTTTGCAGTTGTGGACGATACCGACCGCAGCTGCAGTCGTGGTTATGTTGCGGTGTAATCGGCAGTAGGGCCATGTGATATCTTAGCACACCGTTTGAGATGGGACTACTTTTCTTGCAGTATCTGAAATTCTCTTCGAAATTGCCCTAAATCTGAATTATCCTTGTTAGGTTTAAAAAGTGGTCTGGTGGTTAATTCACTTTCTTATCCGTCTGCTCATTGGAGGGTATTATGTGGAACGTGGTGTACATCAAGAACAACTTTTGGTGAACAGTTTACAAGAAATTATTCACATCAAAAAATTGTTCCTTAGTCTGAATCGATGTCATTGTTGTTTCGCAGCAACTGAGCAGAGTCAAGTGAAAGTACTTATCTCATCTTTAAAAAATGACATCGTGAATGTCATTGTACATTTGAGCGAACACATTCAAATTATCGTTTTCTCTGCTTGGCAATGGCGCCGGTGTGCATGTGTTTAAAAGTAGAAAGTTGCTGATTTCGAATTCTTTCATTTTTAGCGATATTGTGCTTCCGCATAATTTGTCTTTGAAGTACGTTCACTGAAGGCTGAAGCAAACAAATTTAACGTTGGTCTCAGGAATAGGACATCCGGTGGATATTTCCTGAATTACAAGAAAATTGAAGTTAAATAGAGAAATTTCCTTGAAAAGGGGATATAAAATATAAATTATATCAACATAGTTTCACAAAATTCATTGAAAAATATGTAAGAAGGAAAGCACACTTTTGAAATTAAAATTTTTTTAAAAGTATTAATTGCAACCTCTTGTCCATTTTGAGCTTACGTATGGTCGACACTCAAATTTCTTGACGGAACGGAGGAAATTATTTTCTCTTAGATTTAAATTAATTAAATATATATTTAAAAACTTGATTAATAATATTGTTATAAAGCACTCGCAAACCTTCTACTACTTCTAAAAATTAAGGTTTCTGACGGGTTAATCTTTGTCAATTTTGTTCACTTTGTTTTCCGTTGAACATGATATTGTTATCGTAGTTTTAATACACCTAAATGATTGCAATTAAATGATCAACATTTATTAATATCGATATTGTTTCTAAAACTACATCTTGCCAAGATCTCTTCAACTTCACAAGAATTTGCAAATGAGACTTATGTATAGTTATTGTTTTTTTCAAGGTTCCCATTTTAATCTTATTTTTTATTTCTTATCGACTATCCACGCATATCGTGAATGATTGTAAGTTTGAATGAACAAGGAGAGTTGCGATAGAAGTCTACGACAGTGAATCGTCCACATTTTCCAACATTCGTACGATCATTCAGTTTCTATAATTTATCGATAGCGTGCGACCACCACGACCAGAGCTAGAGGTGCGTAGTTGTCTTAAGCACGGCCGTTTTCTCCGCGGTCATCTGGGTCGATTTCGGAACCCAAAAAGAGTGCGTCTTTCGCCGGCACAGGCGGAGAAACGCCCGATACACTTAGGCGCCTGACTGCTTTCTTCTGTTACGCGCTCTCCATCGACCTCTGAAATATATTTACGTAATGCAATTCATTATTTGTTTAGGACTGTGTTACCCATACCCACGCCTTTTATATTCAGATCGTTCGCTTCGTTTCGTTTCAAGTTATGCCCCTCGTTTAGGTCCTCTGCCCACAGACTGTTGAAAACAAAGTTTCAGCCGTGTAACACAGACTGTTGAAAACAAAGTTTCAGCCGTGAATCCAAAATTTGGTTGGCCTTGCAAGAATCTCACGCGGTAAAAACGGTAATTGCAATTTATTGTGTCCTCCTAACATGAGATGCTTCCCATTAGTGTTTAATCTTTATTGAGCTTTTCGAAATAGGTGTAGCTTCCATCTCCAAACTAGTGGGGCTACATCACATCCTTTTTTGTATTATTTCTAAATTTAGTAATGTTCGAAAATGAAGAGAGATTAACGAAAAGCGACCTGCGCCATTTTCTTAAGCATCCCAAACTCAATTTGCGAACAAATTTGAATTAAAAATTTGAATTCGTTTTAGAAACCAATTGCTTAAAAATTGGCAAATATTTCAAAAATATGTTCAAAAATATTACATAATTTTTGGTAGATCATACTTTTAGACCAGATTTCATTAAAGGTAAAAATCTGTAACTTCAGTACTGTTCTTTTGCTTTGTTTTAATTTGTTGAAATTTAGAAAATACAGAGAGTTTAATGAAAATGGGATCAGTACCAGATACCTAACCAAATTTAGAAGGAGAAAATTTAAATATAAAATTAATCCTTTTTGAAAAAAATAATAGGTTGAAAATGTGTTTAAATTATGCAAAAACGACTCATATTTTCCAAAAATTGTACATTCTCTTCTTTCGAGGTCTATCTTTGACCTAAGAGTTTCAGAAAATATTGTACTTGTAGGAAAACGCCGAAAAATTTTGAACGTATTCAATTTTCGAAAATACAGAGATTTCCACGAAAATGAGATCAGCCCGATTTTTCTTTACTCGATCTGAGGAAAAAGTGTAACTGTGAAGTTATATTTGAGAAAATTTTGAAATTGTTCTTGAGGCGTTATATAAAGTACCCCCGAAATAAAAATATTTTATAAACTCGCAGGGTCTTTGGTTGTTCAGTTTGCTCGGGGAATTTCAATTTTGGATAAAAGCGTCTAAAGGGTTTAGGCGCTAGCGTTGACCTGACCTAGGCAGGCAGATATATCGCTCTCAATAAATGGTAACAGGAACCCAGAACATAAATTCTCACTACAGAAGGTGATTACTAGATTTATTCCCTTTTTTGTTACCAAGGCCCGACATGAATACTTCTGTCGAAATATAACACATTTCCAGCACACAATTACAACACTTTCTCTGCTTACGAAAAAAAGGCGGGAAAGTAAAATGCAGAAATAGTGAACAGACTTTACATTCAATTTACTCAATTTGCTATCTAAAAGCAATGAAAGACTTAAATACTTACCCTTGACATTAAAAATACACGATATTTTGCATGTATTATAATATTTGCTTTTGTGCACAAAGAATGACGCGAATACTGAAACATTGCCTTCTGAAAGAAAATGACCGGCACTTTTTGACGTAGTCTTCCTCTCTAGCTGGAAAGATACGCAATGCTGGGTGCCTCAGTCTGGACAACATTTCAACTCGCGTGCTTCCCTCTCCCGCCCCCAGACAAGCCTGTTAACACGGAGACTGATGAAGACATTCGGAGGTCACCTTAAAACTTTGTTTCAGGGGCAGTGACCTTTATCTGGTAAAACAACTTGCCTTCTGGACCAACATTATACCATTGAAGATTACATTTTTGTTAAAAAATTAAGAGCACTTATAATATTGACGAAATTATCAATAATGTTATATTATACAAAAGAGATTTCCCAAGTAAAATCGAAACTATTTGTGTAACAGAGCTATGCGACTCCTTTAAAATAAAATCTATTTGTAGTCAACACTTGAGCAGCAAAGATATGGAGGTTGAAGAATGGAATCTTATTTACTCGTTTAAAAGTCCAAGTTTTACGAAGAACCAACTAAACTGCTTATTATATTTGAGATGAGAGAAAAACGTCTGTGTACTGCACAGAAACTAATCACGGGAAAATCATTCGTTCATACGTATGTACGTCGACGTTCACATGTACGCACGTCTTAATCGTCATTGGGTCGTACCAGGTCAGTCGCAAATCCTAAAAACAAAGCAGCCGGACCAGCCGCGTGAATGGGTCGGAGAAATGCTTAGCTTGTTGACAGTCGTTTTGACGGTTTTTTTACTCTCCGCTCACCTGCCAGTTCATTTTCCTTCCCGTGTCACACGCGGGAGCGTTTCTCCGAGCGCGGCGCGGCGTTCGGAATTCGAGGAGCGGAGCTGCGGTGATGCAACTGACGCCCACTCGCATCGACGACGACGCGGAATCGAATGCTCTCGGAGATAACTCGGGCGGCTGCGCTCCTGGAGGAAAGTGGCCCGACGGGTGACCGCGCCTTCCCGCTCACCGTCCGACCCGCCCGTCCGACCCACCGTCCGACCCGCCCGTCCGACCCGTCCGTCCGACCCGCCCGTCCGACCCGCCCGTCCGACCCACTCGTCCGACCCGCCCATCCGACCCACCCGTCCGATCCGCCCGTCCGATCCGCCCGTCCGATCCGCCCGTCCGATTCGCCCGTCCCGCCCGTCCGACCCGCCCGTCCGACCCGCCCGGCCGACCCGCCCGTCCGACCCGCCCGTCCGACCCGCCCGTCCGACCCGCCCGTCCGACCCGCCCGTCCGACCCGCCCGTCCGACCCGCCCGTCCGTCCTAACCGCCATTCCGGCCGACCCGCCCTCCCTCCAGCAGGCTCGCGCTCCATCCGACCCGCCACCGCCTGATGCCCGAGTGTGTGAGTGAGAATTGATTCCGGGCGTGTCAATCGTTTAGGACATTAGTTTCGTAAGTGCATGTACCCCACGAGGTGACAGTCTTTCTCCCCGCTGGAAATTAAGATCTGACGTTGACCTACACGTCACCTTGCGGAGTTTTTCCACCTTTCGGATCGGTGGTGGGGGGAATCAGGGCATCAACTGAGTCGTTGCGGCGCCTATGATCGGGAGGTCCTAGGGTTCGAGTCCCGACAGTGGCCGGATTTTCGACAATAGCTAGCTCGAATTCAGCTGCTGTCTCAACGAGAATTCTTATGGCCAGATGCTCTGATCGGTAGTTTTTTTCTCCGATCAACACCAAGGGAATGTCAGCATGATAGTACGGCCGTATGGTCGTTGTGAGGGAGGGAAATTGTAGTACCGGTGTCAGGGAGAGTTCGGTTATTTGGGATGTTAATAATGGGATTGTTGGGAGGAAGATGGCACCAGGATCATGACTGCGAGTCTTATTGCTACTGTCTGAATTTGTGATGGTGAATACGGTTGTTTTTAAAAACACTCTCACTACTCGTTTTCAGAAAGAATATCAAATTGGTGATCCAAACACGTGTACGCCTAAGAAACTGACGAGGATCGTTTTTCATAATGAACACAATATATTTACAACTCATTCAAATTTGGAAATATCAGCCGGTGGCACTTACAAGCGATGTTCTGTCGTAGGTAAATATAATAAATTTTGAATATTAATATATTGAAGAAATTATTAATATATAAATAGTATCACCAATGTTTCAAATATATTTTTAACAAGCACGTATCGATATTTATTGTTTATTGTAATTGTATTATTAAGTGGGTGTTCATTCTGGTTAGCATAATTCTATTTTTCCCATTTGAAAATTTATTTTCTCTTTTTTACAAAAGAATGTTATGACTTCTTAAACTAATATAAAACATATTAATAACATTTTAAAAAATTTTACATGTTAGCAGCACTCTTTAATACGTAATATTCTATGTTCCTAAGTTCAAATATCTAATTAATGGCATACTTAGTTTCAGTATTCAAAGTGAGTAGCATCAGATTTCAGATTCAGACAGCAGATTTTTGTAGATTAAAATTAAGCTTCCTTAACAGATTTATCTTCAAATACATGGAATACAACAATTGGTTTTCGATGTCTTTCCTAACATCTTATATCATTAATTACTATTCAAAGCCATTTGGTACATACAATTTGGAACATGAAGCAAGACAGCTATACTTGGGTTTTCATCACGTGGCGCGTGAGGGCATTGTCTTTACGATGCAATATGTCACGGGTGTTTGTGTCTTTCCCGGTCATGCCGCTAGATATCTGCAGATCAATCTGCAACCCAGCTTGATACGGTCGCGATCATGCAACATCTGGCGGCAAGACCGAGAAAGACGCAAACACCCGCGCCATATCCCATCCTGAAGACAATGCCCTCACGCGCCACGTTATAAAAACCTAAGTATACGAGTGACTTCTTGTTAGTTTCTTTTTATTCAGCCGTTGAGCGTTCGCAGACACGTAATTCAATTTCTCCGCGAAACCCTCCCACTTAGTGCGTGCAGCCCAGCAAGCGACGTGGGTGGGAGGGGAGGGGAGGGCGGGCGCCCACGAATATTCACGGGCGCTGAGCGGAGCGTCCCGGCCGCGCCCGGCCATGCGGCGCCCCGCCGGCGGTGGCTCCGAGGCCGCTCGTTACGAGAGTGAAAGGTTTCTATTCCGTCTGCGGCGGAGGCGCCGCGCCGCCTGAGGAAAGTTGGGCGAGCGACTCGAAGGCGCCCGGGGAAAAAGAAGAAGAAGAAAAAAAAGAAAAACAGGCTGCCGCCGCCCGCCGGTGTAGCCGACGCGTCCACGAGCGTCAAGGTGAGGTCCACCGGTAGACGGAAGATCCGTAACGATAAAGCAGTGGCGGCTGGTGGTGATGGTGATGGTACTATTGGTGATGGAAGTGGTGGAGGTTGGGATGGTGGTGATGGGGGGGTGATTGGGGGAGGTGGGATGATTGTAATGGTAATGGTTGTGATTATGGTGATGGAGATAGTTCTGATGAAGGAGATGGTGATGATTGTCATGGTGATAATGGTGATCATTATGATGGTGGTAATGTTGATACTTGTGATTATGGTAATGGTAATGATTGTGATTATAGTATGGCGGTGATTGTGATGATGGTAATGTTGATGTTTGTAATAGTGATGATTGCGATGATGGTAATGTTGATGGTTGTGGTCATGGGCACAGCGCGCCACGACGCCATGTAATCGCGACGGGAGTATTTTTATTTGTAAAGGCGAAACTAGCACACTCATTGTTCATGAACTTGGGAAGTGTTACGAAACGATATGATACTATGTATGTGAAGCGTTCTCAACGTTGTGCAGTAAACCAATCAAGTAAGCAAACGTGTTCCCTTGTTTTGATTCATGATTCATCCCGGAGTAATTGAGAATACTTTTTTAAATCTGAGGAGACAGGCAATTTTAGTTTTAATTAAGGGAAAATTTAAGCGCTTACATGGTTCTTATGGGGGAAAATAAGAGGTATGATTTAATTCCATTTTTTGTTTGTTTATTGTTCTTTTTCTGCACTTCATGGATTCGGTTTTTATTAAAAATATTATTTCAATATTACATGAATTTAGAGGCAAATAACGTTTTTGCCTTTTCGTTCATTTCGAATCAGTACTTGCATGTTTCACTTTCTGTTTTTGCACTATGATAGGGAATGTTTGTTAAACACACGGCGTTGAAGTTGCTTCTGATATCAGAAATGAGAATGGAAGATAACTGTCGAAAACTTAGGGAATAAGAAGGAAATGTGGAACAGGAGTTCGTAATTCTGGTGAGACAACGCATCAGCCGGGTTCATTCACAGGATCCTTTTTTAAGAGGCCGAAGCTCCCGAAAGGGTGTACAGTGAAAAATGTTCCTTTTATGAATGATACCTTGCGTGTATTTCCCTTCTACGATTCCTCCTTGAGTTGCCCTCAATGTACGAAGTAAGACACATTATCTTAAGTCAAATCGCCTAGATCCCGAAACCGGCAAGTCACGGCGTAGTACAGGTCGATGGTCCGTGCGATTGATATTAAAACATTCTTGACCTTCTCTTACGCAGAATCCCTCTTGTATTACTTCCGAAAGCATGACTATTCAAGAAGCTTTACAAGTTTGAATTTCACCTCCATCTATACAAGTCACTCTGGGGTGTAGCCGTCATATGTAGTGAAACCACTATCAAAGAATCTTTATCTGGATGTTCTATTAAAACCGTATTTATTGCAGTTACTTCGGAATCAATGGCTCTGAGATCGATCACAATGGAAACAAAATATAGACGGAATTTGAAAGATAAAACCCGTCCCGAACTTACACAGGCTATGACAATGGGATGATGAAGCAAAATGACTGACAACGGTCACCCGCCAAGAAGGGAAAGGCAAGTGTGGGTGGAGGCGAGGACCCTGGCGCAGGTGGCAGTAAGAGCAAACGCATTGGATGTGGTCGAGCGGGCTTTGATGCGGCCATGTCATTGTGTCTTCCACTTGGCTGGAGAGCTGTTGATGACGAGAAGGGGCCTCTACACTCGAGTGCGGAATACCGGAGTTGATCCCTCGTCAGTTTACAAATTTCGATTGACAGCCGCGAGTTGTTTCTTGCCATTCACGTGTCTTTTATTCTCAACGATTCCCCTCGAGTTTTAAACGAAGTTTAATACGTTTACTCCCTTGTATGTATAAAAATTAGGTTACAAATTTTGCAAAAAGTTGTGTTAAATTAACGAATAACGTAATAATAAAAATGTTCTTCTAAAGCAACATTTGTAATACACGTTCAAATTAGTATGTCCCTCTGCACGCCGTTTATAATAAAATTGCGTGTATGTAGTATTTAGGATACACTTATCTAATTATAGGATAAATTGCGCTTGTTAAAAAGTGTTTGATGAATGAATTATTTACTGTGAATGAAAAAGACAGAGAAGCAAACATTTCGTTCATGAACTATTTTAAAGTGTCTTGAAAATTATACAATACGTTCAAAAAGCCGTGGGCCTGTTGTTATGTTGCTATATGCGTGTTAATTGGGAAAATGCCATCAATAAATTTATGTTATTAGGTTAGTATTATGTTAGTAATAAAAACAATATATTAATGAAAATGTTAGCAGTTAGTAGCTAGGTTTCGTTAGTCCATTGTTAGTCTACCCTACAGTCCCATTGCCTTAGGCGTGCTGTCAGTCGACAAGTCGGTCGTTGTACTTACGGTAGTCGATGTGGCTGCCCTTCGTCAGTGAGTACAGGATCCTTGCATCTCAGAACGTAGTAATGATGGTAGCTCAGTGTGTATTGCCGCTAATGCAATGTGTATTATTATCTTTTGCCAGCGAATGGTGCGTAACAACATAATATTTCAATATACTTCTACATGACAAATATCATAAACACATTCATTAAAAAAGATTTATTGAAAACAATTCCATTCTTGTATTTCATTTCGTTCGTAGAGGACTATAAAATTTGAACTTAATAAAACAGTATTTGTGCATCTCTTTGTGTGAATAGTTATATTTATGCTCTTTGCGTTGCAAAGCAAGAAGCAAATCTGTTTTGGACGCTAGTTTTGTCCATATTTCAGCGAGAAGACACCAATTGATGCAAACAGATAGAAGTGGTCGACAATTGTTAATTTGGGGAATAATGGTGAAAATACAATTTCTAATCCCGTTCTTCCCAATAATATATGAATATATTTATTTAGTGTGCCTCAACTTGTAGAATGCAATTTTACAATAAAAAATTTTTTGCCGATAACTTTCTACCGTATTCGTTCAATATGTTAAAAATTTAACTCTACAACTCTCGGCTAAGGTAGATTCGTTTTGAGTTATTTTAACCCAAGCAATGTGGAATATACTTCATTTATTAAGACAATTATGCATTACAGAACAGTATTTTTGCAATAATGTACTCTATATTAGTTCGTTGAGCAGTCTAATGTGTGATATTACCGTGTCGGCGCGAGTATGGGGAAATGTACGTACCTTCTGCCGAATCGTTGGCGGAGCTTCGGCTGACCGTAGGCCCCATCGAAGCGTGATTCGCGAACCCCGCTGCCTTTTCCGACTTGGACTTGGGTGCATCCACAGGGTCCACCGAAGCAGTCGACTTGGCGCCCTCTTCAGGGGCTGCCTTTCGCTCGCTGGTGAAGTACGCCTCAGGCCCCAAAGGCATTTCACCACTGTCGGGATCCGCCTCCTCCGGATGCAGCCGGAAGTCCCGCAGCGCGTACTCAAAGCTTGGGGGCAATCGGGTACCGGAACCCGGGTGGGAGACATGGGTTGGGGCGGGGGTGGGGTCATGCGGGTGTGTTAGTCCCATCGCCATGACATGCGGGAGAGGGGATACAGACATTCGGCCCAAAGGATTCGGAGAATCATCGAGAGGTTCGTATATTATATTTTCCTCGCTATCAATTTGATATTCATTCGATTGGTCACTTGATTTTGGCTGACTCGCGAAATAGTCTGAGACTTTTGATGGAGCTTCCGAAGAGGTACTGGACTCGTATATCTCAATGGATTGTGATGTTTCTACGATCTTATCTAAACTGTGATCTAGACTGTGACCTGGCAAGTTATTTCCGTGTTCGGAATGATGACTAGAAAAGAAATCTTCAATTCCATTGGATGCATGTTCCTGGCTGTGTAAGGCTCCGAGATCCGCACCGTGCGAATAGCCGTTGTGATCTGCCCCTTGACCGAAATCTTGATGTAAATTGTTTCCAGGTCCATATTCCAGATTGTGGCCCAAGGCGGGGGTTGACCCATGTTGAAGGTTATTGGCCAATAATTGATCGACATTATATTTAAAAATTTGATTGAAAGTGTGCTGAAGACCTTGGGTATCTGATCCGTGTCCTAAGATATACGATCCATGACTACCACCTACATTTACACCAGCTCCATAATCTAAGTTTAAACCGTGTTCGTTTCCTAGGCTGACGCCATGAGCTTGTCCCAAGTTCCAACCCTGACCCTGGTCCACACTCACTCCGTGTCCCTCCCCTAAATTAATACCATGTCCAAGACCTGCGTTAATGCCACTTCCATGATCTAAATTGACTGCATATCCCTGGCCTAAATTAATACCGTGCCCGTGATCTGCTGTACTGCCAGACCCATGATCTAAATTTATTCCATGCCCTTGATTTAAATTGACGCCATTCCCGTGGTCTAAACTAACGCCATGACCTTGGTTGGAGTCGTGACCATACCCATGACTGGAATCTTGGTTGTGACCGTACCCATCCCCACCCTGACTCGAGTCTTCGATCGAGTTGTGACCAGGGTAATGATCCGAACCGTGTTGCTGAGCATGCTCCTCGCTCGACCCATCCCCGTGCCCGGTCCCTCCTGAATCGTCGTAGCCGTGGTGATGCCCGGCGTCCGCCCCGGGTCCCGAGTCGTGGTCCGAGAGGGAGCCCGTGTCGTGGGCGGTGCCGTGCCCGGGTCCCGAGCCGTAGTCCGGCGGCGGCTGAGGCGGCTCGTCCTCGCCGAAGGGGAACGCGATGCCCGTGAAGAGCCCGTGGAAGGCGTGCGCGGAGGACGGGGACGCACCTGGGCCGGAGATCTCCACGTGGCCGTGCGCGTGCGCGGAGGGCGCGCTGTGGCCCGAGGACGACGAGGACGTGAGCGCCGGCAGCAGCGCCTTGGTGGCGATGTGGCGGCCGAAGTCCGTCAGCGCCTCGCCCTTCGCCTTGAAGAGCGCGCCCTTCGTCGTCAGGATGTGGCCCTTCGCCTTGATGATCTGGCCCTTGAGCGCGATGAGCCCGCCCTTCACCGCCTTCACCGCCTGCAGCAGGGTGCTGAGCAGCGCCTTCTTGAAGCTCCACAGATCGAACGACTTGTGGCCGTAGCTCTGCAACACAGTCAAGTACAATGCTTCATTACAAGAAAATTCCAGCCTAATAGATTATAACTACGATCTAAAATTGACATTGGCTATTTTTTAGGATTATTTATTGTAATATATATATATATATATATATATTATTAAATAAAGAATTATTTTCTAAATATTATGAATCATAAATAATGAATTATTATTTCTTGTTTACAGCCCAGCTAAATTAATTAAAAAAGTACAAACGTTTGAATCCCTTATTGAATATTTTTCATGGAGTCATGAGTTATTTTAACATACAAGAATAAATACATTTCCAGTGGTTAATTTTCTTTGTCGTAATCTCGTGTACAGTTGACTGAATGCTTTCTTAATTTTAATTATAGCTATGGACACTAAATGTCAACTGTTTGAAAGTTATCATTTCTCATATCATTGATCAAGTTTTTAAAAAGTCTTTGTTTTTGTTTGTATCTCAGAAAGATACAAATTAGCATCATCACAAAAATTATCCAAAAATATTTCACATTACGTACTGACTAGAATAAATTCAAAACACAGTCCTTACTTTCTTCGTACAAAATTTGCAACTGTAACTCAAGGCGATGACAAAGTGCTCACTCACTTTCAAGTGAGAAAGGTACAAAGTTGCTTTGTAACAGAGCAAATGCAACGTGCTCTTTCGTGTCCTCATTTTGAAAATCTTGCAACGAAACGTAATTCATTATCTGACTATTCCCTTTCATAGATAATTTTTCAAACGTATAATAAAACTATGCTTTCAGTGAGCTGGATATATGTTAATAGTATAGTTCAACATTCATCATGGAAACATGAATAAGCTTTACTAGTGGTCTACAGCACCCAAAATGCTGCTGATCAAAACCACAAGTTGTACCAAAAGTATCATACACACTGCTCAAGTAAAAGTAAAATACTCTCGTTTAACACTGTTATAGTTTAAATATTTAAAAACCAATTTAATATTTAATAAGATAGTACAGTATATACGCAGTACAACAGTTATTTACACATCAGGAATACACAAAAATGTGCTGTTTCATAAAGTCACATTTATAGAAGTTTTAATGAGCGACATCTTCGTTGGAGCCTTGCAGTAGCAATATCAATATTTTAATAAGATAGTACAGTAATTACGCAGTACAACAGTTATTTACATATTAGGAATATCAAAAAAAGTGGTTATTCCATAAAGGTTCGTTAATACCAAGTATTTTATAGTGGGAGGCATCTTCCTTGAAGCCTTGCTGTTGCATAACGTAAACTGTGTGTAAGTAGAGATGCACTGAATATGAAAACTCAGCCGGTACGCGCAGAATTAGAAACGGCGTAATAGAACAATCAAATATTTCAGTGGCGCATCCATGCATATTCAAAAGTGTAGCTTTTACTAATTGTCTATACCAACGAAAGTCATTAATATAAGTCAATAAAGAACTATTCATTTTAAATTCATCTTAACTTTAAAAAATCTTTATAAGAAAACATCAAGTCGACTGGTCACTGTACCTGTAGCCGCCACCTCCAGAGAAAATCTTGTTGCACCTCTGAAATATTTGCAGTTTTCAGTCCAAATTGAAAACGTTTAATTTTTTATTTTACTTTATATTTTTCTTTATTTTACCCCGAGTTTCTAGATATCTATCAAAACCTAAACCATAACATTGCCGCAGATTGCTTCGTTTTCTTTTTATTTATCCGCGCATTGGAAATTTGCAACATTATTGTGGAACTATATTCAAACATCTAATAATATTTCGCAAAAAATCTTATTCTGAGAGTTCCTGGATTTTTCTTGGTGTAATATAACAAAGCATCGATATAAGACAATTACAATTATTTTAGTTTTTAATACTAACCGACTCAGATGGAGATAAATGTTTGATATTTCATCTAATAATTTTCTTGCCTACTACATAATAATAGTATCTTCATGTTTACACTTGAATCCAGCACAATAAAATTGTATGTTTACAAATACAAATTGGAGTGAATTCATAAGCATGTAGAAAACCATTTCTCGTTACGCGTAGAGAATGCGAAAGAGAGATCGCTTGGATAACTTTCTTATTTGAAATCCCAACATACTGTTCATGTAATCATATGCTTCAATCGTATTATCCGGGCACTGATGCACTTAAGTGACCTTGTCGTTCACATTCAAATTTACTTTCCGCTTGTGTTTCGAATGACATGCGCCTAAAATGCACACATAAATTTGAAGTTCCCGTATTTATTTATTTATTTATTTTTATAAATTTATTGCTTTTCAATCTTTTATATTACCATTAATGGTATCTCCAAAATACTTATAAATTTATTTTATGAAATGCTCTTATTTTTTATGTAGAAATGGGAATTTCCGAATTTGAAGATGAGATATCATGAAATTTAGTTGAAGAGCTTGGGGCAGTATCAAGTTAAGTGTCACCGACCAAAGCAAACCTACCGTTGTTCGTAAATGTTAATATCTCCCATTTGGTTAAAAATTGGTTTACCTTGTTACTATATAAGCCTGCTTCATATTTATGAAGGACTTGGGACAGTAACAAAATGAGACAATTCAACCAAAATCGATTTATGAACGTTTTCGAATAGCGGGAGGCTTACCAACCCAAGCCCTTCAATTACATTTTTTTACATTTTTCTATTTGGGAAACGTTCTTTGGAGGAATCCGTTTAAATTGGCGGATGAATCATGGATGTTCACACACCGGTGCATCAGATAGCACAATAATCTGTCAATCTGTGGGTTAGTGAGAGAGTGTGAGGTTGCGAGAATATTTTAAGGCGTCACGCTCGTTACATTCACACAGTGCGCTTCTCTAGTCAGATGAAAGTTCGATTTTCTCACGCAGAAATGAATTTAAATCCGAGACACATCTAGGTCAAGATCATAATTTATTGTCGCCGTTTTGTTTACGAACATGTGCGATCACGTCTCTCGGGAGTTTGCATATTATCTTCATCACGTTAAGTAACAACTTGTTACTCATCTTTAGGAAAATAAAGACTGTTTTTTATAGTTTTATTATATTATCCGCAAACAAACGTGCTATTTGATAATTCTTAATTTATATGAGGAGATAAATAAAATGCGAGTATAATTAAATTAAAAGGAGAGTGTAGAAACGCACTCTTATATATTACTTTTTGTATGTTCTAATTTCTACAGAATAATTTGGGAGTTTTTCTTACTTTCTGTCGTATTTTTTTTGTGTAATTCCATGTAACTTAGGAGGCTAGAACGTTGAATTGTATCTGTGAATTGGTTGACGGTTTGCCACTTAAACTAACATACTGTATTTGCTTTTGTTTCTAGTGTAATTCATTAGGATTTTAAATGTAATTTTAATCTTGATTATTTTTATCAAGAAATTCTAAAAAAATGCTAAAAATTTATAAAATTGACTTCAACTGAATCACAAATGTATTATTTTGAAGAAAAAGGGTAAAACCGTGTAAGACGCATTTTTGTTTAATAATACAGTTTAAAGCGAAACAATGTTTAACTACTATACTCTCATAGTATGATCTGACAAATTTTATCAATTTATTATTTTCAACGGATATGATAAAATTATGTAAACTTTCCGGACGTTTTACTTCAATATCTACAATGACGGAAAATTAAATATTCTAGCCTAACTACAACTATTGAACACAAAGGACTTATATTTTTGAAATATGACGTTGTTTTTGGTATGAATTGTTGATTTTTATATGCTCAAATTTGCTGGTAACTTGAATTTATTTTAGTGTATGACATGCTACTTATTACACATTTTACACATTTATGTGAGCACGTACTGTTACATACGGCAAAGCTTTAAGTCTGTGCAAAAAGTACACGATATATTCCGTTTCCTGGTCTCCCAAACGGCTCTCCGCCGCATTCAAGCTTCTGCACAGAGGCCCTGTGCTTCCGCAAAGAATATCTCTCTAAGAGAAAAAAACTTTAGTCAGGAGACGCTTGCATTCTACCCTTAACTGTGCACTTCATTAATTCTTAATGGAAGGCGCCTGTACTACTTTCCCCTCTCTAATTATGTTTTTTCTAATTGATCGATCGTACTTTGAGAATTTCCATCCATTAGGTGAGTTCTCGTTGAAGATATCATAGGAAGGAAATTGGCAGCAAGTCTAATTAACCATTTCCATTCGTTTCAGACTCTATGACACCTCAGTAGTTTATTGAAGTGGGTTTTATTCATTGACATGAAGTACCACCTTAATCTTTGCATCTGTTTTGCTGTCCTTCCTCCATCGTGAGTCATTCCTATCCATTGCCCCTGTGATGTCCCTCCATGAACTATGGAAGTAAATTAATAGAAGCTAACGATATTTTATTTTAAAGCCGTAATCTTGCGCTTATAAAAGCACGGAAAATCCTTTTTAAAAATAAATGAACCCGCTTCTTTAGAATAAACAAGTAGACTTAAAATTTCCCAAGGCTTCATTGCAACATCCGAGATGCTCGTGAAAAGAAAAAAAGGTGTCTCAACAGCTCTCCAAACCCTGAGAGAAGAATGCATGACCATTCTCTTCCTGCGAAATAATGGGAGATGTGAGCGATTTCCCTTTCAAACTCTCGACGACACTTCGAATGACACGTGATACTATTCTTGCGGAGTCTCTCTCATTTTCTTTTAAAGTTCCTAGCATGTGGACTCATCTCAATGGCAACGCGACCTAGAGAAGACCGAAAGCTTGTCACGCACTTCCGGCGTATGCTCACGAGTGGTTCGGCAATTTCCCCAAACTGGGCTGGTAGACGAGTAACTGAGCTTGTTGAACTTCAGGAAGCGAAATACGTGGTAGTACCGTCAGCGAGACTAGCAATGCTGATGACTAGAAACCGACATCAGCATCATAGGAATGTAAAAACAATGCTTCATGAATTTGGAATTGGAGACGATGGATGGAAGAGAAAGCAGTTGTCATCATTGTGTCGTTGAAATAGCAAATGAGAGACATGATGCTAATGCCTCTTTATTTTTTCCCATGAGAATGCTCCCAGCTGATAAATTGATATTGTATTTCATTCTGACGTGTACAAATACAGAATTCAAGAATAAAAATCTATTAATTCTTGGTGCTTTTCATACCTTTAAACTCAGTGATTTAGACCTAGTACATAATATAATTCATGCTCCAATATTCCAATATATCTTTTGAAATTCAATAAAGCTTTTCAACAAGTAACTTTTTCTTTTATTGAATATATTTCATGAAAATATCAATATCAGATCTTTTAAAAGATTGTAAATAAAAAATCAAAGATTTTATATATTTCATTTGTTTTTGCTTTATTTGCACATTGTACGAACCTATACAAAAATATTCAATGTATTGTACTTTGACTAATTTCAAGTATTTCTCCTGTCAAATGCTCTGAGTGATGTGGGGAGGTAAGATAAGTGACAGGACAATCTTCGATGTTATTTAACCCCACCGACATGTCACTTCAATTCCAGGTATTGTAATTTTAAACAGAAGCTCAAAACGTATGAAAATTATCTAAATTACAATAACCTAGAAAGTTTATAAATCGTATGAAGATGAGGTAGAAGTATCATAACTAAAAAATTGGATACAAAAAGATTTGGCAAAGGCGCTGCACAGAAGAGGTAGTTATACTCTACGAGAATAACTACGACAACAATGCAGCAAAAAGAGGTTTAATGTAATGAAGAAAACAATAATCCTCGAAACTGTCGCAAGGTAATAATAATGAAAAGTGTGAAATAATTAATTCCCATTAGCTGTTCAAGGTCTGTTCAAAAATAAAGGGACCAAAGCATAATATAATAATATATACGAACAGACACATAAACACACACAAAGAGGTTTAGTACGTGGCGACCACACATTGAGTGGGCAGGCCGGGGTTCGGTGCCCTGCGCAGCCTGCTGGGCAGCAACGGGCCAATTTCCCCGGGCGCGGCGCGGCGGCCTGGGGGCTGGGTGGGGGGGGGGCGGGGGGCGGGAGGGGCAGGCGCGGGGGAGGCCCCCTGGGAGACAGGAAGTGCGGAAGCAGGGAAAGGAGGGACAGGGGCTTGCGGAAGACAGCTGCCCAGGTGACAATCGCAGGTTTCAGACACGAAGACCAGCTGGGAGCACTTCGTCAAAATGAGCTTCTGGACGTCATGAGACAGCAATTCTTCTGGCATCTCACTGAAAGGCTGAGTGAAAAGTGGATGCACCGAAGGCGCGTATATAATTGCATGCACTCTGTAAATGAATGGTGTATGGCCACGACATCCGAGCATTTAAGTTCTAATCGAGTATGTAACTACACAAAGCACTACATCGTCAGTCAATGGAATTATTCTCTATTGCGTCGAATCTTCATTGATGAAAAAAGTGGGGATAAAATATCACTTTGTCGATTATTATGTTTACATTAATATTGATTATTAATCTTCAACATGAAATATACATCAACTCTACACATTGAAATCAGTTAAATTATAAAATTAATCAGATTTAGAAAGTAAAAAATTGCATGTGTGTTGTAGAAGAACGTAATTGCAATAAGTATCCTATTTGCACTGAGGAACTCAATATTACAGTTCTTTTATCAATAACATAATTTTTTGTTAGCCGTAATGTTTTTCTTCTTCATTTTGCGTTTTGTCTATACATTAGGAGGATGCTTATACATATTCTTTTTATAAATATTTCTCATACGTATCTAGTCAGGCGAAAACAAAATAGGAGAATCTGCTTGATTTTTTATTGTTACGTTGATGAAAAATTACAGCGCGTTTCTACACAACTTGCGCAGACAAATAAATTGTTCTGGACTTTTAAAAGTTAATAAAAAACATTACAATATATTACTACTCGTCAACTTGAATTGAAAAGTGAATAAAGCGAGAATTTGTGATAGTCGTTTAAACATAGAAAAAAATTACATTCTATAACATTGTGAACACAACGTTGCACACATAATGCAACAAATATGTAAGTGATAGAGAACCCAAAAATTTTTGAATCCCTTTCGGAATAAGAAAACAAGGAAAACCGAAAATCTTGGAAGGCCTTATTAATGCACAGCGCAAAGAATAATGATGAAGAGAAAATAAGAAGATATGATAAATTTCAGTGGCGTGTACATTGAAAAAATAGTTAATAGGCCTTCAAAACATTCGCTTAATAATAAAACGAGAAAGGTTTTTGTAAGATCCCCGTGCAAAGAAATTCCTTTCTCCGAGTAGAAGACGACCACAATAGGTGCATCACGAGGCATCGTAGGAATTCGCCCATGCATCTTCCCATTCGGCGCACGGACCACATACTGCGCCGCTGATCGTCTGCAAGTGAAGGGACGCGGGAGAGCGGCGAGTAGGCCGAGGGCGACAAAAACCAGCAGGCGGCTTGCAGCGCACGAGCAAGCGAGTGAGATGGGTCCGCGGGCAGCTCGTCAATGGAGAAAGTGCACGACCAGCTTCTTTATTCGAAAGCAAACGATGCACAAAGCGACGCATCTGATTAGCTAGACAAATGAATTATGCGAATGTAATGATAATTTGACCGATTTAAAGAAGTGTTTTGATGTTTAGAAGATGCAAGTATTAATATATTTGTATATTTCTATTAATGCATATAATTGTATTCAATGGCCCTGTATTCAAGATTTTTCATTGACGTTAAACAATGATCATGCTTAGGAGTTTGACAAAGTACAGTTGTTAGTATTTTTAAAATTAATTAAAACATCTAGAACCGAGAGAATCTAAAGGAAAAGGAAGGTATGTAAAAACTTGTTACTTGTGAAATGATAACTGAAAATACTCCAGTTCTTGTAGAAATTTTAAAAAGTTGCACGATATAAAATGTATGATATACTGCTAACTAGATTGACACTTAGCCTGCTAAGGTAAGAAGCATACAATTTCATGAAATCACAGAAACCAAAGTCGTGATACTATAAAGTCAAATAAACTACTGTAAAATATATTAGTTAGAAATATAAAACAAATCAATTTTTTAAACGTCTTATCAGCGTATTGAAATACTGTCGATATTTGAAAGTGCGGAGAACTAATAAAAACTCTTTACTGCGTGTAATGTGAAATGATGACGAAAGTAGAAAGAACGTCGAAGTTCATCCGTTGAGAGCTCAAAGAAGGGAGAACGGAGATCGGAGAAATCGCCGCAAGTTAAGAATCGTGAAATTTGGAGAGATAATTGGTGCCTGGTGGAAAATCTTAATATGCGCAGTCTCCGGTCCCTGATATGAAGGTCAAGTTGGTTGCGCTCTTCCATGTATGATTGCCTCTTGCAGTAACGTGCATGTAACCCATTGAAGTGAGAGCAAGCTGTGGTAAGATTTCTCTGGCCATGAGATTCATACAATGGAAGCTAGTTCATGGGCAAAGAAGGTGGTAAGCCGTTGGACAAAAGTAAAATTCACTTTCTTTAGAGGTGGTAAACTAAAAATTGTATGCAAATGTTTATTAAAACCAAACTGTGAACACGCACGTATATTATTAATATTGTCTATGCCCCAATAAAATGCTACAGTAACATCTAATGAGAAAGAAAGAATCGGTCAAACTTGGTCAAAGAAACTGAGTTGTCTCCAGATCGTTACTTTTGCAATCAATCCTTGTTACTTCAGTATTCAAGGATATCAACTTTGCAGGGCAGTATCAAACGAGAGCAGACATTGAGAAGATTTTTCGTATTTGTCCGTAACTTTCTCTAGATGATAAAACGTGCATTTAAATAATCTGATGTTCCTTAATTAGTGTAGCACTTTTGTAGGTAAAATACTCACTTTCTAGAGAGATGAAAACATGCACTAACATTTTTAAAAACTATAACATACCTGATAACCAAATGAACTTCACTATAGAAAATACTAGCGTCAACAACTATGGCTGTACGGATTTTGTATCTCATATTTCAATGAACAGATCACAGCACCGATACATTTTACTCCATAAAATGGAATGGTTTAATAAAATATTAGAAAGGAATATGCATTTTATTTGCTTGTGATTATATCAGGAAATATTGCTTATGCTTTTTATTATTCTACGCAAATTTATAGACAATTGAATAATTGAAGGAATGATCATAAACACCACAACAACTATGATTTGATTAAAGAACAACTCTATAAAAGCATAATGTCCCTTCAATTGAACATGAATTTTGTATTAGTGAAAAATTGATTTTATAAAATAAGTAATTTAGTAGATAACAAAATTTGAATAATAAATTTTAGAAGAAAATGTTTCCTTTCTCAATAATTCAAGATACGTGTAAATGAACTTTTTATTTAATATAGTGTTAAGTAATTATTTAAAAAAATTATTTTCATGAATTATGAGCCTAATTTTGGAGAGGAATAATCTTCAGAGAGACATAGTTCGGATGTTTATCAGGAGATATTCATACACAACGATCCATAATTGGATGCAGTACATTCTCGTGAGTTTGGCCGACAACGAATTTTATAACCTGCTTCGTAAACTCATATTTCCTTTATTTACTCTTCCCATCATTGAGATTTTAGTCAACTTTGCTACCACTATTCTCGTACTATTCTCCACTAAGTTAGTATATTTTATATATTCGTTATACAAGATACAGTAGGCTGAAAACGATAATGTGCTGGTGGAACACCCGGAACTCCTACTGCGTTTTAATAGCTAGGAGATTCGTAAACCCAAAAATCCAATTATGTTTAGATATAATCACTAATATTAAGAGTTTTAAGTTCCAAGATAATAAACAATTTACTGGCGTCGCCCAAAGTTTGTGACGAAATAGCATGAAGTAGTTTCTTTATTGCTCATATGCCTACGTGATGGCGAATAAGATGAAGCATCCACACACCTATCATGTTATCGCCTCTACATGATTACTAAAATAAATTAATACCGAAGAAATTAAAAATATAAGTGATCAAATGAATTTTTCGTGAACATTATCGCATTCAAATTGATTTGCATTTGTATTGCTAGTTATTAACGAAGTTCAGTTTTAAAATTAATGGGAAAGTTTTACTGGAATTTGTTATATTAATTTTATGTCATCACATGAATGTCTTCAAAATTGTATGTCTGAGAAAATTATAAAGTTTTGCGAGTTCCAAAGATAGGAGCGGAACTCAATTACAATAATCCTCTTGTATCATAAAGCAGTTGAAAGGGTTGGGATAAAATCACGATAAATCATAAGATTCACAGCAAGCCTACCACTGTTTATAAATATTATTATCTCGTTTCTGGCCGAAGTGTGTCTCATCTTGTAACTGCATCAGGTCCTTCACTTATGGTTATAAGACATGTAACAAGGTAAGCCATTCTATTACCAACATCAACATATTATCTTTCATGAATAGTGAGGAATTGATCTGGCTGATGGGATTTATTTTGTTAGTGCTCAAAGCCCTTCAATTGAAAATGCTCAATTTTCTCAACATATAGATCCTCTTTTTTCTTCTTCTTTCTAAGATATTCTTTCACTCGTTTCTCTCCCTCTCATTCTCCTCTCTCCCTTCTCTCTCCTCTCTCTTCCCTCTCTCTCTCCCCTCTCTCCCTCTCCTCTCTCCCCTCTCTCCACGACTGTTTCTGCCTGCGCGTCATTCTCTTTCATGTGCATGGAATTCACTGCTTCTTTCTATTTCTCTGCCCTTCTCTATGTCTCTCCTCTCTGCCTTTCTATTTCTCTTGCGACCTTTTCCCCATTTTTTTTCTTTCTCGATCCCTTCCTTCGCTCCTTCTGCTTCCCCCCGTGAGAGGACTCTCCTCCGCTCTCCGCCCCGTGCGAAGCGCGGCAGGCGACTGACGACCGCGGGCGCTGCCCTGGATTCGGCGCGGGCCTTTTCCAGGCCGTGCGTGAAAGCGCGGGCGCGGGCGCGGGGGCGGGGCGAGGGGGCGTGGCGGAGAGTGCACGCGCGCATCGCTGCACCACGGAAGACGCTGCGCCGCTTGGTTAGCCTCTTACTGCGCCCGTATTAACGAAAGGGAACTCTCGCCGCCACGTTCGCGGCGTTGCGCTTAGTCGATGGTTGCACAGGCAGGCGTCAGTTAGTTAGACACTCCGTTGGTTGCATGTTCAGTTAGCGCACACAGCAGCGTAGTACCGGAAAGGCAAGCTCGCAAAAGAGACTTATTGATTCAGTGAAAGTGTTTGTCTTTCGGACGATTACGACATTGTGAATAAAACATCGCACATTATGGTCATATATTATGAATAAAACGTTTCATGGTACTTAACCCATTCGCGGTAAGTCAATAATATCAACTGCATGTTTGAAATTACAATTTTACTGGTTCTATTGTGGCAGTCCCGGACCGAGGAATGAGCGTCTATGAATGCATTGCACCAAAGCTGTGGTTTCCAAATCCCACGTAAGGGTGAAAAGTTTTTTGTTCAGTTGTGGTGTAGTGTACTTTCTCAGTACATCCTGTATTCAACTTAATTTCTATCCCCATCTCCGTAAATTAGAATATGAAAAGTAATTTGAGTGATTTACAACGGGTCTCCGAGATACTGCAGCGATATCGCCAGTTAGTAGAGGGCTGGTTGCAGCCTAGCTTGCTAACGCTAAAAGCAGGTTCAAGTACCGACAGTCTTACGAGCTCCACTTGTACTGGTAAGAACTAGACCAATATGGTTGTGATAGTAATGATAATGGAGAATTTGGTCCTTTATTGGTTTTGAAAATAAATCGATAAAATTCATTTTAACGCAATGCAATTAAAACATATAAAACATGACTTTTAAGAAAATTATATTAAATATTCATTATAAAAATTTGAATTAGTTATTATTATTTGTTTTATAATATTCATATAAAACAATATCATAATGTTAACGGTGATTTCAGGTTAACTCTAATGTTTTCTTGTAACCATGGTGCAACCCGAGTCTCGGTAAATGTGTAGTCTCGAAATTACTTTTCTGTGTTGCGTCTGTCTATTAATGCTTCCGTTGCCCACAAAAAGTCTGCAATCCTCATGTATCGTGAGACTACCAGTAAGTGGTCTTGCCAAGCGCATTCATCTCGAGAAGGTGGACAATGCCTAGACGCAGCGCAATCCCACACGTAGAGCGAACAGGTCACAGCTCACGCACCGCAGTGTGTCACCCTTCGTAGGCGCTGAATGGGCGGTTTCGACACTACCCTGAGCGAATGCCTCGTTGCGATTGTAGTTGTTCGTCCATCCATTTCACCTCTGGCTTACATGGACAAGGACATTCTCGGATAAAGCTATGTTTCGGAAGGTTGTTATGCATTGGGTTGTGAACTCGTGGTTCTTGGAAGTGTGCAAATTCTTGTTCCCGTCCCTTCAATATAACCAAGATTTAAGCTCCGCACATTTCGCTGTCTCGTCTATCCCCTATCGAGCTCGGTGTTACAATACCTGTTCTTAGGAAAGTTGTCTCAAACTGGTCGATAGATCTTGATTTTGGTTGATACGAAAGATAAATTTACAAATTTAAAAAAAGTATAACAAATGTATTAATGATTCTATTAACGTATTTCATAACACAATTTGACTTTATAGAATTATAAAAGTAAATCTATTTTGAAGCTACAACAATTCAAGAAACCCGTTCCTTGTCACAGCATATCTCACTCCTTGTCAGTACATGCGTTGGGATAATAATGCAAATTTCGTTTCTCCAATTTAGTTCTTTCAAGACCTTTGCGGTAGTTATTTGAAAAGAAAGGAGTTGCCAAAATTGCTGAATGATACGTGGTAAATAAATCCAGAAATTATTAAGAAAATATTTTTGAAATTATTCGATTCATTTTGAGAAACAACATTACAATAAATTAGTATAAGTGAAATATCTTCTATTTTATCTCTACACATCTTCAGTGTGAGTGAGAATTCCTGTGCATCTTTCTTACTCCACCACTGACATCTTTAAGAGAAACATCACTTTTTCCTTGGGGACTATATGTGCGTGTCCTCTGAGTTTCCTTTCTCATGACCTGAATTTTCCATTCTGCTCCCAGAAAGTACAACGACTCACATTGAAAGTAAAATGATGCACCGAGTTATTCTAAAGCACGATTGTATCAAAATGAAAAATATTATCTCGACCTTTTATTAATATTTTTAGAGAATATATTTTAGAGTTAATATTTTTAGAGAATATATTTTTAGAGTTAATATTTTTAGAGAATATATTTTTAGAGTTAATTAATATTTTTAGAGTTAATATTTTATAGAGAAATCTTAGATTAATAATAAGTTCATATGTTTTTCATTGTTTCTCTACTAGCATTGCTCAGTTTAACTCACTCATACTCTACATGCTTTACTGGAAGATATGCTGATTGCTGGTACGTTAAAAGTCATAAGTTAGACTTTCAACTCTTAAACTTATTAATACTGCGATTTCAAGTCAGTCAAATTCTTTTAATGATATAAAACGTTTTAGTTTTGAGGAAAAACTTAAACACAAAATTGGTACCATATTAAGCTTATTACACTAAAACTAAACACGTCATATACCACCATTATTTGTGTAATGCTGATCTAAGAAAATGAATGATAATAGAATAAATTATTTAAGACGAATAGTAATCGCAATATTCCACTCAATATCCTTGTCATTGTCATTCACTCATGATCCTTGTCATGTTATATCCATGTTACTCAATTTAACATTACAGAAAGCGTATAGATTGTGAGATTCATTTTCCGATAAATCAATGATGCATAATACGTAATCAATTTATATTTCCTTACATAACAGGGAATCCCAAAATATAAAGAGTCTCTCGGCCATAACCGAGCTATTTTGGAATATCTAAACATCTAAATTGTCCATTAATTACGCTTTTGTTTTACATGACCCAGGAAACGTATACCAAAGCGAGTGTAATGTGTCACTTCATGAAATTAGCCATAGGTAAAATAAGATAGGTGTTTCAAACGTTTAATATTCTCTTCAGGACTGACTCTTCTGGAAGGGATATTCTTTGAGATCCCCATCATTTGAGTGGTAGACTTTCCTGACAAAGTAACGTGTGGCTACAATTGAAAATGTATTATTTCACATTTTGGTTTGGTTTTATGCTATTCATCATTTCAGTTTCCGTATTCATTAAAACGCCTCCAAGTATAATCCAGCCCAAACCGTATGGTATCATAGATTGGCGTTCAGGAGTGTGGAGACTTCAACGCTGGTCAGGAAGGGAATCGTAGAGAGGCAGCGCCGGGAAACCGGTCCATGCGACCTGAAAGGCCATGAGCTGCAGGAGAGAGCTTTCCCCGCTACCTCATCGCTCCATCGGCTGAAAAGGAACGGAACTCTACCGCTGTGAGATGAGTTCTCAACTTCTGCCCCTTTCCTGGGAGAACGATTTCACACGGTCGCTCTTTCTACGCCGCACGAATAAAATAATAGGAATGATATCATTGGCTGCGTTAGCGTACAGTAGGTAAATGCTAGTCGGGAATGGCGTCTGGGAGGTTCTAGGTTTGAAGCCCCAAGTGAGAAAGATTTTCGACAAGCTAATTATCTAAGACCGATGAAGTCTCTGTCTCAATGAGAATCCCAAGCTCTCAGTCAGATACTCAAATTGCTTGTCTCCGGGTTATCTTCCGATCAAATCCAGGTGGATGACGAAGCAGTACCTCATACTACGAGTCACTGACCGCAAGATATTCTTCTTTTGTGTCCTGGTTCCACTTCTATTCGTAGTGTAGTAACAATAGCTAATCGTCTATTCCCGATCTCGAAGGTCGCCGTGAGAATGTATATGATAGGCCAGAACGTAGCATAGGCAACTCCTTCTGAAAAGAAGGATGTGAATCAGGGTCAGATCTAATACTTAATTTTCAAGGGGGCTCCGTGACTCGCAGTTCGATGTGACTCGCAGTTCGATCACTGTAGTGTTAAGCAGCAGATTTTGACGTCGCAATATGATGTTTTGTTTAATCAGCAAAACAATCCAATGCCAGCACACATTACAAAGGCTATGCACTCTAAGAAATTAATCCGGATGCAATCACGTGTTCTTTTTTTATTGCAAAGAAATACGAGAAGACATTACTATAATAATTATTCTTTACGGGTACAAATGATTGCTGTTGTACATTTTGCCGAACTCTAGAAGTAGGGAAAGTTCAGCTCTTTCAGTTTCTTTGCGGAGGATGAAACGATAAGATTTATATTATTGTCTGTTTCAATTAAACATCACTTACTTTCTTATCTAGAATCTATCTGTTGTCTCGGATGCTATCATCTGCCAAACTCCTGTCATTGTATAATTGCATTCATCTTTCTTCTTGCTCTCTCTCTGTATAACAATAGTCCACGTTTCTCGTTGCGAATCTCAGTTTGACAATAATGCTTCATCTCATACTCCCAGTGAACATTATTTTATCCCACTGAAAGGGTTATTTCTTTTAATTCAATACAGGTTCATGGCCATATATACCATAACAGAGGTCCCTCGCAAATGTCAATGAATTGTGTACAAACATAACCTAAAAAAATTTCATCATATTTGAACGACATGATAAAATTTTATGGCAGAGTGAGAGAAGAACGTTTCATTTCCTCAGATATAATATATGATTATTTTTTCTTTGTTGTACTTATCTTCCTTACAATACTTATTTTTTGTGACATATTTTCCAAACAACACTTACGCTTGTGGTTTTTACAGCAGAAAGTGTGTGAATTTATTTTGAAGGTAGTAATGAATGCTGTGCTAAGAAAGAGACAGAGAGCGAAGGAGAAGGAGTAGGAGAGGGAGAGGAGAAAGGGATAGAGAGGAGGAAGAGAGAGAGGGAGGAGGAATTCAAGAGTAACATGCAAATTTTGCGTATTAAATGCTTGAAAATAAGTGATTCCAATAATTTTTACGACAAAAAATATTTTTTTTAGTTCTTTTGGAATATTTTTGTTAAATGACATTCAGATCTATATGTTTTAATATGTATCTAAAATTTATTTTTTATAAACCTCTATATATGTCATAATATGCAACTATACTTGAAAAGTATTATTTGTTTAAACAAAGAGTGTATAACTTTAATGCATATAACTAAAAGTACTTTAAGTATAAACTATACATAAAGTACTTTAAAGTAACTTATTCTCCACTTACTAAATTATTCCAATCTTTTCCCTTGAGGCATATGAAAGTCCACATCTGAAAAATTATTAGAAATTTGCTCAGATTTCAAAGAGGAAATTGTTTGCAATGTCGAAGAAACATTCTTTCCTGTTTCAGTTGCTTCAGCGTTTCCATAACTTTTGTCTCCCAGACTAATACCCAAGGAAATGCTATCATTTCGAAGAATGAAAGTTGAACTAGATGAACATAGGTTTGAAAATAATTAGTTTCAACGAGTTATTTTCCGGAAGTAGGTGGCAGTGCGTGAAAACCATGAGAAACGTGTATTCCGCGCGAGAAAATGCGTGAGATGTTGTCGCAGAGTAACATGTCCAACTAGAAGAATATCTCATGATGCGAAGAGAATGAATGGAGCAATTAAAGACATCTTTCTCATGTTGAGAGAGATCCCAGAATTTAGATCTCGCGAGAAAATTCATTAGAATCTTTGTTTTTTGTTGTTATTTTATTTTTCAAAAAAAACAACCTTTGCTTGAATCATAAGATTTTTAGTGAATTTTGCTTGTGTCTGTGATTTGACAATTTGCCCTTACTAGAACAAATATAACTTTCATTCAAGATGGATTGAGTCATTTTTATATCATTTCTCATGATGTAAATTTTCGCGTTCTTCTGTACAAGTCGTTTCTTGATGTTTATTATTTGATTTTAATTATAAAATTTGCTTCTCCACTTTCAATATTGTAGATATTATTCATGAAATGCAAAAATTAAATTGTAACATTTGTGGAGATGTAAAACTAATTTACTCTGTTTAGTGGTGAGACCTTTTACATGTAAATTAATTTTATGAGTTGCTTTTTATTTGAAATGTTTTGTAAAATAAACTTTCATTTTTAAATCTAAATTTCTCACATAAATTTTTCGATGATTTTATGTATAATGTGTGCAGCAATATCTTTACTGTTGAAAATTGATTCTTGTTCATTAAAAATGGTCAAGTATTTTCTATTATCAAATAATTGTACTTAATATTCAAAACATTAATATTTTGTTGCATAATCTCGTAACATCATTAAATGTGAATTATAAATGTAAGTGTCGTTACTTTCTTGTCCCGACAACCACAGAATTTGCATAAAAGACCACTAAGATAAGAAGCAGAAAATTCTAATTACCATTGCGAAGCGTAGCATTCCGTGCTTCACAAACTTTTGCAATGGAAGAACCTCTTCTGTCTTTTATACTGCAGCTGTCAAGTGCTTACGCGTTTCTCGAACAAGTTGTAGGGTCCACTTTCGCCGCTCGATGGCCTTAGAATACGACGGAAGAAAGCAACTCTGTGGTGGTAGCACGCAACAGTCGCGTGCACTTTCGATCTTTGCACGACACAAACATCGACACAAACAGGCGAAATGTAAATATTTCCTCGAGCGTTTTACAGACTTTGATATGTACTTGTGTAAAGAGAATGTTTGGAGTTGGCAAATTTGCCAATGTTCTTCTCTAATCTAGAAGCAGTTTTCGATGGAGCAGCTGTTACCAGTTGATCTACTGCATATAATACAAAAATTACTAGTAGCGACAAATATGATGATGATGTTAATGATGAGTACGCTATGTATAGCTGTTTATTTATTGACATGACAACAGCGCCTCAGAAATCATTAAACTTAGAGCTCCAGGAATCCAATATAGTAATAAGTAGGTAAACCGTGTTTCAATTTATGCAACGATTCTTATTAATACGAATTAGATTACGATTGAAAGACTATAACCGAACGATTGCAAAGTAAATAGTTGACAGAAAGATATCTATCATTGACCGACAAGATTACACGAAAAAATTGCGAACTCATAAAAAATTAAAGGCTGTATTCGCATGGTGCACGCGTGTAAAACCCATATCACGTCCCAGAGGGTTTAGAATCATGTAATCTCCTTCTATATCATTTCAGTAGTACACACATCTATCGCGGCTCTCGCGCGCAATCAATCTTTAAAAATGAGGTCTCTAAAGAAAGAGAACTTCTCGGAGACGTGAATAATTGCGATTTGACTTTAGAAATGTGAAGGATTCGTTTAAAAAACTTATATAAATATTCGTGTCGAATGCAACTCGCAACACGGTCGGGTTGTTTAAAATCTATATCGTTGAATAACACCGAAACGAAGTATTTTAATTGGTGGAAAATAACAGGGCCTTGAAGAAATAGATATATTACAGGCTTAATATGGAAATGGAAAAATAGGGAAGAGGGTGGGGTTTAACTTACGAGAGTTCTCGCACGAGTACTCTAGTTATTTTTATTCTTCAAGGAGAATTTTTGCTATCATTTAATTCTCAACGTTTACCAGCAGCTGATTGAAAGCTATGTGAACTCTGACAACCAAGAGCTGCCTCTGGAATTGAATTGACATAAAAAGTAAATACATTAACTACTACCTCTGGAGAGCTTCCGTACTGCGTATGAGTAACAAAACGGTAAAAAATTATTGAATTCCGAATCCCAAATACTCAATTTCGTCAAAAATAATAAATAGTTTTAATTTAGTATTTGTCTTATGTCATTCAGAGGAGAAACTCAGGTATCTGCAAATAGTGAATTTCTATTCCTGTCGCAAAATTAGCTGATAAAATGTAAATACGAGTACCAGAAGTTGTGATCATCGTGGGAATGTTTGTGTTCTTTAAACTGTTTAAAATTAACACTTTAAACGATAGCATGCATATTTGACTCTCTTTTGTACAATATCATTTAAAATTGGGTTCCACCCCCGAGGCTATTCATGGTAGTGCCGTTTCTTCAAAAAATTATTATTTGGAATTGGTAGTCGTTTTGAAGTTATGAAAGGAATATTATAATTGCAACATGAAGGCTTAAAAACAAACACTGCCTCGTAACAAAATGAATTATCCACATTAGCATGCTAAATTCTTTTGCCGCCCAATTCATGTATTAGACAGCCCAATTTGTGTATAATACTCTTTGAGACAGCCTTTGACACTCCAGACATCAACTGCATGATAATGTGAACGGAATTGTGAAACCATAAATGCCGATTATTAGCCTGTATATTCTTATTGCCAAGCATTTGTATAATGTCCAACAAATATGTTTATTTATTCTTTATGCTGTTGAAAATTAACACTTTAAACCATAACATGTGTCGTGGGTTTCCTGGTCTACAGGATAATTCAAAATTGCCTTTATGCGCTTCATATTATCCATGATGGTGCCATTATGAGCATTTGACAGGGCATTGTTCGTAGCACTGAACTAACAGCATCTGATCGAGTGTATCGAAAGGTGTCACCATGGGGGTTTGTTAGCAAATATAAGCAATAATTGATATGTTTTAATAAAAAACTTTACTATATATAATAGAGTGCGCCAGAAAAGTCTCTCCATAGTGAACCGAATCAGGGCCTCCTATTAAAAACTGCATTTATGTTGATAGCAACCAGATCACAGGGAAACAAGCTAAGGAGACAACACGTCTAGCATTTATTATGATTGTGGTGAGTACACAATTTCCGTTTTCAAGCCGCAGCTCGTAGTACAACAACGTCTGTTGAACACAGCAAAATGCCACTCTGAGAGATTGATTGATTTTTTCGTGTTTTCGGGCGCGTCAACTTCTTCGGTCATTAGTCCCGTTTGTGTAGTGCATGTGTTTTACGGGAGATGGCGGTGATCTTCCCCGCTGGATAGCGAGATCCGGCACCGACCTACCGTCGGCTAGTGGGGTTTCCCTAACCAACACTCTCCACCAGGGGACCACCCAGCCGGGACAAGCTCCAAACTCCGACCGGTCTCCCGGAACATGTGATAGTGTGGTGCATGTTAGTGTGTGTGTGTAAGGAGAGGATAGGACAAGGAAGAGGAAGGACAGATCGCGCGTGGTCCGTGACCCGTTTGGTAGGGTACTGCTCCGGCATTCGCCTGGTGTTGATCGGAGAAACCACGGAAAACTACCGATCAGAGCAGCCGGCCGCTAGAATTCTCCTCCAGATGGCGACTGAATTCGACCTAGCTGAAAAGCTAGTGTCGAAAATCCTGCCACCGTCAGGACTCGAACCTAGGACCTCCCGGTCAGAGGCGTTGCAGTGCCATCAGTTGATGCACTGAGCTACCGCTACCGGTCACTCTGAGAGACTTTCCTGGTGCACTGTACCAAATTAAAGTTATGGGTGAAATGGCGTTTATGCTGGAGTATGTCAGAAATGATGAGATCCACAGATAGAAATTTTAACATTTAAAGAACAAATTGAAAGGTAACATGAAGACAGGTTTACCTACATGAACATGCATACATTTGTCAACTTCCAGGAAATAGCATCTGTTGCAGAGACTGAAGAGATGCATTTGAGCGTGTGTAATTTTGTGTCAATAGTAGAGTTTTATGCGCAGGTGATAATATCTAGTCTTAAACATCAGAAATAACTAAAGAATGTCATTAGAATAAATTTGGCACGGACATTTTAGATGTTAGAGTTATCAAAGACAAATTTATGGTGAGTATTTTAGACCAGTTTTAATGAGTTGAAATCCTAGTGTTTCTAAAAAAAGCATAAGGTTCGTAATTCTTCGAAGTCGAGAGTACGTTAACTATTTTACAAGAACAGAATATCCCTTCCAACTTATCGATCTATGACAGCCATCCTTCTGATTCATTCCAAAAGCAATTTTTAATCATTACGTATTTTAAAATGTAGTTCCTTATCTACATCATCATCGCCAAGCTCTGTTATTATGACGTTTGTGATTCGTAACACTCTCATGGCGTCAGTGCGTGAGTACGTAGAGATTATGAACGTGTAATCTATTCTAAGTGACTCTTCTAAGTTCTTAGTGACTAGTTCTATTAGTGAAGCGCATCTTGTGACCGGGAGGAGGCGGTATTCCTCCTCCTCTGCAATGTGAGTTTCGGCGCTGACGTAAATGGTAAACCAGTAGACGGTGGCTTGCAATGTTTTACCCCTTATCGATATCTCCCAGCGCGTCGGAGTATCAGATTGAATAAACTCTAAACTTGTCGGATCTTCCAATGTGTGATAGTTTAGTGCATGCAAGTGTGTGTGTTTGCAAGGAGAGATGAGTGGACCATAAATAGGAAGGAAACATCGAACCCAGCACACCATCCATCTGTTAGGGTACTTCTCCCAAATTAGGTTGGTGTTTACCAAAGAAACCATGGAAAAGATCCAATCAGAGCAACAGACCGCTAGAAATCCATTTCAGACAGTGCCTGATTTCGACCTAGATGTATAGCTTATGTCGAAAATTCTCTACACATGAGACTCAACCCGCTTAGTCGACAATCCCCTACATACGAGAGTCGAACCCGAGGAACACTGCAAAAGAAACAACTGCTGCTCTGATTGGCCCATAACCAATCATAGCAAATGGCCGCTACAATTCCATTTTAGGTGCCTGATTCGGAGCTAAATGTATGGCGTATGTCGAAAATCCTCCACACACGAGATCGAACCGTAGAACCCCTCCGGTAAGGAACACTGCTGACGAAACAACTGTTGCCCTGAGCCATGTCAGTTGAAGTGGCACGTCGACGCCAAGCTGGCGCCCCGGCTGTCACTCACCGTGACGGGCGGGTACTCCACTTCGTGGTGGTGATGGTGGTCGTAGTTGGAGAGGCCGGCGGACGCCGACGCCAGGGAGCCGAGCTTGCTGGTGACCTTGTTGGCGACGAGCCCCAGCAGCCCGCCCCCGGACCGCTTGACGCGCGCCTCTTCCGCCGCCATGGCCGCCGCCGACGCCGCCCCCGCGGGCGCCGCCTCACCAGTGGCCTGCGCCGGCGCCTGCGTCGCCCCGTGTGCCGCGCCCGGGGCGAGCGGCAATGCGGCGGCGCCGGGCGGCGGCAGGTGGAGGGCGGGCGCGAACGCCAGCGGGTGCTGGGGCGGGAACGCCGCAGCCAACGACACGCCACACACGCACACGCACGCCCACAGGAGATGCGTCTGCGGAGCACAAAACACAGCTTAGACACACTTAGGCACACTAGACACACTTAGACACTTAGGCACACTTAGGCACACTTAGACACCCTTAGTCACACTTAGACACACTTTGTGGAGAACATCGACGCGTTTCAAATCGTGGTTGATTGATTGATGAATAGATGCTTTTGGGCTATGAGGATATTTTCATTGGCTTCGTTAGTGTGGTGAATGTTTTATTTCGAGAGGTGACGATGATCCCTCCCACAATTGGTGGTGAGATCTGGAACCGACCTACACATCGGCTTGCGTTTCTTCTCCAGTTATCTCCCCTCAATGGAACTCCAACTCGGACAAACTCTAAACTTCTGACTGGTCTCCCTCCGTACATGGTAGTGTAGTGCATGTAATTTTAGGTGTATGTAAGGTTCAAGGATAGGACAAGGAAGAGAAAGGAAAAATCACCTGCGGTCCATGGTCCGATTGTTAAAGGTACTGCTCCGGAATTCCTCTGGTGTTGATGGGGAAAAGCGCGAAAAACAACCGATGAGAGAATGTTGGTTGAATTAGAGTACCGATCATCGATCATAAAACCGGTCGTTAGAATACTTCTCCAGTAAACGGATGGATTCGACCAGCCAGAGAGTTAGTGTTGAAAATCCGCCACCGTCGAAACTTAAACTCTAGTACATAGGTAATAATCGCTTCAGAAACAAGGGCAATGCGGTTTCCAATCTAAACTAAGACGGTCACAGTAGGAAAATGCTCGAGCTTTGTTGCATAGATTTAAGAGAGGCTGGTTAAAATCGCCAGTCACTTAACCACGGTTTAGACACAAAACTCTTGGACGATTTTCCTCCTTCTGTAACGTCCAAATATAACGTAATTAAAATCACTAAGGATATTTTTAAATATTTACTATTGACCACCCTGACCACCTTCATCTGGAAATCAATGCTCGTGTTGCCAAAGAGGTAAAGGAAGTATTTATTACAAGTATTATGAGAATACGGGTTTTTCCTAAAATGACTCACCCTCTTTAAACACTACAGAAAGGTAACGGTTTTATATCAAGAATCAACTGAAACCAAACTCCGTAAGTACACTACTGTTGAAGACTGAATTATATCCCTAGTCCTGAATGAAATACATTTAAGCGGAAAAAAGTTTAAGTGAATTTTTATGATGTTCATATATTTTATCCAAACGGGACATTATATTATCCAAACGATTGCTCTACCGACTAAGCATAAATCTGCCGGTAGCGTGTATGTCTGGATATGGCACGAGGCTCGCGCCCTGATGAGATAAAATATTAGCAGTTCCTGACAATCTAGTACCAGTTTGAATACGTGATGCATTGAGACTGTTTCACCATTTTGGCAACAGTTGTTTCATAAAAGAAACATCGCCTGACCCACTTGTTAGTTTGCAATGTGTGAGTCATCCTATTTCGGTTAATCTTCACTATTTACGCCAAATTGTACCGAATAAATGAAACATTATTATATAGGGGAAAAGAGCGGGCAACCCACAGCACACAATTCTCTGCAATACACGTCATGTTACGTTTCTGCACATGATATATCTTTAGATGCATATATGTATTTGACATTTTAGGTTCAGATTAATTCGACTTTTGCCAGATAACACTGATTTTATTTATTTTCCACGTCTGAGGGTAAGGGATACTTGTGGCGAGTATTTCGAATTCCCTTCGCCATCTCTAGCATTCTTGACCGGCCAGAGCTTTCCTTTCGTCACTCAGCTATAGAAACTAAGACAATTTTATTTTTAGAGTGAACCCCCACTCCTTATCACCAGTTATTAAGAACATTCGAAACTACGTCACAACATTATGCTAATTCCACTTTTAAAACAATGATAGAAAAAGTGAAGAATATTCGAAAGGGCCCAACTAGTGGTAATTATTTACTTCTGTAAATTTCAGACAGATCGACTTAAAAATTTCTTTTGCTGTCAACCTTTGAGGCTACAAGGAAGAAATGCCAGTCTTACAGCAGTTTCGGCTTCGCGTGCACCAGACAAATGCAAAACGTCTCTTACGGCGGCTGCACCGCCCGTGACATAACGTGCGCGCTCCGCCCACTCACGCCTCTCCGCCCCTCCTGGCACGCCTCCAGCACGCCAACAGTTAGCCGGAGACTGCAACGCGCGAGTACGGCAGGAACCCGCGAAAGTATCACGTGCGCAACACAGATGAGCACGCTCTTTGTGCAGAATTTCGTGAATGGGATTACATGATGGAAGATAAACTGATGAGTGACTTTGATAGTACAAAACAATAAATTAGACGTATTACATTAATGACGACATTTAGTGGGAAAAGCAGTGTGATGTGTAGGCGTAGAATTTCTTAGTTGACACCCGGAATATTTTCGAAACAGGTTTAGCTGAACTCATAAAATTCGAAAAAAAGACAAAAATTAAATAAAAAGTCCGCTAATTTATTTATCCAAATTACCTTTATAAAATATCCAGACGTTTCAATAAATTGAGTCTACTGACAGTTCTTTGAAAGGTTTTTAATTTCTCTGAATATTGTTTCTTAATGTACGAAATAGTATTTTAATGTTCTAGTAAGGAAACGTTCCATGTATAGCTCGCGTTATTGCATAGTAATTCTTTTCCATTATTGACATTGTTTTTCGTTGAGCACACTTTCTTATATTTCCTTCAAATATTTAATGTGTTGAGTATTCCTGAAATTTAAAAATACATAATCACTTGAGAAGAAACAAAAAGAAATGCAGAAGGCTTATATTTGACAAAATATACATTAATACACATTGCTTTAAAAATTTTATAGAGCGAAAGGAAAATGAAAGTATTTTTCCAGGTAGTTAGAATTTTTGGCAGCATGCTTTAATAAATTCGTCAAAGAACACGTGGTTGAAAATTTAGTACTATTACAAATATTCTATGTTAATTACTTTTAAACTCTGGTAATCTCCTTTAAAACCCATTTTCATAATCACTAGCGCATTAACTTATGATGAAACATACAATATGTTTTACGATTATACATTTTTTCTCAGAAACTTTGTCATTTATTGAAGAGGGGGGTTTCTTAAGGATCCTTTTATAAAAGTGTTGATTAGTGACAATGAAATTTTAAATGAAAAGACTCTTCCCAATAATATGTATGGATATTCTCGCAATATACTTCGCCAAGATTAAATATTGAATATTTTGACTTTCTACGGAAAGAGAACATACTCTTAAGCGCCTTACGTTTGCAGAGGTTAGTGTTTCAACGTTATGATCGTTAGGCAGTGATCGCAGCATAACATCTTCACCAGAGTCCACGCACCGATGATTTCTTAATATTTGTCTTTTGCATAACGAATTACTGAGAAACGCAGCGGGAGCATTGTTTCCTTCAACGATGTCAGTCTTCTTTTGTGTTGCAATTTTTACAGACCATCGAACTGAGCTACGCCCTGTTGTGTTCGCGGAAGAAAAAAGAGGTTACTGCTGGTGGCGCAAGTACACTTAATGCGTATGCACTGCTAATGATAATGATGAACAATGTAATACCGACGTCGTGGACGAAAACATTCGCGATTATAGGTGAAATCATGGACGCAAAACCGGGAGGGAGAGAGCTCGTAAATGGAGGAAACGTGTGCCGCACCGCGAGCCGCTCTCCGCCTCCATTCGTAAAGCGCAACTACTGTTTACGCGACTCTTTGTTAGATCGGAGTAAAGACTACCTTCCTAGCAGACTCATTGCAAGGAATTTCTGAAAATGTTATCCTATTCTCTCCTTTCAAATAGTATGTAGTATGTATGGCTAAAATGTATCTTTACTTATGGAATTACGAAACTCATTTTTATATTGTTAGACTACGATATAATATTTTGTATTTTAAAATATTTGTTACAATAATTGTTCAAGGAACCGGGCAAGACAGTGCAAACCCATATTTATGTATTTTTAATAGCTGTAAAAAAAGAGGGTTTTTGTAAATTCAGCCCGGTCTTGGTTTTTGTTTACGCTTTTGCTGAATTCCACGTATATAGAACAGGAGAGGTAGTTCTATAAACACGTTTGTAGCCTTTCAATTATAATGCTTGCATTGGTTTTAAAAAATAATTTAATATTGGTTTTATGAAATGAGGTTTAGCACTATGTACCCTTGACCCCTTCATTTATGAACAATGAACGATTGCCTTTGTACGCAGTGTTAGTGTTACACTAACTGTGTGGCTAAGGAGTAGGTAGACACGCGTACTCTACCGCAGAAAGAACTAGCCACCACGATGATTGTTTTGAAAATCTCGCATCAAAATGTTTTCATAATGATGCGCCTACCATCAGTGAAAAAAGGCACCAGTAGAATGCAAATACATTATTTTATATTTTACATTTGAAATATGATATAAAGCCATTGTATTACTGCATCTCTAGTTTTATCGATTATTCCTTAAATGAATAGATTTGCGCAAAAATGTATTATTTCGTGTTAAATGACAGAAGCGCAGAATGAAGAAAAAGGCTCCTCCTTGAGGTTTGGAAAGTAATAGGCAAAACCTCAGTCGAAATCGGTCCTACCTCAAGAGTTCATTCCACAGCTGAAAGTTTATGGCTCACTAAGTGATCAAACCGCGACCATATTATTCGGGAACACGATTGCGGTTTCACACTCCAGTCATTTGGGGTGAATGCGGAATGCTGCGAATGTAAATCAGGTCTGATCTCCCAATGTGGTTCGTAATTCGTTGATGCTCCTAACAACTAAGTGGATGTGGTGATCCAAAAATGTAGGGCTGGTGAAAATTTCGTTAAAGTTTTTTCTTCTCGGTTTGAAGCTAGAACACAGAGATTTCTTGATAATGTTCGAATCGGTTTTTAAATTTCAGTGTGCACCTAAAATCTGTCATCTGTGAATTGTTTTTTAGGCAACCTGCTTAACGATTAAGTGGTTCACTCATCGTCTTGCAGCGACCCCTATTGTCATGCCGCATTTTAATAGGAAGTTCGTGCACGCCATAGTGGACAGCAATATTGATCTGCGCATGCGCAGATGTAGAAAAGTGATGCAAAACTTGAACTGTGCGTGAGCAAAAGATCGATAATGCTTTAACGTTCGAGGATTCACAATCTCCCTAATATTAGTTGGGAGACTGAGTGAGAAGGAAATAAAAGGAAAGGAAGGAAAAGGAAGATGATGATAAAATAAGAAAGAAAAGGGCAGAAGAAATGGAGGAGAAAGGTATTAAAAAGAAAGAAGGTAGGCGAAAGAAGTAAGAGGGTAGGAAAATGGAGAAGTAGAATAAGAGGAAGAAAGATTCAAGGGAAAGAGAAGAATAAACATGAGAAGGCAAAATGAAGAGAAAGAAAGACAAGAAGATTCAAAGAGTATAGAGGAGAAGGACAATAAGAAGATAAGGACTATAAAAAGACAAAGAGAGTAATAATGTAGATACCTTAGCCCAATACGGTATGCTGCATTCACTTAACGAACCATGATTTCTGTATTATTTTCATGATAACTCAGTGAAAGGTCGTTTAATACTATCGACACTGCACCGATAATGAAGCTGCAAGAGCACTTGATCTGAAGCTATTGAAATGTGTTTAATTACTTCTAAATAGATTTATAGCTCATTATACTGAAAAATGGAAATTATAACGACTCACTCATTGTCACACATAAAATGATACGTTTTTTTCTGAAGAAAATAGCACTATTGGGATGTTACTGATAATGATGAAAGAGAAGAATAAAAATAAGAAGGGAAAATGAAGAAAAAGAAAGATAAATAGAGAAGAAGAGAAGAGAAGGAGAAAAGGAGAAGAAAAAGATAAGTAAAATAAAAAGACAAAGAGAATAAGAAAAGGAAGGAAATGGCATACAACGGGATTTTGTGCCCCGTTGGGCACAAACCTAGTGCCTCAACTATTCCTGGAACACCTGCTCTCATACTTTTACAAAAACATTTTTTCCTCTTAGAAGCTAAAACGTAGGTATTTGTGCGACTTGTTTTGACACCTCTTATCAATTGCTCCCTTGGAAGGAGAGCAGTGTTTCATAACAACGGTTATTAGGGATGGGAGAAGTACAGAACGCGATAGTTGCGGTGAGCTCACCGCAACAATCGCTATCCGTACTTCCCTCATCCGTAATTTCCAAAACGGTGTTGAAACCACAAATAAGCCGGGTACAACAAAATGGAAGGGAATATTTGATATATGAAATGAGGGAGGTGGGTAGAAGTTAGACAATTAGGTTGGGATGTTTGAAAATAAAAAAAACAGACCAACATGATTTCTAGTAAGAGCTTTATGGTGGGTTCACCTCAAAACATAGGTAGTATAAATAACAAAAACTCAAAGAAAATTGTATACCTTCCCCAAAAAGTACCTCGTAAATGTGTGACTAAATTGTGTATTCATTTTATACCAGTTGGTAGTATAACAATAAATGTGCTTTCGTTTTTACGGTGTTAATTGGCTACGTGTGTAAACACAAAACAGAAATATTCTCATTAATATTATACATTCTAATTTTTATTAATTTGTAAGATTATTCAAATAATACTTAAGTAGAATACGTATTTTACTTCAAATCAAGGATCATAATTACAACATTCAATGTAATGAGAAAATTCTGTTTTTAGAGCTACGAGCCATTAAGATATGTTTATTTCTCGTTTACGTATACACTACATACATTCAGAGTATAAAGAAATGTATGTAATGATGCAGAAAATCTATTTCGAGATTTTAACGGAAATACACGTTTTGGAAATTTTGCAAGTTTGTAGGGTTGTGAACTGAATTCGGCCTGAACGATCAAGTTTTTTTTTTTTTTTTTGAGAAATTCTGCTAAACAGTTTATGCACTATCATTGACCATCGACTGACAAACAAACATCCGGACGGACTGATAAACAGACATTTTTCGCCAACAAATTGTTCGGTAACATTCGGTAACCGTGAAAATGTGGATTACTACACGTTTTAGAGGAAGTAATTTTCATCATATAGGAACATGACTAATGACCTTTTTGATATCAGGATTCAATGATACGAGTTTTCTGTTTGAAATTCCCAGTTGTTTTTTCCGCAGCATTACTATACTTTCTCTACGTACATGGTTCGCGAGAAAGAAAAATGGGACGGATTTTCTTGTGATATTAGTTTTAACTGTGGAGGGTAAAATGTACAGCGTAAACAAAAGCAGTAAAATAAGATTTTTGTAAGAAAGGTTAATTCAATTATTTAAGTCATTGCATATGTAATTAAATATGACGTTGTAAAATGATGAATCACATTACATTCTTAGGGATACGTAAAGCCGGATGTTTGAGCAAACAAACCGATTCGATTACGAAGGAAATTGTTGAGGATTGAGATTATTCACAAAGTCGAGTACGATGCCCAACATTTTCTGTTTTCATAAAACGATCCATTTTACTGTTCAGTAATGACGTCTACATTACAATAAACATCAGTTAAAGACACCTAAACTAGTGTTAAACATTAACGGTTCAATTCCGGACAAATATGTTCGATAATAACTTAAAGCTTTATTTCTCCCATTTGACCGTCTCCGAAATCTACGTACTTGACCCGGTTGGTAAAAGTCTTAAGAATATCAAGTATCGATACACAGGTCTGGGCGTGCTGGAAGTGTCATAAATTGCTCTCGTTTGTGCAAGTACGATTCTCGCTCCATGCTGACCAAATATGAATATTTCCTTTGCAAATATGTTAAGTGCTGGAACACCTCATACACATGGCGTTTTCGCACACTCGTCTACAGCCCAAGCAAACGCCAAAACAATCGACGTTCAAGAACTGAAAATAATAAATATACCCGTCTGCCATCAAGAAATTCATTAGACACCTGTTTTATGAACAACTATCGCCATTTTTTTCAGAAATTGTTCTTATAATACACTCTTGTCTATTATAACTTATTTTGTTTGGGATGTCAAAATTCAGAAAATTCTGGAAAGTATTTTTAAGATAACATTTTCAAGATGCACATTTCACATTAAGAAAATCGAAATGAGCTTATTTCTCTGAGCGATTCTAAAAGAATGCTTTTATTATATTGGGAAACTAATATGTGCAGAATGGAGAGAAAGTAGTTTCCATAAAATTTGCAGGATGTTTTAAAAGAGTAATAAACCATTGATAGTAGCTTGGATCCATCTCGTCCATTTGAACTCGTCCAGTGCAGTGCCGTATCATTCTCTAATATCGATCCTCATATTGCAATAAATTACGTGTGCACATGTGCCATTAAACTAAATCCAGACACAAACTACTAGAAATCGAGCAATGAATCTCTGATTAAGAAAATAACTTCATGTTTCTGATTCTTGAGTCGCGTGTCTAGTCCGGAAAATCCGCCGCCGCCTAATCGATTCCGCTCGCCGATTGTCGGACTCGATCACAAGAAAGCGGACGCGGGCACAGCGTCGCGGCGCCGGCGCTGACGCAGACGAGGGCGGTGGCCTCGCCCCTGACCACCAGCAGCCACCCCTGCCGCCCCCGCCCCCGCCCCCGCCCCCGCCGCAGCCGCGCCAGCAACTTTCTGCGGCGCGGTCACTTTCTCCGACGCCTCCGTGGCTCCTCGGCTGAGGCTGCGGATCCTGGTTGAGGCGCTGGCGCAAGCGTCCAATCCCGACGACCAGAATTCTTTTGAGAATCAGCTGAATCATTTGGATAAATGGAGCACGTGTGGAATATGCGTATTTATATAATTAAGTAAAAAAACTTCAATAATACCTCCCCGACGGAAATGTGCCGAGATACGTTGTAGGTTCCGTAAGTTTCTAGTCTCACTAAGTTCTATTTTTGATAGAAAAAAAAAGTTATGTAACTTTTCAACTTAATCATCCTTTACTCCATCCCACTTTTCACATCTGGATATTAACATTTCTAGACCTTTGAAAAAAATACTCTAAACTTTTGTTTGCAAAAAGGTCAAACATGCTTCTTTCACATATATCTTTTGCATAAATCATAATTTATGGTTTCGCAGTCTTATCATATTTATTGAATTTTAGTGAGTGTAGTATATTAAATGGTGTGACTAATCTTCATCGACTACATCAAAAGATGGATGTGCAATTGCACTTCCTGTACTACCATCCCTGGCGATGTCCCTCGTATGGCGGGTAACGAGTATCCCCAACCGTAAAAGCTAGTGGTGCTGCATCATCTGGTAACGGTTATGTAATATTATAATATTTCCCTTACTATACTACATTTCAGCCATCGCTTGAAAATATGAAACGATGTAACTAAATATTACGCGAAAACAGCGAAAATGTTTAAAAGAGAGCATACATTGCACTATTCGGGCAAAAAATAAAATTTGAAGTCATTTTTGAGAGAAGTTTGAAAATCTGACATCGCATGAAAACACCCCAAAATTATAATATCCATTCAAAATTTGAGGGGCCGTGACATCAGCCAGACCGATCGGGAAAAATCTATTTTCATGAAAATCCTGTGTACGCTTTAGACGATAGCGTTGTTAGCAGACGAACAGATGGAGAGGCGGGTGATCGGAGGAAGGGACGGACGGACGGATAGAAGAATGGATGGCCAGATGGACATACAGATGGATAAACGGACGGGCGGTCAGGCTGACGGACATAAAAACACACACTGGCGGAACAGTTGGACAGACCGACGGTTATACAAACGGACGGACAGAGGGACGGTCGGACACAGACGACAGGCAGACGGAGGAATAGAGGGAAAGATGGTCAGATGGACTGACAGACGGAAAGACAGGCGGATGTACAGTCGTTTTGAAAAACATCACTATTTCGGTGTCAGGGATCCTTACATGTTTACAAGCTTCCGTGACTGGCGTCCAAGATAACACGACTGTTCTGGAAGTGTTGCGGCAAATGCATTGTTGGCAACTTTTTGATATTTTAGAACTATAATCTCATGTGAAACCGAAAACTATATTTTTTTCGTTGTAAAATTAGCATTTTATTACACTTTGGTTTCAGCACAAGCAATATAGTTACAATCATATTTAGTGTCACACTATTATTATATCAATGAAGTGACTAATAAGTGATAGAGTATCAGATTTGTCTTCAGCATTTAGGTAAACTTCAATCATTTGAAATGTAGATAATGATCAATTGAACACTTTTTCCCAATCAAAATGATTATTTGAGTTAAGAGGTTCCATTTATTCCCCAACACTTAGATCATTAGTGTGGCTTTCTTCTGTACATCAGAGACAGTTTGCTCATCCTCGCACAAAACAAAGTCACATCTGACACCTAGTCTCACACTTTCTATTGACGAGTTGTTATCCCACAAACTCCAGTATTGAGGTCGACTGTTTCTTATGGGTGTTCGTGCCACTTATTACAAGCAAAAAACACATAGTGAACAAGACAATTGGTTTCTTCCTACACTGAGATACAGAGTGATTCCTTTTTTAAAGAAAACATTCAGATAATTTACTGTCTTAAAGTTCTTCAAGACTTCAATGTGATGTGGAGATCAAAAACTTTTCAATTGTCCTATATTCTCTTAGAATAGTCGTAGCCCTAATAACATGTGCAAGAATTTTAATCATTATCTCCTACTGAATGAAGAAAATCACAATATTTATTTTGTATGATACTGATGACATAGTAAGTACCAGCTGCAGATACGCAACTCAAAACAGCAATATCGATGGTTCGATCATCTCTTAAGTTGGGAAGTTTTTGTTATAAATGCATTTTGTGAACGGAAATGGAAAACCATGACATCAAGTAACCTTTCATTAATTTGTTTTATAAGTGCATTTGATTTTTGAATATTTGGATTTGACTTTGAAGATTACTCCCTCTGCGGTTTAAAGACTTAAATATATCTTAGACATTGATCAATGTATGAGAATAAATTACGAATAAACTGTAGCGTCATAGACGACTCCCTGCTCCTGAGTTGCAAGGTATGGGGATGAGGGAGCCAAATATAGGCTCCCGAACAAAGGCCACCCCTCACGGAAATCCCAGACGCCGGGCACAAACTGCGGCGTCGGTGGCACTCGCTTCAAGACGAGTGCGTGGGGCAGACGACGTAGGAGGGCATGTGACTCGGGACTGTATTAAGGTGCGTCGCAGGACCATTCGGGGGTAACGATTCCGGTTTTCCTTGCGGCAAACACCGCAAAACTTGTCCGGCCAAGTCTGGTGGGGAAGTGCTGAAGGCACGAGTAGGTGTTCGAGGTTCGGACACGGTGAAGTATGCCTTATACTTCAAGGCAGATGGTCTGCCGAGGCACATGAGGTGCCCAGTTGCGAATCGGCCGAGTTGGCTACTCGCAGGCGCGGCCGCAAGGCGCGTGTTGGGAAAGGGGGGCTGAGGCAGGTAGCTCCGACAAACGCCTTAGAGTGAGGTTTTAGTTCCTGTACATAATTTATTGTAAATAAATTGTAAATACCCACTCGTGTCTGTTTCTTTGTGGTGTATATACCTACCCACGACGTTACAAAACTATTCATATTCATTCATTTTAACACGAAGAATTATATATTGCAGAACTGAAGTCAGAAAACAAAATTTTATTCTGTCAGTTGCTTGTTGATGTAGAGTCCATGGCTACGGTAGAATTCAGTAGTCATGTTCCCACCAAGAGTGAGTGGATGAGCTTCGTTATTGGCCATTGTGCAATACTTTAGGACTCGTGCACCGTCATAGGTCGTAAGTGGCCATCATCTGGCGGAGGTGCAGCGTATTTTCTTCAGCAATTACGATGTCATGTCAGCTACTTGCCTGAAGCATTTTCAATTCCAACACCAAAATAAGCCTAATTTATCAGTAACATAGTTCTTTATCTCATTTTTTACTAACAAATGTTTAAATAGGTATATTTTTACGACGTAACTATTACAACACATTGCCAGATGACTCTTTAATGATATACATCGACACACAACTTGAAGTGACAAGAAAAATATTTTCAGCTGCATAACGGTTTCTGTACAACGAGATACAATACCGAGCATCAACAAGTAAAATAAAATTGATTTTAACAATGATATTTAACTAGTAATTGCTGTTTGTACTGCATAATTCACATGACAGTGACGCAGAAGAATAGGCCATTGCAAAACCATCATTCTCAAGTTATGCCATAATTCAAGTTTCCGACGTCACTCCCTTCCCAATTTATACTGCTGATCGCGATGCGCAAAATACCCTGCAATCAAGAACGCGAGTCTCATTAAGAGACGTTTTGTACAACCAAACAAATGTTTACGTTAGATACAGGTGTGGCCCCAGGGCAGGACGATGTCAGTCGCGTCGCGAAGCTAACTCTCCGACTAGCCCGGGAAGTCCAAGAAGCGAAGCTCCGCTTCCTCAAACAACCCATAAAATTCCTCTGGTTTACGACAACCGTTACCGCGCGTGCGACGTGTGAACAGAGGGGCCGATGTCGGACGATGTCGGGCGATGTCGGGCCATGTCGGCCGCTCGTGCGCGGCGGCGGTGTCGCTTTCCTCGGCGTCGGTCGCGAGGAGTTGCTCCCTGGCTCGCTCGCCTGCGCGCGCCATCATCGGCGTGAGAAGCCGCGCGGAAAGTGTGTCGGTGGCCGGAACCGGGCCGCCCCTGCCGCCTCCCCTCCCCAACCACCCCCGCCGCCGGCCCTGCCGGAGCTCCCGCCCCCGCGGCCCCGCCACCCCGCGCCGCCCCGCGGCCTTCGCGCGCCACCACCGAAGAAAGCACCTCCGTTGATGCAGGTCCGGGTCTCGTGTCCTGTGGCGTGCGATCATAAAGTTCGACAACACTTGCGTCCGGTGGTCTGGTTTGCCAAGCCAAGTAGTGTTCGCAAGCTGAACGCGTTGAGTTTTTTTCTTTCTTTTTTCTTTTCTTTCTTTTTTCTTTTTATCTTTTTTTTCTTCTTTTTTTCTTTTTTTCTTTTTTCTTTTGTTTCTTTTTTCTTTTCTTTCTTTTTTCTTTTCTTTCTTTTTCTTTTCGTTCATTTCTTTTTATTCTGTTTGTCGTTTTTTCTAAAGGAATGAATCAGCGTAGAGTAAAGAATTATACCTCTTTAGTTTATGGAAACAGTGTTCCGCAGAATTCGCGTGCAGATCACGGTCATTGACGACCGAACAAAAGTGCAGGGACGGCTGTTGGTTGATGAACAAAAAATGGATAACTGTGGATAACAGATATATGAATTCTCCCGAATTATGGTAGGAAAATACAACTAATGAAATTAGTACCAAAGGCTTCTGGCAACATGGACCTTAAAAATTACTAATGCAGTAGTAATGTGCTGTTTCTTTCACAAACATGTTACTCGTGTCATATTCAACCTATTTCATATTACCTGTAAATATGGCTCTCAGTGCTAATTTTTAAGTTTTTCGATTCCATTACATAACGCCTGTTAATGATTTGGAGATTAATGCCCAGTACTTTTGAATACTATGACCACTTCTCTTCCGCAAAATCAATCAGACGTTTGCACCTAAACTTTTCTTCGGTTGAACACAGATCCTCTGAACATATCCGAATAATATTAAATCTGAAAGAGCAAAATATTTGGCATATTATGTATAATTTACTATGCGGTTCGATCTATTTCAACTTTTTATTTAATGAGGAAGTCTGGATACCTGATAAGAATAAAATAATTTAATGTTATTGTGAGTTCACTACATCATCTTTGCAGATTCGTAGAGCAGTTTAAAGTGTAAAATCACATGACTTCTTCTAGCGCTATGACTGTTTGAACTAAAGTAAGCAAAGAAACATGTTGAGTAATATTTTTACTTTTTATTAACGTTGAATAATAGTTTTTTCTTTTTAAATTGCGTTGATAAATCTTTGGATCCTGCAAGTAGCACTAAAAAAACATGTTTAATTTTATGTCCCTAGTATTGACTGATCATTTGTTTATATCGAGCAATAAGTAATTCAAAACGAGTTTTCGCAAATAATTATTTGTCATTGTGGAATCTCTTGCCACATCGATAAATCAAATCAGGTAGTTTCAGAATTTTTTCAAAGAATATTAGAAATAAAATGTATATGTGCAATTCTTTAATATTTTTGTCAGTATTTGTAACTTTTCCATTCCTTTCAAATAGTAAGAACGCTAATAGTGTAAATTTAAAGTGTACTTTAAATTATTAGAGCATGACAATGCTTGTTATCGTACCAGCCTTCAAGATTTAAAACGTAAATGTTTCACCGTAAGAATGTCGGTCACTGGCAGAAAGTGAAGGGCGCTGGATGCGTGAGAGATTGCTTTTTACAACCATTTTGGCGCCAATTCTCACAAATGAAGTCAATTTCGTGACAGTGAAGTCTTAATCTACAAAAGTGCATGCATATGCGTGCATTTGTTATATACGGTTTCGTCATCGGCAATTTTCACGTTCATTGTAGAACAACTTTCCATGATTCACAAAGGTCGTCAGTCGGACATTGTTTTGCGAGTGAGGAAGAGCTCACATCAAAAAGACAGTTGTCTGTGAACGATTTCACATGCGTGTTGTTTATTATATTTCTCTATGAATTATATGCAGATCTCGTGAAACTAAATAGTTTCCATTTCAGGAGAAAGTATTTTCTGAGAGAAAGTAACACACTGAATATCAAATCGTCTATCCAAGCCATAAACCATTTTATTACCAGGAGATGAAGTTAAATTAACCAAAACAAAAGAAAGAAATTATATTAATAAGTCGAAACTCAAAGAATAGTTTTAGCATGATAACTTGTTGCATGAAAACAAACTATTTCATATTTACTAGCAGTACTATAACTTTTCTGATCTCAGCTACGGAACTTTCTTTTTATTTATCTGCTTTCGTTTTGAAAACATCTCCCACAAATATTTCCTGTAGAGTGGTTTCATGTTTTTGTACAGGCAAAAGCTATAGTTTTATTGACAATAGTATGAATCTACGACATGTCTTAATAAAGAAGTTTTTTCACCCAAATTTCGTTCCATATAGCATTGTTCGTAATGTTATCTAAAATCTTTTGAGTGAAAGAAAGAAACAAAAGTTTTATTTCTTTTTGTACCCTGAATTAATTTAAATATTCTTTTTTGTATAGAATTTTTTGCAATAAAAATACTGGATTACGAACAATTAAAACATTAATGGTATTGATGAATACTAGTAAGTTATTACATATTCGAACTATTGACAACTATCAGCGATGTTAACAAATCTGAAACTGCTGAGAAAAGGGGGGTTGAAGATATTATGTAATTTCATTATATATCGGAACGCCTTTAAGAAAAATAATGAAATATATAATCTTTCACAAATTAAATAAAAGTAGTTGAGCCGCTGCTATACATTACACAAAAGGAAGAGCTCTTGAAGTTTTTAAAAAGTATTACATAATGACTATACGGAAAATCAAAAACTACAAAAATATTGTTTCACGTCGTTCAGTAATAACATTCGAAAACTAATGAAATAAGGGACGCAAATTCTTGAAGAATACAATCGCTGTTCACTGAGATTACAGAGGTAAAGATGTTCCTGATCATGTTATTGAAGAGTTTTATATTTACGTGTTTATTGTAGTCAACGAATCTTTAATTTTATACAGTGAAATTGTGTGAAAAGTGAGCCTAGTTTAAGGCCTGAAGTAACTTTTTGCTATAGGTCGCCCTTTTCTGTTGGCAATGTACTTCTGGCAACTATGGTTCTTGGTTAAAATCACACCTTATCAGCGTTTTTTGGTGTAGTGTTTGTAGATGTGCGACAATAAAAAACCCTTTTATTGTTCACGGCGTGTCATCAAAGAATAGAAGCGACCAAAGTAGTGGAATATATAATTGACATAATGCATAACTAAGTGGAGGGTATAATTTACTTTAATTTTGCATACCTATTGTATAATTTATTTCATTACATATTCGACTGCTAGTGAATATAAATTATTATGTTAAGTTTAGATTTTAGTACCCAGAGTCTTTTGGCAATGGCAAGTATTTGCATAGTATGTATCAAAATTTTTGAAACGTTAATGACAAATTTGTTAAAATATATAATTTCATATCAACATTGTCGAGCCCTTGCTTTTTTCTCCAATTATTGTCAACCACAAAATGTTCAGAGAAGTATAAAATTAATTTAAATTTGTAATAAAGTATATTAATAATTAGAACCGTATGAGCCAAAAGTAAAATACATATTCTAAAATAAGGTGTTACTAAGAATAAAATACAGAAATTCAATTTGGACTTCGAACAAGCGAACAAACTTCAATCTCTTATTTAATCTGGACTATGTCCAAAATATTTTAATTATCTTGTTTAATTTAAATCAAATTGATCAAATTGACAGTTACGTGCACGTTTTGATGTTTTCCACAGGAAACATGGAGTCTGCAATATCAAAAAGCTTCAAATATCATTTGCATATTGCCACTCTACAGATTTCCATTTCTTTGGTTGTAGTGAAGTATGGCAATGAAATCCTACGGATCATCTTAACTTAAAAAAAAGTAATGCATCACACGTTTGCTTGCAATGTTGACTGTTTTCTATACACCCATTACAACTCACAAGTAATTAACGAATGATAGCAGATAAACGTCGAGTCTATTAATTTCAAGATATTATTAAAATTTAATGTTTTTGGTAAAACCGTTAATAAAATCACGTGATAACACATCTAGGGCTCACTACTTTTCATTTTAAGAAAAAAAATCAAGAAATTTGGTTTAGTTCAAAGCTCAAACGACTTTTTAAAAGAAAACCCTTAGTGTTTTGACTGTAAATATATATTTTTAATACTTAATAAACTGTGAATAAAAATATAGTTTATTTTATATTCTGAGTGGGAGATTGTCTTATTAATTTTCATTTTTCTTTTTAATGAATTTCCAAAATATATCGCAGGAACATCAAGCTTTTTTACCGAAGAATCAACAAAAAATGTGTCAATTTATAATCACTAAATATCAGTGTATAATTTCAGATATAAATTAATTGACGCCTCCTAACTTTCAGAGGAAAGTGTGGTCTTCGTAGACCACACAGGAGAAACTTCCTATTTTCACGACTGTGTACTTAATTTTTTTCTTCACGCTCGCTGACACTTTTGCCACCGTTATGCCATGCTTCATCATTAATTCTCAGCGTAGATGTTCTAAGCGGAGACATCAGAGCACAAACGTTCTGGTAGATGGCCGCCAAAATTGTGACCGCCCTAGTCTCATTCCACCTTGTTTTTCTATTTGCGCGAGGAGTGCCATCTGCAGGAAGTGCTTCTACTGCGAAGAGTCGCTTTATCCTCATGAGCTGCGTCCTTGCATTGCGGGTGTATGTGCACGCACTGTGTGTGTGAGAGCTTGTGTTCGGAGGCAGCGATCCGAATCGTTTTGGGTCACGGGTAGATGACGGCGACTGGGGCGGAGAAGACGATGAAGATACCTATGGAGACATTGGAGTTAATGGTTGCAGGAAGTGGAACACTAGCTATTTTTCGCTCCAACATTGCTTGTTTCATCGCTTTACAGAACTCCTGCCGACCGCGATGTCGAGTATGTTACCCCAACAAATACAACGCAATTTATTTTGTAACGTAAGTTTGGATTTATTAAAGTAAAATATTATTGGAAAAACCGATAGATCATTTTGAATTGTTTGATCTTGAAAGTGCTTCTCCAAAAGTTCGTAACGAGATATGTATGTAACGATTATTCTCACACACAGAATTACTTTTATCACAAAATCGCATACTTTAAAACTAACACAAAAGAAGGCATACCTTAAATACAAAACTGATACAAAAAAGTTTTAAAATGTGCGTAAATTAAAATGAAATCCCGAAGGTTTCGACCCTATATTTATTGGGTCATCTTCAAGCAGAGAAATTCAATAAGAGGGAAGAGCTGAGTATGCAAGTGGCGGTATTGCTCAGTTAAAACATCCGTTGCTGTTGCAGCGGGACCAGGGCCTAGAGGTACCTCGCTGATCGGAAGGGTCTAGGGTTTGGGTCTTGAGGGTAGTGGATTTTGGATTCTAGCTATATAGCGAGGCCGAATTCAGCCATTGCCTGAACGAGAATTCTATCGGCCGGCTGCCTGATCGGTAAGTTTCCATCGCATCTCTGGGCAATACTATGCGCATGCCAGATCAATGCATTACCAAAAGAGCCATGAACCGCGTGCGATCTTCCCTTCCTCATCCTTGTTTCCTGTGCCCTTGCACACACAGATTTACACGCACTAAGCTACCGCATATGTCAGAAGGCCGGCCGAGGGCTTAGAGATTGTTCCGGCTGGCACAGTGCCCCGCTGTAGGCGATACCTAGAGGACTGTGCTTACAATACTCCAATTGTTGGCCTTCTGCAAACATTGGTTCTGGGAATAAAATCTGTATCATTCTATATGAATAGAGTTTTGTGAGAATTCTGTATTAATCATTCTATATGAATAAATAGTTTTGTGTTGTGAACGAATCATCTGCATTTCAGTTATTTATGGGTAAATTCACTTTTATATTCGAGTTGTTTGGATTACATGCACATTTCTAAAAAGTATAGTGCTAACAATCTAAAGTTCTACTGATTAGAATTTGAGTTTACCTTACCACTTGAAAGAGTTAAAAGCACGACGCTTAACTTTCACAATTTTACTTTGTGTTCTTTTTAATATGAATGACTTAATGATTGAAGTAATTTCCACGACCTCTTCATGTATGTTTATTGTACATAAACATTATTTTATAAAAATTTTTATGAGTTATTGTTCTTATTTTATATATTCTGCAATTAAAATTCCACCGTGCAATTAAAACAACATACTTACCAATCAGAATTCAGAAAAGAAGACCAATCGTTCAATTAAGAAACTTTAACACAGACGTAACCAAGGTATTTGCCATGAAACATGAATAGACATGTACATCATGGATTACGTAGTACCTACAACAATTACATGTAAACAATGAATGAATAAAACTAAATTTGGTAAGTAAACGTTAATCTAGTTGATTTGTGGAACAACATATATTTAACGTGAATAAGTTAAATGTTTTACGCGTAAAACGTTCGCTATTCCAAAACTGTGTCAGAAGTGAGTTTTTTTTTTCGATACTTATACGTGTTACATTCTCTCTCGTACATGTCTTTACTTTTCGTGGGAAGTAATGTTTTCGTAACTTTGTCGGCATCTTCTAATATTTTATCCGCTATATATTCAATAGCTTCCATATATTTCGTGGAAACAAAAACAATAAAATTAAATAGATCTTTTGTAGAGTCAATACTACGTCACGAAATGTATGCTTCGCATCGTAGAGATGTGCTTTCATTTATGAATATTGAAGTTATTCTTCAAAGGAAACGGAAAAATATTGAAAGTTAACATGTGTATAAAGGGGTATAATTGCACTCGTGCACTATAAGCAAACTCGCTCCTATCGTCGCTCGTGTTCTTGAACATACCACTCATTCAATTATCCCCCTCTGTACACTCGTTTCGTTAATTACTATTACCAAAAATAAAAATTTAATAACATAACATGTAGTTTCATAAATATTCACAAAATATATTTATTTGAAGATTGTTTCATATACCTCTTGCTACACCTCTTTTTTTCAATTATTTCATATCTAATGATAAATTTAATGTAATGAGACGATTTTATTCCTAATATTGGGCCAAAAATTAAATATTGGTAGTTTTCAACCCTACGTGACATTTACGTTTTAAAATTCACTTGATACTAGAAAAATTGATACTATCAATCATGGCATATAAAGAAATCCAATTATTTATTATTGAGAAATTTGAGGACCTTCAGGATTTACTTTTGAGTTTCAATTCAACACAATTTAGGATTATTTTTAATGCAACTGAAATATTGTAGTTCCCCAAATTAAAAAAGCATTGAATCGGTCTTTTCATTATTAAAAATGGTTATCTGAAGATTTGAACAGAATGCATGATATGTGCAAATATAACAACGGAATAAAAACTTATTAAAGAAAAGTATTGTCTACCTATTGATCTGATTCGATATCTGTAAAAAAATAGTTATTATTCCACACTTTCTCTTTCTGTGTTGTTGTTTTTTCAATTTTGGCTTCCTGAAATGAAAATTGCCAAACTGGTGAGAATTAACTTCACTGTAGGCAGTGGTAAATGATAACTAATCACTATTCGATGGTAAATATTAACTTTCAGTGTTTCCTAATAAGTAATGAGGACTTAATTAAATCAAATAATGAAATACAGTTCGTGTTAATGAAGGTATTCTTTCACTATAAAATTTCACAAAATTACCGCCAAAACCATGGCCATAAATAATCCCTTAGACCATTCTGCGACAACACGCGTTTGTTTCTGACCGTAAGAGATTTACGAATAAAGAGGGCATTCCTTTGATAAATACGATACGTGTTTGATATCCAACTTATTTCTGGCGTAAGCAAGTTAGTTTACTTCTCTCCCCTGTTTCATTTTCTTTGAACTAGCACAGCTTTAACTGACTTCTCAAGTTACGTGGCATATGATAAAATTGGGTCTTGCGTGGAAAGGAGTTGTTCATTACCAGTCGTGTTTATGTATCTTATTACGAAACTGTGACAGTTTCCTTCTCATCATAGGCGTTCGTAATATGCGTAGAGAACATTGTTTTACTTTTTCCAGGTCGGCATTGTTGCTCACTTTACGTGTCCCAAAGACCCATATACTATGATGTATTATTTGTCATTAATAGAGCTGTTGTGTCACGATAACAAGGAGGCACATTAAGCGTATGAAAGTAAGTATCGTTACGCACAAGATTATTGCAGACAGCTAAGAGGAAACGCTGTCCTAGGGCACCCACAATATTTGTAAAATATGGTTTTAGTGTAGTGTGTACTGGTGGTTGAAATTTATTGATGTATGAATTTAAAAATTAACATTAAGTGAAATGGCAGATTGGATCTTAAGTCAACAAACTAGATAAGGATTGGGAGAAGAACCAATCAATTGAAGTAAGTTCATTCGTGAAATACAACATTTTATAAATATGTTCAGACTTCAAAAGATGTTCAAAACAATTCGACAATTATTTACATTATGTGCAGCATTCACAATTCTTATTACCTTAGATTGATTGATTGATTGATTGATTTCTTCGTGTTTCCGGGCACGTCAACTGCTTTGGTCATTAGTTCCGTAAGTGTATTGCATGTTTGTTTCTCCGGGGATGACGGTGATCTTCCCCCGCTGGATGGCGAGATCCGGCGCCGACCTACCGTCGGCTAGTGGGGTTTCCCCGTAACCAGGACTCTCCCACCAGCGGGGCACCGCCCCAGCCGGGACAAGCTCTAAGCTCCCGACCGGCCTCCATAATATGTGGTAGAGTAGTGCATGTTAGTTTAAGTGTGTGTGTAAGCGGAGAGGATAGGACAAGGAAGAGGAAGAACAGATCGCGCGCGGTCCGTGGCCCGTTTGGTAGAGTACTGCTCCGGCATTCCCCTGGTGTTGATCGAAGAAACCACCGACAAGTGCCGATCAGAGCAGCCGGCCGCTAGAATTCTCCTCCAGGCAGCGACTAAATTCTAGCTGAAAAGCTCGTGTCGAAAATCCTGCGGCCGTGAGGAGTGTAACCTAGAACCTCCCGGTCAGAGGCGCTGCAGTGACATCAGTTGATGCACTGAGCTACCGCTCCCGGTTTATTACCTTGGATCATTAGCGCAGTATGGACCAAATGCATTACTGAACGAAAACATATGTACCTATACAAGACATATAAACAAACGTACTACGTAAAAAGACGGCCACGCTTGTTAATTTTCCATAAACTTTAGTTCGGTTGAAATGGATTTCAGTCATTACATTAGTAATCAATTTGATTTAAAAAACTAATTATATATTATAATTGTAATGCAAAATATAATCTAACTATATTTGAATCTCCTGTCTTGTTCTTAAATTCTCCATTTTATTCATGAGAAAGAGAACTCTTCTTTCTCACCATCCACTTATTCTCTATATCTGATGAAGTCGTGAGAATTAATTTTTTTTTCATAATGGAAATGTTTGTTGCAAAAGGCGTTTTATTCTTGATTCACAAGTAAAACAATCGTGCCACATAGCGATACACATTATGATTTGATTTTGAATCCATTTATATTTTCTCGGTTATTATTTTATGTGGAATGTTGTATTGCGCTACCGTGTGTTACGTTTCATTCAGCGAAGAAAGGTATATTAATTTAAATTATGCAATAGATGAAAGGAATGATTTATAAATAAAACTAGACACCTTCGGAAGGAGAGGATGTGTTGCAATCGTTGGCTGAAAATTGGCGATGTTGCGACAGAAAAACGAGAAAGTGCATAAATCTGATATATATATATATATATATATATATATATATATATATATATATATATATATATAACCAATTTTGAAAACCAATTCGTATTCCTTTATATATGATTTCTAAACAATTCGAACAAAAAATGTCTCAAACAAAATGTATTAGGGTGTAGTTATTTTCCAATGTCGAACTAACAAGATAAACTATTTTGAGCGTTCAGCAGGCACCCAATGCAGGAAGTTAGTATGTCTCTCACTAGACACCTAGACGGTATGGCATCAACGTTGATGCGACGCACATCGTGTGGCACGAGCGCTCTCCTGATACGCTATGGCAGGTGCTCGTGTTTTGTTCTTTCTGCACGAATTTCGGCACAAAAGCGCAGTTTCACCGGCTAAGCACTCGCTCACACAATCGGCAGGGCCAGCCCGGAGACGGGCGTCGCGACGTTCGCCGGGCCATTGTGGACGCCTGGGCTCCGTCGCCGGCGGCGTCGGCACGCGCCGCTGCCTGCGCCACGCGCATGTGCCTGCCGCCGCGCAGCCACCGCGACGTTTTTTCGCGCCTCCGCCCTCGCCGCTCCCGGCCACGCCGCGTGCCACGCCCCCCCCTTCGCTGCGCGCTCCACTCCCTGCCCCGTTGGTTGCTCTGCCGCCCCCGCCATGTCCGTAGCCTCCGACTACACTCTCAGAAATTCCTACATTACCTTTAATATAAAGTACATGAAAGTAATTATCATGTACGTAAATTAAATTTAATGTACACTTAGTAAATTTAATTAAACTACTTGATTTTAATTTACGCATTAAATGTAATGTACAGATAATTATTCCCTTTATGTACCAGGAACATTAAAATTCATGTGCAGTCGTACATTAAATCTACATTAAATTTAATGTAATTTCTAACAGTGTAGCTGCTCACTCCGACTCGCTGAGCTCAGAGCAACAATTGCCACTGTGTCTAGCCACATTGTTACTATACCTCGGCAACTTAGAAAAAAAAAACTTCAGGCTTCGCCTACGTTAGGACGCATGGCGAAGCCATCCCCCACTGCTCCCGGCAGGGAGCTCAGTTGAACTCAAGGACCACCTGCAACGATATCTGACTCGCTCTTGCAACTTTGTTTTCGTTCTCACGCTCAAACAGAGATACGAGCGATCAACACTAGGGTTCGAACCGTCGACCACGTGAGGCTGTCTTGCCCCCGCCCGTTCAGGTCGAGGCGGCGGCAGGGACGTTGGGCCGCCAAGACAGGGAACCCTTCCCCCTTTGTTTTCAAACGATTACTCACTGCCACCCCTAATCGCGTCGATCTCTCTGTCACCGTCATCGATACCCCTGCTTCGACTCGTTCCCGGCCCGGCGTCCGTCGCTGTCTCCGTCTCCACTGCCCTCTCTCCCTCCTGATTATAAAAGGAGAGGAGACCATCCCTGGAAAATACGATGTAGAAAGCAAAGAACTGATGTAGGCAAGTTCTCCTTTGTGAATCGTACTATAGTAGATTGGAACAAACTACCTGCAAAAGCACTAGAGACTCTTCCTTCTAATGTAGTGAAATTTAAAAATATACTTAATTCTATGTAGGTCATCATTAATAATACTGGGACTTTTATCATCATTATTATTATTATTATTATTATTATTATTATTATTATTATTATTATTATTAGTTTCATTATTATAATCGTTAGTATTATTAATAATATGGTCATGTCTCTTATACAGTGAAGTGAAGTGAAGTGAAGTGTAGTGTGGTGGGGGCACGGAAGGGGAGGGGAGTGTAGTGTAGTGCAGCGCAGTGAAGTGAAGTGAAGTGAAGTGGAGTGAAGTGTTAGAAAAGCTATAAGTCAACATATAGATAACTCAAAATTAATTATAACTAGGATATTAATCTCTAATTCTAATTGTAATTATATTTGTAAATATTCGTAATAGTTTTGTAATTGTCGTAGTATATCTAGTTGTAATAATGTTTGCCACCGAGCATTAGCTCAAAGCGAACTTTAATAAATCTATCTATCTATCTCCCTCCTCCTTTCTTCCCACTCTTTCGTGCTTCGCCGTTATTGTTGGTTACATTCGTCATTCGCGCGGCCGTGGCACAAGATAATCCTAGATCGTAAAGAGTCTCCATAGAACTGTAACACAGATTGCTCGGGATGGTAGAGAAAGTTGTTTTAATGCACCAAAGCCAGGGAGGGTTGGACATGGTTGTTGCTCTTCTGGAAACTAAATAAAAACCATCTGACGACGGAATGGAAGACGTTTTGTCTTATTCTAAAGACGCGTAATGTTGTAAACCCACTAACAATAGTGTTTCATGCTCAGTGATAAAGCTACTGCGTCATATTTCTCATTGTATCTCACATTGTCTGTGCTTTAATAATTTTATTCGTAGACATCCACTACAATTGGCATAAGTGATAAATGCTGATACATTTTGAATATAATGTATTAAAAACTTTATCGTTAACATTGTTACCTACGAAATTAATCCACATTGTGTGTTTAAGATACGTGTGTGTGTATGTTTGTTGTTCGCGTGTAGTTGTATTTATTATGTTAAAATTGAAGTACTTTATGTGATTATGATGATGAATGTGATTATGTCAGTTGTTTATCAACCGCTTAAACAATATAATGAACTCTCTTGTAGAATATAATTTTATTACTTGCACTTTCACATTCGTAGTATTTATGTTGCTAGGGATATGTCTCTAACCGCATTCGCGTAATACACAAGCTCAAACTCGGTCTTTAAAGAATGGGGAATGCGAAGCTACAAGACTCGATTCCTCTAACTAGGTCGATCGCCATTCTAACTGTACAAAATATCAGTTGAAACACATGAATAGTTGAAACAGACCAGACTCTTTCTTACCCAAGCCCTTATTTTTCTTAACAAAGCCCCTAGCTTTTATCACTCAAGCCCCCTGGTTCATCATCAACAAGCCACTACACACTGAATTAAACATCCAACCAATCCATACACTCCAATAATTTTTATTCGGACCTCCACATGATCAATCAAAGTAGCAATTTCAAGCTGGGTAAATATACTGAACGACAAACTCGAAAAAATGATATTCTGTACATGCATTCTTAAACATTTTCAGTTACCTAGAATAAACTAATTGAGGTGCTCTGTGATTCCCCTCGTAAAATTTAGTTTCGTGTTAGCTGCAAATTATATTAAGACAGATTGTAAGTCTATTACTACAAATGAAATGTTAAGATTTAAGTAATTTGTAAATTTATCCTGTATATGAAGTAAATAAAACACAATAAATATAGGCCAATCTATTCTATGCGTGAATATCTTTTTTAAACGTACCCCATTGAATGATCAAAAGATCACGAAATAACAGGAGGTACTTGAAACAGATATAACTGTTTCTATGCGTTTCCAGAAGATTGTAGTTTACAAATGAACAACTCGTTTGTTATGGGAAATGACTACAGTCCATGTAATGATGTGTCAAGTCCAGAGAACTGATGTGATATCTTCGTGATTCATATGAAACCACAGTTCCACTTTTTCGTGATTCTGAAGAACTTTGCTCTCAAATTGATTTTAATAATCTTACAAAATTCACTATGAAAGGATTCTCATCAACGCTTCTCTTCCTTACACAATTCTTGCATGCTTACGTCACATTGCACATCGCCAGAAAGCCAGAAAGCTCTCTGTTCAGGTTCCTGCTTGAAAGATGACACAGCAGGTAGTACTGGCAAAGCTCGTCCACTCACCACAGGGATGTCACCGATGATGAATACTTTCCTCGCCGGAAAGCACAAACATTTGTTGCTCAATAATGGTATCTACATAGTTCTAATTTACTACCTTCCAAATAAATGAACTTTCCCATTGAACCGGGAAACGAGTTAATTTTACCGGAAGATGATTTAATACGAATAATACGAAACTAATTTTACATACAAGTAAAATTAGTTTCCTAAAAAATGTAGAAAAATGTTGTAGTATAATGTAGTAAAATTTGTAGGTAAAATTAGTGGGGATCGGAAATTTTTTTGGAAAATAAAATGCTTTCCATCAATGTAAATTCAATCATATTGTGTAGAAGTTAGATAATGCGAAAATAATATTTTTTATATGTGACAAATTCACAATCTTTCCATTAGGCCGATTACCTCTACAAAACTAACCTTCATATTATAATTACTCACATTGTTCCAGAAGGTGTCTATTGAATTTTTAGAATTATCTAGAATACAAGAATTTGAACATACTTTATTTTGTAAACGTGGTTGGTTCTCGCCGTCATGCTCAACTAGTTAACTACCAAAAATTGGCTTCAGTGAAAAAAGGAAAGAAAACACGAAATATGAAAATTCATCCAATAATTTTCTCTCTCATGGAAAGTTTCAGAAGTTACGTCATATTCAGTTGCAGGTATCTGACAAAGTGGATATTCAAGTATGTTTCATCGTCTTTTCACTCTGTAGTTGTCTCTCATTTTCCTATATTCTTTGACATCTGCTTTATAATCAACGCCATTTTGGCCAAAATTTACTTTTTTTAATTATGTAGAATTTGTTCTAAAAGATTATAGTTTTTTCTAATTGCTCATTCTTGACGTTCCATTATTTTATTGTAGCCATAATTTTGAGATGAGAGTGACAAACACTTTTCAGCTCTAAAATCTAAGGAAATTTGATTAAGAAAATGTGTTCCTTTTCCACAAAAATGAATATGGAATATTTGAATATATGTGATATTAGAACAGGCAGGAAATGTAAAGTAACTTTATTTAACATTAGCAAATTGCAAGCCATTTAACTATTGATTACACGATACTAAAGTGACAATTTAAATATAGTTACGGGTTCTTACCCTCAGGTCCTGTCCGTATCTGTATAGGTATCTGTTATACAAACCAACATCAAAGAAAAGCTCCTAATCGAGAGCTTGTATGGAAGACTTAGGCGTGTCACCTAGTACAAGAGTACCCAGAGCGTCACAGGGTATGTAATTGTCTGCAATTACGTTGAATATGCCCTTCTTAAAACGGTTCTCTTAGTTACTTCGCTTGAAGAGTAGAAACAAGGCTTCAGCTTGCATACGAGAAACTTCCATTTATTTCCATTTTCTTTGCAACATTCGAATTGATATTTGCCAAAGAGTTTTGTTATTTCACCTTTGTCCTCTTTCAAAAACATATTAATTCAGTGACAATATCTGAAAATTACTTCGAACATTCAATTTGCTTTCCTATCACAAAAATAGAAAAAAATCCCTACAGTTATTCTGATATTCTTACAATATGTAAATTTGAATCTTCATCGAGCTTATCAAATTGTGTATTCATACATTATTTCAAAAAATGTTTTTTTTCTTTTTGGGCACACCATGTGATTGAAAATCTGAATATGATCTGATGACACTTTTAATATTTTAACATATATACGAAAATGAAGTATTAAATAAAGATCAAAAATAAACCTAAACAAAACCCGATTTTAGGTTGTAACCGATAACTTATTCTCAATTCTATTTTGCTCCTCTTTGAAGACAATGAAAAAGAGCACAATCATGTCTCAAAAAAAGTATTTTATCGTCTTCAGATACATAGAAATGTTAGAAAAAAATGTTTAAGAGGTCTTTTTCGACTCTACTACAATAATCACACATTAACTTCCAAATAAACCAGGAGAAGGGAACTTAAACTGAACGGTTCCTCACTAAGCCATTTGCATGTCCATAAGGGAAATCATTTCACGGAGTTCACAGAGTAAGCCGCTCGTTTTTATTAGCAAGTAATTTGATGTGTGATATTCATTTCAGAAACCGAAAAAGTGTTAGTCACATCAAAAAAGTAGTTTATGCAACAAAGCTGAACTGTAAGAATAAAGGACCGATTCCATAAGTGCATTTTGGTTCAGGTGCCTACATTTTTGCTTTCACCTACACTTGTGTCATGTAATGAAGCGAGTGCACTCACACTAGCTAGGTACTTATATTGTATAGCGTTAACTTTGGTGGTCCCGTAACCATTATCATGTTCATGGACTATCATAGATCGTTAGTTGTTTTAAAATTTTAAACCTTATTCTATGCCGGTAAAATGTTTTCACAAGTAGAGTCCGAGAAATCTCAACTTTACGAACTATAAATAGTACAAAAATATATGATTTCTGGGGAATTTGTATAAAGGAAACATTGCTATTGCTGTACAGTTATATCGACTTCATATAATTACTGGACCGAAAAGTTACTTTTAATGGCTGGCGCCCGTTAAGGATTATTACAGTACGCTGCCCGTTAACGATTGAAACAAATTAGTTCCATATTTAAAATTGCGTACGAGCACGCATATTCCTGTAATTTCTTATCTTTTATTTTACCTTAAGATAATATTACGAAAAGTAATATCAAACGACACACGGTGATATCACCGACATGTATTTGCTCGATAACAGCCTTATGACGTTAAAACCTATAATCGACCTTGTTCGAGAAACCTCAACTTTATGAACGATTGACACTATAGAAATGGCAGCTTTAGGATGCAAGTGTTCAAAATCAGTTATCTTAGAAGTGGCTAAAAAATCCATTACACGCAATCCATTACATGCACAAAGTCCATTACATGTAATATACAATATTACATGATTCGCTCATGATTACATTATTCGCTCGCCTTTTTATCAGTTGGGCGAATTTTCTACACGATTAACAGAATTACATTGACAGTCCTGTTTATCACATCGCATGTAATTATTACATTACATGAAGCTCCGAATATAATAAACATGCAGAAATTGGTCAAAATGGGCATTGACCAATGAATGATGATGATGATGATGATTGACCTGATGAAGCCTGCGACATGTCAGGCGAAACGTCGGCCTCTCAGCCCACTACGCGGCGTCATCGGACAGCGAAGAAGTCATCGACTCGAGCCGCGGAAGCCTACGCGTACATTGTGGTGAGAACACAATTTACATTTACGTTGGTTATAAGCAGCAACTCGTGGTATCAACGTAATTTCTGCACTGTTCCAGCAAATTGTCACTGCGGAGAGACTTTTCTGGCGCACTGTATTAATCACGCTTAACCCTGGGAAACCTGAGTAAATTTACACCTTTAGAGTACTGAAGGGGTATATTTTGAATCCTATTTACTTTTGTGTTTTCTGATCATTATTTTCACTTTAAATTGATTCTAATATTTTTCTTCAACGTGTATGTATGTATGTATTATTATTATTATTATTATTATTATTATTATTATTATTGTTATTATTTGCAAAAGGTTAATAATTAGTTACAAGGCATTTATTGGAAACCATATACTTTATTTACTAGAAACTTTACAAACCTCTTCACAAACCGTAATAGACTGGGTGTTTAACAGTTTTAACATGGTAGATAACTGTTTTGGTGGAATCTTACTGCACACACAATTGGCACTTGTAAAACATTGATTATTTCATCGTAATCACTGTTGAAAATAAGAATCATGCCAAAATAGTCAAAAGTACACAATATATTTGTAATAATATGTTCATTTAGCACATTCGTGTGAAACCGCGTTAATAAGCCTCTCACAATGTACCTCTGATCGTATATTGGAAAACAACGCAACTAGAAGTGATAACATGTCAATTGAAACTGCTGTCTTAACGATCTGAGCAGAAGAATGGTAGAATAATTGACTGCCTATATCACACGGAGTACTGAAGGAGCACATTTTTGACCCCGTGACGAGAAAAATTAATTTACAGAAAAAATAACTATTGTTTTTTTTTGTTTTTTTGTATTGAGCGCATTTTCGATTTATTAAGGAAAAGTATTCAGCTGGAAAAAAACCCTTTCGCAAAGATAGTAACACTAACTGAAATAAATGACAAAAACAATAACATCAACGACAAGTTTATTTGCAGTCACTAATAACCTTGTCGTTGATGAAAATTTAAATAAAATAAATTTTAAAAAAACGTATCCTGGGGTACAAAATGTACCCCCATAGGCTTCCTAGAGTTAAACCCATTTCGGTCACGCTAAGTCCATCCAGGCGCGTGTGGCGGCGAGGGACCAGGAGAACGACTAGGTGAACGACCAGGTGAACGACTGACACTCGTCTTCGGGATCCCGGGGCGGAGCGTTCGGCGGGCGAGCGGCGTCGGCGTCGGCGTCGGCGCGGGCGTCCGCGGCGCGGTCCCGTGCGCGAGCCCCGCTAACCCGCTTTCCGCCGCGGAAAAACGCGCGCGCCTGCCCCCGTCGCCGCCGCGGACAAAAACCGCCTTCGCGATGCGCCGCCGCCGCGCCGCCCCGCGCGGCACGCGAACGGTTACCGCTCACCCGCCAGCTCACTCGCACGAACACTCCGCTCTGCCGACGGGGTACGGTCACGTGTGGGACCGCGAGGTGGCTCAGTGCGTCAACTGATTCACTGCTGTGCCTCTGACCGGGATCTCCTGGGTTCGAGTCGCGACAGCGGCAGGATTTTCGACTCTAGCTTGTCAGCTAAGTCGAATTCAGTCGCTATCTGCAGGAGAACTGTAGCGGCCGGCTGTTATGAGCGGTAGTTTTCCGTGATTTCGTCGATCAACACAAGGCGAATGCCAGAGCAGTGCCCTAACAAACGGGCCACGGTCCGTGCGCGATCTTTCCTTCCTCTTCCTTGTACTATCCTCATCACTTACACACACACACACACTTACACTAGCTTGTATTACACTACCACACCGGTCGGGAGCTTAAAGCTTGCCCTTACTGGGGTGGTGCCCCGCTAGTGGGAGATACCTGGATGAGGAAACCCCGCTAGTCGACGGTACGTCGGCACCCGATCTCGCTATCCAGCGGGGGAAGATCACCGCCATCTCCCGAAGAAAGAAAAATGCATTACACGTACGGGACTAATGACCTTAGTAGTTGCCCGTAATCACTAACAATCAACCAATCTTTACGTCGGGAGAAGCCGCGTCGGGGAAGCTGAGGTTTCGGCCAACGTCCTTCAGAGTAGTACAGCTCTTAAGGCTTGCTTCGATGAGCTAAGTTTCGATGTTTACGTGTGCAGTTCAGCTTCTCTTTTTGGCCGCGATAGCTCAGCGGTAACATCATTGTGTTTTCAGTACTATTCATCGGGAGATCCCAGGATTCCAGTCCTGATGTTGGTGGGTTTTCGACATATGTTACAAAGCTGAACGGTGGTTTTCTATAATTTTACTCATCAATACCAACCAATGCGGAAACTGTATCCTATCGATCGGGCTATGAACCTAGAAATCCCTCGACCTTTTCACTTCTTCTCCCTTTACCACTCACACGTTCTAAAATGCTATACATGTAAAGTCACGGATTGGGATCTTTGACTTGTCCTGGTTGGGGTGGTGCCGCACTTGGCAAGATATTTGGGAGGGGAATGCCCTGCAAGCCGTGTATGTCGGGGCCGGATCTCACATTTCAGCGGGAAAGCAACATTGCAACCTCCCGAGTTACAGTGTGTACTACACTTGCAAAAGAAACAGCTTAAGTAGTTGATGCATCCGTATTCGATAAATACTCACTCTCTTCCGACAGAATCCAGTGTCAACGAGTCCTTGATGAGTAGTAACAGTTAACCCTAAAGTGATACTACACATGCGGCATTTGGCGAGTCCCTATCAACAATTTGCCGAATCTTGATGGATTGCTTGCACTTTTCCGAGAGTCAATCTGTCAGTGCTTACCCTACGCTCAGCGAGTCTGTCCCCCTGTGAAGCGTCTAAACAAGGGAATATTCGCCGAGTACCTCGGCTGAATGGGATTTTGGAGAACAGCCGTTCGGTACTCAACGAAAGTTGCCTGGGTGGCGCTATCTTAACTAAGGAAAACCGGCACATTCTATAAGTTCTTTAGAATATGCACAATATTTATTCAGCCCAAGAGTCTTTGTGGTTGGATTCTGTGTGTTTGGATGATGAATTTTGGAAAGCTTGCAATGCTGTTATGCCTTCAAAATCGAGGAGCAGTAAAAATGACAGCTTTAAAAATATTTATTTACTTATTTATTTATTTTAATGATTCTGGTATTAATATGTATTTAGTATATATTTTGAATATATTAAACAAATTTATTCAATACCCACTTTATTTTCTTACTTCCTATTACATTTAATACACACAATTAATTTTTCGTCACACTTATTTTTCTAGATGTTATTTTCCTGCATCTCAAAACGTATTGCTTTTTCAATAATCAGAACTGGCAAATAAATTTACAAATTATTCATCAATTAACAAAAAATGAAATAAATTAATAGTATGCTAGTATGCACATCAATATAAGTATAATTGAAATATGACCCCGATACCTTCATTGAAATTAATCGAATGAAGCGATAAACAAAATCTCGGGTAATTTAATAGCATCTCGAATGATTGGAAAACGTCTTTTAACTCCACTCCTTTGTTGAATGTACACCAAGAACAATTAGGTAGGTATTTTCTCTTAAATTAAGACATCAAAGAACTAGAAGGGTCACAACAGCCCATATTTTCATGCATTATTTCTAATTCTTACAATTTTCGAAAAATTAATAGATTTCAACGAAAATTAAAATTAAAAACATGGACCTGTTTCGTTTTTAATAGTCCTTTGCTATCTAGAAAAAATCGTCTGAACGGTTTAAGTGCTACCGGGACCACAGATGACAAACAGACAGACAGACATTGCCATCAACCAATTCGTATTAAGGACCCGATAATACAAGGGTATTAGGACTTTGCAATACGAGTTTTTCTGTCGAAATATCACCATAGCAATACACTTTCTCTATACTACGTAAGAAGTATGAGCGAAAGTAAAACTATATAACTATGTTAAAAAACACTAAAAATTTGAAAAGTATTCAATAAATAACGTCAGAAGAATCAATAAATAAAGACATAACGAGCAAAACAGTCCAAATAACTCCGTTGTTATATGGTTACTCAATTGTTGAATAATGATAGATGATGTCCAAGATGTAGCAAATACAGCGTAATAAGAGGATGTGATTATTAAAGAGCTTGAAGATTAACTTGCTGGAATGAGAGTTAGAGGAATGGAGAGAAACTCGAAGATTTACCGTCGATCCGACTGATCCACCTCAATTGTCACAAAAGCAGCCGGAACTGTATCCCGATATCCCGAGTTGAAAGGCAAGAGCGCTGTCTGCCACGATAGCAAAACCGTCTTCGGGTGTTCCTAAGTTACCCATGGTATGTGGTTAGCTCCCCCCCCCCCGGCCCGCAGTACAAATTCCATTCGAGGGTTATTTCGTTGGTTTTTAGTGATTCCGGACGCGTCAACTACTGAGGTCATTAGTCCAGTAAGTGTAGTGCATGTTTTTTCATCGTAAGGTGGTGGTGTTTTTCCCTCGCAAGATGGCGAGATCCGGCCCCGACCTACCGTCGACTAGCGAGGTTTCCCTAAACAGATATCTCTCACCAGCGGGGCACCGCCCCAGCCGAGACAAGCTCTAAACTCCCGACCGGTCTCCAGACATGTGTACTAGTGTAGTGTCTGTAAGGAGTGAGGATAGGACAAGGAAGAGGTAGGAAAGTTCGCGCGCGGTCTGTGGCCCGTTTGCTAGGGTACTGCTCCGGCATTTGCCTGGTGTTGATCGGAGAAACCACAGAAAACTACCAAGCAGAGCAGCCGGCCTCTAGAATTCCCCTCCAGACAGTGACTGAATTCGACCTAGCAATTCCGTTCGACCCACATTGAATCTGTGGTGGACAAAGCGGGTTTGCGGTAGGTTTTCTCGGAGGTTTCTCTTTTCCCCTGCTTCTTATTCCACATTGCTAGATCATTATTCAAATGAATACTTCATAATCTTCTACCAATGAATATCAAACACTCTTTTCATGGTATGGCCCTAATTCTTAGGTTCTGATATATGAAAGGAAAAAAGTGTTTTCATGTTCTACTGGCGGCTCAAAAATACACCCAATACCAGTAAACGTCAGGTGTTATCATTTTCCTACACGAGATGTATAGGTCTTTTGAATAATTGAAGATTGATCGTGTGTGATGTTGTCAACGCACACATTTATTTAGAGAATCAACTTGCTGAAAGTGGTTTCTAAAATTAGGCTACTTTATCATTTATAAGGGATGATTACAGTTTTATCGATTGTATATGGTGAAGAATTAATGAAAGTCCATTCGCTACCTAAGAGAGTTGTCACAAAGCCCGAGGAAGATGGTTTCAAGATATGAACAGCTTACTGTGTTACTCCTAATTAACTATGTCGTAATGTACAAAATTGGTTGACGTAATTTTTTTGACTGTCCGATTCTTTTTGGGACAGCAAGAGGGGGAATTGATATATTCTATACTACTTTTGGCATTGTAAGTGGGGGGAATTGATAAATTCTTTACTGTTTTTGACATATCAAAATTGAAAAATTTTATTTCAGTTGAGAAGATAAATATTTTCTACACAAATGTAGGCTTTACTCGTATTATGTTAAATAAAAAGTAAATTTAAACTTGCATGATAATATAAAGCTTGAACATCCTTTTAATGTTTAAATCAACCGTATTGCGGAACATTTAAACAGAAATCTTTAGTAAACCTCACAAAAGGGTCGTAAAGGGTCACAAATCGTAGATTGTTTATCGTTAACATCAAAATATATTCAGGAACTTCTAAATTTATGAATACATTAGAATATATTCAGAGTAGAGCAAAGTACTGAACGCTGGTGAACAATGTCAAAGAAAATGTAGTTAAGATTGGTGAAGGAATCTAAATTTAAAATTTCCATTTTTATTTAGCTTGGCAGTGGTGGACACAGCTTTCAGATTTTCATTATGTATTGTGTATATTGGTGTGAATCTCAATCAGAATTCCTTATGGTTGTCGGGAAATGTTTGATAAATCCTGTATTTGTCCTGAAAACAACTTTCACTCCTCTGCGTACACTCAAATGGTACATAGGTCTATTTGGGCTCGTGAGATTCAATATTGTCTTGTTTTACTGTGAACTCTTAGGTATATGCAATCTGATTGATGAAATATTTTAATTCATACAATCATTTATATGAAATTTGATAATTTCATACAATAGTTTGTACGAACAAAATATTTGGCAATGGAGGTAGCGAGAAATGAAGAAAAGATACGTAAAGAAGAGGATTGCGATTTTTAGGCTAGTAAAAGAGAAAGAGACTTGACCATCTAATGATATTGACTTCTTCTTATAGACTACTCATTTGAAATTCGATAACTGTAATTACATCTGTTATTGCAATTTACGTGAGACAACTTCAAAAGACATAATAAAAAATGAAATAACATTGAAGCAAATTTCTTTTAGTTCGAAAGAAACAGTAGAAAGAAACCTGCAATAACCAGAATAAAATTAGTCGGGAGAAAAGAAAGAATGTAGGAAGATACAAAAAGAGATTTAAAGTTATTATGAGAACGAAAGGGACTCAAGCCTCTGTAGAAGAAAAAGAGACGAAGAAGAAGAAAGAGAAGAAGGAAAATAAGAAAGAGAAGAAAGAGAAGAAGAAGAAGAAGGAAGAGAAGAATAAGAAGAGAAAAAGAAGAAATTAGGAAGAAGAAAAATATATTTAACGCTGTTGTTTAAAACCTAATGGCAATGAATACACGCTATCCTGGTCGGCGGAAAAAGGAATCGGAGTCTTCTGGAGAGAGCGAAAGCCAATCCCAGAGCGTCAGCTTTCAAGTGAGACGTTCGGCAGGTGTCAAGGACCCTTGACCACGCCCTGCGCCACGCCCCGTGCCCGAAGTCGCACGGGGCACCGTCGCCCTTCTCGCTTCGCCCGCCACTGTTCTCCCCGCGGCCAAGCTCACGTTGGAAAGCTTCGTCAAACAAGAGCACGCGGTGACGGCGGTGATGGTGGCGCAGGTGACGGGGGCGGCGATGGCGGCGGTGGCTGTGATGGCGGCCTGTGATGGCGGCGGTGGGGGATGTGGCGATGGCAGCCATACCGTGAGAACCCACGATTACACACGATGCGCATACTGCACTGCCACTAGACTGGTCGTTACGCATGACGTTTCATGTTTCATGAAGTCAAGTGAAGTTTTCAAATTTAAAACGTGGCTGAGCTCGCGAGATATTGCTTCTTATTTAGGATGTGCCAAGGAATTTGCTTTCAAAACTTTATTAATGTTCTTGCTTTATTTTAGTTGATCCACAGTTTATTTTGACTGTTTAAAATAAGACATGACCGATTGCCTGTTTTATGCTACAGCATTTTCATCTTCCACAGTTTCGAAATCGTATGTTAAGTTACGAAAATGTTGCAGATGTGTAATTAAATCAACAAACTTAAGAAACTATGTTTTTATTTTTAAATCGTCATCAATAGCTAATCAAAAAGCCCTTAATATTTTTGCTGTAAAATCTTTATTTGCAATAAAAATGGAAAGTCCTACTTAAAATTTTATAGTTAGCCACCGGTTCATTAATCTGACGGGCAAAGACAAATTCAATGAATTATTTTTTTGAAAAAAATGACATTTTATTCCATGCATTTTTTCGTATGATGCATCTTTTATTAGCGATATTTACATTTAAGTGGAGCTCCAGGTATGAATGGGTGCCCTTCAATAACATGTATTATTAATAGGCAAATTATAGATCCAAATAAATGACAATTCCATTGAGCAATACTATTAGAAATCATATTCAGTATTTCAATATATAGAACTCCATCTATTCTTAGTAAAGATCCAGATACATTATTGGCATGCACTCTCTTTTCACCAAAATTAACTTATTTTTTCTCAGTGGTCCGCACAAAAATTATGATTGATACTGCAGAAAAATTGACCAGCGATAAAACGTCTTACAGCCGTATCATCCTCTAACAATTAGAAAAGTCCTATCAATCCCTTGAATAGTCTACAATATAAATTATAGGGATAGGAATATATTATGAAGTCTCCATGTAAATAATTCAGAGAACTTATGTAGATACACATTTATTTCCATAGCGCGTCTGTGAGATCCTAAACTCTTCGTGAAACATGGTCATCATACATACGTAATCCATTCATAAACCTATCTGAAGGTTGGGAGTAAAACCCCAACATCCATAAACTAGAAGATAAGGTATTTGATAGCACACAGTCTCAATTGCACACTAGGTGGCATTCTATGCTCAACAAATGAATCAGACGAAACTGGATCTGCTTCTCTTTTTCGGCTTCCAAAATATGATAGCAAAGGACGTATTTATGGCCACTGAAACTTATATTTCCGATCCACATGCACATCTACACACGAGAGTTTGCAGTGCTGCATTGTTGAGGGATACACCGCCCGGCCGCCCGCTGCTACTTGCTAGTTCCAGCAGATATAATACATATGACAACAATGAACGTATTATTGGCCACCGACCCTTTTATTTCCGATCCACATGCACATCTACACACGCGTGCTTGCAACGCGGCATTGTTGAGGGATACGCCGCCCGGCCGTCCGCTGCTATTTGCTACTTCCAGAATGAGGGGATGCCAGCTACATAAGACAACAAAGGATGCATCTTTGAGCATCTAACCCTTTATTTCCGATCCACATCCGTGCGTGCAGCGCGGCGTTGTCGGCGAGCGTGGCTGCGGGCGCCTTACCTTCATGGTGGGAGAGAGCGGGGGGAAGCGCCACTGGAGAGAGCGCGCACCTCGAGCGACTCCGCCGGACGAACTCGCGCGCCGCTCGCGCGCGCCTCTTATACGGCGCCGCCCCCACCCCCGCCCCCGCCGCCCACGCCGCCACCGCCCCGCACACCCCGCCCCGCTTTGTATGGCGCTTCACTTCCGATTGCTGTTCCGGGTAAGGTGGCGCAGGGAAACAGCCCTCCCCTCTATGACGTCTCTGATAGGGAGATCCTAGTGTTGGAGTTTCGATGCTAGCGGATTTTCAATTACCTACTACATAGATGGGGCCAATTTAACCAGTGTGGAGGAGGCTTCTAGCGGCCAGCTGCTCTAATCGATAGTTTTCCGTGGTTTCTACGGTCAGTACCAGGCGATTTGCTGGAGTCGCCAGATTAGGAGGATCCCAGGGTTCGAGGCCCGAAGGGGCTATTCCAGACACTAGCTAAGTCGAGTTCATCTGCTATTTGGTGGAGAATCGCAGCACTCGGATTCTCTGATTGTTAGTTTTCTGTGGTCTCTCCAGTAGTTCCAGGCGAATGCTGGTACACCGCTATTACCGCCACCCCTGCCGCCACCGTGGCGCGCCGCCCCGCGCTCCACAATTACCCCATACATCCCCGCTTCGCATGCCACTTCACTTCCTATTTCTGTTTCTGTCTTCCTTCTTCTGTTTCTGAGGTGGCTCATGCAAACAGCCGTCACCTCTTCAACGTGTCTGATAAGGAGGATCCTAGGTTCGGGACCCGAAGGGGACAGATTTTGATTTCGAGGTGACTTCTAGCTCGAGGTGATTTCGAAGTGACTTTCGAGGCGACTGCTCTGATAGTTTTCTGTGGTCTCTCCGGTCAATACCAAGCGATTGCTGGAGCAGTATCTTAACAAACTCCGTCCCCATCACCGCCCCTGTCGCCACCGTTGGGGCCCCTCCTGCGCGCTCCAAGATCGCCCCACATATCCCTCTTTCGCACGTCGCTTCACTTCCAATTTCTATTCCGGATGAAATGGCTCATGCAAAAAGCCGTTGCCACTGTAGCGTGTCTGACCAGCAGATCTTAGGATTGGAGTCCCGACGGTGACGGATTTTCGACATTAGCTACCGACTGAGCTACCCACAAATATGGTAACGTAGTGTATGTGTGTGTAAGAAAAGGATGAGAGTAGGACAAGGAAGAGGAAGACAAGATCGCGCAGTATCCGTGCTGTTTGTTTGGGTAATGCTCCCGCATTCGCATAGTGTTGATCGAAGAAACACCGGGAGCGGTAGTTCAGTGCATCAACTGATGTCACTGCAGCGCCTCTGACTGGGAGATCCTAGGTTGAAGTCCTGACGGCGGCAGGATTTTCGACACTGGCTTTTCAGCTAGATCGAATTCAGTCGCTTTCTGGAAGACAATTCCAGCGACCACTTGTTCTGATGTGTAGTTTTCCGCGGTTTCTCCGAACAATACCAAGCGAATGCTGGATGAGTATCTTCACAATCTCTCGCCCGCACCGCGCTGCCACCGTCACTGCAACGCCGTGGCTCGCCGCCCAGCGCTCCGCGATCTCCCGACACATCCCCGCTTCCCATGTCCCCTCACTCCCGATATCTGTTGCGGATGAGATGTATTCAGACGTATTTAACGTGCATCCTAAGTTCATTTACATTACTTCAGAATGACCATATTTATAAAAGTTCCATTAATTGAAATCGACTATTATAAATTTATTACATTGATGAATTTACTGCCAATTCTAAGCGTGGGTTCGACATACAGCATACACACCTGTTGTATGTGGACGTGTGATTCTATATAGAACCACTATTCCTGGAAGTTCTATTAATTGGAATCAATTATTAGATTGATGGCAACTACTATGAATTATCTGCCATTTTCAATTATAAAATTTAACATTTATTCTTATTATTTGTACATGGCAGTTCTGTCAATTTCCGTGAATTTCTTTTCACTTTAATCATTGAAACACCGTTGGGTTTGATTATAGTTGGTAAGCTTTTGTTCTTTATTATGTTCGTAATCTTGATTGTTGGCATATCCTCTGACTGGCAGAATGAAGACCTGGGATCCTTGGTGAACCACTTTTCGTGTCCTTTCCTAAATAAAAATGTTTCAGACTATCCTCAACGATTGCTATAATTAGATTTAATATTCCCACAATCTAACACGTGGTCAGGAATTTCCCTGTCTGTGTTTTGTATAAAACATCTACTCCGACTGACTATATTCATCTGATTATTGGAAATTCTTCCATCTGCGAAGCTACCGTGATGTATCTCTCCTCGAAAATAGATTCTATTTAATTTCAACTTCCACCATTATATTAATCAAAATTTCCAATTACCATGTACACGAAACCAAGCTCTCAAACTTCCAACTAAACAAATTCCCGGCTCACAATAATCTATATAAAATCAGCGTATGTTGATCGCAACTCGCTAACCGCTAACGTGTACGAAACACGCTACGATATCTTTCTAGAGAATGAATTCATGCCTCCTTCCTGACTGCCCTCCAACGCCCTCTTCATATTTTCTGCACATCAAGTGTCCGAGGCCGTGTCCATTTGTATCACCATCTGACATCAAGTATTAACCCTTGTTTAATTAAATTTCTTTTACTAACATACAAAATTTTTTATGTAACATTATTTTGTTTACTTCTATATAATTCATGACATGCTGGTAAATAGCTTACATTGGGATAAATAAGAAGCAAAGAGAATTGTTGGCTTCTAAAAATAATTAGATTTACTGAATTTTTACAGTGAACTGTAATATGTTGGAGATAAAACCTTTTAATTTTACCGATATAAAATATGCAGAGCTTGAAAGTCTAACAAGTCATCATCTCAATTATAATAAAATGTAATTTGATTTATGGTTAACTTCTGACGTGATCATATTTCCAAATCGTTGAACTGGAGCAATGTTCTTGGTTTCTCTCTTTCAGCATATTTTATCATTACATGCTACATATTATGAAGTTCTAAAATTACTTTTTCTATCGCCTTTACTAAAAGGGTGTTTATAAAAGTGTTTGAACTGTCTTGGTTGGTTTTAAGATGTCCATTGTAATTATTTACTTTTTACTATTACAAATTTGTCGCTTTCTTTCACTTCACCACGCACTTTGAACTCCAAACGAGAAAATGACGAGCGTATACGTTGTATTTTATATCATGATTATACTATCATCATTAATATCGGTAATTAGGGGGAAAAGTGATATCAAAATAAAAATGTGTTATCTATTAAAGGTAATTAGAATTACTCCGTTCAATTAAAAATTCTAATCACCAACAAACTTTGTTTATAATATTCAATAATATGTCTCAAATGAATGACTTAAATATATCTTTCATGCTTTAATAATTGTATGCTTTAGTGTATTTACAGTACAATGTAAATACAAAAATATTTTATTTTAATTTTTTAGTTAAAATTAAATATGCAATAAACATAAATCGCAATTAAATATAACTAAAATTGTTATTAAAATGGTTTTCCTAACATTTTTAAATCATGAATCATTCCTGCAAATTCTGAGAGAAATTTGTTGCGGATGTTTGATACTGTTATCTACAGTGTACTGTAGTTTTGTTGCTAATAGTATTAGAATCGGTACTAAAGATCGTGTCAAATCGAGAATCGCATTGGCAATCCCGACACGCAGAACGCAGGACGGAGCCAACACTGGCACGTGATGGAGCTTGATGGACGGCGATGCACTTTCCATTTGATTCAAAGGCCCGTGCTCGCCCGTGATGTGATGCGTATGGTAGAAACGTCAGATTTGGGCCGACAATAATACAGATTTGTATTGTTTTCAGCTTTTAATCGACCAATAATTAGTTGCAACATCGCGTCGGTATAGTAATTCAGTATGCACTAAATATGCAATGCAAACCTTGGACGGTAATTTCTCGATCCAAGTTTTTCGGGATTGATTTTTCTCTTGTTCACCATTTCTGAACTATCAAATGGAAGTATTTATTGCCAGAATTGGCTTACCGAAAACATTCAAATTCTCGAGTAAAATATAAGTTATTTTTTTTAATATCAGCATTAAAGACATTTTATGTTACAAAAAATTGTTCAGTATTCTTGCATAGAATACTGAACGAAAGATTAAAAATAATTACCGATCATTTAATTTCTGAAGAGCAAATGGAATTTAGAAAAGGGAGATCAACTACAGATGCCATCTTTACTTTAAAAGGATTATTGAAGAACGGTAGGAATTTAATTGCGAAACTCACTTGGTTTTTGTAGATCTACTAAAAGCATTTGACAATGTTAATAGAAACTTGCTATGGAGGATTCTCGAAAAAAGACGATATCCAAAACACCTTGTACGAGGAAGCAATAAAAATCCCCTATAAATCTGCTGGTATCTTTATACATCATCAGATTGGTAGTTGGAAGAATATTGACAGAAGACATTCCTAACTAATAAAGAAGTGAGACAGGGCTGTTCTTTATTGCCGACTCTTTTTAATATTTTTTTATATGCGGACGACAAAGTAATAATACAAGAATCTGAAGATAAAATGCAGATGGCAGTTTACAATCTTCACCAAATTGCGGCAGAATATGTCTTTAAAGTATTCATGGAAAAACTAAAACAATGGTATTCAAAGGAAAGTATCCCGTAAAAAAAATAATAATAATAATAATAATAAAAAAAGAAGAAGAAGAAGAAGAAGAAGAAGAAGAAGAAAAGATACTAGAACAACTAAAATACTTCAAATATTTAGGCTGTTATGTATGTAATGAAAAGTCCATTGATTTAGACGTAAAACTTAATAGATTCAGAAGCATTTGTGGTACAATTCACAGAAACTTAAAAAATAAAACAAGGAGAGAAACACGGGTAAACGTTTACAATACAGTTGCTATTCTAGTACTCATGTATAGAGATAAAAAAGAAACACGGATATAAGACAGGAATTGAAGCTTGAACCATTGCTAGATACTCTGAGAAGAAACAGACAAAGATGGTGCAAACATTTGGAGCGAATGCCGAACACGAGACTACTGGCAATCGCAAGGGGTTATAGAGCAGTGGGAAGAAGAGATATCCAAAAGAAAGCAAAATGGGCACCGGAAAGGGTTATTAGAAAAGAAGAAATTGTTCATAAAAGGGCCTTTTATGGCGCAAATGGACGGAGGGTAATGAGTACCAAAGGATCAATCAACCTAGGCGCAAATGATGATGTATTAGATTTTACGGTACGAATGATGGCACCGGGAGCGGTAGCTCAGTGCATCAACTGATGCCACTGCAGCGCCTCTTCCTGACGGCGACAGGATTTTCGACACTAGCTTTTCAGCTAGGTCGAATTCAGTCGCTGCCTGGAGGAGAATTCTAGTGGCCGGCTGCTCTGATCGGTAGTTTTCCGTGGTTTCTCCGATCAACACCAGGCGAATGCCGGAGCAGTACCCTACCAAACGGGCCACGGACCGCGCGCGATCTGTCCATCCTCTTCCTTGTCCTATCCTCTCCCTTTACACACACACACTACACTAACATGCACTACACAACCACACATTCCGGGAGACCGGTCAGGAGCTTCGAGCTTGTCCCGGCTGGGCGGTGCCCGCTGATGGAGAGTCATGGTTGGAAACCCCACTAGCCGACGGTAGGTCGGTGCCGGATCTCGCCATTCAGCGAGGGAAAAACCACCATCTCCCGAGAAAAACATGCACTATACTAACGGGACTAATGATCGAAGCAGTTGACGCGCCCGTAAACACGAAAAAATCAATCAATCAATCAACGAATGATGGCGTCATCATACATTCAGTTCATTCACTTGGCCAATCGCAACGAATAATCTTGGGGAGGTAGCGGTAAACGGAACAGCCATCCACCGTTTTCTCGCACAATGTCAAATACCCGAGACGCCAGAAGAAAGTTACTTCTCAAAATTACGTTTGATTCCCTTAAAAATGTATAATTATGTAATACATAAAAATAGCGTATGCAACTTGTTTGCGATGTTGCTTTATTGCATTAGTTCGAATTTGAAAACTCGCTCCTAACGACGCTCGTTTTGAAAATATGCAATGAAGCTTAACAATTTAAACTAATTGCATAAACTACTTACGGAATTCGTCTGTGTGTGAGAACTTCAAAGAAATCCTAATTAAATGAGCATCTGAAACCAAAGTAACACGATTATGCTTGCTGATACTTGTATAATACGTGCTTAGGTCGCGACAAGAACAACTACGAGTACAGCTGAAGTCCGGTATTCCGGAAGTGCGCTTGACAATCTGAAGTGAATGAACTGATATTTCTAGATTATGTACTACAATAGAGATTGCTGAGAGATATAATAATCTGGATTCTGACATAATCATTTTGTGATGTAGTGATAAACTGAAAGTAAGTTCCTTCGGTTTGAGAAATTATTAATTATTGTTTCTATAGGTATGAAATATTTTACTAATTGCATTGTTGCAACATTTTACATTATCTTCTAGCTATTCGCATGCAGATATTCCTAGGAAACACGTACAACTATCGTTGTTTTAAAAGTAAATTACATAGAATAAACTAATCAATCGCAAATGCCAATTCCTAGATTCAGCCTATCGCAGTGAAAATATATACTTGAAAATAATATATTTTCCTACTCATGTTATTTTTGCTATGCTCTTGGGTCATTACATTTCACACTACTTTGAAGTACTAACATTTCACTTCTACTGAATAATTTAAATTGCATAATTTATATTTTGACTTTATGAGTTTAATTAAGCTGAGGTGGAAAAGCTGTCAACATTCATTTTTTCTCAAGTTTGTAAGAATGCGAACTGAATTACTACGATAGATTTTCACCCACCAAAAAGTCACATTATCATTCTTCAAACGAAGAGCTAATTAGGGAATACATTTTGGAACCTCGCTTACATTCAACAATTATGTCGAGCAGTGACGGCAGTCATAATAAATCCATTATCAAAATTGGTCACTACCAGCATTTTCATCTGTCCTCCTTTTGAGGACATGTCCTTTTCTAACATTGTCCCCCTGTCCTACCTCTTTTTTAAAATTTACATAGAATGTCCTTTTTTCAGTAGAATTAAAAATAATAATTGTATAATTTTAAAGTAATTAAATTAATTAAAGGAACTTCATGTCTTGAATATCTACATTTTTACTCCAACAAATGGCCTCCATAATAGATCATTAGGCTTATTGAGATATGAAACTTATTTATGCTTAGTGTTTGGTGGATAACAAGGGTGAGGTGGGGATGAAATTATCCTGTCGGAACCTTTCATTTTTAATGACGCAAACTCTAATGTGATTTTCAAAGACTATTATGCTTGGAATTGTTGAGTTCATTGTCTAAACATGGTGGACTATTAAAAATGCGAAATGTCCTCCTTTTCATTAAAATGTCCTCCTTTTTTTGGTAAAATGTCCTCCGCGGGAAACATTTTCCTGGTAACCACGTCAATACGTCATCAAGAGCAGTGAAAGGCTCACTTTTAAGTAACGTTTCAAATGTTGTTTGGCGTAGTGCATGGACGAATAAAGACATTCCACATGTGTGATGAGATGGTGCACAATCTAAAACCCTAAGATTGTTCAGTAAGGTAATTTGAATGGGGCATGGGATGCAGAATTCTTCGTACAGTGTTCTCTCGCACAAATATGATTAGCACAAAGAACATTTCTTCACAACAAATATACCAAATTTGTGTACGGTAGAGATCATAGTGGAAATATTTCCACCACGGTAGAGACATACACTTTACATACAAATTGGAGCCCTGAAGTGCTGGCAAATTGCATACTCGCCGTCTGGTAAAATTTGCCCTCCAGAAGGGAAATTTTAATGATAAGCCGTCATACACTTAAGCATGCAGAAGTTCTGCCACGCACAAACACAATTTCGTGCAACATACACTGTAGTTGGTGCTCGGCACAGATTTTTGTATATGCCTCGGCAAGTAAGCGAAGTTAGTAACTTATTATGCAATTACAAGATTGAGTACAATTTGCGTACTTCATGATTACACACTATTAAAATGACATGAAAATTATGTATTTATATATATATATATATATATATATATATATATATATATATATGTGTGTGTGTGTGTGTGTATGTATGTGTGAGTGTGTGAGTATTAGTGCTGATAAATAGGTCTTCTACTTGCATAAAGGAAAGAAACTCCACATGACGTGCGAAACACGTCTACATGCAAAAGGAGAATTCTCTTATTCTAATTTAAATGAAATTTGCTACGACGCAAATGCATAAGGCAGTTCAGAAAATGGGGCTGACTGTCCAATCAAATGAATGTATTGAAAGATTCCAGAACATTGGTTCTGGTAGTCAAGTCCTATAAACATTATTCACGTAAGTGTAATGCAAATTTTTCTAGGAGGCTGCAATGTTCCAGCCCTGCTAAGACGTGAGATTGGCGCCAACCTACACTTTGGCTTGGAGTTTTCATTTTGACCTTGGAACTATTCATTTTTGGTGCATCTCTATGTTGCACAATTCTTAACCATTGTATTTCACGCATATTTTCATAATATCTGTCGGCGTCAGGATTTTCGACACTAGCTTTTCAGCTAGGTCGTGTTCATCGCTGTCTGGAGGAGAATTCTAGCGGCCGGCTGCTCTGATCGGTAGTTTTCCGTGGTTTCACCGATCAATACCAGGCGAATGCCGGAGCAGTACCCTAACAAACGGGCCACGCACCGCGCGCGATCTGTCCTTTCTCTTCCTTGTCCTATCCTCTCCCTTACACACGCACGTATACTAACATGCACCACACTACCACATATTCTGGGAGACCGGTCGGGAGTTTAGAGCTTGTCCCGACTGGGGCGGTGGGCCGCTGGTGGGAGAGTCCTGGTTGGGAATACCCCTCTGGTGGACGGTGGGTCGGCGCCGGATCTCGCCATCCAGTGGAGAAGATCACCGCCATTTCCGGAGAAAAAGAACATGCACTACACTAACGGGACTAATGACCGAAGCAGTTGACGCACACGAAAAATCAATCAATCATAGAAGTCACCTCGAAATCAAAATCTGTCCCCTTCGACAGATCCTCCGAACCTTAGGATCTTCCTTATCAGAGACGAAGATGTGACGGCTGTGCCACCTCAAGGATCACAGAAACAGAAATAGGAAGTGAAGTGGCATGCGAAGCGGGGATGTATGGGGTAATTGTGGAGCGCGGGGCGGCGCGCCACGGTGGCGGCAGGGGTGGCGGTAATAGCGGTGTACCAGCATTCGCCTGGAACTACTGGAGAGACCACAGAAAACTAACAATCAGAGCATCCGAGTGCTGCGATTCTCCACCAAATAGCAGATGACCTCGACTTAGCTAGTGTCTCAAATAGCCCCTTCGTGCCTCGAACCTTAGGATCCTCCCAATCTGGGACGTTGTACAGGCGACTCCAGCAAACCGCCTGGTATTGACCGTTGAAACCACGGAAAACTATCGATTAGAGCAGCTGGCCGCTAGAAGCCTCATCAGACTGGTTAAATTCACCCTAACTATGTAGTAGGTAATTGAACGGAAAAACACGGAAAAAATCAATCAATCAATCAGTAAAACTATCAATCATTCCACGGAGTTGTGGGGTGGAGCGTGAGGCGGGAAGCGGAGCGTGCGCGCGACGAGACGTGCGTGCGGGCGCATGTGTGAGTGTGTGTGTGTCTGTGTGGGTTGGCGCACGTCCCGGCCGACCGTGTCACCCAGCCAACGGCCCTTTCACCCAGCCGTCCCATCGTCCAGACGGCGGTCGCTCACGCCTCAGTGACCTTCGGGGAGATTCCACGCGTAGCCGGGAAGGCTGCGCTCTCGGAACGCGCGACGAGAGTCGAAGCTCTGAGAACGACTCCTTCCGCTGGGACCTCACTCGTGGATCGCGCGCGCTCACGGTTTCTCTATTCTGCGTCATGGGAGAACGCTGTATCGTGCTGAATAAGAGTTACACGAGTTCGACGAGTCGGAAGCAGAGGGTGTAGGATACAAAGCCTGGTCGCTATCTGACCAGAAATAAATAGGACTTCACAACCTATCGCAATATTCACAATAAGTTGATTAGAATTGGATGATTAGAGGGTGCCACAGGGCGCTTTGATGAGAATTTTTAAAATACAGCGTTGCAATTGATATTCAAGCAGTAAAGAACAGTAAAATATGTATCTTCGGGCACAGATGTGAACAGAAATTCACTGTTTATCTGTGACTCTCACTCGGTCGGGGACTTTTTAGAACGCTAGGCAGGAACTTTAGTTAGCTTAAAAACTTATATATTTATGTAGCGGTAATTGGCGTTCAATGCAAATTAGGAGAACAACGCAGAAATATTACAAATTAATTAAACCTCCGACACCTATCATCAGTAGGAGATGATATTCACATTATTATATACTTATGCGATTTTTGTTTTTTCGGTTGACGCGGCGTTTAAGTCGTGCCGATGTTTTGAAAACACCAGCGAGCGGCGTCACCCAGACGCAAATGTTTTATTTAACAAACCGCGTTAATGAGTTATTCCTCAAGTATTGTCATTGTGAAATGACGTTAAAGTAAAAACAATCAAACAATTATCAATGCGCACAATTACCGTGCAGAGAAACACCCAGTGTCCAATATTAATGACAGATTCTTCAATTGCACGTTTGCGCTGGATCCGCTGATAACTCGGGGCAACAACTCTTGTCCTCGAGAGTTCTCGAGGTTTTGAGAATTAAGTCCACGACGCGTATCGGATTTTCGTAGGCTACTAGGTCCGATTCTGTCATTCTATGAAGGAAAATTCTAGCGGCCGGCTTTTCTTTGGTTTCTTCGATCAACATCAAGTGAATGCCGGAGCAGTACCCTACCAAACGGGTCAGGGACCGCGCGAGATCTTTCCTTCCTCTTCCCTGTTCTCTCCTTTACCCTTACACAAATATACGCTTGACTACACTACTCTACCACACAGTCCGGTAGACCTGTCGGGAGCTTAGAGCTTCTCCCGGCAGGGGGAAGTGCTCCGCCAGGTGAGATACATGGAGGGAGGCCCGTCGGGAGATTAGGGCTTGTCTCGCCTGGGGCAGTGCTCCACTATAGGAGGTATCTGGAGCGGAAACCCTCTATAAGCTGACGTGTATGTCGGATTACACGTTCTAACGAGGGAGGAACAACGCCTTCGCCACCTCCTGGGATATATTATGCACTCTACTAACGCGTATAGCGACCACAGCAGATGATGCACCCGGAAACACAATATAACCCACCATCAATCAAACCCCAGTAATCTGTGTGTGATGCCGAAGGCTTGCTATCGCAACGTGAGTGATCGACTCTTGCCGCTCTGTGAAGACGCGGCATCGAACAACGAATCTCCATCTCGATCAGGTTTTTCGTCCCGTTTCCCTGATCCATTGAGCAAATGCTGAGATGGCCCCTAGTGTTGCTTCTGGGCATAAATGTAACTTCATTTTCTGTGCACGTCTTCTAAATTCAGTGGGAAATACAATTATTCAAGTTATCGTTTCCATGTTGTGGCGGCAGGAAGTATTATTCCGAAGGACAACATGGATAAGAGCCCAAAATGTATTGCTTATTTAACCTTGAAAATAATTTTATTACATGGGACTTTTTCCCAAAATTCAAGTAGTATATGACTTAGTGTAGGGATCACAGAATTTTGAAAATGTGCTCACAATTCACTTTTCTCCATAACACGTCATACGCAGTTTTAATTTTTACGTAAAATAAATAAATAAATAAACTGACGGCTGGCGAGGTGACACTCGATCGATCGAATACTCCCGCGGGATGATAGCTGTCGCAATTCGCACTCCAATTTCATAAATACACAAATTTGCTTTTTTCGTCATTTGCTTCAGAAAACGATTGATTTTTGTTTGGTGATACTTAGACGAATGCTAGCGCTTCCTCTCCTCTATAAACACAATCTTCTGGGGGTTATGGAACAAAAGAAAAAGTCAAAAACTTGCTGAACAATAATGAAGAATTTCTCGGCAAAATTAGATAAGAAACATTTTGTTCAACTAATTGGGCATATTACAGTAGTATGCCTTTTTATACCTAAAATGACTCATCCTGTTCACCTATTCAAGACATACTAATTACATGAGACTCTTTGAAAGTGAAATTCCTGATTGAGTCAGAATGGGAAATTCGAGATTTAGTCGGTTTAAGATCATAATGCTTATGTCACATTTCTTAGATCCTCTGCACTACTCGCTACTCGTATTATTAGTTGTCTCTCTAAAAACGTAGAATTAATATTCCAATGAGCCCTTGATTTACATTGCGAATTGAAATTAAGACAATATTTATTACAATCATCAAATTGTAATCTTGTGTACATGTGTATGTATACACAATATTGCAGTTTCTCATCTCTAAAGATAATTTATTATTACTTTCCTCTTCACCTGCAGCAATGCGATAAAAAGTACTGTAATCCTTCAAATTTTTAAAGTATTCTGAAGTTCCTTCACTCCTGTGAAATGTTTATACATACGTTAACTTTGCTTGCCTATTTTGTTTGCGGCACATGGTGAAAGCTTTCTCCTGTACTGCTGTCTAGAAACAAAAGTCACGAAATTTTTAAATAACTTAGAGTGTGTTGATGACATAAAGGATGCTAAATATAGGAAGCTGTTGAACAATATTTGACTAGAAAGCGATAAATTTGTTTTGAGTTACAATCTAGTAAATCATGATTTACTTGTAAATTTCTTTACTTAAACCGAGGTACACAGAACTGTTTGTTGGTGCAGAAAGTAAAACTTGAAAATTAATCTTTTGGATTACGTCATTGTGAAGATAAATCTAATCATCAAATTTTGAATAGTACATATTCGAATGTTTCTCTGCTGGAGATTTTAATCTGAATTACTTGCAAATTATTGATATTGTCAGAGTCTCAACCAATACTTTAAACATGTATAACATTGTTTATGTATTCTAGGTATATTTTAAAAACAATAAGTTCATACAGTTTTGAAAAAGATGCGGTAAATGGGTGCCATTTTACTTATTTCTGACCGTAAGTGAGAAAGGACTCTTACACGTTTGTGTCCTATGTTTCCTAGGCAGAGGATGAGTGGCTTTTTGCCTTTACTTTGCACTGTAAGAAGGAAAATGTGGTTATCGCGAATGATGATCACAGATAAAAGACAATAGATGGGATTATACCTACATGGGATTCGGGGTTGGTACGAGAAGGCACAAATACTTGTTGAAAACACTCGTAATTACTTCTTTGGCCTCAGTTTTAGACATACACCGAGCATACAGATGATATAATTAATACAAAAACATTTAAATACATTCAAAGTTGTTCATAAAAAGTTTGTTTAATAAAGATTGCTCAACAGGTTACATTCATTGTGCGCAATTTCGTGCAATGTATCAAGGTCGTTTGTCTGCCCCACCTTCAGGCAAAAAGTACAGTTTTTTTCTACGTTAGGCTCTCTTCTAATATGTATGAAGTGTAAACCTGAGCTTGTTGAGACAGTTACATTATTAACTATATTATATACACAACGTTGGTAATAATTAGATTAGGGCCAAAAGATAGTGATATGTCAGTGATATGAGACAGACAGTAATTGACCCAGAAACACTCATACCTTAGCTCGACTCGAACCCTCAGTCTTCGGGACGGCGTACTTGTTCGCTGATCCTCGTCCTTGGGCCTTGCGAGGCATCCAGAGCCGAGCACCTTCAGCGACTAGGTTGCGCAGTAAAAGATACACTCGACATTTTTATTGCCTATCAATCTATCTATCCGTCTCCAGTGGTGGGTTTATGCGTACCTAAACCCAGGCAGTGTCTAGGACGGCAAAGTTTTGTTGCTAATTTCCGTTGCGTTGTTTTTTTTTATAAAATTATGTTTATTTAATATTAAATTAAAAATAAGAATAAAATATCTTTATGAACAATTTTACTCTGTTTATAATGTTGTTAAAGATTTGGAAAAAATTGCGACAAGATTATCTCCAGTTTCTTTGAAGAACTGACCTTTACGCATTATTTCCAAACGTTGAAATCGCCTTTCACATGTATGTGTGCACCTATTTGAAATTGTTCGGCTGAAATATCGTTTTCGGTTTTGGAGCGAGTCAAAACTAATTGTTAAAAATTTTAAAATTTGATTTTCAACAAATTTAATAAAAGGGTTTGACGAAAGCAATGTTACATTATAATTCATTATTAATGAATGATTAAAATCATTTTTAAAATAAACTACAATAAAATTTATTTATAATTATAATTGTATATTTTTTGTGTTGCAACATTAAAACCAAAATTCATTAAATTAACGGAGGGCGCCAAAAAATATTTGCCTAGGACGGCAAATTACATAAATGCGCCACTGCATCTATCTCTATTTATTTATATATCTACATTTTTAAAGAACTATGGGTTTTCGTTTAGAAAGAAATTCGAGTTATCCTATTAAACCAAATTCCGTAAATTTTTCTTTTGATAGAAAGTAGATGGCCTCAGATGTCATCGCTTACTATTATTAACCGGTTGTGAATTATACATACTACATGTTTATAATTTCCTGAACTTAATAGAATGAACGCTTTTCTGCCGTCATTTGTTCTTTATTTTGTTGTGAGTACTTTCGGCACATGGTGAGGGGAAGTTAGTAATTTGAAGTTATAGTTACGTTGGCAAGACCGTGAGTACGTAAACGTGCACATTACAGCAGAAAATTATTAACTTATTCATGATGAGGTCTCTACTTTATTAATTACAAGTTATGTGAACGCATGTGAAACTTTGCTAGAGAATTTTCACCCGCAATACACTTGAACCCTCTGTGTGAGCCGCTTACCGGTTCAAGAATATTTTACCGAAATCGATGCTTTTGAGGTGTTCCTTAAAGAACAATTAAAATGCATCGGGACTCAATGCTTGGTTTAATTTTAACAAATACATTGAAACAATTGCTTTTAATTTATCCTGAAACACTGGTTAATTATATTTGCGACAGAAGTAATAGGTATTAGAAGATAAGGACAATATTTAAAATTCTTGGTTTTACAAAACAGTAACTTCTGAGTTACCGTCAAGATGTGGTGAGATCCCGTAGTTAATACATAAATACCATTTTTTTTATTCGTCGCTTTATTTAATTTTCGGTTCCATGAAAATTGCGAGTTCCCGGCCTGGTACGAGCATGTATGTTAATAAATAACATAAACTTTACGATTTATGATAAAAACCTAAATTTTATGATTGCCCTGTCAGCAAAATTAACTAGTAGATCATTTTCATTAAGACGTACAAGAGACAATTGATGAAATGAAAGTTTGTGAACCTGCGACCTAGATCTTTCGCAGCTTCATCAACCTTGTCAATTATCGCGTCGGTCCGGAGACGAAGACAAGCGACTGCGTTACTTTCGCTACATTGTTGCTACGTGCGATGTCATTCTGCAGCGCTCCTTCTGGCCAGCGGCGTCATGTCAATGGCCGTAGACGATGGCATTGCATGCTACACTGCGAGTTGTGAATGGCAGCGGACAGGCGGCACGCCAATGCTGCATTGTGATCGGTGTGTGACCGCTCCCTTCTAGCTGATGCTCCAGAAATTGTTTTTCCAGGACCAGCTATTCAACACATTCAACGGAACATTTTGAATACTGACTCTTAATCGTACATTAGTGTTTTTAACAATATTTTTGTGAGAGTGGTATAACTTGGAAATATAGCTATACCCAAGATTATTCGTTTCTTCTAGAATCTAGATACATTGCGACACCAAAGGGTTACGTAACTAAAAGACAAACAAAATACCCCGTAGTATAAGGGCAACAAAGAGTACGCATTCTTAGCAAAATTCAATTTTCCAACAGCTGGCTAAACTGCTTCATTTGACGTATTTGTGATTTGCAACATCTGTGTAAAGTTGAAAACATCTCGTGACAGATCGTCATCTGAGGAAGTAACGACAGCAACGTTTGCTGACATTACTGTTATTATGATGATGCATAAATCCTTCAAGAGACATAAAGATTCCAGCAAGATCATCTAAACGATAGTGAGAGTTAGAGATTGAAGCGACAACGCATTCGAATCAATGAATCAAACTCATCACACGTGATGTTTAGATTAAAACAACAAACGGCCCTCCTGTCAAAATTGATAAGATTTATCCACTTTTTTGGATCGACAATACGATTTTTTCTGTCAAAAATCGCCACTTTCCGCTGACGCATTACAATATTTTCTCTTTACTACTCACTACTCGCGCAAGTTTTCTTGAACGATGACCTTGCTTCTCCCTCCAGTGAGCAATAAACAGTTGAAGGCAAAAGCTCGCAGCGAACACTGATGACAACATTCTAAGCATTAAAACGCGAAACAGAAGCTAGTCAAGTTGCTTTCATAGTCGAGAACTTCTGTCCAGCTTTATTACCATTATCTAAAGAAATGGCTGAGGCAGGTCCAGGTTCTTCAATGGAGGCACCTAAAACTTCCATCTAGTGTCCCTGCTGTTACCTACCCAGAGCGATGACCTGGCCGCACACGTAGCATGTATGACTGATTTTTTCAGAGGTTGGCCTTACTGTAAATACTCTTGTGGTTGACTTTGATACTAATACTCCCACTTCACCCGCATTTATTCAATCCATCGTTCAAGAAAAATTGCGCGAGTAGTACGAAGTAATATGTAGTAGGAGAGTAAATAAAAAGATATATCAACCAAGGGGTAAAATATAAACGTAAGAAGGTAACTAAGAAGCACTGTAACAACGTTCACTTGATAAAAGCCTTTAACATAGCATGAAATTTGTGGTTAATATTGATTTCACTTGTTTCAATTAACTTCAGTTTCTTTGTCAACGTAAGTTAGAATTTCAAGTATAAAAACATGAGTAATCCATCACTGCAAGACAAATAAAAAAACGCGTTTCAATAAAAATATGGGTAAGAAAAGATTATGCTGCAATTTAGGACGTACTATTTACTACATGCAATATTCATAACATCGCAGATACTCATTACTCCGAAGCTTAACAAGTGAACGTTGCAACGTCAATGCGAATCAGCCGTCACTGCGAGCCGAATTATTATTCATGCACCTCCCAAAATTCCGCTCGCCAACGCTGCGCCATGCCACAATGCACCCGGCGTGCCGTAACCCTGCCGTAAACTTTCGAATAATTCTGCAGTTAGGTGCCGTAACGCGGTGCCGCTTTTGGCAGCGCTACACACACACACACGCCGCCCCGGTCGGGAGGGGGCGTCGAAGTTCCGGTCGCTTCCCAGCACTTCCTCGGCGCGTCCGGAGCGGCACGCGTGCGGCATACACGCGGCAACGCACTTTCGCTGGGCGACACGCGCACGCACGCATTAGCACGCCGTTAGAGCGCGCGGTCGCCGCCGCGGCCAGCCCGCGTATTTAGTTCGCGCTTTTATTAATTTCTCTTTGGCACCGCGCCCTCGTGGACACTCCCTCGGGACTAGGAAAAGGGGGAAGTTCGAATGTCGAATTGCTCATGGAACGACGGTCCCTGTTCTCATTTGTTGATATTGGTTTAGTGGTGAGTTATAGTTGACATGTACATAATTGGCATAATTTTCTTGTATCAGAAAACTGATGATGATGGCTAAGCCATCAAAAGCTGCTCTTATTGAAATACACGCGTTCAATCATTTCACTCGTTTGTTGAACTGAATTAATTGTATCTTTATTTACTTGTAAGACGCTGTCCTTTTATCATATTACACTTATGCGGAAGATTTTATTCCAATAAATTATGTCGACATGTGTGGGAAGTTTTTTTTTAATATTGTAATGAATTTTTTCATGATGCAGTTACCGGAAGATCGTATAGCCCCAGAAATAGTAGCGCTTTCACCTCGCTCAGCTCGAACTCGTGTAGCTTAAATGAAACACTTCCCTGGTTGAGGAGAACAACGCTGAACTGTGAGAAAGAAAGCAAGTAACTCAGAAGGTTGGAGTCGCTACGCTTTAATTGTTCGGAAATTTTGTACTTTTTATTTCATCAACTTTTTATTAGTTTGCAGCGTGTTCAGATGGGATACCGTCAATAGTTTTGCTAATTTAAGGAGTTTACTATTTTTACTAGTAATATTAATGTTTCACAAATTGTTTTCGTTATTATCTCTGTAATTAATTTACTGCCATTACTAATAGTCTACTATTATTACTAGTAGTATGTTTCACAAACTATTTTTGTTCTTATCGCTATAATTAGTTTTCATCTTTTCAGATCATGAACATTCAATAATGTAATGAAACATAAATGTTTAAAAATTGCATTCGCCTGTTATGAAAAGCTAGATGTATCGTATTAGTTCCAAAACACATGTATGTTTTGTAAACTTCCTGGTTACCGATAATTAATAAATAATAGCGTTTTGGAATGTATGAAGTATTTTGTCTTCTAGTGCCGCAAGGTCAATTTTGTTGTAGTGTTTCAAGAAACCAACTTCTGGCACACGGTACCAACCCTCGTTGGCTGGCGCTAAGGGATGTACAAAACCACGATTCAACTGAAGCGATTGTTTATTTCGAGAAAATTATTCTTTACTACTGTGATGTTGATATTAACATCGAAGGTACTTTTGTGCATAGATTCAATGAAAATTAAACCTGCCAAAGTCACTAAAAATATTTAATATTATGTAGATTCAATGCTGTAAAGCACATTAAAGATCCCGACAGTTTTCATTATATTATTAGTCTGATAAAATTAGTATGTTGCATAACCGTCAAACGTTTACAAATGGTTAAGTGTTTCGGCTTCGGGAGACAGAGGCGTGGGGGAAGTGAGCCTAAGAATATGCACACTAATGCCACCCTATTATTGAAGGGGTCAGCGAAATTGTGGTCTAAGCCACATTTTAAGAAACCAGAGAAAATTGAGTTAAAGTTACATAGTTGTGAAGGTTAAGAGAAACAATTGTTACATCATTCTTAGTTTTATAGAGGAAAACGAATCAAACTAACAATGTACAAACGTAGAACACCTTTGATAACACTCATTTTTCATTTTTGTGGGGTTGGACAACAGTTACACTCATATAGACTGTGTTAATGCTGTGGAGTCGAATCTGGTGTAAGGAGTGAATATATTAAGTTGTGTTCGTGGTGATGGAGGTATTTCCTGCCATTTCTTCTCCGTACTACTTTTCTCCCCTCTTGAGTCGAAAGACCCGAACCTGTTTTTCTTTAACGTAGTATACAATTCACTTTTCCCATAGCACGTCATACGCAGTTTTTAACTGTTTTTACGTAAAATAAATAAATAAATACAATTTACTGCAAATTGCCCATTGTTCGTTTGCAATGGTGGATGCAATTTCTTATTTGACTTACAAAATTCCATTCTTTTTCCCGTAATTAAATATTAACTAATCAGAACACTAATATCATTCTTACAGTTTGTGTATTACACAGATCAATTTTCTGCTCGATGTAACGCGACAAATATTTTCAGATATGCTCACTTGTAAATTCTTTGCATTAAGATTTCTTTGTGCGGGCAGAACTCGAGAGGATTCTGAGACTCGTTTCAGCCAATCGCAGCGCAGCGGCGATATCGCGCACTGCTGCTCAGAATGCGTTTGTGGTTTCAGGCGACGGGTCGTGGCCGGCGAAGGACGATTCCGGAACGTGTAGTTTGTGGACTAGTGCGGTGCGTTCCTGGAATATCCCATATGGTAAGACTTTTGAATTTGTAAAATCAGATTTAATTAGTTCACCTCTTTCTATTTTGACCGACCAAACTTTTTTAAATTTTTATTAAAAACCTGGTAACGGTACAACGTTTCGAGAAGTTTTGGATTAATAAAAACTTAAGATCACGTATGACTTCAAAAGTAATTTATTAAAGTTTAAATAGTAAAATTTTAATAATTTATAACTAACAATTTTGCCTTTGTGTAGTTTAATTTGATTCCGTGTCGAATTAAATTTGAAATTCTAAAATTAAGAAAATTGCAATCGAATTAGAGTATTACGTAGCAAGTTCCTTTACATTTGATGATTTTTAATGTAGCTAGAAAGTGAATCGTCAACATAAAAAATCAAAAAATTTAATTTTAAAAAATTTTTTTATTTTATGAAGCTGAAATTCTTCGTTGTAAGCATTATTTTCGTATGTGCGATTTGGTAAAATTCTATCTTTTGCTCTGTACGTGGTTTCATTACCATTGGCTACAAGAGTAACCTTGCTGTAGACTTCTGGACATCAACCTTGACTGAACGATAAATTTCATCATATTATTAACATCTGTTGTTCGTAGAACGCGATTTGGAAGTTAGATCTACGAAGTAGGACGTAACAATCAATGCTGAATAGTTAGGAAACGAAAGTGCAAAACGAACATTTCTCCGTGTTAATTCGGAATTTGTGCTCAGGTTGACTGATGTAAGAATAGTTACAAATTCAATAAATTTATTAAAGGAAAATACTGAAACTGGTATTAAATAATTTTGTTTGTAGTTAGAAAATATAAGAGGACATTTAAATCTAGGAAACCTTAATCTTCCCGAAAGTTTAGTTTTCTAACTTTTAATCATCACGCCCCTTTTAGGCATTAGTGCGTATTTCAAAAATTATTTCTTAATAATTACTAGTGAGAGGTAGTTTCCTTTGAAAAAATATTCACTAAACACATATTTATGTAGACATTGTTCATCAGGCTGTTTTATTAGAACAAAATTTCATATAATTTAGGGTATTAATGCAAATTGTATTTTCATTAGTTTGACACAAGCAGCGCTTTCTTAGCTCATACAGAAAAACCTTCGTAAAATTTTAAAATGCGTTTCTTCAGTGGTCAGAGCTTAGGCAGTGCCACTCAATGGCGCGTTGTCCTTGATCATGAGATATTTCTGAAAGTAAGAGGTAGATACTTGAATTTTGCAGGCTCTGCGCAAATTTTGACATTTATTTTTTCTTTCCCCCTTTCTTTTACGATGCATTGTTAGATTATCGGTAAGGGACAGCTAGAACGTTGTTCGCTATATTTGAAAACAAAAGGTCTGATCTCGCAAAACGGAAACTTATTTGCAACCTAGACTCGGGACTTTATTTGCACTGCTGAGGAAGTAGCTAAACCACCTCTTCTCGCGTCTTGCAAAATGAAAGTTCAAGACAACGTGCGCAGAGAGTTAGAAAGGATTAGATGTGTGTTCCCGAGGACAACTTCCTTGTCCAATAGTGAAAAATGGTTCCGAAAATTTCGCGCTTCACGATTTGCTCCCTGAAATACTAATACTTTAAATGCAAACTTTGACAAACGAATCCAAGTGGTTAAAATAAAAATTTAAAATATGAAAACTGAATATTTGCCCATTTTTTTAATTTAATTCACAGAGCCTGAGGTCGTATGAAAGTAATTTGCGGGGCGTAATATGTACGGTAAACATATCGTTCAAAATGCCGTGATAATGAGTGTGAATAAAATGCTTAGAGAGGTCGTTGTGGACAACAAAGAAATACATAACTTTTATCCGTTGCCCACCAATAAAAACCTGAGTTTAAGGAATGAGAATAAAAATGTATATTTTGACAAAAGAAAAGTTATTGAATAATTTTTAATAAATTTTGAAACTAATGATTAAAAATGTTGATAATGGGGAATTAGCGTTTAAAGAAGACAAATTTGCGACTGCGCGTTGAGGTCTGAAAGAGCTACAACACTTGCATTCCATGGATGTAGTCGTTTCGTGATGAATAGAGCCCGGAAGTTTGGCAAAATGCCTTTTTGTCATTGCATAGCCACCATACCGGATGGTCATGTGGTATCAAGATCACTGAGAGATCACTTTCTTACACGTTAGTGTTTAACACTATACGATACACGTTAGAGCTAATGTAAATTTTAGTTAGAATCAAAATGTGAATCATTTTAATTCATTTTTACAATAATTCCTTTTGAATGTTAATTTTCATTTTTACGTCGTTTGGCACCTCTACTTTAGCTAGAATAAATGCGTTTTTATGTCTAATTTAGTAAAAATAAATGCCTTTTGCCTGCCTATTTTAGGTAAAATAAATGCTTGAACTTCTGGGCTCTAGTGATAAACAACGTCGTGAACTTAAAACTGAATTTCACGTTATATTCTAGACTTGTCGGCTAATAGGTTATTACAATTTTCATTATATCAATTATATTAAATCTTTAATTGTTCTTCATGGTTCGAATTGTACCATGTCTCGTGTCTTCAGGATGTAATTACATTGTTTATAAGGATTGTATTCTTTTTAATACAGTGAGAGCATACGAGTCTTTCGAAATGTTACTGTTAATAATATTACATTTCAAAATGTGTTGGGGATTGGTGTTTGATTTCCTTTGGGTCACTAACTTTAGAAAAGATGCTTATAATGGAAATAAATGGTAATAAATTGCTTCGTGTTAGCAATAATTTTTACACATTCGTTCACATTAAACTTTTGCTATTTGTGTGTTTAGGAAAACTCACCTACAATTAATTATATCCAATGAAATCTTTCTGTAATCATAGGTGTACTATTTATAAAAAAAACGTTAAAATTCTAAAACTGTAATAGGATAAGATAAATGTGTATTAAATGCGACTAAAATAGCGTCTTACTCGTAAACATTTCTCAAATAATGAATTATTTTAATATTTTCTTCCTTTCTCAAACAAATTGGGTAAAATAGAATTATAAATTAGGTTTTGGAAGAGTTAATGAAGAGGTTGTGCACCGCTGCAAGAGATCAAATATTTGGTATAATTTCTAAATTAAAATGTAAAAAGTACTTATATTAAATATGTTGATATTTGTTTCAGGCGAATCCTGCAAGGTGCATCCCTTTCTCTGAGCGCGTCGGGTAACACTCCTCCGTACCGCTCCCTGCGGCATTGAGCTCTCCTGGGGAGTGCACAAGCCGACCAGGTGGATAAAGCCGGTGGCAGCTCCTCTGGGATGTGAAATGCAGTCTCAGTATTTGGGTTAAGTTTTTTTATTTTGTTATTTAAAGTCGCATCAACATCTAGATCATTAGCGACCATTATTGGTGTTAATGTTGTAACTGTGAAGATGAAACGAAATGGTGATTAGAGTAGGACGAACACAAATACAACAAAGCCCGAGGAGGGACTCGAACACGCGACCCTTCGGTCCGAGATCGTTACGTCACTACTGCCTTAGTGGTCTCGGCCATCGTATCGGCGTTTAAGTCCTTATTTCCTTGTTTCTGTAAAGAGGTAAGCATGGCTTTTGAGTTGGGTAAACGGAAGAGTTGGTGAATGAATTAGCAGTTTGGAGGATAGTGATTTCATTTGGCTATGTACTTCCTTGGATGCTTGTTTGCTTAGTGGAATGGGTAGGTGCTTTTTCGTTTCCTTAAATAAAAGGATTGTTTTATTGAATTGGTGGGGCTGTGCTTTATGTTGCGTGAGCTTAGTGATTTATGTGGATGAAAGGGAGACCTGCATTTTCTTTCGTTGACTGATGGAATTCAATACTTTATATAGCCTTTGGGAATCGTAGTGCAGAGGATAAATAGGCAAGAATGAATGCACTGGTGTAAGAACGGCTTGCGCGCCTGTAAGGAATGTAATGTGTAGGAAGAGGATTCATACGCCCTAAAAATCTTGAAACTTGCTTTTAAAAATATGCATTTATGATCTAAAAATCTTATCATTTATGATCTTAAATATGCAATTGACCGACCTACGGACGTTTTGAAAATAACCACTTTTTCGGTATCAGGTGACCTTAAAACGTATATTTCCATTGAAATCTCGAAATCCATTTTCCGCAGCATTACATACCTTTCTCTATACCACTCGCGCAACTTTTCTTGACCGATAGATTGACGAAATGCGGGCGGAGTGGGAGTATTAGTTACAAAGACAGCCACTAGAGTATTTTCAGTAATGCCAATCTTTGGTAGATGAAACTCAAACCCGCTATGTGTGCGGGCTGGTCATCGCTCTGGGTAGACAACAGCAGGGACAGTACATAGGAGGTTTAGGTACCTTTCTTGAAGGTCCTGGACCTGCCTCAGATATTTCTTTAGATAATGGTACTAAAGCGGAACAGAAGTTCTCGACTATGAAAGCAAATAGCTTTGACTAGCTTCTGTTTCGTGCCAACGAAGTTTTAATGCTGGGAATGTTGTCATCAGTGCTCGCTGCGATCTTTTGCCTTCAGCTGTTTATGGCTCCAGGGAGGGGGAAGCAAGGTCATCGGTCAAGAAAAGGTGCGCGCATGGTACTACGTATATTACTGCGTATATTCGTATGTATACGAGTAAGTAAAAAGGGGAATCATTATTAAACAGTTTAAAATCTCCTTCGTTCGAACATGTGCTAGCAATGAACTTGCATAGAGTTGCTGCAACTTGACTGATTTTGAAAGGTAATACGTAGTATATACAAGAAAATTGCAAAGATTGTAGTGATAGTTTCACTGTTGTACGTGGTTTCCTTTCGATCTGGGCTCTGAAGATCAATGCAAAACTTTTAACTCTGACTACGAGGTTAAAACTATTGTAAACTTCAAATGAAGATTAGTTGTTGTATATTTGTGTCAATGTGAATATGTTGAGTGGGCAATAGGAGGAGTTCGCATAATATTTTAAGGTTAGGTGGGATGTCATTGTGTTGATTGAAAATGAGACTGAAAATTGGGGTGAATAAGTAAGTCAAGTGATATTTACATTTCAGTAGTGTACTGATGTGATTATAACCTTAATTAACACGTTCACTGCCCTGTTATCCATATGTGGTTCACAAGACATAACACTCGATCGTTTTGCTATATCCGTGAACCACATGTGGGTCACAAACGTTTACAATTTCTATGGCAAACATATTCATTGCACTCCCCCTTTGTACTCCCACTAACTGCACAGATTTTGGCGTGAACTTGCTAGGACGGTCATAGATAAGAGAAATGCACTAAGACTTTTTATTTTTGAGAATATTGCAGTAACATTTTCGGGAATGTTTGAACATGTGGGGATATTTTAATATTTTCATAGGGACTAGGAACGTCAGTTCCAAAGAATGGGTGGATACTTCTGCGTCGAACGTGACACTGTGCTTGTTGTTTTTGTTTTGGTGTATGTGGCATAGGTGTCAATGGTTTTTAACTTTTTTTTGGGTTTGTTACGTTTGTCTTAAACTTTAGGTGTAAGAGTTGTGGCGAGTTCCAGATTTGCTTTTGGCAATTTTGTGCCATTGTTATAGTTTTGTTTTGGTTGTTATTTTTATATTTTATATTACAAGATTTAATGAATGTTAATAAGTGTTTTTTGATTTGAATCTTGACTACTTTCAAACTAGTATATCTAGTACATTTCATTCAATGTGTAACTGCAAGAGTTTGTGTGCCAGGGAACATAAGTTTTAATGTTACATAAGTGCATTTTTAATTATTAGCCATATTTTAATTAAATGTAAATATTAACTGGAAATTTATTTGTGAATATATATTTTTGTGTAATTTTTTGAACATCTTGTGTGTGTTATGTTGGGGAGAGGCAATATTCAGTTTCGTAAGCGCGCTCTAGCGGTACACTTAGGGACTACCTCTGTATGCCAGCCCGGTGCAGTTCTAGAGCACAGAGCACCCACGTTTATTTGTCTATGGTTCTAGAGTGACCTGTGAGACGTATAGACATGGGGTGGTGGAGACGCTAAGTAGGGTGACAGTGATTCTCGTTAAAAGAAAGAAATAAATACAGATGTTTATACCGGACTTCTTGTTACAGAGCGTGGTTGGTTGAACATTTATTGAAACAATTTATTTATTTACTTATTTCACATCAAAAACAGTTTTAAAAAATGCATGTGATGTGCTAGGGGGAGAAATAAATTGTGATATCTACACTAAGCCTACTAGTTGAGTTCGGAATATAGAAGTGAGTGTTTTTGCAAGGACTTAACAAAATATTTGCTCCGATGTAATTAAATGTAATTTAAAGTGTAAATGAGCTATAAAATTGGTCATGTCACGTCTCATATCCGTCATGAAGGAATAATACTTCCTGCCGCGACACGGATATCTGCATCTCCATTGAAGCCAATAGATGAAGGTGACCTATGTGCTAAACTGCTGCAAAAACTTCCGAAAGAATTTGATCGTATGTATGTGATGTGGAATGATTTGGCTGAAGAAGAGCATACGGGAAAAGTTACAGAAGATATGCCTGAACAATGAACTTCGAATAGCAGAAGGGGACGAGGTGAAGGTGGCCTTTGTGATGTCAAACACGATGTTAGGTGCATCAAAGAATAACCCCTCATAAGAATGAAGGCGGCAGAAGGGGTTCAAGTATAAAGGTTTTTCTTGCATTTGGCCCATTTCGAGAGATTGCAAAACAGGTGTAGTATGTTTTAAGTGTAAAGGGATGGGGTATATATCTAAGAACTGTGATGTTAGTCTCTGCGATGCTGATCCAAGGATGTACTCTATCAGTGAATGAGAATAAATTGAACTGTGATTAGAGGTACATAGACCACGTCTAACCACAATGCTAAACGCTGTGTTACATACCGTCGTGACTGGTATGTTTCTTATGAATAATTCAGAACACCGAAAGGAATGGACAGCGATGAAATTCGGGTACAGATTGAAGCATTCGGTAGTGTGTATTAATGTGAAGACTTTTGATGGTGAAAATGGATAGATAGACCCCTTGAAGATGTGTGGTATTGTCCAGATAGCTCTTGTAACCTGTTCTCTGTAAGGAAGGTAGATGACAAAGGTATTGACCAGATCATACGAAATAATGGCAGTGTGCGTTTGTTTTTGAGGAATAGAGTACCGATCGCACTCGTATCAGAATGACGACAATCTCTGTCGACTGGTAGTAAAAGTCGTCTGAGGAAAAAGGGTGTATGTACTTAGTAATGTACCTGTCAATTAGCAATGGTACGAAAGACTAGGCCATCGAAATAAAAGGCATGTACAAACTTTCCTTAAAGCTCGTGGCATTCAAGTAGAAGTAGAATGTGAATTTTGTGAAGGCTGTGTCTTACGGAAACAAAACGTCAAAACAGTGTCGAATTCTCCGATACACCGAGCATACCGCCGGTTTACCTAGTAATTCGAAGTGTGTAAGGAATACTTCAGAAACTTGGTAATCCTTAAAAAGTTACTGAGATTTTGAAAGCGAAATGCGAAAAAATAACTGTTTTAATACCGAGAGCCATTCACTCTCCCGCAACCGTAAGCGCTGTGAAGTGTTAGTGAGAAGTTTCAATCAATTCTTGATGCTGTCCAGAGAATTTGCTAGCGCAGAAGAAGACACCGCAGGCCAGCCGCGATAACCTAGGACTCCTTATATTTCAAGGGCGCGGGGAGGGGAGGATGCGCGTCCGGACGGTCGGTAGGCACCGCAAAATATTGCGGTGAACAGTCCTTCTCTGGTCGTTAGGAAGTTACGCTTCTTACATTTTTGTAAAATAGTGTGTGTTAATGCTCCAGAAGATAAAGGCTTGTGTAATTGTATTATAGAACAATTTTTAATGACGGAATTTCATAGTATTGGGATTTCAGAAAAGTCAAAATAGACAACGATAGAGGTAGCTTCCAAGAAGTGCGGTATACTTAAAATAATGTAGAGGATTCGCCACCGCATCGAAGGTTGACCTATGGAGAAAGGGTACAAAAGTCTACTAAACCTGGAGAACTTATTTTTGTTAGTGTGTAGGTGGCCCGTTGGAAAAAAGGATTGGGCTGGCCATAGGTACTTCCTGACTTTCTAGGATGACTTTGTGTTTCAGGGTAACATATTATTTAAGACAAAAGCTGAAGTTGGAGAGAAGCTACTGTTGTTTACGGAAATGATCAAATACAAACCCAACTTATCATTAAGGAATTACATACTGATGGGGAAAAGGAGTGCCACCATGGAAGTCCGAAGAAATACAGAGAGCATTAGTCTGAAGCTACCCTATATATTCCACAACAGAATGGAGATGAAGATCGCGAAAACTGAATAATTTGTGAGATGGCACGCTCTTGGCTTCAATCAGCACCTCATCTCCCAAAATCAATGTGGGATGAAGTAGTACTTGCAGCAACCTGTACACGAAATAGGACTGCTCCATCCAAAGTTGCAGGAATAACACCCATTGAATTGTTTTTTAGGACGGGAAGTCAGTTCCACATCTGAAGATTTTTGGTACAGCGGTTTTTTGCCCGGATTCACCACAAAAAACGCAAAAATTTCGATGCGAAATCTGAAAGGGAGTATGTAGTCGGGTATGATGGCTGTGATTATAGGGTATGTTTTCCCGAGTAACATTCTGTTATAGTGTGCCGCGATGTAAAGTTCAAGGATGAAGTCCTGCAACAATCTATGAAGATGGACAGAACCGAACAAGCTGATATTTCAGTTGATGAGTTTCAATGTATTTATAAGGGAAATAGTGCTACAGAACAGTGTAACCAGTCCCTCCCAAATGTCGTTGTAAGTAAAACAAATGATGTTAGTAAGACGAGAGTGCTGAGGAACAGAGAGAGAAAGTATTAATAAAGCCAGTACGTTGTAGATATTTTTGAATGGTACCATAGATGAAGTACTTTTTATGAAGCAGCCACAAGGTTTTGAAGACATAACAAATCGTATGTGCAAATTAAACCGTAGCTTTCATGGACTGAAGTGTTGATATAAGTGCCTGGTTATCTCAAAAGCTGTAACTTGAACCAAAATATGGCGGATGCCTGTATGTTTTTTAATGAATTGGCTATTTTGTTTCGTGTAGGTAATGGTTTGGCGTTAGGTCAAAGACAGTCAATCAACAATTGCATCAAAATGCTGTGTAGGCAAGGTTGGAAATTATATTTAGTGACGTAGGTTGCTACCTTGGGTACGAGATACGGAACGGTTGGCAATACAATCTCCGTCAGCCAAAGTGCTTACATCGAAAGAGCGTTATCGGAGTATGGTATGGCTGAAGCAAATCCAATCTCGATGCCAATTGAGCAAGGTTGGTCACCTGGAAAGTCACCACCGGCTGATTTATGTTGCTACAGGAAGATCGGCAGCCTTATGTACCGTGCAGTGGGCACAAGGCCGGAGATATTTGCGGTGAATGTTACCTCAAGGGCTCAAGACTCTCCAACTAAGGCCCATTTAAAACTAGTCAACTGAATTCTGAAGTACCTCAAAAGGTACGATAATGTGAGATTCAATTTTATGAAACCACAACTGTATGTATATTAGCCTGTAGTGGTGCAGTCCATGCAAGGAAACAAGACGAGCCGTTCCACAAGTGGAATCCTCATGAAATTCTGCGAGGGACCAGTAATATGGGCGCGCAAACTTCACAGATGTGTCGCTCTGTCAAAGGAAGCTAAATTTGTTGCTGCAAGTGAAGCGGGCAAATCACTGGTGTGGTTGAGCAACATGCTGAGGCAAATTCGAGCAAGAGCAATCAGTCTCCATACTTTACATGGACAACCAAAATGCGATAACGTGTATCAAGAACACTTGTTTTCAAGAGAGGTCGAAACACATTCAAACTCGCTTCCAGTGCATAAGGTACCTAAATGAAAGGAAACTGAACATCAAGTATCTTCCAACCGGCAAACCGCTGATATGTTCACCAACGAACAAAATTGCGAAGATGAAGAGCATCTTGGAATGGTGGATAGATTGGACTTCCAGGGAAGGATCTGTTTGTGTACTTTCGTGTATAAATATGTATTGTGAAGTGTAATGATGTAAATAAAAAGCTTATGGGGAGCTTTCAACTGTGTGTATTATGAGTAACTACATTATGAATATTACGGGGCCATGAGGAACAACACCAGGAGTTAAATGAGAGCGTAGACTTCCTCGACCGGAATCAGTAGCTGCTTGGGTATCCCGGATACGTTGAGTCCTATACTTGGATTTAAACAAGCTGCGCCTGACCAAAATTAGCTGTTAGTCCTCCAATCGGAAGGTTGAATACCGCCATAGTGACGTGTAAGCTCACTTTCTTGATTTTCACAGTCTGCCATCCTAATTTTTCATTTATTTTAAGATTGAATAATATAATAGTTTTGTGCAAGTAGCATATTAAAATACGTTTTAATTATTATTTTTTTAAAAAAAAATTTTTTTTAAAAATTAACTTTTTAATTACGTAAATATTTTTTGAGTATGTGTATATACATCTACCATGTGATTAATGAGGTGGAATTTTTGCATGCTTGCTTAAATTTGTGTTACTATTAATAGATAACTGTTAATAACATAACACACTATTTATAACTCACACTTAAATGTAGAATAATTTCTTAAAATTTATTTTACATCAAAAATCTTTATAAACTGTGTGCGATATGCTATGGGGAGAAGTGAATTCTGTGCAAGTTTCAAAATTCTGTGATCCCTACCCTAAGCCATATACGACTTGAATATTTAATACAGAAAGAAAATTAGGTTTTTTGCAAGTATTTTTAACAAAAATATTCACTCAAATGTAATAAAATCTATTTCCAAGGGGAAATCAGCAATAAATTTGGGCACTTATCCCTTATCATGTCCTTCATCAAGGAAAAATACTTCCTGCAATGACCATGGGGAGTGAGATGATTTGAATAACTAAATTTCCCACTGAATTCTAGAAGACATGCACAGATAATGAAATAACATTGATGTCCAGAAGCAAAACAAGGGGCCATCTCAGTATTTGCTCAAAGGATCAGAGAAACTGGATGAAAAACTTGATCGAGATTGGAGTCATTGACCCGGAAGCTGCAGTACAATACTGGTTACAAGTTGTTAATTAATGATTCTTCAATTTTCTTAATATTTGTGAATTAAAATGATTTTCATTTAGTCTTTATTATTTCAGTGTATATAATAGTGATTAATTTATTACCTTTCATTGTTTTACTGCTTCTTTTAGATGAATAACGTTTTCTATTGGTTTGTTTTTAGCCTGTTGTAGAAATATATGCATCAGTTGAATTGCCTTCTTTCAGTTATTATTTTTAGATTGTAACGTGCTATTAATTTTGTAATAGTGATATTGTTTTTAGTGTATTACTCAGGTAGTGTTAGTTGCAGTGGCCATTGTTGTAACTGAATTGAGATTCCAATTTAATTATTTGCAGATTGATAGAGGACCTGGTGGCATTCAAATGTAATGGTACAATTGTTAATTCTTTTGTTTGTTCCTGTGTAATGATATTTACATAACATGTTGAGCATTAATAACTTCATTATATTTCATTATATGTTAGGTCAATTATTTCAGATATAAAAGAAAGGAGATTCTTGTGGTTATAAACAGCACTTTTTCTGAATTATTTGATATTTGGGCAAAAAAAGTGGCATTATTTATTTTTAGTTCTTTGTTTGTTTTGTTTTTTTTGTTTGTTTTTTTCCTGTATCATAACTAAATTCTCTAGATAATGTATTTTGTCTTACAGAATCACAGCAGGTATTAAATCTTTCTGTGATACTGGAACGAGAAAAGCCCATTATCACCAAAAGATTAAAAGAGAGAAATATTAGAATGCAAACCAATGTACACTTATCTGCATATAATCTCATTACAAATTTTCAAAATCTATTTGATGTAAGTACAATATTATCTTAAGTCTTAATTTATTATGTTTTCCCAATTTCTCCCTCTCTCTTTTGTAATTTTTCTTACATAATGACATGTATGGTAAAGGCTTCTGTAAATTTTTTAGTAGTATTTAATAGTGTTATGGATTAAATTTTTATATAAAAAAATATTAATACTTCTAATTCTCAGATATTAAGTTATTTCTGAATTTTTTTATTGTGTAGACATAAATATTCACAATTTTTTAGAAGGATATGAATGTTTTCCATTACTATTTTTGTTCGTTTTGGAAGTATATATTTGGAAGTATATACATCACCCAAATTAACAGTTGTTAATTAATTGTAATTTCTAACTTTAAACTAAGAATTTTTGACACTGTCATCAGCTATCTTTCTCATTTTTGATTTTCTTATTGCCTTCAGAGCGACAGACATGTTATTTTTTTAATGCGGCCCTTGTCATTAGGTCATTTTTAAACCTCCTGCCTTATAAAATTAATATTTTTAACAATGGTTTTAGCACATGTCTGAGGCCCATGAGTCTCGTTGAGAAGGATGTTCACAAAGTAATTAAAGATTCATTTTACAAAACAGAAGGTGTAAAAATGACCTAATGTCATGGACCAAGAAAAAAGAAATGAAGTGTGTGTTTATTCTGCCAAACCACTAGGACATTGGGAAGATAGCATACTTGTATTATTACAGTGAGTAATATGGGTAGCAACTCTAAAGATAGTTCTATATGCTATTCTTCTTTAAATGTGTGCATAGTAACATTTCTGATCACTGGGTTTAGTGTGATTGGTAAGAACCTTTTCAGCAACTGGTTTCTGTCTTCGAAGATTATTATTCTCCTTCATCTTAAACCCAAGAATTACACCTGAAGGAGAGTTTCATCTCCAATGACTTAATATTTAAGACAATTGGGTCATATAGCCACCTTCTCCTTGAGTTTCTAACTTTTCTTCTGCCAGCGTGTACATAATTTATTAGTTGTTTAGGGAGTCTGTTGTTCGTTCTTGTAATGTAGGAGTACTGATTTTGTTTAATTTTTTGAAGAGGTTAAAAATGTTTAGTTCTTGTTACACATCCACATTTTGCTTATGATCTATACAAGTGTATCTGAGACACTTTGCAAGGACCTCGTTTGACCAGCTAGAATTTTTATTTTTTTTTGGTTAATATTGGACAGCTAGTGTTTGGTAAAATTTTAATTGACATTCTTTCAGTTTTATTTTTTAATGTTTTCCTAATTGATCCAAAAAGTCATTGGAATCTACTTATTATAGCATTAATATCACTTCTCCGGGCCGGATTAAAGGGTGGGCAGAGTGGGCGGCCCACCGGCCCCCACCAAGAAGGGGCCCCCAAAAATTGATATATGAAATAAATTTTGTCTTTTAACAAGACTCGTGCGATGATTTTTTAAATATAGTAACAAATTCATAGTTTTTGCGTCATTTTGTGCAACATTTGTATTATATTTTTTACATTACAGAATGAGAAATATTGTAAACTTACATTTAATAATACAATATTTCGATATATAACAACAAAAAGAAGTTCAAATACATTATTTCTGATATTATGTTGAGTTTTAAAGCATTAATATCAACTTCCATTACTCTTTAATGGTGCAGGCTTCCCTCTCTACTTAAGGATGACGCAAAAAACAAACACGATGACATTTCAGGGCTTTATGAAGAAGTTCAGGATCACATTGAACAATAATGTGTTGGATTCATTATTTAGTTATTTTGTTTAATTTATCACATAATAGTATGTAATAATAAATGAATAATAAATCATAATAGTAAATCGTGTAATTATAATTTCAATTTAATTTAGTAGCGGAGAAAGTAATGTATTATTAAATTAAAATTTTTGAATTACTTGAAGCTGTTAACATTTACAAATATGGTTACAAAATATTTATATATTTAGACTAAACCTTTATTTAATACTTCTCTAAAAATATCAAACACCAAATAATTATAAATTTATTGGTGTCAATTTCATTATTTGTAGCAAGTTATAGATTTTTTTGCATTCTTTGAAACATTGCATCGTTTAATATTAATTGTATAAATAGTATTCCAAAACAAAACACTCTGCTGTTGATATCTGAAGATGGTGAGCGAACATTCCAAAACTAGTCTATATTGTCAAGCTTTTCATAATCAAATGTGTAAATTAGAAATTGGGCATCTATGGTGTATTTTAGAACATTATATTGAACAGAGTAAACGCAACAAATTGCTTCAAAATTTCAAGCTCTATTTGAATATCGCAGTTGCTGCTCTTAAATAGCTCAAGAGTTGTGATTTTTTAAAAAAGTGATAATTTTTCACACTATGACGAACCGGGAAAGGAAAAAGCTGGGACATCAGAGTATGAGATCTCTAGGATATGTCACCGAAATGTTCACTTAATCCTATTGGACTACAGACACCCACCAGAAGTGAACCTTTCAGTCTCAAACATTATATGTTGAAAATTACCTTTCCGTGATTGACCAGTTTTAGCATTGTTGCAGCACTGTCTTTCTGCATATGAATTGATTTCTACAAGTTTTAATTTTCTGGCTAGACTCAAGCAATTAGTCAGATCAACTGATGGAATAAGCAAGATTATTAAATCATATTTCCAAAGATGATGTAGGCGATAATCTTGGGGTTGAGCTTGTTCAATTCGCAGAATTTTACAAAGATTTTGCAGCAGAAAAAAGGTTTTTTTTTTTTTTTTTTTTTATATATATTTATTTTACGTCAGAAAAACAGTTAAAAACTCGTATGACGTGCTATGGGAAAAGTGAATTGTGTGCACATTTTCAAAATTCTGTGATCCCTACACTTACTCATATACTACTTAAATTTTGAATTTTGAAAGGAGAAAAAAACAAAAACTCCCATGCAATAAAATCTATGTTCAAGGATAAACAAGCAATAAATTTTGAATTTTGAAAGGAGAAAAAACAAAAAACTCCCATGTAATAAAATCTATTGTCAAAGATAAATAAGCAATACATTTTGGCTCTTATTACTTCCTGCCAGCGACAATATTGTGAATATTTAAGCTGTAAACATTTAATTTACACATTGATAATTGAAAAACAAATTCAGGACCCTTTTCCTAATGTTGAGACAATTTTGAAAATGTATCTTATGATGATCACTAATTGCATAGCTCAAAGATCATTTTCAAAATTAAAATTAGTGAAAAACAGATTGCAAACAACAATGGCCCAACAATGTCTCAATAATCTCGTGCTTTTGAGCAGCAATAGTGATATTTCCAGAATGTTAAAATTTGATGACTTGTTTGCGATGCGATGACAAAAGGATGGAAAGTTCCTCTGTAAAAGTAATTAATATATGTTAAAAAATAACATATTAAAATAGCATTATAATTTTGCAATGTAACAATGATATACTCGGTGATATTTAATGACTCTATTTGGTGGGGCCCCCACTAAATATGTGCCCACTAGCCACCACTTCTCTAAATATGGCCCTGTCACTTCTATTAAATATGATACTCTATGGCCCGAGAAATTAAAAGTGGAAACTTGACCTAAAGTTTTATTATTTAAAACTATTTTGTACCTGACATACACTGGTCCTTCAAAAGCCATGGTTTTAGGATTGGTATCAGATGCTTTAAGATGCTCCATTTCCTTTCTGTGGTTCATAAATCATTATTTATAAGTTGTTCTGAAATTCTGCTAAAAGACTTGATGCTCTGCCAAAAGCATAATCTTGAAGGGTATATTACCTATATTTTTTTCATTTGGTGGTGGTGTTTGCAATTTTTTGTAGCCCAATGTACATAAATATTGAACAATGCCAGTGACAATGGGCAACCTTGATTCACAATAAATGTATTGCTGTATATATAATTATTTGAATGGTTAGTCCTATTTTTATCAAGGTTTTTCATGATTTTAACCACATGGCTAGGATAACCCTTGGCCAAGCATGGCTCATCATTAAAGGCTGTAAGGCGGAGCCTCTCCTGTAGAAAATGCCGCCCGAAAGAAATTTAAAATTATATTTATAAATGTATTTATTTATTAATAATGTCTTTCTGCGTTACATTATGTAACAGTTTTATCAAAATTTTGGTTTGAGAGTTCAATAATGGTCGTTTGTAACGCATATGAAGCAGTTGACAGGGAAGACAAAAGCGTTAGGCTCCCACTTCGTTCCGCCATAAGGCGTGTGTAAAACGGTGAGGTGAGACGTCATACATTCACTGCACAGGCTTACCGGCGGTGGAAGGCTGCAGCCAGGCAGCCTTCAAAGGTGGGACGTAGGGTCTGAAAAAAAGGTGTACTCACCAGATAGCATTACTATGCAGCTCAGCAAGAATTGCGCATCAACTAGTTTTCCCAATTTGCCATAGACCTGTGCAATATACTGTAGAAGCGCTACTCACTTCAGTCTGTATCAGAAGAGATTGTGAATATAAATACAATGCAGGCAATGCAATAGGCAAATGCGATGCATTTGCAGCCTTCCCGATCTAAAAATTCACGAGCCGCGACTGCCCTTGACGCACATTTAAGGATGAATATTGGGAAATTAAATTCTCTTCCATTTTTGGATTATTTAGGATAAATGCACATTTTCATTACATTATATTCTATAAGGTCAATAGTTTATTATTTCTGAAGTTTGGAAGGTATCCTTGAAAATATCTCCTTTTTGTGTGGTTATTCCATAGGTTTGTAAAATATGCTAACCAATCTTCTCTGCTGGTATTATTCAGATGGACAGTATCTCTTTCTTCTGTTTAAATGTTTCAGAACTTGAATGCCATGTCTGAACACCATGAATATATCATCGCTTATGTAATGATCCCAGCTTTCCTTATTTAATTTTTTCTCTATTGCATGCACATATTTATAGTTTTGTTTATCTTGTAATTTATTTTGTAAGAATTTTGGATTTCCTTTGTTTTCTTTCTGCATTCCAAATTTTTAAGCCTATATCTGGTATTCCTCTGTGTATGCCTTCCCCCTAGAGTTTCTTCAGCTGCTTTATTGTTAAGGTTTTGTGCTTAACAAACAAAAAAGACTGAAACCTCAGAACAAAGGTGCTTTAAAGTGTATCTCTTATGACGAGAGAATATTCGGAGACTACACTGCTCCAGAATGGAAAAAGCAATTAAATATATTGGACCTGATAATTCAAATTGGCTGAAAGATATGACCAAGTTGCCTGGAAGTGATTATACAGAGAATCCTACAAGCACAGAACCAGCAGCTGTTAGTATTGAAGATCAATGGTAAGTTGCCGACAACAGCTTTCAACATACTAAGTTGGCAGGGTAATGAACACAGCCTATTGATACAGGTGCACTATTTATTAAGCTTTATATTGTTTTCTATTGCAATGTCTGTTTTCATCTTTTAAATTTCTGAAATATTTCGACTTTCAATACATTTACTGTAAGGCATAATTTATTTCACTGCAATTGCCATAACTTGGTGGGCATACACAAAAAAGTATTGATATGTGAAGCAGATTTGGTCAAATTATTTTATTTTCCTTTTTTTTTTGTTATTTTAATAACAATTTGACCAAATCTGTTTCACAAGCTTTTGACATTATTAATTATAACATCTTGCTCTCAAAATTACCTTCTTATGGAATTCGTGGTATTGCCCTAGATTGGATAACCTCGTACCTTAAACATCGATCTCAACGAGTAGAAATACCGTACTGGCACGAAAGGACATTATTTACTTATCTCTCCAATTCTTTGCCAATTGAACATGGGGTCCCACAAGGTTCGATTTTGGGTCGTATCCTCTTTCTGTTGTACGTAAACGATATGCCCTCATCTATTAAAAATGGAAGAACAGTTCTATTTGCTGATGACACGAATGTTCTTTGCAAAAAAGAAACAATAAATAGTACAATTTCAGAAGTTTCAAATTGGTTTTGTAATAACAAATTAATAGTTAACGAAGGGAAAACCGTCTCAATGCAATTTTGTGCTTCAAATCGACAGTCATATGCTTCATTGAAAATGAAAAATATGCAATTAGCAGATGTTAAGGTAACAAAATTTCTAGGTCTGTCAATTCAATCAAACCTCAAATGGAATGTACATATAACAGAATTACACTAAATTAAGCTCATTATGTTACGCATTCAGAATTCTTTCTAATTCTGTCAGCCTTCATGCAGCTCGTTGCATGTATTTTGCAAATGTACATTCCTGCCTGAGATATGGCATAATATTCTGGGGAAGCTCATCCTTTAGTTCCCAGACATTTAGATAGCAAAAGAAAATTATCCGAATAATGAAAAAATCCCATCCACGTGATCCGTGCAAGCCTCTTTTCATTGAGCTTGGAATTTTACCATTGCCTTGCCTATTTATTTAGTAGTCTGTAGTATTTGTCAAAACTGACTTACATAACGGTGGGAACTTATTTTCATGTAATACTGATATTTATAGTTACAACACTCGACGTAGAAATCATGTTCATAAAGTGTCAGTATCAACAGCTCACTACATGAAATCCACATACAATACATGTATGTTACTTTATAACTCATTGCCAGATGAAATTAAACAATTAAAATTGGTACACAAATTTAAGTTAAAAGTAAAATCTTTTCTGCTGCAAAACTGTTTATACAATTAGAGACTATACTGATCGTCAAAAAGAAAAATAATGTTTACTTTAACAAAAACAAGATATAGTATAATGAATTAGTCTACATTTGCATTATATAATATAAAAAAAGACCCAATATGCCAGTAACAAATAAGTCCAGTTTTCCTGATCCATTGAGCAAATGCTGAGATGGCCCCTTGCTTTGCTTCTGCACGTAAATGTAACTTCACTATGCGCACGTTTTATTACACTTTCTTTTTGCTTGTAGCGGTAGTAGAGCTTAGGGTGAGTTTCTATTTTGTTAACAATACAGAAAAATCAAATCTGTTTGTTCCTTTACTGTTAAAAATAAGTTTTCTGTAATTTTGCAACGAAAATATCTAGTTTTTGAAATGTTAATCCCTCGCTTTTTTAAATTTATTATTATTATTACTATGATTTTTCATCTTTCAATTATTAATAGTTAAATTGTTGGGAAGGGATTCTGAAACTCAAGAAAGCATGCGCAGATGATTTTCTCCCCCATATGTCACATACAGTTTTTGACTAAATAAATAAATAAAACATATCAACACATTTTTGTATATGTCCACCAAGTTATGGCAATTGCAGTGAAATAAATTATATCTTACAGTAAATGTATTGAATTTTAATTTGAAATTTTATCAATTACTCCGAAAACATGGAAATTACAATAAATCGTATTTTCCATGTTTTTGGAGTAATTGATAAAATTGCCTGCACCACTTCCTTGAATAACAATTCTATAAAATAGAATATTTCCTGTTTCAGGGATAATGTAAAAGTGGCTTATCTATTCCATGGAAAAAAAATCAACAGTTTGTTAAAGCTTAATCTGTGATTTGTTGTTTGGATTAAATAAAAGAACAACTTAAAATAAAGAGATAATGGATAAATATTAGTATAATTCATGCTACTTGTTTCAAAACAATTGAGTGTTTCGAAAAGTATCAACCTCTTTTCTTTTCTTAGGTTTTTTTTCTCTCTAGTTTTTCTCTTCTTTTTTCTTCTTCTTCTTTTTTTCTCTTTTCTCGTTTTTTCTTCTTTTTTTCTCTGTTTTTTCTCTTCTGTTTTTTCTCTTCTGTTTTTTTCTCTTTTTTTTCTCTTCGTGTTTTTTCTCTTCGTGTTTTTTCTCTCTTCGTGTTTTTTTCTCTTCGTGTTTTTTTCTCTTTTTTTTCTCTTCGTGTTTTTTTCTCTTCGTGTTTTTTTCTCTTCATGTTTTTTCTCTTCATGTTTTTTCTCTTCATGTTTTTTCTCTTCATGTTTTTTCTCTTCATGTTTTTTCTCTTCATGTTTTTTCTCTTCTGTTTTTTCTCTTGTGTTTTTTTTTTCTGTGTTTTTCCTTCGTTTTTTCTCTTCGTGTTTTTTTCTCTTCGTGTTTTTTCTCTTCGTGTTTTTTCTCTTGTTTTTTTCTCTTCGTGTTTTTTCTCTTCGTGTTTTTTTCTTCTGTGTTTTTTCTCGTTTTTCTCGTGTTTTTTTGTTTTCGTGTTTTTTCTTTGTTTTCGTGTTTTCTTTGTTTGTTTTCTGTTTTTTTTCTTGTTTCGTGTTTTTTCTTTGTTTTCGTGTTTTTCTTTGTTTTCGTGTTTTTCTTTGTTTTCGTGTTTTTTCTTTTTATCGTGTTTTTTCTTTGTTATCGTGTTTTTCTTTGTTTTCGTGTTTTTTCTTTGTTTTCGTGTTTTTTCTTTGTTTTCGTGTTTTTTCTTTGTTTCGTGTTTTTTCTTTGTTTCGTGTTTTTCTTTGTTTCGTGTTTTTCTTTGTTTTCGTGTTTTTCTTTGTTTCGTGTTTTTTCTTTGTTTTCGTGTTTTTCTTTGTTTTCGTGTTTTTCTTTGTTTTCGTGTTTTTTCTTTGTTTTCGTGTTTTTTCTTTGTTATCGTGTTTTTTTTTTTTTTTTGTTTTTTTTCTTTTTTTGTTTTTTCTTTGTTTTCGTGTTTTTTTCTTTGTTTTCGTGTTTTTTTCTTTGTTTTCGTGTTTTTTTTCGTTTTCGTGTTTTTTCTTTGTTTTCGTGTTTTTTCTGTTTTTTTTTCTTTTTTGATTCAGCTTTCTTTTTCTCTTTCTCCTTTCTTAATTATCAAGGATTATGCTATTAGCCTGTTCCTTTTTCACTCCATCTTTTCCTTGGACGTCAAATTTCTCTTCTATTTACCGGCTTATAAGATCATAAGTTTTGTCCTTCTATTATCCATTCTATTTATGTTGTATCCAGCATTGGTTATTTTTTAGTACCGTCATTGATGGAATATATGTTTAAATCATATCTAATGTTTTCTATTTTGATCTAATCTCGATCGTCCTTTTTACTCTTTAGGAATTTCATTTCTGCCCTATGTTAGCATTGGTGCTGCCGATTACTTTATAAAATTTCCTTCTCGTTTTTTTTCATTGTCATATTTTACAGTTCTATGAATAGTTCCACACATATTTTTTTATTTGGTTATTTAGGGTATTTCCCTTTAAAAGACTGAACTTTCACCTTTTTAACAAATATTTTTTAAATTATAATGCTCAAATGTTTCAGCGGAATATAGATTTTTGAAAATAATTTTCAAAATAATAATAAATGTATGTACACATCGTCCCAACGAACTCTCTTCACAAAAGCATCAGCAAACAATAATTCTGAAATATTTTTTAATTTAATTTTGAAACAACATGCAACGAAACAGATCATTTCCCTGTGAAATTCTTTTGCTTTTCAATACAGGTACTTTTAACATTGTTGCTCCAACCTTTTTTTCCTCTATGAAGTTTTTTGGTTGTGCCTTCAGCCACAATAGCACAGCTTTCTTCACGTCACCATCTTCCGTACGTCACCATCCTTTTAGTGTCCTTAGTAGCTCTAAACTCGAGATTCAAAAGAACCAGAGCCCGGCTAGATGGGAAATGTAGGCCTAGTATCTGATATTTTAGTTTCCTAATATTATAAAGAATGAGAGCTGCGATGTGGGAACGAACGTTGCAATGAAGGAGATAGTGGTCTTCATGCTCCCCCCCAGGCGTAGAGTTTTCATTTGTTTCCTCCCTTCATTTGGCAAAATCGATTTAAATATTTATGGTGGAATTATGTAATTTTAAAAAATGTATAGTATTTAAAAAATGTTATAAAATATTATATATTATAGTACTACAAAAATGTATAAAATATAATTAAAAAATGTTTATCATTTAATAGAAAATTAGGATGCCCCCTTCCTCTGCGAATGATCGGCTGGATCCGCCCCTGGAAGGAGAATGCGTCTTGACGGAATTTCTGTCTTCGTATTGCCGGCTTTAGTTTCTCTAACACACTACCGATCAGAAATCACGGTTTCACTCCTTTCCCAACAGTGTTAAAGATTTGGTCCATTAGCCCACCAGCTTCGGAGAGTAAAAAGAACCTTACCGACGGAGGGTAGAAAGGACACTGCTGGAATGACCACAGCCATGACAGCTTTGCTGGACAGTAGCTGACGTGCGTCCGTTTTTTTAAGGCGTCTTCCCGCGTCTTCACTACTTATTTGCTAAAGCAGCTATCGCTTTAAATTTGTATCAATTCTGTATGTATTTCGCGAGATTTTATGCTTACTAACCACAAAAATCGTATTACTGGTAGCTCATCTTCCATGCACAAATATGTGCGCCGCCATTTTCTTTCAACAGCAGTTCGTATGGAAAAGGTCATTTTGTTGGTTGGCATATGTCAACATCTCAAAGCAAGTATATTTCCTTCGCGGAAGTTCGAAATACATGCAGGTAAGTGAAATGTAACGTCACCACATGGCGGCCAGACTCCCGAACTTCCTTAGAAGGTGTCGGAGGCTGGCCGCCACTTGGGAACGAATAAAGGCTGACTAGTAGAAAGTCTAATAGGGCAGGGTGGAAGACCTTGTTTCTAAAGCCTTCACACACGGTTTTCGGATAAATTAACGGAATCCGATAAGATATATTGAGAGGTACTGGTGCAAATTCAGATATTGTTAATGAACGGCTGATAAAAGACGAGCATATGACGGGCGAGTCAGTTTGGATATTTCAACCACTAGACTGTGAGCCACAGAACTTGCCAGTCGCGCAGGTAACTGTTCAAGGGCCGTTTGGAAGTGTAGTTACAAAGGCAGTGGTAGTAAAAATGTCTGATACTGGTTACTATCTGGTGAGTAACAGAACTGCTCGATGAAATACGCAAAGATTCCGTAGATGCGCAAGTGGTTGGGGCAGTGGTAACACGCACGGGCGCAGTCAGGGCCGGCTTGAAGGGAAGTGCACCGGGCGCCGGCGGTGGCGATCGGGAGCCCCCTCCCCGGGCGAGCCTGACGAAGCAAAAGGGTTCGAGCCACAGCACGCCGTAGAGGGAGGTCACACGGAATTTGAACCTCAGGTTGTCGAGTTAATCCGCGTAGACAGTCGTTTGCTGCGGAACAACAGAGACAGTAGCCTGAAGGAAATCTATGAAGCGCACGCGGATAGAATTCCAGAGAAGGGAAAAGACGAATACTTCATTAAGAATAGATTATTTCGATCGCGACACAGTAAACGCGGAGAAAGATTTGACATTGTTGTACCGGAAATATATCGAGGTACCGTTCTTAAGTTGTCATAAAACAGCTAATGCACACTTAGGGACAACCAAGATCAAGTCTAGTATGACTAAATATTTTTATTGGCCGAATTGTTTTCAGGAAATGGACAAATTTATTAGATCTTGTGACAGTTGTCAGAAGGTGGGAAGGTCGGGAGAGAAGGTGCGTGGCGGTCTTCACTTAGTTCCGCCTCTCAGAAATATTTGTCAAAATAAATGTGGATCCGAGCGGACCATTTCCGGAATCGGAAACGGGGCCTCAATTCGTCCTGATCGTGTTGTGTAGCTGGTTGATTTCCGGAGGCAATCCAGATAACGAATTTAAGCTCTACTACGGTTATTGTTATGCTACTAGAATTATTTAGTAGAGTAGGATTCACCAAAGAGATGCAAACCGAACAAAGCACTTGCGTTACTAGCATACTGACAGCGGAATTCGGCGAATTAGTTCGCTGAGCAATAGTGGGTACATCGAACGATGAATAGATTCCTTCAGATTGTGTGTCTGGAAGTGGGCACGGAATGGGAAAAGCAGCTTCCGACAGTCTTATTTGCGTTACGGACTACTGTGCATGAAGACTTAGGATGCACTCCCGCTGAGCTTGTGTATGGCAGGTACCCCAATCACTTTAATGTCGAACGCATTGCGGGAACTGAGAAGGAAGAGAACTCCGTGATCGAATACGTGTTTAAATGAGTAAACAGTCTTAAAAGATCGCGCGAGCTTGCTCATCAAAAATTTAGGAGAAAGAAGAGAGAAAGGTGTGGTATGACCACAAGGCAGTGCACCGCACATTCCCTGTAGAAGATCGTGTTTTAGTGCTAGCACCTAACAGAACCCAGAAACTTTCGGTACAATGGGTCGGACTCGGCGAGGTACTAGACAAAATCTGACACCAATTATGTCGCTTTGTTACCTGGGGAAAAATGAGGGCCGTGTGTGCCATCTAAACATGTTAAAAAGTACCATCAGAGAACGGAATATATAAGTTACGTGGCAACACAGGCACCAGAGTTCGAACAGGACGAAAAAGGATTGGAAAAATAGGCCGTGAAACTAGAATAGGTTGAGATCGAAGCGATGTTTGAGGGAACATGTTGAACCTGAGTTTCAGGGAAGATTGGAAGAGATTGAGATTATAGAGAGATATTCTCGGACAAGCCTGCCAACTAAAATGTTACGGGATTGAATCAAAGTAGGGGATTGGGATTATGCATCGCCGATGATTTTAGTGGAAGCACCGGAAAGAAAGCTGTTGCATTGCATTTATTATAGGCGACTGAATCCATGTATTAAGACTGATTATTATCCTTTACCGAGCTTGGAGGAACGCAGAGATAACTGGCGGTGGCCAAAATAATTAACGTTTATTTTGAAAAAGTGTTATTGGCAAATTGCCCTCACGCCGAGAGCACAGCAATATGCGACTTTTGTGACTAAATTCGGGACTTATCAACCATTACGACTTCCCTTTGGTATTGTAACGTCTTCTGGTCTGATTAGGTTTTGCATGTTCAATAAAAACTCAGAAATAAACTTACAACACATTTAATTCGCTTAAGGAGTTGATGATCATGCAAAATGATTCTTATATAGTTTTTTACAAATTTGGCGACTTAACTGCGGCTCTTTATTTGAATTAGAATTTATCACAAGCAAACAAATACAATTAACCGCTGCATTAACAGGCCGTTGTATCGGCATTCACATTCCCAGCCTCATTTAAGAGTCTTTCCGCACCTCGGCGGGGGAAATAAGCTGAGCGTCACCCGATTACAGGTCATAACTTACCTTATTATGCCGACGTGATGACTTCTTCATGGTGGGTTGACAGCGGCGGTGACGTGGCGGACCCAGTTCCTATCCTTCTGCCAGGCGGATCGACGGGCGACAGCGCGCTACCATCGGGCCCTCTGTGGCGCCGGTGTCTCAAGCGAGCACGTGGTCACGGCAGATTGTTCCCCGCACAAGTTTTTTGTCGACATTAATAATCACCCCGTTCAAGGCACAAGTCAGAAATTCTAACTTAGGACGAGCTCGGATGCATAAAGTGCCAATTTGGAACGCGAGCTGAGAGTCCGGAGTCGAAACTTCAATATTTGAAATTGCAACCTGCTGTAACAATCTTGAAGCAGTTGCAAGTTCAAGTGTTAAGATCGTAATCTCGAAGGAGTATGTTGAAGTAACAATTTGGAAGTTGCAAATTGAAGTATTGAGATCGTAGTAATTTTGAAGTGTGAAAGTGAAGTAACAATTTCGAAGTGATTTTGAAGACTTCACGCGCGACATGACGAAGGCTTCGATCCCTGATCGGACTGCTTCACGGTTTGCTCAGCATTAGCCATCGGAAGCGCTGGCGGAGCGACACTTGAACCAATGGCTCGCGAACGCATGTAACACAAAAAAGAAATTTCCGTTGCATTTTTAGCGTGAAGTTAGCTGCCCGACCCCATGCGGGGTGGGTTCACCGCGGTCGTTGTAAGTGCAGCAGGCCTCTATCTTTAAAATTATTTACTGGCCAGATAACCCTTGGCTGACGCGCATAGCGAATCGCTGGCCCCTGCGCTATTTTGAATGGATCTTTCGGTCGCTCCTTCCCACGTGCGTCATGACGGATCACGTACCGTTTCATGGCATCACGCCTCGCGTAAAGCGGCGCTCCGTTATTTCGTATTTGTTCCCGTATATGATACTGTAACGAATATTGCGTCACCGGCTGGCGCCACCACGAGCTGCCTGTGATCGCGGGTTGCGTCATCTGCCGGTAGATTATTCCAAAACGTTAGCGGGGTCCCGAAAGTTCTGGACGGTACTCGCAGAGTATAAATACGCGGCGGCCGGCGACCGCGAGTCAAGTCTTTTAAGTCCGCATTGGAAGCTGAACTGTGAAGTGTGTGCATCGCGGTGAATAGCAGCGCAGTGATTGTGTTCAGTGACGTGAACCGTGGTCAGTGCATCGGACGGTGATCAATGCAGTGAACTGTGGCCAGTGCTTAGGACTGTGCGAGTGTAAATAAATAATCAAGAGAAGAGTAGTGTAAATAAATAATAAAGTGTTTTCAGTGATTGTGTTAAGAAACAAAATAAACGTTTTTGTTCAAATAATACGAGACTCACCACCTAGAAACGTAACAATACGGTTTTTGAACGTTGACGCAGGGCAGGGTGGGTCTGTTATAAGTGAAATAAAGCGTTTGCCCCTTTGAAAGTTTTTCGAGGTCTGTGCAACGTGGCACGCGGTCGTCACCCCGAGCATAAATTACCAGATCTCTGCGGAGTCCTAAATCCATGTTCGCTTTGTCAAGGGTGGCCCTGGCGGCGGCGGCGGCGGCGGCGGCGGCGGCGGCGGTCGCCCAGCTGCCTGAGATGGAGGTACGGGGTGGTCGGCCGTCGGTCCCTGGGTGGCGGGGCGCTTTGACAGTGTCAGGTCGCGCGGGTATGAAACAAATATTTCTCTTAATCAATCGCGGGTGGGGTTCTCATGCTCGTTCAGCGTACGCAGGGGGTGACGTAACAGTATTAAGAACGTTCCTTATCAATGCAGTCGCATGATGGCATCCTTGTTAGATCCGTGTAGCTCGTTTGCTTGTACCATACATGGATGACATTGCCATCTTTAGTAATAACTGGGAAGATCACATCCGTCATTTGGAAGAAGTATTTCAGATGAACAAAAAGGCGAAATTGCATCTTCAACCGAGTAAAGGTAAATTCTGCAGAAATTCTGTTCAGTACTTTTGGATGTTTTGTGGGCGGGAGTGTAATGAGGTCAGTCCAAGCAACGGTTCACAATATTCAGGAGTATCCGGTTCCTAAATCAAAAAAAGCAAGTCAGGGCTTTTCTTGGTCTCGCAGGGTATTACAGAAGGTTCATTCCAGGATTTTCAGAAAAAGCGGCACCGTTAAGATTTACTACGTGAGAAGGAACGCCAGGGCAAAGTAATTTGATGTGATGCATTCAAAGCCCCAAAGGGCGCCCCATGTAGTGAGTCTGTACGTACCGCTCCAGATTTCAGCAAACCGTTCATTATGCAATGTGATGCACCAGATCGTGGGATAGTAATTTTGGCTCAAAACGGTGAGGAAGGGAATGGACATCCCATATTGTATATCAGAAGGAAACTATCTGACTCCGAAATTAAAATTAGTACGAGTACAACTGAAAAACAATGTACGACCATAATTTGGGGTATGTAAAAACTAAATTATTATTTAGATGGGCAAGTAAAGATCGGAATTGAGACTGATCATAATCCCTTATGATATATTGAAAAACTCCAGATTAATGAGGTGGTCACTAATGATTCAATAACACAAATTTCAAATCATTCATAAAAAGGAGAAAACATGATGTTGATGCATTGAGTCGAATGTTTTGAATGCTGATCTGATCACAATGATGAGGAAGGACATACTGTACGGGTCCTTGCAATGATTGCATTATATAACATCCGAAAATGTGCATGTATAGATGTATTGTTTATTCTTTCTTTTGTCAAAGTTATATTTATGTTCATGTTTATTCGTTTTTGTGTCACGATATTATGCCGTAATGTCTTATTGTTGGATTTTCCAAGTCATAATAATGCATGTCTTACTTGATATGTCTCTCTTCTCAGGGTTATAATCATGTGTATCATAGTAAGTTAAGTGAAGATTGAAATTAATATATAAAGGTAAATATGTGGGTATTGCAGAGATCGAATACGAAAATTGTTGATCTTGTATAGTGTTGGTACTGAGAGAAAAAATCTGGCGTCGTTCGCAGTCGAGAGATTATATTTGAATAATTAGCATAAATAATAGTATAAAAATACTGAAGGCATAGAGTATAGTTTTAGGATGTCGGCCAAAACGGTCAGGTAGAGTCCAAAATTCAGGTTACTAGTGAATTTTTGTCCTGTGGTTGGCACCTGGCGAAAAAATTAATTTCCACGGATATAGGTGTCTGTAACATTACCACATGGCGGCCAGACTTCCAAACTTCCTTAGAAGGTGTCGGAGGCTGACCGCCACATGGGAACGAACAAAGGCCGACTAGTAGAAAGCCTTTGGGGAGCTATAGGCCCCCGTGATGCGAGTCGGGCATAGCAGTGGAGACTGACCCCCTGTGAGCGGCCATGTGCTCCCAGGTGCCACCCGCACTTTTCAGAGGGCCTAGTGATCACATGACTGCCAAGAAGTTAGCTGGCCCGGGAGAAGGAGAGGAGTTCGTTTTGAGATTGCCTCGGGTGCAGACGCAACTACTGCCCGGGAGGCGGAAGTGTATTCCTTGTGACGTGCGAGTGCGTAGCTCTGGGTGTCAGGTCACTGGCGAGGTAAAGCGTCTGGTTGGAGGCTGCAGTAGCCTGGAGACGGGGAACAGTGTGCGTGGAAGTCACGGTGGTAGATTACGAGCGTAATCCCAGATTATAAATAGTATAAATCTTGTAATTAAATAATTTGTAAATAGAGCTCGTGTTTGTGTTTGCTTTCGCTACCACGACACCACTGAATTTTCTGTTACTTTTTGAATCACCTTCATAATACATATTATTTTGAAAAATCGAGGAACTATTAAGTGGGCTGAGAAAATAGTTAAAAATGAATAGTGTAATAAAGCTGTCTTGGAATAGAACTGAAAATGTGGCTCTTTATTTCGTATAAAGGTAAAATTATCACCCGTGTAATCCTCATTTCCTGATCTTTGATTTGGCCTGAAGAATTTTAATGTCCTTTAATTATTTTTTTTGTAGCAGCTAGAAGTTGTGACTGTCATTAAAGAGGATCTCGGTGTATCTCAATCTATCTTATCAGAATGACAATAGGTACCTCTAGTAATACAGTATAGGGCTTAGTAATAAGTTCGATGCAATTATTCAAATCATCACTACCAAACAGACGAAGCCGGTATCACCTTATATACAAATGAATACTGTCATTACGTCCTGCGCAAATCATGTGAAAATCCTCAGCTATTCTTTCAAAACTTGTTCCTAGAGTAAAATCCACTCAATACTGAAGAGTTCGTAGTACTTCTAAAGCTGACCTGCCCATCTTAAAACTTGAGCGTTGCAGCAGGCACGCGATGTCCCTAAACTAATTTTAAATAGAGCTTTTATTTATTTATTGAACGTCAAAAAACAGTTAAAACTGCGTATGACGTGTCATGAGGAAACGTGAATTGTGTGCACATTTTCAAAATCCCTACACTGTCATAAACTACTTAAATTTAAAAATAATAAAAAAGCTCCCATGTAATAAAATCTATTTTCTAGGATAAATAAGCAATACATTTTGGGCTCTAATCCATGTTGTCCTTCGGAATAATACTTCCAGCCGCGACAACATGGAAACGATAATTTGAATAACTGTCTTTCCCACTGAATTCTAGAAGACGTGCACAGATAATGAAGTTACATTTATAATTCTCTACACATCAGCTTCACTCTCTAATTCTCTACACTCACATGGGTCAGTTCAGCGGCGGATCAGGGGGGAGGAGCATGGAGGCTATGTCCGTTAGACCTATTTTTTTACTACCTTCTTTTATTTGGCAAAATTGATGTAAATATTTGTTAGAACTATAAAATTATATACAATATTTCATAGTATCATATAAACACTACCAAAATAATATACAATGTAATGTTTATTATTTAACAAAAATCTAAGATGGTCCACCTCCAATGATCGGCTGAATCCGTCCCTGGTTAGTATGCCAAACCCAAATTTTTCTACGATTAAGCACGCGTTTAAGTTCGTTCTTCCCTTACAAAACAGTTCAGTACGAACTTGATTGCTATTTCCCTTGCGTTTCTGAAAGAAACAAACTGTCTTCACGCATGTCCATTCTGTTAGTGGCAGTTGTCCTTGCTTTCAAGAACAAATTCTGAGACAGAATATTCTAAAATTCCCTTTACAAATAAAATCTCAAGAAATGATTTAAAAGGCACCATCTACACAATATCCCGGTGAAGTGCAAGTGCTGGAAATATCACCTCAGGAGACCATCAAACAAATTTAGAGTGAAAACTTTACAAATGTACAGATTATCTTGTAAAGAGAATAGTAGGCACACCCCTGTCCCAAAATATACTCCACGCTGAGGCACACGTTATCGCAGTGCATTAGAGAAACTGCGTCCTGTGGCCGTGAAAACAAATTTTCGTGTCGGAGGGCCAAACGTTATGTTTCTCGAGCCGTCTGCAAAATGTCATTTTTGAAGGTAAGTTTTGAGTACCATACACTTAAACATTAGTGCATCAGAAAGGTGAGTATTATCGAAATCTATGTAAAATCAAATGGTCTGACAAATGTAGTCTTCTCAGTGACTATTTTTATATTTAACAAAAAATGAAACGGCTAATGACATTTGAAGGAAGCTACATTTAGTGTTTAGAAATTATATGCAAAACAAGGGGATGTAAAGGATAAAGGAATAAAAACAAACCTGGAAGAGGGAGTATGGAGAGAGGAATCGTGAACACACGTAGATTACAATACTTTACTACCTCACACAATCTCTTAGCATATCCTTACAGTGCACTAGAAAAGATGAACAAATATTAAAATATAATTTTTCTATTCTCATACATTAATTAAGATTGGTGGTTTGAGCGCATCGCTGTTTCAAGTTTCGGTTCCAATTCGACGCTACTAACACCTTCGACTTTACAAAAAGCAGATTGTGTGTATGGGTCCTACTACTAAAACTATTAAAGAATTTATTTAATACTGTCAACAGATTCTGGTAGTGGCTCTGAGATATACATTTAGCAACGTGTGCGAAGATCCCAAGGTCGTATTTCATGGAATTTTCTCCTCCGGAAGTTATGTCGTGGCGTTTTGAGTTGTAAAGAAACTTTCAAACGTAATCCGTAAAAAGAACAAGTCCAAGACGTTACATTTTGTTAAGGCTACATGAACAAACCCTGCCAGGAAAGTGTCGTTTTAAAAGTGTGACGAATAAGTGTCGAGACTGAGTCTTGTGACTAACCACGTGTTTTTGGAGGACGTCTAGAAAATCAAATTATTAGTAATATAAATGTAAATCAAAGTAACATCGCGGATTCTAAAAGAAAAGAGTTCTAAAACCGAATTCGCATTCAAGAACGAAAAGTATAGTATTGTCGAGGTATGACAGAACTCGTGACTATTTGTTTTCCGACTTAAAACTTTAAATAATAATAATAATAATTATTAAATAATTAGGTAATATATTGTGTTATTAGTAACACGAAATTCAATAGTTAAATAAAACACTAAAATGTGTATAAAGTGTTTTGTGAGTCTTAGCTCAAACAGAAAAGATTCGACATTTATACTCATTACCAAGAGACGAGAAGATTGAATATTGTGAGGCACCAAACAGATTTTCTCACATTCCTAAAACTGTTTCTTGCACGTCATTTAGATGACAACGTTGAACTCTAACGAACATTGGTAACGTTCATGTATGACATGTGGAAACCGCATAACTGATCAGGTAAAAGAAAGCGGCATAGATTTGCCCTTACAGTACTAATTCCAAGATCATTTGGGCAAAAAAAGGTAACAAAAAGAAAAAGTTGCTTTCTAATATACTAGTGAATGAGCAGCAACGTTTTTCCTCGGTTCGTAAAATTACATGTTAAAATATTTGTGAAGGCATGTTGAAAAGATGCGCAACTACAAAGCCCAAATACAGGTTATATTAGATATTGGGACAGCAGTGGCGACTGTGAGGAATATTTATATGGCAAAGTACATGCTTTCAGAGCAAAGTTTTCTGTTTTGATCATGTTTAGTGGCGTTTCGTTATTTTCAGATTATAAAGTACACGTTCAAAGAATACCTAATCTCCTCAAACCTCTCACCTCCCCAAACCTAGTACGTGGTGGCATATATTTTAAGAGTTGTAAAGAAATTTTCAAATCTCTTCTTTAAAGGAATGTCCAAAATGTTCGAAGAGTACCTAATGTAGACTAATTTCACTGGGAATTGGCGCGTGTCGCGATGGGACCGTGCATGCATTGCCGCTTGCGGAAGAGGAGGTCGCGGGTTCGAATCCCGCCCTCTTCGGGAGATTTTGAGGAGCGTCGTAATGAAACTTAAAGAATATACTATTACAAGTTTCATTACGACGTTCCGGGACGAGTCTCGTGACGTATAAGTATTTAAAACTTATAAGTTTCGTTACGTGACTCTCCACCGGAAATCGCCCGAAGATGGACTCCTCCGCCGGGAGCCGGCTCGCGTCTGAATCTTCTTCGAAAAGCAATAGCATGAGGTCCCATCGGGGGGCGTTTTGCAAAAAGTGTTGCTGGTTTTTATTGCAAAATCCAGCAAAATCGCCCGCGCATGGCATCACACTGGGACCTCCCAAAGCAGAGCAGACGGGGGCGGGCTAGGCGGAGGTCCCGGAGCACGGGCTAGCCTCGAACCCGATTCCTCCGCTTTGTTAGGTCTCAATGCTAGCCATGCGCCACCAGGGCACGCAGTCAAAGCTGGCAATTATTCTATATGTAGTCAACAAGCAGTTAAGCTCATTATCACTTGGTAAAAACGTCGCTGTTGTTCCCTCCCACGACACGAACCCGCGATCTTCTGCTTACCAGCCAACCATTTTGCCAATGTGCTACTAGCGATGATGGAGTTCGCCCTCTCCAAACAATGTTTCATGTTACCACTTGCTAATCAGGACTTAAAAATACTACCACAAAATTCAAACCAGCAATCTCTACGCACAAAGCAGTTTGTTTTCATTTACCGACCTCTATAATCTGACAGCAGTGTCTGCTGTCAGATTCTCACTTCCCCCCAGAAGGGAATGCAGCTTCTTCAAATGATAGAATAAGAAAATTAGTTACATTCCTTTTATTTCTTCTGTCATAATGTGAGTTCCTAATTATGCTAGCTACAAATTGACAATATGAGGGTTCGAGAAACTTACAAGTTGCTTCAGCGAGCTTTAAATCATTAAACATCGAATAGAAGAGATTCGCTCTGATATTCGTTATTCTTTAAACTCATTCTTCGTAAGCGTATTCACATCTCCAATGCAGGGAAAAGTAGGCCAAACTGTCAGACTCATACCTATATATCAAACACAAAACACAGATTAATGTAATTTTGTCTACATTGATGCACTATAAGTAATTTTAACTGAAAGTACAAAAGAAAATATAATACCACATTCTTAAAGTATTGGACTACGTCATAATAAAATTTTTCTACTCACACAAAATGTGAGTGTAACAATTAATCAAAGACAGAGTATTACAGCAATTGTATTTTAAAGAAAACTTGGGTTCTTGGATATTTTTCCAAATTCAACTTTGCCATTGACCTTGGTGAGCTTTGTCAAGAACATGGTAAGAAAAATAACAAAAAATTTTTCCTCAGAAAGAATAAGACAATAAAAGGCGCATGTCTCATTTCGATTGAAATGACTGAAATTTATAAAGTTGCAAAAGTTAAAAAATATTGCGAGAAAGTTTGTGTCGATGCGCCACCACTAGTTGTATTTAGTATTTATTTAATGAAAAACTAAAACGGTTGGGTGCAGATAGCTAATATTAAAACATAATTTCAGTGTTCTCTTACATCAAGTACGCCCAGGTAATTTGAGAGATTCCCTGTTTCAAGTTTCGGTTACAATTCGGCGCTACTTCCATCTTTGGTTTTAAAAAGACCGAAATGTTTGCATGGATGCAACTACTAAAAGTAGTAAAGAATTTATTTAATGGTGTCGATAGTTAATTTTTTGCAGGGGCTCTATGATTTAAACTTAGCAACGTCAGCGGAGATCTCGAGGTCGTAATGGGCAATTTTCTCTCTCCTCCCCAAACCTAGTACGTGGTGGCATATATTTTAAGAGTTGTAAAGAAATTTTCAAATCTTTTCTTTAAAGGAATGTCCAAAATGTTCGAAGAGTACCTAATGTAGACTAATTTCACTGGGAATTGGCGCGTGTCGCGATGGGACCGTGCATGCATTGCCGCTTGCGGAAGAGGAGGTCGCGGGTTCGAATCCCGCCTCTTCGGGAGATTTTCGGAGGAGCGTCGTAGTGAAACTTAAAGTAATATAATATTACAAGTTTCATTACGACGTTCCGGGACGAGTCTCGTGACGTATAAGTATTTAAAACTTATAAGTTTCGTTACGTGACTCTCCACCGGAAATCGCCCGAAGATGGACTCCTCCGCCGGGAGCCGGCTCGCGTCTGAATCTTCTTCGAAAAGCAATAGCATGAGGTCCCATCGGGGGGCGTTTTGCAAAAAGTGTTGCTGGTTTTTATTGCAAAATCCAGCAAAATCGCCCGCGCATGGCATCACACTGGGACCTCCCAAAGCAGAGCAGACGGGGGCGGGCTAGGCGGAGGTCCCGGAGCACGGGCTAGCCTCGAACCCGATTCCTCCGCTTTGTTAGGTCTCAATGCTAGCCATGCGCCACCAGGGCACGCAGTCAAAGCTGGCAATTATTCTATATGTAGTCAACAAGCAGTTAAGCTCATTATCACTTGGTAAAAACGTCGCTGTTGTTCCCTCCCACGACACGAACCCGCGATCTTCTGCTTACCAGCCAACCATTTTGCCAATGTGCTACTAGCGATGATGGAGTTCGCCCTCTCCAAACAATGTTTCATGTTACCACTTGCTAATCAGCACTTAAAAATACTACCACAAAATTCAAACCAGCAATCTCTACGCACAAAGCAGTTTGTTTTCATTTACCGACCTCTATAATCTGACAGCAGTGTCTGCTGTCAGATTCTCACTTCCCCCCAGAAGGGAATGCAGCTTCTTCAAATGATAGAATAAGAAAATTAGTTACATTCCTTTTATTTCTTCTGTCATAATGTGAGTTCCTAATTATGCTAGCTACAAATTGACAATATGAGGGTTCGAGAAACTTACAAGTTGCTTCAGCGAGCTTTAAATCATTAAACATCGAATAGAAGAGATTCGCTCTGATATTCGTTATTCTTTAAACTCATTCTTCGTAAGCGTATTCACATCTCCAATGCAGGGAAAAGTAGGCCAAACTGTCAGACTCATACCTATATATCAAACACAAAACACAGATTAATGTAATTTTGTCTACATTGATGCACTATAAGTAATTTTAACTGAAAGTACAAAAGAAAATATAATACCACATTCTTAAAGTATTTTTTAAAAAAATTGGGTTGGTTTTTCCAAATTAACTTTGCCATTGACCTTGGTGAGCTTTGTCAAGAACATGGTAAGAAAAATAACAAAAAATTTTTCCTCAGAAAGAATAAGACAATAAAAGGCGCATGTCTCATTTCGATTGAAATGACTGAAATTTATAAAGTTGCAAAGTTAAAAAATATTGCGAGAAAGTTTGTGTCGATGCGCCACCACTAGTTGTATTTAGTATTTATTTAATGAAAAACTAAAACGGTTGGGTGCAGATAGCTAATATTAAAACATAATTTCAGTGTTCTCTTACATCAAGTACGCCCAGGTAATTTGAGATTCCCCTGTTTCAAGTTTCGGTTACAATTCGGCGCTACTTCCATCTTCGGTTTTAAAAGACCGAAATGTTTGCATGGATGCAACTACTAAAAGTAGTAAAGAATTTATTTAATGGTGTCGATAGTTAATTTTTTGCAGGGGCTCTATGATTTAAACTTAGCAACGTCAGCGGAGATCTCGAGGTCGTAATGGGCAATTTTCTCTCTCCTCCCCAAACCTAGTACGTGGTGGCATATATTTTAAGAGTTGTAAAGAAATTTTCAAATCTTTTCTTTAAAGGAATGTCCAAAATGTTCGAAGAATACCTAATGTAGACTAATTTCACTGGGAATTGGCGGTGTCGCGATGGGACCGTGCATGCATTGCCGCTTGCGGAAGAGGAGGTCGCGGGTTCGAATCCCGCCCTCTTCGGGAGATTTTCGGAGGAGCGTCGTAATGAAACTTAAAGTAATATAATATTACAAGTTTCATTACGACGTTCCGGGACGAGTCTCGTGACGTATAAGTATTTAAAACTTATAAGTTTCGTTACGTGACTCTCCACCGGAAATCGCCCGAAGATGGACTCCTCCGCCGGGAGCCGGCTCGCGTCTGAATCTTCTTCGAAAAGCAATAGCATGAGGTCCCATCGGGGGGCGTTTTGCAAAAAGTGTTGCTGGTTTTTATTGCAAAATTCAGCAAAATCGCCCGCGCATGGCATCACACTGGGACCTCCCAAAGCAGAGCAGACGGGGGCGGGCTAGGCGGAGGTCCCGGAGCACGGGCTAGCCTCGAACCCGATTCCTCCGCTTTGTTAGGTCTCAATGCTAGCCATGCGCCACCAGGGCACGCAGTCAAAGCTGGCAATTATTCTATATGAAGTCAACAAGCAGTTAAGCTCATTATCACTTGGTAAAAACGTCGCTGTTGTTCCCTCCCACGACACGAACCCGCGACCTTCTGCTCACCTGTCAACCACTTTGCCATTGTGCTACAAACGATGACGGGGTTTGCCCTCTCCAAACTGTATATTATGGTTCATGTTACGACTTTCTAATCGAGATTTAAAACTATTACCACAAAATTCAAACCTGCATTCTTCTGTTATAATGTGAGTTCTTAATTACGCTAGCTACAAATTCACAATATAGGGGTTCGAGAACTTTGCAAGTTGCTTCTTCGAGCTTTAATCGTTAAACATCGAATAGAAGAGATTCGCTTTGTTTTTTATTATTCCTTAAACCCATACTTCGTCCACGTATTCTCATCTCCAATGCGGGGAAAGCTAGACAAAATTGTATTCGATTTATCCCCACATATCAATGTACATTTACTGCGATATTCATTTTTGAATTTCCACTTGCCTTTTTTATTTTACATTTTTAATCACAATTTGTAGACTTGATGAATGTTTTCCATGTCTCTCTATCTCATTGTTTTATTTACCACGAAAAACGTAAGGAATTTCTATTAATACAACTGAATAATCGAGAAATTAAAATATGTGATGACACTGGGCCTTGTGTTCGGGCTTTCTGTCATCTGGGTAGAAGTTCTATTTTTGTTAAATGTTTTGCCGCTTCAAATTTAATTAACTCAAGAATAAAACCGCAATGAAAATCGGAAAAGGAATCTGAATCTGAAAATTACACACACACACACACACACACACACACACACACACACACACACACACACACATACACACACAGGGTGTGTCACGTAACTTCAGTACCTCCTGTAATTTTTGAACGGTCGGTGACGGTTTTGAACGGTAATTATTGAAATGCAGTTTTCACGAAAGTGCCTGCGAGAATGGGGCTAATTGGTGCATGTATTCGTTTCGATTTTATCACTTCAATTTTAAAAGATATTGGGGTAACTATGTTTTTTAATGGGGCTATACATATGTTTAGCCTACAACGACGAGTGTAAAAAGACGAATTCAATGATATACATATTTTCATGTTAGACAGGCATTTTTTGAGTAAGTTTGATTTTCTTACGGCTCGTTTTATATATATATATATATATATATATAACATGTTTGAATTTTGTGGTAATAGTTTTAAATCCCTATTAGAAAGTCGTAACATGAACCATAATATACAGTTTGGAGAGGGCAAACCCCGTCATCGTTTGTAGCACAATGGCAAAGTGGTTGACAGGTGAGCAGAAGGTCGCGGGTTCGTGTCGTGGGAGGGAACAACAGCGACGTTTTTACCAAGTGATAATGAGCTTAACTGCTTGTTGACTTCATATAGAATAATTGCCAGCTTTGACTGCGTGCCCTGGTGGCGCATGGCTAGCATTGAGACCTAACAAAGCGGAGGAATCGGGTTCGAGGCTAGCCCGTGCTCCGGGACCTCCGCCTAGCCCGCCCCCGTCTGCTCTGCTTTGGGAGGTCCCAGTGTGATGCCATGCGCGGGCGATTTTGCTGAATTTTGCAATAAAAACCAGCAACACTTTTTGCAAAACGCCCCCCGATGGGACCTCATGCTATTGCTTTTCGAAGAAGATTCAGACGCGAGCCGGCTCCCGGCGGAGGAGTCCATCTTCGGGCGATTTCCGGTGGAGAGTCACGTAACGAAACTTATAAGTTTTAAATACTTATACGTCACGAGACTCGTCCCGGAACGTCGTAATGAAACTTGTAATATTATATTACTTTAAGTTTCATTACGACGCTCCTCCGAAAATCTCCCGAAGAGGGCGGGATTCGAACCCGCGACCTCCTCTTCCGCAAGCGGCAATGCATGCACGGTCCCATCGCGACACGCGCCAATTCCCAGTGAAATTAGTCTACATTAGGTATTCTTCGAACATTTTGGACATTCCTTCAAAGAAAAGATTTGAAAATTTCTTTACAACTCTTAAAATATATGCCACCACGTACTAGGTTTGGGGAGGAGGGAGAAAATTGCCCATTACGACCTCGAGATCTCCGCTGACGTTGCTAAGTTTAAATCATAGAGCCCCTGCAAAAAATTAACTATCGACACCATTAAATAAATTCTTTACTACTTTTAGTAGTTGCATCCATACAAACATTTCGGTCTTTTTAAAACCGAAGATGGAAGTAGCGCCGAATTGTAACCGAAACTTGAAACAGGGAATCTCTCAAATCACCTGGGCGTACTTGATGAAAGAGAACACTGAAATTATGTTTTAATATTAGCTATCTGCACCCAACCGTTTTAGTTTTTCATTAAATAAATACTAAATACAACTAGTGGTGGCGCATCGACACATACTTTCTCGCAATATTTTTTAACTTTTGCAATTTTATAAATTTCAGTCATTTCAATCGAAATGAGACATGCGCCTTTTATTAATTGTCTTATTCTCTCTGAGGAAATATTTTTGTTATTTTTCTTACCATGTTCTTGACAGAGCTCACCAAGATCAATGGCAAAGTTGAATTTGGAAAAATATCCAAAAACCCAAGTTTTCTTTAAAATACAATTGCTGTAATACTCTGTCTTTGATTAATTTTTACACTCACATTTTGTGTGAGTAGAAAAATTTTATTATGATGTAGTCCAATACTTTAAGAATATGGTATTATGCTCTCTTGTGTCCTGACTTTCAGTTAAAATTACTTATGGTACCTTGTGTGTTTTTTCGTACTTAAAGAATCGTTAAAATATAATGAAACAAAGCAATTGTATGAGTAAAATTGAAATTAATAAAAAGTAAATTAATAGAATCATTTACTTATTTTTTCTTGGAAGAACTAATCCGAATAAGAGAAATTCCAGCAAAGACGAAACTTACAGTTTTGCGGAAGAAAATGTCAGTAATAACACAAACTTTTGAAAGTTCATTACATGAAACAAGGTATGAAATTTCTTAAATTCAAGTAGCCAGTTGTAATGCTATCAATGTGGTTAGTAGTGTGATGTGAAATATTTGAATTAATTTTGGAAAGGTGTTACCAAAATGACGAACCATGGAAATAATGGAAATATCATTTTATATGACATAGAATATAGGGATGTCAATAGACGATCGCGAGGGGGTCGCAATGTGACAAATAAACATCCGGTGTTAAGGATCATTTTCGTTAGGTTGAAATGACAGAGCAGAGGTGGAATAAGTGTTGTTTTGAGAGACAAAAGAAAAAGATAAAATTCGGATGCTTTCGTGTTTTAGAAGAGCATTCATTCGCTCGAGCAATGCGGTGATGAAGGGGTCGACTCTTGATACATTTTACCAGGTCGAGGAAAGACTGTAATTGACAGTTGTATAAAATTAACTATCGTCTCTTATATTAGAATAGAGCGTTCTTGTAGGAAGTAAATACGTGTCGAGGCGTCCACCCGAGACGCAAGTGAGGGAAGTCACGGATTATAATAGTATCGCCGGGAGAATCTGGAACCAGATCACGGACATGAGGCGAGGACTTTATCCAGAAGCAAGATTCTGCTGCGTCGACGGAGAAGGTACTACGGGGCCCCATTAAACGAAGTGGAGAGCGCGCGAAGACCCACCAATGAAAAAAGTTTTATAACTATTGTTATATAGAGAAAACTGGTCATGACCAAAGATCAATTCATTTTTAATATTCAGTGTAATAACTGTTTAACTTGCAACAGAACCATAGTTGATATAATAAATTCTAGTATGTTAAGTTGAAATAAATCTAATTATCATTGTTCGTTACGTGCAATCCAGTATTTTAATAAGATTTTCAGATTCCTCGCCACTCCGTATAGATGGCAGATTGAATAATTGGTGGTAGAGTAAGTAGTAACAATTATGAACTTCAAACCCCAATTAACTGAGCTAGCACAACATAATTTTGGAATGAGAGATATTTAAATTACGTAGGAATCATTAGGTTTCAATTGTAACCTTTTTCTGGAATCTAAATCACATTTATCAGTAATAATTATGTTTCAAAATGTCGCTCCACGTGGGGCTTGTTTTTAAATAGAAAGACAGTCTTTCCTCAGGGTCAATTACAGTCTTTCCTCAGGGTTCGTTTCAAATTGGCACCAGTCAACGTCGGGCATGTTTCAGTGTAAAACGAAATATTTACGTATATTGAACTTGCTCCTTCCAATGTAGACAAAATATCAGGCACAAATGTGCTTGTTTAAATTGTGTTTTAATGACCGAAATTCCAGAAATTGCTTTTCATACAATGGTGTTATTCACAATTTCCAAAATGTTACGTTTTGTTAGAGGAAATGGTGTTTGCCTCTTCTAAGAAAGGAAATTAGATAGGAAGGTATGTAGATCATAGTCCCCCTCTCTCCCAAAATAAAATACATAATAATTAACATAAGAAAGTACATAATAATGAAAGAGTTTGAATCATCAAAACTCTTATACTTGTTGGATCATTTAATCTTACAAATATATTGTTCCAAAGGTATTTTCTTCATGTAAATGCCTTTTCAACGCTTCATGTGATATACTAAATGTTAAAACTTTGTATTTTTGGGATCTCAGTTTCAATTGTTTACAAGTTAGCTTTCATTCTCTTGCTGCAGAAGAAGGGAAGTTGTTAATTGACTGACTCACGTTACATAATAAATATTTTTTTTTGTTTTAATCTTATCTTTTGTCCTTTTTGTTTGCACATGTTTGTGCCAAGTTTTGCATTCAGGAAAAGTTGACCTTGCATAAGTCAACACTTATAGCCCGATACTATACTTAAGCAAGCTCTGATCCTTAAAATTAAGAAGAAGCGGGCAACCACAATTAATGCAATGTTTTCTGTGTCGGAATGCAAAGAGTCACTTATGTGTAGTGTTTTGTTGTCCCTTGATTTCTTAAAATAAATTTATTAGAATGTTCTCTTATTTATTGGTTTATTTCTATTCTAAACCATTTGGCTTAATATACCGCTTTGACAATTAAATTATATTTTATCATAAAATGAATATAAAATATTATTTCATTAACAATTCATCGACCTCCAAGACAAGTCTACAAATTTGTGATACAACACATACAACAGTGAAACAAACAGTAACTTTAGGACACTTTTCCCTGCGACTAGATAAGCATTTTATTGCAAGAAAACTCATATCAGATAGAAAATTTCTAAGGAGTTTTTCAGATTTCAGATGGAGAAGTATGTAGGATATATAAGTAGTTAAATTTCTGTACTGCCAAAAACCAAAAGAAATGTTTATACTAAATAACCACAAGAAATGTAAATTTGCATTTAAAGCAGTATCTTTTGAACATTCTATCAACTTTTAAAGTAATCTTCATAAGAATTCCATTTTCTTTAAGTTCTGTTACTACTTCTGCACTCATTTGAAGATAATAGTAACAAAATCTGCAAAATTATTGTTTAAAATATAACAACTATGGAAGTTTGGAATTTTTTTTTTTTTAAAGACGAGCAAAAATAAATAATATTGTATTGAAATATTTCTTGCAATTGTAATTGCATAAGAATAACAATATGAAAAAATTCAGAGAGAACTGAACAAAAGTCTTAATGATGAAATATGTCACTTCTTTTTATGTATACAGCTCTCATTTTATAGAATTACAAAAAAAAAAATTTTTTAAAAAAATAAAATGAACTTTTATAACAGCAGTATAGATTTATGAAGTATTCAAGCAAATTATTTTGAAAAAAGGGAACAGAAATGATCTTCACAATGACATTCATTTAACAGGTTTAAGTTTATAATTTACTATGAGATAAAAATAAATCATTTTTACGCTTTGCAGAATACATTTTACAGATTACAGATTTACGCTATACAGAAGCAATGAGTCTGTTTTATGATTGGCAAGGATAAGAATTCTACAAGTGTCTTCCTCCATTTTCAATTTTTATTGACATGACATGGAGTAACAATATAATCATATCCCTGTAATATCACAAGAGATCATTTTCACTTTCTTTCTTTGTTGGCTTCATCTTATATTGCAAAATGCCTTTTGCTGTTGAAGTAAAGGCACAAGCACTACGTTTTTCTTGCATCATTTGATGAATTAATTATGCTAATAAAACACACCTAGTGATATAAATAAAAATATATTAGAATAAATAGTTTCAAATATAACACATTCTTCACCTTTGCGTGATGTGACGGCGACGGCGTCGTTTTGTCATAGGTGGATCAGGTCGTAAAATTCGTGAAGTCACCTCACTATTCACATAACAAACACAACATGATGGCATTTTGAATGAGTCTGGTTGGGCTTCGCCTCCATCTCCCACTGCCACCAGTCGACGGTAAATATATTTTTGTCGGCACACTGGATTAGAACCATCTGGAAACCCGCTTGCCAGGAGACAGGTCTGATCTGGATTACTGTAACAGTTGCATTGACATCTCAAAGAATACAATATTACAGTATTTACATCAAAATGCAAATAATTTTAGAAAATTAAATTTTATGGGATGTGCTTATTCAGTACTACTTCATCAATGTTCATGTTTTACATTTGTTGCGTCAACTCACGACGCAACGCGTCTCCTAACCCCTTCTTGGGTGTTGAGCGCTATTGGAGTAATCCTCTGTTATTATCTACGTATAATTTGGAGTAATCCTCCGTTACTGTAGATATTTACTCCAGGGTGTAGATGACCCCTACCCCTGATGTTTCTGTCCGTCATGTCTCGTCATAGTCTGTTGTCAAGAGGACCGCCAGGTAGCATCTCCGCGTACGCGCCTCCTGCTACGCGCTCCTGCGTCACTACCCACCGGCCAGAATTGGGAAGGAATAAGGATAGGGGCAGGGTGTAGGACACTTCACACGGGGTGGACTAGCCCTTGTGAAGCAGCCAAACTCGTTTTGTAGGAACAAATTTCACATGAGATTCGACGGGAATCGAACCCGGATCTCCTTGGTGAAAGGCGAGCGACTTTGCTCTGCGCCACGAGAAGATCCATGAGTTATTCTTGAATGTAACTTGTGGTTTCACTAATAAATGTACCTTCATTCATTGAAGTAATTAATATTCCCAAACCTAAGAATAGTTCATGATCTGGCCCAGAATTTATCAGCAGCAGTAATGTATTTCAAATTTTTAGGAAGATTGGTGGTGAGAAAGAAGACAAAAATATACAATCTATTGTTATGTTAAAAACAAACTAAAGTAATTTACAATTAGTTACTTTAAAAATAAAATAAGAAATGTATTTAAAATTAAATTTTATGAATTGAAATTAATGATAAAATAAAAAGTGTACCAACAGAAACTGAATGTAGTAAGAGTATAAAATCCAGTAGATAAACATGCACAAGAATCTGTTCATTTCTACAAAGATGTGTAACTGATGAACCGAGTAGGAAAAGTAGAGTTGCTCATTATCTTACATTTTAATCACAGAGTTGTTGAAAATTAAGTGCCCCTATGGAAAGGTGCAAAAGGGGGGGGTGAATAAGGAGAACACTAAATGAAAATGGAAAACTGCTGCTGAACCTCATTCTTTGATTTACTATCATTTATTGGTTTATCATTTATTTATTCATTTATTTAATTTACTGGTAACAACGCACTGATTATGTTTGAATTGCCATAAATATGTATTATTACATAAAAGTAAACAAATTTTTTGATTTACTCAAGAATGCTAAATTATTCAGAGAAAGTAAAAGGGAGACAGACCACTATTTGGTCAAATTCACAATGCTAAAAAGAAAAGAAAAAAAAATGTCTGAACTCAAAGAATTCAGAGAAGGTTATAAATCTACTACACTTCAGGTGTAAGGCTTATACCTGTTCCATATAAACCGTTTCTTTCCATCTTTTCTTGGATCTTCCCATATCTCCTTTCCCTCTCAGTTTGTAAGCATATGCTAATCTTGTCAGCCTTGTTTCTTCCATTCTTTGTAAGTGCTGCAGTCACTTTCTCCTGTTTATTTCCATTACATTATTAATGCTATTCACATTCAATTCTCGCCCGATTTCTTCCTTTCTTATCTTGTCTTCTAAGACAGCTTTCTTCAAAGGAACCTCATCTCTGTGCTATGAATTTTGCTCACTCTTTTTCTTTGTTAGAACCCAGCACTCGCGGCCACAAAGCAATATCAGAAGAGCTAATGTTTTGTAAAATTGAATTCTATTTTCGGGTCTTGTTTTTAAGGGCATATTGTAGTTCCTTTTCAGTTTTTTGAATTATGACAGCATCATCTGCATAAAGTAGAAGGTTTAAAATATTTTTCCTAGTCAATTTTATTCCTGTTATAATATTTTATTTCCATCTCAGAAATATGTAAGTTACGTATATATGTTGAAAAGTGGTGACAACATTTAACACCCTTGTCAAAACCTTTATTAATTAAAATTTCTTCTGTCTGTATTGCAATGTCTTAATAATTATTTTCGAATTATTATACATGCTTTTAATTGTTTCTATGAGATAACTCTGGTAGCCTTAATTTTTCATAATGTCCCATCCATCAACATTATCAAAGACTTTAATGAAATCAATACATGCCACATGTGTTTGTAGATTGAATTCTCTTCATTTTTCCACGGTTTGTTGTAGAACAAATTCGTTGTCAGTAGTTGACCTTTCTTTTTGAAATCCAGTTTGTATTTGTCCACTTGTTTTAAGTCTTATTTTTTTAAGAGTCTTTTGTTTATAATTCTGGCATATACTTTATATGTTGATTTAAGCAAGGTAATACCTCTGTAGTTCTGTGTGTTTTTACAATCTCCTTTCTTAAATATTGATACAACATCAGTCGTTTTCCATTCTCCTGGTAGTCGTTTAGATTGCTAACATTGGTTCATTAAATGTTGTGATCTTCAATACTGGATTGGATCACCATATTAGAAGTTCAGTATTAATTTTGGCTGTTCTAGTAGTATTTCTATTCTTTAGTTCTTTTAATGATTCTATTAGCTCTTGTATTGTGATTAGATCAATGCTGTAGTTCTTTTCTCCTTTACATTCTCATCTTTATTTCTTTTTTATCATCTTTTTGTCATCCATCATACCATAGTTATTTATAATGTTCGATCCACTCTTCTTTCTTCACAGCATCAATCCTTATTGTTTCTCTTTCTTCTTGTTCAGATGTTTCATTATCTTATATGCGGCATTTTGCAACTATGTTTGCGATTTTCAATTTTACATATGAATTTATCAGGATTTACAATATATCACAGGATTTTTAGTGAGCTTCTTTTGACTCTATACTACTTTGTTATGTTCTGTGCTGTTTTGTAGTTTTCTCTGGTTCTCTTGTTATTAGTTTGTTCTCTTTACTTATATTTTTCCAGCTTGTCTTTGATTGCTTCCAAAATTTCTTTGTTCTTTTCTTGCTTCTAATCTTTTTCTTTATACCAAGTTCTTCCGTTGCTGCTTTCTTTATATTAATCTCAGTGGTGACTGGAGGTTGCACTCAAACGAATGACGGAAATGTAATTTCCAAAATTCAAAATACGAATACATAATAAAAATGTAAGCAAATCAAATCAAACCAATTTAAACCATGAAGTGAAAGTCTATATTGAAACACTACTTACATAATTTTATGCGTCGTGTCCGCGCATATACACCTCCGCGAACGTGGTTCTGGCTTTGATTTCCACTGGGGGCTTAAGTTTGACTCCAGCACATTGCACCAAGCAATATTGCTTCGACACGTTTCACACAAATAAAATTATTTTATTTCGAAAACTTCACTACCCTGCTATATTCGGCAATAATGAAAGATCTTTGACACACATTCATATTCACAAGAACGTTCGCAAACCGCTGGCCAGCTGCAGCCACACTAGCTTCCGCGAGACGCTACGAGGGACTTCCATCCGGAACGGCCACCTTTACACAAAGAACTCGCCAAAATTGTACGTTTTTAATCAACAAACCTAATATCAAATGAAAACAAATTCTCTAAATATCATAAACATTGCTTTGAATATCGTAAATAATAGACAGAACTTGTGTACATTCAATAACAAGCGAAATTCATAAAATTACGTTGCAGCGGGTCAGACGAAGACAGAATATGGGTATTCCCTTGAGACTCACTCCGTCACGCGCAGCGCGACAGCGCCACTAGTCTGGTTGTCCAACCAAAAGGCCGTATGTAAAATCGAAGTGCCAAAGAGTACGACAATAAATCCAGTAATACAACCAAGAGCGTGGTGCAATTCCTTCACAAGGCACCAGACACTGGAGAGAGTGCCAGTTGGACGCTCTTTGGTTTCAGAATGATTTCACATACATCGATATTGCTGCAATATCTTGAAAATTTAATGTCATTAAAAGTAAATTGAATATTCCTAAGTTATGAGATATATTTCATTTTCTGGGGGTTGTGCAACAGTGCAACCTAAGTACGAGTCGCCACTGATTAATCTATATTTTCCCACTCTTTCTCGACGTCATCCTCTGTTGGGACGTCCATTAAATATTGTTGTAGTCTCTTCTGGTACACACTTCTTATGCTCTTTTCTTCCAGAAGAGGCAACCTGAATATTTCTTCTAGGAATTGTGCTTTCTTCTTTGATGATTTGTATCTTTTCCAAAGTGAGTATTTTGCTTTCACTGTGTACTGGTCAGTGTACCGATCGCATTCTCAGTAAGCTTGTACATCATTCAGCAGTGCCCGTATTTTATTATTATTAATATGTACTCAATTATTGATCTGCATCCTCAGGCAACACCATGTGTATTTGTTTAGGTCTCTCTTTCTAAAGAAAGTGTTTGTACTCTTTAAATTGATGGTGGAAGGCAATGTTCTTAGCTCTTTACCATTTATCAGATGTTTCAAATTGGTTCCGAAATAACAAATTAATAGTGAACGAAAAGAAAACGGTTTTAATGCAGTTTTCCATTTCAAATAAACAATTCTGTGCCCCATTGACAATGAACAATGTACCATTGAATGATGTTAAGGCAACAAAATTTTTAGGTCTCTCAATTCAGTCAAACCTTAAATGGAACGTCCATTTAAATGAATTGAACACAAAATTAAGTTCATTGTGCTACGCGTTCAGAATTCTTGCAAATTCAGTCAGCCTTCATACTGCTCGTTGTGTATACTTCGCGAATGTTCATTCCCGCCTGAGATATGGCATAATATTCTGGGAAATACATCTTATAGCTCCCAGACTTTTAGATTACAAAAACGAATTGTACGAATAATAACCAATCCCACCCACGTGATTCATGTAAGCCTCTCTTCATTAATTTAGGAATTCTACCATTACCGTGTCTTCTTATTTACGAATCAGTGGTTTTGTAAAAATTACTTGCTCAAGGGCGGAATATATTTTCAGAAAATGCCGAAATCTATTACTATAACACTCGACGTAGAAATCATATTCACCAGGTGACAGTATCAACAGCTCATTACAAAAAAATTCACATACAATACATGCACATTATTTTACAACACTTTGCCAGATGACATTAAACGATTAAATTCAATAGAAAAGTTTAAATCCCAAGTGAAATCGTTTCTGCTGCATAACTGTTTCTATACAATTAGAGACTATACTGAGCTTCACAAGAAAAGTAACATTAATTTTAACAATGATACATAATGCTTTATTTACCATTTGAATTGTGTAAATGAGTATAAACAACCTGTAACAACTATTGTACTACAGCTTCCGGGTCAATGACCCCCATCTCGATCAGGTTTTTCGTCCAGTTTCCCTGATCCATTGAGCAAATGCTGAGATGGCACCTTATTTTGCTTCTGGACATAAATGTAACTTCATTTCCTGTGCACGTCTTCTAGAATTCAGTGGGAAATACAATTATTCAAATTATCGTTTCCATGTCGCGGCAGGAAGTAATAAGAGCCAAAAGTTATTGCTTATTTATCTTTGAAAATAGATTTTATTACATGGGAGTTTTTTGATTGTTTTTTCTCCCTTTCAAAATTCAAAATTTATTGCTTATTTATCCATGAAAATAGATTTTATTACATGGGAGTTTTTGTTTTTTTTTCTCCCTTTCAAAATTCAAAATTTAAGTAGTATATGACTTAGAGTAGGGATCACAGAATTTTGAAAATGTGCACACAATTCACTTTTCCCCATAGCACGTCATACGCAGTTTTTAACTGTTTTTGACGTAAAATAAAATTAAAAAAAAAAAAAACAATTTCCATTCAAGTGTTGTTTGCCATTTCCAACAATTCCTGAGATAGGTATAATACCTACTCTGACAATTAAAACACTGAATATTATAGAACTATCGTTCTCGTTCACATTATCGATTTGCTTTTGTAGCTGGTTGTATAATATTTCTGTTTCTGCCTTCCTTCCCTCTTCAGGGGCTTATACCCCTTCACCATCAGATGACCCATTTATTTTGATTCTTAAAATTCCCTAATCTAGATTTCAGTGTTTTGTGAATCGAGTATGACCACCCCAGCTTTTGCTCTTACACCCTCTGACACGTGGCTACATTTGTTAATTCCACAATTCCTTTTCGTCAATGCTTCAAGTCAGCAGCCCCGACTTATGCCTACTTCACTGGGGTTGGTAACTCGCACTTAGGAATAATAACTACTTGCTATCTTCACTGTAAGCCGGATAGATACATTTGATGACAAATGCTTGCCAAGGAAAGGAGAAAAGAAAATTAAAATAACAATATAAAAGAAGATTGAGAGAGAAAGGAAGGAAGGATGTAGACAATAATATTACATTTTAGAATTTACATGAACAAGCAAGGCTCAAAGCAGAAAAGGATTTTGTGTGCATTTGCCAGCATTGGTCTTAATCCCAAATCGTGAAAAATTAAATAATAGGGTAGCTAAAACAGCACATACTTTTTCATTATTTCTAATTTGGCAATTTTCGAAAATTCAGTGTGTTCACAGAAAATGAGATCTGTACCATATTTTAAAGTGCCCCTTCTATCCGCGGAGAAAGTTCAGAAAGAAAGCGGAGCGGTCTTTGAGAAAAAAATATAGTAATTTCATGAATATCAGACACAAATTATGCGAAATCTACAAGTTTTGCAAAACAAAATTGTAAAACTTTTAATGAACTGATTTTTTTTACACCGGGCGGAGAGACGGGCGGAGAGAGTTTTTCACATAAATGTGAAACACACTAGGTTGTTTTCAAGGAGAAAACCGAATGAAATATTAAACTATCATTTGGAACTATGCAACTCTGAGTGCTAATGAAAGGTTATAAGAAACATGTCATATTACTGAGAATAAAGTGAATTTAACGGAAACAAGAGCATTGGGAGGCGCAATATTTAAAGAAGTGTTTTAAAAGATCCGCACTTATTATTTCAAATATTACACATTCATTTTTTGATTATAAAAAATAGAAACACCTACATTTTTTATAAACTCAAACCTTCACTCACTATTAAAAAAACAAAAATGTTAATTTACAATGACTTTTATTAACCTGAAACATTTTGACGATTGATTTTTGTTGCTAAGCACATGAAATTTGCAAGGCAAAAGTTATGATAATTTGTACAAGCTTAACGAAATGTGTCCCATTACATGAGAGGCTCCTTAATGCTGAAAGAGCTGCCCATGGCTTGCGAGCAATGCAGTGGCCATTGTTAATGTACAATATTCACATAGTGAAACCGGAGAAAGAGAGCGGAATCCAAATAAAAAAATGCAGATAGGTGGGTAATTATTTACATGTCCAACAATCGAATCATTTGGACAACGATGACGATGACCCCGACGACAACGTCAAAGACTACAGACCATGACAACGTCTAAGACTATAGACCACGACATCAAGCAAGGGTGGGATTTCGGATCTTTTATTGGACAGGCAAAGTGTCCCCCAGGATATGATAGTAAAATATCTCCTACACCAAATGATATACAAGGAGTTACGCTTTAACTCTGACAAAAATTTAATTTTTGAAAAGTTCCTTGGTCCCCGTCCCACCATCACACAATCACACCCATCTACAGCCAGAGACGAGTTTTTTTAAAATTTTAATTATTTATCAACTTTGCACTATTTTATCTGATTGAAAAAATATGAAAAATATGGAAATAATATATACTATCAGAAAAAAACATTTTTACTTTCTCGTATACGCACGAAGTAATATACGTAGTTTAGAGAAATTTATGTGATGCTGCAGAAATTTGATTTTGACATTTCATCAAAAATAAACGTTTTGGGGTCCCCTAACACCAAAAAGTTTTTTTAAGACGTCCATCCGTCTGTCCGTCCCTAAATTGTTATTCCGTGGTCTACCTGGCTCGACATGAGGCACTGCAATTTTGAAAAACATTTTTTAAAATTTGGGGAGTACATGAAGCAGCTCCCCGGACTTTTTCTAAATTTTCTCAAAAACGGCTCCAAATTTTATGTTTAAATTTCTTGTAAAAAAGAGAAAAATATACTTATAAAGGTGGAATATGCCCTATTTTCACTGTCTATGAATTTCACTTCAACTCTGAATTTTCGAGAAATGCAAATATTTGAAATATTTCGGCGTCTTCCTACAACTACAAAATTGGAGATAGAGATTTTTCCTTTAAATGAAATTTGTTGTCCATAATTAGTTCTTCCATTAAGGTCATGCACATTTTTTGAAAATTTTAGTAGTTTTCTGCAATATGGTGTGCAATCCTTTTTAAAAATTACAAAAACAAGATTTTCTCAAAACGGCTCCAAATTTTTTCTTCACACTTTTGGTAGGGATTGTGCTAAATGCACTCTATAAGATGAAATAAATACCACATTTCTCTATTCTTTTGTTGTTGTTTTTTCAAATAATACAAAACAGCAATTTTTTGACTTCTCATGTCGTTGATGTTTACATTAGCTGCAATTTGTTCACATTATTGTATTTATGAGTACTTGCGCTTTAAATAATGTCAAAGTTTCTTGAAACTCAACAGTTAAAATGAGCTTAGAATTCCGCATTTTCTCAATAATGACTCCAAATTTGTTCTTCAAACTTTTGCAGCAGGTAGTACTAATTGCACTGTTTAAAATTACATAAAGTTCATTTCGGGGTATTATTCGTTTTTTTCAAAACTTACACAATTTTGTTTGAAATATCTCTAACGCTATTAATATGCACATTTCCAGCGATTTGTAAACACTACTGCATATGGGAGTTAAAGTTCTTCAAATGATTTTAAATGAAGTTTTTGAAGAACTCAAAAATTCACTGTGGAAAAAGTTTCAAATTTCGCATTTACAGTAACGCTTAAACGCAATTATCTTATAAACGGGTCCAAATTTTTCCATGAAAATTTCCATTTATGACGAGGTTTTCCAGATCTTTAATATTCTTCAAGTAGTATCTAGTTCTATTAGGAAACCAAAAAATTGAGAAAATAAAAAAAAAGTATTTTGGGCAGTGATAGATGGTAGCTGGGACAATGATGGGGCAAAACCATAAAGCTGGTCCACATCAAAGAAATTAGAAGACTTCACTATGACAAAGTCTGTGCCATTCTGTAGCACTATTAGTTTGATATATTCTGAGCACCAAATTCAAAAGCAAAAACTTTTTTGAAAAAAAAAAAAAATAGTTTTCACTGTGAGAACCCTGGAACAAGCTTGAAAACATCTTTAAAGTTCCTCTCAAAACATAAATCGTGATATTTTTCAGATTTTTACTTTCTCACGATCTCTCACTATTGCATTTACGAGTAAATGTGCTTTAAATGATGTCATATAAACTTTCTCGAAAACTCAAAACTTTACTGTGAAAAGGAGCTCAAAATCCCGAATTTTTAGAAACTCTCAAATGCTATTTTCTCAAAAACTACTCCTAATTTTTTCTTCAAACTTTTCATAGAGATAGTGCTAATTGCACTGTTTAAGATAACATACAATATAAAGTCATTTTGCTATATTCTTTTGTTGTTTCAAAAATTACACAAATGCATTTTTTTAATATCGCTCAGAACTTTAATATGGATATTTCTAGCAATTTTTATATATTGTTGCATTTGTGAGAGGAAGAGCTACATACAACTTCAAATGAAGTTTTTTGAAAACTCGTAAGATTTCTGTAAAAAATTTCACATTTACAGTAATGCTTAAACGCTATTTTCTTAAAAAACTGCTCTAAAGTTTTTAACAAAAATTTCCTTCTAGGGCGTGATTTTACTTTTCTTTAATATTCTTGAAGTAATAATTCAGTTCTACCATTAGAAAACAGAAAAATTGAGAAAATGTGAAAAAAATTAACTTTGGACGGGGATAGTTGGCAGCTGGCAAGAGGATAGGGCAAGATTGTAAAGCTCGCCCAGACCAAAGAAATTAGAAAATTAACTAGTACAAGATAGTCTGTGCCATTTCGTAGCACCTCCAGTTTCGATTGCTGAGCTGTATTTACAAAAATAAAAATAACTTTTACTATTTCCCAGTCTTTAAATCACATTGACTTTAAAAACACTTTGAAAAAGGCTGCAAGAGTTCTGTGCATTTATTTTTAGTATTTATTATAAATTTATAATAAAATTTTTTAAAAAAAAAAATGTTTTTGTTATAATATAGGAACTGACATTATGATTAAAACAAAATTTCTGTTTCTAATAGCAGAAAAGTGAAATTATTGTAATAACATGTAGTATATTCAGTTGAGACAATAGGTTCAATTTTTTCTCCGTGTACTCTTGGCATCAAACAAATATCATGCAAGTTTCATTATATCTTACATTATAATGGAAAAACATACAATATATAATATAATAAACCATTGTACACATCATTCATATATTTTCACTTTTTCACTTTTTCAAAACTTGTAAACGCGCAGTTTTTGGTCTCTGACATACTGTATTTTCACGCTATAACTGCCAGATCATAGAAAAGTTAGTCAGTGCCTTTTTCGAATCCGTATGTTTTGCAGCGCAAACAAATTTCTTCTCTTTTTAAGATCCTTTAAGAAAATCGTTTTTCTACATGAACAATGCCTAAAGTTTTCAGTTTGCCAATTACAATTACATAGATTACAGGAATGCTGAAAAAAAAATACACGATTTTTATCACACTGCAGATCCACGAAGTGTTGTTTTGTGAGAAGCACCTACATTTCGGCCTTGGAAATATTTATGAACTCTAAATCAATTCTTTCTATTGCAATTTTCCTAATCATAATATATCTTAAACCGAGTGTCATGACTCGTGATTTTACACACAAAACTGTTAAATTTACTAGTAAATAAGGTTTGAAAGAAAAATAATTGAAAGATGATTTATTAATACAGGATATTCACGACAATACTTCAGTACTATAAAACGTGCGTTCAGTGAACAATTTATTAATGTATTGCATTAGCTCAGCTTAATAAAATTATAGTTTGCTTAATTATTATTAAATTTCTTTTCAAAATGCAGAAAAAAGTAAATTGTTTATGATACATATTTGGAGATCTGTGAAATGAAATGTTTTTAAAAAACTTGTCCCAAAATTGGGGGGCCTTGCCCCCGCTAAATCCCACCTCTGATGTCGAAGACTATAGACTATGACAACGTCAAAGATTAAACTATAACAATGGCAAAGACCAGTCCAATTATTCACTAACATTTTTAAAAGACAATGATTTTTTTATTATTTTGCATGGTCATTGCTGCATTTATCACATGACCTTGCCACTGCATTCAATATTTGCATTTGAGAACTGGAGCAACAGAGCCTCAAACCCTCCCATTTCCCCAAAATCTGTACTGACTGGTATAATGAATAAACAGAGAATTATTTGCAGATTTTCAGGAGACAGAATTATGGATTTTGATAACAGTGCACTAAGTAAATCGATAATATTTGTTGTTCTTTTCAATTAATGTAATTTTAAATACAGCTTTCCATAATGATTCACGAAAGAGAAATATTGGAAAAATCTTTGCCCAATGAACCCCAAGAATTCTGAGGGTAAAAGACAGAACAACTTAATTCTACTTCTATTTTCCAACAATATCTCCTTTCAACTTTCCTGAAACTTTAACAACACAACACAACTTAAAATTTTGAACTATTTATATCTTTTTCCATTACAACTAAGAATACTCAAAATGGAAATACTATAATTTCTATATTTTTAAATGGCATAAAAAATTTGCTATTGACTGAATTTATGTTTTCTAAAGGTCCATAAAGAAATTATCCCAGATTTATGAGGGCAAGCTATAAACTTTCCTAAATTACAGCAAATAATATGTTAGATGAGAATGTTTCTTACGTGCACAATTCCACTCTGATTCCTTGTTGAAAATTGTCATTGTCAAGGTTTACGATAAACATCCACTGACCATCAGCATTTTCACCCATTTTGGGGAAGACTATCTTCTCCTGCAAACAAAGTATTATTTTTATAAAAACTAAGAAATCAACAACAATAAAACAATAATTCAACAGTCGGCATTCAAATTCAGGAGCGGCATTACACATTTTAGTAAACATATTTTTAAAAATATTTTATCCTATTTTTCTCTTACTTTATTTATGTTTTATGACACAAAAGAAGAATTGGAACATTTAATCATATCGTGTGGTTTCCAAAAGCTAATGTGTAACATGTTGAATACAAAAAATAAGGATAATGGTACCAAACATCAGAGTTTCCATGTCAGTCAGCTAAAGAATTACAATTTTTATCCAATTCTACTCTACTCCAATGGAAATATACTGTTTTGATTTCCAAAACTAAAACAGACTTTTTCAAATTTTAACTAATTTTGATTTAAATCCATCAAATTTGGAAGACGGCATGAAAGGTTGAAACCATTTTAGTTTTTAATTGTTTAATCTAATTGAAATTACATAGTCTAAAATGATCTAAAAATTGTGAACTACATTTATTAGTTTATCTTTGAATCTCTGAAAAAATTAAATAAAACACATTGGTAATTAAATTAGTAGATATGTTTTCTCAAAAATATCTCAAATTTTATTTCCAATAAAAATTATTTTTAAACAAGGCAATTACATGGACCATTTACAATGAACAATATGCAATTATTGGACGTTCAGGTATCAAAAATTTCTGGGTCTCTCAATTCAGTCAAACCTCCCATAAAATATCCTTATAAATGAATTGATCACTAAATTGTGACTTTTTTATTCATTCAGAATTCTTTGAATTTCAGTAAGCCTTCATGCAGCTCATTTCTTGTGTTTTGCAAATGTTTATTTCTGCCTCAGATATGGCATAGGAAATACATTCTATATTATCTAGTCTTTGAGATTGCAGCAAAAATTGTACGAATAAAACCTGATTTTTACCCATGCGATTCCTACATTCCTCTCTTCGCTGAGTTTGGAATCCACCACCGTCTTGCTATTTATTTAGGAATCTGTAGTTTTTATCAAAACTGACTTTCTTAAGGATGGGAACACATTTTCTTGCAATACATCTACATATATTTACAATTACAACACATAAAAATCTTATTCATCACATGTTAATATTAACAGCTCACTACAAGAAATGCAGATGTAGTACATGAATGTTACAATATAACTTCTTGCAACATGACATTAAACAATTAAAATCAATACACTAGTTTTGTACAAGTAAACTTTAAAAATACAATGTTTAAAATTTTAAGACAAAACAAGCCTGTAACAAGTAATCTACTTGAGTTTCCGAGTCAAGAAGTCCCAACTTTATCAGGCTTCTCTTCTAGTTTCCTCCATTGAGCAAATCCTGAGATAGTCCATTGTTTTGCTTTTGAAAATAAATGTAGCAACACTATGTACACGTTTTATAGAGTTCCTATTTTGCTATTTGTGGTAGATCTAGAGTAAGAGTGTCGGTTCATAAATTATGTGTAGTAAAAGGGTGGGGTAGGGATTCTGGAGCTCAAGAAATCATACACAAATTATACTTCTCCCCAATGTGTCACATACAGTTTGTACTATGTTTTGATGAAGTAAATAAAAATTAGTTTAATTTTATGAAGCTGACTATAATTGATGAAATCATACAAATGATAATAGCAAAAACAATATAATGCTAAGCACTACAAAAAAAAAAAAAAAAACTTAAAAATACCTCAACACTTAATGATCATTTGTTTTAGGTCTCCTTGTTACAGAGCATATTCAAATAACCTTTAGATTGTATGTAAATATTTCATGCAGATTGAGAACACTTACTTCAGATGGACATAATGATTTCTCTCCATTCATGCCAAAACGATCCACAAGCTGGGAAAAAAGAAAATTTTTCTTAGTTAATTTAATAAACAATATACCTATTTGGCATTAGATTATAAAAAAACTTTTGTAATGCAAGACTGAATTCTTATTTATTTAAAATAATTTGTTTTGGTTTTCCCTACAAGATGATTCAATTTGCCTGATCAGCTCCATTATAAAAAATTAATTTATGAGTTTTGGATTGCAATAGCTCAAAATGTGCAATTTGTATTGAATCAATTTCAGTAACCTATTTTCAGTGATAACTTATACAAAGTGATGAATACTATTAAATAGATTTCTAAATCAAGCACTGGTATTAGAAAAATATGTGATGAAGATAATGGGTAGAGTTTTGCAGTTTATGTAAAATGAAACTCCAAATTATGCAGCCAAAGTTTGTAAATTATGTGGTTATTATGCATAAAAAATTAGGTAATTCTGTGTCTTATGACCATATAAATGTTCATTTACTTAAATGTTTGCAGAAAAAGTACCATTTTAAGTAACCCTTCACATTTTATTTGCCCTCAAAGCAATAATGCATTTTTGGAATAAATATATTAACTTTTAAAAACCAATATATATAAAAAATGAAGAAAAAAAATTATATATATACATATATATATTTTTTTTCTCTAATTGATTTTATTTATGTCTATTTATAACAGACAAATTGATTAATTTACTTTAAAAACTAACTGTAAACAAAGTTCGTCAAAAATAGTATGTTCAATGCGCTTTTCAATTCAATTTTAACACCAAATTTAACAAAATGCACAAAAAAGCTCTACTTATCTTTCTCTGAACTTTTTAAGTATTTTTTGTTTTACCATAAACTTCAGTTTTTAGTCTAATATTTTATATACTACTTTGAATAGAAACCTCAGATTTATTTTAAGAATTGATAAAACCATTACGTGTTATTAAGAGTTTAACTTTCATTTTCTTCTAATCAGTTTTATATGGATAACAAAAATCTTAAGAAATCAAAACTAAAAACAAAAGGGATACCCCCAAAGGTATGAGAATTCATATTTATGACAATAATACAATACTTTTGTTGTTGGAAACAGTCAGGTGATACTATCTAGTGTTTGCACCCCTCTTAATCATAGTACTTAGATGATTAATTAATGGAAAAGTCTCTCCAATGAGAAATTAAACATTAAGTGATGAATAAAAGAGTGCTTGTCTAAAACACCTGTGGCAGATGAAAATATGAAAGAACTATTGTATTCAGTTTGACTGTCCTTGTCACAAGACATGGTTTTAAATGAGATTTGAAAACATCAGACTATTTAGAATTTAAGACAACTACCAAAGCAAAGTTATCACAAAAATTAGAATGTTTTAAAACAAATCAATAATTTTTTTGGCCATAATTTATATAAATTTATAATTCTATTTTCAATGTTCAATAATGGATAAAATAAAAATATTTAAATAATTGTATGATCTATCTATTCTTTTCATCAGGGAGGGTCCATAAACGATATTCAAAATTCTTCCAGATACATTTTAATTGTTCATATATTTTATTTTTCCAACAGAGACTTCTTTTCCTCAGCCCATTTTCTATCATTCAACCATACTTCAAAGTATTCTTGTAAAAATTTTTAGGCAATTTTTTTAGGAACTGGTGAACAGAATAACAAAAACTTTCTCTTCATGAGAACTATATTCCTTGAAAAAACATTTTTCATATTACATAAATCTTCATTGCACCTGCTAACATGATCATATGAAGTGAAGGTCATTTTACAGGCAAGACTTCAGATATGTAAAACACCCTTAAATAATTATTTTTCTTCATATTGCACTTGCTTCTTTACCGCTATATTTCTTAGAAGTAAGGTACCATTAATATAGCAATTCTTCATTCCATTCTTAGTAGTTTCTCATTCTTTAGTGTACATTACTCATTATCATAAAATGGGCACATAGCTGTTTTTAGAGTTTCAACAACAAAGCACTTTTCTTTCTGATTAACTAAGAAAGACGTTTGACTTCTGTGATAACTTTAAAAGTATATATTCATGAAAATGATAAATAACCAAAATCCAAAAAAATTAATTTATATTCCTCCCCCAAAATCACATGCAGATTTTGCTGTTTTGAATATATATGAATAAAACTAAACCCAAAAAATATTCCACTGAAGTTGGTCAAGAATAAGAAGAAAACTGCTTACCGTTAATGCTCAATTTGTAATAATTATATAGAAATATTTAATAATTACTGTGTGAGTTTGTCAATACTCAGATTTTCTGGGGTAAATTCTGTGTATTGCCAGTATGAAAAATAATTATGCACCTGATATTAGAGCTAATTTTGCTGAAGATTTTCAGTATTTCCTTTGAACATCATTCATTTTCATTTATATTGAACACTGAACAGTATTTTCTCAAACAGATTGTTTCATCCACTTTCTGAGTCGCCCTCTTGCTTTGCTTTTGAATATAAATTGGGTGGAAAATAAAAATCCCTCCTTGTGAATATTTTGTTGAATTATGTTTTTGTTAGTTATGGGAGAAGCAGGGAGTAGAGCAGCTATTTTGTCAGCAATACTATTAAATCAAATCCGTAATTTGATGCAATTAAGTTTTCTATTACTTGGCAGTGAAAATGTCTGACTTACAAATGTTGCCAACTATACTTATCGGTATCTTTATTCACATCTCAATTGTGTATATTAAAAAAGGTGTGGCGATGCTGGAGTTAAAAAAAAACCTGTGCAGATGATACTACTTCTCCTCCATACATAAAATAGCATTTTTACTGTTTTTGATAATCGATAAATTAATTTATTGCCGACCTGATGGCCAATGTGACTAGAGAATGTGCCAACTCAGTGCCTTGGTCAGAAGGGCCACGAGTTCCAGTCCTGTAATGGACAGTCCTGTAATTGTCCTGTAATTGTTTTCCCCTTGTCTTTCATGCGTTTACATGTGTTGTCGTGGAAGGCCATACGAGTCTGCTGACCACAGACTGAGGAGCCAGCAAGTGTGTCAGTGTCTAGTGTAAAAGTTATTGTGTCCTCATGAAGTACATAGTGGGTACCCAGCACTGATAGTTAAATTGTTATTCCCTGAAGCTGGAAATGTCCCTGGAAGGAAAAAAAAGAAGCAAGGGGATTGATTGATAATATTCAGTGCTCAATTATTAGTGTAGAGAGTAGAGAGTATTACAACCAAATCAGAAGTAGTGGAAACAAGTACTTTAAGTAGGTGCTATTTAAATTGGGCTCATACATAATGTCCTCCTAGTCATGCAGTATTGTCACGATGGCTTTTTATTCAGACTAAATATTTGGTGAAATACACTAAACTTAAAATAAATGTAATTGTGGTTTTAATTTGTCTTTGTCTTAAATATTTCATTTGTTGATGTATTGAGTTGATTGAATGACTTTTGATTGAAACAAAGTAAGAGTAATTGAACTTAATATTATAAACAGATTCACCAGCAGCTATATGTTCTTTACCATTTACTTATGCAAAATATCTTAGATAAGCAAATGGTCACATTCCCGACTTCAACATTTTCAAAGGGTAAAAAGTTCATAGCATTTTATGAAAAGGTTTTATAGCCTTCGGCCACGCAAGAGGTTTCTATGGTTTCATTAAATACCCCAGAACTCCGCAAAAAATTCAAAACAATATAACAGTTTCAATAATGTCTAAAAAATGCAATTATTTGATTGTGTTATTTCTTACGTCTATTCTCTTACTGCACATACCGACTGAATTCCACACTTAATGCGCCACTGCTTATGACAACTGGCGTCATGCAACAACAAAGCTGCAAGTAGGGCTGGTCGTCATTAAATATTGCTATTCCCGTATTGCGTTATTGAGCAGCAACTTTTTTTTATATTCTTGGTACGTCAAGAACGTAACTGTAGTGCACTGTATATATACTTCACTATGTTATTGCTGTATTCGTGAACTCAGTTTTTGCTATAATATTCAATTCGTTACACGGCAATACGACTATTTTATCTGTTGTTCTTGAGCAGTGTGGGTGCTACTTTTTGGATAACCGTTGTGTGTAGTGTTGTTCAACCGCGTTTTTACTTCTGCGAGGCAAGAGTAAAAATAATTTATATAACAAAACAGATTGAAAACTAACCACGCGGGAGCTTACATTTTGGTCGAGCGTGTCGTTGCCAAAGTAATCCCGGATACCCGGGCTGCTGCCCAGGACCTGGTTCAGGTGCACCCTGAAACATGAAGACACAGGTGCACATAAAACGGTATTCACTCGTGCACATAGTCGCCAATGTTCAAACCACTTAATGAATTTTACATTTAAGGGAGGTACTATGTCAAACCCCTATATTACGGAATAATTTGAAAAATAGGATTACAAGTATTCATTTGAAGAACACATTGAGTCATCTGCTACCATGTATAAAAAACAGAACTATGGGAGCTAGAACGTGTGATGTTTCTTTGACCCCGAACATGAAACTTAGCTATTGGAGTCTATCTTTAAATTAGCAGTATACTTGTATGAATAGAAGAAAAACTTAGTGAACGGAAATGCATTGTAGCAAGTTCAACATCTGCCGTTTCCTCCTTTTTGTGATGCCATCTCTTCCTTAACAAGATGACTCCAGGGCGTTTACTTTCCTTCTTTTGGCTGCACCTCGGGAATCGTCACAGATACTTACATGGGGTAGCCATCCACGCCTCCTTCGCAGAAGGTAGAGTCACGCCGAGCACAGTTGGGCCGACGTCCATTGAAGCGTGGCTTGAATTGGCTATCAGGAAAAATAATATCGCCGCGACCTACAACAGAAAGAAGCATTCGAAACGAATTTCAATTAAAATCTACTGAGAAATAAGGTCAAAAGTCTGAAAGTATTATTTATTCAATGAAAATACTTTATCTATCAGCATAATCTTTTATTACGTTCTTCCTGACAATTCTGTGTTAGTCCCTGGGACGCATCTGTGAAATTCGAACGCCAATCGGAAGGGTGAAATGTTTGGGAGAAGTTTGATCAACTTTACTGAAACGCACGATCTCATACATGTCGTCTACGAGTGACTAAGACGAGCGATTCAGACTGAGGCGATTCAGGAAATCAAATGAGGTCACAGCAGTCCCCCTTGATTGGAAGGTCCTCAGGTTCAAGTTCTGACGGTGACAGAATTTGCGACGCTAGCTCGATAGCTAGGTTGAACTCAACCGCTATCAAGAGGAGAATCCTAGCGATCGGCTCCCCTGGTCAGTATTTTCAGTGGTTTCTTCGATCAATACCAGGCGAATGCCGGAGCGGTACCCTAACAAACGGGCCGTGAACCGCGCGAGATCTTTCCTTCCCCATCCACCTCCCATCTCCTCATTTTACTCTTACATGCACTTCGCTACCCCGGATGACGGGATACCAAGCCCGGTTGAGGCAGTGCCCCACATGATGGGAGATACATGGATGGGGAAGCCACCGCAAGCCGTCACGTAGGTCGGCGCCGGGTCTCAAGTCCTAGTGAGGAATGAACAACTCCCGGAGGAAAAACGTGCACTACACCTACGGAAACTCATGATCGTAGCAGTTGACGCGCCCGGAAACTACCGGCGGCGCTAGCCGAATTCGTTTACTACGCTCCGTGAAGTCACGAAGGTTAAGCGAATTCGAGACTTGCGGGTTCGTGGTTGGGTGACCGGCCAGGAACCCCGGAATCTAACGGCGTCGAGCCCCTGGCCGAAGGGATAAAGGCACTGACTCACTGCGACGTGACGAGACTTGACAAATATTAAAAATTGCACATTAATGGAGGATTACTCCCAGTACAAAGCGCTCAACGCCCGTAAGGGCTTGAGACGCGTTGCGTCAAGGTGTAGACGCAACAAATTAAAAAACAAAAACACGAAATACTCAAACTCACCTAAGAAATGCATGTTTGTAGCCCGCGTTTGCGAATTAATCACAAATTATCATGAATTTAGTTGAGGCTACATTTAAATACATTAAATGAAGTATTGAATTAACTTGACCATTTCAATGGGAATTGTATACTATAGCAAAATAAATCCCCTAGATATCCAGCCTTCCTTACAAGGTAATTGCGTCATTCTGCTTGTCTACGGCGTGTTAAAATGAACTGACTGATGGTAAGGAAATTAATTTAAGTTTTATGAAGTAGGTAATGCTGCAACTGTTTAATCTCTAGTGTTTGTATAAAACAAAAAAGGTCATTGTTTAAATTGAGTACCGGGTTTGGTGCAAGTGAAGGAAAATATTAACCGGCTCATACACTATTATTAGTAGTGCTACAATAGAGCGCACAGTTTCTCGAGCGCGTACGTGCGTGCGCGCGCTCGTGTGTTCGTGTGTATCGCGTAGTATGTAAAATTGAAATATTGGTAATATATACGTTTATTACAAACGTTTCAATATTCTGCTTCAAACTTAGCACGCAAGTCAAATTCCTAACAATGTCTGACATTCACTCTATAAGAGAAATAGAACCTTTCGATGTATGTATCATTTCCTTTACTTAAAACATTCATGTTTCGGAATCTATTGCAATAAGAAAACATCTCTAATTTATACAAAAAGATGGGCGAGAGAATCGAATGGAACCTGCGCATTTGTAATTTTTGGCGATTCAAAATACTAATAAAAATTAAATGTTTAAAACACATTTTAAGCTCAATTTACTCTATTTAATGAATGAACTTGAAACTTTCAGTGTTGTTTGAGAAACATTTGTAAATGTATATGATATTTATGAAGAACAGGCATAGTCCTTTTTTTTTATAAAAAATCTTCAGTGTATCAAGATCTCCTTAAAGGTATATTTCGTCCAAAATCTAAGGAACAATTATTTTTTTGTTCGAATTACTTATTTTTCTATGTTAGAATCCAGGGAAGGTAAGATGTGTTTTCTTGGTCGATTCTGACCCTGATACCTGACTCCAGAAACTTTCCCTTATCTTCGTGCGTTGGCAGCTGTAGTTTTTGAACCAGAGTTTCTATTTCTTAATGAATCGTGGATTACATAGAGATCGATTGTGTATTACGTCAACGTTACGACCGAAATTGCATATTTTATTGCAATGGTTTCTTGACCTTAATTGAAATTCCGTATGTTAATGAAAATACTATAAAATCGCTACATTCGAGTACAATTCTTATATCCTTGCAAGCAATTTTTAAATATCAAAATTATTTCATTTACAGACTGAACAATGTCTAACAAACACACTCTTGCTATTTAGAGAATGCAACAAAGATTGATTGTCACAGGTATTCACTTGTTCCAAATGAAAGCATCCATGCACTTCAAAATTATTGTACTAGGAAACGCTAAATTTTATAGAGGATTAAGTTTGATAACTTTGTAGTTTATATCAAAGTTCCAAATGCCGGAAGAAACGTCTAGTCTTTAAAAGGTTTTTATTAAAAATTAAAAATCAAATTTAATTGATTAAGTATTCATTTTTCAAGCAAACAGAATGAAAGAAACAGAAGTCATTTAAGTTAAATAAAACTAACAGTTTTCACGAAATTCAAATTCGTTAACTTTCAGAAGTTTTCCTTTCAACTCCAATTTCGAAACTAGAACTTCCCCCTTCCCGTTTGCCCCTTTTGGCACCTCATGTATTTATCGTCGCAAGTGAAGGTCAAACTCTGGAATTAGACTGCTAATGCACTTCATTTACAATCACGCGCACACGTTAGAACCAAGTAAAGACATATCATAATTCTGAGGACGAGCACGGAAGGGCGAGCATTTCTCACTACCACGAACGCTCACGTGTTGTGTCATTGCTTGTTAACACTCAACTTTTGCACCGTTGTTCTTCCACTCATCGATTTACCACAGATGCACCAATAATGTACAACTGTATACTATATGTAACAAATGTAATACTGCTCTCTCATCACCATGGAGATTATTAGCACCGGAGTCAAAACAATGCGCTACTCACATGCGCCGAGAACAAGTACCTCCTCTTTGCCCAGAGGCCATTGCCACAACGAAATCGAGAGTCCAACTGGGGCCCACCTGAACTAAGGTCCAGGCGGCTCTGAGCCCTCATCCCGTCTCCCCACTGGCTACAGCTATAGACTAGCGACGTGGGTATCGCCGGTATCTGGACAACCTGACGGGTGGTATCCGTCTTCCCGCCAGACTTCTATATGTACGATCCAGAGAACTCTGAAAAGCATCCTTCACCCAATCTTGCCCAAAGGTCGACGCGCCATAGGCCCAACTGGTGGATAATCGAGCAAGCCCGGCTACCAGAAGCTTAGCATTGCCATCTCATTGCCTTTATGTGGTGGTATGAAGATTACCTCTTGTGAAGATTTGTTTTAACACAAATCTACAAAGCCAGCTCATTAAAGAGTAACTAAAAATATAATACAGTATCTAATATGCTTATTATGCGCATATAATGAACTAATGGTTAATCAAGGCTGTCGATGCGACCCTATGTGCCATACTTCGATGTAAACACATTTAAGCTGGAAGGAGAGGTGAGGGACATTGTTATCCAATCGGGAACTCCAATACCAAAAATTTAAGTCCAAACGACGCTCCCGATTGGATGACCATGTTCCTCTCTCCGTCCAGCGTGCGCTTTTGATTTACACATAGTTGCATTTCAGAGTATAACTAAGAACATATTGTATATTCTAAGGTTTTACACCTCAAATGCCCGGAACACATGTTGCAAACGTAAAAGCAAGCAACGGATGTTTCAAAACGCCGGCACAAAATTTCAGTCAACGTTAAGACTTAAATGACAATTTTTCGTTTTTGAGAACGGGCGGCAGAGGCCCGTTGAGGGATTGCAGCTCTACAACACGCATGCCCGTATTACACATCCCTGCTCTGGCCCAGAGCTCAATTCGCTGATGACTCGGAAGTGGGCGCCATCACGCACGGTTTCCGTCTCTCGGATCACATGGTTGGTTCGGTTTGGTTTTTTCGTCTTTCCGGGCGTGTCAACTGCTTTGGTCATTAGTCCCGTTAGTGTAATGTATGTTTTTTCTCGGGAGTTGGCGGTGGTCTTCCCCCGCTGGATGGCGAGATCCGGCGCCGACCTACCGTCGGCTAGTGGGGTTTCCCCCTAACCAGGACTCTCCCACCAGCGGGGCACAGCCCCAGCCGGGACAAGTTCTAAGCTCCCGACCGGTCTCCCGGAATATGTGGTAGTGTAGTGCATGTTAGTGTAAGTGTGTGTGTGTAAGGGGAGAGGATAGGACAAGGAAGAGGAAGGAAAGATCGCGCGCGGTCCGTGGCCCGTTTGGTAGGGTACTGCTCCGGCATTCGCCTGGTGTTGATCGGAGAAACCACGGAAAACTACCGATCAGAGCAGCCGGCCGCTGAATTCTCCCCAGGCAGCGACTGAAATCGACCTAGCAGAAAAGCTAGTGTGGAAAATCCTGCCGCCGTCCGGACTCGAACCTAGGACCTCCCGGTCAGAGGCGCTGCAGTGACATCAGTTGATGCACTGAGCTACCGCTACCGGTCGGATCACATGGCGGAGAACGAAACAGTAAGGTGGTCCCCCGCGGAAAAGGGCACAAATTAAAGCCGCGAAGTTGCATCAAGAAGTAATATTTGGCAACCATAACTAAAAGTTTGATTATGTTCATCTTTAATTAAACAAAAATAGTAGTGTATGTAATTAGTTTATAATGGTAAGCTGCAATGCTATAATGGTAACATTGTTAACTAAATTACAGTATACTTAAGTCCCTTCAGGGAAGTCCGAGAATGATGTTTTGACAATTCAAAGAAATTTTCATTGATGGATCGTCAGTCTTCCAATTCACAATTAATCGTATATATGTAAGCTCTTTCCAATTTATGATTTTAGTGCTCATTAGTACGCGTAGTAATTGTTTAATTGAACTTTGTGGAAGAATCGAATTGTTCGTGTACGTATACATTCGACTATGTGAATATTAGATAGTATTTTATTTACATTTTTTATTTATTTAATTTATTTGACTGTCTGCTACGTTGTTCAAGCTTTAATTTATTCAAATAAAAAAAAAAAACACAGCAAGTAAATTTCGGTAAAGTAGGTTATATTTGTAAATTTAATCAGTAATTATTTTGAAACGTTCTACGATATTTTCGTTTACGAATCCAACTCATCGGAATTAGTGTGCATTTTAGTCCTTTAAATGGACATACCTACATAAGGGGCGGCGAAATTTTCTTCCGCCTCGGGCGGCTGTCGCCCACGCTACACCACTACCTCGCCGGGTGGTGCGGCGCCACGCCGCAAAGGCGCCACGTACTGTGGTCCGGAGTCCACATTTAGACGGCGAAAACTCAAAGGAGAATTAAATTACGAGTTCATTCACATAATGCTCTTCTACATACGCCTAACAACAAAGAAGTATTCTTTCATGATTTAGCGGTGTTTATACACATTTCTTAAGTGTCGAGGTTCTGATGTTGAATTTTTGCTTGAGATTAGCTCGCAATAAAAAATAGTTTAATTTCAGATAATAAGGAAATACTATGTGCATGTTTATTTAATTATATTAATTTCATAAAAAGTAGTAGCTGACGGTACTAATTTTTACGGTTTCCGAATTATAACTCATTTACTAATGTGAACAAAATGAGGTAATTACTATCCAGAAGAATAACGTTACAAAATGACGTTGCTTATCTACAAATTTCTTGTGCCGACACGTGGCTATATAGAAATTACCGACATTGCAATATATATAACAGGATTTGTGAAATTTCAAGTGCCGTGATTGTCTAAAGACTAATTTGATTAAAGACCAATCCCACACGTTTTTCATTGAAATGTGTACTTCAATAATGTCTCTTTAATGACGTATTCAATTTATTTTTCATATACATTCACCAAACTAGATCCGTCATTTTGGTATTTTAATATATAATTGTAAGAAAATTAAACGTAAAATTAAAGTAAAATTAAACGTAAAATTAAAGTAAAATTAAACGTAAAATTAAACGTAAAGTTAAAGTAAAATTAAACTTTAAACTATTAATAGTTTAATTGTTGGGAAGGGATTCTGAAACTCAAGAAAGCGTGCGCAGATGATTTTCTCCCCCATACGTCACATACAGTTTTTGACTGTTTTTGGCTAAATAAATAAATAAGAAATGAAGAAAGGACTTTTAGAATATCTGCCGCCGACGTTTTGATTCTGGACCACTGTGCGGCGGACGCGGGGCGCGTTGGGCCGGGGCAGAAGCCAGTCGGAGAAAGGCGACGGCAAGCCCCTGGCGCCAACTAGGTGCCGGCGCCGACTGACGCCGGGGGCCATGGAGGGTGGAGCCAGGGAGACGGAGGGTGGGGTCGCGGCCCTGCTCAATCTGGAGGGAGTTTGTGAACGTTGGAGTTTGAAAACGTGTTCCGTCGTTGAAGCTGAGAAAGAAATCGACCGAGTGTGTTTGTTTGGTATGTGGAACTTCACGACGCGGAAGTGTGGACGGTATGGTTGGAACTCAAGCAAACAATAGAAGCGTCTTGACAGTGTTTTTGGTACAATAAGGGGGTGTGGTATGCAAAAAAGAAAAACACCTAAGAAGATCGTATATTCTTAATGTTAATCAGGCAGCGAAATAAACTAATGGGCATAGAGAGGAAGAAGGAACTCTTTCGTAAGAAAAATTAATTGATTAATTGAAAAACAGTTAAAGTGGAGAAAAAACGCATACTAATGTTATCGTGACGAAGACAGAACTTAGTAAATATTTCCTTTGGTAAGATGATTGCGCTCGCTAAACTGGCGAAGCCTGACATCATTTTCAATACATATCACTTTAATCGCGTATTGCATGTTATTTTTAGTGCCATTAATTATGAACTGCTTTCTTGGTCGTTGAACTAGCGAATAAAATCCAGCGAACGAAATAAAAGAAATAATATGATAGTGTTCCACTTCAATATACTAGACGTTTACTAGACTTGTTTTTCCATGAAGGCTGTTTAGATGTTTACTTGTCTTAGCTTTTAAGAAACACGGAGGAAGCGACACACATGCTTCCACATATCCACACAATTCGAATTTAAGAATCACGACTTAAACAAAATCATCAGAGGTGGTATGATTTACATTCACTTTCCACCATTCTGTTATGTCAATATGTTTATAAAATGTTCAGGCCTTCACGTACCAAATTAAAAATAACATACATATGAATAAATTTGTCATTAACTGTGTACTTTTTGATGGAGGGCACTTTAGTCCGACTAATACAGGGTGTCACGTAACCTTGTAAGAATAAAGATTATATTTTTACATTAACATCAATTATTCAATAAAACATGTATGCTTATTTTTTATAAATAATCGAAACACGTCTTGTAAAAATATCTATTATTGTATGTGTGGGTGCGTGTTCGTGTGTGCAGTCCACTGCTTAAAATATTGTAGATTTGGGAACCTCTCTAGTGAAATATCCATTTTCCGTATTTACCTTGGAAAAAACGTCTCGTATTTCCTGTCAAAGTATACATACGTGTGTTCATTTAATATTTCCTAATTCTTACAAAAGAGGAGAGGAAAATCGGTAGAGGAAATGCACGAAAATGTACGTTGTATGATGTAACAACGTAAATTACAATTCTGCAGAACATATATGAAACGTACGGAATTGGTTTTTGGAAATCGGAGACCTCCCTAACTGTCTGTCAGAGTAAAAGAGTCCGTGGTAGAAAGTAAGGTTACGGCGTTCTGCGCAATCTCTTAATTATTGCCGATAGAGTCAGAATAGTTCTATCAAAAGCATTTTCAGGTCAATTTTTTTAATTGCATAACCGTAAAATAGGAGGGGCAGTGTCTTGTCAACGTAAATGATAATTATAAGACGATTGACCCGCGTTTCCATTTTTCGGGCACAGATTCGGGAAGCAAAACATGAAATAATGATGAGGGACGCAAACAAAATACACCAGCTTTTAGGGGGAAATAGAGAATTCCCGCGTTTGAGACAAAAGCGAACGACGATGGAAGGGGCCGAAGAAAACTAATCTTCTCACAAGAATTTTATTCTATTGTTATCTTCAAACCAGAAACGAATATTAATATTAATAAAAACATTTTTTTAATTTTCTAATCTGCATTAAAATATTAAAAGTAGGAGAAATAATGGCGATATTTTGACTTTTCACAATATTTCAGGAGATCATTTTAACACTGCATGAAATGATAACTAATTTTTATTTTTTTATATAAAAATCAGTATATCCGCTTATTTTCTTCTGAAAACGAACTTGCCCCCATTATTCCTCTCACTTCATATTAAATTACAAATAATTTTGAATGAAATAAGCTTTATGTAATTAATAGAGAGGAAAGAGTTCGAAATGAAACCTTCATTTCAGGGAGATAAATTCTTGCAAATGAGAGGAGAGAGGGGTTTCCAAAAGCTAAATTTGGGAAAGCTTTTTCTAAATAGCTCCTCCCTGGGAAGGTCGGTGTCTGTGTTCATCTTTTGTGCCACTCAAAACAGAATGCGTCCAGGATTAACCGACCCTCTCGCCCCTTCTACCGACATTCAGAGCGACTCATGCGCAGAAGGGACTTACCGTGCCCGGCCGAGCTTGGGTTTCTGGGAGGGTTGCGTTGCGTCGGCGTCGGAGAGGCTGTTCCTACGTGCGTAGTCCGAGCACCTGAACGACAAAGAGAGAGACAGTTTCAAACTTGCTCAATGTACAAAGCACACAATGATCCGAGTATTATAATAATAATAATAATAATAATAATAATAATAATAATAATAATAATAATAAATAATAATAATAATAATAATAATTAATAATAATAATAATAATTAATAATAATAATAATAATAATAATAATAATAATAATAATAATAATAATAAATTATGTGAGTGGTACAAGTGACATTTTGTTTTCCGAACGACACGAGGCCGATGTGGCACAATCCTATGAACAAAGTATAATCACTTTTACAACGTGTGTCAACCTCTACTGTTTAGACAGCCTTTATTGACCTTCATTTTATTTTAATTCAAGTATACATATCACTTAATGATTCATTAAGGTTAGTAGTAGTTGATGCGGTCAGACGAAATAATTTTGTTGTTTTCTTTGCTGCATTCACAGATTTATCTGAACACTTTATCATCGTCTCACTGTCAGCACAAGTGGTAAAAATTGAAATTTAGCACTCTATACATGCCTTGAAAGAAGCTTTTACAGTGTCTGTTTAAAAAACAATTGAATACTCCGAAAACCATCATTCCAGCATGTTAGAAGAACTTTGATAATTTTGAGTTAGGGTTGGAATAATTGATATAATAATAATAATAATAATTATTATTATTATTATTATTAATTTCAATTTAAGAAATTATTTGCTTAATTTCGAAAACTTTGTATTATTTTAGATAGGCTCCAGTTTTGAAACTTCTCTTTGGCATTGTAAAATATCATTAATCTCGTATCTCCATTTAATCAACAATAATTACCGCTAAAAGAAACATTACTTTGCAATTCAATTGCAATAGTTGATTTTTAATCTGCTAAACCCTGTGTAAATGAGTTAAAGTGTTTGAGATACTCTCAGATATTAATGCTAGAAACCTTGAGATAAAGAATGCAAATTAAGTGAAACATAAAAAAATATTGCACGTTCTCGCTAAACTACTTCGACAAATGTGGAGACAAAGTTGGGTGAGTTTCCAAGACATTGGTCAAGAGATAATTCTGTTCGTTCTTTTGCAACGGGAGTTAATGCTGTGCCAACAGACATTTGAAGGTCGTTCCGAGAAAACGATAATGCTTTCAGTAATAATCTATTAACATATCATTTGTAAAAGCAAGAGAGAAGTTGATAGCTGTGCTATTTTTATGAAGAAGTTTTGTTTATTTCTTATATTTTTTCCTTTCGTCAGTTCATTAAAATGAAATATGTTAGAAATATGTCCATTAGCGTTCTCTAATTGTGCTCCAGCTGATAAAACCCCATTCTACCAAATAACGACTTCAGCGAGAGCTAGCTGATCTTAAGGAAACGTTTCGTCGTTAGAAGATAAGTTAAATGAAATGTGCGAGTTTCTCTCAGCCGATGACCACTGCAGTACAAACACTGGACACTTTCCTTAAGGCAAAATAGCCGTCAACAGTGGTATGCACTGGAAAAGCACTGTGCTTGTGCATTAAAGTGATAACTCTTCAGAGTTAGTTTTGATATTTTGAACACAAATTCGTTGAAAATGTGAAAACAAGAATTTGCTTTAAATAAAATAAATTAAACTTTCAATGAAATAAAAAAAAATTTGCATTTAACTAGTACTGCATGCAGTTTATAAATATAATATTTCTCATCAATGATGTGAACGGGCATCGAAAGCGCAGCGAAAAAGATTTAATACTCCGTTTCATGCTGTTTTCTTGGTTTATAAGAATAGTGTGTAAATAATTCCAGGGAGCGAAACCAATATGGTACAACTTAAATAAGAAAAATCTATTATAATGCGTTCTGTTAAACAGAAAAAGAACAAATTGCTGAACATTCAATCATTTTTCTATAGGTACGATTTTAACTTTATCATCGTTAATCGAGAAAATCATTAAAATCGAAAGCTCTACTCTCACATTCTTCCACTTACGTGATAGTTTCTTACTATCGCTATTCATGCATTTATGAATATGAGGTAATTAGTGGAGGAATTAAGCGATTTTGACAGCTCATTATTTGTTGTTCTTCTCAATTCTGTTATTCTTCTGTTTCTCTCATTCATTTTACACCTCGCTGGAAACCACATACATTTCGAAATACAAAATCCAGTTTTCAGTATTAATCCATTTAGTAATTTTAAAAGATTCGTAATATTTTCAAAATTATCCAGTTCCGATTTTCGCTATACACAAGCATTATTCACAACACTTTGCACCAAAGGCAGCACGGATGCATCTTGACAACTGAAACTGGTAGTTCCAAGGAAGCTTCTTACATAACACACGCCCACTTTGTTTCCGTTGTCGGATACCGTGAATTACATGCATGTATCAAGTAGTAGCAGATGAGCTAGTCACGTTCGTAAGGGTAAACAAGGAAGGCTACACGTCCCAGGTCTAACGGAATGGGATATTTCTTAGTTGACAACCGCGGTGAAACTCCGTGGACTGCTGAAAGCCGCGCGATGTTGAAACATCCTCAGAGCTTGCCTGCGCGCGCGCGCACACATACAAACACACACATACATACAAACACACAAACACACACATACATACATACATACAAACACACATACATACATACACATACATACATACACATACATACATACATACAAACACACACACACATACATACAAACACACACACACATACATACATACATACACACACATACATACAAACACACACACACATACATACAAACACACACACACATACATACAAACACACACATGCATACATACAAACACACACATGCATACATACAAACACACACATACATACATACAAACACACACATACATACAAACACACACACATACATACAAACACACACATGCATACATACAAACACACCAACAAACATACAACGCATACAAACACACACGTCATGACGCGCTGAGCGGGCGCGGCGGGGAGGATGTGTGGAGGAGGGAGTGGGGGCGAGCGCGCACGCGTCCTACCTGAGGGGACGGTGGAGGCGGCGTGATGCGTGCGCGACGGCACGCGCGGCTGGGGGGCGGTCTGCGCGGCGGCGGTGCCGTTGGGGATGGCGCTGGCGGGGGGCGGCCGACGCGCCAACGCCCACTAGGGACGCGGCGGCGGCGGTGACGGCGGGGCGGCGGCGGCAGCGGCCGGCCCGGGCGGCGGTGGACTGCAGACTGCCCGCTCGGCGCGCGCGCCAGCCGCCGCCGCCGCCGCCGCCGTCGCACGCGACGAGACGGTAGAAGGGCCGCCCGCCCCGCCCGCCCCGCCCTGCTCCGCCCCTCCCCCATGCCCCCGCCCCACCACGCCCCGCTCCGTCCCATGCTGCGCGGTGCCGCTCGAGAACGCGGGAAAACGACGGAAGACGCGAAACGGCGGCCGAGAACGACAGCGAGAGTTGGAAGGACGCGGGAAGGGAACCACGGCGACCCGGTCGCGCAAACGCCCGCTTTGAAGAGGGAACGCGATATTTTTCCGTTTACCTCCCCCATTCGCGGGTTATGTTTATTTGGGTCATATGCAGGCGTCATGTGCTCGTATGTCCGAGAGCACTTCATGATTGCATGGCGATTGCATTCGGAATGGTGGTTGTACTTTTATCGTATATACAACAAAACAGTACTCTGACAATAAAAAAATGAGGGTAAAAATATTGTGGTTAAATAGGAATGACAGAAGATAGTAAGTGGAATAAAAGTCTGAATAAGACACTATATTCATGTCCATTACTTTCCACGAAGTCCATGTGTAGTGATAAAGATACCAGAACTTGAATAGGAAGACGAAACTACGTATATCCTCTTTATTTCTACGAAAGATAAAAGACAAATGAAGTAATTTTAGACTCGAGAAGTATTTGAAGGTCCCTGGGATCAGGGGGATTGCGGAATGTAGAATTACCGTCTTGCTGATTCTGTGAAACTGTGTATTTTTTGTTGTGAAGCCACACCAACCTCCAATTGTCTGACGTTGTTACATCACATTTCTTTAATCGCTGTGTGATTCAGTTGCTTTGGCAAGAAATAAGCTAAAATTGTAATACAAATCACGAAACAAACCCAATCCTGATTTAGCGTAACAGTCTTATTTTATTTCGGAATGTAGTAATTGAATACATAAAAATGTGGTGTGGGAGACGATGTGATACGTACCGTATTTTTCTGAACGTGGGCGAGTGAGGTTTGAATCTTTCTGCTTTCCCCTGTCCTGAACAGGTGGTCATAGTAATGGTTTAAGCTTTGCCTTCCACTGTATAAAAGATGGTAGCAGTTGCGGGTCCAATGACGGGCGAGGGGGCTCGGGTGCCATGACATCCCCACTTCATCCTAAGTTTTTTGTAATATTACCTAATTTATTAAAAATAATTATCATATATAGACATCACATTCAAAGCAGTATTACCCTTGTGAATATGTTATTTCATTTTTTATTCCATGCAAACAAAAACATTTCTATTTTCAAAATATTTGCTACTGAAATTTGTTATATATTTTTTAAATATTGAAATTATATATTTTATAATTTTTTTTAAATATTGAAATTGCTTCTCCCTCCCGAAATATTTTCTGGAACCGCCACTGGATATAGTGTGCGAATGAGGAAGAAATAAGGAACGACGGTGCTCTTGGAATACGAGTGGCGAGAGACGCTAACCTTGCTATAACCGAGTGGCGTTCATTACACGGGACTCGAACCCACAGCCTTGGGCTCAGCGTACTTGGACCCTCCGCCAAGTCCCGCCCCCGATGCCGGTATTCCAGGATTAAAAGCAGTAATTTGTGCTTCTTTGCAATACAGGGTGCAGCAAGTTTCATTACGTAATATTGTAAAAAGTGTGGGTATTCATATATTTGTCATTTACACCCTGCAGAAGGTGAAACACTGGACACAGGTGAGGTTCAACCAACTAGAATAAATATATGACAAACACGAAGAATTTTGTTGGAATAAAAGCACACACAGGACCAATAATAATTTCATTTTACACAAGACATAAAAATTGAACTAATAACTATATCAATTAATAATTACTAACACATAGAGCAGATGACAGCATATGAAAAGTCTCATGAAATACCCCAAGAAAATTGAAACTAAAAAATTGGAGAACAAATTATCATTTTGTATACCGATTAAATGAATACAAAAATAATACAACGATGTATTAATAAAATGAAAAGAACAAGCGTAAAAAGCATGATACTATTTTCCAATTATATGCATTCAGAAAAATACAAGTAATATAATTTTAAATTAAATGGTTTTTGTTTACATTTAATATTGTGTATTTTTTTAACCAAAATTTGGTACCTCAAACGTTTTATACTACAAAATGTAATACTTTCCAGTATATTCATTAAGTAGTTTACAGTACATTCTAACAGCTCTATTAATATTAGTTTCTTTATTAATACCGGTTAAAAATAAGTATGCCAACTATTTCCTATTCAGGTAAGAAAAAGTTGGCGACCAGAGGTGAAGCTGCCAGACCACTTTCCACCGCTGGAACAAGGGTTCAACTCTCAGTCGATTCATGCGGAATTTATTGTGGACAAAGTAGGTTCGCGGCAGATTTTCTCCGGGTTCTCCTGTTTTGCCTTCCTCACACCGTTCCTCCATCCTCATTCGTATCATATCTTCACAATCACATATTCATCAAATCATAAATATTTTAGGTTTAGCCACGAAATTTAGGCATTGGCATCATAAAAAAAAGCTATATTATAATACAGTAATGTAATAAGATATAGTTGCTTATTATTTACTGTGTCCTGTGTCCTCAATCTCTGTCATTCATCAGATGGTTGTTGATGGCCCAAGACAGATGTATTTGCCTCGACAGAAATTTCCCGAGTACTTACGATGTCTCCAAAAAGGAGATTTCTGCTAGTTTTACGAACTTTGTGAGCCTATAGAATTGTTTAAAAGAGAGAGAGTAAGAGAGAAAATAATTAGAATTACACATAGTTTTTCCAATTGATTGATTTAACATGAACATCGCCACAGATTGTTTGATTTCTTCCGGCCTTGAGTGATGATAGTACAAAGAATTTCCTATAGTTTACTTCTATCATTCTTTCATTCCTCATTTGGTTGCGATTCCAAACAACTGAAGTTGTTCTATCGACTATAAATGGCCAGGATTTTCCCCCTACGCTGAAATGATGTCTAAACAAACACTGCGATCCCACAACAGAATCATAATTTTTCAAATACACATCCAAAGCCTTATCTTTTGCAACAGAGATAAAATGAATTCAAATTTTGTAGCAACGACACTTTATGTTAAATTCAAGGACAATATACTTGGCTGACAATGTATAATGCACCATAGAATTAGGGAAGAATCTAAGATGGAAGTGGGAGACGGTCAGAGACATGTATCCCCCTTGGACATTGAAAACATACATAAACATTTACAACTAATAATATATAATAAGGTAATTAATTGATTACGAGTGTAATATTTATGTTATTTGAATATTTGCATGGTATAAGAGATGATTTACAATAAAATAAATTATGAGTTTCGCAAGAATTCATTTATCGTTCTCCCGTGTCACCTTCCCTTTGGCACTTTCTAGATATACGGCTGATTAGAATCATGGTAATGAAAGTAAATTACGGTAGTTATATTAATGAATTCTTTTTTTTACAACTCTCACAAGGAATGCATAATAAACTATGAGTTCATATTACTGTTTCCACTATCGTGCGTTGTGCTTTTGTACCAGATATTCAAGAATACTGTACGTTTCGATATGTCAACGACGAAAACGTAAAAACAATTTACAGTTTATTATAAAGATTCCAAAATTTGAATAACATTTGTTAAGTTTTTGGTAGATATTATTTTTCAATACGGTTTTATTGAGTTCAAATCATTGATAACCAGTGACATAAATGTTCTGATCGTACGACTGGCAATCATTTTTATTCTCATTTTGTAATCCAAGTATCACTCTAATTCCTCGAACTGCCAGTGTTCAACACTTCACCTCACCGATGGAAGTTCAAACAGGTTTCTTGATTCGCAGTACACGACACACGATTGGGAGTATGATTTCCGAGAAATTTAAATAAATCTCGCTATCTCCTCTCTGCTGAGCTTCCTCAGTACGAGACCCTCAGTCTATTCCGGGAAGATTTTGATGAGCCCTTGAGACTCACTTTCCTCAGTAGCGAAGGTCAAGGAAAACGTCCACTCCTGTTGCTAGCGCTGCTACTATGCTACATGCAGTGGCGAAGGAACACGCACGCTCATATTCTGTTACAACAAAGTGGGCAGTTCAAGGCTATATTTGTTATTTACTTTTAAGCAAATGTGACAGGTTTTTTCTACACTGTAGTCGTAGATGTAGAAGTAGTAATAAAGACGTTCATAAACAAAGAATATTTATTGTTATAGAATTTTATGTTGCATCCATCTGGGATGTTTTCTTCATTTTGGATGTAACAAAATAATGTCTTACTTGAATCCTGGGAGGAGGGTAAGGTACTGTAATTAAATGCTAGAAGTGTATACGCTGATCAGATGGCAGGAAGTGTTTTCCTTTCTCGATCGACAGGAAAGACCAAAGCGGCAGTTGCAAGGACAGTCGTTGAACTTCACTCAACTGCAACATTAGGCTCAGTGAAATATCCCCGTAGAAGGTTAAGAAAATTCAAGATAAATATTTACATCGTATTTTTAAAAGAATTAAAATGCCGATGAACAATGTGTTCAGATTAACTTGGAGTAAGAGACTAAGTGACAGTTACGAATGTCCAGAAATAGAAGATAACAATTTTGGTAAAATGTACTCGTATGGACGCATTGCCGTAATGATCTTTTCGATATCAGCACTTTCTAAATAAATGACGTGGTTTCAAATAGAGCACTAGTTTGTTTTAAATAAATTAATATCTTTTATAGCACGTTCAAAAGAACCAGGTAAATAGCAAAAGCAACAGAGAACACAGTTAACCTTGCTTAGTTTTTTCTCAAACCTCAACGCGAACAATACAATTAGAAAAATAATGCTGAAACTAGGATCATACTGCGTCGGTTCGTTGAGGTATACCACTGAGTGGGTTCTCTGTGACTTCAAAGCAAACACTAATTACATATCTGACATTTTTAGTGTCAGTTTAAGAAGAACTTTTAATTGAAAGTACTTGCACACTTCTGTACTAATATTTATACCAAGTTTTCGTTTGCTTGTTTGTCCGACGAAAATGAGACGGTAGATACTAATGTTCTTTCACCACGAAAATAAGACGGTGGATACTACTGTTCTTTCACCGTAGTTTAGAACGTTTATCCCAGAAGGTTTTGATGACTATCACTCTGTGTCATGTAAAGATGAGTGAATAATCATGAATTAATAAAATCTAAATAGACATCCAGCAATCAGAAATGGTTGGTGGCAATTATAAACTTTATGATAAAGACAGTTAATGTTTAAGTATTTTTGGTTAGTTTCGAGGAAGATTGGAGGAAACTGATTCAAAAGGCAGTAAGTTAGATAAAATAGCACCCTTACGAAAATCAACAGCTCTTCTGTGATTCTTAATTAAAGAAAATAATTAAATCATATATTTTTTTCCGTTGAGAAGCCTTGACCTTGCAATGCACAACTGAGGATGTGACTCTAAAAAAATTTGAACGAAAATTGCAGTATGGGAAAGTGGAAAATAATTAATATAAATTTTGTAATAGCCAATGAATTTTATAATAGCGTTTTATATCCAGTATCAAGCAACATCAATTTCTTAGATTCAATAAGTAATTATAAGTATTTATGTGGCGACGAATAAGAAAATAGATGTATTTTGGACCTTTCCGGGGTTTAAGGAAGTCTCCCCTCTGGCTAAGTCATAGCATCAAATACACTCCCTTGGTAACTAACCCAGACTCTCATCACAAGTTCACTCCTGTGTGACACTATGCAATACCTGTGACCAGGAGGTCCTGGGGTTCCATCCCCGTCTCTGGCAGGATTATCCACACTAGTTAGAGACATCAACTGATGTTCCTCTGACCGGGAGGTCCTAGGTTCGAGTACCGATGGTGGCAGGATTTTCGACATTACATTGTCAGCAAGGTCGAATTCAGTCGCAGTCTGGAGGAGAATTCTAGAGGCCGACTGCTCTGATCGGTAGTTTTCCGTGGTTTCTCCGATCAACACCAGGCGAATGCCGGAACAGTACCCTACCAAACGGGCCACGGACCGCGCACGATCAGCACCAGGCGAATATCGGAGAAGTACCCTAACAAACGGGCCACGGACCGCGCGCGATCTTTCCTACCTCTTCCGAGTCCTATCCTCTCCCTTTACACACACATTTACACTAACATGCACTACACTACCACACATGCCGGGAGACCAGTCGGGAGCTTAAGGCTTGTCCCGGCTGAGGCGGTGGTCTGCTGGTGGGAGATACCTGGTAGTGAAAACCCCGCTAGCCGACGGTAGGTCGGTGTCGGATCTCGCCTTCCAGCAGGGGAAGAACACCGCCACCACACAAGAAAAAACTACACTTACGGGACTAATGACCCTGGTAGTTCACGCGCCCGGTATCACCAACTATCAATCAATCAATCAGTGCACACTAGTAAGGTCGAGCTCAACCGCTGTCCAGAGGAGAATTCTGGCCCTTGGCTGCTCTGATCGGTAGTTTTCCATGGATTCTTCGATTAATGCCAGGCAAATGCCAAAGAAGTAACGTAACAAAAGGGCGACGTGATATTTACTTCCTCTTCCTTGTCCTATTCTCACCCTCACACACTCTTACACCTACATGCAGCACACTATTACATATATCGGGAGCTTAGAGTTTGTTCCGACTGTGGCGGTGCCCTGCTCGTGTGAGATGCCTGGATTGGGTAAAACACGCAATTAGTGTCAATTAAAATTTTGCATAAGTAAATTACTTGAAGTAGGGCGATCGTTCAGTTCAGAATGAATTTAATAAACTTTTTCCCATGGTGGCTGAAACATTTTACCATGCATTTCCCTTTATACGTTTGACGTGCATGTAACACCAACAAACATTAAGGCATTACCTACTTTTTCGTATCACAAACAGCTGAATGTAGATTACCAGTAAAGTTGAGTTTTTTAAAATTAGAATATTGTTGATAATGATCGTAAGAAGCACAATGAAAAGTGAGTTGCACAGCCACGACCGTACTCTCTCCCCACGAAGCGTTTCGTCAATTCAAATTGTTTGCCAACTAAATGTTCTAACGCAAGCTGATTGGCGGATGCATCCACGGACGAACAGTCTGGCCGAGAATCCTCCGTAGATGGGTTTCTGGAAGGCAACTGCCTTCCAATAAAATACCTCGCGTTGGTTAACGATACTTAGCGCTGTTGGCAAGGCCATCGACGATGTGCGAGGCCAACGAGGTGTGTAACGGACTCTCCTATTCATCCCCAGAAGCCAGTCATTAGCGAAGTATACACCACCCATGAACCTATTGACGTCATTAGCTTGTTATTTTTGTTCTCGGCTGTATGTGGTTTAATAATTTTCGTAACTCTTGTAAGAAGAGATCACATAAATAAGAGAAACATTTTCTTTAAGTAGGAGTACACATACGTCATCTTTAGGTACAACTTATTGTTTCGACAGTTTTTAACTAATGGCGGACTGTTAGTTATTTATGTTCCTAGTTTTTTAAGAAGGCCTTTGAAGACCTGATCGGAAGGTCAACGAGAAGGCGTAGCGATAGCGAAGCCGAGTGACCAAACAGTTGAATGCGTGGCTGGAGGATTGATTGAGTGATTGGCGATTCCGGCTGCGTCAACGGTTAAGGTCATTAGTCCCGTAAGTGTAGTGCATGTTTTATCCCGGGAAGATGCGGTCATCTTTGCCCGCTAGATAACAAGATCCGGCACCGACATACGTCAGCTTGCGGTGGTTTTCCCCTACGAGATATCTCCCCTCAGCGAGACGCCGCCCCAGGCGGGAGGAACTCTAAGCCCCCGATGGGTCTCCCGGCGTAGTGCAGTGTGTGTAAGTAAGGAATGAGGATGGGACAAGAATGAGGAAGGAAAGGTCGCGCGTGGTCCGAGGTCCGTTTCTTACAGTACTACTAGGACATTCGATTGGTTTTCATCAGAGAAATCACGGAAAACTACGATCAGAGCAGCTGATCCCTACAGTTTTCCCCCAGACAGCGGTTGAATTCGACCTAGGTGATAAGCTAGCGTCGAAAATCTTGCCGCCATCAGGAGACGAACCCATCACCTCTTGGTCAGACGAAACGCAATGACATCAGTTGATGTCTTTAGCCACCTTGGCCGGTCGTTGTCGAAGGAACATCGGGGAATTGTGAAGCAAATACGCTCAGTGTGGTATGAAAATCCAATGTATCCGAAATTGATATTTAAAGGAAGTCGTAAGTATATATAATGCGAAATCTCCCTAATCTGAAATTATTAATGAGAAAACTCGATTTTTTAAAAAAATATATTTGAGACATAAATAAAGACATTGTGATAGCGTTTTCACAGTTCCGCGAATAATAATAGTTTTTAAACAATAATACACAAACTTCTAACTTTCACTGAAATCTATTGAGGACCTCATATTTTTATCAGATTTTTCTAAAATATAAATTGTTTGTTGCTGAAAGTGAAATTTCGCGGTCTCTGACTTTCATAGATTACAATTCAATTACAGTTCAAATACAATGTAGGCGTTACCTTTATGTTTTCCAAAACTAGTTTGTATATTGATATTGTACGATATGTTTGTACATTTCTACATGCTCTTAATAATCATCTAATGTTTGATTTTGACCCAAACACATTGCACGTTTCTTGAATTAATTGTTAAATTTTGAGGGAAGACTGGTAATATTAAATGAGTTCAGTTTTCCAAGAAACACAACGTTACATTTTACTTCTTTTTGTTATAAGAAAGTTGAAATGATTTGAAGGTAATAATTTGTATCGTGAATTTTTCGTTGAACACAATGGAAAACGGTGTAAGGCACACTCACCCAAAACAGTAATCCGCCACAGCCGAAGCAGCAGCGGGTCGCCACTAGGCCCACGCGCCCACGCGCAATCCACGAGATCTGTTCTGATGGACTGATGGATGTTTCCTGGTATGGAAACTATTACGGTCATTAGTCCCGTTAGTAATAAATGCTTTATTTCTGGAGGTGGCAATGTTCCTCTCTCATTGGTTGGTGAGATCCGGCGCGGACCAATATGTCGGTTGGTTGGTTTTCCGTGTTTCCGGGCGCGTCAACTGCTTCGGTTTTTGGGGGAATTAGTCCCGGAATATGTGGCATAGTAGTGCATGTTAGTGAAAGTGTGTGTGTAAGGGAGAGGAGGGACAGGGAGGAGGAAGGAATGATCACGCGCGGTCCGTGGCCCGTTTGTTAGGGTACTGCTCCGGCATTCACCTGGTGTTGATCGGAGAAACCACGGAAAACTACCGATCAGAGCAGCCGGCCGCTAGAATTCTCCCCAGACAGGGACTGAATTCGACCTAGCTGAAAGGTAGTGTCGCAAATCCTGCCGCCGTGGGAGTGGGAACCTAGGACCTTCCGGTCAGAAGCGCTGCAGTGACATCAGTTGATGCACTGAGCTACCGCTACCGGTACCAATACGTCGGCTTGCGAGGCATTTCCACCTCTAGTGTCTCCCCCCAGCGGTGCTCCATCCCAGTCTGCCAAGCTCTAAGCTCCCGTCATGTGTGACAGTATAGAGTATGCAAGTGTATTGGTGACGATAGAATAAGAGAAAGGAAATATTGCGTGTGGAAATATTCGTAGCCTGTTTATTAGGGAGCTGCTCCGGCATTCGCCTGGTATTGATCGTTGAAACCACGAAAAGCTTCTGATAAGTGAAGCCGGCCGCTACAATTCACCTCCAGACAACGGCAGAATTCGACCTAGCAATGTAGCTGGTATGGAAAATCCTGTCGGGACTCGAACTCTAGAATCTTTCGGTTAGAGCTACTGCAAGTCAGCGGCAATGGGTCTGAGCTAAACTCAACAGTAGATTTTTTTGTTTATTTAAGGTCGCGTTAACTACGAGGTCATTAGTGACCACCACTGATTTAACGTTAGGGGTATCTATATTCAGAATGATGAGATATGATGATGATGATGATGATGATGATGATGATGAGGGTGGAGCGTAAACGCATGGCACTACTGCCTTTGCGGTCTCGACTCGGATCGGCAACTCGGGACCCAATTGATTTCAACCCAATTGACACAAAAATGCGCTACTCGTCACGGGCTATTGTTCTGCCGCAGGACGGTGTGTGTGAGCATGTGTGACAGGTCGCGTCCGGCTTACTTCCTCCTCCTAACTTCCGGTCGTTGCCCCTCCTCCTATGCCTCTCCTATCGGTGGAGCGTGATCGCCCCGCCTAACGACACCAGTCATTGTTCTCTTGAGATCAGAGGGAATCTGACCTCTTCATGACCACTGCAACAAGGCTACGAAGTGGATACTTCTGTTTATTGACCGAGCGACGCCACGTAGAATTAAACTCAATTGATTGAGTTTACTATACATCGATAATAAATCGATTAATTGATTATTCAGGGTTTCCTGGTGGTTCAACTGCTATGGACATTCTTGTAAGTGTAGTGCATGTTGTTAGAATGAGAGGGCGGGGTCCTTCCCCTGCTGGCCGTTTAGATACGACACCGTACACACTAATTGCGGGGGTTTCTCACCCAGGTATCTCCTTCGAGCGGAGCACCGCCGACGCAGCTATTATCTCCCGGTGGGCCCGGGATATGTGTGGTAGAGTAGCACATGTTAATATGTGTGTGTGTAAGTAGAGAGGACTGGCCAAGCATTGGGAAGAAAAGATCGCGTGAACTCCGGCCCGTTTGTTAGGGTACTGCTCCGGCATTCGGCTGGTGTTAATCGGAGAATCCAGGAAACTATCAATCAAAGAAGTCGGCCTGTATAATTCTTACCCAGACAATGACCTGTTTCATTTCAAATGTTTAGCATTTCGTCGAGCATTTCTTGAGCGAGCAAACGCGTTATTCATTTTTTGATTCATTATTTATTTGTCATGAAACATCTTTGAATTCATTGTACACGAAGCTTCTTTACGATTGTTGATGGCTAAACCATTAAACACTGCCATGAACAGCAAATCTTAGAAAGAGTGGCCTACTACTCATAAAATTATTATTAGTACATTAAGTGCTAGACCTCGAATCTTTCTTCGTTTTCTAGGGATATATCTGTAAGAAATTGGCGACCAAATAATAAAGAACGTTTCTTCATATCTGTTCAAATACATCTGTGAACAATTATTTAGTTATAAAGGGGTACGTTGTCTCATGCCTTGAGAAAAGTTCCCCTTTATAACTAAACTTCTTCCTCCACAACTTCTAAAAGATGAAAACATCTGGCCGCTGAGTATGTGCAAACAATCGGTTGCAGATTGTTGGGCAAAAAACGTATAATTTCCTTGAAATCAGATATTCATGTATCTCATAATTGAGAATTTATACAGTGAAATTATTTTTATTCGATTACATCACTCTACTCGTACCATCTTACATTCTTTCTGAAAAATTATAAATATTTATGAATTCAGGCATTCGCTTGAGATGGTTTATTTTCAAATGTATTTATTTGTTGGTGCGCGGTAAATAGAAGCCTTTTAAAACTAAATACTCGAGTTCCCTAAAATTTGACCTGCAAATAATTGAAAGCGGAACCGTGACACGTGTCATTGAGAATCTTCGAAAATACATTCATTTCTGTCAGTTTGACGTGGCACTGCACCTGTCAGTAACCTTTTATTTCTGTTGTTGTTGATGATGGTGACAAATGCACGCAGCATTTCGTCATACTGAGCTAACGCGCTTTTAAGTACAATGCTCTATGCTTTCAGTCAGCGGCTGGCCTGGAATATTTCATTTGTTTGTGTTTTGACATCTAATTAAAAGTTAAAAAAATTAAATTTGTATCTGTTTTTATCTGTACATTGAAGTAGACGCTTCTTTCTCAAATCTACGTGAAGAAAAAATCAAGAACAGTGACAAAGTTAGAAACTAGATGTATTATAACAGCACATACTTTATTGCATAATTTTAACTTTTGCAACTATCGAAAATTTAGAGAATTCAGCGATAAAGAGTTCTGCTTCATATTTTCTCTTTCCTCTTTTTGAGGAAAGTATTTACAGAAAAAAATTGAGAGTCTTTTTCAAATATTTAAAAATTGCTTTTAAAGACAAGCAAAATTAAGTATAAATACTCGTATTTTGACACAATTGAACTCGATTACTTAAAGATATATTTTTGAAGAAAGGATTTTATTACAGAAAAATCTCTATTTTCAATACTGTTGTAGGAAGATGTCCTAAAAAGTTTGAACTTTTGCAATTTTCAAAATGTCAGAGAATTCAGTGAAAATTGGATCTGTGCTTCATTTATTAGCAATCTTTGCTCTATTTGATGGGATACTATAAAGAAACAATTTGAATTTTTGAGAAAAGTTTGAAAATGTCGTTTGGTGTTCATATAAGTACCATCAATGGTCAAAATATCAAATTTGATGAAACTTCTGATTGTGCTTTAGGCGTCGGCGTAATTCACACTCAACAGATACAGGTTTTGCTGTGAAATAAATTTTCTGTTTCAAGAACCAACAAAAAATGCGGTTTCTATCTAAACAACGTATTAAAGGAAGTTATTTGCTGCAAATATGAGCAAAAAATATCCACTCATTTGGTATCAGGGATCCACAATACTAGTTTATCGAAAACCCGTCATTTCCGCTGTAGCATTATAATCCATTCTCTACCCTACGAAAGTACAATGCGAGAATTTAAAAAATACAAAGGTTTGATCATTTTATTTAAAATATAGTCAAATCAATACAGAAATCAGGAATTATGATGTATAATTCATATAAGATATATACATTTATGTATTGCTTTACGTTTCGCACATTTAGCATGTGCGTTTTCAAAAGCATTTGATAAGTAAAGCATTAACTAAACATAGAACGGAACGCAACCACTCTATTGGTTTCGATAAAATCAAAATTTTACATCACGAAAAGATAACTTTTAAAAGACAAATTGCAGATATGATATATATTATGTTAAATGATTCTATGAACATTAAAAATGACATATCTACATCAAATTTATAAATCATTAATAGTAAACAGATATTCATAATTGCTTTTGCCGCTGTTCACTCATAATTTTGCACATCCACTCCTTGATGTATTTCATTTGTGCTGCATACATATGAATGTTTTAGCCACCAAATTAGACGCCAACTTCGGCATATTATAGAAATACTTTACATGAAAATGTTGTTAAATGTTAATATATCTCTAATATGTATGTTTAATGTATTCCTTTGTTTTGTATACTACTCAAAATGTTATGTTTATTGCCAACCGATTGTCAGATGCTTTACTTATCAAATGCTTTTGAAAAGATACATGCTAAATGTGCGAAACGTAAAGCAATAGATAAATGTATATATCTTATATGAATTATACATCATAATTCCTGATTTCTGTATTGATTGATCCTATTTGGTCTAATAGTTTAAAAGATCCATCTTTCTACTATATAAACAGGATCAACAGGAATTGTTCAACCATTCTTGAATTATATATTTGATTTAATTTAAATATTGTATAAGAAATCTTTGAATAAAACATTTGAATAATAAGAAAAAAGTGCCCTGAACAGGAATAACATTGACATAACTTTCCAAGACGGTGGAAAATCACAGCAAATGCTTAGCTTTGTGTCATTGTTGTGGTAGTAAGTAATACGTATACCATCTGCAACGTTGTAGTATAGTCGCTTATAAAGTAAACGAATACAAGGATACTGACTAGCCACATAATGGAACAAGGTGAAATACAGCATGCATGAATGCTAACAACCAACTCTTATGTAAAAATAGTTTTTCTCTTTTTATTTCCTTCCTTATTCATAGGAATTATCACGGAAGGGAATAAATAGTAAAAAAATATATTTTTAGATAAGAGTTAGTTGTTAGAATTTGTGCTTTTCTGCTATCCTTTTGAAATAATACTTAATGTAGATGAACTTACAAATGTAGATAAACTATCGCGTTATGAAGTTGGAAGATAATTTCTCAGGAGCAAAATAATACCCATGAATTACAATAATCAGGATACCACCTTATGTCAATAACGCATTATCTGAAGGAAAATTCTTACACAGTAGGACACTGTACTATTATTTTTGTAATCTTTTTAATAAATATAATTTATCAAAGTAATTTAATGATGTAATACAATAAAGCTCTCATTTGAAACCTATTGTAGTAGTCGCAGCAGCAGATGTGAGTATAGTTTAATAGTGCGACTTTCCCTTGAGAAAGATCAACCCTACACTCGTAAGACCAATTTTATGGTATTTATCACGTGGTCGGCACAAGAGTTTTCACTGTAATATAAACTTTGAATTATCTTTGATCTATGATCTTTGAAACTGCGAACAAAATGGAGTTTTTATAAGATGCAGACTTTAAACTCAAGATTCTGAATGTATATTCTCCATCCTCATTGGCTACGGGACCTAAAGATAAAGAGCCTATCATTTTTAAATTACTGTTGATTTCTCTCTGGAGGAAAATATTTCGTTCGTCTGGTATGGTACGCTCTTGCTAATTATACCATTCAGTCATCGGACTGATGATTCTTTTGATAACGTTAACGTTCCCTGCTCGGCATCACAGTCAGCTCGTCAGTTGAGCGACAGAGAAACGCTTAATGACAGAGCCGACAACGCTATTGAGGAACAAGAGACCGTCCTTCATGGAATAATGTGAAGATCTGTAGTTCGAAGTAGAAAAATGCAATTTTAAGGAAAAAGTTTGAACAAAGTTTTTTTTTTTAAAAAAAGAGGACTCAGTATAAATTATCTTAAATATCTAGTGTTTACCACTTCACACATACCATTGTTGTGTTTTGTTTACGTAGTCGCCTTTTTAGCTATTTATTTAGTCAAAAACAGTAAAAACCTGTATGTGACTCATGGGGGAGAAAAACATCTGCGCACGCTTCCTTGAGTTTCAGAGTCCCTTCCCAACAATTTAACGATTAATAGTTGAAAGAAAAAAAATAATAGTAATAAAATAATAATAATAATAATAATAATAATAATAATAATAATAATAATAAATTTAAAAAGGCGAGAGATTAATATTTCAAAAACTAGATATTTTCGTTTCCGAGTTATAGAAAACTTATTTGTTACGGTAAATGAATTGCAGATTTGATTTTTCTGTATTGTTAATAAAATAGAAACTCATCCTAAGCTCTACTACCACAAGCAAAAGGAAAACTCAACGAAACGTGCGCATAGTGAAGCTACATTTACGTCCAGAAGCAAACCAAGGGGCCATCTCAGCATTTCCTCAATGGATCAGGGAAACTGGACAAAAACCCGATCGAGATCGGGGTCATTGACCCGGAAGCTGAAGTACATTACTTGTTACAGGCATATTGTCTTTTTCAAAAAATTATACAATACAAATGTAAACTAATTCATTATACTATATCATTGTTTTGATTAAGGAAACATTATTTTTCTTTTAGACGATCAGTATAGTCTAATAATAGTCTCTAATAATAGCCTTCTTGAGGTGCGGTACTTCATTCCAAGTCTTTAATCCATCTAACTCTTCCAGAAACGTTTAGGACACTACAGTCCTGAAGATAAGGTCAGTTGATAAAAATACGATTTAAAAATGTGAATGCAAAAAAAAGCGTCAGAGTTTTTTATGTAGGTCTAATTCTAAACACAGTTTTTTGTTCATCTTTAAAGACTAAAAATAATATATTCAGTAGTAAAATAATTCCATAAAGGAATAATATATTAAAGTACTATTTGAACCAATGAAACATTGAAGAGTCATACTCGTTCCTTTGTGCGCCATAGAATGGAGAATATCAATAATACAATACAAAATGGAAACTAGAAGTGATACAACAAAACATACTTATTTGTCGCATTATTTCTAAATCTGCAATTTTCGAAAACTCAGAGAGTTCAACGAAAATGAGATCCGCGTCGTTCCTTTAATTATCCCTTCTATCAGTGGAAAACATTTGGAGTGGGTTTTGAGAAAAAAATGTTAATTCTTTTAATTGCCTATATTTCAATCCAAATTACACAAAATATTTTCGAAAAATTTGTACATAGACGTATATAAAGGTCATTAAGAAAAAATCTCTATCTTCAATACTACAGGGGTAATAAGATGCCAAAACATTGCACTTTTGCAATTTTCAAAACAAATCTGGGATTTCATGGAACATGAGACCTGCACCATTCTCTTAAGAGAATGGGTCCTTTACGTATCCCAAGACAAAGTTTGATCAACAAATTTGTACCGTTTTCGAGAAAATTTTTGTGTTTTTGAGGCTTCGTGTAAAGTACCCTAAAACATCAAAATATCTGTTTGAAACTCCTAAAGTCACGAGATCATTCAGGTCGATTGAGTAATTAAATCTTTCACTCAATCAATTTTGGAGAAAATTGGCTGAACTGCTTAGACGCTAGTGTCACACCACACACAGACAAGACGAACGTTTTGACGTCAATCGATTTTTCGGTATCAAGATCCAACAAAACGGATTCTGTCTACACCACGTGTTAGGGGATTTCTTCTATACTTAGCAGTAGGATTTATTTACTTTTTCATGACCAGAGCCCGACAATAGGAGTTTTTCTACCAAAAATTTGCGGCTTTCCGCCGCACGACTACATAACTTTCTCTTTTTACGAAATAGCTTCGTAAGGGCGAGTAAGTAAAAAATATTTTTACATCTATATTATAATAATAATATGGTTTTACGTTAACATACACCGTAAATGTAATATCTGCTTAATTCTAATTACTCATTACGAGTATAATACATTTAAAAAAATATAGCTCAAATTATTTGATCTGTTCTTTTTGAAGTAGATGAGGATTTAAATATTTATCTCTCCCCTGAATTTTCCTACTACACCCCTCTTACAAATTCAACGTGAACCACTGTATTGTGGGCACTGGCGCATCACAATGGTGATGATTCGATGGCAGAGGTCGGGTTGCGCCGGCACATGTTGGCGCATGTTGGCGGGCCTGCGTTAAACGCCATGTTTACTGGGCGGGTCATGCGCCATTTCCGGGAGCGACGGGCGAAAATAGCTTGAGTACCGTACGGGCGACGCTTCTTGTCTGCGCGGTTTGCTTGCGAGTCGCATGCAACTACCGTGCGACGTCGCCGCACCAAATTGAAAATGGAATTTATAAGATCACCTCTTCTTTCGAAGATGGTGGTGATATGAGGTTGAAAATGAGAAAGTGGGTCCTTTATTCTGAAAACGTATTAAATTGGTTAAGTATTAAAAATAAGAATTAAGAATAGAGGAGGATGGAGTAATATTTCTGAGCTGCCGGGTGAATTAGAGAAAGCTTCAGTATTGCAGGAATGAACTGTGATAAATATTTAGTCCTGTTCTAAAATTCAATCTTTAATACTATCTCTGTTATATAACCTCTAGGTTATCTATAATGTTGCCCATATAATGTATTCAAAGTTCACAAACAACACTTGCAATGCGTTAAATCAAAGCAAATACTTACTAAAAACTTCTACCACTAATCAAACATTATTTAGATTTGAACATCTATAACATAATATCCAGCATTTCCGCGACTATATCGTAAACTTTGATCAACTGGAACAAGGCAGAAACCTATTTTTCTGTTTTTAATCATGGTTTAAGGATATGCTGCCAAAACGATTCTTTGAATCTCTATCAATAATAAAAAAAATTAAAAAACAACTGAATGTATACAAAATCATAGCAGGATTTAAAGCTATTCGAATATTTGGAAATACAATTACATAGTTTTCGCAGCGCTTAATTTGGTAGTTGGAGTGAATCTGCTTAGGAAAGAGGTGATTGGAGTGGGTTTATGGATTGGGATATATTTGCAAAATACAGTCCCAGCAGGTAGGCTTCACTAAACGTATTTCGATTGGCAGCCCTCTTGAAATGTCTGGCAAAGGGAGGGGAGGGGCGATCTTTCGTCAAGGGGATGTGTTTTTAACATTACCCTACTTTGTCCATGGCCAACTGCATTTAGCATCTGAAGTTTAAAACGTGTTTATTCATGAGGGAGTTTTACTGAGCAATATTTGATAGGGAAATTTTATAATAAAGGAAATCTTAAAATGAAAGAAAAATAACTCGCACTACATTGTGTAAATATTGCGATTTTTAGCCATTACCAATGTGAGCATTTAATTTCAACGCATAATTTTTGACACGTTACTCCTAGTTAAGAATAATAATCAGTGAAAGACATCATTGTCTTAAAGTAAATAAAGAAATAAGTTTTACGGTTAAAGGCAATTGTTTTCTACACTTGAATGAGATCTAATTTCAAGCATACACGAGACGGTAAAACGCTTCCAGATTCCTCGTATTCGAGAGCACCAGTGCACAAGTATATCAGAGGCACAACTTGTACGAAAGTCAACAAACATACATGGCGAGGGCGAAATTCGAACCCATAGCACTTGGACCCATTTGAGTCGTCGTAGGCTCTTAGAACCGCCTTCCAAGTCGCCACATTTTTTGTTGTCTGAATCCGCCTTCCAAGTCGACACATTTTTTGTTGGTGCAAACGAAAAGTGAGACTTTAAAAAAAATATCATTTAGAAAAAAATCAGTTTTAATGTAAGCGGAGATGTTTACTTCTCAGACAAATACAAAGAGTTTTAGTCTACATCTCGGCGATTTTGTGAACAACCTTTATGAAAAGTTTATTACGACAAATATACTGTTTTCTTATTGTATTTCTTCACTCACGAAAATATGGTGAATTTTGAGATGTGCACGTTTCTTGTGGACTGATGATTTTGATCGATATGATGATTAATTTTCGATTTTGCTGTTTTTTCAACCTTAAAATATTGTAACCGACGTGACTCCCAAAGCCTTTAAATGTTCTGGATGAAAAACAAATCACAACGAAAGATTTTCTAAAGAGGACACGAACCTATCTGGCATTTGTTCAAATTACCAGATCCGGTCCAGTCCAGTCCAGTCCCGCAACATCGTAATAAAGAAATTAATACTTTAGCTAACATACTTAGGTGGGTACGTGAAACTAACATCTTGGATGGATGGGTGAAAGCGCACGCCATGTTCAGCGATTATCGTTCTTAGCAACCAAATCTAATGGCTCTGATCCTGCCGCAACAAAATTAGGATATATTACTCAGATGTCATCGAATTATTATTTTAATGAGTTGCTAGTGAATCAGTTTATGTATTACAAAATTAAAAGTGTTGTGCCTAAAAATGTACTACAGCTAAATATATTTATGATGCAAAAACAAAATTGTTAGTTTGTTGATTTCTGAATGGAACTTTGCAGTTCTCATAATTTCGCAAATTTCGCATTACAAAACTATCAGAATTAAAACGACAGTTCCTTTTGGTAAGATCGAACGTTTCATTTTGAAATTATGCTGATCACGTATGAATTAATTGTTATTTCTTTTTAAACGCAAGTTTAAATTTATTTTCAATTTTCAATGTGATTTAAAGAATTTCATAGCTAACGGGCTTTCGATGTGTTCGGATCCCTGTCGGAGTTAAATGAATGTTAATCTGATACAAACATTCTAAAACGTAACTCTTTCACTACCGATGGAAAAGATATAATAATCCAGTACTGTCAATATATGCATTTAAGTTTTAGCTTTAATTCAAAAGCAAATTTAAAAAGAAGCATTTCTATCGCTGTCGGAGTGACAGCAAGTAACCTTGTACAGATAAAATTGAGAAACACTTGCTATTGCTGAGTTATGTTCAACTCCCATATCAATTTGAGTCAGTGGAGGCTATCTAGCAATATCGAAACAACGACCATACAATTACATGATAAAACTAATGTTTGTATTATGCAAAATATATAGTATCGACAAAGAAAGTTTGACCGTATCAGAAAAATGTAAGTACATATTTGTTTTAGGTGTATGTGAGTCGAGTGAAAAAGGAATATTCTAATTGCATGAACTATTTATACGTGCACGGGAATAATGACCATAGCAGTTGACGTGCTCGGAATCATCAATCAATCTTTTTCGATTAGGAATATTCTACATTGTATGAACTATTTATACGTGCACGGAATAATGACCATAGCAGTTGACGTGCTCGGAATCATCAATCAATTTTCTTCGATTAGGAATATTCTACATTGTATGAACTATTTATACGTGCACGGGAATAATGACCATAGCAGTTGACGTGCTCGGAATCATCAATCAATCTTCTACGATTAGGAATATTCTACATTGTATGAACTATTTATACGTGCACAGGAATAATGACCATAGCAGTTGACGTGCTCGGAATCATCAATCAATTTTCTTCGATTAGGAATATTCTACATTGTATGAACTATTTATACGTGCACGGAATAATGACCATAGCAGTTGACGTGCTCGGAATCATCAATCAATTTTCTTCGATTAGGAATATTCTACATTGTATGAACTATTTATACGTGCACGGAATAATGACCATAGCAGTTGACGTGCTCGGAATCATCAATCAATCTTCTACGATTAGGAATATTCTACATTGTATGAACTATTTATACGTGCACGGGAATAATGACCATAGCAGTTGACGTGCTCGGAATCATCAATCAATTTTCTTCGATTAGGAATATTCTACATTGTATGAACTATTTATACGTGCACGGGAATAATGACCATAGCAGTTGACGTGCTCGGAATCATCAATCAATCTTTTCGATTAGGAATATTCTACATTGTATGAACTATTTATACGTGCACGGAATAATGACCATAGCAGTTGACGTGCTCGGAATCATCAATCAATTTTCTTCGATTAGGAATATTCTACATTGTATGAACTATTTATACGTGCACGGGAATAATGACCATAGCAGTTGACGTGCTCGGAATCGTCAATCAATCTTTTTCGATTAGGAATATTCTACATTGTATGAACTATTTATACGTGCACGGGGATAATGACCATAGCAGTTGACGTGCTCGGAATCATCAATCAATTTTCTTCGATTAGGAATATTCTACATTGTATGAACTATTTATACGTGCACGGGAATAATGACCATAGCAGTTGACGTGCTCGGAATCATCAATCAATCTTTTTCGATTAGGAATATTCTACATTGTATGAACTATTTATACGTGCACGGGAATAATGACCATAGCAGTTGACGTGCTCGGAATCATCAATCAATCTTTTTCGATTAGGAATATTCTACATTGTATGAACTATTTATACGTGCACGGGGATAATGACCATAGCAGTTGACGTGCTCGGAATCATCAATCAATCTTTTTCGATTAGGAATATTCTACATTGTATGAACTATTTATACGTGCACGGGGATAATGACCATAGCAGTTGACGTGCTCGGAATCGTCAATCAACTTTTTCGATTAGGAATATTCTACATTGTATGAACTATTTATACGTGCACGGGGATAATGACAGTTGACGTGCTTGGAATCATCAATCAATCTTTATCGATTAGGAATATTCTACTATTGTATGGACTATTTATACGTGCACGTTTTCTTGAGTTCCGGAATACCTACCCCCACTCCTTTACTAACATTCTTTCAATTTAGAACAAGTGAGAGCAACAAGCTTTGTTGACAAAATCTAATAACCAGAAATGTTCGCCTCAATAATATAAATTATTTTGAATAAAGAAATAAGCCACAAATTTCACACAATAATCGCTGTCGACAAAATAATCAACCCCCCACTCTTTTCGTATCTAGCGAAAAGAGGATTCAAGAGAAAGTGTGGGGATAATACATTCTACATTGCACGAGAGAAGGACATTCTATATTAAAAGAACGAACTACATTCTACATTGTACGAACGAACTACATTAACGATTTTAGTATATTTTGATCTTTGGATTCCTTTTTGAGGTATGTTGCAATTGCAACGGCTGGGCGTGTTTCCTCACCTTTACAACATGAACTTGCACTGCAACATCGTGACTGACACTGTTTCCTCGACTTGGCCAAGAGCTGCTCGTGAACAACGATATTGCCAAGGGCCCAGAGAAACTTAACATGTATGACTTGACGTATGCTATGAATGAAGCACGGGTAATTGTTCAAGCACTTCCATTTATTCATTAATCAAGTTTTATAATGTGAACGTAGAAAACTTAGCAAATTGTGTATCAAAGTGAAAATCAAATAAAAATTGTTTCAATTTTGTTTTAACAAGTATGACCGTAATCCACTAAACTCATCACACTAAACTATCCATTAAACACATCCACACTAAACAACGGTGATAATATGAAATTTTATCAAACTTGGGCAACATTTAGAAGTCCATATTGCTCAAATATTCATTAATTGATTTCATTTGATACAGCGAGTAAACTTTGGGGAGAAATCCGTCCTGTTTACAGCGTGTAATTTTATATTTCTTACTCTGAGAGAGTGTAAATTTTCTTACGAACTAAGTTTCGTAATGTGACCGTTCACTATCATTAAATTTTTTCACATTATCGGAAAAATAATGTAAAAAAATTAACAGATATTTTTCACAAGTGATTACCAGACCTTATCATTTCGTTCTCTGCGGGTGTAACCAATACTTATTTTCGAATAATATCTCAATATTAGTCAATAATATGTGATTTTTTTTACTCTGAACCATAAATTGTTTGCAATTAAAATTTTTATTTGAAAATATTTTGAAGTTAATTTTGAAAATTAAAAGAAATAATTATGACGTATGACAGATAAAATTTTACTTGCATTATTACATTACTTAATGTATTTACCTTTAAAATATATCTGAACACCATGTTTTTCATACAAATCAATGTTTAACGATTATTCTCTTTCATTTGTGAAGAGAAAATGTTTAGAAATTGCGCAGTCACTTTTCTACACTTCTCGAATAAAATATTATTTAAATTATGTTAAAATGAAATAATACTTAATCCATCAATTTTTTTTTTAGCACTAAATCCAATTACTAGTAAACAAATATAATTATATCAAATACATTTTTTCGACTGAATAATTCCACCCTTGTAAGTTACCTGTACATCAGTAATAAAAACTCCAAACACAAAACCTTTTTAAAAAAGAGAATAGGGTTTGATGTAAAAAATGTATTAGTATTGAAAATAACAAATTGTGTCTGAAACTTACCAAGCTGGTCTGACAATTTCTTGGAAGGTAAGAATTGTTGATTTCTTCAGAATTGTTGGCGTTCATTCTAAATTGAACGTAATGTGTAGACATCCAAATAAAAATTTTCTGTTTCTCTTAGCACATAGCAAAAGAAGTCATCAGAACGTCTAGTGTCTTCTCGTTTATATAGACGATCATATCCCTTATGCATGACGTCACAGGAGTGGGGGAAAGTAAAGCAGAGACACTGAAAGCTGTCTAAAGAACTCGGTTTTACCTCTATGTGGTAATGATTCATAAGGAGGGGGGCAGTTAACAAATGGAAACTTAACATTTCCACTTGAAACAAATTGTTGTTCAACTACATTTTTTACATTATTTAATTTTGCGATGTATATGATTGTTTATATATATATATATATATATATATATATATATAATTAAATAAATCTTTTTAATCCTATAATAAAATATAATTTTAAAATCTATGAAACATATTTCGATTTGTAAAATGGAAAGCAGAATCAGCAAAAATGCTAATTAAATACAATGTAAATTCGTACATGTGCATTCAAAACTTATTTGCTATTGTTAATAAAGGACAATTTTAGCAAATGGAGTGCTCAGTTATAAAAAAATGAACGAATATTATTTGTTATTTGGAATAATTACAATTAATTTTTACATCCTGAAAAGGATGCAATAACATAAATGGTTTATCAAATTATAATTTAAGATGATACGTGATTGAAAAGCTGCACAAAAATTCGCTAATACACACACAGACACACACAAACACACGCACTCGCGTACACACACACACACACACACACACACACACACACACAAACATATATTACATCAAGGCTCACCTTTTAATTTTCCGTGCGTATGCTCGTACATCAAATTTAATTAATTAAATCATAATGAATTTGATTATATGGTTAAATTTGCAATCATGTATTATGTCATCACATGAACGTGTGTGAGAATGTACGATACGTGATGTTTAGAGGAAAGATAATGCCTATATTCTAACGTGGTACAATTTTCGAGTTTGAAATGGTTATTTTTCTTGACTCTTATTTCAAGAGAATAAATAATCTCTTCCTTTCACATTCATTGTTTGCTCCTTTTAAAGCAATCTTTGTTAGGAGCTTTGGGCCCGGAAAAACGTAGATGCACCTACGTCAGCCTCTTAGAGATCAGTTGTTACGTCACCATCACGCGCAATCACTTTCTCTCCTTCTCAGAAACGTCTCAGTAAAAGAAGCAGCTCTAAATTTTCGTTTCTCAGTAGAATGTATCTAAAAGATAAGACAACTTTCACTTCGGCAACGATGCGATGTCCTCGTCATAACCCAAAGAAAAGCTATGCGCTTCTCTCTGATTCGCCACACTTCCAGCATTTTGAAACATTTCCTGGATGACTGTGATAATTGAGAAGATGGAATTTTCTGTACATTTAAGGCGAAAGAAGGCCTTAGTGGCAAACGTCATACGATTAAAGGTGCGTAATTGGATTATTCTTAGCCGACACGTGTGTGCAAATTTATTGTAAAAAATCCGAATGATACTAACGTATTAAAATAGTGAAAACTAATTTTCACAACGCCATATTTTAAAATTAGCATTGACTAGAATTATTCAAGTATACTAAGGAAAGTAGATTTCACGGACGCTATTAGTTAACAAGGAGTTAAAACCAGTTCTGACTGAAATGGAGCATTTGAAAGTCTTTTAACGGGAATTTCCAACAGTTTTTCGAAATATACTCGTGGACAATAAGTAAGACCTCTAGAAGCTTACAGAGAAGACTTCACAGTAATGCAATTTGCAACAGTAATGAAGACGGCAAGTAATGAAGACCATGAAGATGAAGAGGAAAATTACGCCAATTGTTCTAAAGTTAACACATAAGCCAAGTAAAAAAAAATGTATTTCCGATGCTATCCATTATGTGGAAGTGAGCGATATCATTATAAAATTCCGCGTGTAAACAGAGTAGGTGCATTCTAATTAGAATGGAATATAACTAGAGGTGACCATTTGATTTCCTCAACTGCAATGCAATTGTAAGATTTATTTTAGTTTAGTTAATAAGTCAACAAACATATGTGGAGTGACATATAATCTGAACTATGGAAATATCATAAAAAGGAAAACAATAAACAAAAAGCAAACAAACAAAGTAGAGGCAGATCTTTGAAATGTTATTGGAGTAATACTGAAAAACAATGAAGACCTCCGCAAGGTTGAAGCGTGGAAGCTGTAAAAATTATATTTCTGGCAAGTGCGTTACCTTTAGCTGTGGTATTTTAGTGAGATCTTGAATTGACGGGAATCACTGGACGCAAAACAATCTAACGAACAATTTTTTTCCACACGTTGGACTTGCTGTGGCTATTAAACGTCAACAATTTATTATTTTTTAATATATCAATGAAACTGGTTAAAATGTATTTACTCGCCTTTTATCGTTTTTGTTAGTGTATCTTACTAATTATATATCGTTTCAATTCCCTTTATGATTAATGTTGATAGATTGATTGATTTTTTCGTGTTTCCGGGCGCGTCAACGCTTCGGTCATTACCCCTTGTCAGTGTGATCTTCCCCTGGATTGCGAGATCCGGCGCCGACCTACCGTCGGCTAGTGAGGTAACCAGGACTCTCCCACCAGCGGGCACCGCCCCAGCCGGACAAGCTCTAATCTTCCGACTGGTCTCCCGAAATATGTGGTAGTGTAGTGCATGTTAGTGTAAGTGAGTGTGTAAGGGGAGAGGATAGGACAAGGAAGAGGAAGGACATCGCGCGCGGTCCGTGGCCCGTTTGGTAGGGTACTGCTCCGACATTCGCCTGGTGTTGATCGGAGAAACCACGGAAAACTACCGATCAGAGCAGCCGGCCGCTAGAATTCTCCTCCAGACAGCGACTGAATTCGACCTAGCTGAAAAGCGAGTGTCGAAAATCCTGCCGCCGTGGGGAGTGGAAACCAAGGACCTCCCGGCCAGAGGCGCTGCAGTAACATCAGTTGATGCAGTGAGCTACCGCTCCCGGTTTTATGATTAAAGTGTTTCGAATGAGTGAGCTAGTAATGAAACGAGTTAGTGAGTAAACGAGTGGTAAAGCAAGCACGTGAGCTAAGAAGCGCGCGTGTGACTGTACGAACAGTAAGCGAATAACTGAGCAAGTGACTAAGCGAGTGTTTTAGGGAATATCTTAGCGAGTGACTGAACAGGTGCGAAAGCGAAGGAACGAGTACGTGAGTGCGTTAGTGCGTGAGTGAGCGAGCGAAAAAGCAAGATAGTAGACGAGTAGTTGAGCAAGCGAACTAAGAAGTAAGCAAGCGATTGGCTGTACAAATATGTGAGGGAGTAAATGAACGACTGAGCGAGCGAATGATTAAGCGAGTGGCTGAGCGAGTGGAGAACTAGTGCGGGGGCGACTAAGCGAGTGACTGAGCGGAAGACTGAGCTTGCGCTGGGGAGAGTAACTGACTGAGGTAGGGGGGTTGAACTAGTGCGGGGGAGAGTAAGCGAATGCGTGAGCGTGAGCGAGTGGGGGGGGGAGTGAGTGAGCGAGTGAGTGCGAATGACTCGCCAAAGCAGCTACATTTCCAGTGCGGCCGGATGGCGTTGCTGCAATGCTATCGGCGGCCGCGGCGGGACTAGGGATGGCAGAAAAATATCGATGTTTTTAAAACCGCGATGTTTTCCTCCAGAAACATTGATACGTCGATATTTTGCTTTCGATGTTTTCTTCACATTGATGTTTTGTTGCAAAAGCATCGATAATTTTTAAATTTTTAATTATTTTGTTTAAATAAAGTGTTTTAAGCACGATGTAGAGTAGCAGCAATCCACAGCAATATCGTTGTTTTACGTCATCCTCTTTATCACGCTGCACATTTCGCGTGTCCAATCTGAGTGAATTTTAGGTGGTTTTACTTCGATGATGTATGAATGGAAGTAACTAAAATGTAAAGTACCGAAACAGGATGTTATTTATTGTTAATTTTATCTTCACATTCTATATAAACGTTTATTAACATACTGCAAACCTGTTGGTAACCAAACAATAAAATATATCCCTTTTACGTACTGTAATTAAAAATGGATATTTTAATAGATAAAATAGCATGATTATTAGTCTACAATGAAAACATCGATGGTTTTTGGTCGATGTATTCATCAACATCGAAAACCTTTTAGCGATGTATCGAAACATCGAGTTGTGTTGAGGCGAATGCCGAAACAGTACCCTAACAAACGGGCCACGGACCGCGTGCGATCCGTCCTTCCTCTTCCTAGTTCTATCCTCTCCCCTCACACACACACACACACACACACACACACACACACACACACACACACACACACTTATATTAACATGCACTACACTACCACATATTCCGGGAGACCGGTCGGGAGCTTAGAGCTTGTCCCGGATAGGCGGTGCCCCGCTGGTGGGAGAGTCCTGGTTAGGGGGAACCCCACTAGCCGACGGTAGGTCGGCGCCGGATCTCGCCATCCAGCGGGGGAAGATCACCGCCATCTCCCGAGGAAAAACATGAACGACACTTACGGGACTAATGACCTAAGCTTGTGACGCCCACTCACCAACCAACCAATCGATGTTTGGTAAAATTTGCCATCGCTAGGCGGGACGCGGCGAGCGTGTTTGCAGGCGGCGGCGCCGCGCCGGGCGGCCTGGCGCGAAAGTGTCCGGACGCGGCGCAGCGCTCGCTAACCCAGAAACCTACTAACGAGCGCAGACGCGCGGCCCGTCCTCATAGCGCCCGCTACTGCTGCACTGCCACTTTCATTCCTTCGCTCTTCTCCGCCGCTTCGCCCGTAACCGGCCTGCATCTCCGCCTCTCTTTCTGTTTATCTTCATGCTCTTTCAACTGTTTAATCTATTCTGCACATGGCAAATGTCGACATCTATTCAATTATTCATTAATCCATGTGTATTTCTTCACTTTCTCTTTCTATGTATGCTCTCTGATTTCTCTTTATCTGCTGTCTATATTTTCTCTTCTCTCTCTTCTCTTTCTCTCTCTTCTCTCTCTCTGATTGTGTAGCCTTTATTACAGTTTTGATCACTACGCTAATAGGAATTAACATTCACTTCCCGACTCATCGTTTTCAGGTACCCTATTTAAAACACTAAAGATTTTCGTTTAGAAAGAAATTTAAGGTTTCTACTGAAAAAAGAGTTCGTGATTGATTCTTTAAATGGAAGGTTCTGGGATGAAAATGTGTTATCACTTTTTCTTGTTAACTGGATTTTATAGTTAAAATACTAAATTTTAATAATACATTGCAATTAGTAGACTGTACGATTATCTGCCGTCATTTCTTCTTTACGTCGTTTTCAAGACCAACAACGTACAATAGAATGTCAGGACAAGAGCGTTCTTGAATAATGAGGTTATAGATGAAAAAGGGAAGATAGAGAGTTTCAAATACGAAGATTGATTGTTTTTAAAATAAAAGATTAGTCAGTGAACATACAAAAACGCTGTATCCAGTAATCGTCTGAAAAATTTCATTGATTGTTATGAAATTTTTGTTGAAGTCTCAAACATTTCAGTGATTGTTATTATAAATGATGCATTACGTTTTTACGTTAAGGTGGATAGCAGAATATCCTACAATGGTCCTCAACAACTTACGCGCAGGGGATCTAGAGGGAGCTAATTTGAATTTTATTTTCAGAAACCTGTCTAACTTCTGTCCACCTGTCCACAAAGAATAGTGACTGTATTGTCTCAGAATTTGTAAATCTCCCTCATTTCATCAGTTTTGATCAAATTTGTTGAATGAAAACGACAAGAAACAATACTTATGAGGTTTTCGACTTTCCTTATTGTGGACATGTAGTAATACTTTTCGGGTGTAACTTTTCTACAGTTCCTCCTTTTCGGCGAGGTAATCGTAGCGAATCAGCTAATACGCTACTATTTGACAATTTTTGATATTTAAAACTTTCAATAAGAGCTTTAACAATTTATTTCGAATAATTCAAAAGAATACGTGCAAATTCAAACCTTCGAAATGGGTACAAATTATAAGTACACAGCTTTTATAGAAGATTAAACAAAAAACACGAAATGTCGTGCCTTATCGAGGACAGCTTCGCCTAACACTATGTTATCAATTCTCACGAGTTGGGAACCTGTGCTCTCTAGAGAGCACGTAAAGGAGCTCGATTCAATGACACGTGCGCAGCCAGACGTGCTGATCTGCAACTTTCCGTAAAAACCTACCCTCGGTTGAGCAAGCACGGAGCATCGGAGCGGCGGTATTGGCGTCTTGCATTGTTCTATGTGGCACAAAGGAGCAGCGATGTAACATCAGGCGGTCAGCTCGATCGGTCAGTTGCAAGTGCATTCATCCCAGGAAAGTTATTCCCACACGCCATAGACTGACTTCTTCAAGAAGCTCGAATAATCATAATTTAACAGAAACATACAGGGGAGAGACGGTTTTTCTAAATAATTTGGCAAACATTAATGGGCCGTTAATTTATAATGTTTACAGTTAAAAATTTTGAATAATTAGCACTTTTGCGATTTTGTATATTTGTTGATAAGAAGTATCATATAGTTTAAGGCAATCAAAACACAGTCATTACATAAAAGGAAATTTTATTCATGTTTTCACTCTATTCATAACACACGACGTTTCGTGATCACATCTTCTGGTGAAGAAGTGTAGAAACAGAGACAATAATAGATGAGAAGGACAAGAGTTGTATAAAACTTCAAAATTAACGTATATATTAAAAACAAAAATACATGAAAACTATAAGACACAAAAAGGTTGCATTATCATGAGGTCATCCTATTTGCTAACTTGTTCTTCTGATTCTTGAGACTTTTAGTTTTGCGAATAGCTGTGGACACTTTTGTGTGGAATTTTTTAATTTGTTACATAATTTTCGTCTTATTAGTTTTAAACACTTACCAATTTCAGCTCGAATTGTACTAAAATGTTTTCATACTCATTTTCATTAACTTGGAAATATATTGTTCAGCTGAATTGTATTGATTCAAAGTGTAATTTAAAAACGCTTAAATACTTATGTGCACAAGCTAGTTTGAACAGAAAGGACAGATAAATAAACTAGCGAATACTTATGCCCTTTTTGCAGATTATGATTGCTCAAAATCAGGGACTCCAACTTCGTAGAGAAAGTTTTTGGGCGTGAGACCATCCGGAGCCTGGAGTTAACACAAGACATGCGCTCCTTGTTGACAGTTTGTTAGTTGATGTTAGAGGTAAGCAAAATACTTGCCCACTATTTAGCAACCTATAACGTAATGAAGAATAAACAGAAATGCTTCAGCAAACAAAATGCAAAGGTTTGGGATGTTATCATGAAGCGAGTGCACTCTGTTAGAATAATATTTAAACATTAATGTAAAATATTAAACTTGATGTGAAGATAATTTGCAAAAATAACAAAAGAAATTTAATTGTTCCCAATTTCAAAACTTCAATCTTAAATCACATGAACTTAAAGCATTTATAATCCTATCAAAATAATATAAACGCACACAAACTGAGAGGGTTAATTACATTACTGATTCATTACATTACTGATTTATTTGATATAACTAGTAACGAATGGTTTTTGACAGTGCTTGTCTGTATAAAGGTTTATCTTAGTTTGTATCAAAAAGAAATAATGGAATGAAATTAATTTTAAAAGTTATTAATTGTTTCAAAAACCTGTAATTTTATAAATAAAATTTCGATTAAATTGGGTACTAAGACACCCACAAATAGGAACATGAAATGAATATAAGCGAATTTCGTTGTTTAATGGTAGCAGAGAGACGGAGGTGGAAACAAAGTAAGACTTCAAAAAAGTGTTGAAGCACTTGACCGGAACTTGGGATTTCCCAGACTCGAGACTAACCTAATACATTCCTCTGGCGGGAATGTAGTTCAATGAACTGTATTCCAAAGACATTCGCTTAAAGCCGAGTAAGAGAACAAGACAGATTTATTCCTGAGAAAGGAATATTTCATCTCTTCTTCTGTTATTTTATAGTTATTTATGCATGAAGAATGTTATAAGGGTTCTAATGATCGAGTGGCAACAAAAAGCCCTGGAGGCAAAGGCCCTCGGGCTTTTTGTCGCCGGTCGATCATTAGAACCAGTTAAAGCCTGTACCACATACCTGATATTAGTTTTTACCTAATTTTAATGATTCAGATTTACTTATCTTCTAGTTAACTAGTTGTTAACTTGACTCCGTTAGTCCTTTCGTATTCCCCTCCCATAATTCCCTTTCATAATTCCTTCTCATAATACCCCCCATAGGAAAACATGTAGTATCATTCAACTGTTTTCATATTTGTCACGTAACCATATCCTTTCGCTTCAGGTAAGTTATGCAGTGTATATTAAGTTCTGTATCGAAGGCAAGAAATAATGTATCAGTGGAAAATAAAATATTTAACTAAAATGTTTTTATTATTTTTATTACTTTGGAAATTTCTTATTCCTGTAAATACGTATGTAGTACAAGTTCACGAAAAATTAACAAAAGAAAATATTATGAATTTCTTTGCTTTAAAAAATGTCAAGAGAATTGTAGGTCATTCCTATTATACTCAAAACCTAGAATTTATTTAAAGAAGCTAAAATTAATTAAAAATTTCTACACTTTATTTTTAATTAAATTGACAGACTTGTTGAAAAAATACAGATTTTATTAAATCACAAAACTACATGAACACTTCTATTAAATTAAATTTTCTCTCGATTTACTTCAAAGAGAGATTCTATAACGATCTGAAACTACTGTGATTTCAGAAAGAATTATAAAAGTATAAGAAACTGCACGTCTCCCAATAAACCACGAAAAGTTCGAACAATGCGAAGATTCTATGAAACGAGACTTCGCGCGCGCATTCAAATCTTTGCTCTCACCGGATAATTAATCTTGTTTTAGAAAGTTTGAATGGAAAACGAAAATTACAAAAAGGCAAGAGTTGTCATCGATTCTGTACGTCTACGAGCGAAAAAGTGGAGACCTATAGATCATCAATAATACATAAGGAGCAGGGCGTAGAACCGCTAACCTGAATCGGCGGCTTGGATTGATTGATTTTTTCGTGTTTCCGGGCGCGTCAAGTGCTTTGGTCATTAGTTCCGTTAGTGAAGTGCATGTTTTTCTCTGGAGATGGGAGTGAGCTTACCCCGCCGGATAGCGTGATCCGGCGCCGACCTACCGTCGGCTAGTGGGGCTTCTCCCTAACCAGGACTCTCCCACCAGCGGGGCACCGCCCCAGCCGGGACAAGCTCTAAGTCCCGACCGGTCTCCCGGAATATGTGGTAGTGTAGTGCATGTTAGTGTGTGTGTGTAAGAGGATAGGAAGAGGAAGGACAGATCGCGCGCGGTCCGTAGCCCGTTTGGAAGGGCACTGCTCCGGCATTCGCCTGGTGTTGATCGGAGAAACCACGGAAAACTACCGATCAGAGCAGCCGACCTCTAGAATTCTCCTCCAGACAGCGACTGAATTCGACCTAGCTGAAAAGCTAGCATCGACAATCCTGCCGCCGTCAGAACTCGAACGTAGGAGCTCCCGGTCAGAGGCGCTGCACTGACATCAGTTGATGCCGCTGCCGCTCCCGGTGGCGACTTGGAGAGGACATACTTCGACATGGATTGCTCTTGCTCGTCAAGTCGACGACGCGCACCTCGAACCGTGTTAGCACTGCAACAAAGCTGTCTGCGCAATTAATTCGCAAATCAATCTAAAGAAAATTCATGACGCGTTTACAAAATATTCGACCGAGAGAGGTGGCTCATGGCATCAACTTATGTCACTGCACTGCCTCTGATCGGGAGGTCCTAGGATTTGAGTTCCGACTGTGGAAGAATTTTCGACACTAGCTTGATAGACGAATTCTAGCGGCCGGCTGCTCTGATCGATAGTTTTCCGCGGTTCCTACGATCAGCACCAAGCGAATACCGGAGCAGTACCCTAACAAACGGACCAAGGACGCACGCGATCTTTCGTTCTCCTTCCTTGACCTATCGTCACCCCTTACACAAACACTTATATGCACTACACTGTCACATAATATGCACACAATATCAGCGCCACCTCTCAAGGAACAAAACGTACACTACACTTACGAGACTAAAGACCTTGGCTGTTGACGGGGCCAGAATCTCTAATAAATCAATCAATCAATCTATCTATTAAAATATCCGACGTATCAAGAAAATGCTATGCGAAGTGATAAAGATAAAGAAGAAGGTGAAGAAGTAAAAGGAAAGAAGAGAGAAAAGAAGAACGGGAGGAGAAGACGGAAGAAAAACGTTTGCTCCTTTCGTTATATGCGCAAGACGGCGGGGCAGGGGGAGGAGCATGAAAAGCGAAGAACGCCTGGAGGAGGGAAGGGTGAAGGCCGGGCCGGGAGAAGAGTGACGTCTCCGTGCTACGCGGAGCGCGGCGTCACGCCGTGCGGGCTGGCCTCCCGGCAGATAACGCCTGACGTCATGGCCGTTGCCGGAAGCTCACGACTCGAAATAACCCGCGTCAGCCTCTTCCGGCGCTGCGGCGGCGCGCGTCGTGCAGCCGTGAGGGGATTCACAGGCGGCGTCACAGCCACCTCGCACACGACCGTTCAACTCAGCGGCGCCCACTCGGGGAGAGATACAGCGCATCAACCGATGTCACTGCAGCACCTCTAACCGGGAGGTCCTAGGTTCGAGTCCTGACGGCGGCAGGATTTTCGACACTAGCCTTTCAGCTAGGTCGAATTCAGCTTCTGTCTGGAGGAGAATTCTAGCGGCCGGCTGCTCTGATCGGTAGTTTTCCGTGGTTTCTCCGATCAACACCAGGCGAATGCAGGAGTAGTACCCTATCAAACGGGCCACGGACCGCGCGCGATCTGTCGTTACTCTTCCTTGTCCTATCCTTTCCCCTTACACACACACACTTATACTAACATGCACTACACTACCACATATTCCGGGAGACCGCTCGGGAGCTTAGAGCTTGTCCCGTCTGGGGCGGTGCCCCGCTGGTGGGAGAGTCCTGGTTAGGGGAAAACCCCACTCGCCGACGGTAGGTTGGCGCCGGATCTCGCCATCCAGCGGGGGAAGACCACCATCTCCCGAGAAAAAAACATGCACTGCACTAACGGGACTAATGACCGAAGCAGTTGACGCGCCCGGAAACACGAAAAAATCCATCAATCAATCGGGGAGAGATATCTCAACTCTCGTTAAGGTACTACGTTCATTCGATTCATTCATTGATTGATTAATTCGAGATTTTTTGGGTAAGGCACATCCTGTGGTAATTAATACCGTAAGTGTAGTGTATGTTTTATTTTATCACGAAAGTTGGCAGCGTCCCCGAGATCCGATGCCGACCTACACGTAAACTTGATATCCCCCCCCAGAAGGAGCATCGCCCCAGCCGAGACAAGCTCTAAACGTCCAACTGGACTTTGGGCATGTGTACTCGTGTAGTGCATATAAGTGTAATTGTGGGTAAGTAGGGAATGATAATATAAGGATGAGGGAGAGAAGATCACACGCGGTCCATAGTCCGTTCTGTTAGGGTACTTTTCCGGCCTTCGCCGGGCGTTGATCGCAGAAACCCCGGAAAACTATCGATCAGAGCAACCTGCCGCTAGAATTTTCCTCCGGACACCGGCTGAACTCGATCACGTTTTATAGCTAGTGTTGAAAATCCTGTCATTGTCGGGACTCGAACCCCTTGATTTCCCGGTTCAGCTCTCCTGTTCTTTAAGATGGAAGGGAAAAATGGCTTTTACTGACCTAATTGTTGAATAAAGTTCCAATTCCATAATAAGTTCTAATTCCTCTTCCTTGTCCTGCTCTCACCCCTTTCTTAGACACAACACACAGGCACTACACTATCATACTTGTCACGAGACTAGAAGGGGACCTTCGAGTTTCTCCCGGCTGGGGCGGTGCCCCGCTGTTGGGAGACACCTGTTTAGGTGGGCGCCGGATATCGACAGCCAGCGGGAGATTACTGTCATCTCCCACGTAAAAAACATACACGACATTTACGGGGCTTATTGACGCACTTACCGCGCGCGGAATCACTAACAAATCAATCAAATCATACCATTGTCAATACATTCTTCGGGTTCTATAGAAAATTGCTCTAACTTAAAATTATGTGTCACACATAACCATAAAGTATTTGACGATAATTACTTTTCAATGCAAATTATACGCACTGATATTCAACAGAAAAAAAATGAAATTGGGACAGCTTGGGTCACTGCAACTTATATTAGTGTTGCCAAATTATGAAAATGAAAAGTCATACAATATACAAATATTAATTAAATCCTTAATATTAAACATCTTTTTCTGGAGATACAATTGATTACTTCTCTTTTAAGTATTTAAAAATAATTAGTTAAATGATCCATTCACAAGGAGCTACTTTTAATTTATTGATGTATGGTTTAGTATTTGACTAGCGACTGCCACCAAGTCAATACCTTAAATCGCGGGCGAGCTACACGAGAAGGGAGACAATGTGCAATAGAGCCATACCAAAGTACATACCAACGTTGTTCAGAAAACGTCAGGTAGCCTAATGCAAACTAGGGATCGAAATTACCCAAAAATTAATTTTGCCTACGTTAGACATTTGTTACAATGGTTTTCTTGTGTGTTTTCTTACACAAAATGTGAATGTAATTTTGTGTGTGTCGGGGGTGTCTGTTGAAAAATTAGGAAGTCGATATTACTTTCGACGATTATTACCTTGATATACACGAAGTAATATTACTTAGCATAGAGAAAGTTATGTAATGCTGCGGAAAATCGATGTCGAGATTTCTACGAAAATACGCATTTGGGGTCCCCCGATACCGAAAAAGTGGTCCCCGGTCGGTCTAGCTCCACTCGAAGCTTTGAAATTTGGAAAAACATTCTTTAAAATTTGAGGGTACTTTACTTGAAGCCCTTGGGATATTTTAATTTTTTTTTTCAAAATGGCAACAACTTTTTTCAATTTTTTTTGAAAGAATAGAGTAAAATAAAGATGACCTAGGTTTCTGTTTCATTGTGAACTCTTAATTTTCGAAAATTTCAAAAATTGTACATTTTTCGGCTTATTCCTACTATTGCATAATTGAAGAAAGATTTTTTATTCAAGTAAAATGTTTTCTCCAAAGTTAATTCTTTCATCAATATTAGGTATGTTTTTTGAAAATTTGAGTAGTTTTCGCGCATATTGCGTGCAATATGAGCAATATTAAAAAATATCAGAAACATGATTTTCTCGAACACTACTCCACATTTTTTATTGGCAAGGATAATGCTAAATGTACTCTATGAGGCAGACAAATTGATTTTTTTCCAACGACAGTATGCTTTAGCGGCAGCAATCCACAATAATCAGGCGATACAAGAGTAGAGTAAAGAGTATACCTCTTTAGTCTATGATACAAGTTGACGCGTGAATGACAAAGACAATATTTCCTCAAAAATGGTTCCAATTTTAGCTTTAAACGTTTGGTAAGGATAGTGCTAAATGCACTCTATAAGATGACATAAACGTCATATAACTCTATCCCATGTTTTTTTCAAAAATTACGAGAATGTATTTTTTTACTTGTCTCTCACGTCGTTAATATTTACATTGGTTGAAATTCGTTGACATAATTGTATTTATTAGTTCACGTGCTTTAAATAATGTCATATAAAGTTCTGTGAAAATGAGCTAATAAATTCCGCATTTTCAGAAACGCTCAACGTCATTTTCTCAAATATAGCTCCAAATTTCTTTTCAAACTTTTCCAACGGATAGTGTTAATTGCACTGTATTATATGACGTAAAGTTCATTTTGTTGTATTCTTTTGTTTTTTTCAAAAAGTACACAAATGTAATTGTTTTCAAATATCTCTCACACATTTAATATGAACATTTCCATCGATTTGTATACATTAATTTTCAAAAAATAGATTCTTAAATTCAAATTTTGCATGTACAGAAACGCATAAACGGTATGTTCATAAACGTTGCTCCAAAGTTTTCCATGAAAATTGCTATTTAGGATGAGGTTTTACTCTTCTTTAACATTCTTAAGGTAATATTTCACTTCCACTATTAGGAAACCGAAAAAAAGAGAAAATGTCAAAAAACGTGTAATTTGGGCAGCGATAGGTGGCAGTTGGCAAGAGAATGGGGCAAGAGTAATGCCAGTCCACACGGAAAATTTCCATTCCTGGATTCACTCATTCTCATTTTTCATTTTACGCACAGATTCATTCAAATACACTTCAACATATATGGGGAATACAACTGAGGTCACCCGACAACTTACGCTATACGACGTCTCTTCAAGCGTTGCTTGTCTGCCCTATGATATAACATAAACGCCATATTGCTATATTCTTTTGTTTTCTCAAAAATTACGGAAACATATTTTTTTGTCATGTCTCTTACGTCGGTAATATTGACATTGGAGGCCACTTGTTCACATTATTGTATTTATGAGTACATATTCTGCAAATGGTGTCTCACACATTTTTTCGAAAAGTGAAAAGTTTTCTGTTACATGGGACTCAAAATTCCGCGTTTTCAGTTATGTTTAAACGCCATCAAAAAAGGACCAAATGTTTCTTCAAATTGTTCCAGCCCTAGAGCTATTTGCACTGTTGAAGCACACACTTCTAACACGCGACTTTTGAAACTCGTTTAGTAATCTCTAAAATTACTAACTATTCGCGCAGGGGACGACGGGCTGGTGATAATTTGAGAGCAGCAAATATTTGCAAAAAGTATGCTATTCTTATGCTACGCTTTTAAACCTTCCAAGCAACGGACACTCATGTAATGTACCTTAGGAAACTCAACGTTGTACTTATGATTACATAATCAAGAACTCTCTACCATATCAAGCCTGAATGAAAATAATAATAATAAGTACTGAAATTACAAAACTAATGTCAACAGTGCAAGATCCTTTTCAGAAATTCGATTCGATTCCTTTAAACCAAAATGAACAAATATACCAAAATAATTAGCCTCATGACATCAGTGATAAGTAGATTATGAAGACCTATAGTATTTCTACCTGGAATGCTAATGGGCTAGCTCATCATCACAGAGAAATAATTATCAATTATCTACCAGATGAAAAAGTTGATATAATTCTCATCTCAGAAACTCATTTAACAGAGACGAGCTAGTTTAAACTACGCAACTACAAAATATATAATACTAAACAACTAGATGGCAAAGCCCATGGAGGAACAACAATAACAACAAGAAAATACATTTCCAGAAAACCAACTTTAAAAATGATTATAAGGTTTAGAAAGGAATTAATTTTACTATAGTGATTTTAATGCAAGGATGGGGGGAAAATAAATGATCAAGTAGTGGGTAAATATGGAGAAGACATGTTAAATGAAAATGGTACTCGTCTTACTGAGACTTATGAACAGTTCTCTCTAAAGATACTGAACGGCTTTTACCCCCACGAAGATATCTATAAATATACACGGACACACTACTAAAGGGTTCCAATCAATTATTGATTATACCATTATTGGACAGACATCCCACGTGAATATCATGCACGTCCATGTAAAACGGAGGGCTGTTCGTGGATCCGATCATTACCACTTAAAAATAACAGCTTGGTTTAGACCCAGGAAAAAAAGAAATACCAACTGTGGAAGGTGAGTGTAAACAGAAAACAAAATTGGAAGTAAGTTATAAACTTGACAGTTTTGGAAATGAATCCACCATATTCTTTCACAAGTTAAGATTGCCACAACAGATGGAAAGGAAGTTTGAAGGGTCCATAGAAGAAATGTACAATTTTCTGAAGGAATCCTTACACCAAGCCGCTGTGGAGTCCATAACTGGGGAAAAAAGAAACGTAGATTTAGAGCAAATGAATATTGATGGAAGGAATAAATCAAATATCTCCTTCAAATATCTTTTTCAGAGCTTCATTAAGTACCCAAATTTAAGAGCCATAAGGAAGTGATCTCTCTACCAAAAACTTAAACAGCTTGATTTTTGTTTTAGCTCTAATATCTATACTCCAAAGTAGTGGGTTTAATTTATTGATTATATATAGATCGATTCAGATTTTTGATAAATGATTTTTGATTTTGGCATGATTCGTACCCTCTTCAGTCAAAATTACTGATAGGTACTTAAAATACATTACATTTTTAATATTAGCCCTCTAGGATTATATCTTTCCGTATATCACCAACTACCAAATAATGAATCTTTTCCATGTTAATATACAATTCCTAATTTTCATATTCATCTACAAGTTTTCTCATCATGTAGGAAGCATCATTTACGTCTTCTGCACTAGCAAGACTAGCGAGACGGAAGCAAAGAGGTCGGCCAAGAATGAAATGGAACGATGGTGAAATAGTGGCAATGAAATGAAAAGATGTGTTACAAGACACTTGGAATGACAAAACAAAATGGCGCCTTGAATGCGATAAACGGACATTATAGTGCTGTAAACATCGCTACAATATATGATTATTTGCAAGCCACATGTAAAATTATTTATGATAGTTTCAGACGTTGGCAGTCTCAGCTATCTATAGCTCACCTAAACATAAAATAACGGAAGAGATGTACAGAGACTATTTTGATACGCCGGGCGTGGATTTACCACCGGGTGCGACTACAACGCCAAACATACGCACCGGGGATCACGGCTGTAACCGTTACGAGGCAAAATACTGTCCAACGTAGCATCATTAAACGCAGAACCGTATTCACCCTAAGAACCAACATACTGACCAACCGACCGTAATAAACCACCGGTCTTACTTCATTTCTTAATCATGAAAGGAGCAAATCAAAACTTTACATCAATAAAACCCTCTCGAATTCTCTCTTAATCTTTTTTCAGTCCCCTTAACTATCCATAAAACAGAAAATCGTATGAAATCTAGCATTTCTAATAAGAAAACGAATAGGGGCGAAGTTCAACCATGTCTGAATTTAAATATCAAATATTCCTCTGAAAACTGAATTCGATATAGATGATTAATTATTCATATATTAATTATATTAGATATATTTACTATATTAATTTAGATATTAATTATTAATTATTTAACTTCCATTATTCAGCAAGCATATGGTATGCTACATGAGAAATTTATGTATTCTAAACTAGTTGACGAAATGAAACGAGAAAAGAGGAGACTTAAAAAAGTTTGGCAAACTACACATGATCCAAGTGACAAACGAAATTTCAAAAGAGCAGAACAAATCTTAATAGGTTTCATCAAGACCTATATCGAAATAAAAGCCACAGTATTTGCGGAACATTTTGTAAACGTATTTCAACCGTTCCCATCCAATAGAGAACAAAAAAATAGACAGTTCATTAATGCACTCCATCAAATGTTGCTACCAATACAGAATATATACACAACGGAAGTTTCATATGCAATAAAACAGATTCACCGTCATAAATCTCATACTACGACCTCATCGCCGGCGTTGTTTTAAACAACCTGCCTCGTGAAGCAAGGGAATTAGTAACATTGATTTTCAATTATGATTGCATATTTTAACAAATAAAGGAAATACGATCAAATATTTTCCTATTGAAATCGGATAAACCCATGTATCTTCGCAGTATCTTCGTAGAGGTCCATAAGTTTATTGTCGACATTGTCAAAATTTATCAAAAACTTGTCCACAAGCGAATACTTCCAGTCATCACAGAAAACATTATTATCTCAGAATATTTATTCAGCTTTAGAATGAAATACGCACTTACTGAACAAATCCACAAAATAATAAATGTCGTCAATGAAGCTTCAGAGTAGAAATTATATTGATCTGGTGTATTTTTGGTTGTCGCCCAACTCTTCGACGAAGTATGGCATTCAGGACTCATATACAAAATGAAAACTCTATTACCACATCCATTGTTTTTGCCTCTTCTCTACTATCTAACTAGAAGATGTTTCCAAGAAGAATTTAAAGAACATCATTCTGTCTTGTCGCCGCCGGAGTATCGAAAGAAAGTGTGCTCGATCCACTACTATACATCTCCGACCGACCTACCGGTTTCTACGGACATCACAACAGCCATGTTTACTGAAAAAGCGTTCTTGACCTCCCACGAGAATGTCTTCACAAAATCAGAAAAAATACAATAACACCTCACTCTGTTACAGGACTGGTTCTCGGAGTGGCGTATAAAAACAAAACGGAAACAAATCTGTGCACGTGACGTTCAACTGTGTCCAAATTGACGGCCGCCAGTTAAAATCAGCAATAAAGAAATACTACTGACAACGTAAAATACCTTGGTCCACATCTTCACACAAAATGACGGGGAAGACATGAAAAACAAAACAAAAGATATCCAAATCAAACCTGTTTATTGGCTTCTAGGCACAGAGTAGTCTTTCTTTTACTAACAAACTATTAATTTGCAAATCAATATTAAAACATGTCGGGGCATAAGGAATACAACTCTGGGTCACTGTGACCATTTCAAACAGAAATACTACAACAATATGAAAGTTTAAATTGCTTACCAATGACCTATAGTTTGTTTCAATAAAACATTGCCCAATGACTTACAAATACCCAAAATATATCAAGAAATTCAATCCAGTTTACAAAAATGTCATAAACACCTAAAAAAATCAAACCATCTAACATTTAATTTACTCGATAATAACCAAGGCTTAAGAAGACTAAGTAGATTTCATCCTCTGGATCTCCTAAATAGGTTTGACCTTTAAAAACAAATACTATATGAAACGTCTTTGATAATATATGAAAATTGTACTGTAATATATCAACTAATACAATTTTAAATTTTATTAAACCCTAATTATATTAATTAAAATACAAATGTATTATATATTGATTAAAAAGTTGAGTTACGTTGTGTGTGTGCCTTCTGTCTTAATATTATTATATTTAATTTTCTTTTGTGTTATTGATGAAGATGCTGCATTAATTTTGTATGCCAATTATAATTATTTGTCTCTAAAAAACATGAAGAAGTGTGAGTATGCAGTTTCTTCACATGTCATTGTAAATTTTGTCAACATACGAGAATGTTCTGATGAAACAGATTGCAAATAAAAATATATTAAAATAAAAAATTACTTTTAACTTAAAAACTTCTAATATGACCGATTTATGAGCGACACCTCCATCCCTCCATCCATTTATACATACATAATTTTATGCCGATTTTTAAGTATAAATGTGCGGGTATGTCCTCCCCACCTGTTCCAATCTCAATCATATTTGAAGAAGCACTAATAAACTTTAATCTTGACGCGTGGGCGAAGTTACCCCTCAAATGAACTTTAAATGGATGTAATGACAATTCATCCATTGTAATAAATTGAAGATCGTAAAATTGAGGATATTCCAAACCAAATAAAATTTTTGAACAATTTTCAACCAAAGTTGAAAGCTCGAAATGTTTTAAAAACGTATTATGGGATTCATGTATGATACGACTTTCCTCCAAAAATTAAGAATTAATTGAAGACACAAAATTGTGAGTACTCAATGTCAACGTATACCTTGCCAATCCTCAAAATTTCATCTAGCACAATTTAAAAATGACCGATAAAGTGAATTCGGGGATATTTTCCTCACGATTTTCCCATTTACCATCATTTATCTCAAATACCTGGTTGGAGAAAATCCCGTTAGCGGACGGGTATGTCGGCGCCAGATCTCACTATCCAGCGGGGAAAGATCACCGCCACCTCTTGAGAAAAAACATTCACTTCACTTACGGGATATTATAAGTTGACGCGCCCAAAATCACTAATCAATAAATCAACCATTTAATCAACCAACTTAAATGGAGAATTTTAATATTAAAATCAGGGTATTATACAAAATTTAAAGGAAGTTTATATTATTTGTATTATTAATTTAATTAATTGAAGTAAAAATTTGAAAATGAGTGTCATTCCATTTTTGCATAGGGATTTTTTATTGGCCAGCCGCACCTCCACATACTACTGAGAGGATCGAACAAGACATATTTGTGAGATGCAGCGGAACTTTCATCGCATTGCTGAAGAATGTGTACGTTCATGCGGAGTAGTATCTACACGTCCGCTTTTGTGAGCGTACAGCCCGAACACTTCGATACTAAAGCTGAACTGACTTCTGCAAATGTGACATTCACACAATGTGGAGATTCTCTCGAGAAGTTTTACCCCGCTGGAAATGTTTTATCGATCTCACCGGTTCTTCATTTTATCGCGAGTACGATCTCTAGCAGGTTGTTCCCGCAGAAAAAAGAAAAAAGAAAAAACGCGCGAGTAAATCAGTCAAACATCTCTGCGTTAGAGGTTCCGTTAACGAAATATTCCACGAATATATGAATTCGCTGACGGTACGTGAATCACAATGTTGAGATCCTCTCGAGAAGTTTTACCCCGCTGGAAATGTTCTATCGATCTCACCGGTTCTTTATTTTATCGCGAGTACGATCTCTAGCAGGTTGTTCTCGCAGAAAAAAGAAGAAAAAAAACGCGCGAGTAAATCAGTCAAACATCTCTGCGTTAGAGGTTCCGTTAACGAAATATTCCACGAATATATGAATTCAATGACGGTACGTGAATCACAATGTTGAGATCCTTTCGAGAAGTTTTACGCCGCTGGAAATGTTCTATCGATCTCACCGGTTCTTTATTTTATCGCGAGTACGATCTCTAGCAGGTTGTTCCCGCAGAAAAAAGAAAAAAAAAAAACGCGTGAGTAAATCAGTCAAACATCTCTGCATTAGAGGTTCCGTTAACGAAATATTCCACGAATATATGAATTCACTGACGGTACGTGAAAGAGCGTTTATGCCGCTGATCGAACGGAGAACAATGTGTAGCAAGAGAAACGGAAGAAGCCTCGTTATGTCACAAAGCTGCGTGCGCATCCTGGGTTTCCCCGCCCTTCAACCTGCTGACGGTCTCCCACCGGGTTTTTAACATACAAAGCCTGTTCTGCTGACACGGTGCTGTGCAGAGGCAGGTTTTCCAAATGCAAGGAGGCGCGCGTCGATTCGAACTGAGCCAAAATGCAGACGTAGCAAAAATTAAAATTAAATAAGTTTCTGCTTGCAAAACACGTTGCTACAGACAGATTTGGAGTGAGACAGATAATGAATATTTTAAGCCTTGATAAGTTAAGGTAATAATTGTATCGAAAATTAAAACTGGAGATTTTTGAGTCACAGAGATGGAAAAACGAAGTATAAAAACTAGAGTAAATACATATATAATTACTCCTAAATCATCAAACATATGCCCTACCTTGCAGTACCTACTCTAATGTGTGTAGTAGACATACTTTCAAGTTCTTATGAAACTTCTAAGTTCCCTTATATGAATTTGACTCTGTACCTGTAGACATACGTCAGAAAATTGTTTAACATAAATAAAATATCTAGGAAAACAAACACGAAGTGTCCGAAAGGAAGAAAACTGTCAAACGTTCTTTTTAATATAGACGAAAATGAATCGATGTAATTCCATTATATATATATATATATATATATATATATATATATATATATATATATATATATATATAATTATCAACGTATCAAAAACAACTTTCTTGTCGGGTGAAACTTCATCAAAATATGAAATACCAATAAGAGTGAGGAATACACTGGTCCTATTGCAAATGGATGAATAAAATAGAAATAATATTCAACAATAAAATACGAATTTTACACTACTCTCTGATGGTACATTGCAGAATAGGCATTTCGGGAAAATTTTCCTCATTTTCAGTGATCCCCATCAAATATGTTAGTGAGCACAAAGTATATACAGAAGAATTATTGTATACACAGAGAAGGACAAAATGAATTAATACATTTAAATAAAATACAACAATTACTCAGGTAATGTATAAAAAATATGTCTGTTAAACATGCATCTTTGCCGGCGCCAGAAAAAGAAAATTCCGGACGAGCGTTGGGAGTTGCATTTCACATGAATATTTACATGCTTTTTACTAATATTACTACTGCTATGCTTACTACTAATATTTACAATCCTTCATATTTTTAAAGTAAAAATGCAATTCGTCTCATCTCCATGAAATTCTCTTTCTTAAGAGACCTAATTTGTAACGATTGATTGTGTGAGAGAGCCGCAAAAGGTATCTGTACAGCTGAAACAATATAGGAAACGATTGAAGTGGCGGTAGGTCGTTTTGGCAATCAGCTTTTCCGTTTGGGACCACTGCTCGCTGGCGCCCGGCGTGGCGCGGCGTGGCGTGACGCGGCGCGGCGCGGCGCGGCGCGGTGCGGCTCCGAGTCTTCGAGGCGGTGATTTAGTTTGCGCGCCCTGTGGGTATCTCCCAGGCGTCCCACGCTCCTCTCAGACAAAGTGACGTCTTCGAAGTTCCGGGAGTCACGGCCGCCCTGCGGAAGCTTCCCCCGCGCGGCGCGGTCTTCGTGCACTCATAAAATCCACTTTGCGAAACCGGCGGCGAGATTTCATCAGATGTGTTCTAGCACTTGGAAACTTCGTGTTTCTCATGTGCACGCTGCACGATAAGGCAAAAATGTCGTTTGAGATATTCAGAAACATACGCGATCCAGTCGCCGTGTTCCTGTGGTTTCCAACTAGGGTGGTCTGACACGGATGTGACATTGAAGGGATGTCAGGTATGTGAAGTATTCTAAATCAAGTGGTTGAGGCTTTACGAATTTCCCTCCGTCCAAAAATGTATAAAATACCTACATCAAAAGTAATCAGAAATCATTATAACGCGTACATTTCTTTACAAGGATGAACTTGTAATGGTTTCCATTTTTCAAACATTGCATGGATCTCTCTTAAGAGGTTGCTGGGCAGCAGCAAGGCCATAGGCGTACTGGCCGTGCTCCAAGATGAACGTAAATAAATCCATTCCAATCATATCAGTTTGATTTTGACATTTAATCTCAAAGTAGTTGGTGCGATTATTATTTCATTTCAAAACCGAAGAAGCTGTTGCGAACAAAGCACTACACTTCATTTTCATTAACGTAAACTTAAAGAATCTCAAAATTTCAATGAACTTCAAATAAAATGACTCCCTGTGGAAGGACCCATATACTAGAATATAATGTGAGTTAGCAAATAATAAACCACAACAATAATAGACATAATATTTATTACCTCATATCAAAGTTAACTTTCAGGAAACAATTTTCCCATATTCAGTGGGTCTCTAACACGGAGAAGGAAAAAATGAGAAAATAACACAGAGTACGGAGCATTAAAAAAAACTAACATTTGAAATAAAAATCACTAAATAAAAAATATTTATAGGCCTCTAGAATATTTTTCTATAATCCAATATTAAGAATTTGTACTGGAATATTTTCGATTCATAACGATGAAGAAGACTATAGTTCATTATTTTGTTTCGTTTCTCCTAGTTCCATGTGTCTCTAGGATTGCATTTGTTACTCTTAATCTCCGGGCACAAGCTTAAAGTGTAGGGGAAATCGACCAAAATCTCCATTTTCTGTTTTTAACGTAATCATTAGTTTGCAATCTTGGGAGTATTTTCCCAAATTTGAATCTTTTTTCAAGAAGAACCAGGAAGTACGTTAAAAAACAAACAAACAAACTAAAAACGCGCCTCCGTGCAGTGTTGCCACTCCCCCTTTGTAGGTTCCAACTTTCTCTCTCCGCTTCTTGCAGGTATGCACTTCAGAGGGGACTGATATCGGTTTTTTCCGTCAGGCAATTGCAAATGGACAGTTTTAACAAGTTTTTGGGTGTAGTTTTAGGGGGATTTGAGTGATTTCGACGACGTGATTTTGCCGTTTCTGGAGTGCGATATGTGATTTCCTTGTCGCTATTTGATGTCACTTCCATTTCTTTCTCTGGTAAGTTTTATTGGGCTAAAACCACGTGTTTTCAAGAGAGAGGACAAGAATAGAGCTCTTAGTTTTACAGCCATAAAACAAGAAATAATTCATCAGATGTGGAAGAAATGAAGAAAGCAGTTTTGGCAACATATTTTCAAATCATGTCCACCAATGAGAATCCTGTGCATGGTTCGTGTTCTGAGAGTTGGTATATAAAAATATTAAGGGTTTAGGTCAGAATTCTGACCATAAACACACTACCTATTATGAATGTAATCAATCCTATCTTCATAGTTCTTGCTGATAAGGAACTTCTCAAAAAGTGTTGCCATGGCAAAACACAAATTTCCAATGAACGTTTCAATAACTTAATATGGATAAGAAGCCCAAAAAACAAACTTGCATAATCTAAAGAAAGAACAGCCGGTTGTGATGCTGCATGTAACATTTAATGATGACTACATAGGGTGGATTAATGTGATAAAAAACTAGGCTATTCTCCTAGGATCTTTATGCTGAACATTTTAAAACTATCAATGACCATCGAATGACTGATAGTGCTGTGGAAGAAATGTCCCAGTTTCCATTGCAGGTGAAAGCTCAAATTTAAGAGAAGACCATAAAAACAGTTTGAGACAGAAGTATATGACTATTGAGGGTTCTAGGTGGAGTAATTTCTGCGGCTTAAAATTGGTTTTCTGGAAATATCATTTTTCTCAACAAATGCACACGTTTTACAGTTATTGATGGAACATTGTAATTTTTTGAACTTTAAAATCAATCAATATGATTAACTTGAATGGCTGGATATCTAATTTCGTAATAGTTTTGTAATTGTATATCTAATTGTAATAATGTTTGCCACCGAGCATTAGCTCAAAGCGAACTTTAATAAATCTATCTATCTATCTATCTATCTAATTTTATGAAATAGTTCCTTATTTATAAAATGTTTTCTAAATACTGAAAAAAAATTCACGACCTTAAAATTTGTATGCCTTTTTCTTCAAAACCATTCTAAAAACAAAATGATTCTATACATTTATTCAAATATAATTGCTAATTATTCAATAAAAAATTCAAATTTATCACACTAGTAGTTTCTGAGAAAAAGTACATTCAAAATTTTAATTTGTTTAAAAAATTATTATTCTACTGTTTTCAACATTTTTCACATTTTATTTAATAAATGACATAATGTGTCACTATATCCCTTCAATATTCGTACTAAATTTTATTAGCATGTACTGAATATTTTAGGGGAATTTTTCCCTCAGAAGTGTCCATTTTTGCCTACACATCCCCTTAATGCCGCGCCCTCTTGTTAAGATGTCAGTAGCGAAAGTGGTTTTCGACTACCATAAATTTTCTACCATAAATTTTCTGAATCTCACCTTCTTATATTTTTTGAGTGAGAACTGCCAAGAAAGTCCTGAGAAGATTTCTCATGAAAAACCAAGGTCACAGTAACTTCATGAAGCGTTATAATTCACTTCAATATTTACTCGAGGTCTGTTAATTAATTGGAACAGTTCTTGGAATTATAAAGACGATAATTAAAGTAATATGTGATCGTGTGAATTAGGTAAATCATTTTTAACGCGTTATTTTTAAAGTTATATTTTAAAAAAACTCGTGTTGATTGATCGACAATATACTCGTACTAACACACTATACATCATAGATATCAAGTGAGTTTCAGTAGCAAAAGCATTTAAAAGTTAAAATGTTTTATAAAATAAAAAGTTTGTAATTTTTAAAGCAATTAACTACATGAAACATTTTGGAGTATTGAAATTCGGGTTCTTTGATACTCGTGGGTCCCTCGTTAATACTGTCATTTAAATCAGACTTGTGGTGCAACAACTTTTTACTTTCTCGAAAAACGTACGTATATACGGAGTAATTACGTATAGAGAAAGTTATGTTATACTGTGGAAAATCGATTTCGAGATTTCAACGGAAATACATGTTTTGTGGTCTACTGATACCGAAAAAGTGTTTTTTAAACGTTCATACGTCCGTCTGCCTGTCCGTCTGTCAAGTGTATGTGAAGTCACTAGGGTCTAAACTATGCGTACGATTTTTTCCAAACTGAGTGACGATCTGGCCTCCTTCGAAGCTCTCCGATTTTGAAAAACACTCATTATGTTTGGGGGTACTTTACATGATGCATCTGAGACGTTTTCAAAATTTTCTCACAAATGGCTCCAAATTTTTACTTTCTCGCCTTTCTCGCTTTACTTACTCGTGCGTTGGGAAACGGCAAATTTTCGCCAGGAACATTCTCTATATCGGGCTCCAGTAACGAAAAAGTGGATAAATCCTGTTGATAAACTTAAAAAAGAATCTTCTAACTTGTGGTGTAGCCAGAATACATGTTTTCATGATTCTTGACACCGGAAAACCTATTGACAACAAAATGTCTGTCTGTCAGTCCGACTGTGGTCAACTAGCGCATACTTTGAGTCATTTTCTTCAAAATTATTATTCTCCAAACAATCTGAATAAACTCGAGGCTTTGGGATTTTCAAACGGATATTTTGATTTTTGAGGGTACTTCACATGAAGCCTCAAAAACAATTTCAAAATTTTCTCAAAAATGGCATCACATTTTTTGATCAAACTCGGTCTTCGGATAGCGTAAAGAACGATTAAGAGAAGGTAGTGGTCTTATGTTCATTTGGAAACACAGATTTTTTGAAAACTGAAAAAGCGCATTTTGGGGGCATAATACTACAATTATAATATTGAAGATCGAGATATTAATTAAATCTGTTCCTCAAAGATGGATCTTTAAATAAGTTTATGTTCTATTTTTCAAATATATGAGTAGTTTCCTTGTAATTTTTGCGTAAAATATAGGCAACTTTTCCTCAAAAACTTTCCTAATATGTAATTAGGGACGATAAAAACATGCTAATACCATCTTAGGCTATTGTTAAGTTTTTTTTGAAAATGATTTGAAAACTATACAATTTGAGAAATCAGTTTTTGTTTTGAACACAATCTGTTGTAAAAAGTCAGGTTTTGAGAAAAGGTCATGTAATTATTTATAACGACTTAATAAATCCGTTTGATTTAAATACGACAATGATTTTAGATATTCAATTAGTAATTAAACGTTAACTTCGAGGTCATTTCATGTCAAATCTCCCCACGAAAGTTGGATTTTCAACTTTTTCCTCGAGTTTTTTTGTAAATTATTATGATACTAGTTAAAGGCAAGATACATTGTAATATGAAGTTTTCTATATCCCTGTCTAGAATTTTCTGAAAAAATGGGAAAATATAAATACGGGCCTTTTCTCAATGAAAGTCTCAAGAACAAAAAATACTCTTACCAAAAGTAATTAGAATAGATATCTCCAGGTAGAGTGTGAGGATGATTTCACGTGGAATGATCGTGTAATTTAATAAAAAATTGAAAATTTTAGCATCTGAAGTGTCAAAGAAAGGTAAGATTTTTTTCGATTTTTTCTTCTTTCTGCAATGTTTGCTCTCTGGGAGACAAATCTTTGCATTCATAGAAAATAATGTGAAATATCTGCTCACTTAAAATGAAAGTTTTTAAACAATTTATAGTAGTATAACAGGAACATAATAGAGAAATAATATTAAAATATTAATATTCCTATTATTGATTATTTTGCACACAGTTGGCTGACAGATCCATTTGAAAATTAACTGAAAACCCAACAACAGAATGAGCTATTGCCATTGGAAAAATAATAGTTAATGTTCATCAGGAATTCAACATAACCTAACAAAATATCGACAATCCAATGTTAATGAATTTTGTAAAATTGTTATTTTACCTGTTGCAGAATATCTTAGAGAAATTAAAAATTGGATTGTGAGAGGATTAGATAGTTTTCTTCTTTTATTTTGTAGCAGGTCATTTAAAACATTATTGAGGATATCTAACAGTTCGTCAAACTTGAAGAGTTTCTTCAAATCGCTTTGTGTGTAAAATTCAACAGGATTTCGTGTATTGCAGATAATACGGCAAGAATTAGGCATAGCGTACTCAGGAACTTTCCCGATATCTTAAATATCCTCTACAAAATGAACTGGTATATCCATAATATTAGCCATTTTGGGAATCTCTAAATCTGAGAGTTTACTTTCCGAAGTTTAAGTACAGAGATTCGACTTGGAAATCAAGTCGCTTTCTAAGTTTACTTTCCTCAAAGTAACGACTATGTTATGGAAATAGCTACTTACAAGCTTCAGAGTTTAAGTGAACGTTTTTATTCATGAGTGCTATTCTCACTCATGTCTAAGTACGGTTCAAAATGTTTAATACATTTTAAAACATACAAACCAATAACTGAGAAGATACACAACACTTATTAATAAATTGTCCTCATCTGTTTATTCCCCAAGTTCATTTCCTTTTGTAGATTGTATAAATTTGTTCAAAAAGAAAACACAACACTAGCTCGTTCTCACTTCAATTTTCCCGTTTTTGGAAGCAAGAGGCCAGCGTATGTCTTTATCTCCCCAACGTGCGTTTTACGATCGCGATTAAATCCAGCAGGATTCCAAAAGAAATCCTCCTTCGGCGGCTGCTTGTAAAGCAATAACGGCGCGGGCGTCCCGGAGTAAAGTCGGGGATTGTGGGTCAGGCCTCACAGAGGCCGTCGCAGGAGGCTCTGACCGGGAAGAGCTGGACGGATGGTGAGGGGTGAAGCGGGACAGGACAGAAGGGGCGTGGTGGACAGAGAATGACTGGAAGAGGCGAAACGGAGACGGGCGAAGAACGCGAAGCGGGGCCAAATGGGACGCTGTGAAAGGCTCTCGCCGGGTGAAGCCTGAAGTGAAGGGAGGTGAAGCGGGGCAGGACAGGAAGGACTGAGGCGAGCGGAACGGAAAGGACAGGAAGGGACGAAGCGAAGACGGGTGAAGCACGTGAAGCAGGGCCAAATGGGACGCTGTGAGACGCTCTCACCGGTTGAAGCCGGAAGTGACGGGAGGTGAAGTGGGGCAGAACAGGAAGGAACGAGGCGAGCGGAATGGGAAGAACAGGAAGGGACGAAGCGAAGACGGGTGAAGCACGCGAAGCAGGGCCAAATGGGACGCTGCGAGAGGCTCTCGCCGGTGAAGCCGGAAGTGAAGGGAGGTGAAGTGGGGCAGGACAGGAAGGACCGAGGCGAGCGGAACGGAAAGGACAGGAAGGGACGAAGCGAAGACGGGTGAAGCATGTGAAGCGGGGCCAAATGGGATGCTGTGAGAGGCTCTCGCCGGGTGAAGCCGGAAGTGTAGGGAGGTGAAGTGGGGCAGGACAGGAAGGAACGAGGCGAGCGGAATGGGAAGGACAGGAAGGGACGAAGCGAAGACGGGTGAAGCACGCGAAGCAGAGCCAAATGGGACGCTGCGAGAGGCTCTCGCCGGTGAAGCCTGAAGTGAAGGGAGGTGAAGCGGGGCATGACAGGAAGGAATGAGGTGATCGAAGTGTGAAGGGCACGAAGGGACGAAGCGAAGACGGTGAAGCACGCGAAGCGGGCTGTTTGGGACGCTGCGAGGGGCTCTCGCCGGGTGAAGTCTGAAGTGAAGGGAGGTGAAGCGGGCAGGACAGGAAGGAATGAGGCGATCAGTGGGAAGGGCACGAAGGGACGAAGCGAAGACGGGTGAAGCACGCGAAGTGGGGCTGAATGGGACGCTGTGAGAGGCTCTCGCCGGTGAAGCCTGAAGTGAAGGGAGGTGAAGCGGGGCATGACAGGAAGGAATGAGGTGATCGAAGTGTGAAGGTCACGAAGGGACGAAGCGAAGCCGGGTGAAGCACGCGAAGCGGGCTGTTTGGGACGCTGTGAAAGGCTCTCGCCGGGTGAAGTCTGAAGTGAAGGGAGGTGAAGCGGGGCAGGACAGGAAGGAACAAGGCGAGCGAAGTGGGAAGGGCACGAAGGGACGAAGCGAAGACAGGTGAAACACGCGAAGCGGGCTGAATGGGACGCTGTGAGAGGTTCTCGCCGGTGAAGCCTGAAGTGAAGGGAGGTGAAGCGGGGCAGGACAGGAAGGAACGAGGCGAGCGAAGTGGGAAGGGCACGAAGGGACGAAGCGAAGACAGTGAAGCACGCGAAATGGGGCTGAATGGGACGCTGTGAGAGGCTCTCGCCGGGTGAAGCCTGAAGTGAAGGGAGGTAAAGCGGGGAGAACTGGAAGGGGCGAGGCGAGCGAAGTGGGAAGGGCAAGAAGGGACGAAGCGAAGACTGGTGAAGCATGCGAAGTGGGGCTAAATGGGAGGGGGATGAAGCAGGTGAAGTGGGGCAGGATAGGAATGGGCAGGGGAGGGCAGAGTGGGAACGGCAAGTAGGGAGAAATGGAGCGGGCGGGGCTGCAGGTACAGTTCGGGAAGCTGGGGCCGTCCGGGGACGGAGGGAAAGAGCCCGTCAATTTGGGTGGAAACACGAGTCGACTCTATATTGGACACCCACAATGAGTTGGCCGCCATCAAAATTTAATGAAATGTGAGAAAAAGAGAGTACGAGGACTATATGAAAAGTTCAAACAAGCTCAGGGATACAGCAATATCTGTGTGAGAATTACCTCCTAGTGTCTAGGAGACAACGTAACAGTTGAGGAAGCATGTACACACTTGTAAGTGATTCTAAAACGTTTTAGAATCGTGTGTGTTGCTATTTTCACAAATGTGTAAAGAGAAGAAGAGTACGTAGGTTACGTACACAATTTTCAAATACGAAACTGTCTCTGAGTCGAAATTGTCTTTCTGACTATAAAAGATTGTTGAAGGGAATTCTGAAAATCCGATAAATAAAATTATGCTCAATTATTTGCAGATGAAAAAGCTGACGCAGCCCAGACAAAACTACTGAATTGTAACGAACAATAGTTGAGCACCTCCAGGAAAACATTTTAGTATTAAAACACTATCAAAAATTATTTCAACTCGGATATTCACGGTATGTCCGTAAGATATAGAAGCACCTCGTGACTATGTGATGTGGGCTGCGTAGCGATGGCGTCGCCGCGGGAGTTGCGATACGATTATAGGCACTACAGGGTGCCCAGGTCGCTCAAACTAGGGGAGGTGGAGTGATGTACTACATTGCTTATACTGCTAAGCAAATAAAGGTAATTTAACGTTATCATTTTGGCCTCGAGAAACAACCGGTGTTCATGAAGTATTTTATAGGCAATTGTTTTCTAAATGAAAATATTATTATTATATGTTATTATTATATATTATTATTATAATATATTATTATTATTTATTATTTATTTATATTTCACAGATGAAGATCCCTTGACCAGGTTCTTGCGAACTTTTGGGCACAAGTGACTCAAGGCAATGGATAAGGAAGTATGAAACAATTTTTACATTGATATTACTTTTTTGAAATAAATAATTATCAGATCATTTGATCATACTATTGCTTCATTGGCCATTTCAAATATATGAAAGTAAATGACAATCACGAGAATCACACAAGTTGAAAGAATGATCGCACGAACAGAGGAAAGAGATTAGACATATATATATATATATATATATATATATATATATATACACACATATATATATATATATATATATATAAGGTAGATAGACGTAAGATAGCTCAAAAGATTTTGTCTCTCCTACAGCAAATGATTTGCACTAAAACTGCCAATTTTTTTTCGGTGCATTAAGTCTACTAGTGACATAACTTCCATTCAATCTGGTTCGTCACAGTCCGCTGCGGTAATGTTACATGGAGGGAACAAAAAAGAGAGTTTCCGCATCCGGGGCGAGTGAACTATCCGATTGTCAAGGACTTGTTGAAAGTAAGTAGAGTTCAAAGCTTAGCCGTCACTTACTCAAAGCTCAAAGCATCAAACCCTCGGGGTTGACCGTTTGACTCTCGAACAGATTTATCAAATTAAATCTCCCTAATTATAACCGTGTTGTATGGAATTAATGTTATGTTCACACAATATGTTGAAAACAGTTCAGTCATATGATTTTATCAAATTCAGAATTTTGAAGCTTCATACTATTTTTGAGGATTGTGGAAGGAGAAGTCTGTTGAAAAGTTTGCTGTTTTCCCGATTTTGTCAGACCATCCGTATGATCGTCTGCCCATCCACTCGATCCTCCATCCGTAAGATCTTCCCTCGGATTGTTGTCAGTTCTTTCGAGAATTTGTTTTCTCCCACCCATTGTCAGATTCTAAAGGTGTGTGCATCTTTAGAAACTACAAGATCCAACAATTTATTTCCTAAATTGGAAATCTATCTTCGACTCCCATGGCTGAAAATTTCGTTATCATAATAAAAACATAATGCATTATTACAATGCCAGAAAAATAGATAAGAACATTTAACTATCTTTCAGTTACTGAATGAATGAATGTAAATAGAGCATATGGGAATAATGAATCTTGAATTCAGCCAGTTCATCTGTTGATACAAGTGTGCCTATCATAAGTCAATGTTGCTAAAACTTACTACTACATCACGGGGAAACCAGGGAAATAAAATCTGGAGGCAGAAGAGCTAGTGCAGAAAACGCGGAAGGTGAGCCGTGTCGAGGGGAATAACAAGCGTTTCGAGATGTAAACGGGGAAGTACAACATGCAATAAGCAGAACGAAATGCAGTAAGGATTTGCACAACAAGCAATAAGAATAAATGAAAACATCTACGCAGGAGTAAATTCGCCAGATGTTAAAAAGGACATTGTAACCACTTCTAACCGACATTGTACTGCAGAATATGCATTCAATAAAAAGAATCCTAAAAGCTATTAATATATAATTTATTTAAATATGAATATAAAAAGAATATAATTCTTTACTCATTTAATATTTTATGATGGAAATGCATAGAATATTCAAAGCATGGCTTGGAGTCGTATATTATCACGAAGAAGTGTTAAGATGTTCCTAAAACCTTTGAAACACGATAACATGGTGTTATGTATGATAATGAAAAAATGTTTATGTGTTTCTTAAAACAAGTCTTAAAAGATTTTAAATATGAAGAATACTAAAACGATAGCTTGGTATTAAACACGCCCCTGAACATAGGTTTAAGTATTTCTTAAAATATTTATTAATGCAATACGCTCATCAATACATGTATCTTATAAAGTAATTATATGCGTAAGAAAGTTAACAATAAAACAACATTTTATGGAGTCTCCAACTGAATGACTTATATAAGTGTGCAGCTGATTATTTAATTTTGTCTATTTCGAGACTAGGCAGTCTTCCGTTAACAAATAATTAGAATGAAAATCACCATTTTTCAGATCGTGGGTTAGCAGAGATTTATTTAATTACTATGACATAGGGTTTTGGGCCACAAGAGATGGTGTAGGATTCGATAAGTCGGTGATTTTGATTATATGAATGATAATGGAGAAGCGATGCAATGAGACGGAGAGAAATGAGATGTCCAAAAAATGGGCACTGATCAATGTTGTCCATCTCAAAATTCCACATCGAGCGACCGGGAACTGTACACTAGTATCCAAGGGATAGCTAGCATATTGTATACTCACCGTCTGTAATATAAATTCTAATTTTTCAGCTTTTTACTCACATTTTAATGTTGAAAACCACGCTACACAATTTCATTTTTGAATGCGTTTTATGAGATTGTTTCCGAAATAGTTCCAAAATATCTGAGTTTAATAATTACGATTACATGATTATTAACTGTAATCTCTAAAATTATTTTAATTCCTTATTTCCCTTCAAATAGAAGAAAGAAATATGAATCGATGTCGATCTTTTTTAACCGTAGGATCATACTGCGAAGTAGAAGGAATACATTTCGTTAGGTGAGGACTTTATATGATCCGTAAGATTTCCTTTTTAAATTGAGTATATATCGAATTATTATGAATTTTTTATTAAAAGTAATGAATGGAAATAAATGATATCACATAGTCATAAAATGTTCAAAAAGAAGAAGCTGAGTGGCAATATTATTCGATAACAGCGCCGTTTTTTTTGTTATTTAAGATCGCATCAACATATGTGTCATTAGCGACCACTATTGGAGTTAACGGTATGATAAATATGAATATGAAATGATATGGTGATGATAAGAGTGGAAGGTCGAATACAAATACAACCATGCCCGAGGCAGGAATCGAACCCGCGACCCTTCGGTCCGAGATTGCTTCGACACTACTGCCTTAGCGATCTAGCGCCGTTTTTGTTTCTCACTTCCAAGTAACACAGAACTTCAGTCTGAACCTTCTGCAACAGAAACTTTTAGAATCCCTTCATGTCATTGTACAAGGATGTCATATGTATCGTTACAATAACACAAAAGCAACACAAAATGCTAACTTGAATACAAGTAAAGTATTTATGTAATACAATAAAGTATGGTGATATTCATGTTACGGCCCAATTCAGCAATATGGCTAATTCGCGAGTAACCTGGTTAATTCGCGCGCGGTTAACCTGGTTAAGGCGGCTCTATACATCCGGCATCCGCAGAATGCAGAGCGCCTACTCATCCAATCCCAAAAAGTCGAGGTGCTCAGCAAATGTCCGGTTTCGTTGATGTGTCCAAAAGGTCGACACGCTGAGGGATGGACGATCACCGAATGTTCGACGCTCGGCAAACAGCTAGCAACTTATCCACACTATCTACTAGGTTTTGATTGATTGATTTTTTCATGTTTCCGGGCGCGTCAACTGCTTCGGTCATTAGTCCCGATACTGGCGATGAACTGATCCTTTCAGACATTATATAGTTAACGTTGGCCAATGCGTGGCACGGATTCGAGATTGTTATACGTAAATTGAGTAAGCCGTAGACCGGTGCCTCTTGACCCCGAACTAAGAAATTTGTAGCGATTTGTCAACTGAGGTATATAGTGAGGTACGGTTAGGTCAATTGGTATCGTGTAAATAGAAATTTACGACTGACGCAGTGGAACTAGTAACTACACACCTTGTCTATCAATAGCCATGAAAACTTCCCATCAGCAGTCTTATTCCTGTTAATTACACGATTTTTGATATTCTTGTTTATTATTATTATTATTATTATTATTATTATTATTATTATTATTATTATTATTATTATGTTGGCTAAATGCACTTCATCCGACTTAAGTCCGAAGAATAGTCAGACTAAGAGTTCTTAGCACGTGGTAAGTTAGTAGAGGGGCACGTTTACAAATGGGAGCTTCAGTTTCAGAAATTTGTGCTTAGAAGTGCTTCAGAGATTTGTGTATATCCAAATTTATCTACCCATTTTAGATAATGAATTTTAGATAATTTTAGATTAATGGAGATACTACGGTAATTTGCCAGATTCGGACATTAGCCGTAACGTACACGACCTCGGATGCACCCGTGTTCTTAAATAATTATTAGGGGCGGATTTTAATGAAATGTCATTTTTTCCTTCTTCTATTACTGATGAAATATTGATACTGAATACTGATGATACTGATGTAACGTATTCAACAGCTTGAGTTGTTCATCCGAACTGGTTTTGATCACATTTTTGACGTCGTTTTTCTTTGCTTTTAGAGCATTTTAAAATCATGTTAAGAGCATTTCATTCATCATTTTTGGTGATATTTTTGGTCAACAAAATCCACTTCCTAATGATTATCGTTCCGCGATTCTGCCCGGGCAATGATGGGTGTAGCCACTGTGACAGCTAGAACAGGAATGGCACGAAAGGAACGGAGCAGGTTTCGCGTGGGGATCAAACCTGAACATGAACAGACAAGAAACATTTTACATCGGGTCTCCCGCGACCCTCCAGTAGAGTTAATCACTTTAGACACACGGTCTTGTATTTTTGTTTACACGTACTACTTAAATATATTCTTGGATGTTTTTGTTCAAGGACCATAGTCCACTTATTAGTATATTCCTTAAAACGAGAAAAAAATACTAGATCACTCAATGTGTTAAGGTATGACAAATTATTTAAATTGTAACCACTAAATAGAAATGTTTAAGTAATATACTAGTTCCTTGTAGCAGCAAAAGCTCATTTACTGCAGAGCATTTTAAAAACTAATAAAACAATTGTTTGCTTTCTTTACGATTGCGCTACAGTTCAGCTTGCTCCTCGATTAACATTCGCAATACTGTCGGAACGTTGAACATTAATGGGGGATAGGTTGTATGGGAACGTAGAATGAATATAACACTAGGTCATACTGATGGGAGTAGGAACAAATTTGAGAAGAAAGTATCTCATAGCCCGTTGGCCAACATCCTTCTTTAGTTGATATTAAAAAATGTATTGTTACTATATTAAGGCATATTAAATATCATTGATATCTCGAAGCAGATTAATTATTACACCCGAACGGTACATTTAACTGATATAACATGCAATTTCTTATTTTCCTCCAGATCTTCAATTAATAATAGACAGAATAATAGAAATAGAATAGAACATTTTTCAGCATTGTTTGAACTATAGTTCTTTATACCACGACCGGCGTCATGCAAATTCTACGACCAAACTCCCCGCGCCATGGGCGAATCCAAGCCTACTAGCGACTCTAGTGGCGGAAACTCTCACGAACCAGGTCGCTGTGCGCATGCGCTAGATGCGCGCGCGGCGCTGTGACGGAAAGACGAAACAGTGAGCACGGTCGTCAGGCCGGGAGGTGGCGGGGGTGGCGGCACAGTTGAGCGCTGCAGTCGCATCGGCGGGCGCACGAAACCACAATTTGCCTCTCGTAAAATCTTATTGGAAAGTAAATTTAATAAAGTCCACAAAATGAATTTTTGAAAATGTGATGGGAACGGAGAATTACGTGCTGCTCACAATTGCCGAAGCAATAATTCTTTTCAATGTAAATTCAATCTAAATCAGTGAGAATGCGCGGAATACCAAATCTTTTCCTCTTCTAAGTGTTACTACTCAACATAGTAGTACTTCAAACAGTTACTACTCAACATTCACTCTCATATAAAAAAAAAGGTGCTTGGAAATAATTTAAAAATCTAAAATTCAGCGGTAAATTGGACTGAGAAAGAAAACTCTGGCTTTAAAATATATATATATATATATATATATATATATATATATATATATATATATATATATATAATGAGTGTGTATATAATATAGTATAATTAGTGTAATAAGTGTTTTCTCACGGAGTATAGCGGTGTTCTACTCCGACGGATGGCGAGATCCGTCGCCGACCTAAATATCGGTATGCCGAGGATTTCCCCAACTAGGTATCTCCCGAGATCCTGGCACCGCCCCAGCCAGAATAAGCTCTAAGCTCCCTATTGGATTCTCGAGATGTGTGGTAGTGTAGTGCATGCACGTGCGTGTGTGTGGGCGTGTGTAGGGGGAGAAGATAGGGCAATAATGACGAAAGAATTATTATGCGCGATCCATAGTCCATTTGTTAGGGTATTGATCGAAGAAACCACGAAAACTACCGATCAGAGCAGCCGCTAAAATATTCATTCCCACAGCGTCTGAATTTGACCTAGCTGTCTAACTAGTGACAAAATACTGCTACTGTTGGGATTCGAAAACTAGGACCTCCCGGTCAGAGGTACTGTAGTAATGTTAGTTCATATTCTGAGCCGTCTCAGCCGGTTTCCTTTCTTTTAGAAGTCGCGAAATGCACGTTGTTTTTTGCGAAAGGTTCAGAATTCAGAACAGTAACTCACGTTAGAATTTGTTGTACAAGGGCTAAATTCAACCTAGGTATCTAACTAGTGTCCAAACTTTTCCCACCTTCCCGACTAGACCTCTAGGACTTCCCCAACCTCCGGTAAGATGTGATATCAGTTGATGCTCTGAGGCTCGTCATCCGATAAAAAAGTGCTTAATAAAATTATTTGGTCAGTTCGCATCATTATAGGCAGAGAAGCAGCTTGTAGAGGAAGACTAAGAACAGGGGAATGGTCATGATAACGCGTGAGATTTTGCATCTTGAGCTGCATTTTTCATAACCATGGTTGACCGTTACACAAGTTTAGTTGGATGTCAATGAATCACTAGCACTTGAAAGTGTTCCTCGTAAGTGGTACATTATTAAGTGGAATTGAACAATAAACAAACATTGAAAGAGTAACTTAATGCAATATAAGGAGTAAAATTGGTCAATTGCGTTAATACAAAACCAAGCCTTATAAATTATTCAGATTTTTACATCCAAGGATGCCTTTTATTTAATCGTCTATTTGTTTTTCACAATTATTTCATTTTATTTATGAAGCAAATAAATCCGACGTTTGTTGTCTCTTTATTCCTGAGAAATAATAATAACGCTCCATTTAATTAAAGAAAACTCCGTTGAAAATCAATTTGACAGTATAAATTGGAAGTATTACAACGAAAGGTTTTCGTTTAGCAACATTAATTTTATAGTTTTTCAACCCAAGGTTTATGTGAAAGCAAATATTGAACAACTGTTATTTTGGAAAATACGTATGCCCTGGGTTTCATTATGTATTCCCTTCATTTACGATTATAGTACCCAGTATCCCGAAAGATCGAACAATATCTGCACAGAAATGCGAATCACTCTGCATACAGACTTCGACATGTTCCATTAAGTGCAATACTATGTCAATCCTGACTTTTTGAAAAATTGGCCGCTGGCCAGCCAGTGGCAGAACTCGACCTCCGTATTTAAAGGGGCACTGCGCGCGCCTCGCATTCTTCAGCGGGATAAAGGCACCCCCTCCGGGATACGAACATCCCGGTTCTGTCGCACTCACAATCCCTGCCAATGTTGGTAACAAGTATTGCGCCATTTCATACGATGGATTGGATCTTATTGGGCGTCCATTGATTGATTGTTTGATTAGTGATTCCGAGCGCGTCAACAACCAAGGTTAAATGTAGTGCATGTTCTTGCGATTATGGATAGTGGAGTTTCCCCGCGCTTGATTGCGAGATCCGACGCTGACCTACACGTCGAGTTGCGGGGTTTTCCCCAACCACGTATCTACCACCAGCGGGGCACCGCCCCAGCCAGGAAAAGCTCTGAGTTCCCGACATGTGGAGTAGTGTAGTGCATGTAGTACGTGTGTGTGTGTGTGTGTGTGTGTGTGTGTGTAAGGGAGGATGATAGGACACGGGTGAGGAAGGAATATTGCGCTCGTTCTGTGGCTCGATTTTTAGGGCATTGTTCCGGCATTCGCCTACTGTTGATAGGAGAGAATGGAAAACTACCGAACACAGTATAATGAATTAGTCTACATTTGCATTATATAATTAAAAAAGACTCAATATGTCTGTAACAAATAATGTACTTCTGGGTCATTGACCCCCGTCTCGATCAGGTTTTGTCCAGTTCCCTGATCCATTGAGCAAATGCTGAGATGGCCCCTTGATTTGCTTCTAGACGTAAATGTAGCTTCACTAAGCGCACGTTTTATTGAACTTTCCTTTTGCGTGTAGTGGTAATAGAGCTTAGGGTGAGTTTCTATTTTGTTAACAATATAGAAAAATCAAATATGTTTCCTTTCGAGTTCCTTTACCGTTAAAAATAAGTTTTCTATAATTTGGCAACGAAAATATATAGTTTTGAAATGTTATTGCTTTTTACATTTGTTATTATTATTATTATTATTATTATTCATCTTTCAACTATTAATAGTTAAATTGTTGGGAAGGGACTCTGAAACTTAAGAAAGCGTTCGCAGATGATTTTCTTCCCCATACGTCACACACAGTTTTTGACTGTTTTTTGACTATATAAAAACTTTAAAAAAGTTACTACTGTATTAAAACGATCGTTAAGATGCAGAGGCGCATTCAAAGAGTATTTCGTGAAAGGAGTCAATATCAGATCTAAGCTCTCATAAATTTTTTAGAAGAAAAACTACGTTTCCATAGAATGTTATTTTCACCATACAATTTATTTCGTTTGAGATTAACGAGAAAACTGTCATATATCAGGCGATCCAACAAGTAGTGGTTGGTGTTAAAACTGTAGTAAAAGTGCAAAATATGTTGCATTTCTGGGAGAATTACCATCGTTCCTTCCCTGAACTCGCGTGTTTTGTAACTACAAACAGGATGTGTAATTCATCGTCAGGTAGGTGCAGTATAAAAAAAGAAAATAGAGCAAACGATTGCATGGAGAGACACCAACAAATTTTTAACCGGTCGCACTAAAAGTTTCGTTTCTCCTGTCTAGGAATCTTTCGAATAAATTTCATTAACCACAAACTTCCTAACTCAGTACTCTTCAACTATGCATGTAAAGGAACCCGACTTTTCTCATCTCGGCCTCGACGGGGAATTCTCTGGATTCCTTAGTTCCCTGAGGCGAAGCGTGGTGGGGGGGGCGTGGGGGGGTGTCGGGGGTGGCAGAGCGGAAGCCCCACCCCTCGGGCAAGCGGGTGCGGGAGGGAAGTGGGGATTGAAAGGGGGAGAGGAGGGGTAGGTGGAAGCGTGGGTGGGAGAGGGGAAGAAGGCGTGGGGAGGATGCGTGGGGGGGAAGGGGCGAAGGCTGGAGGGAGGAAGCAGATCGGGAGGAGGAAGCGAGGACGGCGGCTACGGTGTCGCTTCCACTCTGATTCAGGCACTGCACGCTACCTGCGGCTCGGACGCCAAACACGCGCCGGCGCACTCGGCAGCACGCGAGGGCTGGCTCTTTAAGTATTTAATCCATCAGCAGAACGCGTGTCTTCCGCCCCACCCGCGGGACAGGCTCCATTTGTCTGTGAGGTTTAAAAATGCACACTCTGTGAAAGCTACGTCGCTTAACGCTAAATGCGTGGTATTGTATACGCTTAACACTTCGTGCATTACTTAGTGGTCGGAGATGTGACGAAAAAGTATTCCTTTATGTTATCTACTTGTTATGAAGCCGCGGAAGTAATTTGGAATTTCAGAGAGAAAAATATTTTGATAATTATTACAATTACATGATGTTATAGATATTTAACCAATTAAGATAAGGTTAAATTACTAAAGGAAATAAACAATAATAATAATTTTAATAATAATAATAATAATAAATTTAATTTGTAATGATTGTTTTAGTATTTGAGCGTCATTGTCCCATCACAGTATTACAAGACTGTGCGTTCAACATACAGTATGAGAATGCCTTATGTTCCGGATAATGACATCAACGAAGTTGCTGATTCCATACGATACAACCAAATACTACACATTCACTGGTACATATACAAGCGACTGATGTCGGATAGTAATATCTTGTACAGAAAGAAGTTAATCTATGTTTCAACCGCAGAGTAGTTCTTAGAACTGCTGTTGTACACTCGTCTACTTTCATTTTATTCATTTATAGAACACTATTTGCTACTGCTAACCTTAGTTCTACTTTCTATGTTAAGTGCAGCGAGTAACATATTTTTTAGCTAAAAAGATAACCGATGAGAAGAGATATTAGCTTCATTGACACGAATGACGAGCTCATAAAAATACTTTACGTCGACGAACAAGCAAAATTAATTGATAATTTCAATGTTCTATACGATGGTTACAACGTTCGCAGAGTAGTTCGTACAAAACTTAACAGAAAAATTTTTTATTCATTTCAAAATAAATTAAACAAATTTTAAGTCGAAGGCTTCTATTGCAGTTTGCTTTGATTTTATGAGCCTCTTATCTCAGAAATAGTTAGACCGATCATTTTTCTCGCGACAAGTAGCTAGTCCCAGATGTAGTCTAATTTTGTGGTGGATCAGGTACCTTGGCGGTGTATTTTTATGTGATAACAATCTGAAATCAATAATATTTTCTTTTAATTTTATTGAACTGTTTTTTTCTTTTGATTCAAACAACAGATTCAATGGCTTGCTCATATTATCACATGGAAGATTCTACTGTATAAAATTAAGTTCGGCAGCACACTTTCGTCTTTGTCGACGCAATCGCTTTCAATAACTAGCATTTTATTGGTCTCATAAGACTGCAAAAAAGATATCTTATACCTTTAGCTTAATTTATGATAATTGAAAAATGGTAAAAGCAGTCTATCACTCTACTATGCTTTGAAATTATGCATACTTTGTGGTCAATATTGTACATAGAATTAAAACCCGAGCGTTATGCCAAAAAAATTCAGTGTCATCAAACAAAAATATGTCTGAGAATAAGATTTGGCTTCTTACAGACCAAGAAACGTGCGTCAATGGAATTCATCATATCCACGCCTGGAAAAGTTCAAAGTGATTCTATCTGCCAGACAAGTTCTGGTTAATGTTTTCTGTATCCGGCGTTCGACTGGAACAGACTGTTTTCTGGTAGTCAACTCGATATTCACGGGAGAGGTCTTCTCTGGTCGTCTCCAGCACCAACACGTCAGTGCATTGACACTAAAGGGTTCATAAAACACTGTAGGCTTTCACGGCCGGAGTTGTAGTCAAAGATTTCTTCCGGAACATCCTCAGAGGATGTCTGCCGTAGTTGCGGACGAAACGTCTGGAAATATGTTTTCCAATGGACCACGGCCCTTCAGCCCGGAAGAAATATTTGACTACTAAAGGGTTCGTTGAAGTCAATGACTTCCACAATCCGTATCCACCCAGATACCAGTCCCCGTATCCACCCAGATACACCCAGAAATTGACATCGTCTCCCTAATTTTAAAGATCACTTGTTCAAACGTCACCAACAAAGGATTTAATATTACCTGTTATACTCGTACATTGCTTTAAGGTGGTTCAAAACTTCGTTCAATTGAGAAGACTACAACCATATTTTGCTGGGCTGTATTACTGTGCTAAGTGAACAAATAATTCCATAGAGCCATTTGGCCGAAAATATATTTTCAATAGAAATTCTAATTTTGAGATTATGAATAGAATACTGCGAGTTTCTGGGACTCCCAATCATAAATATTTTTGTTTTCAAATTAACAAAGCTGTCAAGAAAGCTTAACCTGATTTTTGATATTGAGTATAATTCGGGTTTATTTGCGATAGAATATTAAATATGTACTCTAAAATATTTTGGATGGACTTGAAAAACAAATCATGTTAAAAATTTAAAAAACATCTACATATCAAGGAAATCTATAGGAACATAAAACAACTTCTGTTTTAGAAATAAAACTAAATTTTAAAAAGCAATATAGCAGAACCCATGCAAAAAAATTTCAATTTGACCCTGCAGAACTTCATGCAGTTTCACCCTGAATGGCAGGTCTGATGATGGGCATGATGATGGGTCTGATGATGGGCAATTCCTAAGAATTTACAGAAACATATTCTTAGGCACTTGCGAATTTAATTTGTTAATTTAATTCTTAATACATTTGCACGTTGGTGACCATCCATGCAATAGATTTGGTCTCACAAGAGCTCCACGTCCAATATATTAGAATATTTAAATGGGCCTAATTTTGTAAATTACGACATATAAAACATAACCCTCTGGAGGCTTCAGAACTTTTAAGGTTTAGGATGGCCTTCTTCGAGTTGTGCTTGAGTGAATTAATGTTCATTCCGGGGACGGATTCAACTACCAACCTCATCAGTTCCGTTATTTCCAGGGATGTGGAAGTGTTCTTCCGCTGAAAGGGAGATTCGGCATCCTCCTATACTTAAGCGTTTGGGCTTTCACCTCTAGGTAACACTCCTAGAGGAGTACCGCCTCAGCAGGGCCACGCTCTAATCTTGTGAATGATCTTAGCTGTCCGGGTGACGCCGCGTCAAAGGCTGTGTTGCCAACGTTTCGACTGTCATTTCGTGGTCCTCCTCAGGGCTGGTCTGCTTTCCTCAGGCAGACCAGCCCTGAGGAAGACCACGAAATGACGGCGTCACCCGGACAGCCAAGGTCATTCACATGACTCCGGCCGCGGAAGCCTACAACTTCACGCTCTAATCTTACAAGTGGTTTCCTGACAATAGAAGTTTTAGTGCATACGAGCGTGTGTAAGAGAAGAGGAGGGGGAAATGAAGAGGCAAAAAACGTAGTACGTGACCCGTTTGTGAAGATACTGCTCTGACATTGTACTCGATTTGATTGCAGAAACCAGTAAAATCTACCGACCAGAGCAAACGGCCTTCGAAATAATCACCAGAACTGGTTAAATTCGACTATGCTATCTATCTAGGAAAATTCCGAGACAGACGCGATTCGAACACTAGACATCCCAGTAAACGAGTGCAAAGAAAGATAGCCAAGCTGTGAGCCGACCCAGTGCTACTCCGAGCTATAGAATGTAGTTCTGTCCTATCAATGAGTGAAGAAATAGATGCATAACGTTATGTTGTGGGTTGCTTAGCGACGCCAAGACTATGTGCTAAAAATAATAGTTCCTTTAAATTGGAATGTTTACAAAAATGAAAGTCACTGAGTATGTATGAACCTCGAAAACTCACTTTTTCATGGTCTTCACGGTCATGTAGGTTACTTTATTCTGAGACGCTTAAATGTGCTCCACAACGAAGTATTTTTTAGTTAGATCCTTCACAAGGCAATTTAATAGTCATTAAAAGACGGGGTTAACATTTTTAAACCAAAAGGACAGCCAAAAGAATTTCTTGTACTGAGTGTACTCATATGCAATTTGAAGCCACAATTTGTATTTTTTTTAATGGGTGGACGCCTGTTAAATCCAAAACGGCTGCCGTCCGTTAACGGTGTCTTTTCACCTCTTTGTTTGGTTTCGTTCGGTAGATACATATGGGCAGTATGTTAAAAATGTAATAACAATGATTATTGATCAGCGAATACGCTCTCACGCGCTTAGCACTTGCATGGAAGCCAGCGCAAAAGCTCTGCAGCGCGGGCAACCGCGATGCAGCCGTCCCCGCAGCTCCAGCACGCGCCACCGCGCCACACCGCTCCACGTTCCACGCACCGCCGGGCGCCGCCGCCCCCGCATCAAACATTAACGGCCGCTGATGGAGATGAATGTGCGGGACGCCGCGCCGCCGAGTGCCACGCCCCCTCTCCGCCCTCGCACCGTTTCCCCCCCCCCCCTATCCCCCTCCCCCCCCCACCCCCGCCGCCCCCAAACCATGCCCCCAACGCTCCACTCGCTCCCGCCCACCCATCGGTACCCGTCTCGCCCCACCGCAAACCGTCGAGCCGCAGCACGCGGCCCCATCCTGTCCCAGCTCCCACCCCGCCGCCCCGCTCTGGTCCGCTCCTGCCCCATCTCCTCCCCGCCACCAGTCCGCTCCCACCACACTCACGCCCCAAACCGCCCCCACGCCCCCCGCTCCCGCCCCCCATCGGTACCCGTCTCGCCCCAACGTCGAGCCGCAGCACCCGCCCCCCGCCCAGCTCCCCTCCCCCCCCTACCTCACCCCGACCCTACCCTGCTCACGCCCTGTACCCGCCTCGCCCAACAGCGTCTGCAAAACGGCCGTGCCGCAACTCCAGCCCCGTGCTGCTGAGGATCACGCGCGCTTTCGGTGTGCGGTTGCCTTCTGACACAGGGCGATCCAACCCCTACGCTGGTCACACCGTCGTTCGTCCTCTGCGTCTTAGCTTCATCTTTTCTTTTCGTTGTGTTTTCCAGCACTCCTTTAAGCATTCTTGAAATCATTGTTCTCTCTTCTCAGACATCCCTTTCAAATTTTTCTACACATGTTCCCGTCTGCTTGTCCGTTCTTTTCCCTCTCCATTCCCATGCTTTTGTACTTTCCTGTCCCATTGCCACCTGCTACCTGCAACATGTGTATAATATTTTTTCCTAATCGACTACGTTCAGTATTTTCCTTTTCTTTCTTTTCAATTGTAATAATGCCGCTTTGCTCTTCGCTAATTATTCCATTCCACAATATATTTCATTCATTGCGCACATCACTCATCTCAATGACTGTCGTATTGGAGATAGAGAGTTTGATTCTCTTCGTTCCAGTCTCCCATCCCACTTCCCGATTTCGTGTTCTTCTCCTTTTCTATCACTTCCTTCCCTGCTCTTGCAATAGGCTCCCTCAGTTCTCCCAACCACATCCTCTCCCTTAAGAAGCCTTCTCAAGTCGTCTAACACCAACACTTCTTTACATCCCTCGCATTCCCCTTTTAATAATATTACAGTCCACCCTTCTCTGTTCTTTTCATTCTTTCTCTCCTTCAGATCATTTCTCGTTTCTCTTATCACCTGTTGGTCCGCAATATTGAACGTACTATAAGAAGAAAAGCGTGGGCGTTCTGGTCCTGTTTAGGACACATAACTCTAGCGTCACACTCGCCGAAACCGCCATCATTAACAGGTTGATTAGATTTTTTTATGTTGCCGGGCGCGTCAACTGCTTTGGTCATTAGTCCCGTTAGTGCAGTGCATGTTTTTTCGCGGTAGATGGCGGTGATCTTCCCCGCTGGATGGCGAGATCCGGCGCCGACCTTCCGTGGGCTAGTGGGGTTTCCCCGTAACCAGGACTCTCCCACCAGTGGGGCAACGCCCCAGCCGGGACAAGCTCTAACTGCTCCCGACCGCTCTCCCGGAATATGTGGTAGTACACACACGTTAGTGTGTGTGTGTAAGAGGAGAGGATAGGACAAGGAAGAAGGACTGATCGCGCGCGGTCCGTGGCCCGTTCGGTAGGGTACTGCTCCGGCATTCGCCTGGTGTTGATCGGAGAAACCACGGAAAACTACCGATCAGAGCAGCCGGCCTCTTGAATTCTCCCGACAGCGACTGAATTCGACCTAGCTGAAAAGCTAGTGTCGAAAATCCTGCCGCCATTCGGACTCGAACCTAGGCTTATCCTTCCGTAACTTATCGCTCAGTGGCAAACCACAACCTTCACTCGTGAGGATACCTTGGGGCACAGTGATAGATAATCCAGATCGATGCTGGTCCACAACGGACATAAATGAGTCATGTTGTGAATGCTTGTGCGTCAGTTAATATATAATTGGTTAATTACCACAAAATTAATTATTAATGTATGCGTACTAATATACGTTGGTGATACTAATTCACCTATCTTCACCATTTCATTTTACAGCCTCCATCTGTTTATTGAACTCTGATGTTTGCTAATGTGCATTTTTTTACTTTCTGGCGCTTAAGAAGGAACTTATTAGGAAGAGAAAGTTATGTAATGCTGTGCGAAAAACCGGCGAATTTTTGGCCGAAAACTCTTTTTACACGGGCTTGGCAAAGAAAAAGTGGATAAATCCAGTAGCTAAATTTAGAAAAAAAAATTCTCTAACACGTGGTGTAACCAGAATCCTTGTCTTGTGGGTTCTTGAGTCTGAAAAATCATTTGGCGTTAAAACGTCTGTGTGTCTACCTGTCCATCAATGGACACCGCTAGCGGCTAAACCTTTCAGCTGATTTTCTCCAAAATTGATATTCCTCAATCGATGTGGCTGAGGTCGCGGCACCTTGAATTTGAAATAGATATTTTAATTTTGAGGGTACTTTACATGATGCTCCAGGGACATTTTAAAAACTTTCAGTGAGCGCAATAAAACTCACATATGCATAATTCTACAATATTCTAGAAGGATCAGACTATAATACTACCAATCGATTTGTTTTGCCAAGAAAAATCAAATTCATTATTGACCACCTTGTGAACAAATTACAGCTCACACAACTCGGTATAAAAATAGTTTTATTTGTACCAGCCACTATTGAGAATCGTACCAATTTTGCCAATTTTACAAGAATCTGGAAGACATATCAACTACTAACCAAGATGTGCATACCCAGTAAATGTCCAATATGCATCGCGGTTTCTTAGTCCCAGAAAAAAATATCACTTTCGTCGAACCGTTTGTCAATACTATTCGTTAACTTTCCACACACGTGCTCTTGTGGTCTTTTGTACTCGATCTGCCTGTCCTCTTAAGGGACTCCTCAGACCGTGTTGTTAATATGGGGTTGTGGAATTGCAGATAGCTGGTTCACTCCCCCGTACACGGACGGGAGTTGGGAAGATCTGAAGAGTCTGAATAATTATATATTCATAATTCAATGAATGTATGTGAATGTTCTGAATGTTCGCCAACATCAAACATTTATATTATAAATGTGCTTTCACTTCTTTAACTATTGTAAAATGTCATAAAATTGTAAGTTATTCATAGAAGTGGGAACGCCATAATTGCTAATTGTGAGAATTCTATCAACTTAAATGCTGTAAGGTTCTGTTCATTTATTTATATCCTAAATTTAAGCAGTTACCAATAGAAGGCATCTTTTGAGAATTTCATTAACTTGACTCCTGTATATGTGTATTAATCATACACCTATCAAGTAACCCAATTTTTTTTAAAAAAACATGCACCCAAAATACAGTACACAATTATTTTAATTCTCATATTGTGTGCCTAAAAAGTAACTAATATGTCACTATATTATTGAAAAGTCAAGACACTGCAGAATAAATCACATGTGTGCAAATCACATGGTTGCAGAGTTTGTGCATATTGAAGGTATACCCACTTTTTGGAAGACAATGAATGATTCATCAGGAAATAGAAAACAAGTGATACGAAAGAGACAAACTTTTCTAAGCAAAGTGAGAATCATTCCTCGACGGCGTCCCTTTAAAGTTCACTTTCGCCGGTCGCCTAGAATATATCAGGTGTCAGGCACATCCTGCACTCATCGTAACGGAGATCAGACACCATCTTTCTTGATTTTTTTCTAGGCGTTCTCTCGCTTTCTGATCCTGGTTGTACAATGATGGGTTGTTGACTTCGGTACTAGAGAATTACGTTTGAGCTAAGTTTTTGTGTGGATCGGCATGGCAACCTCAGTTTTCTCTCGTAAAGAAGTAACTACTCTCGTTGTTTCAAAATCGGTTGCGATAGTTCAGCGACAACATAGTTACTTCTGCAGTATCGTTGACGGAAAGGTCCTAGGTTTCGAGTCCCGTCGTTGGTAGCGGATTTTAGACACATAGTGGCTCGAATTCAACCACTACTTGGGGAAGAATTGCAGCGATCGCCTGCCCTGGTCAGTAGTTTTTCACGGTGTCTATGTTGAAAACCAGGAGAATGCCCGAGCATTCAGCAACGGACCTAGGACCGCACGCGACATTTCCTTCCTCATTTGTGACTCCTCCTATCCTCTTACTCACACACTTACACTAACACTTATGTGCATTACATTACCACCATATTTGACGCTTAAATGTTTTACCCGTTAGGGACAGCGCCTCACTGGAGGAGATTCCTGAAGAGGGAGCCATGATGCAAGCCGACATTTATTGAATGATTGATTAGTGATATCGGACGCGTCTACAGCTAAGGTCATAAGTTCCGTAATTCTAGTGCACGATTTTCTCTCGGGAGCTGGCGGTGATCTTTCCCGGAAGGTGAAATCTGGCGCCAACCTGCCCGTCTATTAGCGGGATTTTCCCCAAGCAGGTACCTTCCACCAGTGGGGCAGCGCTCCAGTCGAGAAAAGCTCTAAGCTCCGGATCGGTCTACCGGTTTGCGTGGTAGTGTAGTGTCTGTAAGTGTAGGTTTTTTGTGTATTTAAGTGTGTTTTTTTTATCGCGGGAGGTGGCGGTGATCTTCCCCCGCTGGGCGGTAAGGTCTCTTCCAGAGAGCGACTGAATTCCACCCAGCTACATAGCTAATGTCGAAAATCTTGCCACCGGCGGGACTCGAACCTAGGACCTACCGGTCAGAGGCACTGCAATGTAATCAGTAGATGCCCTGAGCCACCTCCCCCCGTGCAGACGTTTAGGTCGGTGCCGAATTTTACGTTCCAACGGCAAAGGACGTTGGAATTTTACGTTCCAACGGGTCTTCTCTCGGGATATAAAATACACTACACTTTTGTGACTAAAGACTTCATTTATTGACGTGCACGGAAACAAAACTGTGTCATTGTCCTGAAATTCAAAGAAATGATGAGCGATTTGCCAAACTCCGAACTGACACGTCGAGGAAGTTTATGAGGTACATAAGATATCTTGTGGTAGACATAAACCTCACTAGTTCAATTTGTGGGAGTGTAATCGGTTTAAACTACTGTGTCTGCCTCTTTATTTCCTGAGATTTCAGAAATTACCTATACCTTTCTATTGAAACAATTCTTGTTTCTTCCCCAACAATGTAATTTAGTATATTGTCGCCATTCAGATTCACGGTTTTTGATGCGTACGTATTCAGATGATGAAAATCACTCTCATTCTTATTATACCATAACAATTTTTTTAATTTAAGGAGAAGTAATATTTCCCTTTAAGGAAACGCTATTTTGTTTTTGAAAAAAATGTAACACTCTTGACTCGGACGAAGTATCGTCCCGCTACAGGCAAATTATGCGGACTTGCAACCATAATGTTGTATTCTGTAGTCAGACACACTATTAGACGTGTGCCATAGTTTCCACAAGGCCTTATTCTCAAGAGAGATGACATCACATGTAACGATTACACTAACTCCCAGGAAACGCTATAAAAACTCACGCTTCTATTTCGGAACTATCAGCCTTGAAACAATGTACACTGCACATTGGCATCTATGACTAATACTGTGTGTACGCACATCTTTTGCTTCTGGTCTTCAACTGTAAACTTGACGATTCTGTGAAATGCTACATTAAGAGGTTTACATGTGTGCTGAAGTTTTGCAAAGAAATACTTATATGTGTTTATACGAGCATTACATTGTGACGGTAATGAAAAAGGTCGCGATGACTTTTGTTTGACTGAAGTTTGTTGGCCAACATCCTTTTCATCTGCTGCACCGCTTCCTAGTTAGGTTTAAAATGTTTGAGAATGTTCGTTGTTAAAACTGCTAAACCTGCGATGGCGAACTAATAATTTGCGAAGTCATTTCTCACTAATCTGTACGATAAAATTATATATTTTAATTATAAATGGAAATATATTTGTTTCAAGATATACTAATTTGTGCACTCGGTTTCAGTACAACGGCCCATACAGCAATGATGATGGCCACCTTTGCAAGGTAAGAATAGCGCCAGACATTTACATTGCCATGCAATACAAATGGACACGTTGTTCGTCAGTAAAATACATTATTCACGTTACATTTTGATTCTACAAGTGTATTTGCTTCTATGTATTATAGTTATGCACATATTGGAGAAATTTATTAAAAAGTTTATATTTGAATGAAATAAATATGTAAAGTAAATAGTAGCATTCTCTTGTTTCGCTTCATTTGTGTTTCTTGATTTTACAGTGGAATGAAGCTTTTAGTAGAAAAATACGTCAACAAAACATATAGTACGAAAACATATCATACTCATTTCAAAACATATCAATGTAATATGGAAAAGCGCATGCCATTAATGCTGTGGTATAAAAGAAATAAGTAATATATTCTTATACTCATGCAAAATCGCAATGCACTATTGCGTGTCACTTGTAGAGATGTTTCTTTACTCTTCAAAAATAATTATTTAGCTATGTAATTTAATTCTTCCCAATTGTGTTGAATTGATAGAAAGGAAAAAGTATGTACGTGACCGCTTCCTCAAAAACGTCTCTATTGGAAAACGCCACACACGATAATCCAAATGAAGACACGTTCCGATCAAATTCCTTTCCTTATTAGGAGGATTACACACAGAATGAAAGCAAATGTTATCGTAAGTACAGAGCACATGAATCTTGCACAAATTTTCGCGTGCCTACGCGTCTGTCCTTGCTGTATACACGATTAATTATGTAGGCTGTTACCATGCAATTACATCTACAGAAGAGATAAGCCCATTGTGTTTACAGTTTGTGACTAAAATAAGAGCATGAATTTTTTTTATCATTTCAGTAACACGTTTATAAAGTTTATGTGTAACGAACAAGCATAGATTGAGACTTAACAATGTTAGTCGCGTGATGAAGTATCAGAACATTTACGTCCCAAAAAACTACAACTCTTATTTAAATCTCTTTGATAACTACCATAGAAGGCATTTTAAATCTCTTGGACACGCTACAACGAAGTGAGGTTAGAAAATGGAAAAGCTACCTGAAATGGTGCGACAGTTGATGATGTGACGAGTGTATATTTTCGATGCAGCTCGCGGATGTCTCATTCCGCCTCTACTGTAACTGATGCCTCTACTATAATCCGATATCCTTGCTGAATTATTCTAATATATACCTTGCATCGTTCATTCGAATTACCTGCTGAGCTTGGCTCATAGTCAACATTGCCGCTGCCTTTGCAGCGACTCTGGCCGGGATGTCTTAGGTTTTGAAATACAGAGGGGGCGGATTTTCGATAGCCGCTAGATAGCAGCGAATATAACCGCTGTCTGGGCGAGAACTGTAGTAATCGACTGCTCAGATCCGTCATTTTTGGTGGTTTCTCTGGTCAATCTCAGGCAAATGCTGAAGCAGTTCCCTTACAAATGGGCGACGGACCGATCTATCCTTCCTTTTCCTTGACTAGTTTTCTCTTTTTACTTACACACACTGACTCATTCAGTATATACGTCGGTAGACTAGTCAGGAGCATAGAATTTGTCTCGGCTGGGGGAGATATACGGAGAGAAACCAGTCCGAAGCTTGGAGCTTGTCTCGGCTGAGGCGGTGCCCTGCTGAGGTATATACTACTTAGAGGAAGACCAGTAGGGAGTTTACAACTTGTCCCAGCTGGAGCTGTGCCCCACAGGGGGAGATACTTGGAGGATGACCAGTCGGGAGCTTAGAGCTCGTCCCGGCTAGAAGAGGGAGTGTCTCGCTGGGGGATATACCCGGGGAGAACTACCTCGCAATATAACGAGTACGTTGGCGCTGGATCTCACCATCCAGAGGGAGAGGAATACTGCCACCTTGCGCGATAAAACATACACTATACTAACGTACTGATGAACATAGCTGCAGTTCCCCGACAGATCATAGCTGCAGTTCCCCGACACATCAATCACTCTTTCCAATTCATGTATTGCTTTATCATTTCTTGTTCTTAGAAACGTTTTTGAAATACAAGAGGGCCTTGATGATCACAATAGTAGATGAAGCGAACGCTTGGGCCACTAGAAACAGCCATTGGGATTAATTTTTGTTGTAAAATAATTATATAAGTTTTGCATATTTTTCTGTTAAGAATTACTCTCTGACGTTAGTATACTTATTTGTAAACTAAAATTTAGTTCAAGGATATCTGAAAGTAACTTTATAATGATTTATAATTTTTTTTTCTCTTCTTCTCTTTGGTTTTTTTAAATTTTTAAAAAGGAAAAATAAAATTTTTGTCAAGATCTTGATGAAGTACATAGTCTGTGCCTCCAATGAAGGATCCTGAAATTTGGCAATGAAGAGGTTGGTTCTGGTTGCAACGACATGACAACTGGAAATGGACATGACAACTGGAAATGATAATAATGGACATGTAGCTCCCTTGATAAGAAGTACTAACTTCATGTTCTTGATGAATCACGGACAGACATTATTATGATGTGTAATGTCTTCTTTTGAAGAAAAAAGTTATATCCAGTTAAAATGTCCATAGCCATATTATTCGTCGTGCCACCTGTCTACAGAACTGCAAATATTTGAATTTCTGAGACATTTTAACCACAAAAAGAATACGTTGCATTCTTCTATTTTCGTCTCAGTATCTCCTGTTATGTCAGGTCTCCAAAATACCTTTTACATAACCGTTCCTTTTACATAACAAAACTATTTACTCTTGATTATTAATCAGTGTTCTAGAGTCTGTCCCATAGCGTTTTCTAATTTTTTCTTCCGCGAGATTGACTGAAATTAGCGCAGTTAATACCTGAAAAAAAGGAGATGCAGCAGTAGACAAGTTATGAAGTCGAATTCAACGGAAACGCTCCAGAAAAACCTTCAGAATCTTTTGAGCTCGACAGCGCCATTTTTCGCAGACCTGAAATTAAGCGGCGACTCGTTCGTGGTTGCGGCGTTGCGATGAGCGAGTGGGGCCGAGCGGATGAAACACACAAGAAGACGCGGGATCTGCGCTTGGGGAAGTGGGAGCAGCAAGAAACTTTTGCCCTCCGAGGCTTTTGGAGAGGAGCGGAAACGAGGATTAGGGCACGCGATGGTGTGCGCGTGGGAGTGGCAACGTGGGGTTGGTGGCGGGGGAGATGCAAGGGTAAAGAGAGCGCGAGAGCGGTCAAGGGTATTGAGACAAGGTTAGGTGGCGAGGGACTTACTCCAGGGATGGCCATGGAAGCGGGCGTACTCTGGGGGCGAGAAGGGGCGCGGGGGGGCGGCGCGGTGGTTTATGTTCCAGAATTGTAAATTATGTTGAACTCCAAAACCAAGCTAATTTCAATACGATTTATGTAGTTTGCTTAGTTTAAAATGCAAATGATGCATTACATTAACTTTATGAACGTTAGTAATGTTTAATTTAATTATTTCTACCTGCGGTTATTGGAGTATATAAACGTTCTGAGGGGGAAGATAGAGATTACACAGGGCTATTTGACGTGTCGACGTATGGCGAGATGCGATTCACGTGGATTGGAGTGGGATGGAGCGAAGTGGCGTGAAGCGGAAAGGAGAGGTATGAAGTGGCGTGAAGCTGTGTAAAGTGGAGTGAAACGGTACGGAGACGGAAAGCAGTTAGCTGTGTGGAGCGGTGTAAAGCTATCGGAAGCGGAATGAAGTGGCTTGGAGCGGTGTGGAGAGGCGTGAATAGTCGTCCAGCAAAACGGTGCGGCATGGGTTGACGAGAAAACGGTACATGTATTTGGCAGGGATGTGAGGAACAGTATGGGTTCGCCGTTGCGAGTCGTCATGAGATAAAGCAGGAAGGGGGGAGGAGGGTGTTGACAATAACGGATGTTAAGGGCATGAAGGAAGCGTGGTTGGGGACGGAGGCACATGGAAGCAATGCACGGACTAGGGGCGGTGGAAGGCTGTGAAGAGCAGCGGGGGTGGTGTGAGGTTGTGGGTGGCCGGATGGAAGCGGTGGGAACAATGTCGAAGCAGCGGTTGTAGGAACAGTACGTGGAGCACAGGAAATGGTGTCGAATGATGAACCATGTAGGTTGAAACCACAGTAATGGGGAAAGTGGATGGGCGGGAGCAAAGTTCGGTGGGAGGATTGATTGATTAGTTCGTGTTTCCGGGTCCGTCTATTGATATTGTCATTAGTCACGTAAGTGTAATATATACTTTTGTCAAGGAAGGAGAGAGTGGTGTCCTTTCCCAGCTGAATTGTGAAATTCGGCACCGACCCACACGTCGTCTTGTGAGCTTTTTCTCCAAAAAGGTAGTACGAGTATATCTCACCCGAGGGGACGGGACGCTCCTGGCGCGACAAGCTCTAAGCTCCCGACTGCACTTTCGACATGTGTGGTAGTGTAGGGAATGTACGTGTGAGTGTTAATGAGGGGTGAGAATAGAAGAAGGAAGAGGAAGGAAAGATCGCGGGTGGCCCGCGGCCCGTTTGTTAGGGTACTGCTCCCGCATTCGCCTGGTGGTGATCAGAGGTAATAGAGTCAGAAGCACTGCAGTGACATCAGTAGATGCACTGTCACCCCTTCAGGTAGATGTGTTGCTAAGAGCGGGAAAGCGGGAGCAGGAGAAGGCGGAGTGCAGGGACGGTGAGCATTTTGTGAGTAAAGTGGAGCGCGGCGGCGAGAGTAATGGGGGAAAGGAGGTGACAGCAGGAGAGCAAGGACTGGTGTGAAGGGGTTAGCCACATGGCAGCGGTGGAAGGGACGCAGCATTTGGGGTGTGGGACGAGAGCGAACCTACGAGTGGTAGTCGCTGAGGCGCAGCGGGGGCGGGGGCCGCCGGTTCATGTGGAGGGAGCGTTGCGTGTGAGGCAGGAGCGGGGAGCAGCAGGAGAGGTGTGTCTGTGGTGGACCTGGGCGCTGGAAATTCACTGAGAGCACCAGGGATGATGTGACAGGAGTAGACCTAAGGGGGTGAGTCGGGGGCGAGACTGGGGCAAGTCGGGTGCGAGTCGGGTGCGGAGGGGGGGAGTGGTGGAGTGGGGGAGTGGGGTGGAGTGGGGGGAGTGGGATGGAGTGGGGGGAGTGGGGTGGAGTGGGGTGGAGTGGGGTGGAGTGGGGTGGAGTGGGGTCGAGTGGGGTGCGAGTGGGTGCGAGTCGGGAGCGAGTCGTGGGCGAGTCCGTGGCGAGTCGGACGCGAGTCGGGGTGAAGTGTCCTGAGTGGACCTTGGGGGACGCCGGGAGCGCAGCGCGGACGCGGCCGGCGGCTCAGGTGGCGGGCGGCGGGGCGTGGGCGGCGCGGGCGGGGCGTGCGTCGGCGCAAGGGCTGCGCGTGCGCGGCGTGCGTCCGCGGCGACGGCGGCGGCGTCGCGGGCGGCGCGCGCAGTTCGCGGCGTTGGCGCGCGCTGACCGGCCGCCTCGGGAAAGGGCCGCGCCCGCGGCGGACGCTCCCTCGGCGGCGGCGGCGGAGGCGGCGGGGGTGGCGACGCAGGCGGCGGCGGTGGCGGCAGCGCCGGACGCTGCGTCGGAGCGGCGTCTCTCCCGACGGCGGTCGCCGGCGATCGCGCGTCCCCTGAGTCTTCCGGCGTGCTAGAGGAGGTAGTAGTCTTTCGAGTTCACTACTTCTGCACGGGGCGCACGATGTGGAGGAGTTCCTTCCCGCTGGCTGACCACTTGTTGGTGAAAGTTTTTTGGACAGCGAGTTGGTTTTGCTTATTGAGAGTTTAAGAATCGAAGATGTAGCGAAAGTTTTCGAAAGTTAATAAAAGAAGAGGAAGTTTCTGTTCTCTCTTATTTAACCGTGGCAGGTATTTGTGGAATTGATTTTCATCGTCGGGAAACACGCAACTTGAAATTTACTGGAACAATTTTTTATTCAGTTTATGTGTTGTAGGAACAAGTTTAAACAGTATTTTTTCTAACTGTAAAATTAATTGTGCTATGATCTTAGGATTACTTAAGATGAATGTTGCAATTTTTTACGTCCTCTGCTCTGTATTCCATCATTTCCATTTTAAGTCATCCTCTGCGCTATATTCCACTCCCGTTTCCAAGCCTTGTTCTCATCTTCAATATTACATGAATTTTTAGTTTATTGTACACCTAAAATATAAAGGAAATTATGATAATGGTTTTACGAAAATTTTGTACAAATGCGAGATATGAATATATTGTAGTAACATGAATGTTACAACAAAAAATCACACGTTTAACTCCTAGTTATACCTGACGGTGTCTTTTATTTAGCAAATCACGACTCATCAATAATGCATTTTTATTAATAAATAATGTTTACGGCAAAAATATTTTTCTTTGCTTAACTCTTATTGACGTTTGAATTGCGTGAAGATTACTCCCCTTTGAGTGCAAATTTATTATAAATTACTTATTTTGCGCACTTAAGATCACACAATAGTATGTTACAACAGTGTATTATTGTCTTATTCGGTTTCTTGTCGGTTCGATTTACAAGGGTGTATGTATGTTTCACTCTATATTAAACCGATTCACTGCTGTGGCAATTAAATTGATTTTGTAAAATTTCCTTAGAGAAAGTACGAAAAGTGCAGTAGGGGATGTGGACGGATTTATTGTTTAGGCAATTTGCCGTTAGAAAACATTTACCACACGCAAACGCAGTATTAAATCTTCTATATTTCTTGTTAAATTATTTATTGAGTAGTGTGTTTAGAAATGTATTTCTCTAAAATCGCATACGTGCTTCTACAGGTGGGAAACCACGTATTAGGAAACTTGGCAGCTAAACGGGATGCACACCTCTACCTTTTTATTTTCCCACGTTTTGCTCTTTCGCGAAAATGATTGAAAAACATTTTTTGTTACAGCATTATCTTGCTAAATTTATTACATACTTCTTGGGTATTATAATTTCTTTGTGAGTTTAATCCTATTTAATAAACGCTAATAATATTTTGAGAAGAGGTTTTACTATTAATATTGTAACGCAAAGGAGAAAAAAGTCGATTTCATGTTTAAAAGCTCTGATATTAGTGGAAAGATGGGGCATATTAAGGCAGATGGGTCTTCAGAAATATATACGTCATTTCCTTTCTGCGGAAATAAACTTGTTTCCTGACCGCCTTTAAAATGAAGAGGCAGGAGTTGTCATTCACATCAGATTACATTCCATTGCTATAATGCAGAATTTAGATCTGTGAATTTAAAGTGAGATTCAAGTTTGTTTGAAAAAGCGTTGTACTAACAATATTTAATGATTTCAGAACCATATAAATAAATGTTTTTCATAAGTAACCACGTGAATAAAGAATCAAACAGAATTTTTTATACTTACGTTCAAAATATTTTTAAAACTTAATATTTCAAAGAGTAACTTGTCACATTACGTTGTATGAGAAATATTAGAAATAATGGAAACGGGCTTTTTCAATTTAAAAAATCAAGTTATGATGATGACACATGTGAATAATTTAATATATTTATTAAAATTATTTTTATTAAATTAAAAATGAAGTGTTGAAAGATAGAAATGAACTATCGATAACTGGAAGAATTAAATATATGAAAATTAAATTGAAGCAAGTTTCGTTCAATCCGAAAATTATTATAGCATGCATTTTCAAAGAATTAGGCTAACTTTAACACCCTGGAAATTGATAGCTTAGTCAGTGGTTCGCGACTATTATGACAGACATCGGTTGTGTTAACATGATTTGGTCGAGAATCAAAACAATCAATTCTATGTCTCTTCCATTTGAAACAGGGCTACTATTGACGCACCTCGTCAAATTGACCACATCAATAGCCTAGGTGAGTACGGCTTCTCCACATTGGTGAGAACGTTGATCGATGTTGCATGCAATATAGCTGCTTCAAACGCTTTGCGATAACACAAGGGCCTCGCCGGCCTGTGTCCATCACTCCGACCGCTTGTCCTCTCATCAGGGCTTCCAGCAGCAAAGCGAGGGGTCTGGCTGTAATGAGTCACTTTCAAATGCGCAACTTATCCAACACCATCACACGATTGTCTTGGAATAGAATCAGCATACCATTTCAGATGATTTCCAGGTACTCTTTGTTATGAAGTGAGCGTTGCAAAAACGCAATCATACAGGTAGAGAAAAGTGCGTATCTCCTTCAATTTCTCGGCTTTAATATCTGTGGTTGAAATTCCTCTGATTTAAGTTGATTTATAGGTTTGTGAAATGAATGTCAATATGGAATTGTAGATAATTCTACATCACGGTTTCCGGAACCTAGAACCTCTTCATTGTTTTGTGTCAATATAAAAATGTACGATACATTAATAATTATCTGAACAGACCCCTGTTGTACGTTTTCTGGAATTTGGAAACACGTTTTAAATCTACCGAATTACGGGAATAAGAAAAAATATTCTCTGCCCATTTATTGTGCGTTATGTTACATTATGAATGAATATACATATGTCCCATGTAATGGCGTTACTGTAGGCAGTCCGTGTTTTAATCATACTTTCAGAAAAGAATATAATTATAAAATATGAGAGATTAATTAAAATATTAAAATGCGATATTGATGAATTTTTAAATGCTTGAAATTTTGAATGGAAATATGATTTATTCTAAAAATTCGTCATCTGCAGTTCAAGTAATATGTTTGAGTGTGTTTTTTAAGGGTTGAAAACAATTCATTTTTCATAAAAGTGTACCATTTTAATATAACCTTTTCGATTGAATTTCAGTTCAGCAGCAAGGATTGAGAAAATAATTTAAAGAATTCTGAATATTTGTGATCAAAACAGCTATCCAAAAGTCGCCCGTAACCAATTTTATTTTTAAACTCTTTAAAAACAGCTTTCTTTATTTCATGACAATTTACATGCTTCAGAATTTACACTTGCAGGTTATTACTTGACATAAACTACTCATTCTTCAAAGTAAATTGGAAATCAATTCAGAAAATGAATATAGCGTAATTTATATTGTGTTTTTAAATTTTAAAAAACGTGTGTTTTTTTTTTTCAAATAGAAGAGCTCGACTATCCAATTATATTTGAATCAAGCCATTACAATTTCAAGAATATTAAAAAAAATTAAGTAAAAGCAATGCAATTAAGAAATATCGTGAAATATTCAGTTCCAACTTTTAACCAAAGAGCATAAAAATTGGTTCTATTTCTTTGCGACATCGCTTGTCAACTGCTAGGAAATTTTCATCTTTTAAATTAGTATGATATCAAGATTGTAAATAAGTTTCTATTGACAAAACTGAAACTTCGGTGATTTTATTTTCCTCCTTTAAATTTAAATTTATCAGTAATTCGTCTTGTCACATCGAGTTATGTATTCCATATCAATAGTATAAATATCAATCAAGTGTCCAGTATCAATAAAACTTTCTTACTCAAAATTATTGATTTTTATACTACAATGAAATATAAAGTGTAGTACGGTGTACCCTTATTATGTCTGTTCCTAAAATGTTTAAAAAATGTTACAAGTTTTAAACGTCTTTCAAAGACAATGTATATCAAAGAGAAAAATATATACTTTAAACAATATTATAATTATGTTTAAAAACTAAGCTCAAAGATCACAGGATGTCAAAAAATGAACCACAAACAAAAGTACCTCAGTAATTTACATTACTTGACTCTCTAGATTTTATTTCGTATTCTTAAAGAAGTGGCAATTCTAATAATTTGCAAATAGCAATTTTTTGTTATGCAAACACAATTATTGCATATTTGAAATACCCAAAAGAGAGAGCCATATTTTGTTTAATTTTCATGACAATATACGGTTGGAAATGTATGAGTCCTTTCCAATTTTAAAATGTTTATCCAGTGCTTTTCACTCACACATGGTGACGTTAATAAAACTTTGCAACAAGAATGAAAGAGTAAATGATCAAACGATAGAAGCTAATATTGCCAGCGCGTGCGTGAATACTAGTAATGAAAAATTGGTTTTTTATAGCTTCCGCGTTTGTGAATATTCTAATTGAAAATATCATTTTGAACGCAAATGAAAATTAAAATACTCTTCCATACACATTTCCAACGAAACATATGAAATTAATGAGAAAACACTGGATCATAATTGATTCATTAAAGAAGGTATCATAAGATGATTTTTAACTTATTTGAAGAAACTGGTCATCATAAGAAGCAGAAAAATGGTCGGGGAAAATAACTGCGTATAAACTGTAACTTGACAGCGTATATGACAATGCTATTGCTGAGTGTAATAAAACTAACAAACTACTACAACAGAGCATAGTTTCAGTACTTGAAACTTTTGAAATTTTCAAAAAATTAGAATACATCGAAAATCTTACGTGCGCCATTTTTATCAGCGCATTTTGCACTATTCCAGAAAAACATTTAATGAAAAAATTTGTAGATTATTTTTGAGAAAATATTCTTTAAAATTATCTAAATTTCACGCAGAAATACGCAAAAAGTACTTACCTTTTAAAAACATTGTAAGTAAATTGAATAAACCAAGAAATGATTTCATTAAGGAAAAAAATCTACCTTAAGTATTGTTGTAGTAGGGCACATCGAGAAAATTTTTAACTTACGCAATTTTTAAAATTAGAATTTAACGAAAATTGGAATTCTAATTTTATCGGCGTAATTTGCTCTTTGAGAGGGACAAATTTGGATCCATATTTGAGAAAAGTTTGAAAATGTATTTGGTTTTACGTGTAAAGAACCCCCTAAAATCAAAATATATTTTTGAAAGTGAAAGGCGAGAACAGTCAGATCCATTGGGGAATATAAATTAAGATGAAAATCCTACTTACGGTTTAGTCCCTAGAGTTGTTGACATAGACTCGGAATCAGAAGAACGGACGGACTGACGTACGGACGGAGGGACGGACGGACGGAGCGACGGACGGACGGGGGGACGAACGGAGGGACGGACGGAGGGACGGACGGAGAGGACGGACGGAAAGAGACGACGGAGGACGGACGGAGAGAGTCGGACGGAGGAGACGGACGGAGGAAGAGACGGAGGACGGACGGAGGGACGGACGGAGGGACGGACGGAGGGACGGACGGAGGGACGGAGGGACGGACGGAGGGATGGACGGAGGGACGGACGGAGGGACGGACGGACGGATGGATGGATAGATGGACGAACGGACGGACGGAGGGACGGACGGATAGACAGACTGACGTTAAGGCGTTTTGCGGTAAATAAATTTTTCTGTGTCAAGGAGCTACTAAACGAGAATTCCGTGTACAGAACGCATGAAGTTATTTACTACATACAGATGCAAGAATTATCCGTTTTTTCGGTGTCAGGGCCCCAATTTTTAGTAAAAAAAATTGTATTTTCCGTTGTAGCACTACAATACTTTGTCTATACTACGTGAGTAAAATGCGAGAAGATAAAAATATCATAGAAGGTATTATTGATATGATTTCGATTACCGTAATAATTTTAACTTTTCTTTCCAGAACCAGTATCATTTTTATTTTATTAGCGTTATTGCTATGATTGTGGCCACTACACACAAAATGTTTTGAGGTGACAGAGTTATTTGTTACTTCAATCAATTTCTTTAATTAAATAAAAGTTCCAAAAAAACAAAAACAAAAATATAGTGTAATTGATTCTCTCTCACATAATTCTTTTGACCAAAGGACTGCATGACTATGCAAGGCAAATATTGTTCTAATTGTCGTTAAAATCACTGTTGTCATTCACAGTTGTTAAAATAAAGAAATATATTAATATTGTGTGAAATATGCCTTACAGCAACTAAATAGGGAGGATAAGTATTGTGCTTTAAGAATATCTATTTAAGCTAGATTTCCGAATTGCAAGTTTAGCAAAGATGTTTTGAAAAGGAATTTGAAGGAATAAATGATTTCTTTCGATCTGATTCAGAACTAGAATACTTAAATAATGTGATATCTTTATTTATTTATTTATTGATTTATTTATATCTTTACACATCTTATATGAATTAGTATCAACTGCAAGAAGGATGACACTTTTAGTAGTGTTTCATTTTCAGAAGTATATCGTGTTTACTAATGCGAATATTTATACATTGTACTTCTTATTTCATCAAATCTCTTATTCCATCAAATCAGTATTCTTATTTCATCATTTTTTTCTGTTTTTACGACAATATTCATGTGTTAAGAATGGTAATACAATAAAGTTTAATATTTTAAACTAATCTACGAGCAATTAGGGGAATATAACATCAATGGAGATTAGAAAAACTAACAACCGGGATACAATTATTGAATCGTTATAAATATATTATAGGCCTTCAAAGTCGTGTGCTGTCACTAGTCATAGATTACCTTCAGGCACTGGGAACAAATAAAATTCTGTAAGAGAAATCCGGCTATTCATTTCCAGGAACAATGTATGGCGGTGTACCCCTTTATTCGTATTCTCAAAGAATCAAATCTGCTTGTCGTATACGTACTTTTTTATTTTGCAATACATTCATGGCATGAGCGCAACAATATATGGCTTTTGTGTGCTTTTACTTTGCTCGTGGTTTTTGTCGAAATTCAGTAAAGAGCCAAAACGAAGGGCTATAATTCTGGCATTTGGAATACACGGAGACGAAATAACCCGACAGCAGCCAACCAGAAACGTCTGTTCAAATACACTTCAAAGAAGGCTTACAAGATAGAGCCGGTTATTCACTACGAATAGTAAAGTGATCATATCAGTGAATTCACGAGAGAGACGATTTATAGAAAGTTTATCCCTGCTTTCACTAACGCAAACTGTTTTGTGGTACTTTACATGAGGACAGAGAAATAAATATGCATGCCTGGCAGAAGTTAATTGAGTTACTGATTCGTTTGCTTTAACGCAGAGAGAAAGTATCGTTGAGCACTTTGATCTTCCGGGTTCATAACTTTTGCATATGCATTCGAAAAATTCATTTCGGGAAAATTATACTTAAAAGGTGAATTTCAAAAGTACAGTTGCGCCATTCTATATGTTGTGTACTTAGGCCCTTTTTAAATATGATGAGGATGTAGTATTGTTGAACTTTGATATAGAAGACTTAATTCCGTTAATTTATAAAGAGTTTACGCGGAAGGTTCTAAAGGTGACATTTTATTATCTTAATTGTCTATTTAATTTAGAGATTGGTGCAAAAATGTTATGTTAATGACCCAGTGAATAAGGTAAATATTTTCTACTTTTTCTTTCCTGCAATGAATAATCTCATAACTTCTAAATACACTCTAGCGTACTCACTTTTAACTTTAAGTCGTTATTAGATTCCTGATGTCGAACCATGCACTCATGAGTAATGACGAATAAAGGAATTGTAAAAATAATTCTCCCAGTATACGTTGCAGAGAATACTCCGAACTATGCTAATGGAAAATGAGTAAGAACATGGATTATCAATTTAAAATTAAAGAGAACATTAAGAAATTTATAAGAATTAAAAAAATGACCAGTATGAAACAGTTAGGAAAATGTAAAAATACTCATTATAATAAGAGAGGAACGTAACACATAATGTCTAAGGATAATATTTTGGACATTTGTTTACAGACCTGCTTGATTAATCTTTCACCACTGTTGTTTAGTGACCAGAACTTTAATCAAACTTCCTTTTTAATTTTTTTCATTTAAATCTGCTGTTGTGAAAGTTTTTAACATTTTTAGTAGTGGAGGTCGCTTGATAAAACGACAATGCAACGTTCTATGTAACGAAAACAAACAACACTAAAACAACTATACTCGAAATCGTGCTACATGCGCATCTTCATTTAGTGATGTGTAGAGGATAACGAACGTGTCACGTGCGGATATGGTAACGCATACGCGCAACATATGAAGAAATTGGCTCGGCAATGCAAGTTACATGTATGGAATATCGCTTGTATCTTTGCAGCTATTCTACCACCAGCGCTCCTTCATTTGCTAACGATCATTAGAGGAACGATGTCATTGCCTAATTAATTTTAACATCATGACTAGACATCGGATGTTTCGGCACTAAAAAATAGTCTTTTAGGTGCCTAAAAAGGCACTGAAAATGTCAAAAATAAGGAGAAAAAAGGCACTGTCATAAGTTACATAAACGACAAAATTAAAAATTGGAATTTTTGTCTATATTATTTTGTAAACTTAAATGTTGTAAACATTTTTGTATAACAAATTTGTAAACAAAACAAGTTCGTACATTTTAATGTAAAACTAGATTTAGATATGTTATAGATTTAGATATCTTCTACATTTTATTCTTAATAGTTTATATTAACCACTGAAATTTGCATATTACAAGTAACTTTTCAAGGATCACAATTTCAAATTTGCGACGACTGGGAGACAAAATCAGTTTGAATGCGGAGAAGGATATCTGAATGATGTGACTGGTATATATTTTAGAAGTCCAACACTAGCAACACTGAAACTTTCTGGGAATTTATTTTTATTTCTACTTAAAATTTCGGTGCCCTCGCTGTATTGTCAACGGACCATGTTCTCAGATAATGGCTGGTATTTATGATATAGGGAAATGGAGAAAACTAGTTGGTATACTTTCAGGAATTCTCTCGTAGTTTAAAATACCAAAGCGTGAATTGAAGGTTTCGTAATGAATGGTCACGTTGGACCATCGCCGATTTTCCTATATCGTAGTATTGTGTATAAAAAATAATAAATAAAAAGGCAAAAGTCCTAAAAAGGGTATTTATGCAAAAAAAGGCATTTATGCTAAAATAAGCATTATAAAACTTCGTAATATGTCATAATTTGTCATGATTCGTGTACATATATTTTCAGCCTTTAAATAAGTTCCCTAGAATAAAATAGGCATTTCCCTAAACATCCGATGTCTAGTCATGGCGTTTTTTCAAAAATAGGTAACCGGTCATTTTATTATGTTGGGATCGCTATCAATTCATTCGAGAGTTAATGTATTCGCTCTAATTGACAGCACGTAAATATTATTTACAATATCCAAAGAACGCATTTGACAATACTTAGAGGAAGAAATGGTCTGTTATTATCACGAGTTCATTTTCATTTAATGACGTGATATTACTAAGAATATTTTGGAAGCGAAGATAATAATTCATTGCTGAGCTTATTTCCTCTTGTAAACTCACCATTATCAGATGTGTATACAAGGGAAACGCAGCAGCGGAATCTTCTCTTCACTGTTCTTTCGGAATTAAAATTTCTCACTGTCATCTAGAATTTGATGCTCAACAAAAAGGAAGTTTCGACCATCTGGTTTGAACTCGCGGAGTTTGAAACTAAACTTTGTTGATGTATAGGATTCAAACACAATACGAATCACACATAAACATACAGTAGGAATAAATCATTGAGAAGGCCAAATATACATATTTTACGGTTTTTTACAACAGTAGCTAGAGATTTATCAAATTGATCTTATTTCGGCAAAGCTTCGGTTTTTACAGCAGTCATGTAAATAGTCGTGTGGGTTATGCTACACAGTAGAGCCAAATTCCGTATAACTTGTAGAAACAGCGATGGGAAGCTTCCACTTCTACTATTACTGTTATGCACACATCTGTTAATGACCCAGCCCCGGCGATGTTTATAGTAGATTTGATAAAACCTGATCGAAAGACAATATTTTTAGGAAATATTAAAATAACTTTGCCTTTATTCATTCATTTACAAATATAAAAAGTTATTTCACTATTTACTATAGTTTATTTTTGATTTGTTCGAATGGAATAAATATAAGATGACCGAAGGAAGTGTCTGATTTTATTTTTTGAACCCTGTGTTTCGAAATAACGAAACAAACATAAAATAACACATGCCCACAGCAGCTACATGGCACATAAGGCGATTACCTTAAACGAGTGTTTTCATTCATATAAACATTACCATAGCACGCACACCAGGCGAATGCCGGAGAAGTACCCTACCAAACGGGCCACGGACCGCGCGCAATCTTTCCTTCCTCTTCCTTGTCCTATCCTCTCCCCTTACACACACACACACACACACACACACTTACACTAACATGCACTACACTACCACAAATTCCGGGAGTCGGGAGCTTAGAGCTTGTCCCGGCTGGGGCGGTGCCCCGCTGGTAGGAGAGTCCTGGTTAGAGGGAAACCCCACTAGCCGAAGCTAGGTCGGCGCCGGATCTCGCCATCCAGCGGGGGAAGATCACCGCCATCTCCCGAGAGCATGCACTACACTTACGGGACTAACGACCAAAGCAGTTGACGCGCCCGGAAACACGAAAAAATCCATCAATCAATCTGGAGCACGCACTTCACCAGCGAGGCTACGCAGTGCGGATGCACCGCAGAAGCAGGAAAGCGTGCTGCGGGTTGCATCGGGGGCGGGAGAGGAACGGGGGGGGGCAGGGAGAGGATGCGAGAAAGGCGCCCGGGGCAAGCGAAGAAACACGCGTCTGCAAGCGACGGAAAGGGGATCCTCGCTTCGCCTTTATTGGGCGGCGGGACGCGGCCCCGAGCCGCTATCGGAGGGCGATTGCGTGCCTCGACTCCGCCGCCCTCCCACAAAAGGGGAGGGGTGGGGGGACTTGGTGGCGCCTCTCAAAGTGGTTGGAATGCACTCTTCAAATGGAGCTTTTTTTCTGTTGAGGAAGCGTGTTACTTGGCGATGGTTTTCAAAGATGTATTCCAGACATATCAGTGCAATTGAGGGTTCTCTATATGAATGAAATTATATTTTAACAAACAAATTGTAATAATAAATACAAAAACGTGTGACAGATTTGGATTTTAATTTTAAAAGTGGATCAAGAAATCTAAAAATGCCTTAAAGTGGGTTGTTATTTTAACAGCATTAACTAAGTTAACTAGCAGAAATATTTTATTTCACAGTTAATTTAATGTTTAAACACAAGTATTTATATCTTAATGTTCTCAACAAAGACATAATTAAGTGAATTTTACTCCTTTAAAATATCAGAAACGCATTTTGACCGTTCGTGTAAACTATTTGAAAATACTTTTGAACAATAATAATAATAACAACAAACCTACTTCATCCCTTTCGGGCAAAAGCCTACTGCAGTCGGCAGGGCTAGCTCATTTATGTTAATATGCATATGAGTATTAACGCCTAAAACGATAAAAAGGATATTTGGATAATATTTGAAGACACAAAAATTGAAATCTGAGAAACACAATGGAAAATTTATATTTTTGTGCCCTTCATGATTTCAAATAATATTAAATTTCTTGAAGATTTCCGAACAATAATGTTTATTTCATAACGGTTTACAAATAGATCGTAAGTGTCTTGCCGCACTGATATTAGTGATAAAAGATATATGATATACTTGATATGAATTACTACTGTAGTTTTTATTTGAGGCATTTTTCAAAAGTGCAAAATGAAGTTTGTTTTAATTGTGTTGAGAATGTAACTGTACTTTTGTTAATAAAATATTAATGTTCACACCTTTGCGAACTTCTTTTTCTTCAAAATCTTCAGAATGAAATTAGAGGCAAAACGAAGAATTTCTAAACAATTTTTAAGTTTAAAAATACTGGATTCACTTATTGATTTTTTTCTTCGTTTTAGAATAGATAATATTTAAGGTAACCGGATATTTTAAGGTAAATATATTGTGTCTGTTAATACTTTATTTTTGTCTTTTGCTTCATTTTGTGAAAATTGAGGGGGTAAAGTAAAATCATTATCTTCTTCTTCTTCTTCTTCTTCTTCTTCTTCTTCTTCTTCTTCTTCAAGCGTTAGAACTTTCGTTCTGCTGCGTCTCATTATTGGTACTTCCATCTTCTCTTCGGTCTTCCTATGTTCCCTTTTCCTCTTGGCTTGTATTTCAGAATCTGTTTTGGCATTTGCGTGTTTTCCATTCTGTCTATGTGGTCTCTCCATGATTTCCTATATTCGTCAATGTTTTCATTTAGATTATAAATTCCTAGATAGTTGCGTATCTCTTCATTACGAATCCTGTCTTTCCTTGTGACACCAATACAACCTATAAAAACTTCATTTTGGCAGTCTGAATCCTGCTTCTAATTTTTGTGCCCATAGTCCAAATTTCACATCCATATAGCCCACAAGGAACTGCTAAGGTTTTATAACATTTAATGAGTGTATCATTCCTGACTTTACTTTTCAGTGTCCTCTTAATAGTTCCACACATTCTGTTAAATTTTTCAATTTTCTTATCAGCATCTATTTCGTCCTAGAAAGACAGATCACAACCTAGGAACTTGAATGAACTTACCTGTTCGATGTTTTGGTTGTTAACCACTAACTTGCATCTAACTGGATATTTCCCTTGAAATGTCATTGACTTAGTATTTCGAATAGACATCTCTAAATTGTATTCTTTTACAATTATCTGAAGTTCATACAGAGCTCTTTGTAGAGTGTCTTCATTTTCAGATATCAAAACGTGATCATCCGCAAACAGAAGTGTCATTATAAAATTTTTACTATTAAAATTAGCTGTAAGATTTAAAAACTTTATCTACTGCTTCCATATTCCGATAGCATCGTCAACATAAATATTAAAAAGTGTGGGTGACATACATCACCCTTGTCTCACTTCTTTGATTATAAATTCTTTGAGGTTTTTACCTGATTTGGCTCTTACATTAATTTGGGTATCTTTGTACATGTTTCGAATAACGTCAATTAGCTGTTTTGGTATGCCTCTTCTTTTCATAATTTACCATTTTTAAATAGTATGTGTTTTAGTCTATTATTAATTATTTTGGCATACACTTTGTAAGTTGTATTCAGCAGACTTATACCTCTATAGTTTTCGTAGACTGTTCCTAATCGTTTTTTAAATATAGGGATAACTAGAGCTGTCTTCCATTCCGTTGGTATTATGCTGTGTGTCCAGCAATTGTTAAATAGATCTAAAAGTTTAAATTTTGCTTCAGCTGGAAGATACTTAAGCAATTCCTAAATAATTTTACCCTAAGTAATTAAATTTGAGCCCTTGACATTTTGTAAAATGTTTCATTCCATTAGTATTTCTGGTATAACAATTATTTCACAGTTAATTTATACGACCAACACTTAAAGTACAGTAACTGTAGGGCAAATCTGTGATATTTTGCTAGTTCATACATTTTAAATGAGATCTCCGAAAGTCAAAATATTTGGAACATCTGCTATGTCTTGTGATATACACAAATGCACAGCATTTCACACACAGCACAGCACAGTGAATAAATATTCGAGTCGGGACGTATCTAGCAGGATCAGAAATATGAGTTGACCTGCATCCCTGTGATCCTTCCATACAGCTGTGTTACAGATGTACAGCACGTATGACCCGCAATACCATTTAGCATGAATGACATACGAACGTGCATTCGTATCTCGTTTTCTTTCTCCGCTTTTGCTACCGCTCATTGTAATTTTGGAACATATCTATGACGTTATTTGCCGAAACAAAGTAGAAGAAAGAGGGGTATTTATTATCATTTTATGTCTGAAAAGCAAGGTATCTCAGCTCTAGCGGAAATATTGGGCTCTAATGCTTTCCGAGAGAAAATTCTTGATGCGAGTGTTGGGGAAATGAAAACAATTGACAGAGTTTCGTCCAGTGTTTCGGACGCATGAGGGTTTTTAAATGTGATGGCGTGCTCTTCTTTCCCAAAAACTAGTGGCTATCCTGAAGGAAGAATAAAGAAAAGCAAATTTTTGAGTATCGAATGATTAATGTCAATAGTCGTTTGACAACGTCAATACGCAATATATCGTCATAAACATGAAATTTTATTAGCCAAGTTACATCACACTCCTATTTTAACACATGATTTAACTCTTAAATAGTACATCCTAATAATAGGTAATAACATTCTCATTTCATAACCCAGTATGGTACGGATCCTGTATCATTGACGACTAAATCCACAATATGGCGTATGAAACTAATTCTGACTATAATAGTCAATTTAAGAAATTCGGTCTCTCGTCGCTTGATAGGCTTAGCTACACAGAACGGTCGAAAATAACCTATATGAAGTGTGATTACGACAGTGAACTTTAAAATTAGAACGTTAGAACCCAAAATTAATGTTCAGAGAAGTGTTTTGTAAGAACTGTAGATGACGTGGAAGTGTATGACATACTGAAAAATGTGCAAGACCCCTGGAAATGAAATTAACACGATGAAATTAATTTCCCTAGTGAGTTCCCCTTAAAACGAAATCGTATCACACCACGTGCGTTCATTTATTTGGGATGTCACTCTCCCAAATTCGTATCTGAGAGAGCACTCAAGCGACGACATCATTTCTACTTCCCAAGCTCGTTTGGTATTCTCAAAGGTGCGTCTCACACATTCGTGCCAGAAATCGGGTGGCCTGTAAGGTGGGTTGCCTAGCTTCTAGGTGCCACTATAATTTTAAATTCGTAGCATCTGTTACGTATCAGGTCAAACGATGGTTCTTAACTGAAACTTATTATTTAAACACACTTCTACTTCTAATTATATTTACTTATTTCAGATAATCCCATCTTTAATAAGTTTGAAATTTTATTGTTGTTAATAAATTGTCACGTAAACTATACTGTGTTAATATTTATAGACAACACAACGTTCGTGGTGCACAGAACGTCGCCTAATAAAACTATCTGTTTATTTCGACAAATTCAAAGTAAGGTCACTTAGGTTCGATTAACGTGAAACTTCCTACCGCGGTAGAGTTCTTATCAATGAGGAAAAACCTTCCTTCCAAATTCTCACCCAGAAGAGAAACATTTTATGATAGACTTTACGTTTAACCATCACAGCTTTGTTGATCGACACGCCGTCAGGGTTTTGAGAGACTAAAAATTGACCTAAAATTGATTGATCTCTATTATCACGTGCTGGATTTGAAGTGACAGCGGACTCTACACATAAGGACATGGGCTTTTATGTTTGTGGGGCGATGATTATGTTTACGAAGCTAAGGGTCTCGTGTGGCATGCTGTTTACGCGACTCTTGCAGCTGAAAGCGCCCCGTAGGCGGCAGTTGCAGTGGCGGCGGCAGTGGTGTTGGCGGCAGCGGTGGTGGCGGCAGGGATGGCGGTGACTGTGGTTAGGGAGAGGCAGAGACGCAGACGGTGGTAGGGGGGAGGTGGGCGGGGTGGGTGGGGGGGGGGGGCGGGGCGGGGGTGGGGGGCGGAGGCGGAGGCGGAGGCGGAGAAGGCGGTGGCGTTGGCGGTGGCGGTGGCGGAGGAGGAGGCGGAGCCGGATGTGCTGGCGAAGGTGGTGGTGGTGGCGAAGGCGGTGGAGGAGGCGGTGGCGATGCCGGTGGCGGAGGCGGTGGAAGAGGCGGAGCCGGTGGTGCTGGCGATGGAGTCGGTGTGCTGGTGGGGCGGTGGCGACAGGCAGAAGGCGGAAAGGGGCGTGGCGGCGGCGGCGTGGCCGGGGGCGCCAGCGAACGCGGCGTTAAGCGACGTAAAGCAGGGCGGACGGGCTGGCAGCGGCGCGGCGGCGGGGTCGGCTCGGGAGCGAGGTCGCCGCCGCCCCGCGTCGCCCCACGTTCGGCGGCGCCCTGGCCGACGGCGCGGAAGGGAGGGAGCGGGGGCGGGGCGGCCGGTGCCAGCCCTCAGGGCGAGATCAAATCCCAAACACGGCCCGGAATCGCCGTCAGCGCCTGTAGCACTGGGGGCGCTTCCTCAAGTGGATGTGCCAGAGCAATGCCACTCCGAATTTACGGCAGTTGAACGCCATTCAGTTGTTGGCGCGTCAATGCATGGTCGTTTAAAGTGCCCTTATCTATAACCGCAGCTGGGAGAGTTTAATATCTCTTGATATCATGACATGTCAATGACTATTGAACCACGCTGATAGGTAAAACTAATACAGTTTCGTGTCCTTGTTCTCTCAATTAAGGGTCTTCACGTAATATCATTTGGCTTGAAGAGAAGTTTATTACACAATGGAAGATTTTTTTTTTTCAAGAAATCAAATAAAGGTTCCAAACCTTCTATTTGTATCGTTAAACGAAAAAAAATTGAATTTAGACCTTGAAAATGAATTTGAAAAACACAAAAACCTACGTAGTCCATGGCATTTTTGTCGCTTTTACCCCTGTTCAAAATTTTTCTTGGCGTTCCTGCATTACTAGTTACTTGAGATGATCATAATACTAATTTGAGGGAATTTTGTTCGGCATTTTGTCGCCACTCTAAAGTGTTAAAGTGGGAAACGGTAAAAGTAATGATTTCATCTCGGAAAAATGTATCCTGAATTTTTGGATTTTTCATATACTACACCAACGTTGCCAAAATTTTGAATGATTGAAAATGATACTTCTTTTTATTAAAAAAGTTTTTTCATTTATTACGAAGAACTTTAAATAAAAGTAAATAAATTGTCAATATAAACCAGTATATCTCATATATGAAGAGAGAAAGCACATAATTGTTTGATGAATAGTGAAAAATTGTATTTTAGAGGGATTAAACACGTTGTTTAAACGATAAAATCCATTCCATAGCCTTAAAGCCGTGCTATCGTAGAGAGCAATAACTAATACCGAGTTTTTGTTCTCAATTTTCCTCAATTTTTCTGATTACTTACACTTATTTTTGGCCGAAATATTTTTCTTTCAAACTGATACAAAAATGTTTTTTCCTGTTTTGTTTAAAACTAAGCTTTTCGCTACTGGTGCTTAGTTGCGGTTAACAGGGATACCTTCACATATCAAATGTGCTGTTACGCAAAAAGTAAAACCAGCAATATGTCTTACATTTACACTCCCCTCAACGTATCCAAAATCCTCCCAAATCGATAGTCGACCTCTGGAAGCAGCTCCAGAGCAGTTGAGGGCGCCTGAAATAAACGGCTCGGGAATCCGAGGGGGGATGAGGTGGGGAGCGACCGTGGCGGGGAAGAAAGGCGCCCGCGGGCGAAGCACAGTGGGCGAAGCTGCCAGCGCCCCCGCTCCCGCCCCGCCCCCGCCTCCCTCGCCCGCCCCGTCCGCCCCCGGCCGCCCGCCCGCCCCGCCCCGCCCGCCCCGCCCGCCCCCTCTCCCCCCGCCCCCCCCCCCCCCGTGCCCGCCCCGCCCCGCCCCGCGGCACCCCTGCTCACGCGCTTTCAGCGGGCGCTGACATATCGCCGCACCACCGATCAGGTTGACAGGGCGCGGACAGCCCGAGTTGTGTGAAGGTGGATCCGCGATTCGCAAAGGCGCTCCCAGTATTTTTCTCATGGCCGGTGAGAGTTACAGGCATAACGTCAAGCTAACTTGATTTTTCATCAAGACCGTGAGAGGTGACTCAGAGCAGCAACTGATGTCACTGCAGTGCCTCTGTCCGGGAGGTCCTAGGTTCGAGCCCCGACAATGACAGGATTTTCGACATTAGCTAGACAGCTGGATCGAATTCAGTCGCTCGCTGTCTGAAGAAGAATTCCAGCGGCCGGCTGCTGTGATCGGTAGTTTTCCGTAGTTTCTCCGATCAACACCAGGCGAATGCCGGAGCAGTTCCCTAACAAACGAGGCACGTACCGCGCACGAACTTTCACTTCACTTCTTTGTCCTATCCTCACCCCTTACACGCACACACTTCCATTAACATACACTACACTACCACACTTGCGGGACACCAGTTGGGAGCTTAGAGCTTGTCCCGGCTGGGTCGGTGCCCCCTGGTAGGAGGTAGTACCACTTTGGGGAAAACCTCGGGACAACCACCACTTCACGAGAAAAAAAGCACACACTACACTTACGGGAATAATGAACTTAGCCATTGACGTGACCGGAAACACTGAACAATCAATCAAAATCAAAAATTTTCTCAGGAAGAACATAAAATATATTTTAATTGGTTCCCATGAAGTTACTATTTATAACGTAAGCAACTGGTGTATTAAAATATTTTCGTCAGTACAGAAAATGTGTAAAAAAGCCATATACATTTGAATGTGTACCATTGGCTTCTGTGAGGGGGAGGTGGGCGGTTGAAGCCCAATGAGCTCCCTCCCTAGGACGCTAGCCAAGTGGAAGCAAGCGCCTCTCGCCTTCAAAATGTGCGCAGCTACCGGCCAGGAACTGAACTGTACTACCGGCACAAATTAAAGGCCGATAATACGGGATAAAACGGGGGCTGTGTGGGAAAGAATTGTAGCTGCCGGCTGGTCTGATCGGTAGTTTTCTGTGTTTTGTTTTATCAACACTAGGCAAATGGTGAAGAAGTATCGTAGCGAATGGGCCACGGAACGAACGCGATCTTTCCTCCCTCATCCTTGTTCTATCCCCACCCCTTACGTATACACATGCACTACACTACCACACATGGGGCTTAGAGCTTGTCCCAGCTGGGGCGGTACTCCGGTGGTGGGAGACACCTGGTTAGGAAATACCCCGCAAGCCGAGAGCAGGTTCGGCGCCGAATCTCACGACGACGCGGGAAGATTCTAGCCACCTCCATCGAATAAAACATGCACTACAGTTACAGGACTAATGACCGTAGCAGTTGACGCGCCCGGAAACACCAATGTATTAATCAATCAAAAAACTGGGTGTGAGCCTGGGCTCGTCATCTACTCACATAAAGAATTCAATAAGAGTAGTATGTTTTATTCCGGGAGGTGGCGGTGTACCTTCTCTGGGACGTGAAACCCGGCAGTGTCCAAGACGACGGCGTACGAAGTTTTCGTCTTCTAAATAGGATCGCGGATTCGGTGGTATAACGGTCTGCGTACCGGACTATTGTACCCAAGTTTGCGGGTTCAAACCCGATCAAAGTCGTGGATTTTTAAGGGCGAAAAAATCCCTCGTACGCCTTCCTTCGGAGGGGAAGTAAAGCTGGCTGTCCCATGTAGTAGATTTACTGCATGTTCCTCAAGCCTAAAAGAAGCCTCTGAGCAAAATTGAGATTCGCCTGTTCCACCCAAGATAATACCTCCTTTCTCCGCTAGGTAGTGAAAGGAGCGTAGAGAAATTTGCGTGGTTAGACGGAAGAGCGGGCCTGATGGCCCGAGTCTCGCCACGTAAAATAAGACATTAACTAACTAACTAAAAATAGCCCCATCGAGGCAGCGCCTTTTCAAGCTCTGAGCTCACAAACACCAAGTGGATCAGCTGGAGAAATAATGGCAAAGAAAAAGTGTAGAAGATGGGGTAAAACAGGCGAATAACGTCGGATAATGACAAAGAATGTTTGCTTGTGTTTTTGCAATGAGGAAGCTTCCAAATCTTTAAAAAAGGTGAAAGAATCGTCACGGGTCGGAGGGCTATCTCGAAAATATGACAATGTGATATACTGCGGTGGGTGAAAATTTCTAGAGTCTCAGTGAAGTCCCTTCGGTGCCAATGGAGGGAATCTTCCAGTGAGAAGGAGAGTAATGGATAATTAAACCGATTGTGTGATCGACGGGTCTCTCCGTGAATTACGTGGAGAAAACTTAAGCAAGAAGGAGAGTAATGGATAATGATATAGTACTTAGATAACAACGCAATTTATGTTCTTACCAACAGAAAAGTTTCGTTCCTCTGACATGTCAAATTAAAATACACTCAAACATCATAGAATGCAGGTCGAAGACCCTGGATGTGAGTTCGAAACTTGCGTTTCTTCTGATGACTGATCTTCACACTCATCACAGTAGCTAGAGCGCTACTTTTAAGCGTGATCCTTCGCAGACCGGTGGAAATTTCTAGAGCTGGTTTACAGTTGATACTGGGAAGTCTTTCACATTTAGTTCGTCATGGGAAAGTACATGTGTAATCCTAGATTAAAGCTTTTGCTTAATACTATACATATGATTTCCGCATTTCAGGAAAATGTATGGAAGTACTATGCTCAGAGGAATCACATGTGATGACATCTGTACAAAATCATTTCACACAAAACAACCAAGATAATAAGAAACTCCTGCTTACTACTAGTGCAAATAGAGTAGCATAAAATCCAACGTAAATGTCAATACAGAGCAAAAGACGGTGCAGTTATTCCATGTATCAGGTTCTGAAAAATGTTTTGAAAGGAAACCCGGGTACTTAATTCTGATTATTTATAAGGAATGATTTGGGGTGGAAAAGGCAGTAAAATAAGACTAAGTGTGTATGTTATATGTGATTCTTATCTCAATCTATTAGTCAAAATGTTTGAATGTCGCTGTATTAATACTTCTGATTGTCATTCAAATCTTCATATAACTCAACAATGGTCGATTATGTGAAAAAGTGGATAATTATTATCAAGGAAGCTTAAAAAAGTAATATATATATATATATATATATATATATATATATATATATATATATATATATATATATATATATATAATACTTATACAGTATTTTAGTAACTCCGAGTGTGCGTATGTGGGTGTGTGCGGATCCGTCACTCAGGCTAGACCACTTCCGTGCACCATTCGAGACATTTGAGGTGCCATTCGACGCGTCTTGGTCTCCTTTTCTTTTTAAAGTATATTTATTTCCTGTTCAATTTTACAAATTTTTCAGGATGATGAATATATTTATACATAACATTTTGGAAATGCCAGAAATTAATATCATAATTAAAGATAATTATGATTTTATTTTAATAGTAATTACGATTCCGGGTGCGTGAACTGCTGAGGTAATTAGTCCCGTAAGTGTAATGCATGTTCTTATCGCGGGAGGTAGCGGTGATCTTCCTCGCAGGCTGGCGAAATCCGGCGCCGACGATCTTACGTGCGGGGATTTCTCGCAAAGAGATATCTCCCACTAGCGGGCCACCGACTCAGCCGGGAGAAGCTCTAAGCTCCCGACTGGTCTTCCAACAGGTGTAGTAGCATGCGAGTGTAAGTGTATGTCAGTAAGGAACGTAAAGGAAGTAAAGATCACGTGCGGTCCGTGGCCCGTATGTTAGGGTACTGCCCCGGCGTTAACCTCGAGTTAATCGGACATAACACGGAAAACTACCGATCAGAGCAGCCGGCCGCTAGAATTCTCCTCCAGACAGCGCCTGAACTTCATCTATCTACGTAGCTAATGTCGAAAATCCTGCCACCGTCGGGACTCAAACCCTAGGACCTCCCGGTCAGAGTCACTGCATTGATATCAGCTGATGCTCTGAGCCACTTTACCGGTACCAAGACACGGAATTCTCTTATAATTTTCATTTGATACAAAAACGTTGTAATGAACGTTTTATAAGTTATTATATAAATTATGAAAAGGAACCTTTTACTCATAAAAATGTGTAAATCACTACTATGACATTGCTTAAAACTGTCCTGTGAGTAGATTTAATTTATTTTCGTTTTAATTCTTTAATTTAATTCTTTTATAGGAATTTTAAAATGTCGCTCAATTGTAATGTCTCTCACGTTATTGCTTCACGCAACTATTATTTTGAAATGTTTTTTGAATGTAAATTAAATAAATTATTTAAATTGTAAACTTTCAATGAAGCGACAAAACTATGAGTAAGTCGTTCAATCTTCATTCAATTATTCTCTTCATTTAATGTTCACTTCAATCATTCTTCACAATAATACTAGAAATTAGATCTTGTTAAGTCACAAACTGTCAATGTTGATAGTTATGAATATAAAATAAAAACAAATAAAATAATTAATATTTTAAAGACATCGAATTTAACCCTTAATAAAAGAAACAGTTATTTTAATATGTATTATCGTAGAGATAAATGTGAGTTTAATCTTCGTGTGGAGCTTTAATGCTTGAATCATATTAGTGCACAGCTTTTATTGTAATATGGGTGCAGTGCACTGAATACTTTCCAAATGTGTGTCAAGAATCTCCTGAGCACGTAAGACATGATTTATAGGGTGAATAGTATCCGCTTATTACTAAATTACTCTTCTTTTTTGTAAACAAATAAATACATTGAGGCGCTAATTTCTCCAGGAGCATTCAATATATTTTATACTCTTCATTGCATCGCAGCGATTTGGCACTGTGAAGATTATTAGTAATCAGCTAGCAAATGCTCGATGAAGACGAGCTGATTGCAGGCGATTGCCGTGCAGAACACGATTACTAGAATGCAATCCTCTACATCTCACGGCAATTGGAAACTGTGCTCCGCTTATTGCGGGAAATGAATGAGGGTGTTGACGTTTGATTCGTACTATAAACTGTGCGCTTGTCAACTGCTTATCGATACACACATTATTATTGGGACAATCTGCATTTTTAAAGTTTTGAAGATAATTTTAATTCTTATTGGATGCGACATGGTTTATGATATTGACTATTCTATTAAGAATTGAATAGTTTATAGGTATTTGTTAATACAAATACAAAATTGAAGTCTTCTTAATGGATGCGACATGGTTTATGATATTGACTATTCTAGTAATAATTGAATAGTTTATAGGTATTTGTTAATACAAATACAAAAGTGAAGTCTTCTATGGATGCGACATGGTTTATGATATTGACTATTCTATAAAATTGAATAGTTTATAGGTATTTGTTAATACAAAACAAAATTGAAGTTGTTTACTTTTATGCAACTACATAATTAAGCTTTTAATGTAAAAGTATTTAGACACTGATAATACGATATTTTCAGTATACAAGGTAAAAACTGGTGAAAGTTATAATTTATAGACGCCATTAATATTATATTATTTATACATGCCATTAATATAATACTCTATGGAGCGTAATCACACGTGTTATTATTAAAAACGAATGTAAAATGGTGAGAATGTGTACAAAATAGCCAGAGACAAATAATTAAAAGAAATTAGTGGTACTACAACATTCGATACTTTGTAACGTTTGCAATTTTCAAAAATTAGGAGTTCAACAAAAATGAAACACGGCGTTATTAGTTATTGTTTGCAAAAAGGAAAGTTCAAAGCACTTAAAATTATTTGGGGATCTGAAACTTAAATTTCCCATTTTGACACTTCTGTAAAGTACAAGAGAATAATATAATTTCTAAGTTCTCAGTAATTATTTCAATGGCTGATTGAAGTGTAATTATAGTCAATTTCTGATTTTTTAATAATATCCAAATTGTTATAATTATAAACTGTTTATGGTTACAACACGGAGAACTTTGTTTTGAGAATATTGGGAACTAGGGGAAGTAATTTTTATGTTTACTTGATTTTCTTCATTATTTTTAATGTATTTCTTGCTGCTCAGCTTCCATACTTTCAAGGGTTTTAAATTGAGTGGAACATTCGTAATGTAGAAGTGTTCATTTGCAATAAATGATATTTCTTTTTATGTACCATTTTACTTTGATGATTGAAATTCATTGTCATCTAAGTTTAAAATTCGAAATAAAATATTACTACTCTTACTTTATGCAATTCATATAATTACTTAGTTTTCTACTTCTTTCATTTCCTAAGCAAATTTCACTTTTAAAACACTTTCTTTCATACATGGTTTTTATTTTTTCCATGTCTTTTGTTTTCTCGACTTTCCTTCTCTTGTCGTTTTACGCGGAATGTTTATATTTGTGATCTTTCACTAAGCCAGATCTCCATCTATTAGAAACGAAAAGTAATCTGTCATTGTTCGACTAGTATTTGAGAACAGATTGTTTTGAACGATAATTCCTTGAATTTTTGAGATCATAATGTTCATTACTTTCGTAACGAAGTGGCGTCACAATGTCGTTTTATATTGCTGGAAGAGAAAAAACTTCGCCTTTTCGCTCTTTTACAAAGCGCTCCCTCTTTTTAAGATTTTTTCCATTTGCACGCGAACTTTAGGACTTTCGTCGGTGTAATTTAGCAGGTCTAGTGGTATATAGTATTTCCGCTACTCTTTGTGCTTTTTATTTAAACTGTTCGTTTCCGAGGAAGTTTTCTGTACACAGGAGAAATACGAGCATCAGAGACCACTGCCAATGTAAATGCTCTTACACTTGTGTACTCTGAAAGAAATGGTGTAGACATTTGTCGAGATTATTTTTTCTTCTTAATCAGATTGAACGTGATATGAGACGCAGAGATTACAAAAACGCATGTTCGTACGAATGGCTAATGAGCATGCTGACGTAAGTAAATTGATGAGATCAATATGACTTGAAATTACTGTACAAAAGTATTATGGAAATAATTTTGGAGATAGCTGTTAGTGTTTAATTTTGTAGAATTATATTTTATAACAAGAATGAATTTTTTATTAAAAATGTGAAGAAAAATAGGAATGTGCTTCATGCTCTAATGAAGGTAGAAGTATTAATGAATGAATATGAAAATCGCACGGGCCTGCCCACATAAATTTCTATTATAGGAGCGTTCAAACACTTCAAAACAGAAAATCATGTCGGATGGACGTTGAAGAGCTTTCATGAAATCATGCAACATTAAGTGCACTTCGAAGAACCTATTTTAATGGAAACAACGAAAAATGTATTTTTGATTTTCGAAATTTTAATCTTCACCAGGCAATAAATAAAGCTACAAGGCAATAACACAATAAAATTAAAAACCGCTTAGGAAGATGAAATCTGCATTAATCTTGACAAGAATACATATTAAAATTATTATTTATTTTCGCCATTTATTAAGGTTACATTGAGCCGCATTTTTTCGTCTAGTTACACCGTCCGTAAGCTCAAAGAAAATGTAAAAGCGTAAGCACTTGGAAGGGGATGGTATCCCGGTGGGAAAGTCTTATTAGTAAAATCACGTAAGAGTGATGCAAATTTTGTGTTCAGCTACACCAATGACGAAAGTTCAGTTTTCAATGATTCATTACTTTCAATCAAATGTGCTTTTGCCTTATTTATCTTATACATTTCCTCTGATTCATAACTGTCCGTTTTTACATTTTTAGTTATACACTTAAGAATTTTATTAAAACGCAACCAGATCAAAATATGGATTTATAATAATGCAATTCTTTGCTTCTTACAATTATTTTTTCGTTTATATTACTTAATGCGGAACTGAAGCCAAATAGAGCTCATGGAGTGGACACAGAACTGTCAAATAAACCGCAGAGCTATTGCACACAATTTTATATGAAGCTGCCAATACGTAAACTCCAATTGCATGGCTCAGGCCTCTTCGTTACAGGTTGCATCTATTAATGTCAGTTACAGCAGGCATGCTATGAGAGCAAGAGGGATTGCACACTACGCATCCCATTATGGCTTCGTGGGTGCAGAACCGGGAGCAATAAGCAGATGCCTACCGCAGAGGTCACTCAATCTAAGTCCCTTTGATGCTATGCAAGTCGTGCGTGTGCATACGTTCACGCATATTAGGACTCTCTTTGCTCCCATTACACAAGAACACCGAGCAGAGCGCTGCTCATAGTTTCAATCACCGCAATTGAAACGGAGTCACACAGGATATGCAAATAATTCACAGTAAAGTTGTTCGTTAAAGATTTTGTCTTGTATCATTCATGCAAACGATTCTATAAGCGGAAGGAAAGTTTTGTTCAAAGTGCAGAAGTACTGTATAGAAAAATTGCGTTAATGTAAGTATTGAGGAAATGTTTAGAAAATTAATTTTCTCAATTATGATTAGTTGATTATGATGTCTTTGTTATGATTAGTCAGAAAATTTTTGTATTGTTTCAGGCAATCATATGAGAGTGACCATGATAAAAAAATGTTTCCTTCAAACAGTTTGAATAAAAAAAACTATTTTCTATCTTCACTGTCAACCAGATTTTTTCTGTGCAGAGACATTAATTATGCCGTTTTAATTTTATATTTAAATTCAATATGTTGAAGTATTCAGACGTAATGTTATTTAGAAGGGTATTTGAGAAAATGTGATTTTACAACAAAAAAGTTGTTACGTGTTTCTTGAAAAGCACGATTATGTGCGAATGATTTTCATTTAATTGCATGAAAAATAAGATTTTATTTCTGATAAGATATTCTTTGCATTTGTGTTTAAAGAAAAATGTGAGAACCAAGTTACTAATTTGAAGAATAAAAATCCTGCGACATTGTGCTAATCGCTGCATTGTAAAAGTACAAAAACTGTGGAATTAATACTAACTAAAATATAATATTATTCACATATACAGAACGATAGATGAAAGGAGGGAGAAATAGTGTGAGTAATGATAATTATGGACATTAAGATAATAAAATGTAAATAATATGGAGAGGAAGAGTAAATGGATGTCATTAAATTTAAGAACAGGAGGTGAAACGGAAAGAAAACCTGAGAGTAGAAATGTGGAATGAGGAGTCAATAAGTTCTGTTTCAGGTGGTAGTTTCTGTGTATTCTCAAACGTATTAACTTTGTTATGAAGTTATGATATGACTAAAAGCCAACCCACAAGATATCAATGTTTTTGAAATACACTATACAATATTACATATAAATTACACAAGTCGGGACGCAGCATCACCGGAATGCAAGAGCCGCTTTCTGTAGTTCTCCTGCCTGGGGAGTTGAACATCGATTGCATGCCGCCGGGAGACTAGTGAAACGCACCCCAATGAACAGCCACGGGCAACCGATCCGGAATAACGATCGCAAGTGCACATCTCGATTTTCCATCTCGGGTGTTTCGCTGGAACGTTCCACCACCGCCTAATCAGATAACACACTGGCCCACAGCAAACTACAGATCAATATTGGTTTTGTTTGTGGGCTAGTAACATGAGATATCCTGCACTATTTTCTTTCATAGTTTTGATATTAATTTTATCTGAAGATAATATTTGTTCAGACAATTCTCTGGACTGTACGTATTAGTAAGAAATGGTTGGAAATGTAAAGGAACTTCGGATATTATGAAATACTTGTAGTTCAGAAATATGGAATACTCAGAGTCCTTTTTAAAAAGTGGAACTTACAAACGACAATATCAATTCAGAACAATTTCAGAGTTCCCCTTAAAACGGATCATTTATCCGTCGGCATCAGGTCATGTTATTTATATTAAGATTTGTTTTCCGAGTTCGAAAAAATTCGGGAGGTAAGGTTTCAATTCTGTTTATACATAATTAGAACTGTGATCTATTTTTTCAGTTCGCAACTCATCCTAATACTTTCAAGGTATTGGTTTTCCAAGGAAGGGTCGAATAATGTAGAGTATTAATATTTCATTTAACCTCGAATGTGCTGCAGCAGAGACATCTTTATATTTTTGATTTGAAAAATTAACTGAGCAATTTGACTGATAACCTAGGCACCTGATATATTATTATCTACATTTTTCGCAAATTTTTGTATATTTATTCATTTTAGCTCTCTCTTCCTTAATACCTGACAATTCCATACACCTTACCCTGAGTTACTTTTTTGTTAATGGGATGAGATTTCGTAATATAGAGTTTGATTTCCAAAGATAGTTGAAGTTCATGATTGATTCAATTTTTGAACGGCGTGTACTGTTGCCCCATATTTAAAAGTTAATCCGTAATACCAAAACTCCTCTATATACAGGAAATACCCTCACTACCTTTGAATCACTTTCGATTGACTTGAGACTTGTAAGTGAAAAATAAGTTTACTTCTGCAAATATTACCTATAAAATACCAATATCTCTATTTTAAAATCATTAACTATAATTTTATTGTTAATGAAACGTAAAAAAATGCCTAATTTATTTTTAATTGAAATATTTTATTTAAATATTATATTTGGGAGATCCATCATTTGGATGATATGAACCCCTAATGATCGAAAAAAAGACACGGCTACATGTCCAGAAATAACATGGTGAGACATTCGTAAAAGATGTTTAAAAATGCTGATAAGCATGAGAAAAAGCAGTCTCTCTTTCTAAAATAATTGTATCGTGAATATGTCCTTCAAGAACATGGCGGCGAATGCGTGTATGCTAAACGTCGCTAATCACTAAAGTACTCAAAAACTTAATATCGGATTACAACAACTAACCATAGCACGCATTTTTAACTTCACTTCACACAAAAAACAACTCATCTTAGCAATTCACCCACAAAATACTTAAAATAAAAAGCACAATACCACAAATTAACATCTCAGCAGGTAAAGTATACATGTCTATTCACATATACGACGAGTTGGTATACTACTTCTCATCAACATTTATAACCAATGTCTCAAAACCACATCCTGATCACAAAGCAATTAACGAAAGCAATAAAGAGACATTCTACGGCGCCCATAAAACATTCTTTTCACCAACCTAGCTGAAATTAACAATACATTAAAATCTTACCCCTCAGAAAAGCACCCACTCACGATAATATAAACATTACCATAGTGAAAAACCTACCTCCTGTTGCAATGACATATTTTATTAACATTCTCAAGTCTTGCTGCAGAATAGGATATTTTCCTCAATCTTGGAAGCATGCCATAGTTATCTTCACTGACAAACCCAATAAAAATCATACAGATATTACCCACCTAGTCCAAAATATGGGAAAAACTAATTCTCAAAAGACTTAAAAAACACTTATAGGTAAGTAAAGTAATTCCAAAGGAACAGTTTGGATTCATTGAAAAAAATTCGATACTACACTCACTCCTCCGCATTACAGAACATCTGTATGGAAATATTTCATTAAAAAAATACAAAACAATAGCAGTTTTCATTGACAAAATACAGGTGTTTGATAAGATGTGGTATCCAGGACTCGTGTATAAAATCAAGAAAATAGGCACACTGCATTTTATACAAGCAATCACTCACAGTTTCATCAGAAATAGAACCTTCTCAAAAAAATGTAAACAAACACCTCTCTCTCTCTCCTCCCTCTCTCTCTCCACACACATTCAACTTTTCTTTCTCTCTCACACACACAATTTGTTTTAGAAAGAGAGAAAGCACTAATTTTTCTTATGCTTACCAACAAGTGCTTTTTAAAATTTTTACAAAATTTTCATGTTATCTTCCCGCATTCTGCTTTGGCCTGCCATCATTAAGTCATAAAACTCGGGCGGTGTACTGATTCATAAGGCTTGTATTTCACTAGGGGGTTCATGCAACTTTAAAACATCGATGTTTAAAACCATCTGTGGTTTAAAAACATCGATAGTTCTTCGACGATGTATTTTTAACATCGATATTTTTTTAACTTTGAACATCTACGTTTGGCAACATCGATGTTACGTTGTCGATGTCAATCCTTACTTCAGAGACAACGGTAATTCTGGCTCTGAGCTCACTTAGCTGGTCCGTAGCACTACGAAGGTACCTTCATTCGATTGATTGATTGATTTTTTCGTGTTTCCGGGCGGTCAACTGCTTTGGTAATTAGTTCCGTTAGTGTAGTGCATGTTGTTTTCGCGGGAGATGGCGGTGATCTTCCCCCGCTGGATGGCGAGATCCGGCGCCGACCTACCGTCGGCTGGTGGGGTTTCCCCCTAACCAGGACTCTCCCACCAACGGGGCACCGCCCCAGCCGGGACAAGCTCTAAGCTCCCGACCTGTCTCCCGGAATATGTGGTAGTGTAGTGCATGTTAGTGTAAGTGTGTGTGTAAGGGGAGGATAGGACAAGGAAGAGGAAGGGCAGATCGCGCGCGGTCCGTGGCCAGTTTGTTAGGGTTTGCTCCGGCATTCGCCTGGTGTTCATCGGAGAAACGACGGAAAACTCCCGATCAGTGCAGCCGGCCGCTAGAATTCTCCTCCAGACAGCGACTGAATTCGACCTAGCTGGAAAGCTAGTGTCGAAAATCCTGTCGCCGTCAGAACTCGAACCTAGGACCTCCCGGTCAGAGGCGCTGCAGTGGCATCAGTTGATGTACTGAGCTACCGCTCCCGGTGCCTTCATTCGAGATCGAGGGCTCATGCACGCTGAAGGCCGCAGCCTCCCACGTTTCCGTCGGCACCGCTGAGTCGATATTTCGATCGACAGCCCACGGCGCGTCGCGACCCGCTATTGTCCGGGCAACCGCGGCCCCACCGCTTTCCATATTAACCCCGACGGGCCATAAGATATGCCGTTGCTACGTGCGTTATCCGTTGCTAGGGATCGCGCCATCAAACAAATCTTAACCCTTTTCAGGGGACATCCTTTCAGGTTGCGTGTTCCGTAATGCGGAGCATACGTTAAAATTTCTTTAGGAAATAGGTCGAGCGTCGGTTACCATCGTAAGAGGAAGCTGTCTAGTTATCAGGAGGGAATGGAGGAAGTTTATCCGCTCGAAAATGAACGAACGTGTTAGGATCACCTTTCGATTAAAGAAAAAAATAGCGAAACCGGTAGCGTGTGCCTGAGAATATGCGTGTAAAGGAGCGTGAGTATGAACAAAAATGAGGGTCAGTGATGGTTTTAATTAGATACAAAACATTATGCCTCTTCCGTAAGGTAATAATGTGAATTTTTTCAAGATAAGAATATACTTTTTTAATCATTAGTATTTTAACAATAAAAGTACTGAATTTAATGATGAATATAGGTAAATCTAACTTTATTATAGAATACCATTAAAGCAGATCAAGACGATAGTAATAAAATTAAAAATGTTTAAAATGTACAGCCTTTTTGCATTAGTACACGGTCCCGAGCTGTTGAAACAATTTTCTCTGCATTAGGGTATACATTCTATGACGTGCTATTAGGATTTTGTCTACAATGATCAAAGAGAACTTCCGTTTAATTTTCTAATTAGATCCATGAAGAATCTTAATTCAAGTCAAACACGTTGTTTATTTCACACAATGCTTTTCTTTTGTTTGAGGACATCACACTGACACATTTTGGACAATTCTTTTGTTTCGTTTGTGGATGTATCCTATATATATATATATATATATATATATATATATATATATATATATATATATATATATATATATACACACAATAAGAAGACATAATTTACTATATACAAAACGCCATTGGAACACATATCCATAATGTTCTACTGCTCGATAGAAGGATTCCCGGAGTAGAATTGTAGACAGTACTCAACAAGGAATTAGGCAGGCGCAAACGCAAGCCGCCACACATATTACACAGAAATACAAGTTAACACAATTCATATCTTTGAAATGGTACGTTCCAGACCTTTAAAATCCTTTCTTTGGCGCGAACGTGGCCAAAAACCGCGCTATCTCGATTTTTCTGAGATTTTAATTATCTGATATTCTGTGCAATCTAATCTCGTGTATCTGTGTTTTGTTTGTTAGAAGCACTGAGAAATTTTACAATGTTTTCATATGAACGATAATGAACTTGATCAATGTGACGTACAGTTTAGAGCTTACCTTATCGATTCCTGTATGAAACTTTTTTAACTTTATAATTTTTTTTTGTAAAATGCAGAACGTTTAATTGGGTCTAAGTTTTAAAAGTTTATTTTATATTAATGTTTATAATAGCATCGACATAATTGTGATAATTCACTTATTACAGGTGGGTAATAATTTTATACAAGCTGTAGACATATTTAATACAACAAAATTGTAGTAAAATTATACAAGACAAAACGTTATATAAAATGTATAGCAAGAGCTTATAATTTTATAATATAAATATGTCTTGTAATTTTAAAGTATTAATTTTCCATATTTGAACCCTAAGGCTAATTTATATTTTTGCTTAGTTGTTATTAATCGAAAATAAGAAAAATGAAAATAATATATACAATTAATACATCAATAAAAAAGTATTACTTTGCAGGTCTGTACAACTGTCGATAAGAAAAGTGTATTCAAGCTTTTCATTGAACTTCGAAAATTACATCACGAAACCTTTTCACTTTCCATGTTCCTCTAGGTTATATTGAGTTCAAGTTGTCCACTTGGAGTTTAGTATGCCGCAGCACGCATGTTTACAGTAGGCTCTTAATTTCTTCGCTTGTACCTGCAAAATCCCATCTCGGCAGTTTTCCAGTCACGCCCCTCGGGCCTGAGGGCTCCGCTGCCGCTGCCCCGGGGGAAGATATAGCGCTCCCGGAGAGAGAAAGCAGCGCCTCCCAGCCCAAAATCAACAACGTAGCTCCTCTATTGAAGCGAGAGTTGCTACTTCACGTTCAGTTGCGATAGGCCTTAAATGTTTCGTTACCTTAATCGTTCGCGGAGGGTTTCCTCGACAAATTAATACCGTAGTTGAGAAGACGGATAAAAAGAGGTGAAATATTTCGAAGGTATCTTTGGTCTGTTTCCAGGAAAAATTATGAACGTAGATTACGTTCATGAGTTTACTGTGGTAAGTTAATCATAAGAAGTATGATTAACTAACGTTTCCGGTATCTGAAAATTGATTATTTCGCATAGATTTTAAGTATGGTACCTTTAACTAACTGCGAAAACGATAAATATTACGTAAAAAACAATAAATATGCAGATTAAGAGATCAATCATCATGAATTGTTTTAAATCAATTTGAAAATGATAAATTTCACCCGAACATTTTTACATTATATGTGTTGTGTGAGAATGTGTGAAGAAACAGAATGTCAAAACTCATATGTTCCTTAACACATGTTGATTCTGGCAAAGGAAATGCGAGTGACTTCAAAGGCTTATTATAACTGAATAATGAAGAATGCAATGCAGCCCCACTTGCAAGACTGTCAGAACTTTGAAGTAGCTCATTCCTCTCACAACACTTTTGAACTCCACGAAAGCTACGAACTCATCTCACATTCAGATTCAGATTCAGATTCCTAGGACCCTGATTTGGAGCTTCAGTTTCTTGATCATCGTTCATTTCAACCTATTCAATTTTAAAAAGAGAACTTTATCCGTTCTTTTTTTCTCATAATCTCTCAAAGTAAGCTGACAAAGATTACATCACGCGTCACTTACAATCATTGCTCCAAGGGCTTACAGAAGGTAAAAATTACTCTTTTCTTTTCATAATAGTCAATACTGCTATGATATTTTCTTCATTGTTCCATCGAAAAACACTGTACAAAATAATATGATCAATAATATGAATTTTTTAACTACGAAAAGTTAGCTAATGAATAAAAATACCACTCGATAAATAGTGTAAAGTGCCTATACCATATAGCCCTCTAATTCACCGGCATCTGTTTCTCAAAAGGAGGAACGAAAGAAATGCGAAATAATTTTATATGTTCCTAATTTCTTACATTTCTTTCTCAATTTTGCATGATAATGAATTCTTTAAAGCGCGAAAAACTCAAAATAGGACTGAAAACAACTTTATGATAGCCTCTGACCGACAGGTCTTAGGGTTCTCACTCCCCACGGTGACAGGATTTTCGATCCTAGTTAGATAGCTAGGTCGAGCTCTGACCTAGCTATCCAACTAGGTCGGCTGGTCTGATCGGTAGTTTTCCGTAGTTTCTCCGATCAAAACCAAGCGAATACCAGATCATTACCCTAACAAACGGGCCACGGACCGCGCGCGATCTTTCCTTCCTCTCCCTTGTTCTATCCTAACCCTTACTTACACACACTTACACTCCAAATGCCGAGAAGTCAGTCGGGGACTTAGAGCTTGTCCCGATAGGGGCGCGGTGCCCGGTAGGAGATGCCTGGTTGAGGAAAATCCCGCTATTCAACAAGTATATCGGCGCCAGGTCTCTCCATCCACCGGGGGAAGATCACTGCCACATCCCGAGGATAACACGCACTACACTTACGAGAACAATGACAGCAGTCGACGCGCCCGGAATCAGTCAATCGAGCAGAGGACAGAATTAGAAGCGGGAACATATACCAGTACTTTAAACATTAAATCTCATGTAGATTCATTTGAAAATCATTGAAATGAAGGAATTTGATAAAATATGCTTCTATGAAGTGCGTTATGAAGGACTTCAGTCACAATTCGCCGTTTTTACTTTATAGGTCTATTTGAATGAGATTTTTACTCTTTATGGATATTAAATATTTTCCTACTACATCAGCAACAATGTTGCTTGGTTGTAAAAATCCTCAGCGATTTTACAGAGTTTCCTAAAGTTTATTTTCCTTGTCTCGTAAAATGAAATATTTTAACAAGACCCTTTAACCGTTCATCACAGAGTTGTTAACTGAACCATAGATGTTCGTGAATTGACTTTCAAAGTTCATTTTCAGATCTTGAATTTCAAGACCTTGAGAAGTCGAAAATAATTCAGTATTTTGACATTAGCATTTTTATTTTTATTTATTTTACGTAAAAACAGTTAAAAACTGCGTATGACGTGCTATGGGGAAAAGTAAAACGCAAAACGAGATCTTACTTTATAATGCTTGAATTAATGTAAAGATTGTGAGTATACAAAATGTAGAATAACTTGAAATACATTTATATTGTTACTGTAATAAAGTTGAAAGTTGCATTCCGCAGGTTAAGTGTGTTTTGGAGAAACCGAGCAGATAACGATGAATGTTTATATTTTCTTATTTCAAATCTGAGAAAGCAGGTGCTTTAAATTGTTTGACACAATATATATATATATATATATATATATATATACACACACACACACACTTTTCCTGTCAGAGATATTTAGTTTCTAAGGACGTTTTTCCGCTAAACACGGATATGAACGTTTGCCACGAAATCTCCAATAAAATGTAGGTTATGTTTTAGAGCGAGCGCATTGAGTAAAAATAAGCTAACGGCTGTTCTTTCGTATTCCATTCGGTCACATCCCGAAAGCCGATTCAGAGCAGGCGCAGCGGTGTCCGAAAGAGTGACTTTGCTTGTTGACTTGCGAGCGACACAGCTTCTCAAGTGTCCGCAGTTGTAAACTCCCGCCATGTGAGTCACGCGTCCCGTTGGCGGCGGATTCCATGGAGCATCTAAAGCATGTCCTGCCACGGGGGCGCACCAAGTAAGAATTTGCCGCGTGCAGAAAAGCCCTCTACGCCTCGAAACGCATAAATGAATAAATATAAATAATAATGAACATTGTAAAATTTTTCAAAATTCAAAATTTTATTGCTTATTTATCCTTGAAAATAGATTTTATTACATGGGAGTTTTTTCTCCCTTTCAAAATTCAAAATTTATTGCTTATTTATCCTTGAAAATAGATTTTACTACATGGGAGTTTTTGTTTTTCTTTCTCCCTTTCAAAATTCAAAATTTAAGTAGTATATGACTTAGTGTAGGGATCAGAGAATTTTGAAAATGTGCACACAATTCACTTTTCCCCATAGCACGTCATACGCAGTTTTTAACTGTTTTTTGACGTAAAATAAATAAATAAATAAATAATGAATTTATATTAATGGAATACACTATTTAAACTAGCTACTATTTTTATGGCACCGATGGCTCATGTAATAGACCATAGACTGATACTTCGAAGTGTTGGTTTCGATACATGAGGCTGTTTCGTTATTTCTACTGATATAGATGATTTCGATGTGTTAAACTTATGTTACTTCTCTTGAATATTATTGTAAACATTTACAATATTGTCACATTACTTTACATGCGGTTACATGTAAACATTAGTTTACTTCTCTTGCATATTGTGTAGTTAACACAGCGAATACATATGACTGAATAATGGATACTGCTTGTTCTAAACATTAATGCAACATTATGAACTGAGTGGAGTAAAAAGTGCCCTCATCATAACTGGGCGCCCCAGCACAAGTTTCCCCCCTCACTTCACTTCTTTCATTAAGCGCGTTAACTCGCACGCATTCTTGTTACAACGTTTACACGGCTCTGATCTCGTGGCTCACTGCCTGACATAAATACAGCCCCTCGCCCGCTCCCGCCGCGGGCATACAGTCGGCTGAAATGTTGCAAAGCGAAAGCGTGGCGAATTTTGGCGGTATAAAAATTAAATTATAGGAAATGAAAGTGTAGCAGTTCAATTATTTTTTCAAGTTTGTTTTGATTGACAAAAAAGATTTTAAATGGGCACAATATCCGATTAATCAATTTTTGGGATGTGATTTGCCCAAATGATTTTAAAAAATCCTAAGAAGAATGTTAAGCCTGAAAAAATGTCGAACACGAGCTTTTACACACATTTACCAATTATTCAAAAATCAAAATGAAGGGAATATTTGTGGCAGACTTTAAAAGTACAGTGGAATTCTTAACTCTTGACACCAGATTTCTGTACTTTCTCTTTGTCTGACACTTTTCTGGATTCAGATTCTAGTGTATAAGTGCATCAGAACAAATATTATAAAAATGCAGTTTCTATGGCGTATCAAAAAGACATGCCAAACACCAGTACAAGATTGATTGACTACCAATCATTGCTTTCTTACCATCCAACATCCACTTTTGGCATATTAGCCGTTTGGTGACGCGCTGACAAGTATAGACGTGCAGTTTCCCTCAGCGTGTGGGGATTCGCAAGTTTATAACGGTCAAGCGCGTAGGTGGCGAATCACTGTTGCTCATTTAGCGTTACGCAGGGGACACGTGTGGGAGACCACGGGCAGGAGAATCTTTGTCCCCGATGTAAATTATTATTATTATTATTATTATTATTATTATTATTATTATTATTATTATTTTATATTATTGTTATTATTAATGAATTATGAAGTGATAGATTTATCATTGCAAATATCATAAGTAACTTTGGTATACGAGATTTCACACCTGATGCCATAGACAAAAAGTGATCTTCGACCCTTACAAACCCTAGAAGTTTGCAACATTTAGTCTGAGATATCCTACATAATGCTGGGCATTCCTTTTTCATTTAGACCAACCTACTCCGGACTCAAGGAAACAAAAGTATCTGACTGACAGTTGATCCCTGTCCTTCGATTGAGTTAGTGCAAAAAGCGACTCTTATAATATTGTTTTTGCGTCCAGCGTCGCCTTTCGGCCCATTCAGAACTCAGTCAGCGAGCAATGGCGGCGGTCGGGAGGGGTGGCCAAGGGAGCGACTTCCGCGGTCGGCGGCAAGTCCGATCGGCCACTTCTTCGCATTACGGCGGGCGTGGAGTGAAGCGCGCCGAGCCAACGGCTGTTTATTTGTGCGACGCCGCCCGACAGCCGCGACCTCCTCCGGCGCCGGCCCCGCCCGACCCGCCCCTCCTCCCCCCCTCCCCGCCTCCCCGCCCCGCCTCGACTCGCCTCGCCCACCCGCCCCGCCCGCCCCGCCCGCCCCGCCTCGCCCCGCCCCGCCCGCCCACGCGCCCTTCCAGCCCGCCACTCTCAATCCCCCGTTGCCCCGGCCCGTGTAAACAGCCCCGGCCGAAGCCTCCTGCCGCTGCACTGCTCTGAGCGCGAGAATTTCCCCAGGTCGTGAGCGAGAAAGAATGCCGGATTCTCTTCTAATTTGTCACAGTTGCTTGTTCGCGATGTTTGAATTCAAGTGGTTATTCTTGAAAGCCTGTTATTCTCGAACCGTAAGGTTATTTTTGTCGAGTTTCTCATTCGGTTCTTGGGTTTCGTACGATCGTCAAAATAGGGTGATGTTAAATGTTATATTAATCATTAATATATGCCTTAAAAAGCTTTAAGCAGAATTTAATCAAAATAAAGAATTAAGTCCGTTACAAATAAATAAATAAATTAAAACATAATTTAGCGACACTGTCGCTTATTACACTGCGCCATATTTTGAAAAAAATATGTGCGATGTTTTAGTTTAGAACGCTTTTCTCCCCTAAGTTTGGAGTGATGATTCCAAGTATATTATCAGTTTCCTCTATGACGTCCAGTTTTCTTGAAAACAAAATTTTCATATTTACCAAACACAACCAACACAAACCTTTCTGCACTCTATTGTGGCTGCTCTTCAATACCCCAAAATAACTAATACACGTCTTCACTTTTCTATTATCAGCCCTAGAGAGAGTCTGTTGTCTGTCCTAAGAAATAAAAAGTAGAAAATAGTTTGTCAAATAAACAAGATATTAAACACTCTCTCCTAAGACAATGAAGTGTAATTAACTCTGCACATTTGGTAGAGTTGTGAAGTCTCTGCCGCGATGACTGGAGACGATCAAATGGAAAAATCCAAGATATTAAATGACGTAATCTTTTTGTTGAACTTAAGAGTACGATTTTTTGTGCATGCAGAACACGGTATTTCTTTCTATGTAAATATTGTGAAATTTTCAGTATTTCGAGCTCTTGTAATGTAAAGGAATGAAAGTAGGTTAGCTGTAGTCTTCATTCTGTTACCCAGATATTTCTCTAACACTCAGTTCATATACTATAGATGTTTTTGCCAAAGTTTCCTAGGTGTACGATCACATTCTGCACTAATTGCATTGGAGAAGCATGAGTACAATATTACGGTTCATTGCTCACTTTCCGCACACCTATCTCGGGTCATCCGTCTCTCGCATCTGGGGCAAGGTGACAGTTTTATCTTCCTCCGCAATTATGCAACAGACTCTATCTGGCAGGCCGGAGGTCACGAATGTTGGTAACCACTCGATTGCAGTGCATCAAACATTATTATTTGTACTGCAAAAATGACACAGTAATCATAACGTAGATAACACTGCGCTGTCTTGTTTTCTTTTGATTAAAGAGAAGCTAACACTTAGGGAGGTTAGTGAACTGTTGCCAACAGGGATTACTGAATCTATACTAACATGCAAAACTCACCATCGAAAACGCTTGATCTTCTAGCGGTCGCCTACTAATATCGGTAGTTTTCCGTGGTTTGTCCAGTCCACACCAGGTCAATGCTGGAGCTGGACCCTAACAAACGGGTCACGGATCTCACGCGATCTCTCATTCGTCTTCCTTGTTCTATCCTTTCCCCTTACACAGGCACACTTACATGCAGTACACTACCACACATGTTAGGACACGTGTCGGGAGCTTAGAGCTTGTCTCGGCAGGGGTGGTACTCTCCTCTGGAGAACTGCGGGGACTTAGATGAGGAAAACATTCCTGCAAGCCCACACGGAGGTCGGCGCTGGATCTCACACCACAGGGTAAAGAACACCGCCCTCTACCGAGATAAAGATACATTACACTTACGGGACTAACGACCATAGAAATTGATGCGCCCGGAAATACGAAATTAACAATCAATCAATGAAATGATCGATCGGAATTTTAAGTGAACTCACTAGCACGTGGCGTTTCTCTGAATAATAACTCATTCAAAATGTGAAGTGATTCCGACTAAAAATAAGCACTTATTTATTTATTTTACGTCAAAAACAGTTGAAACTGCGTATGACGTGCTATGGGGAGAAGTGAATTCTGTGCACATTTTCAAAATTCTGTGATCCCTACACTAAGTCATATACTACATGAATTTTGAAAATTAAAAAATGTCAGGGAATAATACTTCACGTACACAATAATATGTGTAACGTGCGGTAATCGATCATCTACCTAATCGGGTTTCTAGAATGGATATGTAATACTTTAGGGCTGTTGTGAACTCGTATATTCTACAATGAACAGGAAATCATTCTGTCATTTCAAATATCTTAATAAATATGAGAAATACAATTTTGGTGTGTCTTTAATGTCCATGCACTTAGTTCATGCTTTGTCCTTTCGTGTGTTTATTACACATTTCCCACCTGTGCTAGTATTCACACAAAAAATAGTTGCTATGTCTTACGTTCCAACCGTCGTATATATACACACACACGTCGATTCTCGCCATGATTAAATGCGGAAGTACGCGATGTAAGCGGGGGGAGGAAAAGCTGCCTTTCACCACCACAGCCCCCGCGCCAGCGAGTTTCCTTTGCTGAGTTTCCTTCGTTTCCGCCTTCTAGGAAAAGGATGCCCTTTCACCATTTTAGGCTCATGTCCTTCAATAGCTTAAACCTCTCTCCCAGTCGTTGCCGGATGTCAGAGCTTAGATAATCCCCAAAAAGAAATTAAACGTAAATTACCATTTTCGGTATTGTAACTTCTTTTGTATATGAATTCCAATGGGCAAGCGCCGATATTTGATTGGATAAAGTTAGGCCCTACTCCTACGCCATTCATTCAAAATAGAGCGAATAGAAGGGTATCTCGCTGGTGGATGAGTGGGAGGAAGAAGGTTTTTTCTTTGCGTCAACACCTTGACGCAACGCGTCTCCAAGCCTTTAAGGGGCGTTGAGCGCTTTGCACTGGGGAGTAATCCTCCATTAATGTGCTTTTTATTTTTGGAGTAATCCTCCGTTAATTACTATATTTGCCAAGTCTCGTCACGTCGCAGTCAGTGCCTTTTATCCCTTCGGCCAGGGGCTCGACGCCGTTAGATCCCGCGGTGTAGTTGAGATGTAGAACTATTCTGATATAAAAATATCTGTCAGGCAAGCTTTGAGTTGTCACTCTGGCTCTTGACAAAGAGCCAGAGTGCAAAACTTGTATTATCATTACCAGTTAACATTATCATGTCACGGGGCGGTAATACATGAACATTATTGTTCCGCCCTCCACATCGTATCTCGGCTTGGGTTGCATGGTTACGGGTTAGGGTTGCATGGACGCCAATCGCCAGTACATGATGGAGCCGATTCTTCCGTAATCTACCGGCGGTCAATATCCGCTCCCGGCCACTTGTCCGGTGTCTACCGCTACCGCCACCACAGCGCTGGGGCAAAAAAACGGAATACCTGCGAGCTGGGGCCTCCCCTGCCCGCCTCGCCAAGGACGTCTGCGGTGGACTGACGTTGGACATCAGAATCATGCATTGTTTGTAGTAATAGTTTCTTGCTGTGCGATTCGCGCATTGTAATGATCAGAGATTTATTTAATATTATAAATTAATTTTAATTCAAAATATATGAATCTTTCTTCTTGTACTACACGTGTGTGATGCTTTGCATCTTTCCGCACCCCACGAAGTCAGATAGCCAGGGTCAAATATAATTAATTAATAACCATCATTCCTTAGCCATGATAAGCGAGAGTATTATTATTATTATTATTATTATTATTATTATTATTATTATTATTATAAGAGAGTAAAATAAATTATATAACCTGTATGACAAAAATTGTTGCTTTTTCGGATTATGGAACAGCAAGGTTTTTTGGACTCTGTCAAAGAAAATCAGATAATAAGAATATTTATTGTTCAAGGTACAGGAGTAAGTTGCAGAAGCTCACCAACATTTTTGAGAATAGAGCAAAATTTAGATGAAAAACGTTTCCGATATTTTTCTTTTGGATTGTTTATTTTTAAGCGATGAACAAAATTTTCTCTGACCTTTCTTTTTTGTACATTAAATAATATTTCACAAATCTTTTAAAAGTCAAGATATGTTGTGAAACGCTCACTTCGAATTATCATGAAATGATATTCGATAACTTAGAATGAAATAAATGATTAACATTGGGTTGAATAATAATTTTAAAAAGAGCAAACATTATTGTAAACTATAAATCATCAAATGAACTCTCTTCAGAAACATTTTGTTCTGGAGTAACGCTAGAGACCGGGAAATCGGTCCGAAGTAACAGTACGATCCCGGTGCCGCACCACCACATTGGCTATCTGCATGTTGGACGTGAGGAATCGTTCAATGGTGTCGTTGATTCCAGAGACTTCAGCGCGAGGCAGGCGGTCCAAGGGAAACCCTAAAGGACGCTTGTCGGGTAGCGATGGTTCAGCAATCCACAGTAACTGTACCCCTTCCAGCAGACGTCCGGCCCCAGATTCTTCTGCACCTGTAGAGCCGTAAACTTGTCCACTCTAATGCCATTTCAAACACTCTTCGCTGCAAATTCCAAATAAATTCTCTACTGTGTATTGAGTTCGGACAATAAAGTAAATATTCCAGGTGAAGCTATCCTCTGAAAAGGGGCTTAGCGTGCTAAAATTTCAATTTTAATACAGTGCGAAATGTGAAACGATGCTCGAGTGTTCAGATAAATCTGTGAATACAATAAAGAAAACAAAATACTCTCGTCTGGTCGCATAAGCCACTAATGACCTTAATGTATCACATTAAGTGATTTATACACTCTAAATGTCAACACGTGCATAGTTATAGAAATTGCATACAATATTGCACAAGGTCATGAATGCGGAAACATTATTAGCTTCTAGAGGGGAGTTCATGGGCACTACCCCACCCCGGGAGCGCCGCTGCACTTACAGGGTGGTTATAGTTTCTCCATAAATTGAGCTCCACTAGAAAATTCTTAAGAATGTTGATGTTTCCAAACTATGCTATGGCCATTAGTCCCGTTAATGCAGTGGAGATTGTTACACCTGGAGGTGGCAATGTTATTGCCCCCACTATACGATGAGACCCGGCGCCGACCTACATGTCACGTGTTTGGAATTTCTTCTCCAGGTACTTCTCTCAGGAGGAACGACCCCAGACGGGACAAACTTTAAGCTTCCTACTGGACGTATGTGGTTGTTTAGGGCATGATCGCGTAAGTGTTTGTGACTTGTAGGGAAGAGGACAGGGCAAGGAAAGGGAAGGAAAGATCACGCGCGGTCGGTTTATTAGGGCACCGTCATTAACCGGGTTTTCCTAAAGTGAATCGCGTCGACTTACGCGCTCGTTGTCGTAGTCCGAGACCATGACGAAAAGCGTTGCTTGTTCTCCTCAGCATTGCCCTTGGGAATGAGCATGTGTTGCGGCCAGCCGCAGTTGCATTTGTCTGTCGCTTCATCCGGGCGGCCTGGTGGGAGCCTGTCCACGTTGAGGAAGGTATGTTTGGGGTGCATCGTCACCGTCGATTCCTTACTCCAGCGCTCGATGATGTTCAGCCCCGGCTGCACTGCACCAACAAACCAATGCATTAGTGTAAGGTCAGAGTGGGTCCATGTTTGACCGAATTCGCACTCGGGCAAACACGGCAATTAATGACCGATTACTTTAAAAGCTCACTGGACCCCAAGTTCGGTTTTACTGCATTAAAGATTTGGCGAACATGGCCGAAGTTCCAACTTTTTCGAGAGAACTGCGCCATTTAACACAGATGTAGCCACATGTGTTTCGTTAGTTTATAATCGACTGAGATGGCTCAGTACAACAGCTTTTTCTGTGCAACGTCTCTGCTTGGGAGTTCCATTTCCGATGGTGGTGGATTTTCGACAGTAGCTACTTTGATAATGTCGAATTCAGCCGCAGTCTGGACGAGAATTCTTGCGACCAGGATCCTGATCGGTAGTTTTCCGTGATTTGTCCAAAAATAAAAATAAAAACAAGGACTGAGGCGCGACTCGCGGGTTGGATAAGTGCGGTTACTCACGTGTAGTGGGGAACTTGTCGAGTTCGACGAACAACTGGCGCTGCTCGCTGAAGCTGAAAGGCAGCCGGCGCTCGTCCATTTTCGGCGCCAGGAAGATGCGCACCATGCCATTACGCGCAATATTCGCTGTGTTGTAAACCTGCAAATAATCACACACAGCTCGCAATGGCCTTACATGCTTGATTATTACGTTTTCTAACGACCCTTACACCAAGCCGAAATATGTAGAACTATTGGCCAAGGTACGGTAGTCTGTGTAGGAGATGAAAGCGCAACACGTTCGCTAGTTGGCTGAAAGAATTCATAAAAATATTTATTTCACGTAAAAACAGATAAAACTGCGTATTACGTGCTATGGGAAAAGTGAATTGTGTGCACATTTTCAAAATTCTGTGATCCCTACACTAAGTCATATAGTACTTGAATTTTGAAAAAAGTGTAAAAAGTTTAAAAAATTGAAAAAAGTAGTTTTGTTGAGGCTTACCAGCGCGCTCTAACTGGTTCTGAGAACATATTCATTATGTGAATATATAATAGGAATTGTGCTTAAAGCGAGAATTGGAAACCATTATATTTTTAATAAAAGAAACAATTCATGTTTATTTTTATTTTTCAGTTTCCTTGTTTCTGAACTTTGTGACAATTCGCCTCTATTAAGCTGGGTCCCATATTTTTGAACAATCGTCATGGCATATACTACTGTAAATTCGAGAGCATCTACTTTTAGAACTGCACCACGATTACAACTACGACTGTTAGCCGCCGACGTGATTTCAATGGGCGAGTAAAGAATGCTAATATAGTGTGAATTAACACACGCACACCAATGGAGAAAATAAAACTGGAATAGATATTCCTTAAAATCTTAGAGATTAACGCGTTCCCGATATGTTCCTGCCAATTCTAATAACGGAGCCGCCTGCGATTGGTTACTAGAACGAGGAAAGCAGAGTCTGAGAAACCTGAAGGAGGAAAACAATCCCGGTGGAGATTTCCAAGCTGTCCCAAGACCAAAATTCAGTGGTGTAATGTTCTCAAAGTGCAGAGTACATTTGTATTTTTTCGCGAAAGCAAACAGAAACTGCATCAAACTAGCGGCTTGGTGGTTCAGGGCATCACTTGATGTAATGAAGGGCCTCTGACTGGGAAGTCCTAGGGTTCAAGTCCCGACGGTGGCAGGTTTGTAGGTTAGCTAGATAGCTTCGTCTGTTTCAGTCGCTGTCTGGAGGAGAATTCCAGCGGCCACCTGCTCTGATCGGTAGTTTTCCGTGGTTTCTCCGACCAACACCAAGCAAATACCGAAGAAGTACAAACGGGCCACGGACCACGCGCGATCTTTCCGTCCTCTTCTTCATCCTATCCTCACCCGTTACTTACACAAACTTACATGCACCACACTGCTGCACATGACGGGAGACCAGTCGTGAGCTTAGAACGCACTCTGGTTGGGGCGATGGCCCCTCGTGGGAGATGCCTGGATGGGAAAATCCCCATCGGCGCCGCACTTCGTCTTCCAGTGGAGAAGGATCACTGCCATCTCCGATAAAACTTTTAGTACACTTACGGACTAGTGACCTTATTAACAGTTGACGCTTTCACAGACATTAATCAATCAAATACTACAACGCTTCAATGAAATGTAAAAATAATCATTTTACATTTCTATTATTGTCATTTGTAATAAACTTTGATATAAAACTATCATCAACTATTAACTGAATGTATTAGGAACATTTTCTTGCTTTATTTATCAATCAATATTTCATGTAATTCAACATACTGGATGTTTCCGCAAAATAAATAATCAATGTAACCAATTGGTTATAACAAATAGTTCTATGATAGAAACAGAAATTTTCAAAACAATTTTGTTTTCATTCATACCCTTTCCTGGCTTTTCAGAAATGATGTAAATTACGAAAAATTACATCAAACTAAACCTCTGGTATGAGGATAATAACTAGGTCGAAATCTATCTTTATTGGTATCCTTTTTCTCAACACAGGGACTCGAAAGTGTATTTCCTTCGAAATCTCGATATTTAATTTTTGCAGCACTAGATAATTTTCTCTATTCTACGTTTACAAAAATTAAAAATTAAATTCACGGTATATTTCCGTGAATTTCGGGACTTATCAAAATTAAAACAGAAATATCACAAGGAGACAGACTCTTTCTATTACTTGTAAATTGTTCCCTTTAAAAAATACTAAAATAATCGCGCAAACAAAATTTGTCTACAAATTTCATAAGGAAAATGTGAGTACATGAAGACGATAATTGAAAATAGATTGTTTGGCGTTTGACCAAGAGATACTACCAAATGGAAAAAGGGAGAACTTTGGACTGAAGAAATAAAAGAAGCTCATAGTGAAACAACAGAGGAAAAAAGAGTTAAAAGAATGGCAAAATAATAAAACGCTTCTGGGAAAAGCGCGTAATCTCAATTGAGCTTATGAAAGAAAGAGAGAGAAATAATAATAAAAACAAAAAAATTAAAATTGGACAGAAGTACGTTAAAAGTAGAAAATATTTTTCGGATACAGAGCGTAAGTCACCATGCCAACAAAAGTATGTACTCGTTCTGCGGAAAGGCAAGGGACTCGAAGATATAATAATAATAATAATAATAATAATAATAATAATAATAATAATAATAAAATTAACATCATTATAACAAGTCGGTTCTCAAAATTGCCAAGGATGATCAATGCTGTATTTGTCAGAAACTCGTACAAACCATTCATCAAAATATCGTATCAGCTTGTCAAAACTTGCGAAGTTTAAATGTCTGAAAAGGCACGGCAGAGTGTGTAGTTACATCCACTGAAAGATTTCTAACGCCCTCAAAGTTTCAAACTCATGCTCCAAGTGGTATGAACTGTGTACAATATTCACGATCAACAAATTCAAACTGATCGTAACTTAACTGTTCGTAACTTAATCGTTCTTATGAAATAATTGTTCCTATTTACTCCGCCACCAATTACTCAATCTGCCATCCATAGGGAGTGGCGAGGATCTGAAAATAATTCTTTGACTTGATTCTGTTGTAATCGGGGTGGGGATGAATGGTCTTATGGAAAATATTTTGGCTGCTGCATTGACGGGTTGATTTTTAATTTTATTTTTGACTGCCCAGCTGTCGATTTGGTTTAGGTATAACTGAAGTTTGATTTTTATTGTGTTTATGGCGGGACCTGATGAATATATAGCCGTGTCATCTGCAAATTGGGTGATTTTTATATCACTACTTTTCGGAAGGTCGGCTACGTACAAGTTATAAAGAACGGGAGATGACGGGAGCCTTGGGGAAGGCCAGCCTTGACCGCTTTTGGGGTTAGAGTGATGGTTATCGACTGTAACTGCAAAAGTTCTATTGTTGAGGAAGCTGGATATGATTTTGTAAGATTTGTGGAGTGCATATTTCTTTTATTTAATAGTTAACGGTTGGTGCCACGTTCTATCAAAGGCCAGTGAGATATCGAGGAAGATTGCTATTGTATTATAGTGTTTTGAAATACCATATGGATGTTTTCAGTGATTCTGAGTAGTTGGTGATGCCTGGATACTTTTTGGTGAATCCCATTTTTTCCAAGGGTGTGGCCTTTGAGTTATGAAGATGGGTTTGAAACTTTTAATATTATTTTTTGTAATAGTTTGGATAGAGTGGAAGCAGACGATTGGTCAGTAACTGTTAGTTACGGATGCGTTCTTGTTTAGTTTTGGTACCGGAAGAATGATTGCATGTTTCCATACTTGTGAAAAGTAACCTAGTTTGAGGCAGGAGTTGAAGATATTGGTCAAATATGCAAAGGCTGTTCGGGAAAGGTTTTTAATATTAAGTTATCACATCAAGGGGCTTTCTTGACAAGTAGTGATTTGATGACTTTATTTATTTCTTTAGATGATATGAAGTGTATTTGATGATGTGGACCGTATGTCTTATCATTTACTGTTTTACTAATTGTGAGATGACTAGGGTGCGGTTTAGTATTATTTATGGTGAATGTGGATGCAAAGTAATTTGCTAGCTCTTGGGCTTTTTTCCTGGGGGGGTTTTTTTGTGCCAAAGGGATTTTTTTATGTTGAGTTTTATTGATTTATTAGTGTGTTAAGTTCTAATTTTAGCCTGGTGTTTTTAGTGGTGACCATAGTCTGGGGTTTTGTTTTTGATTTGTATTAGTTTCACTATTTTTGGGGGAAGTTTATATTGTTTATCATTGTTGGTACTCTTTGTTTTAATTCGGGCTCTTTTTAACTGTGGTGTGTATTATGATGGTTAGTTGGTTGATGTTGCTCTATATTCGGCTCTTGATATCGAGGATATCGATTTCTTAATTGATCATGGGGTTAGTATGTGGGGCCTGGAGGTGAAATTATTTTGAGATAAACTGTTAGATACAAGTCATAGTGAGTGAGAAGAAAATGATTTAGAAGTACTAGGTATCTTTTTTTCTCCTCCTGAAGGAGCCGAAATGACTGATGAAAACGAAATGTGGACGAAGCGGAAGATATTTCAAAGTTTATCAGAAGAAAAGTCAAACTGGTAGAAAAAAAATTGTGTTGAAATATTTGGAGACAAGTGCTCCTCTTATAACATTCGTAGACAATTTGCCTGATGATAATATGGATTACTCTCATCAGATTGCAGAAAATTTGTTTATCATTTTGAACTTGCTGAGAAACCTAATAGAAAGGGGGTTATAATGAAACAGGTGTGTTTTACGAAACAGAATACCACAAGATTTTCCTATAATTTGTAATAAATAAATGAAAATAACGCATGAGAAATCGTTTATAGCGTTAGAGAAATAAAATGAAAGGATCTTTCTATAAAAATATTTCCATAACAATGTAATTAGAGAAACTTCAAATGGGGTAAGCAGTGATGGAAATGAAGCCAGTTAAAACATACTGCCAGTCTGAAAATAAAATTTTAAATGTGCCTGAATCAAGTATTATCAAAGCAAACAAAGAAATGTATGGACGGTACGAACAGCACGGTGCAGATATCAGCATTTATGAGGTATACATTCGAAGTAAAGAATAATTTTGGTCATTATTTACTTGGATGCGGTCAACAAAGTTCAGAATCTATGTAACAATGTTAGTAATTCTGTAACGAAACCAATTTTTAGTAGGGAAATCGTGCGGATCTACCTAACGCGTTACAAAACTCCCATAAAATCGCCGGTTTGTGTAGGCTCCCAAGTATTAAGGGGTACTAAAATTTCAGCGGGTTTCAGATATGATTCCTTTGACCAATTTTTTATGTAAAGTAGAAAAAAACGTCGGCATTGTGCTTATGAAGACTGTTCTAGCGTAGTAAATAGTACATGCTGTAAGTAAATTTGGGACTTTCCGTCAAGTGCAACACTAGATACCATTTGAAATAGTCTAAGCCCGTGCGAGAACTCTACCCCCCCCCCGCCCTAAGTATTCCTAAGAGTATCATGATACTTAAACATAAGGACATGCGCTCCGTTTCCATCGTAGTTCCCTCCACAATTAGGTACACAGCAATTGTAGACCACGGAAAAACGTTAAATGGATGGTTGCACTACAAGCATTAGAAACTATCTTCATCGGTATCAAGCAACTATTAATAGTACTTCTAGTTGTTGCTGCGAGAACGAATCTCGAATTAATAATTATGCAAAAACACCTAGTCAGTCTGTGCAATCCACGTGTACATAGAAAGCGTAAACATAAGATGGAGGAATCTAAGCGTGACGTCGCAAAGATGGCCACCAGCACTAACGGCTCATGGAGGAATATATTCTCTATTCCTCCATGTATATGTGGTATTGGTAGTATCGATAAATGCCGAACCGCCAAAAAGTTTAATAGATCGTCCATCTCATTCTTCGGATTATGGTGTGAAAAACGTTTCTTTGAGGCCTGTGGCTTCAATATTGTATTTTTTAAGGCCCTAGAACGCTTCCTTTAGAAGTTATTTAACAATATATCTGACAGAGTGTCGCGGGTTCCACTTAACATGAATATTTAGATGCGTTTATAAAACAAATCCATCATATTTTTATAGTAAAAGTGCAATTCGTCATATCTCCCTGAAATTATCTTTCATTAGAGACCTCATTTATTACTATATTTATAATTTATTTATTATTACATTTATAATAGGTTGCGAGTGAGAGCCGCAAAAGATATGTATACTGCTGAAATACTATAGGCGACGGTTATTCCAGTGTCATATTTTTTCAGAATACTTGTGAGTTCAATTTTAATCCTTTAAACTTTGTACTAATATTTAAAACATTTCAATATTAGGAAGAAAAGGTTTTGTATCATTTGCCTTTGTCCGCCAGCTTCCTAAGCAAAATAGTAGTGCAAAGGACTAGCGTGACGTAAATGTCACACGCCCTCAAAGGGATTCTTAATTAAAAAATATTTTTTGAGCCTTTTTCTCTAGTGCAGAAGATACTAATAATTTTATCTTATATGGAAAAAAAATGAAAAAAATAATTAGCGTCCTTGGAGGGCTAAAATACCTGAATTTCCAGTCTTAATGATTTTATTACTAATAAAATGATAACGCTGAGCGTAAACAAACGCGTTCATTGCACCGTAGTTCGCAACCTAGCACAGTATTCTTCATGTGAACGTTGCCCTTGGGCAGTAAATGATTCATAACGCTTCGATGCCACTAAAGCCTCCACCAGGGCCGACAGAAATTAGCGAGACGCAACGTGATATACCGTGTCGGTTCGAATTGCACCGCACCAAGATGGAGCACACAGCGTTCGCCTCTACGTCTGCCCTCGGCGCCCGTCACCGTAATGAACACCGGCAGCCTCCGCCCACCCGCCTGCCGCCCCAACGCAATTCCCCACGTGAGGCTCGGCGCGTTTCGACCGCGGTCGGCGCCCGCCCCGCCAGCCACTGTTGTTTTGACAAACAGCTCCAGCAAATGGATAAACGCTACACGTTTGAAATACGCTGTGTTAGAAGGAGCGATCCAAAAACCGGTAGCCGATTCAGTGGAGCTCAGTGCCAGCAGTGCTGCTGATTCTGAATTCTGAAAAAACTAATTTTTAGCGTCTTTTTAACTAGAAAAATGTGATGTTTTTGCAATTGTTTTTGAAATGATTTTAGGATAAAAACATGGATATAGTTAAGTTGTACAAACGATTTAATTTGGTTTTTAATTGCCTTTCTCGGTAAACTATTTTATGTGACGCTTATTTTTTATGTGACGTACCTTTCGATATTTTCTATATTAAAAACATAGTTTGAGAAGGGTGTAATACGAAATATTTGTACTTCCCTTTATTCTCAAGCCCTTTCAATGTATTAAAAAAATAAACCCAAAATAACGTATTGAATAAATATTCAGTTCTTTATAAATTCATAAAAGTATTATTCAAGTAGAGGTCCCAACAGATTTGCAGTACGGTTGGAAAGTCAAAAAACACTAATTTACTTTAAAACACTAATAATAAAACATTCAACCTGTGTTCGTTATAGCTGTCTTATTCACTGTGCGATTTTACACGCGATGGCATAAAATGGAAATTTGGCATTTCTACGTATCTACGCAAGAACATCAAGGAGACCCTGCTTACTTAAACAACGTTGCATAAATTACCAGCCTCTCTCCCCCTCTCCCCATGTCTCGATTTTTTTATCACTTGTTACGTGCTTCACGTAATGACGTCAACACCATATGACATATCTCTCAAACCAGTTCTATCACTCCATACCTCGAATTCCACACCTAGACAATTTCAGACTCCGGAAAACTCCTCATAGAACCAGATTAAAAAATAGATATCCATACCAGGCATTCCTAACCAATTTGCCGAAATAGATTGGGGAAAAGAAATACATATGTAAAGTGTTATATGTACTGCACTATGTATTATCTGTAAAAATAAAATAATAATAATAATAATAATAATAATAATAATAATAATAATAAACCTAATGACGTACAATAGATATTTCATGAACACGGCGTTATTCGCTTCTCTGAAATCCGCCTTTGCGCAAATCTGCAATACGTTCCATTCTCTCTGCGTTGCCGTAATTACACTTACTGTTCTTGACGGCTCCAGCCTGGCCCGCCGAAAACGTTGAAAACCATTTGTGCACAATGAAAGACGCTGGAAACACCGACTTTCTCGTATGTCAGGGGAAGGTCGGTTGATCAAAACTCGTTAGTTTCATAATTTGCTTCCTATTCCGTTACAATGTTAGCTTTTTATTCAAATCTTATGCACAAGTACTCCGAGTAAATGACGGTTATTGTAACATTGTTTTGTTTTAATTTTGCCCTCATCTATTTAAATAGAACTTCTTTTTCTTTGTAAATGACTGCAGGGTAATTGCAGTGTAATTTACTGACTAAAACCTTTTAAGTAAAAAAATTTTTAAAAAATTAAAGGTTTACCTGAGTAGCAAAATTTTGTTGTAAATCGTATTTCTCTGTAATTAATTGACCAATTGAGGTGAATAGGAAACTTTTTATCATTTGGAGGAGCGACTACTGTACATATTTCAGAGTATCAGAGATGCACGAAAGGGATTACTTCCACTGTTATTATTAATATTGTTATTTCTGCCGTTGATCTGATATGCTAAAAAATTCTCTAAATGTTAAATCTAATTTATTAATTTTCTTTCTCTCTAATCATGGGTTTCGACACACAACATTTTACTCCTTAACTGTTGCATGTGGGCGTTTAATTCTATACAGAATCACGATTCCTGGAAGTTATGTAGATGAAAATAAATTATTAGATTGATGGCAACTAATATAAAATACCAACCCTTCTCAACAATAAAAAATTAGCATTTATTCTTATGTATTTACAACTTCGATTGAGCTGATGAATCATTACTTTTTCTGTGTACAACATTAAAATATCGTACGGGTCTGAATAGAGTTCGTAAGCTTACTCCAATGTCTTGTTAGATGGCTTTTCGGTCGAATCAGCAGAATGTTGTCCATGGAATCCTTGGTATCCCTATATTCACGTGTTCTTGCGTAAAAATGTTCCGAATGTCCTCAACGATTTGGAATTTAAGATTATTTAATATTCCAAAAAAATCAATATGTGGTCGCGACCTTCCACATCAATGCGTCATATTAACACCTAGGCGCAACCATCTTCAGATACTTATCGAAAAATCCTTTCATCTACGGAGCTACCCTAATATAAATTTAATTCAAAACTAGTAAGAACCCGTCAAAATTTGACGGTGAGACCTGAGATAAATGTAAACTACTGTGCCCAGACTAATGTTCACAATATGTTGCAATGTTTGGATCTTCAGGGTATAACGAAGATATTGTGTTGTGTAGTTTCCAAAATTTTTAACACGTATGGCCCATGACCAGGTGGCAATGCAATATCGGCACCAAAAGACACAAAAGAAAGAGCACTATTATACTGACGGATATTATTTCTAAAGTTTTTTGATGTGTCATCATCTCCTACAAACAACTGTTTGATTTCTTCTGGTATATTGCTCGAAGGTAAACTTATTTTCCCATTTAAGCAATACGGAGTAAATTCGTTTGCAGAATTTCTCTACATAGGAAGTACAAAGCAGAACAAAACTGACATTTCAGAGACAACGACCCAACAGAAAATGTAATGACCTCACTAACACGACACATACATTGACTTTCTCTTTCCTGCGTCCACTTAATGTACATTTGCGTCTTTTGGGGCGCGTGGGCAACGATTCGAATTCGACATAACCTGTGAACAACTTCACTACTTTATTTTAACCGAGCAAAACCCACTGTCCGAATGTTCTCTACAAAATACATCACAAAAGCATATACATGCAAACTGTCAACGCCACAATACAATTATTACACTGAAACACAACCTTGACGAATTGTAAACAAATCTCAACAATCAAAACAAAACATCAAGCAGCGCCACCATGAAGCAGCGTGGACTCACATTTATCGGAATTTGAAACAGCCACCTTTGGAAGAAAACAATTGACTATTGATAAGCGTACTATTAAAGAATGATTTAATTAATTAATTTACACCGTAAATGTTGGTGAATCAACACAAACAATATCTGATAACACATCTAGCGATCACATTCTTTCATTTAAAGGAAAAAATACTACAATCGGTTCAGTAGAAGCTCTAAACGAAGCCATGGCAGAATACCTTATTTTTTTAAATATATAGATTCCAACTCCTACATTAATAAAATCCACAATTACAATTCAATACTAATATTTAAACAATACTGAACTATCAGACTAATAATAAGTTCCCGCCTCACTAACATTTTAATAATTCCCCACCTATGTTGAAAATCCGTTCGCACGTCACCAACGGCTTACGTGTGTACGTTTTAATATCTTTTAAGAGTGATTCCTTGCGTTCTCCTACAAGGTCTCGGCTTTCAAGGCCCTCTTCACACATTTTGCACGTAATGTGTTCGGGGCCGTGTTTCCCCGTCTGAACAGCACTATGACACCAAGCATGGAATATTACACTTCGTTGATCGGTTGTCCTAACAACGCGTATTCTTTACTTTGGAGCTTGCATACAATGCCATTATTATTAATGATGGATGCCGATTTCAGCATTCAAATTAAACCCGAGGTTCTTGGCTTATCACAGTTTATTCTGTTAAAAATTTATTCGGAAGTTCGGAAACTCTAACGAGCGAAACGTCAGACAATTGTTATGAATAAGTAAAGGTAAAGTGCAATTGCGCCTTTAGGATGGTTCATAGACAACGTACTAGTTTCCCTTAGTTGTGGCCCCGGTTTCGACTCCTGGTCGATGCAAAAATAGAGTTGTAGCTTTCCATTCAAATGCTGTAGCTGTGTGAAAGCTCAGGTAGGCGGAGTGTGCTAGTTACAGCTGATTGTGTCACGTTCATTGCATGCCTCTTACCCCCAAGCGTGGGGCTTAAACTAGGAACAAACCTAGGGGACACTGTTAGCTGGCCGACACATTCGGACTATCAACCCAAAATGCTAAATACATACATACAAAGGAATTTACTTCATTCAGGTGTACGTAGGTTGATGAGGCCGCGGGGGAGACGTATTATCCACCTAAATGTCGCCGTTGTCACAACGAGGAGGTTGTGTGTGATCATAACGCTCCGACCTCCTTCATTACATCCGACATTCCTTCCATTACATATCCTGGTACTTATTTGGAAAGGAAACGGAGTCGCCCCCAGAGCGGCCCAAAATAGAAATCACCAGATTCCAATTCCGACCTCTGTCGGGATTCGAACTGGGGCCCTTCAGATAAGAAATCCCGCGCCCTTCCACTGAGCCTCTGCGGCTCCCAATATAAAATAAGTAGTCACTAAAAAAGAAAATAATACTTTGTCAATAATGAGATGAACTTCCATTCCTACATTTCGAAACTCTAGACTACATTGATTATAAACGCTTTCTCGTAAGGCAAATTGAAATGATCATCCTGAACTATTTATCGCATTCTACATTATCACAGGTATATTGATTTACCTTTAAAATAATTATAGTTGCAGAGCTATAACTTACAAATATACCTGTACCTAAGAGGAATCGTTAAACACGTCTGCAATAGTATCTCGTATCGGATGTTCCTTTTAAATAAATTTAAAATAATGGTGTCAGTCAGTTTTCATGAACATAATACTTTTGTTAATAATAACCCTTGTTTTGAAGATTCCATGCATTTTCAAACCACTATTCAGTTGCTCAGTTTTGTTGGCTTCCTTTGATGGCATTTTCAATGCCATTAGTAGATTGGCAATCTCAACAATTACTTCACAGCAGAAGAATGGACGCGACATAGTTATTTTCATAAATCCTACTGTCGAAGAACATTATCAACTAAATAATATAAACTGGTCTCAAGCAGATCAAGAGAGGCTTAAAGCGTGCCGGCAGTAAACTTGCGCAGGTTTTCCTCGCTCCGCGATGGAGTGAGACCCACATATCGGCCCGTCTGGACCAGGTGGACAAGCAAATAGGTGGTTTAGCGGTTGGGCGGGCGGGCAGATGGTTGTGTGGGCGAATGGGTGGCTAGGTGGGTGGATGATTGGGTACGGGCGGTTCCAGGTCAAAAGGGCCATAGGAAAATGTCCAATTAACAGTCCAATTAACAGTAATTAATAAGTCCACAGCGTAATTTCCAATAAACGTAATGTCCACAGCAAAAATGTTTACAATAAAGTCATTTGAATAATGTGTACAAATCAAAATGTTAAACAAGGAGGAATATACAAAAATGAGTATGACAAGTTCTATGAGTTCTGCTGCACCTCTAGTAGAAGGAAATTAAAATTAAATTACTGCATTTCCCGCGTGTTAGTTTAAACAGTCGATAAAGTTCCTGTAAGTTTTTGTTAATGAAACGTCATTTTACGCATAATTTCTCTGAGCATAAATAACAGACTGGGCATTCTATATTACTGGACATTTAGGTACTGTGCATTTCTGCAATTGACGTATTTTGAAACTTGGACGAACAGTACTGGAAATATAATTAAGTGGACATTTCCACAAGTAGCAATTTTTTGCCAATTGTACCAATTGACTGATTATTGAATGAGTCAGAATCGAAATTTGTTGGGTGGTCGAAGGAATTTGCAGGGTGGGTTGGGAGCAGATGGGCGCGCAGGTAGTAAAGAAGGTAGATTAGTATGGTAGGAAATTTGGTAGACAGGCAGGGTGGCAGGGGGCAGGCTGCCCATCGGCTTCGTCGTACAGGGCGGGGGGTTGGGGGCAGATGGGCGGCGGGGGGGGCCGACAAGCGGGCGGGCAGACAGGCGGGCGGACAGAGAGACGGGCGGACAGACAGACGGTCGCGGACGGCGGCGGCGGACGGACGGACGGACGGACGGACGGACGGACGCTCGGGCGAGTGGTCAGGGGTGATTGGGTGGTCGTGTGGGCGGGTGGTCTAGTGACTGGGTGGTCGTGTGGGCGGTTGAGCGGGTATGTGGGTGAGCGGGTGGGGCGTGTGGGCGGGGAGCGGTCTGGCGGGCAGGCGCGGCGGCGCAGTTGGGCGGCCAGGCGGGGGGGGGCGGGGCGGCAGGGCGCTTGGGCGGGGGAGGCGGCCGCCCGCGAGCCCGCGGGGCGGGGGCTGCTGAAGGCGCCGAGCGGCGCGGCGTGGCGGGGCGCCGACAGCTCCCGACGGCCAGCGACGCCTCAGCGCAGGTACGGAGGACCCTCGCGGAGCCGCCTGCAGCTTCCATTGTCTGGGGAGCGAGGCTCCTCGATGGACCAACCCCTTTGCAGGGCTCTTCCCTTCCTCTATGGCAGCAGTATCGGGCAGTCTCCTCCTAGTCTCTTGTTAATCGCTTACTGCAGACGGCAACATCCTTATATAGAAGTTGTATCGCTTTGTCTACGGAAGTATCAGTATCTGTCATCAGTGGTGTGGTTTTGAGAATTACTGTTGAACCCACTTTTCGGGTTTAAACTCGAACGAAGTCGTGGATTTTTAAGAGTGCAAAAATCCATCGTATGCCTTCCTGTGGAGAGGAAGTAAAGCCGACTGTCCTATGTTGTCGATTTATTAAATGTAAAAGATCCTCAAGCCTAAAAGAAGCCTCTAAGCAAAATTAAGAATTTCCTCTTTCGTCGCCCGAATAATATCTTCTTTCTCCGCTTGATAATGAAAGGAAAATTTGCGTGGTCGGACGGAAGAGCAGAACCCGAGTCTCGCCACGTAAAATAAGGCATTAAGTAAACTAAGTTGGGGAAAATGTGGTTTCACAATTGGATTTTAATTGAGACACGTTTATTGCAGATGATTCTCTTTACATAATTTACGTAAGTAAAAATTTGAGGAGAAATATTTGTACCATAAGACTTGAATGTGAACATGCATTCCATTGAGTGCAGGTAAACGATTTACTTTTAAAGATAAGAAAAAAAATAGTTTCTCATCAATAGGTTTGAAGCGTTAGCCTAGCATTCTAATAGCTAAATTGCTGCAAATGGAATGGTATGGAATTAAATGGAAAATATATACGTTTTAAAACAAATTTCATCACAACCCTCAGACAAATCCTCACGTTTCAGCGGGGATGATTACGGCCTCATCGAAGCATATAACACGTATGCGATTAGTCACTATTGCTACAGACGTGGCACTAACGACCAAAGCAGTTGACACCGGAAACACGAACTACTCACCCTAAATATCTTCCTCGGTTCATACTCTAGATGAGAGTCATGGAGGGCATTTACTGAGCTACAGCTTCCTGAACTGAACGAGTACGTAATAAGATAATGACAGCCACTTCAAAGTATTTTTGTCCTCCAATTTCTCCCTTCGTCTTTCAGTGCACCGTTTTCCTCTTCATCACCATCGTCGCTTCTCGCATTCGGCGGGGCAATTTTGTGAGTGGGTCAAGCCCAGATATTGTACTCTCACGTTTTATTAAACCGCGAAAAATCTACTCAAATCTTGTACTTCTTCTTTCTAGGGTTTTTATCCAGCCGATAGCCGGTTACCCTTTACGTCTCGATGGGAGACATATTCGACCATACACTAGACACCAACACACTTGCGGGCTCCTCTGATCTGGGGTCAGACGCGAGGCCCTCCGCGACAACACATACATACAAAGACAAGGGACAAACAACCATGCCCAAAGCGGGACTCGAACCCGCGACCCTTCGGACCGAAGCGCTGAGACGGTACTCGCTCTTAGCCACCTCGGCCATCCAGGTCGGCAAAATCTTGTACTACATTACTTCAATTGAGAATAAATCATAGCAACAAGCGTTGTGGGCAAAATTCCATAATAAGAAATGTTGGCTTCCATGTAATAAAAACTATTGGGCATCGAATAATTTGCTACACTTTTGATGTAATAGTCCTCTTGGCCAAATAATCATTCCCTCCCCCAATCTTCTGGCATGTAGCTAAATAAGAGCTCAAGAAAACTTGTGCGGCTGCTACATACGCTTTCGATCCCTGGACCGGCTAAGGTGGCCCAGGACGGTTCCAGCCCCAACAATGGTAGGATTTTGGACTGTATCTAGATAGATAGTTCGGGAATTCAGCCGCTTTCTGGAGGAGAATTCTTGAGACCGGCTGCTCTGATCGCTAGTTTTCCGTGATTTCTCCGATCATCACCAGGCGAATGCCGGAGCGGTACTTTAACGAACGGTCCACAAAACCGCGCGCAATCTTTCCTTCTTCTTCCTTGTCCTATGCTCCTCCCTTACTTATACATACAGTTATATGCACAACACTACCATACATGTGAGGAGACCAGTCGGAAGCATATAGTTTGTACCTACTGGGGGGTTGTTCCTCTGGTGGGTGATAGCTGGTTGGGACAAACTACGCAAACTGACGTGTAGGTTGGCACTCGATCTTAGCACTTTATCCAGCAAGAAAAGATAACCAATTTCTCCCAGGATAAAAAGTATATACTACACTTACAGTACCAATAGCCATAGCAATTGGTTGCCCAAAAGCACGAAATAATCAATCAATCAGCCTCCGGCAGAGGAGTAAACATTCATTCAAAAACATTTTAAAATCAATTGTGTGGCCTCTTTTAACACTTTTAAGCATTTTTTGGGATTTCCTAACACTATGTTACAATTAATTTAAACAATATATATTGGCAAACATAATGTTTATTAAATAAATGTAAACGTAAAGGAAGAAAATAATGATTCTAAACAACACCGAGTTTTCATTGCGCACTGCTGTGCGCTGTGTCCTACGCAGATCAACGCAGAGGCCTTGGCATTCGTCCCTTGCCCATATCGCGCCCGAGTGCCTTGTTTGCTCTGGCGAGGGCGGCGCAACGCGAGCGGCGCTGCGAGGCTCTTCGCGGTCCGGCAGCAGGTTGCGCATCGCAGGGCGTCGCGCTACGGAGGATTCCAGCGGGGCGGGACGGCGGGGCGGGACGGCGGGGCGGGACGGCGGCGGGGCGGGACGGCGGGGCGGGACGGCGGGGGGACGGCGGGAGGGACGGCGGGAGGGACGGCGGGACGGGACGGCGGGGCGGGACGGTGGGGCGGGACGGTGGGGCGGGACGGTGGGGCGGGACGGTGGGGCGGGACGGTGGGGCGGGACGGTGGGGCGGGACGGGGGGCGGGACGGGGGGCGGGACGGGGGGGGCCTCAAAGCGGGGGGGTTTACAGCGGGGCGGATTCATTGACGGGCGGCATAGTTGGAGGAGCGGCGGACACAGTTGCTGCGTGGCCCAAGGCACGGGAGGGAGATGGATAGAGAAGGCCAGAGTTGAGGAACAAGATAAGTAGTGGTGGGTTCAAAAGTTTGAACGGGTCAGGTACGGCCGTTCGAGGTGTGGAGGCACGAGATGTGGAAGGAATTGAACGGTGATGAGGTACTGGGGACGAGATCACGAGGACGAAGCGTGGCGGGAACGCGAGCGGAGGGGACGAGATGTTGCGGAGATGAGTTGTAGCGGAAACGAATGTATGACGGGCAAGCATGGAGAAGACGTGTGATGGGCCAGAGGAAACTGGGGCTTATATGTGACGAACTAGTGTGGAGGGCATGTGTGATGAGCCAGGGGCAACTGGGGCGTATGTGTGACGGGAGAGATGTGGCGGGAAAGTTAAGAGTGAGAGGTGATGTTTGAGGGGGACGAAAAGGTGGATGTTGTATGGCAGGTATCAAAGTGTACCGCGACGAGTTGTGGCGAGGCAGAAGGTTCACTGATGCGAGGTTTGTGGGGCGCGGGGGACGCGAAGCAGGGCGAGAGGTAGCGAGGCGAGGACGGATGGTGACAAGATGAGGAGAGGCAAGAGGAAGGAGTCAAGACGGGCCGGAGACGAGGCGGGCTGGAAAATCAAACTTCAGAAAATCAGCCACTACAATCCGAACGTCGGATGTTCGTATTGTACTGGCAGCGTTCATCAATACGACGTTAAATTGATGGAAAAGCTCGGCTGTCGTGGAACGCTCTTTTATAGTTTGATTGATTGATTTTTTCATGTTTCCAGGCGCGTCAACTACTGTGGTCATTAGTCCCGTTAGTGTAGTGCATGATTTTTTCTCGGGAGATGGCGGTGATCTTTCCCCGCTGGATGGCGAGATCCGGCGCCGACCTACCGTCGGCTAGTAGGGTTTCCCCCTAACCAAGCTCGCCCCACCGCCCCAGCCGGGACGAGCTCTAAGCTCCCGATCGGTCACCCGGAATATGTGGTAGTGCATGTTAGTGTGTGTGTGTGTGTGTGTGTATAAGGGGAGAGGATAGGACAAGGAAGAAGAAGGACAGGTCGCGCGCGGTCCGTGGCCCTTTTTGTAAGGTACTGCTCCGGCATTTGCCTGGTGTTGATCGGAGAAACTACGGAAAACTACCGACCAGAGCAGTCGGCCGCTAGAATTCTTCTCCAGGCAGCGACTGAATTCGACCTAGCTGAAAAGCTAGTGTCGAAACTCCTGTCGTCGTCATGACTCGAACCTAGGACCTCCCGGTCAGAGGCACTGCAGTGACATCTGTTGATGCACTGAGTTACCGCTCCCGGTGCTCTTTTATAGATTTTTAGACTTTTTGAAGTCATTGAGCATGTCTCATATGTTGTTTCTCTTACAAATTTTAGTTTACATTCGCAAACGCTGAGTTGTCAGTAAATTTTGTCAAAATAGACATGCTTGATTCCAAGGACTTTCTATTCAGTTCAAAGTAAAGAAGAGCTTTGTACAGTGTGAAGCAAAATCTATTGTTTGTTCCAATGTTGAGAGGCAACAGTCAACTTTCGGACCGTAAACGCACTTATAAACAAAAAACACAGGATATGCGATATGACGAGAAAAAGAAACAATTATATGGTTAAAAAATTGTGTGTGTTAGAATGAGTCAGATGACTTAATTTAGTCACATGTCGTAATGGTCGTGCGTCAATTAAGGAACATTAAGTTGGGAATAGGGAGAGTGATGAAATGTAACAAGATGACGCGTGTCATAGACAATGATAATTAACTGGGTAACGATAATTTCTACGGCCCGATTTCCGGTTCAACGCTTTTCACCATGATACATTTTCACCCATTTATTTTGTTTTGTGTGTGGTAATTGCTAACTGTAGTGAGAGCACGATTAGAGAGTTTAACTTGAGTGTTTGCAGGGTGTGAATGCATTGCCGAAGAGCTGCGCACATAATCTTACATATCAACAAGTGCATTTTGTTTGTGCAAGTGCATTCCAGTGAGTTTTGTAAATATCGAAACTCCTCGGTCTCACGCACTTTCATTTCCCTTCCTAAAACGATGCCATGGGACATCTGCCATTCATCACTTAATCGTATGGTTATTAACACAACGAAGACGTGTATTCACTCTAAGGAGAACTTCCTAAACAAGATTCTCTGCCCAGACGCTGCATGATTAACTCTGATTATGACCGCTAAGCAATCGAAAAGATCTTACGTGATATAATTAGTAATACCTTGTGAACACCTTTTTTTATTTTTAAAAGGTCACAACTTTACCAGTACTTTTATTGATAAGTTATGTAATTATTGCTGCATAGTAACAAAATATATTCTCTGCATGAATTAAAAACAAACGATATTAAAAACACTCTTGTGTCATTAAGGTAGGTAATAATTATTTTACAATTGTTTTTTTTTTTTTTTTTACTATATCGTTGAATAAACATCATATGAAACAAGTTAAAAAGTAGAGAAGGAATTCAAAAAGTGTTTCATTAAGAAATATTAAGAATTTTATTCATTACGAAATTCCCCGTAGCTTTCTAATACAATCGTCTCAGATTCTGTATCTGTGTGACAAAAGAAAATATCAGGCGCATGTGTGCTATATGCGGCGATGGGAATTTATCGTGCTCGTCATGTCCCACTACACCCATGCCTGAGTAGTAAATAAAAACTGCACCCAGTCCTGGAAACATCGCTAGCTGGCAAAAGGTGAATGAATCTGACCCTAAAATGACAAATACTAGCAACTCATTCGATAACTAAAGAAACAAATTGGTGTGAAGAAAAAAACGTTTATTTAAAAAACAGAACTTTTCCTACTTTTTTATACCACCACGATTTATGCACTCGTCCCAACGAGTTACCAGCTTTTTTATACTAGTTGCAAAGAACTTTTTATCTTGGTGTTTGAATTTCGACACATTTTTTGACAATTTCATTATCCTGGAACTTCTTCCCACGTAATACCTCCTCCAGTGAACCAAAAAAATTAGTATCAGATGGTGCTAAATCGGGGACTACAAGGGGGATGAGGCAGTACCACCCAACACATTTTGTGGATGGTCGTGCGTTGTCTGTTGGAGAATCTCATCTCTACTCTGTGATCCACGAGTCTCTCTCATAGCTGACTTCACCCGGTTCAAAACCATATCTGAGTAGTATTGGATGTTTATTGTACGCTGTACTTTGAGATAATCACAAAAACCAACATATTCAGTATCGCAAAACACCGTCAAAATGACTTTTCCTGCTGAATTTCTTCCTGATAGGTGAACTGGTTTGCTTCCAAACCGTGCTTTTCTTTTTGTATTCTGATTAGTTACAGTCAGCACACGCTTCATTAGAAGTTACGATTTTGTTGAGAAAGTGCTCACCCCGTTCATAACGCTACTTTAGCTCTGTACACACTAACAATATTGTGTTCCTGTAGCCGCGTCAAGTCCTTCGGGCTTCTTACTGATTATGTTATGAACTTTACCAATAATAACTTTTTCTCCAATAATTTTCACTGTGACGACGCAGTCAACACAAATTAATTCAAGTTTCAAGTGAGGGAATTGAAACTTCAACTGGCCGGCCAGAACGGTGTTTGTCAATCGCTGAGTCTCGACCACTTTTCAACTGTTCTATCCATTTGTAAAAATTTCCGCGGTTCATACAACTTTTACCATACACTTTAGTCATTATAGAGTATACATTTGCTGTTTTTTCACCTTTAGCAAAAAAACTAATCACAGAATGTTAATCAACTAATGCCGAGTGTTCAAGTAGGCTCGCAAGCGTTCAACTTAATTTTGGGGTTATGAACACAATACTGATCCAGTTGATGATCAGTGTTCATCCCGGTGATGTCAACGTAAAGATCTAAAATTGTCAAACTGTTTTTTTCTCCAGACCAATTTCCCTATTTAATTATTGATTAACTTCCGTACATTCTCTAGAAATTGTGAAGAAGGTCTAAATGAATGCTTACAGAATCGAGAACGAACACATACTGAGTCTCGTTTACGTTTTACCAGAATTTTCACTGGCAAGCAAGGTCTGAAATTGAGGAATGAAAGAGGTTGGGTAATGTTTGGGCGAAGGAGTCTACTAGGGGATGGACTCTTTACGTATTTGAATTCAGAATGAACCATATTACTCTGATGATTTACAACAAGGGATGGCCCACGATAAGTAGTGCTATACAAATCTGAGGTGAGGTTGAAATACTACTGTTAACATATTTGTATACATAGGTACGAGAAGGAATGGCAACTGCAACAGGGAAGGATCGGAAGCGATAGCTTAGTGCATCAACTGATGTCTCTGCAGAGCCTGTGACCGGGAGGTCAGAGTACTGACGGCGGCAGGATTTTCGACACTAGCTTTTCAGCTAGGTCGAATTCAGTCGCCGTCTGGAGGAGAATTCTAGCGGCCGGCTGCTCTGATCGGTAGTTTTCCGTGGTTTTTCCGATCAACACCAGGCGAGTGCCGGAGCAGTACCCTAACAAACGGGCCACGGACTGCGCGCGAACTGTCCTTCCTCTTCCTTGTCCTATCCTCTCCCCTTACACACACACTTACACTAACATGCACTACACTGCTACATATTCCGAGAGACCGGTCGGGAGCTTAGAGCTAGTCTTTGGCTGGTGCCGTGCTCCGCTGGTGGGAGAGTCCTGGTTAGGGGGAAACCACACTAGCCGACGGTAGGTCGGTGCCGGATCTCGCCATCCAGCGGGGGAAGATCACCGCCATCTCCGGAGAAAAAACATGCACTACACTAACGGGACTAATGACTAAAGCCGTTGACGCGCCCGGAAACACGAAAGAATCAATAAATTAATCAAAAAACAGGGACCGTGTCAATAGCGTTGAGAATTGCAGCAGAGCAACGGAGCGGCAGGTATAAACGTCTGCACGAGGTCTGGCCGTGACGGAAAGAGCAGTAGAAACACAGCCCTGCCCCTCCCCTTCTCCATGGAAGTTACAACTTCGCGAGAAGTCTGTGATCTCGTCGACGTAGTCACCACGCCGGCCGCGTCGACTTCTCACAGCCCACACCCACCCCTTTAGGCGCCAACTGACAGTTTACGAGATACGAAATACGTCTGTCGCCACTTTGTCACCTCGGCAAGAAGGTCAACGCTTTGTGACTAAATATGCCAGACATTTCAAGGCTCACAACACCATGGTCAAACAAACACGATATAGAATTGTCAATGGTTTCAACTAAAATGACTAATGGTCTTCATAGGCAGTATTTTCACACATTGTTTAAATTTGAAATCAGGTAATATAGTGAATAGACCTGAGTGTACAAATATTCACACACAACCCAATTTCATGCGTTTGAGCATTAATATGATATATTGAGGCATGGCTTTGTTGTTTTGACATGTGGTAATACACAAATTACTCGAACACTTCAATTCGTGTCGCAGAAAATAAACCGTGTATACAATGTTACACGTTCAATACAAATGCTACCATTTTTCTTATGATGACTGCATTTTTTTAGTTACATAGAACACTAATTATTTCCAAGGAACTCGGCGCAATATCATATTCTAATCATGTACTTTTAACACAAGCAATCGAGCAAATTGTTCTTGTTCAAAACTTAAAAAATACCAAAAAAATATTCTAAATGTAGTTTTAAATTACCAAATTTTGCGAGCTGACAATTAGATAAAAAATTTAAAATAAAATGTAAGTAATTAGTTATAAGTATTTAATTCATAAAATGAATATTTAATTCACTAAATATTATATTGTATTTCGTGATGCATTAATTTGATTCGTACAGGACGAATTAAAACATATTCCTTTAAATTATCAGAGATGAAATAACAACTATGTGTCAATATTTCTTTTGCTTTATTCAGGTTGCTATCTCAATGCATGATTTATGATTCAACTCTTCACTTTATGATAGCTTTGACCTCGTTCTCTCATCAACCAAATTGTACCAATTTCCGTCTAGAAGTTCCGCAATTGAGACAAATTTACAAGTTCTGTTGCCAAAATTGATCGTAGTACCGCAAGCTGAAATCGGGATTATAGACGTTGGTCACGAAGTCCTTTCTGGAAGATCGTTTATATGACGAATTAATAGAGACTATTCGGATCTATTTACATCAAATGCTTGACATATAGAGTTAACTTCAACCAAACCTTCATATATTATTACAGAAGAAACTGAAATAAGAGACTATAATATTCCAATTATGTAACTGTTAAAAAGTGAACCATACCATTCGAAGCCAAAGGCAATATTAAACAAGAGTACATTACGCTGAAAATTGTTAAAATTAAATGTAAACCTGGTTATCATTATTTTCATATATTAATGTGATTTTGCAGTTTTTCAACGTCCCTAATTCCGAAACAACGTTATTTTGCTATTCCAATAGCCCCTCACGTTTTCTTAAATCATATACTATATTGAATCAGTGTCTTTCATATACATTTTTTTCTGCTTTGTTAGCTTACTAGTGGTAAAAACAATAAAAAGTGTAGATTTTGGAGACAAGTAAAACAAGAGTTTTCATTTTGTGCTGATTTTCTGTGGGGGAAAATGATCTATCAGAAGATATACATTTTGGAAGACATAATAGACCTTATCTAACACTGTAACTAACGTAAAGGTACAAGTTTTATATTGAATTTCCATTTGATTATTCTCTCTGCTAAAAACGATTTAAAAAGGGAAAAAAGGCACATTTCCAGAAAAGTTAGTTGTATTATGTCCTTAAAAACTGAAAAGAAATACGAAATATATTGATGAAGAATTATTTTCAATGATCAAAGGTGTTTCAAAAGAAAGTGGTGGTGATGTCCAATTCTTCCACATTGGAATACATTTTTTGTGTGGCTTTCTATGGGAAAAAATGATTTCGATCCATATGAATGCTATAATAACGTAGTTAAAATATGGGGTGTATTTCCATCTTTAAAGTGGGAATGTCATGAAAAGATTCATAAGTGAATGCGCCGTTGTTATTTAATCAGAGAAGTATTAATATGTTTGGAATGAGTTAGGCATTATTCATTCTTATTATTGTTTTCTGAGATTGCCAAGCAATTTTAAAGTGTTTTTTTTTTTTTACCACGGTTGTATGAACAAATCACAACAAATGAACACCTTATCTTTGCAAGTTCGATAATCTCTGAGAAAGTGTAGTAGTGGAAGATATGATTCAAAACATGAATCATTAATCTTACTAATAACTATGAAGAGACTAGTATTATTTGTCAATTGATATTATTTGCATCATTGTAGACTTTTCATTCAATATTTTTAAAGACAATATCTTGTCATTCTTACATTTTTTGTGCGTGTGATTAACAATATCGTAATATAAAAGAGATAAATATTTACATTTACTTTTCTTTGCACTGTGCAAACTTCATCATACAATACAACTCTTAATTAATCCTTGAAGTGTCAGTGTCGTAGTCAGCAATACTCTTAGTTTTTCCGATACCTTCAAGAATTTTAGGTTGAACGGACAGCGTCCTCGTTCCTGATCTAAAACCAGGCTAAAAGAGGCTAAGTCTATAGTGTAGGCACATATAATATTCAATTCGTGCCGGGAGTACTTTCTCAAGAACTTTAGTCGAGGTCGAATAGTATACAGATGGTTACAAAAGGTTTCTCCGTATCTGTTTTCTACCGTGCTCGCACGTAGTCGACGCATAGAGGCCAAGTTTGTTGCAACCACAGACAGCAATTCTTATGATGCAGTCAGGGAGGATTCGTGTTCGGGCGAATTTGCGTTAGTGAAAACCCGGTCGTTTACGATTGCGTGCTCCAAACACTAGAGCAGAGGCACGGCCAATCTACGTCTACCACGTTCGGGCGAACGGGGTCAAACTGACGAAGAGAAGAACAGTATAAAATGTACTTGAATCATTTAACTGGACTGAGCCATTCATGATGGACTTAGACAAAAAATATTTTGTTAGTTCATGAACAAATATACCAGAGGAAGACCTTCGGTACAATTCTCGAAGTTTTATAGTATTATAATAGAAAATAAATGAAGAAATCGAGAAATGGGTTAATGTTAGTTTCTTCCTGCCATAACTTGATTGATTGTTTCGTGTTTCCAGGCGCATCAGCCAGTGTGGTCATTAGACCTGTAGGTTCAGTGCATGGTTTATCACAGAGGTGGCGATGGTAATGGTGGAAAGGTAGTTTCCTCGCTAGATGATGAGACCCGGCACAGGCACACACTTCGGTTGGTAGGGTTTCCAGGAATTTACCACCAACGGGGTGCCACCCCAGCCAGGACAAACTCTAAGGTCCCGACATATCTCCCGGCATGGTTGGTAGTGTAATGCATGTAAGTGTGGATGTGTGTAAGGAAGAGGTGAGGATAGGACAATGGAGAAGAATAAAAGATCCCGCCCGATCCGTGGCCCGTTTGTTAGGGTATTGCTCCAACATTTGCCAAGTGTTTATCGGGGAAAACATGGAAAACTACAAATCTACTATCAGAGTAACAGGCTGCTATAATTCTCCACCAGACGGCGGATGAATTTAAGATATCCATCTAGTATCGAAAATCCTGCCACGGTCAATCTTGAAATCTAGGACCTCCCGGTCAGAGGCACTGCAGCGACATTAGTCAATGTCCTAAGCAACCTCAGACAGTCCAAACATGATCCTAACCTCACTCATGAAATAAGAACGAGTTTCTTTTATATATATTTTTTTCATGTTCTAACATAACTAATATTGCTCTCAGCGGCAAGTTTCAATCTTTTCACTGACACACGCTTTCTCTTTCACAAAGCATACACGTAATAAACTGAATATTACACTCGAAAGCAATGTGACTACTACCGTTCGGCAGAATTAGTTGTCCTATCGCGCCCGAACTTTTCTTCGTCCGAAAACGAATCCATCCGAAATATCGACAGTTTGCTCTTCATCGACTGCGAGCGAAATCGTCCGACTTCTTTGATCCGAAAAACACCGCATGTGAGAGGGGGGCGTTGCCCGGAGGCAGAGGCCTCGGGCCGATTTACTTGGGCGGCGAGTGCGGGAAAACAGAATAAATCGGACGGCACTTGAGCGGAGGTTTGTTTCGGCGGCGTCACGCCATCTGCTTCTCTTTACACTCACACCAACGTCCCCACCTCTGCTGCCACGCAGCACAGTGGTTGCTTTCCAGAATCTAGCGGTATTTAAATCATAAATGCTTATGCTCGAAACGGATGAAAGTCTCTGACCGGGAGGTCCTACGTCGAGTCCTGACGGCGGCAGGATTTTAGACACTAGCTTTTCAGTTCGGTCGAATTCAGTCGCTGTCTGGTGGAGAATTCTAGCGGCCGGCTGCTCTGATCGGTAGTTTTCCGTGGTTTCTCCGATCAACACCAGGCGAATGCCGGAGCAGTACCCTAACAAACGGGCCACGGACCGCGCGCGATCTTTCCTCCCTATTCCTTGTCCTATCTTCTCCCCTTACACACACACTTACACTAACTACACTACCGCATATTCAGGGAGACCGATCGGAAGCTTAGAGCGTGTCCCGGCTGAGACGGTGCCCCACTGGTGGGAGAGTCCTGGTTATGAGGAAACCTAACTAGCCGACGGTAGGTCGGCGGCGGATCTCGCCATCCCGGGAATATCACCGCCATCTCCCGGGGAAAACATGCACTTCACAAATGGGACTAATGATCAAAGCAGTTGACGCGCCTGGAAACACGAAAAAATCAATCACAAGTCAACGTGGGCGGGTTCCTTATAGTCTTGTCTGAATTGTAATAATCACCAAAAGGGCAACATTCATTTCTCACGAGAAAGGGGGGGGGGATCTGCTCGGTGGGCGCTTCCGAGCAGCCCGCGCAGCGGTGCCACAGTCCTGCTTTTTGGTGTTGTTGCTTACTGCCACTGCATTGTAAAGAGCAACTTGATTGGTCGTTATGAGACAGAATCCGGAAAGCATGTTATTTAGAATGCACTAATCATCATTAGAAAATTTTACAATTTTCGTTGGATTTTATAGGCGAAAGTATCACCATGAACTTGAGACACGTTTCTTAGACATCAGAATTTTAAACTTAGGCTAGCTCGTGGCACATAGCGAAGTCGCTAGCCTTTCGCCACTGAGGTCCGGGTTCGATTCCCGTCAAATCTCATGTGAAATTTGTTCCAACAAAACTAGTTTGGCTGCTTCGCAAGGGCTAGTCCAGCTCCTGTGAAGTGTCCTAAACCCTACCCCTTTCCTAATTCCTTCCCATTTCTGGCCGCTCGCTGGGTAATGACGCACGAGCGCGTAGTAGGTGGCGTGTACGCGGAGATTCTACCTGCCGGTCCTCATGACAACCGACAGACGAGACGAGACTTAAATACACGTATACTCTCTGCTTACATACCAGAGATATTAATGGAGGATTACACCGCGCTCAACCCTCGACACGAAGCAAAAAGACGCGTTGCGTCGATTAAGGTCTCAACAAATTTTAAAAGAAAGTTATATTGAATAAATTCGGTCGTAGTAGGGGAGATTATGATAAAATATCCGGGTAATCTATGATAAAATATCCGGGTTATGAGAGATATCAACCACAATAGTAGGCTCTATAAATTGACTTTCCAGAAAATTCAGCCATACACGTGTTTCGGGGCATACTGATGCTTTCACCTTGGTTCTATAATATAAGCCTCTACTTACCCTGAACATTAGATCTTTGCTACATTGTTCCTTCCTCAAAAACCCGACATCTCCCTAGAATATATTCCCAGCCTTCTTACATATCCTACTTTTTTCTCACCCTTCAGCCGACTTGCTCTAGTTTCATTACTAATCTACATCTTGCTATCCTTCGTTTGTCACTTTCTTTACAGTTTCCATTTAAATAATTTGGAATATCATCGAAGTGTAAAATTTTAAACCAAATGTCATAAGTTCAGTTCTTAATTCTTCATAAGTTGAATTTAATTCTGACGTTTAATCAATTTTTAATCCGTTCTCCTCTTAACATTGTCACATTGTCACGTCCTACAACGAATAATCTTTATTATTGCAAAATTTTTCCTTTCTCTTTTTCAATCCGATTTCTTAGTCCCTGTGTGGCCCCCTCTTCCCAGAAAAATGGTCTTGTAACGATAACCATCAGTCAGTAGTTCCTATTGCTTTCTAATTTACACTTCACTTGTGTAGTACTTTATTCATTTCCTTCTTCCGTGGTGCGCGCCTTGCGGGGCCATTTGGGAGCAGGGCGCCTGTCCCGTTCGCCTCCGCGCGCCTTCACCGGGAGCGGTAGCTCAGTGCATCAACTGATGTCACTGCAGCGCCTCTGACCGGGAGGTCCCAGGTTCCCCCTCCCCGCGGCGGCAGGGTTTTCGACACTAGCTTTTCACATAGGTCGAATTCAATCGCTGCCTGGAGGAGAATTCTAGCGGCCGGCTGCTCTGATCGGTAGTTTTCGTGGTTTCTCCGATCAACGCCAGACGAATACCGGAGCAGTACCCTCACAAACGGGCCACGGACAGCACGCGATCTTTCCTTCCTCTTCCTTGTCATATCCTCTCCCCTTACACACACACACACACACTTACACTAACATGCACTACACTACCACATATTCCTGGAGACCGGTTAGAGCTTGTCCCGGTTGGGGCGGTGCCCCGCTGGTGGGAGAGTCCTGGTTAGGGGGAAACCCCACTAGCTGACGGTAGGTCGCCGCCGGATCTCGTCATCTCGTGCGGGAAGATCACCGCCATCTCCCAAGAGAAAAACATGCACTACACTACCGGGACTAATGACCAAAGCAGTTGACGCGCCCGGAAACACGAAAAAATCAACCAATCCGCGTGCCTTCAATCGGTGGACGGGGCGGCGCGGCGCGGCGACGCGAGGCCGGAAGGCGGACGCCTCCGGTGCCGAACATTCCAGACGCGCCAACTCCGCGAGGGTGAGAGTAATTTGGGCGATTCATTCGGCGCCCTGCGCGCTGCGCTTAGCAGTTTATTCTCGCGGAATGTATTGGATAACGAGCGGAGGAATTCCAGAAATCCGAAAGGAAATTGAGTCGGTGAAACTTTTCGTGAACGCGAATTGGAATTTTCTTTCGGTTTGCCGTGGAATGGAACCAGTGTCTATTAAGTAATTTTTATAAAGATACGGTGAACTGACAAGTACTTTGATGCAATCTGATTTCTCGTTTCGGAGTTTTCAATTCAATTGTGGCTTGGATCTGTGTTCTCAATTCAATTGCGGGTTTTAGTAGCGAGTTATTAATTCATTAGTTACCGAAAAAAATGAAAATATTTTCTTTAATATGGCCACATATAATATTTACGTTGCTGGGGTTAGTTCTGGTAGAATATGTGAAAGTTTTGAATTCGGAGATATTCGTCAAATGGATGAGTAAAAGTGATAGGTGAGAATTTTGTTAACTACTTAAAAAGATATAAAGTGTTCGTTAGAGTTATGTACGCGTTTCTATGCTTTTGAAAACTAATGATTTCATTTTAACGAGTACAATCTGAATGATCAAGTATAGTAATACAACGTTTTCTGAGCAAATAAACCAAACGAAATTATCATCTTCATAAAAAAATCCAATATATCATACGTGAAACAATATATAATACGCGAGGAAAACAGATTTGATTACTACAGATTTCTTCTTCAACGTAATACTACTACCGTTAACTATTGCTAAAGCGAACCAGGCATTTCTCGTCCAAAATTAATGTCTCTGAACAACATCGTACTTACAACTTCATCTTGAGAGTAATACCTAGGTTTTGAGCAAATAACCACTATATTGCGGCGAGGTAAGTTGGCAAGAGTTCACCACCGTATCATCTTGCTGTTTATATTCTTGCGTTGCGTTGTATTCAGTAGTTCTTCCTCGAACACTACGCTTGTCACAGATGGGTGGAATTCGAACACAACTACATATAATTCTTGCCTCTTTCTCTATTATAAGTTTGACTAGTTCATTATAACATATTGTAGCGTCGTGTCGCTAAAACAGTGTGGGCACATGGTGCGTGATGGGCACGGGATGCGTAGACAAAGGCAGAAGCGAAGACGCACGGGGTTTTTCTGACAGGGTGTGCGCATCGCTAGGGTGGAGGCAATGGAGGCGGCGGGCAGCGTCGCGAGGGCTATTTAAGGGCCGTGAGAACAATAGCTCTTCCTTCTTTGTGATCCTGGAGGCAGCAGCGTAGGTCGTACGTGAGAGGTGCACGCGGCTCAAGGAGCCGGCAGTTATTGTCGTGACTAGTGAGACATGTAGTCGGTCTCAGGGCAGGTGGTACTACGCACGGCGAAACATTAGGTAGTATGTTGCGGTGTGGTAGCCGTTGTAAATATCTGTCCTAGCAGTGGGGTCTATTTACTTAGTTAATTGTACACAGTGCATTGGTTATTTGTGACTACGGTCTAAATTGTGAATAAACCTGCTGTTATTACAACCCACTCTCGTCTGTGTACTGATTACATCCGTACGACGCCACAATATAAATAACAATACTGCTAATATACAATATGAAATGAACTACTAAGCGACTATTATGTATAACAGGTATAAAAGAAAAATGAGACGATCTATTGTAGACACTCGCTAAGTTGTAAGGCAACGTCACAAACAACTTTTCCCTTTAAGATGTGTGTTAGCCTTTCTTTCTCATTATCCGCGGTGCGCAATATTCTGGTGAATCGTTTTTCAACAGCCCCGGCTCCCGCTCCGAACGTCGCACGGAGGCTCACCGAAACGGAAAGAAAAATCTGCCGCCGGGCGAGTGCGCGAGGCAAAAGAAAGAGCATGTCGAGAATTAATATCCTTTGCTAAGAAAGGTTCCGTGTTTTCCTCCGGGGGCTATAATCAGCCTGCGCGGGGTCAGGACGTGGCTTTGCCCGTCGCAAGAGGGGTGGGGAGGGGAGGGGGACGGTGTGGAGCGGCGCACCCTCTTATCCTGAGGAAACTGCGGCGAGCATCGCGGCTACGGGAGCGGCTTCCTCGGAGATACTGCGTCGGGAAACGCCCGGCGGGTGGCGGGCGCCCGCTGCAAGGGCCTGCGCCTTATCGCCCCTGCATGCTGCGCGCGGGGGGCGTGTCCACTTCGACCTTGTCTACGCCTTCTCGTCATCATCATCATCATCTCTTTAAGGTTTAGGAGAGACTCCTGTTCCGTCTTCAGCATGCCAACTCAATCTTGGACGGCCAACATTCCTTTTACCGTGAGGTCTGTAGTGATATATTTGTTTTGGGATGCGGTCACTATTCATTTTGTGAAGATGTTGGAACCATCGGGTCCTTGAATCTTGTACTTATTTGGGTATTATTCTTTGTCTCATTACCTCACTTTTTATTTTGTCTAATAAAGTGCAGACTTTTACTTGAATAATTTATTATTATTATTATTATTATTATTATTATTATTATTATTATTATTATTATTATTATTATTATTCCTCTACTTCACGAATAAAGATGATATGAGTCGTTGAATTTAAAATCTTCTCCAGGTTGCAACCACCTTCCTAAGGAACAGATCTAGGGACTGTCGGTGCCTCATACCTTGCGCAAAAAGTAGTTGTTCCAAATAAAGCAATGTCTTGCCCTTATTATTATTTATGTTTACACATTGCTGGTTCACAGGAAGTGTACTCAAACAGTCACCCTGAAATATTCCTCTTTTAATTGGGATGCTACCAGTCACAATCTCTGAAGTACCGTTCTGAGGATGATTTGAAACCGGTATGTGCCATGCCCTAGACTTTTCACCCTCCGCTATCCATCCACTCGGCATGGTTGTTCCACCTTCGGATTGGGGATTTTGTTTCCGAGGTTTACTCCTCTAGATCCGCCTTGTTCTGCGAAAACAGGGTCACCTTCACCACGCACGGACGGTCTTGGATGTGGCATCATCAGAGGCAAAGATCTTGCAGGCACTCCTCCGCTTCTCCCTGGGGATGGTGACGACCAGTCGGCCTCAAACAAAAGTGCTACCTCTCCCATCCCCTTGACCCCTTATTATTATTATTATTATTATTATTATTATTATTATTATTATTATTATTATTATGATGACTTATGCCCTTCTCCCACGCGGGAGGAACATTCACCTGCCACAGATGTCATTGTGGCTAGGTTCACTCGTACGGTTCAGAGCAAGTAACGAGCAAGATCTTCATTTACTTCCAGGACCTCTAACACTACATATCAGACACATCAGTGACAGTTTTTCTGACAATGTGACAGGTGTCTAGAATGACTGCTTTTTGTACTGTTCGTAGTATATGCTTGGTATTCAATTCTTGTAGATGTTTAATGAGGGATTTTGGTATTATTCCGGTTGTAGAAATTGTCAGGGGACGGATCTGAACCTTTTTTACTTTCCAAATCTTCTTTATCTCATCTGCTAGCTCTTGGTATTTAGTGACTTTGTTCGTGTATGCAGAGTGGAGATTATGTGACAGGGGTGCCGTAATATCGATGATGGTGACGTCCTTCTTGGTTTTATTTAGCACTAATATTATTATTATTATTATTATTATTGTTGTTGTTGTTGTTGTTGTTGTTGTTAGCTATGGAAGCCCCTCTGTACCGGAAACATATGATCATGAGTTAACAACGTACAGGTAAAGTTTCGTTTCGATATAAAAACATACATTGAATTTCGATATGTGGAGAGGTTTATAGACTTCAATCTTTGTGCTATTGCGGTTCAAATCCATGCTAGGTTGGTTCTGATAGATCCATCACACTTTACAGGGAATAGTTTTTGTTGTCGCCAATAGGAAGCAAACCAAAGATTATCAAGGGCTCCCAAATGAAATGTAGCTCTTATATAAACTTTCATGCTTGCTTCTTTTAATTCCTATGTAGCATAAAATATTTTATTCTATATTGTATTTCTATTTATATATTTTTTAGTACAGTTTTGTCTTCCAATGATTTCAAGCCCATACAAATACCGGTAATATACAAAATAAAATGAACTACAAAGTCTCTAGTATTATGACAGATATAAATCGCAGATAGGTAAGGCAGTGCCACAAACAACTTTTCCCTTCACGGTGTGTGCTAGCATTTCTTTCACATTATCGGCGGGGCGCCATATCCTGGTGAATCGTTTTTTAACAGAGACGGATTGTGCTCCGAAAGTCGCACTGAAACTCTTGCTAGGTTGGCCTTGATAGAACCGTCACACTTCACACGCAATTGTTTTTGATGTCTCCAACATGTAGCGAACCAAACACTATCGAAGACTCCCAAATGAAATGTAGCTCTTATAAACTTTGTTTGCTTTTATTTATTCCTATGTAGGATAAAAATATTCTGTTTTATTCTGTATTGCTCTTTATTTCCTGTTTTAGTACAGTTTTGTCTACCAATGTTTCCAAGGCAACACAAATTTATTTCATTTTTACTTGTGAAATGTAAATTGTGTTTTGAGGGGCACTAGCCACCAATTTTCAACAGATTCCAGGTTACTCTATTCATTTATTTCCATTTAAATTTAAGTAAAACAAAATTTGCATAACAAAACGAAATAAAATACAATAGTATTTCTGACGAAATACTAATCTAAAATTTTATAGCTCAGAATATGTTGAGATGAAACGTCAGATTCAGTAACGAGAGCTCTATACAGGTGCGTCCATCTGCTTTCCCTTTGAAATGCGCCCCGCCCTCATACTGCCGAAACAGGAAGGTCGCCGCAGTCGCCAGTGCAACTGCTCGCTCCGTTGTCCCCTCCTCTTCTCCTACTCCCACATCGGCCGGCCGCAGTGGGCTGGTGTTATTAGTTAAGCCACCGAAATGTCGATGTATTTATTACAAGCCGATTTGTATTTGCAATTTATAGCAAAACGTCCGGACGTTTACAAGCCATTTTTATAACATCAGGTTTCGTACAAAATCTCTGTTATAGCGTTGCATCCAATTTTTTATCCATATAATGCAGATCGTTTGTAAATTTAATAAATCACATCACACACCGTGCATTTGGAACAATGATATAAATTCGTATAAAATACAATTAATTTATACAACTTTTATTCCAAAGCTTACCATGTTCATGAAAAGTTTTCCTAATACCATTTTCATGGGTAGAACTTCATTTTCCTTCACGAAAAATAAAACAAGAGTTATACTAACCTTTTCTCGGGATACTTCTATGTATTAAATTTTGGTGGATTAAAATCTATTCTCAAGTATATTAAAGTAATGAAATAATGCATTAACTTCAGTTTCAGCATGCACTAGAGCAAAATATCAGATTTCTTTAGTGGTAAACTTATTCAAACAATTATTTTTAACTCAACACCTTAGTAATTAAAATATAAACTCATTATACATTTTCATGAACTTTTCTTGCATTTAATTTTTTAATAATTTAATAAATTTGCGATACTAATGCTCCTAAAAAAATTGAAACAAAATGTACTGCTGGAAGTCATTTAATTTCCGGCGATAAATGGCGTTGGTCGTAAAACAACGAGAAAATGTATAAGTATTAAACAAAAAATGTTAAAAAGGATTATTCAATGTCTGTGTGAAATCTACTAAAACACCTACATTTTCTTTACTAAAAGTATAAAAAACTCGTGGTTTATTCTCAGTACTACGTAAATTAATCATTATAAATCATTACATATCCTTCATATTTATTTTATTTTTTATTAGCCATTATGAGTCTCGTAAAGGGCAATTGGTCTCGGTTCCGTTAGATCAGGGTTAAAAATCGGTCACCCAACCAGGAACCCACGATATCTCGAATTCGCTTAACCTTCCCGACGTCACGTAGTTAACAAATTTGGCTAGCGTCGTCGGTTTTGCGGTCCTCGTCTTTCAGTAGAACCATCCCAGCATTCGCTTGGACGACCGAGATAAATTTATTTTATTACATACCCAAAACCTGTTCATGTGAATGTTTGTCATAATATGTGAAGAATACAAAGCTTTTTCCTTCCGAATCGGGCAATGAGGCTACTGTGTCGCGTCCCGGCCGCTGCCGTTCTCCGACGCACGGCGCTGTCATGTCGGGCGGAGCAGCCGGGCGCGGCCCGCGCTTCGTTTTTTTTTCCACCACCACCACCAGCTCTCCCTAACCCCGTCGGCGCTCCGTGCTCCGCGCCGCGTTGCGAAATGTCATCTTTCCGCGAGGTTTTGTCAGTTCGTTAGCTCCTCCCGCGCCCGCTCCGTGGGGCGGGGCGGGGCGGGCGGGGCGGGCGGGGCGGGCGGGGCGGGCGGGCGGGGCGGGCGGGGCGGGAGGAGGGAGGGGAAAGGGCGGGGTCGGACGGGCTAGGTCGCAACCGCATGTAAATAAACATTGCTTTGACAGATCTTGCACTGAGGCATCGGTCGGATTCTGTCCTTCCTAAAATTGGAAATTGCATCTCCATTTTTGCGCTTGAAACAATGTTCATCTGCGCGGGTTTTTTTAATATTTCCGTTTTAATCATTTCTTTTAGAGGAACATTAGTAAAATACGATGTATTCATGTCTTTTTGAACTATGGAACTGTGAACTGTGTTTAAATATTTTGATTTTGTATTTCGCAACTTAATTTTGTGATAATAAATTACTTTAATAATACTTTTTTATCTTGGATAGATTCAATTTTATTAAAAAATATGAATCTTCATTCACAAGCACTTGTTCTTCTTACAGGTGCGTTGATGCGTTGTCCTTATGCAGGCAAACTAAGAGTACTCCTCAGAATTTGACTGTGGTGAGCTTTACTTATGATTGTGATCTTTATTCTGTGACCACTACAATTATTTGTGATATTCATTCTGTCTCACCATGCTCAGCCAGCAATACTTGTGTAAAGTCGAGGTCTCTTAGACCCAGACTTAAAGCTGCTTTCGTTGACCCTCCCCCTGAACTCTAGGTTTGTACACTGCTTTGAAACTCACTGTTTTAAGTTTTTTACTTAATTTTGTACTCTAGTATACGAGGTACATGCACGAGGTATATTTTCTTCATGTTCTCGTCTTCCAACTTTTGATTTCTTTTCAAGGTGACAGATGATTTAAGTTAACTTAAAGTAAAAAACGTATATGTACACGAAATCTGTTTCACGATTAAATATTTTAAGCAAGGGGTTTGTAAAAAAAATGTAAGATAAAGACCACTTTTCGGGGAAAATCAACATAATGCGAAGTAATTGATTTTATTTTATGTCATTTTATGAAGAGGTATGATCAAAGAAATTATACGTATGCATATTACACTTATATAAAAGCAATACAATCCCTGTAAACTATACAAATGTATTGTAAATGCTTAAGGAATAAAATGTCGTGTTACCAAATACATTAATATTGCAGAAACCTAGAGATAAAAACTGTTATTCTTCCAGAAAATCTAAATATACTTATAATTATGTTGTGTTTACTTCTATTCAATAAAAAACAACATTTTAAAAGAACAAAACATATTTTACCTTATATATATTTTACAAACAAGTCAATAGCGATAAATTGGTCACATTGTTTTCAAGCGTTAAAAGTTTCAAAACACAATAATAGTTTATTATTCACAATTGTAATATAGGTTTGTAATATTACATGTCGAAATATATATTAACCTACGTTAATTTTGCTCAGGTTTTTTCTCAGAATGTCTCTGAGGATATAAAGGTACTAGGGTAGAGAGATGTTCGTAGTGGAAGTGAATTTCTACTTGACCGCGCGGAAGAAGCGACCATCACACGTGTGCATTTCGCATTGCAACTGCGTTTCGCCCTGATGAAGGTCGAGCCACGACGGCCGAAACGTCGGCCTCTGTGCCCAGGAAGCGGCGTCTCTCGGACAGCCAAGTAGAGAGATGTAAGCAATATTTCACCCCTTCCAAATAGCTCTAAATTTTGTTGTGAGCGGGAGCGTCTCTGGCAGTGGTTTCCCTGCAGCCGGGACGCGCCGTTTCCGCGGCACACGCGCCACCTGAGTCGGCCACAGACCACACGGACCACACCGACCACCGACTCTGCGGCTGCGACCACGCGTCCGGACGCTGTTCCGGCCGAGGCGAACTTCCTCAAACTGCGGCCGTATCTCTCTCAGCCTAGTGTGATCGTTTTAAGTCCCGTTGACCCAAATTCGCGATTGTAAACGCACGTGGATGATTATGTTTTATACTCGTTATCATGCCAATTGGCTGCGGTATGAAGCTGCGTCGTGCAAAACAGCGGTTATAGTTCTGATCGTAGTTTAGTGAACCTATTGTGAATGATTGATGTGATTGCCTCTTTAACTATCGTAATATCACAAATATCGAATCACCAAATAACCAAATTTTTAAGTGCAGTAAGTTCAAACAGTAGAAAAGCTGGTAAAAGTAGAATCAATGTATAATACTAGTAAGCTGCCACTGCTATAACTAATACAGAAAGTATATACATTTATAACCGGTGCAAGTATTATTAATTTCTATCAATGTCATTGCACTACATAAGCATAATTCAATTATGATCAATTTTGCACTTTATATTATACATTTTCAATTATCTGGATTGCATTAACAGTATTAATAGTATGCTAAGAACGCGTTAATCTTTTCTGGGAGATTGTGGTAGCCGTACATTGATGGTATGCGAATAATCGAAGAAAATATTTTATCACCAAAAATTGAATCGATTCTCGCGTTTAAGTAATCTCAATGGATCGTTGAAATTACAATTCCACAAAATGGAAGGTAGTTGGTATAGAATATTGTCAATAATATGGAATTGGCATATCAAGTCAATAATTTGAAATAATTTCGTGTTTTTCTATTGCAGACTGGTTCTCAGTATGTGTGAATAACGTATATTTATTTATTTTACGTCAAAAATCAGTTAAAGCTGCGTATGACGTGCTATTGGGAACAGTAAATTGTGTGCACATTTTCAAAATTCTGTTATCCCTGCACTAAGTCATATATTACTTGAATTTTGAAAAACAATGTTTCTAGTTTTAAGCTAAAATTATAGAGTAATGTTAGATAAACCTGACTGCAAAGCTTGTATACTACAATTCGAGCTTATCTCGCCAATTGTTATTGACTCTAAACTCCAATTACTGACATACCGTCGACATGAAGCAATTGAAAACAATGTTGCGAGTTATCAAAACCAAATTTGCTCAACAGCAAGTCGACAATAAGCCATGATTCCAAAACAAGACTAATGCGATTCCGACGTAAATACATGTTTCATGAATGTATTTGAAGTGCACATTGGGGGAAGGTTTTAAAGGACACATTTCCAATTGTAATCCATGCTGAATCTACGTTCATTACGTAGCACTACGAAAAGTTCCAAATTCGAGATAATTTGCAATTGCTAGTTTTAGTGTTTCATGTAAGGGTCGTTTATTGCAAGAAAGGAATGCATACATCGATGTTTCATCCTTCTGTGAACGTGGTTTTAAAGGATAATATCTATACAAAATCTCTTTTTCAATGTTTGAATTAACGCTTATGATAGAAAATTGAAACAAGGAGTTCTACAACAGCACATACTTCTAGTATTATTTGTAACTGTAACACAATATACTGATACACAAACAAGTGTATCCAACCCTCAAAAACATTTTTCGGTCTGGGATTCGAACTGAGGGCCATATACTCCGCATGCAATGATATCAGTTCAAGCTGAGCTTACGCTCTCGATGCAAAGCAAAAAATTTGTTATTTTCAACGTTTCAGAGGTTTTACTAAGAACTGAACCTAATAATTAAACAAAATTTGCTCAATTAGTCAAAATATAGTTAACAATATTTTTTAATAAAATTTTAAAAGTACGAAAACAAGATTTTTTTTACAATTTTTACGCGAAAGCAATTCATAATATTAAACAATTACATTATATTACTTAAACTTAATTTTGAATAGCCATTGAGAAAAATCATCTTCAATAATATAGTTTAAAAGGTAAAAAATTTTAACTTTTACAATTTTCAAAATTTCAGAGATATTACTAAAATTTCCGGACTTTTATAACGTTTACTCTATTCGAAAAAGTTCTAAAAAATTATTTTAAAAAAAAATATGAAGTATTTTTTTTAAATTTACGAACATCTCTTTCGGGCTTCATGTAAAGAACCCCTGAAAATTATAAGATCAGTTTCAAATTCGAGAATCCAAGATTTTGGCTACGTACAAGTGAACAATGGGCTACGTGGCTATGTACGAGAAAGCAATGACGTTTAGAAACAATAAAAACCTCATTTCTGGTATCATGTACCCACAAAACGTGTTTTTCTGTCAATAAATCGGTACTTTCTTCTGCACTATTACACAACTTTACCTTCACTACGTAGTAAGATACGAGAAAGTAAAAAGAAATTTATTAAGTTGTATCTTCAATAAGTGAATTAAACCATACCAAAAATATTCACATTTAACTGAGTCCTGAAGCGTAGTGGACATCTTAAACATTATTCGATCACGAGAATACCACAGTTTCGAATTTACGGCGAGTAGGAAGAATTCATAGTACATGTACGGAAAGTAGATGTCAATGGGCAACTTATGGCAGTATGTGCTTGATCGCCCTGTATGTCAGTGCCTTCACCGCTTGCCGCTTCATCCCTACTGACGGTTAGCCCGTCATTCTGCGTTTCCGAAAATTAATGATGAGAGGTGACATAATGAAGGATGTGCTAGTGGCCCAGCTTCCTCTAAAGTTTGCTACACGTCAAACGACACATAACTTTTCCTGAATGAAAATACCTCCGTCAGCTCTGCAGGTATTATGCTGCCCTGCAAGTAATCTTGTATCGTACCATTAATCTAGCCGCAAATTTCCGAATTAATTGAAGTATGAGTGAATGAAATTTCACTCAAGGAATTCAGTAAGAAATAACTGGAATTAATTAATTTGATGTGAATATCACTATTGTCGTAGATCACGAATCTTCGTCTCCCTCGTAGTTAGTTTAAAGCTAACCTTAAGTGTAGTTAAAGCTTACCCTCCTTACAAATTACTGAAATTTTCGTATCTTTCTACATTATTTAAAAGATGTTTTACTGTTATACACAAATTAGAAAATTATTTTCTGCTCTACAATATCAGAAAGTGTGGAAAAATTTTTTTTTAAATTTTTAAAACAAGGAAATCTTTAAAAATATCTAACATTTTGAATTATTTAATTTTAACAATTTATGACAGGTTTTGGTTTACTTTTCCAACACATTCTTAGAAGGCATGAAGATATGTCAGCTTCAGTGTTCAAGAATAGCAAATACAATATTACGTTTGCCACATCACATGCACTTTAAGTTATAATAATAATAACAAAAAAAAATAATAATACAATAATAATACAACACTAATAATAATAATAATAATAATAATAATAATAATAATAATAATAATAATAATAATGTAAAAATCCCAACGCTACTACTATTAATAATAACATTTTTTAAAAGTTGAATGCAGCATCGTCGATGTCGGTTTCTGAGCTGGGTGTAGTGTGGCCTGCACGTTGGCCATTTATATTTAGAGGGCGCTGTTTGTTGTCAATGGTCGGGCAAAACCTCGCGCGATGTTACGCGGCGCGGCTCAGCGTGGGTCGCCGACGCCCCGCTGCGTCGCACGTGCGCGCAGTAAACGCCGCGATCAACCTGCGCCGACGCGCTTGGGGCGGGATCTCACTTTTTTTAATTTATTTAGTCAAAAACAGTCAAAAACTGTATGTAACGTATGGAGGAGAAAATCATCTGCGCACGCTCTCTTGAGTTTCAGAATCCTTCCCAACAATTTAACTATTAATAGTTGAAACATGAAAAATCATAGTAATAATATTAATAAATTTAAAAAGCGAGGGATTAACATTTCAAAACTAGATATTTTCGTTGCAGATTTACAGAAAATTTATTTTAAACGGTAAAGGAACAAACAGATTTGATTTTTCTGTATTGTTAACAAAATAGAAACCCACCCTAAGCTCTACTACCACTACAAGCAAAAGGAAAGTTCAACAAAACGTGCGCATAGTGAAGCTACATTTACGTCCAGAAGCAAATCAAGGGTCATCTCAGCATTTGCTCAATGGATCAGGGAAACTGGACAAAAACCCGATCGAGATGGGGGTCATTGACCCGGAAGTACATTATTTGTTGCAGGCATATTGAGTCTTTTTTTAATTATATAATGCAAATGTAGACTAATTCATTATACTATATCTTGTTTTTGTTAAAGTAAACATTATTTTTCTTTTTGACGATCAGTATAGTCTCTAATTGTATAGAAACAGTTTTGCAGCAGAAAAGATTTTACTTTTAACTTAAATTTGTGTACCAATTTTAATTCATCTGGCAATGAGTTGTAAAGTAACGTACATGTATTGTATGTGGATTTCTTGTAGTGAGCTGTTGATACTGACACTTGATGAACATGATTTCTACGTCGAGTGTTGTAACTATAAATATCAGTATTACATGAAAATAAGTTCCCACCGTTAAGTAAGTCAGTTTTGACAAATACTACAGACTCATAAATAAATAGGCAAGGCAATGGTAGGATTCCAAGCTCAATGAAAATGAAAATGAAATGAAATGAAACTTTCGCGTGCATCTCTCCCTTCCCCTCGCGCGTGGCCGCGAGCACTGCAGTTGATTGGAAGTTCGAACTAATAAGAATGAAAATATGCGTTTATGTTTCTATTTTCCGTCTCCTTTTTTAAAATTGGTTGTTTAAGGTCGCATCAACATCTAGGTCTTTAGCGGTTTGGTAACTATGAAGATGAAACGATATGGTGATGATAAGGGGTGAAGGGACGATCACAAATACAACCATGCTCGACGCAGGACTCGAACCCGTGACCCTTCAGTCCGAGATCACTACGACAATACTGCCTTAGCGATCTCGGCCACCGGGCCGACAACCGTCTTATTTTGTTGCAGACTTCAACTACATTTAAGACGTCATTTTTATTATTATTATTATTATTATTATTATTATTATTATTATTATAGCGAGAACCCGTAAAAATTTGACGGTGAGATCTGAGATAAATGTAAAATACTGTACACAGACTAATGTTCACAATATATTGCATTGTTTGGATCTTGAGGGTATAATTAAGATATTCTGTGATGAGGAGTTCCCAAAATTTTGAACACGTATGGCCCATGACCAGGTGGCAATGCAATATCGGCACAAAAGATATACACTATTATACTGAAGGATATTATTTCTAAAGTTTTTTGATGTGTCATCATCTCCTATAAACAACTGTTTGATTTCTTCTGGCATATTGCTCGAAGGTATACTTATTTTCACATTTAAGCAACACACAGTAAATCGTTTGCAGAATTTCTCTCACATGGAAAGTACAAAGCAGAACAAAACTGACATTTCATAGACAATGACCCAATAGAAAACGAAATGACCTCACTATTACGACACCTACGCTGACTTTCTCTTTCCATGCGTCCAGTTAATGTACGTTTGCGTCTTTTGGGGCGCGTGGACAACGATTCGGAATTCGACATAACCTGTAAACAACTTCACTACTTCAGTACAACCGAGCAAAACCCACTGTGCGAATGTTCTCTACAAAATACACCACAGAAGCAAATACATGCAAACTGTCAACACCTCAATGCAATAATTACACTGAAACAAAACCTTGACGAATTGTAAACAAATCTCAACGATCAAAACAAAACATCAAGCAGCATGGACTCACATCTATGGACTCATGTATATCGATTTTGAAACTGCCACCCTTTGAAAGAAAACAATTGACTATTGGTAAGCGTACTATTAAGAATGATTTAATTAATTTACACCGTAAATGTTGGTGAATCAACACAAACAATATCTGATAACACTTCTAGGGATCATATTCTTTCATATAAAAGAAAAAATACAACAATCAGTTCAGTAGAAGCTCTAAACGAAGCCATGGCAGAATAACTTTTTTTTTCAATATATAGATTATTATTATTATTATTATTATTATTATTATGCATTGTTTTTCTCGGTATTGACCAAGTTTTTATTGGACTTTGTGTCTGGTTAATAACAAGACAAAGGGCAATTCATGTTTCGTCGCATTTAGGAATTTTCGCACAATCTTGCATGTGTTTAAGGTGATAGAGTTTTGCATAATATTGAACATATATTTTGGTATTTGAATAATTTCTAGATTTTTATGGATGTTTTTTGGTATTACCTCCCTACACGAAATGACCAGAGGAACAATAAGAACTTTTTGGAGATGCCATTTTGCCTTGACTTCTGCTGCCAGTTCTACCAGTTCGTTATTTTTTTCTGCATCTGCTGCTTGAAGATTTGCTGTGTGTTGTACAGTGATGTGTATCAGGCAGCCAATCTTTTGCCGTTTGTCTGCGAATGTTATGTCTGGATTGTTATTATGAATAAATTTACGTGCAATAATTTCTTTGACATTACAACTTGAAGTTTGAATTTTTAAGTAATGTATCGGGAACTTATTTGTAATAGAGACAAGTCATTTGTTGTAGTTTACATTTCGCCTCCAGTTTCTGGTGAATAATATTTACAACTTGATTATGCCTATAGGTGCGTGGGTTATTAATTTGTATCCTGATGTGATGAGCTGAATGCTCTCAACTGCTTGCAGTGTAGTGTAGTGCTACACTACACTGCAGCGCAGTGAAATGAAGTGAAGTGAAGTGGAGTGAAGTGTTAAGCTATAAGTCAACTTACAGATAACTCAAAATTGATTATAACTAGGATATCAGTCTCTAATTCTAATTGTAATTATATTTGTAAATATTCGCAATAGTTTTGTAATTGTCGTATACCTAGTTGTAATAATGTTTGCCACCGAGCATTAGCTCAAAGCGAACTTTAATAAATCTATCTATCTATCTATCTATCTATCTATCTATCTATCTATCTATCTATCTATCTATCTATCTAACTATTGTATGGTATGGTATTTTCTTCATTTGCCATCGATTCTCTGTTTGAGGATGTGTTTTTTGTGTCCATTATTATTATTATTATTATTATTATTATTATTATTATTGTTGTTGTTGTTGTTATTGGTGTTATTATTGTTGTCATTATTGTTATTATTATTACAGAAGTTTGTTAAAAAGCAATAAAAGAGATAAGAAATATGACGACAGAACATGCACGTGTCCGATCTTGCAAACTGAGACGCACGATATATGAACGTGAAGATTTAGGTCAAAGTAGAGTAAGTACTATGATGGTTTATTTTCGTGACCCAGTAACTGTATCAAAGTTTAATAAACGATCCAACCGTATATTTGAAAATGTAGTACATTTTAAAATAGTACACAGATTAGCAGTTCATAGCGATCAGTTTCGGATGTACGTTGTCTACTAAAATATGCACATAAATGTTTACCAGAAGCGTACGATACAGAAAATTCAGATGCATTCCAGTATGAGAATCAACAAAATAGAAATGGAATATGCATGGACATTTTATTGAAAAAACTTGGGAAAATATTTAGTCAAATTTTCTGAAAATATTGCTACAAAACGTGAAGAAACACATTTCTGTGAGAAAGAATTTTATGATACTAAATTTTCATTATTTACGTGCTATGTCGTTCTCCTAATTCTCACTACGAGTACTCCTAATTCCTCAATTACTTAAAATTATGTACTATAGTTAGGGAAACGCCCCTGAATAAATAAACAGATTACCCAAGATGAGCTTTACTGGTTTGGGAGTGCAATAAAATTATACTACCTTTCGTCTTCCATTTAAATATACATTTCTAAAATATTCATAAAAAGAATACATTTTACGACCACGTATCATTGCGTACATACGCTCTCCTTCTACAATTAGTTTCCCAAATAAATCACGATTGTACTTGGAGGTAAGAGAAAAAACTAAGAAATAAGACTAATGTTACAGACGAATATAATTACGCAAACGTATTTTGACTATTATCTGATACATTAATTTTACGATATAAAAAAATATCTCACATTATTTTAGTTTTGCATAAATCAGGAAAATTGAGCCATTCGGGTTATTCAATCAACGAATTTCCATTACACGAATTATTTATGAAAAGTATATCTAATAATGCCGACCTGGATGGCAGAGGTGGCTAAGAGCGAGTACCGACTCAGCGCTTCGGTCCGAAGGGTCGCGGGTTCGAGTCCCGCCTTGGGCATGGTTGTTTGTCCCTTGTCTTTGTATGTATGTATTGTCGCGGAGGGCCTCGCGTTCTGCTGACTCCAGATCAGAGAAGCCCGCAAGTGTGTTGGTGTCTTGTGTATGGTCGAATATGCGTCCCATCGGGACGTAAAGGGTAACCGGCTGTCGGCTGGATAAAAACCCTAGAAAGAAGATATCTAATAATTAAATATTTACTCCTAAATGATTTTACTGAAAATAATAATTGTTCATATAAAGGTATTCGAAAATAATACTGACATGAAAGAATAATATTGAATAAGACAAGCTATTACAGAGAATATGGATTCCAAACTTTATTAGTTTTTAGTATTCGTGCCACCAAAAAGTGCGACGCTTAAACCATTTTACTTGCTCAGGTCGAAGTGCAATATCCAATGAAATTCCTGGCGCTCTTACCTCTCCGATGGTCTGTTCGCCTTTGATGATTTCTCAAGCGAATCGCTCGCGTGGAGCCAGAGGTACGATTAAATCGGCACGGCAGTCGAGAGGACTTAAGAGAATAGTTTGAGTTGGTGAGGCAGTGATGACGGCGACAACGATGCAAGATTCGGGAGGGGGGGTATAATGGGTTGACGGGCAGGGTCGAAAGAACCGAGTTGTGATGGGGGAGAGGAAGCAGAAGTCTTTGGTGTTTTGTGTGGCGGAGGGTGTGGATGGAGGGGAAACAGTAGACGGAGGATGCAGGATGAGACGGAGGGGGCGGAAGGCGGGAGCAGGGGCGGGGGAGGGGGGAGGCCCAGAAAGAGGAGGGAACGGGTGGGTTTTTTTTTTTTAAATTTATTTCTTCTTGTTCGACAATACAGTCTTTCAAGGGTTTTAAAAATACATAAGATTATTATATGACAGTTTTGGATTGACCATCCATAAGGTAAGTGAGGTTTAAACTCTGACATAATTATTGATTTAATGGTATTGTTAATTAAGAAGAGAAAGGAATATGATCATGTTAAGGAGCTGAGGGTATAGTGGTTTACGGGGATTTGAATTTGTCTTTGGGAAATCTTGACTTTATGCGTGGGTGGACCGCATTTCCCCCCATGTTAAAAATGATGGTACTTGGTGAGGTATGCAGATTGTTGTAAAAATTGTTACCTAATTTAGCTATGGTTTCTTCTAATTGTGTAATTTTTAATTCTCGAGAATTTGTTCATTTGTAATGAAGCAGGGGGCATTTAGAGTATTTCTTAGAAATATATTTTGAATTACTTTGATTTTATTAATATTGCTAAGAGCTGCACCCCCCCCCCAGATTGGGCATCCATAGGTTATAGTAGGAAGGACAGGTGGGTTGTTGGGTACTGCGCAAATGCTGTTGACGCGGCGGGGGGAGGGGGGCGGAGTCATGGGGTTTGCCAAGGGTGTCGAGGGACACGAAGTGCTCGGATTATCGCTGAGCCCTGCAACCAGCGATCTGCCTGTCGAGATTTCTCTCCTTGCGACAGATTTCTCTCCCTGATCTCAGAGCTCGATCTGATACTGTTGAGTAACATGCAGTGGTGTGCTGGAAGTGGAATGTAGATGTGGAAGAGCCTTCAGAACATAACAGTTTGAGTTCCATTGAGAGAGCCATGTCAGAAAGCAACCAACTGCATTTTGGCCATGCTCGTAATTTCTTAAGGAAAACGTACTTTAAAGCAGTGAATTTATAACAAATAATTATTTATATTAAATAAGATTCATAAAACAAGAGTGTTATGAATCTTATGAAATAGAAATAATCAGTGGCGGTCGGTACATAATTCTGTTGGTGGTGCCTGTTAGTGATGTTACATCGACAACAAAACATCGATGTTCAAAATGACATCGGTGTTAATAAAAAATATCGATCAAAAACCATCGATGTTTTTAAACATCGTTGCTCTAATATAGTATGATTTTCTGAGTAATGACGGTTCTTGCCGACTTTGTTGAGGTGGAATTACAATGTTCTCTTTACTAGAAGTAATTACAAAACAGATTCAGGCGTCACAAATGTTCTTGACGATTCTTAGTGACAACGATATGATGATGATGATGATACAAGATTTGAGACGCATGATTGACAACACAAATTCGTGGATTCAAAAAAACAAGAACGTCGTGTCTACAGGTAGTGCGTTTTTTTGTTTCGCGCCCTTCGTGATTCACTTTTCGACTCTGGAAGTAGACAGCGCATCTGAGGCTACGTGTCGAGTACCTTAGGAGAGGCTCCCACACTCCTCTCGGGATTCAGTTAGTTGCTTTGTTCTGTGTCGACGTCTCCTTTGAATCCCTACAAAGACCTTCATGTTTAGACGCCGAAGCGTGAAATGCAATAAAGCAGGCTATTTTGGGACATTTCAGTGTATTTCCTCCTGCGTCGGAGCATCTTTTGTTGTTAAACGATTGGCATTCGTGGGAAGTGTTGACGCGCGTAACGATTTAGGCCCTATCTTGAATGGGCTCTTAAGTGAATCCCCAAGAAGTGGGAACTCCAACCGATGGCAAATTTGATTTTATAACGCGAGTTTCAGGTAGAGAAGGTTTGGTTACGATCTTGATTATATGGAAATTATACGATATGAAAAGAACAGAAATTGCTGTGCACGTGCCATATTGGAGATGCGATCTGCGATATGATGAATAAAACAATGGGGAAAAGTTAAATATATGACGTTTTCGTGGAAGTAAATGTAAAATATGAGAAGAGGAAACATATAAAAGAAAACGACGTGGCTTCGATACGACATTTTACAAGATTGATGGCAACGTAAAGGCCGTTTGCCTTGGGTTTCACTCTTAAGCTCCTTAGAAGTAAAAACTATTTCCACACGTTCCCTACCCATATGAAAACATTAAAATATCTCATCAGGTCCAAACGTCCCTGTCATAAAGTTTTACGTTATATTTTCAATCATAAACATATTTTTTCGCATGTCCAGGCGTATTTCTAAATTCCATTACCGTCCTTTCAAGTCCACGCCAAAATCTCTACAGTCAACAGTTCCATAGAAATATTTGCAGTAGAAGTTGTAAACGTCTGTTACCCACATGTGGTTCACGGACGTAATAAAACCATCGACTGTTTTATTTGGGAACCACTTACGGATCACAGGACAGTGAATGTGTTGAACTATCATTAAGAATTTTTTGACTGCCATTTACAATAAATTAATTTAATAATATTTTAGGAAAACATTCATTAACATCAATCGATACAAAATTCGACATATGACCGAACATTTTTCAATACAAAATAAATGATTTTTTGTGTTTCAGGATTGTTGATGTAATAATATTACTTTCAATTAGTTATAATTAGCTGGTTTTGAAACACAATTTGCTTTAACATCGGCTGTACAGTGGATTATACAAATTGCTTAATATACAAAAATTAGAAATATTTAAAACGTAAAGCATTCTTTAGATACAAGATGTCCTTCACACGTTTAAATTTTTAAAAAGTCTCCTTAAAAGTGTGCTTACAAAACATTGCTTAGTATACGCCCCTTTAAGTAGTACGCCCCTTTAATAATTGAGCGAAGGAGATCGAGAGTAACGGGTCGTGTCAATGGTGCGCATTCAGAAATAAAACAATTGATGTCAAATCCTTAGATGGGTCGACTGGAAGAAATGAGGTCTGCAGAAAGTATTGGGGAAAGGGTAATAAATAATAATAATAATAATAATAATAATAATAATAATAATAATAATAATAATAGTAGTAGTCTTTATTACTGGCGAGGCTTAGGCCGTAAGGCCTGCTCTTCCGTCTAACCACTTAATATTTACATTTACATAATTACAATTAAGGCTATAGGAATAATAGGAAAACGATAAAGGCAATAAACCAAACATTACGAACACTATCATTGCCATGATGTAGTCTTGTATTCTCAGTTATTTGTGAATGCAGTGCCCAAATGATAAAGAGAAAGAATGAGAGAGACTTGAACAAAAATAAAGGTAACCTTAGAATATGAGTGAAAAAAACACAGAAAGACAGGAAAATCCATATTAAATACTAGTGTCTAAGAGTAGTTCACTTGTGTCATGCAAAACACATACACTTGATCGACGAATTGTTAACAAAAACTGCAACGATCCCCTATTCAATGTGTGTACACGGCGGGAATATACGGAATTGCTCTGAATGTCTAATAAATTATTGTGATAAATACCCCAGCAACACAGGGTACTTCAACGAGTTTCATCATAAAAATATTTGATAAATCAATATTTCTTCTTGATTGTCAATATATGTTTGCAAATAAAAGTATCCAAAGTTTTTATGACAATCATTTATTTCAGCAATATTTCGTAACTAGTTTTGTTACATCATCAGGTGCTTAGTGAGGGAGCTACTATCCCATTGAATTACCTCTTGGAATTGAATTACTTCTTGAAAATGGAGTGTCTGTTGGTAATTTTCCTTTAAAATCTTGATTTAAATTTATTTTTTAAACACTAAGCACCTGATGATGTAACAAAACTAGTTACGAAACGTTGTGCAACTACTAAAATAAATTATTGTCATAAAAAACTTTGGATACTTTTATTTGCAAAAATATTTGATATTTATACTTTGCTGCCTATAATTCAAAGTAGAAACCATTAGCAACCCTCGACCCAAGGAGTGCGATGAGTGAAGGACGAGGCAACGGGGACGCGGTATCAGTGCCGAAGAGCAGCCGGCGGACGGGAGCGAGGGAAGGGCCGAGGGATTGGTAGCACGGAGGGAGCACTGTACTGAGCCAATAAGCGTCGAGTCGGCCGATATTGCGTCAACCAGCTGTTGCTGCTTGCTCACCCTCGCCTAGGGCCCGCCACCCACCGGAGCAATCTGTTGCCGCACATGTCAATAGAACACGCAACATCGATCGACACGTTACGTATTAAGCCTCTTATTATAAAAGGAAAGAGTGACAGATCTATGTAATATAATAAGTAGAGACCGGATTTTTATGTAATTACATATTTTTTGTCTTCCTACTTACCGTTCTCAAAATTGGAATCATGGCGAATAGCCGTCCTCCTAGCACAATATCAAATTTTTTCGTTACATATTTTTACATATTTAATACTATTATATTACATATTTTGCAGTTTTCACCAAATATTTTTTATTCTATCAATTTTCTTCAATTTTATTAGTTATTTTAATGAAAAGACGTATTTCCAAAAAAATCACATTTTTCCCTACTTTATTATTACTCCGTACTTGTCTACTCGTGGTACGCTACATGGAGGCGGATCTCTCAGTCGGGCACGTCTGCTTCAGTTATCTCAATGGCGGGAAGTGCGCGTTCGTGACTTTAGGTGTGCAAAGAATCACTGACGCCGCGTCTCGTGACATTTAGCCTTAATTTCCGAGAAACTTTGGCGATCGCCGACATCTAATACTTCAATGAGTGCTTCATGTTGCAATGATTGTCGTAGATATCGCCAGTTTGTACGATGGTTTCTTATGCGTGTAGTCTAGCTTCTAAACGTCGGTGCTGAATAGCAATAGATGAACGATTTGCTTCTGACGGCAAACTTGTATGGTGCATATTGTGCATCAACATCTAATACTTTATTGTGTGCTTCATGTTGCAATTATTGTCGTAGATTTTAAAACGTTTGCATTATTTTTAAATTGGTTTAGGATTTTTTTATAAATGGAATTTTGTATTATGTAAATATTAGTTTTATAATTAGTATATTTTAATATTACATATTATTTCCGTTTTACATATTACTACATATTCTTACCGTTTTCGTCACACTACATATTTTACTGTAGTAATGTAGTAGTTACTGTAGTACTCTAGTAATAAGGATTGTCTAGTAAATATGTATTATACTATGCATACTATATACGAGAAAATCGAGCTACTTTTATAAAAATATCATTAAATATATTTTAATTGGACTTTTAAGTCGTTTCAATCAATCATTTCAAGTTTTTTAACTAAGTTATTTCATTAAGTATTGTTTCCTGTGCGAATTATCATAACTCAGAAGCAAAAAAGAAATAACAAGGAAAAAAGAAAAACTGTAGCAAAAACAATACTTTTCGTAGCAGACATCACGGATTAATAGTTTTATCTCATCACCATCTGTACCTCCTAAATATCAGATGAAATATTACTTTGATATTTATTAATGATTCAAAAATTATGTTATCTCATTTCTCAACTCGTTATTCGTGTTTATTAAACGACCTTAGCACAAAGAAACTGTAATGATCTAAATCATTGGTTCAGAAAATAGATGATATCGCCGCCTAGAAAGGTCAAGACCATTCAAGTAGCGAAAATGAACTCTGTTGCTACTTTTAATGTCTTTCAATAACACACCCGTGTGTTATTGTAAGACATTAAAAGAAAATAAGAAAACTGAAAAGTGTTCATAAATCTTCCTACTTTCAAGTATTAAACGGCTGAAAGATTGTTTTCAAAATTACAATAAACAGCATAAAAGTGTACACATTCGTACCATGATGCACGCGATATGCTGCAATCGATCACCGAGTAACGTATGAGTATTCTTTCCTACGACTGGCTGAAATAGTTCAGTAAAATCCCTATTGTCCCTGCAGTATCGTTAACCAGAAGCCTCTAAAGTTGCAGTTCCGACGGTTGCAACGGAAAAGAATTTTATGACATTTTATGGCAGACACCAAAACGAGAATACATATAAGCACACCGGAAAGCAAGGAAAAGTCAAATGTATTCAACTTCAGTCGTTCTGATCTTTCACGCGATATTTCACGTGTACAAGCTTTTGTCCACGGCTTTGTAGACCGTCTTTATGTCAAAGCAACTCATAAGCTTGCCAATTTTCTCCGTTCGTTTTTAGGGTGGAATGGTCATCTGGCGGTTGGCATCGTCAGTAGGTGTGGTCAGCAGGGCTAGAGGCGGTCGTAGCGTGCCGTACAGCTTGGCTGTATTGTTGGCACTGTATCCATTAGCTCGAAATGTGGACTTGAGAAGCTCCGTTTAAGAGTCCAACGATTCTTTATCACACGCCCTATTTGATCTGACGGCCAGAGTTTTCAAAACTCTCCTTTTAATTGCCGTGTGATGGTGAGACCCGGCGTTCAGGTAGCGGTTGGTATGAGTAGGTTTTCGGTAAACACTATGCCCTAGACTGCCGTTCACATGGGTACCTGTGCCTTGGACGCAGCGTCTCCCGGACAGCCAAGAACATTCAGACTCCGGCCGCGGAAACCTACGCTCCCAACTTAGAGCTTTTCTGGGCTGAAGGCGGTGCCCGGTTGCCGGAGATACCTGAGGAGGAAAACCTCTTGTAAGTTGGCGTATAGATCACTGTCGGATTTACGTTCTAGCAGCTGTGGATCACCGCCCCCTCCTGATATGGAACACCGACTACACTCACAATGCAGTGCCTCTGTCCGGGAGAACCTAGGGTTCGACTTCCGCTGTCTGGAGGAGAATTTCAGCGGTCGGCTGCTCTGATCGGCAGTTTTCCGTGATTTGTCCGATCACTACCAGGGGAATGCCCGGGCAGTACCCTAACAAACGGGCCACGGACTCCGCGCTATCTTTCTCTTATCAGTTATCTCTTCCTTGTCATTTTCTCACCATTAGTTACACTCGCATGAACTACACTACCACGCATGTCGGGAGACCAGTTTGAAGCTTATAGCCTGTCCCACCGGGGACAGTGCCACACTGGTAAAGGAAACGTGGACGCAGAAAATTTCCGAAAATTTCCGGTGCCGGATCTCGCCAATCAGGAGAAGATAACAGCCACATATCGCGATAAAACATGCTACACATCCGCGACTAATGACCTTAGCAGTCAACACGCTCGGATCACAAATGAAACAATTTATCAATGAACTACACTTACGAAACTAATGACCCTTGCAGTTACGCGCTCGAAACACGAAATAAACAATTCACCACCCCAAGTTCGGGAAAGCACGGGTTGGGGTTTGCGTCTTCCAGAAAGCGCCGGCATGTGGCGATACAGGGTGCGTGGGCGTGGCACGTCAAGTCACGTCGCGCCGCGTCACACCCCGGCGCCCGCCCAGCTCTTCAAACACACATTAGCGGCGCCCCCGGGCCGCGCGGCGCGCCTCCATTGTTCATTAGAGCCGCGCGCGGTGATTAAACCCAGGCGCACTTGGCAACTCGCTGCCGACGCGCCGCGGGCCCCAAGGCACCGAGGCACACACGCTCCAAACAGGGCCAAAGGGCGCGCATGGGGGAAAGAAGAGAAATAGTTAGTTAGATTAGTTAGTTAATGCCTTATTTTACGTGGCGAGACTCGGGCCATCAGGCCCGCTCTTCCGTCTAACCACGCAAATTTCGTTACGCTCCTTTCACCACCTAGAGACCACGGAGAAAGAAGGTAAGGAGGCGACGAAACAGGCGGATCTCAATTTTGCTCAGAGGCTTCTTTTAGGCTTGAGGATCTTTTACATGCAGTAAATCTATTAACATGGGACAGCCGGCTTTACTTCCCCTCCGAAGGAAGGCGTACGAAGGATTTTTTCGCCCTTAAAATCCACGACTTCGATCGGGGTACAACAGTCCGGTACGCTGACCGTTATACCACCGAATCCGCTAAAACAAGTAGGGATGGCAAAAAAGTCGACGTTTTCTACCAGAAACATCCCTATATTAACATCGATATTTTGCTTTCGATGTTTTCGTCACATCGGTATTTTGTTGCAAAAACATCGATGTTTTTTAATTTTAATTTTTAATTTTTTTAAATAAAGGGGTTTAGGCACGTTGTAGAGTAGCAGCAATCCACAGAAATATCCTTGTTTTGCGACATCCTCTTTATTACGCTGTGTAATCTGAGAGAATTTTAGGTGGTTTTACTTCGATGGTGTATGAATGGAAGTGACTAGAAGGTAAAGTAGCGAAAAATTTATTTATTGTTAATTTTATTCTTTACATTCGATAATAAATTTTATTAACATATTTCTAACATCCTGGTAACCAAACAATAAAATATATCCTCTTTATGTACTGTAATTAAAAATGAATAGGAAATGGCATTGTTATTAGTCTATAATTAAATCATTGATGTTTTAAACATCGATGTTCTTTCGTCGATATTTTCATCGACATCGAAAAGCGATGTATCAAAACATCGACGTATCGATGTTTTAATAAAATTTGTCATCACTGAAGAAACATGTACTTTCTCACCCGTATCTTCAAGCAAAATTATGCCCAATGTACTCAAATTTTCGAAAAATTGAACATGGCTTTATTTCAAATACTATCTTTAAGGAACAGATTTCATTAACGAGAAAAATCTCTATCTTCATAATTGTAGTTGTAGGAAGACGTTGAAAAAATTTTGAACTTTTGCAATTTTCAAAAAATCAGGGTTTTCAAAGAACATGGAACCTGTACCATTCTCTTAAACGTCCTTCATACTATCCAACAAAAAATTAATCAATAACGATGGAGCCATCTTTTAAAAATTTGGAAAATATCCCTGGGGCTTCATGTAAGAAACTCCTCAAAATTAAAATATCGGTTTAAAATTCAATTCAATTTCACCAGCCAGATAGATTGGGGAATACAACTTTTGGAGAAAATCTTCCAAACGGTTTTGCCGCTAGTGTTGTTCACAGATGGACGGAAAGACAGACAGACGCTTGCTGTCATTGAATTTTCCAGCATCGAGGACCTACAAGACATGAATTCTAGCTACATCACGTGTTTCTGGATTTACCCACCTTTTCGTTACCACGAACCTGTAATAATAGTTTTTCTAACAAAAGTTCACAGTGCTTTTGCACAGCATACGTAACTTTCTCTCTACTCAGTAGTGAGAAAAAAAGAGTGAGAATTGTGTTGAGACCAATGACATACGATATTGTTATTCAAATAAGAATCAAAGATTGATTGTTTCATTGAATAAATGAATATGAGAGTGCACGTTTGAATGATTAAAAAATTAATATAAAACGATAAGCATTTAAATATCACCTTAAGAGGAATGTTTCACATTGGGTATTTCGCTGTCAAAGAATTTATTGACATCGCTGACAATTTTTGTTACGGTCGACAGTACCCCGAATAATATTTTTATTACGTCAAAAACCATGATTAGAACTTGTATCAAAATGCGTAACTTTGAGCGCATGTTTTTTAAATTATTTTTTTTTAAATTTTCTTGCTATTTGACATAATTTCGAAAACTCGTAACGTCGGTTCGGTACACTGCGTTGCGTGAGGTAGAGGTAGGCGATGCCCATCAAAGAACGTACACGAAACACGTTGCGGGTTAGGCAGAATGCGCTGTGGTAGTACACTAAGAGTAAGTCAGACATGTGCTAAGGAGAAAGTTGTGGCGTAGAGAGAAGGTAATAAATTCGTTTGAGAAAAGCAAACTTTTCCGAACGAATAAAGTAAATATGAATGATATTCATTTAATGAATGGTCTGACCAAAACATTGAATTTTAAATTTATGAATATAACAATACAATGCACAAACACCGTATATAAGACGATTATAAAATGCAGTAACCACACACACACACACACGCGCGCGCGCGCGCGTACGCACGAATACACACGCACACGCGTACGCGCGCACACGCACGCACGCACGCATACACACACGCGCGCACGCACGCATACACACAAGTATTTTTTTTACTTAATTTTAAATATTATCCATTTGTTCACTTTTTACTGAAGACTTCAATGATTTTCTTCTAGTCTCTTGTTATGAACAGAGGACTGGAAGAACAACGAAGTCGATAAAATCTACAACTATTATACATAGCCTCGAAAAATAAAAAAGAAAAGTCACATACATCGTAATCTAGGATCGTAATTCCACCACAGCTCAGATAAACCTTATTTAACATTTTGGGAGTGTAGCTGGAAAATATGGATTTGAAAAACAAAACACTAGAAAATTCCAACAATTCTCTAAACATTCGGCCAGAAGATACAGCACTTCACCTTTACTTTGACGTTTCTGGGCTGATTCAGGTATTCCCATTATTTTGGTATTCACCAGGTGCAAACAAGACGAACGTTCGTGAGAAACTTTACAGTTTTACTAATTTACAACGAAGACAAGTGTGATTTGAATAACTTTTATTCGATGGCACAAACACAGCATCTAAAAGTACGAACATCACCGTTGTGGATGACAGAAAAAAGTAGAGACACGAGAGAAAAAATAGTCAGGCTCCAAACATTGCATTTTAACCTCTGTATGACTAAAAGTTTATATTTCGGAGAAACCTACCAGTAAAGATCACCAAATGATATTTTATTTCGACAACAACCTGTGACTTGTCACTGAGATAGTTTGAATGACTTCAGAGTTGTTTTTCGAAAGATGGTTATTCAAGAACTACAAAAATTACAGATTAATATTATTGTTAATATATTGTATAAAAAAATAATGCTTTCAGAAGACAGTGATAATCAGGTAATTTGGAAAAATAACATTAAATGTAAGTACGAAACACGAGAACGAATAGCAACCTCCATTAAAAGAGAAATATCCACGATTTCACAGTAGTATAATTCAAAAATAAGTAAGTAAAAGTGTAAGTAAATTATAAACTCATTTCGTGCAAATAACATAAATTATTGAGTTTATAATGCGTTTCATTGCTTTATTTTTTATGAAGTGTAGTTTCTATTCTGTGAGAATTTCTTATTCATCGGCTTTATGAAAAACATAAAAAGTGCCAGGAATTTGAGTATCATAAACAATTAATTGCTGCTGAACACTATAACATGTACACAAACGTAGCCTGTAGCTAAGCTACACAAAATTTAGATAGAACATAGAAGAAAATAGAAACAAATACACCATAGATAATATGATAAATAAACATTCTAAATGGGAACTGTCAGAGACTTAACGCTCACCAACTGCAGAGCAAAAGCTATAACGCCGAGAGAACTGGTGATCAACAAGAACATTTCGTAACTTACCTCCATTGAAGAGGGAATTTCCAGGCAAACATCGCCCCAGAGCTCGAATTCTCGTTTATCAAACCCACTTACCTTGAAACACGCATGTGAATTACTTGTAACATACCTCCTTTCATTCATTACATGAAGGTCTTTATTCGCTTGGAAACACCCAGGTTCGTAATTACTTCAAGTTACATACAGTTGTGAATTAAAATTCATGAGTAGATTGCAGATTCGCGAAACCAGAATGCCAGAAGTAGAAAGCTGCCTTAATAAAATTCTGTATTGAGTATTCTCAAAATCTATTAGTAACAGTTTTGTTCTTTGAATATAATATTTGAAATTGAGTTATTGATTTTTTATGCTTATTACACTACAAAAATTAAAATGTATCATTTAAAAAGAATTACTTTTTAGAAAAAAAAATTATCTACTTTTCCTTAAAGCTATACATTTAATTAAAAATTTTTTTAAATTGAGTTATTGATTTTCCTTAAAGCTAACAATATATATATATATATATATATATATATATATATATATATATTATTTGATAAATGTTGTAAATATTTGCGTTTAAGTAACATTTGATAATTTTAATGTTCTTTGGGTGTATGAAGTTTTACTGAGACAATCAAAATAAGCAGGTCTCTAACTCTGTAGTTACATTTTCCACACATTTTCTAAAATACGTGCATGTCTCATTTTAAAGGCTACAATTAAATTGCAGCTTTTGTCGAATATCCTTTTCCATTTTTCCCGTGTTAAGTCTCACTCTGAAATTTTTCTCCGTGTTCAGTAGAAATGTTTAAATTCCGTATTTTAGACTTGCGCATGAATGTCAACGAAATGAATTATTCACATCATTACCGAAATAATATTTTCAGCAATTTAATTCCATTGCTTATTTCAATAACAAAAGACAATGTAGAAGCTCTGAATACATTTTCCTGCGTTAGTGATTCTCAGAACACATCTCCCGTTTTCAAAAGCCAGTATAAACTATTTTTCTTTTAATTACCCGTTTTTGATGTGTTGAAAAAGTTTCTTGATCCTGGCACTTTCGTGAACAAAAATTTATTTTGTTATTTTTATGGATTTTATTTCATCGGTAAATGACGAGATGTAACTCATGAAACCTGTCGTTCATATCTCAGTTGACAATGCTGTCTGAAGACGAAGGTATGGTGAACCGTGGCTCTCGAAATAATAGAGACCTGAGATGAAAAATCACGTACTATTTCAGGTTTCTTACAAGAAACAAACATGTCCAAAACACCATAATTTGAGATATTTAACCAAGTTATTTAACTGTCGCTATCTGCTGGGACCATACACGTCTTCGCTATGACATTTTTGATGCCTCCTGACATATCTCGAATTTGGACTAGTTTGGTTCTTGTATGAAACTCTTCATTTGTTATTAATAAATTTTAATAAATATAGCACGTGAAAATAAATTAGGTATAACGCATATAACCTTTCGTATTTATGTTTTCCAGATGTAACAGAAAGTCCATTGCATTATTTAGTTCAGGTTCAACAAAGCAATACCGTTGAAAAGAACCGGATGTCACGAAACATTTTACAAAACATCAAGCTCAAAAGCAGCACCACCGAGATGAAAGAACATATGTGCTATCTCGTGGCGCAAATATGAATAACACGCACGTTCAAAAGACTGTCGGCTCCCGCAAGGCGCCCCGCCATTCAGGCCGGCCGCGGCGAGGGCCGACAGACCGGAAGCGGATATGATACGCGCGCGGAATGCACCGAAACAGCGCAGCGGTGGGAGGCAAACGCGCCCAATCCGACAGAGAGCGCAGAGAGCGCGGAGCTCGAAATGGCGGCCCTCGGCGGGAGGCGCCGGCCGTCCGCGAAGCATCTTCGCGAGCAAGGGTTCGGCGCCGGCTGCTGAATATTCAGAGGGCGCCCGCCCCACCCCTCCACAGACCGTCGGCGCCTTTGCTCGTCTCGCAGGTATTCCGACATGCCGGGCGGCGCCTCCCCTTTGGAGTGGGTAGTGAGCGTAGATGGGTTCCGAGAGAAGGGTGAAGCAGGAGGAGTCGGTGTTTTGGGGGGTCAGCATCGCGAAACAGAAACAAACATTAGATTTCGTATATTGCTGGATTAGAGGGAAAATATATCTGCATTTATATTAAATAATAACTATTAAATAATAACTTCGGATCCTTGATCGAAGATAACAACACGCAAACAAACTTTTTCATCTATGAAAAACAAGTTGAATGAGTCTATATTCTGTACTAGAACTAGCATCTAGAACTAGCTATTTATTGCATATTAAAGAGATCTCCACCACGTAATCTCATATGTTTAAATGGTTCTCCCGCAAATTTGCATTTTCGTTCGGACACTTCCTCCGGAAGTGAGATGAATCTATAGCGACTCTTCTACCCATTTTCAGATCATCATAGGGTAATGAGTTTATGTATGGCAGAAAGAGTGATGATGAGGTATGAAGGGATGAAAGGTAGATGATTGGAAAACCAAAAACAGAGGAATCCTACTGTAAACCCTCTTCGTCGGTCACAAACAGGAAGAAACGCAAGTAAAATTTGCTCTCAAATTCTCAGAGGAGAGGGGATGTTCACTACGATGTGGACATCATTATATTTAAAAATTCTTCAGTTGCGTTTTTATTGACAAGGTTAGCATCTATCAAATCTGCCGATTTTCGACACTAACTTTTCAGCTAGGTCGAATTCAGTCGCTGTCTGGAGGAGAATTCTAGCGGCCGACTGCTCTGATCGGTAGTTTTCCGTGGTTTCTCCGATCTACACCAGGCGAATGCCAGAGCAGTACCTGACCAAAGGGGCCACGGACCGCGCGCGATCTGTCCTTCCTCTTTCTTGTCCTATCCTCTCCCTTACACACACACTACATTAACATGCGTTATACTACCACATATTCCCGGAGACCGGTCGGGAGCTTAGAGCTAGTCCCGGCTGGGGCGGTGCTCCGCTGGTGGGAGAGTCCTGGTTAGGGGGAAACCCCACTAGCCGACGGTAGGTCGGCATCGGATCTCGCCATCCAGCTGTGGAAAATCACCGCCATCTCCCGAGAAAAAGCATGCACTACACTAACGGGACTAATGACCAAAGCAGTTGATGCGCCCGGAAACAAGAAAAAAATCAATCAATCAATGAAATCTGCCCATGATTCAAAAGCGCTACCTGTGCTTCTGTGAGTGGAAGTCGTTTATTGACAGAGCCGATGCCACCACCTCTCAGCCGCGAGCTAACGTGGTACCTTCAGAGTCGGGGAATGTGCTCCCTTTCAAGGGCGCTCGTGATAGCCTGCTCAGCAAACCGCGGAGTTTCTAATTCCGAGCCTCCAGAATTCGCCGACATGTCAGCAATCTATATGCTGATGTTCTACATTCCCGAGTTCAGAAACTGACTTAATTAATGTTACTTCATCGTGAATCATAAATCAAATGAATGTTCAACTTATTAATCTGTTTTATGTAGTTTTTTTTTTTTCCTTTAGTTTTAATCACATCAGTAGCACAATAAATCGTATTGAAGTCACTATTTTCGTATTAAAACTTATTAAAAGTTCTAAAAACAATCACAACTTATCAAAGAATTATCAAAATGTAATAACCAACCATACACTAACTACTGACCATGAAAAGGATTATTGCCAATATTTCTTATGAACTTAGTTGTTGCAATTCAGAAAGTTAAGTAATTTTAACAATATTCGTTGAGTCAACTGTGTGTATGGGTCCCACTCATTATCCACCCACGCAAACACACTATAAATGAATCTCCAGATCACCCTTTGTGAACTCACCCTTTGAAGGGAACGCGAAGGCATTACTCCTCACAGTCTCGGCTTTTTTGTTACCCCTTGCCGACCAACGTTTTGAGTTCACGTCTACAATTGCATTACATTCTTTTTCGTCGGAAAGACGCTAAATTTAAGAATAGTATAAATATGTATCAATGGACCAAAATTGCATTGATCTGTTACAATTATACTTATACTTACAATTATACTATATGTTATTTTAAACATTTATTTCGAAACAAATTTCATAATTTTTATATATATTATATATATATATATATATATATATATATATGTATGTATATATAGTTAGTTAGTTTCAGGGCAGTGGGATCTTTTTGGATGTCGAGAGGAAATGCAAACAAGTACACATAAATCAATTCAAAAGGGTTTCAGAATACTAAACCCTGTTTAAATGGTTACATTGAACACACATAAACAAATACACAGAACAAGAATCAATGGTACCTTTATCTTTTAATGTATGAAACCTTCATTCATTTCTTTCGCATATTTAACCTAGTAATTCCGGTCGATCACTTTACACATGAAATTTACTCCAATTTCTCTTTAACCTGCCCAGTGACGCCGGGTTCAGATTTGCAAGATTTAGCCTCAAAACAAATTTAACATCAATTTGAGAATATTTACATAATACTTTCAAATAATTTATCGTCACTGTGAATAACATGAACCAAACACAATTTTATAAAAATTATATTGGCAAACTACTTAAAATGGCAGACATTTTTAGTTTCTCTGCTAGCTCCGTGCACTATTTTATCTCTCTCTATCAACGTACCCTTTTAAAGTTCTCCCCGGTCGCGGGGCGTTGACCTACATTTCAGCGCTTTTGCGCTGTTTGCCGTTACCTTCGCTGCTCCCGCCCGCTGCGCGCCTCGATGTCGACCTTGGAGTGACGGCGGCGCACGCCGGCGGTTGCGCGCCGGCGTTCGAAGAGCCTTGCTGCTGCCAGCTGCTCTCGGCTGCGGCGCGTGCCGTTTCATCTCACGTTCTCATCTGGCAATTCCTAGGCCCCTTCGCCCTCCCGCCTTCTTCCCTCTTTCTCTCGCGGCATGTCACATCCTTGTCTGCTTCTTTTTTCCTCTCACGGCGCCTCACGCTCTCGTCTGCTTCTTTCTTGCCTCGTCGTCTCGTTCACGCCCGCGAATGTACACACGTGCGAATGTCCCTTGCACGTCGCAACTGATTGAATAATTGCGTACTTGCTTACTTCGGCGTACGCGTCGCACTAGTTATCACAGTCTACTGAGCGCTTCTAATCGAAAGTAACTGCGTCTTCACCATTCGAATTACCGTCCCTTCTTTGCTGACCACTGAATCATTTTTAACTATTTAATTCGTATCACTTGTTCCCGACCTTGACAGACGTTTGGCAAAATTCCAATAACTTCGTGACTATCTACACGTCTCTCTGACATTCCAAAAGTCCTACTTAATCTCTCGCTGAATTCTTAGGTCGACGTTGCTGCTCGAACGGCGATCGGAACCAGAAAAAGGAATGTTCGGTCCCCCACCGTCTTTATGTGTCTGCCCTCCTTGCAGGGGTAGCGGCACGTCATCTCCCTTTCCCCAGTCTGTCCGCTGATGTCACCTGGCTCGCGCCATGCCGCGGGCGTTGCGCGCAACAGTCTTGAAGACGCGCATATATATATATATATATATATATATATATATATATAAAATATATATGTATATATATATATTGTATATATATATATATATATATATATATATATATATACATATATAAATGCTTGTTTGATAAAATTTTAGATACCAGAACGCACCAAAAATTAATTATTCATTTAATAGAACTAGATACATTTATAATGAAATTTAATAATTATTCCCGAGTTCCGTAACGCCGTTCCGGCGCAATCCGCCAGAAATCAAGCCCTGTATGTATATTATGTATGCTGTAAAGAGTTTCATCAAAGTTTTCAATCAATTCAAAGTTTTATCAGACGAAAATGTATGTACTATTCGCGCAACTTTTCTTCAACGATGGATTGAAGAAATGCGGGTGGAGTGGGGGTATTAGTTACAAAGCCGGCCTCTATAGTATTTACAGTAATGCCAACCTCTGGAAAATCAAAGTCATACCTGCTACGTATGCGGCCAGTTCTTTGCTCTGGGTAGGCAACAGCAGGGACACTAGGTAGGAGTTTTAGGTGCCTCCCTTGAAGGACCTGGAGCTGCCTCAGCCATTTCTTTTGATAATGGTAATAAAGCTGAATATAAATTCTCGACTATGAAAGCAACTAGCTTTGACTAGCTTCTGTTTCGCGTCAACGAAGTTTTAATGCTTGGTATGTTCTCATCAGTGCTCGCTGCGAGCTTTTGTCTTCAACTGTTTATTGCTCAAGGGAGGGGGAAGCAAGGTCATCGTTCAAGAAAAGTTGCACGAGTAGTGTATCTTTGGTATGATGCACATCCACCAATTTTTAAGCCGTTTTGAAAACTACATGCCAAAGAAGGTGGAACAATGCAAGCAGTTGCGTATAACAGAAAACTGAAAATCAAAAGAAATATTTTGTATTACGAGTACAGCTGTAGTTGTTTATCTAGAGAATGATGACATTCAGGAACAAAATTGTTCAATAAAGTCTCATTACCGTTTCTATGAGTTCTAAGATTTGTAAAGAATATTTTTCAACCGGTTGTAGTATCTTTCATGGAAGGAACCATCGATTTTGATAGCTTCTGAATAGGATAAATATTTTCTCCACAATGAAACCATATCTGAAAAGCCATCCAAATAATATTTTCATATTTGGGGAAATAAGCAACCTGAGTCATTCTAATTTTATATTGTGTTTTCAAGTGTATTACTATTCTTATATTATTCAAGAAAGAGAGAAAAATAACAAAGATTCTACATTAATTCCACGCCGCTTTTGATGTTAAGATATTGCATGTTTATGTATTGGTACTTTGTATGGAAAGAAGTCTCGACAAGGCGCGCACCCTGCTATGGCTTCTGTTCAGGAACAAACAGAAGCAGGAGAAAACCGCACTCACTCAAAGCATCTACCCCTTCTCCTAGCTCCGCCAGCGAAAATAAAGAAATATGAAACGCCGCAAGCTCCTTTCGCCATTTCGCTTGCGGAACGCTACAGAGTAAACCGAAATAACCCTTAAGGTACGCATCACATATTTTCTATTACTTCAGCTCACTATAGTTTCTTTGTATATTATATGACTGGCAAAATTTTAGAAGTGTTTTTTCATTACTAATAAAAATAAAATGGCTAAATATAATTTTTTGAGGGTTGCTACATACATACAAGTTTGTTACTTACATAGAGATACAAAACTTTAGGTCACACTTACCAAACATATACTTTTATATTCATTTAATCTAAATACATTGAATTTAATAAATACATAACGGCATCTTTCAAGTGATTTCAAGAAGAACTGCAACCCTTTTTCGAATTAACTGTTTATATGTGTGTACCTACATGTTTGGGCCATAAGTATAAGTGTCTTCTCTACAACATATTTATCAGTTGGTTCTAAATTCATCTCGCAAAAATAGCTGAATTTGATCATTATTTTTAAAAGAAATGCATTGATTTAAGAGGTTTTGATTAGCGAGTACGTTGTTTCATTGCTCTGCACACTTTATATCCGTTTCGGGCAAGTGCGAGCCATTGTTTTCTCACTTAGGGCCCGTCTTTACTCTCCGTTCCTATGCCAAGCAAACACGCCCAAACTCGGAATACGAAACGATTTCCATCTCGCTTCTATCCGATATTCCGTGTCACTCAGCGTTCCTTCCACAAGCTCCCTCCCTCGTTCAGTTCTTCATTTTTCTATTTGATCGTCCCCGCTTCTGGGAGCAGGAAATCCGATGTGGGAAATTCCGCCTCGTGTTATTTTCAGGGCCGTCTCTCCCGCTGGGGTCCCTCTGGTTGATTTCCCGTGTTCTGGTGCACCATCTGCGCTGTGTATACGTCTCGCCCGCCTGACCAAAAGAAAAGGCGTCCGCAGCAACGCCACGTCGCGACGCGACGATCGCAGTTGCACCTGCCGCCCGCGATCTCCGCGGAATGTCGTGACCGGAATAGCAGCGTGTGTTATCCGGAAAAGAAAAACAAATATCGAGTTTGCAAGCAAAAGAGCCAACACTTTCCCTTTGCTTAAGCTTTTTGTCCAGTTCATATGATTGATCATTTTCATACTTTCGTAAATAAAACCTATTAACACGCGTTTTTATTTTGTTATTTCTATATGTTACTAGCAGAATCCGGCAGACGTACTGCCCTCTCTCTTTTCCTCTCTTTCCCTCTCTCTCCTTCTCTTTTTCCCTCTCTCTCCTTCCCTCCATATTTTTCATTTTCTTTTTTTTCTTCTGTCTGTCTGTCTGTCTCTCTCTCTCTTTCACCTTTCTCACTTTACCCCTCTTTCCTTCTAACTTTCTCTCTTTCCTTCTCTTTCTTATCACATTTCGTGTCTCTCTTTTATCCTCTTTTCTCCCCTTCCTTTTTCTCTCTCACTGTCTTCTGTCTCATTTACTCACTCACTTTTCATATTATGAGAGTTTAAAACACTTTCTGTTCGATTTTAAAAAAATATTTTATACAAACCTTGTCCTGCCAATAACGAACTAAAAACAAAAGAATTGTCCAATTTGGTGCAGTCGTTCGAAAGTTATCCGCTTACATACATTTCGGTGGTTCATTTTTATTTATATAGATTATTACCGCTTTATGTTGCTCGAGCATCAACTGATGTCCCTCACCATCAAGCGGGAGAAGTTCATCGCTCTCTCCCACGATAAAAGCATGCACAACGCATACGGGAGTACGCATACGCATACCTCAGCCGTTGACAAGCCCGAAAGCATCAATAAATCAATCAATATATGTGTTATTAGTTCATCATCTAAATTTAAAGAAGTTCAGTTGTGTAATTGTCTTGATTATATTACAATTTTTATGGTATTAGATAACATTGTAAAATGGTTGGAAAATTGAATCGGTCTACTGAATAATTACACTTCGCGGAAAAAATATTTCCAAATAGACAAATCCATAGAAATGTATGGCAAAAAAGGCCATTTTACTTTCTCGTATACGTACGTATATACGGAGTAATAAGTATATATGTAATACTTAAAATATTGAGAAAGTTGTGTAATGCTGCGGGATATAGATTTCGAGATCTCAACGGAAATACACGTTTAAGGGTCCCCTGATAGCGAAAGAGTTTGTTTTTTTTCTCAAAACGTCCGTCCGTCCGTTTGTGAATGTCATTATGACCTAAACCATACATATGATTACGTTTTCCAAAATGAATATTTCCCTGTCGATCTGGCTCGAATTGAAGCACTACGATTTTGAAAAGCGTTCTTTAAAATTTGAGGGTGCGCCCTTGAAAATTTTCTCAAAAATGGGTCCAAATTTTTTAGAAAGATTTTTGGAATAACATAGTAAAATACTCTCTTAAAAATGGCATAGGACCATTTTTCACTGTTAACGCTGGATTTTCGAAAATTACAAAAGTTTGAATTTTTCCGGCGTCTGCAACTACAAAATTAAAGATAGAGGGTTTTTTTCAAGTCATTTTTTCTCCCTACTTAGTTCTTTCATTAAGGCCCTGTACATTTTTTTAATTCGGTAGATTTCGGAAATATTGCGTGTAGTATGTGCAGTATTAAAAAACAACAAAACAAGATTTTCTCGAAAACGGCTCCAATTTTTTTCCGTTAACTTTTGGTAGGTATAGTGCATAATATTTTTACTCGTTTTTAACATTCTTAAAGTTCTTCGGTTCTACTATTAGCAAACCGAAACTTAACTGATACAGAAATACCCGAGTTGCTATATTTAAAAGACTTCGTTCACAACTCCAACACAGTAGCGTAACTTGTAAGTCACCTTAGCATTTGAAACACAAACTTCACTTATTCCGCTAAGAAACAGCTGCCGCCGCTCCAGTGTCACGTCCTTTTTCGTCACAAACATTACCAAAGGAGCGCAGCAGAAGTAATTCGGAGCTTTAAAACAGCGCTGGCGTCGAAATCTTGGCGACAAAGTTTTTAGCGGGCTTCGCTTTCGCGGCAGTAAGATAAAGGCAACGGTGTTAAGGGAGCTGCAAGGGAACTGGAACTGGGAGTTCCCAGCCTGGGCGGCAATGACGAGGTAGGGAAAGAGGCGGCGGTTCTGGAACGGGGAGTGGATACGGTGGTGACGAAAGGAGCGAAGTAGACTGAAGCGACAGCGGCCACGGAGGGGATGTAGTCAAAGGAAACGCATGGTGGAAGGACTGTCTTGAAGAGCTAAGGGAGTCTTGTGCAATTACAATAAAAAAACCTTGTAGAACACACGACCATTAATAAACTAAGTAAGTAGTAGTTTAATTAACCATTAATTAGGTAAAGTAAGTTTGATCCCAAAGTAGATCAAATATTGCACTTCGTGATTAACCATTTTCAATTAATAATTTATATTTTTCATTATAGAGGGTGTGGTACACGGGATAGGTCAATTAATGAAACATATTATTTTGCCAACATTTCAGAATTTATAATTCCTTCATCAGGGTTACAGTAAAAACACAATCGATACAAGGAATGAAGACAACTATCTGAACAATATTATTTGCAAATACGTCATATATATCTAAATCAACTTAAGCGAAAAACAAAAGTAATATAAAACCAAAATAATATAAACTATACACACCATATATACACCATGGATATGGTGTATTTGCAAATAACATTCTTCAGATAGTTGCCTCCATTCCTTGTGTTGTTTGTGTTTTTTACTGTAACCCTGATGAAAGAAGTATAATACCCATTTCCAGTTATTAAATGATGTATATGTATCGTTTAAATGCTATTTACCATAAACTAAACATATATTTTTTTAATTGTGTAGCACTGAGGATGAGTTGATAGAGGTGAGTCCCGAATTAGAAATAAAAACTATTAGATGACGATGTCTTGTATAATATAAGAATATTTACCCTCTGGTTTTGATGAAACCTCTACTGATACGGATTTTCTTATTATATTCAAATATTTGAAATTACTTACTGTTTTTTTAACACTTTAAATATGATAAAGAATGACCTCGATCAAGTACAAATTCATTGAAAAAGTTTCGATTATAATATATTACTATTACATGCTTCTTATGTTATATTTTAGAAATATTACTGGCAATTTTCTGTTAAATGTGTTCTGTTATAATCAAGCATTCAAATTTGGTCTTCGTTTTTCAAGAAAAAATTCACAAAGAACACAAACACTATCACAAAAAATATTGAGAGAGGCTCATTTTGTGCAAAAAGAATTGATATCGACTGGAGTCTTGCATAATTTGACAAAAAACGCAATACACATTTTTGTGGTGAATACACCAAAAGAACTTCGTACATTTAGCTCAGATTGTGTAATATATATTCATATTGAAGTTGATTGGGCGAAATTCTCTTGACCACAATGTAAAGATTTTATTAAATATATTATATTATAAAATAATGTCCAAACAAGTTACGAGGAGGATTTTCCTATTATTATTGGTTTTAAATCCCATAGCATTTGGTAACGTAGGCACGTTGAATATTATGATTGAGTTTATGTAAACACACAAACACAATAAAAAAGCCCAAGACCTAGAGGAGCAGTATTGGTGTGTTTACATTAAATAAATTACAATATCCTATTTGTATACGTTACCTAAATGCTATTTCTTTCCTAACCACTGAAAATCTGAAATTCTCCTCGAAACTAGTTTGGGTATTATTTTATAATATAACATGTTAAATAAAATCGTTATATAATTTCACCCACTTAACTTCAAGAAATAGTAATTAGTTAAAGTTTTAATAAGAGTAATATTAACAGCAGCAATGTTACTACAATTACAAGTACAATAACTACAACTACAACAACTACAATTGTAACTACTACTACGACAACCACTACAACTGCAAATACTACAACTACTACCACTACCACTACTACTACTACTACTATTACTACTATTATTATTATTATTATTATTATTATTATTACTATTATTATCATTATCTAATAAAATATTAATTCACTCATATATAATAACAATACTTATATTTCTCCTTAGGAATACACTGAAGTAAATCCTAGATACTTTGTTGCATATAAAGGTAATCAAAATTAGTGTGCCATGTCTACTAAATTACGTTCTACAAAATCGTTATTCTAACCGCCTCTTGCTAATCCTGTCATTGCAACAAACATTTTACTGGCGTATTATGTCAGATTATTACGATTTAAGGGCCGCTTCCACATCCAAAGCCATCGACGCTGAAATTACATCTGGTATGAGTAATGAATAATAAAATGAAAACAATCCAGGCCCCCAGAGAGCTGCTCCGGCGATCGGAGCGGGAAGGTCGTATGAGGGATGATGAAGCGAGCAAAGAGGGCTGTGGAGGCGGAGGCGGCAGCGGCTGCGTAAGAGCCCGCGGCGGCGGAGGCGGCGGCGACGGGAGCAGAGGGCGATGTCGGGTCGCTAACGACCCCCCATTCTCTACGCGCGCGGCTCAGCCACGCCGCTGCCCCAGGGGTGAGAGGCGGGACGGAGAGAGAGAGAGATTTCACAGAGACTTGGCTCCGCACGCGATACGCCGCCGCCGCCGCTGCCGCAGACTTGTCTTAGCATGCCGCAAACGAGCGGGTGCCATAGCCGCTCGGGTTCCCATGCGGGGTTTTATACGACGGCGGTTTCTAAGGGAGGTCGCGTGATATTCGAGGAACGGAGAGCGATTTCTGAACAGAAAAAATGAGTTCGCGTCGGCGAGAACAGAGCGGTCGTTATCAGGAGGACGGGTTTATCCGCAGGAAAATTTTCAAAGAAATTGACGCAAAAGGGGGTGCAAGAGAAGATAAAAATTATGGTCATGTAAGAGGATGACAGAGTTATACTTGAAGTAGCATTGTGATCTATTTTTTTAAATGGTAAAAGACAGGAGTACCAATAGCACTAGTAGATTATTCATTGTACCAATAATACCAGTTAGTTGTCATTTACAGCATTTCATTTATTTCCTCGAAATATTTGTCTTTAATGTCAACTCTGTGATCACAAGAAACTGATATCAACGAGTCTAGAAACTAGTAATAATAGTAATAATAATAATAATAATAATAATAATAATAATAATAATAATAAATGACATTAATATAAACATAGAGCCCATATGTAATACAATAGAATTATTGCTTCGTTGGACTTTGTCAATACACAGTAATTACAAAGAATTAAAATTACTTTTTATTGCCGAAGATCCATGTACCACTTTGCCTATGGTATTTATAGACACAATTGAGTTAATGTACCAATAATTTATACGTTTATTTATTGTTAAAAAAAAGTATGTAATTGATACATTCGTTAAAAATAAAGAAAACAATTGGAATACCTTAGAACATTCAACTGAATGAAGGCTGCTTTGTCTAAGAATGATTGCGCCACGATTGGTTTCGGCACGCGAAAAACAATGTTTCTGCTGAGGAGCCAAGGAGAAAGAAACAATCCAGCCCAATGAAGGTAGAAATAGACCCGGTCGAAGGAAAGACATATAGCTATCCCCTTTGGTCTTCAAAGAAAAGTGAATGTCGACAATGATTTATCAAGGAGGAAGAACAGAACGAGATCAGAGAGAATTTGCTTTAAAAATTGGAATAACTCACATTCAGTTCCCCCGGAATACTGGCAGAAAACAAATGCACTCTTGGATTACGTCAGCTTTGAATGTTTCAACATTAATTAAAACTCGGGTCCAAAATTTATCGAGAGATGAATTTAATATGCTTATAAATAACTGATACAAGAAAGAAAGGTAAATGTAAATACGAAATGTTTGAATAATGGAAATAATTATTTCAGTTAGCGGAGTGATTTCAAAAAGCCTTATAAGCAAACTTGAAACACTAACGTCCTCTCTCAAATATCGGACGTCTTTAATTTCAACTTCTATTGAATCATCATACATATTATAAATCAACCAACAATTGGAAGACAATAAAAGTTATGTCCTCTCTGTGAAAATATAGGGAATAGCATTTGAATTATAACAGAATTATTTCTGTTCTGCGTGTGGAAGAACGTGAATAGTTATTAAGGTCATTACATTGATATAGAACAAATATCAGACGCGGAGGAAGTTCGTAAACCGATTCGATAACAAGGTATATCACAAACCATAGCTGCTATTTGTGATATCGTCCGCGTGTTGTTCAATAATTACGTAATACAATTTTCTTATAAGAAAAATTCAATTCAAAATAACTAATACCTTTCATGTGAGACCGCATTGAAAGAGACCCATACGTACACAGTAATCGGATATAAAAGTCCAACTGTTTTGAACAAGAGCCTGGAAACGTATCGGAAGTACTTTCCACGCTAGTACTGAAAATACGACAAATAAAAAACAAAGTATAGAACAAAATAATAAGTGGCATGTTCTTGTGACCGTGATTGAAATTTGTATATCTCACAGACAAATTAAATAAAATTAAGGTTTCGACTAAAATATTGCACATATGCCATGAAAGTCGTTCTACAAATTTCTCGTGACAAAAGCAAATTTATGACAAATATTAAGACATTCCTTGCAACAATGAGGACAAAATATGCTATAATATCCAAAACTTAAAAAAAATCAAATACTTTGGAGAAATTATTGAGAAAAAAATGGCGGAGAAAGAGGCCATTAAAACCAGAATTAACAAATTGAAGTTAGCTGCAAACTGAACTAAAGATGTTTCAAGAAATCAATTTCCATCAATGCAAAACTTCGGCATTATTGAACACAAGTTAAACCAGACGCTTTGTATACAGCGGAATGTCTAAACCTAAATAAGAAAATGTTACAGGATCTGGAAACTACCGAACGCAAAATCCTCAGAAAAAAATTAGGCCCAATTAAAATTGGAGATAAACACCAGTGATTTTATAACAAGGAACTAAACAAAAATATCAGAAAATTCCGGTCACCATGACAAAAAGAAGAATTTCATTCTATGGACATCTTTGCAAATTACATTCGCAAAGATTAACTGCAGAATCTTTAATTAATTCACAAAACTAAAGATGACCGATGTGCTGTTTAAAGAAGTTGAAAAAGACTTGGAGAAGCTCAGAGCTACAGAGATTACACATTACACATCACAGGTTACTGAGCGGACTTCAATGAGAATCAAACTTAATGAATTCCCAGTATTTGAGGACAAGCCAAAAAAGAAGACAGGAGCCATTTGGACTGAGGAGTGGAAAGAGAAACATCGGGTCAGAATGAAAGAGATATGGAAGAAAGAAAGAAGAAAGAGGCAGAAAGTTGAAAAACGCGTAATCCTTAGTGGCTCATTCGAAAACAAAAGAAATAATTGTAAGGATGAATAATTTCGAAATAATCGAGTAGAATAGATTGATTGATTTTTTCCAATTTCCGGGCGCGCCAACTGCTTTGGTCAATAGTCTCGTAAGTATAGTGCATTTTATTCTCGGGAGATGGCGGTGATCCTTCCCCGCCTGATGGCGAGATCCGGCGTCGATCTACCGTCGGCTAGTGGGGTTTCCCCCTAACCTGGACTCTCCCACCAGCGGGGCCCCGCCCCAGCCGCGACAAGCGTCTAAGCTCCCCACCGGTCTCCCGTAATATGTGTTAGTGTAGTGCATGTTAGGGTAAGTGTGTGTGTGTAAGGGGAGAGGATAGAACAAGGAGGATGAAGGAAAGATCGCGCGCGGCCGTGGCCCGTTTGGTAGGGTACTGCTCCGGCATTCGTCTGGTGTTGATCGGAGAAACAACGGAAAACTACCGATCAGAGCAGCCGGCTGCTAGAATTCTCCTCCAGACCACGACTGAATTCGACCTAGCTGAACAGCTAGTGTCGAAAATCCTGTTGCCCTCAGGACTCGAACTTAGGACCTTCCGGTCAAAGGCGTTGCACTGACATCAGTTGATACACTGAGCTCCCGGTTCTCCAAGCGTCAGCGCCGCGCAATTCGGCGCCCTATCGGGACGTCCCTCGTTCTCGTCATCGCCACTCGTAATAAGGTCGACGTTTAATCTCGATCGCAAGGTACGACGCGCGCGGCCGAGAGGAGAGAGGAAGGGTGGATGGTAGAGGAAGCGGCAGGCGAGGGGAAGGGGGTGAGATGGAGGCGGATGGCGAGCGCGACGGGATCGAATTACGTCAGCGCTGCCTACCGGTAGCTCTGTAACTCGCCGTGCTTAACAGCTCCTACTTTCTCGTCCGTATCTTTACACAAAAATACGCGAAAAGAATTCAAATTTTCGAAAACTTGTACCGAGAGCGGTAGCTCAGTGCATCAACTGATGTCACTGCAGCGCCTCTGACCGGGGGTCCTAGGTTCGAGTCCTGACGGCGGCAGGAGTTTCGACACTAGCTTTTCAGCTATGTCGAATTCAGTCGCTGTCTGGAGGAGAATTCTAGCGGCCGGCTGCTCTGATTGGTAGTTTTCCGTGGTTTCTCCGATCAACACCAGGCGAATGCCGGAGCAGTACCTTACCAAACGGGCCACGGACCGCGCGCGATCTGTCCTATCTCTTCCTTCTCCTATCGTCTCCCCTTACACATACACTAACATGCATTGAACTACCACACATTCCGGGAGACCGATCGGGAACTTAGAGCTTGTCCCGGCTGGGGCGGTGCCCGCTGGTGGGAGTCCAGGTTTGGGGGAAACCCCAGCAGCCGACGGTAGGTCGGCGCCGGGTCTCGCCATCCAGTGAAGGAAGATCGCCGCTATCTTCGGAGAGAAAACATACACTACACTAACGGGACTAATGACCAAAGCAGTTGACGTTCCCGGAAACACGACAAAATCAATCAATCAATCAATCGAAAAATTGTACATGACGTTATTTCAAAATCTATCTTTATGGAACATATTTAATTAAGCAAAAAATATCTAATATTTTAGTTGTAGGAAGGTCGAAGAATTTCTTGAACGTTTGCAATTTTCGAAAAATCACGGATTTTGACGAACTTGAGCCCTGTACCATTCTCTTAAACAACCTTCGCACTATTCAACAACAAAATGTAATCAAACACGATGGAGCCGTTTTTTGAAAATTTTGAAAATGTTCCAGAGGCTTTACGTAATGCATCTCCCAGATTTAAAATATTGATTTCGAATTCAAGAGGTGGCAACATAAATCAGATGGATAGGGGAATGTCATTGTGGAGAAAATTTGTCGAACCGCTAGTGTTGTTTACTGACGGACAAAAAGACAGACGGACAGACTGACGTTTTGCCGTCATTTGATTTTTCGGTATCAAGGACCCACAAAATATAGATTCTGGTTACACCGTGTTTAGAGAATTTTTTTTCTAAATTTAGCAACTGGATTTATCCACTTTTTCGTTATCAAGGCCCTGTAATCAGAGATTTTATACCGAAAATTTGCCGTTTTTTCGCGCCGGATTACATAGCTTCTTCTCTACACCGTACCGAGAAAATTTCGTTATCAAGGCCCTGTGGTTCATATTTACAAATGTCTATCCTTACAATTCACCCTGTTTACAATAAATGTGACGCAATACAATGTCCTACATATTGGTATGACACAGCATAGAGAAGGTTTTTTAATAAAGGAACATGATAAGTGATCTTCCTTCGCTGGATGGTGAGATCCAGCGCCGACCTACACGTCATCTGGCGTTATTTTCCCCAACAAGGTGTCTTCCACCAGCGGGGTACTGCTCTACTCGGAAAAAGCTCTAAACTTTTGACTGGTCTCCAGACGTGTGTGGTAGTGTATTGCTTGTAAGTGTATGTACGTGTAAGTAAAGGGTGAGTATAGGACAAGAAAGAGGAAAGAATGATCACGTGCTGCCCGTGGCCCGTTTGTTAGGGTACTGCTCCGGCATCGTCTTGTGTTCATCGGAGAAACTACGGATATCTTCCAGTCAGAGTGTCTATCCGCTAGAAATTTTTCCTTAGACAGCGACTGAATTGACCTAGCTATCTACCTAGTAAAGTACGGGCTACAGCGTTCATGACAGCTGAATTTGTCTCATCAGCTTCGGTGCGGACCAACCACTGCTTGCTTTACATTTAACCTCTCCCACCTTAACCACAAAGATTTAACAGTTAAGCTGCTTCATCACTTCTGCTATGTCTTAGAAGATTCAAACTAGTATCTCAAATCTGTACTCTGTGGTGACAAAAGTCGTGGGATATCTCTTAATATCGCTTCTGCTCTTCTTTTGTCCGGCGAAGTGCAGGAGCTCGACGTGGCATTGAGTTAAGAAGTCGTTGGGAATCGCCGGCAGAAATATTGAGCAATGCTGCCTCTTAGCCGTCCATCATGATCATGTTTCCAATGCAGGATTTTGTGTACGAACTGACTTCTCGAGTAGTGCTTAAAGTATCAGAAGTGCTTCAAATGATTTTCTTTAAAGTTTCTCGAAAACTCAAAAACTTTTCTGTGAAAATGAGCTCAAAATTCCGCATTTATATTCTGGAAAAATATTAAAAATACGTTTTCTCAAGAACGACTGCAATATTTTTCTTTAAACTTTTTACAAAAAGTACTGATAGTGTCATATGTAGATGTAAATAATGTCATATTGATTTATTCTTTTGATTTTTTCAGTTATTTGATAATTTTTGTGAAATTTAACTCACAATATTCTCTCAGTCCGTTACATGAAGCTCCTCTGACATTTTAAAAATGGAAATATATATTATAAACATTTTTATACGTTATTGAATTTTGAGTAATGTCCTTTAAATAATTTGTTATAAACTTTCTTGAAAACTCAAAAGTTTTTGGGGAATATTAGTTCAAAATTGCGCAATTTCAGAAACGCACGTATGACATTTTCTCAAAAACGTCTCCACATTTCCAAAAATGGAAACAGGACCAGATTTAGTTCATTTATAATTCTTAAAATTATACTTCCTTTCTATCACTTAGGGATCGAAAAATGGAGGTAAGGTGAACAAAATGACCTTTAAGGGGCATGGCAGCTGATGTGCGTGAGCGTGTGTGTGTGTTCGGAGGGGGCGGCAAACTTGAAAGCTAGCGCAAATTATAAAGTTTAGCAAGTTAACTACTATGATAAAGTCTGGGCCACCTGTAAGCACCACTGGTTTGGTGCTGAGGGGAAATGAGAGCGGAGAAAGTAGCCCTTGCTGGGAGAAGCGCTGGAGGAGATTTCCAGACGGGCACGTAGGTTGTGCGGTCGCAATATAACATGCCTCGTGTAGACAATAAGCCATCAGACATTCTAACATTTACAAAAGTGGGTCAAGAAAACACAATAAATCAATATTTCTTCTTGATTGTTAATAATGTTTACAAATAAAGTATCCAAAGTTTTTTATGACAATCATTTATTCTGTAATTTCACAACGTTTCGTAACTCGTTTTGTTACATCTTCAGGTGCTAAACTTAGTGAGGGAACGCTATCCCATTGAATTACCACGCACCAAAATACAGTTTTGGATGGAGTGACTGTTCGTAACGGTTAGTTATGTGGTATCAACTGTGTGAGAGTGAGGTATTTCGTAATGTTTCCTTGAATGTTCTGCTGACGTGGTAATTCAATGGGATAGCGTTCCCTCACTAAGTTTAGCACCTGAAGATGTAACAAAACGAGTTACGAAACGTTGTGAAATTACTGAATAAATATTGTCATAAAAATTTTGGATACTTTTATTTGCAAGAAAACACAATTTCATGTAAATAATATTTGTTCGTGCCTATTACATTAATACTATGTTTCGTTAGATGAGCAACAAACTCATGATAGAGGAGATAAACGACCGGTTTGACTCGCACAGTTGGGTCGTTTTTTGTTCCCTTTCCCAAACCTAAGGCATCTTCAACTAAGAACTTCCACTCTCTCCATTCGCGCACCCACGGGTCGGCAGCATCCGATTAATTGCCGGAAAGTTTCCACTTGTGGCAAAGGGAGCGCAGTAGTCGCCGTCGGCGTTTCGATCTCCTGGGAAGCATAGGGGTATAATATACGCACAGGACTTCTGCGTCGTATATTTTATCTTCAAACCATTGCTTTTGCAACAAAGGCCAATGCTTCACGAATATCAGATCCTCAATGTAAAATCTACGTACATAGAATTCTCGAAGTATATTCTCGGCATACTTATCCAAGAATTCGAAATTAACATAAATATGTGGGTTTCGTAAGGGTTGTCGTTCTTCAATATTCCATAAATCCAATCTTCAATACTAAGAAGACAACGTAAAAAGATAATTTTTTTTTATTATAATGCTTATAGAAACATTTATATTATATACTGTTTTGTTTAAGCACGAATCAAAACTAACAGTAACTTGAAACAGTCATAGTAACTTGCATAAATGTGATACGTGATGTTTCACAATGTTTTATCCAGTGAATTTTCATCATTTGCGATTCAAAACTCTATTGCATTGCCATTCTGATTTCCAGCTTTTTTACTTATACCAAAGGTTGAAATCTTGATTATCTACACAATCGTTTATGCCAATAGAAGTGCTAAAGAACCGCAAATAAACATCGCTCTATCCAATGAATTTTCTAAGTTTAACAATATCAAAAAATGTTGATCTCAGTTGAGCAGTCCTAATTGATCTTCTCGATTGATTGAACTTATTTTGATCCGTCTTGAATAATTCTCGTGACCAGTTTCTTTAGCGAATTTCTTGGGACGTGCAACTCAAATGCAATTGAATATGAGGTGCCGTTGCCATAAGAGTGGTCCATATCCAAATGCGCCCTTGTCCGTGCAGGTTAATTTTACAGAAAGTGACAAAAATGTTTTAAATGCGCTTCGGCTAATAAAGCTGGCTATAATGACTATAATTTGTGACCTCTTCTCTCGGGCCAGGCAGTTACTGAATCAACGACGTGCCTAAATTTTGAGAATGAGAATCCTCAAATTTTGTAGAGGGCTTTTGTCCTTTGTTGTTACAAACTATGATGAATTAAAACGAAATGTATTGCAAAGATTAATGATGCATCTCAGTTCTACATACAAGAGTAAAATTGAGCACAGAAAATAAGAAACTGAAAACAAATTACGACTTGCTTTAACAAATAGGGCAACTTGAAATAATGTTTTGCAGATTTACTGATCGTTAAAAACTCTTTTTTGTTCATGCAGCGTGTCTGATAAGGTACACCTAATAATGACATAATAGTAGTATATGAAATTTATTGTATAAAATATGTTTATTTAGTCTACAGTGAAGTTTTGAAACTAGACTGAGAAATAAAATTGAGAAATGGACAAGAGCGGTTTTGAAAATAAGAATCATATTCTTCATATACTCCGAACCGGACTAGATTCCATTTGTTTCTTTACTAATGCTAGTTACTACAGTCATCCATGATGGATTCTCTATGGACAAGGTGCGTTTTGATTATGCCTAAAAATTTCAAATTCAATAAGACTTTGGAAGCGTTTTGTAACTGTAAGACATGTCATTTTGGTTATAGAATGATTAATTAAATGCAATGGTATGAGTATCTCAGTTTTTAAAACTTTTGGACAATGGCGCTTTTGGACAAGGGCGCTTTTGGAAATGAGCCACTCATATAGTGTTTCTGTCACGATGAGTGTGTTCATATTGAGCTCGGTCTTGTATCGTTTCGAATTGCCCCTCTTCCTTTCCCCTTGCATATGTACGAAATCAATTTAACAGAGTAACAGAGAAAAACTCATAAATATTTATGTTTATCATACCTCTTAGAAAACTACGTATGCTATTACTGTAATTTTAAACTGAATTCATGACAGCATATCAAGGGGTAGGAAATACTTTTTACAAGGTTTGGAACTCCTGTAATTGATTTAGGGGACGAGACGATTGGTTCAGCATTACAATATTTTTCTTCCACACCACTTCTCATTAATACTAAAGATTTACTAAAATCCACTTAATATACCTCTAAGGCACCCGTTCTTAATTTTCTTTGGCGAGTCTTGTTTTATGTTCTTAAATACTTTGTTTTTCTTAGAAACTACTCTTAAGAAGATTAGAATTACTTGGGTTTTGCCAGGAAATTCCTTTATGGAACTTCCTTTGTATGAAAAGCACATTCTGTAATATGAAACGTGACTTAAATTTAAATCCTGCTAAACTCGCGAAAACGCCAGAGAAAGATTGCATATACGACATGGAATTGAATAAATAAAGAGACTTGCGTGTAAAGATGCGGTTACGATTTCAAGTTTTTAATTGAAACGTTTCAAATGTGGCAAAGTTAATGAGTATTCTTTTTATGCAAGTAGATTCAAAACTTGTATCCTCAAAATGTTTTCTTTGTAAGCTTGGGAAGAATTGTTTGATATTAATACGTATTATTCATATTATGACCAAACGTGTTTTGAGGGATTTACCAACAACAGTAATAATTATTTTCTATTGTTTGTCATATTTATATTAACAAAAAGTTGCATTTATTGTAGGCAATCAGATTTAAGTTTATAATTCAGTAAATAAAACTTATGAAAGTTGGTTTATTTCACCACTAAGTCTTGAATAATAATTATCATCTATATTATTTCAGTAGTATAGATATCTTTTGCGGCTCTCACACGCCACCAATATTTATAAATGCGGTATCTAAAGAAAGAGAATTCCACGGACACATGACTAACTGCACATTGACTTTAAAAATATGAAAGATTTGTTTAAAACATGCACCTAAGTATTCATATAAAGTGCAACCCTCAACCCTTGCTGGATTTTTTAAATTATATCGTTAAATAACTCCTAGACGAAGCGTTTTAGGGGCTTAAAAACTACACTGTTGAGGCCGAAGGCCTAAAATTACTCTTGAATTGTTATCGATTACAAAGAGACATGTAGAACAAGTGACGGAGGATAACAGGGTCTTGAAGAAAAAGATATACTACAGGCCCAATATGAAAATGGAAAAATTGAAAAGATGGTGGAGTTTAATATGCGAGAGTTCTTGCACGGGTACGTAGGTATTTGAAATTTGTACAAGAAGTATCCGAAAGAAATGAAAAGCATGAAAATCAAGTTTTTGTATGTCAGCATATGCATCGAAGTCAAAGGTATCTTATTATGGACTATTCCAAGTCCTCAGCTGATACTCTTGATTTTGTTTCACGTCAATAAGAAAATAATTAAGAACCGATTCTAAAATTTATCTTTAAAAAATATTTTGTTTGGTACGAAGAAATCATTCACAATATACAATGTGAACTTAGAAGATCTGCATACACAATTGCTATAAAATTTTAACATTCAAAACAAAAAAAGAGGAGGTTTTTAATAATTAAAAAGTTACAAAGTAACAAGGTTAACAATATTCTCTTTAGGTAGGTAATAGTTATTTATGCACCAATATAACATGCGTTATAAGGTTTCTAACGAGTGAGCCGCGACAAAAACTTCGAGAGTCTCTGCACCGAGGGCATTTTGTCGTCCAAAACCATCAGAACCAGTTACAACCATGGTACATACATGATTTTATTTTTTACGTACTTTTAATGATTTAAATCGACTTATTATTCAACTAGTTGTTAACTTTACTCGGATTTTCTTTTCACATTTCCATAATTCCCTTTCACAGTGCTCTCTCGTAATTCTCTCCATAAGGAACATATTGCAGCACGTAATTATTTTCATATTGTCGTCGTAACTACGATCCTCTCAATCCAGGTAAATTACATAGTGTATATCGAACTCGTTTCGAAAGCAATAACAAGCAATAACGAATCAGTGAAAGAATAAAATAAATTATACTTCAGATCCGTAGTATCAAAAGCTGCAAAACACAATTATAATTTGTTTTATTTCAAAGACAGTATATTACTTATATTTGAATACGAATTTCTAAAGATAATTATTTCTGGATATTGGTAGATAGGCAAGATCATCTTTGAATGAGAAAACATTTTTGATTTTGCCTTTTCAAGATTTCTAAGGACTTTAGGAACCACAAATAATGGCATCTGTAACGAGAAAAAGCATTCAGGAACTTCGTTATTTTCCCCGCAGAAAAACCTCTTGCATCCCTTTCCCAGAGAAAACATCAGATCACTTCCACAAATCGAATTCAATAATATCTTGCATGAATAATCCAGTTTCCCTTCCCTTTGAGGGTCCACGCGATCCGTTTCCTTCCTTCATTTACGCGGTGAATATGCGGAGTCTAGCCGAATAACTGTCTACTCTTCTCTCTTTCTCTTTTAATTTCGCGTCACAGGTCGGTCAAGGGCGCGACGTGATATTGCAGCAGCGAGAGCGTATTGAGAGTAGGCACAGCCCCCTGGATATGAAGCTCCAGATTTGCGGGGCGGTTTGAATCCGCCCACATCCAATGTGTCAGTAAATGCCACAGATGTCACATCAACAAGTGTGTAGAGTAGCGACGGAATATTACCTCTTTGCATACAGATGATTTCATTCTGCTTTTGCTCCCTCAAATAACGATCGCGTTAGTTTATGACATGACTCCTAACATTCCATTGCTTAGTTGTACGTTATTTGGGCTTGTCTGAGTAGAAAAATAATTAATTAGTCATAATTAATATCTGAAAACATTGAACTAATAGTGCTACTGTAACACGTACTTTTCTCCCATTCAAAAAGTTCACCAAAAATGAGACCTGTGCCATTCTTTTAAGGTTGTCCTATCCGTGGAAAAAATTTGAAGCGGTTTTTGAATATTTTTTTTTAGAAATTACATTAAGTTCAAACATAAGTTGCGCGAAAACCACTGGTTTTGCCAATACATGACCTTTTTTAAAGGACTGAGTTTAAGAAAAATGTTTAAGACATAAATATTTATCTTCAGTATTGTAATTCACTTTTCAGTTCAATTTCAGTTCAATGTTCACATCTTTTTTACAATTTTCAAAATACAGTGTGTTCTCAGGAAAAAGGACTAGCACCACTTCCATACCGGTCTTCGATACATACAAAGAGAAAATTTAAATTAAAAATTTGGAGACTTTTCGATCAAATAATTGTTTAAAAATTGAGTAAATTTCTCTCAAAAGTATGCAAAAACTACAAATATTTTCGATACTTTTGAACAGAGATTATTGTAAGATCTATCTTTTTAGTACAGATTTCATTGTACTACTACTAATTTGTCTTCAATATTGTAGTTGTACGAAGAAGACGATTAAGATTTAGAACTTTTGCAATTTTCGACAACTCAGAGATTTCCACGAAAAAAAAGACCTGTACCTTTCTTTTGAGGGTCCTTTACGCTCAGGACAAACGAAAATGGAAAAAATTCGAATCATTTTGAGAAAGGTTGGAAAATATAATTGAGGCTTCGGTACCCCCCCCCCAAAAAAAATTCTAACTCGCAGGGCATCTACATCGTTTAGATAATCTGGTAATATCAATTTTGAATAAAATCAGCTGAACGTTTTAGGTGCTAGCGTAGACCACGGACGGACGGACGGACGGACGGACGGACGGACGGACGGACGGACGAACGGACCGACAGACAGACAGAAAAATGTTTTGCCAACAATCGCATTTTTTCGGTATCAAGGACCCACAAAACATGGATTCCGACTATGCAATGTTTTAGAGGAAGCCATTTACTACGTACCGGAACAATACTTAGCCACTTCATTACCAGGTCTCGACAATAATTTGTTCAGTAAAAATATCGCCGATTTTTCTGCGCACGATTACAATTCTTACTCTTCTTACGATTTAAGACCCCACAATTATGTCAATAATTTCATTTAATTTATGATTTTATTTTGGCCTGACAGTGAAATATAAGAAGTAAATTCTAAAATTATTTTCAACAATTGAATATGATGCGTCACCGTTGGTGCTAATTTCTCTCTCTCTCTCTCTCTCTCTCTCTCTCTCTCTCTCTCTCTCTCTCTCTCTCTCTCTCTCTCTCCTCCTCTCTCTCTCACTCTCTCTCTCTCTCTCTCTCTCTCTCTCTCTCTATATATATATATATATATATATATATATATATATATATATTTCATTATACATAATACAGAATTAATAATGAATATTATACAATTTTAGTATTTTATACCCCTATATTACATAAAGTACTAGATGTACGACCTGTATTCGTTTAAAATCTCTCATCGTATTGAAGTTTAAAGTAGTACTCCGCCATGTTCGTTTCTAAACACTAATGCATCACTTGAGGTTAAGAATGTATGAATGTCACTATTTTACCTGGGCCCCCAGTACCTCTTCTTGATTATGAGCATGATTTTACGGCAGTCTTCAGAAATTAATTAAACGGGGAAATAAAGAAGTATTTGCACGCAGTCAGACAAGCGTGAAAAAGGAAAGTACACTCTTACACATTGCATACCCATCATGCCTCACAACCCGCCCGCAAGTGACGCAGCAACCTCACTCTACGCACCCGGTTCCGAGAATAAAGCGTTTTCAATAAATATGCAAAAGCTGAAAACTCGGGGCGCGCGGTGAATGAAAAAAAAAGAAGCCAAGAAATCGCGGGCCTTTGAGATGAAATACGCGTCGCGCAATAAATGTAACAAAAGGCGCGGGGAAATAAAGGAAGGTCGCGACTGTAATGTTGGCAGCGCCGGCGGCAACGGAAGCGGTGCCATGGTGACGTCACTGCATATGAACGCAATGTGCTTCTGACTAGAGATTAGATGACCTTGAGCCCACAAAAGACGATCTTGAGCACAACAAAGTTCATAAGAAAAATAATTAATAATAATTCAGAATGATTTAATTTTTCATTTCAAATTTTTATTTGTTATATCAATCCTCGAAGCTAAAACCGGGAGCGGTAGCTCAGTGCATCAACTGATGTCACTGCAGCGCCTCTGACCGGGAGGTCCTAGGTTCGAGTCCTGATGGCAGCAGGATTTTCGACACTAGCCTTTCACCTAGGTCGAATTCAGTCGCTGTGTGGAGGAGAATTCTAGCGGCCGGTTGCTCTGATCGGTAGTTTTCCGTGGTTTCTCCGATCAGCACCAGGCGAATGCCGGAGCAGTACCCTACCAAACGGGCCACGGGCCGCGCGCGATCTGTCCTTCCTCTTCCTTGTCCTCTCCTCTCCCCTTACACACACACACACACGTACACTAACATGCACTACACTACCACATATCCCGGAAGACCGCTTGGGAGCGTAGAGCTTGTCCCGGCTGGGGCGGTGCCCCGCTGGTGGGAGAGTCCTGGGTAGGGGGAACCCCACTAACCGACGGTAGGTCGGCGCCGGATCTCGCCATCCAGCGGGGGAAGATCACCGCTATCTCCCGAGAAAAAAACATGCACTACACTAACGGAAATAATGACCAAAGCAGTTGACGCGCCAGGAAACACGACAAAATCAATCAATCGAAGCTAAACTTATGAAATGAATCACTGATACCTTAAATTGGATGGAATCAGATTCAAAATTTTAGATTGCATTAAATTCGTTTTAAGAGATGCATTGTACACTTGGCGGTCATGATCTACAACTGACAGGAACGCTGAAGCGCGTAATTCCACTTTACTTTCTCCCCTTATTCTGAAAGAATTCTGATATAGTTTTGTAATTGTTGGCTGGAAAAGGGTGATTTTTCGACAGCAGAAATCATTCGTACCTGTCTCTGGTAATGAAAAAGTAGATAAATATTGTTTACAATCTTGTGAAAATGTTCTGCTTCAAGGATATGAGTTAATGGAGTAATTTTTGGAATGCACTTTTCGCATTTTCATTAAAGAGTTTTCATTAATACACGAAAAAATCAATCAATCAATCAATCAACAAAGGCACATTGCTCAACTGCGCGCAAAATTCATGGCGGGGAGTAATTTACGGCGTGAAGAAACTACTGAAAACAAGATGAAGATGAATTGTTTCGAAATGGCAATGTAAGTACCAGTATTAGGGGAGTTTATAAGACTGTTGGCAAAATCACGCAGCGATCGTTGTAGAAAATACTAAAGCAAAGAATAGGTGAGGCATCAGGAATGAAAACCAGAAGCTGCTGATGTCCATAATCTTGAGCATTGTTCATGGTTGTGAGGAACACGTTTCATGAGTATGATAATGAAAACCGATAAAAACGAAAAACCTGAATTGAAATGGTGAAGATAACGGGGGGGGGGACAAAATATACTCAAATAGAGCTGAGGGAAAACGGGTGGTAACTAATGTGGGAAATTTGAGAAAGTAATCTGGAGGAGGGCATTAGAGATTAGTGATAAGAACAGAAGAAGCAGAAATGCAAAAAATCACGATGATTGTATCATCGATATAAAATAGTGATGCGACCGAAATGAGGCGGTATCAAGGTAGTGACCCGGGGTTGAAATGGTCGAGACGACTTCGCTTGGTTTGGTGCTTGGTTCGCTTGGTCTCGCAGGTTTGACATGGCCGTGACGGCTTGGTCATGAGCTGGTGACGAGAAGATCAGAAGGGTGGCGAAGAAGTCATGAAACGGTGATAAGGTGTCATGAAAATGTGGTGTAGGGATCATGAATTTGTGACGACGTAGAAATGAATTTGTGCAGAGAATTTGGGTAGAAATGGACATAAATTTGTGTAGAGGTGGACCATTTATTTGTGTAGAGATACATGAAAAATTGTGTAGGGTGTACATGAACTTGCGTAAAATGGTAGCGAGGAATTGGTGAATAATGATGAGGCGGTGACGCGACCGTGAATTAGATATAAAGAGAAGGTGAAGTGATGAGGCTGTGACGACTAAGTGACAAGAGATGAAACGCACAAAACAAACGTAGCACTCTCAACGCAACGCACTTCAGCACATTGCACGCAGCGTGGTCCCTTTGCGGCCCGTTCACGCAATCATCAGCGTCGCAAATGACTACAAAGGGCTCGCGGGAGGTGGAGGGGGGCCTACGCTTTGCCCTTTGCGCGGTGGAGCTGCACAGCGCGGCGCGGCATGGCTGCACAGCATTGCAGGGCGTGGGCGGCGCGGTGGGGTGCAGAAGGGAGCAGACGCTGGCAAACAGCTGTGCAGGCGCGCCCTCGTGCGGTCGTTGCCTGCCGTTCGCGCGCGACTGCTGGGCGGCGAACGCCCAAAAAGCCACGCGGCGACGGAGGCCCAATTGACCTCACACACGTCTCTTCGTCCGGATTTACCACTTGGTCAGTCGCGTGCGTCCCTTCTCGTGATATCGAAATCAAGGTCGCGTTCGACATTCTCGTGATGTTTTTGAAATGACATTTTCTGCTTTTAAGTGTTGTCAATTTGTTCAGAGAACAGTTTGATAAGAAGCTAGTGTTTGCAACTATTTACATGATTACACGGAGTTCTATTGTCCATGTCATGTAGTTACTAAGAAAATAATGGTGCATTGACTTAAGCGCTCTCGTTTTTTATCAAATAAAATTAAACGGAAATTCTACATTTTGCTATTTGAATTTTGGAATCCAGAATGAGGAATTTGTATCTTAAATGATACATGTCTGACATTTCTACTACAAATAACCGTTTCAGGTAATGGGATTATTTTCACGCATGTACTCATATTTTTACTTCCTCGCTTTGGAGTAGAGAAAAAGTTAGGTAATGCTACGCGAAAAAACGACGAATTTTCGACGGTAAAACTCTTATTGCTGGACCTTGTTTACGAAAATGTTGATAAATCTAGTTGCTCAGTTTAGAAAAAAATTCTGGTGGTGAAGCCAGAATCCATGTTTTATGGGTGCTTGATAGCGAAAATTCGATTGACGGTAAAACGGCCAGCCAATGCCCGGCTAAGCCAGACAGACGATTTTCTCGAAAATTGATATCTCCTAATCCATCTGGCTGATGTCGCGGTCCTTTGTATTTGAAACCAACATTTTAATTCTGAGGAGTACTTTATATGAAGCTCCTGGGACATTTTTTAAATTTTCAAAAATGACCCCATCGTTTTTAATTAAATTTTGTTGTTAAATAGTGTAAAGATCATTTAAAAGAACGGTGAAGGTCTCATGTTCGTTGAAAAATCCTGATTTTTCGAAAATTGCAAAAGTTCAAAAAGTTTTCGGCTTCTTCCTACAAATACAATTATGAAGATAGAGATTTTTTCCTGAATGAAATCTGTTCCTTAAAGAATTTTTAATAAGGTCATAATTTTTAAAATTTGGGTACTTTTCGCGTAATTTTGTGCAAAAATATGGACGAGAATGTACGTGCTGTTTTAGTACCATTAGTTTCAGGGAGTGGATTGGCGCTTAAAATTTAGGTTACTTATGGGTATAAAGTAAGCCTGCTTATACTATGAATAATGAACGAATGGAACTCAGAGTTATCAAGTGATATAGAAGCCAACTACGGCTGAAGATATTGCAACAGTCTATTAGAATTTTCAACCTTAGATGTAAAATACATAATGTATACACTACACACTGAATAGTACCATCCCTAGGTAATATTCTGTAAAACAACTTCATGAGATTAAATATCAACTTAAAAGGTGATCTAACAATGCCATTAAGCATGAATTACAAATTCTTAAAGCACGTACTCTTGTCCGTAATGTAATGTTAGATTATGTTGACGACGACGACAAAGCAAATCGGATAGTAATTACACCAACAGGCTGACAAACACCGGAAGAACACATTAGGGACGGCGTTTCCCCTAAGGGGAAGGGGGTGTTTGCCCCCAGAGCGCCGTGCTGTGGCTGGTACCTCACCCCCCCTTCCGGGTTTCCCGCGGGAGGAGCGATCACTCGTGGTGCCGCAGCGCAGCGGAGCGGGCGACGCGCGAAGCTCTTCAGCGCCTCTGAGCTCACGCTAATCACCTCGGAGGGGAATAACGCGTAGCATACTTCGCTTTACCTCATCTTTTTTAATACGCTTTATTTAATTGGTCGCATGAACTTGAGTCCCTGGATGCAGAGAATAGCGCATTCCTTTGCGCCACCGGTGCCTCCATTTTATATCCAGTTGAACTGAACATACTTGTGGGTAAGTAACGAACCACCAATCAACCAAACACCAATGATCTCGATCAGGTTTTTCGTCCAGTTTCCCTGAACCATTGAGCAAATGCTGAGATGGACCCTTGTTTTGCTTCTGGATATAAATGTAACTTCATGATCTGTGCACGTCTTCTAGAATTCATTCGGAAATATTCAATTTCAAATAATCGTTTCCATGTTGTTGCGGCAGGCAGTATTATTCCTTGACGAAGGACATTATGGATAAGAGCCCAAAACGTATTGTTAATTTATCCTTTAAAATAGATTTTATTACATGAGAGCTTTTTTTTTTTTTTTAAAATTTATGTAGTATATGAATTATTGTAGGGATTACAGAATTTTGAAAATGTGCACAGAATTTGCTTCTCCTGTAGCACGTCATACGCAGTTTCAACTGTTTTTGACGTAAAATAAATAAATAAATAAATAAATAAATAAATAATATACTCGAAATTCCCCATAATGCTTTGATTGTTATTATGTTTCCTCAAGTCGTGAATGCTGCCTGATGGGGCTATTGGGTGAAAGGATATTTTAAATGGCGGGTTGTTCGGGTTGCGATACTCTCTGTATCCAGGGACTCTAGCATGAACTGCATCAGGTCATTAGATACGGACCGCAATCAAAAAACAATAGATACATAACAGAACATACAACAGAATTAAAAAAAAATACAAAATGTATCAATATAAAAGTAACATTACATCATCAGTGAGGTCATTAACGATCATATTCAACAGCCACAAAAATAGAAACAAAACACAATCATCAGAATACAGTTTGCGCATTACTAATACATTATTTGGAATACTATTTAGACAATGTTCGCTCTCTGAGCAATGTTGGTATCTGAAAATTCTTAGTTTCTTAGAGTTTATTTATAAGGTCAATATTCTTCAAACATTTGAAAAAAATTCTGTATGATGTTTGTTATTAAGCATTTCTGGGAGAGCGAGAGCTTTCCTTCATAAGATATTCGTACTCTTTCTCTAAACATGATTAGTTTTACTTTTTATAATTTGGCTATAGTACAGTAATAGAAGACAGCGGGGTAACGTAGTGTTAACTCCTCATTTCTGAAATGTTTCTAAGCCAGAGGCCGAACAAAGCTTTTGAAAAATTCAGACATGCCTTTGTTTTGAAGACATTCTTGCATCTTTCTCAGTACATGCTGTTATTTTAGGATCAATTTTGTCCAGGGTTCAGATTATGATGTGTGTTTCGCGGGAAACTATAATGTAATTATTTTGAATCTGTAAAATGAATGTTAGAATTATTTCCCCAGGGTTCCATTATAGTATGGGCTTTTGTTCTTCTTTCCTTCCTCTTTTATTCTTAACATTTGTATAGCGGTCTTGACTGAAAAGTCTCAACTTAAAGTGTGAAAACAAATTCAGGATAAATAGTTGCAATTTATCAAGATCTCGAAAAGTGGAGTAATTGTCCCATTTCCAACATCACATTTTAATGACCATGTTTCTACCGTTTCTATCAGGTTTTTTAAAGATCATCTCACTTCCCTAATAATTAGCAGCGCTAATTTTCATTTGTAACTGATTTGCAATCCTATAACCCTACACGTTTTGTTTGTTGAACTTGAACTCCTAATAACCATACGCCAACGCTTTAGGAAATTATTCCGCATTTAAGTACAATAACCGTCAGATCCAATGTTTATAGTTCCATCACAAAAACATTTTTATGTGTACTCATTTTGTGGTTTCCTTCGTTTCTCATAACTCCTGTTTTTCAATGCTTTTCTGCTGGTTTATGACGCCTTCGCAGGCGTGGCACGCCCTGATTCTACCTCCACCCCGTGCTTCTCCCGCGCCCTCTCTCTTACTCCTCTCCCCGCTGCATCGTCCTTTGCGTGGCGTCGCCCCTTTTGCGTTTACCCAGCCATTTACGCGTTTGCCCGACCCGCTCCGCCGATCCCCGCCCCATCCCCGTCATATCAGCGTCACCCAAAACCCCGCCTCATCCCCGCCCCTTCTCCAAATCCTCCCCCTCCTCGCCCCATCCTGCCTCTCCCCGCCGCATTCACGCACCGCGCCGGCTGACCCGCCCTCGCTCCGCCTTCCCCAGTGCGACGCGCCAACAATTAAGCACGGCCTCCTTAGTCCGGCCGGCCAAGGCCCCCGGGAAGGTAATTACGAGAGATTGTGTCCGAGCAGCCCCGTCAGGTGGCGCTCCCACGTGCCCGTCATCATTACGACGTCCCCGCCCCTCGCCTTTGCTCTCGGGCCGGCCCCCTCGCAGGTGTCGTCGCTGGGGCGCGCCGTGCGTGGGCGTGTCCCTACACGAGGGGGCTCCCGTTGGGGGCGGAGGGCAGAGGTTCCCAATTAGTAGGTGATCTCTGCTAGGGGAAACTTTTTGTCTTCCTCGCGCGGTTCTGGAAAAACATACTAACGTGTAAGATATTGAGACCGAAAATAGGAATTTACAGTCCTCTCGGGTTAATTTGCCTTTTCGTTTGTCCTTGAGCTACAAGAGAACGTGCTTACTCCTAAAGACATTAAAGAATTAACTTATACCAGTTTTAGGAAAATGTATTCCCACAGAGAGTTCAGAAGAGGTAAAGAACGTATTTCGTAGAGGATATGTAGAGAAACGTTTTAATGGGGTGATTATTGTAATATGGCAGAACATTGCTGCGTAAGATATGCAAAATTCCTTCATTACTTATTTAAATCCTCTAACCCGCGATTTTATGTAAACATAGGAAATAGTATTTGGGAAGTTTTGTCCGAATGGGGCTATGAGATAAAATTATAAAAATAAAAGATTCAGCACACTAGGAATTTCAATAATGTACTGTATTGGGAGAGATTAATTTAAGTTTCTTCCCATCACCAATCGTGTTATATCTAGGAGATGGAAAAATATACAGCTGACGGACTTTACATGTTCCGGTTGTTGCAAGTAGTTGCTTTATTTGGACGTCGTCAGAAGTACGGGAAGGAAATGAAAAACATCTCTCCTCCTCTGTTACATCAGTTTAGGAAAACAATGTATTGTTTAGCCGTGTAATAGGAATTTGAATTCAGGAGTTTAATTTCACAAAGAATTCTCAAATACAATGAAATTTAATTGAGAATATATGCATGGGTCAAAGCAGGCTAGTACGATTGAGCATCCTGGGTAAGAGTAAGAATATCATCACAAAGGCATTTTAAACAATGCACTTTCTATTTTAAGAGTAAAGTGCTAATTAAACTATTTCCAACATGAGATAATTTCTTCTTTTTCAGGACACTCAAACAGTTGATTGTCTAGTAACAACTAAGATACAATGTTAAGTAAATACGTGGAGAACAATATTTTGAAACAAAATATTCTTTGACATTCGTACCTTAACTTCAATTTAACTTCGATGAAAATAATAAGCTAATAGTAAATTAATTACAAATATAAATATAAATTTTGAATCATTCGTTGAAACGTAATATAGTCATTTGAAACGTAATGCGCACATGAAATAAAAATGTATAAGAGAACAAATACGCGCGTTTCAAACGTTAATTTCGTAATAATGTTGAGGATTTCTCTTATTTTTTCGGTTTCTAACCCTTGACACTTGTGTAAAGACAATATGTGTTGAGACATGTTTAGTAACAAGGAAAAAGTGTGCAAAAACAAAAATGGCTAAAAGTTCGTGTTCACATTAGCACTGTGAGAAAAAATAAAACTTCTTATTCTAAGATAATATTTTTCAAACGAAATTATTCACTTAATTACTTTTGTTGCAGTCCCCATTATTTCTCAGTTCTAGATCGTATAACGTGGAACTCTAATAAAGAAGGAAATTATCAGCAACAGGGAATGTAATTCAATTGGGTTTAACTTCGAGAATTTCTCGCAGTCGCGACAAAGAGAATTGAATAATATTTCTTCGAAAAGAAATGCTAATAAGCACATTTCCAAGACTTTGGCTACTTCATGCCTTGACACAATAAACAACCAGATATTTCGCAGCTGTTAGTTACGTTATGGCCTGAAGCAGATCTTATTATTTCCATTTTTTATAACAACCGTGAAATAAAGACGAAATCCAATTTGCACGACAATTAACTCGGCAAACTTTAGTGTTTTGGACTTAAGACTTTTCTGGAGAGATAAACGGTAGAGAAAATATATATATATATATATATATATATATATATATATATATATATATATATATATAATAATGTAGTTCAATACATTGTAAATAGAAATTTTTGAAGTTCAGGAAGATTCAAACGGAATGAGTCATTCAATGAATATGATTTGAAACTCAAAACATACCAAATTATATAAACCCGAACCCGACTGAAGAACTTCCAATAAAATTCGAACAAACGAATAAAATTCGAATTTTTAACATAAGACAAAATATTTATCAAAATATGTTTATTTTTGTATGACTACACAGTGTGAGTAAAGAGTAATATCTGCCAGTAATTAAATGTTAAAGTTCAGTATCGACTCCAGTGATTTTACTGTTTACATACAGCTAATAAAATCCCGTAAATCGTTTTAAAATAGTATTGTTTTAAATATCCCCTTCGGTTTCTGAAAATGATTGATTGGTGAGTATCTGTTGCTAAAATTATTACTGGTATTACAATAGATATTTTAAACTGTATTAAGTTTGCTGTAAGTCATCAAACATTTGTCACGTTTCAGTTCACTGAAAATGTAATCTTATAGAAAAGCTAAAACTAACTAAAATAAATTACTTGATAATAAAGGTGTAAAATATGAATTGGATCTTGACTCACAAAATTATTTTTAAAGATAAGTCATGCAACTCAAACGAATTAGCCAACAGAAACTTTCTCATGAATGCAGTACTCACAGTTCTGAATAAAGGACTCTGCTCGCCCTCCATTTTGAAAGTGCATTTCCAAAGACAAAACCGGGGTGAACTCTGAAAAAATCAAGTTGTTAGTTACAACAATTAAGTAAAACAATAGTTAAGTGAAAATAAAAATAATAATAATCCCCAATGAATCTTTTCTTTATTTTGCAATACAGGAATGAATTGCGTCGATTATTTTTAATAGAAAATGAAAAATAGTAATTACAATTTAAAATATCCTCAAGCTACGTTGATTCTAAAGATGGATTAAGAGCTGGAAGCACGTCATCTCATTTCTGATTTCAATGTGTACAACGTACTACATTACGTCTGTATTTTATTCTGTCTGTGCTCTAATACATGTCTCTATGTGAAATCTTATAGACTGTTTCTGATAGTTAAGAAAGGTTGGATTACCAGAAGGTGCTCGACTTGATTTTGGGAAAAGGGACGAAAGAGTGGAGCAATAGAACTGTAGAAAGAGAAACTTTCGCTCGATATAGTGTTGCCCAAAGTAATACAAATGGCACTACGCTGGCGGGCAGGCATTATTTCAAGGGTACGAAGACCATCATCATTATAAAAACATACTTTTTAATTAGGAGAAAATCTTGAAAATGAATAATATATCTACAAAACCTGAGTCATTTACATTTCCGATACGTGTTTTTTCATTATTTTCTATGCTAAGATTATCCAAATATCACATGAAGCAATGTTTCACTTTTTTATCTTCACGAATTATACTTTCTTGCTTTATTTCTTTATGGTATAGTTTTATAAATAATTGATTTTTTCTATTGGAGACTCGTTGTATCGAAGTATCTTTGACCTTACACAATTATTTTATGACAAGTATTTACTGCTCTTAAAAATTAATTCATTTTATTGCTAATAATATCGATTGGAATAGCCATATCCGGCGAAAATCGATAAACGATCAAAATTTCAAATCTTATTTCAATTTCGGTCATTCAAATCTTTTGAAATCTTTGGAATCCAAGATTTCAACATTTCTGAATAGTTCATCATAGTTCTTCAGGATATATACTAAACTGCAACTTTAATATATACTTCACGGATCAGGGGGAACAGTTTTTCTCCAGAAATTTGTTTTTCATTTTAAACCGCGAAGGATACAGGTCTGACTTATTTATAAAAAAAATTTTTCCAGAACTCAGTAGTACTACAACAATTGTTCGGATTTGGCAGACTACCAATTTATAAGCGGCATATGTAAACCCTCGAAAAGGTAGACGAATGCAACTCCTGTAGCCGGATATATGGAGTAAACTGTTCCCCCAAAGTATAGAACCAAATAACGGAATACAGGATTACTGAACATTTATTTAAATTAAAGCGCAATTTAGTTTCACTCACAATGAAGTGATATTGCATGAAAATCCCATATATAATCCCTGTTCAATGTAGACAGGTGTATTGAATTTGAAACATGGATATTTGAACAAATTTGAACACCAATGACGGAGAGCGAAATAACATAGTTGGATTATCTGTGTGTACCTACATACTGCATGGTGTTTCGCATCCCCACAACGAAGCACTAATTTTTAATAGGAAAATGCAAGATGAATAACAAAACATGCTATAGAAGAACTCTAACTTCGGAGGATAATTAACAAAAGTTTACTTTTGCTTATTTTTATTTGCAAAAACTGTAAATGAGAAATAAAAAAATGGTGTAATATATTACCTGTGTATCTTTTCTAGGGTTACCATAATCAAGGAACACTTAAAGTATTTTATAAATTTGAGTCTAAAAAAACGTTCAAAGAACAGCATTCCAATTTCATTCGGGAAAATTTAAGCTTTTCCCCATCACCTACATTATTAATACTTCCATTAGCTATTCATTACCTGACTCTTCAGCTTGAGTTATACATTTCTACGTATGAAGTTTCACTTGAGGGGTTGTATCTTTTCTTGCTGAGCGCCTTTTGGGTCATTTCGCGCAGGAGGCGCCGTGGTAGCCGCGCCGGCTGGCGTCTGTCCGCTCGTTACGACACGAAGATTGCAGAGTTAACGAGCGCTTGCCCTCCCTTTTCCCTCCCCTCCACGGCATCTCGGCCCCTCGCGCGCTCAGAAGCGGCCATGCAAAACTCCGTCAGACCAAACGGAAGGAAGAGTATTCCACCAAAGTGAAACTACAATGGTATGGAATGTTAAAAATGAATTGAATTGAATTGGCCTTATTTTACGTGGCGAGACTCAGGCCATGAGGTCTGCTCTTCCGTCTGACCACGCTGACAATTTCGTTACGCTACTTTCACCTAGTAGGGGAGAAAGAAGGTATTACTTGGGCGACGAAACAGGCGATTTGAATTTAGCTCAGAAGCATCATTTAGACTTCAGGATCTTTTACATGCAGTAAATGTACTAACATGGGACAGCCGGCTTTACTTCCCCTCCGAAGGAAGGCGTACGAAGGATTTTTTCGCCCTTAAAAATCCACGGCTTCGATCGGGTTTGCACCCGCAAACTTGGGTATACGAATCCGATACGCTAACCGCTATACCATCGCCGCCGCGATCCGCATTTTAAATTGCAAAGTAACACACGTAACATTATCATTAAAAAACCGAGTTATAAAAGTATTGCTGGTAAACATAAGCTTATAACCAGATATTAGTTCGGTGCATCACTGTGTGAGGATGTACACCACAAATGTGATGATGAACCATACTTTTGTGTTTATTATTCAAATTCATGATGAATGTGAGCTGTTGTTTTGTTGTTATTGCATCACTTAAATTTCAATATTGCATGTATATGAAACTTTAATATCGTTCAAGCAATTACTTTGCCATAATGTTCTTATTTCTAAAGGTTTCTATAAGACATTTTCTGGCAACGGTTTAGAGATTATCTTCCTTCAACTGCAACACGCCGCTCGGAGTGCACGTGACGATGAGAGCCATAGACAATAGAACCGTGCAGACAGCGAGAAACAAATGACAGCGCTCCGTGAATGACAAGGTACAAACAGACCAATTAGCGAAATGTCTGCTTTGTGAAACCAGCACAAGCATTTCCTTAGACGATTATTTTAGGCAACATGAAATACAAAGTTAGTGGGTTACAGAATGCAACATAGTTCGGAGAGACAAATTAATGCATTGGTAACTTATGAATTCCTTGAGGGATAACATTGTCAGTACGTTAACGTAATGTTTTGGCGCTTAATATTAACGCTTACGCTTTTAATATTAGCATAACTGCAGGGAAGATCAGTTAAATGCGATTGACTGATTGATTTTTTCGTGTTTCCGGGCGCGTCAACTGCTTTGGTCATTAGTCCCGTGAGTGTAGTGCATGTTTTCTTTTCTCGGGTGATGGCGGTGATCTTCCCCCGCTGGATGGCGAGATCCGGCGCCGACCTACCGTCGGCTAGTGGGGTTTCACCCTAACCAGGACTCTCCCACCAGCGGGGTACCGCCCCAGCCGCGACAAGCTCTAAACTCCCGACCGGTCTCCCGGAATATGTGAGAGTGTGGTACATGTTAGTGTAAGTGTGTGTGTAAGACGAGAGGATAGGACTAGAAAGAGAAAGGAAAGATCGCGCGCTGTCCGTGGCCCTTTTGGTAGGGCACTGGTCCGGCATTCGCCTGGTGTTGATCGGAGAAACCACGGAAAACTACCGATCAGAGCAGGCGGCCGCTATAATTCTCCTCCCGACCGCGACTGAATTCGACGTAGCTGAAAAGCTAGTGTCGAAAATCCTGCCGCCGTCAGGATTCGAACCTAGGATCTCCCAGTGAGAGGCACTGCAGAGTTAAATGCGAGATGAGTCAAGACGAGTGTATTACAAGTAGTGCTGTGCAACTATTACGATTCAAGAGCAATTGTTCGACAAAACGTACCTTCAGTAAATTGCATTTTATTCTACCTCTTTCTCACTATTCATAACTTTTTTGTTAATGGCAATATTATTACTATTAATGAACTAACTAATAAGAAAATTAATTAAAATATTTTACTGTCGTTTGACGCTTTAGTCATTTGCAAGAAGATTATGCAAAATGTAGCAAGAATATCAATGAATATTTTACATTCAGTTTCTATTATGAGAAAATCAATATCGAAGCTGTTTGCAATCCTAAAATTCTTAGGAAATAAATTAACTTGCAATAAAAACTGTGTAGCAGAAGTAGTTGTGATATGTTGTGTGCCTGTATTGCGTTATTTGCCTGACAATTATCAAAAGTAGGAGAAACAGTTCGCAAACATGTAGAATCTGAGAAATTATGACATTTAGACAAATATTACGCCTTGAAAGTATAATTTAGGGTACAGTAACGGAGCACGTTATACCGACCTGCGCGTACCTCCGGCCCAAACCGCTAATTAAAACTAACGGTGTCGACGCCCGATCCTGCTATTCATGAAAAGTAAATAAGGATTATCGGCACATTACATTATCCGCAACACCCTGCCATGAGGTCAAAGGCCAATAATGTGGCTTTGGCGCACAGGGAAAAATAGGCTTACACGGATCGCGTTTTATATCCTATTTGGAACTGGAATGTGGAATGAAAGTATGGTCACAACATGTTGTATGTTTTCAGGAGTGTGACAAGTATTAAACAGTTTCTTTAGTAGCCATACGGATAAGAATAAATAGTATATAAAAAGGTGCTTTCTATTACGAAGACTCATTCATCATTTCAATAATGACAAAAGAAAATATTTGAAACAGGTAGCAAATGCATTTAATGACATTCATGGAAAAAATCCAAATATTGTTGTTAAATTAGACACAGATTAGCAATCATTAGAATAATAATAATAATAATAATAATAATAATTAATTTTGTTGCAAATTCCAACATTACAAACATTATCGACTCTCTCGCGTGTGATATTGAGCATGTGACTTATTGAATCGGGCAATATTTTTTAAACCTTGCTCTTCTTTTATAAGTATCAATTCTCGATATATACTTAGTCTCGTTCCGCTGAAAAATGTTGCCTTGATCCGTATCCTTTTTTTTCCAAACGAGTCCAATAGAGAAATAGTGTTTATTCTGGAATTTCAAAATACAGAAAGAAGTTAGTTAATTCTTCAAAGTAAATGTATTTTGTGATATTCCAATGAAGTTACGGAATCTCATTTCACAATCTTCGAACTCACTTTTCACAATGCTCCATGCTAATTGTAAATCGCAACCTATCAAATCAAACCACGTTTGTAATCTTCATTCGAAGCAATTTACAGCTCACCACATATACGCGCCATTTCGTCCTCTCCCACATGCATTGCGGTTGCATTCTCGGTTCGTTGAAGTATCAGGAAATGGCTGAATATTAATATATATTCAACTTAGACACATTGTAATAGAAAATAATAGGTATAGGGCGGGAAGAGAATTCTGAACCACTTAAATCACAAAAATGGCAAATAAACAGGCGATTCAAGATTAATAAATACATAGTTACAAAACAGAGTGATCAATTCGAGATTTTCTTTTCATTAAATAAAACGTGGAAAACTGTTATTTATTCATTGCACTTTCAATGACACATTTTTATGTAATACAAATTAAAAATCAAATTTATTCGAAATGGAAACACATTACAAAGTACCATATCACTGATGTACCACATCGATACAATGGGCAGCTGGTCGAGGTCGAAATTGCAGTGTAGGAGAGGATCATTCATTCTCTGCCGCAGGTCTCATTGTTCGATGCAGTCGCGTGGAGATTTGGAGAAGTAGAGAACTCTGCCTCCCTGGTAACTCACGACGCTGTCTAGCGACAAATACAGGAAATTACTAATTAACGAACTTTCCATGTTTCCCCTGAAAACTAAGTGTCCCGCAAGGAACCAGAATCCTTTGCAAACCACACAAGTTCATAGCGCAAGCGTAGACGGCTAAATCAAAAGAGAAACTTTTCTCTGTTGATTTTTCGGCAAATATTAACAAAATTAACATCCTTTGCTTACTCGACGTTTTGTATCATTAGGATGTTGCTGGTTGGCTAGTGATTCCGGGCGCGTCCATAGCTTATGTCATAAGTCCCGTAAGTGTAGCGTATGTTTTTCTCGGGAGATGGCGGTGATCTTCCTCCGCTGGATGGCGAGATCCGGCGCCGACCTACCGTCGACTAGCGGGGTTTCCCCCTAACCAGGACTCTCCTATCAACGGGGCACTGTCCCAGCTGGGACAAGCTCTAGGCTCCCGACCGGTCTCCCGAAATATGTGGTAGTGTAGTGTATGTTAGTGTAAGTGTGTGTGTGTAAGGGGAGAGGATAGAACAAGGAAGAGGAAGGAAAGATCGCGCGTGGTCCGTGGCCCGTTTGTTGGGTACTGCTCCGGCATTCGCCTGGTGTTGATCAGAGAAACCATGGAAAACTACCGATCAGAACTGACAGATTTGACAGCCTCTAGAATTCTCCTCCAGACAGCAGCTGAATTCGACCTAGCTGAAATGTCAGTATCGAAAATACTGCCGCCGTCAGGGCTGGAACCTAGGACCACCCGGTCAGAAGCGCTGCAGTACGATGTTGCTTTTTGTATTGAATTTACAGAACCAAATATCTGTAATATTCCTTACTATTTAAAAATCGCAAATTTTCGCGTTCATTATTATGTTCCTAGACGTATTCACCTGGAGAGGTAATGATCACGTATGTTGTGTGCTTCTTTCAAGGGCGGCGGCCGGGGCATGGACGACGGTGACGGCGATGGTGACGTTGGCAGAGGCGGCGACGACGACCTTTCAGAGAATAGCACCTCGCAGTACCCCTGCTACCAGAATGTCTCCGTCTTTACGTGCAACTATACAGACGCCATTTGCGTCATTGAAGACGGGCTTGCTTCGCCCTACTTTCAGGTGAGTGAGGCTCTCTCCTCTTCTTTTCCTGCTTATTTATTATGAACCATTCTCGTTTAAGCCTCTAGATGGCTCATGAGCAGCGTACTAACTTCCCGTTGTGTGGCCCGGGATTCGATTTCCGGGCGAGGCAAAAATAGAGTTGTAGCTTTTCTTTAAAATCGTCGCGGTTTCCGAAGCTGTGTGAGGAAGAAAAGCGCAGGCAGGTGGAGTTTGCTAATTAAAGTAAAAGAAGGGAATATCTCAAGTTCGCCACATGTCTCTCTTACATTCCAAGCGTGGTAAGGAAACTAAGGCCAGCATGGGGGACACCAGTAACTACCTGACAAAGACGGACAATCGATCCAAAATGCTAAATATATACATTTTCGTTTACCGTATAGACGCAGTGAATGGTATTTGAATGGTCTGATCATGTATGGAAGCGATCCATTTATGTCAAGAAATCTGACTTCGACAATTGCTTAGCGTGATTCAAAGAAATCAAAAGATTCCCTGTGTAGAAAAACAGAGCTTGAAAATCTCATAACTCTTGTGTAAAAAAAACTGCTCTCAACGAAAATCATACGATATTTCCCAAGGCAGTGATGGAGTGATTTATTATCAACATATTAATATCAATTGTAAAGTGAAGAAACCTGGAGGTAAATGACTATCGACTCCTATTTTAGCATTTTACTTATTTCTTAGAGGCACAAAATGGGAATATATAGGAAATTTCTTTGCAGTGAATGTACATTAAATTCTCACCTTTACACATGAAAAATATATTATTTGAAATAGCCGAACAAATTGCAATTTACGGAAACGAAATCTTCATATCTATATTGTAATATATTTCAGAAAATAAATATATTTATTCTTCACATCGGCATTTGTAAACGCAGATCTTTTGTAAGATTTATTTAATAGAAATTTGACTTCCGTAATTGCTTTGCGTGATTCAAAGAAATCAAAATATTCCCAACGATTAATATATATTTAATATATTTGGAAAAAGACTATGTAAATGACTATCGACTCCTATTTTAGCATTTTACTTATTTCTTAGTGGAACAAAATGGAAATAAATTGAGAATTTCTATGCAGTACATTAAATTCTCCTTTTTAGTGTATGAAAAAAATACGAAGAAACTTGCAACTTATAGCAACAAAATCTTGATATTTATATCGTAATATATTTCAAAAAATAAATATCTTCATTATTTGGTACGACATTTGTTAATAAAAGCTCCCATTTTATTTTATCGTACATGCGCTTATATAGAACACACATTGTGTCACAGACCATTCTAAATAGAAATTTCTAATAAAATCATCTTTCTTATAATAAGAAGTAAATATATTTATTTCTAAAAAAACAAATTATCATGTCAAATGCACATTATGTTGCGTATCATTGAAAGAACTGCTCATCTTAAAATAAAGTACAAATAAATATTGCTGTATTCTTTCACAATCTTACTCGAGAGAATTTGCAAATGCTCGACGAAGAGGCGAACACAAGTGCAATGTAATTAAAAAGTCGGGTAGTCGTGCATTTAATAGTTTAAAATAACTGTGCACGTCAGCCACAAAATGTAGAGTTAATGCTAATATTGTGACTCTTGCTCTTATTGTCAACATTTTTTATTATTATCATTATTATTAGTTTTGTTATTGTTATAATAACTTAAAATAATTTAAAGTTACATTGTGTTAATATTCCTAATTGTAGTACGTAAATTGTAATGTTCTGCCACCAGGTTGTATAAACCTATCTGCAGAAATAATAAAAATATCTCTATTTATCTATATCTAACAGCGACTCGCACATTGAGAATGTCTCGGTTGTTCGGCCCGTCACCGCTCCGTTGTCAAACAAGGCGGTGAGGGCCAAATGACGAAGGGCAACGTGCGGGTGGCTGGCGCGCTGCCACGCAGCCGGCCGCCGATCGTTATTCGACCGCAGGGCGTTTACGGCTTGTGGTGATATGGTTTGCAGCCCAGCCAACAGTTAGAGTCGCTCCGAACGGAAACAAATCTGGACAGAGAGCCAAGAATGTGCTGATGGATGTGAGTAAACCCATATTTAAGAGCGATCCGTTACAAGAAAAACAAGTTTTAAATCTTCGCTCTTCACAATTCCTAATAGTCTATCCGTACGTTGTATGTTTCTTTTGAAAGAATTCATCTGTTGGGGGATGTTATTCAGTTGTTCTAAAAGAGGTCCAGATGGATATTCGTTGTGTGGTTATAGCTTTAATTTCCTCTAAGCACCAGCCCTAGTTAGTTGCTCTTAAATCATTTTTCAGCTGTATTAAACACAATGGATTCTTGTTCTCATTTCTACACTTCTTACGGATACATAGTAGGATGATGTTTCAAGGACGGCTTTCAAGTCATTTTGAAAGTTCGCTTTGGCTGGTCATCCTCGGCTTTTGCTAGTTGCTCATTTATCATGTGATTGCATTAGCTGTCCAAGAATTTTACTAAAAACATAAATTTGAATTCGTTATCTGAACAGATTCTGGGAAAAGGAACTTGTTATGATTATCGAGTCATCACTGATGATAGAAAACATGTTTTACGATTATTCGAAATCACAAAAAACACAATCATGACATTCTTGCAGAAATCCATGTAGGTTTTTTATTTGTTTATTATTTGACTTTGTATAAATAGATCAGTTCAATAAACTATACATATGTAGTGTTGACTTAATAAATACATCTTAACATAACTTAATACTAAAGGTTGAGAAAACCATAATTTCACCTCATATATTCTATTCTAGAACTGAAAACAATTTAGAGAATATATGAAATGGGTATTTGTGTTTGATGCGAGTAGAGTGAGTAGTTTTTTTTTTTTTTTTTACAGAGGTTGAATGAAGATAAATTTTGGATATGATGAATATTGGAGAAGAAGTTATGGGATAAGTAGGAAGTGATGGAATCTAGGTTGAATTTATTGTGTAATTGGTGGTTGCAAATGAACCAAGATGCATTGGTGATAGTACGAAGGAATTGGCTCCATACTATTTGGATTTTGTTTATGTTGTTTTTGCAGAATTTATCCATACTGGGCAGGCGTAGAGAAGTTCATTTTTTGTTAGATTATTGCGTTATGGGGGTTGATTCCTATTAATTATTGTTTTTAATTGATACGTTTTTTCTTAGTTTGCATTATTTTGGTGACTACATATTGCTTCCAGTTCATATTGTGTCCATGAGCAGGCCTAAATATTCAATGAGTTTATTTGGGGGGGGGTACCATGGGATGGGTCCACTATTTAATGTTGATTGGTGGAATGTATGAACTTAGTGAAACAAATTTGCTGCAGTTTTATTTGGGTTTAATTTTACTTTTAATTTGAACGACCAACTGTCTATTAATTTTTAATTTAATAGTATGCTATTTTTAGTGCTGGTTAGTGAGTTGTTGGATGTCAAAATACGTGTATCATCTGCAAACTGCACTGTTTTAACTGTTGAATGCTTGAGGATGTCTGCTACAAACAGGCTGAATAATGTGGGTGAAAGAGGGAATCCTAGTGGTAACCCCGCTTTCATTAAATTAGAATTTGAGTGATGATTGATGGTTGCAAATATTCTGTTGGATAAGTAGTTTTGGAATATTGGAGTTACTGTAGAATGCCGTTTTTTTAGTGTATATTAGTGCCTGGTGCTATATTCTATTGAATCCTTGTGGTATGTCGGGTGATATGAGTATTGAGTGTTATTTTTTCTGGAATACTGTGTGGAGAAGTTCTGTTATTCCTGAGGGTTTGGTTTTGTGGACCTATATTCCACATATGTTCAGAAAATAACAAATTGCTCTCTTGGGATTGTCCTTAATTATAAGTGTTTTTTGATTCGTTGAAGTATTATTTTTTGAAGATTTAGGACACAGATGGTAGGCTTTCGGGCGATAGCTGTCAGTTTTTGCAGGATGTTTGTTAGGTTTCGGAACGGGAAGAACGATAGCGTGCTTCCAGGTGGATGTGATGTGGGAGGTTCTCGGTCAGCCACAGTGGGACGTTCGGGCCCGCAAAGCTTGCAATGCGCGCAGACCTAGGTAATAGAGGACCTATTTTTAGGGTATATTTTATTATTTAATGTATGATTTGATTGATTTGATTTTTCGTGATTCCGGGCGCGTCAACTGCTTTGGTCATTGGTCTCGGAGATGGGTGATCTTACCCCGCTGGATGGCGAGATCCGGCGCCGACCTACCGTCGACTAGTGGGGTTTCCCCCTAACCAGGACTCTTCCACCAGCAGGGCACCGCCCCAGCCGGGACAAGCTCTAAGCTCCCGACCGGTCTCCCGGAATATGTGGTAGTGTAGTGCATGTTCGTGTAAGTATATGTGTAAGGGGAGAGGATAGAACAAGGAAGAGGAAGGACTTGGTAGGTACTGCTCCGGCATTGCCTGGTGTTGATCGGAGAAACCACGGAAAACTACCGATAGAGCAGCCGGCCGCTAGAATTCTCCTCCAGACAGCGACTGAATTCGACCTATCTGAAAAGCTAGTGTCGAAAATCCTGCCGCCGTCAGGACTCGAACTTAGGCCCTCCCGGTCAGAGGCGCTGCAGTGACATCAGTTGATGCACTGAGCTACCGTTCCCGATTATTTAATGTACTACTTGTATGTGCTGTATACTTTTATGAAGGGGATAACATTTTGCGGGTTTTCAGTTCTGCTGTTCCATTCACATAAGAAACACAGCATCTTCGTGTCCCCTGTCTCATGACCAAGAAGCATGCCACTAACTGTAAGATCTCCGCACACTTGCCATTAAGGCTTTTCGTATTTCACTTTCTATGGAACTAATTTCATATTCTCGTATGTTTCCTTGAGAAGAACCGTATGGGCAATTGGAACTGACGAATATGTGTTCCCATTATATAAGCGAACAGCTTTCATACTCACTTTTGAGGAGTATATAAAAAGTCTCCAACCACTTTTAATGTATTTTTTAGCTCTCAAAGAAATCACGAAACCAGGAATATCATGGACGTATGTACGTTTCTCTTCTTGACAGAAGTACGGGACAAAGTGTTCTCCACAGTGTCTATAGCATGCAAATGATGTTCCTGGGGCTAGGAAGTTCTTTTCTTTTAGTCTTGATCCAAATATTTGAGCTAGTCTTAGAAAGACCTATGCCCCTTACAAAATCATAAAGATCATTTTATGTAAACTGCTGAGACTGCTTGACGTCCTCTTCTAGAACTGGATCTGAATTTCTGCAATTGTCTTCAGAGTTTGTTTCAGAGTCTGAAGACGATTCGTTTCCAAACGTTTCTGATGGAGAAGACACAGGAAAACTTGGTTGATGAGCTGACAGATCGTTTTGCTGACAAGAAATTTGGATAAACGATATTTTTTAGTTTTTTTTATTATAACCTGCAACGTCACATACACAAAAATAACAATCATCTACACGATTTTCAGACTCATGCCAAATCATTGGAACAGCAAAAGGCATGCTACTTTTTCCCTTGACCCCATTTTCTTAATTGTTCAACACAAGTATGATACATATATGACACAATTATTTTTTGGGAGCCCGATTTTTTTTGTCCAAATCTCCTAGTTTTATACCAAAGTAGGCATGGTATGTCGTTTTAACAAAGTTTGTGATGTTCCGTCTTTTTTTCTTGCCACAGAACTCACGCAATTGTGACAAAATATGTCAGGATTATTTTTTATTTTTTTGGAAGGTATATTATTTCAAAAGGCACGTATCGACCAAATAAAGCATCCACTCAGAAATGTAACTGCTCACTAGCTGAAAACTGATAGTATACTCAACGTCAATTGATGTAAATGTAATATAAGTATTGGTGCGTGCTAGCGTTACCAAACGTAACAAATTCAACAACGACTTTCATGATATTTGCTTACTTTGAACAGAAGTAACATACTAGAAATATTCAATACAGTGATCATAGAAGTAGTAATTGTGAAAAAATGGTATGTGATAGAGAAAGACCGTTTGTATTTTCAAAATTGTGATGATGTACTTGAAAAAGAAAATTCCTGAATCATGCAGACCAGTGTAAATTAATCTGTAAAATTTCACATTTTTCGTCATAAATACGTTTGAGAATCTTTGGGAAGATAATTTCTTATTTAGCAGGAGAACATTACGGTAGTTTCATGACGGCAGTGTCTTATAAATGCCGTCCAATATCGTCTTTTCTTGACATTTGTAATGTATGTGTGTATGTGAGGGAGATAGGGGGTTAGAAAGAATTTTATTTCTTTTACTATGGTTTGAAATGCTTTGTGGCGCTCTTGGGAATATACTGGTTACATGGAGAGTGTACGGGCACACAATTTTAGAAACGGATTAGGGTCACTTCCACTTACATAACAGGAAAACTAAGAACGACTAATAGGGCGCGAAACTCGTTATTTAAAATGTAAAATAATTTTAATAATTAAAGAAGTATATCCTTTATGCTGGTAACACCGCCTTTGAGAGCCACAGGTAGAACAATCTTTTCTCCTCAAAACACAAAGGCAGATTTCGCAGTTCGTGGACGAGTTTCCCATTTGTGACGAATTTCGTGCGCTGAATTTGCTCCGCCGAGGATTCTTTTAGTAAACGAAAGGCTGAGCACTACCTTTTTGGAGTGCTCAGACAAAGGAATCTCAACCGGTGGCATCAGTCTTGATTAACAAGTATAAAGAGTATAAGAAGGAAGATATCTTAAGATCAAAAAACATACCAGGACTCTTAAAAATTGTGGCTCAATATTATTTTGTCGTCTTTTTTATAATTTTAAGGAAATGATTTGTCAATCTAAAGTAAAACAATAGAACTACGCCAGTACGTTTGCAAGACCTTCAATATCTTTATAATATTTAATAATTGTCGACAGGAGGAGGTTATTCTTCGGGAATATATTTTAAAACCTTTTTTCAACTGTAATTGTCACAAATCCAGTATTTAAATATTCTTGCTTAGCAAAAAAGGGTGTAATATCACAGTGATTCTAAGCTAAGTTAATGATACGAGTATTTCGAAAAATAATTCCAAATACAGTCGACTCCAGTTATAGTGAACTTCCAAAGACTAATATTTCTGGTTCGCTGTATTAGAGGTTCACTATATCCGATCATGTCAAAATTAAATAGAATTTCTCCACAATGTTTTATTTTATTAATGAAGAGATATTGCAAAATACATTAACAGCACCACCTAAAAATTTTAATATCTCTTTGTCCTGAAAAAAACAATTATTTTCAATCGTTTGCTTCTTACATTTTTATTAGTAATTTCTCTAGATGCTTCACCAGAGTTCGTACTTGATTCTGCATTGTTCGCTGTCTCTGAGTATCGTAATACAGTCTTGACAGTGGCATCCTTCAATGCCTCTTCCACCCTAAGGCCCTTTTTATTCGCAATATAACATACGAGATCCTTTCGGTACCCGGATGGTGCAAGCGACTAATTAAATTGATCGCTTTTCCGCGCGGGGCGGGGGATGGCACCAGACTGTGACGCTGTAGCAGTCGCGCACTTCCTCTCGCCTACGTAGATCGGAATATCAAGTAGCACCAAGCTTGAAACTGAAGCAAGCAATCGCGAGTCTCCGCCGCCAGTTGTATTTGATTTATTTTATTTTATTTTATTTTATCGTGTTTCCGGGCGCGTCAACTGCTTTGGTCATTAGTCCCGTTAGTGTAGTGCATGTTTTTTTCTCGGGAGATGGCGGTGATCTTCCCCCACTGGATAGCGAGATCCGGCGCCGACCTTCCGTCGGCTAGCGGGGTTTCCCCCTAACCAGGACTCTCCTACCAACGGGGCACCGCCCCAGCCGGGACAAGCTCTAAGCTCCCGACCGGTCTCCCGGAATTTGTGGTAGTGTAGTGCATGCCAGGGTAAGTGAGTGTGTAAGGAGTGAGGATAGGACAAGGAAGAGGAAGGACAGATCGCGCGCGGTCCGTGGCCCGTTTGGTAGGGTACTGCTCCGGCATTCGCCTGGTGTTGATCGGAGAAACCACGGAAAACTACCGATCAGAACAGCCGGCCGCTAAAATTTTCCTTCAGACAGCGACTGAATCCGACCTAGCTGAAGATCTAGTGTCGAAAATCCAACCGCCGTCAGGACTCGAACGTAGGACCTCCCGGTCAGAGGCGCTGCAGTGACATCAGTTGATGCACTGAGCTACCGCTCCCAGTCCGCCAGTTGTAGCCCACGCAGGACACGGCCTGTGTTTCGGCAGTGAAACTAAGTGACATAAGGTCATCAGTAAGGTTTCCATTCCAGGTCCACTTCCTTCACCTCAGGGGAGACTTCTTCGATTGTGGCTTTCGGCCGACAATATTTTTGCCAAACTCTCTGGTGTTGGAATTTGTAGCATTGAGGTGACGTATTTTTTTCAGGAAGGAATTAGTTTCCAAGACGTTGTATCTCCTACATTCACTAGAGCTGAGGTTCAGGTTCATTTTAACCTAATCTTCTTAAGTTTATTTGTAATGCAAATGAAATGGGATCACTGACTTATAAACGAGGGTACATTATATCTCAGTTCCCTACAACCGCAGCCGACTGTATATTATAATACACTACATTAGCGCCTAAACCTTCAGCAGAATGTTTGCCAAATTGATTCTGCAATGAATCTGACTTAATATTTGTCCCAATGAAGATATATCTTTTATTTTTTGAGGGTACTAAATTAAGCTTGAACAACATTTTTAACAAGTTTTAAAAATTAATCTAGTTTTTTCTTTAAACGTATTGTTCAAATAAACCGAAATGCACTTATAAACCTGGTAAAAGTATGGTTTTCAACATTTTTCGAAAGTTGGAAAAAATTACCTATATTCTTCACAATTCTCCTCGTCTTGAATTATTAGTGTTTTACACAGCCCTGTCACATTAATGTGACAACCCGTGAAAATCCTGAATAACTTCCTTTCGCAGCGATGACCGCTGCGAGACGTCCAGGAAGATAGTCAATTAGGTTCTGGATGGTACCGATGTGGAGCCATGCCGACTCCATTGATGAGGCCTGCTGTTCTAGATTCCTCTGTTACGGATCCATAGCACGAACAGCCCGAGCGAGATTGTCTCACAGATTCTCGAAAACATTTCCCATACGTTCCCTCCCCCTCCTCCTGCCTGGACCCGTTCGGCAACCGTTGCAGGGTGTTTGCGTTCCAACGTTGCGCGCCGCATACGCCATCGGCCATCTGATCGGTGGAAAACGTGACATCTAAAAAGGCCACCTCTCACCACTCAGTGGACGTCAAGTTGCAGTATTGGCATGCAAATTCCTACCTTCGTCGTCGATGAACAGCAGTCAGCATGTATGCATGAACCAGACACCTACTGCTGATGTACAAACGCTGCAGCAGCGTTCGCTGAATGTTTGTTGAGGAGGCTCTATTGTTAACTCCTTGGTTCATCTGGGCTGTCAGTTGCTCAACAGTTGCATGTCCATTCGCCAGTACACATCTCTGCAGTAGTCGTTCTCCCCTGTGATCTACGACCAGTGATGCACTGCAGTTGCCTGTGGGCCGGTTTTGGATATCGCCATTTTACCATGCGTGGTATCCTTTAACCACGGCTGCACGCGAGCACTTTATAAACTTAGCAGTTTCGGAAATGCTTCCATTCTTGACCAAAAATCCAATAATCATGACCTTTGGACGTCGTATCGTCCGCTTCTGCGTCGCGACAATCACTGCACTGTTTTTCGCTTCTATCCGTCACGCTTTATATCCTCTCCACTCTTAATGCTTCCACCTGCCTCTGTGAGGGAATATTGCACATTTACATCGAATATATGCAGTGGTCTCATTTATGTGAATGAACTGTATTGAAACAAACTGTCGGATTTGATTTTTAAATTAAATATCTCCTCTGCCCTTCTAATATTAATTCAACGTAACCCGTTCCAAATTTATAAAAGAATACGGGCGCCAGGAAAAGATTACGTTAATTCAATTATTAAAATTAATCTTCAACTGCTATTTCCATTAAATTAATATCCGGCTAACTGGGTCCATGGGTCTTATAAGACATAATCGCTTTTGACTGCTAATAGCCGATTATTTGATCTGCCATCTGTACAGAATGGCCGAGGAATCTGAGAAGCAAATATACATTTCTAGCTACTCATTTTCTGAAATTGGTTAAATGAAAATCATCTTTTCTATTCACAGAAACTTGTAAGTTTATTCAATTTTCATTGGTAACAATATGAAACTTTCGGTCATGACCAGTCTCAAACCTTATATTGCAGTACCCGTCTTCGCATGCTCTTGACCGATGTCGCCTCGTAGAACCATTTTCATTTTTCCCGGTGTCGATGGCTCCAGGTCCAAATACCATCTTCTTTTCTTCCGTTCTGGCACAAGTGTATTCAAGTCACTAATCCTCATCGCCTCATAAATTGATAAGACTCGGTCGTTGTTCATTCGCAACAGATGTTCTTGCCAAGAGAGTCTGTAGTTAGTGACTTTCTCTATGAGACATTCTACATTTAGCTCATTTCGGATTTTTGTGTTCCTTTGTCTATCTAGGAGACTATATCCCGCTACCGCTCTAAGAAATCTCATTTCTGCTGCTTGCAGTCTTGAGATATCTTTTTTTGTCATTGTCCACACTTCACTCCCATATAAGCAAGTTGGTATTGACATAACTTTATAAAATTTGATGAGAGTGTCTCTTCTCACTTTTGAACTGAGTGTTCTTCTTATGGTACCATTCATTTGATTGAATCGTTCTATTTTCTTATTTATGTCGATTTCGCCATAAAATGATAAGTCTGCTCCCAGGAATGTGAAGTGCTGTATCTGTTCTACAGTTTTATTATTTACTACAATTTTTTACCGTACCGTGTATCGTCCTTGGAATGCCATCACTTTCGTTTTGGTGTCCGATATTTCCAGATTTTATTCTGACATTATCCGCTGCAGTTCATGAGTTGCTTTTTGTAATATATCTTCTCCTTCTGCTATTATTGCTTGGTCATCTGCAAAAAGTATTGTCCATAATTTTGTTCTCGTTAAGTCTAAACTATAAAATTTTAATCTGGTCTTCCACTCGCGAAGAGCTTCGTCTATGTAGATATCAAACAGAATCGGTGAAAGACTGCATCCTTGTCGTAAGCCTTGGTCCACTTTCGCTTTTCGATCTGGTTTCCAAGTAATACATATTTCGGATTCATTATACATACTTTCAATTACAAGAATCAGATGTTCAGGGATTCCTTTCTTTCTTAGTACTTCAAAGAGGGTATGCCTGGCTACAGTGTCAAAAGCTTTCTTGTAATCTACAAACAAGATGTGGGTTTCTTTGTTATATTCTCTGTGTTTCTCTAAATTTGTTTTAAGACAAATATATTGTCTATGCAAGACATTCCTTGGCGAAAGCCACTTTGCTCTTCATCAGCATTGTTTCTGCAATTTTCCTTAATCTAGAGGTCACAATTTTTAGTATACCTTATACGCAACGTTTAGGAGACTTATACCTCTGTAGTTGTCACATATTGTTCGGTCTCCCTTTTTAAAAATAGGCAGAACTACAGCAAGTTTCCAATCAGTTGGTATTTTTCTTCTATTCCAGCATAGGTTGAAGAAGTGGTGAAGTTTTATTTTAAATTCTTTAGTTGCACATTTAAGCATTTCTGCCTTAATGTCATCACTACCACTAGCTTTCCTATTTTTCATTTTAGCTAATGCCTCTTCCAGTTCCTCAAATTCTATCTGGTCTACGCTGTCTTCAATAAGGTTTTCATTTTTGTCTACCTTCTCATTCTTATCACTCGCATTCTTATTTGTCCATAAGTTCTTATAATAAGAGAGCCATTCATCTGACTTAATTACCTGTATATCTGCTACATCCTTCTCTTGTCTATTAAGGTGCCTCATAATTTTGTACGCGGATTTCTGCCGTCCATGTATGTCATTTTTAATAACAGCTATATATTTATTCCATGATTCCTGTTGGGCTTTTCTTGTTAGATACCTGACGTGGTTGGAAATTGTGGTATATTCCTTCTTAGTTTGTGGATTTATTGGATAAATATCTCAGGTATAATTTCTTTTTCTCATTAACAGCTTCTTTAATTTCTTCATTCCATATTTTAAGCCCTTTCTTCTTCGCTCTTTTTGAAGTAAAACCTAGTGTTTCGAATGCTGTTGCTTCCATTATAGTTTTCAAATTCCTCCACTCTTCTTCCACATCATTACTAATTTTATATGTGTTGTTATGTTGCTCAAGACGTTGTTGGTATAGTAGTTTGACAGATTCTTCATTTAGTAAATATACTTTCCAAATCTTTTGGATGAGACAAGTTTGGCGATTATTGTTTTTAATCCATCTCTTCAGTAGTTTTAACTTTCCTAAGAGTGCAAAGTGATCGCTATCTATATCGTAACTCCTGTAGACTCTTACATCTGTGAAAAGTTTGCTTACTTTATTGTTTGCCATGATGTAATCAATATCACTAATTTGACCACGTGCTGCCCATGTCATCTTATGGATACGTTTATGCTTATAAAAGGTGTTCATTATTTTCATATTATTAAAACATGCAAAATCTCTTAGCTTACGTACATTTTTATTCAGGGCATCTTCGTTATTGGGGCCAATTATCTTATCAATAGATACATTCCCAATTCTGGCATTGAGGTCTCCAGATATGACAATATAATCATTTTTATTTGTCTCATCGATAACCTACATCGATACCTAAACAATGGTAGTACCTTATTTGCTCCTCATTTTTCTCCTTATGAATAAGGTTCATCGATATTTTTCTATAGTTATTACAGTTAGTTGTTAATATTAATATGCTAATAATATCACGTATGAGTTGAAGACTCTGGATACCCCATCTTACAGGACTTATATTTTATCTCAGAACGTTTCTTCAAAATATTTTATAAGTACTTGTAATAAAATGTGAAATATGTAAATATTTACCATTGAGTTTTTATACTATATATTATATTTTGTTCTGAAGGAAGATTGTACGCTCTTAATATGATGATTACGAGCACCCTTCAGAACGGAAAGAGTGTCGGAAGGTGACGGAAGGTAATCGGAAATGAGTTTGGGTAACTTATCAATATCGCTTGTAGTGCTCATATGAAGCTTAAGATGACTTTGGCATGAGCACAACGTAATTTTGAGATGCGTTTGTCGTGATTTAGAGCTGTGTTCGTGATGAACTGAAGATGATGTCGATTGGATCTCGATGTGATGAGTCAACCTCTATTTGATGAGGTGATCTCAATGTGATCGGAAGGTGACCGCTGGATGATCTTGAGATAAATTTAAGGTAATCTCGATGTGATATCAAAGTGAGCTTAAGGTGATTGGGAGATGATCTAGAAGTCAATTTGAGGTGATCTAGAAGTGAATTTGAGGTGATCTGGAAGTGAATTCGAGGTGATCTCGATGTGAATCCGAGATGATCAAGAAATGCTCCAGAGTTCTCTCTTGGCTGTCCGGGACAAGCCGCGTCGATCTGCTCATTACGCTCTGAGGAAGGCCACAATATGATGGCCGAAACGTCAGCTATGAGCAGATCGACGCGGCTTGTCCCGGACAGCCAAGAGACATACTCCGGCCGCGGAAGCCTACGTAATCATATGCTCCAGAGTTGATCTCGATGTGATCACGAGATGTGCTCAGTGTGATCCCGAGGTGCTGTGCAGGCAGCCTCGAGGCGAGGAGCGTTCGCGGTGAGCGTGGTGTGTGCGGCGGGTGTGCGCAGGCGGCGGTGTACGTGTGCTACGTGTCGGTGCTGCTGCTGGCGCTGCTGGGCAACGGGCTGGTGTGCTACGTGGTGTACGCGTCACCGCGCATGTGGACCGTCACCAACTACTTCATCGTGAACCTGGCGGTGGGCGACGTGCTGCTCACGCTGCTGTGCGTGCCCTTCTCCTTCGTGGCCACGCTCCTGCTGCAGCACTGGCCCTTCGGCCCCGAGCTCTGCCGCACCGTCTCCTTCTCGCAGGTGAGCGGACGCTCTTGCCCATGCGGTGCGAGTGAGACACAAATTACAGTCGACGTCGGTTATAAGGGACTTCTGAAGACTAACAGATTTGTTTCACTCTATCAGAGGTTCACTATACCCGATGATGTCAAAATTAAATAGGATTACTCCACAAGAATTCATTTCATCAATAGGGAGACAGCAAAATTCATAAGCAGCACGAACTGAAAATTTCAATATCTTTAGTTGTCTTTTAATAATCAGTTATTTTCTATTGTTTTCTTCGCACATTTTTCATTAGTCATTTCTCTTTATCCTTCTCCAGAGATCGTGTTCCCTCCATACTTCATTCTGCTTTATTCTCTGTCTCTTAGTATTGAAATGCGGTCTTTACATCTTTCAGCACCTCTTGCATTGTTGGAACACCGTCCCACTTTCCGAAGTCCCATCAACTCGCCTGATAACATACGATGATTGATTTATTGTTACTGATTCCGAGCGCGTCAACTACTATGGTCATTATTCCCGTGCGTGTTTTTGTTCGGGATGTGTCGGTGGTCTTCCCGCGTTGAATGGTGAGTTACGGTGCCGACCTACCGGCGGCTAGAAGGGTTTTCTCAACAAGGTATCTCCCACCAGCGGGGCACCGCTCCAGCCAGGACAAGCTCTAAGTTCCCGATCCGTCTACCGGCCTGTGTAGTAGTGTAGTGCATTTTAGTGTAAGTGTATGTAAGGGGAAAGGCTATGACAAAGAAAAGATAAGAAAGTTCGAGCGCGGTCCCTGGCCCGTTTGTTAGGGTACTGCTCCGGCATTAGCCTGGTGTTGATAAGAAAAACCACGGAAAATTACCGATCAGAGCAGCCTGCCGATAGAATTCTCCTCCAGACAGTGACTGAATTCGATCTAGCTGACAAGCTGGTGTCAAAAATCCTGCTTCAATCAAGACTCGAACCTAGGACCTCCCGGCCAGAGAGACTACACTGACATTAGTTGATGCCCTGAGCCATCTCTCCCGGTAATAATAACATACAAGATACCCTTAATTTCCAGGACTCATTTCCTACGTTCACTATAGCCGCGGTTTAGATTCACTATAACCGAAACATCTTATGCTTATTTGTAATGCAAGTGAAATGAGACCAGTGATTTAAGTCCACTATAACCGAGGATTCACTATATCCGAGTTCACTATAATCGAAGTCGACAGTACTTTACCTTTCCTATTCCTTTGGGGTCTTGATATTGCCCCAACGTTAACTAACTCGAAGAGGAGAGGTCGAATATTTCTTCTTAGATAATAATAATAATAATAATAATAATAATAATAATAATAATAAATAATAATAATAATAATAATCCCCACTTCCAGAAATACTATACATCTTTTACAACAAAATGTACAATCTCTCAGCAACATTCTCTCCGTATTCCAACCCAACTCCAGATGCAGTTGCTGAGGCGCAAGGGCCTTGCACCACGTCCAACTCTGGCCAAGTCTCCATGGGAAAAATAACGGTTGGGCCCTCTCGATGCAAGACGATGGATAGATTCTCATAACTTTTCTTCAAAATATTTTATACGCACTTGCAATGGAAAGCGAAATGTGTAAATATTTACCTAAAGAGATTTTATATAATTTTAATTATATAAAATTATAATTTTCTTATTTTGTCAAAAGCATTCGTAATACAATGTGTTGGTGTACGAGTATCATCTAGAACGCCTCTAACGAAAATTCTAGAGTCCAGAAGGAGGATCTAATGCACGACCCTCAGAAGTCGTAGTCATAACAAGACCATTTAGATACCCATTACATTAACTGCACAGGTGACCATGGAAATTGGTGGAAATCAGAAAATCTAAAGGAGCGCAATCCGAGCATCTTCTAACGGTAAACGTACTAGTACTTAGTACAAGGGTAATAATAATAATAATAATAATAATAATAATAATAATAATAATAATAATAATAATAATCAACAATCTTATTTTGGTCACTTTTAACTATCTCAAAAGACGTTGTGACAGTCACCGCTCATAGACGATGTAATATTCACTGACATGATCCATTTACCGTGATTAACTGAACTACAAATTATTTCTATAATAATTTGACTGCTATATTGATGTGTAATCTCACAATTTTAACTGAAACGACGTAATATAACGACATGACATTCTTGCAGAGGTTTTCGTACTGAGATACGACAGCATGTTGACAATACCTACTTCGCCTTAAGCTTAGCAAACTAGTAATGTTTTGCTCAGTGATAAACCATCAATGATGAGCAAACTAACATTTTTCTCTTAAAGTCTTATTTTAGTCGCATCAACGAGAATAGCGTGTCAGAGATAAAAGGTTGATACTTGGAATACAACTTCTCAGTTACGTCGTTCATTTGAATAAATCGTGTTCAAAGGAAAGACCCACAAATAAACGTTCTACAAAATGAGAGACAGCTACCCATCAGTAGAATTCAAACACCTCCCTGCGGCAGAAAAAAAATAGTTCAGTGTTCACGCTTCTGAGAATTTTACAACGTTTAAAGGTTACCTGATGGACTCTTATAAATAACGTTTTTCACAGTCTATTACATCAACATTTGTAATGAATCTATCACACCTATTCAGATAAATTATCAGAAAAAGTTGCTTCTGTAAGTTACATTGTTATATTTATATAATTATGTTCACATTATATTCATATAATAATATGCAAGTATTGGAAACCGAAAACGTATATACCGGACTGTATATATTTCCGTTTTTTAAATGTTTACACATTTTTGCGATTTCCCAACAATTACACGATAGCAGTAATAATAATACAATTTTTAACACTTAAATAAATTATTTTTTTCATTCTTCTCTATTTTAACTAATATCTTGATTTATTCTTTTTCTTTCAATAAATTTATAATTTCGTTAGAGTTTTCATGACACAGGTAGTCTTCCTCGGTTCCGTTTTTCAAATGGTTCCAATAAACTATTAATTCAGGTAATCTCCATTCTTTCATCCTTTTTAATAATAATAATAATAATAATAACCACATTACTCGTTCATATAAACAATTAATTAAAATATGTTAATAATGATAATCTAAAATGAATCGATTTCTTCACGTAAAGCACTAGGGATAATAGCTTACATTTGTAGCTGGTTTGCCTTTGCAAATAGTTCTCACTATATGGGAGCAAATGTTTTCATTTCAATTGTTGCCAAAAACGCTCGTTGCTACATGTACTCATAATTCAACTTATTATACGAGTTATAACAGGCATTCCAAAGCTCAAAAGCCATGCACATATTGCACTTCATTCCATAGTACGTCTTACAGTTTTTAACGTTAAATAAAATCTTATATTTTTAAAAATAAATAAATAAGTAAATAAATAAATAAATAAATAAATAAATAAATAAATAAATGGGTAGTAATAAATATAATAAAGCTATTAAGCAAATAATAAATCAAATAAGTAATACACTCAGAAGCTACCAATGAAAGAAACTTAACTTGCTTAGTATGTTCACGTATTTTGCTTTTGCACATTTTCCCGTCTCGCTGTCACTTTCCCGCAGTGATTAACTCGCGCGCTCACTCAGACGTTCGGCATTTACCTCTCGCCTTTCGACACCCACATTTCTCATGCGCATCCGCTCACTTCGCCGCGGCGCAGACGAGCTGTCATCGCCACCCACCACCGCCCCCCGCGGCCGCGGAAAGGGCGCCGGCGAACCCCGCCGCCCGCCCCGGGGCTCCGTAAAAAGCGTCAACAGCGCGGTGATCCATTTCCGTCACGGAAACCTCCTCCTCCTCCTTCCCCCCTCCCTCCTCACCCCCGTCGCGCTGCGGCACAACGCCTGTCGACTGTCACAGGGCGTACGCTCCCGAGACCCGCCACTGTCGCCTCTGCATTTGCGGGAAGTGCTTGATCTTCGCAGGGTGGGAATATCAACAGAAATGACTGACTTATTTATGTAACAGAAGACATCGCTGACTGCTAAAAGGCGGTGACTATCAAAAATGTCATGAAATAGATAACTTTCCGTCGCGTTTAGAGGTGTACAGTGAAAGAATAAATAAATAAATAACAAGATGGGTTTGAATGATCTGGGAGCGAACGCATATTTTATTGTGATTAATTGTGAACGCATTAACTAATTCAATACATATATTTTCAAACAAATAAATATTATAAACTTTTCAACAAAATAAATATTATAAATGTTTCAACCAGTTAATATTATAAAAATGTTTTAATTCTAGTTCCAGAGAATGAGCTTGTTAAAAGTGTGTCAGATATTACTAGATTCATTAAATAAACGAAGAAAAATATTAACTTTTTAAAAGATAAATAGTTCTTGCCAAGTATTCTAAATACTTCAAATGCATACAAATCAAGGGGAGTTGATTGATTTTGTAGTCAGCAGAGTGTAACATCGTCCTTGAATTGAATTGATGAAAATCGTTCATCGCTGATTTTGGATTTGTCAAAAAATTGCGCATGTGTATTCATTATATATTTGACAATAAACCTTTCATGGTTCTGAAACATTTAACTATCTCCAATCTACAGTTCGTGTTTATACATTTTTAGATATTACCTCGCAAAAGTAATTTTATTCTGAATTATTACCACAGTACAATTCACAATATTTCCCCCAAATTTGTCGTTTTTTATATTTTAACCTCAACCTCAACGAAAAACAATAGATTTAGAGATATCGCACATATTATTTGACTTAAAACTAATTACGCTAATGTGCTAAGAGATTTCACTTATTTCCAACATTTCGTAAGCCTGTGCCTAAATTTTAGAATTAAAAATACATGAGAGTTGTAATACCTGATTCGTATATTCAGAATTAACAACTGTAACAGTCCAGTCAGACACGTCCAAAATAAATACAAAGCATTGGATTAGGACTAAAAACACTTTAATTTGTATGTTAATAAAAACGAAAACTTGTGAAGGTGCATGAGTGACAGATGTTTTCTTTAATTGATTGATATTCTAAAGAACTGTGCCCAAAATAGACTGTGACAATATAAATAAATAAAACCAGGACATATTTATAAATAATAACACGTCGCAACCACGTAATGTTTCATAAATAAAAGAATTTCCGTGATAATAAATTAATTCTGCATATTAGGAATGAGACAGTCGAATGTTCTCACAAACATGACGAACGATTACTGATAAATGTTAAAATAGGAAAACAAGTGATTAGAAAAAGGGTTACGTACATTATAAATATTTTGGTATACATTTAGGAATTTATTGTAACATTCAAAGGCCATTAAAGACAATATAATATAAAAATAAAGATATAAATAAACAGTAGAATTGTTAGAGAAGGGTTGTATATGAAGGGGGTAACTACGCGGTATTCTAGAATCAAAAAATTGAGGAGATGTGACGGAGATTCCGTGGTGAACGTATCGTGTGATTTTGATTGTACGGACGATTACTTATGTGATGATCTCGAGTTGCAGTAGTAGACGAATCGGGTGTTGGTTTCGAAGTTTCGAATTTTTATGAAGTTAATTTTGAATTATTTTTTTTTTTTGGAAATGTTGGGATATGGACAACAGTAGCAGCCAATCGTCGTGTAGCAAAAAGAGAAGTTTAAACTTTTACATTACCATTACATTAAGGATCACTTTTCGTGAAATATTCCATTACCTCGTGACTGACAATGAACTGTTGGTTATAGTTATGTATTGATTCGCTCGTATTGGAAAAGCCATTTATAAACAAGCGATGGACAGCAACTATCCATTGACAACCTATTGAGCGGTACTGTGTTAAAAAAAGTTTCAACTTTGATACGATCATGTATTAGGAAACACGTATTGATTCCCGATGTTGTTATTTGCAATGTTCGGGAACACGAACATCCATCAGCCGAATATGTAGGCGTGAGGGAAATGAGAGGGAGCACTGGTGAGTCCACATGTGTCGCTGGGTGGAGTGATGTTCTATCGGAAGCATGAGAATGATTCGTCGGAGTGATTGAGTTCGGTGCAATTTGCAGAATTCGAAATCGTAGTCAAGGGAATTTTACGTAAACGAACATGTTTTAAAACAATCCAACTAATGTATTTGATTAAGTATTTTAAAATGTATGAAAAACTTGGGAGACATATGTTTCTACACAAACAGTTAATTGAACTTCTCAAGCGTTACAATGAAAAATATATTATTCAATTATCAATAACAATGAAAGGTCTACCAATCTCCGGTAAAGAAAGTACCAGGTTCGTAGCCGTATTCCGTATTACCATTAAATGTGCCAGTTAGTGGCTCGATCACAGTTATTCCACGGGAAAAGTTAGCACTCGGCATGGTCAGCTTAGCGATCACAATAACAGCCTCTAAGTGCACTCAATCTCCGTCACAAACTATTTTGTCTTTCCGGGTGGCAGACCGCCCATTATGTACCGGTCGCCGACGCTGCCCCAGACTCACTGTCGTAGCTAGATGTCTGGTAGAGCCGGTAGTGCCTGGCTGCTCCGTATACTTCAATACAGAGGGCCTGTTGTCTCGTGCGCGTGCGCCAACTTCAAAGTGAGTTGTGCACACACCATAATTTGATAAATGATTTTTTTCTAGTGGTCTAAAATGTATTTATAGCCACTCAAATTCTACCCACAAGTTCAGAAGTAGGTTGGAGTATTAGTAATAATCCGAAAAAAAATTCCATGTGACATTTACTCTGTAACACGTAACGCAACTTGACTAAGATTTCAAATTTTGTAAATTGCAACTAGCAAATGAATATGACTATCACGGCAGTATTAAATCAAGGCCATTATTGGCAGAACGCATCGAGTCTTGCTCACAGGCACTGCTCTAGTAATGGGCATACGCAAGGTGGCTCAATCTTCAGACATTTATATTGTCACATAAAATACACCTTGAAGTATACCTTACTCCTTACTCCTCTAAAATTAATTCCATTGAGGTCATTGATCAGAAGCCGAAATATAAAAATTGTTACAGGTTGTTTAATATTATACAGTCCAAATGTTAATTAATACATTAAATATCTCGTTAAAATTAATATTACTTTCCTTTTTGGTGCTCGGTGTAGTTCCTAAATGCATATAAACTGTTATGCGTCAGAAATGAGTTAACTTGGCACTTAAATTTGTGTAAATTTTTATATGTTGTTTGTCCAGGATAATCTTAGTAACTGCTAAATACATATAGATAAAGCTTTCATTGAAACAAAAAGTAGTTGTGGTTTTTTGGAGGATAGGATAAACTAGACTACATTTTGGCTGATTTGTTGCTATAGAAAAATTTTAAAATATGTTTGAAGGTTCCCTTTCCCAAGAAGGTGCAATCGATTTCATTGTAATACAGTAAACCTTCGTTAGCACGATATTGCTTAACACGTATTTCGCCGTAACACGAAAAAAATCTGGGTACCGGCAAGGGATTAGAGTAATACGGTCATTAATAATAATAATCGAATTTCACAAATTTTTATAACACCGGGCGGCCGGGCGAGACCGAGTGAGGCACAGAGGGGCGGTTTGGGACAGGGAGGGCGGGCGGAGTAAGGCTCGGGTCCGGCGGGACAAAGGGAGTCTGAATGGGCCTCGGGTGAGTCGAGAACAGAACGAACTGGGAGAGTCGGGATCAGAGTGAGTTGGGAGAAATTATTACGACGTATCAATATTCGGGCTGAAGAGTACTTTAGCTAGTTGTTGTTATTATTAATTATTATTATTATTATTATTATTATTGAAATTAGCATTATAATTCGTACCATTTCTCCTGTGCACCCCCCTCCATTAGGAAAAACCTTCCTCTGCCCATGACTACAGTATTTAAAAAGGGGTGCAGAATAGCTTGGAGAAATATTGGGGGAAAATAAGTTTAAAAAATTGAAATGATTGAAGGCGTTGTCATTGTCAACAATAGTATTTATTTCACAAATAGCAGCTTTCGATGGCTTAGCCATCATCATCAGTTTTCTGCTGTCTGGGAGCCACAAAAACGGACTGTTTGACAATGACAACGCTTTCAATCATTTCAATTATGTAAACGTCAACTACACCTCACCACTGAATCAATATCAAAGTTTAAAAAATTAAATATTTTGACGTAGGAATCTGAGCATTCAGGTTTACATTTAAGACCAATAGTATGACGTTGGATTCACTTCGTTGCATTATTTAATGAGTTTGCAGGCTGATAACTGATTTATTGAAGTGCAGTATTTCACAATTTGCGATCTACCGTATGTAGTGCAAAATGATTAACTGTGCGCTCAATTCGTGTATCAACGAATCTAGATTTTGCTGTAAACTCTAGAACGTACGTACATCCAATTTGTCAAAAGCTTTCTCACTAAATAATAATATGGCTGACTAAAATTATAGTTATCAGTCGTTAAATTGGTTGCACTCCCTCAATCATAGTGGTTCCTATTATATCGAGTTTAGAGGGGCCGCTGCTTGCGAGATGTGAGATTTTGTAAATTCAGAAAAATAACAAAAATGATAAATATAAATAATTTTAAAAATACATTTTGCAAGTGACCAACTAAATCTTGAACATTTTTAGCAGCTTGAAAACCAACTAATTGAAGTCCTGAAAAATTTTTGGACATAACAGCCAGGTTTTCATCGAGAACATCTTGCATTTATGCGTGGTTGTTAATCGTCTGTGAAACTCTTATGCCTATAGTCACAATATTGCTTTCCGGCAAACACGTTCAAATGATCTTTTCACAAAGTAATATAAACAGGACATTTTTAGTATTTTAATTAATTTCACACGTGTAATATTATTATTTGCAGTCAATAAAATGTACATCGAAGTCACTTACAATATGTTCGCGAAAATACGAGCTACATGAACAATTAGATAGTTGTTGGAATTCCGGTTACTGGAAGTCAGTCAACTTCTTTAAATAGTGGAATTCATGAGTAAATAAACTAGCTTTTGAATGTTAAATAACTGATCATTTATCCTTCTTTCCGGTCAAATGATTATAAAAATGGCGTGAGAGTACTTGGAACTTTTATTTCAGTCAGAACATTAATTATCAGTATTATTTAAGAGACCATGTTTTTGAAAGTTATTAATGAAGCGAATATTGCCGTCAGTCTGTTAAATTTAGGGTTTCCCCAGGGGGCTAAAGGATCTGAAAGCTTTTTAATTAAAATTATTTAATATTTACGTCAAATATTATCAAAGCGCTGGGAGGATATTGAATACTAAACTGGCGTGGAGATTTAAATTTGTTCGTAACAGGTGTCAATGGAGCCCACTTAAGTAAATTATTGAAACCTGCATTTTTTATTTAGCTCTGCTATTGAATGCATTTGCCCTTTGGCAAATAATTATTTTCTCATCTACCCCCAGTGCTTACGTAACGGTAATCAAAGTTTATTTTTTTATGTGCTACTCATCGTTGGATATTGGTCTACCTGCTTCAATTCCTTTTGGTTGTTCACGGTCTTTCTTCTTTTTCCCTTCGGTTGAAAAGGAAACCAGTCTTCCAACACTTCCTTTCTAAATGTATTTTTCGTATTTTCTTATTTTTCTAAACTATTCCTTTCCAAACTTTTTGTGAGTTCTTGGAACCCGAATTACTGGCCACCTCTTCTCCCAAGGGTATTACAAAATCTCTTTAGCCATTCTATGATGATGCTCAAAGAATTTCATCTCCATTCTCCATTTTCTAATAGTTTCCGATAAAGTCTGGAAGATTAATTTTTTGAGATTCGTTCGGGAAGATCACGTTATGTGAGATATCTGTACCTATCTTTCTATCTCTTTCTCTCTCCCTTTCTGTTGTTCTCTCTTTCTATCATTCTCTATTTCTCTTTCTCCTAAACCATGGAAATTTTCTCTTCATCCAGACCATAAGAAAGTATTCCGTTCATATTCCTTTATAATTAATACAATTAATAAATATCGGTGTCTTTATGCCCCGAATTCGGCTAATCTCGATTTCAAAACTCCTGCATTTAAGACGTTTCTCTGCCTCCTTGGTTACATTTTCATCGCACATTCACAGCAACATCTACAGCAACATCTACGGATACTAATGTCCGGTTTGTTTGCCTCTTCGTGCGATCAGTTTGAATTTGTTCGTCGTACAAAATTGTACACGGTCTAACAGACGTCATAGGTACTGGTGAGTTTTCGCACCTCTTAGAGCATGCATTTGAAACTTAAGAGGGCAATACAGATCTTCCAGTGGAGGTAACTACACACCCTACTGTATTTTTTCCAAGGAATTCTCTCTTGGCTAATTGGAGAAGATGAGGCGATATGATCAATTGTTTCTACTTGTTCTTGGCAGATGCGGCATTTATCATCTTGGGAAATTTTTAGAACTGTTTCATGATAATGGCGGATTCTCAACGCCTGATCTTGGGCAGCTATTACAACTGCTTCCGATTCTGATTTCATCCTTCCCCTTTTAAGCTACATAAACGATTAATATTTATTGATCTGCACCTTGTACATTCTTTTTAAATATTGTCCATATTGAAGGCTTTTGATTTCTTTAGCATTTTTTGCCTCATATTTCATGTTAAGTGGCATTAGAAGTTCAGCGTCTCTGTTATTCTTCGTGTCTTGCTTAGTCTAGAGTCCCTGGATAGCGCAACCCGAACGGCCGCCGCCATTTAATATCCTTTCACCCCATCAGGCAGCATTCAGGAGTTGAGAACACATGATAAAAATCGAAAGCATTATGAGGAATTTCGAGTATATTATCGTTGGTTTTGGGTGGATTGGTGGTTTCTAACTTACAATATCATTTAGTTGAACTGGATAAAAAAAGCAGCACTGGTGGCGCAAAGGAATGCGCTACTCTCTGTATCCAGGGACTCTAGCTTAGTCTTGTTCGCAATGCTTCTTGCTACACATACCATGCCTCTGTTTTTTATTCCTCGGTATTATTTCATGCCCTGCTTCATTATTGGGTCATCTTCATGGATAATTACATACTTTCACATCCCGAATTTTATTATTATTATTATTATTATTATTATTATTATTATTATTTAATTACATACTTTCACATCCCGAATTTTGCTGTTCCCAATAATGCGACTTTTGAATTGTCCGTATATGCTTGCCCAGTCAATTCTAACTTCTTCGCGATCTCTTGCCATTCCTTGGTGAACAATCCATTCGCTGAGACCACTACCGGAAGCACTTCCACTGTCCTTCAATTCAACAGCCAGGGGTTGGTATTTCCACTTTTTCTCATCAACAGTTGTTACAAGCCGGTCATCTGTAGAAACCGCAAAATCAATGATGCATGATGTTTTAGATACTTTATCAAATGATCTATTATTATTATTATTATTATTAATGTTGTTGTTGTTGTTGTTATTATTATTATTGTAGAATTATTAAATTCGAGAGCAGTGGCAAAGTTGTGCTTGTGTCGGCGCGCAGGCGACGTCGGTGCTGGTGTCGGCGTACACGCTGGTGGCCATCTCGCTGGACCGCTACGTGGCCATCCGGTGGCCGCTGCGGCCGCGCCTCTCCAAGCGCCACGCCAAGGCGGTGATCGGCGCCGTGTGGCTGGTGGCCGTGCTCACCGCCGCGCCCATCGCGCTGCTCTCCACGCTCACCCAGCCCTCCGACTGGCACGCGCACTGCGGCTTCTTCGTGTGCGAGGAGGTGTGGCCCTCGGCGCAGGACCGCTACTACTACAGGTAGGGAACGCCCTCGACGGACGCGCTCATTCCGGGCACGTCAACTACCGATGGCGTTAGTCTCGTATGTATAGTGCATGTTTTTTCATCGGGAGGTGGCGGTGATCTTCTCCCGCGGGGTGGCGAGATCCCGTCGATTGATTGATTGATTTTTTCGTGTTTCCGGGCGCGTCAACTGCTTTGGTCATTAGTCCGTTGTGTGGTGCTGTTTTTTCTCGGGAGATGGCGGTGACTTTCCCCCGCTGGATGGCGAGATCCGGCGCCGACCTACCGTTGGCTAGTGGGGTTTCCTCCTAACCAGGACTCCCCCACCAGCGGGGCACCGCCCCAGTCGGGACAAGCTCTAAGTTCCCGACGGATCTCCCGGAATATGTGGTGGTGTAGTGCATGTTAGTGTAAGAGTGTAAGCGGAGAGGATAGGACAAGGAAGAGGAAGGACAGTTCGCGCGCGGTCCGTGGCCCGTTTGTTAGGCAATCGCCTGGTGTTGATCGGAGAAACCACGAAAAACTACCGATCAGAGCAGCCGGGCACTAGAATTCTCCTCCAGAGAGCGACTGAATTCGACCTAGCTGAGAAGCTAGTGTCGAAAATCTTGCCGCCGTCAGGAGTCGAATCTAGGACCTCCCGGTCAGAGGCGCTGCAGTGACATCAGTTGATGCACTGAGCTACCGCTCCCGGGATCGTCGACTAGCGGGATTTCCCTACCGGGTATCTACCACCAGTGAGGCACCGCTTGTCCTTATTTATTTACTTTTAATAATAACTTGAAAAATTACATATTAAAAACATAAGGTTTGAATTACGTACAACAAGAGGTTTGGTCTAAGACTAAATTTGATCTTATTCCTAATTCGCTGCCATGTACCTCGATGTTATTAAGCATGATTTTCATGATTCGCACTTTAGTGGTGACAGACGACACTTGGAGGATAGCTCCAAATGTTTGATGTTCACAATTACTATATCACAGCTGAAGGGCTCTTACCTAGGATTAGGGAAGATCCCATCATAGGGAAGATCTTACCTAGGATTTTCACTTCTTATAGATTTTTATTTCTTCGGGCCATAAGACCAGTATAATATATGAGTAGATCCTAGGCGGTAAAAGCAAAGATTCTCAAAAGAGAATTTTATATTGTAGGCATTGTATTGCTTTCGAAGACCTTCGGTATGGTTCTACAGAACCTACATAATTTTTCAGAATATAAAATTCTCAAAAAATCCAATATCACAATATTTATTTCCTAAGATCAATTTTGCAATTTTTGAAATATTTTATATCTCTCTCTTCATTTTCGTGTACATTAAATCATTTCGTACAACTAGCAAATGACGTATTTAAGTGTATAGTAATTTCCTGTTAAAACTCTAACATCAGTGTAGTGTAGTGCAGTGCAGTTAAGCGTAGTGAACACGATCGAATTAATAAGTTAAGAAATTGGATATCATGACAGTTGAAATATTTGTTATAATTATATTAGTATATATGTTGCTGTCTGTATTAATTTTTTTTTATTAATTTTTTTATTATTGTTATTTTATTAATATTTTATTATTATTGTAATTATTGTTATTTAACTGCCACTGGGTCATACCCAATTGCAGTTCAAATGAATGTATGTATCACTGTAAAAAACTAGCAATGAAATAAGTGCGCTGCAAATGTAACTTTAAAATTGGGTTTATCTCGTCTCTGCTTGATTGCGATGTGGTACGACCGCAAGCCAGAATGTGCGGGATTGTTCTCCAGAGATCTGCGACAGCGCGTCCGCAGCCGCATGCACAGCTGTTCGTGTCACATTAAACGAGGTCTAGTGCCGCTTCAATCCGACCCTGGCGCAAGAATAGGATCACACGACGCTCACTGTCAACACACAGCGCGCCACGCCTCCTCACGTGGTTTACTTTGGGTGGGATTTCACACACTGCGGAACAGAAAGAGACCTACCAAATAATTTCTAATAAATTGGATAAATTTGAAGACGAAAATTTCGGCTTAGCTTTGCGTTTTTCTGCTTTTATTAACGTACGGTATTATAATGTACAAATAATTCAGTTATGGAAGGAAATAAGCCAGGTATATAAATAAGACTTCCGATAAAATTTTATATTTCTAAGAGAAGTAAAATCAATATTATTTCTCCACAGTTAAATATTTGGTTAATTCAAGTATAAAATATTTGTATGCCCAGTGCTTATTCACAGCTTTGTGTATTAGGATTTATTAAGTACATTAGATATACAAGCTTAGAATATTAAGAATACATTATGTAGTACATATACACGAATATTCATGTTTCTGGGTCAGAAGAATCTAAAAATAGTCCCATACGGCGTTCATGCAGCGGTACTAAAGGCAGGAGAGTTCGAGATACTCGCGAAGAAGAAGATTCACATTTGCTCCAGATCCACCATCCCACCGCATCTTTCATCTGCTGATGGAACCGACTTCCCTGACGCACTCTGCGTACCCCGCAATGTATCTAAAGGCTCTTCGATCCTCACATTGGAAATGGATCACGGTTCTTAGGCACGCTTCAAACTGCCCATGACGAGCACTGTTCGAGTTTATCCGCTCACAATAAACGTTTTCAAAGACTATGGAAGGACAACTAGAGTCCAACTATTTTGCCAGACGCGTACTATCAAACGCAACACTTTCATTCACACAGTTTTAATGCCAGAAGTAACGCAGTAATGCAATAGCAAAAACGCAGTTTTAATGTCACTTGTGTAGTTCAATCATGTGATCCGTTTGCTGATTATTGTCTATGCTTCAATTGATTATTATTGCTCATGCTTCTAATTCTTTACTTACTATTTTACCGACTCCCCAATCTATGATTCGATGCAATTTTTCGGCAATAAATACCATAAAAATAATTTTATAACAAATAAAACTTGTTCGTGAAACGAAAAAATATACACCCTTGTTATTTTATTGAGTGTTCTCGTAGTTCATTTATAATATCTCAAACTACATATCCATAGCGTGTTCAATTTCAAAGAAAGTGTCCAAAATACTTCCGATGATAATTAGGAAAATAGAAAGTTCCATTTCTTAGTGAATTTAAATTTCAACAATGCGAAAAATAATTTTTTTTTTTCAAAATAATCTATACCAAGCATAATCATACGTTTCCATGCCCGGAGTTGTTTGCAACGCGAGCCCACAGATTATCAATCAAATGGGGTGAATATAACGTCCGCGTCCAGAGGAGGGATGGTTTAAAGAGGATCTCGCCAGCGCCAGCATGCGCGTCGAGACGCGGCCGTCGTTCCATCTCGCTTCCAGAGAGACAAATGACGGTCGCGCTCTACACAGTCTGCTTCACAAGCCCTTCTCTTGCTCTGCATCACAAGCCACTGATCTTCGGTAGATGAGAGAAATATTTCAAATTAATAAAATAGTGATGATTCTTTGAAAGAATAAAATGAAAATACGAGGACAACTGAAGTGGAAAGAGTTTAAAATGTCGATAACTGAAGTTAAAAAGAGTTTTATTAGTTCTCACAGCAAAAATTGTCGTTAGAGTATTTAAATTAAATATTTAAAATTATATTTTTAATAATTTCAAATGGAAGTTCTGCCAGGAAATGTAATGTGACGAACAGCATTTACGAACGTAATTGAAAGACGTCTTTTGAGCAATGTGTACAGATGCACTGAAGATTTAGAGTATAGTTTACATCATTTTATTAGGGTATTTTGGCAAAGTGCACAATTATTTATAGCAGCGATATGATTTTTTTTACACATCGACGGTAAAATAAAAATAAAAAAACACAATTTTATGTTGCATTTTGTTACTCGTCAGTATAAACAATAAAAGCAACTGACACATTATTAAAAGTAAATTTTCTTTGAACTTCAAAATCTATTTATCTCCTTTATATTATGAGTAAGGATTGCTAACGATTTCTACTATGTATTAACGAAAGTACATAATGGAGTAACATAAATGAGCATTCCTTGGAAGTACAAATATGAAGGGTGTGAGAAAAATTCATTAAATTAACATATATCTAATTAAAAATAATTATTAAACAGACACAAACACAACAGCCGCCACACACGTCTCGCTGCGTTACCATCTTACGTGAAATTACGTGAGTATTATTTTTCCAGCGAGTCAACTCTTAGTTCATCTGAGTATAGAGGACGTTATATTCGCGAGGTGTCGATATTCCTCCGCCTGCAGGAATATGAGACTTGGCGCCCAAATACATGTCAGCTGGAGAAGGTTTCCCTCTCCAAGTGACTCCCTCAACGCGACAATGCTCCGTCCTAAAAAAACGAAGCTCCTGTAATGTGTCGAGTATTACAGTGCGACTGTGTGTGATTATATAAAGAAGAAATGAGAAGCGAAGATGGCATGGTCCGTGGTCCGTTTGTTAGATTTGATTTGATTTCTTCGTGTTTCCGGGCACGTCAACTGCTTTGGTCATTAGTCCCGTTAGTGTAGTGCATGTTTTTCTCAGGATATGCGCGGTGTTCTTCCCCCGCCGGATGGGGAGATCCGGCGCCGACCTACCGTCGGCTAGTGGGGATTCCCCCTAACCAGGAGTCTCCCACCAGCGGGGCACCGCCCCAGCCGGGACAAGCTCTAAGCTCCCGACCGGTCTCCCGGAATGTGGTAGTAAAGTGCATGTTAGTGTAAGTGTGTATGTAAGGGGAGAGGATAGGATAAGGAAGAAGAAGGATAGATCGCGCGCGGTCCGTGGCCCGTTTGGTAGGGTACTGCTCCGGCATTCACCTGGTGTTGATCGGAGAAACCACGGAAGACTACCTATCAGAGCAGCCGGTCGTTAGGATTCTCCTTCACGCAGTGGTTCCGACCTAGCTATGTAGTATCGAAACCCACCGCAATGGGAACTCGAACTCTATAAGATTTCCCGGTTAGAGACGTTACATTGGCAACAAATGATGTCACTGAGCTATCTCAACCGATTACATAATCGAAAATTGTGCATTCCGAGTCATGAAAAACAGTTTTGAGATCCGAAAGGCATAAGTTATGTTTATGAAGAAGTATTTTACAAAATGAAATCTTCTGAGCCCATTTCGAATTTCATCTCCACTGTTCCCTGCGGTAAGATTTAGGAAAGAAAATGCGGCTTCAAATACATTTCAGAATTTCGAGTTTAATTTTCAGGTTAACATGTGGAGATACATGTGGTGAAAATTTGAGAAATCTGAGAGGGTCACATGGAAGGAACATGTGGATAATGTGAAAAAATGCGACGAGCAATCTGGGGAACATCTAAAGCAACCCAAGGGGAACATTCGGAACATGCAGAAACGCATAGGAAAAATGCAGCGGAACATGGAGGAACATGTGGGAAATAAATAGAGAATCATGTGCGGATTATCTGCAGCGAAATGCGCAAAAACAGATGGGGCCCGATTTATATTATCGTATTCTACAAAATGGCGCGTTATTGAACATATTCTATTTTTGAGGTATAACTCTTCAGGATATCAAAATATATATAAAATGGAATGAAATATTCGATATTCTGGGCAAATTAACTTGTGAGCGTATGCATCTCTGATTTTAATATACTCATAACAACTTTTACAATGTTTACCAACGCACAACACTGGGCTTATAATGTTGTAACTAATAGTGTAGGGCTGATATATCGAAGCTTAATTCCTGAATCAAGCTACATTTACTTTTAAAACAACGATTTAAAAAATGTAGAATGTTCTCTTGGTCTAGAATAGTGTATTCAATTTGAATAATTTAAGTGTCTATTTTTCCAGCTCTAATGAATCGCGACCGAAGAGGGCTTAAATTATTAAAAATAACATAGTAGAACATTCCTGACCTTTTTATTTATTGTATGAAATGTATCAACATCTCGCTGAACTTCATTTTTATTTTGTGTGAAGATTCAATCTTCTCATACATATTCCTTTACTTCTGCAAGTCTTACTGCTCTTTGATGCCTCTATCAATACAATGATTTTTTAACTCTTAACTTATTTTCCAAATAAATGATTTTTATTCAATAAATCATAGCCAAAGACGCAATACGATAGCAGTTTTTCTCTTTACATCACTCACTTTTATACGGATTCGTCGTAAATACGCAAATAAATGACTCGAAAACTTCTTTATACACACAATATTGATGATAGAGTGAGTATTTGGAAGTTTAGTATCCCTTAAGAATGTATCCTTTAAAAGAGAATCTCCTGTTATATTTTACGTCCATTTTTCTACGAGTATCTGTACCGTATATCACTTTCATATCTCAGAATAAATTTTCTGGGCACCTTTCTAAAAAAAATTCTTCTCCTTCGCTGAGACCTTAGATTTCCCTCAGGCATTCTCCTTATTCACTTCAGCGCCCTGGCCGTTCTGAAAGGAGGTGCGAACTGGTGTAGGAGCAAGCGCGAGATGTTCTTACACAGAATGTACCTTAATAACTAGCGTGCTACATTAGTGAATCGAAGAATATGTTCTGAAAATTAGTATAATTAAATGTATATTGGTTGATTGATTGTTTCGTGTTTCCGTACGCATCAACTGCTTCGGTAATTAGTCCCGTTAGTGTGGCGCATGTTTTTTCTCGGGAGATGGCGGTGATCTTCCCCCGCTGGATGGCGTGATCGGGCGCCGACCTACCGTCGGTTAGTGGGGTTTCCCCCTAACCAGGACTCTCCCACCAGCGGGGCATCGCCCCAGTCGGGACAAGCTCTAAGCTCCCGATCGGTGTCCCGGAATATGTGGTAGAGTAGTGCATGTTAGTGTGTGTGTGTGTGTGTGTGTGTAAGGGGAGAGGATGGGACAAGGAAGAGGAAAGAAAGATCGCGCACGGTCCGTGGCCCGTTTGGTAGGGTACTGCTCCGGCATTCGCCTGGAGTTGATCGGAGAAACCACGGACAATTACTAATCAGAGCAGCCGGCCGCTAGAATTCTCCTCCAGACAACGACTGAATTCGACCTAGCTGAAAAGCTAGTTTCGAAAATCTTGCAGCCATCAGGACTCGAACCTAGGACCTCCCGGACAGAAGCGCTGCAGTGACATCAGTTGAGGCATTGAGCTACCGCTACCGGTTTAAATCTATAGAATACGTAATTGGTCGTCTATTATTACTTTTTATGTCAAAGTCGAAGTGTTTACGTTCAAAATAATTGCGAAAATAAATTGCACAAACAAACAAAAATTGGTAACATTTAAATATATAAAAGTTCAATAGGGTTTGGATGCAATTTTAGCTCTTTTGTAATAAAATTATGTATATTTTACTATGAATTGAAACAACATCGGAATCTATTCATCGACTTATTGTTACATATATTTCAAATATGCACAGACTATGTCGTAATTTGTTAGTAGAGTCGGCCCATGCTCAATCCAAGGAACCCAACTGGACGTTGCTTCGTGTGCACGATCACGTTCAGCCCGAATTGCATTTAAAAAAACCGTAATTGAGATCGCGGGATACGTGGGTTCCTCCACACTGATGAAGTGCTGAGTACACACGGCCATGCGCGTTAAAATTGCGAACAGAAATATCAAACACAAACTTCACACAATTCACGCAGAATTGTTAATTTAGAAGGGAAATGAAATGGAAACAAAAACACCCATAGATATTTCATTAACTAAGAAATTAAATTTACTGATAAAAGTGTGAAAATAATACATGCTTCTAAACAACAGAAATTAAATGCACTAGAACTGCTAAGTTGACGGTTCTACTGATATTCAACAGTAGCTAATAGTATTATGGTATTTACATTTTAGTCAATTGGTTGATGTTCTGCTGACATTCTGCAGTGACGTCTAATCAATCAAATATTACAATAATAATATAATAATAATAATAATAATAATAGGAATAATAACAACAGCATTAATAATGATTATTATTAAAATCAATACATTATTTTTAAGTATAAATTATTATTATTATTATTATTATTATTATTATTATTAGTATTATAAAAATAATGTATTCGATCGATTTTTTATTACACGTACGTACTTTATCATCGTATCTTTTTTATCATCGTATTAATTGTAATCTGTGCAATTCCAGGAAACATACATTAAATGAAAAGAGGACTGATTGATTTTTTCTTGTTTCCGGGCTCGTCAGCTGCTTTGGTCATTAGTCCCGTTAGTGTAGTGCGTGCTTTTTCTCGAGAGATGGTGATCTTTCCCCGCTGGATGGCGAGATCCGGCGCCGACCTACCGTCGGCTAGTGGGGTTTCTCCCTAACCAGGACCCTCCCACCAGCGGGGCACCGCCCCAGCCGGGACAAGCTCTAATCTCCCGACCGGTCTCCCGGAATGTGTGGTAGTGTAGTGCATGTTAGTGTGTGGGGGGGAAAGGATAGGAGAAGGAAGAATCGCGCGCGGTCCGTGGCCCATTTGTTAGGGTACTGCTCCGGCATTCGCCTGGTGTTGATCGGAGAAACCACGGAAAACTACCGATCAGAGCAGCCGGTCGCTAGAATTCTCCTCCAGACAGCGACTGAATTCGACCTAGCTGAAAAGCTAGTGTCGAAAATCCTGCCACCGTCAGGACTCGAACCTAGGACCACCCGGTCTGAGGCGCTGCAGTGACATCAGTTGATGCACTGAGCTACCGCTCCCCGGTAAAGAGGATTCAAAATTATGTTATTTTATGAAACTTACCAATCTATAACACATGTTTTAGTACCCACAGATAAACCCAATTGTGAAGCATGTATACGGTGTCTAAAGATATTTAAACATTGGTGAGTTACGACATTGAAATAATTGCAATGTTTAAATTGGGGGGGGGGGATTGTGTACAGCAATGATGTTTATTATATAACTGTGTTTATTATTATTGAAATTTATGTACAGCAAATAACTTGTTCGCAAATTAACTTCTCAAAATGTCTATGCCACATTTATAGACACCACAAATAAAAACTTGTTTATTTTGCATGATTACACTCCCCATTTTTTGGATCAGCGCCAAGTAATATTCACCACATATTCATACGATTTGCATACCGTCGCCTTCCCAAGATCTCTACCCTCTGCGAGGATGTTTCAGCACATTCACTCTCTGGCAAGGCGCCCACTGTGCCACAAAGGCAGTAAGCAACAGGAAAGGAGAATTGCTCACGAATGTTCATGCGCTTAAGTTTCCTCTTCGTATTAAGGCAATAAGTTTATGGAAATAAACTTATTGCCTATAGCTTCTTGCCTTAATAATTGCCTTAATAATAATTGCCTCGTTTCACAGAGACACCAGTATTTTCCGTTTACTCTTTGAAATACGTTAGTATGCAGGGTTTAGTGATCGAATCCAAGGTCTGGCAACTCGGTGATAAATATGACAAGCAAAATTCTATAGAAATGCTTCATTCATTATAACGAAGGAAATTAACAGATATTGTGTGTTGCTGTTCTAATGAAATGTTTTTGGAATGTTTCTCATTAACTACTTTCAGAATTTTAAGAAAAATCCTCCGAAAAATATTGAAAGACAAATATTTAATTTCCAGGATTACGTGTATATATAGTTTAAATAGACTTGCATAAAACGTGTACATTCTTTTGGTCCATTTTGATGTATTGAAAAAATGTTCGATACTGTGCCAATATTCGGAAAGAAAGGTTCCTATATTAAAAAAAAAACAATATATCGTTGTTATCGCCACTTAGGGAGTGCGTGGGCTTGCTGCCATCCATCGCTGCGCGGTCGCCGGCGAAGGAGGCCGATGTTGCTCGGAGCCACCTTTGGCGCGGGTCGCGCGCGCCCACGCGTGCAGCCGTGCGATAAGGGGAACTAGCAGCATCTGCTTGAATCTATTAGCATCTGTTAGAACACAGTAGCATCTGTTAGGGTCAAGCAGTATGTTAGAATCAAGTAGCATCTGTTAGAACACAGTAGCATCTGTTAGGGTCAAGCAGTATGTTAGAATCAGTAGCATCTTAAGCAACTGTTAGAACGCAGTAGCATCTGTTAGGGTCAAGCAGTATGTTAGAATCTAGTAGATCTGTTATAACACAGTAGCATCTGTTATAACACAGTAGCATCTTTAAGAATCTAGTAGTATGTTAGAATCTATTAGCATCTGTTAGCACATAGTAAGTTAGCTAATAGCATCTGTAAGCATCTGTGTGGAACGATTATCGTCGTTTATCGTCGCGTTGCATGTGTGTATGTATTTGGCATTAAGGGTCGAATTAATCCGACTTTTGCCAGCTAACGGCGTTCCCATGAATTGGGCCCTGTTTTTATTAATTATCTACGTCCGCGAGTAAGGGAGGCTTTGGTTAGCATGACGTATTCCCATTCCCATTCGCATGACCGTTCTTGGCTTCTATGGCCTGCCTGAGCTTTCGTTCGTCTCAGAACTATAGAAATTGAGACGCACCGTTCTTGAAAACGGTCTACGTTTGAAAAACCATTTTGTACGTTTTTTTCAGCACTTTTGCAGCCGGAAACCACTAGTTTTAAATTATTTGTATATTATTACTAGACCCCGGAAAAATATGTGGTATGAAACATCAAAATATGTGCATGAATATGTAATGAAAAGAGAAAGAATATGAAAAAAACGGATATAATATGTAATATTAAAATTTACTAATTATAGAAAACATTTACATAATATGAAACTACATTTATAAAAAAAGTCCTAAACAAATTTTTAAAATAATACAAACGCCTTAAAAATCATTTGGAGAGTGCAAGTTGATGAACCCTTTGCATAATACAACATTCCCGTCAGTAGAAAAAGCTTCATCTCTTACTATCAAGGACCATAGTTTTGTAGTCAGACTAGACGCAATAGAAGACATCAATATGACTATGTCTACGACCAGCAAACAATCAGTGAACTGTGAAGCAATCTCATTGAAGTGTTACACGTCGGCGATCGCCAATGTTTACCCGAAATTAAAGTTGTATGTCACGAATCGCGGCGACAGAGGTGCTTTTCACATCTATTATAAAGGCGAAAAAGGTCTCAGTCGCGGACGTGCATTTCCCGCCACTGAGATCACTGAAGCAGGCGCGTCGGACTGTGAGGCACGAGTCTTCACATTCGATACTTGGAGTAGACTTTTTGAAGATATTTTTTATAAAAAAATTTGTAATAAAATTGAAGAAAACTGATAGAATAAAAGAAATATTTTATGAAAATAGAGAAATGTGTAAAATATGTAATATAATACTAAATATGTAAAAAAAATGTAACCAAAAAATTGGATGTTCTGTTAGGACGACGACGATTCGTCCTCGATTCGGATTTTTTATTTCTAATTCTAGCGGCCGGCTGCTCTGATAGGTAGTTTCCCGTGGTTTCTCCGATCAACACCAGGCGAATGCCGGAGCAGTACCCTACCAAACGGGCCACGGACCGTTTACACACACACTTACACTAACATTCACTACACTACCACATATCCCGGGAGATCGGTCGGGAACTTAGAGCTTGTCCCGGCTGGGGCGGTGCCCCGCTGTTGGGAGAGTCCTGGTTAGGGGGAAACCCCACTAGCCGACGGTAGGTCGGCGCCGGATCTCGCCATCCACCATCACCGCCATCTCCCGGAAAAAACATGCACTACACTAACGGGACTAATGACCAAAGCAGTTGACGCTCCCAGAAACACGACAAAATCAATCAATCCCGGTTAAAAAAAACAAAAAATAGTAGTTACGTAAAAAAATTCCTAACTATTACGTGTTTTACGCACGGTACATCACACGCTGCGATGTATCGGGTTGGCGTGCGTAGGCCTGGCGCCGGCGCGCGCAAAGGAGGCCGACGCCGCCGGATGCGTCCTATCGGGTGGAGATCGCGCCCGCCGACGCGTGCATCCGCGCGATAAGGGCGTCTGGCGGTGCGGTCCAGAACCCCTCCCCGCCTGCGGAGGACGGGCGGGGGGGGGTGCGAATGGGGACGGGAGACGCAGCGGCAAACGCGGAGGGCGACGGGGTCTCAGACGCAAAGTGTCAAAAACGAGGGAGACGAGCTCCTCGGCTGGGAGGGCGAAGTGCGAGGACAGTCTTTAACGTGAAGAGACATCGCTTATGCCCCGAAGGGCGAATTTGTGATGCTCGTTGCGGCTTCGCTGACATGGGAATGGCATGTTCTTTCGGTAGTGTTAATGAAGTGTGCTTCGTGTTCGCTGGAATTCCACATCTCGCAATTCTGTAGCATCGCTACATCAATCGTAAAACGATGCTTTCCCTGTCTATTTTCAAGATTCTTGCTTTTTGGAATAGCACTGCCAAACGGATGCTAATGGGGAGAAAGAGACCACATCTCGCAATTCTGTGAAGATAAACGTAAGTGTCAATTTCTATTTAATGGGTCATCTCTATCAAATGTGGCATCATTCATGTGCCATTCTCTAACTCCAATCACCTCAATCAATTTTTGTACACTTTCAATTAGTTTCATTTGAAAGGTTTTACAAATAATAGATACTGCCATTAATAGTGAACCTTTGAACTAGTTTAGGAAGCACACCAAAATCAAATGAAGGGAATCCGATAATAAGCTATTCATGATTTGACAGTTATCTGCTGGACCTCCGTCATTTGAAGAACCAAGGTCTTTAAAACACGTCCAGAGGAAAAGTAAAGAAAATTAATCCATTACTTTATCATTCATACGTCACCTTTCAAATGCCAAAACCGAATTTCAATATCTTAAATGTAAGTACTTATAATCACCCTTATTGTGATCATTTCTGGTTCATTTTATTTAGCAGTCAATCCGTCTAGTATACATTAACATGGGACGTTTGCATACATTAACATGGGATGTTTCTGTGCAGAATTCGTCATTTCATATCACCAAATTCTAAAGTACTGTCATCTCACTCCATTGTGAGACAATTACCCTTTCCGTTTACGTTCGTTTGTCAGGGCTACTCCGCATCAAGAGTGTAAAGAAAATTGTCGCTGTAGAATTCCAGCAATTTTGAAGCACACGCCATAACACTCAAAAAGTAAATTAACCGACAAGCTGTATTATTTCAATATTAACTATTAACAAACTTCGAGTGGCAAGAACTCCGGTGGCAGAAAGTACCGACATACGCTATTTTAGTCAGATCAGCGTAACAGCAATGCGGCAGTGGAGAGAGGCCAGCAGTGAAGTGGATGGTGTCGCTTACCCTCGAATATAACATAATAGGCATTGTTAGATTGATTATTTCTTATTTCCTGGGGCTTTAACTAGTATGGGCATTAGTTCCGCAAAGGTAGAGAATGGGAAGTGGCTGCAATATTCCTCTGTTGGATGGTGAGATCTGGCGCTGGCCTATATGTTGGTTTGCAGGCACCGACCCATCGGGTCAAGCTCAAGCACCCGGCCGGTCTCCCGAAAAGTGCGCTAGTGTAGTGCAAGTGAGTGCAAGTGTGTGTAAGGGCAGAGTATAGGACAAGGAAGAGGAAGAAACGATTACACGCAGTCCGTGATACTTTGTTAGGTACTGCTCTGGCATTCGCTTGGTCTTGATTACGAAAACTACTGATTAGAGTAGCCGGCCTCTTTCCCGCAACAATATGAATCTTCCATTCGACTACAACTTCTGAAGCCCTGACCCACTTAAGCTGATTACAGAATGCACATACAGGATAACAGTCTCCACTGAGAAAACAGACAGAAAGGATCAACATCGAGGGTGACAGAATGCCTGTGGTGACAAGAGCTTCTATAAAGACGGGAGGAGGATCTTGAAGTGTAGATTTCAAACACAATTGCGAATGCTTGGAACAGAGCAGAGGCCGTCGGAGCAGCAAAAGCGATAGGGTTTGACCGAAGTGCGAGGGCGGGGGAGAGCGAGGTGGACATCAAGACGCAGTCGCCTGAAACACGAGAACTCTCAGACAGCTAGAATAAAGTCGTTGAACGAATGAGAGAGTAAATGCGACGCTCATCCTAGAGGGGTCTGAAAACACGGCAGCGGGCGCCTGATCGGGTTCCAGGGCTGTCAGCCAGACTGCGGCAGCAGAGGCGGGAAAAAGGGGTCGGTGGCTGTGTGAAGTGTCGCACTCGTGGCGTCAACGGGGCGACGGAGGGAGGACGGAGTCGATGACGGCGAAGACAGCCGCGGCAACGACACCAAGGCGGCGCCGGATGAGTTTAGCTCAGAGCAAGCATTGCCGTTGCCGACGCAGCGATTCCGATCGGGAGGTCCTAGTCTCAACAGTGGCTGATTTTCGACAGGAACTAGATTGCTAGGTCGAATTCATCCACAGTCTGGGGGAGAATTCTACCGGCCGAGCGCTCTGATAGGTAGCTTTTTCCGTGGTTTCTCCGATCAGCACCAGATAAATGAGGAGCAGTACCTAACAAACGGGCCACGGACCGCGCGCGATCTTTCCTTCCTCTTCCTTGGACTCTCTTACACACACACACACACACACACTAACATGCACTACACAACCCCACATGCCGGGAGACTGGTCGGGGACTTAGAACTTGTGCCAACGGTGGCGGTGCCCCACTGGTGGGAGATACCTGGTTAGGGAAAACCCGCTACTTCGACGGTAAGTCGACGACGGGGAGAAGATCACCGCCACCTACCGATAAAAACATACACTACATTTACGGGACTAATGGACTCAGTAGTTGACGCGCCCGAAACCAGTAATCAATCAATCAATTATGTGTGAAAGTTGGCGAGCCTGTATCTGGCGACACTAGCGCCACCTATAGTAGCGTCTTCTAGCTTTGTCCCCAAGTTGATGGAGAGTTGCAAGGCCCAGAGCATGACGCTGACGAGCGCGCTGTTGCCAAAGCAAACGCGTCGTGCGACCTGTGCTGGTGGGGCCGCCGCTCGTTGGCGTTGCGAGTCAGGGCGCGGAGGAAGAGGAGGAGGAAGGAGGGTGAGGAGGGAGGGGCAATCAATGCTTCGTTGGAGCTTTCCCCAAGGGGCGTGTCTTGGGGACGAGTAATGCAGTTCATTTTCCCTCGTAATTGGTTTGTGAAGGAATGTTTAGATACAGTCGTTACAGAGAATACTTTAGTAAAGTAATGTAATAAATTTAAACGAAGGCGTTGACTTCATGCAATGCTGCACTGGTGGATCTTTTCTTTCTTTTAAGTATTCAGGGTATTCAAGATCGTTGTTTTACGCGCAAAACTCTAAACAAATTAAAACACGGATTTATATGGCTATGTGATATCATTCTTTTCGTGCTATTTTATATTCTCATATTTAATTTCGTATTACATTTATTTAATATCAATACGCTTTGCAAATCCTTTGGAAGAAGTGTAGCACCTAAACATTCAAAGTGATATACATGTATACGAAAACTTTAGTCTATTCCACATTTTCAGAATGTGACCAAAGCATATAAAACTCAAAATCGAAAGCATTATGTTTCAATTTGTTATGAAGTGCAGAAAAGCAGAAACATGGTACGCCTCTCGAAAGAAAAACAACATACCTCGAAATTAAAGAGCCACTCTAAATTGCACATTTAACATAATTTTGACAGAAAAACATACCTATTACTTATTATATACAATATTAAATAAAAAAATTTTAAGGAAAAAATTTAGTCAAATTATTTAATTTTACATTTACATGGAAAAGAATATGAAGTGACTGGTATTTCATAACAACACTGTTACATTTTCTTGGGCAGTTTAAAATTTTTTTATGCCCATCCAGCTTTCTTCTGCTCGCAGCAATGTAAATTAGTAGGATAAAACAAGAACAGAGGTTTTGATTTGCCTTCGTACCACAAGTAACACATCCAATGAAAACACACACGCTCACTGGATTTCATCAAAACTACCCTCGGCTTACTAGATAACCTCAAACTGCCCTGGTGCGCCACGGTCGGCGGCTATTGAAAGTTGCGAATATTTGCGCGCTAATATTTGCTCTGCGACACAATATTGTATCGCTAGGGAAAAGTAAATATCAACACCGGCGATACTTCAACGCTGTTGTTAAGCGGGCTGCCGCAACCCTGATGTAAACCAGCAAGTGGCTTACGTCAAACTGACCATTGTCAGTGGGCACGAAGGGAGAGTTGGGCGAGCGGGTCACCACTCCAGAACTATTCGGGCCCTTGGAAATTAGGGAAATCCTCGGCCCGATTTCGCGGCTCAGGAGATGCAAGCCCGCAGCAGCTGAATGCGAACAGCGCGTGGTAATTGCTCGGCGTTATCTGAGGCCCAGGACTCAGCCAGCAAAGACCTCGAGAGAATCCGACGAAGACAAACTCCAGTGAAATTCAGGGGCGGGTAATTTGCAGCCCAGAGCAGGAGAACACGGAAGGAGTTACACGGGTGAAACCAGGACATAGTTATCACTAGGGAACGGAATTTATTGCAATAAAAACGCTATATATGTACATACATATGTACTCATTGTTTTGAAAACATGTAAGAAAAAATAGAAAATATGTAAAATAAAAATTCATTATTTTGTTTATAATTGTTCTGTATAAGCATTTTCTGAACGTAGGTCGCCGATCAGTTCTTAACAAGGATTCGGAGTGGCTGAAAGTAGGTTCTACCACTACAGAAGTAATTGTACGAAACACTAGACTTCACTACACATAAGAATGTCAGTGAAGGATTCCGGGTTTCGGGGTTAAGAGAAATGTACTTACTCGCCCAAAAAAGAACTCGAACAACGCGGGATGACAATTTTCTGAAAAATATATTTGTTAGTTTCCGATCAATTTACGAAGGTCTGTTTGAAACATGAACAAGTATGCGGTTGAAATTACTTTTGTTCACAAAAATCCGCTCATGTTTGACTACGAGTACGGAGTAAGCGGAGGTAAGTTTGCCAGTTCTCGGTGAAGATATGGTAGTCATAGAAGCCCAACAGCATTTATTTGATTTGTAAGAAATACGTAATATATATTGCAACGCACATCTGAAATGTTCCTTTTCGACGTATAAATGAATTAATATGTAACGAAATATATACAAATAGGTAAACTATGTAAAATATGTAATTATACCAAAATATGTAAAAATATGTAAAATAAAAATAGTTCTGATTCATTCAGAATGTCTTGTAATCTAAAAAGAATATTATTGAATGCTGGTATCTAGTTCCTGTAAAAACATGTAATTACATGGAAATCCGTTCCCTAGTTATACAACGATTTGCCTAAGGATGAGCCAAAGTGACAGTTCGCGAAAACAAGTGAACATCACATGTAATTGAGAGAAGTATCCCTCCGCCGCGACAGCTGTTCAACCACGCCTCTTCGTAAAGTGTTTGGTAATGGCTTCTGTGAAAACATCCCTATGAAGTCTAAGAGTTTCGCTGAGGTACATGCACGTACGTGAGTTCGGGAAATGTTTAAATTTAATTACGTATGTAGAAAATCTCTTAACATGATCTCACAATCAGTAAAAGAAAACTGCCACGAATGTAAATAGAAAGTAAAATGATTTAAGCCGGAAACACGTGCACCGGTACGCATCTCGCTTTCACGTCTCGATATTAAAATAAACATAATATTTATCACATAAAAAGTAAATCCAATGTAATATATAACGATAAAAATATTTTTTTCAGAAGAGCACATAACACTGCACTTTCTAATATCATTTATTTCTCGCAGCGCACTATATTTTTTTCGGACAAGAACACCACGAAAGGAAGTGTCGAAGCCGTTTACAAGTTAGCCAACTGCAAACGAATGAATGCAGGAAGGGAGTCTAATGGGTTCACGGGCACAACGATCACAGAACCTTCAGTTATGTTGCCAGCACTAGCTGTCACTTTGGCTCATCCTTAGGAAAATCGCTCTATATCACCGTCTCCTTTGACGAGAACTTACTCAGCCGTGTTGCGCTACACCATTATATACTATGGTTCCCAAAGGATTTTTATGGAATTTTTTTCACCTCATATTTGCAACTTTTGCACCAGTTTCCGAATTTTATTTCTTCAATAAACGGAGACATCCTAAATGAAGCGCATAAGCAAGTTTTGATGATCCTGAATGCTAGATGTCGATTTATCCGAGATCAATAAAGCATTGTACGCCCCTGGTCTGGATGTATTCATGTCTTGCATTAGAATTTTCATCTAAAGCCATGCTTAGCTGCTATATCCCTGTGGTTAAGTCGGAGTGAAAGGCCGGTGTAAATCAAACGGTACATGATACCGTTTTTACCGCACCATAGTTGACGGGGTATATGCAGCTAAGGTCTAAAGGTTTTGCTACTTTGTTATGCGCATTGTGTATATTACAATTCTTTTCCTACATTAAATTGTACAATTTGAAACAAAGTATCCTCATGGACAAAGGATTACTTTTGCCGGAAAAGGTTAACTCACTTCATGAAGCAGTTCCTTTTATGACATCGTCTAATCTTAAAGCATTTTAAGACTAAGAGACGTGCCAGATATTTCTTTCATTATAATATTTCGTTTAAGATTTTTTTGAGTTCACACGTAATTATAATTTTTATTTTTCGTTACATTTTATTACTTCCACGAGACATTTACGTATTGTTATCAGTCGTGACAACACTATTAAGCGATTCAGAATGTTAATTGTGAATTCCACGAGCTTCATTCATGAACACCAACTCTCATTTTCTGAAACACTCAACAGAAAGAGAGAAGAAACACACAATAGAGTAGCACCTAATTACATAACATTCCCTTTAAATTCACTTCGTGCTTTGGAATTTTGATGCGAAATTTATCTCCAAAGTAAAGGTTTAACGTGAATGGCAAGGTATTCCATTAACGTCCGTGAATTAAAACAAAAAAGACCGATAATGTAAGAGGATAAAGCCAATTAGTGTTACTGTGTATAAGATGTTCTAAACTGTAGGTCCTCTTAGGATTATTCTCTTTTATACCGTCCAACAAGCGAGCCGGTGTATAAAATAAGATATAATCGAATATTTGTTGAAGAAAGGTAGGTGCACTTGTGTGCGTATTCATTCATTATTGTTTGGAATACTAAATAGCGTTGTTTTGTACGCACAGAGGAGTTCAAAAAGATTTTTTATACATTATCTCCAAAGTAAAAATATACAAAATTATATCTTTTTAGATTCCAACAAGCGATGTACACAAATAACAATATAGTTCGCTGCTTTAAAGTCTGGTGTACTCGTGTGTGTATGCATTCATTAATGTTTGGACTACCATTCAAAAGCTTTGTAAAAATTGGAAAATTTTTGTTCTTGTTCTTTTAATTCCTTCTTACACCCACCCATACAGTTACTGATGCGAGAGAATTTTTTATCGGCAATAGTTGAATTTAGTAAAATTATGTACAACTTAAATTGTGTTAAGTCATTAGAAAAATAACATGGAAAGCGTCGAATTTTATGTAGAATGGGACAAATCGCGAACATACGTCGGACTGGCTGATCATTCCGAAAATAGCTATTTTGATACTAAGTTCGTGAAGTAAATTTACTGTAAGAGCAAGACCGCCAGGTCGTCGCAAAATGACAGTCGAGAGCATGCCAAAAACTATCATTTCGGTCACTAATGGAAACATTACGTGTACAATTTATGATATAAAATATAATGGCTCAATTATGGTGTATGAAGGGGTTACAGTGTAAAAATATATGGGTAATTCCACGTACAATATGTCGAAAAAAGCATGACCCCTTCCGTTTGGTCTACAATTAATGATATTTATTTTATTGACTTGCTTGATACTTATTTTATTACATAAACGATTTGAAAAATAACATTTTTTAAAATCGTGAAATATAGCACATCACATTTTGTTGGAGAAGTAACACAGTTTAGTTTTGTGTTTATCTCAAGCAATATTTACTTCTGAATTTTTCATTATTTTACCCTTAATTAAAATATATAAATAAACAAATGTAACGAAAAATAATTATTGCAAGTAAAAACAAAAAATCATGCAATAAAGCAATGCTTTAGCATTCGCCTGGTCTTTTTTTGGAAGAACTACAGATGATTATCGATCAGAGCAGCCGGTCACAAGAATTCTCCTCCAAAGAGCGGATGAATTCGTTTAAGTACGTCGTATTCATCAAAAATCCACCTGCATCGGAACTCGAATCCTAGATCAGAATCGCTGCAGCGGCAGTAGTAAGACGGTGAGCTAAACTTAGTCGGTATATTTGGAGTTTTTACTTGTACATCAAGGACATATCATTTGATGAACTGTAAAGGATTAACACGAATCTGATACCGTATTTAAATGGAAGTATTCAGATACGAAGCAAACCGCAAGATCGTAGCTTCTTCTTCGGCAGTAGTAAAGCCCCTGAATTCAGAGTGTCGTGCATTCCTTTGCACTGCTGATTTCACTATTTTATGTCCTGTTCATAAGGAGTTCAAACTGAGTATTTTGTGTGAGGGGAGCCACCAATTAATTCCAAATCATTACTAATATCCTTGAAAATATCTATAATGATTTCAATTTCTGTCATTACTTTTTCAATCCCGAAAACTGCCTGACAACTATTAGGTGAGACGATATTAAATGGTGGCTTTCGCGCCGCTCTCTCCATCTAGGCGGAAGTCTTTTAGATCGCCTCTGGCGGCGCACTTTGTAACTGCCCCAGTGGCGTGGAGGATCCGAAGGGGGCGGGGCGAGGGAAGAGCGGTGGGGGTGAGTAAGGAGGGGAGGGAGGACGGCGCTGGCAGTGAAGGCGCTCTGATTAATGTGCCGGCGCTAATTGTTCGTATCGGTCGCCCCACCACGCGCTCGGTCGCCTTCGCGCGCGCCCTCTCGCCCCACAATACGCGACGTCTGGCAGAGCGCTTCACAGTGGGCCCTCGGCGCGCTTCGCAGGGCGATTACATTATTTCGTTTTTTCGACCGCGTCAACTAATACGGTCATTAGTTCCGTAAGTGCCGACCTGGATGGCCGAGCGAGTACCGACTCAGCGCTTCGGTCCGAAGGGTCGCGGGTTCGAGTCTCGCCTTGGGCATGGTTGTTTGTCCCTTGTCTTTGTACGTATGTGTTGTCGCGGAGGGCCTCGCGTTCTGCTGACCCCAGATCAGAGGAGCCCGCAAGTGTGTTGGTGTCTAGTGTATGGTCGAATATGCGTCCTATCGGGACGCAAAGGGTAACCGGCTGTCGGCTGGATAAAACCCCTAGAAAGAAGAAAGAAAAAGAAGAAGTCCCGTAAGTGTGATGCACTTTTTTTTAGCACGGAAGGTGGCGGTGTTCTTACCCCGCTGGATGGTGAGATCCCCCGCCGGCCTACACGTAGGTTTGTGCGAGTCCCCCCCCCCCAGGAATCACTCCCGAGTTGGGCATCCCCCCAGCCGAGATAAGCTCTAAGCTCCCGCCTGGTTTCCCGACACGTGTGGTAGTGTGTGGCATGTAAGGGTAAGAATGTGTAAGTAAGGGAACTAAATAGGACAAGGAAGAGAAAGGAAAGATCGTGCGCGTTCCGTGGACCCTTTCAGATTGCACTGCTCCGGCATTCGGCTGATATTGTTCGAATAAACAATGAAAAACTCCCAATGAGAGTGGCTGCCGCTAGAATTCTCCGCAAGACAGTGACTGAATTCGACCTAGCTACTGTCGAAAATCCTGTCACTATATGGACTCGAACCCTAGGACTTCCCGGACTGAGGCAGTGCAACAAATCCGTCGATGCCCTGAGCCATTTTAGCTGCTGCGAATATATTTTAGTTAGTTTACTGGCCTCTGAACCCCCAGAACGCCGATATTCGAAGGACGGAAAATCTCACAGTGGTCATTTATTTATTTATTTATTTATTTATTTATTTATTTATTTATTTATTTATTTATTTATTTATTTATTTATTTATTTATTTATTTATTTATTTATTTATTTATTTATTTATTTATTTATTTATTTATTTATTTATGTGGTCATTTATTTATTTATTTATTTATTTATTTATTTATTTATTTATTTATTTATTTATTTATTTATTTATTTATTTATTTATTTATTTATTTATTTATTTATTTATTTATTTATTTATTTATTTATTTATTTATTTATTTATTTATTTATTTTTTACGTCAAAAACACTTAAAACTGCGTCATGACATGCTTGTGGGATGTAAAAGAGTCCTGACTGGAGCACGGCAAAATTTAATACCTCCCGAAATATCCTGTCCAAACGAGATCTCACGTTTTCTAAACAAAATGTTCGGGTGTAGTTAACTGATTTGGATATCTTGCGAAGAAAGTGAGAATCATATCCAGGCGTTTCAGGGGTCGCCTACCGGACGCGCCTGCTTAAAGAAGATTACGTCGACCCCCATCAGAGGTAGTTTTCAAAGGAAGCGGAACTATGGTAAATGATTGTGTCCTCCCCTCCCCTCCCCTCCCCCAAAATAACACATATGACAAAAGAGGGATTCCTCTTCAGAAAAGATGGTCGGTTATTAGCAGGGGCGATTTTAATTGATTTTTTCCTCGCTTGCCAGCACCGCTAGCGGCGAACCCTTAAATAACACCTAATATATAAGTTCTTGCGGTTTACAACATGTTTCTCGATTCCGTCAACATGTTAAAAACTCGATTACTTCTTCGTCTACGACTGTTTCTTATTGGTAAATTGGTGGTGTTAGCCGGAATCAAATTTTTGGATCAACAGCTCTGTTAACTATTTCTCAGCTCTCTTCCAGGTGAATGTAGCAGAAGCATTCTATACAATGGGTTACGGCTGCGCACGGCCATTCCTTTCTATTCTCGTTCCATCATCAGCGTCACCCATTATCTTCCCAAATACGGGCTGCAATACTGTGAGAGAGTACGCCTCCTCCTAACGCATCTTGTAACTAGGATGTGCCTTGGTCTCCTACAATTGCGCAGGAATAACACCAGTAAAAAGAAGAGTCAATTCCCCTTCGTATTTTAATACATTTATGTCTAAAACCCAATAACGTATGTACGTACCTTCCTCATGAAATTGAATCTTCATAGACAGTTGGGTCTCGGAGGATCTCGGCGATATGCGAATTTCCCAGACCAGCTAAATGTTGGGTAAAAGTCATCCCACATTGAATGAGAAATCTAGAGACAAGTGGCTCGAGAGATCGTTTCTGTGGTTTACTTCTATTAATTCTAGGCAGATACAGTAGTAGTATGAACGATAAAGGTCCGCAAATCGTACACAACCCTCCTTCTTCTTCTTCTTCTTCTTCTTCTTCTTCTTCTTCTTCTTTCTACTTCCGATCTCGACATACGATAAGGATCTCGAACGCAGAGACAGCTGCGTTATCCCCAAGACACTACATTTCGTGTTTGGTGAAACAATTTAATGAACAAAAATAACGTTTATATTTCATTCGTTAATATTGTAAAGAACGTTTTAAATTCTTGGTTTTTTATTCAAGGACATTAAAAATGCTATTGCGGCGTAAAGTGTCTACAATATCTACGTTCATGTATTTTTGCCAAAGGTTAAACAACCCGAAAATTTCACGTGTTTGTCTCAGATGTCCGCTACTTTACTACTTCCTCCTATGCCAGTTAGGTGAGGAATGCTGTAAGATTGCAAATAAAGTATCCATTTTTATGAGAATCATTTATTTCAGCAATTGCACAACGTTTTATAACTAGTTTTGTTACATCATCAGGTGCTATAATAATGGGACACAGAAACCGTTATTCTACATATCAATTAGTGTATTTACTAGTATAGTTTATAATACAATAATTGATATGCAGAATAACGGTTTCTGTGTCCATTATTTAGCACCTGATGATGTAACAAAACTAGTTACAAACGTTGTGCAATTGCTGAAATAAATGATTGTCATAAAAACTTTGGATACTTTTATTTGCAAACATGTATTGACAATCAAGAATAAATGCCGTAAGATATATCTGCGGTAGTAGGAGACAGCGCGTCCTTAAGGTTAACATTCCCCTTCCTTGTCGGTGCTTCATCAGAGTAAAATAAGGGAATTGTTCTGAAAACGAAGACAAATACTTCGACTCCAGTCTGAAAGCGTGATGCTTAAATGCAAATAGATTAATATATTATTTTATATCATTTCTTAATAAGTTAACCATAAGTAATCATACTAAATGGTATAAACTACTAACTAAATAATCACAAGAGTTTCAAGTTATCAATAGTATTGAATCGTCTCTTTAACTGATTATAATAGTGAGGACTTCAATAATCTTACATTTTATTGAGTATAGTTTTGTCATAAAGTATTCAATCTTTATTTATTTATTTATTTTACGTCAAAAAACAGTTAAAACTGCGTATGACGTGCTATGGGGAAAAGTTAATTGTGTGCACATTTTCAAAATTCTGTGATCCCTACACTAAGTCATATACCACTTGAAGTTTGAAAGAAAAAAAAAGCTCCCATGTAATAAAATCTATTTTTAAGGATAAATAAACAATAAATTTTGGTTTCTTATCCATGTTGTCCTTTGGAATAATACTTCCTGCCGCGACAACATGGAAACAATAACTTCAATAATTTCCCACTGAATTCTAGAAGACGTGCACAGAAAATGAAGTTACATTCATGTCCAGAAGCAACACTAGGGCCATTTCAGCATTTGCTTAATGAACATTCGCGAAATATACACAACAAACACAATACACACAAATATACACAACAAAGGCTGACTGAATTTGCAAGAATTCTGAACGTGTAGCGTAATGAACTTAATTTTGTGTTCAATTCATTTAAATGGACGTTCCATTTTTCTTGATTGACTTTTAAAGCATATTTACCTTTAAATAATTTTGACACACAGTGAAGTTATCGTTCGTTTTCGGCAGGTTTACACTATCATTTGAGCAATACTAAAAAATAGAGCGTACCTGTCAGGTCCGTTCTACCCACGTTAACATGTAGTGCTGACTCACATCTTCAGGATATACTTCTTCGAATATTAGCAATCCATCAATAAAATTCTTTTAAATATATCCAACACATCTTCTTCAGATATCGGTCTCTACATCTGAAACAAAAAGAGATACATTTGGTTTCTTTACTTTCGACAATGAATAAATGAGGTTACAAAAACACATTGTTTAATGACTACGTAGTCAGTGTCAAGATACCATTATGACTCATGCATTTATGATTACAGTCCGAGCTGTCATTAAGGTCGTGGAGAAAAAGCATTCAATAACTTGTAAAAATGCGACACATTTTGTAAATACAGATTAATTTGCATCTTCAAAATTATTGTGGTTGCAAAATTTAGGTATTATTCGTTTCAGGTTCATCTAATCAAATGCTGTACAAAATAAAACTGTATGTCAGTTTAGTACGTAAACGAGTCTTTTCGCAATTATATACACATTTATGCGAGACATAAGTGTAAAATTTACAACATAAACATACTGTGCTTCTAATATATTGGGTGTGTGGCAAGAACCTACACCTACCTGTGTGTTCCTTAGAGATTGCACCATTGGGAAATTTCACATCAGGGATTTTTATTTTATTTATTTATTTTTATTTATTCTACGACGAAACAGTTAAAAACTGCGTGTGACCTGGTATGGAGAAAAGTGAATTCTGTACACGTTTTCAAAATTCTGTGATCACATTTGTAAGCCAAGTACTAATTGAATCTTGAATACAAAAAAATTAGTGTTTTTGCAAGGATTGTTAACAAAAGTATTCGCTCTGATGTAATAGAATCTATTTTCAAGGCTAAATTCGCAATAACTTTGGGCTCTTATCCTCATCATGTCCGTCGTCAGGAATAATACTTCCTTCCGCGACAACATGGAAAACGATTTCGCGCTATACTAGAAATTCGCAATGTGTATTTTGGCTTTTTAAGTTCTTACACTAATAGGTCAAATTTTCTCAACATCTCACAAAGATGTACTTCATGCAGTAATTTTCATCCGGTTCTTTAGTAGCTAAAGTCATCGCGGAAGTGCGACGACAATCGCTGCCCTCGCGTACCCATAATGGGAATAGCCGGATTGATTGATTGATTTTTCGTGTTTCCGGGCGCGTCAACTGCTTCTGTCATAAGTCCCGTTAGTGTAGTGCATGTCTTTTGCGGGAGATGGCGGTAATCTTCCCCGCTGGATGGCGAGATCCAGCGCCGACCTACCGTCGGCTAGTGGGGTTTCCCTAACCATGATTCTCCCACCAGCGGGGCACCGCCTCCAGCCGGACAAGCTCTAAGCTCCCGACCGGTCTACAGGAATATGTGGTAGTGTAGTGCATGTTAGTGTGTGTGTATGTAAGGGGGAGAGAATAGGACAAGGAAGGGGAAGGACATATCGCGCGCGGTCCGTGGCCCGTTTGGTAGGGTACTGCTCCGGCATTCGCCTGGTGTTGATCTGGCGAAACCACGGAAAACTACCGATCAGAGCAGCTGGTCGCTAGAATTCTCCTCTAGACAGCGACTGAATTCGACCTAGCTGAAAAGCTGGTGTCTAATATCCTGCCGCCGTCAGGACTCGAACCTAGGACCTCCCGATCAGAGGCGCTGCAGTGACATCAGTTGATGCACTGAGCTACCGCTACCGGTCACGAATTTTCTCGACATCTCACGAAGATGTACTTCATGCAATAATTTCCATCCGGGTCTTTAGTAGCTAAAGTCATCGCGGAAGTGTGACGACAATCGCCGCCCTCGCGAGCCCATAATGGGAATAGCCGGAGATTGCCCCTTGTTCGCACCACCCCTCATCTCGCGATGACGGCGGCTGCAACAGCCCGATAACGCACGCAGATAAGAGGCGGTAATGTACACATTCATAATCATATTGTTGACCGAACACGATGAGCAGCCTGTAAGAGAGATTTGGACGAACTCGGCCAAAAGCCTGCAGGATTTCCCGCCATCCCCCGTCAGAGGACTCTGAAAGGTGCAAAGTGCAATTTCAAGCGACCGTAACAATCACTCAGCGACTGATAAAACTCTTTTGCGTCCTTTCAAACCAAGCACCAATGTCGAGTAATCAACACATGGTTGTTTTGATGGAATTTTGAGTGCTGAATGATTTCAAAGAGGGAGATATCCATTAGTACAAAAATTTAAGATAACATCAAAGGTAAATATCATAGACATGAATTATCATAAGGACCAACTCGTGATATTTGGAGCGAGAAGACCAATCGGAACATCCTCATATACCTTTCGTTTCATATCAGCATATCTAATATTACGATGATCGTTAACCTTCTCTTTTACGAGGTTTTTACATTACAGTAAAAACTCCATAGAATAAATCTAAATTAAGTTATCTAAAAATTAAGATAAACTAGTTTACATAACTACATGAACACACGTTTATAAGTGTTGTATACCTACTAGATATTTCAAAGATTTTTTCCATTCGCCAACCTTGAAAGTCTGAAATTTCCAAAATATAATTATGATTGGAGGGAACAAATAATAGCAGAAAATTATAATTGCACGAAATACTTAAAAACCGAAACCTACGACGCTTAAATAATACAAAATGTTGCGGAGTTAAAACTGTACAAAGAGACAAGTTGAAACTTGATTCCTATGTACCCATTGTAATAAAGGACAATGAAGATACTTCAGGTTCTTTTGCCTTATAAGAAGGAAGGTTACAAAGAACCCAGACTATTTGTATTATGCACTTTCATATGCACATTTGTTTCTCAAAAACCACATTTCACGCATAATTATCTGCTACGTGCAAAATATTTTGGCTAAAACGGCAATTGTTGTCAATAAATGTTATAATATTTCTACAAAAGAAATAAGTTTATGTTGAATATTAATCAGATCTTCAGTCAAAAAATAACCTAATGTTTGTGAAGTGTTGTATTCCTAGATTCACGACCGGTTTCCAATTGTTCAAGACGATACAATAAAAAGAATACCCTGTACTATGTCTTCCATTTTTTAACTGTTGTTGACCTGTTAATTCACAAAAATAGCTTATTCTTCTGTAACGGATGCTCCGGAATAATTTATTTTGACACAAAATTTACTTGCAACAGCAAATGAAATGCTTTTTCAAAATTTCTGTTTCAAAACGACCCATTTTTTTCAAACAGGATGAACCAAAACTCATTATTTTCTTTTCAGAAATCGGACACATTTTTCTTTTTCGAGAATTTCTTCGACAGCATTTCTTACTCTGTTATTAATCAGCCTAGCACACAATGTGAAGCCTGTGCTCAAACAGTTAATTCTACGATAATCCTTCCCCTGAAACTAAATGCAATATTCATAAGAGCAGGCCTTTTCAAATCACTCACGCAAACTTCACTGTACCTCCTTGTTCTATGAAACATTTTGCAAGTAATTGCAAAGCTGCCAGAATGTCGCTTTCAGAGAAGCATTTAAGCTGCGAAAACGGCAGGCGAAAACCTACACGAAAGGGCTTGTCCGTTCGGGCGATGGCCGAGTGCGCTTGCAGCAATTCGTCTCGCCGAGTGGAGAATGCGTTAACCCCGCAACGCGCAAGGTCGCGCTTGCTTCTTTGCAGGAGAGAGACGTCACCGGCGGAATATCAACGAGGAGCGTAGAATTGCCCAACTACTTCCACGTAAACGAAATTCTACGAACGTAAATGTATGTTCTACGACTTCAAAAGAAAAGTCAATATCACTGACCAACGATTACATAAATACTTCTATTCAGCTCCTCTTTCTCGATGGAGAATGTTTCACTTCCTTAAGCACTCTGGCTTCATTTGCATAACCAGAATGTATTAAACAGCGACGTTTTAAAACGAATTTTTTCTACAATGTTTTTAAACAGAAGTGAAATGTCATAAAGCAACTGTACTCCTGATTTAACATTCATACATAATTTGTGACAAAATGTTTAGTAAAGCAATCGTTCGGTAAATGTTTTCTCTCGGTTGTGAGTTATATTTTTCTTTCGGTTGTGAGTTATATTGTGAGTTAGATAATTTTTTTTCTCCAAAATAGCTCCAACTGTTTTCTTTTTATTTTACTTTCTTCTGTAATAAGGAACGATAAAAAATATGGGGCTAGTCCCATTTTCGCCTATTGTTCCATTTTTTCAAAAATGCCAAAAAGTGAACATTTCAAAACTAAAAAATTGTGACTGCAAATGTTGCTTTTAACAAAGTCTGTTGTAAAAAATCAGCTCTTTAAAAAATTCACGTACAAGCTGTTCGAAAAACCAAGCTGATTTTTCTTAATTGGAGTCTGAAATGTATGTATATGTATTCTAAGGATCTGAGTTCCCGCCTCGGAGCGGAAAAAACTTGTTTCTCGTTGAAAAAACTTTTGCAAGTTTATATAAAAGTAAAGTATTGTGGAGCTGTTAGATATGATGCGAGAAAGTATGTGATTTTGTAGTGCCTATTGACAGCGTGGCAAACTTTGGTCCTCTGAAAGAGAGCTAAGAGGCCGATATTTTGCCTCCTACATACAGTTGAGGAAGCAATAGCTTGCTGCTTAATCGATTTTTTCTCTGAGAATCGAAAATCTTTTGCTACGATGCACGAAGTACACTGCAAATGACGGTGTCTATGTTGAAAAACGGTCGCACTGTAAATTGTAATAAAAATATGTTTTCTGATCATCTTCTCCTGATCAGTCCTTATCCTCATAATAATTATTCTGGTGCATGATTGAATTTTGATGTTGTGATTTTTGTGACGAATGATGGTTGGTTGAAGACAATCGAATGACACGATAGCTTAACTTGCGTTCTTTCATTGCATTTCTCCCTACAATCATGCCTTATGCAGAATACGAGGTGGAAGCCCTCGAATTTTCTCTCCTGTAGTGTGTTCCAATCCCCTTAGGCACCGTGGTACATCTAGATATAGCGGTTTAAGCAGATCAAGTGGAGTGTTGAGGAAGTTATGAACCATTGAGCGAGAGTGTCCCGACTTGTGGAGGTCCAATTTTCACAGCTGGAATGCTGATTAAGGACATTTTTGCTCGTCCGGACCCTCGCGGAGAGTCAGGGTGCGTGCGTACGGCGTCAAAGCGGTCGACCGACGCGGCGCCTTCGGAGGCAGGGACCCCACCCCCACTTTCCCTCACACCACCGCCCCGCCCCGGCCGCCCCGGCCCCGCCCCGGCCCCGCCCCGGATCCGCCCCGGATCCGCCCCGGCCCCGCCCCGGCCCTGCCCCGGCCCCGCCCCGGCCCGCCCCGGCCCCGCCCGGCCCCGCCCCCGGCCCCGGCTCCGCCCCCGGCCCCGACCCCGTTCCCGGTCCCGCCTCTGGCCCCGGCGCCTGCCTTCCGCTTGGGCGCCCCCGAAAGTCGGGCTCCGCGACGGGTAGCAGCGGGGGAGGGCAGGGTGGGTGTGGGTGAGAGGCGACGCCAGCGCCCCATGCGGTGGCGCCGCAATCTTGTCCCCGCGTGCCTGTGGCCTCGCTCCGTGGAACGCGCCTCCGGCCGTGCTCCGGGGCCACCAGTGGGGCGACATTACTAGAGTCTCCCCTAGAGTTAGAAGTGTATTGCTTCCTTCGTGGAAGGAAAATTAACGTGTGTAATGGTATTTCTAAGATTACTTCGAATATGTTTCTTCCAATTACAAATTCAAATAATATTATTGAGTATCAATTGAAGTTCATACTTTCATACTTTCGGAAGCGAATACGAGACATCCTACTTTTGCATCGATTTCTAAATTCGACAAATCAAAACCTGAAGGCAATTCCCCATATTTGTATTACACTGTATCTTGCTTGGATTTAACGGATTCCTTCATATCGGTGTTTGCTTCAACAGTCCGACAATTTTTTTCTTTACTATGTATTTTTCTTTGTTAGTGACTTCTTCACGATTCGTTGTTTCATGCTTTCGTGCGTACGAGATGGTAGTTTTGTTGGGTATCTAATTTTGGGAAAAAATGTCTATAATCTTGAACTATTTGTTTCAAAATATTTGGCAACAGTGCTTCGGGAGTTCCTTCGGCAACCCTGCTACCCCCGACGAGGCACTCTAATGTCCATCTTAACTCCAGTTTCAGCTTGAACGCGCACAACTTCCTAACTCGACTTTTGTGGTCGTATTGTGTGTGCATTAAGATGAGAATCAAAGAATTCTTTTCAGAACATGCCTTGCTTTGCACTTTTCTATCATATTATTAACCTTCTCTTCCTTAGAGATAATAATTATTCCTTTTCTTCTCTGCAAACAACAAAAATCTACTTCAGATCAAGCAGAACGAACAAGGGAATAGGGTAAGCTCAAATTAGCCAAATGTATCTTCTCCTTGTCAGAGAAGATATACTATATTTGTTTTTTTTTAATTACTCGTAACACGTGAAACAAATTAATTAAGAAACTTAATATTATGCTTGGAAGAGGATTCTGTTTCGAGAAATAGAACATTCATAATTCATACCCCAACAGAAGGTAAATGTATTATGACAAATTAATATTGTATTACAGAGTGTTTACTTCAACTTTGTATTTCATATTTAGTAAGATATTAGTATATTTTTTTAAATTAGGAATGTTCTTGGTTTATAATAATACATTAGCTTTTGTGGATAATGGAGCATCTTTTACAATTTTAATATAAATATAATTTTTATCATTCTATCATTATTAATACGTATTGAAATAATCTTTGTTATTATTATTATTATTATTATTATTATTATTATTATTATTATTATTAATACACTTAATAGATAACCGACCGCAACCTACCATAATTGCGAATAAAACAGCTACAGATCGTAGTCGCACATTCGCGTTATCTTCGCTGAAGCACATGGCAGTAGCTAAGATCACAGAGGAGACGGAGGCGAGGTCTTTCAGCGCTGGCGTAGCCGAGCGGGGCGCAGAGGGGCAGGGCGCTGGCGCGCTGCCAAGGCCTAATCCGTGCGGAGCCGCGCCGGTTAGCGTTCGCGCGCCTCCAACTTAGTTGTAGTTAAGCTCCTGCGGTTGCGGCCCCAACCGCCGAACGTCAAGTGTTCTGCCCCGCCTCTCTTCGCCCCGCTTCTCCCGCCTCGCCCCGCCTCCCTCGCGCCGCCTCGCCCGGCCCCGCCTCGCCTCGCCTCGCCCCACCACCGCCCCGCCCCGCCCCTCCCTGCCTCCTCCCCGCCTCCCCGCCTCTCCCGCCTCTCCCCGCCCTCCCGCCTCTCCCGCCTCTCCCCGCCTCGTCCCGCCTCGTCCCGCCTCGTCCCGCCTCGTCCCGCCTCGTCCCGCCTCGCCCCGCCTCGCCCCGCCTCGCCCCGCCTCGCCCCGCCTCGTCCCGCCTCGCCCCGCCTCGCCCCGCCTCGCCCCGCCTCGCCCCGCCTCGCCCCGCCTCGCCCCGCCTCGCCCCGCCTCGCCCCGCCTCGCCTCGCCTCGCCCCGCCTCGCCCCGCTTTGCCCCGCCTCATCCTCCCTCTCACCACGATCCACCTACGCAATTGCTGTCATGTGTGTGTTTATTATTGCGACGAACAGGAAAAGACCCCCGTACCTGAGCATAAGAACTATAAGTAGCTCCGAGTTCAACACTGTTCGCTTTCCATCTCCTTACTGCGATTCAGATCTCGATCACTCCGCATAGAATTTGTGGCACTAAAAACGGATTCTTCTGATGTGGCAAGGGAGTTTCCTTGGTATTTATGCATTAACATTTAACATTAATTCCATCGTTAAACATAATTAACACATCGGAGATTGGCTCATCCTATGATGAAGTACACGCAAAAGTTCGAATGTACGTCAATAAAGAAAAAAATATAAACTTACATGTAGACAACCATTTATTTAGTTGATTGCCCTAAACACTAGTTGATATCTAATAGATAAGGTAGCGGTATATAAAGTAGTGGGGCAGGGATGTAAATTCCGAGAAGCAAATTTTACTTTATTAGAATCTTGTAAACGGCTCAGGTTTCTAATAAACATTATTCAAACAGAACGGATTTTTTTTAACTTTTTACAGCGGCTGGGTAATAACGCAAGTCTCATTTTTATCATGGACCGAGGTTCAGTAACGAGGAACATCTCATTCACGAATCTATGATCTTTCTTCGAGGTATAGAGGGCAGCATGCAGCATTCTTTGACTTATTTTTTATCACAAAGGCATGCACACTACTTTAGATTCTCTTAGATGTATAATCCAGGACCTACTTCGGCCCTAACTTCATTTCCGCTCATGCTCTTTGCACTATCGCCCACACGGAGGAGATCCATTTGCTCTTCAGTTATTTTCTTTCATGATCGTTCACGAAGTATATGGAAAATTGCGAATGTTATATATCTGTCTCCTCTCTTATCCTCTCAACCAACAAAATGAAATTACCGTACATGAAATGAAGTCAGAATTCTTACTTTAGTCTCCCTTTTTCAAATGGAAATGACAATAAATGGCACCAGGGTTGAAATCATTTCGAAAGAATAATGAATATTATTTTAAAAGTATATGACTTATGTTTTCAATTTCGGTATAGCTTCAAAAATATCTGAAATAAATAATTATATAACCACAGTACGCGTGTCTTTACTTGTCTCTTAAAGAATATTCATTACTTTTAAATCTAGGTGACAGATGAAAAATAATACTACTATTTGTCCGTCCGTCCGTCTGTAGTCAACGGTAGCGCTTAAACCATTCAGGTGGTTTTCTGCAAAATTGATATTCCCAGATAGATATGAACGAACTCAAGGCTTTGGGAGCTTCAAATCGGTATTTTGATTTTTGAAGTAACTTTACATCAATCGTCAAAAGCATTATCAAAATTCGGTCCAAATTTTTTTATTAAATTTTGTTCTCGGATATCTTAAAGAACGCTTAAGAGAATGGTGCAGGTTTCATGTTCTTTGAAATCCCAGAGTTTTTGAAAATTGCAAAAGTGCAATTTTTTAGGGGGCGTCTTTCTTTACCATAATACATAAAATAGAGCCTTTTTTTAAAAACAGATCTGGAAATAAGATCATATACAATTTGTTTAAATGTGAGTGATATTCGCTTAATTTTGCGGGAAATAGGCGCAATTTAATTTTTTAAACATTTTTTCTCGTTCCATATTTTTCTTCAAATTTTTCCATGGATAGAACAAGGGATGCTCAAGAGAATGGCGCGGGTCTTATTTACGTTGAAGCCTGAATTTTCGAAAATTGCAAATTTAGAATTAATGCGAGAAATTACGTGATGTTGTAGCATCACTAGTTTGTATCTGTATTCGCATTCAATTGTTAAGGATCACCACTTTTGAGAGAAGTATAATAAACAATTTTTCTATAGTTTATAAAGACTATTCCACTCGTGAAATTAAATCCAGTAGCGTTTAACTACACATACAAAATGTCCCAATGAGGGCAGAGTATCCCAACAAGTTTGTCGCTTTTTCTATCCGATTATTCTTGCTGTTCTCCCAAATAATCAAATGTGACTCATCTATTTGAGGAGGCGGTATACATCGATCGCTAAGTCGATGCCCAATAAACCTCTATAATATATAACCTCGTTGACCGCGTATAACCTCTGATTTTAACATAGCTTTCAGTTATTTTCAATATTTCCGCATTTTGGAACTCAATTGGACATAATTTCATTCCCAGAATAGTCCTATTAAATATCACTCGTGCTTTGGAAATTCTCCGATAAATCCCCTCCTCGCTTCCGAGATTTATCGATAATTTTCAAATCACTAGTGGTATTACCAATGATAAACAAAATGACTTTCCAGTGTATTCGACTTTCAACTAGTATCTGGAGTGGTGTCTACGTTTAATGTTAAATCTAGCACTTGTGACACTGATCGCGTAAGAAGTGGACCTGATAATGAACATTCACTTTACAAGACTTTATCGAACGGTACTGGTAGCAAACATGGGCATCAGAGCAGTGGAGAAAATATGCAGCAATTAGCTGTAGGCGAAGTCGATTAAAACGAATGCATCTACTTGTAAAATATGTGGTGAACTCCACGATCAAATGACAAGTTACGTGAAGTATTGTTAAAAAACGAGTTTTAAAACCTAGACCGGGAGCTGTAACTCAGTGCATCAACTGATGTCACTGCAGCGCCTCTGACCGGGCACTAGCTTTTCAGCTAGGTCGAATTTCGTCGCTGTCTGGAGGAGAACTCTAGGGGTCGGCTGCTCTGATCGGTAGTTTCCCGTGGTTTCTCCGATCAACACCAGGCGAATGCCGGAGCAGTACCCTACCAAACGGGCCACGGACCGCGCGCGATCCTTCCTTCCTCTTCCTTGTCCTATCCTCTTACACACACACTTACACTAACATGCACCATACTACCACATATTTCGGGAGCCTGGTCGGGAGTTACAAACATGTCCCGGTTGGGGCGGTACCGATGCATCTCCCACCATCGCGATGGTGGGAGAGTCCTGATTAGGGGTAAATCCCGCCAGCCGTTGTAGGTCGGCGACGGATCTCGCCATCCAGCGGGGAAAGATCACCGATATCTCCCGATGAAAAAGCATTTACTACACTTACGGGACTAAATGATCTAATCTGTTGACGCGCCCGGAATCACTAACCAACCCACCAAACTAAAAAAAGCCTACTCGTAGTTCGCCCCAGACCTTGTTTGGAACGGCGTTTGGAGCATCTGAGCGGTAAGCCACCAAGCGGAGGAGATCACACGAAACTGCATTTGGTGTCCTGACCACTCCCTTCCTCGAGATAGAAAAGGGCGCTTCTCTTCAGATGAGTTTTTTCTCTTTTTATTTATCCCTCTCTTGTTGTCTTCCAACATTGAAGTTTTTTCTACTCCTTTCTTTTTTTTCTGAGAGTGTTCTGAAATATCCCCTTCAATAAAGAGAGAGCGAGTTTTTTGCTCTCGGACAGAATTTAATATCATCTCAGAATTTTCAGGTTTCATTTTCAGTGCTGTGAGTAATTTGAATTCAATGAATTAACTGGATATTGACCATCGCAAGAGATGCTCAAATCCTTGCATGAGGGTTCGCTGAAACAAAAGATGTTCATAAAAGACAAAAACGATTGGAAATACTGTTGGAAATTTGGTAATTCTTCTAAGAATAATGAAATACGATAGACAAGAGAAGTACAAAAACTTCTTAAATTCAAAATAATGTTAACGAATCTTAATTAATTTGTTCCGATGTAGAAAGTTCACTTAATCTGTACTAAACCACTCATTCATTCAAGGTACATGAATTTGTACGTTCGTTTCAAACAAAGAATTTCTATTTCTGAAGAAAAACTAGTAAAAAATGTTTAAGAGTATTAGGGCTATCAGGAAAATGTAGAAAGATGATTCCGCAATATGCTTTTAAAAGCAAACGAATCAAGAGATACAAATACACAACTATACATTCTAATGAAATTTTTCATTATTTATTTCGGAAAATGGCTCATTTTGTGTGAAGCTAAGATTGGTCAAATAGCCTTTAAATTTAGGAATGCAAGGTCTTCAAATTTGGAATGCCCGAGATATCCAACTTGGTTGTCAAACTTATGTTGGAATCTTTTTGAGTACGGGGAAATTCAAAAAATTAAAACTTGTTTTTCTAAAAGCCTCAATGACGCAATTCATAATTTTATCATTTAACCTATGTTAATGGTATTCTTTTAAATGCACGTCACCAGTCTTTATTTCCCGACCGTAACAAACTACTTTTTTTTCAACATTTTGTTTAAAATGACTGCGTTTAAATTAAGTACAAACTCCTTTTTAAAATAAAGTATTTATGACACTTGTTTAAATGGATTTCATGGATTCTCTAACCTAATTTAGAAAATAGAACATAGAAGTGCCAATAATAAGTCTCACAATAATAGCTATTTTCATTAGTATTGCATTATGCAAATTCACGCCCTTATTTTGTAAAATTATTTCAACACATTTTGTTGAAGCTCTCAAAACTCATGATGCTTTAACAGACATTTAGAAATTATAATAATAAACGCTAGATTCTATCATAATGGTTAGATACTATCATAAAAAAATTCTAAAAAATGAAGAAATTTATTTCAAGTGTGTAAACCTTGAACGTAATGTGATATAATCATCGATTGTAACTAGGTTGATTTGTGTTTAATACAACATCTTAGAAAAAGAAATGCGTAAAGTTTTCCGGTAAATAGCGCACAAAAAACTACCGGTAAATAGCGCACAAAATGATAAAAGTGAATAATAACAGGATAATCCAAGGCCCCAAGGGATTCTGGCCCAAAAAGCAGCTGCTTTCATCTGCCCATTTCCGGTGGCTCTGCGGCTACAACTCTATGTTTATGCAGAAAGATATTATGAAATTAAAAACCACAAAGAGATTTCTCCAAGCCCAATACACCGCTATTTACTAATAATTTTTATTACATTTCATATCAAAAGAATGTTGCGGAATGATGCACAGATGAGTAAAAGCCCTGTTAACGGAGTTACAACGGACAGCACAAAGCTTACAATATGCTTGTTGAGCAGGAAGAGAAAATTTTTTACGGATTTTATGACGAGCATTTCCCACATTTTTACCCGTTAGTCCTTCAACATTAACAGTAATAAATACTGTTAATGAAAAGAAGTTGAGGTTGTGTCATTAGTTTTTGTCACAACGTTAGAAAAGAAAATTGAGAAATCTTTAAAATTGATTTGAAGAGATTAATTCCACAAAGTGTGCAATAATGTGGTGGATGCAATCTTAATAATTTGAATTTATTACTTCAGGAGAGTAGTGTTAATTTTGTGAATAATCTTCTAAATCGATTGAAATACAACCTTCACTAGTTAATAACTCCGAAAATTCAGTATTGCGTTCTTGATGTTCTACCAATGAAAATCTTATTCAAGATTTTCATTCATTTTCTTATCACAATATATCACGTTCCACCTAATTTGTGGCTATTATTTTCAATTAATTTATAGATGATGAAATGAACCTGATAATTTCAACAAATATTCATTACTTAGTTAATGCCTTTTTTTAACTAACTAATGATATTCATTAATTTAATTTGATTTTTCGCTGTATTTGCAAACCTTTACTATCAATATTAACATTTATATTTACATTTATATAATTCAGTTCCCTGATCTACTCACGTTTCTATTTTATAACCAAAGATTTTATTAACACTATTTTTAATATTTTCTTACAAGTGAGTATCGACACACGACGTACTACATCCTACTTTCCCGCATGCAGACAGGCTGCCTGTACAGATCAACGATTTATGGAAGTTCTGATTGATTAAATGATTATTTCATTGATGCCAATTAATTACAAATTATTAGCCTTGTTTCACACTATAAATATTTTTATTCATAATTCTATTATAAACAATTCTTTTTGAGCTCATTACGTAAACTATTATTTATATAATTATCCTTCCTATACAAATCAACTTACCGGGAGCAGTAACTCAGCTGATGTCACTGCAACGCCTCTGACCGGGAGGTCCTAGGTTCGAGTCCTGACTGCGGCAGGATTTTCGACACTAGCTTTCCAGCTGGGTCGAATTCAGTCGCTGTGTGGAGGAGAATTCTAGCGGCCGGCTACTTTGATCGGTAGTTTTCCGTGGTTTCTCCGATCAACACCAGGCGAATGCCGGAGCAGTACCCTACCAAACGGGCCACGAAGCGCGCGCGATCTGCCCTTCCTCTTCGTTGTCCTATCCTCTCCCCTTACACACACACACTTACACTAACATGCACTACACTACTACATATTCCGCGAGATCGGTCAGGAGTTTAGAGCTTGTCCCGGCTGGGGCGGTGCCACGCTGGTGGGAGAGTCCTGGTTAGGGGGAAACCCCACTAGTTGTCCAGCGGGGGAAGATCACCACCATTTCCCGCGAAAAGGCATGCACTACACTAACGGGACTAATGACCGAAGCAGTTGACGCGCCCGTAAACACGAAAAAATCAATCAATCAAAAACATATCAACTTAAATGATCATAGTCCATTTCTTCGCGCGCATTCGAAAACTCCTCGGCTGAATTCCGGTTGAAGAATGTCCAATGTCCAATGTCCACAACGTCTTCTCTCTTCGGACGCCGCATTGTTGTCTTTTTCTCTTCTTCACGCAATTTTACCGGATATCAATTACTAACTAAAAAGGCAACCGCGGTTCTATCAATTTATTCTCGGTTCGCCGAATAATTATTATAAGTTGTTACGCGCACGTGAAACTTCCTTCTATTTCACCTCGCCTTACCGCGACACTTCGTAATATTCAAATAGTTGTTAAAGGAATGAAAAATCTACGGCTTCTTCCCTTCTCTTGCAAAACCGTCCCATGTAATGATTCAAAGTTTTTTCAAAGTTTTTTTTTGACGGCTCGGTGGTCAGCAGATAAAAGAGACCAATCCCGTTCCTCTATACATTATTACGCCTCCAACACATATATTATTTTCATTACAAGGGGCTTTTCTTCCTCCTTTCAGTATGTCGTCACCATAGAGCTATGAATTCATAGCTCCATGGTTGACACACTGTGAGCGTTCGTTCTTCCCGGACTTGTTTATTGACACCTGTCATCCTCAGAACCTATATGCGCTGTTTTCATCCCCTCTGCAGGCATAAACTAACATGTATCAATCTAATATGATATTTTTCGCCCTCCGTAAATTAAAACTTACTTTATTTCAATTTTCAATTTTCATAATTATTTTTCAATTACATGATTAAAGTTTGTGATAGCTTATGTAACAAATTGTTGGTAACTGTTTACCTTACCCCTTTAAATACTGGCTTCTTGCCTCTACGTTATGTAGAATTATATTCAACTCACTGAAAATGTGTATTGCAATTAAACAGGTAACAAATAAATATTTTAAAAAATCGAATATTAATAAATATAATTTCTAAAGCTTCTAGTAAAGCTATGTTGTAGGAGAGCTTTGAAGATTGGGCCGAAGATCCGCAAATACGTCTTCCGATGTTTTTGTCAAAGAGAAGATTCTGAAAACGACAAGTATTAAGGTTGGTGGCCCACCATGCCGTTAAAATCTGATTTTAACATTTAAATATTGAAGAAAATATCCGTGGGCGAAAGGAAATCGATTACTTTTCGTTTTATTTCATTACTCAATGCATGTATGAAGCAAGCATATTTCGCTTTGCTGCGATGCGCCAAAACGCGGGATCACCGAGAGTATAGCACCATGGAACTTCTAACTCGCCACACCGATATCACATAAACGATTTAGCTCCCAGAGCGGTAGACACTTGCATATTCGTTGGTTTCCATGCGCGAGGCGAACCGCCGCCGAAATGGCTCGGCTGTTGGCTTTCAAACAATACGCGCTCTCCCGCGGCGTTTTAGCGGGAAAGAGCAAATTTGTTCGAATGTCGACAATGAACAACTTCGCTGGCGCGTGCTTGCTTCCGCTGTCCGGAAGGCGGTACACTCTCACGGTCATCTTTGAAAGTAGTTCGAGAGAATAATCTTAGAGGAAATTCTTTTCCCCTGTATAGCAGTTGGCGGTTTTCTAAAAAAAAAAAAAAAAAAAAAAAAATATCTCGACGTCTGAAATGTACGCCCTTTGCTGTGAATTTATCCCAAACAATGGTTATAATTGTTTATATTCACGATTAGGCACCAAATTTGAATTAATTTGGCAGACTATGAGTAAACAATAATTAATACTGCGGTATTATTAAACATGTGGAGGCTTGTGGTTCGTCACAATGTTTTCATAAAAAATATTCAGCTAAAAAATTATGCATTAGTTGAATATTTGAATTCTACATGTAAATAGAGAAGTGAATTCAAACTGAGAAAAAACTACCGGTGATTTGCCTACACGAATGCTTTACAGCAAAGCACTCATATTTCAAGGAAAAAGGAAAACGTTGAATATTGAACAACGCCTTTGAGAAGAAACGCAGCGAACGTCATAGCAGCAACGCGCCAAACACACAAAGAACAAGCCAACTCTAAATCCGCAGGCAGCCCATCCGCATCGCGTGCAATCTGTATCCCGAGCGCGGGACAAATGGCCGGAATTGGCTGCGACGCCCGCGGGGGGCGTGTTCTCCCTCGTGGGGGAGAGGGGGTGGCGACGGGGGGGAGGGAGGTGGTTCGTCGCTTGAGCGGCCGACGTCCTTATCACGGCGCGACCGCGGCGGGGCACAGGTCGTGTCACGCGCAGAGCCGCGCTGCGAAACGGGTCGCCGCTTCGATTACCATCCGCGCCCCACGCCGCACAGTGGGTCGCAACTGCGTCCAATGCAACACGCGTTCTGCATATTTACTTTCTCGTATACCACGTACGCAGTACAGAGAAAGACTTGTACTACTGCAGGGAAAACTTTAGTTTTTCGGAAGAAAAATTCGTATTGTACAAAAAAATACCCTGATACAAAAAAATGTATAATTGTTCTTCCTATAAGAAGTAAATTCCTTCCTCTTACACTTTGTGTAGTTAGAATCCAGGGTTTGTGGGGTCTTGGAATAAAAAATGTTTACGGCAAATGTCAGTCCATCCGACTGTCTACTACTACTACTAGGGGACCAAAAAATTGATAAAATGTGAAAAAAAAGTGTTTGAGGTGCTGTTATGCAGCAATTGGGAAGAGAATGAACAATATTGAAACTATTCTAGACTTAAGAGGTTAGCAAACGAACTAGTACAACAAAATCTGTGTATTCTTTAGCACCATTGGTTTTAGTTGTAAGCGATTCTTGCGACTTGTAACGATCATTTCAGCCTACAAGACCGTTTCAAAATGCAAGAATTATGTAAGTGACGGGCAGTAAACGCGGTGTTTGAAATGTAGAATGCACAATACACAGATATTTTAACTTTTATCATTGTGTTGAGGAAGGCAACAACAAACCACGATTGCAGTAATCGACAAAATCATGCACTAATACCAGGATTTCTTTAAGATCAGAAGTATGAGAGTGTACGAGACCAACTTTAGATACTGCCGTGAGGAAAGTGGTTTCAGGCGCTCACTGTGGCAATAAACGCTTTAAACGCATAAGTAAGGCAAATTGCATACCTTTCAGGACTCTTCCATATTAATCAAGTTTCTAGAAAAAATGTTACTACACAGCGATGCATAATGTAAAGAAGGTTAACTTTCAGATTTTTGATGACACTAGTTGACTCGTCACTTTGCACCCTCTCTCCACTTAAGTTCAAGTTTTCCTGCCCACTTTGATCACTCTTTGATCCTTAACAAAAGTATGTTGGCATCACTTCCTCTTCTTCTTCTTCTTCTTCTTCTTCTTCTTCTTTTCTTCTTCTTCTTCTTTTTTCCATATGCTGTAGATATTAAGTGAAAACGCTGACTCACAGCAACAACTAACGTAGTTGAAGTTTGTAAACCGAGGGGTTAGCTCAGGTTTATAACCAACGAAGTCAGTAATTTAATAAAATACGTAAGTATTTATTATAACCAAGTCAGCACTACCGGTGCGTACTGAAAGATTCAATACCGGTGCGTTTTCCAGCAAGCACAACTGGTGCGTTTTTCAGTACGCACGTGTTTCGCCCCTTTGGGCCCAGTGGGCGTTGCCAGCCGTGTGGCCTCTGACATCGATCGCTGCCTGTTGGAAGAAGACTGCTTAATTCGGAACCCGCGCCTTACAATGCGCCTCCCCTGCCGCCCCCCGGCCCCACCCGCACCTCTTCGTCTCCGCTTCTTTTTCGAGGCCTTCGGTGACTCCTCCGCTTCCGTCGGGAGACGCGCCCTGTCACAGGCGGCGACACGGTGGGGAGGGGGATGGAACGCTATCTACTGACTCCGACTGGTTGGAATTAATGAGAGTTAAGCTGACGGTACCCCGAGCTTGCTCAACTTCTTCGAGTGCGTCCAAACAATTCGTCAAAGACAAAGAAAAACACCGGGAACGCTAGCTCAGTGAATCAACTGATGTCACTGCAGCGCCTCTGACCGGGAGGTCCTAGGTTTCCTCTCCCCACGGCGGCAGGATTTTCGACACTAGCTTTTCAGCTAGGTCGAATTCAGACGCTGCCTGGAGGAGAACACCTGGCGAATGCCGGAGCAGTACCCTACCAAACGGGCCACGGACCGCGCGCGATCTGTCCTTCCTCTTCCTTGTCCTATCCTCTCCCCTTACATACACACACACTTACACTAACATGCACTACACTACCACATATTCCGGGAGACCGGTCGGGAGCTTAGAGCTTGTCCCGGCTGGGGCGGTGCCCCGCTGGTGGGAGAGTCCTGGTTAGGGTACACCCCACTAGCCGACGGTAGGTCGGCGCCGGATCTCGGCATTCAGCGGGGGAAGACCACCGCCATCTCCCGAGAAAAAAACATGCACTACCCTAACAGGACTAATGACGAAAGCAGTTGACGCGCCCGGAAACACGAAAGAAACAAACCAAACCAAACAAAGAAAAACCTTGCAGGAGAAACAACAACAAATAGTGACAATGTAAATAAAACTAAGATGATAGGCAATTAAATTTGTATGGTTCAAGCTTGATTCGCGACCGTATTAAATCCGACGTCGATATTAAAACTAATTTTACACTGGTATGACACTTTTCACGACGTACAATTTAATATCTCTTTTCGCAAGCGTGAATGAATAGATTTTGAGACAAAATATTATAAAAATCTGTTCTCGCTTGCCATTGCCTTCATCTTGACTCGATCTCCCAGCCAACTTTCGCAAATGAATTGCGCACACCACGAAATTACCTCCAGAAGGGTCTGATGGCTCGATGGATTTTCCCTTTATTCCTCCCTCCTTCAATATTCCTTCAATCTCCTCTCACCTAGAGCCCCCTCCTCCTTCTCCTCCACGCAAGTGTAGGAGGTGAATCGATGGAAGAATAGCATTTCACCGATGACGTGCTACTCAACACGACACGAAGGTTACACTTCATTTGAAAACTATTGGTGTTCCAAAATGAAGTAAATCGTGCAATGGATTCAGAAGCATAAATCCACATCAATATATTAAATATATTATATCATTTCTTAATATTTCCTCTTGGTATATTCAAGCATCTTTTGGTACATTTTACGAATCTTGTTGGCTCACCGCCCTGCCCCGGCAGTCTCTCCCCCTATCTGCCCTGGCTTATCCCTCTGACCCCGTCCGTGACTGCCCCCTATCAGCATTATTGCTAATGTTGCTGTCAGTACTTAAGCCCCAATGCCATCGTTGCCCCCGATGCTGCCACTGCCCCCGCCCCCCCCCCCCCCGCCACCCTGGGCCCCTCCCCCCCCCCCCCCCCCCCCCCCCCCCCTCTTACCCCCCGCCCCCGCCGTCCCGCCACCCCTTGGACCCCGTCGTCCCCACCGCTCCCGCCCCCCGCCCCCGCCGCCCGCCCCCCCGCCGCCCCGTCCCGCCCGGCCCACCGAGACTCTCCGGTCCCTCCGGAACCCGCGCCCGTCGCAAAGGGACTGCACCGGCCCATTTCACATGCACACACTGCTCCATTGCATTACGAGCGGCGGATAGGCGCTCCAGCTGTGTGCCGTGGCGCGGCGACGACCGGCTGCCGCGCGTGCAAGCATTGTTTCCCCATGCAAATGAGAGGTAGGCCGCACTGTTTGAGATTTCATTGTTCTGCGCTTTGCCAATCCGTCTCTGTGTCCATTTGTCAAGAAGTTGCGAAATTAATGGGAATTGCCATTCTCGTGTGACAACTCCCGATGATTTGTCGTGTTCGACTCATTTTGCTGTAATGTAATCGACTGATTTATTGTGTGCGTGTTTCAACAATTCACATCAATTGTCCCGTTGTTCTCGGTAGCTTGCGGTAATAATGCCGACGTCTATTACGGTCATTTATTCACATTATGTAAGAATATTCAAGTCAACTTTTAGAAGGAATGCATATCTGTTAGTTTCGATATTTGGGTTTGATGACATTTGAGTCGCGAATTGTAATTAGGTTAGTATTTGATGTACATATATGACAAACCAAGATAACAATAAAGAATTTAGTGGTGACTATATCACCAATTTTTCATTGGGGACACTAACAATTAAGACAATTCAAGAGAATATGTTGTCAGGTAATGTATATCAGCAAATCGAAATCGGTAGATATTAAATGGACTGCTTTAATAAAGCAGAATGTCGTATGTACTTTTGCATCACCTAGAAATAATATAAAGGATTTATAAAATTAAAAAATTCTCTTTACTGCATCACACTTATTATAAAAGAGAAAGTAATAAGCTTGGTAAAAAAATCAAAAACATGGCAATGGAAAGGAATGTACGGACACATCATGGACACATTTTTAAGTAAAAATTTAAAAGCTTAAAAGTAAAATTCTGAGCTGAAATACGCCAGATATGATTAGAAATGATAACGTTTATGACGTGTGGTTGTTCGATCATATGACGGAGCGCTCGGCTTTAACTCCTACGCCTCATTGCTTCGTCGTCTCCTAGCACTTCACCCAGTCTTGCCTCTGTATCGCCGCCGCCACCACTACATGACCTCGTCTCATCCTGTCTCTTCTCTGTCCTGTTCCGTACCCTCTCATCCCATCTTTGCCATTGTGTGCAACCTATCCCATCCATCTGGTTTTTCCTGATGCATTTCAACTCCCCTATCCGATTCTAACTCGTCTCACCCCAAACCACTTACATCACGATACCCCCCCCCCCTTCCTTCATCCCACCGCCCTAAATATCCCGGCATCTTTGTTCTTCCCCGTCCCTGACACTGCCCCTTGCACACTCCTCCACACCGCACATCGCAACGTCACGACTGCGAGCGCCCTGCAGCGCCCGCGGTGGGTCCCCCGCCCCCCCCTCCTGGACCGCGGCTCCGGCCCTTGTCACTCGCCTGTCGCCCCGCCCCGCCCCGCGCCGCCCGCGCCGCCTCGCGCCGCCCGCGCCGCCCGCGCCGCCCGCGCCGCCCGCGCCGCCCGCGCCGCCCCGCGCCGCCTCGCCCCACCCCGCCCGCTTCCGCCCCTCCCGCCCCGCCCGCCCGCCCGCCCCGCTCCGCTCCGCCCGCCCCGCCCCTCGCAGCGGTCGGAGCACCGCCCTTGCGCGGGCGGTCGCCGCCCCGCGCGCCGCCTGCCTGCCTGCCTGCCGTCTGCAGCCAATTTATCTCGGCTTTTTCGTCCCTAGTGCCCAATCGCATCCCCGGTTGGCCTTTCGACCGCATAACATCAACCTCTCCCCTGAGCGGCGGCAATTTTCTTCTCTGTTCCGTTTACGCTTTTCTTTAACTTCCACTTGGAAGTCTTACTTTGCTGTTCTTTTTTTCTCCTGAGTTGTTTCTGATATCTTGTGTTTTAAAGAGTTTTTACTGCACCATTTTTGTGTTTCTCAAATTCCAAAGCTCCTCTCAGAATCAGTCGCTTAAGAAAACTGATATACTTGGTGCTTCACGAGTTTCAACCGTTTCTTTCCACCGTTTTTATATTTTTCAATGAAGCTCATCTCAAATTTGCAGAAATGTTTAAAATATTGTTTAATACAAATATAAATAGTATCATTATGTGATACAAATTAAACGTATTTTTAAAAAGAACGCCAAAATATTAATTCTGAATGTTCAGTTACCTGGGGGCAATGTAATTTCTTTTACGCTCTAATGTACGTTAAAAGTGTAGTAATATATTTTATGCCTCTTGATATTCTCAATGTTTTATTTTGCCTACTGTTTTTATTATTACATAAGTGCACACTTGGAAAGCGTTGCAAAATAAGGGTCATCTTCCGTTAGTGAAATATTTTTCAATGCCATTCGAAGACGACTCGAATATAAATAAATAATTAAATAAATAAAAAGAATGAAAAGAAAATAGTTTGATATTTTCCTATATATACCATCTTACGAGAGTCCAACAATATGTAGCTACATATACAAGTATAGTGCAAGTTATTGATGACGAATATAGCTATTTGATGGCATATAAATCTTTTCAATTAACACCCCCAACAGTTTCATCATGAAAACATTGCTTTTAATTATTGCGTCTGGTTAGTGGCTTTTTGATCACCACTAACATGCATAAATCAAATAATTATTAAATACCTCTCTTAATTCATTTTACCATCTATTGGAGTATTTGAGCATCAATAAATGTGCCTGTGATTGTGGAAAATAACTTTAAAAACTATCATTTTTGTAAGCGAGATATTCGAACTTAAATGCGAATTTAAAAAAATTACTTATTTTGCTCGTAAGTTTTCTGGATGCTCTCGCTAGAAAGAGAACTTGAATAAATGAAATTCGAGAGCATGTGCATGCATCATTAGTTCTTAAATATATAACATTTTCCTTCAGATAGAATAGAACTTATTCTAGGGTCTACCGTCAACTTCCCCCTGGTGTTCTCCGGGTATCAGAATTGCATTGGTATGCGACTGTTAAAAGGAAACATTTTCAATATTCTACTGCGAAATCATCGGCCACACATGCAACCCGCAACACACATATCTTGCACAACCCGATTAATTGGTTTTCTGTGTTTTGAGAGCTCCAATTGCTATGGTCATTAATGTAGGGCATATTTTTATTACGGGAGATGGCGTTCTTCCCTAGCAGGATGGGTAGATCCGGCGCCAACTAACATGTCAACTTGAGGAGTTAAGCCCATCAAGAAATCTCCCCCTGCCAGGTACCGCCCGAGTCGAATCAAGTTCTCTAAGTTCCCGACTGGTCTCCCGACGTGTGTAGAAGTGCAGCATAGGTTTGGTTTGTGTTCGGGCCCACACGCACAAGCAGAAAGGGACGTATAAATATAAAACGCTTCCTACGCCCTAAGCGGCAACACCGGAAGCGCGGCATGGGAAGTAAGTTGCCAAGCGGCACCACTGCGCCGCGTGATATTCGCTTTCGCGACCCGAATCTTCTAAACCGCTCTAGAACATTTTCAAATTCTAGCAGTTGCCTATTGGACTGTTCAAATTCACCCCACCTCGCCATACTGCAACCCTGGAAAGCAGTCGCTAATTGGCCAGTTCAAATCTCCCTTCGCGTGCCCGATAGAACTCGCAAACCGAACAGAAATCAGTCGCTGAGTAGCACCCTTGCTAGAAGCATGTCTCGGGCTCCGTGTTAAAAGATCACGTAAATTCTTATACAGAAAGTAATATTCTGTGCTTATGTTGTGGCCAAGTGAAAAGCCACATTGTTTCAATTTGTTATAGTTCAGAATTGTGTATGTATTGAACTAATTAATGTATCGTGATTCAAGATGGAAAATTCCTGTATTCTCACATTGAGAACAATAACTTAGTGTAATTTTATTGTAAAGAACAATTGTGATAACTCAAAGGTAATTAAACATCATTCTGCAAGGTGAGAAGTGTGTTTCCATGATAATCCACATTATTACAAAATTCCTAACGAGCGTCGAAAGGGACTGAGTGGATTGCCTACCTACTTTCAACAACCAATAATACAGTCCACTACAAGCAAAGGTAACCCGCCACGTCCATGGTCCTTCGAGCTTCGGATATCGAACTAGTGACCCGTGGAAAGCAACCCGCTCCGTCCAGTTTGGTTTGGGTTTTTCGTGTTTCCCGGGCGCGTCAACTGCTTGGGTCATTAGTCCCGTTAGAGTAGCGTATGTTTTTTTCTCGGGAGATGGCGGTGATCTTCTCCCCTTGGATGGCGAGATCTGGCGCCGACCTACCGTCGGCTAGTAGGGTTTCCCCCTAACCAGGACTCTCCCACCAGCGGGGCACCACCCCAGCCGGGACAAGCTCTAAGCTCCCGACCGGTCTCCCGGAATATGTTGTAGTGTAGTGCATGTTAGTGTAGGTGTGTGTGTAAGCGGAGAGGATGGGACAAGAAACAGGAAGGACATATCGCGCGCGGTCCGTGGCCCGTTTGGTAGGGTACTGCTCCGGCATTCGCCTGGTGTTGATCGGAGAAACCACGGAAAACTACCGATCAGAGAAGTTGGCCGCTAGAATTCTCCTCCAGACAGCGACTGAATTCGACCTAGATGGAAAGCTAGTGTCGAAAATCCTGCCGCCGTCGGGACTCGAACCTAGGACCTCCCGGTCAGAGGCGCTGCAGTGACATCAGTTGATGCACTGAGCTACCTGTCCCGGTTGTAGTATAGGTTAATTGTAGGTGCGTGTAAGTAAAGTGTGACGACCAAACAAGGAAAATGAAGAAGAAATCGCGTGCGGCGCGCGGTCCGTCTGTTAGGATACTGCTCCGCGATTCGAGTGGCGTTGATCAGAGGAACTACAAAAAACGACCGATAAGAGCAGCCGTCAGCTAGAATTTGCCTCCACACAGATACAAAATTCGACCATGCTATCTAGCTAGAGTCGAAAATCTTCTCGCCGTCGGGATTCGAACCCTAAGACCTTCTCGTCAGAGGCATTCCAGTGACATCAGTTGATGCTCTGCACCCTCTCAATCGGTGTATATTTCGAAAATTGTGCGGCCTTGTCCCGAAAAAAGTCTTTTTGTGTGTGTTGTAATTCCAGTTAGGTCGAATACGATTTTTAGATTATGACTTGAAGAAATAACTTTTAAGAACTTGCAGCAAATATATAGAAGTTAGCTTGTTTGAGTAACTCCACAAACAGAACAGTTTGTTAAATACGACGTAACATCTGATCGTCTAAAAATTGATAACTGTGTGAACGTATTTTTTTACTTTAAAAACAAATATTCAGAAAGTGTGGAATCTTTGCGAGAGGCCAAGTAGTAATTTACAATTTTTTATCTCAGGTTTGCATACATAATACTTGTTATGTGACAGTAACCCATGTTATTTGTGGGTTAACTGCCATAGGTCTTATGATCTGCTCATGTAGTACAAAATAACCATACCTCATGGTATGGTTCTTTTGTGACTGATGCGGGAATGAGATACAATTCCGAGCAATTGATAATTTTTTTATCAGTGTTTTTCTTGTGAATGTTTAAACAATACAAATTATTTATTTCAAAAAGTGGGTTAACAAATATGGAGTTGTCAGGAAAATATGTTTCCAGAATGTTTTCTCCCTGGCATTTGTCAACATAACCTTTAATACCTTAAGCTTAGACTTCGATATTGTTTGAATTCAATTAAACCGTTTTTATTATCTTTTTTAAAACTGTATCAGCAAATATTTTATTCTAAAAAAATATAGTATTGATTTTAAGCAGTCTCTACGTTTCACTACAACTGAAAGAAAAAATGATACAATTATTACCTTAAACCTCAGTTTTACCGCAACAGTATAATCTACGAGTATATATAAATAAAAGAAAATGTGCTTATATGTGTCGCACATGGATACAAAATCTACTTGACCGATTTTGCTGAAATTTTCACACTTCGTTCTTATTAGTATTGGACGTGTTTAAAGAATGGTATTAATTAAATTTGAAGTGGAGGCGTTGTAGATAATGATTTAATCGTTTATAACGACTCAAGCGCCCATGAGCTCTATGCAACCCCCTGCAACTCAAGGATTGAGAGCATCTCCACTGCAAACAAGAATTCTGCACCTGCAATTGTAAAATATCGACCGGAATTATTCCTTGAATATCGGGCATGTATATCAAATTTCTCCATCTATTAGAATTTTTCTACAGCGTAGCGTAAAACGAGATTGAAAATAATGTGACCAGTAGTGTGTGATGTGTAATACACTGCAACAACGAAGCATTTCCGGGTCAACTAGTGTTCAATAAAGAGCGATCCAGTTGCCTAAGTTGGTTCGTTGCGTGCTTTCATTTCACTTCATTCTAATTAAAAAACCCAGAAGACAGATGTTTACGAATTTTCGATTTTCGCCCCTTTCAGCATCTCCGTTCTTTGCCAACCAAAGAGCTCTCGGCTGCAGATGAGCAGGCGACAAAACATCGTATTGTCACGCTCTTCCGGCCTTCATTGTGCGACGCGCATAGTTTATTCAAAGTTAACGGCTCCCTCTCCCCACTTTTCTTCCCTCCAGGCCGCGCGCGGTCGCCCTGGCTTTCCCAACGCTCTTCTTAGGCGGAGTGCGCGGGGGGTGGAAGTGACAGTTGGGCGTCGAGGGAGAAGTGACTGACCAACAAATGTGAACACTACCGAGTTGTTGGGTAACAGCGTCCAGGCAGGTCGGTTGAGACGAAGGAACGGAAATGGGCCGGAAGCTGAGGATGGCGGGAGGCGGAAGTGAATATATTATTTTAATATATATATATATATTAAAGTTCACATTCAGTTAATGCTTATCGGCGGTAAACGTAATTACAATTAATAGCTGATAGGTTAATTCCGAATAAACTAATTATCGCTAAATTAACATTTTGTTCTAATTTTCTTTTGCCATGTTACCTTATCAAAGACATCACTCCATTTCTCTCCATTTCACTATATACTAACAACAACAACAACAACAATAATAATAATAACAATAACAACAGTTCGAGTATTAATAGTATTAATCTAAATGGAATGAAGCACATGATGTGCATATGGCTAGGATGGTCTGCGGATGACAATGGGAGTATGTGGACGAAGATTGAAAGGGATGAAGGGTAGTGAGAAAATTGGAAGCAATAGGTGCTCGGAGTAGTGAAGGCGTGTGATACAGTGCGGACGGAAGGGACATGGAAGCGGATAGGAGTTGAGGGACGTGATGTCTGAACATTAGATATGATAGAGACTTCAGTCTGAGCGCTATGCGTATTAGGGATGGTAAAGACTGGCTAGGCGGAGTGGGTATTAGATATGAAAGGGACTTATACGGGAGCAGGAGCGGGTTTTAGGGGTTTTAGGGTATTCCAAATGGGTGGTTCGGGTATTGAGGGTGGTAAGACTGTCGACGCCGATGGGTATCTTGGAACCATCGGAAGCAGTTGAAGTACTCGCAACTGTTGGAAAGCAGGAAGTGAAAAAGGAGGAAAGGAGCTGGAGTGGATGTAGTAAGAGCAACTACGATGGTGGAATTCAGTAACGTCAGGAGATGGCAAGTAGGGAGATAATGCACCAAAAAGCGTTGGAAACGATAGAAACTTTACGAATTGCCGGAACATGCACTAGATTCGCGAGTAAAATTATTAGACGAATATATGGAGCAGCTCAGGATGGAGAAAATTGGAAGATAACGAAGAAATAAACAATACAATCGATGGACAAGATATTGTTTCAATTGTAGTCTTGCAGAATTTATTGGTTAGGACATGTGGAGAGAGAATGGGATCGGAAATAATGCCTAAAAACATACACATATATAATATTTTGGATGAGAGTAGGCCCGAGAAAAGTTGAATCCAGGATATTGTGAACGACCTGAAGAAGATGAAAAATCTCGGTTGTGGGAGAAGACTGAGAGAAATGAGGAATGAAGCAGATCGTGAAGACGGCCCTGGCCCACATTGGGATGTAGTGCCATTGACTAAAGAGGTAATTCTTTACTCGGGGAGAAGGAGAAAGAGAAGAAAGAGAAGGAGAAAGGGAAGCAAGAAGGGAAGAAGACAAGGAGAAGAAGAAAAGAGGAGAAAGAGAAAAAGGAGAAGAGAAAAGGAATACGAGAAGGAGAAGGAACATGCACAGCGGATGAGGGAAGGGATGTGTCGCGTTGGAGGAGGCAAGGAGCGTGGAGTGCGGCAAAGTCCAGTGAAGCCGGGAGAAGGGGCGTGTGCCACGGCCATGCCTCTGGGACGAGGCGCCGCGCCCTCGCCACTAATAGAGATTAAGCGCGCGGGGACAAAACCGGTGGCGGCGCGGGGGCGAGCCAGGGAAGAAAGAGGCCCCCGGTTGCAGCTGGCGAGGTTCGAGGAAGGCGCCGGAAGAGAGGCACTGCTGGATCAGCAACTGATGAAACGACTCCCATGGCCTCGCATGACCTCTTTCCATCCTTCGGACAGCGTTTTTGATGCTGGAGAACCTCCTAGGGTAGGTAAGCTGTGCCTTAGGGTCTTAGTCTTCTTAAAAATTGTATTTCAAAAAGTGACAAATTTGCCTTTATAATATTCAAATTATGGTTCACGTTCCCTGTTGGAAACCTTCCAAAAAATATCATATATTCAGTGGAATAGATCTCTATTTAAATTGCTGGGAACGCTTTATATTTTTTATTTTCATAAAGATTACAAACTGGTTTTGCGTTCTTAACTTGAAGTTCGTTTCCTCGGGACCAAACGCAAATCATATTTCGAAGCTTTTTCAAACCTCTTTATAGGTACATTTAAGAAAACAATTACAGTTATGAAGAACTAAAGGTAACATTTTATTGATCAGTGTCGGAAGTACATACATATGTATCATAATTATAATAATTCTCTCCACAGAGAGTGAAAATGTGAATTACATCGGAATAGAACGATAGTGAGATATAACTTAAGTGAATGCAATGGAAACTTTCTACTTGACAGAAAGTTATAAAAAGATTCCGCTTTTATATCAGAGGAAAACGAAAAACTATTATACTCATAGTACTTACGTAAGTAGTATGGTCAGCTCTCAATAAGGTATTCCTACATCAAGGAAAAGCAACTAGCAATATCAAAAAGATTCCGCTTTTATATCAGAGGAAAACGAAAAACTATTATACTCAAAAACCGTCGAGAGTGGGTTGTAATAACAGCAGGTTTATTCACAATTTAGACCGTAGTCACAAATCACCAATGCACTGTATACAATTAACTAACTAAATAGACCCCACTGCTAGGAGAGATATTTACAACAGCTACCACACCGCAACATACTACCTAATGTTTCGCCGTGCGTAGTACCGCCTGCCCTGAGACCGACTACATGTCTCACTAGTCACGACAATAACTGCTTGCTTCTTGCACCGCGTGACGTTCGCACCTCTCACGGACGACCTATGCTGCTGCTGCTGCCAGGATCACAAAGAAGGAGCTATTGTTCTCACGGCCCTTAAAAGCCCTCGCGACGCTGCACGCCGCCTCCATTGCCTCCGCCTAACGATGCGCACACCCTGTCAGAAAAACCCCGTGCGTCATACCTTGTGCCTTTGTCTACGCTTCCAGTGCCCACCACGCGCCACGTGCCCACGCTGTTTTAGCGACACGACGCTACAGTATCATTTATTTTCTTTTATCAACGTGTGTCACATTGCAGTCACATTGCACATCACTCCAATTTACAATTTCAAACGAAAATGCTGTAGAGGTTGCTGACAGGCCATCTCTGAGATAACGAAAATACTAGTGGCCAGCAGCAGCACAAATGCTACTGAACAAAACCACCCAAAATGATTTCCCGAAAAGGAGCATGCACTCTGCTTGAGAACAAATAAAATACTTTCCTATAGCACAACATAAATGGTACAGTTTTTTCACACTATTTAGTTATCTAATTTTTTTGTTACGAATAACTTTCCAGTATTGCCTCACCCTTTTCCCAGCTGCTACTAATCGGCACCAAAATAAAATTTTGTCACATTTTTACCATTTTTCGGTCCCCTAACAGTAGAATATATACATTTTTCAGTATATTACAGGATAGTAAAACAGTCCTGTACGCAAATGTTTATTGAAAATTTTGCGGATGTTCTTGAGAAAATGACGTTCGAACGTTTCTGAAAATCCGTATATTTAAGCTTATTTTCACAGTGAATTTTGTTTTCAAAGAAACTTCACAAGAAATCTTTTGAAACACTTGTGTGCATAAATGCAATAATGTAAAATAAATGAATGTAATGTAAATATTAACGACCAAAAGATGTTTTAAAAATACATTTGTGAAATTTAAAAATCAAAATGGCGTTAATGTCATGTTATTCAATACATTTACAGCTATCCGTACAAAACTTGAAGGAAAAATTTGAAGCAATTTTCGAGAAAATATCGCCTTTACAATTTTTTAATATTGTTCATATTTCATTCAAAAATACGTGAAAAGTACATTTTGAAAAATGTAAATGTTCTCAATAAAAGATAGAATTTTGAAGTACAGGTTTTAAGGGAAAAGGAAAAATCTTTATTTTCAATACTTAAGTAAGTAAAAGAAGACGCAGAAAAATATTGAACTTTTCCAATTTCCAAAATTTCAGATTATTTCAACAAAATTGAGACCTGCGACAGTTTTGTAGGCGTGTTTAATGCTATTCGAGGACACAATTTAATCAAACAAATTTTGAGACCGTTTCTAAAAACGTAGAAAATGTCCTTGATTCGTCATGTCAAGTAACCTCCAAAATTAATACATCGGTCTCAAATTCAAAGGACTACTACATCAGCCATATCGATTGGGGAATATCAATTTTGTGAAAATCCTACTTACGGTTTAGCCGCTAGCGTTCAGACACACCTTTGCCGTAAATCAATTTTTCGGTAACAAATACCCACAAAACGTGAATTCTGAGTTCAGAACCTGTTAGAAAAAGTAATTTGCTACATGTAGAAAAAGGAATTATCCATTTTGTCTATAACAGAGACCTACTATACAAATTTCCGTCGTTTTGTCGTCGCAGCATTACATAATTTTCTGGATACTACATATGTAGTCTACGAGAAAGTAAAAATTTGAAAGTCGATGACATCACATTTTTCTTTGCTGACGGTCTGCAGTGTTGTGCCTGTAGGGAACTACCACCGAAGGTTGTTCCGCCCTCGTGAAGCTGTGCTGAGCGGTCGGCGCTTTGCCAGCAGGGGCGCTATGGCACATCACGTCCAAGGACAGGCAAAAACCCGCTTCCTGGGAAGCAGCTGAATGCAGCGTGCAAAATATACAGTAGATTTTGCGCAATGTATTTCGACATTAGATCTCTCTCCTAATAAACTGCGCAGAAAAACAACTGGTATCCTGTGTGATCATTGATCGTGAATAACTTCAAACTCGATGTGCATGGATCTTGATGATTGTGTTATAGTTGTTAACGTTCTGCATGCCTATCAATATGTATTTTGTTTCCGTAGACTCAGTAAAATAATACCAGATTGAAATATTATTATTATTATTATTATTATTTTGTCTGTTTAATCCACCAAGAACAAAGGACACCTGATTTGAATACACAAATATCTAAATATAATAATTAAATTAAAATATAAATTTACTATAAATAGTGGCTCAAATATGCCTCCAGAACTAACAAAGCAGCTGTGTCACGGTACTATTGGGGGTATGTAATAATCTGTTACTGCGAAATTGTAAGCGTATTCCCGCCACAAAAGAATGACTTACTCCATGGTGATAACATTTTCGATACACATTTTCAGAGGCTGTCATAACGTTGCTAGAAAGACGAAGACTTCTTTGTAGTTAAGATATGGCTCTAAGGAATCGGGGAAAATGACGCACTTAGTGTTGCGTCTGCACCGCATAATTCATAATTCTTCCGACTTAAAAGCATTTGGCAACTGAAGTGTCAAACGTATGCATAGAATGTTGTTCTGTAGAAGGAGGTTTCAGCATGGTTATGTGGGGAAGTCATTATATCACCAGAGTTTTTTTATAAGCCATTGACTCTTCGAAAAGCTAGTATAAAGTTTCTTTAACAATTTCAAAACGACTTCCATTTTAAAAATTATTTTCCCAGAAATTGTAACAGCATGTGTAACACAAGCCACTCCTCGAGTTTGGAAATCAATTATTTTGAACCATCGTGTTCAGATTGGAGTCTCTTGTTTGTCACCAAAAACCACCTGTCTGGTTTTGTCCGACCGCTCACTCGGTTGCCTGCTAACGGGATCTAAAGCCGACGTAGTCTGCAACCTGCGCTACTCTGCTGGATGAAATCCAGCCAGAGTGCCTCGTCTTCTCCAAGGTAGCCCTCAGACTCATCTCAGATTGAAATAGTTACGATCTCAGTAGCTCTCTTCGGTATTTGCACACTTCCACGAAGTACTTCTTATGGGACATTTGCCGATAGTGCCATTGCCGTAGTCTGTAGAGCATAGTCGTTTTCACGTATTCCCACAAAGGACCAAAGTAGAACAAAATAAGACTATGAGGGTGGTATTACACGCGCACGCAAGGTGGAAATAATACCATGCCTGTACGTTATTTCCACCATTCGCTCACGTTTTTTCGGGCCCCGAAATAGCTACCCACATCTCTTTATTAAGATTGGTTGTATTCAATAAATGATAGCAACGAGCGTCGTTGAAAAAAAGTGATAATCCGAAATATTCACATCCGAGTAGTATAAACTCTTTTGCAATAAAAAAAACCAACGACATTTGATATAACAGTCCTGTCGTCAAAATGACCAATCCCTTCTCGTGTTGTGTGTGGCAGTTATTAATGTGTGTGTGTGTGTGTGTGTGTGAGTAAGAGGAAAGGAGGAGTCAAGGACGAGACGAGAAAGAAAAAATCACGCGCGATCCGCGACCCGTCTCTTACGGTACCGCTCCGGCATTCGCCTGGTATTGAACGGAGAAACCACGAAAAATACCTATCAGAGAAGCTGTCAGTTATGTAGAATTCTCTTCTATACAGTAGATAAATTTGAAGTAGTTTTCTAAGTAGTGTCGAAAATTCACCATCGTTGGAACTCGATTCCTAGGACCTCCCAATGAATGTCTCGGCAGATAACGGAATTTTCTGCCGCTGAACCAATTTAGCTGGTACCAATAATTGAAAATTTGGTCTTCGAATACCTATGTAGTTTATTGACCGTGACCTTGTATTTTGCGTTATTTATGAACTAGGCTTCGTTATTGCGAAAGTAGCTGATGTCGGTCGCGACCATAACATATTTATTTACTTGGTAAAAAGACACGATTATGTGGTCCATTACAACTATCAGTGTAATTATGGAACTATTGGAGTTAAACACTTGAACATTTACTTCCGAACTTCTCCGTTTTTTTATATATCTAGTTTTCGAGAAGTATTTAATATATTTCCACCACTAATCCTGAATTTGAAAACACACAAATTAAACAAGGCAAATCCGACACTTGTATAACTGATAGTCCTGATGATGTAACTTTCTAACTGAATTAATTGCAACTATGGCAGTTACAAAATAAATTTACATAATATTTTAACTATTGGAGTCAAACAGATGGAATTGTTACATCAAACATTCCACATTTAATTCCACATATCTACTTTTCGAGAAATACTCAATGACGTATTTCCATCCATAATACCGAAAGTAAAGAGCGAATTGTTTCTAAATAAGGGAAATATGACTCTCTAAATAGTGATTATAATTCGCTTTAAAACATGATGAGGCAACTTTGTAATTGGATTAACTCTAATGCTAGTAACAGAAACATTTTCATCATGTTTTAATATTAAAGACTGTTTTAAGAAAAACTGTTGGCAACGCCTAGTTGTACTATTTTTCCGCGTCGAATTAGCTTTAAAGCGGAGTAAAAGGGGCGTTGTCATCCACAAGTTAGGGCTGCATGTTCGCATCCATCCCACCCTCGTGGGCAGCCGATGCTGGACGGCCGCTGCGCTCGGAATGCCGCGCAATTAAGGCCAACCGAGCGCTGTAAGACAACACGAGGGCAGGGCGGGGCAGGGTGGGGCGGGGAAAGGGTAGGGCAGGGTAGGGTAGGGTAGAGGGCGGCACGGGCGACGCGGGACAGGCAGAGGGGACAGCGGTCGAAGCGCCGGCGCGACAGAGCGGGCGAAATCAGGCCAGTGTGCTAGTACTGACATTTGCCTCCGGACCTCGCAAGGAAAGGATCCCTGGTGCCTTGCAGATAGCTCACGCTTTCCTAGCGTTACACTCCCCCCAAGCCTGCCACGCCACCTTTAGACCGGTTATGACGGAATGGGTTAGGACTACGTCGCCTCGATTGATTGATTGATTTTTTCATGTTTCCGGGCGCGTCAACTGCTTCGGTCATGCTGCTTCGGTAGTGCATGTTTTTGTCGGGCGATGTCGAGTGATCTTTACCCCGCTGGATGGCGTGATCCGGCGCCGACCTACCGTCGGCTAGTGGGGCTTCTCCCTAACCAGGACTCTCCCACCAGCGGGGCCCCGCCCCAGCCGGGACAAGCTCTCGGATCAGAGCAGCCGGCCGCTAGAATTCTCCTCCAGACAGCTGCTGAATTCGACCTAGCTGAAAAGCTAGTGTCTAAAATTCTGCCGCCGTCAGGACTCGAACCTAGGACCTCCCGGTTAGAGGCACTGCAGTGACATTAGTTGATGCACTGAGCTACCGCTCCTGGTACGTCGGCTCGAGACAGGATTGGGGGCGGTAACGAAATGTTCAATTATGATGGGGAAGGAATGGGAAGGAAGAAATACGCGCGGTCCGTGCCTCTTATTGGGGGCTAATCTTGCATTCGCCCGGTAGTGCTCAGTGGAACTACGAAAACGACAGTGCTTACGAATTCGATTTCGGCATTTCGCTTCCTTGTCCTATCCTCACCCTTTACTCACATGTACACTAATGTGCACTACACTACCATACATCTCGGGAGACCAATCGGGAGCTTAGAGTTTGTCCCGACTGGAGCGGTGCCCCACTGGTGGGAGATACCTGGTTAGGGAAAACCCGATAGGCCGGCGGCGGATCTCGCCACCTAGCGGGGGAAGATCACCGTTACTTCGAGGGATAAAATCATGTACTGCACTTACGGGACTAATATCCTCAGTAGTTGACGCGCCTGGAATCACTAACAACCAACCATCCCCCACGGGAGTATGAAATCCGGCGCCGACCTACTTGTCGGATTTCGGCGTTTCCCCTTCTAAACTGCACTCAGAAGGGCACCGCTTCAGGTGAGAAACAATCTGTATTCCCGACTGATGTCACGACTACATTTAATGCGGTGAATGTATAGTAAGCGGGATCGTAAGGGAAGAGGAAGGGACACGTATGGAAATAAAAGATCTGGCGCACTGCGTGGCCGGTTTCTTAGAATACTTTTCCGGTATTCACCTTGTTAATTAATAGGAGAAAACACAGAAAATTATCGACGAGAACTAATAGCGACTAAAATTATCCATTAGTCAACTGTTACTTTAGATCCAGCAGTGTGGCTATTGTCGAAAATCCGCCACAGTCGGGGCTCAAACTCTAGTACATCTCAGTCAACGATTCTGAAGGGGTAAAGGTGTTACCGAATTGGCTAAAGCGTGTATTCAGCGCAGATGGATCTATGCGTATCTTGGTGGGGTTTACTAACGCGGCTTGCAATAGCATGGCAATGGCTGGAAGGCAGGGCGTAGCGGCCGTGTCCTTTGCGCCTACGACTAAGAGCTGCTCTAAAACGCCCCGAGCCACGCAGTAAACACCAATTTACAATGGCAGATATAGACGGAAGCTACGTGCGCTACTTAGTAACGCTCGAATTGTGGGCGTCGCCCGTTGTTTACTTGCTTTGCGTCCTCCTTGGCGTTTAATGAATTAGAGCAAGGTTCGTAATGAATTTCTAAAGTGACGCCCAGTATCTCTTCTGTCGGAGTTCTCCTACCAACTTCCCAATAGACGGTTGTTTAATCTTTTTCTTCTTTTTGTTGTTCTTCAAGCATTAGAACTTTCGTTCCGTTGCATCTCATTATTGGTTCATGGTTGTTTAATCTATCATCATTATCATCGTGACATGTCATATCTTTTGTACTTACGGACTGAAAAGGTAGATACCTAACTGACCGACATATTTCTGAAGATGGCAAATTAGTGTCATGAACTCTTGTATTAGAATTAGTTATCATTTATACTCATGAAAATAAAAAAGGAAAATGGAGAGTGTGACTTTCATTTGACATTAATTTCTCTCTGTCATATTAATTTGTATTATTCTTCTAATTCTGAAAATATGTGATGTCCTTTAGAATTAAAGATTAATTAATATTACTTTTCCGAGCGTTAACTGCTTTTTGGTTGTCACGCTCCTTTCACTTCTATCTGCTACATTTCTTGATCGGACAGTATAATTTACACTTGTATTAATTGTTAAATAAATTATGGACAATAGAATTGTGAGGTACGTAGAAAGTCGATAAATGGAAACAAGATTGCATTGTAATATCATATTTAGATGGAACGAAGTGTTTCCCATCCATATAGCCTGTTGTCTTTTGCATTTGTGCATTATCTAAGTCTTTGAAAGCCGTATGAGGCAGCTTCCTTATGCAATGTGACATAGAGAAGAGGATTCACAATTGATTGATTGATTTTTTCATATTTCCGGGCGCGTCAACAGCTTCGGTCGTTAGACCCGTTAGTGTAGTGCATGTTTTCCCCCGAAGATGGCGGTGATCTTCCCCCGCTGGATGGCGAGATCCGGCGCTGACCTACCGTCGGCTAGTGGGGTTTCCCCCTAAGCAGGACTCTCCCACCAACTTGGCACCGCCCCAGCCGGGACAAGCTCTAAGCTCCCGACCGGTCCCCAGGAATATGTGTTAGTGTAAGTATGTGCGTAAGAGGAGAGGATAGGACAAGGAAGAGGAAGAACAGATCGCGCGCGGACCGTGGCCCGTTTGGTAGGGTACTGCTCCGGCATTCGCCTGGTGTTGATCGGAGAAACCATCGGGAAGACCCATCAGAGCAGCCGGCCGCTAGAATTGTCCTCCAGACAGCGACTGAATCGACCTAGCTGAAAAGCTAGTGTCGAAAATCCTGTGGCCGTCAGGACTCGAACGTAAGGCCTCCCGGTCAGAGGCGCTGCAGTGACATCAGTTGATGCACTGAGCTACCGCTCCCGGTAGGACTCACAAGAATCAACCAGTGTACTATTGTCCACTTCCAGAGAAAATGAAATTGATAATCGAACGTGAAAGTCATTGTGTAAAATGAAATATTCTCAGTAATTTAACATTAATACGATGGCGATAAAAATTCACTTTTGGGTTACAGAGCGCGGAGAGTCCATCTGAACAAACTGGACAAATTTCGCAAAGATCGTCGGTGATTATCACTACTACGATACTATCAACTGTGTTACAAAGAAAGCAACTCCAAGTCTGGAAGGTAAAAGTTTCTGCAAATATTTTTTCTACGTTTTCTTCGAAATCATTGAGACTAATTTATTAGAACTCATCGAGAATGAACAGGTTTTTCCTTGTTAACGTCTCAACAGCGCAACCTACACATCGCTCCTCTCAGTCAAAACATCACGACTCTTCAAGTGAACTCTCCAATTTTCAAATATCGAAGAAAACGTTAACCAATTCCATCGGTGGCACAATCGATAACCACAAATCACCAAAGCCGCGACCTTCTTTCAGTTTGTAATGAAAGTATCGGAGCGTTGGTCAATTCAAGAGGCCTAGATGGTGGTGGAGGTGGATGCGGGGATAGAGATGGAGATAGAAATGGACAGGGACACGGAGACAGAGACTGAGTAGGCGACGGAGTATGAGACATAGGCATGCACAGACCTAGTCGTAGACGGAGGAAGAAGAGGAGCAAGATGAGGAAGAGGCACAGGCGGAGAAAAAGGAAGATTGATTTGATTTTTTCGTGTTTCACGTCAACTGATTTGGTCACTAGTCCCGTTAGTGTAGTGCATGTTTTTTCGGGTGATGCGCGGTGATCTTCCCCCGCTGGATGGCAAGATCCGGCGCCGACCCACCGTCGGCTAGTGGGGTTTCCCCGTAACCAGGACTCTCCCACCAGCGGGGCATCGCCCCAGTCAGAACAAGCTCTAAGCTCCCGACCGGCTTCCCGGAATATGCGGTAGTGTAGTGCATGTTAATGTAAGTGTGTGTGTGTGTGTGTGTGTAAGGGGAGAGAATAGGACAAGGAAGAGGAAGGACAAATCGCGTGCGGTCCGTGGCCCGTTTGGTAACTCCGGCATTCGCCTTCGGAGTGTTGATCGGAGAAACCACGGAAGACTACCGATCAGAGCAGTCGGCCACTAGAATTTTCCTCCAGACAGCCACTGAAAGCTAGTGTCGAAAATTCTGCCGCCATCAGGACTCGAACCTAGGACCTCTCGGTCAGAGGCGCTGCAGTGACATCAGTTGATGCCCTGAGCTACCGCTCCCGGTGAGAAGGAAGAGGTAGAGGTAGAGACAGATGCGGAGACGGAGACTGAGACTGAAAAAGTCGGTGGAGGAAACAGACTGAGGGGGAGACATACGTGGAGGAGTGAGTGGAGTCACAAACGGAGACGGAGTCGCAGACGGCAGCGGGCCGCAGGCGGAGTCGGGGCCGGAGCAAAGGCGAGACAAGCGGCGGCGGGGGCGAGGGGAGGGGGGGGGTGGGGCGAGAAAGGGGGGGGGGGGGGGCAAGCGGGGCGGCGCGCCCGCATGGTGGCCCGCGTCGCAAGCGGGCGGGCGGCCGCAAGCACGCCGAGTTTGCGGAGGCAATCGCCGCTTGCTATCGGTTTCCGATCCCCCGCCGTAATTCGTCGCTCTCCGCCGCGCCGCCGCCGCCGCCGCCGCCGTCGTCGCTTCCGCCGCCGTCGTCGCCGCGGCGACGCTGCATGATAAATCGCCGCGCTGGAGAGCGCCCGACGGAGGCCTCAATCCATTAGCCCCCCTCCCCGTCCCGCCGTCGCCTTCGTCGCAACAAGTGCCGCGCGGGGATCTTTACCTCGCTCCGGACGACACGCCCCACTCCGCACGACCACACCGCACCGCTCACGCTATCTGCTAGGCAGCTGTTCCTCACTGTCTCCGGTCCGCTACGTTCTTGTTCTCCGACACGTTTGTCGCATTTCTTTTATCTCGTTAACTTGTTTGCATCAATTTATTCTTTCCCTTTTTCATAACCTTTTTAGTATTCGTTTGCATTTTGAACCTCGTTTTTCCCTTTTTAGAGTGACTTTGAATTAATATTTTACTTCGCCGCCCCTATTAAGTTTTTAACGTCTGCTTATTTTGTTCAACTTATGTCACCCAAAGAGCTTAAGATATTAACATCTTTATTCATTTAATGCATAAATAAAAGGTTATACTTAATCAGTATGAGTAACGATTGCTTTTTAATTTGTTTGCAAAAATAAACTTAGTGTATACCGACAAGGGAACAGAAGTAAATGAGTGATAATCAGTAATGGTCATTAAGTCAGTAATGATCCTTTCCAAAAAATAATACTTAATCATCTCTGATTTTCATTAAAATTAAACAAACGAATAAAAGTAAGATTTTTAATGAGATGAGAATAGAAACAGCTTGAATTTACGAAACTAGTAGTGTTATAGAGCGTCATAGACTTTCATATAGTAGTTATTTTTCTCATTTCTTTGGTCTCGCCTAGGTTTGTGAACTTGCCACATACTTTGGCCAGCTGCCATCTATCGTCGAACATGGTACATTTTTAAATGTTTTCTCAGTTTTCGATTTCCTAACAGTAGAACCGAAATCTTACCTTGTGAATAATATAGAAGAGTAAAATCTTGACCTGTAAGGAAATTTTCGTTTAGAAATTTGGAGCTTTTAAAGAAAATGTCGTTTAAGCGTGGCTACAAATGCAAAATTTGAAGGTATTTTTACAGACGTTTTTGAGTTATAGAAAACTTTATTGAAACTCATTTGAAATAATTCCGTTCAAAATACAATAATCGGTTCCGTTCAAAAATGCTCAAGTCGGCAATAAATATTACCGACGTGAGAGGAAGTAAAAACGATATATTTGTAATTAAAAACAACAACAAAAAAGCAAAGAAAAGAATGGCGCTTATATAATCTTATATAGTAGATGTTTAGCATTATCCCTACCAAAAATTTAAAGAAAAATGTTGGAGCCGTTATTGAGAAAATCTTTTAATATTGCACATATTCAATGCAAACCAGTCAAATTTTAAAATGTACAAGACCTTAAAATATCGAATCATGCAGAAAGAATTTTACTTGAAGAAAAATATCAATCTTCAATTTTGTAGTTTTAGGAGGACGCCGAAAAACATGTCAACGTTTGCAATTTAAAAAGGTAACAGCGTAAAACGGACATGTGCCCCTTTACAAGTGTATTTCACTGTATCCTTACAAGAAATTTAAAGAAAACATTTGAGCCGTTTTGAGAAAATGTTGAAAATGTGTCGGGGCTGCATGTAAAGTTCCTCCAAAATTAATGTTCTTCAAACTCGCAGAGCTTTGAGGCCAGATTGTCAGGAGTTTATTCAGTTTGGAAAAACTCTAAGCATAGTTTAAGTGATAGTGTTGTTCACAGACGTTACACGGATGGATTGACGGACAGACGTTTTGACAAAAACAAGACTTTTTCGGTATCTGGGGATCCCAAAACGTGTATTTCCATTTAAAACTCGAAATCGATTTTCTGGAGCATTACATAACTTCCTCCACACTGTACATTTCTTCGTACACACGTACGTATAAAAGAAAGTAACGATTAATTATATATTTAATATTATAATACAATAATAAGTCTTATCACTTCAGTAATGGATTTCATTTACAGCCAATACTCATATTTCAACTAAAATTTCATTTTTCCATTTCCTTAATATAAAACATTTATTTTGATAATAATACTAAAATTTTTATTAAAAACATTTTCTTTTTGAAACCAATTCTCAACAATAAAATATAATTGCACAAAGTTAATCAGATAATAGTTGAATATTACAGGTTCTTAAAACCGAATTATTCCTTGGTACAAATACACTTTCGAGAACGTATTTAAAGTTTATTAGATTACAAGCTTAGAAAAATGATTGTGAAACAAACACAGTTCCAATGCTATAAACGTTTAAAGGTATTTTTAAATACATCATTTGAGGCTGTTTATGAGTAACTAATACATGATATCTCCAACAGAAATATTCTCCAAATTCTCTGTCTTCATGTTGAACGTTAATTAAATTAGTTTTCTGACCTTCAATTTGCATCGAATTTCGGTACTGATGATCACTATTCAAAGTAAGTTACTTAAAATAATTTCATAGAGTCTCTATGAAAAAAAATTACAATTTTTGATAAAAATAAAAAAAATTTAAATTTAGGTCATGTAACTATAATAAATAAAATTTTCCTTTTTTTTTTAATTTTTTTATAGACTGTAATTCACGTTATATGCTGCTATAAACCGCGCATTCTATCCCTGTTATTGTGAAGAGCATCAAATGAGTATAAATTTGATTATTCCCTGAACGAAGATAAACTCGAATTCCCTTTGGAGAGGGGCGTGGCCCCTCTCGGGCGATAGGTTGAAGTAGAGACGTTGCCTTTAACACTGTACTCGCCCTTGATTACATTACCATGTGCATAGACTCATCGCATGGCCCATCATTCACGCATGTAACGGTGTAATATTGTGCAATGCCACTCCACAATGAAGGGAAGCATTTGGCTTGCTTCCGTAAGAACTTTGTGCCCCAAAAAGGTTAAGTGTTTTTCGAAGTTTATATTCGGAGTGTTTCCAATTACATAGACTTCTAAATAATAAAAAACGTACCTTTGTTTTGTACAATTTATTACTAGATTAAATTTAGAAGAAAAATAGAATTAACTGACAGATTTTTACAGTGCGGAATATTTTGTGACAGCAAATTCAGGAAATACGTTCTCTCCGTTTTCCAATTCATTTTTGGTTCAGTTTGCTGTAATAGTTGAGTTACAAAGTAGAGTTTTGAAAGAATATAACCTAGAGGAAACATCTCAAATTGTGAGAAGATAGTTAAATATAATTAAAATTTCTTTGGCGAAAATATCAATATGTATCATTATTTCACCATTTCCAATGTCTCACAGCTTAAATCGTAAATAGACACGGGGAGAATATAAAGATTCATTGTTTAGGGTATATGAGCCAGAGCTATCAATCATCGGCGGTAAGGAACGCTTAACAAGTGTAAGGAGATTGAAGAAGGCAAATCACGCAGAGTATTTTGCTATTATCTTTCCTTAAAAAATAAATGTAAATAAAATAAATCAAATTATCGTTTATGACATGGAGGATGATGGTGAAACTTTCGCCGCCGTCGTCTCCCACCTCTACCTGCTGCCTTCGCCATCGCTTGGAAAATCCGTCATCCACCGTTACTTGCCATTATTCGCCGTTACCTACCGGCATTCGGCGCCATCGTCCTTCTCGCACTGTCACACTGTCCCCCCCCCGTCCTCCGCACAGCCGTTACCGTCATCACCCGCTGTCGCCCTCCATCCCTCGCAAAACTCCCCACTGGCCTTCCTCCATCCGCCCTCTGCCCGCTTCTCCTCGAAACTCTCCACCACCGCCCGCAACCACCTGCCATCCTCGCCTCCCGCGCGCCCCCGCTAATACCCGCCACTACCCATCACCCTGCAATGCAGCCAGCCACTAACCGCGTCCGCCAGCACCCATCCTCCGTTCTCATCTATCCTAGGTCAAGGCCTCCTCCACAGACTATCATTATCTGGTTTCTATAGTTCCCACTCACCCAACAACTCTTCCCCAACCGGTTTCCTGAACCTAGGCGGTTTCCCTCCGCCCCAACTGACCCCATCCATGTGGCCCACATGGGTTCGCCGCAAGCCTTCCCATCTTCCCGCATCGCACGGAGCATTCTCTCCGCTCCACACCCGTGCTTTGTATCCCCTCCGTGCTCGTCTTCCGCTCCAACCAGTGGCTCTAAGAACGCCACCACCCCCTCCAGAGGAGAATCTTGTAATGAGACGCCCACGCAGCGATTGAGGCCGCAGCGTCTGCGCCTGCGAACGGCCATCGAGCAGCATTGGGTGGGGAGGGGTGGAGGGGGCCGGGGCGGAAAAAGGGGAGAATGGTGCAGAGCGGGAGAGGCGGGCAGAGGCGGGGCAGAGGCGGGCAGAGGGCAGGGCAGAGGGCGGAGCAGAGGGCGGGCAGAGAGCGGAGCAGAGGCCGGGGAAAGGGCAGGGCAGAGGGCGGGCAGAGTTCAGGGCAGAGGTGGTGCAGAGGGCAGGGCAGAGGGCGGAAAGAGGGCAGGGCAGAGGGCGGGCAGAGGGCGGGCAAAGGGCAGGGCAGAGGGCGGGCCGAGGGCGGGCTGAGGGGGCAGAGGGCGGGCAGAGGGCGGGGCAGAGGGCGGGGCAGAGGGCGGGCAGAGGGCGGGGCAGAGGGCGGGGCAGAGGGCGGGGCAGAGGGCGGGGCAGAGGGCGGGGCAGAGGGCGGGGCAGAGGGCGGGGCGGCGTGGGGCGGCGCGGGGCGGCGCTTCGATTACGTTAATTCTACGCGAGGCGCATTCGCGCGAGATGCAACGCACCCGCAAAGGGAAGCACTTTGTGCGCTACCGTCTGGGACCTTTGGAAGATAGAAGCAACAAGATATCACTTCTCCGCAGGGTAATCACTTCGAAGTAACGCATGCGTCGAGAAGGAAAAGGAAATGTCAAATGCCAAAGAGAAAAGTTGAAAAAGAAAATAAATATTTTAGAGCAGATTTAGAATAATTAACATATGGATAATTATTTGTGTTTGAATTGAACATATTAATGCAGCCATAAATGAATATTACTATCAGAAAGAAACAGCATTTTTCATTCAGTTATCGTTCTTTAGATCAGAATTGTTAATAAAAGAATGTCATTATCCCATACATCGCATGTGCCGTAGATTATCGTACCTTCCCACTGAGTTGTACAACATTGAAATGATGGTCCGTATTTGTAATGTTTATTTTCGGAAATTTACGATTAATTTTTAATTAAAACAAATGCTTGAAACCTACTCTATAGATATTAGAAACATTTTTCGTAAGTTTCAATTATTTCAATTACTTTACATTATTGTGATCCCAAATAAATCAATAAGATATCACTTTTCTCTTTATGTTATTCAGTTCAAAGTAAATTTCTAAAACACGTGTCAAATCCATGTAAACTACCAATACTTGACGATCTTTTAGAGAGTAATTACGTCGTTGCAATTACTCTTCCGGAAACAGATTCCATTCGAGATAAAATTTCGATTATATCTCAACGTTTCATTCCATCAAAGGTGTTATTTTCTTCCAAGAGTAATTTTCGGATTATATATGACTGAGATAAACGTTATTTATAAAAGCGCATGTAATGAAATATTAAAGACAAAGCAATGTATTAAACGATTAAAGTGGACTTTTTTGCTCGGTACTGAACAAATATCTTATCATATTCACTTATAAATCATAAGATTAATTTGGACAATGACGAAACGAGAACCGTTTTAGAATAATCGTGAAAGAACAGTTCCTTTTAGTTCAATTAAATTCAATTGACAAGACTGAAAAGAACAAATGATTGACGGTTAATTTTTTAAAAAATTAATTTTATTTCAATTTTGCAACTTACTGGCATTGATCTCTTACCTGGGGTGTATAAATTATCCATCCTGCTTTCAAAAGTAAAGTGCACTTTCGGAAGTAATACAGTGAGAGTTTTACTCACTGAAGTTGTGCAACGATAATTTTCAGTGAGCTGTCTACAATAGTGTCACTGTTCTCTCAATAAACAGTTTTACAGTCTCCCAGTAATCAGATATACAGAAATCCTCAGAACAACGGCAAGGTCTTTTAAGAGGCATTCTTCTTACACACCGTGTATTATTTGAATTCAAGTGAAATATTCGTTAGGATACAAAGGTAGTGCTAGTCGTGTTTGAACGATCTATAATGCTTAATGTTCATGTTCATATTCATTTTCTTTGTTGCCGGTCTCCAATACTGAGCAGTTTTCTTGTTTCAAAATGATTGAGGTCCACTGAAATATATCGCTTGGCTATTTCTAAAACTCATTTAACAAATGTAAATTTGCATGAACACTATAATTTGTTTTATAAGCAGTAAAATAATTATTGCAGTGTATACAAACATATTTGAGTTGTTTTGTTTCGAATGAGTTCTATGAATAATAGTTTATAATGAGTTAGTCACTTACGCTAACCGATTCGCCTTTCTGAGCACGTAAAAATTTAATACACGACAATTATTGTAGCGTAGGGAGAGAAAAGTGTTTGAAAGATTTCTTAATTAAAATAGTTTATGTATGTTTTATTTATTCATAAAGCAAATAATTGGTATTTTGAAGTGAAAATAACTGAAAAATAATTAAAGTGTAACGTCGACTCACTGAAATGTTAAAGATACCTTTTGTCCTGTTTATTTCTGTTTCATGTTCCTTCAAAGAGTATTGTCAGTTAAAAATGCGTTAAGATATGAAAGGTCTATGGCCATTTTGTAGCACAATATGAGTATTCTGTATTGTAGAAAATAGAACAACTTTTTCCATTCATCTGCTCTCAGCATATTTACACATTCACACGCGAGACTAACTTCTTGTTTCCTAACTACTTTTGACCAGCCAAAACGAGTTGAGAGTTTGTTCACTGTGCAAACGAAAATAGTCAACGTCATCACACAAAGTTCAACTTCACGCTAAAATTAATCAGAGTTCTGTCTGGCAAATGTATTGTCAATAACAGCAAAAACGGACAAGAATGCATCTTCTAATATCATGCACAGAAACGTTCTATACGTTAATTATATGAAATGTAATTATAAAATCTAGCAATAATTAAACTTAAAATAAAATTGTTTCAATAGAAAAGTTTCACTGTTCTTTATCACAAACGTAACAACAAATACGAAATATTGAAGAAGGAGGTTCATAGACGTGCTCAGTAATACTATTCAATATCTTTTTTTTAACTGACATGTTTATTCATATTCTTGTTCACAAATATACGAGCAAATGATCGAACGAATAAGTTCCGTATGCAATATTATACAAAATTTCCACATTTATGAAATATAAAAAGTCGTGATGCATCACCTTCAACATCTGCAATACATAACTCATGAATAGAAGCCATTGGAATTCGCATCTCTCTTTTAGAGAAAACGATCACGTGAGGATTTCTCAAAGTTTCCAGTCCACTTCGATAGAGTCTGAACGGCAAACGGCATACGGCAGTGAGCCAGCCGGAACCTCACCCTCAGCCTCTGTCCTCCGGAAACGAGATACCGGCAGTGCTCGTCTGGAAAATTTATTCCCAATAATGAGGAAAGTTTTATTTCTATATCGGAAAATACTTCTGCACTTTGCTCCGCCCAGAATGGGAGGGGTGGTAGGGCGGGATTTTGAGGACGCCTCTAGCTTTCGTCATTTTATCGAACCCGGATGGTGTGGGGAGAGGAGGACGGAAGGTATGGTCGCTGGAGGCGCGGTAGTGGGACGAGGCAGAGGAGAAGGCTGTGGGTCGTAAAGGATGGAGGTTGAATTGTCGAAAGGTAGGTCGCTCATGGAAATGAAACAAGGGGGAAGAGGAATGCGATTTAGTGAGGTGGGAGCAAAGGGCCTTGATGTGTTCTTTTGCAAAGGGATGTGATCGAGCAAGGCAGGTGTCGTCTAACACATAGAGAAGGGATGGGAGAGGGTCTTAAAATGGTAGATCAGAACAGAAAAGATAATATTAGTAAAAACATACCAAGTTGGTTATTTATGAAGTAGCGTAGGGCCAAAAATGATGTATATTCTTTACAAATAAATGTTACAAATTTCTAAAGAATTTAAGAGTCGGAAATGATAACTTTTTCGACGAGTATCATTCAATGGTAAATTCCATATAAAGTTGACATTTGCCCCTTGCTTTTAGGCAACCTTGTATACAGAGGTGTTCGGAGCATCACGTTCCAGGGCTGTCAAGGAGATTTCGCATCTCCTCGACATTGCCGATTGTGCATATGGGTTGCTTAAAAATCAAAGGCAAATGACACATGCACAAATGCACATATCTCGTTACAAGCCATTTTCCACTATGTGTACATTAGTAAAAAAAAGGTTATGGTGGATAGAAAAGGATGAGATGCGAAATGTCGACACAGCAGTAGAACAGGTAAAAAGAAAAAGAGCGAAATATGAAGGGAGGCAGTAAGAGCAATAAAAAGTGGAACTTCATTGAATCCATGCCAGAAAAAGAAATAAGTTTCACAAGGATAAGTAAACACTATAAAAATATGATTGCGGGTACCAGGACAAATCGGCTGAGATTTTTGTCACCAATCAGATGAGATAAAAGACAAGCTGGGAGAAGAAACAAAGGTAGCCTGAAAGTAAACGGAATCAGCGTAGGAGCGAGAGGACTGAGGATAGAAAGTGCGAAAAAGAAGTGACAGAATGCAAAGAAGAAAGAGGGGGAAAAAGAGAGAGAAAATTGCGGAAAGAAGAGATCGAATAGAAGAATAAGGCAAGAAAGCACAGCTAAGAAAGCTAGAGTGCTGGAAACCGGAAAAAAAATAACAGGGAGAAGAGAGTGAGAAAGAACAGAGAGCAATGAGAAAGCAATAGGGAAAAGTAATGGAAGGGAGCGGGGTAGTACGAAGAGAACAAGAAGCAGAGCACAGCCTGTAAGGAGTGTCCCGCAGATCCCTCGGTTCTTACCTGCAGCGTCGCAGGCACTGCAGAGAACATTACGTAGTTCCGCAGTGAACTTCTGCGAGTGAAACTCTGCGAAAATGATCCTACTTCCGCTGCGAACATAATAGAAATTCAGGGCAGCTCAAACCCGCGAAGGTTGACCTTATTGCTTTAGTATAATTACGTGCCATTCAGCATGCGTTTGTTTGTCTGACCTGATTCAGTTAACGCTTTTATGATTGTATTTTTTTCCACATACTTATGCGTATCAATGAACCTCAGCAATCACAATGAATATTGCAAATATACCTTTGAAGTTCTGCAAAATAATATTATCATCAATTCAATACTGAATTAAAGGACGGATGATGTGACAAACGGAATTGGAAAGATCATTAAGAGGACCTGGGCAAAGTATTGGCATTAGAATTAAAATTATACATTATTAACATGAGAACACGCATCTGTGAAATACCGATAACTTTTATGAATGTTTCTTAGGCAAGTTTCTACTCATCCACATTTGCAGTTAACAAATTATTCAATCTCTCTCTTGTTACCTGAAAAAGTATCTTCGTGGAGTCTATATTTCACAGCTTCGTCATTTACCACGTCATTAGTCAATAAGAACGCCCACCAAGGCTGTTTTAAAATGGTTCAAAAGATTGGGATAGTATTTTAAGAACACAGAGACTAAAGAGGTATAGTAATTAATTTTTTCATGCATCTAATTTTACAGATAGTGGATAAACTTCGTCTTTTTTATGGAACGCTAAAATTGTTTACACCAATAGATAGATTTTAATAGATTTTAAAAGAGAATCATTAATTATTCTATTTGAGAAATAAGTAACAGTACATTAATAATTATGAAATCTGGAGACATAATATGCGTTTAGAAATACGAACTCTGTGCGGAACTGAGGAAAGGCATTTCTAGTGCGAATTTTGACCTAACACGACAATCGCCACTAAGGAAGACTGGAATAAAATAAGACGTTTGGTTGACGTGTCGTAAAACGCAATCAGTTTCTAACAAAAATGTTAATATGTTGAACAATTTAGAGGATAACCTAGGTGAAACCTTTTTCTCGACTAACACAGTATTCTTGTGGCGTTGCCATTCTTTCTGCAATCACATTCATCACACAATTCACTACAATTCAGCATTTTGTTATCTCGTCATTTCCAAAATGATATAGAGACGTGTAATTGTAGAAACACTTCAATTACTAAAGAAACAAAGGTCACCCAAAGGCGAAAACTTCCACGTTTTCTTAGAAGTTATGTATTTGCTTTTGAATTATTACCATATCAATGGGAATATCAATCTTTCAGCTTTTGTTAATTCAGCTTTTGGACACACCTTGCATTCTCACAAGAAGTAATGTGTAAATAGAATATTATGGAACGTTGATGTAATCGTGGGTATTAATAAACGAATGTGATATTTCGACATGAGCAAGGAACGATCGAGTATCATAAACTTCACACGAGTGTATTAATATCCATTACATCGAGTTTCATACGGTACTTTTCTTCCACATGTGGTAATTTCTATAAGTCAAACTTTTACATTGAATCGATTAAATAACAGTTGATATGCATGATTCAGCCAAGGCCGCTTATAGGACAGCTCCCTACCCTGTCGCAAATGGATTTGGTTTACTAGTCCGCGATAATTCCAATATCACCATTTTCGCTTTTTTCCTTTTTTCTCCACCTCTGATTCACGTTACATTTTAAACTAATGAATTGGCCGATGTTTTAGGACAACCATTCGTCAAAAACATATAAAAAACTTAAAGTCACTCATATGTTCCCTCTAATAACTATGACTGCGCTAGTCAAATATGATCAAAATGAAATTATGATCCAATGTATTTCAAATAATATTCCACCTAAAATTACTACTAATAAAATAAATTGAAACTAACAAACATAATATAATATTAAATGCAATTTTAATGTACAAAATCAAACGAAACATATTATTGTCAATGATTCTCTATAATTAAATTTCAAATGGAAGAAACAGTATCATAATAAATTTGAATTGCAATGAGTACGGAATGAGCCATCAAATGATAAATTATTTAATGGGAATAGAAAAATGTAATTATAGTTCAACACAAAACAAAAAACAGGATTTATACACTTTTTCGTTACCAAGGCCAGACACTAATTTTTTCTCCCGAAAATTCACTGTTTTCTGGCACACCATTAAAAAGCTTCATCTTCTTACCAAGTACTTTTGTAAGGGCGAGAAAGTAATAGCCAAACATAGGCAAAAAGAGTTTAGTATTTCAACTATTAAATATATATTTTCTAGAACAAAATTAATTGTATATGCAATGATACGTTTTAATAAAGAGAAAACTATTTAAAACGCTTATTAAAAATGTGGAGTTATACAAGAGAGAATGTAAACACAAGATCAGAGGAAAAGGGAGAAAGTTAGTTCCCTTTACGGGTGATAATGGGGTATTTCGCTAAATGTATGCATATGAAACACACGTGCTTGTCCTTTGTATGTTGCCCCTTGTAGGGTTCATTATTCTAGGGGTTCATGTTTCTGCATTGTTTCGTTACATATCCTACATCGTCATTTGCATTTGAAGCATTATTCTGCACATTATAGATACGCCGAGGCGCAAGATAGTTTCACTTATGGTTCTATTTAAGGCCTGAATATGCCTTCTTTTTCCTTTCCAACATTCTGCATTTCCATACTTTCTCAAGCTTAAGTACTTGAGAGTTCATCTGTAATGTGATTAGATCAATAATTTAAGATCTTGATGCCTTTTCTGTAATTTTTCCTTTTACAAATTAAATGAAAAAGTAAATAAACATTAAATTGTATTGGAAGAAACCAAAAGTGTTAAATGTATTAATATAGAATGTATGGGGGAAAGGGTGGATGAATACGTTATGTAAATTCATTTTTAATCTTATTACAGCAAAATTTTAATAAATTGTTCCACATCTACTGTCTTAGTAATTTAAACCAGTCTATTTTTCTAAATTTTTTTTTACAATTGCGATTTTTTAAAATTATTAAGCTACATGAAAGGCAATGATATTTTCTGTTTTCAATTTGCAATTTGGTAGTCGCGATGGCACATCCCAACCTCTCCCGCCTCAAGACATCACAGGCTTGACCTTAAGCACTGGGTCACACGTCGCGGGATTCACGTGGGCGTCGTTTTACTACCGGTACCGTAGTACGAGCAGGAGCAGGAGTTCGCGGCCGGGAGAGCATGCAGCCGTGTTTTCTTCTTAACTCCGTAATGAGTTGCTTTCCGGCACAGCCGTTCGGGGCGCTCCCAGCGCGTTCACAAAGCACAGTGGGCGTGGGTTTGCTCGTGACCTTTTCTTCCCCAAATTGGTCTCAGTGTGTACGTAGTTGTCCCAGAACTATTTGTGACCAATGTTGATTTCTTTACCAATATTTTAGTTGGTGACAATTTTGTGAAAGTGAACTTGCATCGTCATGCAACAAATACGTTAGGGATTGGCAATGACACTATTCGATGAAAAATTAGGATCACATATTCAGACTGCTTGATATCAAGTACAGTCATTTTTTCTTATTCTGAAATAGTGTGTTCAGTCAGTTTCTAAATGTCAGGAATCAAGAATCTTCACCAGAAATGGAAATTTGTGGTATAGTTTCATTATAATATGTACTTTGATTTTTCATAAAGTTCTATCGTTCTTAGTTTGTGTGAACCAGACCCATAGACGCCACAAAATTGCACAGATGATGGCCAAAATATGACCAAAAACAGCTTTACGTGAAATTAAAGTGTAATGAGGAAATTATGCCAGATAATTATAATTGTAATGAAGACAATATATCAAATCCCGCACCACATCCTGTCACCAAGAATTTTCTCCTTGAAAAGCTTTATGAAATCATTAATAATATTATTTTCTGTTTAGTTACAAAAGTATTGGAATTACTTAATTTTGATAGTATGTTTGCTGTACTATTTCAACAGTTTTTCAATTGATGTCTGAAGTTATTTCAGTTCAAAAGTACTGGATTTACCCGGCATTACAAACTATTATACGCAAAGAGCTGCAACATGCTTAACTTTCCTTCCATGTTAATGAATTTTTCATGGGTGAGGAAACTGAATACAATTATGACAAAGTAGGATATCAAAAATGTAATTATATCGGAGGATTGAATAACCGCAAATGTACTTGAATTACAATTGTCACGAATGCTTTATGAGAGACACTAAAATTAAAACGAATACAAAATAAATATTGAAATATAAATCAAACCCCAAAAACATTAATTGCTATAATTCATGCATAAATTTATACAAACGAAGGTTCATATAAACAAACATCTTAGTTGGTAAATATAATAATTTCTTCACACAGACTAAAAGATAAATTAGTTTAGAAATAGTATAGAATCCAAATTGTGAACATTTTATATATATAGTTTTTTCATTTTACAACTTCAAAATAAAAAAAATAATTACATTAAAAACTGCATTATCAGGCAAAACTGTACTTTGTGATGAATCTGCATTACACAGTTTAACGGTTCGTAAACATAATTTCATTTACTAGATTCACTACCTTGGATGCAGTTCGCCGCAATGTAACACGTAAGTGTAAGATTTACAAAAGCGAAAAAAAACTGAAGTTGATTATACAAGTATAAACAGTTGAATATTCCATATAGCTATAATATTCTGTCGTACTGAATCCATAGACAGTCGTTTTCTTCCTGATATAAAAGAACGGACTTCAGTGATAGGATATCTTCGATAAAGAAGTGGAAAGAACATTGCTTGAAATGAAGGTATATAGATTGGCAAGTTCGCAGTTGAGAACGCGAAGGCAACGGGTTACCATCTCAAAGCATTCCTGCACGGCGCGCATCCTCCCCCTTTTAAAGTGTATGCTCAGTTATAGAAGGTGCTTGCTTTCCATCTGCTTCCGAGACCTTCATTCTCCCGCGCTGCCGCCGCCGCCGCCGCCGCCGCCGCCGGTTGCGCTCAGAGAGTTTCCGAGCCCTTGCTGCTATAACCCCGAGCTCGGATAAGATCTACCAAATTGGAAGCGGCGCTGTTGTGGACACAACGGCAGCTCCTGGGAATGGGAATTATTTCCCTTCATACTAATAACCTCCGCCGAGCCCCGCCCCCGCAGTCCGTTAGCTCTGTGACGCGTTTGAGCACGTCCGGCGCGCCCCGGCCGCGGCCTCCGCACGCGGCCCCCGGGGACGAGGGGAGAGATGGACCAGTAAAACCAGCTCCAGATGAGAGCGAGAGAGAACGGAAAGAGAAAGATAATCAAAACGAGACCAGAACGTGACCTTGCGGAAAGACGGAGAGCGGTGAGGTAGAAATGTTAAATAGTGGAACCGTTTTAATCGGATGTGCTTTGAATTTAAAGGAAATGAAATAGTTCATCCTATGACGAATAATATTTTATAGTTACATTTTTAAGTTGAAAAACGGTATATAAATTGGTGAAGAATGTACATTAATATATTTCAGTAGTATAGACGAGTTTTAAGGTTCTCATACGCAACGAATTTTTATAAATAAGGTTTCTATAGAATTTTGGTTAAAAAAAATTTTTTATTAATTAAAAAATTGATGTATATATTCATATTAAATACAGCACGTAGCACTCGGAAAGCGTCGTTGAAATTGCGTAGTAATATTACTCCAAAACGAAGCGTTCTAAGGCCCTAAAACCTGAAATTTTGGAATTACTCAGTGTAAAAGTGGTCTGGGACTTTCCTCTTTATACGCAGAAGTAGTAACTATTTTTACACTCATCTATGGCAAAATCTCATGTTTGCAGTTTTTGGACTATCACCCTTTACGCAACAAAGACAGAAATATGAACTCCATTACTTGTATACGCTCCATACATCAATCCAAGTATGGGTTGGGTCCGAGGGCAGTTTATTTCAAATGCTGCTATAAAACGTATTTTCCAAGTCAGGAGAATACGTAGAAGATATAACATTTTCTTTTTACAGAGTTTTCCTAAAACAATAAATCATGATAAAATTTAACATTAGATATTAATTAATTTTTTTAGTACAGCAAATGACGTAAGGTGCTTCTTGAAATCTGTGCATACAAACATTTAGTTTTCAAAAATATGTTTGCTTGACAGGTTCTCTCTTCGTCAGACTGACGACTGTTGTTTTTAAAATAATGAGGCATGTGTTTGTAAATTTATAAGCCACGCCATTTCAAATTCCAATCCCACTTCTCAAATTATGATAAAAAAATATAAATTTATTTTGAGAGCATTATTACATGAAGCACCTAAAAAGTCACCATTTGCTAAAACGATCGCTCCAAAATGTTCTGTCGTTATATAATTGGTGACTGATGGCTATGATTAGCATTATTACAAGAACGAATTCAAATAATTATAGTGTACTAGATACTCTTCTTCCATTTCAATGCATGACGGTGCTTACAAAGATAATAAAAAAGGATTCGAACTGAGATATTGCTTTTTTATAGCAAGCATATACGTGAAGCGCTTAAGATCACAAACTCTTTATATCCGCATGTGTTTGCGAATATGAGATAATTCTGAAATACTTTGCTAACGTTTTTTACATTTATTGGTTTTTATAATGCAGACAATGCAGGCTCGTAAAAGGACCTCTCCTATGGGCGCCGCCTCGAAGATACTCTTCGCTCGAGAGCAGAATCCGCCTTCTCACCCGCTGTATTTGCTTGTTTGGATTAGTCCTCCGCTTAAACTTAGCTACAAAGGGACTGTCTCGTGAGCTTTCTGACGTTGCCGCCCAAGAAAAGCGCTAACGGATCGCCGGTTGAGAGAGTGTTTTGATAAACGCAAATTACAATCCTTGAAGAATAGAGGTGTGATTCATCACATAATGTCAAAAAATAACTACTTTTTAATGGAATACTTCTTTGTCCATTCTTACGATGAGCAAATTCAGGAACCATTATTTTAGTTAACAATTTTATTTTTGCAGTTAACAAGTTTATTATTGCAGTTAACAATCATGTATCATGTTTGAAAAAAGCGGCGTTTCGAGGACAAATTTATCCCCATCGTTAGACTAGAGCAATACATTTTTCTTCATTACTATATATTCTGTATAATAACAACAAAAACACATTATGCTGTACAGGTTGAGAAGACCATGGGCATGCCTTCTTGCTAACCACACGTAACCACACATGGCCGCAAGGCCTGGCACGCCGCTGGTAGACACAAAATTCGTCAGTTGTTGCCCCGAAAGACAGACTAATTCTGTCAGTAGTTCGCGAATTTGGTTTATTAATGACTCATTCACATTTCTTTTATGGTCCGCCAATCTCAATTTCAACTTTCTCTTGGTCTGTCCTACATACGATTCTGAGCATTTTGCATATTCAATTTCGTATACTAGTTCTTGTTCTTTTTTGTGTTTAACCCTTTGGGATTTCTAATTATATTCTTTACACTGCTCACTCTGTTCAGCAAATTCAAATGAAATTTAGATTCTAACTCAGATTTTACCTTGAAATTAATAGATGGGACGAAAGGAAGGCAAAAAATTGCATCAATAACTTCTTCACTCCAAATCCGCTGTTCAAAACCAGAACTAGTAACTACTATTCATATTTTACTTGATCATTTACGTCTACTTTTCACTAGTTTATCAATAAACTGTTAAGGATAATCATTTATACGGTGGATAGTTTTTACTTTTCCAAATTTTGAGCATGAAAATCTCGAGCTAATAGTTTAATCGCCCGATCTACAAGATTATATACAATCAATTTCTTAATTCCAAGTGGGTGATTACTTTCATGTATATGAAATTGAACGTGGGACCAGAAAATGTTAGCTTTGTAAACCAATTTGTTTTGATATCAAAATCTCTTCTCATTTATATTATGCTTAAGAAATTCATTTTTTTTATTTACTTCATGTTCTAAAGTGAATTTCATATTTTTATTAAACGAATTAAATTTTGTTATTAAAGAGTCAATATGATATGACGTATTCCCATTACCGCACCTACCTTACTTGGCCTACTTGAGTTTTCTCTTTCGTTACGCACCTATATAAACTGAAACGTTTTTAATTTGAAAGCTATAGTTTTATTTTTGCCCCGCCGGGAGTCATACCCGGGACCGCCACACAGAAAACTAGCACGCTGAACATGTAATGTCGTAATTACATGTAATGCCGTAATAAATAATAAATAATAATAATAATAATAATAATGCATAGTAATGTGCTGTAAATTGTTATCTAGAAATAAATTAAATTTAACTCTACTTTTCAGTAACTTCCGGTTTTGGTCCATGCCATTTGGCGATGTTGGTAGGGCATCATAACATCTCGAGGGCGTGTACATACAATGATTACAAAGCCGCTCAAGACAGGAAGAACTGGAAACAATGTGCAGGAAATCCTCGCGCTACATACATCTGGGAGCAGAAAGGTGCATTCACGAGATTCTCACTAAAATAATTGAATTTACTTTAAGTAATTTCATTTCTACATGAATTCAAAACAGTTTTTACGCTCACAATAGCACAAAATAAATACAAAAAATTTGAACTTTTTCCATAAGAACCAACAGAAAAATCTTGTAGTGACTTGTGTCGGCAGTTATTTCACACATCACATCTCCAGTTTCGAAAGACTTTACTACTCTTTTCAGCAAAATCGGATCCACAATTTGAGAAAAGATCCACGCTGCAACATTCTTTGTTCTTCTTTTTTCTTCAACTTACTACTTCTTTCTCTCTCTGTCATACTTTTTTGTCGCTTTCTTTCTGCTTCTCGTACCATTAGTTACTGCAGATCCCCTCGCAGCGGGGTTTACTCTCAGCGGCGAAGGGGTTTTGGCGTCGCAAATGCGACTTCTCGGAAGACAATACACGCTCCACACCCCGCTGCACAGTGAACTGAAACTGCACCAAATGTTCGAATAGTACACTGGCACATAATGTTTCAGAATAAATATTGCAATATTCGGGAACAAGTAATTGATTCGAACGTTGCGTGAGAAATTTCATATCCTAACGATTGATTAGTAAGTGATTCCGGGCGCGTCAACTGCTAAGGTCATTAGGTTAGTGTACCATTGCATGTTTTTATCGTGGAAAGTGTCAGTATTCTTCTCCGGCTGGATGGCGAGATCCGTCACCGACGTCTTTGCCTTGCGGGGTCTATGTAGCTCATAACTCTTTTGCGTCATCTCTTGCCGTTCTAAACGGGATATAATGATGGTTGTAACGGCAACTACGATGCACTTTGTTGGGACAAAGGGAATCGGTCAAGCCGACATTTTCACCTATACTAGTGGTCACAATTTCTTATTTCAGATCAATGAATAATGCTCCGCGTATTCCTCTACAATCCACAACGCCGTACTGACACATTGTGTAAAACAAAAAGTTTATTTTAAATTGTATACACAATTATCGCATTAAAAATTAACTTAAAAGAGAACAGTATTTTTCTAGAGGTGTTCATGAAAAGTATTATTCTGGTAATTCATGATATACATACGTAAACGTGAAGTAAGTAGGTGGCATACATAAAGTTTAACGAAACACACTAATGTAAAAAATATTTGCGACATCCAGAATCTCAGTTGAACCGATTTTATTCATGGAATAGTCTTATTAAAATACTGTCCTTCAATTGGAAATTTTTAGACTAATTCTCTGGTTTCTTTTTGATTCAAAAATTACTCATAATTTTCCCCTGCAATTTTCCCTTTTTATTCCCCTTAATTTTCGACATACACAAGTATAATTGTTTGACATATACGTAATCATTTTAATCTAATTATGAATGGAAATATTTTAGCACGCTATGATGTTACATAACTAGCTAAATAGTGACAATAAATCAAGGATTTTTCTTGTCGTGAATGTTCAGCTCAAAAATGTTATCTTACCGTTCATGACGATTGTTTAAATATGTAGTGTTAATGATTCTACGTCTTATTTTCAGTGTTGAGAACTATATAATTTGGAATTAAATGAAATAAATGGTGGCAAAGGGAAGCGTAAATACAATATCGATTCAATAAAGTGTCTTTGAGAATATTCTCAGAAACTCATTCGTAGAATATAAATTTCCACCATTCAAATGTCCTGTCAATAGGATTAACTTAGCAGAGGAAGTTCTATTTTGCAATGGATTTGCCGAGGATTGCATTAAACACAGGCTTCTGTAATGGGAAATAAATACTTGCGTGATGAATAGCAAAGAGAGAGAGAGGATCTACAACATACGCGCTGTCTTATTCGGCAATTTAATCAACGGACTCCTTCATTCGCTGGACTTGAATGTGAGCGGCTTTGGAAGCATCCGGATAATCGTGATTACGCAGAGACCGCTGCGGATCCCAAGGCGCCCCGCCTCGTTCTCCTCGCCTTGTTTGAAGTTAACGCTTACATGTTTCTTATCTCCGGCAACATCCAAACACACTTGTCTAAAATGAACCAAATATATGTGTAACCCGAAACCAAATTTAACTCTTAAAAATACTGAAGGTTTTGAATGTAAAGAATGAGGCAATAAAATATTTGCTACATGAAGATGGTTTAAAAAACAAATAAATTTGGGCCAATTTACAATTGCATTATTGGACAAGCTGCACTGGTTGAAGTATATTTAATTATTCAAAAAATTGCAAAGGGAAAACTACACATTTTTGCTAGCAGCTTCTTCAAAGGAAATAGTGCAAACATGCGGGTAATATATTCAAAATAGGAAAAGGATGTTGATAGAAATAACACTTATTAAGAAAGGGTTTGGTAGTAAATAAGACTTAAAAACAATAAATGATATTCGGGAAATATTTACATTTGCACACCCGAATAAACCATGACAAATGCTTTGTTGCTAATTAATTGACACCATTTCGAATGAATTGCCACGTATTTTCGAGGAGAAAACCGGTGTGAGCTGGCTTGATGTGACGCCAGCCAGCCAATACATAAGCTGAATTCGATCGTACCTCCACAGCTCTGAACGACGACGCTCAGCTGTCAAATAATTTCATTGTTAAGCCAAGCACAACAACGTTACTGAATAATTTTGCTAAAACTGTGATTAGATTTCCAATCACAGTATTTCCGTTCTACGTTTCGTCATCGTAGACAAAGTAATATTTCAGATTAACTATACTTTATTTAAAAAACAACAAATCAATCCGCCAGCATCTGCCAGAACCTTAAAGATATCTGGAACATAGCTAACGGCAATCTGAAGTTTTAATTATTGGACATTTTAGATCAATAACTAAACATCATTGACCGTAAATAATTGTAGTTTTACCAAATTCTATAGTAAAATTAAATTAGAAGTATTTTTTTAAGAGAATTTGGAACTTGTAAGGTATTTTTAAAGAAGTTCGCCTGACTTTTCCAGACGGAGGTATTGAGGTTATTGAACATTAACATCTACTGCGGGCATGATTCTATTCACAGAGCTTTAGTGACATCTGCCCTAAACAAAACTATCTAAGGTCTGCCAGAAGATTGACTCCGGAGGATGGAAGGCTTCGAGAAACCCGGTAAGAAGAATGCTACAGCCAAAACGACGCTGTAGGGAGATGACGCCACCGCCGTCATGTTTTGGACTTTCCTGGGAGCTCTTAAAATATTTTACATTCCATAGTGGCCATTTACTAAGCACAAGCGTCTCCGTTATTCGAAAGTACATTCTTCTCTGTAGAAGAAATTTTTCTCCTTGTACATCAATTAGATTATTTGAAATTTCCGTCGAGGGCCGTCGAGGTAGGATCCGAATTTAATTTGTGTTTCTGGTGTCGCATCAAGGCAGTTCGGACTCGTTTTCTTCATGAGAATACGTGGCAATTAATTCCCAACTGTGGTTATTAATTAGCAATAAATCATTTGAGGGTTTCTGTCAAGCTTTGAAGCGAATTTAACTTATAGGTGCTGGCACCGCGTCAAACCAGCTTACACTTGTTTTCCACATGAAAACACGTAGCAATTAATGGGAAATTGTGGCAAATAATTAGCAATAAATCATTTGACATGCTTCATTCGGGTGTACTGAAATGGCTGTTCCATCTTGACAAAAAATTTGAAAGTGCTGTGCATTGTCGTATACGAGTTCAATTTGTACTTACTTGAAATTTTTGTACTCAAACTTAAATTTGTACAATTACTATGGAATAAATGTTGTGTTGACCTAACCAATACATCCCTAAACCAATACCTGCCACATGATTTTTTTCGATATCACATCATAATGTTTACTTTTTATGTATATAAATAAAACCCTACAAGAGTTGAAAATTAAAATGTCTTAAATGTTATCGTAAAAACAAAATGAGGGAAAACGTAGAAAATGCGAGTTAATCGACAATGATTGAAATACATTAAAAAATCTACAAATTTTACTCCTTTTGGGTAAACAATTAAAGAAGTATTCAATAACTTTGATCCGTTTTTTGCAAAATACTTTTTTTAGTATCTTCATTTTTTGCAAAATTATGCAAAAAACACTCATATTTTGAAAGAAATATGCACAATCTTATTTAAATATTTATTTTTGAAGAATAGATTTCATTCCGACAGAAGGTCATTGTATTTGTTAGTGAAGTTGTAGGGAGAGTCAGGCAAAAAGTTAACGTTTATCATTTTCGAATATTTAAGAAATTCAATTTTTGAAAATTTTTTAAATTCTCACCAGATCTTCATGTAAAGTGTCCCCCAAAAATTAAAGTATCCGTTTCAAAGGCCCGCGACATCATCAGATAATATCAATTTTGGTAAAAATCCTACGTTTAGCCGCTAGTGTTGTTCACGGACGAACGGACGGATAAACGTTGTGAAGAGGAAACTAACTTGTAAAAGAAAGTCTGAGCCATTTTTTAGCCCCAGTCCTTTCGTTATATTGCAGTTCTTGTAGAAAAATCAGATTAACTCATAAACTATTTAAAGTTTAGCAGATGTTTTTATATATTTGTGAACTGAAAGAGCTTCAGGTTATATTTAAAAAACGTCGAGAATATTTTCCTCCTACATTACAATCTCCTCACTTTTAAACATTTACAATATATATAACAGTTCACACACCAAAAACACATACTCAAACATTCTGAAATGTAATTTAAGTCACTTAATTAAATTAAAAGCGGTTATAACCACTTGAAATCACAGAAGAAACTTCTATGTGTTCGCTGAATGAGACAGCTAACCCTCTTTCGGGAGTGGCGCGGAAAATTACTCGCAGAACCCGGGCATTGCGGAAAATTGCAGAGCCGGAGCATCTGCTCGACGCCGCGCCGTCAAGTGAAGACGAGTCGTCAGCGTATCTGAGAAGAGAGTGGAACTCGACGCGGGATGTCATTGCCAGCAATTGCGCGTGGAAGCAATTCCACGCGACGCGGGAGCCACGCGACTCCTCGCCCGGGAAGAAAAGGACGGCGGGCGAGCGGGCGGGACGCGGGCAGGCGGGGTGCGGGCGGGCGAGGCGCGGACGGGACGCGGACGGGACGCGGACGGGCGAGCGGGCGCGCGGTCGGGTGGACGCGAGCGCGCGGGCGGGCGGGCGTAGGGCGGGCGTAGGGCGGGCGGGCGTAGGGCGGGCGGGCGGAGGGCGGGCGGGCGGGCGGGCGGGCGGGCGGGCGGGCGGGCGGGCGGGGAGGGCGGGCGGGCGGGCGGGCGGGCGGGAGCGAGGAGATGCGAGCGAGCGGGCAGGCGGGCGCGAGGGCGGGCGGGTGCGAGGGCGGGCGGGCGCGAGGGCGAGCGGGCGGCTGCCTGCGGAAAGCACGGAGTAGGACGGAGGATTGCGCTGGAAAACAACGCGAGGCCGCGTCGGCGCAGAACGAGTAGGAGCCGCGACAATGGCCCTCGCGGCGAGATTGGAGACGAGCGAGCGAGGGAATGGACGAGGGCGAACACCGGGATGGGAGCGAGGGAATTGGTGAAGGCTAGAGGGAAAATAAAGGGGTAGATGCATATGAGGACAAAGAGGTGACCTGATGAAAGCAGAATGAAGGGCGTTGGCGATGGATGAAAATAAAGTGCGTTCAGTCTTAGAATGATGCAGATGCACGTGTCCAACGTACCTTCTTATTGGTTGTAAGATTTGGGGTTGTACGTGTAATGTTTTCGTCTGGAAATAGTTTTTGTTGACATTTTACATTTACTACGCAAGTTTGAAAGTACAAGGTGTTTAGATAGAGAAACATGTAGAATTCATGAAACAGTTTCGGGAATCTTTAAACTGGACCACGTTCTGAAAATTGATATCTCATGTTGAGGAGAAGGCGTTGAGTAATGACAATGGAGAATCTTTACTTCTATCGTCGGGTGTTGGCCGGTTTATGGGCGTGTGACTCAAATTAAGTGCTACAAACGCAGTGTTCGTTGATCTTCGTGAGCAGTAGAGCAGTCAGTTTTATTTGCTTGGTACGACTTAGTATCTTTTAACAGTTTTAGTTTCTCTGCTTAACTTACATTTTTTGATAAATGCAGATGCTGTGGCAGCCCCGTTTACAAAACATGAGAGAGGCACATCATTTTCATGTGTTGAAAAAATATAGTTTAAGCACTATTTTTCAGGCATGGTTGAAGAAAACACGGTATTGGTCGTTAAACAGATTGTCGTCCGCGATTTGGATGTTGAACCTCTTCCAAACAAACCTGCAATACATCATCAATGACGATTGTGAAACGGGAGTCAGTGTGTCGGAAGTGTGTCACTGCTTGAAATGAGACGTATTCTTATCGAAAGCGCTTTCGACAGTCCGTGAACACGTGCACCGTTGATGGAGGAGCCGGAGCAATCGGCCAATGAGGCGAGAAGTCGCGGATGAATATTGCATTCCTTTTTTACATGAGGGTCATTATAAGGCTGAACAAAAATAGGTGATAGTATGGAGGAGAGGGGCGGAGAAGAAGGGGCGAAGAAGGAGGAGGTGGGATGTGCGTGGGTGGTGCGGCGAATGCGGAGGCGGTGACTTAGATAAGGATCCTGGCGGGGTCACTCGCCTGTTAAAAAGAAGCTTCGAAAGAGATGTTTTTAATGACAACAGTTAAGCAGAGCCACGGGGAGAATCGCAGACAGGAGGGCATGAATGGAATATAAGAAGGGAAAAATGAATGAGAGGGATTGTCTAAGTCAGTGTATTTTCAATCCGTGCGACTTTGCTCTTTCGTCCCGTAAATGTATGGCAGTGCTCCTCTTTCGCTGGAACGTGAAATCCTGCGCCAGCTTACATCTCGTAAAACCATGTTTCTCTCTCGAGATATCTGCCGCAACTGACAACCTCTTACATCCCATCAGGTCTCCCTATTTGTGTCTAGTGTTTTTTCTTTTTTATTTATTTACACAGATAGTGAATATATAGCTCAGTTTAAATTAACTATACATATGTTGGATGGCTTAGTTGCTAACTTTAAACTAATACAGAGATTGAGGTTACCGATCGGGCTCGTCTAGCCGGAATTAAGTTCGGAAAATTTCATGAGGAAAACGTGAAAGGGAAACTAATTTTGTATTCTGGTTCTATGTGATGGGTTTTTGCCTAGTCTATGCACTGGTAGTGAAGAGATTTGGAATATGTTTGAAAAGTTAGTAGTTATATAGGTGATATGATGGTCAATTGTCTCTATGTCGAATTCTTCGTGTAACTGTTTAGCGGTGACATACTAGGAAGCGTTTGAAACAATTATGAGAAACTGATTTTGTACTATTTTCAGTTTTCTTTGGTTGTTTTTTGCTGAGTTTAATCAGATTGTGCAGGCGTAAAGTAGAAAGTGTCTTGTTATTGCTTTGTATATTTGTAATGCTGTATTATATAATAATGGGTCCGATTTGTGTATTAATGGTTTTAATTGATTAAGCTTGATTCTCGCTTCAGTGATTTTGGCATCTATTTGCTGATTCCACTTGAGTTTCGTGTTCATGGTCAGTCAAGTTCATGCAAGTATCCTATTTTGACGCAGGAGTTGTAATACTAGTTATATATGCAGGGGAAGGTACGTTATACACTATGGTATTGTTTGGTTGTCGTGACCGGCTGCTTTCCTGGAGGATAAGTTTTTAATTATTTTGTTAATTTCAGCTGAGTTAGTAAAATGTATGTTGTGTTGTGGGTCGTAGGATGTCTCTTTGGATTTTGTTTATCGTTTTATGTTCAGAGTGTGGTTTTGAGATGTTGCTTATAAACGTTGATATGAGTGTCGTAGTGTAACGCATATAACTGTTTGTGTAATAGAAGAGGGTGAGAGAACACGGGTGGAGAAGAAAAGATCGCACACGGTCCCTGGCCCGTTTACTGGGGTACTGCTCCTGCATTAGCTTGGTATTGAGCAGCTCAACTACGGAAAACTAACAATCAGAGCAGCCAGCCGCTAGAATTCTTGTAAAGACAGTGCCTGAATTCAACCTAGCTACGTCGCTAGTGAGACGGGGTAACGAAAGGAACAGTGCCTGAATTCAACCTAGCTACGTCGCTAGTGAGACGGGGTAACGAAAGGGGGAAAGCTCTGCGCGGAAGCGAAGCCCCCACCAGCTTGGCCAGAGAAGGGGTGGGCGCGGCGCCGAATGCGAGGAGCGAAAGAGCAAGTTGCCTCGTGCTCTGAGGAAGCGAAGGCGTTGGGGAACTACGGCGACAAAGATTGAGACGAGATCCAATGCAGCTGGAAACGTTTCGGAACTCACAAAAAGAATGGAAATGTAAAGAGAAAAAAATACAGGGAATTCTCTTCCCAACTTTCGATAAACTCTTGGACCCCACGTCCGATTGAGTGGAAAAGCAAAACAAGTAATCTGGTATTTATGATTTAGCGCATAGCAGTTTTTAAGTTTGTATGAAAATGTAACTGATAGAAGGCGAAGAGATGATAAACTGATTGTGGCAATACGTTGTCACAATCACCTTAACATGATGAAATATGTAAGTGGAATTTAAAAGAATTGTTACATTATTTGGAATGCAATAATACATAGGAACCTAATACATGACTGGATAAGTAAATAACACATGATATCTTTTACAATAACTGATAATAATCTTCACGTTTTCAATTAGAACAATATATTGACTCCAATAACATATAAAAGAAAGTGAATTTATTTTTATTAAACTTTATAGATTTAAAAAAAATAGAATGTACACAATTTTTTATACGAATTTTCTAAACGTCATATGGCATAATATAATTCATTAAGAAGTGGAAGCACTTCAAAATAAACTGTATATATTTTAGAGTGCATTGAAGAGTGATAGATAGTGACCCTATACTGAGACTACCTTTGAACTCAGACAGGAGTTTTTGTTTCAAAAGTTGACCACATCCCGAATAAAATTCTTTTCAACTACAAATTGGGTTTATACTTCCAATATTCGACATCAGGCTTCAAAATGGCAACTTCCACAAAGATAAACTACGTCCTAGAGCTGTTATCTGGTGTACATTGAAAAAATGACAGTTATGCAAAGAAATCAGAATGAAATGGTGCGCCGTTGAACGAGGCAGTGGAAAGAGATGGTAATGCAGTCTTCTCGTAGATCACCATGCTACAACACTAAGGCCGTGTCCTGGGTGAGCTACATCTTGCGGCAGCGACACGCGACAGCTTCAAGCGACAAATTTCAAACACAGTATCTTGTGGGCCCGTCACGCGTATAGTTTCGCTACTTTGGTCTTCAATTTCCCATTTCAAAGATGTCGAATAGCGATATAACGGAATGTTTAACTGAAGATGTGAAAAATACAAGGAATTGTGAAACAAGAGATTGAATAACTACCACAGTAGAATTGAGAGCGGCGAATTGTCAAAGGAAGTGACGAAAGCACTGAAAATAACAAATAAGTTTGTTTTCTATTGATTAAATTATGTTAATTTATATTATTCTTATTGAATTTGTCAGATGCTAATTATATTGCGTAGTACATACATCACAATGTATTATATACCAGTATTTCTGTAGACGTAAATGAGGTTAGGTTTCTATTGTAACCAAACCGGCAGGGCTATTGAAATAATTGCAGTCTGTCTTATTTCACGGGCTTCTGTTGAGAGTGAATTAAACCTATTACTAACTGGCAGAGTGAATATCTGTGGAGAGTTTGTTGAATGTAACAAAAATCCTGAATGTTTCCTTTGAAACATTTCGACTGTCGAGCCTTCTGTGGCTTACGTAGGACACCACGCGCTCAGTCGCGCGGCATCGCAACTTGTCGCTTGAAGCTGACGCAAGCTATCGCTTGTCGCCGTCGCCGGTTGTAGCTCACGCAGGACACGGTCTTACGCTTCTGGTATTACACACTGGAAGTCAGGAGTAATTCTAAGTGCCCAGGAATTTCAGTTGCGGGTGGTCTCTTTCTACAAATAAACACCTGGCTGATAATTGAAAATACTTCGTAAGCTATGTAACTATTTACCAGTTACCCCTAGTATATATTTGTGGATACAGCCAAATCGTGAAATTACCTTGGCTCTACATTCATTCAATCCAGACCACTTCGCGACACAAATCGTCGCAATATTTACTTGAATTCCTCACCTTTTCCCCTGTCTGTTTCCCTTCTGAGCGTCACCTGGCGGCGACAAAATTCTTCTCAGAGAGAAATAAAAACTCGCGTTCGAAATCCTTTTTCCGAGCTCAGATGAAGCTTTATAAACTTCAAAGGCGTCACAGTTCAGTTTGGTTCTCTATTTCCATGCCAAAGGTATTCTCGGTATTTTGCCTCTCTACTTGTGATGCGATTACTTCGCTGTTGCAGTTTTATGTAAGTTTCGCTGTAAGTTTCACCTCTGAGAGCGTGTCACTCAGAAGAATCCATTCACTTTCAGAATAAATAATAGTTGTTTGACAGTAGCGTGTCTATAGATATCCAGGCGGTACGAGAGTGTATCAAGCATCAAGCAGCAAGCGACAGCAAGCATCGGAGGGTCACGGGTTCATGAGATGATGTGCGATGACCATTTGGCTTGCACAAATCCGTATTTCTTACCCTTTCGATTGACTGACTGGTTGATTTACTGATTGATTTTTAAGGACGCTACAACAGCTAAAGTAATCGGGGACAAAGTCAAATTAATTTTAAAATAAATTAAAGATTTAATAAAAACCAATGCTGATGCAACTTTTATGCTGGTTAAAGGTACACATTTAATTTAAAATGTTGATCTTAAGACCGTATAAAATAAATTAAGATAATTACAACAAAAACTGACTGTAAACCTCCCAAGCAAGATGTAGAAAATACAAAACTTTTTTCCTCTCAAACAAGATGAATAATTCCATGTTCACGCAGAAACAAAAAGATAACCATGCCACGCAGATACACCGCAATATACTCGTAGAAAAGGGCGAAGTTAGAGCAAAACTGTGGTCTACTGCTTACTTTTTTTACGTTAAGATATTATTCTAGGGATACTACCGCAAATTCCATAATGCACATTCCTTTCGTGGCAATTCATGCATTTAATGTTTCACTTGCAAACAATAATACATAAGGATGCCTTTCTGGGTCATCCAGTGTATTTGAAAATATTTGCCGTGGCCCCCTTTTCGCAGGAAGATAAATGGCCACCGCCGCCGTTGGAATCAGCGAAGCAGCGAGGAGAGTCCTTGCCTGTTGAATCGGACGCGCCATTCGAAACGAAAGCGGGGCCGCGCACTAGGTGACAAAGGAGCGGCGAAGACGGCAAAGATGTCGACGCGCTGAAGCGGCGCGCGGCGGGGGTCGGCGGGGGCACTGGAGGGGGCAGGCGGAGCTCCAGCGGGTAGGGCGACGTCCTGCTCACGCCAGGCGGCTGGCGGGGCACTGGCGAAGCTCGGGAAGATGCAGATGGGGAGGTTGGGGGGGGGGGGACGTGGGGGGGAGAGCAAAAGATTATGGAAGGAAAAAGGAGGGTGGGGAATGGTGAGGGGAAGGGCAAGTGGAAACGAGGGAGCAAGTGGAATGGCGAGGGTGGAAGAGAAAAGCAGGGGAAAGGGAGATCAACATAAATAGCGAGAGAGGGAAGAGAGGGAAAGGGGGGGGGGGGAGGGCGGGTAGACAGAAAAGTGTGAGGGAAGTCTGGGAATTGTCGGAGAAGGGTGGAAATGGCGGGAAGAATTGGGAATAGCTGGGAAGGGTAAGGAATAGCGGGGCTTATCCGCAAATGCGGTGCAAGAGCTGGAAGTGGCGAGGGGGGGGGGAGGGGGGGGGGGCTGGCAGGCGGGTGCAGGCGGGGTGCAGGCGGGGTGCAGGCGGGGTGCAGGCAGGGGTGCAGGCGGGGTGCAGGCGTGGTGCAGGCGGGGGGCAGAGGGGGTGCAGACAAAGTGCAGACGGGGCGCGAGACAGGGTCGGACAGTGCCCTAGAGGGCGGTGTCGCAGGGGGAGTCGCTTTGAGCGACCGGCCCCGCCCCTCGCGCCTCCTCCAATTCGCTCAGGCCGAAGGCAGCGGCGCCGCGGCGCTCGTGGGAGGCTTGTGATTGTGCCACGCGAGGCGCCGCGCGAAGGGGGGGGCACATCTTGTGTAGTCGCGCAGCGAGAGGAAGACGTTCCAACCAGAGGCGGAGCGGCGCCTCATTCAGCGAATTTGCTTAGAAGCAGACCTAACCTCATTCATTGCCAAGTGGCACGGGAAAGTTGCCCATTGTCTCCGTTTGTTTTTCTTGGTAACAAAAGAAGGTGAAATCAACAACTGGATGATAAATTACCGTTAGTATGGTCATAGACATTGATACTTGTGGATGATATTTTACTTTTATTTTAATATTCTAAATACGATTATTTTTCTAAAACAAAAACCTTGTTTCTTAACTTGAGTAAATTCTGTGGTGGCAGCAGAGATTTTGTGATACTTCATGATAAACCACCTATTTAGATAGGTCCCATATCTAAAAAGATAGGAAATATATTTAATAAATATAACATTAAGGTAGCTTACAAAACCCTCAACACACTACAAACTTTATTTCCTATCAACAAAGCTCCTGTACCCATGAAGGAAAAAAGTGGAGTCTACATATTAAAATGTAATAGCTGGAGTTCTACATAAGTGGGACAAACAGGTAGGAAGTTTTCCTGTAGGCTAGAGGAACACCTCAGATCCTGCAGACTGAAACAAGATCATTCCACATTTGCCAACCACCTTATTCAAAATAATCACTCTTTCGACCCTCATACAAATTTCAAAATTCTACATTTCGAAAAGAAAGGTACCAAATTAAATATTTTGGAAAATTTAGAAATCGTAACATGCAAAAATCCCAACCTTTTATGTCTCAATGAACAATCCATAGTAAAATTCAGCCCCATCATAAATTTATTAATTGACTAGTTTTACCATCCTTTCACTTCCTTCCTCACCTTCCCGCAGTCTGCATTCGTACAGCATACGAACAAAATGGCGACATATTTTGACGAGTCTCTATGAACGTATGTGTTTAATCTGTGTTACTTGGGTAAGTACTAATTTTAAATAATTATTTTATTTGCATTAGTTCATTGTTCATTCCTAATTTATTTTGTATTTAGGTTGATGTTGATACATGTATAACTTGTTTATGAACTTAAAATTGTAGAACCACTGAGGATGGGAAGAGTGTTCCCGAAATACGTGTTTGGCTAAATGTAATAATATTAAAACTATAATTAATGCTATTGTGGTAGATACCTCACTGACCCCAGATAGTTTAACTTGAGTAAGTTATTTTTTAACTAAACATTTAATGAAAAGTTTAATTTAAGTTTGTTTTCCTGTATTGTTAAGTAAACTCAAAATAGAGAGAATGCAGAACAGACACATGACACTATGTCGATGGCATTATTGTAGAAATGTACAAGATTTCTTTCAGTCTCACGGGTGAGAGAAGAAAGGAATACTTTTACAGATATAAAAGATAAAAGTATCGGTACACGAACCATCAATAACGTATCCTCAAAACCACTATTTTTGCACGTGGAAACTTCAACATTGTATATGTCTCCAGTTACTGTTAACTACTATAGTTGTCTAACACTTTTTAAAAATATATAACTTCCTAATATTTGTTTAAAACCAAATATTGCACTCTAGTGAAAACAAGTCGAAAGTTTTAAATATATTATAATGTCAAGCATACTCGCCTCCTTTTGCTTACATGACCATAACGAAATAAAATGCATTAAAAATCCATTATCAAACTTGTTAAAATGCTCTGTCAAATTCATACGGTCAAGAACTGTGTGAATTAATATAGTATTTTTAATCATAAAGACAACACGAATATATGTAATATTTATAAATATGTATACACTAAAGTATTTGTGAAACACAAATTACAAATATTTGGATTGTCTTCTTTGACGAGATTTACATTTTACTGAAACATATGTCCTAAAATTAATTTCAGAAACATAAAATGAAATATTCCATTCACCACAAAAGTATAACACGAAGCTCAGCATTTGATCAAGGAGAGAAAAACATTGGTAATATTATTTTGTGAGACTAATGAATTAAATTTTAAAATGATTAATGTGAGAGAAGGAAAACATGTAAAGATTTATCTGACTAAAGCAGTAACACTTTCAATGTTGTCGATTGGTTGATTGATTTTTTTGTGCTTTTAGGCGCGTCAACGGCTTTAGTCATTAGTCCCGTAAATGTAGTGCATGCTTTCTCGAGAGATGGCGGTGATCGTCCCGCTGGATGGCGAGATCCGCCCCCGGCGTGACAAGCTCTAAGCACCCGACCGGTCTTCCGGAATATGTGGTAGTGTATTGCATGTGTGTGTGTGTGTGTGTGTAAGGGGCAGAGGATAGGAGAAGAAAGAGGAAGGAAAGATCGCGCGCGGTCCGTGGCCCGTTTGGTAGGGTACTGCTTCGGCATTAGCCTGATGTCAATCGGAGAAACCATGGTAAACTACCGATCAGAGCAGCTGACATCTAGAATTCTCCACCAGACAGCGACTGAATTCGACCTAGCTGAAAAGTTAGTGTCGAAAATCCTGCCGCCGTCAGCACTCGAACCTAGGACCTCCCGGTCCGAGGCGCTGCAGTGACATCAGATGCACTGAGCTACCGCTCCCGGTTTCGATGTTGTCATTTGTTGGGAGCAACATCAGAACAATGCTCTGCTCAGTATTTGTTCCCAAACTAGGCAAAATAAGAAACTTATAGAGCACTCAAAAAATGGAAAAGTAAAAAAATGTCGAGAGTCGGCTGTGAACAATAATCTCTTGAATTACGCGAAAGGTAAACGAAGTCTGATATATCACCTTGAACTTTCCACCACGAAACACTAAGGGACCTTCTTCGACTCTTCAACTACAACATCATTTTGTATCTTCTCTTCGTTAGTGAGAAATGCGATATTTTTAATATCACATTGCAATCATAGTAATATTTAATTGTATAAATATTATAATATGTAGCATTTTACATTTAAAATATGTGTAACTACTATAGGTTTATAGAGTCTTGATCTGGAGAGCAAAATAAAAACTGGAAATATTTTCAGAACTTTAATAAATTATTGTAACGTAATTATCTTGGAATTTGCACCTTTCGCTAAACGAAAAATTGGGTTACGATGTTCATAATGCAATTACTTTTAATTTTCGTTTATAAAAACAGGAGGAGTATCTTAAATTTTTTAAAGGACAGTAATCTTGTTCATTCACTGATATCAACTATCCCTTTAAAAACTACCAGCTCGGTTAGATAATGTGTCGGATTTGACACGAGTCCGATGTCTTCTATTATTTAATGCAAAAATAGTTTCTACTGAGATGATTTTCTCTCTATATTTTTCTTCTTTACTTACGACGACGAACACAGTGGTTTTTTAAACAATTTCTTCTCGTTCAACAATACAGTCTTTAAAGGATTTTAATAGTGCATATGATTAGCAAATAATATTTTTGAATTGGCCATCCATAAGGTATGAGCATTTTGCACTCTGCATGAATTGTTAATTCAATTTGATTGTTAATTAGAAATATTCAGATAAATGTTTTTGTTAAGACGTTGAGGATGTTAGGGTTTACGGAAGTTTAACTCTATCTTTGGGAAATTTTGATTTTAAACGTGGAGAGACTGCATTTATTCCCGTGTTAGAAATGATGGTACTTAGGGAGGTATTCTGATTATGGTAAAAATTATTTGCTAATTTTGCTATGGATTCTTCTAGCTTTAGGATTTTCAATTCTCGATGAATTTGTTTATTAGAAATGAACCAGGAGCATTTTGATAAGAACAATAAGTGCTTTAAATAGTAGCAGTCGACATTCGATTTTCAATGTAGTATGGTTTAGTATGGGAAATAATTTTGAAATTCTTACTCTACGTTCGTTTGCTACTGAATTGATGTGAGGTTTCCATGTTAACTTTTTATCAAATAAAATCCCAATATATTTTTGCTTTATATTTATCTGGGTGAAATTTTACTCTTCAATTCTGTGTCCAATTCATGTACTCATCAAGAGGATTCTGAATGCGTTCTTTCGCTACTAAGATATCAAAATTTGTAGAAAATAGGGCAGTGCCAATCGACGCACAGTTTTGATGTCATTCAGATTACGGTTGGTAAGATTGAGATCACATTTAGCCAGTTGAAGACAAAGAAGAAAACGAAGACAATGAAAAAGATTAAGGAAAAGAAGAAGGCGAAGGATAGCAGAAGAAGAAGAAGAAGAAGAAGAAGAAGGAGGAGGAGGAGGAGGAGGAGGAGGAGTATACACCATAATGTATGAGACACAAAACGTTTTTTCTATGATTGGTGCAACAGAAAAAGCTTTATGTCGAAGTAAATACTGTAAGAACAGGAGTAAAAATAATAAACACGACGACAGTTCGAAACATTATGCGCTTCGTTATTCGTTCCAAGTAGAGAATGTGCGAAAAACTTGTTTCATTTCTCTCATATCTCAGTGCTCGTATACAGTGACATATACATTGAAAGAACTTTTTTCATTATATAGGTCGGAAAATCAAATGTAGTTACTGTTGATACTGAAATATCTGGCAGAGTTTCCAATAAATCATTATCTTTCCCTTTTCAACTTCTATAAATATTATTGACATGACATCTGCTATAGAATTTAAATTAACAATAGTGTCCCCTAATATCTGCCAACCTACAAAAGTAAGCGCCATGTGCCAATTCATCGGCGCAAAACGTAAACTAAAAGTAAATTTTATTATATTTTTTATTAGTTATTAATGTAAAATAATGTATGTGAATAATGAACAAAGGTAATGTGAAGAAATCAGGGTTATCTAATCAAATAATGTTCATCTCGCACAAGATAGATTGGATATATCGATGAGACTCTTCGGAAAACTGTCGCATACCACAGCTGGACGTGAAGAGATCGCTTTCTTTCCGAGCTTTTGTTGGGGATGTTTTAGTTCAAGTTCGATTATGAGACAGCACAACTCTGGTCATGAAACTTTATACAAAAAGAGCAAGACAGAAACATCTATTATCATGGGTTCTAGACTCTAGGTCGATATAACCCCTATGGGCTTCCAGAAAGGCCAATACTTTAGAAAGTAAACAAAATTAAAATAATATAACTAGAAATTCAATATTTTGGCACTCCTAATGAGATATATCTCACAAGGTTCAAACAATTCCAGGGATTGGTCATATCCAAGCAAGAAAATAGAAGTGATGTGTACTCTCTTTACATTTTGCAGGCATATAATGCTCCTGTTGCATTAGCCAAAATCCGTAAAAAGCATTCTTCGTTCAAAATAGTACGGAAGCTTTCAACAGTTCGTGGACGAAGCAGCAACACTCCAGCTAACATAACCTATAAAGACACAACAACAAACAATAATTAAGGTACCCTACTTTCTCGAGTGTTTATTTCACAGTGGCATCCCAAATTCCAGCCGAGGTTAGCACGGCCGCAGCGTGTTGCTGCTCGAGGGGCAACTTTGAGGCAACTTCGCCGCCATCTGGGTGCAGTGTGGCTGTCGCCGGCGGCGGCGGCGGCCCCATCAACCGCGCATGCGCACCGTCACTCGAGGCCACCGGGGCGCGAACACGGGCCCATCTGTCTGCGGTGACTGCGTGAAACCCATGGACACGGGGAGGGATGCGAGAGGATGACGCAGCGTAGATTCCATCTCGATTCGCAACGGAACTGTTCACGTGAAAAACAAAGGGAGAACCGATTCGTGGTGCAGTGTGCTATATTTGATGTATTGAAATATATTGATGTATACATTGATGTTCCAATATGTGGAGAGATTAAAACATCAGAACCTTCTATAGAAATTAAAATCGCGATATTGATACATCATTGTTTAATATGCATAATATATTAACTTTACTCAATTTTGCTTTTTTCTTTAGAGTATCTCTTCGATACATTTGAGAACTTTAGGAAGTTACGCACGTACTATCCTATTAGGTGTGTTCTAGAAACGGTCTTGCTTAATTATTGTGTCACAACTATTTTTGAGAAATGATCGTATTATCTTGCATTGTTTTATATATTATAGTTTTGCGTGTAATATAATATAAAATGCATACATGTAAAATAGTCAATGTTAGTTGCCAAGTATTTTTCGTTTTGTAGAAGACCTTATACACAACACCATATCCATCACGACATTCTATAATTCGTATAAACCGAAGGGTCATAGTTTGCTTACGAAGAAAATATGTCAGAACAAGACAACAGATGTACATTTTATCTGGTGAGAAGAAAAACGGACCTTTCTCGCTGCAGAGGATATATCTTCTTGTGCACGAGGAGTTCAAGGAATACTTAATGCAGATTTTGAGATTTGCAATATTCCTCTATATTTCTATGTCGTATCTTCATTTCTCATGGTTAAGGCGTCACTTCATTTTTCTCGTTCTTTAGCCACGTGTTGAATGCGGAATATTCTTTAACTTCTTATACATAGACTTCACACCAAAAGATATATATTTTATAAAAAAATTGTAAATCATTCCGAATTGTAAATCCATCTGTACTCTCTACGTCAATTACATGGGCCTAACTTAATAAGTTTGGCATATTTATTGTTGGTCATAGTTAATTAATATATTCCTAAATAGTTCAACAACTACATTAATTTAGAGTTGACACATTCTGAATATTTTTTGTAAATATCAATTTTAACCAGTTATGCTGCCGACTGATTTTTTTAAATCATAATGATAATATGTCTTCTTTTTTATTATTGATGGTTTATAACTCTGAAGTGTTAATTAGGCCCTCGTGAAAACTGCAATTTTCAATCAAAACATTTTTCTCTTTCATCCAAAGAAACTCTTATCACCAGTCATTGATTATTGATTAGAAAGTTTTACTTTGGGTTTGCTTAAGGTTAAGTAGCTTTGCCGCAAAGAAATGTCACAAAACAATTCAACAAACGCTCTGAGGTCACATAAATCAACATTGCTTCCGTTTCGAATGCTATGAATGAACTGTGAATGATTCCAAAACTACAGAATTTTCTATAAATTCGTACTAAAAATATGCAATATGGTAGTTATACGTAGCGTTACGTTTTTGAAATGAGGTACACTCACTTCAAACGTCGGACTCATCTCCTATCGTCGCCTTAATATCATTTGAACGCCAAAAACTCGGTTTCTGTTTGTGAAATAGTTACGTAAAAAACTACTTTAGCGCAAATTTTCTATGTTATTGTTTCATTGCTATCACGTTCATTAAGAAATTCAGATAGTTAAAACGTTCTGTCACAGAGGTAATTAGCGAATAACCTGAAAATCGACAATTACGCAAACAGATAAAACACGAGCTCAAAAATGAGTTCTCGGAAGCGAGGTTATTACGCTCTCCAGCGCCGCCACTTGAGGCCGAATGCTCACGTTTCGCCAGGCTCTATTGGAGCGCCTTGCCCCGGGCGCCGGGCCGTGCCGCGCCGCGCGCTCAGAAGCTTCAGGGACAGAGAGAAGGGGGGCGGGGAGCACGAAATGGGATGCGGGGGCGTGGAATGGGGGGCTGGCAGGCGAAGGCGCAAGGATGGGGAGGGGAGGTCAGTAGGGGGAAGGGGGGAAGCGGTGAGGTGGCGAAGCGGTGATGCAGGGAGGTGATGAAGAAAGAAAGGACGAATTGCGCAGTCAAAGGAGCGGGGAGGCAGCGAAGCAAGGAGGCGGTAAAGGGATGCGGCGAAGCGGGGCGGTGGCGAAGAGGGGACGGGGAGGCATTGAACACGGTGAGATAACTCGGCAGGTGCTAAACCGTGGGGCGGGGAGGGAGGGGCCAAAGCAGAGAGTGGGGAGCACGGAGATGGCAAAATCGGCAGGCGGCGAAGCGGGTCAGCGGAAGGAGGGCGTGAAGACGGAGGGGCTGGCAGGTGCTAAACGAAGGGGAGCAGGAGATGGCAACGGGCAGCGGCGATGAGGTGAGGTGGTGAAGAGGGGAGGTAGCGAAGACGGTGAGGTACCTCGTAGGGAGCTGGCAGGCGCTCAGGCAAAGGACACAAAGGGACCGAGGCAGGCGGCGGGAGCGGGCAGCGCTCAAGCAAGAAGGGACCGAGGCAGGGAACGGGGAGCAGGCGGCGGGAAAAGGGTAACGGGGAGGCGGTGAAGACGACGAGGCGGGGCGGGAGGTAACTCGGCGTGGAGCGGGCAGGCGCTCAGCAAGGGACAGGAAGGGACCGAGGCAGGAACGGGGAGCAGGCGGCGGGGAAAGGGTAACGGGAGACGGTGAAGACGACGAGGCGGGGCGGGAGGTAACTCGGCGGGAGCGGGCAGGCGCTCAAGCAAGGGACAGGAAGGACCGAGGCAGGAACGGGGAGCAGGCGGCGGGGAAAAGGGTAACGGGGAGGCGGTGAAGACGACGAGGCGGGGCGGGGAGGTAACCGGCGGGAAGCGGGCAGGCGCTCCAAGGGACAGGAAGGGACCGAGGCAGGAACGGGAGCAGGCGGCGGGAAAGGGTAACGGGGAGACGGTGAAGACGACGAGGCGGGGCGGGAGGTAACTCGGCGTGGAGCGGGCAGGCGCTCAGCAAGGGACAGGAAGGGACCGAGGCAGGAACGGGAGCAGGCGGCGGGAAAAGGGTAACGGGAGGCGGTGAAGACGACGAGGCGGGCGGGGAGGTAACGGCGGGAAGCGGGCAGCCGCTCAAGCAAGGGACCGAGGCAGGGAACGGGGAGCAGGCGGCGGGAAAAGGGTAACGGGGAGGCGGTGAAGACGACGAGGCGGGGCGGGGGGCAGCGCTCAAGAAGGGACCGAGGCAGGGAACGGGGAGCAGGCGGCGGGAAAAGGGTAACGGGGAGGCGGTGAAGACGACGAGGCGGGGCGGGGAGCGGGCAGGCGCTCAACCGAGGGATGGGGAGGAGCCGAGGCAGGCAGCAGGGCGACAGGGGGGGCGGCGCAGCTCATTAGCCGGCGCCGTGTTCCTGCGGCACGCCGCGCCGCGTGGGGGGCGGGCGACCCGGCGAGCGAGCCGCGAGTGAGCGATGGCGGCGGGCGCCGGGAGGCGATGGGACTCGTGGGCGAGACACTGAGATAAATGCTCCACCATCTTTTACTCGATATTTACACTTCCTCGCCGCCAAAGTTGCTCTTTACGAGTCGTCGCTTTACGAGGCACCTTTGCTGTTAAATATGCCGCTGCGTCCTCTTGGAAGCAGCGGCATATTCAAAACGAGACTGGCGTGAACAAGAATCTACTTTTTGTGTAGAATGTAATGAAGAGTATTTTAAAATATAGATATAAAAATATGGGATATTTATTAGGGTAAAATTACACTTCTTGAAAATTAAAAGCAATATGATGTATTTGTTAAAGAAATAGTCTTTGGATTTCAAGTGCTAATTTTATAGTAAGGGAAATAAATTTAATCTTCTTTCTGTGATGTTAAAGAATTTACGCACACTTACTTTTGGTACCTGTGACTCTTAGATAATATTTTAACATTGGTTGAATTAAATGATTCGTGACATAACCTACTTCCAAGTTAGTTTATATCATTAACTATATAGAAGGGAGTACAGAATCCGTTTGAACATAAAAATTATTTAATTAAAGTACTTACCCAAGTACCATAGATTAAACACATTAAATAAACATGGTGATCGGCACTAAGACGGCGCCATTTAGTACTTTAATTGGAGTAATCGATTTCAACGGAAATACACGTTTTGGGGTCCCCTGATATCGAAAAAGTTTGTTTTTTTAACGTCCGTCTCTCCGTCTGTCCGTCTGTGAACACTATTAGCGCCTAAACCAGAGGATTTCTTCAAAACTGAAGAATCCCTTGTCGATCTGGCTCTAGTTGAAGCTTTAAAATTTTGAAAAACATTCTTTAAAATTCGGGTGTACTTTACATAAAACGCTCACGGACATTTTCAAATTTTCTCAAAAACAGCTCCGATTTTTTTAAAATTTCTTGTACTAATTGAGTAAATTATACTCATAAAAATAGTGTAGGGCCGATTTTCACGGTTAACTCTGAATTTTCGAAAATAGCAAGTTTCATTCTTTTTCAGCCTCTTCCTACAACTACAAAATTGAAGAAAGAGATTCTTTCGTCAAATTAAATTTGTTGTTTATAGTTCTTTCAATAAGGTTTTTTACGGTTTTTAAAACGAATTTTAGTAGTTTTCGTGAGTGCAATATTTACAATTTTAAAATTTACACAAATGTAATTTTTTTCAAATATCTCTCATGCCCAATATGCACATTTCAATAGTATGCATTATTGAATTTGTGAGTAAAAGTTCTTCAAACTTACTTTAAATGAAGTTGTTCAAAAACTCAATAGATTTCTGTGAAAAAGAGCTTCAAATTCCGCATTTACAGTAAAGCTTAACGCCCTTTTCTTAAAGACGGCTCCAAAATTTTCAATGAAAATTGCCATTTATGACAAGGTTATAGTCTTCTTTGATATTTTTAAAATAATATTTCGGTTCTACTATTTGGAAAGCCAAAAGTTCATAAATTTTCAAAAAAATGTGCTTTTTGCGGCGATAAATGGCAGCTGGCAAGAAGGAAGTGCAAGACTGTACCGTACCAGTCCACACCACAGAAATTAGAAAACTTTACTACCAGAAAGTCTGTGCCATTCTGTAGCACCTTTAGTTAATATTGTAGAGCCATTGATGATGGGAAAAAATCCCCGAAACACGTGTATGGCTGAATTTTCTACACAGTAAATTTAAATAGCCTACTATTGTGGTTGATACCTTTTATATCCCGGATAATTTAATCATGGATTACCACAATATCTCTGCAGCCACTACAGAATTTAAGTACTAGCTAGTTAAACGAGAATCACGAACTTAATAGTTGTTCAAATCTCACTTGAATAGATCACACGAAAAAAAATATTTATACAACAAGGGGTTTAAGTAAAGCTCTATTCACGTCGGAGAACAATTGTGTCGCAATAATTCTATCGAGTGAATAAGGATCAGGCAAACCCCGTGTCATACAAGTATACACATTTTTTAAACAGTATTTCTTTGCATGCACACCTACGTTACGAATAACAACGCAGTATCATAGACTGCGGGCATCCTTCTGGAGGTCACTTTAGGGGGCTACGATTTCAGCTGGTTTGCATTCTACATGGAAGAATGGCGGAATGTTTGTATCAGACAAACGAAACCAATTACTTAGACTCTGAAGATGAATGTCTACAAATTTCTAATGATATCGTAAAAGAAGCAGAAAGTGATTTTTCAAAATTATTCTCTAAAAAATCGAGGTATATCCACGAAAAAGAATAGAATGTTTGTGCAAATGGCGAAACGACAGGAAAGTAAGAAAAGTTTCAGAAGAAATTGTATTTGCGTGTTTTAACAACAAATCAGAAAGTGTTAATGTCTTTGGAGGTATTATTCAATTGGTGAGGACGTTACGTGTCACGGAAAATGTTGGTATCTCTAAACAAGTACGTTGTATGTATTTCTCTAGCAAAAATTGTTGACGATACTTGTTTACCGTTTTAGTTGATACTGATATTTTTAGACATTCTAAATTAATTGGAATTTTGAAGTGCACGAAAAAGGCTACTAGCCAAAAAACGAAGACTTCTTCAAATATTGAATTTTACAGATTTGTTAAAGAAGCTTGTGACAATTAGTATTTATTGTTGAAGATTCGTTTTCAACTTATATGTATTCTCATAGACTTATGGTATATTCATACTTCTTTGCTTTCTTTCTCATATTGTAATGATAATGAAGTCGCTGGTGAGTGTCGCTACTTTAATACTGCGAGGAATAAAGTCACATTTAACTTAGAAAAAGTAAGATTAAAGCCGCATTTAATCACGTTTAAAAATAAATATTTTTAATTTTTATTTACGGACCACGCGCGATCTTTCCTCGTTGTTCCTGTCGTTTCCTCACCCCTTACTTACACACACACTCCCATGCATTAGACTATCACACATATCGGGAAGCTAGTCGGGAGCTCAGAGTTTGTTCCCAGCTGGGGCGGAACCACGCTGGTAGGGGATAATTTGTTGTGGAAAAATTTCGTAAGCCCACGTAGGTCGGCGCCGGATCTCCCAGCCAGCGGGGGAAGATCACAGCTACCTCCCGCGATAAAAACATGCAGAACTATGACCGTAGCACTTGACGCGCCTGAAATCACTGATTAACTCATGATGGGACATTCTGTATGTGAAGAGCAGAAAACGATAGGAGGAATGGTAAACCAGAAAGGAAAAGGAGTGGAAAACGGGGAAGGAAGGTGCGCGCGAAGGATGCAGCTAGAAAAGAGAATGCAGAAAGGAGACGAGATGGAAGTGAGAGGGAATCGAGCAGGGAGCGAGAGGGAGGGAGCGAGGGGGGAAGGAAGCGAGAGGGGCGCGAAAAAGAAATAAAGGGGAGGGGAGAGGAGGGGAAGGGAAGGAGGGGAGCGAGAAGGGAGCAGAAGGAGGACGGGAAGATATCGCAAAGGAAGGCAAGAGGAAAGTGGGAAGGGGGGGGGAAGGGAAAAGGGGAACGAGCTGGCGGAGGGGGCGAGGGGAGGGGAGGGGAGAGGGGGAGGGGAGGTGACGGGAGCGAGAGCGAGGCCAGAGGGAGCCGAGACGGAGGCGGCCTAGCAGGTGCTCGGGGCGCCGTTTGGCATTCACGAGACAAGACAAGACGCTCCCGCGGTTGGGCGCGCGAGCGAAGGCCGAGGAGAGACGGCGAGAGCGACAAAGAGCGGGAAAAAGGGAGATGAGGCGAGGGCTGCCGGCGGAGCAGCTGGAGCGGGTAGAAGACGAGGGGGGAGGGGGAGGGGAAGGTCTCCTTCGCCTTGAGACGGCGGATTTGCATCTCAGTGACATCCCGCGCCCACCCCTTGCATGGCGACGGCCGCTCCCCACCTCCTTCCCCCTTCCCCACCAGCTGCCGCCCGCCCGTTTCCGTCCCTCCCGGCGGCGCGACCCCCACAGTGGGCTTCGGGTGCGATTTGGGCTCTGAGCTGGCGCAAAATACAAAGGAAAATAAAAACGAACGTGATTCAGGATATCAAGTAATATTCACTTCTAGGCGACAATGCATTGAGTTAAGACCACTGTTTGATACTATGGTAAATTTTGCGGTATTTATTTGTAGTAATGAATAGAAGTACAGTCCATATATGGTTGAATAGATAAATCAAATTTGCATAGTTACATTTTTATAATATTTGGCGTTTTTAAGAATTTAGTTTCAGGCCATTACGGAACTAATCTTACAGATTCTTGATTTGAATGAAAGCTAATTATCTATTTGCATATCATCGTGTAGTAAAGGAAAGAATAAGGGAGAGAGAGAGGGAGAGAGAGAGGGAGAGAGAGAGGGAGAGAGAGAGGGAGAGAGAGAGGGAGAGAGAGAGGAGAGAGAGAGAGGGAGAGAGAGAGGGAGAGAGAGAGGGAGAGAGAGGGAGAGAGAGAGAGAGAGAGAGAGAGAGAGAGAGAGAGAGAATCCAACATGCCTAACAGAAAATCAAAACTTTTTTTTAAACGTCTGCTCCTTAATTTTCATATCAGATGCGTTTTGCAAATAAAAAATAGGTATTCCTTCATAAAATAAACCCGATGAACTTTAAAATGTGTTGTATTCTCAGTCTTAACTCATTTTGTGTTCCATAATATGCACTCTTCCTGTCAGTAAAAAGCGATTTTATCTGCGCAGAGGAAAACATGAATGATCGAAAATGCAGCGGTCTCTCGTTCTTTTTCACTCAATATTTGCCGTGTGCACTTTTTTAGTATGATATTTTTCGGCAGTTCTCACCGTGTTCGCAGACATTTATTTATAGGTCAATCCTTTGGAGATTGTAATGGACAAAATGAATCGCGGCAGACATTCATTGAGTTTTCTTATGATCCATGCCTTTGTTATTCTACCATTTACTTAACTTTTATTGCCATTATTCATCATTACCTTCTCATTCTCCGTCATCATTTTTCTCTCACAATGCAAGGTTGTTGTAGAATTGCAGTGAAACTAATGAGGTTTAAATACATAGTTTAGAGAGAGAAAAATTAAAACGTGCAAACCCAAATCCATTTATAATCATTCCATTTAATAGACCTATTTCTTCTTGTATAATATTCAATATACATTGAATGCATTTAGATTAATCATAATCATATCTCTATATCATAATCATATCATTAATCATAAAAACTCAATTGATTTCTGGAGAAAAGGCACCCTTTCCAATGGAAATTTTTTAAAATCTTTTTTTTTTTCGTGAAATTCCTTCGAGTTTTCAAAATTTTTGATAATTGTCGCCACCATCATTTACATTTATTAATAAGACATACCAACTACTGTAGTAGAGACAATTTATACAAGCCGGGACTTTTCTCAGCGTAACAACACCGCCATAACAACACCGCCTTCGCCATCATCACCCGGGCCGCAGACAGCTACGCAAAATTTGGTCAATTACTGTCATCCTTTAGTTGAGTGCAAATAGTTGGAATGACTTCTTAAAAATGATCATGAAGTTGATTGGTTGTTAGTGATTCCGGGCGCGTCAACAACTTAAGCCATTAGTCCCGTAAGTGCATGTTTTTCCTCGAGATGTGGCGGTGATCTTTCCTATGACGAGATCAGACGCCGATCTACCGTCGGCTAGCAAGGTTTTCCCCACCACAAGGTACCTTCCACCAGCGGCGCACCGCCCCCGCCGGGACAAACTCTAAGCTCTCAACCGATCTCCCGGCTTGTGTGGTAGTGTAATGCATGCTCGTGTAAGTGTGTGTAACGGGATAGGACAGGACAAGGAAGGGGTAGGAAAGATCTTGCTCGGTCCGTGGCCCGTTTATAAGAGTACTGCTCCGGCATTCACCTGGCGTTGAATTAGAGAAACCACGGAAAACTACCGATCAGAGCGGCTGGCCACAAGAATTCTCCTCCAGAAATCGCATGAATTCGACCTATCTGACAAGCCAGTGCTGAAAATCCTGCCACCGTTGGGACTCGAACCTAGAACCTGCTGGTCCGAGGGACTGCAGTGACATCAGTTGATGCCCTGAGCTATCTCTCCCGGTTTGATCTTGAGCTCCCTAAATTTATTGACCTTATAGCAGCCAATTTGGCCCACGTCTTGCGTTGCCGGTCTGTTTGTGCACAACGGATCTGGCTTTGCTGCATCACTGCCCGTCTCCACCCACGCTGTGCCGCCTCGCCGCCCGCGTCCTGCCTTGTTATCACAGCCACCACGCGCCCCGCCCCTCCCCGCTCCTCCCCGCTCCACCCCGTCCCCGCTTCGCCGCGCCGCACCGCCCCTGCCGTCGACATCGGCAGCTTCTCGCCGGCAAACATGTTTTCGGCGGCGCTTCGGTGTCTCTGCAACGGAGGGTCACGCGTGGATGGTAACGAAACTTCTTGGTCAACTTTTGGCTTAGAGTTGACTCCAGAATTTGAATTCTGTAGACCCTCAACGTCCACTGTGGAGTATACCGTCCAACTCCTCGTTTTTAGATGTGTGACGAGGGGGAAAATGTATCACATGAACTTTTCGAAGTTCACCAAAACCTTAGATATAACATGACAATACAATATTTTATTAAAATATATTTTGTGATGGGAATACTTTTTTCTTTCGTCATGCGAGTTAAAACTTCTAACAATACGTAAGAAAAAATATGTCTTTTGGTTGATTTTAACAGTTACCTTGATTATAATAAAAGATAAACAATCAAACATAAAAGAAAATTAAAATCGATGTAATCATAATTATATATTAAGTTAGATAAAGAGCAATGAAAAAAAGGATGCCTTCAATAAAACGCTATGTACTACGAGAGAGATAAATGGTAAGCACATTTTTGTTCACAAGTTTTTACAAACAAACAAAAAACCACTAATAAAGCAACTATGTCAATAAATGATTTTAATGATTATTTAGGTGCCTTATTTTAAATAAATGGTATTAAAATACCACCCCTTGTGTAAACAAAATATAGATAAATCAGGAAAGTGCGAAACTTGAAATTTCCAATTTCCCTGGGTAAAGTATGCTTTGAATTTTGAACATCTGATAAAATGTTAAAATGAAAATTTGATGGGTTGCATAAATGATTAGTTGCAATAATACAACGCTTTGTGAAAGCTGTACACATAAGTGTGTATTTAAAGTTATAGTTTTTTTTATTTTCATTGTTATCTTTTCTACAATCTAATAAAATCTATCGAATCAGGAATTATTTTCCTATTAGTCAAGAGTGTTATTCTTTTAAATTTCCTCTTTTCTGAAGCAAATTGGTTTATATTTGAGCTGATCGCAAATATGTCACCCATTTTGTATATTTCAAAAAGTTTGTATTTGAACTTGAGATTGGGTAATTACTTTTTGATATTTTATTTATCAATTATAATAGCTCCGATGCTACTGGTTCCTTAATATTAGATTTTCAGAGGATAACAATGAACCTCATAGTGACGAGTTTAACCCGGCCTTTTATAAACAGTTTGCACGTAAAAAGTAATTTTATGTTCGTTTGCCCATAAAATTGAAAAGTATTTACACAGTAAGATAGAACTGCTGTGATTGTATTCAGAACCCTACAGTTCTTACTTTCATCCTACCAACATTTTTGGCACAAAAGTATCTATTGAAAATATAACATATTTATGCAAGTTAATTTTGACTTTCTATTCTCGCAGACACGTTTACCGTAATTAATGTTCAGATAAATGAAACAAACATAGTCACTGATGTACCTATTTGATGAGAAATTTACACCACGGTTCGCACGAATGACAGCAAATTTCAGAGGGTGGGAAGGTTACAGCGATCTATATCAATTTATCTCTTTTTTAATATTATTATTATAAAAAATCAGAAGCCCTATGTTACCCACCTTCACAGTAATTTTTCAATGCAAATTAATCAAAGGGTTAATTCCTGATAAAGCACCCAAGGCACAGGCGCTGTCTGTCGGCATGCCTGATAGTGATGATGTCAGAGGGAGAAGGAGAAGGGCGGGGGCAATTACGTGCTCGCCTCAGAGTTTCCTCGCTCCCAAGCGTGAGGATGAAGCTCAACTTCCCCAACTTGGCGCAAAGCATCTAGTGTATATTTCCTCTGAAAACATGATCCGAAGATTAGCACGGACATTCTGCTGTCGATAAGCACTGACCTTGGTGTTCTTGTTGCAAACTACAGACTGCAAGTTCGTACGTTCTTCAGGTGCAATGAAAATGGGATTAAAGTTTAGTTATATATTAATATTAGCTGAAGTAAGGTGGCATTTCTCGTTTATTTATCTTTATCGCCTGATAAGCAACCTTGCACATCCTGGTCAACCGCGAATCCACTCTTCCTTGCCGATCTGCCCATCCTAACATCCCCGCCCCCGCTCGCAACCCCATTACCGCTCTCTCCACAAACTCCGCCTGTTCTGCCCACTCCGACCCGCCCTGCTTCCAGTTCCCGGGAGTTTATTTATTACAATCATATTTACAGAGCCTCGCAGGTCCGCCCGCTCTACCCGTCCCTGCAGCCCCCCCCTGACCACTTTCCTCTCTCCACTCTCTTCCCCTGACCGACCTCCCCTCTTCCTCTGTCCCGTTCGCTCCGCCATCCACGCCTACCCGGTTCGCTGAACCGTCCGCTTTCCTTGAACCGTCCGCTTCGTCTGAACCACCGCTTCGCCAAAACCGTCCGCTTTGCTTGAACCGTCAGCTTCGCTTGAACTGCCCTTTTCGCCTGACCCGCCGGCTTCACCTGAACCGCCCCTTCGCCTGACCGCTCGCTTCACCTGAACCGCCCGCTTCGCCTGAACCGCTCGCTTCACCTGAACCGTCAGCTTCGCCTGAACCGCCCGCTTCACCTGAATCGTCCACTTTTCCTGAATTGCCCGCCCCACCAGTCCCGTCAACCCACATCGCCTCAATCGCCTGCTTCGCCCAAACCACAAATCTCCCGCTTCGTCCGAACCGCCCGCTTCGCCCTCTCCTCCGATTTCACTCCGTCAGCTCGCTTCTCTGCCCCAGCCAGACAGGCCTTGATGGGCCCCGCCCCATCTTCCTTGGCGATGCGTGAAAACAATGACGTCACCCGAGAACAATATTCACACAGAGGTTTTTCAGTAACAAATATCGAGGTGTAATCACATTTAGGGTAACCTTTTGGGGTCACTAAATCTTCTATTTTCTCGGCTTCTCAAACGTAATTGGAAAAAAATTAAAAGCAAGTGCTTCAGTAGTACAAAAGTTATTGGAGAAAAAATTACATGAACGTATTCTTAGGTATTGTATTAATACTAATTGAAGTAATCCAAAGTATTCCGTTCACTTATCATAGCCGTCTATAAAGTATCCCCGCACAGCTAGCCCATCGCGCTTGCTATGCCCACTTCCTTCCACCCCCACTCATCAAGTTGTCCCGCTCCTGGTTGGCTTGCATTGATCGGCACGGCTAATAAAATTGCAGCCACCATTAACAACAGAACATTTGATCTCGATTAAGTCTGCTACTCGTTTTTGCTGGCTTACTTGAAATAGGTACTGATTTAACAGATTTACCTCCCTTTTTCGCTTGCGAATTTAAAACGCATGCAACTATTTTCCAACGTACACACGATGCATGTTCCTCTTTAAAGCTGCCGGTCTGCCATGACTCGTCTGCTTACTGATTGGAACTCTAGATCGCAAATGGGAAAATTCCTCATCCGTTGTTATTGCCACTACTTTAAGCTCACTTTAGAGCACTTTTCATCCAGTTGGGAAGAGACGAAACAAATATTACGTATTCGTACAAGTTTCCATTTTATTTTGATTTTACTCTTATTGTGATTGTTACTTAGTCACTCAAATAGCATTAATTTCAAACTCAGTTTAATACATAGTAGTACATTAGATGAAAAGATATATTACGAGATATTACAAATCGATTTTATTATTTGTCTTTTGGAAATGCGTTCATGATATATTTAATGCGAGACTTTACTTATTTTGTATTCTTCTTTGTAAAATCTTAGATAACATGCATACAAGTATAAATCTTACGAATGATCACGGGTGCCCACGTGATTGTCGATGCCTTCAACGCGGGTCATCCGGACAGCGAAGTTCATTTGCATGAGTGACCGCGGGAGGCTTCAATATTAAGTATAAATCTTAAAAAGACATTATTTCAGTGTAAATACACGATACTTAATGAAGAAAGATACACTTACAAAAGAGAATTGAAGCAATGGTTTCTTCTCCCATTGAACACCAGGCAAACGTCTTGTTGATGAAAATTAAGTGGATGCATTTCCTCTTCCGAGAGGGTTGAGAAAGTATAAGAGAAAGTTACAGAAGGAAAGAGATCACGTGTAATGGAGCGCGATGGTATTACGTTGAGGAGGTAGGGGAGAGAATCGATATTGTGAATAGATTGATTAGGACAAAGATTATTCAGAATCAAGAACAGGTGTCTCCTAAATGCTGTTATACGAGTAAACGGATTTCTTGCAAAGAATCTCGGAACTCTATTGAAAAGTTTGAGACATTAATATGCAGGGAGTATATGTCTGTATTGATCTCTTTAGCATTAATTTGTGTGTTAAAAGCAAAAGGCTACTGAAACAATGGTTATGAAAACCAAAATTTCAATTTCAGATAACTATAAAACTTAAGAATGAATATCTTGAAAATATGTACACTTGGCTAAAAGATGTGAACAAACAAGAGTTGCACACATTGTCTAGTGAACGTAAGAAAGATCGTCAATAATAAACATTAGTACGTGCAAAATTTAAACACGTTTTGTCAATGATTTCTATAGTTTTTTGTTCTACAATGCATTTAAACGATGAGTTGAGGCCGACTTAACGAATTACTTTTAATGTTTGTATTTTCTTGACAAATGACACAATGCTCTGATTCATCACATAACTCTGGACATACTGCAATTGAGTTGAATACTCTTGATCATCAGATAAAACCAGTGAGACTTATTATATTATGTAAATATACTAATTATTTTAATTCCAAAACATGTATTAAAACTATATTAACTGAGGACTTCTCACAACTCGAGATGATGCTTTAATGGTTTTCTTTATAAATTGTTGGGAATTATCAACACCTATCCGAAATCACAACTACTAAATAAACCTATCCTGTGGTTCATGGAAAGTTCTAACTCAGTAAATGTGCTCAATTATGAGCACACACGCTTAATGACAACATTTAACAGTAACACATTATAAAAGGAAGCGAGTAATTCAGCCTCTAAATTATATATTGCAAATTACATCGTCCTTGGGGTGGTATGCAGGTTTCCGCACGCTCGATTTCGAGCAATGCGGTTAAATTAGTTGACCGCGTATTAAATTTGGTGTGCTTACTTGCAGCATGGCGCTGATGGTGCTGCAGTATCTGGTGCCGCTGACGGTGCTGGTGATCACGTATTCGCTCATCGCCACCGTGGTGTGGGGCCAACGCACGCCAGGCGAAGCGCAGAATGTCAGGGACCAGCGCGTCGCACGCTCCAAGCGGAAGGTAGGAGAAGCTACCAACTTTCAGCCTTATATACGACTCTGCAGGCACACGTTTTCTTGACCTCCGCTGCTTTACCATCATTAGTCGAATGATGAAGAAAAGATAGCAGTGAGAGTTGCTGACAAAAATCTGAAAACCAGATATTTTCATGTAATAGAAACTGTTTGCTTCGATAAAGAATCTGCACATTTGATATAAAAGTCTTGCCGTCCCTCCCACTCCAAGTAATAACCAACCCTCATCTACTCTTCTTGCCTCTATCTAAATGAGAACTCAAGAAAACGTTCCAGGACTTCCTGCGGTGCCCCTTTAATCTGATCAAGTCCTTCGTCTTTTACATTTATTCCATCACTATGGTGAGCGCATGTTCTTAGTATTCCATGTTTTCGTTTTAGATGCCTCTTTGGTTCTCATCTTTCTCTATTATTCTAAATTTTACAAGTGATAATCCTCTTCAGAACTTCATAGTTATACCATTCACACCAGTATTTTTGATTTGTTTTTTAACTCAATGACTGAAGCGTTTATTCCAAAGGATAGCGGTGTTCTGCTTACAAAGACGAAATTCTTACATTCCCATTGATTTTTATTAGTACATGGCGATCCAAGGGCCCGGGTATTCTCCGTATTATTTTCTCGTAATTGTACGTCTGAAGTTCAAATTCCAAGCTGCTAAAATATTGCTTCTGTCGAATATTTCCCACTAAGCTTACAAATACACATACACTCCTAACTTTCCTTTCTATTAATGAAATCTGGATCACCGATGATATTTTAAAGGAAAACATTGTATGAATAATAAATGTTGAAATTGTTTCGAAACTATCTCAACTTAGACGTCAATTTACATGTAATGTAAGTATTTACAATAAAAAAGATATCTATCGTTTGAGAGTAAATGCGATAAAAGTAGACTCAAATAGTGCAATATTTGAAAAAACACAATTTCACTACAAAGATTTGTCGGTATTTAAATAATTACTATTTCAATAATATAGTGTAGATCAAAATATCTCTTAGTAATTTTTTTGCCAACGCTTAAGTAATTAGAAGTAGTATTTCAGAGATACCTATCTGTTACTTAAGGAAGTTGGAAATTGCAGCTTTCCTACGATAATCGAGAAATTCATATAGAAATTCAATAGAAAGCTTCATAATAGAGAAAGAAACATTTTCCAGATACATGAAAAAGCGAAGTTTTATATTGCATGAATTGGAGGTCGAAAAAATAACTGACTATATCTGCTCGTTGTCGTGAAGTCATTGTCTACTTGTGCACGAAAATTGTAATTAAATTTATAAAAAATGTTTAAAGAAGCATGCATTTGCGAGAAAAATAAGTAAGGGATCGAATATTTTGTTTGTCGTCGTGTTACAAACTCCTGGTGAAACAATACATCTTGAGTATATGTGAAATATTAAGAAAACGTGACAAGTACATAAACAACCGTAACACAAAAAGGAGTAAAGAGAACCAAAGAAAATCAAACACAAAAACCTTATCGAGATAAAAAAATCGGATTATAAACGTAATCCAATTATTAGGATGATTAAAATTAATCTCATTTACAAATTCTTTTTTTTTCTTTTTTTGTGATACGATAGCGTTGAGGTGCTGTGGTATTTTGACGCACATTTTGATCAAATAAGAGAGTTTCATAGGGGCCAATGAGTAGGAGTCAATAAGTATGCTTCAGAGTCCTTGTTTGAGACGAGCTACAGACCATGAGTTTAAGATGTGCTCAATTTAAGCTAAGCGTATTTTACAAAATAATAATGACGAGAAAACTAAATGCGTTCAATGAACATAATTACTCCCTCTATGTTACTAGATCTCTAAATTCGTGTTGTAGAAATGACTGTTTTACTCTTAGGTCTCATTCAGTGCCTCTACATGTCCCACTTGAGACTATTTTTTTCACATACTTTTCACAATAAAAAGGTTTGTATCCTTCTTCTCGATCATCGCACAGATATAGCTCGCGAGCACATTTCGGTTCCGTGCAATTATCTCCGAGGCGAAACCGGGAGCGGTGGCTCAGTGCATCAACTGATGCCACTGCAGCGCCTCTGACCGGGAAGTCCTAGGTTCCAACTACCCGGGCTGCAGGATTTTCGACACTAGCTTTTCACTAGGTCGAATTCGTCCCTGTGTGGAGGAGATTCTAGCGGCCGGCTGCTCTGATCGGTAGTTTTCCGTGTTTCTCCGATCAACCCAGGCGAATCCGGAGCTAGGTCGACTTCAGTCCCTGTGTGGAGGAGAGTTCTACCGAACGGGCCACGGACCGTGCGCGATCTGTCCTTTCCTACCTTGTCCTATCCTCTCCCTTTACACACACTTACACTAACATGCACTACACTACCGCATATTCCGGGAGATCGGTCGGGAACTTAGAGCTCGTCCCGGCTGGGGCGGTGCTCTGCTGGGGGGAGAGTCCTGGTTAGGGAAAGCCCCACTAGCAGACGGTAAGTCGGCGCCGGATCTCACCATCCAGCCGGGGAAATCACCGCCATCTCCGAGAAAAACATGCACTACACAAACGGGACTAATGACCGAAGCAGTTGACGAGCCCAGAAACACGAAAAAAATCTTTCAATCAATCAAAATCCGAGGCGAAGCTTTTGAGTACATCTATGCTTAGAGGAAGGGAGGCTGCATCTAGATGGCGCTGATGCTGGGTCCCGTGAACCCTTACGACACGCACACACTCGTCATATTACACTCGCACAAGGTTCCGAGGAAGGAAAAGTAATTGAAGGGAGATTTCATACACGAACCACACTAGTCCAAATTCGAGATTTTTTGAATCACAAAATTTTTTAAAATTAAATTTGTAAATTTAGAATGTGTTCAAAACAAGAACAATAAGTAAATATGCTGTCAAAATTACAATCTTGCATGGAGAGGTCACCCACAGGTGATCTTCCTTTATTATTTGCAATAAGGACATGTTGACAAAACATTTGGTGTTTGACTTTATTGCAATATTAACAATATTGTCATTTAAAAATCTATTTGGAAAATCCTATGGTTTGAACTATTTTTAGTCTGAATCCCAAAAATTAGGCACAAAAATGTATATAATAGATAGTGATACATTTATGATTTTCCCGCCTTATATCCTTCAATGTGTTTGGCACTTGTCGAAAGAAAATGCCCCTCCAGATAACGCCAGTTGTAGGGAATAACTAGCTGAAATATCTCAAAATATGGAATTTTGAACTTGTTTTGTTCTTGTAAGAAATTCTTTCAATTAGGATTTAGTTGATACTGAAGAGTGATACATGCTGAGCTCAAAACTCACGACATGCCACCACACACTGAGTCGTCCATGCCTTATGCAGAATGCCTATGCATAACGCCTACTTATGCTCAAGTCTGAAGATCCTGGGCGTACCAAGCCTCGTACGTATAGAAGGAGGAGGGTCAAAGAGCGATACATGGAGATAGCGGTTCTCCATACCACAACACACAAGCGAGAATCCATGATCGAAACGGAAGTCGAACCCATAAACATTTCTTGAAGCACTATTGTTCAGATAGGTTTCAATAAGGTCAGTGAGCACATTACAATACTAGTTATTTACGTAACTAGTACAAAAAATGAGTTTGACATACGAATGAAATACTGACGAATGAGGCGACAATAGAAAGCGATGGTAGTATTTTGAGATGGGGATCCTAAAGACACTTTCATACGATTTGCGTACATTACTTTTTTGTATTCATTGACGAATACTTACAAATGGAGTCTTGGGATCATTCTCTACATTCGCGGCTGTAACCATGTTGATTCATCTTGCCCCAATGTTATCTTTTATTTCCAGTACCCAGTAGTTTTACACGGCAATGACTTCTTTGTGATAAGCGTACTGCAAAATAGAATTTTCCATGTGCGTAGCGCAAATGGAAAATTCCAATCAATAACAGTGAAGATATTTTCTATGCACAAGTGCGGTATTTTATGTGTAATTAACTTGCTCTCTCATACTACACTGTTACTCGACGGTTGGTAAAACAAAATTTGATACCAAATTATCAACACCAGCCTGTATGAATAATTAATGAAAATGTTTTAATTGAACGAAGGTTTAAATTAACCAACATATATTTAAATAACTAACAAGTTTTATCTCGATCGGTTTGCTAAGTATTTTAAAACACGGTTTTTATATCATAAAAACCGAATTCTCTCAATATTCAATCATTTGTTAATTTAAATTCAAATTACCGAATTAAATTATTTTCGTAATTCGATTCAGTGTGCATTGTCACAGCCAAATTAGTTTATTACATGATACCATTTTTCTACATTAATTCTTATTACACAAATCCAGTATGAAATGAAACATTCCGTGGTGTTGAGATAAAATTGAATGTTGAGTAATACAAGTAAGTAACTTGAGTATCATATAATATTAAAATCCTGTAATTTCACAAATTCAAAATAATCAAATAATTTCCTACTTAATATTTGTATCGATAATAAGATCTCAAAAATCCAAATAACATCTGATAAATCTGAAAATTTCGTCTTCTGAAAATTGTATGCCGTCGCAACGCTTTTGTGACAGACATCGCAATTACGAGTACAAAAACTGAAACTAACTAAAATGGTCCATCACCAGTGGTGCACCGCGTTTGGCTTTCTTAACGGCTAATTTTAAATTGGACCATTATTTTTAAACATAATAAAAAAGATGGAACAGACTGACAATCCATCACCAAAAATAGTGGACACTACAATATCACTAAATAGTGGATAACAGGCCATTCCAGGAAAATGAGAATAAAAGTGTTTCTAAGTATAAATCCTTGCGCATTTGTTTGCCAACCTTAGAATACTTCCGCGTATTCTTGTCACCAAAGAAGCTAAAGGATCCTACGAACATGGCTAAAAGAACAAGAGCACAATATATGAGAAGATTCTCTTCCCAATAACGTTGCGATGGCGAACGCCCCCATTATTGCATTGGCCCTTTCAACGCAGCGAGAATAGAATGCGCATGAATCACGCGGGTGCTCTATCTTTAACCGGCTGCGCAGGACTTCCTTCATCTCTTCTCCAAACCGGCTGCACTACTCGACGCTCTTCCGTGAACCTCTTGCTTCCGCACTCCCAACAGCTTCTTTCCCAAGCTATGTTCAAAGGTTGTAATATTGATACGCAGAATGAGACTAGGAATGAAATAATTGAAATGTAATGACTGAAATTCTTTAATACATTTATTTATTTTACGCCAAAAAACAGTTAAAACTGCGTAGGACGTGCTATGGGGAGAAGTGAATTCTGTGCACATTTTCAAAATTCTGTGATGCCTACTCTAAGTCATATACTACTGAATTTTGAATGAAAAAAAACCTCCCATGTAATAAAATCTGTTTTCAAGGATAAATAAGCAATAAATTTTGGGTTCTTATCCATGTTGTCCTTCGAAATAATACTTCCTGCCGGGAAACGATAATTTGAATAACTGTATTTCCTACTGAATTCTAGAAGACGTGCACAGATAATGAAGTTACATTTATGTCCAGAAGCAAAACAAGGGTCCATCTCAGCATTTGCTCAATGGATCAGGGAAATTGGACGAAAAACCGGATCTTGATGGGGGTCAATGTTTTTTTGTCTCTCTCTCCAGAAGTAAAGGACAATCTCTGTCAAAAATAGATCATGCCAGCTCATAATGTGGTAAATTAAAAATTAAAAAAACAAAAATAAAAACATTACTCTTCCGTTCACATATGTCTCTATTTTTTATTTCAAGATACGCAATAGTAATGTATTACTTTGAATTGTACCCGACTTCCATCCTATCCTTTGCTGGATCACACAACCTGAGCCGTTACCATCTGATCAATTCTCTTGAAAATGTCTTTGAAGGAAAATAATAAATATTGTAGGTGAAACTCGATTTCTGTCACAAACAACGCATAGCAAAATACTAAGAGTCATGTAAGGAGTGTGCCATTTGGTTTTTTGGTGTTGATGTATCTACGGTTTATAAAATTCGTTTTAGATAATTCTATGTAAATATCGCAGTGAAAATTTTAGAACTTCACACACCCTTGGAGAGAGAAACTTCCTATATCTTTACAGAAGCAAATACTAATGCAGCCTAAGCTGTCATATATGGATCTTTATTGTTCAAGTGTGTGGTAAATTGTTGATGGTCAACAGTAGGACTCATTCTCTTTCTATCTTTTGAAATATTTTTACAGTAAATGTCATATATATCAAGGAAAATTAATGTTTATTCAATATAGTTTATTTTTATTATTTGAAATCTCGTTTAGCAGCACCATACTTCAGTTTTAATTTCTTTGAATCATGACCAACATTGTGACGATTGGCCACCAAGGACCGAGAAATTCCTCCAGATGAAGATCAGAAGAAAATGTCACTGAGCACTTCCAATAAACGCCATCAAAATTAATTTCTTCCAGTTCAAATCTCACTAGATCAAAGTTCTGTTTTTCTTTTCCAGGAGACTCGTCAATTTTGCATTGAAGCGAAAGCTTCTCTAAAAGTTAATACCAGAATGATTGAATCAATACATCGACTGACATTTTAACAAAGGCATTTTTAAGTAAAAGAGTAAACGGACAAATAACGGAATTGGGAGTCAATGAAATCCTGCACAAGCTTCTTCGAAATGCTCTTGACCTCATCCTCAGCGTCAAGCGTGGGTGGGAGATAATGGTAGCTGTGAATGAAGAATGAAGCGGCGAGCGGAGTAGTAGAGCCAGCAAGAGATATGCAGTGTGAAATTAAAGAGAAGGGTCGGAGGAAAAACGGGAGGCGCAGAAGAATAGAGATATTGGTTTAGCGGTGAATTGTCGCTGACTTCTAGATAATTGGAATGATTCAATGCATTGTCATTGCCAAAAATACTGACCAGTACTCGCCAGCCAGTATTGTCGGCAATCACTACGCCTTGAATCATTTCAATTAGAGACAGATGGATTGAGTGAGGTAGAGAGAGAGACAGGCAGAGAGGTACAGAGATAGAAAGACAGCGGAGAGACAGAAAGAAAGAGAGAGAGAGAGAGAGAGAGAGAGAGAGAGAGACGGCTGGAGGCAGTGGTAGGGGGCGAGCAAAGCAGTGGCATAGACTAAAAGAGTCTATATAATTATTTACTCTATGACAGCGGGTAACGGCGAGGAAAGGGGCAGGGGCGGCGAAATGGGAGAACTGGTGGGCAGAGGGCGACGGACTACCGCAGCCAAGATCAACATTTTTACTAGTACTTTATACTGAAATATCTCTCATAAAGCCAAATATTTCGCTCTCAAATGCATTTTATCAGTATAATTTAGCAACGTAACAACAATTTCGCGATAGCAGGTACAAACAAATGAAACAGGATAGCTTCTACAAATGACGCACCAACGTCACGACAATGAGCGCGCGACAAAAAACAAAATTAATTCGAACCTTAGTGGACTAAAAAGGCTGGTAGTAGAACGAAAGGCGCAGAAAAAGAGGAGAAAGAGAGAGGGCGGAGAGACTGCGGGAGGCGGTGGTGGGGGTCGAGCAACGCAGCGGCGCAACGGCGAGGATAGGAGCGCGGGCGGTGAAATGGCAGGGGTGGCAGGCGGCGGGCGGGCGGGCGGGCGGAGGGCGGCGCGGGCGGGCGGGAGGGCGCGCGCGGCGGGCGGGAGGGGCGGCGCGGGCGGGCGGCGCGGCGGGCGGCGGGGCGGAGCGGCGGGCGGGCGGCGGCGCGGGGGAGGGCGGGGGCGGGCGGCGGGCGGCGCGGATGGGCGGCGGGCGGCGGGCGGCGGGCGGCGGGCGGGCGGATGGGCGGCGGGCGGCGGGCGGCGGGCGGCGGGCGGCGGCGGCGGGCGGCGGGCGGCGGGCGGCGGGCGGCGGCGGCGGGCGGCGGGCGGCGGGCGGCGGGCGGCGGGCGGCGGCGGCGGGCGGCGGGCGGCGGGCGGCGGGCGGCGGGCGGCGGGCGGCGGGCGGCGGGCGGCGAGGCGGCAGGGCGGCGGGCGGCGGGCGGCGGCGGCGGGCGGCGGGCGGCGGGCGGGCGGCGGGCGGCGGGCGGCGGGCGGCGGGCGGCGGGCGGCGGGCGGCGGCGGCGGCGGCGGGCGGCGGGCGGCGGGCGGCGGGCGGCGGGCGGCGGGCGGCGGGCGGCGGGCGGCGGCGGCGGATGGGCGGCGGCGGCGGGCGGCGGGCGGCGGGCGGCGGGCGGCGGGCGGCGGGCGGCGGGCGGCGGGCGGCGGGCGGCGGGCGGCGGGCGGCGGGCGGCGGGCGGCGGGCGGCGGGCGGCGGGCGGCGGGCGGCGGGCGGCTTGTCGTCGTCAGGTGGCCAGATGGTGCAGGTTTATTGTGTCGGGACGCGGTGGAAGAAGGCGCGCGATGGGATGGGAAGGGGGGGGGGGAGGAGAGGCGGGAGGGAGGAGAGCGAGGCGGTGCGCGGGCGGCCGACGACATCTGCACCGGATTAGCGCTGTCGTCACTTCCCCTCGAGCGATCCGCGCCCGGCGCGCCGCCCGCTGCAAGGCTATTGGCAGGTGCACGCGCCGGAAGGCTCGACGTCACTCGCGCCACATGCGACTCGTGGGTGACAACATACTTGAAGCTGCGATCACCACCTACTGCTATATTATTGTTTGTGCTGTATGAATGGAAATTCAAAAGCAATCAAAATGCTACGAGCAACTTAAAAATTAAACTTTATTCAAGTCGACCTCATCTAGATTGAATGGCTGATGAGTTCGGGCATGTCAACTGCAATGGTTGTTAATCCTGTTAGTGTAGTGAATGTTTTATTCCGAGAACAGGCTGTGTAGCTCCCCGATGGATGATAAGATCCGACGCCGACCTACACGTCGACCTGCGGGAAATTTCCCTTCAAAGTATCACCCCGGCGGAGCACAGCCCCCCCCCTGAGACAAGCACTAACCTCTCGAATGCGCTGCCGACGCGCGCGCGCGCGCGCGCGTGTGTGTGTGTGTGTGTGTGTTTGTGTGCATAGACTAAAGAGGTATATGGTGTGTGTGACAGAGAGAGAGACAAAGAGAGAGATACTGAGACAGAGACAGACAGAGAAAGAGACAGGGACAGAGAGGGACAGACAAAGACAGAGAGAGAGATCATTGGATGAAAAAGAGGGAGAAGAGAACGGTTTCTGGCCCGTTGGTTAGGAGCTGCTTCTACTTTTCCATGTCTTTATTATTTGAATGCAAATTGGCTCAGAGGTTGTTTTTAGTACTTATTTGCTTTTTAAGTATGATTGTCAGATCAAAACTGGATGAATAGTTAATGTTTTTTTACATTACAGTACATGTATAATTAAAAATAAAGACATGAGCACAGCGTCATAGAGAGAAGATATTTTTAATAATTTATTGCATATTTTTGAAATGCCTACATTCTTTATTATTATTATTATTATTATTGTTGTTGTTGTTATTATTATTATTATTATTGTTATTATTATTATAAAATAAACCAAAATACTCTATTTTATTAACTGCAACCGGAATGATCTTTCTTAAACCTGTTTATCTAGAAAGTTTATTTGTAACAAATGAAGGGAAGTGGATTAAAGCTTTCATAATGTACTTCAAAACCTTTAAGCGGGTTCGTGTACATTTAATCTTGAGAGGCAATAATGAAATGTGAACTACGCTATTTGAGTCCAAATATGCCATTTAAGCTCTCGTTATTTATAGGAAAAAGCATGTCGTCTTCCTCAAACAGGTTGGAAGGAAGATAATAGCGTGAATAGGTTTACGTACGGAGTCGCTTATCAAATGTTAATGGATAAAAATACAAAACACTTTGGCAATTCTACAAAAATACTATGCAAGTACAAATTATAAGAATAGTGGACTCTGATATGTCACTTAATCTAGAATATTACTAGAATAATGACTTGATAATAATAATTTATACGTAGAAAGGCAACATATTTTCTATGGCCTCTAATAAAATAATTATTAACGAATATTCGTAATGAATGAGCAAACAAATCGGTAGAAAAATTCAAAATTTATAAGTACGTACAATGGAAGTATTCGAAGATTACTTCTCCAGTCGGAACATTTTGCAGCTTTCCTCCATCGCTTACAAACAGCATAGCAGCTGAGGTCGACTCGTTTGTGACCAATATGCCCTGTAGAAACCAGAGCGCTGCCGTTTATCCTCTCCTCATATTTTATAGCGCCAGCAGCTGGTGAAGGGTCGCACAGTTCAACCCTCAGATATAATTCCAAATCTGTGGATGGAATGAGAGCAGAGGATGAAGAGAACTAACAGAATGGCGAATCTAGCAGGGTTGCACTCACAATTTTGTCATGAGTGAGTTGAACAGAAAGAGAAAAATGTTAGAGAAACTCATATTTAATGAGAGAATAACTTGCAAAATTGCAGCTAGAGACAAATGGATAAATGGAATTACGGCAAGTTAGAATAGTGGTCAATGTATTGTGTTGAAGTTACATTCACGGATGTTAGGTAGAAGAGCGAGCAAGTAAAATAATCGTTGGCAGCAAAGACAGTGCTGGATACAATGGGAATAAAAACAAAAAATAATTTAATTCTGGTCTTGGACACAATAAATGGCATTTAGATTTCCAAACAAAACAGAGAACAATGTTGGGATAATGGTTACTTACTACATTGTGTATTATATTTAACGGAATTGGAGATACAGAAACACACTCAATTGAACAATCGGTTGGTCCTTAGGCGTGGATGTCGAGTGGGCAGTCGGAATGTCATAGAACCATTGAGGCAATTGAACTAAAACTAACATAGCTAGCGAGGCAAATTGACATATGCATTTTCTTACAAGGAAAGATCGCGCGCGGTGCATGGCCCATTTGGTAGGGTACATCTTCGACATTCGCCTGGTGTTGATCGGAGAAACCATGTAAAACTACCGATCAGAGTAGCCGGTCGCTAGAATTCTCCTCCCGACAGTGACAGATCTCGTCCTAACTATTTGGCTAGTGTCTAAAATCCTGCCACCGTCGGGACTTGGACCTAGGACCTCCCGGTGAGAGACACTGCAGTGCCATCAGTTAATGCCATGAGCCATCTCTCCCGGTCTATCAATAGACTTCCATCTCGTTTGTCTGCTCTCCCTCAGCCCACTGCACATCGTTCAGTTGATCTAGAGTCCCAAACACAAATTCGAATGTTGATCAGTCAAACATGCTTCGTCAAGGTGCAAATGCAGATGTCCAGGAACATCCTGCGTTCATGAATAGCATAGTGCTTCGTTGAGTACGTTGATCAGGAACGGAAAACTCGATGAGCCTTACTTGGGGAAATACCAGTGGAAACCATTATTCCTTAGCAGTTCATAATTCCTCGTATTATTTGTAAAGGGTTGTGTGATAATATAATACTATTTTAACCTGTAAAAGTATTTCCAAACCACAAAAATATTTGTGCGGGCTAGGATTTGAACTTAAATGCATAGGATCCGCGATTACTACTTATCAATACATCGCTAACGGTGTTTATATTCCGATTTTTACTTAGTGGCACTTCAAGGTCACCAGCTGGAAGTTGTCATCCAATCAGAAGTTCCAATACTAATACTTTAAATCGTAACGATGCTTCAGAGTGGATGAGAGTGTCCCCACCTCCGTCCACCTCGTGACCTTGATGTGTCACTATGTAAAAACCGGAGCCTAAGTACAATACCATCGCTTATGATAAATCAAGTGAAAAATTTAACTTTTGAAATATTCGAAATTTCACAAGTACGAAAGAAAATGGGACATATACTATATTTTTAACAAACGTTGCTCTATTTGAGCATAAACTAACGTTGGTTAACCCAGGCAGGCCCACGTCCTGCCTGCTAGCAGTGCAAGCAAGCGAGGAGAATGAAGCTTAGCGAGCGTGACTTGCTCCACACGCGTTGAAACGCCACAACGCAATGGTCAATTGCCTGCATCGAGCAATAAACTGGAAACCCGTTCGCATTAATATCGTAATTTTGTAGATTGCCATCGCTCGTAAATTACTCATTGCCGGTATCAACATCTACTCAATAAAATAGGGGGTGTTAATGAGATATTTTTATGTCGTGGTTCTTTTTTGGTGGGATTTATTTTGGTTCGTAGAAATTTATGAGGTATTTTATGGAATTTATATCATTCAGGATAAGTTGTTTAATGTATCACCTTCAATCTTTTTTCGTGTGTGCATGTGATTCAAGTGTTGTCATAATCCAGTTTATACAGATGTCTAATGATATTAAAAGCGAAGAACGTTATGATTATAAAACATGTTTTTGTAATAGGAATATATTGCCAACATTTTTCCAAACATTTTAATTACTATTTCTGAATTTAGATATTCAAGTTTTTAATTTCATTTTATTTAGTCGCATAAATATTTTAATACACAAGTGCTACAAGTAATATGTAAATTACAAATGATTGTAGCAACATTAATAAACGGGAACCGTCACCGTATGTCTCACTAGATAAGTAAATTCCTTAGAAAATAGTAGAAACTTTTAATGCAGTGAAATAGTCCTCAAAACAGAAAATTTTAAGAAACATTGCTTTAACACTGTTGCTCATGTGTCAGACGGGGTAATAGATACAGCGTATTGAGAAGGCTTTCTGAAATGAATGACGAAAAGTCTTAAAAATAGACAGCTGCTATCCCATCCGGAAAACTAAGCTACAACAAAATTTCCACTTACATATCTTCCAGTTGGTATCAAAGGGAGAATAAACGAGCCAAGTTTTTCGCGTTCTTTCAACGGCGCTGGACCGTGGAATACCGTGGGATGAAACGGGAATTCCGAGAACTTTAGGCACGAGCAGCCACATGTTTTCAAAAATTCCACTGCACGATCATTCAGTTTGTAGAGAATAATTACAGCGATGTTGGAATCCTCTGTTGAAGCTAAAAGCTGGAAACAGAAACACGTCAGCGACTGGCGTTTCTTGGTAGCCCCGGAAACTCCAGCAGCAGTCTTAGTCACCTTCTCGCAACTGACAACGCCTTTATTCATCGCCGAAACAAGTCAAAATACAGCGTTCAAGTGAGGAATTACGTAATACGCTGGGTAGCAAATTCTAACATTTTTCTTTTTTGTGGTTCGTCTTTCTTGCAACGAACTTTCCCGAGAAAAAATTCCAATAAGTTATTAAAATTTTATCTTTAGACCAGAATGTTTGGAATTCAAAATATGTTGTTCAATTAGAGCAGTTTATTGTACGTCCGTGGGTTTGTCAGACATATAAAACAAGATGTGTATGCACTGAGTAACTTAATTGTCTTGCGATAAACTTGCTCCAGAGGAAACAAAATAAATTCAGGCCGATATTTTCATATACTTTACTTTCTCGCATACTACATACGGATTACTAAAAACGGCAATTTTTTATAGCAGGGAAATTCATATTGTAGGACTCTGATACCGGAAAGTGGATAATTATTCTTCCTATATATGACCGTGTAATAAATTACAACAGTTTGGGTAGTCACAATCCGTGTTTTGTGGGTCCTCAATAACACAATATTGGTTCAAGTCTAAACGTCCTTCCATAAACAACGCTAGTGGTAAGCACAATTTTCACCAAAACTGATAACCCGGAATAGATCTAGCTGAAGTTGCTGTCCCCTGCATTAGAAACTGATATTTTAGTTTTTGGAGATACTTTCATATACGAAACCTCAAGAACACTTTCAATTTTTTATCGAATTTTCGGATTACTCTTTTCAACCAGATAGAAGAAAAAGATTATTATAATTGCGCAGGTCCGATGTAAGTTGAATTCGCCAAGCGCAAACTCTGTAAAGAGCTGCATTCCCGCACATCCCTCCGTTTATTCGGCCCAGGTAATGACCTAATTCCTCCACGATCGGAAGCTAAGACCTCCTTGCCCTCGTTCGGCGCCGCCTGCAGAGCGAGTTGAATCGCAACGCACGAGAAGCGGAAATTCGCAATCGAGAGGCGCAACACGTGAGGGCGCGCGTGCCGCCCATTCCGCCTTGCACGGCGCCGCACGGTGCCACGACACCGCGGTGGTCGGAAACGAAGATAACTTAGTAAATCAATATTTCTTCTTGATTGTCAATATATGTTTGCAAATAAAAGTATCAAAAGTTTTTTATGGATTTATAGGTAACCTAGTTGGTAACTGTTAGTTATGTGATATCACCTGAGTGAGTGTGGGTTAATTTCGTAATGTTTCCTCGATTGTTCTACTGCAGAGGTAATTCAATGGGATAGTAGTTCCCTCACTAAGCACCTGATGATGTAACAAAACTAGTTACAAAACGTTGTTTACTTAATAATGTACATTAATTTCACCAAAATGTGTTTAGATGTTTTTATGATATTGATCGTCAAAGTTCACATACTTATTGCATGTTTCAGTTCTGAAAATCTCAATTTCATATGTTTAATTTTATTGAAAAACAAAGAAATTTGGCAAATTGAAAGAAGGAATATTTTTGAAAAGAAATTGAAACAATTATGCAATTAATGTAAATCTAAAAGTTGAGAAGATAATAAGTTTTCAAGAAGTAAACGGTTTCGGTATTATGTCCGATGGCAATGATGCTTTTTCCAAACACTTAATGTAAACTTTAAACGGTCATTATTTTGAGAGGGGCCAACCGCGGGAACTGATCTTAACTGAAAAATATTCAATAAGGTTCACTTAAAAACATATATTAATTTTGTGGATTTGTTTTTTGGTGTTTTTTGTAATTGCCTGTGAAAATTTACTTAATCAAAAGAATAAGCAGTTTTTGCACACCTTAATTACGTAAGGTTTAATTAAATGAAAAATAAAAATAATTGACACTGTAAAAGCTTTAATATATTTAGAAGAGTATATGAAAGCGCATATAATTTCTGAAAGTGAAAAGATGTTTAGGAAAAAAGTTATAAACGATGGTATATTTTCACTGCTTGGGTAGCTGAATTTTGCCTCCGCTGAAACGATTGCCTTTGAGGGTGTCGTATTGCTGTAAGCATTGATAAAAATTATAATTTTTCCTGGTTTCTAGTAATTTGAAGTATGTAGAATTGATATTTATCAAGAAATAATTGTTTTTCAAAAATAAAAATTTAGTGTCTATGCGCGCATTTCGGGTCTGTTCAGACCACAGTGCGCCGCCCTTTGTCTGCGAGGGCGCGATTTTGGGCGAATGAAAGATTCACACGGCGCGGGGCCCACAGGTGGAACAGGGGCCGGGAAATCCCTGCGTGTTGGGAAGCACGTGGGGTCGAACAGGCCGCAAAGTCCGAGAAAGGGGGTAAATAATAAATTATCGACAATGGGTAAAACCTATTATTTCAAAAATCTAGTTTTTGGGTACCCCTCCCTATGGAAGCGGTTACTTTCGGTATTTCTCTTAAGAACGAATCCTTTAAATTTATAGACAGCAGACATTTTTTCTTCAATTATTTTATTTCATAACAATTCAAATTAAATCTTACGTCTAAGTTGTTCCTGTCTTCAACGACGTTTCAAGAGCTTTTGTACCCCCATCATCAGGTATAACGAAATAATACAAATAATTTTCCTAAATGTTTAACTTACGTTGATTTCTAGATAAATAACATATAAACACTAACTTACTGTTTTCTTCATATGAAATGGTGTTAAGGTCCAACACAAGATTTCTCATTTTCTGGTTTGTAGTGACCAGCCGGAAGAGTTTAAACATTTTTAAAACGCCTAAAAGTTTTTAAAATCTTTAAAAATTTTTAACTTTTGGACACGCAAAGCGTGCTAAAATTCAAGTTATTATCATGAGCGATAAAAGTGAGACGATGCTCAAATTTTCAGATAAAACTGTGAATACAAGAAGAAAACAAATTCGTTTGATCGCATCAGCTACTATTGATCTTAATGGAGCACAGTGATTTGTAGGCTAGAATTAAAATTATATGAATATTAGTAAGGCTGTCTACAAAACAGCGGATGACACACGTGGTAAACATCATTTTATTTTTCTCGTAGAATTGCGCCACTTGGCCTACCGGTTCCTTGTTACAACATTTCCTACTCACAAAATAAGATGTCACACGTTTCATAAATAACTATATTCGATAAATGTAAAGAAACGAATTCTTTAATAGATACAACGGTAAATTGCTAGGGATAAGGAAGTGTAGTATTAAATAGTAGTATCAGTTATTTGCAATTACTGGAATGATTTAATGACAATGATAAATTCGTGAAATAAAAATTGTTTATATTCCATTTATTTCATAATAGTTTAATCTCCTACAATTAGTTATTTCTAATTAACTTTTTAAATCAATTTTATTACAAGAACACATTACACATAAAAACTACATAATTGGTTGATACACTTGCTTCGTAAGCGCAGATAAAGCAAGTTTATAAGCGAGTTTAGTTAAAACTCGATTTTAGTGAGAAAGTCTATTAAAACAGGATGTATTAATGCCGTGTTGAGTTAAATTCATTTACCCAAACATTCTTGTTTTTTTGTTCATACTACGGATTTTTTGTCTGAAGCGCTGGCAGAGGTGAAAGGAGCGGAAGGGGGAAGCTGTCCGTTTCGCCTGGCACGCGGCAACGAGCAAGTACTTATAACTTTGCATTAATGCAGGCAAAACATCCAGTAGCACATTCATAAGTTACTTAAGGATTGTCCTCAGAAAGGAGCAGATTAAAAACAGTCCAGGGCAGCAAAAGTTTTATATGTGCTGTGGGTTTGAACCATACGCTCGCTACGAAATCACAGAAAATACACTATGCGGCGGCGATGGTGTATCGGACGGGTAACGGTTAGTGTTATCGGACTGTTTGCGGGTTCGAACCCGATGGAAGCCGTGGTTTTTTAAGGGCGAAAATATCCTTCGTACGCCTTCCTTCGGAGAGGAAGTAAAGCCGGCTGTCCCATGTTAGTAGATTTACTGCATGTAAAAGATCCTCAAGCCTAAATGATGCCTCTGAATGATGCCATGAAGAAAACAAATTCGTTTGATCGCATCAGCTACTAGTGATCTTAATGGAGCACAGTGATTTGTAGGCTAGAATTAAAATAAAATGAATATTAGTAAGGCTGTCTACAAAACAGCGTATGGCACACGTGGTAAACTTCATTTTATTTCTCGTAGAATTGCGCCACAATGAGCTAAATTCAAATCGCCTGTTTCGTCGCCCAAGTAATACCTTCTTTCCCTCATGGTTGGTGAAAGGAGCGTAGCGGAATTTGCGTGGTCAGGCGGAAGAGCAGGCCTCATGGCCTGAGTCTCGCCACGTAAAATAAGGCACATTCAATTTAATTCAATTCAATATGTGTGTGTTTGCCGACCGACGGCCAAATTCGCGAGCAGCAGATCAGCGGGGATTATCGGACCGACACGATGGTTCTCGAATGGGAAGAAAGAGTCAGCAAGCGTCGTGAGAAAGCTGCGAACTGATCCCATCATATGCATTGGTAATTTATTAAGAGGTATTTATTGTTTATTTTTTAATGTCAATTTACTTTTTAAAATAAAATTACACAAACTTCATTAGATATTTAAAGCTTGTTGCACTAAAAAAGGGTCTAGTCGGTAAAAAATGAAATACAGTAAACGTATGCAATGATTGTGGTACGAAACAAATTCATTCCTATCCCTACTACCTGACCAAAAACGTTTGTTTTTCACCTTGATTTTAAACATTTATTTAGGTCTCTAAATCTTAAGAAAATATTTTATAAAATTTGTTAACAACATTTTATTTTAAATCTACATTTTAAAAAATATTGTATATTTTAAAAAAGAATATCATTTACGCCTTGAACTGAAACTTAAACACATTTTCTTGCTTCCCGTCATAACTGCCTACAATTCAATTCAATGATGGATTGTTTTATGTAGAGAGGCTCGGTCCATTAGGCCTGCTCTTGTTCCTGATTATGAATATTTCGTTACGCACCTTTCGCCATCTAATAGAGGAGAAAGATATCTCTCCGGCGATGACACTGACGATTAAAATTTCACTCAGTCTTCTTTTAAACCTGAGGGTCTTTTACATGCAGTATATGTCTCTACAACATGGGATAGTCGGCTTTACTTCTCCTCCGAAGGAAGGTGAAGTATGTTTTTCACCCTTAAAAATGCATGGCTTTAATCGGATAACCTGTGAACTCAGTTATAGTAAGACGCTAACCGTTACACCACGGAAACCGCAACCAGTGCAGCAGCCCTGTGAAATCGAGGGCGTTGGGCCACGGGCTCGACGTGCCTCTGAGTGCCTCGGCGAGCGAAAGCGTGCTTTGAGCACGCACGTGCTCCCGTTCTCAATCCCTGAGGAGAGGGAGATTAACCCGCCTAAATAAATTGTCTCCACCACAGGTGTGGTTCCGGCCCACTGTGCCGAGGAGGGGAATGCGAAAGCGGCGGGGGCGGAGCGAAAGCAGAGCGGTGAGGCCGGCGCGCCATGCATTTTTAACGCCTCGCTAATAACCCCCCTCTTGTGCGAATTTTCGCGCTATTCCCTTGGCCCGCGCTCGCCGTGCCGGACGAAGCAGTGAGCTCTCGCTGCGGTCCGCTAAGGGATTAGGCCGAGGAGAAAGAGGACGAGTAGAGGTACGGGTTCGCATATTTCAAGCGTTCTCCTGGAAGAGAGAAAAGTGATAGGGCGTGTTCGTCTGGCAGGATTCTCGTTTCAGAATGTGGGATCTCTTGGAATGTATCCAACGCTGACGACGCTATGTGTACTTTCTGCATAACGAAGTAAAAGTTGTGCACTCGAAGCAAATATTAAAATGATAATGAGCAACAAGCTCTTTATTATCTGGCGTGAGTTCGTAAGAAATATTTGCGTAGTTTTACATGTTCTTCAAAAGAGGTATGCTCAGTTGTAATCAAAGCGACTGGAAGTAGCGAAAATGAAGTAAAATTTGAAGAAATAAAGTGAAAAATAATTAATATCTTAATCTAGTTCCTCGTTTCCATAAAGAGAGAAAAGTGTTGTTTTTTTCTACGTAACACTCATTAAATAAAATTCAATTTGGGGGATTTATTGAGAGAAAATTCTGTCGTAACTATGTACTCACCTCCTTGAGGCAATTCGAATACAGCTCTACATTTTCATTATATTCTTTGATATCTATGATCTTGAGGTGTCTCTATGGCCACTGTGATTGAATTCGTGAAACAACGTACAGGCACTCAAATAGATTCCAATTACACTTGGGACATTACAATGTTCCTCTACGATTATTTCCACCTGCATATGTTAGACACCCAAAATGAACATCTACTTTATGACGAAAATTCTTCTGGCAACTTGGAAGGTTCTCGTCATTTCTTCGGGTCGGGTTGTCATGTCGCTGGAAGATTCCATCTGCAGCGCCATCATTCTCTTTCCTCGCACCGATTGCACTGTCTGGCGGTGGGCCTCCTGTGCCTCCGCACTCGAATTCATTGCCGTCCTGGAGCCCTGTGTTTGACGGCTTCGCTGATGGCGCGGTCTATTTCGACTGCGCTACGGAAATGTTCGCGAGAAGAGTCATGAGCGATGAAGTAGGAAACAGGCTTCTGGGAGGCGGAGCGAAGAAAACTTAGTTAACAACAGAACTTGGATAGAAAAACCATTAATAATAAAAATTATTATGTTAATAACTCAACCTACAAACTAGTTTTTTCACTACATATATAGTAAATCAAATTAATTATTCAAAAATGAATTCTTAATAAATGAAAGGTCATCAATAGGAAGTCTGGCCAAATCGCTTTATATTTCTTGTCCGCTACTGTTATGACATTCGCATCCTTTGCTTTAAACTGCAGGTTTTGTTTAAAGTGCTGTTAAAATACATTCGTATGTTTTCCGAGTACGACCATTTCTTCTCGTCGAACAGTAAATAACATTAAACAGTTGTTTGTTTCTAGTCCTGTGTTTATCCGCGTTTGTTAGAAACGTGTCGTCGAAAGGAAATCTCTGGTCTGCATCACTTGAACAACCTGACCATTTTTTAAAAGAAAATAAATATTTTCAAGAACATCCCCTTACATTTTTTCTTTTGTGATATTTGTTAGGTAATTTGTTAAAATGTTTAATCTTACAGCAAGAAAATCTGGGTATTGAAAGCATGAAAGTTTGTTCAGTAATTTATTTAAGATGGTAACTTCTTATAAAAACATTTTTTAAAACCCTTTTTTTTTTCAAAGTATTTTTAACAATAATTGTTTTTTAGAAGACGCTTTATTTTAGATAATTCTGGATTCACTCATAAATAATTGATGGTGGCAAAATGTAAAAAAATGTAGATATGGTCATTTGTTAAGTAATAAATCTGATAAACGGAAGTTGTAATTTCAGCCTAAAACTTTCTCTCTTAAATAAGGTATTAATACAAAATAGAGGAACCCTAAAAATAATTACTAACCATTGTGTGTATATATACTAAAAATAATTACTAACCATTGTGTGTATATATAATTATAAACTATTTTGACCCCACCTTATTTCTCCTTTTGTTAGATATGGAGCAACTAGCAAAAGTTGCCTATTGGAGTATATCCCCTCAAGAGTACGAGTTAAAATAAGTTTCCTGTACCATCATTTGTCTTCCTCGTTTTTTGAAAGAAGAGACTATTATCACCATCGTTTAACTTCTCACTCGGAAGAAAAATAATCAACACCTCTTTCAGTCGGGCGTTTATCTCCTTAACTCTCGCATTAGTCTTGTGGAAAATGGTAGCGCACATTCGCCTCAAGGAACAAACATTCCAGTACAGCCACGTGTCGCCCACTGCTATACTTAGATCGGCAACCTTTCAATAGTTTTTCGAGGAAGAAAATTCTCTGAGTGTCATCATACGTCATTAATATTTTTATGATTTTCGAGTGAAACAGGTCGATTTCATCTTGTTTCTACGTTATTACATTATATCATATAATGACTTTAAGGAATATTTAATACAGTACGTTTCTCGAAAAATTCCGAATTTTCTGAAAAAATCTAACAAATAAAATGAAAATTAACTTTTAAACAAAGCCACTTCCCAATTGGCAATCAGCAAATGTGCTGTAAACAGGCATTTCATCATTTGGTTGTCAGCACTGTAATATGCCATAAGAGTGGGCTTGCGTATTGCGCATAATTACTTTCAAATACATGCTAAAAGACTCATTATTTTAACTGTATTCACACGCATCGTTTTCTTCGGAATAACCTAAATTACAGAAAAATAAAACTAATTAGAAACAAAAAATGAACATAAATACACATTGCGTTATAACGAAACTACCAACTATGAGGAATGAATGTTAAAAATCCAAAACGAAATGTAGAAAAGGTTACAGTTTCAAATTCCAAAGAATTTTATTATAAAACTTAGTAGTAAGATAGATGAAATAGCAAAGTAACTGAAGTAGTGAAACTTTACTTCCAATTTTTGATTTCAGATATTGTTTTTGAGACTTTTTGTCACAGAAAATATAAAATATTTTAATACGAGTGGTATATTAAATGTTACAAAACTTATTATAAAAATATAGACGAGCTTTTATGAACTTCCATTCACACTGCAAACCATTGATAATCTTTCTCCCACGTCACGTGTGCCGTAGATTGCCGATCTTTCTCCACGCGCGCAAAGACTTAGCACGTCGCAGCCGGAAGCAGGAATGGAGGAAGGGGGCGTGAAGGCGGGACAAAAACAGCGTCTAGTGATTGGCTGACTGCGGCAATCCGTCAAAGCGAGAGCACTCCCCTCCCTGAGAACAGCTTGCTTCCTCTCTCCCTCTCTCTCCTCCTCCCCCGCCACCTCCACCCTCGCGGCTCCGCCTCGTGGCGCATTAACTGATGAGGACGCGGAACAGCGTCTGGAGCGGGGGCTCTCGCACCGAGGAGATCGACCCCCGAACAACAAGTCGAACGTCCGCTTGCGCCGGCCCGCGTGGAGAAGGAGACAAAAGGGTCGGGCGATAAGGCTTCCCGAGAAAAGGGGTGGGGCGGGGCCGGGCGGAGCGAGGCGAGGCGGAGCGGGGCGAGGCGGAGCGGGGCGGCGGGGCGGAGCGGGCGGAGCGGGGCGGAGCGGGCGGAGCGGGGCGGAGCGGGCGGAGCGGGCGGAGCGGGTGGAGCGGGTGGAGCGGGGTGGAGCAGGGCGGGGCGGACGGGGCGGAGGGGCGGGGCGGGGTGGGGCGGAGCGGGGCGAGGCGGGGCGGGAGGGCGAGGCGGGGCGGGGAGGGGCGAGGCGGGGCGGGGAGGGGCGAGGCGGGGACGGGCGGGCGGGGCGGGGCAGGACGAAGGCGGTCGCGGTTAACTCCCTGAAAAGCCGCTCGCGCAGTTTCACAAGTTGCGAGGAAGGTGCGAAGTATCTGTCAGCGGGTGGCGCAAGACAGTTCCCATTTCGCGGCGTTCGAAGGTCCCAGGTTTGTCCTTGGAGAAATAGCGCACAAGCCCAGCGAATAACCGTCTTAAATCTATTATCATGTGAAGTCGTATTAGCTGAACGTCAACTGGTCACTGCAATGTCTCTGACCGGGAGGTTCTAGGATTCGAGCCCAGGGGCAGGATTTTCGACGCTTGCTCGATAGCAAGGTCGAATGCAATCGCGGGCTGGAGGAGAATTCTATCGCGGGGTGGAGGAGAGTTCTAGCGACCGGCTGCTCTGATCGGTTACGTTACCCGTGGTTTCACCAATCAATCCCAGGCGATTGCTGGAGCATTACCCTAACCGTCGGGCCGCGGAGGATTTCTCGCACGGTCTTACCTTTCTCTTCCTTCTATTCTCATCCTTTACTTACACAGATTAGCACTTACTTGCAGTACACTACCACATATGACGAGTGACCAGTCAGTGGGTTAAAGCTTGTCTCTGCTGGGACAGTTCCCTCTTGTGGGAGATACCTGGACAGGGAAAACCCCGCAAGCTGAAGCGTAAGTCGGTACCAGATCTCACCATCCAGCTGTGAGGATCACCGCCACATCTCGTTATAAAACATGCGCTGCACTACGGGACTAATGATCACGCATTGGATGTGTAAATAAACAAGAAATAATCAATCATTCATGTGAGATCGTTGCTAGACCATAAAATTCGGGATTTTGGACTGATACTCTTCATAGAGATGAGGTTAACATTAAAAGTTTCTTCATTGTTATTTGCATCGGAAAGTATCATCTACCTTCGACATACTTTCATTATGGTTGTGTCGAACACTTGATCTTTTTCTGAGTTAATTACATCTGAAAGATGAGAACGCAGTTGTGTCATGTGTTTTCTTTTTCGTTTTTCTAAATGAAAAAAATATTGCAAATTTTGACAAAAACATTTATGTGCATATTTTGTAATCAATGTACATGAAACGCAAATATAAAATTCAACTAATATACTGCTAATGATGAAACGCCAGTATAAAAAATTTCTTTAGAAAGATTGCTTTATTTTTCTGCTTTTTTATTTTACACTTTGTTTTAATTTTCTCATATCTAGAAAGCCGACCACTTACGCAGAGTACAATTCATAGGATTTTATACTTGCATACATCGCGTTTTTTACATGAGGCATTTTAAAAGATACTTTTTGTAGCAGTTAGTGAACTTCATTTACTTTTTCTCTTATCATAACAGCGCAGCAGGAGAGCCATTAGAACATGGTAGAGTTAATGCCGATGAAATAATCGTGACCCATTTTCATTTACGAATATCACAATTGGACATCAGAAACGGCCCACAAAATTATTAATTAAGGGTGAAGTTTTCAGATAATTCAAGTGGGAAAACTGACCATTTTCATTTTCTAATGAAGCGCCTTGAAACGGTATTAACAATATTGCTTGAAAGCTTATACTTTCCGACTTACGTAATACAAACTGTTTCTTGTTTATTCATTGAATATCCACAAAACAAAACAATTTAAATAGTCGCAAACTTTTTTCACTTGTCCTCATTAATATTTTTTAGCTGTTAATGTAAAACTTCGAAGTATGAAAGTTCACTGGAAATCAAATATTAATTATGATCGTACATTTCGTGTCTATATTCGGCAATTAATTTCAATTGCAATTAGTTTTAAAATCAAGTCATTGTCGATTAGAACGACTAAATGAATGGCAATGGCGCTGATATACGCCACAAGAATTACATACTTACAACGGTTGTCAAAACATTTTCTGAGTGAACAAATCGAATAGACTACTGAGTAATTCTGTGAAGAACGTTTGATGCATCTCGTAAATATTATTCGAAGCAAGTACCATGAAAAATGACATTATAATCGATGAAATCAGCAAAAAATGCTTTAAAAATGACGGGAAAATGTAATAAAATGACTTATTAGTAGAAATAGACAAAAATGCAAAATAATGACCTACAAAAATGGGCCTCTTCCTTTTGTTATAACAAAATGAATTTCTAAACTAAATGGCATTGTTCTAAAGTGAAAAGAAAAAAAAAGATATTTCATTAAAATACGCCCCCTAGTAATGACACAACATGCTAGAAAAAATATAACTAATTAAATTTATGTATATAGTAGTATGTTCTTTTATATTTCACTTCCCATTTTGTAATCATTAATATTCACATTTCACATAGTACGTGCAGAGTATCGTGTATATCAAAAGATCCCGCATTAAAGAGGAGGAAGGGTTTTCGAAACTTTCACAGAACGAAGAATTTTTCCACCGATTTCATAACCCTAGATATACAGGGCCGAGACCACATGGATGTGTTTTCCTCCAATCCACCACCTCCAAACGACAGCTAGTGAGAAGAGTGGTTGGTGAGTGGCGGTTGGTCCCGAACACAAGCAGAACGGGGCGCGGGTCTGGCGTGGCGCGGCGCAGCGCAGTTCGTGAAATACGAGCCCGGCGCTCCATTACCCACCGCGTCATTTCCGGAACGTGGGCATGCGCCAGCGTCAGCCATGGCGGCGACGCCGAGGGATGGTGTAGGCGGAGGGGGGGATGTTGACAACGGCTGTGGGGGGCCCTGAAGGCCGCCGGTCCCGCCGCCCCCACTGCCAACGCCGGCGCCGCCGCCCTTGCCCCCGCCCTCGCCCGTGATGGAGGCCGAGGTTGCGGCGGCGGACAGGAGGTAGAGGTAAATCTACAGGAGCGTTTCAGCGCTGCCACAGCCGGAGGTAAGGGCAGGAAGTGGTGGGGAAGAGACAGGCGGCTGGAGGAGAGGGGTGGACAGTAAAGTGAACGAGAATAAAGGAAGGCGGAATAGTTGGGAAGTACGTCCGGAGAGAAACATTGTATCCGTAAGTCTCTGGGATTGCAACACTCGGAGTTGCTCCTTTAAATTACGTTCCACGTAACAATCATGCTAATTGTTCATTTTAATAGAATTAATACAGATATGTTGATTAATTAAGTAATTAACTTGATCAGGCAGTCACACATTAATTTACATAATAAATGTATAATAATTATATCAGTTACATCAATATCAATAACTCTTGACACTGTAAACCAAATCTATATCGAACAATATTTTATAACATATATATTTATCTTACTTAATATATAGGAAACCAGTTTTTCTTTTAATTGATTATTTAAAAAACCCTTTATGTTGTGTTAGGTGCTACCAAGCATATTTAATTTTCATTTTTAGTCAATCAATTTCCTTTGCTTCCAATCGTATTCTGCTTGCTATGAACTGTAGCATTTACATCTAAATAATCTAGCTCAGAAACTCTCATCTTTCATTTTAATTAACCCAATTTAAAATAATCGTTTGTTTCATCGATTCCCGTGATTCTCTAAGTAATACAGCACACAACATATTCGCAACACTAATAATGGCACATAAATGACTTAAGGTAATGGTTCTGTTTGGAAATAGTATCGTCAAACTACAATGAATGTGAACAAAAGTTCTGGAAAAATTTATTCGATTTATGTTTTATTATTTTTGTACAATTATTATTTTTAATTTTATAAGTACACATAATATTTTAGAAGCAGAATCACAAATGCAATTGCACGAAAATTTGATTTTTATTCATGTAAATGATGAGAAATTCCATAAGAGAAGCAGGTTTCAAATTTATTATTTGAAGTAAACGTGTAATAGAAACAAATATCAGAAAACAAATAATTATTAATTTATTAACTCAATATTTTTGCCATTAATGTGAAGATGTTTTCAATAACACCGATCAGTTGCCGAAGCACATTCCGATCTCGACCTCATTGACCGTCAATGACCCCTTTTAAAATATAATTGTCCCCGTCGATATTGACCCCGTCGACAACCCGTGATCTAGAACTAGAGTTAAGGCAGTGAGTGAAAAAATTGACATAGAAAAGAGAACAACTGAGGAGATGAGATGAGCGGAGAGAAACGGTCGTATTTTCACACAAAATCACACAAAAAGTACTCAAAGATTCAAAAAATTGTACATGGCAATTTTTCAAAATCTATCTTTAAGGAACATATTTTATTCAGGAAAAATTTCTATCTTGATAATTATAGTTGTAAGAAGATGCCAAAAAAAATTGGGACCTGCACCATTCTCTTAAACGTACTTCATTCTACTAAACAACAAAATTTAATAGAAAGCTATAATTTTGAAAATGCCTAGGGGCTCATGTAAAGTACTCAAAATTAAAATATCGGTTCAAATTCAAGGGTGATCAGCAGATCGTTTGGGGAATATCAATTTGGAAAAATCGGCTGAACGGTTTAGCCACTAGCGTTGTTCACAGACAGGCAGACGGACAGACCAACGTTTTGGCGTCATTCGATTTTTCAGTATCAAGGACCCAACAAAACATGATTTCTCGATGCACCACGGTAGTGGATTTTCTTCAAAATTTAGCAACTGGATTTATCCACTATTACTATGGCCTGGTAATGGTTTCCCTGCCGAAAATTCGCCGTTTTTTCGCGCAGCATTACATAAATTTCATTCTACTCCGTAGTGAGAAAGTCATTAAAAAGAGAGCGTAAATGGTGATTTCTAGCATATCTGAGTTAAGAAAAAGCCTTCTTCAAAATTTTGTGTTTCCAAATAAATAGAGAAGAACTAGTCCCCCAAAAATCTAACTTTAATTGCAAACTTAGTCAATGACTTTGCACTTGCCATTTGAAAAGTGAACATACACGAAAGGATTGTAAAATGTTTTTCAATCATTTAATAGCTGAGCGTTCCTCTAGCAGGATCGTGTAAATATCACAAATGGTTACAATTTCTGCCGAGTTATGAAGCCTCTAACCGGATTTTCCCTCGTTTAAAAGTACGAGTACATACGTATCAGTTACAACACATTTCAACTTCCATGAACACAGGATAAATGGCAAGCCAGATGACCCAATTGCCTTCTGGCCACCGCCATCGTCAAGCAGTGGTCAACAGAGGGAGAAAGCGAGTGGGCGTGGGCCGGGGCGAGTTGGGCGTGGGCGGGGGTGAAGACGAGGGCGGGTGGGGGGGGGGGGCAATGGCGAGGGGCTTCGAGAGGAAGGGGAAAGGGCGAGGGCTGGATGGGAGGGAGTGCGGGGCTCTGGGCGAGGAGTAGCTGAGGCGTGGACAAGGGTAGGCGGGGTGGGTAGGGCGGGGCGAGGGCGGGCGAGGGCGGGGAGGGCGGGGAAGGCGGGGCGAGGGCGGGGCGAGGGCGGGGCGAGGGTGGGGCGAGGGCGGGGTGAGGGCGGAGCGAGGGCGGGGGCAGGGGCGGGGGTGGGCGTGCGGGCGGGGGTGGGCGTGAAGAAAGTGCGTGGCGTAGGCGAAGAGTGGGTGAGGCATAGGATTGCATGGCGTGGGTGGAGAGTTGGAGGGGCGTGGACGTGCGTAGCGTGGAAGAGTGGGGGGACGGAGCGCGGGCGGGACGGGGGCGGAGCGGGACGGGGGCGGGCCGAGCTGGGCACGGCGGGGAGAAGGCGTGGCTGGGGCGGGGCGGGGCAGGGGGCAGAGCGTAGGAGGGATGGGGCGGAGAAAGGGGGGGCGGGGTGGTGGCGGCGGGGAGGGGCGGGGCGAGAAGGGTCGGGTCGTGAGTGAGCCTGGGCGGGGCGGGGTTGGAGTAGGTGGGGCGAGCCGTGGGCGAGTTATGAGGGGCGGGGAGGTGGGCGCGGGCAATGGAGAAAGCGAGGCTGGCGCCGCCGATGACAAACGCTCCCCGCGGGAGAAGCTCCAGAGGGACCCCCGCCCCGGCCGCCCCGCGCTGTTTGCGAAAGCGCGGCTCGCTTCCCGGCCGCAACCGCTCGCCGAGAGAGCGCGCCAGCGAGCACCGCAGCCCGTGGCTGGCCCATGCCCCGGAAGCCAACCTTCCAGCACAGCGTACTACGGAGAAGCTGTGCCTCTACACCGCTATTATATTACCCGCACTGCACTCGAGATACATGCTCCTCAAGTCCACACGTGGAAAATATCTATCACGTTCTCCGTAGAAGCAGTTTATCATATGGATAATAGAATTTCTTACGGGCCGAACTCAAGCAGTCAGAATAGGTGACAAACACTCATCGAAAGCCGATGTAACCTCTGGGTCCCCAGGGAGTGTGTTAGGCCATTGCTATTCTTAGCGTTTATTAATGATATTGCAACTGGAATAAAATCGAAAGTTAGACTTTTCGCTGATGATTGCATAATATATAGGAGTATTGGCGCGTCTTCGGATGAAAATGTTTTACAGAACGATCTTAACTGTTTATGGAACTGGGCGTGCAGAAATAAGATGGAATTAAATCCGGAAAAGAGTAAATTCATTTGTTTTACAAATCTCGCTCGAATGTACACTCGAATTGAGTGAAGTGTTAGAAAACTATAAGTCAACATATAGATAACTCAAAATTAATTATAACTAGGATATTAATCTCTAATTCTAATTGTAATTATATTTGTAAATATTCGTAATAGTTTTGTAATTGTATATCTAATTGTAATAATGTTTGCCACCGAGCATTAGCTCAAAGCGAACTTTAATAAATCCATCTATCTATCACAATATCTCCGGAGATTATATTGTTCTTGCCGTTTCTGTGATTCAAAAGACTGTAGACTTAGAAAATAACATTTCATAGAATTCGACGTATTTCTTTTGTTTGTATCCTGTCGCAGTATCCTACTGTAATGCTGTAGTATTTCAAGCTATCAAATATCTGTGATTACAATCAAACAGTCCTAAAAAATAAATTATTGCAAATTGCGTAACTTACGATTGCAACGCAACTTTTGCTGAAAATTGGAAGAGCTCTACCCAAGAGTACTATGTGGAATGCCCCCATTAGCGCCGGATTTTTAATCGTATTCACCTTGTTATCGCATGAGAACTAGTTGAATTGAGGGCCTGGTGTACTCTACTCTCTACTTGTACTCAATGTATACATGGTACATATATACTATATTATATATTTTATTCTTAATTTTAGTCATTAGTGGACACTTGTTATTTAATGGTTAATGTTGAGTTATTTGTGCCACTTTTAATTCCCTTAAATATATTTTTTGTCTCGTTTACAGACAAGCATTAGAAGATAAATTTAATGCTTTAACATTGCGATATACGATACTTGTTACCTAAAGCAATAATAAAACTGAGTGGAAACATCATAAAACTTTATGTTTATGGAAGCTGAAGATAAAAAGGAAAGATAGGGATAGTGATAGGCTTCAATGTTTAAGATAAAATTACAATTTGTGTGTAGCAGATTCCCATTCGTTTCACATGTATGTATTATATTTTGTTCACTTAATCTTAATTGTTTTTATATGTACAATAATTAAAGAAAAGTGCAATTTCAAAATTACAGAGAATAATAGACAATACATCGAAAAATTATAAAATTAAAACCTAGAGGAACTGCGAAAATCATTTCCGCTCAGAGTAATGTTGAAATTTCTCATTTAAAAGAAATACCCAAACTATGGTGTTGTATGTTGACTCAATTATGACAATTATTGTTGCTTTCCTTCATATTTCTACGTTTGGGAACATTTTTGCTAGTTACGCAACTGCCTTAGAAAACGTGTCAATACATTTATATTTGATCTTTAACTTATAGAAAGTGAAATTAATTTAACAAAGCAATGAAAAACTACAAAAGAAATATATGCCCTAAAGAAACGCGTAATTCTGATTTTGTAGGAATCTAGGAATGCGGGATTGTGATGACAGAAGTAGGTTTATTTATTTATTTATTTTACGTAAAAAAACAGTTAAAAACTGCGTATGACGTGCTATGGGAAAAGTGAAGGTTAAAGTGAAAAGGTTAAAAACGAATTTTCCGGTAAAACAGTTTAGGTTACAAGGAGAACTGACGGATTGGGAGTGGTGCCGAGAATTCTCGCGTGTCCAGTAATTGCTTGGTGTATCATCCTCTTCCAGAAACACAGTGACCGCACACTCCTAGTGGATGAGGTGTTAGGATGGCGGGTCTCACTGCAGCCCGCATTACTCCTAGCATTCCGTAATGAAATTGCTGCCGTGATTTGAGATTCCCCCAGCGGTCCGCGGGTGGAGACAAAGGGTCGTTGGGCGAGGGGTTGCCCTGCTAGATCTCATCTCACGCGGTTTCCCATTGAGAGCTGCATGCAGCCCTAAGCGACCGCACGCGCACAAAGGTTTCCTGGCGGACGTCGCTCGGCTCCGGGACGCCGGCTGCAGCCAAGGCAGCCTAACCAGCGGTAGCCTTCGTTTCGTTTTCCCTCTCCGACGGCGGGGGACTGAAATTCCGATTCCAACTTTCTGCGTCTCGAACGAAGACTAACTTGGAGAGCTCACGTCTTAAAAAAACGAAAGGAGATGGACCTAAAACTAAAAAACCTATTGGATGATCGGCAGAAAATCGCCTCTCTCTCTCTCTCTCTCTCTCTCTCTCTCTCTCTCCTCTCTCTCCTCTCTCTCCTCTCTCTCCTCTCTCTCCTCTCTCTCCTCTCTCTCCTCTCTCTCCCTCTCTCTCTCCTCTCTCTCTCCTCTCTCTCTCTCCCTCTCTCTCTCCCTCTGTCTCTCCTCTCTCTCCTCTCTCTCCCTCTCTCTCCTCTCTCTCCCTCTCCCTCTCTCTCCTCTCTCCCTCTCCTCTCCCTCTCTCCCCCTCTCTCTCTCTCTCTCTCCTCTTCTCTCTCTCTTTCTCTCTCTCTTTCTCTCTCTCTTTCTCTCTCTCTCTTTATCTCTCTCTCTCTTTCTCTCTTTCTCTCTTTCTCTCTCTCTGTTACTTGTTTACAAGGCAATATTAAAACCACAGCTAAGCATTCGAATGTTGAAATTCTGCAAAAATTTCAGTCGAAAGTCCTACGATACAAAACAAATGCACCATGCTATAGATCTAACAATACATTACATTCTGATTTGCAAATTCCAACTATGCATCAGACCATTACAGAATTTAGTAAAAAAAATACGAAAAAGACTTGAAAACCACCCAAATTACCTTGCAGTGAAGACCTCAGAAGATTGAAACGACACCAACCCCTCAACCCCTAGATCTCAGCCCCATATATATATATATATATATATATATATATATATATATAAATATATAATAGTAACAAAAATGACAATGTCATTGCAATGGTCATTTAAAAATGAAATAGCTGGATTAAGTTTTAAAAAATTCAATTTTTATCTGAGAAGTGCTGTCAAAGGACAACTTTTCACTCAAGTTATTTTCATTTCTAAATAATTCACTGAGTGTTCATGTAAAGAACAAATTGTAAATAAATAGTTGTTTAAAAAAACCTTTCTGCGAACTAACAGGAAACGACAACCACCAGAAATAGTTCATAGTGCCTGTCTGACTGCTTTTTCGACTGTCGCCATACGTCTAAGAGCTATCTACAAAATATTAAATCTATAATTTAAGGATAGATTCCATTTCGTATCCCATATTTCTCATTCTTATGTTATATTTTAGGTTCAGTACATACATTACCGAAATACAGTGTATGTTGTAGGCTTCCGTTCAGTTGAGATCATGTAATTAATTGTCTATAATGATTTCTGAACGACAATTTTTATATTTTACAATCACAAAGGTAATAAAAATAAGGAAACAGAATGTATTTGTTAATAGTTTGGTATATACATAAAGCGTGCAAATTCTGATTTCCAATTCTTCTCGCTCTTGGTTTGTAAAATTGAAAAGATTGTTTTTAATACATTCATCATCTGACAATCTTTTTCAAATTGATTAATGAATACAATTCATTTGAAAAATAAATACGATTTTTACAATATTTAGAAATTTTGTTTAATAGAATAATTATTTTTCTTTGCAATATCTATATGCAGAGAAAAATGTGACTACGTGGGTGTCAATTTCATTAGGGAATAATGTTTTCGTCCAACACAGATTTACACATTTCGCGTTCAGTTACAAATATTATTATTCCCTTCTCTTCATGTTAATTTTTCTGTATTCTCAAAATCATGCACGCATAGAACACAAGCAATATGCGAGTAATTGAAAATTATTCGGGATGTGAAACCTGTCTTTGTTAGAATGGTTGTGAAAATGCTATAAGTAGTGGTTAATATAGCTGCCCGTACGGATTCGTGGTGCAGATGAGTTCGTGTTGGCGATGGTAATACTCGTTTCGGAATCTGGTGAATATGACAGGCTAAAAGGGGTTTATGATGGTGATAACGGCCGAGGTTTTTTGATGCATGTGTAGAAAGTGGCAGATTTCGCAGATGTAGAAGCGATGAGGTGAATATGGATGATGTGGCTGATCACTGATGTCTGTCCGTGTGGTAAGTAGCCAATTCTAAGCAAGAATATATTCAAATTCAACCAATCCCGGATGTCTTTCGCCTTGTGATTATCAGTTTCTTTACCTTTTGAACTCCGCTGTAATCACTTTGTTTACCTTTTTAAGATAAAGATAGCAATTGTTTTAGGTCCATAATAGCTTGTGAGCATCAATATAATATTAAAATGTGTCGTTGGTAATGTTTAAAACTCTGAAATGGATATAATATTAAAGATTCACTGACGAAAAACAGCAAAAGAAACAGAGAAAGTATAAGGATGCAATTTAAAGAATTTTGTGAAAACAGAAATACAAATGAACAGCACAAACTACAAATGAAGAAATTACACATATTTTAGGCAATTAATATGCAACTATTAGATGATAAAAAGAACAAAGAATATGCTATCAAAACTATGTGGAACCTTGCAACTAAAATTATTCAGGAAAATCTTTAATTAGTACACGCATGTGTTGAATCCATTCGAAATGGACAAATCCCACTGCTAATTCAGCTTGTATTACATCTTCCATTTCAAATTCTTCCACAGAATACCACGACATGGAAAACTCAACTTCCTAAAACTTTCATAATTGTGGTTTAATAAATATTCTTGTAAGTAGCTTAGTTATAATTGTTTTTTGAAAGTTTTATTACATTAAAATGGAAACATATTTGAAATTATTTTTTGAATTAAATTGTTAGTCCTATTTTGCTTCATTATATGTTATTACAGGTGACAGTGATAAATCGGAACTGAATGAAAGTTTCATATATTTCGGTATCAATTTTGAGTAATATTTCTCTTTTTCGTAATTCCTCTGATTTTAATTATCCATTCGAGTCCTTCAATGTGTTATTTCGTGAAATAATTACACTAAATATTACTCGAAGTGTTGTGATATTACTTACGATAAAAATGATGGTGAGGTGGAAGGAAATAGGTGAGGTGAAGGTGCTAATGTTGGTGGAAATAATGGAAGTGATGGTGAGATCGCGCTGGTGATGGGGAATTGTGTTGGTGCTGGTGAAGGGAAGTGTGTTGGTGTGTTGGTACTGGTGGTGTTGGTGTTGTGATGTTGGGGGTGTTGACGATGTTGGTGCTGGTGATGTTGGTGCAGGAAAGTGTTGGTGCTGGTGGTAGTGGTGTTTTTGTGTTTGTGGTGTTGGAGTTGATGATGGTGAATTGAGAAAAAGGCAATGGGCGGAGAGTGGTAGGGGAGGTACTACTCGCGCAACTTTTCTTGAACGATAGATTGAAGAAATGCGGGTGGAGTGGGGGTATTAGTTACAAAGTCAGCACTAGAGTATTTACAGTAATGACAACCTCTGGAAAATAAAAGTCAAATCTGCTACGTGAGCGGCGAGGCCATCGATCTGGGTAGGCAACAGCAGGGAAACTTGACATGCGTTTTAGGTACCTCCCTTGAAGGACCTGGACCTGTCTCAGCCATTTCTTTAGGTAATGGTAATAAAACTGAACAGATGTTCTCGACTATGAAAGCAACTAGCTCTGATTAGCTTTTGTTTTGCGCCAACCACGTTTTAATGCTTGGAATATTGTCATCAGTGCTCGCTGCGAGCTTTTGCCTTCCACTGTTTATTGCTCATGGGAGGGGGAAGCAAGGTCATCGTTCAAGAAAAGTTGCGCGAGTAGTAGAGGAGGGGGGTAGAGGAGGAGGACGAGGGGCCCCTGGGAGATTCACCCGCGCGCGAGCGGACAGTGAGCGAGCGGCTGAAGAATGAGCCTGTCGGAGCAGAGGCCTACTCGCCTCGCAGATAGCACACGTCAGCCACGACCACAGAGCGTGTAGTAATTCCACTCACAGCCTCTAAGGTGGCAGCGCTGGCATTGGACACTTGCATTAGGAAAGTTCTCTCTTCATCGCAAGGAAATATTTTACGTATTTCTTTTATTTGTGGTTCTTAATGAAATTCTATTTCGATTTCTATACAGTTCGTTTGTGTCACTTTATGAAATTCTGTATTTTTATAGTCTTCATAACGATAAATACACACTTGTGAAATCACATATATAGGCGTGGTACAAAAGAATGATTAAATGTAGTGGTGTCTTCTGAATTCGATAACCTTTTGAATACTGTAAATGAAATGCTTTGCTGTAACAAACAATTTTACCACTCCATAAATATAAAAATGGATGTTAGTATACACAAGAGCGGTTAACTCCGACCGATCTCCATGCAAGTATGCATATCTACGTGTTTTTTCACCCAGAAGGTTTATGTTCTGTTAATTTTGTTGTAACTCTACTAGATGGTAAAAAAAACAAAGCAACCCGCAACACTCGAGAGCGTTTGTTTTTTTAAATCTATATCGTTAAATAACTCATAAACGAAACATTCTAGGGCATTAAAAACTAAAATTTTCAGACCGAAGGCTTCCATTAAATGTTTCTCACACCGTAATCTACGTGATGAGATCTTCTTGAACATTCTATTACATTTTTGCGGTGCAGTACTTCTAAATATTATCCCACATGATCAGAGACCTGCAGAATTTCCAACTAAATGTGAATGAGAGGGACAGAGACAGAGACAGACAGACAGGGATAGAGAGACGGAGAGGGAGAGACAGGGAGAGAGAGAGGGAGAGAGACAGAGAGACGAAGAGAGAGGGAGGGAAGGAGAAAGAGAGGGAAAGAGAGAGAAAGAAAGGGATAGGGGAGGGTAAATGCAGAACGTCTGCCTGGTTCCTCTAGTACATTCAAAAGGTTGTTAATGAATGCAACAGAACTTGAAGTACTTAGGAAAGTCAGAATACAAGAATGCTTCTCGTAATTCAGCTTCAAAAGATAAACGTAGTCACACACAGGAAGATAATTTTCTGTAATATGCGCATTTTTTTGTAAAAGTAATATCAACAATTTTTAAACATCGGTACTTTCCAGGGGTTAGCGGGTGAAATTCGAATCAATGGATCCGTTTAATGAAGTCATATTTATGTGTAACCGGTAAATTTCAATGGGGTTTACAAAAAGCTCCCTTAGTCAAAATAGGAAACTACATACAAACGGGAGCTTCATAATAAGAAAGAAAAGGAAAGGTAAGCATTTTAATTCCATTAAAATATGTGTTAATAATGAAGCAATATCAATACGAGTTGTTTAAGATTTAGATTCTTTTCATCCATTCTTTTTCTCCCTTTAATGTTTGAAAAGTTAAAAAAAAGAGATTCAGTTTTAATATGTGCTCTTCCAACATATGTTCAGTAACATAGATGGAAGATTTGCCTTTTATGGACGATACAGGCACACCGAACAATTTTTCACAAAGAACAAAGAAAATATAATGCTCGTAGGGTGAAGTCATGAGCAATAATATATTATCTTTTCGAACAACACAACATAGAAATCATTATTTAAAACTACTTGATATGTAGCTAGATATTAACATTTAAATTTTCTGCACATTCTTTTGCGATCTCGTTAATGCACACTCATTGTTCAAGTTCAACAAAATATTTCCGTCGAAGTATAGAAAGCGTGGTATGTGTAACGTAGTGGTGCTTTTATTCCGTAACTATGTAAGTAAATAACACCCTTTCGGGGGCGTAATTAAATTCTATTCATTAATGAGAAAACACGGGCAAGTTTTATGGACACATATTAACATGGTTACATAAGTAATATATTTGATCGTAGATTAAACGTAGTTCTAACACATTTATTACAAAGAAGTATATTATCATGTACTTAATTGTTCGATAAAACTATGTATGTGCATGTGCACAAAAGGAAGTTTCAGACTTGAGAAAAAATGTTTAAACTGAATATTTCGAATTACGAATTTCGATTACGAAAGAAAATAACGTTCTTATGACCTGAGCGTATGCATTATACATCACAAAATAATCTTAAAACTCTATATATGTCATGAATAAGAGAGACTGTTGAATAAAACTTTATAACAGAAAAAATAATGATCTTATAAACCATAAAACAATTACTTTTACTTGATTTTAGCGACATTTTATTTATTTAACGTCAAAAATATAAAAACCGTCTGTGGCTTATTGTGGAGGAAGGACATTAATAACCACACCCGCAAAACCCCTAAAATGGACAAGAGATGCACAGACCTGAGATGTGTCGCAGAGTAGCTACCCCTGGCCCACTTTCCCTTCGGCGAAGTGCTCGGGTTAATGCAGGGCGGAGAGAGAAAACTAAGCCAATTAAGGAGAATCAGATCGCACTCAGGAGCCGGGCGCCGAGGCAAAGGGCTTCGCGCTGGCGCAGGGGAAGGGAGGAAGGAAAGGAGAAGACACACCAAGGAGATTCTAACCAAGGGCAGCGAACTCTGACAAGCACTTTTTTGCTTCAAGGACAACAATATAATGCAATAGGCATTACGCTGTATAACAAACTCACTAATGAATTTAAAAAGAAATTCAAAGCGCATTTAAAAATAAACTGCTGGCATTCTCTTGAACCCTGCGTTCTACAAGAAAAAAGAATATATACTCGTACATCATAAACACGTATTTACATCAATGTAAACTTCATAAGAGGATGGGTAATCTGTCCATCGGTAGACTCTTAAGGTTGATAATGAGGGCGGGATAAGGAAGAACCGCGCGCGCTCCGTGGCTCGTTGAAGGCGGTACTGCCTCGGCATTAGCGTGGAAATTTTTAAAGAAACCAGGGGAGCCACTTTGACGGACTACAATTTAATTTTAGCAGGCGCAACTTACCTACCGATATCAAACACATCAGCAATTCATTTCTTGCACCTTGCGGCGATCGTTCCAGCGACCACTCAATTACTGGTTCACTCGAGCAATTAAGCATTACCATTCCGGTGGCCGCCATCGTTGTAAACAGAAAAATACAGGGTGCACTTTTCCATAAGTACTTGGGCCTCGTGTATTGTTTAAAACTGACAATCCCCTACGATCCTAGTCAGTAAATAGTGTCGGATTGATTATTTCATGATTTCGGGTGCGTAAACTCCTAAAGTCGTTAATACCGTAAGTGTAATGTATTTTGTATCTCAGGAGATGGACAGAACGTGTGATCCAGCGATACCCTAAACATCGGTTTTCTCTCTCAACTATCTTCCCCAGCGGGATACTGACCCAAACAAGACAAGCTCTGTCCCGTCTGATTTCTCGGCGTGCGTGGATATACAGTGAGTGTAAAGTGTAATATAACACGTACGTATGCTTGGGTATAAGGGTAGAGGAGACAAAAGGAAGGAAAGAAAGTTCGCGCTAAGCCCATGGCCAATTGCCAATAGCCAAGTGCTGACACTGCAGCGCCTCTGACCGGGAGATCCTAGGCTCGAGTCCCGACAGTCGGTATATTTTCGACACTAGCTTGTCAGCTTGGTCAAATTCAGTCGCTGTCTGGAGGAGAATATAGAGGCCGGCTGCTCTGATCGGTAGTTTTCCGTGGTTTCTCCTATCAACACCAGGCGAATGCCGGGCACGATCTTTCCTACCCCTTGTTCTATCTTACCCCTTACACACACTTACACTAACATGCACCATTCCCACACTTCCAGGGAGACCGGTCGGGGACTTAAAACTTGTACCGGTGGGGGTGGTGCCCCGCTGGTGGGAGATATCTGGTTGGGGAAAACCCCGCCAGCCAACGCGTCGGCGCCGGAATTCTCCAACCAGCGGGGGAAGACCACCGCCACCTCCCGAAGAAAAACATGCGCTACACTTAAAGGACTAATGACCTCAGTAACGGACGCGCCCGGAATCACTAACAATAAATCAATCGAGAATCCGCCACCATCGGTGCTCGAACCATAGAACCAGGGAGGATGAAACTCGCAACACGTCTACAGAGGGTTGCACTTCCCACATCAACATTAGCAGCGGGGCGTGGGGCAGAGCGGCGTGCAAACCCACAAACGTACGCCGTGCGCGAGGCGTGAACAGGGTCGCCGCGCCCTGCTGGGCCGCACGCGTGACGGCGCGCGTGATCGCGCGCGGGGCGGCCGCGTGCGGCCTTCGCGTGCGGCTAAGTGACCGTCGCGCCGCGCCGGCGCGAGGGGCGAGCCCAGTCGCACCGCGTTGCGTCGCGCCGCAGCAGTGCGCGAGGGCGGTGGACGTGCTTGAGAGTAGGGATGCAACATCGGCAACAAAACATCGACGCTTCTACCGTCCATACTCAGTGATGCTAATAAAACATCGACCCAAAACCATCGATGTAATGAAATACCGATTTTTTTAAATACGGGATTAAAAACCATTGATGTCCACGCGGGGGAATTAATTTACAATGATCTCGTTTATTAATTTTTAATTAAGATTTCTCAAACACAAAAAAGTTAAAAAATAATCAGGATTATTAACGAAACTTAAATTATTTGATTCGATGATTTAAAAATTATGTAGGTTTATATTTTGAAGAAAATTTATTTTTCACGTTTGGTACTTTTGATCAGAAGAATATTCAATTTATGGACACCTGAAAATTACTATAGAATTTTGTTAGGATGATATAATTTTTTTCATTTAAAAAATATCAAGTACGTAAGAAATCGAACACACAGTATCGATGTTAAAAAACATCGGCTTCAAAATATCGATATTAAATACATTTTATAAAAACCATGGAGGTATTTATAACATCGAAATTCATGTTGCATCCCTAGTTGAGTGGATGGAGGGGGAGGGGGAGAGCTGAAGGCGCATGCGCGCGAGATAGAGATGGATTTGATGTCGGAATGGGCGCGGTTTCAGAAGCACTGCCAAACACTGGCCGGCAGAGCTTAGGCCCAACTGCGATTCAAGTGTGCGGTGACTCATTGTTTAGGGTACATGTTGCACAGTTTTTACCTTTAAATTCTAATGAAAATTAATTTTGTATATTATTACTCAGATAGTTTTGTCTAAAGCCATAGATATATGAGCCATAGATATACGATAGTTTTGTCTAAAGCCATACGTATTTTTAAATATAAAAGGAAACATAATAAATCGTGAGTTTTACATGACGTATAAATACATGAAAGAATACTGCCTTTAAAATGTCTCCTAGTTTAAAACATTGCTTTATTCTGCTTCCTATGTTGACTTTACACATATTTCAAATTGCTCTTAATGTCTTCTTGATTTTATCCTCATATAATATATTTAATGTTCACAATTTAATATATTGTCACCGGGAAAGTTTAACAGAATATTTCTGAAATGAATTAAAAGAGCTTGTTCCAATGTCATGGTTTTGGGTGGATCGACCTCCAGATGTTTTGCAAAAAACTGTGCGTCAGGTGGGAAAATAGTAATATATTAAATGATGTTTTCAACTTATTGTCAATTTTGCAAATTGTATTAATACTTGCTATTTGAAAATTCGAAACAATTTTCACGCAACTCATTGACAACATTACACGAATTTGAAATAAAATTGTTTTTTCTGAATGCTTTATACTGTTGTGTTTTTAAAAAATATCGCACAACAAAATAAATATATATTTCATTTGACAAATCGAATAAATACACATTCGAAGCGCTCTTACGGCACACCTAAGAACGTGTTTTTCTTCTTAATTAAATATTAACATTGAAACAATGTATTTATTTTTAATTTGTAAATTGCTTTACGTTTGTATTTATAATTAAATTTGTGAGAATTTCCACAGGATTTATAATAAAATTCTGTAATATTAATACGAACACATAATTGTGCTTTTATAAAACACTCTTACATTTTTACCGATTTAGAGTCGGTTTCAAATTAAGTTTAATTACACATTAATTATTCAATTTTTAAATTAAATTTTTAATTAATTTTTTTTTTGGTTATTAAATTTTTCAATTGATTAATTAGAGAATTTAAATGGAATATAACTACCATTACTTTTAATTTTCTTTCTTGTTTTAAGTATCTGATAATGTTAGTTGTAATAAGTCACATGCATTCACATATTATACCATCTTATTTCATTGAATTTTGTGAACCTTTGAGATCCTAATGTTTCAAAAATGTAATAATGAATAAAATTATGTTAACGTTTTAACAATAAAAGACCACACCCTAATTTACGAGCCTTTGTAATTTTGGGACCCTACATACCAACATAACGAATGGCAAAACTGACCATTGTCTGCCACACGCGGTGTATCTGGAGAGGAAACTCGTGACCGCTTTCACGCAAACTCCAGCGGCCGTGTCCTCGAACACAACCTACCGCCATTTTTTTTACCCCCCATCCGCGCTCGTCCGCGGCTTCGGCGCAAATTGCGGCCTTAACAGCCACGGGATCGGCATTACCAGCGCCGCCGACCGTGACGCGGCCACGGAACGCGATTTGAATTCTACGCCGCCGCCGCCGCCGCCGCCGCCGTCGCCCTCGCCGCCCGCCCGTCCGTCGCCCGTGCCCGCCGCCTGCCGTCAACTGCCCGCCCGCCGCCCTCACCGCCCGCCACCCTCGCCGCCCGCCGCCCTCGCCACTTGCCGTCCTCACTGACCGCTGCCCACCGCCCACCGCCCACCGCCACCGCCCACCGCCCACCGCCCACCGCCCACCGCCCACCGCCCACCGCCCACCGCCCACCGCCCACTGCCCAACGCTCATCGCCCAACGCCCACCGCCCAACGCTCACCGCCCAACGCCCACCGCCCACCGCCCACCGCCCACCGCCCACCGCCCACCGCCCACCGCCCAACGCTCACTGCCCAACGCCCACCGCCCAACGCCCTCCGCCCACCGCCCACCGCCCACCGCCCACCGCCCACCGCCCACCGCCCACCGCCCACCGCCCAACGCTCACTGCCCAACGCCCACCGCCCAACGCCCACCGCCCACCGCCCAACGCCCAACGCCCAACGCCCAACGCCCACCGCCTACCGCCCAACGCCCACCGCCCAACGCCCAACGCCCAACGCCCAACGCCCACCACCCGCCGCCCAACGCCCAACGCCCAACGCCCAACGCCCAACGCCCAACGCCCATCGCCCAACGCCCGGCGTCACCCTCACCACTCACACGCCCACCCGCTCTCTGCACTCTTTCTCCCGCGTTCGCACACAAACATGGGGAAGAGGGGAGGGGGGCGCCCGTGCAAATTCGCTTCTCGCAAAGTGGCAAAGTGAACGCGGCGTGACTGCTCCGGAGCTTGGCGAACGAGCGAGCGAGCTTTGCAAAGAAAATCTTGTTAGTCCTACACAATGATTACTCGCACTCTTATGGTCTTTTTAGGTAGGTTTTCTTTCGAAGTGAAATCATGATTCGTCATGTCCATGTGAGGCTCTTTTGCGACACTCTTTTGGTGTATTGCGATAGAAAATTAAGCGTAAAATGCATTGTTTGAAATGAAAATAATTATTTCATCGTCGGCGTTCCCTTTGTTTGACTAGAGCATTACTAGAGCACTAGCTTTTCCCCTGAGCCTTTCTGTCTCCCAAAGAGAATAGATTTACAGAAGGCGCTTTGAACATTAATCCTAAAATGGCGCGAAAATGGAAGTAAAAGTATGATTTCTCATAATCGTGATTATATTTTTGAATTTTTCCTACTGTTTCTCTTTGCAAAATGACAAAAGAAGGCGCTTAATATTAGAATAAGTGAAATCATCCACAATGCAGTTTTTTTTCAACGCCTAATTCAGGGTTAGAATAAATGATTCAGAGTAAATGCAACAAACGTCCAGTGCATCTACACGGTCAAAAATGATTTTGGGGACTCTTTGCCAATGAACGTGGGGTGGGAAATTTCATAAGGAAGATACACACGACCTATTCTGACGTAGAGGCAATACATCACGCACTGGTGTCTGGCAGGTGCACGAACTCTCAGGTGGCGATCTGCTTCCGAACAGAGCTGCATGTGGCAAACACCAGTGCAGGCCTTTCAATCAGAGCGCCATTCGCCGCATTAGGACCATTCGAAGTACATGGAAATGCATTTATTTATTTTTTCCTCTATTTCTCACCTCTCTCTCTTCTCTCTTATATATATATATATATATATATATATATATATATATATATATATATATATATATATATATATATATATAACGGAGCGAGCTTTTATTTTGAGACTCAAACGAAGTAGAAAATGACTTTCATCAAAGCAAATTCATTAGTTGAAACAGTAATCAAATGTGTTTCAAATAACCAAATATGGAGTTATACCTCATTATTAAAGTTTATTAACACGCAATGTAATGTCAAACAATTTAAATTACACATATTTAACAACTAAATTTGATCTATCACTACATATTTCTCTCTGGTTACTTCTGCACGACTAACGTCAGAGCCCAAATCAAGTCGAGACGGACCATCGGCGAGCTGATGCAGTTGGAGTGAATGAAGCGTGACACGCCGCCACTAGGAGAGCATTTCTGCGGCGCCGCAGAGCTTGCTTCTGTGGAGTGGGTTCCTGCGCTCGAGGGCTCTCCAGGCGCGTTCTCAGCCCCCTCTCATACTCGACCCGTCCCCTGCCCTAGCCCCCCCCCCCCGAAGGAACAAACGCCACCTACCTTCCCCACCACCAGCCCCCCCCGCCTCGCCCCCCCGCGGCTCCGGCCCCCCCCCCCCCCCCCCGACTCCACAAACCCCCAACCCCCAAGCCCCGCCACAAGCCCGCCACAATCCCCGCCACACTCCCCGCCACAATCCCGCCACAAGCCCCGCCACAAGCCCCGCCACAAGCCCCGCCACAAGCCCCGCGACAAGCCCCGCCACAAGCCCCGCCACAAGCCCCGCTACAAGCCCGCCACAAGCCCGCCACAAGCCCGCCACAAGCCCCGCCACAAGCCCCGCCACAAGCCCCGCCACAAGCCCCGCCACAAGCTCCGCCACAAGCCCCGCCATAAGCCCCGCTACAAACCTCGTCACAAGCCCCGGCTAGCATTTCTCTCTCCGCCCTCGAAAGTAACCCTACCTCTCCCTCGGCTATGACTACCCCCTCCCGGTTTGCCGTCGCGTCCGTTGCCCCGTTTGCGGCCCGCCGTCGCCTCGCAGAGTGGGGCTCTTTCGGTCTTCGACCGGCTCGGAAGATTGAATTCAGCCGATAGCCAATATTAAACGGCGGACGAACTGCGGGAAAGAGGACTCGCAGATATCCGGTTAGAACTCGATTCCGCCCCCGATGCAAAGGGAATGCAAAGGCGCTCCGCTAGAAGCCCCGGATTCGGACAGGGGGCGCGCGCTGGCTACTCTCTCGTTCGCGTGAGACGAAGTGAAGCAGGAAGACTCCATTCTGTGGAACTTCCCAATACGATACTTCAGGTAATTCCTGATAACGCGCTTCGTAAAAGTTCTATAAAAATCACTCACCATTGCGCCAAAAAAAACGCGATGTGATTATTTTTGTCAAAAATTACTCCTAGACGCAGCCAACGATGAAACTTGAGTAGTTAATGAAATTTCTATAAGATCCAGGAAAAATATTTGAAACAGAGAATAAGTAACGACATGCATTAATGTTGATTAAACTAAGCAAACGCATGGTCTTGTTTTTAAAAAGTTTGAAACGTGGAAAAAAGAAAATATTAAAGCGCTTTGTGTTGTGTGAAGAATAGTTAAACAGCCTTCCTATTTTAACTGTTAATTGAATTTTGGCTGTGAACAATTCACTGAATTCAGCTGAACTATTTATAAGTCATGCGGTTTAATTTTATACTAGGAGAGGGTAAGAGAAAAAGTGAGAGCGAGAGAAGAGCGAGTGCAAAGATGAGAGCAAGAACGAAAGCAAGGGTGAGAGCACAAATGAGAGTAAGAGCGAGGGCAAGAGTGAAGGCGAGGGCGTCGGCAGCAACGAAGTCTAGAGTAAGGCTAGTCGCAAAATGAGACGCAGATTCGTGAGGTGGCGCAGGGTGACTCATGAGTTTCTGCGAACATTACGCATATTGAAGCCGCGCAAGTTACATACGCAAAATACATGTATTGACAAAAGTATTATATGATAATGTAATTGTAATCAAATTCTTAATACTTCAGAATTTTCTTTTTGAAACACTTTCTCTCTGGGGGAACTATTCCTGTAGTATTGAAGCACGTTTAAGTTCTGTCAAGTTGTGGAAGGAATTACATGCAAATAAGAAATTACATATTCCGAAACGTTGATATACTAATGTGTTTTATTAATTGACAGATCCCGTGATCCATATCCCACAATTCATTAACGGTCGTTATTCTACAATGGTCAATGATGATTCATAACCACCTGCAGTTCCTTTCCACAATAAAGAAGCTAAATAGGCATTTGTCGTAGAATCCGAGGTCTAGTGATAAGGCGGGATGATTCATAACCACCTGCAGTTCCTTTCGCGGGCGGGGCGAGGCGGGGCGGGCGGGGCGAGGCGAGGCGGGGCGGGCGGGGCGGGGCTGGGCTGGGCTGGGCGGGGCGGGGCGTGGCGGGGCGGGGCGGGGCGGAGCGGCGGCGGAGCGATCCCTAGCGGAGGAGAGAGCTCGGGTTTGTGCGCTGGAGAAAACGCGCAGCGGAGTCGGCTGAAGGGCACTGGGTTCGCGCGTGGGTGGCGTGCGCCGGTCGCGTGCTCCTGCGAATCGCCTATCGGTGATCAGCGACGCCGCGCCAGTCAAGGGCGGCCAGCGGCTGCACGGGGACACTTTGCGCCTCGCTCAGGACTTAGCGTTTTCTTATGTTAATCCTGCCTAATGAGCCCGGTTCAAGGGAAAGTGATCCGCAGTATGCCCGGTTGATTGATTGATTTTTTTCGTTTTTCTAGCCGCGTCAACTGCTTTGGTCATTAGTTCAGTTAGTGTAGTGCATGTTTTTCTCGGGAGATGGAGGTGATCTTCCCCCGCTGGATGGCGAGATCCGGCGCCGACCTACCGTCGATTAGTGGGGTTTCCCTCTAACCAGGACTCTCCCACCAGCAGGGCACCGCCTGCCGGGACAAGCTCTAAGCTCCTGACCGGTCTCCCGGAATATGTGGTAGTGTAGTTTTTTTTTTTTTTTTTTTTACGAGGGTAGGTGGAAATCTTCAAAAGACACCATGCGGCCCGTACCACATGATAGTGTGAGATTTTTACCCACTAAAACCAACCTCCCTTCTCCTCCATCCTCCCCGCGGAACCGCCGTTAGGCATTACATCACGGGGAGTGGATTAGAGTGGTTTAGTCACAAGCCACTTCTCTTCGTCAAAACGTAGGAAGGGTCAAACGAGGATCAATCGACTTCCCTTCTTTCCCTTTCTATTCTCCTGAGCTCAGCTATTATGGTCTGCGCATACGAGCTCACCGCATCCCAGTTGGTTTCTGAGGCGAGCATGCACCCAACCATTGCTTCGGGTGTCAGCGGGTCGATCCCGAGTATACTCATAACGTGCCGTCGCTGCAGATGGTATCGCGGGCACTGGAAGAACACATGCTCGGCGTCTTCGACAGCAGGTTCACATAATGGACAGAATGGGGTATCCTCAAGCTTGAACCTGTGGAGATATGCCAGAAAGCATCCGTGTCCAGACAACAGCTGTGTCAAGAAGAAATTTACTTCGCCGTGTTTACGGTTGATCCACGGTGCAATGGAGGAATCATGCGGTATGTCCATCTTCCTTTAATGGACTTGTCCCATCGATCCTGCCATTCGAGCAGTGTTGTCGAGCAGTCTGGTTCTCCTCTTCTTTGTGATATCGCCTCCGTCTTTCCTGCGCCAAGATATCTACAGGAGGCATCCCCGCGATGACGCACACTGCATCGTTTGACACAGTGCGGAATGCACAAGCTACCCGCAATGCTGATAACCTGTACACTGACGTCATCCCTCGGATGTAACTATTTATCGACATGGAGTTGGCCCATACTGGGGCTCCATAGAGCAAGACGGACCTCACAACCAAGGCCAGAAGCTTCCGTTTCTCCTGACAAGGCCCTATGTTGGGCATTAGTCTTGACAATGCTGCATTAATTACCGCAGCTTTATTGCTGGCGTACTTCAGGTGGTCAGCAAATGTCAGACGGGCGTCAATCATGAGACCAAGATATTTGATCGACGGCTGCGATACAATATGGTGGTCTCCGACTTTGAGAGTGATGGTTTCTCTTTTTCCTGCTAGTGACTAGGATAACCTCAGTCTTGTGCTCAGCTAACTGCAGCCCTGAGGACTTCAACCACTGACTAACAATAGCGATCGCTTCGTTGCAAATATACACAATTTCCTCAATGTACTTTGCAACGGCGACGATAGCAATGTCGTCCGCGAAACCAATAATACTGGTTCCTTCTGGGAGGGGAAGCCGAAGAACCTCGTCATACATCACATTCCATAATGGTGGACCCAATACCGACCCTTGCGGGACACCAGCCGTGATATTATGTACCTTCGGCCCATTAATGTGGTAGTGTAGTGCATGTTAGTGTAAGTGTGTGTGTAAGGGGAGAGGATACGACAAAGAAGAGGAAGGGCAGATCGCGCACGGTCCGTGCCCCGTTTGTTAGGGTACTGCTCCGGCATTCGCCTGGTGTTGATCGGAGAAACCACGGAAAATACCGATAGGAGCAGCCGGTCCCTAGAATTCTCCTCCAGATAGCCACTGAATTCGACCTAGCTGGAAAGCTAGTGTCAAAAATCCTGCAGGCGTCGGGACTCAACTCTGGGGCCTGCCGGTCAGTGGCGCTGCAGTGACATCAGTTGATGCACTGAGTCACCGTTCCCGGTCCCAATGATTCGATTTCGACTTGATTGTGCGTTCGCAATAAGTCTTTCTGAAGTACCGAAATACATGTGTAGTGGGGATCAAATACTCAAATGTGTCAGATCATTTTCGGTATACTTAATAGATTTGGTACTTTCAAACATATCTAATATCTTTATCGACAACTGAATTTGTTTTGCAAAGTCATTTTCTACAATATATACTACTCATTGGTTCCACAGAACTGAACTTGGCACCGCATTGCGCGTGGCACAGGTAGCAACCATGTTTCACGGCTGCTCTTGGAGGGAACCTCAGGTCCGCTGTTTTGGGTTATCCCGCTTTATGTACAAAACTAGTGGTGCTAAAACAGTACGTAATTTCACGCAAAATTACGGGAAAAGTACTCAAATTTTCGAAAAATTTTACATGACCTTATATCAACATCTATCTTTAAGGAACAGATTTCATTGAAATCTCTATATTTGATATTTTAATAGTAGAAATACTCCTAAAATAATTTTGAACTTATGCAGCTTTCCAAAAATCAGGGTTTTCAAAGAACATGAGACTCGCACCATTCAGACAGCCGGATGGACAGACGTTTTACCGTCATTAAATTTTTTGCTATTAAGAATCCACAAAACATGGATTTTGGCTACACTACATGTTAGAAAATATTTTGATAAATTTAGCAACTGGATTTAAGCACTTTTCCGTTACCAGGGCCCTGTAATGAGAGTTATCTGTCGGAAATCTGCCGTTTTTTCGCGCAGCATTACATAACTTTCTCTCTACTCCGCGATGATTAAAAATATATTGCACAACAATAAACCCAGCTCACCCTCGGTCAGTTTGAAATACATTGAATGTCTCACCCGCATCAAATGAAAACATGCTTTGTTAACATGCACTTGAAATACATCAAGTGCTATTTGGTATGCAGAGATATTTCTAAAATTCCACATTTATAATTCCGTAAATGACTACCTGAGACCAGTTACATCTATGGCTCTAAGAAAACAATTCATATACGTTATTCTTTTCTACAGTAATTTCACTCTTCCATTGTTTCTTTTTTCCTTCCTTTCTTTTCAATGTAATGGATTTTTACACTATATAGAAAGTGTTGTTAAAAGCACTTGAAAAATCATTATTATACGCTTATTATTCGACTATTAAAATGTGTTTCAAATTGATTCAAAACATTTTACTAATCGTAAGATGATCTGCAGTCTAATTAAATGTAATTTTATCTCCCACGCTAAAAGCAAGTGTTTTTTCAGGATCATTGTGGATAATCAGTCCTACTAATGCAAATTTTTGTAGACAATTATTGAAGGAAGGAAATTAAAAAATTATATGATTTAGAAAAATACCTCTCCTACATACTGCAGGCGAGTACACAAAATGTTTCAAATTTTCTGAAGGTCGTTACCTTGGAAAACGCATTTTGACTCCCGATGTTATTCATGCCCATGGTTTTCTAGGAGAATAAATGGCCACTTCACTCTTCTGCGTACCACTACAGTACCTTGCATTGCAGCAACTTACAATTTATCACTTTCTAAAGCACCGCAAAAATGTTCTTTCATAACATGCGTGATATAATAGTACTCACGGTATACCTTAGATATGTTTCATAAATGATTTATAAACCGTTATGTATTATTATCTGAAATGAAAATTGCCACTACTATTTTTATCCTAAGCGTCATATTAATGAGATATAAAATAAAGTTCATTATTCCTATGACCTCGTTAGTACATGCTTTTTATATTATCAACTTGTTCTTATCTCTGTGCTTACGTTTTTTTTGGTTAAGCAAACAGACGTTTCATACGCTTATACATTTTGTGTGATTTATTGCAGAAGCACTGTAAATATTTCAAGGGGTCGAAAAACTAACGACCATTAAATTATATCAAAGTCCCGATCAGCACATTCCAGTAAATTCTCCGCCAAAAAAATCAACTGCATGAGAAGCATTCGTAATATCCCTGGAAGGGTGAAGAAGGCGGCATAGAATAAAGAAGAAGTTCGAGAATCCGTTTAGTAGTCATGAACGGTGTCGTGCGTACCTGGAATCGCACGTATGCCGTTTTTATTTCGTACGTGCGATGGACAAGTACAGGCGGAACTCACCATGGATGACTATGTGCGCATACGCTGTAAGAATTTTAGGCTCAGAACATTGCGGGAATCGGCGGAGCATGAGAGGGGAAACGACAGAGTGAGAAAGTAAAGAGCGTCACGGAATAAATGTTTAACGTTTCTATGTATGTAGAAGTGTGGGAAGGGCATATAGAAGGGACGACAATGTCAATGAACATATCGTTCGTGAGCTGCAATAATGGCACAACTAAGAAAATAGATTTTATGGTAAATGAGTTTGAAAGTGTCTCCTTGTATTGAAATGCATAATTCTTGTATTCTCACTTTGCTGATGGAATACTGTACTGTAGACCAAAATGTTATTTTTTAAGTTGTGCCACTACTGCAGTTCACGAGCGGTATGGTAGGAAATCACTACAATGAAGATATACATAATTCAGTTTTAGCTCGGTGCCCCCGATTGGCAGCATTTTGCCCTGCACATATGTCTGGCAGGTGCACGAAGTCACAGGGAACGATCTACCCACTGGCAATGGAAATATTGAGTTTTTATTGTCATTGTTCAGCATACGTGAACGTGCGTCATCATTATCATGTATTAAAATTTATGACCATCAAACTAAGAATTTTATTGAGATAAAACATGTAAGATTGATTCTGAGACTTCTTCAGCAACACTGTCGGATACCAGGAAGTAGAAACCAAAAAGCGAACAGCAAGGGCAGGGTATAACTGTAGACAATGCTTATGTTAGACGTCATGTTTTGAACGAAGGAAAAAGTTATATTTAGTTTTAATAAAACCATCATAAAACCCAGTCTGAGAAATATCAAATTATTCTAATTTCTAGATGAAAATGCATAAAACGAGTGAGTGTTGCGGGGTGCCGTTGGCTTCCTGGAGGGGGGTGCGCTGGGGCTGCGATCGGTGAGTGCGGCGTGGCGGCTGTGCACGTGGTGAGGAGCGCTGTGTAATGGTGGGGACGCAGGGGCGGGGCACGGGTGGTAGGATTCATGGATAAGGAAGCGATAGGGGGAGCACAGAGCGGGTTGTGGGCGGCGGGCGTGGGCGGCGGGGCGTGGGCGGCGGGGCGTGGGCGGCGGGGCGTGGGCGGCGGGGCGTGGGCGGCGGGGCGTGGGCGGCGGGCGTGGGCGGCGGGCGTGGGCGGCGGGGCGTGGGCGGCGGGGCGTGGGCGGCGGGGCGTGGGCGGCGGGACGTGGGCCACGGGGCGTGGAGGTGGGGCGTGGGCGGCGGGGCGTGGGCGGCGGGGCGTGGGCGGCGGGGCGTGGGCGGCGGGGCGTGGGCGGCGGGGCGTGGGCGGCGGGGCGTGGGCGGCGGGGCGTGGGCGGCGGGGCGTGGGCGGCGGGGCGTGGGTGGCGGACGTGGGCCACGGGGCGTGGGAGGTGGGGCGTTGTCGGTGGGGCGTGAGCGGTTGGGCGTGGGCGGCGGGGCGTGGGCGGTGGGGCGTCTGCAGCGGGGCGTGGGCGGTGGGGCGTAGGCGACGGGGCGTAGGCAGCGGGGCGTGGGCGGCGGGATGTGGGCCACGGGGCGTGGGCGGTGGGGCGTGGGCGGTGGGGCGTGGGCGGTGGGGCGTGGGCGGTGGGGCGTGGGCGGTGGGGCGTGGGCGGTGGGGCGTGGGCGGTAGGGCTTGGGGTGGGGCGTGGGCGGTGGGGCGTCTGCAGCGGGGCGTGGGCGGTGTAGCGTGGGCGACGGGGCGTAGGTCGCGGGGCGTGGACGGCGGGACGTGGGCCACGGGGCGTGGGAGGTGGGGCGTTGGGTGGGGCGTGGGTGGGGCGTGGCGGTGGGGCGTCTGCAGCGGGGCGTGGGCGGTGGGGCGTAGGCGACGGGGCGTAGGCCGCGGGGCGTGGGCGGAGGGGGCGTGGGCGTCGGATGACGAGCGCGAAGCGGCCCGACACGCGTTGCATAGCGTGGCACTCGAAACGCGCGCCTGAAAGTAGCGCGTAAATTAATTTAGGCGGCGCCGCCCAACTTTACGTTTGACTTCAGTACCGCAACGCGCCGCGACGTGCCCGGTGAAGGGGGCTCTGCCCTGCAGGGTGGAGGAGGGGCGAAGCGAAGCTGGGAGCCACCCAATTTCGCCGGCCGCACCCACATCCGGCAGCCGTCACTCGGCTCTCCACGTCCTCCTGCCCGCCGGCTGCCCTCCCCTGGGGGCTCTTGACACCTTTGTCGCCTCCTCCCTCTGCGCTTCCTCCCTACTTCCCGTGTGCGCCTTTTGTTATTCCACTTACGCGGTTCCGTCCGCCACTGTTCTCTCTACCACCCACAAGTCTCGAATACTGCTGCTCTCCTACGTTGCCACCCTGCAATATTACCGTATCTTTTACACAAGTCCCAACTGGATCATTGCCGTTGTACTGACTTCACTTGTGTCTGCCTTATCTCATTTTTGTTTTGAATGTCTCCTCCCTTGCTTTCATCTTATGTTTCACGCCGGTCTCGCCCGTCCTCATAGTGTTACATCCTCTCCATGTTCGGTCAATTTCTGTCCATGGATCGATTGATTCATTGGTTGATTAGTGATTCCGAGCGCGTCAACTGCTAATGTCATTAAGTGTGTTTCCCTCCGATGTTTCCCCCACGGGAAGAGGCGGTGATGTTCTCCCAATGGATGGTGAGATCTAGCCCAGACCTACCTGTCGACGAAGGGGGTTTTCCTCAACTAGATATTTCCCGTCAGTGGGGCACCGCCCCAGCCGGGACAAGCTCTAAGTACTCGACAGGTCCCCAACGTGTGGTAGTGAAGCGCATATGAGTGTAAGAGTGTGTAAGGGAAGAAGATAGGGCAAGAAAGAAGAAGGAAAGATGACGCGCGGTCCATGACAGGTTTGTTAGGTATCTGCTCCGGTATTCGCCAGGTTGATCGAAGAAACTACAGAAAACTACAGTTAGAGCAGCCAGCCGCTAGAATCTTCCTCCAGAGAGCGACTGAATTCGACCTAGCTGACAAGCTAGAGTAGAATATCATGTCACCGTCGGGACTCGAACCTAGCACTTCCCAGTCAGTGACACTGCAATGACATCAGTTGATACCCTGAGGTACCTCTCCCAGTAGTTTCCGTCCATGTCCTCCTTGCTCGTTACACTGCCCTCAACAAGACCTCATCCGTCCTCAATGCGTCCGTCCTTGCCCACCCCGATTTTCTCAGCTTTCGTTGAGTCCCTATCCTCCATTTTCGTCCTGTGTTACACCGGGCTTTGCTTACTCAGTTTGCGCTCCCGCTCTGGACGGTCTCAACAAACGGCGATACTCACATTCCTCTTCCACCGCGTCCCACGCTCAAGAGCGTGTTGTGCCTTTGACGTAGATGACTGGGAAGTGGACACAAACATGTAAACGCAAATTAAGCACTCCTAAACGCATAATTGGATGAATAGTAACTTCCTGTATCTACATTACCTCTTTCTCTTTTGATCACAAGTTTAGACACACAGCAACCAAATTGCGACATTAAATAGGATTTCGACATTTCCAGGGAAACGATTCGTGTTACCGTGTTATACGAATTTCCATTTTGACACATTGGACTAATCACAAGTTTAATCGGAATCACGAGATTGTGAGGAGAAGCATGTTTAATAGCAAGGAAATGGATTCAATTTTATAGATTTTAATTCCGAAAGTTTGATCGACCAATAAACTTCTATAATGTAATATGTAATTATTATTTTTGCTCTAAATAAAAAAAATGTAAGTATATACAGTCTAGCTGGCTACGTTCAAACATCCTGTACTGTGTAAGTCGTAGTTTTAAAAGAGAAAATGGTTTCATAGAGAATCCATACTTCAGACGGTCAGTTGTGATCCATATTTTAAGCATCATGATTGTCCTTTTGATGCGTCAATTGAATTTTACACAGATTTAGAGTTTCTACTCGATTCTGACCATCCACGCATGACGCGAAGCAAGGTATCCAGCAGAGATACATCTTCCCAAATGTAACAGAAGGTTCAAAACGACATCTTCATGTTCCCCACAGTTCTCTGCGTGCTGTTAACATGTTTCCTTTCTTGTTACTCACGGGCTTCCATATATTTCCCTATCTTTCCCAAATGTTCATCTTTTTCTTCCCGCATTTATCTCCGCACATTTCCCCGCATGTATCCCACGTGTGCTTCACAATCCCGCTCATGTTCTTTTCAAATTTACATTATGATTCCTAACATGTTTCGTCACCCTTCCTTTTCCCCCCCCCCTTGTTCACTGTTTGCATTCATAGTTTGAAAACTAATCTGTAAATTTAAAACATTGTGAGTGTTTTGTAACTAAATACCCTTTTAAAGTTGACATCCCACACTAACATATGAACGAGAAATTCTACAGCAAAAAAATCGTAATTAAAAAAAGTTATTTTTAAATTATTGTTTTAAAAGTGAAAACATTCTCACAGGGTCACAACTCCCGGGATTACTGGCTGCTCCTACTGCGGTGTGAGAGAGTCTTCCCAAAATGTATCAGATTGTGCAAAAATAATGTTTTTTTGATTTTAAGGTATAAAAGACGTGATTCGTGTCCCTTTAGAAACACGGAAAGCTTGTTTTTAGGTCTTGGAGGCACCTTTCCCCAGTTATGCACCAAGGTCAAATGTGCTGTAGCGTAGCGTTGTCTGTGTGCGGAATGCATGTGTAACTATCTCTAACTTCGCTCCTATTCCATAATCTGAGAACTTCTATATTTTCTTCACAAACATATCTTTGATCAGGGTAATCTTTCCTACCCAGCAGCAGTACAATTAATTGTCGATGGTTTCTTATAAATTGTAAAAAAATTATATTTTCGTAGGTTATTATATGTAAAGTGGATTAATTCAAAACATACTTTTGAATTATTATATATAGAGTGGATTAATTGAATACGTATTATTGGATTATTATATATAGTGCGGATTAATTCAATCCATACTTTAAAATTTAATTACCAAATAAACGTGTAAAAAGCAGTATAATTACGTAATTGAGGATACGGATTTCATCGCATAGAAAAAGTGATTTAAAATTTGGAAGTCATGGAAACCTCATTAAAACTTTTGGAGGAGCAAAACAATTCATGGAGGATTCTATGAACATTCCGTTAAAATTAACCTTCAGTAAACTGAATGGGTATTCTTTTACTTAAGAGAATTTTTACTTCCGTAACAAAAACTAGATTTTTTTTCAGAGACGAGCTACCAGGAATTCTAATTAGCTTAGGGAAATTGAAAACCGACGTTTAAGAGGACGCCGGGTCTCGCGTTTCAACTGCGAATGAATACACACCCCTCCCGCGTTATACATGCACTATACAAACGGGATTGATTACCATTGGAGTAGCCGCACCCGGAAACTGAAACTAATTAATCATTAAATGTAAGGAAAATAACCTTAGTCCATTTTAATTCCTAAATATGTACTCCTTCCCATAACTATTTTAAAAAAACATAAATGTAAGCGGGTAAACTGTGAAAGTCCTTTTGATTCTCCGTCACGCACGATTTCATCTCTAGAAATACATAATTTTGGTCATCTGAGATGTTATTCAATGTGTTTCAGTTTTCTGATGCAGAACTAACCATTGTTTTCTATTTCAACGAGAACATTCATAGAGAATTATCGAAAAAATAGTTTTCTAAGCACTAAAATTTGTATTGGAGCTTTCAAGGCATCTAAATGGGGAAACGCTGTTATTTACTAAACTGTTTGTCTGACATAACAAATGGTTACGACTTGATTTAACAGATTAAACCTGTGTTATGAAACCTACTTTCCATCAACATTTTGCTGTAATTTCTATGGTCAAAGATAGACAATCCAGACCAATTTAAACACTAACATCTAACTTTGGAAAACGATTTTCCTGCCACAACGAATAGATTCACGTACTCAAAAGCAAGAAACTTAACGCACCGACCTGTAATGAAGGGCCACTTTATTGAAGTTTACTTCTTCAGATGTTTTAAAACACCTGGTGAATTAACATAGGTAATACCATAAATTCTTTAGAGGTTTCCGATTTATTTCGGAGTCACCTTGCGACAAAGTAATTTTATTCCTCAAATGAAATTCCCTCCAAATAAGTTTCAGAATATGCGAAATATTAATTATGTTGTGTTCGTGCTCCAAATGTACACGACAGAGCTTGCTACGCTTGATGTATCACACTTCTGAGTGGAAGTGGTAAGAAAAATCCTCGTCTTTTTCGGTGTATTTAGTTCAGCGCTATTGCAGTTAATTTCACGAGTGTAATATAGAGTGGCCAGACGTCTCGTTTTTAACGGGAGTGTTCCATTATTTAACTTATGATCCCTTTGCCCCGAAGAAGCGTTAAAGGGACGCTAATTGTCCCTTTTTTGACGTTGTGTCCCGTTTTTTTATTAACTCGATGCTTTTGTGTTCAAATTGATGCATTAGTACGTTTTCTCAAAACGGCAACATCTCTTTTCTTTGCCCGGAGACGCCTATTGGCAAAGATATACTCTTAATGAAATATCAAATAAATTGTACGAATATTTACGGTCAGTTTAAAATACTGTTAGGCTTGACGTAAATCAAAACTCTGAGCAGAGGGTCATAATTTGTTCTCACAATTCCAGAAACCAATACGTTCGTGGGAAGGCTATTTTACTTAATAAATTCTTTATGGACTGATGAAGGGAGTCTGTCTGTCGAGAATGTGTCAGCATTGATTTTTGTTAAGACAGACTTTCATGAAACATTATGTGTTAAATTCGAATATTACGTATCAAATAATGTACCACTTTTTAGAGAAAGTATTTTTTATAAATAAATACTTGAAATAAATTTACAGTTGCGGGATTATTATCTTTTTATTCGTGCTATTCATTTCCATTAATATTTAACAAGTGTAGTTCAATACAGTTTGTAATATTGCTTTTTTCATATGCATGTGTCCCATTTTGATCCTTTGATCACGAAAAAATCATAATGTCCCATTTTTATTTTTTAAATCTGGTCATCATAATTCGGTAGCCAATTAAATCTACTTCTTACATCCATTAGCTAGTTTTTCTGAGAGTCTTCATGCCAACACTAATCGTTTTTCACCCCTTGAAATTTAAACTTTTTTCTGGCACCGTCATTGGCTTCATTGTGCAGTTCACCTGCCACTATAATAGCCAACAATATTCATGTAAGAGGGGACACTAGATAAGCAAAAAACACGCACATCATCAAGATATTTTTATCAATATTTAATTTAGACCAACATCAGCTCTATTTCTTTCTTCTCTCCCCTTACAAATCATGTGAAAATATTCGTTCACAAAGTGCAGTTCGAGCGTCTTTTATATTTTAGTCCCTACACAGACACAATCACGCATGCGTGTGTCAGCGTTCATAAAACTGATTTTTCATGTTTTCTATTCTAAATTAAACAATAAACGATACAACGCGGCATACTTTAGTCACGTGAGAAAATAAAAGATGGCAAATGTTAAAAATGTATTAAAAGCAGGACATTTAAAATGCAATGGTGAACGAGAGGACTGTCCTCCCAAATGGACGACGGTTGGAGACCCTACCTGCCGTACACATTTGCGTGCCGACCCTAAATCCCCCCGGGGCGGTACGTAGGTTTACGACCACTTTTAGACACCTCCCCGAGCGCGCGACTCGCTTCCCCGAAGGCCTCAAATCCCAGAGGAAGCCACGGCGGCCGCGGCGAGCAGGGAGGCGGCGGCGACAGCGTTGTCAACGCAACTTTACCCGCCATTTCTTAAACTCCACCGCAACTCGTTTATGAAATTAGCTCGGCTTAGCAAGAGCAATATCTTGGCACCGCCCGCGTCTTCATCAACTCCCTCCCCTTCAGTGTTGCCAACTTTGAACGGGTACACGCGCGCAAACTTGCCACGACCACTACTCGGCTTGGTCTGTTATCGCCGTGCGGACGGAACACCAGGAGACGAAAACGAGGAGTTGACTGAAAGATTCACGCGCTGAAGCGAAAACCACAAGTAACAGTTACATCAAAGAAATATAAAAAAAGATGAGAGTCTGAGGTTCCGTCTGCGGAATTTCATTTTAAGTTGAAAAGTGCGCGTGAAAACGTTTCTTTATTGACCCATCTAGGCAGAAATTCTCTTAAAATGTCTGAATGGATTTGTAAACTAGTTTCCTATCACGCTAAGATGCAGGTAAAACTCTGTAGTTTCGGGTCTCACTCTGTAGTTTCGAAACTCAAAAGATTAATTAACACATTTGTAGTATTCTCTCTATTTGTGTGATTACAAGTTATTAATGTACATTTCTCTCTGAATTTTGCGTATAAAATTGTGATATACCAAAATGACGAACCATTTTTGTGTAGGAAAATGTCATTTATAAGAAGTAGAATATAGGGATGTCAAAATACGATCGTGAGGGCGGTCGCTATGTGACAAGTAAACAACCGGCGTTAAAGGTCATTTTTGCTAAGAGAAGAGGAAGTGAAAGTGACCGGGCGGAGGCGGAAATAGTATTGTTTTGTTAGACAAAAGAGGTTGATACAGATTTCTGATGCTTTGGGTTTTAGGAAAACAGTGACACTCTCTAGCAACGCGGTAATGAGCGGGTCCTGACATTTTACCAAGTCAAAGAAAGACTGTTGATGGACAACCAAATCCGATGCAACAACTTGTAGTATAATTAAGTCTGTCATTTCTTATATTAGGATAAAAACGCTCTTGTGGGAAAAGACGAAGGAATTCTACAAAGTAATAATCAGTATGTGTATAGGCGTCCACCCGTGAGGCGAGTAAGGGAAGTAAAGGGTAATAATAGTATCTCTGGAAGAATTTGAACTTGATCGCGAACATTAGGCGGCGGAGGACTCTATGAAGAAGGAAGATTCTGGTGCAACGATGGAGAAGATTCTACGGGGCGCCATTGAATGGAGAAGTGAAGAGCGCGCGAAGATCCGCGAATATAACAAGGTTGATTTATAATTATTACAAGATAGAGAAAACTGGTCATGACCAAAAATAATTTCATTTTGGAGTAAAGATATAACAATTCATGTTTAACTTTTATTAGAATCATATTTCACATTATAATAAATTCCAATTTGTTACTTTAAAAGAAAGCTGATTATCATTATTCGTTACGTGCAATCCAGTAGAAAATATTTTGATAAGATTTTCAGATTCTTCGCCACTCCGTATGGATGGCATATTGAGTAATTGGTTGCAGAGTAAGTAGCAACAATTATGAACTTGGAACCCAATTAACTGAGCTAGCACGACATAATTTTGAATGAGAAATATTAAAATTACGTAGGAAACATCCCGGTTACAGTCGTAATTATTTCCTGGCGCTCAAATCAATAAGCAAATTATTCATAAAATAATTACGTATGCCATTCAAATGAAACGAGTCATGAAGTTAACTTAATTAATAATTCGTAAAATTACGAATTTTGCTGATAGAGAAGAAGGGCTTGTTTCACAATAGTAGAGAGAATTCATCTTTTAAGAACAAAAAATAAGTTACACCACTAAATATTCATTGAAAATTATTGAGCATTAATTATTGTTTCAATAAGTACTTTCCTGACATATCAGATGATAAATGTTAAAACTGTTAACGTTTATTAACACTCTTCCCCAAATATTGCATTAACATTTTATTTTATGCATCTTACTGACATTTTGAAAGTATAATTTTGGTTTAATGCTTGACAAGTAAATGAGCAACCTTCAATATAGTTCTCCTTCTAAAGTAAATACGATTTTCTGATACAAAATGATACACAATCACTCACAAGGATATATTTTTCATTCTCCTTTTAAATATTATAGGAAGCTCGTAGAACTCAAATATATACCAAAAAATTAGAAAAGACCAAAAGCAAATTTAAATAATTTATTTATCAAATACTAGAAGAAAGGGGAATTAAAGATCTTCAATCCTTGCATAATTACTATGCAACAGTTCGTTTTGTACTAACAAATTTTTGACAACAAGCAATTTTCACATAAAATGCGTTAGAAATTATGCGTTTTGCAGGCTCGAGAAAGTTTTATATTAATCCTGCAAGCCGAAGTAAATCTCCTATCTGCATGCGCAGCGAAGTATCGACTGCACGCGTATTAGGTTTATTTGAGTGATTGGGATTAACTGGGATCTGGGATCAACTGGGATCAAAAATTAATTAGGCGAAAAGTGTTTTTTTTAATTTTGCCTGAGACATCTCGTGAGATAGGATTGACCTCTTCTTTTCAGGATTGATTAGTCATTCTAACGAGCGTATGGAATAACCTTGGAGCACTTAAGATTCGTAGGTTATACAGAGATATTTTGTAATTTTATATTAGTACGTAAATATTGCACATAATACGAGAAAGTATGTGCAGTTTAGAACCATATTCTCTATATTCTTCTTTACACAGTGTATTAATTTTCTCAATTTTTTTTTCAAATATAATTCTATTTGTAATGATCTATCACTCCCAATAAAGGCTTTAGTTTCCGTACCCAAATGGTGTGTTGAATCTACTAAGTAGAGCTACTAACAGATAGTTTTGTGTTTAGTCCTTCAAGAATTATCCCCTTTATTTCAATATTCAATTTACTAAATAAATATAATTTTATAATATATATCTTGCAATGCGTGATGACCATTCATACAAAGTTAGTGATTAATGTTTTCTTATATTGGCAATCAGAAACCAATTCACTGAAAAGATGGGCAACTATTAACTCTCAAAAAGCCCCCGCAGTTCTGTTCGGGATTCGATTGCGCCTCTGGCAGTTGCTAATGGCGGGCGGGCTCAAGTGATCAGAAGCAGCCCTCGCGCTTCCGGAGCCCATACACTGCAAACGAGCCTCCGCCGCAGACGATGAATGAAATGGACGACTAAACAGTAGCGAAGATGGGCAGGAAGAGGAACGGGAAAGAAAGCGAAATAGAACTGGCAAAGTAAACAAGTGAGAGAAGTCAATTTCCTAGCATTGTGTGGTAATTGCCGCTAAAACTGAATGTGCGCGCGGAATGTTCAACGAAGCTCGGTTTTGCCACAACATTAGAAGGAAATTGCTGGTTCGGAAAACGAACGGTTTAATTCAATGGAATTTATTCTCGTTGCCTGTTTTCAAACCTGCAGAAGGGAGAATGCGATACCAGTTTCCTGAAACGACTGTTGGCTTTGCAACGTCCATTAAGATGGAAGTGATTCCGGTATTTTATTTAAAAGAGCCAATAACGACAATTTTAGGAGGAAAATCATTCGAGCTAAAAAAGAACAACAATTGGTAATATCAACCAAATTGACTCATTCTTCGAAGTTAAACAGTTTCTCATTCTTTCTTATTAACAAAGATATTATTTCAAAGAGCATTCCCTGAAAAATTCTTAGTCATTTGAGAAATCGCTTTAAACGTATTACATCACACCAACTTATTAAAGGAGCTCTGCGCTCTGTTTCTGCGTTATTTAGTAAAATTTGCTTTACTGAAATGTGCACAATCAATCACTGTGTCAGAATCTTTTTTCAACTTCCGAGAATTTTATGCAATTCGCTCATCATGTTCACGTTTACCGTGTGAAGAGTCATTCTCCGCCATCTCAATTGTTTAATCGTGCAGACAATTTCGGAATAAATAGTTAAGTGCTATGAATTCTTTCTACGACAACGACGTAGTGTCACGATAGTATTCTTTGGTTAATGACTTACGCAGTTATTCCTCGCTTTGTACCTCCAGTTGAAGAGGATGAGAGCATCAACTAGTGTCATTGCAGTGCCTCTGAAGTCCTACGGTTAGAGTCTCGACCGTCGCAGGATTCTCGACTCTAGGTAGAGAGCTGCGTCGAATTCAGTTGCTGTCTGGAGGAGATTTCTAACGCTGACGTTCTGATCGGAGGTTTTCCTTCGTTTCTCCGTTCAAAACTGCATCGATTGATTGATTGATTGATTTTTTCGTGTTTCCGGAAGCGTCAACTTCTTCGGTCATTAGTCCCGTTAGTGTAGTGCATGTTTTTTCACGGGAGATGGCGGTGATCTTCCCCCGCTGGATGGCGAGATCCGACACCGACCTACCGTCGGCTAGTGGGGTTTCCCCCTAACCAGGACTCTCCCACCAGCGAGGCATCGACCTAGTCGGGACAAGCTCTAAGCTCCCGACCGGTCTCCCGGAATATGTGTTAGTGTAGTACATGTTATTGTAAGTGTGTGTGTAAGAGAAGAGGACAGGACAAGGAAGAGGAAGGATAGATCGCGCGCGGTCCGTGGCCCGTTTGGTAGGGTACTGCTCCGGCATTCGCCTGGTGTTGATCAGAGAAACCACGGAAAACTACCGATCACAGTAGCCGGCCGCTAGAATTTTCCTCCAGACAGCGACTGAATTCGACCTAGCTGAAAAGCTAGTGTCGAAAATCCTGCCGCCGTCAGGACTGGAACCTAGGACCTCCCGGTCAGAGGCGCTGCAGTGACATCAGTTGATGCACTGAGCTACCGCTACCGGTAAAAACTGCATCGAAGTATTGCCCTAACAAACGCGCCTTACACTGCGCGCGATCTTTCCTTCCTATTCCTTGTCCTATCTTTACACTTTACTTACACAGACACTTACACGCACTACACTAACACACATGCCATGAGAACGGTCGGGAGCTTAGAGCTTGTCCCGGTTTGGGAGGTGCTCGATGATGGGAGATATCTGGTAAGGGAAAACTCCGCAAGCCAATGTCTAGGCCCCGAACCTTGCCATCCAACAGGAGATCATCGCCACCTTCCTTGATAAAAACGTGCACTACACTTACGAGATTCATGACCATTATCACCAGACTCATTGTATCAGTGCCAGATCCTGTCGGTAGTGAACTGTTTCATCGTACTGTAGAGCAAAAAATATTGAAAAGTTCTGTAAATAGGTCGGATCATGCAAGAATTTCGGAATTGGGCTTCTTAGAAAGTAAATTTCTTCTTGATTTGAAATCCACTTAGGTTTATTAGGAATTCAATATTTCAAACAATACTTATTTGAAGTCGAATTATTATGAATTGTTTATCTTCAGAGACAACTTAAGCAGCTGTAAATATTCTTTTAAAAAAATCGCGCAAATATCATCGGAAATCGCCAGTAACAAGTAAGGTGTCACAAACTAATTTATGCAACACCTAATATTTCAACTTGATTTGACAAATAAATTTATTGAGATATGAATTCGTATTTAAAGAGAGCATGAGAAACTGAAGTAAATTACAATAAACATGTCGATGGACCAGAAGATCTTTTAACAAATTGTATTATGATTCTTGTAACCATAGTACTCGCGGTCCTCCAAAAAGTCTTCCTAAAAGAAAAAAGTAATTCAGGTGCATCGTATGAGGTCCACGCCGAAGGCGCAATTCTTAAATGACGTTCTCAACATCACAGCGGGACATCAAACGCCAAATATAAGACAATTCCGAGAATCAGATATTGAACTCTCTTAACTTTGTTAAAAAATAACAAACTCCCACGCTAATTATGTTGTACTATGTTGACCAACTCTGTTCTGCAGGTGTACCAAAATAATTTGCAACAGCGGAACAAGAGACAAGAAAGAGACGAGTTCCAACCCTTTTTCACGTCAGTGTACCTGTGGTGTATGTTTGGATAATAAACTAAAGAAACTTCATTAACGCCATATGATGTAGATCCTTTAGCACACGAGTTGCATGTAGTTCTCCTTCTCTGTACAGGAAACTGGTTGTTCGGTATTGCATATTGCAATTTAAGTCAACTTTCAACTAACGAGAGTTCGGCTTCCAAGAATTCATAGATACCAGTAAATAACAATAACGTTTTTGACAACGTTGCAAACATTTTTTAAGAAAAAAGTGAATCCAAAGTGATGATGTAAAAAGAGGAAAAAGAAGGTTGAGGACGAGGAGGAGAAACTAAAGTGTAAGGAAAACGTGTTATTTTCGAATTATCTTAATTTATTGAAACTGACATATACGAACACCATGGGCGACTCCAAGGAGAATAAGGGGGCCTGGTCTTCCCCTAAAATATACAGAGTTAAAATAATTATATTTTAGTTAAATTGAGTAGACAATTACGAATATTCTGTCACGTCCGCTTGTGTTCGAGGTTCTCTCTCGACTGGTGCCAACATTTCTATTTGCACTATTATTGAATGGAAACAACTAAATTATTCCCTACTTTTTTCCCTAAACACTGTTCAGGTTGCAATTGAGCTATGTCTTCTTTTCTTTCTTTCTGGGTTATTTCCAGCTTCATGGGATGCCGATTGCGGATATCTGAGCCGAGTACCCACTGTGTCCCTCATATTAACCTTTACACTAGACACACATGCGTGCTCCTCAGTCTGTAGTCAGCAGACTGACGAGGCCTTCCGCGACAACACACACACACACACACACACGATAGGCAAGGGACAAACAACCATGCCCGTGGCGGGACACGCGGGACCCTCCGGACCAAGGCGCTGAGTTTCCACACGCTGTAGCCACCTTGGCCATCCAAGTCGGCAATTGGATTATGCCTTCTCAGATAGCCAAAAGCGAGAGGGGATTAACTGCAAAGCAAGCGTGAGGAAAATTTGACCATGGAATGCAGTCAATGTATTCCCTTTACGAGTGGTTGAGATTTCCCTATTCATCACGTAAGCGGGAGACAAATTTTATTCTGTGGGTTTCTGGGAATTGGAGCTACGGAGCGACAACGTACGTAGCAACACATCCAAATTGTGTTTTTTCTAAATTCAAACAAATTCAAATTGGTGTTTTTTTCTAAATTTGAAGAGGCTAGGGCGTAGAAGGAATATGAAATATGGTTAAAGCAATATTCTTGAACCAACATGCATGAAAGTGTAGAATAGGATGACAAGCAGTGTACCAGGAGCATAGAAGCAATATGAAGTTATGCTTATGTGTCCTTGCTATATCGCTTGTCATCCTATTGCACGCCCCATATTAATTGCAGGTAATAAACTTCTGAATCAGCCTACACCGCGTGGTTACAAACTTAATTCTCATATTCTCAGCAATGCATTCACAGCATTCGAATCATGGTAATTTTCCCCTCCTTTGTGGTTCGGAACCTCGCTGAAGAGCGGACCATATGGTGTATCAGAGTACCCATAATAGACTATTGAATCTCTAATCTCGAATAAAATGCCTGCTTTAGAAATCGATCAATAACTTCGTATCTCCTTCGTTCTGGAATGAGAAATTTATTAGCGTTGTTATCATGCTCTGTTAGGGCTCCACAAAGTTCGCCTCTTTTCACCCTGTATATCCACACCTTTGCAATCTTGTGCAGAAAAATCCTTATGTTGTCTGAATTAAAAATAAAATGTGTAATGATATCAATGTACGATCAACTGTAAACACAATTTACCGGAAAAGAAAATTCGAACAAGCACCTGTAAGATTACTGTGATTCACTTGTCGAGACCTCTCACTTCAGAAATGCGTTTCCGTTGCTGGGCAACCGCGGATCGGCTCTCTTCATCTAATCCCTTCCGTGAAACGGGAAGTTGCGGCAATACAGGCGGCTTCGGAAATAGTTCACTCTGCACCTCTACCAAGCAAACTACCAAGAAAAAGGGGGAGTATGATCTAGTGTTTACAAGTCGTATTAATAACGGTCAGTCATTCGTATCTCCAGTACATATACGCTGACTTCACCATATCCATGTATTCTGAAGATAAATACGGAAATGAAGGGTAAACTAGATAAAAGTAATTACTTGTCGGTATAAGAGGAGTTAGTGGTATGAGAGAAGTGGGAGCGACCGACTGAAAAAGAGAGATAGGAATCTATGGATTAAAAGCGAATATTTTGAGATACACGTTTTTAGAGAAAAACGTCTGTGAGAGGGAATTTGAGGTGTGAGAAAATATGCATAGAATGTATTGAAGGGAACGTATAACTACAGAACTAAAAAATTAGCGTCATGGAATGAATAGAGAGAAAGTCAAAGAAGTAAATAAAGAGATAATGGGGTACAGGTAAGAGGCGGAGAGGCGGGTGCGATGAAAGTTCATTGAGAAATGAAAGGGCGGGACAGGTGGTGATAAGAGAGAAAATGGAAAGGGGGTGGAAGGAGCAGAAAGGGAGAGACGAAAATACGTCCCGAGCAGCCGCGAACGCGGAAACACAAGTGCAGTGGTAAACTCGATTCGACTGGCAGAGACATACGTAGGTGCGGTTGTTTACCTGGCATGGTCGGATTTCCCACTATGCATCACCTATCCTTTAATATTCCTTAGTCACTGGTCCATCCGGGTGGCATTAAAGCATGTGTCTAGAGCATCTTCGCGCAGCAGTCAAACGTAAATTTAAATATTTCCCGCACTCACGTACGTGCATATATTTCAGTGAATCTCTTAGACTTCTTTATAGGGATGTTTTCATAGAAGCCATTGGCACTTTACGAAGGTGCGTAGCTGAACAGCTGTCGCGGCGGAGAGATACTTCTCCGAAATACATGTGATGTTCACTTGTTTTCGCGAACTGTCACTTTGACTCATCCTTATGAAAATCGTTCTATAAAATGGGAGAGCCGGCTTTACTTCCTCTCCAAAGTAAGGCGTGCGAAGTATTCTTTCACCCTTAAAAAACCACGGCTTCTATCCGGTTTGAACTCGCGAACATGGGTATAACAATCCAATACGTTAACCGTTACACCATCGCCGCCGCCGTTGTAGCGGCAGAGGGCGAGGGCGAGAAAGAGGGAGAAGAAAAGCGAAAGGGATAAGGAGAGGGCGAGGGCGAGGGAAATGAAAAGGGCGCGCCCCTCTGGCCCCGAGAGGCCACGCGTCGAGACGCAGACGAGCGCGTCGAGTCGCGAATAATGAACTTTCCGCTCAAAGAACAGCCTCCGCGACTTATCTGTCATTTGAGGGCGCTTCTTTCCCGACCTCTGACGCTATTGGGCCTTCTCTGCGAACGACGCAAACGTCAGAATGATGCGCTCCACGGGAATATAAAATGACAGCCTTCACAAAGTTTAGCCGAAAGAGTATGATGTAAATGAGAAGAAACGGAAACACCAACAATTTATTCGATATTTTCAAAATTACTCAATAATGAAACAACAATAATGATCACATTAATAATAGTAATAATAGCAATAATAATAACAATAATGATGATAATAATAATAATAATATTAATAATAATAAATCTCTCCAATGAGAAAGTACTTCTTGAGAGAGCAGAATCAACAACACTGCGTGAGGCTATAGTAGGAGCTGATTTCAGTCTCACCTCCTTAATTTTTGCAATGCTCAGTTTCAACAAGAGCATACAAGCAATGAAAGCCTGATGCCACAGTGGTGTCGAAAAGAGTTACATGGTAGACTTCCCAAAGAACTATCAGGCCAGAACGTAGATTTTAAAGTATCTAACAGGTGGTTGACACGTGGTTTACTGTACCCAGAAACAGAAGGCTTTATGACAGCCAATCAAGACCACGTTATCGCAAACAGAAATTTCTTACGAAATATAATCCCTTCATTGTAAGTGATAAATGTAGAAGGTGTGGTACAAAGCATGAAAACATTCACTACATCATTGCCGGTTGTAGTGTGTTGGCTTCCACCGCCTATAAAGATAGGCACAGTATTATGGGAACAATTATTCATGGACGGCTAATAAGAAAATACGGTCTTGAGTCGTATAGTCCCATACTACATTCTCGGAAAATGAAGAATGAAAGCTACCCTGGGACACAAGCATGCAGACCTTCGCCATCAATGGACACTTCAGAATATCGGCATACAATCGATAATCTTGTCACCGCAGGATTATAACCAAAACACACTGTGCATGCAATTCAAGTGTCGGAATTACCATTTTCATCCCCAGAGCAAATGCAAAAAAAAGTAATACTGCACAGCTTCAGAATAGTAATAGAGTTCGTGGGATGTAATGTTTCCTGATTGGGACACGGTTGACTCAAATGTCTAGAGAGCAGCATTCGCTCGTGTCTTTTCTCTGCGACATCAACCGAGCCTAGACTAGCAGTGGTCAGGTGAATGTTCCTGCATATTGTGCAGAGAATGAAAAATTAGAATGATAATGATAATGATAATGATAATGATAATGATAATAATAATAATAATAATAATAATAATAATAATAATAATAATAATAATAATAATAACAACAAGAATAATAAGACCCTGTAATTATCATCCTACAAAAGACAGGCACTTCTACTTTTCAGTGGGGCTCCTTAGCTTTTAAAATTCTTAAAATACTTTTATTAATTTTACAAACACAATTTTGCAACATATAGACACAAATGGAAAAGAATGAAGAAATGTAACCTAGTGACTAATGAGAGTGATCGGTTTAGAAACTACAAGTCTATCGAAGAAGTAAGATAAACCGTTTTGAAGATATGGAATAATAATATAAGTAAATAAAAATGTAGGCATTGTCTATTTGACAATAATTATCGATAATTATATGATAAGTGAAATCTTCGTTTTACGGAGTAAACCATCTCATTTATAAATATCATCAATTATTTTGTAGTTGATACCCGGCAATTATTAGCGGGTATTATCGAGACGTATATCTCTTCCCGCAAATTCAAAGCAAGTTCAAAGCAAGTTTCGCCAAACATTATATTTTATAACGGTAATTCGCAACGTTTCTGTTAAAGTGTAAGTACATAATTTATATTTCTTATTCTAAAGTTTTGCGCCAACTCCTAAGACAATGTAATTTGCAAGTTTCCATTTTAGTGTTGATTAGAATTATATTAAAATTGTATATCATTAAAGCATTATACGTAAATTATATTACATTTATTCACACTTTATTTGATACCTACCTTTCGTACTTAATACTGTCTGTAAGTTTTAAGTATATATTTTTGTTAAGTTTATTTGTTTAATTTAGCCATTTTTTCATTTTAGGTTACCTTGTTGATGTGCTGGAAGAGATTTTAAGAGTGTTTCTACTTTCTGCTCTTCAATTAACTAACATTTAAATGTCACTACCGGGACACTGGCGGGTTCGGTGGTATGACAGGTTTGGTGGTATAACGGTTAGCGTGTCGGGCTGTTGTACCCAAGTCAACCCCGATCGAAGCCGTGGATTTTTAAGGGCGAAGAAATCCTTCGTATGTCTTCTTTCGCACTACAGCCGGCAGGCCCATGATGTTGATTTACTGCATGCGAAAGATCCTCAAGCCCCGAAAAAGCCTCTGAGCTAAATTAAAAATCGCATGTTTGGTCGCCCGTGTAATACCTTCTTTCTCCGCTAGATGGTGAAAGGAGCGTAGCGAAATTTGCGTGGTTACATGGAAGAGCGGGCCTTATGGTTCGTCTCACCACGTAAAATGAGGCCTTAACTAACTTCGCTCTGATACAGGTAATGAGAAGCTTTCTTATAACACCCTATTAATTACTTTTTCAAATCTGATTGTAACTCTTACAATGCTTAATACAATATTTTCAAAATACGCAATGACGACTATGAATTCAGGATTATCTTATCACAATGTTTGTGCCGTTCACGTTTTCTAAATTCATCGCTTTTGCAGAAAATATATCACTTTCCTCTTGGAAAGCAAATCGTATACACAGACCTCCCCAGTTATTCATTATACCGCAAGGGCGTGGAAGATTAGAATTGTACCAGTCTGACACAGTTTAAAAATATACCACTCGAGACATGACGGAATATTTCACTATGAACCGTCTGTCTATTTTAGGCACTGTTTTCTACTGATTACTATGAAATACGTTACAAGAAAACTCATGCAAACTCAATATCATCCAAGTTTTTTGTGTTAAAATTAAAGCATGAAATGCAAATTTTATAAATAGAACAATTACTTTTGCTGAAAAAAAAATAAGGGCTTTGGCATAAAAAGTAAAATTTAATGTTATTATCACGTTGAAAACATGAAGTTAATTCACATTACAAGAGAATTTATTTTTACAATACAAGCAAAAATGTATGATGAGTGAAAACAACTTACAGTGCATACCATTATTTTAAGACTACGTTTTTACAGCAGCAAGTATCGATTGCGCTATACTTTTCCCAAGAGAACATTCAATTTATTCCTTAGTCCTGGTTTAGAAAAAGACGCCATGGTCAGTAAATAACTACACAAGGAGGGGTGCGAAAACGCATGAACCTATAGGGATGGCAAAGATGGTCGACACACACGAGCCAGAGTGTAGTGGGCCGAAAGCCCACTACATGCGGGCATAGCCTACCTCTTCTTCCGAGATTGATCAGTAAAAAATTAAATATACATGGCACATTATAGTCTATACTATTGATTCACAACACACTCAAAAATTGAAAGCAAACTGTGTAGCTTCCGACCACGTGAGAAGCGTCTCTGGTTGCACCCAAAACTAAGAGAAAATATAAAAACAATTCAACAGTTTCGATTTTGACTAAAATAGTGCAAATATTGGGTTGTGTATTCCGCATCTTCTCATATTGAGCGCACTACCTGAATTTTCATACTCTGTGCTTCACTGTTGAAGTCACGCGACTCCAAAAATGAAACAGCTCGCCTTTAAATATTTGCTATTCACGTATTGTGTTTAGGAAGAGCAACTTTTTTATATTCTAGAAACGTGAAAAAAAGTAGTACTGTATATATTCGTATGCTGTACTACGTTATTACAGGTTTTTGTGAAGGCAGTTATGTTAATAAAATATTTAATTAATTGAATCATTGTATGAGAGTATTTGATTTGTTGGTCTTGAACGGTGTGCGTGCTACTATTTAGAACACTATTTTATCTGGATTTATTCAGCATCAATTTTGCTGTTCCAGGACATTAGTTAAAAATAAAATAAAACAAAAGTAATATCTTTTTTTACATTTGCGTTTAAGCCTTACTTCCTAACACATATCTAAGGCTTACATCTAATTCATAGTTAAGTACGCCCTCTAGTTACATTGGAATTCGGAAATTGTTTTAAGAATACTTAGTAAAGATATTTAATTATTATTCTGGTGTTGTGGTTTTGATTTTTGGTGAGTCGTGGTAACTGAGAATTTGGGGTAAACTGAAAAAGAAGTTTTTGGCCAGGTATTAGATAATGTGATATTCTATAGGATCTAGGTTGAATTCTTTTTGAAGTTGATTGAATTTGATTGATTAGAGTTTCCGAGCGCATCAATTGCTAAGGCAAATATTCCCTTTAGTGTAGTGTATGTAAGAGTAAATGTAAGAAGTTAGGATAGGACAAGGAAGAGGAAGAAAAGATCGCGCACGGTCGCGGTCGGTGTGTTAGGCTACTGCTCCGGCATTCACCAAGTGTTGACTGGAGAAATCACGAAAAAATTACTGACCGGGAGGTCCTAGGTTCGAGTCTTGACAACGGCAGGATTTTTGACACTAGCTTTTCAGCTAGGTCGAATTCAGTGCTGCCTGGAGGAGAATTCTAGTGACCGGCTGCTCTGATCGGTAGTTTTCCGTGGTTTCTCCGATCAATACCAGGCGAATGCTGGAGCAGTACCCTATCAAACGGGCCACGGACCGCGCGCGATCTGTCCATCCTCTTCCTTGTCCTATCCTCTCCCTACACACACACACTTACATTAACATGCACTACACTATCACATATTCCGGGAGGCCTGTCAGAAGCTTAGAGCTTGTTCCGGCTGGGGTGGTGCCCGCTGGTGGGAGAGTGCTGGTTAGGGAAACCCCACTAGCCGACGGTAGGTCGGCGCCGGATCTGGCCATCCAGCGGGAAAGATCACCGCTATCTCCCGAGAAAAACATGCACTACACTAACGGGACTAATGACCAAAGGAGTTGACGCGCCCGGAAACACGAAAAAAAACAAACCAAATCAAAACAAACGAAAAAATTACTCATCAGATCCAGCCGCTAGAATTCCCCTCCAGTCAGCTGCTGAATTCGACCACTAGGTATATAGGTGGTATGGAAAATCCTGCCACCGTCGGGTCTCGAACTCTAGAATCTCCCGATCAGAGACTGCAATTGATGCCCTGAGCCACCTCAGCCGGCTGGTGGTTGGAGCCGTCTAGGTTTCACGGGAGTCGTTTCACTTGCGCCCAGTGTGCGGCGCGGGGCAGCGGCGGCGGTCGGCATCGGCCGCTGCCCCTTCGCTGCCCGCGCGTTCCTCTCTTCGCCGCCGTTAATCACGCGATTTGCGAACCGCGAGACAGGGCAGCTGCCGGCCCGAAATAGCTCCGCCCACGCCAGCCCTTCTGGGCGCCCCCTGGGAAACTCAAAGGACGAGCGCCCACGCGCCGTTCCGCGGGTATTTTTAGCGCCTTCAGCTCCGCGCGTACGCCATTTGTCATCAGGCTAGAATCGCTATCAATGAGGGTAAATTTTGAAGGCTGAAAGAGACGAATTTATCTCCCTCATAATACTAAATTAAAATAGTGTTAGTTTTGGTAAATTCAATTAGTATACACGGCAAAAATATGAACTTTAATAAAAAATTGTTAATCATGAACTGATGGAGTTTCATTTTATAGTTTTGGAGCCTTAGTTTATATTATTCTGCAATATATTCGAATTAATTGAAATAATTCTTCCGCAATTTAACCCCGAATTTGACATGGACCAAAAATTAGAGCAAAGGTTAGGTTTCAGTTGAATCAGCAGGAAAGTTGTATAGGTGCCATGTGTAAGTCAATATGTTTCTCAGAAAGTATGTACAATAAGCTCCCAGAACAAGCGAATCGCAAAAATGCTTATTAATTCCGTTTCAGGCTATATTTTAGTTGAATGAATGACGTAAGAGTTTAAATACATTGCTACAGGGAGTTGAAAAAAATTTTAAGATGCCCTTACACATTTTACGTCAGTATTGTTAGCGTTATGATGACGGTAAAACACGTATTATCACATTTCTATCATCTAAGCAAATCAACACCCGGAAGTCAAAGATAAGGTAGTAGAGCAACAGAACTGATGAAAACGACCGACAAAAAAGTTTCGAAAACCATTGTGAGAAGAATGCGACAAATTGCTTCTGAATCCGATATTGGGCGCGCCCGTTGCGACAAACGGAACGAAACCTCGAGGATCCCGACGGGCGGTCCGGTGCAGCGTGGCCTCTGTATGATGGATTGTAGCAGTTGTTTGCCAAGGAGAGAGATTGTCCCAAGGGTAGCAAAATCCACTGCGAAGTAGAAAATGTGACAGGAAGTTCCTGATTTTTGATTTTTTAACTCACTTTCTTGTTTCGTGTTTCCTCTAGAACAATATTTCTGTATTCTTATACAAATATAACTTTCTCCGTTTTCAAACTAATTATAACACGGGTGAGTTTGCTGGTCAAGAAGAATACATTGGAAACAAAATTAGTTCATAGTGGAATTACAAGATGATTTCTCGTATACTGCTAATTCTGCAAGTGCAATACTGATGAATTTCTGATCGAAAAATATTAACTCTGTCTAGATAATATTCAAAATGCGTTTTATCAATGCAAAAATATTAGATTAAAAATTATTTTGGATAAAACTATTAAAAATCTTTTCTCCTTGTCGACAACCTGCACAAACACTTGTTTTAATAAAAAAATATCCTAATATAATCCTGAATAGCCGGTTAATGTCGCCCCGATTTTTATCACAATGCTACCCTAATCCCTCTCAGCTTCCATTTTCAACGACTACAAATAGTTATTGGATTGACAATAAATTAAACTCATATTATTTTGTTGGTTGACAGTAAAAATTGAGTAAATATGCGAATGAAACATCATAAAAAGTTCCTGTAAGACTTACTGCGGATCGTTTCAACATGTTCGGAGAATTCTGGACGTTAGAAGTGAATGGAAGAAATATAAGATGTAGAGGAGTTATAATCGCTGACTCTCAGCAGGTGTACCTGAAACATGAAATGTACAAGACAAACTGAATAAAATATCCAAATACATTGTCTACCAATAAATGTACTTGTAAAATATCTGGACGAGTTATTAGAATCAAAATACCTTAGATATCACATAGAAAATTAATAGCTAATAAAACAAAAAAATTAAATTGAACAACAATTTTAATGAAAATTCGAAACTCAAAACTAAATATGGCATACTTATTTATTAAACAATAATTATACCATTCCTTACTAACCTTGTCATTTAGTGTAAATATTATCACGATAATAAATTATAAAAAACAAAATAAATTCTTCAAAATTGAAACAAAATAGAAGTAGTCCCTGTTGTCCGAAAATACATCTTTCTCCATAAACCGTAAAACAATAGTTATTTACGTTACTTAACCAGAAAGTGATTTTGTCTGAAAGTCTTTGGCATACGAATGAAATGTTGACGGACGAGGAAGCCTTAGAAGCCGACTCTGTCATTTTCAAATTAGTACTACAAAGACACTCTCATATGAAAGGCGTACATTATTTTTAATACAAATTCACAGAAACTTACAAGTTTATAACCTTATTATCATTCTCAATATGCGAGGAGGAAACTATGTTGACCTATGTCTCCCAGCTGGTTAGATTACTTTGAAGTTCCCAATTGAGTTATATGTCCATGTCCTCTTTGTGGTATGAATACGAAAAAACCGACTGCTCTATACCTTCCGCAAATAACGCTTTTCAACTCATAAACAGTGAAGGTAAGTACTACTTTCCGTGCATAAGTGCTTAAAAAGCATTACATACGTAATAAATCATTTAAATATTTAAAATCAATTTGCAACATTTACTTATTTTAAATCTTGTTGTAAATTTTAAAATAACTATGAAATTATTTCGGATATTTATTACTTATCGTAAAATTTAAAAATAAATATTAGGTTATCGTGGGTTTAAGTTTTCCTATTTTTTGCCTGATGAAATTCTATATAAAGAATTTTGTTAAAAAATAAATTATAACAACCACTGAAAAATTATTTTCTAACAGTAAATAAAATATTTTTAGTGGATACACTATGTTGATAGTTTCTTCGCACTAACTAAATGCTAAACATCACAATCAGGCATGAGCGTTAACAGACGTTCTCCAAGTTTCAAACAGAAACAATAATAAATGCACACCAATAATCTTCCTCACGCTTCAAGATTATAGTCCCCTTATCTGCTTTGCGTGTCTGTATGGGTACACTGTACGAAGTTGTGGATACTTCAAACTTTCACCTAAAATAATTCAGTCAGATAAATGTTTTACAAATTAATTCAGACAGATAAAGGTACATTGAAGTCTTTTATAAGTAGTTTATCATTTGTTGGACGAGTTGAAAACCCACAATGATCTACTTAGTGAGTTATCCCCGTTTCAGAATCTGGCTTTTCTCGGTGCAAGTATGTTCGCTCCAGTCATTCTGTTATGAAACCGATTTCTTTTATGATTGCTGTGATTTCTTCGTCTTCTTCTTCTTCTTCTTCTTCTTCTTCTTCTTCTTCTTCTTCTTCTTCTTCTTCTCCTTCTTCTTCTTCTTCTTCTTCTTCTTCTTCTTCTTGAGAAACATTAATTTCAACTTTCACACTTCCCAACAAGCTATTTGCGATTTCCATAAGTCAAAGAGCCGCTGTTCAAAATTTCAACTTTGTTGGGCAGGTGCGATCGCAGAGCAGGGCGGGCCACCCCTGTGCTATTGATTTCGTAGAAATGGCGAAGCGGTTGGTTCGGCGCCTGGGGCGCGCGGAAGATTGAAGCGGAGGGAGCCCAGGAGACGCCCTCACCAGACCCTCCTTTTCCGCCCAACGACCCCACTAACCCCGTCAAACGTCCCGCTCAACGTCCCGCCCAACGTCCCGCACAACGACCCGCCCAACATCCCGCCCAACGTTCCCGCCCAACGTTCCCGCCCAACGTTCCCGCCAACGTTCCCGCCCAACGTTCCCGCCGACGTCCCGCCCAACGTCCCCGCCCACCCCGCCTAAGGTCCCGCCCAACGTCCCGCCCAACTGCCCGCCCTACGCCCCGCCGAACGCCCGCCGAACTCCCGCCCAACGCCCGCCCAACGCCCCGCCCAACGCCCCGCCCAACGCCCCGCCCAACGTCCCCACCTAACGCACCGCCCAACGCCCCCACCACATGTGCCCCCTACCCCGCCCAACGCCATCCTCTCTCAACACCCCGATCCAACGCCGCCGACCAACCCGATTCAAAGCCCTCACACAATCCCGCAAACTCCGTGCCGCTCGCCCGTCTGCTCTCAAGTCCACCAACGGTCTCGACTTCCGGGCCACCCGCCAGACGCGGCCGATACCGCCCGTGAGACACCGATGACATAGGTGGCGCCGCCGCGTGCTTCCGATCACCGCGGACGCTCTCAATCGGGCACTCGCAGCCCATTCCCCTCCCACCCGCTGAGGACGGAGAAGCAGCGGACGGAAGAAGAGAGGGAAACAGAGACCTCGTATATCGGCATCTGCCCCGCGGGACGCTGCGGCTCTTACGCTGTGCAACGAGCGCAAAGTGGAACTCTTCTATTGAGAGATCCAAGAAAAGGAGCCCGAAACACTACTTCCACACCTGATGCTGTAAAAGAATAAAACTGTGTTTAAACGGTAACATCGAGAAGTATTCCACCAATGGGAAAAACACGACATAGATTTTAAGAAAAGAAAGAGACTTTTCTGAAGTGTAGGATCGAGGCCAAGGTTAAAATTAAACTGAATTATAAATTGCTTTATCTCCTGATGTATTTTATAATTTCTATAGAACAATCTATTTCTGAGAGTTGCATTTAAAATGTTTAACCACTACTGTAAACGACTCTTTCAATACTCGTTAACATTAGAGTACATGAACATTGTTAATGTCAAACGGACAAATATTATAATAAGATTTTTTAAACTTATATATGGTCGCGTTGACGACTGGGTCATTAGCCACCATTGAAGAATGTTTAGTAGGAACAGTTTGTACAAATATAGCGATAGGTAGTTACGCTTGTATAACATCCTCACAAATAATATTAAATTTCTCAATTTTTTATCCAATTCAAAATGTTTTGTACCAATTTAGTTAAGTTCTTAACTTTTGGTGAGATTAACGATCTAAAGGTTCTTGTCACAGAAGCGTCATTAGATAAATGGTTCCAAACAATATTTTGCAATTGTGAAACTAAGTGAACATTTCTGCCGTATATGAAAAAAGACAACATACTGTAACGTATATGAAGGTCGATGGAAAATATCAAGTCTTCACTTTAAAATTATTATCGTTTGATTAATTTATTCTGATATATGCAATCCCTTTGTTCCTTTTACTACTAATAAGAATTACCAAATTCGCTTGTAGATTCCCTCCTTTAGTAATACTTATTCATACAATAACGATAAACTTTACAAACTGGGTGAATTTTATACTATTATCAACCCGAATATATTCAATTTTATCAAATAAAAAATAATCCACATGGGGACAATTCTAAATTTTAAATGTAAAACGTTTGTAAAACTTCTCTATTAAAATACGTTATTTAGAACATAGAAAAATAAGGTCAGTCGTTAAATGCTTAAATGTTATAAATTTTAGCTGCTTAGTAGAGTAACATCACTAACTTAATAATACCGGAAGTTTACTCCCGAACTGTGTAGGCACGACGTTTCGGGGTCTTAGGAAATGAGCCCTCGATTCCCTCTCGATTCAACAGCGCGACGTCCGTGCTCTCGATTCCCCTCATTCAACCGCGCGACGTCCGTGCTCTCGATTCCTCGATTCAACCGCGCGACGTCCGTGCTCTCGATTCCCCTCGATTCAACCGCGCGACGTCCGTGCTCTCGATTCCCTCGATTCAACCGCGCGACGTCCGTGCTCTCGATTCCTCGATTCAACCGCGCGACGTCCGTGCTCTCGATTTTCCTCGATTCAACCGCGCGACGTCCGTGCTCTCGATTCCCTCGATTCAACCGCGCGACGTCCGTGCTCTCGATTCCCCTCGATTCAACCGCGCGACGTCCGTGCTCTCGATTCCCCTCGATTCAACCGCGCGACGTCCGTGCTCTCGATTCCCTCGATTCAACCGCGCGACGTCCGTGCTCTCGATTCCCCTCGATTCAACCGCGCGACGTCCGTGCTCGGCCGGCGCAGGTCACTTCAGCGCAACGTCCCTCACAGGAAATGTTGGATTCAATGATTAGTAATTCCTGGCGCGTCAACTGCTAAGGTCATTAGTATTGTATGTATAATGAACGTTTTCATCGCGAGAGATGGCGGAGATCTTTCCCCGCTCTTTCTCCGAGCCGGCACCGACCTACGTCGGCTTATTTTCCCCAACCAGGTATTTCCCTCCAATGGGGGTACCGCCTCAGCGGGGATAAGCTCTTAGCTACCGACAAGTATGATAATGTCGTGCTTGTAAGTGTAGGTGTGATTAAGTCAAGGGTGAGGATAGGACAAGGAAGAAGAAGGAAAAGATCGTGCGTCGTCCGAGGCCCATTTGTTAGGGAGCTGCTCGGTAATTCTTCACGTATTAATCGAAGAAATCACGGAAAACTCTCGATCAGAACAGGCGGCCGCTATAATTCTCCCCCATACAGCGACTGAACTCGACCCAGCTCAGTCACGAATTCTCCAATACATCGTGTATACCGCCGTCATACCTCAAAGAAATTAGAGATTTTGAAATCTTTATAACAGATGCGAAAAAATAACTCTGTTTTGCTACTGAGTTACTACTAACTACTTGCTACTTTCGCTACTCTTTCTCATCCGTAAGCGCTATGAAGTGCGGGAGAGTTCTTAATACTGTCCAGAGAATTCGCCAGCGCAGGCGAAGGCCCCGCATGTCAGCCGCGATAACCTAGGGATTCTCGTGTTTTAAGAGCGTAGTGACGGGAGGATGCGCGCCTGGACGGTCGGTAGGCACCGCAAAATATTGCGAACACACCTTCTCTGGTTCGTAAGTAACGTTTTTCTCAAGTTTTTGTAAAATGGAATGTGTTAATGATCCAAAAGCTGGACTTTGTGTAATTGTATTAGAATAATTATTAAGGACGGAATTTCATAGTATTGGGATTTCAAAAAAGCTCAAAATAAAAGAATGACAGAGATAGCTTCCATAAAGTGCGGTTAACTTAAAATAATGTTCAGGATTCGCCACTGACCCAGCTGTCTAGCTAGTGTTCAAAATCCTGCCAGCATCGGGACTCTAACCCCAGGACATTCCGGTCAGAGGTACTGCAGTGACATCAGTTGACATCCTAACCCACTTTTGCTGGCAGGAGAGGATGTAAATGCTCACCGCTTGCTTCTAGACACGTCTGGCACCAACCTGTTTCGACTCACATTCAATGCAGTTGGAGATTTTTCTCGATATATTCTCTTGAAGCCTCGCAATGTATGAGAATTGGTTTTGTAAACTACGTCCTTTAATAAAACCCACAAGAAATACTCAGATGGTGTGATATCGGGAGATCTTGCTGGCCCCCGTTCACGAGCAAGGACTCTATCGGCGAATATTTATATAAATTTAAGATAAATTATTGTTGTATAGGCAGTGGCAAAATCTTATTGAAAGAACCCATACAGTTTTTATTCGTCAGTAATGTCTTGAATGAAAGTTCCTAAAATATTTGTATGTCGCTGTGATGTAAGTCTGTGTAGAAATAAAGGTCTAACAATTCGGCGAGCACTAATAACACACCACAAACCGATTTTTATAGTTGTGCAACACCATTTCGAGAGGAAACTGAATTTTCTGTATCAAGTTGTTAACTTCAGTACTTTTGACTATTTATATAACTTCTCAATGAAAACAACGCTTCATCACTAAAACAAGTTATATCAGGATCCCACTGTCCAACGTAAACATTCTTTGGCCTTACTAGGAGTTTCTTTACACACATGCACTCACTGACTGAGTCTCCAAAATCACATCTGGATGACTGATGGAACTGTTCTTTTATTTCTTTAATTTCTGTCTCTTTCCTATCAATATAAATTCGATTTTTACACAGGTTTGTTACTAAATTTCTCACTACGTTTGTATGAGTCACCGGCGCATTAGGTAATATCCTCTTGAATTTGTTACGAAACTTTTTTCTACATCGATATTTCACGAAATAGTTTTACAAAAACACTCATTATAGAGTGAATCGTGTAGCTCCATACAACACTTTCGAAAGTCGAAATCCAACTAAATACTGAATTTTCAACGTAAATAATCAACCGATGTCACTGCAGCGCCTCTCACCGGGAGGTCCTAGGTTCGAGTCCTGACGGCGACAGGATTTTCGACACTAGCTCTTCAGCTAGGTCGAATTCAGTCGCTGTCTGGAGGAGAATTCTAGAGGCTGGCTGCTCTGATCGGTAGTTTTCCGTGGTTTCTCCGATCAACACCAGGCAAATGCCGGTGCAGTACCCTAACAAACGGGTCATGGACCGCGCGCGATCTTTCCTTCCTCTTCCTTTTCCTCTCCTCTCCTCTTACTTACACGTTCACTAACATGCACTACACTACCACATATTCCGGGAGACCGGTCGGGAGCTTAGAGCTTGTCCCGGCCGGGGCGGTGCCCCGCTGGTGGGAGAGTCCTGGTTAGGGAGAAACCCCACTAGCTGACGGTAGGTCGGCACTGGATCCATCCATCGGGGGAAGATCACCTCCATCTCCCGCGAAAAAACATGCACTACTCTCAGGGGACTAATGACCAAAGCAGTGGACGGGCCCAGAAGCACGAATCAATCAATCAACGGTAACACAGCCCTTTTAGTTGTTAAGAACGGTAGGGCAAGTCATGCTAAGAACGGCAAGGGGGAATGTTGATAATCAATATGCGACGAGGATTGAAGGAGTTCCGTGGGAATCTGCCGCCCGGTCGCGTTAAGGATCAGTGAAACGGGACGGTCCCGGGTGATCGACCCGTCATCGCCCGAGGGACATCTGTCCAAAATCGGCAAAATTCACGAATAGACGCATTGTATTATCAACGACCGAAGATTGGAATGAATGGAGAAGTTATTTCGCAAAACGCGAGAAGCTCGAACAAGGAGCTAGAATTACTCTGCAATCCAAGGTAGTAATAATCCTCTCGTAACTTATTTCTCATTGTTTTAAGTGTTGACTGTATAAAAAAAATACGGCTGGAGATAATGTATATTGGAAAGTGAAGATGAATATTTGATTACTATTCCTGTTTCTCGCCGTAAAGTGCATTTAAATATATACTTGATAAATTCATGAACGCAGCCATTTGATTTTCTACAGAGACATTGTGAAACTTTAATGAGATTTATATGCTTCTCCATTGTCATGTCTGTAACGTGGGAATTACGGTAAATTAATGTAGTTTGGAATTTGCATCGTTTCATTAATATTATAGAGTCGATTTAATTTTGAATTACATGAATGAGGTCAACCAGTCACAAAACTGATACATAATTAATTGTGAGAACATTAACAGTGATTTGTTCCAGATATCTGACGCATTGCTACTGTTACTGACAGATTTCCTTCCATTACCACACTAAATTGAGGCAGTTCGAAATGACGAATATTTTCATTAATGATAATCGAATTAATTATTGCCTTCCAAAACAAACCAATCGGTGTAAAAACTCAATTTACTTTTAATTTTCAGGCCAGTGGAGACCATTTTGAAATAAACGAAACGTCATCCGTCAGCCACCACCCTATTTCCGTTTAAAAGATTACTTCTCCCCAATAGCGGAACTAGCAATTTTGCGCAAACTAAGCACAATACTACTTGCTATTCAGAGGCTTAATTATCTGAGCTTTCAGGAGTAATTCTTGTAAATAAATGCCGCAGTTCTCAGATCGTTAATGTAGCACAAAGCAACAATTTTACATGCAAAAAGTAATTTGTTGACTGTGTAAGCTTATAAAATTAACTCTGTACCAAAATACTTATGATATTTAACAAGAAATACTCGCGCCACTCAATGGGACGCAATTCACATCTAGACCAAAAAATCCTCTCAAAAATTCCCAAAATAATGCAACGCAGAAAACAAGATAAGTAATGTACACTGTAAAAATCGTGAAAAAGGTTATTAGATGATATTAAATCAATGTATCTGTTGTATTACCGTTTAACCTTTCGTCCTCTTATTGGTCTTTTGTCAGATAAAAGGTAGTCTACCGGTGATTTAATAAAATGGAAGACATTCAAAAGTGTAAAAAAAATATTATGTACTACATTACACAGTACTGTATACATTTATCATATATCATACGCGGTGCCTCCAGAATATCTACAAATACAATATTCTTCAACTAGAAAGAGGTAACAGAATTAAAGTGCAGAATCATCATAGTGGAATAATAATGAGATATACGAGCAACACGCGGAGCACAGGAGATATGCGTACAGTCTACCCTAAGGCGTTAACGGCACTAACCGTATGAAGTTTAACCACAATACATGTATTTACACAGTAGCGCAGCTACGTCCATTTTGTGGCTAGTTACGGATGCGCATACACAGCTAGCCTGGTGAAAACCAAGTGAAACCAAGATCTACAGCTGCTGCTGAAAAAGTATACGGATATGTTAGTGAAATTGGGTTGGTCGAGAGCTGGTTAAAAACTTAAAAGAAATTTCGTATTATTTCTCAACCTCTTGGTTTTATGTTCCTGCAATTTCAAGAGCAAGTCATTATGTATCGTGTAAAATTACATCTAATCAACGTTTTAAACTTACATGAATCAGAACATATTTGATATGCAGCAATTGAATTCTTATACTTTTCTTGTTAACACATTAATAACAATGCATGTGTCGAAAGCAGCGCCCTGTTCCGCAATTAAATGAAGCAATAATGAAGGAATAAAGTCTGAGTTATGTTGTTTCCAAATGTCCGATAGACCTACAAAGGAAAGACGTAAATGTGTTGATACTTCCTAACAGAAATGTTATTACCTTCTAGATACACTTATTTACTACTTAGATGACTTACATTTCTAGATATTTTCATGAACAGTATAGACGTTTTTGTTCTTCTTTATGGTGGTTTCTCCGATCAACAACAAGCGAATTCCGGAGCAGTACCCTAACAAATAGACCACAGCTCGCACGCGATCATTCCTTCCTCTTCCTTAGTATATCCTCACAGCTTACGCAAACACACACACACACACACACACACACATACACACTAACATGCACTACACTATAACAGATGCCGGGAGACTGGTTGGGAGATTAAAGCTTATTCCGGCTGGGGCAGTGCCCAGCTGGTGGGAGATACCTCGCTGTGGGAAACCCCGCTAGCCGATGTTAGGTCGGTGCTGGATCGTGCCATCCAGTGGGGAAAGATCACTGCCACCTCTCGATGAAAAACACGCGCTACACTTACAGGACTACAGACCTCAGAAGTTGACGTGTCCGGAATCTCTAACAACCACCCAACCAACAATCTATCTCTGTCCCACTCTCGCCGCTCCGCCCCACCCCCGTCTCCTGCAGAGAAACTTTCGGCCATCCCAGAGGGGCGAGTTTCTCACCCCCCGCCTGCCCGGCCCTCCGGCGCTTCGCTCCAAGTGGATTCGTTATGCTCTCTGGGTGCGAATCCTGCTAACCGTGCATTTCTTATAATGGAGTCTATTTTCGCTAGGCGTCGCTGTACAAGAATATTTACGATTCGATTTACATTTTCATAATACTGAACAGTAATATACACTTAACACAACCAAATGAGGTTCGTAAAATCACTGTTAACGGCCTGCGTCCTTTAAGAATTTAAGTCCACCGTTCGCTGGAATCCATACGATTGACTAGTTGCAAAAGGTGGCAAACGAGTTCACATTTTTCAAGACATGCGTTGCTTTTTTTAGGCTATATGTTTTTTCTTAGGTGAAAATTACTGAACGACACACGCCCGAAATCACAAATAACAGTCTTGGTGCGCTTCGGTTTACAAACTTCGGTTCGCAAGTAGCAATCTCGGATATCGCTTCGGTTCGCAAACTTCAACAGCGTCTACCAGTTTACTCTTTATCAATCTTATGACATATATAACTAGTATTACAACTGTATTTTCATCTGTATTATTCAGAGGGGAGCCCAAGATTTTTTTCGGCGCGGGGCTAAAGCTATAATGTCCAACCGACTTGAGGTTTTCTCATAAAGAGTATTTTGTTTATGCTGAATATAAAATATATTTTTATTTGTTGATCTATAGTTAATATATAATACATTAACAGTCGATATACTCAATGAATTTCATTAGTATAGAAAATTAGTGAAAGCTATAGTTGTAAATATGTATCATTTGCTTTTGAGGGAGCAATAGGAGCCACTCCTTAAAAGTGCCACTGGTATTACATGAATAGAGTACAATAAACAAAGGATCATGGAAAAGTTTGGTTAAAGACATTTGATGAGTACTAGAATCTGATAACAATAAAACGAAAGGGTCTCAAGAAACACTACATGGACATTTATTCACAACTATGAAAAAATGTAGCTTTTGGTAAAGTACAGAGTGGTTTAATAATTAGTCTTGGGAATACCCTGTTCCGTCGCAAGGCGCACAGCACTTGCAGCAACCGTCGACTCCTGATGTTGCAAGGAATGGCTTCGGCATGGCTTGCGACCCACCCTGCAGCCCAGTCACGTGCACGCTCCCATCTGGCAGCTATAAAACTCACCCCCGGAGTTGCCAGTACCAATGGAAAGAGCAGTCCTTTCTTCTCGAAGTCTTCGTCGGAACTCAAGAGGTTTGTTTTTGTATGACACTAAAACCGACCCACCTCCCCGCAGTTAGTACGCTCTTGTTACTTAACTACTTTTCGGGCAGATCCCCACCCTGATAGGGTTTCCTTGAGGCGATACAGAGAGCACCGAGAAAGTAAGTGTCCCTATCTTTTTGCTTTGAAAGTACAAGCTTTAGGCGGGGAAATCGCACATGCGTAACAGATTGACGTATCAATCACGTGCCGGCCGGACTGGTCCCGAGTGTCAATAGAGCGGCAGCAGTTGCCCGAAATGGCGGCGCTTACTCGTACTCCCGCCGCCTGGAAGGTTCGGCTTGTGATGAAGATCCCTAATGCATAACACATCACACCAATCGAAAATTAATCGTCAGTTCTTACTGGCATGCTTACTGTATGTATAGGCATGGTCTTACTGCCATGCTCACTGTCCTGTTCCATGACAATGCTCGACCACATACGGCGCGGTGAACAGCAATCGTTAAGGCTCCCAGAGACCGGCGCGGTAGATCCGCAGCGAGTGCGGCGCGGAAAGTTTCGAGCTAAACGCGGTCGCGGAATTCTCGAGACCGTTCACACCGGAGCGTCAATTATGAGTCAGCGATTGGTGACGGTTGGCAAGGTAGCTCGACTCAGAGGAGAGCGAAGACTCCCGAACACAGGCGGACTTCCTCGAAACTTGAGTTGCAGCGGAAGAAACGCGTTTGACCGCGTTACAAATTTCGCCGCCGATTAAACACTATCAATCCATTGTCACGACGCTCGTCTGCCGCGCAGGTCTGAACGTGCTCATAAGGCAACATGTGACGCGAAACTTCCGCTGCAGCCAATCCGCGTAGGCTGTGGATCTTCCGTGTCGGTATGTGGGAACCTTTATGTAGCAATTCGGCTGGGAGCTGTTTTATCATCCCCCAAACAGTCCTTTTCTCGCATTCTGCGATTTTCATCTTTCCCTGAACTTGAATGCATTCCTGTCCTCTTGTCAGGGTTTTCGTAACGACGAAGAGCTGAAGACGACTGCATCACCCTCGTTCCATTCGCAAGCGGCACACATGTATGAGACCGGGATACAAAAGCTGATACCACGATATGGCAAGTGTTCATTTGTTTGGGGACTGACGAAATATAGATCAAACATGGCTGAATCTGTTACCAAAAAACTTTTGCTTATAACTATGTTATCTTTTATTTCACAAAACAGGAAAACTTACTTTCTGGATGCGGTACGTATTATTGGCCTAGATATACATGTGTATTTTTTGCTGAAAGAATGAGAAAACATACTGTGACATCACAGAGTGTATTCCTTGTATACAAAAAGAATTGTCATTCTGACAACAGTTTTTAACTTCACCATTTACATATTAATGCTAAGAGTATAAATCTATCTTACAATAATAACTCTTCTTTAGAAGGAGAAGCGATTTTGTGAAGGAAGATGATATTTTCCTTACTAAAAGCTCCGTTAGAGAACAAAATGCACAACCAGAGAACCGAATGCTCAGCCAGAGTACCCAATGCATAAGAAAATCATTTGCGATGTTCAGTGCAGCAAATTATTATCATTTTCCTATTCATACGCTAACGAACCGACAAATAACAGCAGTAATTGTTGTCACTATGGAAATCTGCTCTAACTTCACGAAGACAACTCTGAAATCACTCACAGTAGCTAGCGCGTGTCCCCGCATTCACAATTTATCTAATTAATTTAGTACATTGTAACACAACGCTCATCATTTACTCTGCAGTTGAATTCTCAACAAGTCTTTTTCGATGAATGCGTAATATGTTAATATTTTTTTCAGATCTTATTAAATTTACCATGTTACATTAATATTCTAGAGTCCATAATTTGAAAGGTAAAATATCAAGTATAAAATGTCAAAAATATACAAAGGTTTCACGGGTGTTCAATTTAACTGTGAACCTTGGTACAAAGTTATTTTCGGAACGTCGGCAAAATTTTGTCTCATTAGATGACTGAAAGGAAGAGCAAAGATTTCGTCTTTACACATCTTTCCCACTGAGAGTTTAGATTATGACTATAGTAACAATTACAATAATTTTGTTGGAAAGCTGCCTCTTCTTGCGAGCTTTCCAACTTTTTCTCTTACGAAATAAGAGTAGTCATATTTAACGCCTTGTTATCGGCTACATTAGAACTCCTATAAAAAGCAAGATTGATTTGGACAACAAAAAGAAATCTTTCAATTTTTTTTTTATAAATATCAAAAATATGAATTCATTTTTATTTATTTTGCATAAGCATCAAATATATTAAAAAATCTACAATTAGAGTTCTTAATAAACGTTCGCACTGATATCGTTTTGCGATATTAGTGTTTGTACCAAACATTGTAAAGTGATTAACAGTTAATAATTTTAATAAATGTTTTAAGTTATGATTAAATTTTTAATTTTTGTTTTCTTATAATCCTGGTTGAAAAGGGGTTAATATGAATCCAAAAGAAAACGCGTTTCATTATGAATCTCATAATAAAAATCGAAAGGGTGCACTGTTTGACATTAGCACACCGTTAGCGTAGGCATACAAAAGTAGATAAAATAAATTAGATACAATCAGATCAAGTTTCTAGAATAAAATATCAAATAATGTCAGATTTCTCCCCCAAACCAACTCTAAATACTTTTTAAAAGAATACGTGAAGACCCAGCGTCGATGTTGGAGTAAAAATCGATCTTTATCAAACTTCCGCATCGTCCGTTACATCTGTTCCAGACAAGTTCAAGCCTTCCTTCCTTGCAACTTTCTTCCAAGAACTTCGACGACCAGGAGTTCTTTTCTCACGGCGGCAGTTCTAAGTGCCATAGAGGTGACACGAACAATAATCGATGCGAACAATGTAGATATCTTTAACGGAAGAAACATTGCTCCATTACTGAAAATATTGACACAGGCATACGGAATTAACATACAGCAATACTTTTTACACAATCATGCGTAATAATTAAAATGGTGATTTAAGTAAACTTCATTACGTTGCCAATTTTTAATGTCAAAATACGGGAAAATGTTAGAAGATTTTGTATTATTTGTATTCACTACATAATTATACTAACGAATTAATTTATTATTCTGAAAACACTCAAACAATAAAAAGTCATTTATCGGGAAATTCATTGACCATAAAACATCTGATGGTATATTTCAATGCTTTAGCGTGGAAGGATTTTCATAGGGTATGCAATGCATTCGATACATACAGAATGTGAAGAATAGTAGCTTATGCAATTATTTTATAATGATAAACTTTATTTCATGAGAAAATGTTTTGAAAGCGAGTGACATTAGGAGCGAGTTTTCAGATTTGCACCAATAAAATAAAGCAACATTATAAACGAGTTTCATATGCCATTTTTTTGTATAACAGCATTATAAATTTTTAACAGAATCAAAATTAATTTCGCGAAACAACTTTATTGTAACGTCTCGGGTATTTGATATCAAATGCCCTCTGGAAAGAAAATTGAAGATAGCATTGTGGTCATTTGTGTAGGAAAAACGGTGGTCGACTGTTCCGTTTATTTTGCCACCCCCACGATTATCACGCTGCGATTGGCTGAACGTGTGATGACGCAATCATCCGTGCCGAAAATGGTAATACATCATGATTTGGCCCGTAAAATGCCCCAATTATGAACGATTTCTTGCAACAGAAAAGGTCGTTTATAATGCTGATATACCAAAAAATACTTTTCACGTCAAATTAGCTCAATAAATAAAAAAATCTGAATTTAGTTTTAATAGTGTAGTTAACTAAGCCGTATGCGAAATTTATTTACATTGAGATCAGATATTTGGAATAATACGAGTAAATAATGCAATACTTATGCAACGAAAAGGTTAAAAAATTATACATTTATTAGATGCATTTGTGGTGTTCAATTGCACATGAGAAGTAATTGTTGTGGTTTTAAAATATAAACAGAACTTTTTCTATCAAATTATTGCAAAGAATTAGTTACAAACTTTTATTAGTTACAGAAAATTGCATATTTTATTTCTTTTTAAAAACAGTACGAAAATAAAATCGTGTTATTATTGCTTCAGGTCGTTTTCTACTGAATTAATTAAAACAAGGTAATGAGAACCAATTTAGGTATCAAAACACAGCTAATAATTCCGTCTCTTTCGGTTCATTTGCTTTCAATAATTACGTAGCCCGATTTGTGTATCTTGGTCTGAGTCTTTTATTTAAAAATCACAGATAAAATAGCTTGTTATTTTAAATATTGTCTCTGTGCGAATGCCGGTGTCTTTGATTTTTGCGATTCATCTGCTTATTAATTTTTTAACTTATCTAAATGGTCTTTTAAATTTTTTTTTTTTTTTATTGTCTCTTCTATCGGTGTCTTTGATTTTCGATCTCTTTCGAGAAAAGATGTTGAGAGAAGCCTTAGATATTACATCCTTCAATTATCAAAATATGTTTGCACGAAGCAAAGTTTAATCCGTTTCTTCACAGATCTTTGGTTTTCTATCGACAAATCATCCAAAAATACAATTTTGGGCATGCTAGTTGTCCGCTAATTTATTTAAATTTACAATCAGAGTTACTGTCCAAATCATTTACTAAGTAACATTCAGCCTTTGCATACGGTGATAGAATCATAGTACATTTATACATATAAAACAAAGTCGTGCGAGTTACAGCATTTATAACTCAAGAACGGCTAGACCAATTTTAATTATCCCCCACAACACACTCGTCAGGATTTTTTGAATCTATATCGTTAAATAACTCTTAAACGAAGCGATGTAAGGCATTACTAGGAACACAACTAAATTTTTGAAATATTACCACACTCGTCAGGATTTTTGAATCTATATCGTTAAATAACTCTTAAACGAAGCGATGTAAGGCATTACTAGGAACACAACTAAATTTTTGAAATATTACCCCACCTCCTCAGAAACGTGAAGAATCTGCATCTAAATGTGAATGAGTGGGATCGAGATAGACAGACTGAAACAGAGAGAGAGAGAGAGAGAGAGAGAGAGAGAGAGAGACAGACAGACAGACAGAGACGGAAAGAGAACGGAGAGAGAGACGGGGAGAGAAGAGAGAGGAAAGGAGAAATAGGGAGATGAAGGCCAGAACAAAATATGTCGGGTTTTTCTAGTAACTACATAGACAATATATCACTACATACATACAGCTCTTATAACTAAAAATCTGGAGTTAATGACAAAAGTTAAAAAAAAAAATTCAGTCGCAATTAATAAGCACATAAAAATTTATTACGAAAAGCCTGAAAATAGCGGAGTAATACGTATTCTTTCTTTCTTCTTACTCCTTATTTACGAGCAATATCTTTCTTCTTTCTGTTCTAGCGTAGAATTTTTTATTACATTCCATATTACAAAAGGGTATAGTGTTCGCCAATGGCAAAAATACGCGTTTCATTTTATCTCTCTTCAAGAAAATATTACACCTCCTCTCCGGCACTTTTCTTCCTAAAAATCTTATTTCTCTGGTTCAGACGTTTCTTCATATTTTAGCGTACTTGTTACGCGTGGAAATTAAGAACCATTACTCTCCCTCCACCACCATGGTCGAGCCTCGCGCAGATGGCATTGCAGCCTGAGTGGCATCACTGTTGCCAGCTTGCGGAAAACAAGAAACGCGCTCTGCTCTTTGCTTTGTTCCCTGTTCCACTCTGTGATCTCCGCTCTTTGCCCTCTGCTCTCTTTGCTGCAGGAGGACGTGGTGACATCTTATTCTGAGGCAGCGAATTAGGTCCCGACGATGGAATAAAAGCGAGCACCGTCGAAAAGGAGAAGCATTTATTTACCTGTGGATCTTTCCTCAGTGCACCTTTCAGATCATCCAAGATCACGTTCTGAAATATCATATGAAAGAAATTTCTACTTTTCGGCGAACGGTTGTCTGATTATTTATCACGGCTTACTTACACATTGAACTTACTTTATCGACTTACTTCCTACACAATGAACAATTTGGAAACTCTGTAATGCATATATGTACACTAGTGCGTGTTCACTACAGTTAATATTAATACATTTCACTAAATCTAAATAATAATAATTTATTGATTCGGCACACTTTACTTTATCCTTAGGCAGGAAGTTATGTTGTATAAAATAATTTTTCTATCAATTTTATCTTCTATAAATTATTTTCTCTCATCATCAACTTATAAAAGTTTCTTCGTCTCCATTCTAGTAGCTCTGATGTGACTTATTTTCAATTTCCCTTTTTCAAGTTTTGAGACAGATTTGGCGGGGTATTGAGAATTGATCTAAGAAAATATAAGAGATTAAATATGCCGGAAAATATTAACATGAAAGGTACTTGAACCTTCTACAAAAGAAGAAAATGGAATTTTCACTGAAATTTTATCGTGGTACATAATTCATCGACATCTCATCCAATTCACTCAGAAATTCAATGATTTTCAGCAAATACGCCAGAAAAGCTTAATTTAAAATTCAAAATTAATATATTATTCCCGAAAAAACTATTGCTGAAATGTGTTGCGCCAACTTTGCCATGCTTCATTAAATTGGAAAGGAAAAATAACTTTTCAAAATGTGTGAATACGCTAAATAACTAATCGCTATCATAAGTTGTACTTTTTCTTGTATTTCCCCTTAATTAGTGGAACATCTCTTAAATATTTTAGCGAATAGCCATCGGAATGTCGCATAAACTGTAGAAGACAATCCAATAAAACGCTTTCATGGAACGTGAGTGAATTGGTGTAACTTACATCGAATGTTAAGGAAAAATGGGGGAAAATAGTCGCTTGTCTATTGAAGTCTATAATTTATTAAAACATTTTTTTAAATTTAAAATGATGCCAAATTGAAACAAAACTAAAAGAGTAACGTCTCTTTGAAAAATCTACAACGATGTATTTCAAACAACCAACTTCCACAAACAATTTCCGTTTGTTTGCGACTTGGAAGGATTTGCCGAAGAAAAACAACCACTAAGTTTCCCATTGCCCTCTACTTCCTATCGGCCGCCAGACGATCGTTCTCGCCCGTCGCCAGCGGGGTGTTAAATAAAGAACAGCGCCACTCGGAAAACACTACCAACCTTCTGGTGCTAAAGTCCCCTGAATGCGACGCCTCCGACGCCCCGCACGCCCAGAGGGACTCTAGTAAAAGGAGGCGGGCACTGGCCCAAAATAGGCCGAAAGCCGCGAAGAACAGAAAAATTAAATTTTGAGTATAGGGTATCGGGGAAACCCATCTCGATCGGGTTTTCCCCCCATGTCCATCGGGTTTTCCACATCTCGATCGGGTTTTTGTCCAGTTTCCCTGATCCCTTGAGCAAATGCTGAGATGGCCTCTTGATTTGCTTCTGGATGTAAATGTAGCTTCACTATGCGCACGTTTTGTTGAGCTTTCCTTTTGCTTATAGTAGGAGTAAAGCTTAGGGTGAGATTCTATTTTGTTAGCAATACAAAAAAATCAAATATGCAGTTCGTTTACCGTTACAAATAAGTTTCCTATAACTCAAAAACGAAAATATCTAGTTTTTGAAATGTTAGTATCTCGCTTAGTTATTATTATTATTACTAATATTTTTTTCATCTTTCAACTATTAATAGTTAAAATGTTAGGAAGGGATTCTGAAACTCAAGAAAACTTGTGCAGATGATATGCTCCCCCATACGTCACATACAGTTTTTGACTCTTTTTGACTAAATAAATAAACAAAGAGTACTTGAATTTACGTAGAATGGATCATTTAGATAAAAGTTATACCGGTTCCATATTGCATATATACTGAATTAGGGTAGTAGCAAAGAAAATATATTTCTTTAACTCATGGTATTTCGTAGCAGTATTACGTTTCATCTACATTAATAAAAGTGAGGTGTTAGTATGTGATATCAAAATTACTGTCGTTTTATGAGCTTAGAGAGATTTACAAGATATAAAAGCCCATTCAATTATTTTTACAATGTCTGCTCCCTCTGTCTCTCCGTTCAGTCTAATCTCCGGTAGAGCTAAACCTTTCGATGGGGTATTCACTTAAAGGTAGCATATTTTTCGGACATCAATTAAATTTGTACGTAAGTCACTTTTTTAAATACATTTTGCCATTTAATACATTAATGCCAAAAGTTTGCACATTTGACCTTGAAACTAAGAGAAGTATCATTGTCCACATGAGATTTCGTAAAAATATCCCTCATTCTGATATCTCATTATCCTAAAAGCAGAATTTCAGTGTTCGCGCTTTTAGTTTTGCTAATACATCAAAAACGATGTGAAAAAACAGCAAAAATGATTTCTGGGATCACCAATACTGTTCTACATAATGCATTTTAATTCATTTCAATGGCGCAATGAGACTATGAGTACCTTAGAGTCAAAATTGAAAATAGGTTTCGACGAAGAGAGCTAAGCAGGGAGTGCATTGAGAGTGAAGAATGGAATCGGATCCCAATAACATTTCTCTATTTTATTCACGATGTACAATTTATTCTCGCTCCTAATAACTATTTGTGAGAAATAGATGCACTAACAAGGTCGGGTTACTATCACTAATCATTATCTAAATGCCGTAAAAATAAAATTTATACCAAAAGACAGGCCAAAACCTATATCTAATGTGCTTAAAACGGACTTACATTAAAAATTATTGACAATTAAGTCAAATATCTTAAATCGTATTGATAATTGTAATACATACTGAGTGTATTAACGACTGATCATTAGGTTATCAAAATGAGAACGCACTGCTTCAGTGTTTCTATTCTTCAAAATCAGTTAGCAGCTACATTCAACAGTTTTACAAAACTTGTTTTATATAAAAACTATGTTTATGAGAAAAGCCCCGCAATTAATTAATTGCAGGTAGCAATATATTCGCTGCCAATTAAGTAATCAAAAATGTGCCATTTAGACGTTTCGGCCCACTGTGAGTAGTTTCCCACGGTAAAGGAAAAGAAGCGATGAGGCTGCTGCACCCAGCAGTTTCGAGCGGCTGAAATGGCTCAAAGAAACAGCAGTTGCTGTTGCAACGTCTCTGACCGGAAGGTTCCAGGGCTCGAGTGACGCCGGTGGCGCATATCCGACACTACATACATATCTGGGGCCGATTCAGCCGCTGCCTGAAGGAGAATTCTAGCGGCCGGATTCTCTTATCTTTTATTTTCCGTGGTTTCTCCAATCAACACCAGGTGAATGCCGGAGCAGTAGCCTCAAACATTCTATGGGCCAGGCGCGACAACTATTGAGGTAATCAGTCCCATTAGTGTAGTGCATGATTTTTTCGTTGGGTGTGACGATGATCTTCCCCCGCTGGATGGCGAGATCCCGCACCCACCAACCCTCGACTAACGGTTTTTTTTTCGACCAGGTATCTCCTATCAGCGGGGCACCGCCCTAGCCGGGACAAGGTCTAAGCCCCCGACCGGTCTCCCGGCATGTGTGGTAGAGTAGTGCATGTTAGTGTAAGTGTGTGTGTGTGTGTGTGTGTAAGGGGAGAGGATAAGACAAGGAAGGAGAAAGAATGATCGCGCGCGGTACGTGGCCCGTTACGGCTCCGGCATTCGCCTGGTATAGAAAGGGAACAACACGGAAAACTATCGATCAGAGCACCGGCCGCTAAAACTTCAGCAACTGAATTCGACCTAGCTGACAAGCTAGTTTCAAAAATCCTGTCGCCGTCGGTACTGGAAACTAGGACCTCCCGATCAGCGACACTGCAGTGACAGTTGATGCACTGAGCCACCTCTCCCGGTCTGACAATCACGAGTTCTGAAGTAGTCAGAAATATTATTCAGAAAAATAATACAAATAAAAACGGAAATTGTGAAAATAAGTACAGCATTTCTAATAATTCGGCGGTTGAATTTAGCGCTGTGCAATTAAATTATCACACGCCGTGTGCGTTTTTCGGCCTACTGTGCGGAGCCTCCCGGGGCGAAGGAAGAGTTACGGCGGCCGGCGCTGCTCACCCTCGCCTTCGCGCGGCGCCATGTCGCCTGCGTGCATTAAACGGGCTGCGCGCCGCACCAGCCTGTGTGTATGTGTGTGTGAGTGTGTTTGGGAGTGGGTGTGGATGCGAGTGAGGAACGAGGCGCGGCGAGGCGACCAGGCGCCGTGTCAGGAAACGGAAGGAGAGTTGGCGAACTAACACACGCCGCGTGAGAAATTTCAAGGAAAAGCAAATGGGAGAGAGGAAAACCTGAGAAAAACAACGAGAAGACGGATTCCGCGGGAGAATGATGAGAAAAGATTATGGTTAGGCAGAAAAAGAAGATGAAAATTTATTAGATTGGAAGAAAAAATGGGGAAAACAAGTCAGAAAGGTAAATGGGACACTAAAAGATGTAACGGAAGCGCTTGAGAAGGGATTACGAATAAATGCAAATTGGTAAAATAGTGATGGAGCTGGATGTTGGTAAAAGAAAAAAAAAAGAGTTACAACGGCAGGTGAGTAATCGCCAATAATGGCGGATGAAAAACACGCATGCAGGTGAAGAAGGCACTTAACCCGAAAGGAAATATGTCTTAGCGCGTTCTGCATGCAGTGAGAGATCGCGTGGTGAGGCTACAAACGCTGCACTGAAAATGTCGTCGTAGCACAGCCGGCGCCTCGTGCTTTCAAGTTAGCAGCCACTCAGATGAGTAACGGCGTCTACGACAAGAGAGAGGTTTATGTGGGAGATCGTTATTCATAAGCCAACCCTTCCAAAAAGTAAATCGATGTTACTGCGTGCGGAAACAATGAATGTGTGTTTAATACCTCGTTTTCATCGTGAAAATCACGAGATTAAACAGCATAAATAAGTATATTTTTGTAGCCCAGTGTACAAGAGAAATAATATCTTTAAATGATACAAAATTCACCAAAGAATTGGTGATAGTAAATTTTCTACTATGAATTAAGTGAACACAAACATATATGACTGAAACAATTTATCTTCATAAATGTTTAAAGACCTTTATGGAAAAATATAGAACCTTTATTTAGCGTATTAGTTTTCCGTCAGATGAATACGAATATTTCATTGTAGCCCATTGCTCTCTATTTTTCTTTTCTCTCATTTAAACGGTGAAGTCTTCCTAAATATTTCCCCAAGCTTACTAAAAAGATAACTATTGATTATCATTGACGGACATACAATGAATTATACATAGGAATATGATGTCAATGATACTCTGTTTTTGTTATGGATGGGACAAATTGTTCGTAGAGACAATCAAATAAGAATTCTTTTAAAAATGTTAAATTACGCCTCAGTAGCTAATCTAATATATCCTACATTTCTGAAAAACATACTTTTATTCTGGAAATAATTTCCGCTGCCTCTCAAATAATACTTCTTTTGTAAAGAATTCTTCGAAAACGATCATTTAATATTTTATCACAATCGTCTTCGAATAATCTCCAACATTCGCAAGGGACAAAATGTGAAAACACAATCCTTAATGCACGGTTAGTTTACTGTATTTCTAAACTTATACATAGGAATTGATGCCAATGACACTATTTTTTTGTTATAGATGGTGAAAAACTGTCGGTAGAGACATTCAAATAAGAATTCTTTTAAAAATTTTAAATTACACCTCAGTAGCTAATCTACTATATCCTACATTTCTGAAAAAACATACATTCATTCTGGAAATAATTTTCGTTTGCCTCTCAAATAATGTTTGTTTTGTAAAGAATTCTTCGAAAACGATCGTTTAATATTTTATCACAATCATCTTCGAATCTCCAACATTTGCAAGGGGCAAAATGTGAAAACACAATCCTTAATGCACGGTTAGTTTACTGTATTTCTAAACTTGAACTCCAAAATATGTAGGCAAAATTCATGGAGTGAAACCGGCCGTAAGTAGTGCCACATATGAAAAATTCCCGCAGCCTGTAAAATCCGTGGAAGATAAATGCGACCAAATACATTTGACAGCGATCCCGGGCTGCGTTTATCGCATTAGTTCGACATCCGGGAGCCGCGAGACGGGTCGCAGGTGGTCATACGAAGGATATGCTCGAACAAATTTTCATTCAAAAGAATTTGATACTTCAAACTTCATCGATGCCCCTACGCAAAAAGCGAACTCTGTTCTACTGGAAGTAAAAGATCTCTAGTTATTGGTGATACAACGAATTACTGAAAATATTATTTCTATCAATTATTATTCGATCAATTCTTCTAAATTGAAGTTTTTTTATACGAACTTCCTACGTGCACACCTAACTAAAGTCTCACTTCTCAGAATAAGTACGTTTTAGATATAATTCTCAAATTCTTTCTGTACAAAACGTTTGGTTTTATTATTAAATTATGTATCGAATACTTCATTCACATCTTCCATCAGTGCGAATATTATTGTAACCCAGGGTTTTAAAAAATTTGACCTTTAAAATAAGCCTATGAATTTTAACTACTGAGGTACTTATAAAGTCATAATGAACATGTTATCAATTGTTTTTAGAAAAATTAATATGAATGAAGTGGGTATAGTGCATAGTCACTGCCTCTTCATTTCGTATCAAGAAGTCCCTGGTGTACATTTTGACCCTGTTTATCATTACTTCGACATTGTGAAATCTGAGGGAAATAGAATTAAGGTCGGAGAGCGAAAATCAGTAATTATACTGGCCCTTTGATGTCGTGACGAGTAATTTTGCTGGGCCAACTAGCATGTTAATTATGGTTTTGTTCTTTCGCGACAAAACTGTTTTTCTCTAGTGTTTCATGCATTAACTCAGTGTTGCAGATTGTTTGTGAATGTATTAAACTCAGCGTTGAAAATATAATTTAAAAAAGTATTTCTCAAATAACTAGAAATTGAATAATTCACTATAGAGCTCATTAAGTCACGGATTTTCATAAATAGTTATCTTCTTATGACAGATTTACTGCTTTCTTATCGATGATTGTAATTTGTAAAAAGGAAAGTTTGTTTTGTTTTTCTTTGTAATTTTTTCACTGATGGAAATCTATTTGAGTATCTCAGTACATTGGAATAACTCTCATGGATTTTGTGACAAAAATTGTGTATACTTAGGGTTAACTGAGGATAGATGAAGATTACACATTATCGACAACAGGTTGTATTCAATCATTCATTCATTGCTCTGGTCTTAGGGGAAAGACTTCTGTGACTAGTTGAATTTTCTCTGAGACTAATTAGTGTAATCACTTCTATTTATTTATATATTTTTTATTTAATTTATTATTTTTGTTATGTATTTATTGTTATTTAGAGACCATTCAACTTCTTACTTCATAGAGGCCCGAAAGTGAAGATCTAATGAATTAGTGATAGTTATAAAGACGATGAAGAGATAAAGAAAGTGGTGGAATGAGAGGCAGGGAAAACGGGTGGGCCCTGAGAAAACCTGCCACGAACTCATTGCCACCACAAATTACACATGGGGTCGAGCCTCGGATCGAGCACGCATCAGCAGTGGAACGTGAATGCGCTAGTCGTTACTCTACGAGTCCTCCCATTGCATATTCCTACGTTTCTCTTGCGGCACAGAGTACGAACAAATGTTGTCATTAACTGTGAGAATAGACAAATAGCATATTGATAATTCCGAAAACATCGTATGTTGCACTGAGTGACGTGGTCCTCCATACACTGAGCAGAAGATGGGCGGTCCAGGTCGCTGTAAGTTTACCACCTGGACGCATGAAGAGCACCTGGACTGAGCAAGAGCGACCTGACTTGCAGGCCGGTAATTGCAATAGACATCACTGAGACCTTAACCCCACGTGCCCTCACTATTAATAATAATAATAATAATAATAATAATAATAATAATAATAATAATAGATTGTCTAAGGCATTGCTTGCCAACGCAATGCTCTGTGACGTCACAGAAGTCTACTCTCCTGCTCCGAACCGAGCCGCGGAGTAAAGGAAGTGCCCGACGCGTCAGCCGGCAATCAATGTTCCAATGATGGTACGGAAGTGGGGGAAACGTTCGCTCGGAAAATCGATCATTACGTTTTTCAAATTGTTGTTATTATTTATAATGTTTATGATTCAATAACATTATGAAGAATCGTATACCGCACATTATTAAACAACTCTAAGCTATATCAGACTCTTTATCACAACCAGTACGGTAATTTCACTTCCATACTTCTACTAGATAACCCTTTTGGAAACGACAGTTTCAACATTTTAGGCCAATAATATTTTATACAATGGCATATAATATAACTTATTAGTCCGTTCTGAAACAATAATTCATGTTAACAAAAAGATGACAAATTGGTAACCGGTAGGGGTCACGTGAGAGTATTTGGACGCAGATTTGATTAAGTTGGATGTGAAGTTTTGTTTAACAATGTTGTAAATCCTCGTGATTTACAGTATCTTTTCCGTAATCTCTAATCTGCAAGTTACTTTACTCATTCCATAATTACGGGCTACATCACTTCTCAGAATTTACTTTTATCTTATAGATTTCTCTGGATCGCAAAGCTATGGATTTTGGATACATCTGGACATTTTAACATATTGCAGTTCTTTCAAACTCACTAAACACTTCGCCATCTACTATCTACAAAAGGAAACCTTTCTTCCCAAACCGAAAGGAAATTAACGGGTGTAGATGCTTTCCCACTGACGTTGTCTGTTGCCTAAAACACCGGCCAAGGCCCACTGCTAAGGTTTGTGTGAGAGGCGATCGCAGACTGTCGCTCCCCCCCCCCGTTGCTCCCACTTGTTCACCAAGGCCTTCTCACGGAGGGGAAGGCGACTCTGACGTCATATCTCATACAGTTTACAATCGCTTGTCTAAGATATCCTCCTTAGATCCATTCTCGAGTCCATTATCCTCGTCGTACTCATCGAAGGTGTAATTAAATACATTTCTTGAGTAATTTCTATATGCGTGCTTCTTCAAATTGATTGATTATTCCGTGTTTCCGGGCGCGTCAACTGCTATGATAATTAATCCTGTATGTGTGGAGCATGTTTTTATTCCGGGAGGTGGCCGCGCTGTCTCCTAATGTGTGATAGTGTGTTGTTTATAAGCAAAGGGACGAGTATAGGACACGGAAGAGGGAGGAAAGATCGCGTGTGGTTCATGGCCCGTTTGTTAGGGTACTACTCCGGCATTCGCTTGGTGTTAATCGAAGAAACAACGGAATATAACAAATCAGAGCAGCCGGCTATTAGAATTTTCCTCCAGACCTAACTGACAAGTAATGTTGAAAACCCTGCCATCATTGGGACTCGAATCCTAGGATCTCCCGGTGACAGGCACTGCAGTGACATCAGTCGATGTCCTGAACAACTTCTCTCTGCAGAATATTCCTTCCGCCACCATAAATATGATCTAATCAAATTATTCACTATATAGTGTAACCTAAATAATAGGCACAAATTATCATAACAGGATTATTTCCTTGCAGCAATGCACATTAAAGAAGGGAATGAAGTTAGACACAACTGAGTGTTCTTTATCCCGAACGAATAAGTGACGATGTTCGCATCAGGAAGCTCACGAGTGAGTATAACACCGGACATTTTTATTTCTCGTGAGAAATAATGAAGATGGTAAGTGTAATGTATCCGTGTTCAGAGAATTATGACGTGTGCTTCGTGCATCTGTGATGTCAGACCTGTCATCCACTCGTATCTGGGCCACTGGGTTCGATTCAATCTTCCAGCAAGATAACGCACTCCCCATCGCTGCAAGGGCAAAACAGCATGCTCCACAAGCTGCAGTTCTCTTTCTATCCTGGCTTAAAGGGTCTCCAAACTTGTCTGAATAAGATGGGACACCATCTGATCTCCAGTATTGCCCCAATACTAACTACGTCGTACTGTAATAGGACTCTCCATATCACAAAAAGACACCTAAAACCTTTTTGGTAGGTTTCACGGTATAGTATCTCGGTAGGGATGCTGAAAGCCACCAGTAGGTAGTTAAACGAGTTTTCCGAAAGCTGTGAGTCTCGTCCTGGGTTCTATATTTTTGTATCATCACTTCTCTGTATAACTTTTCATTCCTCAGCATTTCGTAGTTACATCGGTTTGAAATTATTCAATTGTTTTCTAATTTATTTTCTTATTTGATTTTGAATCGTTAGTTTGATACACCTGTGCCAATAATTCAGAACTTGAAAACTACTAGGAGCAATTTCTCGTACACTTTGATTTTTCAAAATAGTTTTGTAAATTTTTGAAATATTTTAAACTATTATTTTATAATTTGGTCTTTATTGTTATTTTTGGTTCGTAATTTTAAAATTAACTATTTTTAAGCCTTTGTGATAGTGATTCTAATCATTATTTTTAATACTTCCGCTTTTATATACTTAATCATTTAAATACACGCAATTTTATTCCTTGCAAAACTTTTCATCTCGATGTAATTACATTAGTCATACTGTATATCGTCGAGTTAGCTTTTAACTTCCTGGATTCTTCTTGAAATCACTATTTCGGTTAATCTCACATCCCATTTTCAACTACGTCTTTACTACCTTTCGCAAAATTCAGCTCGTACTAAATAACGATTTTTCCATTAGATTATCATTAGAATATTCATGAGTTTGTTTTTAAAATGACTCAATCCATTTTATCCAGAAAGAACATTTTCATTCCGTTAAAATGAACAAAGAATTATTGCTTTAATACAAGGTTCCTATTCAATTTGAATTATTCTTCGAATGATTAACTGATTGATTGATTGATGTTTCCGAGAAGTCAACTGCTACGATCATTAGTCCTCTTAGTGCAGTGTATGTTTTATTCCGGAAGATTGCGGTGCTCCACTTCCTCTGGACGATGAGATCCGGAACCGACCTACATGTCGTCTAGTAGGGCACCGCCCTAATCGAGACAAGCTCGAAGTTCCCGTCACGTCTTACGACACGTGTGGTAGTGTAGTGCATGTAAGTGTAAATGTATGTGAAAGAAGAGAGGTTAGGACACGGAGGGGGAAAGAATGATTGCACTCGGTTCGTGGCCCATTTGTTAGTGTACTGATCCGGCATTCGTAGTGTATTGATCAGAGAAATCACGGTAAATTACCGCTCTAGCCGTCCGCTAGAATTCTCCTTTAAACAGCGGCAGAATGCGATCTAGCTCCGTAGCTCATATCAACAATTTGCCACCGTCGAGACTGAAAACCCAGAATCTCTTCGTCAGAGCAACTGCAGAGTCTGCAGCAATGATGAGTCTTAGATAAACTCAGTGGTAATTATTCTTCAAAATTCAAATCTATTGTTGTTTGTTCTATTTATTAGTTTTAACATGAGCTCTGGAGGTTCAAGCTTCATGGCCAGCGCACACATCTTCCACTGGTGAGGCCCGGGTTCGATCCGCGACCTATCTATTTGTGACGAACAACAACGCGCTCTCGGCAGTTTTCGTGGGGATCCTCCCGATTTCCCTTTCTCTGAGTCCACTATTTCTCTCCAACATCAGCACTTTCATCAATTGATTAGTTTTTAATAATGAGAGGAGTTCTTGGGTAGAAATATTTCTAAATCACAGTTATTAACGACATTAGACTGATAACAGAAAAAAAACAATACAGACTTATTTGTTTTATCGGGCGTTTCTCGTTCAATACTTTTCGTGATACTACCTTCTTATAATAAAAAAATAAATAAAAAATCAAATTCTTTCTTTGAAAAAGTGGACTCCTACTACTGCTGCAATTTTTGTTTCAATTATTCTAAACGGACGGAGGATTGTTAAATACTTTAACAGATGTCGATCGTTGAGGGTGGCTTTTCGCTCCTCCGTTTGGATTCGTTAAATTGATATAACAGATCAGTATTAAGAAAATAAATTATCACAGCTTTCCAAGCGTCAGGAAGATTCCTAAGAATGCCGTAACCCCAATCATAGATAAAGAGACATCGGTCGTACTTCAGTATATTTTCGGATAATCATTTCACTATCAATCGTTTTCACGACCGCGTTACACTAGTGATCACTACGTGAGGGTGAAGCGACCGGCGTTGAGATTCGACTGATAGTTCGCTTTAAGGTCAAACTTAAGAAAATAAATTATCACAGCTTTCCAAGCGTCAGGACGTTTTCTAAGAATACCGTAACCCCAATCATAGATAAAGAGACATCGGTCGTACTTCAGTATATTTTCAGATAATCATTTCACTAATCGTTTTCACGACCGCGTTACACTAGTGATCACGACGTGAGGTTGAAGCGACCCGCGTTGAGATTCGCCTGATAGTTCGCCTTAAGGTCAACGAGTGAGCGGACTGTACGCTTCCCCGTTCGATCAATCGCAGCTCCCCCTGCGTCCGAGGTAAATGTTTGCACGCGCGTTTGGGTTTCATCTGCGCGCGGTGACAGGGGACGGCACCGCGCGCGCGCCCCGCCGCGACGTCAGCCCGTGCCAGGGCGTGCCGGCAAGAATGGCTTTCTCTGCGATTCCAAGAAAAGAGACACGTTGTAACGCAGTGTTTGGATGTCACCTCACAGAATGATTTATGTGCTGTGTGCAGTACAACCTATTTGCATACCTTAGAAAACAGTTAATACATCTCGAAGGCGCCTTGCGTTTTTATTAGGGCGAAATCACACCTGTTGATTTTTACCGGAGTTTCGGAGGGTCATTTTTAATAAATATGTATTACTATCCTGGAATTGCAATAGCTAACGTTTGTATTTTTTTGTGTACAGCGGTATCCTCATGCCTCCCTCGATGGCTCGTTGGTAAGCGTGCACGGTTTCCATGGCGTAACCCCGGATTCAATTCCCGGCCGAGGCATATTCTACCTGTGCAGTTTCCTTATAAATGTCCCAGAATCTATTGCTGTGTGACGATGAGAAAGCTCACACTAAGGTAATGAAGAACAGTATATACGGTGAAGGGATGTCTTCTTGATAACCACACGAACTCCTTATCGCATGGGCTGCAGCGCCTCTGATCGGGAGGTCCTAGGTTCGAGTCCTGACGGCGGCAGGACTTTCTACACTAGCTTTTCAGCTATGTCGAATTCAATCGCTGTCTGGAGGAGAATTCTAGCGGCTGGCTGCTCTGATCGGTAGTTTTCCGTGGTTTCTCCGATCAACACCAGGCGAATGCCAGAGCTGTACCCTATCAAACGGGCCACGGACCGCGTGCGATCTGTCCTTCCCATTCCTTGTCCTATCCTCTCCCCTAACACATAGACTTACACTAACATATACAACACTATCACATATCCCGGAGACCGGTCGGGGGCTTAGAGCTTGTCCGGACTGGGGCGGTGCCCCGCTGGTGGGAGAGTCCTGGTTAGGGGGCAACCCCACTAGCCGACGGAAGGTCGGGGCCGGATCTCGCCATCCAGCGGGGGAAGATCACCGCCACCTCCTGAGGAAAAAGCATGCACTACACTAACGGGACTAATGACCAGAGCAGTTGACGCACCCGGAAACACGAAAAATCAATCAATCAATCTTATCCCATGGCCGAGATGCTGTGTCATCACTGGTCGGCCAATGCCTGTATCAGGCTGTCGAGCCTTAGGACAAAAACAGGTATCCTCATACATTAAATACAAGCTAATCATTATTCATATTTTACAACAATTATTTTATTGGCATCTATTCACTTAAGTCACGTTTAGCGACCCAATGTGGTCCCATCATCAGATAATCTGTAATACAATTAGTTTTAAACAATTAAAAATATTTTTATGGTAAAATTTAAACTTGCAATAACAATGTACTGAAGTGAGATTTAAAACTATAATTACAATTCAAATGTTAAAAACAAATAAATATCAAAGTTTTAAGTACTATATGATAGCAACAAAATCGCAAATTGTATAAAATTTAAATACATTTAAAAAATCACGTGGGCAAACAAGAGGTGGATTAAGAAGCAAAACGTTTGGCGGTTAATTTGCACTTAAACCGTATTCTTTGTTACTCATGTAAACCCCTGATTTGCCATACTCATAACAATCTCTTTATTCAGAGTTTGCTCTTTTTTGGCGGTTCATATTATACCTCGTTAGGAGCTCATCCGGATTTTCTCTCACAATGAGCATTTTAAGCTCCCTCATTAAGCGTAAGATTGCGTTTAATTTCTGTAATTTCACCTTTATTTGCAGCTTGAAAACCTGTGACGGCGTTAGGAAGTGTCTTTAGGGCACGTTCTGAGCATGTCATCTGACGATTAAACGACGACGATGACGATCTGACCATTAAACGACACAGATTGTGGATGTGAAACGAGAGAAATTAAAGGAGAAAGGGAAGGAATGAGAGAGAGAAAGGGAGAGATAGAAGAGGAGAAGGTGGATAAGGAAGCGGGCCAGGAATAGAGGAAGAGAAAGGAAAGTAAAAAAGATGGGAGGAGAAAGGAGGGACGAAAAGACGACGGAAGAGATGATACGGGAAAGGAGGAGAGGAAATGGGGAGGGAAAAGGGAAGGAAAGGGACTGCCTGCGCCCATTGCTCGCCCATTAACCGAAACGGCCCCAGTCCACCGCGCAGCAGTGCGCCACTGCGATAAGGGCTCTCGTAGGGCTCTTCGTCTTAGTCGCGCCACCAGTCACCCGCGCAGTCGTTGCGCCACCACCGCAACCACGCCCTGCGGCCGGCCTGCTCGCGTCGCCTGGCGGCCCGTCGCTGCAATTCTTCCGGCTTCATTTCGCAAATGCATTTCGAGTAGCCTCTCATCTTCACCTCAGTTACAAAATATTAACCTAATGTTCGCACACTCACTTGCTTTAGTTAAGAATAAAAGCACCTTTTCTTCCCATAATAAATTACTTCACTGTTTAACAGTTTTGACAGAAAATAAAAAGATCAACTGTAAAAAATTATCATATAAAGTTTTAAAGCATGGTTGGTTTAACTGCAATCCAGGAAATCTTGGAACATTTACTTCACCACCAAAATATTTTTAAATTATTTCTTTTTTTGTAAGTTATCTGAATTTATTATTTTTAATTTTATTTTTTTTAAACTAATTTTATAAATACTGTATACTATTTTGCCCACTGTATACATGTTGGCCGAAAGAGAATACGTAGCCATTTCTATTCCCAGTTGCTTCGTTTAAACTAACGTCAGAAATAGGGAACTTCATCAAGCAGCGAGTTGCCTTTTATTTTATTTCTGTATCACGTAATTGAACATTTAAGATGAATATAACTTCGTCTCTCCTTTTTTCACTTTAGATAATTACCCCACCGAGACAAAAACTATTACAGGAACCTCCGAGTGGTGTATCGATCTATAATAATTGCATTCTCGCAGGAAAGTTGGATTTTGGAGAAATAAGAAATATATATTGCATATGAGTTTACATTAGTAACCAAGGAGTTGATCAATGATACATTTTTTTCGTTTGATTTAGATTTTGAATTTTTTTTAAATATTTTAAATGTTGGAATGAAATATTGATAAATCATATAAGATTTTTTTTTATTATATTACAGACTAACTCTAGTTATGGTAGAATCTTTGTGACAATACATCAGAGACCTGTTTCTCTTCTTTCCTAGAAAATTACAGTTCAATATTAATAATCAAATGATAGTCGGTGAATTGGGTGATTTTCCTGATCCATCAACGCCACAACAAATCAACGATAATCTCCATTCTTAATGAAGATTGTAACGTCGTAGTTGCAAAATTTCCAACTTGCAACGCAAAAATTTGCAAAGCATTGCTTAGATTATTTAAATATTGTCGTTGCCAAAGTACACTCTGCGGATGGCGTCGGCATTCCCACTATTACCATCCACAACCTCCTGACTCTACCCTCCTGTTTGCTTCCAGTGCTAAATTCGCTAAGTCCGCACCTTCGTTGCCTGGTAGCTGCAACACACGTCTTATCGTTATGAACAATGGAGCCGGGTAGGGGGCACGCAACGACGCTGGTCCCCTCAGATATTGCGCTATTAATTACAACACGCAGGCAAGATGGTCTCACGCTCGCGCCTAGACTGGGTCGGGGTCACAATCCTTAGGGTTTAGCGTGCATTATCGGCCCTTATTAGGTCTGAAATTAAACAAGTGAGTGAAGGTTAATTGTAGCCTGCGAATATTCCAATTCAATTTTGTGTTTGCTTTCATTAACTAGAAACATACTTTCATTAATATCCTCGTTCGTGAATATTGTTATAATTAATAAGAATTGTAACGTATTATTTCGCTTGGAATGGCAAAACAGTGTACTCTCAATGCAACACTGATTAAAATCTAGCAGTCATTTAGAATTGTTCGTATACTTCTCCTTGTGACAGACTTTATTGGACTGTAATATTTGCAATGCGAAGGTTTAAAATTTTTTTTTTCCTTTTGTTACTGTTCTCGATTTTGATGCATACTTTCAACAATTACTTACGATTTTAAAGCATACTTTCAGCACCAATTTCAATAATATATTAACGTTAAAAAAGCCAAGCATCTAGTAGAGTTTCTCGAAATTGCATTGTCCCTTTAGGGTAGCTACCTACCTCGGAATTATGAAAAATTGTGAAATTGCATCTTTTTCAATTTTCATCGAGTCATATTATCTATTTAAATCTCTTTTAAATGCTTAAAATCATGTCCTTCTACGCTTGTTAGTTTTTGAGCATTTTTTTACGAAGCGAATGTGCAAGTGCCAAATCCCTTATTGTTAACTGTCAAGCCCTTGGGGAGTGAACATCAGATGAATTTTTTCCTATATTGGGGATTTTCAACACGTTCATGCATGTCAAACATCAAAAATCATATACTATAAAAGATAATGACATAATTCTTCTTGGAGCTTGCAACCCATGATTTGCTCTAGAGAATAGACTAGAATAGTTAATGTTTCAATAAAAGTTTCAGTTAAATGAACTGAAATGTCGGAAATTTATTTTACACAATTCTTTTTTCCGAAATAATCAAATCCCGACTCTTTAGTTTTCACAATACTTTTACCATTCTAGTTCAATCTGTACAACATATTTTTGTGATTAATTTACAAAAAGAATTATCAAAATCACATCAACTTGTTGTGGAGATGGAATAACTAAAGTCAAAACCTGCATTTTGCCCAATTAATTTTTAACAAATCAGAGAATTTTTTTTAAAAATTATATGATTTCAAAAGCATATAGAAATCAAACGTTCAAGGGTACAAATACAAACAATATACTTGACATCATTTCCTCAGGTCGGCTGCTACAGATACAGATACAAATCCCCAGGTGTAAAGGCACGTGTTGAGTGTGGGTCGTAGCCATATTTTTCGGGGCGCATTTAGCACCTTTCTCCCAATAGGAAGAGGGCGTGGCGGGGGAGGCAATGCGCGACCTCGCTGCCTCCCACGCCACAGGTCAGAAACAAAAGACGGCAGGCAAGCGTGCACGCGAGCCGGCAGCGGTCACGCAAATGCTACAGCGGCGGCGGCGGTTGTAATGTATTTTGCACGGAGTTCAATATTCAAGACATCAGTCCATGACTATGCGCTCCTTAGTGTGCCGATACTGCACATTCATTAATAAATACCAAACAACGATAGATACGACAGGTTAGTTATCCAGGGATATTATATTACATAACAATACGTGTCGTAAAACCTAATTTCATACTGCTAAAGAAGAGAAATGGTAAAAAAATATTTCATTGAAATAGATGTACTTTTAAATAAACAACTAATTATAAATGTAGACTTCAAATATAAATGAATATTTTAACATTTTTCTGAATAGTAGGACTGTTTAAACGTTATTTTTAACCCCCTACTTCCAGAAAAAAACGAAATCTATGAAAGTCAATCTTCATTAAAAAGTTTTGCACCTTAACTTTAATTTGCATCTATGCGGTTTCTTATGATGTACTTCACCTGCTACAGAGGTAACAAGCTAAAGGTATGGACTTTATGACCTCTTTGTATTTTACAACATAAACAGTGTGAAAATTAAGTGAATTTTGACCTGTAAACTCTCTAGAAAACTTGAATTTTTCAAAATTACAGCTGAGTTAGCTGAGTAAACTATCCAAAATGTCACATTAAATTATCAGTGCATAGGAACTTAATCAATTGTTGTATCTCGTCAAATACACTTGTCAGAAACTACATCAATTGTTAATCTATTATTACTCAATCATTCAGTAATAAATGCCACCTTCTAGACATAATTCACATAAATACATAAAGCTCTGCTTTTAATTAGAGAAGGCCAACACACATGGTATCTTTTCCTAGAATACATTCCCTGAGTTCGACTGACATAACGGTCGAGAGCTGATTGGACTAGTTTGCCATTCCATAAATGGTTGCGTTATGTCGATATGACGGTAGGATAGCATTACTCCTCGTTAGCAGCAGTTTATAAAATTAAAAGATTTATTGAGACACCTCATACATGGCTTTTAAAAATGTATTAAGAATATACAACAAACATGTAAGTGTATGTTAATAATTTATTGATTTTATGAATCTTGAGAGAGTAAATTTAATAAGAATTGTTCCACATTTCATATAATAAAATAATAATAATAATAATAATTAATAATAATAAAATTAATAATAATAGTTGTAATAATAGTAATAATAGTAATATTAATAATAGTGATGATAATAATAATAATAATAATAATAATAATAATAATAATAATATAATAATAATAATAATAATAATAATAATAATAATAATAATTCATCCGGAAGAACATCACATGTCCGCACTTCGACTCTCTTCTGGTGTGTCGTTTGTTGTTGCCAGCGCCGCTCCGCCAGTCGAATAGGAGCTCCATGCTTCGTCGGATATCGACGTGACGGCGCCCATACACACGACTCCAGACAAATGCCTCGCGACGTCCGCGCGCCCGGCGCAACAGAGCAGCATGCCGTGCGACGCGGCACCCGAGGAATGGCATCTTCTATATTCTGCTTTTCCGTAGTCCGAGGCGTCAAATCAGCATTTTTTTTTCTTGCTGTCAAATATACTCATGAGTTCTACTTTCATATGTTACTGAATACTTACGTAGTACCCAATTTGTTTGTGAAAGAACTTGCCAAAACAAAACAAAATAAGATACTTCTTTTTCGGGGGAGGGGATCTCAATTTTTTCTATGACAGCTAAAGAATATAGCGCCTAAAAATAAGTTGAAGTTGGGAACTGAGGCATACTCGCAGTAATATATATATATATATATATATATATATATATATATATATATATATATATCACATCACATCCTTTACCATACCATAAGACAATTATTCTGAAAATTTAACCCTTACTTGAAAATGACCATAGTGGAGACCAGTAGCATATCTAATATTCTCGTTTGCATCTTCATATTTTTCGGTTGAAGAAAAACAAACAATAATTCTTTTGCTGTTATTGTTTAGCTCTCTTAATGTTAATAGTTTTTGTAATTCTGTACTGGTAGATCAACACAACGGAGCCAGAAAACGGAAACTCACATTTTACAATCAACGTCCGAAAGGGCTTTTAACAATTAAGAAATTAATCTATTAAGAATAATCAAAATAAATTAGATGTACCTAAAAACGGCATGTGAGTACACTTCTGATGGATTTTAGAAGTAATAGTTACAATGAATTAGTTTTACTTCCGTAAAGTGATATATTAAGCATCATTTAATATTCATTGTAAACCTTACTTGGATGGACATCCTGCGTTATTGAACCTTCTTTATAGGGACATCTTTTTAAAAGGACTGAAAGAAACTAGAACAACGGTCGATCATAATGGCGTATCATATAACAATAAAAAATGCAACAGATCTTACAATATTCTTCAGTAAGACTCCTATTACTACACTAACTTCTCCGTACATAGGCTAAAATTAGAAAATACTACGTTATTTAATTTATCTAGAAGCAGTAAATAGGAACAGTAATAGACGGTAGGTCGAATGATCACGCCATCCAGCGGGGTAGGATCACCGCCACCTCCCGATGAATAAAGCACGCACTAGGCACTTACGGAACTAATTACCTCAGTAGTTGGTATCCCCGGAATCACTAACAAACAACAAATTATCCACATCATACTCTTCTCACAGTCGAACATTATTTCAAAAGGTAGTACATGCACTGTCTCAGAGGCAACACTGTTCACTTTGGAGCACCGATGACCGGATATGCCTGGGGTAGAGTCCGGATGGCGGATTTTCGACTCTAACTCCACTTCTCGGTCAAATTTAATCAGCGTCTGGAAAAGAATTATAGCGGAAAACTGCTCTGATCGATAGTTTTACCGGTAGCGGTAGCTCAGTGCATCAACTGATGTCACTGCAGTGAATCTGTCCGGGAAGTCCTAGGTTCGAGTCCTGATGGCTCCAGGATTTTCGGCACTAGCTTTTCAACTAGGTCGAATTCAGTCGCTGTCTGGAGGAGAATTCTAGCAGCCGACCGCTCTGATCGGTAGTTTTATGTGGTTTCTCCGATCAACACCAGACGAATGCCGGAGCAGTACCCTACGAAACGGGCCACGGACCGCGTACGATCTGTCCTTCCTCTTCCCTGTCCTATCTTCTCCTCTTACACACACACACTTACACTAACATGCACCACACTACCACATTTTCCGGGAGACCGGTCGGGACCGGTCGGGAGCTTGTCCCGACTGGAGCGGTGACCCGCTGGTCGGAGAGTCCTGGTTAGGGGGAAACCCTACTAGCCGACGGTAGGTCGGTGCCGGATCTCGCCATCCAGCGGGGGAAGATCACCGCCATCTCCCGAGAAAAAAAACATGCACTACACTAACGGGACTAATGACCGAAACAGCTGACGCGCCCGGAAACACGAAAAATCAATCAATCAATCAATCGATAGTTTTCCGTGGTTTATCTACTTATTAATAGGCGAATGCCACAGCAGAACCCTCACAATAGCAGCCAAGGACCGCTCGCGATCTTTCCTCATTTTCGTTGTTTCCTCTCTCCTCGCTTAATTTACACTTATCCTTTTGACAAATGATTTCGGAGAGTTGGCGAACGCGCACAGGCGCAGAAGGACTTCAGGGTCAGTGGAGACAAAAAAAAATAGTTTGTCGAAAGAAAGTGTGTAAATAGGGTCTTACACTTACCTACACTACACATGCCAAGTGGGGAGACTAGTCATGAGCTTTAATCTTGAACCGGCTGAGGAAAGGCTCTGCTGGGAAAGTTCACAGGAGGGGTAAACTTCCGCAGATCGACGTGTAGATCGGCACCTAATCTCTCGTTCCATCTGGGGAGGATCATCATCACCTCTCGGGACATAACATTCACAACGCTTTCGGGATTAATTATCTAAGTTGACGCACCCGGAAACAACAAATACTGTCTCACTCACTCAAGGTGTAAAGAAAAATATATTTCGTCACCTCCCAGGGATACGACATGCACAACGCTATCGGGATTAATTATCTAAGTAGTTGACGCACCCAGAAACAACAAATAATGACTCGCTCACTAAAAGGGTGAAGAAAAACAAAATTGCAACTGAGTTGTTTCGACCCTACACACATATCCAATTCCAGTCCGCCGTGCGGCGCAGGGTGTTTCATCTAAAGACGCTCTCGTGGCTTCCGACGACGCAAAATGAAAGACGCAACGACACGCCGCGACTTCCCCTCCCCCTCTGCGCTGCGCTCCGTCCCCTACTCTAAGGCGTTTCCGCCTTCGCGCCTGCCGCGACGCCTACGCCGTATGTGCCGCCCACCCCGGGCCGCCCCGCCCCGCCCCGCCCCCCACCGCCCCGCCACCGCCACCGCCACCGCCACCGCCACCGCCACCGCCACCGCCACCGCCACCGCCACCGCCACCGCCACCGCCACCGCCTCCGCCACCGCCTACCGCCACCGCCACCGCCACCGCCACCGCCACCGCCACCGCCACCGCCACCGCCACCGCCACCGCCACCGCCACCGCCACCGCCACCGCCGCCGCCACCGCCACCGCCACCGCCACCGCCACCGCCACCGCCACCGCCACCGCCACCGCCGCCGCCACCGCCACCGCCACCGCCACCGCCACCGCCACCGCCGCCGTCACCGCCACTGCCACCGCCACACCGCCACCGCCACCGCCACCGCCACCGCCACGCCACCGCCACCGCCACCGCCACCGCCACCGCCATCGCCGCCGCCACCGCCGCCGCCACCGCCACCGCCACCGCCGCCGCCACCGCCACCGCCACCGCCACCGCCACCGCCACCGCCACCGCCACCGCCACCGCCACCGCCACCGCCACCGCCACCGCCACCGCCACCGCCACCGCCACCGCCACCGCTAAATTAAAAAATATCGACAGACGCCAGAGGGCAATGGTTCACACAGCAGTCGCACCTTTGCCTCGAAATGGCGCTGTCTTGAGACTAAACTGCAGTTTATTTGCTACTATTGTGTGGAAATACGAAACCGACGCATGGAAATATTGCGGTTAAATGTTGAAATTTCAGATACATCGCAAGATCCATTTCAAAATATTTTAAAGTTGGTACAAAACGATTCTTCTTTATAATGTGTCTGCTTTCTTATACGTCTACGTTTCGACGAATTTACAAGCGGTAAAACGACTGGGCTCGGACGATCCACTCTACATTGAAAGTTTACCCAAAAAATGTAATAATTAAAATGGAAATTAAAATTACAGAATATAATGATATGAGATGGAAATGGAATATATAGTTCAATGGAAATACTAGCAGGAGACAACGATAAAAATGTATGCCATTGTATTAAAGCGTGTTATCCTGCCTACGTTTCACATGCAATAATGAAAGCCAGTGGTTAAAAATGTTCATATGAGTGACTCGACTGCGATTCAAACCTTTGACAAAATTCAAAATCTTTGAAAAAATTCAGCCACGAGTGGACGAACAGTTTTTTTTCTTCTCTTATTACCTATTTTCTTAGATTATTGGAAATCGGTTTTCAGGAATGCTCATTGAGTTTCCATTATCTTCATTTCTTGTTCTTTGCAGAGAAAATACACAGAAACCTTTCATATCTTTTTAAGCATTTCTGAGGGAAACACCAGAATAACAAAAATTCATTCCGCACCAGATGAGGTTATCGCACGAGCGAAATGTGACATCCCTTGAGTATAAGCCTCCATCCAAAGTTCTTTTGTGTCTGCCACGTATTATAGCGCCAGACGCTCTTTGTTCTGATGTAGTATATGTCCCAAGAGTCTTGACTTCTCCGTTTCTGTGCCTGCCCGCCGACACACAAAACCTAATTTCAACTTTTGTAGGTGGAAATAGTATATAAATGTACTGGAAAATCACAGAGGAGCTTCCAGAAAATTCAGCGTCCAGGACAAATTTCTCCTATTTCAGAAATGTTTCACGCAATACGCAATGTATGTTTCACGCAATGTGTATTATACACTAATATACATTTCGTTCAGCGGCTTTTTTAGACAAAAAAGTTAAATATGTAACTTTTTACGTAACTACGAATACAATACAGAATACTCCCGTTATCTCCCGTTACATTATCATTTCTCGCGCATTTTCCACACTTTCTGTTGAATAACTAATTGTTTGAGATTCTGTGCACTTCTGTGAGCTTAAACTAGCTATGATTTGAATATTCAGTCCTGTCTCATAAACAAGAAACATTTTGTCTTTCGAATTTTTTAACATAACTTCTTCCAAAAACAATGTTCGTCCATTTCTTTTATCAAATCGAAAGCAGCATTTGTAATTTTTAACAAAACTACCTTTAGCTAAGTAGAAAAATATCGATTCGCTTCATTAGAAAATGATGTGTGTCACGAATTAATATAAAATCATTCACGTCATTACAACCAATTTGGCGTTGCTACAAAATTAATCAAATCATTAATATTGAAACACTTGATCGAACGGTTCGTTATGAAACTTCCGACCTGAGGATCAAAAGCCAAGCACCAAGCGCCTGTGTGGGTTCAAAGGCCACCGGCGGCGCCTGCACCGCCCTGCAACGCCCGTGGGCAGGAGCGGCCTTCCATGGGCAGCGCGTCGCCGTGGCCAATCACGTGACGTGGCCACGGCGCCCACCCGGCCGGCCGACCGGCACTCAAAGGGCGGGCCGCCGCACCCGCTCCTTTTGTGGTCGCCGCGCGCCGCCGCGAGGCGACTTGTCGACCAAGCGCCTGCAAAGCGGCGCGGGGATCGATGGCTAATCGCACCGATTAGCGCTCTTCGCCGCGCCGCACGCCTTTGCCCGGCGCCTTCCCCTGCCACCCCGCTCGCTTCGCTTCGCCCCGCCCCCCCTGCCCTCCGCCCGCCACCCCGCCACGCCCGCCCCGCCCCACGCCCCGCCCCCGCCGCCCCGACCGCCCCGACACGCCCCGACACGCCCCGACACGCCCCGACACGCCCCGACACGCCCCGACACGCCCCGACACGCCCCGACACGCCCCGACACGCCCCGACACGCCCCGACACGCCCCGACACGCCCCGACCCGCCCCGCACGCACGCCCCGACCCGCCCCCTCGCTCCGCCCAGCCACGACATGCCCCTCCCCGCCATGCTCTGCCCCGCCCCACCCCTTTTGTCACCGCCACTCCCCGCTTCGCCCAGCCCCGCCCCTCACCACTCATTGTCCTCAACGCCCCCTATCCCAGTCCCGGCGCGACGCCGCGCTAATTGGCCACCGCGTCCCGGGCGGAAAGCCGCGCGTGGAAGATGTGTAGCGCTCGTTCGCCCGGCAGAAGCAGCCGTGGCCACTCCACCCTCCACCCCGCTCGCTGCCCACTCACTCGCAGATTACCTTACGTTGATGGATTGATGGTTTATTTCGTGGTTCCGTGCGCATCAACTGCTGTGGTCGTTAGTCTCATTAGTGGGGAATGCGTTGTAGTATCCCGGGGGGTGGCGGTGTTCTTACACTGTTAGACTGTGAGATCGAGAGAGAGAGAGAGAGAGAGAGAGAGAGAGAGAGAGAGAGAGAGAGAGAGAGAGAGAGAGAGAGAGAGAGAGAGAGAGAGCTCTGTCTTCAATAGGAATCGGGAGCCATACTCATAAGCACGATGAGATTCGTGAGCGAACGAAGTCTGACAATGAAAAAATAAAAAAAGCTCCACTGATGTTATTTCCTTTTTTTTAAGGATTTTTAACACTATCTGGCTCTGGAGCGTCCACTTCCATAGAAAGACAAAACACGATCGTGCCTTCGCTTTTTCCAGACCTGCGATATGTTTCCAGCTTGATCGAGATCGATGCCGGGGAAAATTCATTCTGAAAAACATTCTACAAATACTTTTGGAGACAGTATGTTCAGAAATAGACGGACGGAAAAACGTGTATACTCCGTGTATACGTACGTATACAAGTAAGAACTACGAGCCATAATAATTCTAAAATGAAATGTGCAACATAAAATAGTTATCGCACACACAAATGTCAGAAGGGACTTCTGTCACAAAATGTTAAACAAAGCATAGAATACAAAAAGAAGTAACTTCCCACACTCATACTGTGTACTGCTGCAGGGGACGCAGTCACGCACGTACCGTTTCACCTCGCAACTGCATTTCTTCTTACCACTACGCGGTTGTCTCAGCCACACAAAAAAAACATTCTTAGACCTCAACTGTCATCCTCCCAATGACGCATACACTTCCGTTTATTCAAAATAGTTTCAATCTTGAACCCTAACAAAAAAATATATCGCGTAATGATAGCTATTGTATCTTCAAAAAATAAAATGTAAAATATTTGTGAATATTCGGTACCGACGTACTGCCAAACGGTGGATCGTCATGTAATAATATAATACGGGTTCCAAGGGGTTCTGTATAGAGTAAAATGGGTCGTGAAATATAATCAAATGCCCAAAATTCATGTTTATTCACGGCTTTTCTTTAATTACTTGCACAATAGCGGGGCATTTTTAAAGAAAATGAAAATTCCTTGCGATCTGATATTTTTATGATCCCCCAGTATGTGATAAAATACCTTTCGTTATTTCCGCAAATTTGATACTTTCATAAGCGTGAGGTTGCACATACAATACAATAGTGAACTTCCAAATGTGGTTATGGTTTTTTAAATAGAGGTAAACCTTTTAACAGGTCACCCAAGGACGAATGACAAGTGTAATGAGAGAATACATGTAGAATAACTCAACAATCTTGCTACTGTGGTGAAAAAAGATTGAGTTAAAGAATGAAAAAGAAATCATGTCTGTTTTTATGAGACATTTAATTTCGTCAGGATTTTCTCTGCGTCGTAAATAATAGTATACCGACTCATCCTGCACTGAACTTTCTCGCAAATTTTTCACGATAAATTTGCTGTGGAAGCTCAAAACGCCAGCAGCGAGGTCGTAATTACAAGAGCTACGTGCGGCTTTTCTGGGAGCAAGCTGCGGTGCGCGAGACGAGGCAGCAAAATGGTGGCTGCCGTGACTTAAATTACCCAGGTTATTCGAGTAATAGCGAGGCCAGGAAGACTGCCAAAGCAAAGCTTCGGACCAGCGTTCATTGCAATTTCGCATTCCAGTTTTTGAGATTTATTTTGTTATTTTAATTTTAATCCAATGAATTACGAACCCACCATTTTCAAAGATCTTTTTGAAAATGCTCCTATGGCTCTGGATCATTTTAGCTCATTAAAACTATCTTTCTAATTTTAAAGGTGACCAAACATTCAGAAGAGGATTAAAAGTTTCACTTGTTGTGCACTCTTGCATCTACCCATTTCCTACTCTTGACGTTTCAAATATATTCTGTGTAATTTTCTTTTCCTTCCCTCTCATTTTGTAATACTTTCCCTAGCTTATTTTTTGTCATGTAGATTAAATTATAGCTTATCTTTTTTCGGTATTTCGTTTGCAACTGGCACAACTTTGTTGCGGAAATCTCACCCAGGAAAGTTTGCAAACTCGTGAGTATTCTCGGACATTTCTGTACCTCCAGTTCCATTATATCTTTTCTCCGCGGAATTAAACTCCATTGTTTTCATCTCGTCTCTATTGTTCTCAGGTTTGTTCTGCGAGAGAATCGATTTCCGACGCAGAACAACTTCTCTCCAGTTTCGCTTGAGAGCTGCGTTCATTTGAAGGCCACAAATCACTTAGGGTTGAAATGATATCTTTATGGTAGCGATTTCCTTATGGTACTCATTTGAAAAATTTCATAGAAAGTATCTATTCCTTTTTTGGTAGGTAGTCATTTAAAAGTTGGTTTTTCGGTTGAATTTTTTTTAAAAAATTCTTAAATTCATAATTGAAAATGCTACCTATTTTTTTTATAAAAATATATCAAATGAAATTTTTATCAATATATACTCGTAATTTTACAATAAGGAGAAAGCGCTGGAAACTAAAAAATATGGTAAACAAATTTATTTAAAAAAATTATGCTAATGAAGCAAATGTGCAAATACAATTGTTGGAACTCGATTCCTTTCATATATACAACCCGTTTAATATGCGAATGCAAGTCCCATTGTTATTAAAATTTTTGAATTTTGAATTTAAAAAAAGTTAGAAATAATGCGAGAAAGTATGTGGTTTTGCACTGCCACATTTATAAGGGTTGGGAAAGTGGATTTCGCCACGCGCCAACTGGTGGTAGAGCGGTTACTCACTGGGGGGTCTTCACTCCATGAGCTCGAGTTTGAATCTCGGAAAATAATTTTTACCAATTGGAAACAATTTTACAGATTCATGTAGATATTACGAAGCCGTTAAAAATAATGCAAATAATGCACAAAGGAAGTTTGTGCTGTTGTCTCATCACTAATTTTTCAGGAACACGTCAATATTTCATGTAGGCAATTACTTTGTTTTCCTTTTAGGTAATTATCGGTAATAATCGTTTTGAGGGATTTTCGTATCAGAAAAACCTTTGACTAAAATTGGAAAATCTATTCATTTCTTCATTTGTCCTAGTATTCAGTCAGGCCGCAACTCACAGTTCATCTCAATCGAATGGAAGCCCCTGTGTTTATGATTTTTTAAAATTTATTTGTTAGGTTAGGTTAGAAAATCAATCTCCTCCTTTGAAATTAGATACTCTTGATAATAACCAATGTTCAAGTATTCCCACGATTCTGTCGTACGAGTATGTTCAGATTGGCTCAATGAACGATTGTTGTCAAGAGAAAGAATGAAGTAGATTCTCTCTAGACAACTGCATTTTTAATGTAATTTTTTTCTTTTGTAGAGTATCACATCTGCATTTTTGTACACAAAGATATTTATTGAGGAGAGAATTAGAAGTGTGAAATATTATTGTGTTAAAAATTGAGGAGAAAATAAGAGAAATGGAAAAATATATTGGTTAAGAGAAAGAATGTTGGAAAGAAAATGTGGTAAATGAGGAAGAAAAAGTTTAGCAAAGAGAGGGACATTTTTTAAAATAATTCATTTGGAGTTAAATTGCTTACGACTGGGAACAAAGTAAAGATTCAGAAATTAATAAGTTGAAAAAAAGTGTCAAATGCAAGAAATGGAAGGAAAAATATAGTTGTGTCTAATACAAGATAAAAGTAATTCAAAATGTAAGACATTTCCAGAATATATAATGGCAAGTAGATCAAAAAATATAAATTCAAAAACGAAAATTAGATGCGGAAATCCGTTAAGAGGAAATAAGTAAATATTGGCTAGTGGATAATATTAAATGGAAAAATGGTAAAAAAATGTTAGGAAGGACGGGTAAATTTAGAACTGAAACCGAACAAGCAAAAAATTGACCGAGAAAATGGAAGGGGAAAGGAAGGGAAAAAAAATTTTAAAAAAAAAGGCCTTAGGAGTGGGAAAAAAAGAAGAAAATTAGAGGGGACCTTAATATCCTAGGATCGTCGTGACGTGTGGATCGAGTGGCTCGTTAAGGTGAACTGGTGGTGATAGGGGATGGGAAGTTGCTCGTAAGATCGAAAGAGAAAAAAAGTTCATCAAGAAAATCAAGGAAATCTACTTAATCTTGATCACAGGAACAGAACAAGTCAATATTTGAGGGATACATGTATGATTTCTTTGATGTTGCGAAATGTTTTGTGATCTATATATCTATGGTGTTTTATATTTATTGAGTACAGACATGTGGTATTTAAAAGGAAAATGGAATTCGTTTACGTAAGGAAACGTGTAATGAAATTATATATTAAAGACTTTCTTGTTATATTTTTCTTTATGTAACTTATTGTTTCCGTTGATTGTTAATTCGAATTATTCGAGTAAACTTTCAACATGTATTATTCATTCGGTAATTTCTTCAAATTATAACTTCACTGAATCGTTTAGAAGTATTCACACGGATACACTAGATGATCGCCGTCCAATAACAAAAACTCCTGAGATGGTTCTGTGGAAAAGCTGTTGCCATTTCAGTGTCTTTGAACGGGAGGTCGTAGGGTAAAGACCTTGTTGAAAGACTAATAAAAGGTATTTAATTCTGTATTAGTTACGCAATGGCATTTCGAAGAGACAGCGTCCCGGTAAAACAAATTCTTAGGCATCATATCGGATGGTCATGTGGAATCAAGATTACAAAGAAAATATTATTTTCGTTCACGTATGTGTCAATGTAAATTTTAACCTTTCAGTAGTCGCGTGAATTACTATTGTAATCCAGTCGTATTCATTCGCTGTTTACAGCGAGAGTTGAGAAACGTTTAGCACGGACTTTTCAGTACCTTTCGAAAAAGGCATCCGCTATCGAATTATAGCAAAATATAACTCGAGTAATAACTTCGAGTAATAACTAACTAGTAATAAGCGCTGGAAACAGATTGGATTACAATAGTAATCCACGCGACCACTTGCGTTTCAGTTTTTGACCTAAACTGAGAACGTGAATATAGCTTCAATCGATGCTCTGAATGTTTATGCAAAGTACTATAGTAGAGAAAGGTTGACCAGGAGGTTTCTAAAGGATCTGACTTTGTCCTTTATGAAACCAGAAATGAAAAAGAAAATCGAGAGAAAATCTGTGACGACAGCAATACGAACACGCAGAAGACTTTTGTTCGGAATCCAAGAAGGGGCTGAGGGTTCAGCGGAGTCATCAACGTGCGATGTTGTTATCTCTGTGGACGTCAACGAAACAAGATCACTCAACACTACTGCAAAAATTGTGTCCAGTGGATGTGCCACATTCAGAAAATCTGAGAGAGATTCATCTGATTTTGACATTGAATTCAGAATCAAGGCTCCAGATGTTTAAACAATTTTGTCAAACTGCTTTATTTAACAATCGTAAGACAAACTATAACAAGTTCACAATACATATAGAGCACAAGAATTTTCAAAAACCAATATCTACGCCCATGTATTTGACTATATTTGTTTGAAGGCATAATACAGGCATTTTTGTGTAGCATTTCAAAGAATTGGTATTATGTCTACGTCTAACAAATTATTTAGTATTTTGTAAATGTTCAACGTTTTAGAAACTATTACTCGTCCACATTTGAACCAAAACATGATTTGTTTGTAAAATATAGTTAATACGATTTTTTAAATGGATTACAATTGTAGTCCACGCGACAACATGCGTTCCACTTCCGAGCGCGACCTGAAGAGCTAAAGTTAGAATAAAAATGTTAATAATTTTGATTATTCTTTTTACAATAATTGCTTTTAAACTGTTTTTATTGTTCACAGGCTATTTTACGTCGCCACTTTTGTAAGAATAAATGTCTTTTTGCCTGCCTGTTTTAGTAAAAATAAATGCATTTTGCCTGCCTGTTTTAATAAAAATAAATGCCGATTAGCCTGCCTATTTTAGGTGAAAGAAATGCCTGAACATCCGAGCTCTAAACATTAGGTACGGAATACCCACAATTATGAATTGGAGATCCAGGTACATGGTCACCAAAAAAACAGTATGTTCTCGTGCGATCAAAACAAACATATTTAACTTAGAAGCAAAAATTCGGGAAACCTATTGCAATTTCCTTCATGTGCCATTATGAAAGCGCCACACTACTTTCACCAAGCTTCATGACACTAACACACAGTAGATAAAAAATTGGAAGGAAACTATATTAAATCTTAATAATAATAATAATAATAATAATAATAATAATAATAATAATAAAAAATACATCTCGGCTGAATAGAGAAATGGGGTGAAATTTAACACCAGTGTACCTATCGAATAAGAGGGTTTCCATTACCTGCATTTTACGAGTAAACAATAATTTAATTACGAGGAATATGCTGCTATATTGCCACTGGCATGCATTCGTCAAAGAAATATTTCTAGAAATTTTCCCTAATTTCGAGCAGACATATCCGTTCTGATGGCAAATATCAATATTGATGTTTTCTCTTGATTTCAAATTTCCGTCTAGAAGTGAAGTCAATATTTGCAAACCTTTAAATTATCTGCCACTGAATAACATTTTATTACATCACAGTTTCCACAATCTAACTTGAGCTCATTAATGAGATTTCACATCTCCATCGCGCACCGAGTTTACAGCCCCTTTTCCACAATGGCTGCCCGAATCAATGATAGCAGTCGGGCTCCAGTGGCAGTTAGCGTTGATCGTGCTGAGCCAGCCCTTCAGCTCTCCGCTCTCACTTCTCGAACAGTGCAATCTCAAGGGTCTCGGTGAGTGATTACGTCACATTCTCGAGGAAGGGTCATGACCAAAGTCTTCTCTCTGCTTCCCTGGTAACATTTTCAATCCACTGATGCCAAAGATCTGTCTTCTGTTAAAGATATTCATTTTGTTCCGCATTACAAACAGGGGTAGATAAAACTATCTAGAAACAATCACTGAGATCCTGACTGTTCTTGGCTTTCTTACGTTCTCACTGTCATTCATGTGTCAGATTCAGTTCTAAAAAAGAATTATTTAACTGGATCGTGGGTATGTTATAAATGCGAACATGGGAAAACGGGTGCAAGACTTAAATAATGCAACTTTATAAAATCCTGTATAGAAAACAGCATCAGAATAACTACGCAAAAACGGAGGAAGAAGAGGAGGATGAGAAGAATATCAAAGTAGTAATGTATTTCTCCATTTCATTTATAACGGAATCGTTTGAAATACAATAAATATTCGCATATTGGAACAACAGTTGTTTATTAATTTTACGATTGTTTCGAGTTTAATATTTAATTTTTATCCAGTATGTTCTATTACTCGCCGAATAAGAACAAAAAATAAATATTTTTTATCTGCAAGGCGGATAGCAGCACTACTATAAAAGGAAGCCCAGGTTTTCATTGCCCCGAATTTGGCGCAGTGTGTGAAATAAAGTTGGAGGGGCGTGGCCCCGCGGGAGGCAACTCCCAACGAGCACAATCGCACCGCGCGGCGCAGGGAAGTAGCAGGTGCGTGTGCGCATGCGCACCGCTTGGAGAGCCCTCGGCACCGAGCGCCTTTGTCAGGCTGGCGGCGCGGCGCAAAAAGTTTCGGTTGATCGATGTTGCGAATGAGGGAGCTCGCGAGGGCTGGACGCTGGCTCGCGCTTTGGTGCTTCGATAACGCGTGGGATCCCTCTGAGAGGGGAGGGGGAGGAGAACGTCCTTATTGGAGTTTAATGCAGTATCCGGGACACGCTCTAAAAAATGGAGAAGGGAGCTTGGCTCTTTAGTGCAACATTAAGAATGTTTGAAACAATCAATATCTTGTCCTGAAATTATTAACATTGAATTACTTGCTTATCCACTAACCCAACCAGTACATCTCTTGTATAAACATCTAAGAAGCTTCTAAAAAGTATTTGAGGTTAACAATTTTTGTTAATTCTAACAGGGTTTCAATTGTTAATTAAATTATTAATCGCTTTACTAAGTTCTATTAAGTATTCTATTCAAGTATCTTGAAATTTCTTATTAAGGCCTAGAAAACAATTTTTTTCTCAATTCAATCATACCTCAAATGGAATGTACATATAACAAAATTAAACACTAAATTAAGCTCATTATGTTATGCATTCAGAATTCTTTCTAGTTCTGTCAGCCTTCATGCAGCTCGTTGCGAGTATTTGGCAAATGTACATTCCCGCCTGAGATATAGCATAATATTCTGGGGAAGCTCATCCTTTAGTGCCCATTCATTTAGATTGCAAAAGAAAATTATCCGAATAATGAAAAATCCCATCCACGTGATCACTGCAAGCCTCATTTTATTGAGCTAGGAATCTTACCATTGCCTTGCTTATTTATTTACGACTCTGTAGTATTTGTCAAAACTGACTTACTTAACGGTGGGAACACATTTTCATGCAATACTGATATTTATAGTTACAACACTCGACGTAGAAATCATGTTCATCAAGTGTCAGTATCAACAGCTCACTACAAAAAATTCACATACAATACGTTACTTTACAACGCATTGCCAGATGAAATTAAACAATTAAAATTGGTACACAAATTTAAGTTAAAAGTAAAATATTTTCTGCTGCAAAACTGTTTCTATACAATTAAAACTATACTGATCGTCAAAAAGAAAAATAATGTTTACTTTAACAAAACAATGATATAGTATAATGAATTAGTTTACATTTACATTGTATAATTAAAAAAAGACTTAAATGCCCGTAACAAGTAATGTACTTCAGCTTCCGGGTCAATGACCGCCATCTCGATCGGTTTTTTGTCCATTTTCTCTGATCCATTGAGCAAATGCTGAGATGGCCCCTTGATTTGCTTCTGGACGTAAATGTAGCTTCATTATGCGCACGTTTTGTAGAACTTTCCTTTTACTTGTAGTAGTAGTAGAGCTTAGGGTGAGTTTCGATTTTGTTAGCAATACAGAAAAATTAAATCTGTTCGTTCGTTTACCGTTAAAAATAATTTTTCTATAATTGGCAACGAAAATATCTAATTTTTGACGTGTTAATCTCTAGCTTTTTTAAATTTATTATTATTATTATTATTATTATTATTATTAATAATAATTTGTTTTATTTTTTCATCTTTCAACTTAATAGTTAAATTGTTGGGAAGGGATTCTGAAACTCAAGAAAGCGTGCGCAGATGATTTTCTCCCCCACACGTCACATACAGTTTTTGATTGTTTTTTACTAAATAAATAAATAAATACATAAAAAATAATAAATGCATTTATAACATGATAACTACAAACATTTGTCACAGTTATAAAATTAATAAATTGAGAAAAATTACTAAAGTAATAAACAATTTTATACACATAAAAAATGTGACTCAGATAACAACTTTTATACACATGAAACAATGTGACCCAGATTTTTAATTCATTGCTACAAGTCCATTTGTTATCAATAACATAGTTTTTCTCCTACGCCACATCTAAGAACTTTCAATATGTCAGCGGCACCAGCTGTGGCCAGTACGCCACCTATGGTCACATTCAAAGAAATGGTCATAATTAAGCTTCTATGTAATATTTCTTCAATGTTAGATTTAAAATTTCGTATAGTTTTAGTACTGTTCTTTAAATGTGTTGGATTGCTAATTTTTTTAAGTGAGAGGGGAGTTGAATTATATTCTATGTTCTTGATTTCTTTAATATGATGTCAGACATATTAATTTGGTTGCATAATATGACTCGCGGTAAGGCATAACTATTTTCTGTTAGTAGCAACAATTAACTATTAACAACTACTAGCAACTGTTAATAATCATACAACAGAGAAACGTAGCTTTTATTCACAAGATCAGGAATGGGTGCACTTTATTAAGAAAAAATTGACTATGACCACCACACATAAGGTTATTGAGAACATATCTACATTCATTCCCAAATGTTATGAATTATGTCAGAACTTTTTTTATTATCTCCTCCCTTCAAAGACAGATGAAAAGCAATTAATTTCAAAATAAAGAAAACTTATTAAAGTCGATACTGCCGGCTTTAACACAAAAGAAGAATATTCTATTAAAGTATTACAAACTATCCTGTTTCACCTATTTTATTAAATATTCAAGTGATGTTCTATTAATTTTCATTTATAATTGCGTTCATCTCTCCCCTTCTCGTACAGTAACAACCCAACGTATTCATTTACGCCATTGAATTCTAGATTTAATTGTTTTGTTTCATTTGACTTCATTGTTCTGTAATTACCCTGTAGTGTCCACTCCTCCGCGTCACACATCAATTCAGCGTAATTGAAATGAGAGGATGTTTAAGTACACCACAGTAGATCTGCATAAATAACGCGATAATATAACGCAATCCTCGCGCTCCTGTGAATGTTCGCGTTCATAACAATTAATCACAAATATATTTTGCTCTCAGATATCGACGTTGGGTAATCACAGCAATTTAAAAAAATGTACAAAATAAATTTCATACATTCTTATTCATTGAAAAGTTGGTTGGTTGGTGATTCGTGGCGCATCAACAGTTTTGATCGTTAGTCCCGTACGTGTAGTTCATGTTTTTCCTCAGGAGATGAAAGGTGATCTTCCCCCGCTGGATGGGGAGATCCGTCGTCGACCTAACGTCAACTAGCGGGGTTTCACCCTAACCAGGACTCTCCCACCAGCAGGGCACCGCCCCAACGGAGACAAGCTCTAAGCTCCCGACCGGCCTCCCTGAATATGTGGTAGTGTAGTGCATGTTAGTGTAAGTGTGTGTTGTAAAGGGAGAGAATAGGACAAGGAAGAGGAAGGAAAGATTGCGCGCGGTCCGTGGCCCGCTTGTTAAGGTACTGCTCCGGCATTCGCCTGGTGTTGATCGGAGAAACCACAGAAAATTACCGATCAGAGCAGCCGCCCGCTAGAATTCTCCTCCAGACAGCGACTAAATTCGACCTTGCTGAAAAGCTAGTGTCGAAAATCCTGCCGCCGTCGGGACTCAAACCTAGGACCTCCGGGTCAGAAGTGCTACAGTGACATCAGTTGATGCACTGAGACATAGTTATCAGTTTCATTGACAAGAAATTCCATTGAATTTCCTCTTTGGTCCGATAAGCATATTAATAGGGTTAATAAATACACATCTCTTTACAGCATCCTCTCTTAGACATCGGTTTTGCCGTAATTCTAAAACGTTTTAAAAAAAATATTAAACCAACTCGAATTGAGTGACTTACTATATAAAATCAAAGCACTTTCTGTTTTTTTTTTCATTTTCAAAATCCTCCACAGGCCGCAAAGCAAGTCGTTGAATGACATCTCTCTAATTCTCTAATTAAAACGTTGCAGCCGTACAACCGTTTAATCCAAGTGCCATCGATATTTGGCAATCTGCCAACGTCAGATTCAGTGAAAAATAAATTCACGTAAAACCATGCGCTGCGATTGATCTGCGCGCCGCATCAACAACCTACGCCCCGGCGCTTGGACCTCGCGCTTTATGCAATGGCCTCGTACGCGACCACCAGACTCACTCCTCTCTCGCAATCCTAGGCACTCCTAACCAAATATTGATATTTTTTCATATCTTATGCTTTTAACCTATGAAGGACCAAGCATTAAAATAATAATAATAGTATTAATAATAATATTAATAATATGAATAATAATATTGTTAATAATATTAATATTAATATTAGTAATAATAATAATAATAATAATAATAATAATAATAATAATGTCTTTAATAATATTGTGTATTTACTCAACTATTTTACTAGAAAGGATAAAAACTCATTTATAATTTTTTTAAAACTAATAGTCAAAGTATAACAAAATGTTGGGTATAAGCAACTTTGGGACAATAGGGTATATGAGTTCATCTTAACATGAGAGGACGGAAAGCAGTTTGAATGGAGATTGCTGTCTTTATATTTATAATTTGTAGTGCCGTTGCAGAGTCTGCACCTACTTCTGGCTTTGGTTTCTCTCTTTATAATCACGTGTTCTACATCATGATTCATTGATTGACGGATGATTCTGGGCGCATCAACGCGTAAGTTCATTAGTCCCGTAAGTGTTATGCATGTTCTTATGTCACAAGAGATGGCGGAGATTTTCTTCTGTTGGATCCGTCGCCAACCTACACTTGGGTTTTCGTAATGAGGTGCGTGAGGGAGTCTTCACGATGTAATATCGCACGGTTTTTCGCGTCTTTCCCGCTATTGCCATTAGATGTCGCTTGATATGCATCACTGCTTGATAGGGTCGCGATCATGCGACATCTGGCGGCACGACCAAGAAAGACACTAAAAGTCGTGCCGTATAAGACAAGACCCTCGCGCGCCACGTAATGGAAATCCAAGTATATCTGTCGGTTTGTGGGAGTTTTCCCTAAACAGGTATCTCCCACTAGCGGGGGTACCGCCTCAACCGGGACAAGCTCTAAGCTCCCGACCGGTCTCGCGGCATGTGTGGTAGTGTTATCCATGTATGTGCATATGTGTGTAAGTAAGGGGTACAATAGAACAACAAATGGGAAGAAAAAATCGCGTGCGGTCCGTGGCCCACTTAGTAGGGAACTGCTCCGGCATTTGCCTGGTACGGAGAAACCACGGAAAACTATCGAGCAGAGCAGCTGGCCACTAGAAGTCAAGGACAGTCCAGATCTAGCTATCTAGCTAGTGTCGAAAATCCAGCCCCCGTCGGGACTCGAACCTAGCAACTCCAGTTCAGCGGCACTAACATCAGTAAATGCCCTGATCCACCTCTCCCTGTCGCTTTCCTAGGAAGTCCTAATGAAATATTTATATTTTTCGTGATATATTTTTATATCTTTGTTTTTAAGACGACCTCACAGAGTAGAAAGATTTTCTTTGAAGAATTCTGCCTAAATAGCTCCATTACAGGAGGTTCTGTTGCGCAAAATGGACTTGAGATTATAATGGCTCCCTGATACTCAGGGCTGTCGTGAAAGTATTGCAAAACTTTTCGGATTGTTCAGAAGTCCGTAGACTGTGAAATCCTATTCCATATATTTTTACACATTATATACAAGCGTTCATTGTCAATGTTCTTGTAAAAGTATTAACTATTTTACTGCATTCGGCCGTTAGATCTTAGGCTCTGAGGAAAATGGAAGTATGACACTAACACAACTTAGAGTGATAAACATGGAGACCTAAATCTATTTTTGCAAGGTCTTAAAATAATCGTAAGCATTCCTGCACGGACCGCTGGTTTTATTATTCTAACAAAAAATAATGGCAATGCTGTGGGCTCATAGGTGGCATTGTTTGTGATGAAAATTTCGGATTAATGTAGGTCACTTCTGGGGACTATACATTATGTTCTTCCCGATTTCTGAAATATGTTTTAAAGCATTAATCAAATATTTATCAAAGAAATAACTTGGTAGGTTTATTGAACATCATGTTCAACCAATCGTTGCAAATAGCATAGTATCCTTGAATAACTGCGGAGAACAATAAATCAAAACTAAACTGTCACAGACCCATAAAAAACAGTGTTCGTACAAAATGTCGCATGAAAAGGGTCATCCATGATTTTATGAGCAGACTCCTCTTCAATTGCGGTACTATGTTGCACAAAGTACAACACATTCAAAATTTCTCGTATCTATATTATCATATTATTCAATACCTGCAATTCTGTAAATCTCGCATGGGGTATTTCAACTATATCTCCCTCATTCGCTTCCATTGCAGCTATTGATATTCATATCTGCGACAACATTTTGCAGAAACGCAACGTTTGTATTCTGCGTTGATTCACGGGCATAATAACAGCGTATTCTCTATTCACTGCGGCTGAATGATTGAACAGTCCTCTAAAGTGCAGTGTCTGTGTAAGTGCAGTGTTTGTGATTGAGGTTAGGCTGAATTAATTCGCCTAACGCTGCTGCGTCGTTTTGCCGCCATTTTACTTATCTCTCACTTGGAGATGTTTGTGTAAATGTAATTAGTATCTAAAGTACTCAATAATTGTTAAGAACGTTTGAGATAAGATGAGTATGCTCAATAAGTATTGACCACACATCATATTTCAAAAGCTCCATCATTATTGAGCACTCAATTACAATTGAGAGCAAACAAACACATATTATCTGTAATTATGGATTATGATTCATCCAATATCACCGTCACATTATTGTTTCTCCAAAAGGAGAAGTGTAATATTTCTATTTATTTTTTTCTGCAATAGTAAATGTGATGCGCTAAATACTAGAAAGAAAGTAATTTCGTATAAAAATTTAATTCCTTCAAAACCCTCGTTTTCGTATATAAAAAAAAATAAAGAGGTTATCTCTTATTTTTTCTCGTTTTTATAAATACTGAGTGAAGCGTGAGTAAAGTAAAGTAATATATTTTTAGCACTACAAAAACATTGATGGAAAAAACAAGTTTGACAAACATTTAATAAATATACATTGTATATGAAAGAAGCATAACGTTTAACGGTCCGTTACACGTTATTCACTTATTTGTTTTCTTAGTGGTACATTATACTCATTATTACTTATTTAAAATGTTCGAGATATTACAGATTGAAGGTTAAATATCACCCTTGTGTACTTCTTAGACCTGTCACAAAGTGCATTACTATCATATTAACTAATGTACAACAGGATTAAATACATAACAAAACTATAAATTTGTTGTAATACCATTAGTAATGTATACAGAAAACATAAATCATTTCTAGAAACTTCAACTTCCCTGAGCGACTTTTCGTAAATTACTTTTGTGAATTTATCGTTGCATGGAAGAGTTGAAGACCTAATTATAGAATGTTTTACTTATTTCGTTGTCTAAATGAAAAGTGAGTTTCACTTGTTTAACATTTTTTACAAAAGTTTGGATGAAAGAATTTATTGAAATATTGTTTTCACGTTGGAAACTCTCGATTACTAACAGCCCGATCCAGCCGTAGGCATCTAGTTTATCAGAATTTCCAAGAGATATTTATAACAGAGCAGTAATTAATCAGAAAATTTTATGCGGACGAGTTTAGAGTACGGTTAGAAGATAAAATCAATATTCCTCCCATAAAGATATTACGTATACACTGAATCGTAAAATGCACAGGTTGAATAGAACAGTTCCTTTCTTAACGATTAGATGTCTTATATTCCATACGATCTCTAGCTTTTTAGACCAAATGACTAGCTCAGACTGTTTATTCATCTGTATTATGTCGATATTTTGCTGGATGTCGTCACCGATGCTGAACGTGTAGGCTTCCCCGCCCTTCACTTTCACCCCGCCTTTCCCCTTTCCACTCCACCCCCCCCCACACACACGTTCCATGGAATCCGTTCACTACTTCCCTCAGCCATTAGTCCTTCGCCCTTAGCCTCTGCTAATTGGGCGAACGAGACGCCGTTCCCGCAACCCGCAATCGAAGTGGCTCATGTTACTTGTGATGCCGTTTCACAGCTCGGATCCAAGCCTGCGGCCAATGCTCCTGTAGGTTTACTACGGTACAGGCAAATACACATTTATGTCCAATTATTACGGTATGTTACAAAGTAATTACACGATGCAATCAAGCCTTATTTTCCCATTAATTGGCACACATTTCGACAGTGGTGTACTTTCCGACTTTTCAGCTACATAGCTACACACAGGCACCTGCAGCGGCCAGAAGTATTTTGTCTCAATAGGTACCAATTGCAAACTCATATATCTTGTATTTGTGAAAAAATCTCTAAAATCGCACCGAATCCTTAGAGATATTGAGATTATAACATGATCTGTGACAATCTGGCGCACGTGAAAAATAAATTTATTGAGATTACGTATTTATTGAGTTCGGAGAGTCGAAAAAAAGTCTCTAATAATCATATTCAATTGACTGATTATTTCGTGTTTCGCGGCGCGTCAACTGCAATGTTTATTAGTTCCACTGTACTGCATGTTTCATTTGCGGACGTTGTGATGTCAAAAGCTGGATGGTGAGATTCGGTGCCTACACGACGGCTGGTGGGGTTTTCCTCTGCCAGATATCTCCCACTAGCGAGGCACCGCGGTGCACCACCCCAGATGGGACAAACGCTAAGCATTTGACTGGACTCCCGATTTGATTTGATTTGATTTGATTTGATTTTTTCGTGTTTCCGGGCGCGTCAACTGCTTCGGTTATTAGTCCCGTTAGTGTAGTGCATGTTTTTTCTCTGGAGATGGCGGTGATCTTCCCCCGCTGTATGGCGAGATCCGGCGCCGACCTACCGTCGGATAGTGGGGTTTCCCCCTAACCAGGACTCTCCCACCAGCGGGGCACCGCCCCAACGGAGACAAGCTCTAAAGCTCCCGACCGGTCTCCCGGGATATGTGGTAGTGTAATGCATGTAAGTGTAAGTGTGTGGTAAGGGGAGAGGATAGAACAAGGAAGAGGAAGGACAGATCGCGCGCGGTCCGTGGCCCGTTTGTTAGGGTACTGCTCCGGCATTCGCCTGGTGTTGATCGGAGAAACTACGGAAAACTACCGATCAGAGCAGCCGGCCGCTAGAATTCTCCTCCACGGAGACCAGCGAAAACTAGGTCAAAACCTCCGCCGGCCCCCGGAGAGGCACTGAGCGCAGTTCGAGTGTAATGCGTGTAAGTTTAAGTTAGTGTAAGAGCGGGGTGAGGATATGCCAAAGAAGAAGGAGAAATGGCGCGCGGTCCGAGGCCCGTTTGTTAGAGTATTGCCCAATAAGAGCAGCCGGCCGCTACATGTTTCCTCCAGATAGCTGAATTCGAACAAGATGTGTAACTAATGTCGAACGTCCTGTGTACGTTGGAATTCTAATTCCAGGACATCTGTTAATACCCTGAGCCACCTCAGTCAGTATTTCATATAAAAAATGAATACAACTGATAAAGTATGTGAAAAAAGAGAGCGTTACAAACTTAACACGTTAACACGTACATGCATTTGCGATCTTCGACATGAAATATTGTTTTAATTTCCAGTAAATGTTTCTATGTAATGTATTAGAGAAACCAAGTTACCAGTTAAATACATGTGTATTTCCCATTTTCCTTGTTTCACTTAAAAGAGCAAGAATATTCTGCAATTAACATAACCCGAAGTTATTTAAGCAAATTGTTTACAATAAGTAGTAATTGTGACACCAAATATATGCCGTTTTGATTAACAATTTAGAGTGTCAAAAGTTTTCATATAAAAATATTCCGATCCTTTTTCGTATTTAGCCTTAAAAAACAAGTTTTCAAATCTTTATTGACTAACAAACACGTTGGTGACATCTCAAAGGGAATGTAGACTAGCTTACCCGGTTCTCAGTTCCTCCTCCTCGTAGATCAAGGAGATAATAAGAGAATCGTCGGCGGAGAAGAACACGTCTCCTGCGAATTTAATTCTCTCCTAAGGAGATCTCGTGAGTAATTTAGCGCGCGCTCGACTCGACGCGCTGGAAGCAGCAGGTGCTCGCCCCCGCGCGGAGGGGGCGCTCCCCTTTAAGGGAATTTTCGCCTCGCCAGATGGACCGCAACGGGCGGTGGATCTCTTTTGCATCGTTAAAATTGCGCTCCCGGCCATTTTTTTTTTTTTGTTAATTTATTTCTTCTTCCTAAGTTTGAATCCTTCTGAAGAATTCAGAAGTAAAAAATTTAAAGTGGCCACTTACCTCTTTCCTTATAAGAGTACATTGGTATAGCTGTTGTAGAATACAATGCTGTGTACACAGTGTACGGGGCATTTTGCCCCTAATTTTTACTTTCTCGTGTACGTACGGAGTAATATACGAAGTGTAGAGAAAGTTATGTAATGCTGCGCGTAAAAACGGCCGATCTTCGACAGCAAAAACTCATTGACGGGCCGTGAAAACAAAAAAGGGGATAAATCCAGTTGCTAAATTAAGGGAAAAAATCCTCTAACACGTGGTGCAGTCAGAATTACAGTTTTGTGGGTCCTTTATGCCGAAAAACCAATTCGAAACAAAACGTCCGTCCGTCTGTCTGTCCGTCCGTCCGCCCCTCTGTGAACACTGCTAGCACCGAAACCATGAGTAAGGTGTTTTTCAAATTGAAGAAACATCTGTCCATCTGGCTCTAGTTGAAGTTTTGAGATTTTGAAAAACATTCTTTAAAATTTGGGGTTATTTTACATGAAGCTCCCCGGACATTTTAAAAAATTTTCTCAAAAACAGCTCCATTTTTTCCTATAAATTTCTTGTAAGAATAGGATAAAATACACTTATAAAGGTGGCATAGTCCTGATTTTCGCGGTTAACACTGAATTTATGAAAATTTAAAAAGTTCGAATTTTTTTTGCGTCTTCCTACAACTACAAAATTGAAGAGAGATTTTGCCTTCAAATGAAATTTGCTGTCCATAAATATCTCTTTCATAAAGGTCATGTACATTTTTTGAAACTTTTAGTAGTTTTCATGCAATAGTGCGTAAAATATTTGCAATTTTAAAAGATTACGAAAGGAAGATTTTCTCAAAAACGGCTCCAAATTTTTTCTTTAAAATTTTAGTACGTATGGTACCAAATAAACCCTATAAGATGACTTAAAGGACATATTGCTCTATTCTTTTGTTTTTTTTAATTTACAAAAAATTAATTTTATTCACTTGTTTCCCACGCCGGTAATATTTAAAGCAATTTAAAGCATTAAAAACAATTTCTTCCCGTTATTGTAATTACGAGAACATGTGCTTTGAATAATGTCAAATAAAGTTTCTCGAAAACGCAACAGTTTTCTGTTAAATGAGCTCAAAATTCCGCATTTTCAGAAACTTTCAAACGCCATTATCTCAAAAATGGCTCAAAATGTTTCTTTCAAACTTCTACAAGGGATAATGGTAATGACACATTAATATGACGTAAAGTTCATTTTGGCGTACTCTTTCGTTTTTTAAAAAATACGCAAACGTATTTTTTTAAATATCTCTCACGCCGCTAATACCCACTTTTCAATGTATTTGTATACAGTATTGCATTTGTGAGTGAAGTGTTTCAATTGACTTCAAATGAAGTTTTTCGAAAACTCAACAGATTCCTGTTTAAAAGAGCTTCAAATTTCGCATTGACAGTAACGCTTAACGCAATTTTCTTAAAAACTTCTCCAAGTTTTCCAATAAAAATTGTTATTTAGGACGAGGTTTTAGCCTCCTGTAATATTCTTAACTTAATATTTGGTTTCTACTACTTGGAAACCGAAAAGTAGAGAAAATTTCAAAATAACGTAATTTGGACGGCAGACAAGAATTAGGGGGCAGGATTGTTCAGTACCAGTCCACAAAAAGGAAATTAGGAAACTTTACCACGAGAAAATCTGTACCATTCTGTAGCACCTCTAGGTACTTTCTCGTATACGTACGTATATACGGAGTAAAGTATGGAGAAAGTTATGTAATGCTGTGCGAAAAACCAGAGGACTTTCGTCGGAAAAAAAAGTATTGCCGACCTCTGGTGGCGAAAAAGTTCATCACACCAGTTGCTATGTTAAGAGAAAAATCCTCTGACACGTGGTGTAGCCAGAATCCCTGTTTTTAGGGCCTTTGATGCCGAAAAACCAATTTCAAAACGTCCATCCGTCTGTGAACACTACTAGAGCCTAAATCATACGTACGATCTTCTCCAAATCGAAGAACCTCTGTATATCTGGATCTAGTTGAAGCTTTGAAATTTTGAAAACCATTCTTTAAACTTTTGGGGTACTTTACATGAAGGACATTTAATTTTTTTTTCAAAAACGGCACCAATTTGTTTCTTGGAATTTATCGTAAGAATAGAGTAAAATACACTTATAAATGTGGCATAGCTCTCATTTTTACGGTTAACAGAATTTTTGTAAATTGCAAAAGTTTGAATATTTTTCCGCGTCTTCCTACAACTACAAAATTGAAGACAGATTTTTCCTTCAAAGGAAATTGTGCATAAATGGTTCTTTCAATAATGTGATGTCCATTTTTTTAGAACATTTTGTAGTTCTCGTGCAATTGTGCTTGCAATATTTTTTGTAGGGTTAGTGCCATTCGAACTCTATATCATGTCATAAACGCCATATTGCTCTATTCTTTTGTTCTTTTTAAATTTCAAAAATGAAAATTTTTTGACTTTTATCTCACGTCGGTAATATTTGCATTAATGGCCATTTCTTCACTGTGAAAAACTGTCACTGATTCCTGTGAAAATAGCTTCAAATTTGGCCTTTACAGTAATGCTTAATCACCATTTTCTTAAAACACTTACAATTTTTCAATGAAAATTTCTATTTAGGACGAGTTTTTACTCTTCTTTAATATTCTTGAATAAATATTTTAGCTGTACAACTGGAAAGGCAAAAAGTTGAGAAAATTTCAAAAAAATGTACTTTGAGTAACGATAGATAGCAGCTGACAGGAGAATGGAGCAAGATACTTAAGCCAGACCACAACAACAAAATTGGAAAACTTTACTACGAGAAAGTATGTGCCATTCTTTAGCACCTCTAGTTATTTTTGAAATTGGTAGTTTGGGATAACTTATGTTAATAGTAAAGTAAAGGATTACAAAAACATTTTTGTATGAATTAGTAAAATATCGAATATTAGAATTAGTAAAATATCCATCTCCTATTTTATTTAAAGAGAAGCAAACAAGGAGATGAAGGGAATCTCAATTTAAATATACTCCAAAAAATAAAGAGTACCGAATAAATAATGCAAAAATCTTAATACAAAAGTATTCTTGTCTTCATTCAAGAATTCAACTCAATATTTCAATGAAGTTTGCTTTAAGCACTGCTTAAGAATTTCACCTTTCAAAGTACCAATATGATTAAATAAGTGGCTGTTCGTTCCTTTGCTAGCAATTTATCCGGTTATTTTTCTCTTTAACTCCACATAGACACAGTATTTCATTCCTTATTACAACTTTCTATAAACTATGCGGACCTCGAGTGTCATCGTACCTGTTTTCATATGAGAAGCTAGTGGTTGCGTTTGTGACATGAGAGATGTATGGCGACTGTCATCTGAAATATGACCTCATGCGTCATGTTTAGTACACTCGTTTTCTAAATATATTACGAGGGTCACGACCGCTCTGTCTCCCAGCTACCAACAAACTGTGGTGAGGCGAGCTATTCTCCCACATGCTGCTGATTCAGCGTATGCGGCGAAAGTCTTCTGGCGTTTCGAGGTGGAACGGTGGCTGAAATGATTGTTTGCAATTGACAGACTAAGATAAACGAAGGATGATATGTTCGAATGCTTTCATCTCCATGAACTAGCAAAGCAAGCTTTTAAAGTTTTGTTTTCTGAATGTTTCTATCATTTTATTTTATTGAAAAGGAAAGTGATCACAAATTTGTGGCTCATTTTTATGGCAAATAATTTTAAAGAGATACTTCTTTTAATGATAACCATGATTTTTTTTATTTGAATTTATAGAGTTTTGTTGAGTTTCTGTTTATATGGTTTGTTACGTTTCATTATTTCACCGCAAATATCAACTAACATTTTTATAAGTTAACTCTTTAGAAGTAAATTATTTATAGAAGTAATGTTTACATATAATTTCATGCAATAAAACCATGTAACTATTAAAGCTATTATTCAATTCTTAAATGTAAACTCCTTTTAATCAATATAAGCTTATATTTACCTCCATTACTAATTTCAAAGGCGCGCAGAAATTGAAAAAAAGGAGCTCGCGGCCATGTGAGAGGTGTCTATGTTTTTATCAGATTCCCAAGAATTTTGCAAAAACATAAAAATCGCATCTAATTGATTGATTGATTTTTTCGTGCTTCCAGGCGCGTCAACTGCTTCGGTCATTAGTCCCTTTAGTGTAGTGCATGTTTTTTTCTCGGGAGATGGCGGTGATCTTCCCCCGCTGGATGGCGAGATCCGGCGCCGACCTACCGTCGGCTAGTGGGGATTCCCCCTAACCAGGACTCTCCCACCAGCAGGGCACCGCTCCAGCCGGGACAAGCTCTAAGCTCCCGACCGGTCTCCCAGAATGTGGTAGTGTAGTGTATGTTAGTGTAAGTGTGTGTGTAAGGGAGAGGATGGGACAAGGAAGAGGAAGGACAGATCGCGCGCGATCCGTGGCCCGTTTGCAGGGTACTGCTCCGGCATTCACCTGGTGTTGATCGGAGAAACCTCGGAAAACTATCGATCAGAGCAGCTGGCCGCTAGAATCCTCCTCCAGACAGCGACTGAATTCGACCTAACTGAAAAGCTAGTGCCGAAAATCCTGTCGCCGTCAGGACTCGAACCTAGGACCTCCCGGTCAGAGGCGCTGCAGTGACATCAGTTGTTGCACTGAGCTACCGCTCCCGGTCGCATCTATTCAAAATTACAAATTTTGTATTTGCGCATAAATGGTCGGGAATCTAAGCAACCTGTAGCTATTCAACAGGTGCCAGTTGTTTTGATGGATTCCTTGGGAACTCGGGAAAATTACAAAAACTATGAAAAAGTTTCCATTTTGATTGACAAAGACAAATATTTGATTATGTTGTCCTGGCTATTTTCATATTACGCGTGACGACTGAAAGAATGCAATCAGTGCGACACTGTGTACGACACAGCTGACATCATTAGTCGAGAGTGAAAGAACATTCAGAATTCACGTGTGGTGTTTCAGAGCAGCAACTTTTGGCAGCTTCAGTAATTTATTTTCCACACACTCAACAAGAGAATTTTTGCTGCCGCAGGTCACTAGATTTTTTACTATTAGTGTCATTCTCAGGACAGAATCTTAAGTTTACACTTGAACTGTGTCTCTGCATTGAGGATTCCTACTGGTGCAAACTTCAAATTCCGAACGGAATGGACGAAGGGCAGAGGAACGTGGAAAGGGGAATCGCGATCTCTGTTGAAGTCGGGGTAGGGGTGGGGGTGGGGGGTGCGGCAGAAGTTGGCGCCATTACCTGCAGCCATCCGTCATGGGCGGGTCGCGGTGGCCTTTCATAAATTCCATTTCCTATTGACAATTCGAAGTCGCGCGTTCAATGGGGGAGATGGAACCCACCGCGGGAGGCCGGCCAGCACGTCGACACTGCGTATTCCGGGAAGCGAGAGGTGGGGGCGTCTACTGCAACGATTGAGTAGGCGACTCCAAACGGAGGGGGCAGACATCGGATGGTGGCGCTGGAAAGGGCGACGAACAGAGGCGGTGGGCAGGGGCGGTGGGGAGGGACGATGGGCAGGGGGGGCGGTGGGCAGGGGTGGGCAGATAGCCGGGAAGGGGGCGGGGGCGATGGGTAGGAGCAGCGGGCCGGGGCGGAACAGGGTAGGGAGCAAGAACAGTGGACAGGGGTAGCGGGGAGGGACAGTGGGCAGGGGCAGCGGATAGGGTCAACGGGCAGGGGTAGCGGATAGGGTCAGCGGGTAGGGGCAGCCGGGGGGGGCCGCGAGGGGGCGGAGGGGCGGGGAGGTGCGAGGGTGGGGCGGGGTTAGGGTCGGGAGTGGCGGCGGGGAGAAGCAGAGGGGTTGGGAGGTCGCAGGCGGCAGATGTGAGGAGAGGGGCGAGTGAACCGAGGAGCACTTTTGTACTCCGTTATATCTGCAGTCTTAGTCACAAGTGAGCTTTTGCCAGTTTAATCATGTTCTAATGAAATGTTAAGCTAGTGAATGAAAAATGATTTTAATCTGTTGCCACTGCGTGGTAGTAAAATCGTAATTTTTAACCTTAGCGTAATATCTCGCATATTGTTTTGCATTCTGTCAGCAGGCATGGCATACAAAAATACCGAATTTCATTCTGGGGATATCATTATTTGGCAAAATTCACAAGCCCAGTGCTCCTGCGCATTTTATTAACATCCAACGTTTTATAATGCCTCGTATTTATTTCCATAATGATGCCAATGCCGTAAACATCACACAATCTCCTATCAGTTAAATGATATTTGAATAATATAATTAGTTTGCTTACCACCAGTACTTTTTTCAACGAAATAAGCGTACGATAGCGCAAAAGTTGATTTCTGCAAAGCACAGACTTGGAAACCGGTCAAAATAGAGAGAAGCTATTACGCAAGTCATATATAAAGCAAAACTTGGATTAGGTGCGGTGTGAGAGGAATTAAAATCGATCCACCGCTTTGTCACCTATGACTATAAATCAAACTGAGCGCTCTTGCTTGTTCATTGTACTCTGTGGAGTTTCGATACGCTCCCCGACAGGGCAGTGAAAGCCGCGACCGTTCATTTCATTAGTTCGTAAGTACACCTGCGGCAGTGGTAAGGTGGCAGTGGGAGAACTATGACGTCACCCAATTTACTGGCACAGATACTTGCAAACTCCCTGTAGTGTAGTTGCTGGACGTTATGAACACGAAGAACACAAAATATACGTACATACACAAAATAAGCAAAGATAAAGGCAATAAAATACCATATTAAATAAAAACATGCAGGGAAACAGGGAATATTTCGGAAAACGTTTATATATTATTTCAAATTAATAAATAATAAATAATAATATAATAAATAAATAATGTTTTATTTGGATTATCACGAATAGGCAATTTGCCTTACACATGCGTTCCGAGTGTTGCATTGAGAGACAAGCAAATCCCTTCTTAAAGAGAGCAAGAGGCGAAAAATCGTTGTGGTCTCTTAACTCTTTTCGAGAAATTATTTTTAATGCATCGGATGTGTTATTCATAATAGATAACTGATTAATATATTGTTATCCTTTTGTGGTATACTGTATAAAACAACTTTCATCCTGAAATCCTGGTTCACAGAATCAATGGCGATTTTCTATTAAAAATCAGATGAATAAATGAACATAAGACTCCACAAACGTGAGGTCATCTAAATAGTTTTTATGCAAATTCTGTGTTCTTTAACCGTCTTAAAACAGTGCTGGGTAATTTTTCGATATTCCTTACAGCATCAAAATTACATTATGTTGTAAATTGTTATGCTAGGATCCAACTTACAGAGATTCCTCCTCCCATGATTTAATATTTTATATCTAAGTATAATTTAATTGCAAAAATGATGTGGAAGAATAAATTAAAGCAAGAATAGTAGCGGGAAACAGAGCACATTTTGCACATCTACAGCTATTTAAAAGTAAAATGTTATCAAAGGGCGCAAAACTAAGACTGTATAGGACAGTTATTAGACCAGTTGTAACATATGTCGCAGAAACGTGGACTATAAAAGAAAAGCATGCGCAGCGTCTTGCAGTTTTTGAAAGACGGATTATGAAGATGATATTTGGACCAGTTAAAATGTCCAATGGAGATTGGCGGATTAGGAACAATTCCGAACTGGACAATATACAAAAACATATTAAATGTTATCAAATTGATGAGATTACGTTGGCTTGGTCATCTTCATAGTACGTCACGTGATAGAATTGTGAACAAGATCTTTAGCTGGAATCCAGTGAGTACCAGAAGAAGTGGACGGCCTAAAAATAGATGGAAAGATGATGTTGTCAAAGACATCACGAAAATTAAGATTGAAAATTGGATCGAGCACTCGACGAATAGAGAGAAATGGAAAAAAAATAGTTGAGCAGGCCAAGCCGTTCACTTGACGGTCGTAGAGCCTTAGACGAAGAAGAATCTATGTATAATGCTTGTATATTATAATTCTAATTTGTATGAGTGAGACTCGAGTTTGGACGAGTCTACTTCAGAGGTAATAAGACCCGCAGTCGTGTGTGCATGTCATTTCTCGGGATGAGCCTGTGTTCCTTCCACCATTCATACGCGAGAGATGGTGGCAACCTTTACGTTGACTTGCGGGATTTTCTCCTTTCAGACATCCTCATCAGCGGGCAAACCTCAGCCAAAACGATTTCTAAGCTTCCACTGGTCTTCCGACATGTTTCCTTTCGTAATGGATATAAGAATATACATATATATATATATATATATATATATATATATATATATATATATATATATATGTATATATATATATGGGGGTGAGAGAGAGAGCGGGGGGGGGCAAAAGGATGAGGAATGAGAGGGAGCGAGAGGTCATTAGCTCGTTTATGAAGTTATTTATCAGGCATTCACAATGCACTGATTGTAGAAATGGAAAACTAACGATCACTGCAGCTAGCCAGTAGAATGTTTCTTCATACAGTGGTTGAATTACACCTAGCTCTCTAGCTCGTGTCAGAAATCTGCCACAGTTTGATCTCGAACATTAGGACCACCTGTATTACCACTAACCTACCACCATCAGTTTATTGTTGTAACTATATATTTTTCGTTCAATAAGTTAAATATACTCGATAATTCTACAAACAATCATTACCACTATATTAAATGCAGGCGTGAAAATAAAACTTCACATCTGACACTGAAAAAAATAATTCATAAGATAATAATCCCAATCAAAAAAAGAGGGTACACTCAGAAAGAGGGTAAAAATTGTACAATTACTTCACTTTGAACATAAACAGAAAATATGTACGTAGAGCATCAGTCTAAAACAATTTTGAACAAATACTTAATTCCTACTTCTACTACCTAAGTAGTATATTAGAGATATTAATATACGAAGAACAATTACTGAACTTGCGGAATGTTATCCAGCCCATATTTGGTTGTTAAAATATAAAATTTCCAAATTGTCTTTTCCATGCAGGTTTTCATCATGAATAGGTACGGCATATAAGCACGTGGGTTTGACACTAGTTGATTGACTAATCAAATATCACAAAATATTTAATACGAATAAATTGAATATATACAGGTAAATGTTTACGTATTTTATGTAAGCATATTACAAATGTAAAATATATAAATAGTTATATTTATTCTTTCTGAAAGATATGCAAACAAAACCTCTTTTGAATCAAAAGTGTCTTGCTTTCCCATTTTCTAAGATTTATAAATATTATATGCTTTTTCACGTGTGTCTTCACATTTACTAGGAAGTATTTTTGGAATCTTTTTTCTGCTTCGTCTAATATTCAATCTGGAATTTTATCAGTATCTTCCATTTTAATACTGTCTTAACTTTTAAGTCGCTACGGTGTTCATAAGTATACAATGCAAGACCCATCATAATTAGCCTTGTTCAGAAACATTCGCCACTTTCAGATCGAATATGACATCACCGATTATATGCCTCGAATGGCAAAGATGCACTTGTATTTCTCAATATTAAAATTATTCTTAAATGGAAACGACAAAAATAAAAGGTATCGCGTAGATAAAGGTATAAAATTGCACTTATAAATAAAACTTCCTCCCATCTTTGCGCGTTTTCTTGAACATCCCACTAGCGCAATTATACCGTTCTTTATCCACTAGTTGTGTTAATTACTAGGTTACAAGTTTGGTTTTACACCAGTGTTGAACCGCGAATTTGTATTAGAGCAGTCACTAACTTTTCCTTTGGAAAGGTACGTGTCATATATAATACATACATTTTTACGCCTACAGTTTAATATACAGGAAGAAACTTAAAATATGGTATTGCCATCGAAAATAATTTTTTGCAAAATGGTCATTGAAGAATACCCTATCATATTACTATAGAGCATTTCAGTAAATTCTGAATGTATATTTCGGCGTGTCTAGAGAGAAATTTACTGAAAATTAAATTGATGTTATCAAAACATATGAAACATTATTGTACAGATTTTTCCTTCATCATCTGGTTACTGTTTTCGAAACACTGTCTAAATAATAAAGACTTCTTTCAGAATATATTTAAATCAATTTCTACAGATGCAATGGGTATTATTGTGATAATGCACTGTTATTCATATGATTAAATCAAATTTTGTTAATATTTTTAAAGCTATTCTTCTTAATTTAATAGTAAAATGTAACTGAAGCTAAAGGTGACGTAGGTATAAAGCGATCTAAAATAAATACATAAAGACTTCTTGGACTCGTGCAAATATTTCGTCCTTCCTAAAATAGTACTTTAAAAGTGAAAATAGCTTATAAATGGAATACAACTTCCAAAGTTTCTAACAGCCATATTACGGAATGAGGGTACCCTCCCATAATGTACAGGAGGGCAAAAAATCTTTTGTAGATCACGGTACTATAATGAGAATTTAAAAACCTAAGTTACATCGTTATCGAGTTATGCACGACACAAAAGTGTGTTATAGTGTAATATTTACAACGAATTGCATAAACGCTTGCTCGAAATCATAATTGCGGACATTTATGTTTTCGGCTCAAATCTGTTTGAGATATAACTGGGGTGTAATTTCCTCCTCAGTAATTGTATGTGTATCAACTTTTGTATCTTTTTCTTATAAATGGTATGAAACAGTTTTACTCAGTATATTAAAAGGGTTAGTAATATTTTGAGAAAGAAGGCACATACATACATAAACATACATACATACATACATACATACATACATACATACATACATACATACATACATACATACATACCATACATACATACATACCATACATACATACATACCATACATACATACATACCATACATACATACATACATACATACACACCATCGTCTTCTCCTTAATTGGATGAACAAATGTTTCTAATGTCATTTTACTGAGAAACAGTTCGTTTCTGCACAACAGTTTCTTGACGATTTCTCTTCTTCTAAAACGTCCAGAAGGTTGATCTTAATATGAATCGAAGTGCAGAGGACTTTGCACTTCTAAATACTGCCGACGAAACACCCATTAATTTCTGATATAAACGACGAAAGAAGCAAATTGGTGATTTGATGCCAATGTATTGACAGTCTTGTATTTTGCATCCGAGTCTATGTTCGCGCTCGACTTCATCAGCCGGGCGTCAAAATTGCATTGCGCTCGCTGTTCGCAAATGACGCAAATAACCGCTGGAGCTCTCCTGATCCCCCAACAGCGCTTGAGTCTTGAAATGCCATAAAGTTCCCGTTACATATGGGCGGCGACGATCCTAAATTAAAAAACGCCCATATTTTCTCTGGAAATATCCGCTTAAGCCCAAACGGTAAATGAATTATTTATTAGTAATATTATGCTGGTGTATTTTTTCAACCTACAATGCCTCATCCTGTACACGGGGCATTACACAATCCTCAAAACTACTTAATGCCTAATCCAATGAAACGATATCGCGCCATCGGTCTAAGCCGAGGGGGCTTAGAGCAATCCACCGAGTCCGCGGGGCTGGCCGGCATGCGAGCCGAGGGGCGTTGGTGGGCGGGGTGGCGCAAGCCGGGGAGCCGGCGGGTGCCGCCGTGGCTCGAGCGAAGCCCGGCGCGTGCCCACGAGTAATTATCGCCAGCGGATCCCCCGCGCGCAAAGGCCCTTCGCCCCGCCCCGCCCCGCCCCGCCCCGCCCCGCCCCGCCCCGCCCCGCCCCGCCCCGCCCCGCCCGCCCCGCCCCGCCCCGCTCCACTCTGCCTCCGTCGCCCACACCGCGAGCCTGCAACGCCCACGCGCTCAGCGCCCCCGCGCAGCCAGCCGCATCCCTCTGTTCCTCCTCGCACGCACACGCCAACGCTCGCCCGCGCGCTCGCAACATCACGCCGCTTACATTACTACGCTCGGCGGCCATGCCTCGTTCGTATTCAGTGATTGATTACTAGTTATTTCAGGCGCGTCAATTGATAAGGTCATTAGCCGCGTAAGTTGCAAGTTTTTACTCGGAGTGGGGGTGGGGTGGCGGTGATCTTCCCCCGCTGGATGGCGAGATCCGGCGCCGACCACCCGTCGACTGGCGGGGTTGCCCCCTAACCACGACTCTCCCATCAGCGGGGCACCGCCCCAGCTGCGACAAACTCGAAGCTCCAGACCCGCCTCCCGTCATGTGTAGTAGTGCAGAGCATGTAAGTGTGTGTGTAAGTAAGGGGGTAGGATAGGACAAGGAATGGGAAGGAAAGATCGCGCGCGATCCGTGGCCCGTTTGTTAGGGTCCTGCTCCGGCATTCGCCTGGTATCGATCGGAAAAACACGAAAAACTACCGGTCAGAGCAGCCGGTTGCTAGAGTTCTCCTCAAGACAGCTACTGAATTCGACCTATCTGACATTCTAGTGTCGAAAATCCCGCCACCGTCGGGCTTCGAACCACAGGACCGCCCGGTCAGAGACATTGCAGTGTTATCAGTTGTTACCCTGAGCCACCTCTCGCTGTTATTTGTTTTCGTAATTCCTTCTTTTTTGCTATACACAGCCTAAACATCTGTCCCTGGATCATGCTACTAGAACTTGGCTTTGGAATTGAAATTCGGAAATTTCTTATGTAGACAGGCGACTAATAAAGTCGATTGTTTTTAGAGCACACACTGCGTGCTATAAGTTATATTTTAGCGTTAGTTCTAAAAGTGATAAATTGCTCCAATGTTCCGGTAAACCCCGGTTCCGGTACTGGTAAAGCTCATTATTCCAGTTTATTGCCCAATTTCCTTTGCTTTGGCATTTTCAATGACCCTTTAAACTTTGAATCGTTGCTTACGAGTAGACGTGCACTATGTGCCTATAGAATGTGTATACAATTCAGTCCGCGGTTCATCTTCGAGAGAAAACAGAACGTCAGCACTCAATAGTGCAAACAGCGGAAAGCAAATGGGAGCCAGAGAAAAACGCATGTACACAGTTAAATATGCTTAGTAACAGCAACTCAAACAGTGGAACAAAATTCACATCAGATGTTGGTCAAATTTATACAAGTGAGAAATTTCTTAAATCTACAATTTACAGAAATACACATCGTTATTATGTACACACTTCTGTGGTAGCACAGAGATTCTGTTAACCGAGAGAACTATTTATAAATAAGAGTTTCTGAAATAATTTATAGAATTTGTCGTCTCCAAAGACGAAGTATGTCTTTGCTTTTTGGTGCGAATTCTAACCAACTCCAGATCCCTGCTCCTTCACGCCACGGGTCAGAAGACGACCCTTTAACGACTTGGGATCCGCCTGACCCGAACAGCGCCTGACATAAACACTTCGCGTGCACGCCCGGCTGCTGCACCTCCACAGACCGACCCACCCCACTCAACCCTAGCTGGACGCAGTTATTAAATAGTTTGCTCGTTCTTGCATCTGAATCCCTTTCTAAAAACATAAAATCAATCAGCTCATACGCACACGTGGTCGCAGCTGCACTTTCCGGTTTGCGTCAACGATAAGAGCGTTGGATGGGAAATTGTACTTCTAGAACCATCCACAAGCGAAGTTTGATTGGCGGAAAATTATTAAGATGCAATAGGCTTGAGCCAACCAGAGCTTAAAATCAAGTCAGAGAGGCAAGTGAGTCTTAGAAGGGAAGAGCATAGAGGAGCGAAGGGACACTTACGAATAGACTTGCTGAGGTGTAGGTCGCCGGGCTGCAAAGTAGCGTCCGAGCGAGATTTTGATAAGACTTATTGTATATCGCCGGACTGCTATGGAGCGCCCGGGCGAATGTAAGTTGGGCTACTGTACTTCCGGGCTATACTATAGTACAGTAGTAGTACAGTAGTACTACTGTACGCACTGACGAATGTACTTGCTTGCTAGATCGACTTGTGCGTGAGTGGTTATCGTGCCATTTTTTCAATTGAACTTTATTTCACTTGTTTAATGGACTACATTGCCACACGTTGAGCTCAACCGCTCGGCAGCTGTATGTTTGTGCAAGTTCATTTTATTAAATTCAATGTTGGAGAATCTAGCAAAATTTCTGCTACATTATTTAAAGTTCTGATTGTTCCGAGAACGTCCGACACTCATAAATGACTGGTTCGGGACGAGTGCATAATTCGGGAAAGAGGTGTTGCGAGTCGAACCATCTGCTGGCGATGGCCTCTTAAGACTGTTTTTTTTTTTAAGGAAGCTCGACGTCGCAAATTAACCTGCGAAGGACGCCGCTTCCCAAACAGCTGGGTGACGTCGCTGTTTTTAAATCAAGGAATGGTTATTTTGTTTTTGGCAACTCAAATATAAAATCAGAGAAAGCGTTTTGGTTAACGATTCAAATATGATTCTATGATTACCAGTTGCACCGTTTGCGTGGACGCGCTTGTGCCATTTTGTACTTTAGCTTCACGAAATTGTCAATTATAATCCTGGTAAAAGAAAATTTCTCGAGAAATAATCCTTATAAATTCTCACGATTTTCTTCTTTAAGATCATTAAATTCAGGTTTCTTGTTCATCAATGAGTGCGTGTGTGTGTATTCTTTGTTGATATCACACTTCCTTCACAGTACCATAAAAGTTATCCTGATCTCCCCGGTCCGGCAATCTACACTATGTTTAAAAAACACGTGAGAGTGACACTACTTTAATAAATGATAACATGTATCTCAAAATGTATACGCTCAACACGATATTTGTTAGTATAAAATAAGTTTTTATTACCTTTATGCACTGAGGAGTTACAATAGTTTCATATAAATATTATGAATATGCAACTCGAATGTTAACAAGAATGTTTATCATTATGTTTTAACTGCCAACTAATGAAGATTTTAATGCTCTGAAATATTTACATACAGGTCGATAGAGAGCCCTTTAGAAAATCCTAAATGCAACTGTTTGATGACTCATAACGTACTATGAATATCGAGTTTTCCACTATATTTGCTTATCAAAGAAAGTAGTACTTTTTAGTCTAAACGGATCCTCTTTGTTATGTAAATTATAAAGGATGCTCTCTTGGAAACTTCGCCAATGTTACTTCATAAAATGTTACACTTAAATATTGATCGACGCTGACAACAGCTCTCACGTTCTTCCAAGAATTATTGCAATACTTTCTTCCGAGAACTTGAGATAATATCGAGTGCAATGTTTTTGCTGGTACTCACCATGAGTAAGAGCATGTGGTTCATTTGAATTACGATGTGATGGAATTTAAACTGCGCTTGAATTGCGAAGAAAAAATGTTTTACATTTTACCTAAAATGATGTTCGGAAATTTGATGACAAAATCACGTTAATGTGAGGAAATTTGCTGTGGTAAAATCTTGATTCTGACGGGGTTAAAGAGATAATTCGACCCTGGCAAGAATGATACAGTTATTCTCAAATGAGGGAAAAGCTATTATTGACGTTGCACTTAAATCACTTGAAATATAAAATAACTTTAAAGCGGAACTTTCAACTATTTATGAGACAGCTATGTCAGAGAACTAATCATGCGTAAAATGGGACATTTCGTTGGCAATATCATTAAAGTTTGGGATTTATGTCTATGGAAAATGAATATTTAATTTGCGCACATTTTACAGGGCATATAAACGGGTCATTTGGGGAACATTGTAGAAATAATCTGCACTGACGAATCACAATGTTGTGAAACTGGAAATTCGTGTGGCAATTTTCGTATAGTAACTCTGAGAATATCCTATTCGTAATTAAAATGGGATCCAAAGACATACTAAAAAGCGGGCAAATGTATGAATACAATTGTAATTAATGGCATGTTAGCGGATACATTAGAGCAGATAACATAATGGGCTAGAATATCATAACATCGAAGTATTCCACGCAATGATTCACAATAAAATGTTTAAGAATAGAAATCGATTTGCAGACCATATCAGCAATCAACCCAAGCACAGTAACAGAAATTTTCCAGTACTATAGTAATATTAATACTATACTAATATTATAATTACTCGGAATTCCGATGCATCCGTGACGGGAATAACATTTTAACTAACATATAATTATTCATTTCTCCATGTTATCGGATGCAGTAATCATGCTAATTCCACAAGCCGTGCGAGAATATTATTCTAACACACCTGTCGACCAATCGCATTCGTCCTAGTTCATTACACAACGACTTAGGTTCTCGCAGTCGCCTACAGAGGCGCTGCGTGCTCTTCCGCAACTATCGTAAGACAGTTGAACCACGAAACAGTATGCGAGAAACGTATTTTTAAAACTTCAATATCAAAGTCGTAGAGAAAGTATAGTCTTCTACTTGGTAGAATGGTATTATTCACTGTGGAATTCGACACTCGCTCCTACGTCGCTCGCGTCGGAAACATCCACTCGTGAATAATAGCCATCATTCTACGCTCGTTGCATAATATAATATTATTGTAGGTGTTATTGGAATGCAGAACCGTTATTGAACATTTCTGTTGTTTTCCCAATGACAATGGCACTAAGATGACAATTGATATTAACATGAAACGACAAAATATCTAGTTGGCTATAGAGGTTTAATTTGTTAAAGATATCGAATGTAAGTGTCAACGATATCGGACGAAGATTAGTATTAACACAAGTGATCAGCGTTTGCAATACCGATACTATTATCTGATACGAGTTTTATTTTGGGGAATACAATATCTTAGGCCGTAATAATAGACGACGCAGCTCAAAAATATGAATGACAAAGACGTCGTCACAGTATTCCCAAAAACATAGCGAATCTCCAAATCTCACATTAATCATTTGACATGAAGATATTAAAATGGCATCGCGGCTGTGGTATGATTGAATTGCCAAAAATTGAAACAAGTGAATCTCATGATATTTGTGCCGGGACTAATTCAGTCAATCACAAGCTAAAGTTCATCGTTATAATCAAACATATTTTCATCATCGTATTAAAAGTTTTCAAGCTACTTTTTCAGTCTTGTCCTAGCACAAGTCATTTCAATGTCAGAACTTATACATCTTCTGTTTCATGCATCCACTCACGTCGTTCTAAGAACTTGTTCCACCTTCTGCTCTCTTTAAACAATCGTAAAAATTAGTTATTTATAAAACGATTTTGCTTTTTCATTGGGAATAATCGAATTTTTTAGGGTATTTCTAACCAATTGAAACGATATTGGGAGGTCAATTCGCGGAATAAGCCCTGTAAATCATTGTATTACGTATCGCATGTATAAATATCTGGTCATAACTTTCAAAGCGAAAATATAGAGCAATACATTTAAAATAAATTCAACAAACAAAGATATTTCAATGAATCATCATCCTCCCTTTTTATTCCATCATTGTTCTTAAGATCAGTGCCAACCGGCTGAATTTCACCTTCACTCTGCCTCGGCCTGAGTCCCCCGGTTATATCTGTCACCGGCAATGCTTCACCGCCGTCCCTTCTACTGCTCCAGTTGTCAAGACTTTGTTGCTTCCGCCGCTTGCCCGAAAGCACATCCCCACTTCCGCATCTCCCGCCCTGCCCACCGCCCTGTCCTCCACCATACCCCCGGCCCTAACCCCACCCTGTCCCCGCCCTAACACCGCCCTAGCCGCGCCTTAACACCGCCCTAACCCCGCCATAACCGCGCCCTAACACCGCCCTAACCCCGCCCTAACCGCGCCCTGTCCCCGCCCTTCCTCTCCCATCGTGCTCCTTCTACAACCCGTCCCCGCTTCCTCAACGGGCCGGCACACCCCGCTGGCGGGGGCTCGCGCAGAGCAACTGGTCGGCCGGAAGGGACCGGGGGCCAGCCGCAGCCGCCTTTGACGGCCGCGCTGCGGCATCCTGCGCCCTGCGCGCCGGCCCCGGCCACGGGATTTCGTGCGACCCCAACATCTGGACGCAGTGACCCGCGGAAGCGCTATTGACACAATTCTATGAAGACCGTTGGAACACTGTCCATTGCAGGGATTGTGATTTTGTTGTTAACCATAATTACGATTGATACCAGCAGCACCAATGAAATCTCGTTACAAATACTTTCCGACAGGAAGCCGTGAGAATCACATATTTTCTTTAGTCTCTCTAATACATTTCTGTTAAAAGTATGAAAGTGAAAAGGAAAAGAAAACCCCAAATTAGAATGGACATTCATGATTAAAGTTGTGGCCTCGCGAAAGTGTATCACCTAGGCACGAATGTAGTACCTCAGATATACTTGTGAAATATATTCCTTTCCGAATCATTTTCAATTCAGACATTCCTATATAATTGATGCTTCTGGCACTTTGAAAAATTAAGATAAGTGACTTTTGTTGTAAACGAGAGGCTCTATAATACACGAGAACTTAAAAACATCAACGACAGGAATAATTCAGTCTTTGTTACGGTATAATTGACTTATTCCTTGTAGACATTCTAACGTCGTATTTTTCTAAGAAACGTCGGTTAATATTATTTATGCCCGAATGCCCCAATTGTAATAATGTAATTACTTAAATGTAACTTCATTAAAGTAGGTAAGATGAAATGTAGATCTTATGATCTCAGCCTTGCAACAAATAAAAAAAAAATAATAATAATAAATATTATTATTATTATTATTATTATTATTATTATTATTATTATTATTACATATATACATAGCACATAGATTAAAGAGACCTCATTTCGTTCAACTGAAATCAGTTTGCAAACTTTTGGTTTGGACTGTTCTTAGGAACAGTCCAAAATCTTTACCTTCATCCCGAAATAGGGCGAACCGACAATGGCACTAATAAGCTTCTCAGCAACCCTAGAGTACATATTCACAATGGCTGACATTACAATTTCTGAGCGAGGAAATCGAATAGGCTACTCAACAATTCTGTGGCGAATTTGTTGCGGAAATTTATTTAAAGCAAGTATCATTCAAATGATATTAAAATCTATAAAATCAGCAAAAATGCTTTAAAATGGCGAGGAAAGGTAAATAATGACTTATTAGGCGAAACTAATGACAAATACAACAAAAAAGTCATTTAATTGGATTATTTCTTTTTGTCAACACATAAAACTCACGCCTATACTAAAATGCATTGTTGTAAGATGAAAAAAAAACATTTCAATAAAATCAGTTATCATTATTACATTTCACGTAAGCGACGTCCCTCTCTTTATCAGCTCGTGCTGGGACCTGCAATGCGCCTGCCGCCTGGGGCCAGGTGGCCGAGAGGAGCTCCGCCTCCGCATTGAGGGCCGTCGGCTGCTGCCCGCGAGGCGACCGGCGTCGCTGAATGGCGTCATCCACTGCACCTTCCCTCGCGGCCGCCTCTTACGAAAGGGATCGCTCCCGTGACGCGCTGCCCGCCCACGCAGACGACACCGCTCCCTCCCCCCCTCCCTCCCTTCTCGCCCGCTCACAGTGGGTCGATACGGGGCAATGGGTTCGTATGTCTCAATCAGGGAAAAAGTGGAAATGTGGTCAGGGGGCTCAAAATTGCCTTGGGATCTCTCGTAGCAGGGAAGGTGTGCCATGATACGTGCGAGTCAGTATTCATTCCGTCCGTGTCAATTATTTACGTCATTAGTCCATGTTAGTGTAGTGTGCGGTTTATTTCGGGAGGTGACGTTCTTTTCCCGCTAAAACGTGAGGGCTGCCGTTACGTGGATTTACGTCAACGAGATTTTCGAACGGATTTTTATTTCATAAATTGTTTCATCATTCACCATAGAAGTCCCACAACATTATTATGAAAGCGGTTTGCAACCACCCGGTATATATGTCCTTAAGATGTGATATTTTCCACTTATGAAATTCGGCAATATATTTGAAATCGTCATATTACATTGATTCATGTGTTTCTAGTTAATTTCAAGTTACAAAATTGCGAGGACTATTAAGTTCGGTACTTTTCGTTGAGTTTTATTAATCCGCGAATAGATTCGTCATTACTTTCGTCAGGTGTTGTACACATGAAAACTTGCAGATTTTTAAAAATCTGACCACCTTTACAAAGTTTTATGATATAATAAACATATCTTGTTTATAACTATTTGGTATTTCTTCTGACACCCTACACAGTATATATATATATATATATATATATATATATATATATATATATATATATATATATATATATATATACCCTATGACTTTACTATTGGCGTCAATTCCATGAATCAAAAATCTTCCGAATCTCCTGAAAATCTGAAGTGCGATTTGACTCCTCCCTAGAATTTAGTCGCTGTCTGGAGGAGAAATCTAGCGGTCGGCTGCTCTGATCGGTAGTTTTCCGTGGTTTCTCCGATCAACACCAGGCGAATGCCGGAGCAGTACCCTAATAAATGGGCCACGGACCGCGCGCGATCTTTCCTTTCTCTTCCTTGTCCTATTCTCACCCCTTACACACACACACACACACACACACACACACACACAAATTTGCACTACTACCAAACATTCCGGGAGACCGGTCGGGGACTTATAACTTTTTCCGGGTGGGGCGGTGTCCCGCTGGTCGGAGATACCTGGTTGGGGAAATTCCGCTAGTCGACGGTAGGTTGGCGCCGAATATCGCCATCCAATGTGGGATAATCACGTCCATATCCTGATGAGAAAACATGCACTACACATACGGGACTAATTACTTCAGTAGTTGACACGCCCGGAACCACTAACAATCAATCATGATGACCACAAGATCTACGTTCTAGCTTGTGGTTCATGGCCATCATTTGCTTTTGAAAAGCCCACTGTGCGATTCCCACTATTTTTCCTGTGACCTCCGCCTCCCCTTTCATCAACCCCAGCGCAAATCGCCCTTCCGGAAAGCCCTGCGGACGCTGCTGCCGCCAGGACCGACGCAGAAATACGAGTGGGAAATAAATTCCCAGCTCAGAGGAAGAACAAGATTAAAAAATGCATTCGATGTTGGCTGGTCGACATCGCGTGGCGCACACGGCAAGTGGAGAGAACGTTTCCAGTTACCACGCCGTCATCAAAGGGTGATGGTTTCGCAAATTCTTTTTATTGCAGCAATAAATCTGATCCAGCATTGTAGTGGTATTCATACGTTTTGATACTTTGATGGTACGAGGAGAAAAATACTTGCTTAAAAATTCTACTACACAGAACTCTAGCAAACCGGTAGATAAGCCCGAATTTGTATGTCTAGAACAGGTTCTCTAGCGGCCTTAATTATAAATATATCCCTTCTTTATTTGCACTTGTAAAGTATGAAAGTAATTACATAAAGGATATTAATCAGTGTAAAGGTCACTTAAATATTTAGTTGAAATAATACCGCCAATCACTAATTTTCAAAATGGTTCTTTTCAGCAATAATTTGTAAATGCACAAAACAAATCCTGCTGTTTCTTATGTACTCGTTACTGACATCAACACAACATTCGTTGTATGTTTATATTCGTGAAACATCACAAATAACCCATGCAATCAAAAGATGCAGAAACAACATGTAATTCAAATGAAATATACAGGCTTCACTTTTAAAATAAGAAAGGCGCAATGGTTCCAGGGTAAACTTAAGATTGCTCGTAATATAACTTTTTTCACAATATAACATCACATTCTCTTAGTCCGTTTCTACTTTAAATCTCGCAAACTGAACCTGTGTTTTCAGTGCCCTTTCCGCCTCCGCTTCATTCTCTCCACTTTTCCTCGTCGCAGATGCCCCTTCCCTCTTTCGCGCCCCGCCCCCTCTCCAACCCCGTTTCTGTGTTCGTCGCCACCCTCGATTGCCCCGGCGCTACGGGAGCCGGCGCTCCCAAGATTATGCAACGGACAAGACGTTGCATAATGGCGAAGGCTTAGTTACGATACACTCTGTCTGCTGCCTTGCTTGCTTTTAATAGCATTTAAGTAAAAATAGTGCGAAGGGTTGCGTTTATAATAGAGTAAGTTATTTTGCTTTTTCGGCACTCATACTATTCGGCAATAAGTTACGGAATGATTGAAGGCGTTGTCATTGTCAACAATACTATTTTTTCAATAAGAGCAGTTTTCGATGGCTTAGCCATCATCAGTCTTGTGCTGCCTGGAGTCACAAAAACGACTCCCAGACAGCAGAAAACTCATGATGATGGCTAAACCATCGAAAGCTGCTCTTATTGAAATAAATAGTATTGTTGACAATGACGACGCCTTCAATCATTTCAATTATGTAAATGTCAACTACAACTCACCACTAAACCAATGAGTTACGGACCTTAACCTTTTTTAAGGTAGCGATCGAAAATAAAGTAAAGATTTATTAATATAAATTAAGATGTAATAGAAATGGAACATATATGATAGTACAAATGAATGAACATAATCGCTTTAAGAACAAAATTATAAGTGCAGCCCATAAACCTGGCCTCTCAAACGCTTTAAGTTATGAGATATGTTCGCAATTTCTTAGCTAAATGATTGAACTATTGGAGTACACACGTCACCTGTACATTATAACTCCATGATATAATGTGTTAGATAATCTATACCAAACCGAAATCACTACTTGCGAGTTCGAGAAAAGTTAATAAAGCTGTATGAAGAAAATATTTATTGAAAAAGAAATACATCACAACCTATACTATTTTTTCTTAAAACTTTTTGGCATGTTCAAAATTTTTCGTTGCAAATCTTCTTAAAAAGATAGTATGTAACATATTCCACATTTCTTCTGATATTGCAATTGTGAATCCTGATATTCCGTATATTCATCTTTTTACAGTTGAATATCGTCAGGGAGTTGTTGTGAATATTTTTGTTAGAGTTTCCTACAATTTATCTAATAAACAACAGTCAGTTCATTTCTGCAAAAGTCTCCTTATCATAGAAATAGAAAAAACTCACTTAGTGAATTATTAATTGTTCACCTAAAATATTCGTCTAGTGCCAGGTCAGAAACCTGATCATGAATTTTAAAAAATATCGAAAATTAATTAAAGGAATATTACGAAACGTTGTAGCTGGTTATTGGTTTTTTTTGTACTTTCAGCCAACAAATGCCAGGTAAAAACATGTCTTCCGTGGTATTTAAATTCACGTCGCTTCCCACCAGCGCGCGTGGTATCTGAGGCAGCCATCTGCACACCTGAGTACAGAGACATCATGAAAATTGTTTATTGAACATGAAATTTAAGACGTTGAGCGAAAGGTTCTCTTGTAAGGTACGCTTTAGTGTGGAGCAACGGTAAATATTTATTGCTTTATACATAAAACACGACACTAAGGGGGTAGTTAAGAGGCAGACTGGAGAGGTTGTTTCTCTTGGCGCGAACTGCGAGCGCCTTAAGTCTCCGCGTCACGCCTTCGGCTGCGCCGTTTGGATTGCTCCGTAAGTGGAGAGGCGCCAGCGACGTGGAACTGGATTGGCGGCGCGGGCGCGGGCGCGGGAGCGGGAGCGGGCGGGGCCGAGAAATTCCCGGGAAGCGGGGCTGCCGCAGGCGGCGCCGCAATCTCGTTTCCTGGCGGGGGGCCCGCTGCCTCCCGCGAGACCGCCACCCGCCACCTTTACCGCCTCCCCCACTTCCATTCCACCTGGCGCCCCTCGCCTCCCCGCCCCTTCTATTCCTGACGCCCCCGTAACTCCCCGCTCCGAACCTCCTCAAGAATAGGCTGGTTTTCATGACCTCTCCTTCTTCAAATCGGAACATAGTGGGCGAGTGACTGACTGAATGAGTGGGTGGGTGGATGGGTGGGTGAGTGGATGGGTGGGTGAGTGGATGGGTGGGTGGATGGGTGGTGGGTGGGGTGGTGGGGTGGGGGTGGGTGGATGGATGGATGGATGGATGGATGGAGGATGGATGGATGGATGGGTGGATGGATGGTGGGTGGGTGGGTGGGTGGGTGGGTGGGTGGGGTGGGTGGGTGGGTGGGTGGTGGGGTGGATGGGTGGGTGAGTGAGTTAATTAGTATGGATAGGTAAAAACAAGTAATCTTCCACAATAAAATGTGTTTACATTAAATACAGATCACACGTACATGTTTCGAGGCGTTTACCCCATCATCAGTGCTTCCCAAGCAACGAGGTACAAAGCATGGTTATAAAATTTGCACATTATTCAGCGCCATATTTTATCACACGTTGGTTAATATTCTCGTAAGTGTAGTGTATGTTATACCCTGGAGGTGGTGGTGTCCCTCTCACACTAGTTCGTGCCTCTTTTAAATTTACCTCGTCCTTTGTTGGGATAAGTTCTAAGAATCCGACTGGCCTCCCAGCACGTGTGATAAAGTAGTGAATGTAAGTGTTTGTGTGTGTTCAAGGGGAGAGGAAGGGATAAAAATGAATGGTTGATAGCGTCTGGTCTGTGGCTTGTTCGTTGGGGCACTGCTCCGTTCGCTAGGTATTAATCAGAGAACCAAGGAAAACTACCAATCAGAGGAGCTGGCAACTAGAATTGTCGTCCAGACCGAAATTAGAATCTACAGTAGATCATTATCTCATTGCACTTTATGATTAGGCTGCAATTGTCTCATTTAATAAACCAAGTCAATCCATGTGAAATATTTATTCTTCAATGAATTCTAAGCCTGATTCTCTATCAAAACCTTAACATTACATGGGTTTCCTCCGAATTCACGGCCAAATAAATTGAAGTATTATTAAATAGAAGGGTCACACGGAGAGTAAGTATCTTGCAAAGAATTGCACTGATCAATACAAGAAACCAATAAGTATCCCCTTCCCCAAGATATAATCTTCACTTCAATAACATACATCTAGCACCTCCATTAATCCATGATAAGTTCCATACTATGCTATGTATTCGCAGACTGAGTGTCTTCATCCAAAACTGTTTTTCTCAATATGCCTATCTCGGAAAACCAATTCCTAGGAACAAACACTAAAGCACCCTGGTTTCTTCCAAATTCCCAGCTTCACCAAGAACTCCGTATAACTCCCGTCACTTCTTTTATTATAATTCAACCACAAATTATCTGTAATAATATGAACTACGCAACATTGGAATACAGAATATAATCCGCAATGTTGAAATCAAAAACAACCCAGGAAATTCGTTGATCCACCTTAAGTTAACTAAACTCTAATACCCTTTTCCTATAAATACATCTGGAATGTATTACCGACTAAAAGTTATGTAAACTTTCTCTATCGATATAACTACCTAATAAGAACACGTTAAGTAAGAATTAATAAATAAGCAAAAATGTAAAATATTTTTATCTCTCCTCGTTCCTTGATCACCTAGCGAAACAATGCATAAACTTAAGAGGGGGAAATGTTCTCGTAATTGTCTCGTCATTGCGTCCTATTGTTATCACAAGAGCCTACCTCAAAATTGCGTATGAGTGTAATATAAGGTAGCAATGTAGACGGTTCGTGAAAAATATATATTTTAATGGTGTTTTGTAGTTAGGAAAAGTATTATGCGACAAAATTGTATTTTTTGCAGATTCGTAAAATTATACCATTACAATGTTATCATGATCTCGCTTTGTAAGCTCGTACTATTATCTGAAAATATTTGAATGCGCGTGTCAGAGTCATTGGTGAATGTTTATTCCCTGAGGCTACAGTACAATTTTTAGTTACTTTTCCTTACTTCGTCAGAAGACAAAGTACTGTAATCGTGCGCCAGAAAACGGTAATATTTTTACAGAAAAACCTGTAACGAAAAAGCCCTGGTAACGAGAAAGTGGCTAAATTTTGTTCCAACATACTAAATTACTTCCTCTAACACGTTGTGTAGTCTGAATCCATGTTTTGTGGGTCCTACATACCGAAAAAAAACGATTGTAAGCAAAACGTATGTCTGTGCGTCTGTAAAAATAATATTTTCTCAAAATCCGCTCGATTTTTTTCTACTTTTTTTCACGGATAAAACAACAGATGCTAAAAAGAATGGCGCAGATTCCATTTTCGTTGAACTCTCTGAATTTTCGAAAATTGCGCGTTGAATATAATAGGAAAGACAATTATATTGTTAAGCGTCGGCCCAAGGGAGTTCGGCAGAGCGATTGCGAGGTGTAGCGGTAAAGTTCTCGGTGAGTTAACTCGTGAGCTAACTCGCGAGTTCAAATTTCGATGCGGAAAAAATGTTTTAATGTTATGTTCATTTTCTGAGTTTTCAAGAATAGAGAGATTTCGCCGTCACCGAGACTTGCACACTTTTTATGCTTTAAAGGTCTATTCGAATCTCTCGGGGTGACTCGTGGGAAGCGTACTAGCTTCGTGGTGCGATCCTGAGTTCGATTCCCGGTCAGGGAAAATATACTTGTATCCCCAAACGTGGGAATTAAACTAGGTCCAAGCATGGGGGGACACGGTTAGCTGGCCGACAAATTCGCACAAGCGACCCAAAATGCCAAATACATACATACATACATACATACGTAGTACATGGTTGATCCAAGGAAAAGATTTAGATGAAATATGTAGTGCCATTTTTGAGAAAAGTTTGAAAATATTGACACTACTTGTAAATAACCCTCCCAAAAAATCAAAATGCCCGTTTCAAACTGACAGAGTCTCCAGTTCTGTCATATCATACGTGGAATACCCATTTTCGAGAAAATCGTTGAAAACAGTTTAGGCGCTTGTGTAGTGAACAGACGAACGAACAGACATTATACGGTCAATAGATTTTTCGGTACCAAGACACGAGAATTCTGACTGCACAACCTGTTAGAGGAAGTAATTTACTATGCTCGGGAATAACATTTATCCACATTGTCGATAGCAGGGCTCTTCAATAATACTTTTTGTGTGGAAAAACGGGTATTTTCTGAAATAGGTTTACAATAGGTCTATTTTGTCTTTATTATGTAAGTAGTAAGCGAGAAAGTAAAAATGACGGGTTTAGTAAAACAAGGGGTTACCCCCCCCCTTTTTTGGTGAAATTGAGTTATTAGCTTTACACAAAACTTCAAATATTATTCGTTTTGCGTAATGTGTTACTTACATCCAGTATGGACTCATACGCAAGAGTACTGTATTTAAAAGTTTAAGAATGTACTGAGTTTTACGAGGCAAGTCTAGGTAAAAACGTTATTATCTCAGAACTATGCCAATGTGGGATAGACCCTTATTCTACTGAGCCCTTCAAATGTATACAAACCTAGGAATATCTCTCGATTAAAATACTTTTTGCAATCAACAGCACATTTCAAACAAGACTTTGCATCTTTAAAAACTGAATTAAATTTTGAAAGTAATTCAGGTTTTACTCATAAATACACGAAACATCAATGACCAGTAACATGTGTCTGGTTTTATTGAATTTACGTGTCCACCTCAGCTATTATTTTGTATCTCCACCCACCCTTCACATAAAATTAAACACATCGTATACTGAACTCATCTTCCTGTAATTCCTGATTCGCTGCATTTGTATACCTTTCCGTTTCCTTCCGCTTCCACCACACAGTAAAGTAACGGAATGCACTCCGCAAGGCAAACACATACACCGCGAGCGCGACACCTTCCCGGGCGCGAATTTCTCCACCCGTCCCAGCGCCCTCGTTCCGGGCTTCGGGGCGACCGTAATAGTGGATCGTACGTCCCCATTCACAAGCACAATGGAGAGACCGTTTCGCTCGAGTACGCCACCGAGTAAATTCAGCCAGAAGACACTTCAGCGCGACGCAGAGGAGAATAGTGAGCGGTTGAGCGCAGCGATGTGCAATGCTTCGTGCAGCTGTTTCGCCCAAACGCGCGAAGAAACGTAAATAAACATTATGCAAACGAGAATTTAGCTCGTTGCATCTGGACGGTCAGAGCGGGTCGCACGTAGCCCCTGTGCAAATAGCGGCGCACGCGTGTGTGAACAGTAAGAGGTTCTGCACACAGCGCGCCGCCCCAGCTTGTTGGGTCTGGAGGGCCCCGCGTGATTTCAGGTGGCGAAGCGCGTACGGTGTACGCATCGTGTCATATTACATGGTCAGGTAGTGTGCCGATGTTGATTGCTTTTTGATTGATTGATTGATTTTTTCGTGTTTCCGGGCGCGTCAACTGCTTCTGTCATTAGGCCCGTTAGTGTGGTGCATGTTTTTTCCTCGGGAGATGGTGGTGATCTTCCCCCGCTGGATGGCGAGATCCGGCGCCGATCTACCGTCGGCTAGTGGGGTTTCCCCTTAACCAGGACTCTCCCACCAGCGGGGCACCGCCCCAGTTTTTCCTCGGGAGATGGTGGTGATCTTCCCCCGCTGGATGGCGAGATCCGGCGCCCCAGCCGGACAAGCTCTTAACTCCGACCGGTCTCCCGGAATATGTGGTAGTGCGGTGCATGTTAGTGTAAGTATGTGTGTGTAAGAGGAGATGATAGGACAAGGAAGAGGAAGGACAGATCGCGCGCGGTTCGTGGCCCGTTTGGTAGGGTACTGCTCCGGCATTCGCCTGGCGTTGATCGGAGAAACCACGGAAAACTACCGATCAGAGCAACCGGCCGCAGAGTTCTCCTAAATTCGACCTAGCGACTAAATTCTCCTAAATTCGAACAGCGACTAAATTCTACGTAGCTGAAAAGCTAATGTCGAAAATTCTGCCGCCGTGGGGAGTGGGAACCTAGGACCTCCCGGTCAGAGACGCTGCAGAAACATCAGTTGATGCATTGAGCTACCGCTACCGGTTTGATTGCTTTTCATTTGGGACATGCAGGTTTTATATTCAAAGTGCATCTTGCCGAAATCTATAGACTAATAAAATTGAATTCAATGACACGTAACCGACATCGATACCACAAAAAGTAGCGCGTGAATAGATACAAAATTTTACGGGCTCTTCTTTAAGATTGTGGCAGTGTCCTTGCCATGTTTAGTAAAGGTTAATTCAACACAAATGCGAAAGTAAATAATTTAAATAATATATTGATTGATGCGTCACGATCATTATTTTTCGCCTGTCGTTAATAGTGGATTGGTTCCTAATATATTCCGCAAGAGGCTAATATCGGTGCAGCAGAACGGGTACCTAATAGTTTCGCTAGACGCTACTAGCAGTGCAAAACATAAAAATTTTTATTTGACAGCAATATACAGTAAATAGTATTTTATTAACATTTGTACCAATTACATTAAAAACTTAATCTTAAACAATGTATTTTTGTATAAAATTGATTTTTTTTCTGTTTCATAAGGTTTGATTGTAAAGAAAGCTCGGCCCGCCGAGTATTTTGCTAGTATGATATATTATACTAATATATGAAATTTGAAATAAGCAACCGAGCACGTATTTACGCATGAAATTTTTTGAATGTTCAACGCTCGAAAGAAACTTGAATTGAGATTACGATTTACTGGCAACCAACAATTCAAATAATTCTAATCGCCTCGCTCATTAAATTCAATTCAAACTATTTTATTAAGTTTAATATTCTGATTTTCATTTCCATTCCTCATTTTGTTCTTCTAAATACATTCCATGCGTCACGAAAAGAAAATCATTGCATTCCCACAATCAAAAAGCATCAAAGACTTTAATGGAAGTACCAAACAATGACTCATACTCACCGAAGAGGGAGGTATATTTTTAAATTGGAGCATTTTTATTTGAAAGTAACATGCAAAATTTGAAATACGAGTTCCTTACTTTGTAATTCGCCAGACAGGAATAAAATTCCATTCAAATAGAGAGTCAGAAATGTTGCATAGTGTTCGGGCCCACAGCAAAGCAGGAAATTTATATATAACTTAATATACTTCGGAAAGGCAGAAATAGCTAATGTCTTATTTTACGTGGTGAGACTCGGGCCTTCAGGCCCGCTCTTACGTCTGACCAAGTAAATTTCGCTACGCTTCTCCCACCTACTAGGGGAGAAAGAAGGTATTACTTGAGCGACAAAACAGGCGGATCTCAATTTTGCTCAGAGGCTTCTTTTAGGCTTGAGGATATTTTATATGCAGTAAATCTACTACATGGGACAGCCGGCTTTACTTCCCATCCGAAGGAAGACGTACGAAGGATCTTTTCGCTCTTAAAAATCCACGGCTTCGATCGGGTTTGAACCCGCAAACTCGGGTTCAACAGTCCGGTACACTGACCGTTATACTACCGAAACCGCAAAAATCTATTTTTTACCCTTCACAAGACAATCCGTTAGTTCGGAGCATTACTGACGGCGCGTCCGTCGGCCGCCCAGCGGACGTGCACCCAGTGCCGTACGGGGCGACCGGCGCAGATTCTAAGAAATGCGTGTTGGAACACGCCAAAGACAACGGCTCATAACTGCCACCAACGAACATTTGTTCTAGAAGGCCAGAGAATAAGTTCAAATATTCATTTCTGATTGGCTATGGCTTAACCCCACTCTCATGGGCCATGCGCGCCAAATCTTGCGACGTCACCGTCGCTGTGTTCCAAGTCAGTCGATCTGTAAATCCGATGCGGGCTGCACGAACGCGCCTAGCATCCTCGGCTCCGAGTAAAATTCTTACACGTAAAAATGTTTGAAGTCTGAAGTCTTGAAGTATTGAGCAAAGTTTGAAGTCTCACGTAGAGCAAATAGCTATTGCCGAGCGCAAAATCAGTTTTATTCATTGTTTGTTACAATTTCAAGTAAAATACGACCTAGACACATGTAGGGTGACTCTCCTGATAATTATGTAAACTGCAAGGTATTTTAATCATCAATGTTTGTTATAAACTGTGTACCGTGTGCAAATCTATGTCAATGCATTATGTAAGTGATAAGTGACTAAGAAGTAAATTGTTTGCGCAAAGTGAATCTACAATTTATTGGCAGATGGTAGTAGTCCTTACCGCTAAAATTCCCTGCCATTGAACTGAACTACCGAACGGGAGCAGACGGATTGTACGAAACCAACCTCAATACAGTCCACTCATTTTCCTGAGTAGATACCTCCTTGTTCACGAAATATAAAAAATGTGATTCTGGTAATAAATAGATATTTAAATAATTGAGTAAAACGTTTAATTTTCTAGATTTTCACTGCGTCTATTATTTATGACTTTTGACTTCAAAGATAACATAACACGATATTTCCTTTCTTCTCGTGAATTTAGAATGGATTCAGAATGGTGTGAATGGACTAGTTATGATTGGATGACTGCTTGTGAATTCATCGTTTCAGAGAATCGTGATGCCTTTAATCCTGTTTTGTTTCCCCAAATGAATTCAACACTGACATCAAATGTTCATTTGTTCGATGTCATATTCAATTTCTACTGTACCGACTCGTAGATTAACAAATTATGTAAATGTTAAATACTCGTTAAATGGTTAATCTGTAAACTTCAAGAGGCGGTCCAAAACAACAGAGAGTATTGTATTGCAGTCACACTACTTTACTTCTCATTTATTACAACAACACCAATCAGAAACATTGCATTGAAGAGATGTTGAAGTCAATGAAATCACATTGAATTTTGGGTACATATTTCATAATTCCTCTCATATTGGAACAGGAGGATATCGTGTTTCTAATTGGAAAAATAAACTCATTCCCCACGAGAACAATTTTATAAATGAATATAAAATAATTACATTTTAATCAGCTCCTCTTGTATTTTTCTCGTTACTTTTAACCTGCTTTCAACGATGAATGAAATATCATATTCTATAAACTGAATAATAACCTATAATGAAGCGTTAGAGTCTTTAACGTTGTTAACGATGCGAGTGAGATCCCTCGGTGGCGTCAGTGGTGGGTTCATGAAAATTATTCTAAAATTTGCCAAATTTTGTGTCAAATGTACGTTTGATTTTTATATCACTCACATGATTTATAGTATTACCAGTAATAATCTACTAAAATTTATCAGTTTCTTTCAGGCAATTAGATAGAAAAGATTATGCTTTCAAACCTTTTCTGTTAGTTCAAGATACCCATTATCATGTCACATTTTTTTCATTTCAATAATTTCTTAACGTCTGAAGAGTGAATGCATTAAGAATAATTTTAACACAGTCTTCCTCGTAGTGTGAAACTGAAATCTAGTAATGTTAGTGGCAGAGCTAACGTCTAGTGTCAGACCGTTTTAATTCAAAGTGGTATGCGGTCTGAAACGGTAGTTTTTCGCAAATTAGCACTTAGCAGACGGACAGCTACTACTTTGATTACTTAGTTACGATATTTTGGAAAACTTCTCATCTTATACATTGATGTTTGTAATTGTCCTTCCTCCAACGATTCTCGCCAACTTTTTGTCGCAAGTGCCTCAAACACTGCAACTTCTGGGGAAACATCAGTTCATCTACAGCCTCACCCACTGCTTTGCTGTTGTAACGGTTAGCGTATCGTACTATTTTATTATACCAGGTTCAAATCTCATTAAAGCCGTATTAAGGGCGGAAAAATCTTTCGTACGCCTTCCTTTAAGGTGAAGTAAACCCGGCTGGCCCATGTTGTATGTATACTTACTGCATGTGAAAGATACTCAAGATTAAAAGAAGCCTCTGAGCTAAATTCTGATCGCCAGATTTGTCGCTCGAGTGATACTTTCTTTTACAGCATGATGGTGAAACTAGCGGAGCAAAATTTGCATGGTCAGGCGGAAGAGCAGACATGATGGCGTGCGTCTCGATACTTAAAATAAAGAATCATAAGATTGAATTGAATTGAATTGAATTGAACCTTCCCTAACAGCATATTGTATGTCGCTGCATGGGCTACTAAAAGGAAATCACCAGTTTTGGATGAAAGTTTAAATTACACTAACAAATGTAATATCATTGAATTTTCTTTTATTATCTCTCTATTCAAAATCAAAATTTTCCAAAATGAAAAACATTAAGTTAGGGTGTGTTAATGGCCTGCATGAATTTCAATTCTCCAAATATAACTGTCTAAAATAACATGATCCTTACATTTTAAAATTATGTACTTATCTTCATCTGCAAGTGATTGACCTCCAACAACAGGTCTGTAGTTTCTGTAATTCTCTGAAATGGTGAAGCCGTCAGAAAAGTCTGCGTAGCACCGCCCGCAAATCCAAGTGACCTACGAGTGGTGAGACTAAGAGAAAAAAACATTTTACATCAGAAACATCGCTCCGGTAAAATGTTTCATCCTCAGTTGCGAATTCCGTCGTGCATCTCATTTCGCATTTCGAGAGGACATGAGAGCAGAACGTTGTCAAGAACTAGCACACGAGTTACCTCTCGCCGTCTCGGTGAATGCCTGGAGTTCGCCCCAAACAAACTGAGCAGGTGGACGTGATAGCATGCACGTTATGAATTTACTCGTAATAGAGGGAGCGCGTACACAATTCGTGAGTTTCTGTTTCTCACTGCAGTGCAATAACGTCCGTTCTGTTCATGTGGCATACCCTTCCCTTTTACTCTAGTTCTTTTTTTCTTTAAAAGACGAAATTTGAAATATTTTTGTATGATTCCTTACTTACCAGCAATTGTATATTTAATTGAAAAGATATTACTTCAACAACTAAGATATGATCCCAAAAAATTCTTTCAAACGTAATTATATTATATTAATATTTAATTATAGTCTGTATAGACAATCAATAAATAAAAAAGAATGATCTACATTTATAAAAAAAGTGTTATTGTAGACAAGACTGTAAATATAAATCTTTTGTATTTAGTAATTATATTATATTTAGAAAAATAATTATATTTAAATTTGCTGTCCTTACTTATCAATTGAATTGAGATTATACCAAATAAGGGCAGTTTGAGTAACGAAAATATCAATCTTTCTATAAGGAAAAATTGCACGAAATGAAAGGTTCCAAGAATGTATTTTTGGGATACATTACAAGCATATTTATCTAAAATACATGTTAAAAATGCATACACATAAAGAAGTAAAGCATTGTAAATATAATTCTTTAGCATCAATTCGAGTGTGAAAACACCTTTCCCGGGCGTGAGGCTATACGATTAGTCTTTTTTGTCCTAATTTTTATATATTTTTTCAGTGTCACAAATTGATTTTCATCAATTTAAACATTTAAAAGTTTTGTATTTAACATAGTACAACGCGAGAACGTTTATCAAGAGAAAATGGCGACAAATCTAAAGGACTTGCGTTTTTTCCTTCGTCTCTCAGAACTGGTGGACTCTATCGCACAAGTAGACAAGCAATGTGATCGTTACCTACACCATTTCTTATTTCTGTCAGCAAAATTGTCACTTTCTTTAAACGAAAATTTCTGAATAGTATGGCTTAAAAGCATGCATCACTATCCGATAACTGGCAGCTTTCTGATGTGGCTGTTTGCGTGTAGGCGAAGTTTAGTTAATTTTAAAAGACATGAAGCTATTTTTGGAATGTGTCCTTACATGTAAGCACACAGTGCATCCTTATAGCAGATAAAATTCATCATTAGATGGAGCCAGGTTTATTTTATTTAATCAAATGAGTGAAGAAAGAATGATGAATGAATAAAATACTGACCGAGACATATTCATTGAATACGTCAAACACCACATTACTTCCTTGTCATAGCTGTCGCCATTTTAACTCTTAACAAGCGTATTATTATCATGTTAAATAAATACGACAAAGTTAATTAAATTTGACACAAAGTAATGTTCACATTTAGATTTTGTTAAAGATAAAAGAAACGTAGCGTGCTTCGTTACTAAAGATCTAACCTCCCACACGTGTCCAAACTTGCTCCATCTCCCACCTCAACGTGCTCCATCACCCACCGGCAGCGCGGGCCACGCAATTAGCGTCCTGCAATTTTCCGGGCAACATTTAATTAACGCGCTGTCGGTAATGCGTTAATTTGGGATGGCCCGAGGCGCGGCCCAAACCCGGCGCCGGGAGCCGCGTGTAGTGTGTCTGCCACGGGGCAGGCGCGAGGCGGGGCGAGGAGGGATGAGGCAGCCGAGTGGCGAGGCAGGCGCGGGGCGGGACTGGGGCGGGGAAAAGGCGGAGATGGGCGGAGCAGGGGCGGGGCAGGGGCGGAGCAGGGGCGGAGCAGGGGCGGGGCAGGGGCGGGGCCGGGGCGGGGCAGGGGCGGGGCAGGGTGGGGCAGGGTGGGGCAGGAGCGGGGCAGGAGCGGGGCAGGGATGGGGCAGGAGCGGGGCAGGGATGGGGCAGGGACGGGCAGGGGCGGGGCAGGAAAGGTGTGGGGCGGGGCGGTAGGTGCGGGGAGGGGCGGGGCGGGACATGGGGAGGAGTGGCGGGGCATGGCGGGGTGGTGGGGGAGAGAAGTTTGCATGCATATGAACCGGCAGATCGCACGCGCGCGCTGTGTTAAAATGCAAAAGCGGCCCGCTGCCGCCGCCCGGTGGGTCTGTCGAGCGGTCGACACGAAGCGCGCTACGACACGCTCGCCCGTGACGCGATCCCGCCCCGCGTGGCCCAGAATCATTGTGTGCCCCCGCGTCAGTCCAATATTCATAAGGTCGACCGGCAGTGGCAGTGGCGGCGGCGGCGACAAAGCGTTGATTTCGCAGGTCTAACGCGTGATGGCGTTCGACATGGCATTTCCGCTTTCACGCACGTGTGCGTGCACTGGAACATTCCCGCTCTGATGTAATCTACTGGCTGCCAACTGGGGCTGCGACGGCCTGTTAATCCTGGATTCCTGAATTCTTTGTGCGGAGGTTCATGATTCCGCGAGGTCATTTTTGGCATGCCTTTTGCATGATTAAACTCGTACGTTTAGTCATTCAATCATTCGACTATTCAGCTACCCATTTACGAATTCTATTGGCCGCGGCTTCCTGAAACGCTCAAATACCATTTCCTAGTACACCCCCTCGCCTATTCTCTCTAGCTTCACCTTTCAGCACACATCCACTCATCCACGTCATTTCATTTCACCTTGAGTTTAGTTTACAAAATATTACATCTGTTCACTTTATTCATCCTTGCATCGTTTCGCATTATATTTGCCCCAACAATCTCTCTGGTCGTTGACTGAAAATTGTTGACCTCGCCCTCAATTACACTAAGTGCCCGTAATGTTATTAATGTTCGAAAAGATGTTAACTGCAAATAATACATAGAATGGCACCCTTTTTCGATCATTTATAATAATTCTTGATTTTTAGTCATGTAATTTGTATCACTTTATAACTGTCATTTTGCAATATCACGCGTTTACTTATATGATATAAAATGCGATTAAATTTTCTTACAATTTTTGTCTGGATGTTTTCCCACGTTAATCTTTAGAATGCCTGAACCGATATCTGTACTGTTTTATCTGAAATAGTATGCGTTTTTCGGGCATAACTTGAGACAAAAATTATTTTTCCTGTATGCGATTTCGTAAAAACATTCTTATGCCTAGAGCAAAATTTGTGTTCACTCTTTACATACCTCGAAAAAAATCACCAAAGTAGATTAAACATTCCTGATAGCCCATAAAATTTTCTTTTAAATGCATTTTGATTCATTCCAAGAGCACAAGAAGGAAATAATTTTTACTGAACGTTTGCCGGGGGATCTAACAATGCAAGTGTCTTACAGCAATCCAGTTGCCCACAGCAATGATGATCGAAAGAAACATGGTAGGGTGGATAGAAGCAAAGCACATCAAGTGAGGCAGGATAATTTTGGTAAATAAATACCCGGCATCGTAAGACACTTCAGCTAATTAAATAACATGTTTGAAACAGTACGTACATGATTCCTTAAAACTATCAGATAATACGTTTTGCTCCCCTTGACTACGAATAGCAACGAACTGAAGTTTGAATGCTTCTCTGGAGAATAAAGAATCACGGTAGTGTGATTCTTAGAAGAATAATTATAATCACGAATGAGCTCTTATTCCTTATCGTTATGAACGAGAAAGAACGAGAACTTCTTCCGTGAGAACATTGCGGTCTGTAACACTACCGTGCCGCGGCAGCACCAGCGGAATGGCGTCGTATTTATAACCTCCAATTTTAAAGGGACAGTGATGCTTTTGCAATGCATGCCCAACGACTTGGCGAAGCTCCCGCCTTCGGGATATACAATTAACATAAAACATCTTGGAGTGAATCCAACGTATATTAAGCTTAAGTACTTTTTAGCTCGACTTTTTGATATTAAGGTTAACTTACCACTTTAACTCGATATTTTGACACTTTGCTACGCTTATTTAAGTGCCGTGGCTGCACAATGTTTTCAGATAAAACGCGACGTCATATCAAATTATAGTTGAAGTTTTCAAATAATCCATTACTTTTGATTCATAGTGTTTTTAGTGCGAATCTTCGGTACCCAGGAGAAGTGACAATGGTGTAAGAAACACCGTGGATATGACAAACATCAATACATTTTTCTTATACCGTGAAAGTGACATATATCAACATTTGTCATAAGGCAGCACAACTGTCCTGAGCGAACCGGACTTCTTTATTTCGGGGTAAAAGAAGTGTTCTACTTTACATACGGATTTTTTGTGAATTATCAATATGAAATTTCTTACTAGTAAAAATATATTATTTTCTAAATATATTTCATTTAGGTAAAATGTAGGTTTCTTTGAACTGATAATTTTCCTTCGTATGGACGATAAAATAAGGGAAAGAAAAAACCATCCTTCTGCTTACCTTGGAAGTGAGCTGGTCCGTGGTGGTCTCTTCGGCGGCTGGTGAACGACTGAAAAGTACAAGCACCCGCGTGGAGCGGTGTTCTGACGTCATGGGTATCGTCACCTGATATTGGACGTCACGGAGAAATGCCACAGACTAAGCAACAACTCAGTGGTTCAAGAAATTCCATTAAATTCGTCAAATGATTTAAAAAAATTCAAAATACGAAACTAGTGGTGTTTTTTCAATACGTATGTTCTGGTATTATGTATTTGTATCGGTTATGTAACATTAAAATATTGCAACTTTAATGCGAAAACAATAAAATCTCTGACACACAGATTTCAACCCCGGCCACGCCAAGGTCAGTTTTGAAAACCGTTTCAAGAATTTCACAGCGACTCAGCGCCCCTAGAGTGGAAATCGGTGATGGTAAAGGGAGGGGTGAGGAGAGGAATGAGGTCGGCATGTGGCCTTGGCAATTTCTTGTGCATTTTCAGGACCGCGATCCCTCGAATACAGTTCACTGGGCAGACCTGTGTTACAGTCAAGCTATTCCTTTCGACAGTTGCAGTGCAGACTAGCAGCGATAGCAAGCTTGGGTTCAGCTGTGGTTCAACCAGTTGTTTCTATAAACATTATTTTACTTCATGTAAAGTATCCTTAAAATTTAAAAGGGCGAACCTAAGTATTTCACTACTGCTGACATGCTGTTGCACTCGTTTCTCAACCATGGTCCGCGAGCTGTAAAAATTCATAAAATATTGGAAAAAAGTCAAAATGGTTATATCTATAAAATAATTGTTAACCAAACAATCGACTGTGCCAAAAAAGTATTCCATTAAAATCAGTGTTTTTTAGTTAACAGGAACAGTCTACAGGAACCTTTCTCCAAAACGATTTTGTGCTTTACTACCTAAATCTGACACTGGTATGTGGTATAGGTCAATAAAAGTTTCCTTTCCTTCGCGAAATGTTTTACATTATCTTCAAATTATGTTACGACGGGTGAATATATAAATAGCTGCCGGGAGAGCATTCAGCTCAGACAAAAGGACGAAGCTCATTATTTTACGTTTTGTAATACTACCTTTTTAAACTTATTTTACGCAATAATTACATTTTAAATTCCAGACTGCAAAATCCACTAGATCAGTATTTCTCAACTCGTGGGCAGTGGCGAAAGAATTTAAAACACGTTTTTATGCATTGCGAAGGATGATCCTTCCAAGAAGCCCTATTTTTTAGAAAAACATTGTCTATTATAGTCGTCACTGCAAGGGAAAGACAACACCTAAAATTTACATTTTTTACTTGAGTAATATTTTAATTGTAGTGAAATCTGTCTAAATCGATTCATGTGTCGTCAGATTTCTTTCCCAAACCGAATTATTAAAATAAATAACTCAGGGCTTCGACGATTTGGCACTTTTGATGAAAATGGGTGATTATGAATCAATTTTGCACCTTGATTACATATATAATTTTTGTTTTTCTCTAACACGAACAGTTTTTGTAAAATGTTTGGTTTTTCTTATTTCAAATTAGCACGCGCTATGTCATACACAAGGCGATGACAATTCGTTGCTTTTGAGTAAAAGCAGGGTGACCGTGATTCGGTGTTGCATCCTGATTAGATACAGTAGATTCAGTTTCTTCACATCACCCACAGTTTCTGCAAAACTTACGATTGATTAAATTACAAAATAACACTGCCAATGTATTACAAGAACTTACGTATCGTTATATTGGAGCATCGGTACTGTTTGAAGACAAGTTGATCGTTCTCTAACCTCAGTTTCAGTCAATTAGTTGTTGTGTTACATTTAGCAAGAACTGTTTGTTACAAAGAATGTAAACGTGCATCTAATTGGCGGGAAAGGAGTTTTAAAGAACGGTGAATTCATCTAGAGGTGAAAATGAGCCGAACTGTTTTTGTTACACAGAGAGTCATCCCAAGTATGGGCCACCCCATGACTTCTAAACGGTTCCCGATATCAAAATACAGTTTTCGTCCAACAATGCGGAATCAATGGGCAAGTAAAGTGCCGTAGAGATATTGTTTAAAATACTATTCGTTTTCGAGAAATTTAATCATCTCTTATTTTTTAAATGGAGCCATGTATTTTTCTCACCAGAAATAGATCATAAATAGACAAATGCAATGATGTGACATGTTAATATATTGACAGTATTTTGAGCATACAATTTCACTATCTAAAATGTGATTTTCAATTAAATGTAAGAGATTTCAGCAACCCTTGCAACTGTCGTCTTTGGGGACGGTAGCCTTCGCGGCACCGGCACTTTTGCGAGGAGGGGAGAGGCCGCGAAGGCCAACTTCTCCAAAAGCCACAGTTCCGACGGCTGCTACAGGAAAAATTGCACGTTCAATATAAAATCTCATGTCAGAAAGTGTAATTTTATAACCAAAATACTATCAAAATATTAAAATATGCTACATCATTGCATTTCTCTTTTTATGATCTATCGCTAGTAAGAAAAATATATAGTTCATTTTAAAAAGAAAAGATGATTAAATTTCTCGAAAGCTAAAATTATTTCTCCAAAGAAGACAGGAGGCCTAATTGTTTAATCAAGAACAACCTAATCGATTTGGTGCGAGATCTTGGCGTCTTAACGAAATCGGCGCAGGTTTTAGGCTCACGGTCGAAAGAGAAAAATATGCTCGTTCCACGCATAACGTGTAATGTAAAGTGAGAAGAAATTCTTGATAACATAACGAAAGATGATCAGTTTATATACATTTATGATGTATTTACAAAATTTTCAATAATATAGCAGTGATCAATGGAGGTGTTTATAGATTCTTGAAAAGCAGCTTCAAAGATATTCTGATTCACAGTGGAAACCAATATGCCAGACATTTTGCCGTCATTCAATTTTAAGTATCAAGGAACCACAAAACATGGATTCAGGAAATACCACGTGATAGAGGATTTTGTTTCTAAATTCAGAAACTGAATTCATCCACTTTTTCGTTACCAGGGTCATGTAATAATAGTTTATCTGCCGAAAATTCGCCATTTTTTGACGGCACGGCACAATACATAACTCTCTACTCCGTAGCGAGAAAGTAAAATTAATTATGAAGAACATTAATGGGTTGTTTGCGGAGACTTGAAAGTTATTGAAATATTGTTGGGATATCAACTAGGATGAAGTCAGTTCCCCTGATTCTGTGTAAATTGGATAGCAAGGCTCGTGATTCTGAAAAAAAGGGATTAGTCATTCTGAAATACTTCGAATCTCGGAGATAAAAATACCAATCAGAGCACCCGGCCTATATAATTCTCTTCCAGATAGCGGCTGACCTCGGCCTAGTTATCTGGATAGTGTCGAAAATCCTGCTACCGCCAGGTCTCGAACTCCAGGACCTCCCGGGCAGAAGCAATACAGAGACATCAGTTCATGCCCTGACCAGCTCTCCCGGTAAGGCAGGCAGGGTGGTGTCCAGCGCTATGTGCGGGGTCGGCGCGGGGGCGGCGCGGGGTCGGCGCGGGGGCGGCGCGGGGCGGCGCGGGGGCGGCGCGGGGCGGGGGGGGTCGGCGCGGGGGCGGCGCGGGGTCGGCGCGGGGGCGGCGCGCTCCCTGAGGCAGCGCCTCGACATCGAGCCTTGTACATTCAACAAGGCCGCAGCTGAGTGCCAAGTTCGGCGCTATTAGTGGGGTGCCGGCGCCGGCGGCGGAGGCGAGGAGGGGGGGCGCGGGCCGAAGGGCGGAGGAGGAGATGGGTTTGAAGATGCAATGTCAGATGTGGGCAATGGGACTCCCTCGCGTTATCGTACAGTACTTCTCCAAGAATGAAAAGCTGTTTTTTTGGAAGTGTTAACTTCGTAAGTAATAATGAGTTTGAAGAATATGAATTCACGATAAACTTACTACACTTTTCCGTAAAGGTATATCTGATTAATTTCAGGTGTGTTAGTAATATCCAGTTTTCAGTCACCTTTCATTCTACATTTTACATTTAATGTGAATATTAATTTAATTTCTAAGAAATGTCCAACTTCATAATAAGGATAAATAAAATTTTCTAAAAAATACATTTTCCCCAAGTTGTTTTGGAAGAAAAGCACGTCTCAATGCCAAATATTTTTAGTGTGAAAGCATTTTTTCAATAAATAATGATATAGTATCCTCAAAATTTCTAAATATGTGTGATATCTGGTTCGCACGTACAGTGTGCATTTATGACTTACAATATTCTAGAAAGTCCGGTGATGTTCCGCTTAAAAAAATCCGAAGTCCGCATTTCAATTTAATCTTGATTGACAAATCAAATTGGTGTTCTGGAATGTCGGCTTCCAAAGAATATCTTCCCATGACAGTTTCAGTAATCAATTTCTACTTCTTTCCATTTCCCACTTGCTTTGTTGCGTATACAACTTTTACTTTTTTCACAGTCTGTGTGCATCACGTACAGATAACGAACGTTTGGTCAGTGTTTTATGTAATGTTTTTATTTATTTGAAATATGTGAGAAAATTAGTGGTGCGACTAAAAACTTGCAAATCCGGCAAAATAATTCAATAACCCCATCTTCAAATACTTGTATATTCTCAATTGTTTTCATGAATCATTTCATTAAGTAGTTTTCTTGAATTTTACCTCGCAAGATAGTGATGAGATGCGGTGTAAAATTGCCGCTAAATATATTTGTATGTTACTTTATGTTACCTAAAACAAATGTTTTAAGCTCAGTTTAACAAAATTAAAAATATAAATTTTTGAAATACTTGTTGAACTGGTAAGACTATGCAAACGATTACTACAATTCTTAACTTTTAAAAATAACTTTACAGTGGAACCCAACTTTAAACGGCCAGTCCCTGAGCTGGGCGTAACACCATTCAAGCATTGTACTGTGCGCGGGTAAACTTTCTAAAATTGCTATGCATTTATTAACGAGCAGAAATACTTCCAAGTCTTTCTAAAGACCTTTGGGTCTAAGTTGTAAAGTACAAAATTTTCAATTTACTTTTACATATATTTCGAAAGTATGCATATTACTGAAAATCTGTTCTAATCTTTAAAAACTACAATTGAATAACGAAGTGACTTTTTACGAAGAACCAAAATATAGGTTTTTAAGGGCCCACCAGTTCTAATTTGTGCTCGATAGTAAGGTATATTTCAACATGAATCGTGTTGCGGATTGTATGCTCATCTTATTTCTCAGCTACACACGCACCAAGGCATTGTTTATTGAAATTCTGTTGATGTTTAAAGTGAGAAAATGTGTTGTGGTTTACACCTAACAGGTATATAAGCATTATTGAAACTTATGAATCCACACGTTCCTCTTTAATGAATTTTGTTAAGAAGCTATCTGTAATAAACCAAAATATAATTATCCGTTCTTGACAACGATCGCCCATTAAATCATTATTTGTACACGTGTAGTAAAGAAGTATAGTACCGTAAATAACATTCATACGCTTTAAATAAGTGCTCATTAACGTTAAATTTGCGTGTAAATGTAAATATTTGAGAAAAAATATTTACCGGTGAAAATGTAAACTTTTTGAGTATTAAAAATGATTGTGATGAACAATCAGTAGAGCATATCGCATTTTTCTTTATACCATTTTCTATCATACCCTGCCGCCAACTGAAATATTTTATTTTGAATTATACAAATTTTCAATGTATGTTTGACCTTTAATCCGTTTGCTATAGTTTCATGGTTAATTCCCTATCCATCAGCAGTACTTTAAAATGTTTTTTCTTTATAGCGTCTTGTAGAAAGATTTATTTCCTCGAGCGAACAGAGGGAATAGAAAGTTTACATTATATGGAAAACGGTGTAAGAAACAACTCGGGTCAAGCCTCTTAATTGTTAAGAGCTTAGGACACTGTTTCTGAGTTTTGTCGGATAGGAACGTCTGTCGCGGATTGCATTTGCGTCTGGTAATTTTTTGTAGCGCTGTCTGTAAATGTTTTTATTTTTACCTCAAAACTGTATGAAGTCCCTCTCAGGGGCGATTTCCATATCCAGCAGCAACATACTTACATGCGTTTGTGTCGACAGACAGATGTAAATATGCCTCATATTTTATCAGCGCATTGTAAAAAAAGGATCTGCACGAACAAATAGAGCGAACTTCGTAACGTCTTTAAATGCCTAAGACATCCCTTGGAATACTCGCGTACCGTCCCTTTTATCTCATCATCTTATGTCAATTTCAATTGCGTCCAACTGCTAAGTGCATGCACATCAGTACTTACATACTTGTGCTTTTAGAAGCATTAAACTGTTAAAAAATTCTATTGTTAAACACTCAACCAACAAACATTCACCACCCACGACGATTCCGTTGTGCCGGTCCCAGCACACGCAGCATCTAGCAGCCACCACTGTAGTTGCTCGCGCCCCCCGCCCCTGCTCGCGCCCCGCCCCGCCCAGCTCCGCGGCCCGCCCGACCAGCTCCGCGCCCGCACCGCCCAGCTCCGCGCCCCGCACCGCCCAGCTCCGCGCCCCGCACCGCCCAGCTCCGCGCGCCCGCACCGCCCAGCTCCGCGCCCCGCACCGCCCAGCTCCGCGCCCCGCACCGCCCAGCTCCGCGCCCTGCACCGCCCAGCTCCGCGCCCGCACCGCCCAGCTCCGCGCCCGCACCGCCCAGCCCCGCGCCCGCACCGCCCAGCTCCGCGCCCGCACCGCCCAGCTCGCGCCCCGCACCGCCCGCGCCATACCCCGTGCCCCGCGCCCGTCCCACACCCCGTGCCCCAAGCCCCGCTCCACACCCCATGCCCCGCGCCCCGCGCCACCCCACCCGCCGAACTCTGGCCAAACGGTCTGGGCGAGTTCCACGCAACGCCACCGCCGTAATAACATCGTTTGTTCTTTCCGCGGAGGCCGTCGCGCTGCGGTCGGCTGCGCACAAAGCGACGGGCGCGGCGGCGGCGTCTGCCGGCCGGCCCCGGGCGCCGGCGCCACCGCCGCTAATCGAATGGCCAAGTTGAACCCGCCACTTCCCCAGTCGTCATCCAAGATCCCGCCTCACACCCTGCTCTCCACTCAAGACCCTCCCCCATCCCATTCCCAATCCCAGCCACCGCCCCGCCCTCGACCCCCCGATCGCCCCGGCCTCTTCTCTATCCAAGTGCCAGCTCGCGCCTCCCACGAACCTCCCCCCTTACCCCTTTCAATACCGCAATCCCCGCCACGCTGTCTTTCCTCGCCCCGTCTCCTACCCCTCCTTCCCAAGCCCCCTCCTCGGCCACCGCCTCTGCTCCAACCGCGCCGCGATCTGATCTATGCTCTAACTTCAGAATTTCATTCCCCCGCCACGCAAACGCTTCCTATCGCTATCATCACAAAACACATGTGCTAATCGTCACCTTTGATTTTGCTCTCGCCGCGTCTCGTATGCCCCTTTCTTTCTGACCGCAATTGTCCCACTGTCGTTATACTGACCGGCTGAGGTTGCTTAGTGGAAACAACGATTGGCCCTACAGTATCTGTTTCCGAAGGTCCTAGGAGTCGAGTCCCAAACGAAACCCAAACTAACTATTGGAACCGGGGATAAAACTACAGGATGCAACGTACATACCGGCAAAGGTGGCTCAGGGCACCAACTGATGTCAGTGCGTAGCCTATGACGGCGAGGTCCTAGGGTTCGAGTTCCGACATCAGCACCTCAGCAATTTCGAATTCAGCCGCAGTCTAGTGAAGAATTCTGTAGGCTACCGGCTTTCATCGGTAGTATTCCGCGATTTCTCCGATACACACCAGGCAAATGCCGGAGTAGTACCCTAACAAACGGGCGATAGACCACGCGCGATCATTCGTTCCTCTTCTTCGATCTTCCCTCCCTCCTTACACATTCGCACGCACTACACTCCCACACATGTCGGGAGACAAGTCGGCAGCTTAAAGCTTGCCCCGACGGAGGCGGAGTCACGCTAATGAGAGATACCTGGTTGGGGAAAATCCCAGCAAGCAGATTTAGGTCGGCGCCGGATCTCATCATTTCGCTGTGGAAATCATCGCCAACATCCCGCGATAAAAACATGCACTGTACTTACGGAACTAATGATCTTAGCAGAGACGCGCCTGGAATCACCAATCAATCAATCAATACAGGGTGCAAGGAATGCTTCCAACGTCACCCGCCCTCCACTCAGCCCGTTTCCTTCAATCTCCACACCCCTCGCAACCGCCATAGGTCTGCCTCCCCCCCCCACGCACTCAACTCGCATGCGTTCGACCGCAGCTTCCCGCCCACTCAAACACGCTACATTCGCTCGCATCGCCCTGGTGCTCCCTGTTCGTCTCGCTCGTCCCACTAACCACAATTACGTACTCTGCCTCAACACGACTGGTTCCGATTGTCAGTAGTTGACCCTCCCGTGCCTCTACTTCGCTCCCTCTGGCCTTCCTTGTTCGATGTTGCGCAGTGCGAGTGAACGGATGGAATAAATTACTTGTAAGTAACGAAAACAGGTATGAATGTAGTGTAAATGAAAGAAAAGCAATATAAAAAATAAAAATACAAATGCAAGCACTAGGGATATTTTATGTAAATTTGGGTACACCAAAGTGCAAACTGCACTTTTTCCATTCAGTTAGCTGAAAGTTTTGTTTACATGACGGAAGATAAACATTCTATTAATTATATAGGCTGCACGGCAGTCACACAAGACGCTAAAAAGTATCAAATTCCTTACAGAAATTTTGCGGGAAAATATGGTAAAGGTCGAAAAATGACTTGCCCGTCCCTGATTTCTAACTCACTTCTTAACTCTTTATTCTAGAACCGGATTTACCTACAAACAAAATATGCCGTTACTTAAGGTTTTTCGGAATTGAGTGATCCAGCGCCATAAAGTAATAAATATTCTCTAAAAATTTAATACTAACATTTCATCTGGTGAATAATTGTTAATCAAACTGTGCCTTACCTTTGTACACATCAGAAAAAACATAAAATATTAAACTCCTGGAGGATTTTGAGTTGGTAAAGTAACACAAAATAAATAAAACATTAAATGTCAAATTGTACACATGAAGTATCACATTGGGATCTTTTCCGTTATACGTATACCAGTTCACTAGGCGAGACATTCAGTTGCATTGACACGAAAGATTTCGTTCACCTTGAAGGAATCTGTTCTCTGCAATGTGAACAGATGGACGTTGTGATACCTGTCAATCAACATTAATGCGGTACATTTAAATGTTAATTTTACTCAAAACACATATAGCATTATTACCATTTAATAGTAATTGTATTAATACATTACTAATTTATTAGTGTGCTACTGCTGCTCCAAAACCCTTGCTAACCCACCATACGACAAATTTTATATTACTATTTGGTAAATCGGAAGTTTATGATGGACACACTTCCTTTGATCCAATGAACCGATTATTCGTATCTTTTACGCTATATATCTAATTTTTTTGCCAACGCAATTTTATAACTAATGCATTTTGGCACCAAGTGGTCCGCGACGGATCCATCGTGCTACGTTCGCGAGGGCCCTGGTTCGCGCCTCCACTCTCACTCCGGCGCTCAAAAGGTTTTATAAACCTCTCTCACTTTTAAGAGAATTTATTTTTGAAGGGAACACTCACTTTAAAGATAATTTATTTTAAAAGGTGTAGACAATATATAGACAAAAAGTAACTCACCTATTGATTCGCATTTTTTTTGCGATGTAATGTAGAACTATTTCATCTCGGTAGACAATACAAACCAATTTAAAAGACTTAGAGGGCGAAAAAAAACAACACAAATTCCACACCAAACAACACGCAATTTCACACCGACACAGAAAAATATATCGTGAAACGTATCCACGCACAATTAAAAAAAAAACGAGAAGTGTACAGAAAAATTACGTAAATAAATCAAAGTAGTCATAGGTATTTTAATTAATTCATTTTTTCCATCGCTTTATAGCTTCTAGAGTAATAGGTGGCCATGTAAGTGATGTGCGTTCTTTTGATTATAAATAATCAATGTTATAAATCGTCAAATCAGTAGCAATATTGTTAAGTGATTTGCGTTAAAAGCGTATGTTGTTATAATTTGTAAAATCAGTGAAATATTGTGAAGTGATTAGTAATTGTGAAATTCTAATTTAACTGTTTCTCAAATTAATATAAATTTTCCCTACCAAAAAAAAACATTTCTAATAAACAAGGGAACCGAATTTTTTGGCTAGTGAACTGGTACACGTAAAACGGAAAAGATTTTCAAATTGTTACACTTATAAAACACAAAATATTTGGACTCCCTGGAGAATGCCAGTTGCTTTGGATACAATGCGTGAAGCAACGCCGAGTCGGGCATGTTACGATCCTCATGTACAACCAACAGATGCGAACAACTGCACACAGCTTAGTAATTGCAGTCTACAGACTGAGAATGCACTAATGTCCGGCCAAATTGAACATGGCGAAGACCAGAATAAATACTCGCGCAACTTTTCTTGAACAATATATTGAAGAAATGCGGGCGGAGTGGGGTATTAGTTATAAAGTCGACCACTAGAGTATTTACAGTAATGACAACCTCTGGAAAATCAAAGTGAAACCTGCTACGTGTGCGGCCAGGTCATCGCTCTGGGTAGGCAACAGCAGGGACAGTAGATAGGAGTTTTAGGTGCCTCCCTTGAAGGTCCTGGACCTGCCTCAGATATTTCTTTAGATAATGGTAATAAAGCTGAACAGAAGTTCTCTACTATGAAAGCAACTAGCTCTGACTAGCTTCTGTTTCGCGCCAACCAAGTTTTAATGATTGGAATGTTGTTATCAGTGGTCGCTGCGAGCTTTTGCCTTCAACTGTTTATTGCTTAAGGGAGGGGGAAGCAAGGTCATCGGTCAAGAAAAGTTGCGCGAGTAGTACGTTCTACCACTTAACAACATTGTCAGCACCGAGAACGTGTTTCACTACTCACACGACCAGGACTCTGTTAGTAATTTTGATCGAAACCACGCAATTGAATGGACACGAAATGCACAAAATTGAAGAGCTCCTTTTTAACCGATAGTGCCATGTCCCACGTGGCCGTTTGTTATGGGAGACTCCAAACATACAAATTATCGTGAGACGAGAGAGAAAAATATCACTACGCATACTGCATTGCTTTGCCTGTAGTATTTGACACCACCTGACGGCACTCAATTTTATAACATGGATGGCCACGGATGAAAACTGTAGAGGGAGCTGGCGAGCCTGCAACTTCTCTCCTCGAGTAACAGTCCTCAACTTCCACTCGATTATTGAAGTCCCAGAGCTTGCCCGGAAGAGATTACTCTTCACTGGTGTCAAGGCTATATGGGGGAAGTATGTTAACTTCGCTTTATCCAACAAGTACTATAAAGATTGAACTAAAACTTATTATATTTAGTGTTTTTTAGTAAATATTGTGGAAGTTTTTTCCACAGGGGGAACCAACATGATTTTGTGCTTGGGGACTGCAGTATCTAAATCCGGTTCTTCTCTTATTAGGACAACGAGTCTCCACTGCCTTCGCCTTGCGGCAGATTCACACATCAAGCTTGGCGCAGACGTTTTGACAGTTTCCGAAACAAATGAGCGGGGCTGGCCATCACAAAGGATTGCGACACTGTGACGTACATTTCCGCTCGACAGCTAAACACACGTTCCAGAAATCGATAGACGATGACACATCGTAAATTATATTTTATTTTATAGGAAAGTAACCGAAACCTACCTTTAATAGTATATGATATCTAACTGTTTATAAGTTTCTAAAATTCAAGAAACTTTGTTGTCGTTAACTAGAATTGCTATCAATAGGTATTAATAAAGCAAATATTTGTAGAGAACGATTGTTACCGTGGATTTTATAACTTAACTCCTGTCAATCTCGCTCAATGTAAACAAGATTGCTTCACTTTTCCACACAGTTAATAGTGTCTAATATTTTAAGTATGATTCTGCTAGCTAATGGCCCTATATTGCACATCTTAAAACATGGGTAGCAAGGCTGTTCGGTAAAAAACAAGAACGTTTATTCTTCTTTTTAGAATACACTATCAATTTTTAAATACCGCCGTTGCGCCAATACATATTTACACAGCACAACATAGATATTTACAGTCAACTCGTCAAGAACAGGTGTCACTGCAATGAGCAATAATCAATAATGTCAAAAACGCTTGTAGAGAGGCGAGCCGTTTCGAAGCGAGGTGTCGAATTATCAGCGGTGGCGAGCTGTCTTCTATTGACTTGCAATGTAGTAGAGATAACGCTCAATTTTCACCCTGTGGGTAAATACGGAGGCTAAAAATTTCCTGCATACGTGCGTAAGGACACCTCTTCTTTCAGTGATGGGGTTTCGAATAACCTTTTGTCAGAGAGAAAGATATCCTACAGTAAATCCAGAAATAATTACAAATTCAAGTGGAATGCGCCAGCAACGGACAGATACTCGTCTTCTCGATCTGGAGAGAAAGGTACTTATTTCATAATATTAAAGAGTATTAGAGAGCATAGTTGTCTCCTATGTAAAGTATATATCTATGTATTATTATTATTATTATTATTATTGTTGTTGTTGATTGCAGTGTCGTGTAGTACATCGTTGTGAAGTTGAGGTAAACGCGTGCAAGAAGCAAATTAACACACACTGATTAGCATTGTGAAGTGAAATGTGGTGAGGTGGAGTGCTATGAAAGTTTGCACGGTGAAATGTTCATGTTAATTTATGGAGTTCGAAAATTTTGTATAGTTGTTAAGTTCTGTAATGTTTAGTGTATTCTGCCACCAAGTTCTCCAACTTATTTTCAGAATTAGTAATAAATCTAACCTAATCTATATTACGTAAAATGCATGTAAATTAATATTTTTCATTGTCTCTTACTAACAATGATGAATGAAATATGATAGTAATTGCTAGTATAAACGTGGTGCCCCATAATACGTATATATGTTATCGTTTTTTTATGTACCATCATTATGGGATGTTTGCTACAGTTACTTTTTCATCTTAATAATTACAAAAAACAAATTAGGTATACAACTAATATCAATTTGAATTGCATTTTGGAACTGAATAGAGTGGGAGAGAGATTAGATTCTGAAGGGTTTGATTTGGGTAGATTTAGACTTCTCTTCTGGAGATTTCTCTGTTATTTGCAACAGCCATTTAAAGAAGTCAACATACAAGAGGCCAGAAAACATTGATATATTGATCGTCGGATATGGGTAGTGTCATTTCTTTCACGTGAGGCCAATTTCCATCGACAAGTAATGGGACACCGTTTGCAGTGAAGCAAAATTTTCCCACAATTAGGTTTTGCCAAGAGGTCCACAGTTTGTTAGAAAAGGACATTCAAGTGGTTTAAAGTTAATATACCTCTAACTTACTCTTTAATTAATTGATATCTATTTTATTTATTTGTTCGTATGCGCGCTTCAGCGAGTTATTAAACATTCTCTCCAAAATGCATTTATGAGTTGTGTTGTCGCGCATTTCAATACAAATACTAAGTGCGCACACTACAAAAACTCTTGTAAACTTTCCTCGGAATATTTCTCCAAAAGCATCCCATTAAAATTCATCGTTCAAATTCCTGCTTGGAAACTTAATACAAAGCAATGCATTGAACTTCATCATTTAACTTCCTGCTTGGAAACTGAATACAACTCCCATCCACGAACGTGACAGCAACGATTTATGATATACAGACAACAGATTTGCTTTGCTAGTTCAAAAAATGTCATTAATCATTTACTAACAGTTTTAACCAGTATCTCTCTCGGTTATTTATGAAGTCCCCACCCCCTTCTCACAAGGTTCATAATTTCCCTTGCTGGTAATCGGTGCGTCTGACGGGATCACTGGTCCATTGCGATGACCGACCGCGGATATCGTTTTGAATGGACTTCCACCGAAAATTTATATCGGGCAGCTGGTTTGTATTAAATCGATTTTCAGAATTACTCTGAGCGTTTCAGGAATTCCAAACGTATGGAATTTTGAACGATTGCAATGTCTTTCCTAGAATTTAGAAATCTCAATCAAATGAAAGTACTTATTTATAATTTTTTTAATCCTGGCAGTGATTCCTCCTCCTTACTCGAAAATATATTTTATCAAATTTTGCTTTGAGACCATCAGCAAATGATCATTTCTCATGAAATTCAAACTTTTTTACGAACGAAGTAACTCATTCGTTCGTAATTCTCAAGAGCGTTCTGATATTACCAGACATATAGAAATTTTAAAATTACAAAAAAATAATCTTTGCGGTTATTACTTCCGACAATTTCAAAAATCTGAAAATCCTGCGATCTCTCGTTCGTCGAAACACTAGTACATTGAAACGTGCACGTATCGCGAGTGCTAAGCAGGCTCAGTGCACGCGCATGTTGGCACGTGCCTTGTCCGCAGTCCGAGTTCAGCACCTAATCCTTCCCAATCACAGCAGGACTAGGATTATCGGGGCAGGACAGTAGGATCTTGTTATTGGTGCCTGCCAGTGACCCTGCGTTCCCTTCATAACTGTCCTGTCGTCCTAATGCAGAGTGTCTGTGTGAAACTAATTCTCGCTCAAACTTGGATTGTCTTTGATTATTGTGATTTATGGTCACAACAAAGTAACAACTTCCCAAAGTTCCCTGCCAAGTTGCAAAAATGTCAAGTACTAAAAGTTGATAAACTGAACAAGCACATTCTAAAATATTGAAATTTTATAATTCTAAAATATTGTTTGAAATGTTTCAGATGTTGGGATAATTAGTTTCTAAATGTACTTGTGATTCAATCAAATTTAATGTTTGATTTAAATTTCAAATGATTGTATTCTGAAATAAGTGTACATTACATCGATTCGATATGTAACAATGTTTGTATACACTGTAATTCAGAACAACGAAGATAAACTTTACATTCCCATAGTCCTTAATTTCACTCTCCTGCTGCAGAATTATGTTCTCAGATTTCTCATGCGTAGCTAAAATAGGTTCTATTATTTCATGCTAAGTGTCCATTTTTGTTCGGCAGAGAATATTAAATTTAACGTAAATAAATTGCGTTACGAATTAACTTTATGCTTTTTCAAAGCGTTCATTATAATAATTAGTAACATTTAATTTAAAATTACAATAACCTACGTGAAGGGGGAATGACATTTTACAAAATCAACAGGGCTAAAAGCCAATGAAATATGCGAGAGAAAAACAACCACATTAAAGTCGGCAATACGCTAGAAATTTATAATTTCATTCGACATATTTAGGCAAATATTAATTTTAATTGTTAATGTTTTATTTTAATCTATTAATTTTTCTAACACTTCTAAAACGAAATACTGTTTAACATATCTCTCTAATCAAATTCTAATTCAAATTGGCCTATTGCTTTAAATCTGCGCTATCATATCAAGAAATAAACCCTTTTTAAATTTCTTGAAATGGTCTTGTATTCATAAAGAAATAATTAGAATTAATTTTTTTTTTAGTTTTCTTCGCATTGGGTAGGACACGAATTATCGAAAAAACAGAATAGCGATCTCCTACGTAAATTCCGAAGCTAATCATCTGTTGTGGCAGAGCAATGAGTATGTTGTTTCATCAAAATTGTATTCCGTTCTCATTTAGACTGAAGGTATGGCAATTTATCCAGTTATCGAATATTTACACTAGTGAATATTATATCATAAAAGACGCTAATTACAAACTATGTAGGGAGAGTTAGGCTAACTGGTCCACTTCTTTTTAAATTTGCTTTAAAATGTTCTTTACTTTACCTATACTCGTGAAATTTCGCATGATATTTCAGTGAGGCTTCTTCTTTATATTGTGGGAACAAACGTAGTGCCTACAGTTCTTGTCAAATATCGACTGTTTTATATATTTGCAATAGGACCAGGTAACCTCACCGGTAAGGTAAAGTGGACCGGATATTTAAATAAACTGTGACTGATGTTTTAATGAGAAAAACGAATATTCTTCACATTGCTATAACCTATTCTTACACATAAATGGATAAAATACTTAGTGAAGCTTGTACTTTTCCAAATTCACGTTAAAATAAATGACTAAATATTTCCCTGTCGTCCTTCAGTAGGCATGGAAATTTTGTAACTCGGCAGTACGCTCTGAGGAAGGCCACAATATGTTGGCGAAACGTCAGCTACAAGCAAATCGACGCGGCTTGTCCCGGGACATCCAAGAGACATACTCCGGCCGCGGAAGCCTACGTAATCACATGAGTGAACTACCCATATTCGGAAATAGTACCTTTCTTTATGTAGTACTTTACACTCTTCTGTTTTATCCATATAATGAAAGATAACGAAAATTTTATCAATTCCTACTTTTACCACAACGTCCCTATTGTGTCTTCACACAGCGAGAATATTCAGCAACTCATTGTAATATTATGAAAAAAAAAGTAAGAATATTTGAATGTTTCTTAGATTTCAATTTCTTGCCAAAAATATTAAAAAATGTGCATGGGTCTTAAGCACACATTCAAACTAGTGGTGCGAAAACAGCACGTCCCGCAAATTTTCATGCAAAATTACGCGAAAAATACTCAAACTTTCGAAAAATTGTACATGACATTTCAAAAATTATCTTAAGGAACAGATTTCCTTAAGGGAAAAAAATCTCCATCTTTAATGTTTTAGTGTAGAAAGAGGGATGTCAAGAGGGAGGGCAGTCGAGCCGCAAGCAGGGTCCAGCAAAGACTTTAAATTTAGCATTTAAATACTTCGCAAAAAAATTAATATTTAAGTATATACTCAAAATACATTAGGCATTTTTTTAAATCCATACGAATTTGAAATACTTCAGATAATCTAAATATCCAATATTTTTTAAATTACAATGCATTAGTAATTCATAGTCAGAAATAATAGCAAAATTAAATATAAAATGATATCAATAACAATCCTAAGAAATTAACGGGATTTCCTTTTGAAACGACTAATTCTTCAAACAACTCTTTAGGCAATAAACGTAATGTTGGCGAATATATAAAACACGCAAAGAAAAACAGGTGTTCACGGATGAACATAAACTAGTGTTTTAACTAATAAACCCTTTTTCATTGTCCAGAAGTTTTAATGATTTTATCATATGTATAAAATACGTATTTCGAATTTATGCATTTAAATACTGCCGAACTCTGGCCGCGAGAAATAAATGAACTGATTAGCAGCGATCCGAGAGGCAGCAGAGCGAGGTGACTTGGAAGGAATGTTTTCGGACCCAGTTATCCCACGGACTCCTGGCAGAGGCTTATAGTTATTCCACCTTGGTTTTAGATTATGCCGATCCTGTTCGATTGTAATGAAAGTTGTGCAATTGAATGCTTACTTGGTGCTGTGAATAGTTTATATTACTATTCAGGGAAATTCTTTGTTACTGAATTTTGCACCAAATTTGTTGATATCAAATCTATTTTCTATCCGTTTTCTCATTAACTGAAATTTTTTATAAGCGCATCCACTTAATGAATGAAGCCTGAATTAATGATTATGGAAATTATACATGCATGAAAATGGTTCAGTAAAGGATCGAAGTTAAGCAAACAGTGAGGATAGGTCTCTGATCCAGCATATATTTGTCGGCGACATTGAGTTAAAAATAGTTTAGTGTTGGAAATAACTATTATTTACATATATCCTACATGGTGTTATCACTTTAATCTTGCAGATCATGAAATTACGAGATAAAGAATAAAGGTTTATCATAATGCATTGACACTCAAAGAGTCCAATAAGTCCGTTTTATTATAGTATATAATTGAATCGATTGATTGACACCTCTTCCAGGATAAGTTGCGTACGCAAAATTGATAATATTTTTTAGAGAACTGCCGTAAAGAGTTAAGATCTAGTAATCCTGTAAAATAATAATAATAATAATAATAATAAATAATAATAATAATAATAATAATAATAATAATAATAATTCAGCTTACAATAAATCAATGCCAATGATAAATGTAGTTTTAAATCACAAATGTTAGAGCAGATTGTGCCCGAAGCCTGAAATAATCTGTAAGGAAAGTCGATCTCATTACTTCCCTCATGGAGGGCAAAGAATATATGCCAATTAAGGGTATTGAAATTCGCTCGCAAGAAGTCAAACCATTTCATACACCTACCACATATTGTTGATCACTAAACTTTGAAATGGTGTCTATATATTCTGTAAAATCCTAAATTTAACATCTGTGTAGTGGCTTTCCTTGGTTGAACCGTGCGCGTGCGTACCCTGATTTCATATTCTTTTGAGATTAGAATTCGTGAAGTTTCGAGAGGTTGCCCTTTTTGTTCTCATGTTTTCCCGCAGAGAGTCCTTTAGTGGTGTCCCAAGGACTTACATCAGCCAAAATTTGCCATTTTATTTTACTGAAGGAGAACCTTAATATACAAGGAAATTCAATTAAGTTTGTAAATTAAGAGTAATTAATTTTCCTAAAAAGTTGTATAAACTACAGAATGCAGGATCTTTTAGCACTAACTGAATAATTAGAATATCAATATCTTACCTTCATTAATTTACTGGTCCAGCATAGCTACTAGCAAGAATATCGAGTAGCTGTCTCCACCGTACGGCTGAACTCAACAGCTCCATATTGCAGAATGTTGCTGCTCAACTATTATTACTAGTTTCCATTTTCGTTCTTTAGGAGTCCCAGTTTGCCGTCTTCCAAGTGACCTTGCGGTTCGGCAGAACACTCGTTAGGAGAATGTTTAGAGAGCCCTCCTTCCCCAGTAGGCCTATGGCTCTGAAAATTACTTCTAAGAAAAAATACTATCAACAAAACGTCCGCATATGCTACAATAAAAATTTGCAACAAAAAATTATAATAAGTCACTATATATATTACCTAGTGGCTGAAATCCGAATAAAACTTCAACGAAGAAGAAAGAAAAGAGAAAAAATGGTACCCTATACAATCCTAAAAAATAATCTCATAAAAATTACGCAGACATTTTGAAATTAAAATTACACCATGACGATACATTGCAATGTCCATACGCCCATACACACAATGACCATACACGTTTAGTGTGATGTAAAAGGTTTAGAAAGATCTGCATGGCAACAAACCAAAAATACATACAAAAAATACTTGGAATAAACAACTTTCAATAAAACCTTAATATATAAAACAAATGTGGACAATTTAAAACTTATTTGTTTACAGTTGCACACAATATAATTGTCGACTCCTCATATATAGTTCGTATTATGTTTATGAAAAACCAACTCTGGAAAAAAACATTTAAAAAGCTTCTAATTATTCCGTTTAAATGTCATCCAATCTAGACAAATTTAAACAGAAAAATGACTAACATATTTTCCATGAAAAAATTCTGCCTCGGGTAATTCTAATTGTTTTATTCACACTTTCTGCAAGGATTCAGCAAGTTCATACATCCTCAAGGATAATTCTTAAAAAAAATCATGAATTTCGTATATTATATTTTGACATTTACCAAAACAGTACACAGTGACGAACTTCACTAAAAGTTCACTGTAGTAAAGTTTTGAAGAGAACTGCCGTAATAATAATGTTAAAAAGGCGTAATATACTATAAAATGTCATTGGAAAACACATATTTAATAATTAAAACATTCTTCAATGACTCCTTCAAAAGATGGAATCACAATAAAAAAAAGTCCTTTGTAGCAGTATTGGACAATGCATACAAACAATTATTGAAAAAAATTTAAAAAAAAAAATTCGAACATAATACCATATAGAAAGAAGGTGTATACAAATTCACATACTGAAAATATTGAATTCTAAAAAAAGAACAAAAAAATCAGAATTAATATCGCAGGTCATTGTAACTGTAATTTTTCGTGCAAGTATTTGCGTGCAAGCATTTGTAAAGTAAAACGAATTGTCATTTAAAAAATCTTTTTTATAAAATTGCGGTGAAAAATTATAATTTAGTTGAAAACGTTTCTCAGTCCTTCATAGGTTTAGTTACGTACCATAGCAACAAATAACCTTAAATGAAGTCAAGGAAGGCTCATACGGATAAAACAATCTGGCAAACAGAACAAAGCATTAAATAAATATCTCTAATAGAAGAGAGGTAGATTCAATTAAAACTAAAATAATATGTTCATTCTTGTTAATTAAAAACTAATGTCAAGAAATTCTAATAAATTTCACATTTACCGTTCTTCTAGTTTAAAGAATGCTGAGGTAAATATAAAAAGTTCCTCATTATTAAATAGATCACGATCAATACACAAAGAATAGCATTAAAGCCCACAGAAGTGAGTTTCAACAGTAATCTTTCACGCACTTACACCAAATAAAACTTAGAAATTAGGTTGAGTACATGGCGAAACTATTCAAACAGAAATAATGCAAATGAACGCGAAACGAAACAACGCAAAACAAAGATCCCTGAAAATATGGCAGAAAACATTAAAATTTATTAATCAAAAAATCTATTAATACATATTCCAAAACACAGGATTATTTATACATTTTTTTATTTACAAAGTAACAAAAATATCAATCAAAATAATTAAAACAGAACGTCAATTTCACAGATAAAGAATCTAAATATTTTTTACTAAAATTCTGTTAAATTAAATACAAAAACTAAGATTTTACCTGTCCATGCAGCCAAAAATTTTATATCCACAATAATTTATAGAACAAAATTATGGGATATAAAATGCAAACGTACAATTAACAAATATTTGTTAACACTTCTTAATCTTCTTTCCGCACAGTTTTAAAGTCCATTAAGCAACGGAATCACACCACATAGTAGTCATTAACATATCAAATAAAAATTCACAGAAAAACAAAAATATGGAATTTAAAAAAATATTTCTTCAGAACTTCGAAGAATTAGATGACCTCACGGGCAGAAACATGTCCAGTATAACTAACAAATTATCACAAGGGAGAGAAACATAGAAAAAAATCAAAAAACAATATTTGAATACTTATAAATTAAGTTTACTAGAAATTCCAGTTAGCTTACTGACGAAACAAAATGTACGATTACCTACAAAAAGAACTCAGAAAAAAATTACTCAACGCGGAAAAAAATTCTACAAATTTAAATCAAATTACACTCATGCACACTCATTCTACAAATTCAAAAACCTAAAAAACTTCCCAACATTTTTGAAAAAACTGAATATACCAAAATACTCAGCCAATCAAAAACTACCGAGTACTCCCACCAAGTACCTCCGCACCATTACATAAAACCCGACCCATATCACAAACCTCAACCCCCCCTCCCCCGGACCCATATCACACACAAACACTCACACCCCCCCTCCCACCCAGCGACCCATATCACACACAAACACTCACACCCCACCCTCCCACCCTGCACCCATATCACACACAAACACTCACACCCACCCTCCGCCCTGCGACCCATATCACACACAAACACTCACACCCCACCTGCACCCGGACCCATATCACACACAAACGCTCACACCCCACCCTCCCACCTTGCGACCCATATCACACACAAACACTCACACCCCACCCTCCCACCCTGCGACCCACATCACACACAAACACTCACACCCCACCCTCCGCCCTGCGACCCATATCACACACAAACACTCACACCCCACCCTCCGCCCTAGGACCCATATCACACACAAACACTCACACCCCACCTCGCACCCTGCGACCCATATCACACACAAACGCTCACACCCCACCCTCGCACCCAGCGACCCATATCACACACAAACACTCACACCCCACCCTCCCACCCTGTGACCCATATCACACACAAACACTCACACCTCACCCTCCCTTCCTGCGACCCATATCACACACAAACACTCACACCCCACCCTCCCACCCTGGACCAATATCACACACAAACACTCACACCCCACCCTCCGCCCTGCGACCCATATCACACACAAACACTCACACCCCACCCTCGCTCCCTGTGACCCATACTCACACACACTCCCACACCCCACCCTCCCACCCTGTGACCCATATCACACACAAACGCTCACACCCCACCCTCCCACCCAGCGACCCATATCACACACAAACACTCACACCCCACCCACCTGCCCAGCGACCCATCATCACACACACACACACCCTCCCGCCCTGCGACCACATCACACACAAACACTCACACCCCCCCCTCCGCCCTGCGACCCATATCACACACAACACTCACACCCTACCCTCCCCCCTGCGACCCATATCACACACAAACACTCAGACTCCACCTCGCACCCTGCGACCCATATCACTGACACACACTCACACCCCACCCTCCCACCCTTCGACCCATATAACACAAACACTCACACCCCACCCTCCGCCCTGCGACCCATATCACACACAAACACTCACACCCCACCTCGCACCCTGCGACCCATATCACACAAACACTCACACCCCACCTTCCCACCCTGCGACCCATACACACAAACACTCACACCCTACCCTCCCACCCTGTGACCCATATCACACACAAACTCACACCCCACCCCCCCACCTCGCACCCGGACCCCTATCACACACTCACACCCCACCCTCCCAACCTGTGACCCATATCACACACAAACGCTCACACTCTACCTCGCACCCTGCGAGCCATCACACACAAACACTCACACCACACCTCGCACCCTGCGACCCATATCACACACACTCACACCCCACCCTCCCACCCTGCGACCCATCACACACAAACACTCACACCCACCTCCGCCCTGCGACCCATATCACACACAACAAACACTCCAACCCAACCTCCCTCCCTGGACCTATATCACAGAAACGCTCACACCCCACCCTCGCACCCAGCGACCCATATCACACACAAACACTCACACCCCAACCTCCGCCCTGCGACCCACATCACACACAAACACTCACACCCCACCTCCTGCCCTGCGACCCATATCCCACACAACAAACACTCCACCCCAACCCTCCTTCCTGCGACCCATATCACACACAAACACTCGCACCCCACCTTCCCTCCCTGCGACCAATATCACACACCAACACTCACACCCCACCCTCCTGCCCTGCGACCCATATCACACACAAACAAATACTCCCATCCTAGCCTCCCCCCTGCGACCCATATCACACACACACACTCACACCCACCCTCCTGCCCTGGACCCATATCACACACAAACACTCAGACTCCACCTCGCACCCTGCGACCCATATCACTGACACACACTCACACCCCACCCCTCCACCCTTCGACCCATCACACACAAACGCTCACACCCCACCCTCGCTGCCCTGCGACCCATATCACACACAAACACTCACACCCCACCCTCGCACCCTGCGACCCATATCACACACAAACACTCACACCCCACTCTCCCACCCTGCGACCCATATCACACACAAACACTCACACCTACCCTCCCACCCTGTGACCCATATCACACACAAACACTCACACCCCACCCTCCCTCCCTGTGACCCATATCACACACACTCACACCCCACCCTCCCTCCTGCGACCCATATCACACACAAACGCTCACACCCCACCCTCCCTGCGACCCATATCACACACAAACACTCACACCCCACCCTCCCTCCCTGTGACCCATATCACACACAAACACTCCAACCCAACCTCACTCCTGCGACCCATATCACACACAAACACTCACCCCACCCTCCCACCCTGCGACCCACATCACACAAATCTCACACCCCACCCTCCTGCCCTGCGACCCATACACACAAACACTCACACCCCACCTGCACCCTGCGACCCCTATCACACACTCACACCCCACCCTCCCAACCTGTGACCCATATCACACACAAACGCTCACACTCTACCTCGCACCCTGCGAGCCATATCACACAAACACTCACACCACACCCGCACCCTGCGACCCATATCACACACACTCACACCCCACCCTCCCACCCTGCGACCCATATCACACACAAACACTCACCCCCCACCCTCCCTCCCCTGTGACCCATATCACACACAAACACTAACACCCCACCCTCCCACCCTGCGACCCATATCACACACACTCACACCCCACCCTCCCACCCTGTGACCCATATCACACACAAACGCTCACACCCCACCCTCCCACCCTGCGACCCACATCACACACAAACACTCACACCCCACCCTCCCTCCCTGCGACCCATATCACACACAAACACTCACCCCCACCCTCGCCCCCTGCGACCCATATCACACACAAACACTCACACCCCACCCACCTGCCCTGCGACCCATATCACACACACACACACCCTCCGCCCTGCGACCCACATCACACACAAACACTCACACCCCACCCTCCAGCCCTGCGACCCATATCACACACAAACACTCACACCCACCCTCCTGCCCTGCGACCCATATCACTCACAAACACTCAGACTCCACCTCGCACCCTGCGACCCATATCACTGACACACACTCACACCCCACCCTCCCACCCTTTGACCCATATCACACACAAACACTCACACCCCACCCTCCTGCCCTGCGACCCATATCACACACACACACTCACACCCCCACCCTCCCACCCTGTGACCCATATCACACACAAACACTCACACCCCACCCCCCCACCCCGTGACCCATATCACACACAAACACTCACACCCCACCCTCCCTCCCTGCGACCCATATCACACACACTCACACCCCACCTCCCTCCCTGCGACCCATATCACACACAAACGTCACACCCCACCTCGCACCCTGTGACCCATATCACACACACTCACACCCCCCCCTCCCTCCCTGCGATCCATATCACACACACACGCTCACACCACACCTCCGCACTCTGTGACCCATATCACACACTAACACTCACTCCCCATCCTCCCTCCCTGCGACCCATATCACACACATCAAACACTCCAACCCAACCCTTCCTCCTGAGACCTATATCACACACTAACACTTACACCCCACCCTCCCTCTTTGTGACCCTTCTCGCACACACTCACACCCCACCCTCCCACCCTGTGACCCATATCACACACACCACACCCACATTCCCACCCTGTGACCCATATACACACACTCACACCCACCCTCCCACCCAGTGACACATATCACACACAAACACTCACACCCAGCCTCCTTCCTGCGCCCATATCACACACAAACATACTCGCCCCACCTGCACCCTACGACCCATGTCACACACAAACTCACTTCCACCTCGTACCCTTCGACCCATATCGCACACTAACACTACACCCCACCCTCCCACCCTGTGACCCATATCACACACACACACCCTCACGCCCCATCCTCCCTCCCTGCGACCCATATCACACACACTCACACCCCACCCTGCGACCCATATCACACACAAACACCCACACTCCACCCTACCTCCTGTGTCCCATATTACACGCAAGAGACTCTCACACCCAGCCTCCCTCCTGCGACCCATATTACACAAACCCCCACCCCACCTCCCTCCTGGTCCATATCACACAAGTACTCACACCCCACCCTCCCTCCCTGCGACCCATACAAATACTTTTACTCCACCCTCCTGTTCAGCGATTAATATCGCACACACTATGCACATAAACCCCCCTCGCAGCAAACCATTTCACATTCACACGCACACCCACTACATACTCCGCTTTCATTCCCATCTCAGCGATCCAAATAACACAACCAATTTTCAGACCTACTCCCAAATAAATCCTTCCAGTCTTCCTTAATTCACACACGACGAACACTCCTACCTCTTCTTTCCTCCGAGCGGTCCATTTCACACACAAAGAAATCTATCTAACCCTCGCTCCTATGAACTCCTAGTATACACACACCAATTACTCAAAACCTGCCCCCCCCCCACGATCAAACATCGACGCCACATAACTTCAACCAAAAAAAAAACCCCCAGCGACGTCTTCCACCCAGCTTGAAATTGCACCCTCTCTCCTTGTGACCCATCTCAGGTATACTTAGCATATAAAACAACCTCCCTCCCAGCGATCAATATCACACATACCTAGCACAAAATTCCCCTTCCTAATACAGACCCATATCATAGACCTACACTCACTCAAAAACATAAAACTCACCTTCTCTCGCAGCGAAGAATATCTCGTACGAAACGCACGATACCCATCCTCCCTCCCATCTTACCGTGCAATATTGTGCACAAGTCCTCCCACACTTTCCTATCTTACCATACAGCAATGTCCCCCCTCCTTCCTAGTGACCCTTATCATATACAAAGAAACAAAGACTACCTTCGCTCCTATCAAAATACACCAGAAAGCACACAATACCCACCCTATGTTCCCGCAACCCAGCACAAAGCACACAAAACCCGCCCACCATCCCATCCATTCCAACCATGTAACAGTAAGCATACATGACCCACACTCCCTCCCTACAATCGAACCATATCACTGTCCCTCCATCTTTCCCAGCGAGCCATCACACAATGTCCCATGCTCCATCCAAACCAAATCCCCCCTCCCTTCCTGCGATCCATACCACACAAATAACCTGAATCCCACGCCAACCCTTCCAGCGACCCATACCACACGTACCATTCACACAAAACCCAGTCAATCTCAGCAGCCTATACTATATACCTACCCGTCTTCAATACTTCATACTGGACAGCATCCCCGGAGAGTTCTGTATGGAAACTGTACTTTCACTACTTGCGTCTCTCCATGACATTCTTGTATTTAAGTTCGGCATGATTCTGAATTGCACCCGCAAGTTTGGATAAGTTTGACTTTTGTGAGCTACCAATTTTCACAAATCAAACTGTCACGACATTTTCACAACGTTGTCACTCACTAACCCGACATTATCCGATTTTACAGACCAGTACCCTGGATTTAAAACGAACTCTGATCTCCTGGTCAACGTCGAAACCATTTAACACTGCACCAATTAATATATCAATGCAAACATGACTTTACAGACGTTAAAAGTTTTTAATCACGTATTCATCCAAACAAAAGGCTGTTACTCCTAATAATTTGGGGAATTCATCCACTAAACCCAATCGAATCTAACACTATATAACCTATCCGCATCAGTTTCCATTATATGTCAGCCCAATCCTAAAGTCATTAAAAAATAGCGACCTTCTGGGTTAGTTGTACCGGGTCGTTCAGATCGGCATTATACATCTTTGCTCTCTGCCTTTCGCGGTTTGTCAGTATGTACGTCGTGTAAATAGTTTGCACGCGCATAAAGAGTATACCGTGTATCGTTTATAATCGCTGTTCATTGTCTTTACAGTTAGTAACGCGATCCACCAGTTGAAACTTGTTAGTTCCAACGGCATTATCGAATATTCTTACCCCTAATTTATGAAGAGGTGTTTCACTGAGGCACGAATTCGTGAAGGAAACGTTCGGCGTACGAAGCGCATATGTGGTGGTCCTAGGCGCATCTAACGCCTATTTGGCATATGGCAAACCACTCCGACTACCGAACGCGAAGATCAGCCTTTCGCAACCGTCTCTGCGATGGGGGTTATGGCAGCACCAGCCACTAACACCACACACTACGCACCCTGCCTGCCACACGGGGTCGCGAACTTGCGCCAAACCCAACGAGTGAAGGCCTAGAGACATCGGGGCACTCACCCCGACACGGCTCGATTCCCCTCTCCTCCTAGTATACTCCTATGCGCGCGCAAGCTACAGACACGCACGTTTATACATTTTCATTTTCAATGGCACATCACGACTACATCTTTTAATAATTTCTTAACAGTATTTCCAATCATCAGAAGTACATTTATAACCGCCATCCGCCTACTACAACCGAAAACAACCCACCTGTAACAAATTAGCAAGCTCGTACCTAACTATGCAATTATATAATCTGTCTTTCATGCTATCCAATTAAAAATTTACGAATTCACTAATCACCCACACAATAACCGTCCATTTACTAACCTTTCGTTAAGCGAATATTTCTTCCCCAAGTATGTGTTAATAATCCCTTCGCAACTTTCCGGCAAACTATTACTGCCTGGAGACAAATTTACTCACAGTCGTCTGCTTCGTCGCCCACTGAAATTCATCCCTTCCTGCCAAGGCTTCAGATTGTGTTCGCGACGCGAGGTCAGCATTGCACGTGCGGACAAGACGCGAGTCCTTCCACGCGTCCAGGACTTCCATATACAGCAGAGTTCACCTGGAATAAATACAATCGTAATTTATAAAAGTAGGTTCTTTCATGGGTTTCGTTTTCGCTTTAAGCATTTAATCCAAGAAAATGTAAACCTTGATTTAAGCAACTATTATCTTAAGCTCTTACTACAGCGTGCTTCGATCATTCAATTATTTTGTTATCTAGATTTAAGTTTTTGAATGAACGAGATTAAAACAAAATTACACTTCAAATCTTATTTTAAACACTCATCAATCACTACTAACATGTAACCCTATAAAAATCATTTAATGAAAGACTCCTGCACTGACAGTTAAAAGTTTACAAGGTCATGGCAATCATTTGTCTATATGGAAAATTCATCAAAACCCAATTAAGGAAAACTAAAAGGGCAGAATAAACTTCATCAACTCTCTAATCCCAATTGGAATGCAAACTCAATCACCAACAAAAAAACTGAATTTGTACATTTCCTTCATCACTATAACGTAGATGTAGCCGTAGATATTACCGAAACGCACTTGAGCAGAAAAAATAAATTGTATGTTCCCAATTATAACGTATATAGAACTGACAGAACCGAAACGAAAGGCGGCGGTGTACTCATCGCAATCAAATCTATTCATGCGCATAACCAGGAAACTCCCGGATACACCAGGCTTAGAAACTATAGCAGCCTCAATAATAAACAATTCTTTGAAGATCATAGCCGCATACAAACCTCCATCAACAAAAATAATAAATACAAACCTCCAAAATTTATTTAACCTCTATGATAAAGTTGTGCTATTAGGTGACCTCAATGCCAAACACAGTAACTGGGGATGCCAATCCAACAACCAAGATGGTAAAATCCTAGTCCAATTAGTAAACAATGCCAATATTAAAATTCTCTCCCCGAGTGAACCTACTTACTACCCACAAGACCGTTCGCGCAAACCAGACATTCTCGACATTGGTCTAACCAACACAAACCTTAACTTTCATTCATCGGTAATATTCGAACTTGATTCTGACCATATCCCAGTCTTACTTCGTAGCAAATGTCACCTCAACATGCTCCTGTATCTAAACCGAACTCATTAAAAATTAACTGGAGGAAGTTCACCGAAACAATAAAAAGTACAATACCCAAAATAAAAATACTAAATACTCCCCTTGAAATAGATCAATCCGTTAATTTTCTAACTGACCTCATCAACACAACCATCCAAAATTCTCAGTTGACTAACACTCCGAATACATCCCACAAACCCTACAATAAATTAACCTCAGACATTTTAAACGCTATATCGGTAAAGAATAAGACTAAAAGACTCTGGGCTCAGCTGAAAACACGAGAATTAAAGAGAGAACTCAACATAATCTCCAACGTGGTCAAACGACTTATCAGAAATCATAACAGCGAACAACATTATAATCTCATACAATCACTCAACACCAGTAATAACACATTATGGCCATTCACTAAAAAAGTTCAAGAAAGAAAACACGGTCCCTCCTTTAAATACGACAGGCAAGGCCTTATCCTCACTTCAGAAGGCAGAAGTGTTCGCCATATATTTTGAAACCACATTCTGTGAGAACACGAATGCCCACCCGCAACATAATATTCTACAAGCCACAAAATTAAACTTCTTCGGTCCGTATCAGAGAATAAATTTCTCATCTCCCATTGAAATTTCTAAAATCATAAAGAATCTTCCTAACAAAAAAGCCCCAGGTCACGACAAAATAAACAATTTGGCATTAAAAAAACTACCACCAACGGCAATCGCGTACTTGAATAACATATACAATTCATGTTTCAGAATCGGATACTTCCCCCATAAATGGAAACATGCAATCATCATCCCCATAGCAAAGCCAAACAAAACCCCATCAAATCCCGAGAGTTACCGCCCAATCAGCTTTTTCCAAAATATTCGAGAAAATCATATTGCGAAGACTGAAATCCCCAAGGTACAGTTTGGATTTACAGAAAGAATATCAACGCAACACCAGCTACTAAGAATTTCAGAGTACATTTATTCCGCTTTTCAAAAAAAACACCATTCCATAGCCCTATTTATTGATATTACACAAGCTTTCGACCGAACTTGGCACCAAGCTCTTTTATATAAACTAATCCAAATAGGCACTCAAATACTTAAAATCAATAACAAATTTCTTAAGCAATAGAACTTTCTCGGTCAATGTTAACAACCATTTATCCAACCCAAGAACAATAAACGCTGGACTTCCCCAAGGCTCTCCGTTATCACCCACCCTATTCAACCTCTGTCGCTGACCTTCCTACACTCAATAAAATCACTATCGCTCAATTTGCCGACGACACAGCCATATTTGCCTCCGGTACAACTCTCACTGAGTTAAGAATCCACTTACAACTTTATTTACATATGATAGACAGCTGGGCTGCTGAACTTAAAATCCAACTAAATCCTAACAAAACCGCTGCAAAAATATTTAGTTTAAGACCCCACTCTCCCCCACTTCCTCTCACTCTAAATAACAAATCAATAGAGTGGTACCCCCCCAATAAACCTGTAAAATATTTAGGATTGTATCTTGATACCAAGCTAACTTGGGGAAAACATAAATGCCAAAGTGACCCAAGCTAAAATAAAACTGGCACAACTACGACCACTATTTACAGCAACAGCCCAATACAATATAAATCAGCCATAGCAATTTACAAGCAATTTTAAGACCATTAATTTGTACGCCAGCCCAATTTGGATCAATTCTGCTAAAACTAACACCATAAACTGCAAGTCCTGCAGAATAGGTTCTTAAGAATAGTTGCTCTGCTCCATGGTATATAACCAACAACCAACTTCACAACGAATTTAATTTGGAACCGATTGAACAATATCTGGCCACCAACTTATCATAACCTACCTCAAATCCCAGCCCTATCGCCATTTAAACTAGCCAAAAACCCCAATTACCAAACACGAATCAAAAACAAATATCCATATCACATTCCTAAAAAAATTTGCAGATTTAGATCCGGACTGAGGACCCAAAAAGGGATTTCCTCCCCCTTGTTAGTATGCAAGATATTTAAGGTTAGCATACAAGTCTAAATACACATGTATAGTTAGTTTTACTGATCTATGTAATCTCTTCAAAAATTAATAAATAAATAAATAAAATGGAGCAGAATGCTGATCGCCCAGAAATGATCTTAAATGCTCGAAGCTCCTGGTGCGAAATTTATCAAATCTCTAAAAGGATGCACCAGAGAAGATTAAACCCGAAATGTAGTAATCAGGAACGAACCAGGGATAAAGCCAATAACCAAAAAGGCTATCCACCATGCAGAAAAATTGAGGGAGCATGTCATTTGTATCAGAATGGATTCCAAACCCAGCAATGGAATACAATTCGCTAGGCAAAATAAGTGTGGGAAGATCGAGGAAGAGGAGATCGGAACATGCCTCAACTAATCCAAGCATTACAGAATTATTATAAGTAGTTCCTAATATTTGAGGCATGTTGACCTTACATGCCCTTGCAGGTTACCGCAGCGAGAAAACCGTTGGATCAGCAATACAGAACATTTCGCTATCCCTATCAATCAATATTAAGATTTTGAAGGCATTTGTTGGCGATTTCTGCTGTTACGTATTTTTGTGTTAGTGAATTCCACTTTTTAATAAATTCAAGTTAATAAACGCTATTATAAAATTTTGTGTCTGCAAAAATGTTTCACTCCTACAGGTGTTTAATTTCACATTAATAACGCTCGTTAGGTAACCATGCTCGCAAACATTTTATCAGAGGAGAGAGCGATTCTCCTCTATTATTAGATCTGGTCTACTTTATTACAAAACATGGCAATATGAAAGCAGGCAATATACCACTCAGTCGTATAGAACCATCTCGCAAACATTTTTCCACTTTATTTTTACGAGACAGACCATTACTTTTTCCATGCAGATACGCTACAATTGTGAAGATAACTTAATCAACGAAAACTAATTCTGTAATGAATACGAATAATCAGGTAATGAATACTTTTTTTGACATTCATAGTCTCATTTTCAATACAGAATATTATCGTTACGATTATAAAAAAGCGAAGATGCCTACCTTGCTGGCAATCCTGGAGAATGACGACTCGTTCACCAACTACGCACTCCAGAAGAAGTCTTCCACTCCTCAATACTCCCCTACAACTGAAACGGTGAAAAGAACCACTAGGCTGAAGGTGGCCTTTCGCAGCACGTGATTGGCTACAGACGTTCCGCAGTTTGAACTCATTTGGAACCAAAGAAAAGAGTTCAAAAGTAAAAATTGTAAGATATGATTTAGGAGAATTAATAAGCATAACTATTATCATATTTTACGTTAATTTATTTTTAAGAAGTAGCTTTAAATATGGATGTGAGATAGAAACGATATTTCAATGATATTTAATAAACGTTCCTTACCGAACGATCAAAAACGTAACTGTTTCAATGCAATTTCTTTGCGGTAATGAATTATAACTTATTAATATACTATGAATCTTGAACTTTATCCCGCAGGGAATCCAACTATTTGAACGTAATCGATTGCAAGTGTGTTCGCTCATTCATATACCTGTATTGATTTATTATACTACCATTTGCTCTCCACATGCCCGCCCGTCCGTCTGTACTTGGTAATTGGAATTGTCCTCATATTTTAAATTAATGTATATTTTATGGGTCGCTTTCAAAAATGTGTATGAGATGTAGAAGATCTGTACTGAATGTACTTTTTACGTGTTTATTGTAATAACATGCCAAACTTCAATCACATCTTCTTGGAACGTTTTGAATACAATTCCATCCAATTCCATTCTTTATTCTTTTCATTCCAGTATCAATTCTATTGTAACAGATAACTCACACCAAATGAAGACTAGTGATGCAGCCAAAGCACATACTTACTCGCATTAATTCTAAATGCTCCACAATATTATACTACTTCATAAACCTGCAAAAGTGTTTTCAATTCTTTATTCTTTTCATTCCAGTATCAATTCTATTGTAACAATAATCCGAACTCAGATTCTCAGAGTTAACTTGCCGGTACTGATACTACTACGCCACGCAAGCGCCGCATGGATCTCACTCAAGCAGAGGCATAAAGGTAAATGACCCGTTCACATAAAAAAAAACAATCGAAATATCCGTTAGAAACTCCTAAGGTCTCCAGTCCATTCATATTGATCAAAGAATATCAATTTTGTAGAAAATTGGCTGAACAGTTTAGACGCTACAGTTGTCCACAGACGGACTTACAGCTGTTGTACCAATAACAGCGTCTCATCTAAACTTTGAAGCTCCATATCACACAGCACAAATTAAGAGCGGATTAGGATACTTGCCGCTACTGTACTTCATTTACACATTGTTTTATCACTCCCCCTGAATTCTAATATCAAAGTTATTTTCACCTCAGAAAAATTTGGGTGAATACTTAAAAGACAACTCTCATCTATATAATCAAACTGTAAGGGGTTTCGTTTAGAGAGAAATTTGAGCATATCCAATCACATTTTAAGTCGTATTATCACTTGCTTTCCTTTTTCGAGTAAAAACATTAATTTTTAACAATATCTTAAAATTAATTATTACCTGCCGTCATTTATTTATTATATCATTTTTAAGACCTATTACATTCCATTTAGTTTGTTTTCTTTGTCTTTTGTTTTGTAAATAGCAATAGATGTACCAAACGCAGTCAAAGTTTCATAGCGAGTTTTCTGTTTAGTTCAAAGATTAATGAGAGTTTTTAAATGCTAAGAGTAGTGTATGTATATAATCGCAATGCTCATAAATCGCTTAACATGTGTCTTTACAAAATACGTTCAGTTATTATAATTATATGTGATGAATTAGGTTTTTTAATTTTACAGTGAATACCAGGATCTTCTGCTATAGTCCACATAATAATACATAAACAAATTTTGATCAATATATTTGGATTACTTTTTCATAAACACGTATGAAACATTTTGGTCCCAGTGAGTAGTGATTATATTTTTTTAATTGATTTATTTAAGGTCGCTTCAACAGCTAAGGTCATTAGCGACCACTATTGCTGTTAACGGTATGGTAACTATGTGGATGAAACGATATGGTGATTGATGATAAGGGGTGAAAGGACGAACACAATTACAACCATGCCCGAGGCGGGACTCGAACTCGCAACCCTTCGGTCCGAGATCACTACGACACTACTGCCTTAGCGATCTCGGCCACCGGGCCGGCAGTGATTATATTTGTATTGTACGACAATTTGTAAAGCTCTCAATTCATTAGTCTTGAAAATAACTATTGAAAAATAAAACTACTGAACAACATAAAAACATTGCGGTTTTTGGTTTTCCGAATGTGGTAGATTTAATTACTCTATAGTCACTTGTCTATAGGTCTTTCTTTTGCGCAATGTAATCGCAAGGGTTTAGCGAGTATTAATTAAATATTATTTTCTACAAAATATACCAATGTCTTTGTTAAATGGCATGTTAATCCCTTAAAATTAACGCATTAATGTCCTTTACAGATAACAACACTGTACAACTCATAATAACGTGTTTTATTACTATTGTACTTATTTTATACTATTTTATGATAATTATTAGAACAGACATTACAGAGGTAATAATTAAAAGAACATACTTACACACTCCTTAAATAACGTAAACACCATACATCATCAATTATTATATTTGAGCATCCAAGTGAACGAGATTATTCTTCAGAAGAAGACGCAACTAAGTTGAAGGTTATTAACCACTTCCAAAGAGACCATTCATTGACTTCCAAAGAAACCATTCATAATTTTGGTTGGGAACAATCATGTGTGAACATTCTGTAATGGACCTTCATTATGATCAGTTGAACAAAGGGAACTAGCTGAGTTAAATTCAACAATGCCATTCTTCTTCTTTGGTTAATGAACAATGAGTTGAAAACGTTGACCATTACGTAGCCTTGACTTCTTGGCTGTCCGGGTGACGCCGCGTAGTGGGCTGAGAGACCGACGTTTCGCCTGACATGTCGCAGGCTTCCTGTCAAGTCAAAGCCTGCGACATGTCAGGCGAAATGTCGGCCTCTCAGCCCACTACGTGGCGTCACCCGGACAGCCAAGAAGTATTCGAGCCGCGGAAGCTTACGTGTACAATGACCTAGGCTTGTCCTACACTTGAAATTGATTGAAGTGGAGATTACGGTTATGAACAACAAGGAGTAAACATTCCGCAATTTCTTTCCTTCTGCTCGCCAAACTAAAATGCTGCTGGCGCTCCTCCTCGAGCGGGGAGTGGCAACAGGTGCGGCCAGCGGCGGCCAGCAACAGGTGACGCGTCGCCGAGTGATGTCCCCGCGCCCGCCGGACGCGTCCGCAGCGGCCCCGCCCTGATTGCGGCAAACAGCGCGCGTGTTTGCGCGCGGACGCGAAGGGAGGGGCGAGGCAATGAGGGCGGGGCCAGGCAATGAGGATGGGTGGGGCAATGAGGGCGGGATGGGGACGCTGATACAAGAAGGACAGGGCGAGAAAATGAGAGCGGGAAGGGGTGGGGCGGAGCCGTGAGGACGGTACGAGGAGGTGGGAAAGGGGAAGAGGAGGGGGGGCGAGGTGATTGAGATGATTCGTTTCCGGGCGCGTCAACTGCTCTGGTCATTAGTCCCGTTAGTGTAGTGCATGTTATTTCTCGGGAGATGGTGGTGATATTCCCCTCGCTGGCTGGCGAGATCCGGCACCGACCTACCGTCGGCTAGTGAGGTTTTCCCGTAACCAGGACTCTCCCATCAGCGGGGCACCGCCCCAGCCGGGACAAGCTCTAAACTGCCGACCGGTTTCCCGGAATATGTGGTCGTGTAGTGCATGTTAGTGTGAGTGTGTAAGGGAGAGGATAGGACAAGGAAGGGGAAAGGCAGATCGCGCGCGGTCCGTGGCCCGTTTGGTAGGGTACTGCTCCGACATTCGCCTGGTGTTGATCGGAGAAACCACGGTAAACTACCGATCAGAGCAGCCGGCCGCTAGAATTCCCCTCCAGGCAGCGACTAAATTCGACCTAGCTGAAAAGCTAGTGTCGAAAATCCTGCCGCCGTCAGGACTCGAACCTAGTACCTCCCGATCAGAGGAGCGGGAGTGGTAATGAGAGCGAGACGACGGGGAGGGGGCGAGAAGTGCGGAACGAGAAGGGCAGGACAAGGCAATGCAGATGAGAGACAGTGAGGGTGGGGCGAGGTGGGGGGGGGGGGAGGGAGGGGTAAGGAGGGGAGAAGAGCGGGAGAGGGGAAAGCAAGGGGGGGCGAGGCGGAGCAATGAGGACGGAACGAAGAGTGTGGAGCGAGGGCAGGGCGGGATGAGGAGGAGGGACGGGGAGCGGAACAGGGGCCATGAGGGCCTGACGAGAAGGACGGGGCAAGGCAATGATGACGGGAGAGAGAGGGCGTGGCGAGGAGGGAGGGACGGGGAGACACGGGGGAAGAGGAATGGAGACCTTTGCGAAATTCAAGATGGTAATTTACATACTGAAAGGTCGATGGTTAATGTTACTGTCAATTAATTACAGTAATTACTGAGTAATACATTGATTTTCAGAATGTATCTATGTGGATAAGAGAAGTATTTATAAAGGGTTAGGAAGAACGTTTTTAACAAATTATGTATCTAAATTTGCGTTGCCAAACTTTTTGTGCGCATTTTTTTAAGAAACAGCAACAGAATAAATGTTTATCGCCACCAAACGTTTAACAGTACTTTCGTTCCTGCTAATTGCCAATTCCTTTTTTATATTACCTCAGTGTTCTCGATGACTCATGCTTTTTCCCCAACCCAAAGCCTAAGGAATTCTTCTAATATTTCATAACTCCCGCCATGAATAATATTCAAGTACAAGGTTACTACGTTAATGTTGCGTGAGGAGTCAATCTGATACGTAATACTTCTCACTACATTACGACCCAATGCTGCTGTTCCGAAAGATCAGCGGGGAGTACACATTGCTGTTAAGACATTAGGCAAGTATGTTACTTACATTCGAAATTACAATCATTAACATACCCCCTTAATTACGATTTCCAATAAACAGTATTCGAGAACATAAGTATAGCTTCTTTAATATTTTTCTAATTTAGTAAAACATCATGTTTATTTAGTTTAACCCACAATATTTGTCTTATTTTCACAATGATTTTATTTCGTCTAGTAATATATTCATCATAGAAGCAAAAGACAAAACTGAAAATGTCCTAAAGAAAATGTGATTAAAAATTAACGTTCAGATCAATATATAAAATGCAATGCATTAGGGAAACAATTTAATTCATCTCACCACAAATAATTGAAGATGATCACAATCGTTAAACATATCCCATCTGCATTAAAACGCGATGTTTCTATCAATATTTTCCTCATTTCGTGCAAATGTTAAACGGATAAACTCTTGAGTAAACGTGGTTCGTTCAAGGTTGGGCAGTTTCGAGTCCAGCTAGTGAACAGGTGGCCCGGTGCGGCCTGTGCGCCGCGAAGGCAGCGCGAGTGCGGGTGTCCTGGAGGGCGTCCGCGCAGCGCGTAATGCGCTTACCGCCGCCACCGCCGCCCACGCGCCACCGATTGTGCGCCGCCCCCGCCCGCCTAACGCACGCGTGGGGGTGGCTCCGCCCCGCGGCCAACGCAACACGCCTCCCGCACCGCGCTCGAGTGAGAGAGAGAGGAAAGAGAGAATGATAGAAAGACAGAGCGGAAAGAGAGAAGAGGGAAAGAGAATGAGGAAAGAGAGAAAAGAGAGAATGATGAAGAAAGAGGAAATTGAGAAAGAGAGAGAGGGAAAGAGAGAGATGAGAGAAAGATAGAGGGGAAAGAGAAAGAGAGGGAAAGAGAGAGAGAAAAGAGAGAAAGAGAGGAAAGAGAGAAAGAGAAAAGAGAGAGAGAAAAAGAGAGGGAAAGAGAGAAAGAGAAAGAGAGAAAGAGAAAGAGAGAATGATAGAAAGAAAGAAAATGAAAGAGAGAAAGTGAGGGAAAGAGGGAGAAAGAAAGAGAGAGAGTATTGATTCCGGGCGCGTCAATCGCTGTGGTCGTTAGTCTCGTAAGTGTGGTATATACCGGAAGGTGGTGGTGATTCTCTCTCTCTCTCTCTCTCTCTCTCTCTTTCTCAGACACACACCACCACTCACTCACTGGAACGTGTGATCCAGCGCCGATCTACACGTCGACTTGCGATGTGCCTCCTTCTAACAGAACACCACTCCAACCGGGACAAACTTTAAACTCCCGACATGTGTGGTTTGATTGTTAATTTTGTGTTTCCAAGAGCGTTAGCTGCTATGGTCATTAAACTCGTAAGTGTAGTGCATGTAATATCTTGGATGGTGGCGATGTTTCCTTCCCGTTAGTGTATGAGATGCTGTAGATAAAGCACGACTGAACAAATTAATAATTCAAATAATTCACATTTTTATTCTAACTAAAATTAGCATTACGACTTACGTGGAAAGAAATGATTATATCTTCGTAATCTTGATTACACATCACCACCCGTAGTAATGACAAGAAATTTGTTCTACCAACGACACTGTCTCTTTAAAATGCTATTGTAGAATTCCGTTGGAATCATAAAACTACAATTATAGGTTTCGTTCTTTATATGTGAGTAAGCTCTCCACCACTGACAAGGAACATCATATACATATCCTCAAACGACACAACCTCTGTTCTCAAAGAGGTCAGAGACCAAACTAAAAATGTAAGAAAGGATTCCTTGTGAGTGACCACAGCTAGTATCAAATCAATGTAAAAAATCAAACATTTGTCTGTTTTCATCTTTCTCGTATAGATTTTTAACATTACTTCACCCTGGATCGTCCGACCAAACATGACTGTGCCTTCGTGTTGTCCAGTCTTGCAGGTATATTTCTAGCTTGATCGAGATCAGTGCCGGGAAGAAACAAGGAAAATAATGACGAAATAGGAAGAAAAAAGCAAGAATAAAGGAAAATACCAAAAATATGAATAATCCAAAATATGCTAAAATAGGCAAAAATGGCAAAATAAATATCTGGTAAAACAACTCTAAAAGTACAATTAAGCGTTAGTCATAAAATCGTAAAATTTAGTCATAAAATCATAAAATTAAAAGGAATTTTGCCAAATTTCCGAGCACTACTTGTCATAAAATTAACACTTTCTCATAAGGCACGACAGGTCTTGACATTCATAACCCTGACGAACTTGATGAACCATACTGGCAAATCTCCGCGTTTAAAACGTCATGCGTCATCTCCGACTGGATTGATTGATTTTTCGTGTTTCCGGGCGCGTCAACTGCTTTGGTCATTAGTTCCGTTAGTTTAGTGCATGTTTTTTTCCTCGGGAGATGGCGGTGATCTTCCCCCCGCTGGATGGCGGGGTCCGGCGCCGACCTACCGTCGGCTAGTGGGGTTTCCTCTAACCAGGACTCTCCCACAAGCGGGGCGCCGCCAGCCGGAACAAGCTCTAAGCTTTCGACGTGTCTCCCGGAATATGTGGTAGTGTAGTGTACGTGTTAGTGTAAGTGTGTGTGTAAGGGGATAGGATAGGGCAATGAAGAGACAGATCGCGCGCGGTCCGTGGCCCGTTTGGTAGGGTACTGCTCCGGCATTCGCCTGGTGTTGATCGGATTAACCAGGAAAACTACCGATCAGAGCAGCCGGTCACAAGAATTCTCCACAGACAGCGACTGAAGTCGACCTAGCTGAAAAGCTAGTGTCGAAAATCCTGCCGCCGTCAGGATTCGAACCTAGGACCTCCCGGTCAGAGGCGCTGCAGTGACATCAGCCGACTGGATATCTATTCAGCTGTCAACATTCACACTCCCACCGTGTACGCAAATGCACGAAAACGCAGGAAGGTCACGCACAGATTGATCTGCAACACATCAGTGAACCACATTTAATTTGAACGGACACTGCTAACGACAGGTGTCGACGTACTTCTCGTGTGACTTTATGAGCATCAATGAGCGCCTGTGCTGATGTATGGTAATATCAAAGTAATCAAATCCTCGCAAGCAGATTGCTTCAGAGCCGGTCACGTGACGTACTACAGCACGCGGAAAGAGAACGGTCAGATACACTTATTCGCGTATACAGTACAATTCTATGGCGTCATGGAGAAAAACACACAGACATTTACAAGTATGTACAAGTTTATTTACATGTATGTACAATAACCAACTTCTGCATCGAAACTACACCCTTGTAAGTATTTCCTTGTGGATACCCCAAGGAGGCCCGCCTCCTCTGACGCCGTGCAATAGGCACGACATTTTCCAGGCTGGGCGTAAAGTTTTGCGCATCGCGCCAGGTTTCCAGAATTAAATCCGTCGTCTGAGCTCGTCAGCTCGATTTTATATCAGAGTGCAGTCGTCACGTGACAGTCCTAGGTGTGGGAGGGAGGCTCGCGTCTACCAAGTGACCTTCTCGGTCAAGCTGGCATCCCCTATGTTTAAAGGCATCCCAACGCCGGCGCCTAGCTATTCATGCTCGCAGGTATGTGATACTTCCGCTCCTCCTCCCACCCACGGCCGCCAACGTGACGCTACACTTCATTCAAATTGCTACCGCTGATTATACATCTTGTGTACATTTCGTGCGACTTCATGTGCTTCAGCCTCATTAGATGTACTAAATCAGTCACGTTGACGAATGAGACCCCATCACACATTACCAGATTTTGCAAAGCTAATTCTATAAAATATTTATACTTTTTTCTATATTAATTCTCAATGCGTGGGATTATCCCGTTAAAAAATAAATAAATAAAATTGTAAATCAATTGGTCAATTTTTAACGTGTTACGTCCTTTCAGTTACATTATATTGGTAGACCTATTGCTTGTAAACAAAATGCAGTTCTGCTCCTTTTTCTCCTATCTTCTTCTTTGTCCAGGCCATTGACCATTCGCCCTTTAAGTCTCAAATCCAGAAAAAAAAGTCTCAGGCTTCACTGTACGTATAAACGTCACCTGCACATGATAGCATACGTAAAAGTTAATAATCAGCTTGTATCTTCAAGAGAAGATTTGAACAAAGAATCGAGATGTATTCCAATTATTGTAAAAAATGTTTAAATATTTTTATTTAGAAACCCTGTGCAACGGTCCTTGTGCCGCATCTTTTTATTTCTTACTTACTTGATTTTAACAGATAAACTGTAATAATATTTTCTGACATTAATAGTACAATTTTTCTTCATATTAAGTAACATTAAAACCGGTAAACGTAGTGTTTTGGAAAGTGGTGACGTTTCTACCACACTTATACATGTTATTCAAATCATGTTTAGATCATATTACCTTCCTCCATGTAGTCTCCTCGCCAGTTGGTTGTTCTGTGTTGCGTGCACAATGTCCTGTCGTGACAACCAAGCATGACCAACAAATTTGTCTTTAAAGCAGCTGCTTGCGGCAGGTCACGCAACAGAACTAAAATACATAGCAAGCATTCAATTATATTCCAGTAGATATGTCAATATCTATAAATAGACTTACAAGAAAAATTCAGTCGAAAACTAGTCCCTGCAAGCCCATCTTAGGAAATGTAAGCAGAAACCAAGAGGAAAACAATATATTTTTTACGTTCAATGTTTTTACGCTACATTTGTGTGCATTACACTATATCGGTTATGAATAAATATTATGGGAAAAAGTCCTGTCTTGATTTAATGTCTCAAATTCGTACTTCTGCGTATATAAAAGTGAACACATTTGCTGAGATACTAAAAAATCAGCAATGAGAGTCAGAAGCAGCATATCACGAAAATATCCATGAAAAAAATTGAATTTTAATGCACCAGCGCTCAATAATCTTCCATGCTCTTTCCTGTTGTTCATTAATTATTTTGATGACTAAAAATAAGTTATTTTACGAGGAGGGGGTACTTCACTTTTGTACATCATTTCCGATCAAAAGTCAGTGGATTCCACCGACACACCATGTCACCATCTCAATTAACGTTATTGGGTTACCGAGACAAACGCGACTCCTCCCTGTTGTGTCATTCTAATTTATGAATTCATACTCTCAATACAGTAAATATGATAAGCTACGTAATTACAAAATTAAAATTCATTATTAACATAGTCCACATAGGTTTAAAAATAGCTGACAGTGTAGCTTAAAAGCCGCATAGCAATGCCATTTCAGTACTCGGAAACTAGTGGCAGTAAATCAATTAGTGGTGCTAAAACAGCGCCTACTTTCTCTCTCATATTTTCTCGCAAAATTACGCGAAAAGTACTCAAATTTTCGAAAATCTATCTTTAAGGAACAGAGTTTAGTAAGTGGAAAATATCTCTATCTTTAATATTTTAGCTGTAGGAAGGCTCCGAAAAAGTTTGCATTTTCGCAAATTTAGAAAAATTAGGCTTTTTAACGAACATGAAACCGACACCATTCTCTTAAACGTCGGAAAATGTCCCAGGAGCTTAACGTAAAGAACTCTTCAAGATTAAAATATCAATTTCAAATTAAAGAGGCTGAGACATTTATTGGGAAATATCTTTAGAGAAAATCGGCTGAACGCTTTAGTCCCTATTGTTGTTCACGGACGGACAGACGGCAGCCGTTTTGTCGTCATTCGATTTGTCAGCAACATGGATTCTGGCTGCACCACGTGTTAGAGTTTTTTTCTAAATTTAGCAATTGGTTTTTTTAATTAGCAGTGCCCTGTAATAAGATATTTTCTCCCGAAAATTCGCCGTTTTTCTCGCAGCATTACATAAATTTCTCTCTACTCCGTAGCAAGAAAATAACAAGGGATCAAGTTTGAATCTCAGAATAAAATGAAATATAATTGCAGAAAATGTTTAATACTTTAGGAATATTAATACATGCATTTAGCAAAATGATACAATCATATTTTGCATGTTCGTTTTAAATAATTTCAGTTTTTGAGGTATAGCAAGGGCATATTTATTTTGAGCATTTTCTGTACATGCGATCGTTTCACTATGTTGCTCCTATCACAACTATTCTCAACATTCATAGTACCTACAATAAGATTTTAACGGTATTATGGCCAGGCCTGGCTGTAAAAGAAAGCCGTAGTCTCCTTGAAGCGATTACGCAAGGCGCCGATTTTAATATTTTTAAACATCCGATAAACGTTGAAAAGCGAAACTATTACTAAAGGTTTAGACAGGTTCTGATAATAAAAGTCCTAACAGATAAAACAATAACTCCTTATTGTGATGTACGAAAATGACGAACCATATTTGTTATGAAAATGTCATTTAGAGGAAGTATAGGGATGTCAATAGACGATCGCGAGGAGAGGGTCGCTATGTGGCCAGTAAACAACTTGCGTTAAAGGTAATTTTGGGTAGGTGAAGAGGATGTGGAAGTGACCGGGCGGAGGCGGAAATAGTATTGTTTTTTTGTTAGACAAAAGAGGATGACATAGAGTTCTGATGCTTTGGGTTTTATGAAGAACAGGACACTCTCTAGCAACGCGGTAATGAACGGGTCGGCTCCTGACGTTTTACCAGGTCGAGGAAATACTGTTGATGGACAATCAAATCTGATGCAATAACTTGTAGTATAATTGAGTCTATCGTTTCTTATATTAGAATAATTCTTGTGGTAAGAGACGAAGGAATTCTGCAAAGTAATAGTCAGTACGTGCATAGGCGTCCATCAGTGACGCGAGTAAGGGAAGTAACGGGTAATAATAGTATCGCTGGGAGAATTTGAACTTGATGGCGAACGTTAGGCGGAGGACTTAATGAAGAAGGAAGATTCTGGTGCGACGACGGAGAAGATTCTACGTGGCACCATCGAATGGAGAAGTGAAGAGCGCGCGAAGATCCGCGAATATAACAAAGTTGATTTATAATTATTACAAGATAGAGAAAACTGGTCATGGCCAAAGATAAGTTCACTTTGATTAACAATGTAACAATTATTGTTTAACTTTTATTAGAATCATATTTCACATTGTAATAGTTTCCAATTTGTTACTTTAAAAGAAAGCTGATTATATTATTAGTTACGTGCAATCCAGTAGAAGATATTTTGATAAGATTTTCAGATTCCTTGCAACTCCGTATGGATGGCAGATTGAATGATTGGTTGCAGAGTAAGTAGCAACAATTATGAACTTGCAACGCAATTAACTCAGCTAGCACGACATAATTTTGGATGAGAAATACTACAATTAGGTAATGGTGGGAACATCGGGGTTACAATCGTAATTACAGCCTTCAAATCAATAACTAAATTATTTGTAAAATAATTACGAGTGTCATTCAAAAAAACGAGTTAGGAATCTAATGTAATTAATAATTCGTAAAAATACGAATTTTCCTGTTATGAATAAGGATTTGTTTCATTATCTAAACAAAGAAAATTGGGAAAAAACAACCCTATAGTCCGTCGGTGACCTATCCCACATTTGTATGCGATTGTTACTAATTCAATTTAATTTTATTAAAAGAAGTCTCGTAATCGAAAACTTATCGAATACTAGCAAATATAGCTCTAACTGATGGCATAATAGGTTCAAACACGAATCTTCTTTCCATAAGAGGGAGAAAGTCTTTTAATGGTTTCAAGGAGTCTGGATTGTTGAAATCCAAGTTTTGTTGGGGAACTCGGTTTTCACTACCAGTCGGCAAGCATATTAGCTCTTCTTTTTCATTTTATTAATTCACAAATATTTGCTCTGTTGATGTAAATGCTCCAACCTTTTAGTCTTGTTGTCAGAAAGTTTGCTTTGTTCTGGTTCTTTTTTTCCTACGATTCTTCCAGGCATATTAATTTTAGCGGTATTTAGTCCGATATTAATTTTGCGAACAACAGCGCGCTTTTCTGTTTAATGAGTAACCATTTCCTTCCAAAACGTATCTTAAATTTCTTTCACAATTAAGTAAATCAACCCTCAATCAATCCTATTTCACAGTTATTCCATGTGTCGAGCACGGTTCGAAATGTCAAATTGTTTGCCCAAACTTTTCCGTCGGAGCTACCCGGACGGTTTGTTGTTTCCGATTTCGACATCACAGAAACTGCTGAACATTTTTCGTTGCCTCTCGAGGATGTCATCATCCACTTTGCGCCGGTTGGCAACCGTGCTCGCGAGGGTGGACAGGGCTGCGGAGAGCCCTTTGGGGCGACGGCCGGAGGCGAAGGGCTCGGGGTGAAGGGCTTCCACATAAGCGGCGCCCCGACGACGACGGCGAGGGCGGAGGCGGGCGCGCATCGGGGCTTTTACCGGTTTTTTATCCGCCAGCTCCAATCGCCCTGCGCCTCGCCAGGTACGCCTGCTCACTACCCTCAGGTCGAGGAGACGCCCTTCAGCTGCCTGGAGTTACGCAGAAGCTGTGTATAATCCGATTAATACTAACGGAACGAACGAACAAAAAAGTGTTTAGCCCCGCGAATGAAATGTTAAATGAGAGCTTTAGAGTGAGCTTATTTATCTCCAGAGTTAGATGAGCTTACTCCCTGAGCTTTTTTCGATATATTACTTCATAAACTGAGACGATTGAAATGAAAAGCTGCTGGTCTATTTTTGTCACGACCGGGAATCGAACTCAGGAAGTTCCACGGATGGGTAGCACGCGATCCGTGAGCCAACTGAGAGGCTGAATGTTGATGTAAATTAAAAATAAAGAGTAGAACTTAAATCAAATATGACTCTCCATTACCTTTGTGCCCTCCTCCTTCTACAATACAACGCTCTTAGACGACTCACACTGCAATGTGTATGGACTAACCTCGTCTAAGATAAATAGAAAGTCTTACCACGACTCTGACTGAAATACAATTATCGTTTCTCGTACGACATTTCCCGTAGAAATCAGCATTGGTTTCTCCCTTTCGTAGGGAGACAGGTGCATTTTTTGGCACCTGAGTTCGAATCTCGTAAACCAAGAGCTTCCCCTCTGAGTTAGGGCATTTCTTTTTCAGAAACATCCTGTTCATATTATTTGACGAAGAAAATGTTCAGTTTTATTGTTTAAAAATAAAAGTTTTGTGTTCTTAAGTATTTACTTCAATTCCAAACATAGTAAATCATTTTTTTAAACTTAATTAGTTATGTAATTATTGAAATATATACACAATACTTTGCGTAATCGTCACAAGTACGAGGAAGTATGTGACGTGTTATAGCGCCACTAGTTAAATTAATAATGATTTTATTAATTTATCACATTTCTTAAAATTTCATGAACTCTTTGAATATATATATACAAGACCGGCTTGCTGAATCCGGCTTACTGAACCTATTGAATACATGAATAGCACACTGTGCATAAGAGTACAATTTATTACTGATAATATATAAGAAGATTCAGAATTGCTTTCGAACGTCTGAAACTCAGCTAAATAATAATGTAATATGTGTGAGTGATATCCTACTCCAGCAGAGTAGTAAGGGTTTAAAAATAATTACCGCTCCAAAAAATTTTAAATCCATTTAATGGAAATTTAACGGGTCCTTTATCTGAGAAAAACCTCACGACCCCATATTCTGTTCTCTTTGTTGCTGGCATTATCCGAGGTGTGAAAGTGCACGGTTTAAGATATTTTATATAATGTGTTCTAAGTTTTTTGTCAATTTCCTAAGCAGTGAAGGGCATATGTAATTTACTTTTAAACACATTATTAGATGTTTCATACTCAAGGCAAGGATACAATCAAATTGTGCTTAAAATATACTTAATTAATAATACCAAACGAGAAAATACTTTTCTCGAAATATAGAATTAAATGATGTAAATTGCTCGCATTCTCACCCCACCAACAAGAGAGAATCCAAATTCATAGAGTTCATGAATATCTCGCTAACAATGGCATGTAATAATCAGACCTGGTATATGAAATGCTCAACATATTATCTTTCATAGCCGTAGAATGCCCAACTCAGTTATCCTTTAGCTGACAATGTGAGCTCGTCGGTTCAATACTGAGTGGAATGTATGTCCCATTCATGAAAATAAACAGAATATTCTGTAGCTCGTGAAATTCATGAATGATGTCAGTGAATAAATGACATTTTCGAAAGGATGCTGATGTTTAATGTGTGTAAAAACATTTTTTATTCAGAACACGTTACTTTTGCGCTGATAAATTAGGAGATTATAAATACCGTGTTTTGACAGCTTATGATATTAAGGCAGTATTTCGTAATCAATATATTACCTCTTTGTTGTCGGCATTGAGACAAAAAGAACATTTTACATTCTTGTATACATACGTATATACGAAGTAATACACGTAGTATAGAGAAAGTTATGTATTACTGCAGAAAATCGATATGGAGATTTCAACAGAAATACAGGTTTTGGGGTCCTCTAATACAGAAAAAGTGTTGTTTTTTTCAAAACGTCCATCCGTCCGTCCGTCTGTGAACACTGCTAGCGCCGAAACCACATGTACGATCTTTTCCAAATGGAAGAAACTCCTGTCCATCTGGCTGTAGTTGATGCTTTGAAATTTGAAAAAACTTTCTTTAAAATTTGGGGGTACTTTACATTAAACCCCACGGATATTTTCAAAATTTTCTCAAAAGCGGCCCCAAAATTGTTCTTTAAATTTCTTATATAAACAGAGTAAAATACACTTATAAAAGTGGCATAGGACCGATTTCACGATTAGCTCTGAATTTTACAAAATTGCAAAAGTTTGAATTTTTTCGGGTCATCCTACAACTATAAAATTGAAGATAGAGATTTTTCCTTTAAAAAAATTGTTGTCCATAAATAGATCTTTCATTGAGGTGATGTACATTTTCTTGGAAATTTTTTAATGTCCATTTTTTCTTTAAATTTTTGGTAGAGTTATTGCCTGTACCATGACATAAACGCCACATTGCTCTATTATTTTGCTTTTTCATAAATTACAAAAATGTAATTTTTTTACTTGTCTCTCACGTTGGTAATATTTACATTCGAGGCAATTTCTTCACGTTATTGTGTTTATGACTATATATTATTTAAATACTGTCAAATAAAATTTCTCGAAAACAACATTTTTTGTTAAAATGAGCTGAATATTCCGCATTTTGAAAAACGCTCAAACGGCATTTTCTGAAAAAATGGCTCCAAATGTTTTCTTCAAACGTTTCCAATGTATAGTGGCAATGGCGCTGTTTAATATGACGTAAAGTTCATAATGGTGTATTCTTTTGTCGTTTTTTCAAAAATTCCACAAATGTATTTTTTGTAACAAAATTTTTTTTTTTTTTTTTTTACAAGTGCTTCAAATAATTTCTAAAGAAGTTTCTTAATACAAAACTTCCCAATTTTTGAAAAGAAAAATTTTTGGTTATGACCTTTTTTTTAGGAGGTTATGCCATACCTGAAACAGGACGCACAACACTTATAAAGGCTTGCATCATCCCAAATGATACGTTCAACTCTTCAGTAAAATTCAATTAGTGATGTAGGGCCAAAGCAGATGAATGTCTAAGCCACTGAAAAACTACCTCCAGTTACCCCACGCCAATGTTATTACAGTATACAGTAAGTCCTTTACGTTTAGTATTCTTGGTAATGATACCATGTTTAGTGTAATGTATTCATTCTGCAAATACTGAAATTCCAACGACTGACGTTGTCGGGGGTGTTCTGAAGATTCTTCTCTACAGACAAAAAAAGTATTTCTGTTTTACTACATGCATTCGTATTTTTATTCACACGTAAAACTCTAACTAGAATGATTTTCACCTTAGGAATTAATTTACTTACGAAATGTTGTCAAATTCTACAAAGAGACTGAACCTTTTTTTATGTTATTTCACAAAAAAACTTTTGCCATTTATTTATTCGAATAAAATAGAAAGAAAATAAAATAATTTTCTTGTATTAAAATCTTTTAATGATTATACTCTTAACCATACTTATGTTTCATTGGCCTATTATTATCTAAATCCATCTCAGATATGTATTAATCTTTATATATTTCTTGGAATGTTTGTTTTAATATATGAAAATAGCAAATATTTAACATAAATATAGAAAGTTATGAACTGTCCCAACAATTGTTTGAGAACTTCATTGGTTTATTTCCACATAAACGATATTCCTATTGACATGTGATAATGGTGCGTGTAGAATGTACTCTGGGTTAATATATTTACTCGTTTCTTCACTATTTCGATGAGACACAGTACGGTAAAATATCCATTTCAGACTTACCTTGTCAGCGACATTTAGGACATCAAAAGTGTCCTGAATGACAAGAAAAAGACTTTGAGAACGGAAAATACAGAGTTGCTCAGAGTTTTAATACTTTTTTTGCAAGCTCCCTCAAAGCCCTTTATGAAATTAAAGGTTGTTAGTTTTCATTCATAATTTCATAATATCAAGACTACGTAGCTCAAGCCCACAGCTTTGACTCTTAACGTTGTCAAAGAGATATCATTTCGCTATATACATTCAATATTCAACGTGAGTACTTTGGCTGCCATTTTTTTAAGTAAATTTTATTTGAAATTTTATACATGAAGCACCATATAGAAGGGAAGTGCTTGCAATTGTTAGGGAGGATGCATATTAAAGAGAAACGATTCATAACATTAGAACTAATGGTGCAACAGCATGGCACAGACGTTCTCATACTAATTAGTTTTCTAATGGTAATTCTTCTTTGGTCTGGGGTAGCTTTTCATACTTGCTACATACTCTTGCAAGCTGCCATCTATCGCCGCCTAAAGTTTTTTTCTTAATTTATCGGTTTTCTAATGGTAGAACCGAAATATTACTTTAAGAATATTAAAGAACAGTAAAACTCTCATCCTATAAAGAAATTTTGTTGAAAACTTATAAATGCAATAATCTAATCACCGCTAATGTAAATATTAACAACGCTCGATACAAGACGAGACAAGTAAAAAAAAGTACATATTTGAAATTTTTGAAAAAACAAAAAAAAAATACAGCAATATGGCTTTTATCTCATCCACTAGGGAATATTTTGCACTATCCACTCCAAAATATTAAAGCAAAAAATTGGAACAGTTTTTGTGAAAATCTTATTTTGTTATTTTTTGCACCAATTGCACATATTGCACATATATTGCGCTAAAACTACTAAAATTTTGGGAAAAAACTACATGTCCTTAATCAATGAACCAAATCTTTAGGCGCAAGTATTGATAACATATCCCAGACGGACAGAGAGGCAGACGGATTATACGAACGTGTGGCCGTTAATCGATTTTTGGGTATCAATGACCCACAAAGCATCAATTCTGGCTACACTATGCGTTAGAGGATTTTTTTCTAAAATCAAAAACTGAATGTATCCACTTTTTCGTTATCAGACTCAGGTAGTAAGAGTTCTGCCGAAAATTCGCCGTTTTTCGCGAAGCATTACAAAACTTTCTATTGCATAAGTGGTAGCGAGAAAGTAAAAGGGTTTAAGTTCGCCGACCGCTAAGAACAATCGGAACAAATGAGTTTCAATCGAAGGTGGAGCATTAATTCACGTATTTCAGAAAGTTCATTTCATATTTAAACATGTTTTTATAATAATATGGTATTAGAAAAATATTGGCAACACACACCGCAATGATATGATTTCCTGTTTATCTGTCTAATCGCCTTCTATATTATTTATGTAGTATACATGTCTTTTGCGGCTCGCACACGCAACCAAATATCTTTATAAATTAGGACACTAAAGAATAAGAATTGCACAGAGACGTGAGGAATTGCACTTTGAATTTAAAAATATGTATAAAAAACGCATCTAAATATTCATGACAAATGCAACCCGCAAGACTCTGCCGTATTTTTTTCATCTATATTGTTAAATAACTCCTCAACGAAGCTTTTACACTTAAAACCTACAGTTTTGATGCCGCAAAGAAGTATTCCTCACAACATATTCTACAGGATGTGATCTTCTTGAACATTCTATTACATTTTTGCTGGTTCCATGCTTCTCGATTCTACCCCACCTGTTCAGAGCCCGTAGAATCTGCAACTGTATGTAAAATTAAACTAATTTCTTAATATTCTACGCAATTGAAATACACAGTTGTACCTATCTTCTCGGTAATAACTTTAAATAAGAATATTTTGTATTGACACGGGTGTATTGTATAGTTATCGATTACAAGAAGACATAGAACAAGTAGGATAACATCGTCTTGAAGAAAACTATATATTATAGGCTTAATATGGAAATGGAAAAATAGGGAAGAGAGTGGTGTTTAACGTGCCAGAGTTTCTGAACCGGTACGCTAGTGTTGCTAATTCCTATAACAAGTCCTTCGGCATGTGATCTTGTATGACTCTTGAAACGTCTGGAACCTCCTAACTCATAGATCATTGCAGTTCCCTTGTGTCATTAATGTTGATACGGTTCTCGGGAACGTTATCGGTAGTAAGAACTGTTTTCGAAATCAAAAGAAATCCGTTGCTCGGGTAATTTCATGTAGTATCTAATGACCAATGGGGAAGTTCAAGGGTAGTGGAAGTCACAACAGATGGAGAAAGAGCTCAAAAGTGTTTCTGTGTTTTATCTTCATTTAAAATGAATAAACTTTAAAATAATTTTATCTAGACGTTTTGTTTACTTAGATCGCATCGCATTAACATCCAGTATCAATACCGTTTGCGATTACCATTTACATTAATGAACACTTCGTCTAGATTTCTTCTATTTCTATCCGAATATTTTGAGTGATGAGAGAAATAAATCCATTTAATCCGGATATTTTGAGTGAAGCAAAAATACAAATAGTTCATTCTCACCATTTTCAAACATTCAGACCTCAATTATTTGACTAACAGCGTTTCAGCAATTTTCAATAGCGATCAGAAACGTGCAAATAAAATACAAACAAAAACAATTGCATTTATACTATACAAGTACTACATATTCATGCTTCCTTCTTCTAAAATTGAAAAAAAAATTGTGGATAATAAAGTATATTGCAAATTAGTTAATATAAATATTAGTCTGTATATCAACACCAGACTTTTAACCGGAGGTATAGATGTTACTAAGCATCATATCAAAATTTGCAATTATAATTACTGACAGTGATGAATCATTCATGTCTATGTATTAAATAAGTAAATAGAGTAAAAAATTATTTAAAAATAAATAAATTTTCTTAACACTTACAGAAAAAGCTGTACTCTCACAAATTACATAGTTTAAAGGAATATGAAAAATTAATGTTACTAATTTGTATTCTACAACATATTCTTTTACTCATAATTCTCTCCCTGGCATTACATACTCACTTATATTTTACAAGGTATAAAATATTGTTTACTGTATCCCAATCGATACAATTCGCCAAAATTTTAACAATTTATTTCCAGTACCAGTATGATTTCAGTACCAGTATGGTTCCAGTACCAGTATTAGTACCAGAATAGTGTTAAACACAATATTTATGTAATTCAAAACTTTCACTAGGTCTACATTCTTGTGTTTGAAATATGTTTTAATGACACTCTTGAAAAGTCGCCAACATTTTTTTAAATTCAAGAAACTTTAAAGCCAGAAATAAATAAATAATTTGTTCCCACAACGGAAATCAGTCACACAATTCAGAAATTTTACTGAGGTAGAAAAAAATACATCAATTCCATTTAAATGAAAAAATGATAACTAAGATCAAAATTAAATAATTTGAATTTTTCAATTAGTATGATTGAAACCTACCAGGATTTACAAATAATATCATATTCGTACACAATTTAATACTTATATTTTCCGCAGAACAAAGTCTGTGTATTACATTCTAAATACTTGAGTTACACATTCTCTTGATACGAATTATGCCTTATTTTCCCGACTCAGACCCGCTCTGGAGGCGGTCCGGGGACATCGTCTCAGCATTGTCGCCGTCTCCACCGCCACCGCTGGCGCCGCCGCCTGCGCCGCCGCCATTTCGTCTCCCTTGGTCGAAACAACCCATGGAGTCCATGATCTCTCTCACCACCTGTACTCCTCTCTTCGCAAACTCAACTGCCTTTTTCGCCATTTCTTTCACTTTATTCAAAAAACGCTTGAAAACTGTGAAAAAGAAAATCCATTGTGTTAATATTCTTCACGACTTTTGTATTTCTTTTTATAAATTCATGGTATAACATACCTTATGTGTATTAAAAAATTTAAGCTGTGTTAGAATAATCTATTGCAAACCGACAATAAAAATAAAATTATATATTCATCAAATGTAATAATGCCTTACTTATCATTAAATATCACTGAATACCTCTAATCTAATTCTCGTTCTTTCTATTGTTTTAGGTAAGAATAAACCAGATGTCCAGGGATTGGTCCAGAATTAGAGGTAGGATGTGTTCAAATGTATGGTAAACAAATATTTTCCTTGATTGTGTTTCAAGATAATTTCACTGACATTTGTAAAACAAAATGTTCTAGTAAAACAATATGTTTCTAGTGAGACTGACTAGCATTGACAAAACTTTCATTTGAAGGCCATTATTCCATGAAAAATGTAGTGTTATTTATTATAACAATTATTTTGAACAAGAATGTAACATTCTCTTTAAATTATTAATCATTATTAAATTATATAAATTTCCGTTAACCTCAATATACATTGCTTACCTTTTTCGGAAGTACTAAAACAATCATAGGAACAAACAATTGTGTCTAAGACGGCAAACAATCCTTCATACATAAATAAATTTCCTAATATTGCTTGATTGCTCATGAAGTGTAAATTATTGAAAATTATGTTTTCAATGTGGTTTAACGCTTGCCATATTTGTGCTCCGCGTCGCTGATTTTAAGCTCAGTTAATTGAGACTTCTGCACTGATGCTCAAAGCAATACGTCGAAAATATCATAAATGTGGGGCGGAAAAAATTTAACAAGAAAAATATAATCTCAATACGTACGGAATAGTGCCGAATATATTTTAGCAACATTTTTGACGCTGGTATTTTTACAGAATATTCAATTATACTGACTAATTATTTTTTTCGAACATTTCAATGGTGTTCTCCCAGATCTCGCGCCTTAAATTGCTTGGTAGCTTTGTAAGTCCTAATGCAGACAGGTTGGTGTCTACAATATGTGTCCCACACGACAAGAGTATGACACGAGCAAAAACGTTTTGAGAATCCGTTAACATTAGGAACATATAGCTCACTAATCATTGCAAAGATCGGGAAAACGAGAGCAATTTCCTGTGTTCTGGAGCGCCCGTCGGGTTTCAGGGAAATAGATAAGGTAACCCGCACGGTATCAAATTTTCATACGTCTTTAAGCGGTGTCCCTGCTTGACGCGTTACAGACAAGAACAAAGGACATAGAGCTTCTCGATCAGAGGACAGCCTGGAAGACTACGCGATTGTTACTAGTTTGTTAAAAGTTTACCCATCAGTAATTTCTCAAAAAATGATTGTAGAAAACAAAATGTAGTGAACAAAAAATATTTAAAATGCGGAAAATCAATATAGGCACTTATAGACTCTTAACGCTCTTTAAGGCGATTATATCTAAAATAAGTATTTATAGGCATTATAAACACCTCCCAAAAGTCATTTCTGAGGTAACGTAGATAATGGGGTAAGTTGCCTAAAAGTACATTCAAAGAAATAAATTAAGCAAAAAGGGTATTGTCCGAGCTCTATTCATCAACCAGGGGAACATTAATTTCGGAGAAAATCGACTGAACGATTTAACCGCTAGCGTTGCTTACAGACGGACGGATACACAAGCAAAAGAACAGACGGGCAGACGTTTTTCCGTCAATAGATATTTCGGTATGAAGGACACACAAAACATGGATTGTGGAGACACCACGTGTTAGAGAACTTTTTCCTAAATTTAGCCACTAGATTTATTCACTTCTTTCTCACCAGGGCCCTGTAATAAGATATTTTCTACCGAAATTTTGCCTTTTCCCGCGCAGCATTACATAACTTTCTCTCTACTTTGTATAGAGAAAGTAAAAAAGTCGGGAACGCTTGTACGGGTGCAACTAGTGTGTTTGCAAAACGAATAACCTTGTGAGCTAGGTCGAATTCAGTCGCTGTCTGGAGGAGAATTCTAGCGGACGGCTGCTTTGATCGTTAGTTTTCCGTGGTTTCTCCGATCAACACCAGGCGAATGCCGGAGCAGTACCTAACAAACGGGCCACAGATCGCACGCGATCTTTCTCTCGCTTATCGTATTCTCACCCTTACACACACACTTACACTAACATACACTACACTACCACACATGCCGGGAGACCGGTCGGGGACTTAGAACCTGTCCCGGCTGGGCCGGTGCTCAGCTGGTGGGAGATACCTGGTTAGGGAAAACTCCGCTATTCGAAGGTAGGTCGGCGTCGGATCTCGCTATCCAGTGGAAGAATGACTGATTGATTGATTTTTTCGTGTTTCCGGGCGCGTCAACTACTTCGGTCATTAGTCCCGTTAGTGTAATGCATGTTTTTTCTCGCGAGTTGGCGGTGATCTTCCCCCGCTGGATGGCGAGATCCGGTGCCGACCTACCGTCGGTTAGTGGGGTTTCCCTGACCAGCACTCTCCCACCAGCGGGCACCGCCCCAGCCGGGACAAGCTCTAAGCTGCCGATCGGTCTCCCGGAATATGTGATAGTGTGGTGCATGTTAGTGTAAGGGTGTGTGTAAGAGGAGAGGATAGGACAAGGAAGAAGAAGAACAGATCGCGCGCGGTCCGTGGCCCGTTTGGTAGGGTACTGCTCCGGCATTCGCCTGGTGTTGATCGGAGAAACCACGGAAAACTACCGATCAGAGCAGCTCTGCCTCTAGAATTCTCCTCCAGACTGCGACTGAATTCGACCAGCTGAAAAGCTAGTGCCGAAAATCCTGTCGCCGTCAGGACTCGAACCTAGGACCCTCCGGTCAGAGGCTCTGCAGTGACATCAGTTGATGCACTGAGCTACCGCTCCCGGTCCCAGTGGAAGAAGATCACTGCCAACTCCCGATGAAAATCATGCAATACACTTACTGGAGTAATGACCTGAGCAGTTGACACGATCAACCAAGCAATCTATCAAAAGCGAATAACCCAAGAGCGCCGTGGAGGATCATTCCCTCCCGAAGGCCGCGGCGCGTCGCGACGCTCTGGCTGCCTCTGCGTGCGCGTGTGGGCGGCAGCTGCGAGCCTTCGACGGCGCTTTTAGCGGAAATTGGGAGCCGCGGAGGGGGAGGGCGTTCCCCGAGAGAGACGCGGCGCGTTCTGTGTAGCGCAGCGAGTGCTCGCCGCAGGAGACAGCAAGTTGCACTCTCTGCGGAGCACACGTCTCGTTGGTGAGCAACGTCAGCCCGGAACAAAAGATTTACTGGCTGACACAAAAGTAGAGGATATGAAAAACTAAGTTCGTAAAACTGTAGTGTGTGTGGAGTAGTTTTTCTCTAGTTGTCGTAACGGAACGAGAGACACGGAAAGCAACTAGTGTCAACTAGTATCAACCTGCGTCCGTTTAGGGATGTAATACATCGCTATCTCTTAATTACAATCAAAACAATTTTGTAGCTATTGATGACGTATGACTACTCATACTACACTTTACGATACGAGTGGTAGAAGTGACATATTGCGTGCAGGAAATGTTGCAACACGAGGCACGTAGGCTGCGTGTCACAAACCTGCGAGCAATAGAAAATTCATTTCTCCAACAGTATAATATACGAGCTTTTAGACACCTTTTATTAACTCATTTACTTAAATTGAATCATTGCAATGCAATTGTATGCAAATCATTTAATTGTGTGCCACGTTACAATAAGATCTGTTGTAACTGTTCCGGCGAAAGTATTTTGTTTTCTTTGTTCCATTCACAGTTTTGTCTGAACATTGAGCATCGTCTCATTTTTAGCTTTAGAGCTAAAAATGTTTTTAGCAAGCTGTGTGTTCCCTAAAAGAAGTCGCTTGTAGTGGATGTGTAAAAAGGTATTTCTTATTTACATGATTTTCGTCATATATGAAGGTGGTAACACGCAAACGTCATTGAATGTATATTGAACGTCATATGTGTGATATCACAAATTACCTGGAGAAAGGATAGTGAAAGGTGGAGAAAGAAGTTTGGAGACTGAATGATAGAAAAGAAGAAGAGGGTGGAAAAGGGAAGACTAGGGGTGAAAACGCAGTGTTTGGAAGTGAAAGGTGAGAGTGAAGAATGGTGAGCGAATGGTATAAAATGAAGATTGAGAAATGAGGTGAAGAATGATGGAAAGTGAAGAGTAGAATATGAAGGGTGGAGAGTGAAAGGATTTTTGATTGATTGATTTTTTCGTGTTTCGGGTCACGTCAACTGCTTTGATCATTGGTCCCGTTAGTGTAGTGCGTGTTTTTTCTCGGAAGATGATGATTTTCCCCCGCTGGATGGCGAGATCCGGCGCCTACCTACCGTCGGCTACTGGGGTTTTTACCCCTAACCAGGACTCTCCCACCAGCGGGCACCGCCCCAGCCGGGACAAGCTCTAAGCTCCGACCGGTCTCCCGGAATATGTGGTAGTGTAGTGTATGTTAGTGTAAGTGTGTGTGTGTGTGTGTAAGGAGAGGATAGGACAAGGAAGAGGAAGAATAGATCGCGCGCGGTCCGTGGCCCCGTTTGGTAGGGTACTCTCCGGCATTCGCCTGGTGTTGATCGGATAAACCACGGAAAACTACCGATCAGAGCAGCCGGCCGCTAGAATTCTCCTCCAAACAGCGACTGAATTTGACCTAGCTGAAAAGCTAGTGTCGAAAATCCTGGCGCCGCCAGGAGAGAGTGAAAGAAGGAGAGGGTATGAAGAAGGGTGAAGGGTGCACTCACAGCCTGGCTTGTCCTGTGGCTTCTGCTCGGGGTCGACGGGCTCCGTCTCGTCCTGCTGCTCCTCCATGTCTTCCCGCGGGCTGCGCCGCTGACGCCCCGCACCGCTCGGCGCCCACGCGCCCGCCGCGCCCTCCGCGCCACGCCCACGCACCAGCGCCTGCTCCTGCGCCAACCCAACCGCACCACAATCAGGCACCACCACCCTCACGGGGCAGACAAAGCAAAGAGATGATTCATTAAAACTAATGACGGGCGCGCCAACTACTGAGGTCATTAATCTCATAAGTGTAGTGCATGTTTTTTCAAAAGTTGGCTGTGATCTTCCCCCACTGCATGGCGAGATTCGGTGCCGACCTACCGTCGAATAGCGGGGTTTTCCCCAACCAGGTATTTCCCACCAGCGGAGCACCGCCCCAGCGGGACAAGTTCTAAGTCCCCGACCGGTCTCCCGGCATGTGTGGTAGTGTAGTGGATGTTAGTGCATGTATACGTGTGTAAGGGAAGAGGATGGGACAAGGAAAATGAAGGAATGATTGTGTGCGCCCGTGTCCCCTTTCTTAGGATACTGCTCCGGCATTCACCTGATGTTGATCGGAGAAACCACGGAAAACTACCGATCAGAGCAGCGGGGTGCTAGAATTTTCCTCCAGACTCCGACAGCGATTGTCCTCCAGACAGCGACTGAATTCGACCTAGCGTTTCAACCCTGCCGCCGTCGGCACTCTAACCTAGGACCTCCCGGTCAGAGGCAGTGCAGTGACATGAGTTAATGCTCTGAGCCACCTCTCCCGGTTAAAGTTGTGAATGATTTTGACGTTTTGGAAATTTTAATATTTTTTAAGTAGGAGGACAGATGGGAAAGCAACGCACAATAATTTTTTTCTCGGCTGGGAATGCAAGTGGAATCGGGAAATTGCACGACGAGATAGTCTGAAGTTCGCGCTATAGAGGGTATTTTGTTTCCATGTGCAGCTGTAGTGAGTGCAGCGTGAACTAAGAAACAATAATGGTGTGCACGCCAACTTGTTTAGAGCAGAGAAGTGTGTAGAGTGAAATTTGTGGGCCAAAGGGCATACACAATCCTAGTTAAATTCACAGGGATGTATGTGGCGTGTATCAGGATGACTGAGTGGACCGTGGACCGTAGCAACATCTTCAGGTGACGTGTATTCTTCCGAGAGAGCTATACTCCAACCAGACGGACTTCTACAAACAGCATAAATTGCAAGTGGTAGCACGCTGGCAGAAATGAGTTTACAAGCTTAGCGACTATGTAGAAAAGTAGGTCAAAAATGTAAGGTCATTGGTGATTTTTTGTGTTTTGGTACCAATTAAATTTTTGGGTAAAAACATTATTAGGTGTTACTTTCCGATCTGCCCTCGTATTTAGAGTTTTCTGAATAAAATGACATAAATATGATTCTGAAATAAAATCTCTTAACTTTTACATTTTCATATACATAAGTAAATACTGAGTATACGTATACGTTGTAAATTGAAAATTATGTAATGCTGCTGAAAATCTATTTTGAAATTTCAACGGATACATGGGCCCAAAAAATTTTTTTTTAAACGTTCGTTCGTCTGTCCGGCTGTGAACAACACAAATGTGTAACTATTCATAAGATATTTTACAAAATCAATATTTCCCAGTGGATCTGGCTCAAATCTATTCGATTTTGAAAAACGTCTTTTAAATTTCGGGAGTACTTCACAATTGGAACTGGCACTTTACAATTGAAAATTGGCCCTGGAACAATTTCAACATTTTGCCTCAATGTTTTCTTTACATTTCTTGCAAGAATACAGTGAAATACACTTACAAAGATGACATAGGTTGTATTTTTACTGTTAACTTTGAGTATTAGAAAATGACAAAACTTTGAATTTATCCGGCTTCTTCCTACAACTATAATATTGAAAATAAAACTTTTTACTTCTAATCAAATTTGTTCTTTACAATTAGTTCTTTCGTTAATATTAGATGGGTCTCATTTTTTCGTGTTTTATTTTTGTTGAACACTGAATTTTTGAAAATTGCAAAAGTTGGTAATAATACCAGAAAGTATCTGTCGTTTGACACCACTAGTTTCATCCGAAGTATATCACGTCGTATTCAATCAGAAAAAAGGACAGGAAATATAGAGTAAAAACAGTAACCATGTAAACAGAATGAATGAAAATTCCTCACGTTACATTATTATTATTATTATCATCATCATCATCATCATTATCATCGAATGTTTAGTATATTTGCGTGTTTATCACCGAATGTTCATGTCACGTAAATGGTCATAATTATTTGTATATTAATTTCAAACATTGGTTCAGAAGAATCAACGCGTGATATCCCTATTCACACAAGGAGCGGGATATCAAGGGGATTTCATCGTCCCCAGAAGTAGACAAATTAAGTTACCAATTATATTTTAACTCATTTAAAAAGAAACATGAAATGATTTTAAATATTTACATTATTTTTCTGATAGTATTTGAATTAAATTTGAGAATGAATTTCTCCGATAAATTGTGAATTACAATATTAAAATTATTTTAGGGAAAATAAATTGAGCACAACACAATGCATACAGTCCAGAAAATACTAGTTGCGGCAGTCTATTACAGAACTTTTCAGAATGTCAGAAGTGATAAACTAAATCTAAAAGTTCGTGTTACACTTAACGACATTTCGCCCTGGCGTATCGTCTTACGTCCGTCAGGGTCCAATGGATCACCGGGAGCGGTAGCTCAGTGCATCAACTGATGTCACTGCAGCGCCTGTGACCGGGAGGTCCTAGGTTCCCACTCCCCACGGCGGCAGGATTATCGACGCTAGGTCGAATTCAGTCGCTGTCTCGAGGAGAATTCTAGCGGCCGGCTGCTCTGATCGGTAGTTTTACGTGGTTTCTCCGATCTCCAGGCGAATGCCGGAGCAGTACCTTACAAAAAGGGCCACGGACCGCGCGCGATCTGTCCTTCCTCTTCCTTGTCCTGTCCTCTCCTCTTACACACACACTTACACTAACATGCACTACACTACCACATATTCCGGGAGATATCGGCAGCTTAGAGCTTGTCCTGGCTGAGGTGCTGCCCCGCTGGTGGGAGAGTCCTGGTTACGGGGAAACCGCACTAGCCGACGGTAGGTCGGCGCCGGATCTCGCCATCCAGCGAGGGGAAAATCACCGCCATCTTCCGAGAAAAAACACGCACTACACTGACGGGACTAATGACCGAAGCAGTTGACGCGCCCGGAAACACGAAGAAATCAATCAATCAATAAAATCCAATGGATTGTGCTATTAGTAGCAATTAGAGAGGCAGACCGAAACAGTACGTTTTATGTAATAACATCTGTTTATTAGTATCACGCGTTTCATACAGTAACGGAAATAAGCTGCTAATGCGGCGTAATTTGAAAGCGATAAATGTGTCAGTCAGCAGCCGCACGCATTCATCATCCTCGTCCCACAGTTGTGCTAACGATTCGAAGCAGCGATTGACGTCTGTCAGCGAAATACAGGAGGCGCAGATGAGAGTCAGCGCCAGCTCAACCTCTGTTGATTCACGAGGCAAGCATTGAACCTCTCACGATGTGCATATTAACGGAGACAGATATTTAAAAAAAAATACATTTCTGTAATTTTTGAAAAAAACAAAAGAATACACCAAAATGAACTTTACGTCATATTAAACATTGTCATTACCACTATCCGTTGTAAAATGATGAAGAAAGCATTTTTGAGAAGATGTCGTTTGAGCGTTTCTCAAAATGCGGAATTTTGAGCTCATTTTAACTAAACACTGTTGAGTTTTCTAGAAACTTCATATGACATTATTTAAAGCACATGTACTCGTAAATATAACAATGTGAAGAAATTGCCGCTAATGTAAATACTTCCGACGTGAGAGACAAGTCAAAAAAATTTAAGTTTTTGTAATTTTTGAAAAACCAAAAGAATTGAGCAACGTGGCGTGTATGCCTTTTTTTTGGCCAATTTAAAAAAAATTTAAACCTTTTTAATAAAATATTTACGCACTAATGCACGAAAACTACTAAATTTTTCAAAAAAATCTTCATAACCTTAATGAAAGAACTATTTTTGGACAACAAATTTCATTTGAAGGGAAAATATCTGTCTTCAATTTTGTACTTAGGAAACGCCAAAAATTCAAACTTTTGCAATTTTCGAAAATTTGAAGTTAACCGTGAAAACCAGGTCTATGCTACATTTAAAAGTATATTTAACTCTATTCTTACAAGAAATTTAAAGAAAAAATTTGGAGCTGTTTTTGAGAAAATTGTGAAAATGTCTGGGGGGCTTGGTGTAAAGTATCACCAAATTCTAAAGAATGTTTTTCAAAATTTCAAAGCATCAACTAGCGCCAGATAGACATCGATTTCTTCAATTTGGAAAAGATCGAATGTTTGGTTTAGGCGCAAGTAGTGTTCACAGACGGACGGACAGACTGACAGACAGACGGTCAGAGAGACGGAGAGATGGACGAACGGACGTTTTAAAAGAAACTAACTTTTCGGTATCACGTGACTCCAAAACGTGTATTTCCGTTGAAATCTCGAAATCGATTTTTCACATCATTACTTAACTTTTTCTATACTACGCATATTACTCTGTATATACGTACGTATACGAGAAATTAAAAGGCGCGGCTTATATAATTCGGCGAAGACACATCCTCCTTATTCGAAGACGGACACACGGACAGAAGAACAGGCGACGGACGGACATTTTGAAAGAAACCAATCTTTCGGTATCACGGGACCCCAAAACGTGTATTTCCGTCAAAATCTCGAAATCAATTTTCCACGGCATTGCATAACTTTCTCTATACTACGTATTTTACTCCGTATACACGTACGTATACGAGAAAGTAAAAGGCGAGTCTTATAAAACTCAGAGAAGACACATCCTCCTTATTCGAACACCTCTGTGTTGAAGACCCATTAATTTCTCTTGCTGTGGCATTGCATTTCTGAGAAAACAATTGTTATACATTAGTCAAAATATAAATTCTTCCCTCTTTACCCCAATCGAAACATAAAGAAGGAACGGTGCTCATCAGTTTTCGTTGTACCATAAGCATGATGAAAGTATTTAGAAGAGTTTCCTGCAGAAATTGGTAGAATATCAAAATTATATAGTAATATCTACTACTTAATCTCCTGTGAACTTTAGTTATTGTATCCACTGTATTTATATTCTAAGAGCAAGAATTCATAATACTATTTTGATAGGGTGGTCTTAGTGTCAAAACGATGTTGACAATTACTAAATGTGTATGAATTTTTAACCTTGCTAGTCCTTTAAACTAAGAGTGTAAGAAATGATAGAAATTATTTCCTACTTACAAATTAATGACTAATTAAAACGAAAGTAAAGGAAATATCATTAAAAAAATTGATAAACGTACAGTGCGAAATTTGTGAGCTATTGGAAAGCAAAAACAACTCCCTTGGTAGTTGACAAGCAGTGGGAAAAAGCAGTGAGAATGAACAAAACCAATAAAAACACTATATCCGGATATTCCAATAAGCAATTTCAAGTTTAATCAACCTCATCAATCTAAAGATTGAACTCCAAAAAGCGCTACGTAAAATGTGCAAATGACAATGACATCTGGACGCCATTCAATGAATTTAAACGACGCTAAACCAATGAAGCTCTAAAAAATTGTGGGAACTACGGTTAAAATATATTCCTCATCGACTGGGGTTTCGAATGTTCATCCGAAGGAAAGATTGCGATTCTTATGGCAATCCATCTCATAAATCTGGAATGGTCTGTAAATTAGCAGGTAAAAATCCCGATTTTTCCCTTGGTTCGGGAAACCAGATGAAGCTAAACCTAGATGGAAAGAGCCCCGTGCAAAACTCGAATCCAATTTTAAACGACATCCCACTGGAGTTCCGGCCGCACAATCAAAGGACAAAAATTGCAATTTCGTTTGATCACCCGTCTCATAAATCGCGACAGCGCGCTGCCAAACCGCCGGCGTGAACGCGCTGGGGCCGCGGGCGGGCGCGTGTGGGCGCGTGTGCGAGAAGCGGTGATCGCGGTGCGCGGCGTTACTTGGGCGCGGGCGACGGAGGCGGCGTGGGCGGCGGGGGCGGACCCCGGGGCGAGGGCGGCCAGCGCCCACGCGACGCCCAACACCAGCAGCGGCGACGCAGCAACCCGCGGGCAAGCCATGGCACTCCTGAGCGAGCGCCGCGCTGGGCGACGGGTCTAACGCGCCGGCCCTCCGCCCCGCCCCGCCCCGCCCGGCCACGGCTCCTGCCGGGCCGGAAGTGACGGACGTCCGCTTTGCGCAACACTCAACAGTGGGCCGAAAGCACAACCGTCCAACACTCTTGTTTTTGCTCTTGTAAAGAAGCTAATTTCACTATATAGCTAAAGAATTGCCACTTATTCATCCTAGTCATCGTTCCTAGCCATCACTCCCGCTAAGGAAGCTAATTTCAATTGATAGGGTACGAATTGCCACTTATTCGTCCTAGTCATCACGCCTGAAAAGGAAGCTAATTTCAATTGATAGGGAATGAATTGCCACTTATTCGTCCTAGTCATCGTTCCTAGTCACCACTTCTGCAAAGGAAGCTAATTTCAATTGATACGGTAAGAATTGGCATCTATTTTTCCTACAGTCATCATGTATATGTCGAAGTGGAAGTAGAAGTTGCAATAAAAATACAGCATTCTTGTGTATGGCAAACCTTCGCTAAAGGCCTTCATTGGAAGTGGATTTGTTCGTCATATGTTTTCGAAATATTTCACTAAATATAATGAGGAAACGATTATGCACCTTCACAACTTCGAGATATGCAGTGACAATAAGCACAGTCATTTCAAATAATTTATTAACCCTATTCAAATGAAGATTTCTTGTGATAATGGAATTGCAGTAGTTTGAAGGCATTTCCAGTAGATTACTATTCCCTTTAAATTCCCTCAACTGATACCACGAGTAGGTCTTATAAAACAACACAAAAGACGAAGCCAACGCGTTCACCGCGTCAGATTGCTTTAGGAAGATTCTTTAGGCTCTCGCGAGAGTAGCAAGTTGGATTTGTGTGATACATGTGCGGTAACCAGGGTTGCGGATCACTTTGTTGGTAGGTTATAAAATTCTGCTTCTTTACAAACTTATTTTTATTATTAAAATCCGGTGGCAGTAATTTGAAGCACACAAAACATTTAAATTTATGAAACGTAATCGTAGGATCATCATTACGTATTCTGCTGCCGGTACACGTGTACCGCCGGAAGTCAGTGATGTCATACCTTGGATAAATGTGTATTGATCATCTTTTTGTGTACTTCCCCTGATCATTTTAGTTTAGTAGCAGTATTCATTCACTAGTGAGAATATATGTTCTCTATCAGTCAGCTCTCACTATATCTCAAATTTGGTAAATGGTAATTAGGTATATAGGCTAATAATAATAATAATAATAATAATAATAATAATAATAATAATAATAATAATAGGAATATTTTTGGCATTACGTAAAGCTGGAACAAACAACGCTCCTGGACACAGGTTCTCCAGTAATGGATTATCTCTAGATCACTCAACACGATCCTTGCGAAATGTGCATTATACCTGAAAAACGTTCATGGGAAAGATTAGATAAGGAAGGAGTGCGACTGAAACTTCACATAAGGTATACGTAGTATATATCCTATAATTTCCCTGCAACTATTCCTGTCTATAAAACAAAAGTGTGTAAAACCCTCCAAGAAAATTATGAATGAAAATGAATGTCCCGATTTCCATTAACTTTTTTCAACACTTTTACTGAATATTATTTTATTATTTACATTCAGGATTTATTCTCATGACGAGAGATACTCAAACGCTACTGACAAAAATATGTTCCTTCCCCACATAAATAAGTAGTACATTACAATATGATTAACGCATTTTACCTAGTCTACTTTTAAGATGTGTCATCAAGAAAAGAAAAATTTATTTTACAGATTCCCTTCTTTTCTAATCATTTCACAAATGATTCCTATTAAAAAATGTATCAATTGTAATCAACAATTCTATCTCGAGACGTATCCATAATTCTAGTACTAATATTCCCCTTGGGAAGTATTAGTTTCTTTAATTCATTATATTTTGGACCATTTCGTCCTCGTATGCTGCCAGGGATGCCCCGCTCTGCCCGCTAACCTTCACCCGTTTCCGCGTGGCTTTATCTAGGGGACATCTCAGATGTGGGATCGGAGCCGAGTGATGGTGCGGGTATGTCCCGAGCTCTTTCCTGTTGGCTTCATGGACACGTTTTTGCTTCTTCACTCCATACACAAGTTTGTCATTGGTCATTCCAATAAGCAATTTCAAGTTTAATCAACCCCATCAATCTAAAGATTGAACTCCAAAAAGCGCTACGTAAAATGTGCAAATGACAATGACATCTGGACGCCATTCAATGAATTTAAACGACGCGAAACCAATGAAGCTCTAAAACATTGTGGGAACTACGGTTAAAATATATTCCTCATCATTTCACAAATGTAGTTTTTAGTTCAAAAACATATATGTATCGAGATATTGATAACACGGAAAATATTACTGATTAAGTTTATGGACTTCTTAGATCTGTAAGGCAGCCCCATAGCCAAGGTGGCGAGAAGTGACTTAGACGCACTCACTACAACCTTCACCCCAAGCTTGAAAAGGATAATTTTTTGGAAAAAGTTTGTTAATTTTTCAATACATGAAAGATCTTAATAGTCTACAAATTTGCTTTCCAAATTTTTCTTCACTTAGAAAAGGAATCCAACAGTGGGAAATATATTTCAGTATTGAGGTTTAAATATAATGTTCCATTATTTAATTGAATACTCAACATTATAATAAAATATACATGATAGAAACATCTTCTGCCACAGTTTTCATTTATTGTATCTACATTTGCCCATTCCAGCCTTCCTTATGTTATCAGTCACAACATATTTTGTTTCTGGCTGCGGGCCTATTGTGAAGACAAAGCGTGTTCATAAGTTTTTAATTTTTTCAAGTATATTTCAAATTTTATTTTACAAACATAATGAATACAGTAATTGAATTCCGTCCTTTACGTCGATAGCCAGTCTTGAGATTTTCATTCTTAAATAAATTTCAATCACTCACCTGTCTTCTCGCTGTAAAGAATTTCATCCAACTTCTTCAGCGCGCTCATGAAGTTATTCTGTATTTCATTGTTTTTTTATTACCTCCAAAGTATACCGTAATAAAATTAACCATAAAACTGACCATAAATCGAATTTTGGAAACGAATTTTGTTTTAATAGAATTTGTATTATTTAAGTACTTTTGGCATGTGAAATGTATTAAATGAATTATATATACACCCATACTACATATTTATGAATTATTATTGGAGGTAATTATACTAGGGAACAAGATTTTTTCTTCAGAAAGGTACAGTGAAGTATGCAACATACTCTATTTTATTGGTATTTTATTGGTATTATTTTTTTTAGATTACGAATATCACAATTAAAACGTCATACCACGTCACTGTTTATAAATATATCGAATCACACTGAATTTTGCTATTAATGTAAATTCATTTAAATTGCACCTGTAAGATATATAGAATCGATAGGCATAAAATCTTTTTAAAAATGAAGTATTTGTTCAGTTCATATATGCCACTTTCATGAAATATCAACAAAATTTGGCTTTCGTGTTTTTTGTTTGTTTTTTGTTGGTTTTTTACCTTCTGTGTTCGTAGATTGTCGTCCTTACACTCCCGTCTGGTAGTCCCGCTCAATTACGACTAGGTCTTAGTAGATGTTTTGAAAACACGTGGCCATACGGCCATAAAATTCGCACAATAATCTATTACAAATGGACAGGAACTGTAGTGGATACATTATCTTTGGTACTCAAAATTACAAATCTACTGATATAAACTATTTATTTAATCTAAGATATTCAGTCTTAACCGAACTAACGTTGATAAATTGTAAACCCTAATATCATTATGACAACTCATAATATCATTATGATAACTCATATTACCATTATCATTATGACTTGATAAGTCTGCACGTAGCCACTTTATTTCGTATTAATGAAAGTTATTAAAACAAAGTTCGGAAATGTTCTATTTCTAGGTAAGCGCAATCCAAAAGTCTGAAGATATTTATCAAAATTAAATAAATTAGAATCCAAGTCTGTTAGCGTAAATTAAGTCTGACTTACATTGCTTCGAAGTTCTAAGAGTATTTAAACCTAAAACCATAGGTTTTTGAGGATTTAACTTGAGTCGTTTTCCACGAAAGCGTACCGAACTGCGAGTTCCTTCTTCCAAGCTCTAGAGAATTCTCTTTCTGTAATTAATTTCGCTGCACCTTATGCCTGGCCCAGTGATCATTAAGCGATTAATTAATACCCACCACAGCCTCTGCAAGGAAATTCAAAGTTGTATCGTGTTTCCAGGTCAGCTTTTTACTAAGACCATTGACTTTGGGTCTAAAGGAGATTATGACATGAACTGCAGCTTTTGATCCACCTCATTATCAGATTTCTTCAGCTTTCGTTCTCTATTGCACTTTTTCTGATTTTTCAATTTCTTTAGCCTTTAACTTACAAGCCTTCTTTAAGCAAAATGCAAGAAGTATATTTCAAAGAGCGGGTCATTAATTTATTGTATTCTAATAACTTTTTGCGTGTTATTTTTATATCTTAGACAATTTTTAAGATTGGCAGTAGTCTTGTAACTAATTGTGGCTTCCGTATTTTTTTAAAGAACGGCATTATGATTCCCCAATTATTTAGTCATATATTTGGCGTGTTAAATGGAAACTATATTTCCAATTTTCTCTCCCTGCATTAGAAACAGTGTTAAATTAACCTGGACACGGTATACTATAACATACAATAAAACTGTATTTTGTGTGTTTGAAGCAAAATTAGAAAAGAAAATGAAAGAGGTGCTTAACACTGTGTTCATATACATTGTGACACACTATCGTATAAAAGCAGGATTGTGTGGTTAAAATTAATTAGCAAATGTTTGAATTGGGTAATTAATATTGTTACATTACACCAAGTAAAATATAAAAACAAGAAATGTGCTATTCGTGTATATCATAAAATTCATTATATCCCAGTGAACCTGAGTGAAATTCACAAATTCAAATAACCACCCGAAGATGCCATCACGTCTTCGCTCTCCTGGTGATATGATGTAAGGATCATGTTTCTTACATCACGCAGAAATTGAGAGGCTTAGATTCTGAGCCAAGCTATCGGATCAAAGAACGGAGTGGGTTGGCGCTTTCTTCACGTAGGTAGTACCACGGTGAAGTAAACCCCAAAAATACTTTAAATTAAAGTAAAATCTCTGTTTTTTAAGATGAAAAGAAAACAATTGACTCTTCCCGGCCTAATTTTTTAATAAAATTAGTACAGGCTCTTATGGAAAAACTTTCGCGGGTATTGGCATGTTTAAGTTATTAAAAAACTTATACAGTGAAAGTACCCTTCTCTTTCATTCAATGCGCAGTAAATTTTTAGATGAATCAGATGACTCGTCACATCAGATGATCAAGGGACACGGAATGCCCTATCCTGGCAATGTTAAATGATGGAATCCAATTCTCAGAATTTATTGAAGTTAGGCTTATGAAAATTTTACAGGTTACAGATTTATCTCTCATAATCACACCGAAACAACGGTTTTGAAAATGTTCACTATTTTGTAGATAAAAATATTTTCTCATAATGCAATTTTTACAGCGATTTTTAGTAAAGAAAGTTTTGCAGAATAAGTAATACTAAGGTAATCAGAACAAAATGTTTCAATAAATGTAGAAGACCTTTATTAACAACTTCTGATAATTTAAGTTTCCTATTACACATGAAAGTTGAAAAAAGACAATTTATTATTAAAAATATCAACTTTCTGGAAATGGACATTAAGGATGCTACCCTCTGAATACGCAAGCTCGATAACTTGACTCATCAGAATAAACATTTTCCAATAACTCCTTCCTTTCAAGACTTTTTTATGATGGTTAACTTCACAACATTAAGTTTTCAATTTACTTTCTGCGTGTCTAGGTCTTTCAGTATTATTGCGCTGCATAGTATAACAGTATTTAAAATTATTGGAGTCAGCACCTAAACCCAATGAGAGGCGGACTTCACATAAATAATAAAAAAAACTTGTAATAATGATATCAACATACTTCAAAGCCCAATCGAAAAAGAAAACTATGAAGATTTTTAAAAAATAAAATACCAAAACACTATTTTTTGACAGCAAAATCGTGCCGTGTCCCCTTAATGTAACATATATCCCGGGTATTCTGAGAAGTCATTGGTCATTGAGAAAGAAAAACTGCTGCGAAGTTCATCGTAATTGGAAGTCCTGGCTCTCAGCCGCGGAGTAATGCAATACAAATCATGCTATTTTCAGCACTGTTTCTCTTGGCGTACGACATAGAACCACATTAACTTAAAATGTTGTACCACACACAACCCCAAATTATTTAACGATAATTCACTTTCAATGTAAACAATATGGACCAACATTCAACGCAGAAAGAAAGACAAGTACCAGCGCCGAAGTTACCCCCAACCTGTATTAGGTATTACAAACTTTTCAAAAGGAAAAATCATGCGAGAGACTAAATTTAGTACTAAACATTGTTTTTCTATATCAACTAGTTAATACTTCTCTTTTAACAATTTACAAATGATTATTTAAATGCTCGGCTGTCTTACAAGCAGCTATTGTCAATCTACAGATGTAATAAATGGTTGAGTGTCTGGCGTCTGGCGCGAACATTCCTCCTTAAGCAGATGTAGTTTCCCTTCCACTCCCATCTGAGAGCCGTTCCTCGCGTGCCAGCAAACGGCACCCACGCTCATTCGGTCTGGATTGAAGCAGCCTCGCATTGTTCTAAACTTCAGCGCCGGCATTATCATGAGGCTGGCGCGCTTCTAAAGTGATCGTGCGAATTGCGAGTAAGTTTCCTTTTGAGAAATGTTAACGTCTGTTGTGTCTTCACAGTTGTAAACATATTTTGACTTTTTACTTTAAAAAAATTCCGAATAACTTTTAATTTATTGTTTCAATTTCCATGAATTGTTTGTACCTTTAATTATTGTTTTCAGATATATTTTTTAAAAGATCCCAATAAGGGTCGAAACGTTAAAGAAAATAATTTTTTGAAAAAATAGAATTAATTTGTCTGTTTTTAAACAAAAGTTCAGAATATTTTAACAGCTTTATTCTAGCTTAAATGTTTAGTAAAATAATGTGTTTGACTTAAAGTTTCTTTGGCATCATTTAAATCACTAAAGATTACATCCATTGGTATTTTATACATCGCGACATGTATTCTTTTGAGAAAGAGCAATGTTGACAAAAAATAATATATGTGATTGTTAATTCGGGTAACACATCCCAAGACAGTGTATCGGCTGTCTTCCTACTTTGACCTGATTCCCCGCATATCTGTAAGCTTCTTGAAGAGTTTCGTAGGTCGGGAAGGGATGTACCATTTTACAAAGGGGGATCTCTGAGAAAGGGAGTGGGTAAACGAGTGACAATCCCAAACCCGTTGGATTGAAGTGATTCTTAGAAGTGGTCAAGGAAAACCAGAAATTACCAATTAACTCAGCCAACTTACGAACTCGATCCCGGCAGATTCCACGAACTAGGTGATGTTTAATACTTCAAGCTAGTTTCCGATACCCGCCATGGATTGAAGTAGCGATCTTCCCATCACCGGTTCCCTTGATCGTCACATAACCGCAACGACCAGAGCTGCCAGTATTGGTATACGTAATATTATAAGCAAATAAAATATACGCACACTTCATCAGCACTATATACTAGCACTTTCAATTTTAGGATTTAATAACACGTTTATGGTACATCAAAAGTCAGAAAGAACTATACCAATTCATATTATGAATCTTGTATTATTGCGTGCACTAATACTAACGCTAACTCATAATCTTATTAACAAGTGAATCATTCAACATATTTATATAAGCATCGTATAGATACGTACAGTTGGACGCGTACGTGAAATCTCTAATTTAGAAAAGTTAATTGATTGAATGCTTAATGAGGGAATCACATTAAATCATGAAATACAACCTGTTATCGCCAATGATTTCCTGAGTTTTGAAAGAACTTGGTGGTCGTGTTTAGATACAAGGGGAATGAGAAGAAGCAATCTTTCGGTGACCGATTCTTTTGATTGTCACGTTATCCTAATTACTATAACTCAACAAATGCGTATAGAATTATATGCACTTTTTCATAAATTTACCTACTAGCACTTTCAATCCTACACTTTAAAAACACATTTATGGTACGTGAGAAGTCAAAGGGAACCGTGACAATTAGTATATTATAATAAATTTTACATATATTTTATTTGGTTTGCTGGCTAATTCAATACTACATAATCTTTTTAATAATTGAATCATTCAACATCTTCATATAACATATATAAACGAAGAAAAGAAACTGTTAGAAGCCATGAGTAAGTATGAGTACTCTTAGACGCATATGTAAAAATCCTAATTTAAATGTTTAACTGAACTTGCGGAAATCACATCAAATCAGAAACCTACCTGGTGTTGCCTGTGATTCCCCGAGTACTGAAAGAACTCAGTGGTCGTGTGTAACCACACTGTCAGAATTTACATTAAATTTAATGTAGATTTAATGTACGACTGTACATGAGTTTTAATGTACCTTGTACATTAAAGGGAGATTAATGGACGTGTACATTGAATTAAATTCTTAAATTAAAATCAATGTACGAGATTTAATGTACGACTGTTCATAAATTTAATGTAATCGTACATTAATGTTCCAGCACGTGTACATTAAATTTAGTGTCGTACATGATAATTGATTAAAAGTAATGCAGAAATTTTTGGGAGTGAACAAGGGGAATGCGAATTCGCAGAACGCCCCGCGGTCATGCAGATGAGAGTAATGGAAATCACAAAAAGTGGGCAGCCGTTGTTAATACGCGGATGTGTCGCTGTTGGGAGGTCGCTGGTCGGCAGCATGCTCTACTGCGCACGGCGTTCACGCATGACGTCTCCCACAGTGCAAGTTTGCTTGGGCGGTGCTTCCCCAGCGGCGCGGTCGGGAAGGTCGGGGCCAGGTGATCCCCGCCGCTCCAATGGCAGGGAAATTGGCAAAGTTGCGAGGTGAAACTGCCAAAACTGTCCATCCTTTTAGCATAAAATGTAAAGGTGCCCCGTTGCTAACGACTCACGAACACAATACGTTGAATATATACTGCCTAATAGTGCTTTATGAAATAAATTAGCATGAGATGTTTCAGAACTACAATCATTTGTTTACAAAAAATGTTTGATTAAAACTTTACAACAATTTTCCTTTGCTGATTCTAGAAGACAATCGTTTTGCCATATCCATCCCAAATTTCAGAAATACTACCAATATTATTAATCTTCTTGCCATTGCATGGGCGGTAAAAATGCCGCCTTTAAACAATAAGAGGTTCTGTATCATAATGATTGAACTCGGCCTGGTAAGGAACTAAGTATTTTTATTTATATATTTACACCTTAAGAGGAAAGAATCACCAATGAAATTAAGAATATTTACATGGCTACTGAATCGAAGATCTAAGCTCACATTATACACCAAAATATTACAGTACAAATCAATAACCAAGACTACAAGGACTTAAGGCCTAGATTTATGGGGCATAGCGAGCAAGTCAAACCTAGATATCCTGAAAAGGTTTGAAACAAAATCATTGAGGTATGTAGGTGATGTGCCATGGTTCGTAACCAACAATAATTTGTACAAAGATTTGAACATTTTAATTATGGAAGAGAATATCACCAAGCGAAGTAAGAGACACCAGACAAGACTGAGCTTATTCAAAAGACTAAAGCATGAGCATATTCTAGATTTGCCCCTTAGATTCTCGTAATTATTACTTACATCATGTAAGCCATTTACTAATTTTTCCAACTGTACAGACTGTAAATCAGCAGTATAGAAAATAAATTATATATTTAAGATGGTGTAACGTTTTCCTTCAGACTCTACTAAATTCGCGCCAAATTCGCTGTAAGCATCATTCACAGTTATCGTTCTACGTGGCAAAAACGCATACAGCGTGTAATGAAAAACAGAGAAATATTTGTAAGAATAGTTCACAAAGAAAGTAGTTTGAGCTGGTCTCGAAGATATATTGATGATAGAGGATATTGTATAGTGTTATTGGAAGCATTCTAAAACGATATTGGCACTATGAATTTATGGTATTCTTGAGTATTGATGTTTTTTATATAAAAAAACAAGTTCCGAATTTGTTAGTTAAATCCCTCCAAGAATCACGACGAAAAGAAACTGTAATATTATGAACAGAGAAGGAAATTCGTCGGCGGCAAAAGTACCACCTTACCATTGCGCAAGTGTTACAAAACACGCGAGCGCACGCAAGGTTAAATTGATAAAGTAACAACGAACATATTAAAATACAAAAAAATTGACAAAAAATAAAAATAATGATAAGATGTTTGTTTTTTAGATTTTAAACTTGTAAGTCATTTGCGTGGCAAAACAATTCAGTTTTTGAATGAACTGCTCACAAATGTTATGTAAATCTCAAGTTAAAAATTGAAGAAATTTTAGATTTACTGTTTAATGCAGAAAGGAAATTTTGACGAATTAAAAAATCACGAATGTTCACATAAAGATCAAACACAACACATTCATTAACAATTCATTGCATACATTGGCGACTCACAGCCTAAATATTGTGGTCGGTCTTTAAATTTTAAAATATAACGTACACGTAATTACTAGTATAACTATAATTATTCTTTGTATTAAAGGAAGGAAGTACGTATTTTTTTACTTCTCTGGACACAATAAGCTTCTTTTAAAGAAGATACTGGAGGAAAGGCAAAATCTCGAGAAAATCCGAGAACTTTGATGCACGCTTTAACTTCAATAATATTAATTCACGTACTTCAGATTTTTAGACAATGCTTTTTAATATATTTAACTACATTGTACTCGAATTTTTCATGACAGATGTGTTTTTATAAATCATTAGTATTCTGGGAATTCTGATTCGGTGTTGTTGACGTTCTTACGCGAAGAAATAAAAGAGGTCATCTTCGTGAACATGGTACTATGTTGACGAAAATGACCTCTTTTATTTCTTCGCAATCATTAGTATCAATAATTGCCTATTTACTCATTTTTAAAATGCGGTTTTTAAAGAAAGATAGAGTCAGAACACATCTATCTGATATTTTTATCGAGATTTTTGTGTTTTGAAAATCAAAGGAAACTAATTGCTACAACAGTCTATACAGAACCAAAATATTATACAAAAATCTCACATCTCTTCTATTAGTTTTATTATTTCAAGCTTTTAATAACTCACACTCTCTCCTCGTTAGTGTTATTTTGTGTACAGTCGCTTCACCCAGAATATTGCATCATTACGAAGGACGGAAAACTTCCGATTTTAAACGGAATACATAACGGAGAACTTTCGTCCTTGTTATGAATATTTGTTGGAATTATTTCATAAAATTGAAGTTTAAACATTAATAGCCATATATTATTACAATTATTGATAATAATGCAGAAAATGAAGAAAGAACATAATTATGTGCAATCAATAAATGTTACATAAATGTAGGCAGAGAAATGCATTGCATGTTGTAGTAATACAAATTGTTGTTATAGTATTTACTGTAATCCTTATGTAAAACAAATTATCTTTATTCACTTTATTGTCCTTGACCATACACTAATTTAACCTCTAAGCGTTCTAATAGATTTGAGTTGTCATTTGCATAATAAGACCAAATTATTAACAAGTCTTACCTTAATAAATGGTACATACTAAAATATTGTGAAAAACATTTAAGTTAAAATACTATACGAACAAAGCCATCCTACTTTATTTGACGCTATCAAAATCACACTAGAGCGTGGTTTTTTACCGTAAGAAATCAGGCTCTCCTGTGTGACTGCTCGTTTCTACATAATAAAAACGTGAATGTTTAAATACTTATGTTACTTTTGAATTTTCACTTTTGAAGAAAACAGGAAATACATATACTGAACTGTCCTGATATTTCAAATTCCAATGAGAAATACATATAATAATTGTTGACCTGATTTTCCTTTCCAGTTCAATTAACATTTTAATAGTATACGGCATCTCATTTCCTGTATAACTGTCCTACCACTATGTGTAGACGTGTTAAAATAGAAATGTATCGTTGGCAGATTATTTACTTGTAATAAAAACGTGAGGATATGGATGCTTAATCATCCTCAGTTACAATATGAATGCAATATACAGGAATTATAAGGTGTATGTCAAATGAAAATACGTTCTAATTTAAGTCACCTCTAACTTAAAAGCTTCTTGCGATCTTTTTTTTCTCTAACGAAATCGCACAAAACTTGCAGTATAATGTGAATAAGATCAAATTGTAATAATTTCCTCCTTGTTACGTCCAGCCCAGTGCCCAACTGCATTGAGATTCTATTATTTTCTAACACGAGGTAAAAATTCAATATTTCTTTAACGTTCATCAATGACGCTCACTAAACGTTTGTAACTAAACTCACTGACACTGCAATCTCTAACAAATAGTGAAGAGACTTGACACTTAGATGATGTTTCTATTGTAATGAATGAAAAGCAGCTCCAGATCAAGGGTATACGCAATGAATTCTGTAGTTTCTGCCCCGGAGCTTCTGACGACTTGTCTTATACTCATTATTTCACATTAGCATATCTTGGCATTCGCCTCGAGAAGGTTTGCTAATGAGGCTAAATAATGAGCATGAAAGAGCGAGGTAGACAAACTACTAGACTGTGCTAGGTAGACAAACTACTGAATCACCCATTCTATTGCGGAGAATAATGATTCCATTCACTTTCATATATGCTAGAATGACAAGCATATCTCTTTTTCTAAAACCGTGTAAAACATTAAACATATTTTTCTCATCTAATGAACACCCATATTCTTATAATACTGATAAAAAATATGAATATTATATATCATTTGAAAGACTTCTGTTTTAGATGCTCGTGCTCGACAGAAGTAACTTTCTTATTTGCGATACTTTGTTATTTTGTTATAATAATACAACTTCGTATAACTTTCAAAATGTGACCCATAATAATGTCAGTGATGGACGAACTCTCAACCTTTCAGAACCATCCCTACCCTGAACACGCTAGCACAGAACGAACCCACTGCAACACCAGTCAACACCAGTATTTGGTTGAATATCTGAATTTTAAAATTTATGAATTGTGGGAATATGTTTAGAATAATAGCACACTTAACTATATTAAAAACGAAAATAACAGTAAAGGTAGGAATACTGATAGAGATGTTCTTTTACGGCGATGTTATGTTCATGGTTGTCACCGCAAGAATTAAAATTGGAACTTCAGTAGCTTCCACGCGCAGAGTTAGGTAAAATGAGGTATTTCTTGCTACATTTATTACTACTCAATACCTAGAGTACTGTTTCAACTGACCATTAGAAATATAATTGAAATTTTTTATCTGCAAGGATTTCTATATTTATAGTTGAAATTAAAAGTTAACTAGTTTTTGAAAAAAATTACTAAATACCTGCAACAATTTATTTTATTTTCATCAAAACTAATAGATAATTTGCATGTTTGAATATTAATTATCAACTCAAACGCAGTACCGAGACTCGATGTTCCCCAAAAGTATTAAAGAGGCGTTCTAAACAATTGTGAGGAAGTTATTTCTTTCCCGATTTAACCTGAAAGTGGAGGAAACCGCACTTTCACTCACGTTCTCCCATTCGAATACACTCAAGACCACCCATGTCGTCAATAGTTTTCTCATTTTTTATTGATATTACGATCCCATTGATATTAACTTTTTCAAGTACTGGAAAATAGTTTTTAAACAATTATTATGAAGGACTGTACATAACATATTACAGACTACAGATATTATTTTTCGAAAGAGTTGAAGCCTACCTAGAGGAAATATTGTAAGTTGTACTAATAAAAAATACGAAACTGGACCAAAAATCATGACTATCATAATTAAATTATTGAAAAATATATGTCTTAAAACCAATGGGTTCGTAATATCAATAAAAAAGAAATTCTATTAGACAGTTATAATCAACAAATAGTTTTATTTCTTTATCCCCAGAGACCTCCAGAATTTTAAGCGTTTTGAATCCTAGACGTTTCTCTGGTTCATAAAGAGAAACGAATAATTTTTGTAGAAATATGTTCAACTATATTCAATCATTGGTTTTTTAAAGTTTTAGTACTACAGGTCATTTGGAGTTCGTTTAGTTTTCAAGAGAAACAAATTGCAATTTGTATATTAAAAGGATTAATGAAGATTTCTTGTAAATAACCAATAATTACAATTGTCGAATTTTATCAGAAAATAAGAGTGATGTTTGGAAAGTATAATAAAAATTAAAGAAAAGATTTCAGTAGAGGTATCTGATAAGTAGATGCAGCTATTACAATTAGTTTCTCTTGCAACTACTAGTAGGAGTAGTAGTGAATTTCAACTGTCATGAAAAATTAATCACAAACCACATAACTATTGTAATGTTTATTTACGTTGCGGTTACCTAACCAGTGGCTATCGCCTAAATATTCAGTTAGGCTTGACTCCGCGCGCGCGCGAGGGCGTGCGGCCCTAGGCCGTGACGCGGGCGGGCGGGGGCACGTCGGGGCGGTCGCCCGCGAAGTCCTCGGGCGACGCGTCGCCCGCCCCGCGCCGCCGCCGCCGCCGCCGCCCAGCTGCTCGATGGAGGCGTCGCCGTTGCCGCCCTCGGGCGACGCGTTGGCGTCGGCGCCGTCCGCCTCGTGCAGCTCTGGCTGGCGGCCCAGGCCCAGGCCCAGGCCCTCGCCGCCCGCGCCCCGCGACAGCCCGCGCTCGTCGATGCCGTCGGCCGGGAAGCGCTCCACCTCCTGCCAACCAGCAGTGGGCGTCAACTGCTATCACTCCATAAGTAAAAGTAATAGTAACAACAACAATAATAACAACATTAAAAAATAATAATAATAATAAATGATAACAATAATAATAATAATGATAAGAATAATAATAATGATAACAATAATAATGATAACAACAACAATAATAATGATAAAATAATAATAAATAATAATAATAATGATAACAATAATAATAATAATGATAACAATAATAATAATAACAATAGCAACGATAACAACTATAATAATATTGTATAAAGACAAACAATTTATAAACAATTAAGTTTTAGGCAATAGTATCCTATAAATTCTGTGATGCTAGGCGAGATCTTGTGGTAATCCATTATAGGTATGGGAATAATCAATCACAACAATAAAAATAAATAATATATAATTTATATATTTATTTCATGCCCAAAGTAACTTTCGGGAACAATACTTTCCCATCTTCAGTGGGTCTCTAACAACAAGGAAAAACTTGAGAGATTAACATAAAGAAGAACAATGATATAAAGAATTATTTTAATTGTATCATTGTATTATTTATTTCACTTCTTTTGTCAATTTTATTCTTTCGATCGTAACCACTTCTGAATAGGCCGCGTGCGCCCCCTGGCGGCAATTTCGCCCTCTAGTGGTGCCCGCTCCTCGATCCAAACACTACCAGCTAGAGCGCGCTAAGGAGTAATCTAGCGGCCGACAGCTCTGATCCGTAGTTTCCCGTGGTTTCTCCGATAAACACTAGGCGAATGCCGGAGCCCTACCCTAATGAATAGGACACGTAGCGCGCATGCTATTTCCATCCTATCGACCTATCCTCACCCCTTACTTAGAGCTTGTCCCGGCTGGAGCTGTGCCACGCTGGTGGAAGATACATGGTTGGGAAAACCCCACAAGCCGACAAATAGGTCGGCTCCGGATCTCGCCATCCGGTGGAGGCGTGCGTTATGTTCACCGCCATCTCACTCGATAAAGTATGCACTGCACTTACGGGACTAATGATCTTATAAGTTGACGCGCCCGAAATCACTAATCAATCGTCACAACCATCACCATTACTATGATCATAACCCTTGCCATTTCCATGATTTTTCATTATTCAATCAATCAACAAGAAATCAATCAAAACCAATCAACAGCCAATCAATCAAACCAATCTCAATCAAAACAATCAACAACCAATCAAACAAAGCTATTAAATCAATCAATAACCAATCCATCAATCAACCAACCAACCAGCCAATCAATCGGGGGCTGCGCCTGGTTCTTACCTGCGGTGAGGCGGTGGTGGAGCGGCGGCCGGCGCCGCGCGGCGGGAAGCGCCCTCTCCGCTCTTCGTCGCCGTCCCTGCCGCCCACGCCTCCCACGCCGCCCACGCCGCCGCGCGCCGGGTAGCCGTGCGCCTCCACCTCGAGCCGCCACCGAGGGCGGCGCAGCAGCGCGCCCAGGCCCCCGCCGCCGTCCGTGTCGGCCGCCGACGCGCCGGGCTCCGCTGCGCACACACTCGCTCTTTAACCCTCGCCTGCCTCAATTATTTGCACAAAAATATTATTACACCATTTTATAATTTAAAGTAAAAAATTATCAAAATTTTGACATGCCCATGGTGATATCTTTCAGGATGTGATGGAAAACAACTTGAATTTTAATTGCATTTCGGCAATTTTTAAGGAGAAAGTTTCAACTACCTACAGCTTCAAACAGCGTGCCCATACGGGTACGCTACGGAGATGCGGGTTAATCTGTTGCAAGGGTGAAGCATTTGTTGGTCTTTGGAGTTGCCAAAGAACATGAATACGTTGCGAAACGTAACTTACACTCTGTAATCGGGTAACCTGTGTTTACACAGTTTCTGAGTGTCCCTATTTCTGAATGTCCCTATTTCTGAGTGACCCTCTGTCTGAGTATATTCTTGAGTCTGAATGTCCCTGTATCTGAGAGTACCTGGGTCTGGGTGTTTTGTGTCTGACTTAAATGTCCCTGTCTGAATATTACTTCGTCTGAGTGTTCCTGTTTCTGAATGTCACTGTATCTGAGTGTTCCTGTTTCTGAATGTCACTGTATCTGAGTGTTCCCGTTTCTGAATGTCACTGTATCTGAGTGTTCCTGTTTCTGAATGTCACTGTTTTGGTACCTGCTTCGGAGATTTCCTGTGTTTGAGTGTACTTAGTGTAGTGTATCTGCGCCAGAGTGTATGTGCCTTAGTGTACTTCTCTCTTAATGTACCTGTGGTCAAGTGTGTTTGAGTGTATTTGTGCCTCAGTGTATCTGTGTCTGATAACGAAGTATCTCTATGTACGCGTGTTCTTGTAATTTTTTTTTTCATGTCAGAATGTCGATCCGTTACCCACGGTGTGCATTTTTTCGGTACAATGTTTGGAGCAAAAACGGCAAGTCTCGTACTTCTGACTATTTTTTCTAACTCTTCAGAACATTTTTTGGGTGTTTTAAACATCTAAAACGTGTTTTTGGTTAGGTTTAAGGCATCCACAGTGATGATCAATTGCTTACTTATTTCCCCTTAACAAGACAAATTGATTGGTTCTGTATTTACTCAAATCCTTTTAAAAGAGCCTACAAGATTTCTAGAGCAATCGTGTTTGGGGGAGTTTCGAGGCATCTAGTCCGCTGAAACGCTCTGAATTCCATTACCTACCTTCCTGGCATAACGGAAATTGTTACAACTTGATTCACCACATTGAAGATATTTATACCTAATTTCAAAATGACACATTTTGTTTAGTATTTGTATCGAAACTTATTCATGTAACTTTGTATGCCCGGGAATGGACGAGCCAGGCAACTGTATAGTGTTTTAAATTTCTTTTTATCATCAACTTCCCTAGCACAAGTAAAGTTTTATCATAAAAATTACTGTCAGGGGCGCTACTTTAACCCAGAAATATAAATATCTGGGTTATGTGCTCTTGGAAAAAACATTTCTAAGGCATTCGGTCCCAGTAGCGCCAAATTAGCGAAGAGACCGTGTTACATTGGATGGAGAAGAAAACTGAAAGGTATTATCTCTCTTAGTCTAATGAACTCTGTTCTTTAGTGTTGAGCAAAGGTTATGACAGAGTCAGGAGCGAACGTCATACTGTCTCTACATCATTTTAAGTCTAGTCCTTCCATAACTAGACACACGTACCGTACCTCAATCGATACATCACCACACGAACAAGTCCACATTCGTAGAAAACACATTCTTTCCAGAGTCAATTGTAAGAATAAGATACTTGGTGACTTCGAAGTCCTCATTTATACGTCCCTTGTGTATAGAAACTTTGCAACAGGACTGTACAAGTGAAAATGAACTCCATTCCGAAATGGCATTAGGGCATTTACATTGATTTCATTTAATCTATATTTCTCGGGCTTATTTTCGTCCTGTCAGTTGGGAATTACAAAGAGATTAATTTTTTAACCTTTTTATCGGAAACCCATATTTAGGTCGAACTATAATTGCTAATGCAATATTTTTTACTTCAAAGAGCGGATCGCGAGGTTACTGTGATTTAATAAATGTCTCCTTCAGCGTAAAAACATGAAAAAAGCCAATTGTCTTTCTCTTCAGCTTTTGACAGCAATAACAAGCTTAAATAATTATAATAATAATAATAATAATAATAATAATAATTTTGCATTGTTAGTTTTGGTTTGTGTGTGTGTGTGTGTGTGTGTGTGTGTGTGTGTGTGTGTGTGTGTGTGTGTGTGTGTGAGAGAGAGAGAGAGAGAGAGAGAGGGAGGGAGGGATTATATTTTCATATGTTTAAGGAGGCTTGAAAATGGCCTTAGGATAGCGCGAGATGATTCTAAGTGGTTGTCTGTAAGTCTTATCTAGTAGGTACGTTGTAGTAGCTGGGAATTCTGGTAGTTATTATATAAGTTTTTTTAAATCTCGAAAATAATTCTTGAATTGGTTCTTTGTGAAGTTATTTTTAATTCTCTTTGTAGTTGCTAATTCCTTTTAAACCACTATCATTGGTAATTTTCTGAGTCATTTATTTTGTATAATTTGGAGTTTATTTATGTGGCTATGGGGTATTTTTATTCAACCAGAGTACCCGTAGGTAAATGAGGATCTGATGATGAATTTTGATTTTGTAGGTTAACGATGATAAATTTTCAGTGTTTTAGGTAACACCTGCTGTTAACATATAGCGTCTCTCCCAACCAAGAATCCATTCCATGGTGTTTTATATTATTTTTGTTGATTGTTAATTACAAATTTCAACATTTTTTTTACATTTAATGAACACGGTTTAGTACCTGAAGAGGTGGGGCGTTAACAACTCACGAAACTTTGAAATAAAATAAAACAATTTAATATCCTCTGTCGTAATTGGTGGTAGTGGTAGTAGAGCTTAGGGTGAGTTTCTATTTTGTTAACAATACAGAAAAATCAACTCTGTTTGTTCCTTTACTGTTAAAAATAAGTTTTCTGTAATTTTGCAACGAAAATATCTAGTTTTTGAAATGTTAATCCCTCGCTTTTTTAAATTATTTATTATTATTATTATTATTACTATGATTTTGCATCTTTCAACTATTAATAGTTAAATTGTTGGGAAGGGATTCTGAAACTCAAGAAAGCGTGCGCAGATGATTTTCTCCCCCATACGTCACATACAGTTTTTGACTGTTTTTGACTAAATAAATAAATAAATAAAATAAATAAATAAATTGATTTACTTCTGGCCCTAAATTCAATTTACAATAATAATAATAATTATGAAATGTAAATGTATACATTTGTAATTCACATTTTATTGAATCATATTTGAAAGTCATCTGGAGTGTCAGGGAGAAAAGTAAGCAAGCGTTCCTTCGCCTTAACCGAATGGGATGCTAAACCATGCAGATGAATCGCATATAGAATGTTCGTAAGATTCAGATTCAGTGTGAAATGTAGACACATTAATAAATTATTCATGGTCGTTTATACTCGTATTAGTGTCTGTGAATTGAATAATCAAATACACCAAGTAAAATACTGTTTCGAACCACTCAACCGAAAAACACTCATTTCTATTTTCCATTTCTGCTGTAACATTTCAGCATGAAAATGAACTGCGAACGTTTTCCACAAAAGGTATCCCACGCAAATTCGTAATACTCCTCAATAATAGCTATTCGCTCAAACTCAGTATTGGCTATAGAAATTACTTCTTTTAGGACAATAGTAGACATATCGAAAACAGCAAAATAATTTAAGGAACAGGTTTAACAAATAGGCAAAAAATAATAATTATGTAATTATCACTTCAACATATTTTGATCAAAAATCTAATTTTGAAGAAATATTTTAAGAAGTGAACTAAAAACAGTCGTCTGAACTAAAAACAGTCATTTGTACATGAAACTTTGCTTACAAAATGTCGGCCTGATGAACCTTGTTTATCGCACGTTCTCAAAGAGTGTAACATTCATCTAACGAGTGTGTAAAAACACAAGTGGTGATCATCATCACATACTTTTTCGCATTATTTGTGTGATTTTCGAAAATTCAGAGTTAAATGAAAATCGAGCCTGAGTCATTTTTATGAGCATAAATCGTATTATCAAATAAAGAAATTAAAAAACTCCCAAAAATAAAATACTCCCAAAAATCAAAATATTCGTTTGAAATTCAAGGGGTCGCGACAGCAGTTAGATCGGTCGGGTAATATCAATTACAAGTAGTACAGAGAAAATTTAGTAATCCTGCAACATAAAACGGCGATTATCAGACAGAACATTTCAAATTGTGGGTTCTGACACCGAAAAATTGGAAATTCTTGCTATTATAAGTAGAAAATAAGTTCCTCTAAATGTTGCAAAAATACGTAAAAAATGGTTAACAGAATTTTTTTTTCAAATAATTAGTTGTCGCGCCTATGATTGATAATGAATTCTGCAGATGATGACTGAGATTCGTTAATACAGATAGAAATTACGCTAATATTACGTAACTGTTACTAATACGAGAAAATGTGATGTTGTACCACCACTAATTTATTTTTGGGGGTTCTTTACATGAAACCTCAAGGACATTTTCAATTTATTCTCAAAAACGGCTCCAAATTTTTGGATTTTTATTATATCGGATAGAGCAAATTACGTTTACGAAAATGGTGCAGGTCCGATGTTCATTAAATTCTCTAAATTTTCAAAAATTGCAAATATTCAAATTTTCTTCTGTATGAAATCTGCTATTCAAAATTAGAGCTCCAAAGAAGATGGTTTCCAAAATATGAGTAGTTGGCGTAAATATGAGTAGTTTGCGTGAATCAGAAAAGGAGAAGTACTCTTATGAAACTAGCCGATTTTCAAATTTTGAATTTTCTAAAAAATAAAAAAAATTGCTAATAATGCAAGAAAGTTTGTGATGTTGTTGCACCTCTTATTAATGATAGATTTCATTATTTCTGCAAATGTGTTTTTAAAAACTTGATAACAGAACATTACTACTTACATCAGTTAAAGCTTTTACAATAATACTACATTACATGTATCTGGTATCTAATGTAATATGAGATATTTATAGGAGAGAAATTTACGTTCATTTACACTCTATTTACTGCTGTGACATTTTGTTGTTGTTTTTTTTTTTCACTTCTGGGTCAGAGAGTTTGACAGAAGTGTCTCGCCGATAAAGTAATTATTAAATTAACTTTGTCAAAACTATTTTCATTAATCAGGCATCCCCTCTTAACGTAATACGCTGAGAATAGATGCCGGTTTTAACTAGCATTACAATAATTAAGAAACTATTACTACAGAACCCTACGTGTACTACTGCGTTTGAGATCCCAGTCCTGCATCCAACGTAATTAAGGCAACATAATTTGCAGATTATGTAATTAAATCAGATTGCTGCAACCCACATCCCACATGCACCTACAACCCACATGCAAGGCCGGAAACATTGCGTCTGAGGCCCTCAAAACCGGATTTTTGTGATACGGAGGGACACGTTTGTGGGAGCAGGTGAGATCTGTGAGGGCACGAGTAGGGAAGGCAGACGGGGACAGGTGGGGAAAGCTGGTGCCAGAATTATGTTGAAAAACAGAATTCTGTGAAAGGCGATCTGCTTGAACTTTCTTAAATATTTCTGGATGTTTATTTATTTTGAGGGTTTCCACTCCCTAACATCGGGGATCAGAAAAGTGCAGAAACCCGAAATATACCTAAAATTAAATTGAAGGAGAAATATAGAAATAATTTTCCACGATAAAATTAAAGGGATTGTTTAATTTTGTCTGCAATATAATCTCAACAATTATCAATTTACGAAAGGTTCATCTGACACAAAACCGGCTCTATAATACTTTACTGTCTAATACTTTACTGCCGTTTCAAGTTGGGTTCTACTAGTAATCAATTTTCACTTTTAAAAATTGTTTTACGAAGTTCGGAGTTCTTATGAAGGTCTGGCTAGAGTATTAATCCACAAAAAGCACAAACTCTGTTCGTGAATATTAAACAATATGTTTCAAAGTACCAAAACTTAAACCGTCATGTTGAAAGCAGAGACTCCATAACCGAGACGAACGCTTAAAATTACATTTCAAGCTGCTTATTTTTACTTTAATCAATGTAATTTTATTTATCTGAACGTAAAATCATTTACACAATATGCACAACAATTAATTGAACACTTATCGCTAACGATGATATAAGGTTGAAAAAAAGAGTAATAAGGAATGTGGTTACGTGTTGAAGATGTAATTTCAGCCCACAATAAAGACATTTCGTTCCTTGCGCTTCCATTTATTCATTTGGGTCGTTGTGAGCGTGGTTACGAGTTTGCGCGCAGTTGTTGACAACTGGGAACGTTTCAATTGCGCCGGTCACGATATAACGGGTTATTACCAATTCAAAACCGTATTCGCATTTCCAAGGAGTTCTCTTTCAGGGAAGAATTTCAACAAGTCTGGAACACCAGTTCTTAAGTTAGTGAAATGTCACAGAAGTGTCATGAATGTTTCAAAGTCATTTTCTCACCTACTATGTAAGAAAATTGTATTTCATAGCTTTCACCTAACTCGATAGAAATGGTAGAATCTTGGTTATTCTACGGAAATGTACAAAATTAAATGATCCGTTTCTGTTCGGTTTCTTACCTTTTATCATGTTTTTCTAATTTTTTAATATAATATTTAAACATGATTAACATGTTTTAATATCATAATATAATTATTACTTCTGTGCTGATAACAATTTAATCAACTTTATTACATTTCATATCCCGATTTTTGCTCAAAACATCTTTAGTTTGGAGAATTTGTATCAAGTACATGAAAATCGTCATGGTGAACATATTTAAAACGTGTTTGCATATCGAAGAAGTAATTTTCTTTTGATTTATTTAGAAGTCACTTTAAATATAAAAGTGTATTTGAATTTTGAAAATTTAATTTATATTATATATGTCTCGGTATTTATTACAGAGAACAAATAAACAATTTTCTGTGAAATATACTAATTAATTTCCCGTACAAAGCAAATAGATGCTATAATACAAGCGAATTCTGAATCACTGAAAAATTGTTAATAATTCTTCATATTACGTAGAATCGCTACTGATATGAGGAGTGAACTGAGGTATATTATCAAAAGTGATTGTGACAACGTTAATTTGGAATACATTTGTCAGTTATTGCTTGGAGACAATTGCTATTTCGTATTTAGTAAGCCACACCAAAAGCGAAATCAAAACTCATATGACGTTGTTTACATGATGCAATTTTCAACACATGAAAGAATTCAGTCGCTGTCAATACTAGCGCTGCGCAAGTCTTTGCAGCACGTTAACGCGTTAATGAACCATTCTATTCCTGTCACAACAGCAATGAAATTTCAGTCAATAAAAAATTACGTTAGTTCAACATGCTCAGATGAGAGAACGTAGGATAAAACTGCAATTTTGTTTACATAGCAGTTTTGATTTTCTATGAAATCTTAATTTGTATTAGTAGAGTAATATGCATGGCTTCTTGTAAATTTAAAAACAAATAAATCATATAATGTTTTCAATTTCTGTTTACGTAATATAGAGAAGCTATTGCAATGCTGGGGGAGGGGGGCTTCTTTTCGATAGAAAAACTCTTACTGTCGGGCCCGGGTAACGAAAAGTTGATAAATCTTCTATCTATACGTGGTAAATTACTTCCTCTAACACGTAGTTAACAAAGAATTGACGGTTTGTAGAACCTTCATATCGAAAACTTGATTTACGGCAAAAGTCTATCTGTCTGTCTGTCTGTCTGTCTGTTCGTCTAACTGTGAACAACGCTAGCGGCTAAACCGTAAGCTGAATTTTCCCCAAATTGATGTTCCGCGATCATTCTGATTGATGTTGCACCCTCTGAATTTGATGAATGAAAATGAATCAACATCTTTTTCTAAGATTTATAAATAAGGGTTCCAATTTTTTTAAATTTTTTCCCTCACCCTCTCCTTACAAAGGAACTTCGTAAGAAGAGAAAATTATGTAATCGTGCACCGGAAAGCGGCGAATTTTCGCCAGACTATCTCTTATTGCCCGGCTCTGGAATGAAAAAGTGGATAAATCCTGTTGCTAAATTTAAGAAAAAATCCTCTAACATATGGCATATCCAGAATCCATGTTTTGTTGGTTCTTGATAACAAAAAATCGATTGACGGAAAAAACCTCCATCTGTCTGTCCGTCTCTGATCAACACTAGTGCCAAAAACAGTTCATCCGATTTTCTTCAAAATTGGTATTCCACACTCGATCTTAATGATTTCGTGTCCTTGAGAGTTTCAAATGGATTTTTTTTTATTTTTGATGGTACTTCACAGAAAGTATCGAAAACATTTTCGAAATTTTCTCAAAAACAGAACCAAAATGTTTGATCAAACGTCTCCGGATAGCGTAAAGTTCACTTAAGAGAATGATGCTGGTCTCATGTTCGTTCAAATTAAAGTTTTTTTGAAAATTGGTAGAATGCAATTTTTTTTGGTCGTCTACCTACAATTATAACATTCAAGATAGAGATTTTTCCATAACGAATTTTGTTCTTTAAAGACGGACCTTTAAATAAGTTCAGGTTCATTTTTTCGAAAATATGACTCGTTTCGGTGTAATTGTGCGCAAAATATAGGCAATTTGTTTTCCAAAAACTGCTCCAAGATTGTTCTTTAAATTTCCTCATATATAATAAGGGACGGGGAAAAATATGGTGTTAGTCGTCTATTGCTCCATTTTCGTCTACCAGGCCCTCCCTGACAGAGGCTTTGCAGTGGTATCAAATGCTGGCCTTAGCTTACCTTTGTCGGTTGTTTATGAGTGGAATATGAGAACCTTCGCAAACGGAAAAATGATAGAAAAAGAGGATTTTCGAAGTTATAAATTGCATATTGCAATAGTAAACGACTCCCCCCAATCTTGGACACTTGAAAGTTATTATTGTGTGTTGTAAACAATAACGCGAGAAAAAAATACTGTTGCCTTCAAGAAAGTAAGTAGACCCTACGTACTTATCAAACGACCGTTGTTGACGATATGGAATTAAGTAGTGTTTCAATGATACCACTAATTTCAATCTGAAATAATGTATTTGTTTGATCCCAGAACGATTAAAAATCACGATTTAGCAAAGAGAAATACGTGATTAAAATCACACTTTAATCATGATACTGAATTCATTCTGTAAAATAATAATTACGGTTTACTCACTTTTAGAAATCAGATCAAGAACTATTTTAATTACACGATTGAGCCAATTGCATCTGAGGAAATCTTCTCGAAAACAGATGCAGGAGGGAGCGGACCTGCGCATCAGAGGATAATTGCGCATGATTACTCTCTTAACAGCGCCTTCGTTAGTCGCTTTCTGGAACTGCTGTCCTCCTAGCGATGGCACATTATCCCCTTTCCCAGTAAAGGGATTTGACGACACCCAGTGGGCCCGAATGGTTCCTTATCAAGCCCATAGCGTTGTATTTTTAGGATAACCCTAATTTAATGTATTAAGAAATTTTATAATGGTTAATTTATGTTTGTCCTGAAAAACTGTATATGTCGTATGAGGGAGAAATGCAATATGCGTACGATCTCTTGAACCCCAGAATTACAACCCCACTCTTTTTCCTTACATAAATTATTTATGAAAAGAGCTATCAGTAAGCGTGGTTGACATTTGAAAAATATAAATGTTTACTTTCAAGTAATTGAAAGTACTGTCATCAACAAAACACAGATTTGATTTTATTAGATTTTCGACAAAATAAAATCCCTTAGAACCTAAGTTCATCTTACATAATTTCAAATTCAAGACTTTAATCTAGCTTCAGATTAGCCTTTTTTAAATTGACAGCCCTTTCTATTATCAACTTCATTTATTTTTGAAAAAGCAATAAATCCTATTACTGGCATTCCAAAGAGACTTAGACCTATCTTTTTTGTCCAGAAGCTAGATCAGCATTTGTTAAATTTATCAAGGCGAACAGTATGAAGCTTAGATCGGGAAGGGCTGTTTTTAAGTTCGTGAAAATAATAGTTTAATATCTTCTAAAATAGAAACGTAGTATAATTTTTATAAGGAAATTAAAAATTTATTCAAAATTTTAAAAAAATTAATTTTGAAACTGTTTTATTGATTGAAAGAAGTTACAGACACTTTCCCAACGAAACGAATGTATATCTATTTTATGAACTTTAATATTCAAAATTTTTAAGATAAATTTAATGTTAGTTTCTGTCAAGAAACCGCACAAATTCATAAAAACACACTCGGCACTCCAAAAGTGTATTAATTTTTGCGTCACTTGACCATTAAAAATTGAAGAACCAGCCCTTCGTTACTTGAAAAAATTCTCTGCTGTGATTGCGTCGAAATTACAACAAAGAATCAGAGTTCAAAGAATTAGAAATGACTGCACCCTCACATGGAACGTCGTTTGAACACTTTCCATACATAAAGATTAAAGCATGACTAAACGTACAATATTTGTTCTGTAATCAAATAAGTATTTCGTATTGCCAAAATATCTGCACAAATAAAACGGACGTGGAGTGCACATGTGGCTAGACTCAATCAAAACAATTGGGAATATGCGTCGAGAGAATGTTGTTCAAGAATACCCTACACAAGCCGAGGGACACCGAAGACGGAAAGACGAGATAAAAACATAGGATTAACCTGACACCGTCTTCATCAAGGTAGGAACATATGGAACAACATGAAACTCCAATAAAAATTCAAACATGTAGAGTGAATTTGTGTATAATATGAAATAATATAGAATCAAATAGAATGAAATAGTGTATACAGAATGTACGAGTATATACAGTTCATGAAATAGTGTAGGAAAATCTGCATCAAAATCATTTCAGAAGAAAGTCACATGAGAGATTGTGCCAAAATAGATAACAAATAAGGGGAATATTAAGCAAACATTTTGAAGGCACAATTTGTCTAATGTACCTAACACAACTGTATACTTCTCTGCTCTTACAGGAGGACATGGCCCTTATCGGGTTTCTGTAAGGCTCTAATAACAAAAAACAATATACCAAAATTCCTCCGAATCGAAATGCCTCATCAGTAATACTGCATATCCAAAATTCTTTCGACCACGGCGCGCTGCTTGGGGCGATGCCGGGCCACCGTGCGAGCCCACGCGGGGGGGGGGGGCTGTGATATGCCACGCGTGCGCGCGGACGCGAGCGTCCGCTCTTAAAACTGGAGCGCACGGCAGCGGCTGCTAATTGGCAATTAGAAGGGACACGACGCGACGCGACGCGATGCGGCGACAACACGCGGCGCAAACACGCGCTGCCCAGCCCCGCTCAGGGAAACGGCGGAGCCGCCCGCGCGCCCCCAAAGATCACGACGGATTGGTTTGGTTTTTTCGTGTTTCCGGGCGCGTCAACTGCTTCGGTCATTAGTCCCGTTAGTGTAGGGCATGTTTATTTCTCGGGAGATGGCGGTGGTCTTCCCCAGCTGGATGGCGAGATCCGGCGCCGACCTACCGTCGGCTAGTGGGGTTTCCCCCTAACCAGGACTCTCCCACCAACAGGGCACCGCCCAGCCGGGACAAGCTCTAAGCTCCCGACCGGTCTTCCGGAATATGTGATAGTGTAGTGCACGTTAGTGCAAGTGTATGTGTAAGGGGAGAGGATAGGACAGAGGAAGGACAGATCGCGCGAGGTCCGTGGCCCGTTTCGTATGGTTCTGCTCCGGCATTCGCCTGGTGTTGATCGGAGAAACCACGGAAAACTACTGATCAGAGCAGCGGGCCGCTAGAATTCTCCTCCAAGCAGCGACTGAATTCGACCTAGCTGAAAAGCTAGTGTCGAAAATCCTTTCGCCGTGGGGAGTGTAACCTAGGACCTCCCGGTCAGAGGCGCTGCAGTGACATCAGTTGATGCACTGAGCTACCGCTCCCGGTATCACGACGGACCGCGAGAGCGATCTGCAAACAGGCGTTCACCTGCGTTTCAGATGGGAATGTTTATCCCTTCTTACTGATCACTAGGGGGCGGATTTTGATGACCTACAACATCGTCAAAAGCGATCAATAAAATGCTCTTAAATGCTTTAAAAATGCCTTAAAACCAAAGAAAAATGACGTAAAAAATTTTATCGGTTCGGATTGTTCGGATGAACAACTCAAGCTGTTAGATGCGTTACTGATGTAATCGAATCTTCTTCCATTCGTTGGAGTGAACACAGCTTGCAAACTTGTGGTTTGGACTTTTTTTTAACAGGAAATCTCTTTCTTCAGATATCTTGAAATGGGCCGAACTGGCAATGGCGTTGATATAGTCACAAGAATTATATACTCACAACGTATGTGAAAAGAATTTCTAAACAAATAAATCGAATAGGCAACTGTTAAGAACATTTTTTGTATCTAGTAAATATTATTTGAAGCAATTTCTATTAAAAATTACATTAAAATCGATTAAATTAGCTCAAAATGCATTACAAAGGATGGGAAAAGGCTAAAAAAAGACTTATTAGACGAAATCGACAAAAATGCAAAATAATAACCTATAAATGTTCACTTCCTTTTGTCATAACATAAAATGAATTTCTATACTAAACGGTATTGTTTTAAAGTGAAAAGAAAAAATGACATATCATTAAAATCCGCCCCCTACTGATCACCATATACTGTGATTTATTCTTAGCTGCCTGTGAAGTAAATAAGCTCTTACGGTGTCTTCCCATCGGAAGGTTGAACGCCACTATAGTGACGTCACTGTAGTGATGTGTAAAGTTCGGATTGTATGGGACCGTAACAGCTCATAAAATGTCACAGGCAGCATTAGAAAAATCGCAGTATATTTATAGCGGATTTCCCTCCACCGATAGACTCAGAGATCGCCTTCTATGCTGACGACACGGCTCCCTTTGTAGCTAACGAGGACATTAATGTAGCGTATGATTTCCTTCAAACAGATTTAGAAAAATTCACAAATTAGACGAAATCCTGGAGAACAAATATCAATCCAGAAAAGTCTGTAAAATTATTACTCTTTGCATACCGCTATATAACTGCAGAGTTAAAATAAAAAATACCAATGTGCAATGGCTCCCTTCCGGAACACCAGTAAAATATCTCGAAGTTCTATTAGATAAATTACTAACAAGAAATCCCATTTACTCAATCAAATAAATCTTACGCTAAAATGAGTAAACTTAACCTCTAATCAACTATAAATCACAATTCAATATCTAAAATTGATTATTATTATTTAAATCAATAAGTCGTTCTACACTAACATACGCCTACTCTGTATGGCACAACTCCGCACCGACTCACATCAAATTATTACAAACGCTTCAAAACATTTTTTACGTAAAATCATTAAAGCACCTTGGTTCAGTAGCAATAGTCAAATACACCGTGAATTATCAATTGCTCCAATCACTGAATTTCTGTCAAAATTACATGGATCATTTTATTCTAAACTACAATTCTTACCTTTCATCTCTATTTTCAACCTTGGCAAATCCACAAATTCAAGAATCAGAATTCGTTTCCGTTTACCTAAAGACGATTTTCAACCTTTATAGACTTTTTCTCAGGTATATAGACAAAAAATTAATTATAAAGAAATATGTATTCAAATGAAAATGTTTATTGATATATCGTCACCTTTGTTCATCTTATATTTTTACTGTTCTTAACTTCACATATGATGTCAAGATTTTTCGATATTGACATTAACATTCTTTTCGGAGTTATCGTAATTCAGATTCATCGTAAAGGTCTCAAACAAATATCACTAAATTGAAGCGCCGCCTTTCATACGAACTGACGACTGTTCACCGACGGATCAGCAGCAATTTTATAATGCTGAAAAACGCAATTCAATATCTACAGTGAGTTAAAATTATGGGTCATACGCTTTGACAAACACAGCCTAATTTTTCTCTCTCCTCTCAACACGAAGGCAACATTAACAAGAATGAACTCTAAGCAGACAAAGCACACTTTACCGCCCCCATGAAACAATTCACAGGGAAAGTAGCATTAGCATAAGAAAATTGATCTCTTCGACTTCTTACCCTTACTCGAAGGGTGAGTACTCATCAAGGGTGAAATCAATGTCTCCTTAAGGCCGGAAATTCTTCTACGCGAGTCACTTGGAAGAGAAAGAGAATACTCATACTTAATGCATTGGACAACAAATATTGCCTCATAAAGGAGATAGTCCAATAAACGTGTTCTCTTATAACGGAATTTTATTGAACTGTACTTAATGAATCTCGCTGTTAATGAAATTAATGAATATTGTAATTAAATTTGTCGTCATCGCAACATTGGTAACTCATAGTAACGAATAACTAAGCGATTATAATGATCATTTGATAGCACATAAAATGGTTATTAATTGCACATTAAATGATCACTGTTTGATAATTACCGTTTATGTCAAAATTTGTTAATAAAAGCCCTTAGCAGAGAAACTAAATACGAATCGTCTGCCAACGAGAGAAAGAGATAAAGAGACTGAAATTCTGACAGTCCTGAGAAGCGACTGACAACTGCATGCAAATTAAAAATGTTTTCATTAGAAGAATCTTCCTAAGATCAATTTTCTCAAGATTACTCGTTTCAAATTTACATACAAAATCGCAAAACTGAACACCATTTTCATGTTCAGTTCAGAATTTTCGGGGTAAATTAATTATCAAAATCTCATATTCGAATTAAATTTCAATTTTCCGAAACTCTGACCATGAATATGCCTTTGGAAGCAACATGCTATCATACGAGTATAGTGCATTATAATGCACACAATTATATGATATCATTACAGACTCGTATATTTTTGGCATCAGATTCAGCAGCCGTTTTCATCCCCACCTGGGAACAAAAATTATTTAAAAATATAATTTCGAAGAAAACTAACAAAGATTTAAGTTGGTGCATAATTTAAAAATATTTTGTTGAACTGTCTAATAAATTATTTTATATTAACTTTGAAGTGTTCTTACTGAAAAAATATCGTTTAAGAAAATGATGAAAATCAAATCTTATTTTATTTACCTTCAAAGCGATCTTAAACTAGCCTAACACACTTTAAGAAATTATGATTAATAACACTGAACGAAGCATTGCTAAGGGTACAGGAGTCACCCCAAGTATAATGACGTCACTTTCCAGAAAAAGTGGAGAGAGGAAATATTATCTTGCTTCAACAACACGGATCAGAATGCCTTCCTGGAGAGGTAGGTCTATGAAACAACCGTGCAAGTGATATAATTTTCCCAGAAAATTTGTATTTATAAAGCGATTATTTTGAGGACAGTCCTGGTGATTGCTAAAGGGTTAATGAAGATTGTGACGATGATGATTGTGATGATGATGATGATGATTATGATGATGATGATTATGATGGTGATTAAGCAGAGATCACTGTGGACCCAAACCGGAAGAGATAGCTCAGGGTATCAACTGAGGTCACTGCAGTTCTTCTGACCGGGAGGTCCTAAGTTAGAGTCCCGACGGTGGCAGGATTTTCGACACTGGCTTGTCAGCTAAGTCGAGTTCAGTCGCTGTCTGGAAGAGAATTCTAGCAGCCGGATGCTCTGATCGGTAGTTTTCCGTGGTTGCTCAGATCAACACCAGGCGAATGCTGGAGCAGTACTCTAACACACGGGCCACGGACCGCGCACGATCTTTCCTATCTCTTCCTTGCCTTGTCCTCTCCCCTTACACACACACACACACACACACTAATATGCACCCCCCCGCAGGTGGGGGATACGTGGTTGGAGAAAACCCCGCTAGTGAACGGTATGTCGGCACCGGATCTCGCCATCCAGCGGGGGGGAAACACTGGCACCTCCAGAGGAAAACACCCCCGAGGAAAATTAAACTTACGGGACTAATGACCCTAGTAGTTGACGCGACCGTAATCACTTACAACCAATCAATCAATCATTGTGGGCCCAAGAAGTCTTCCGGAGTAAGAGAACGGTGCGTGGTAAATAAATTTCCTTTTCAATACGGAGCTTGGGAAGAATGACGTGAGTGAAAGGAAAGGGACGATGCTGGGGTCGGGAATGATATGATAGGAAAGGGATGATACGAGCAAACTGAATGGGATGTGATCGGGCTAAGTCTTTTTGGAGGAGAAAACTAGCTGGGGTAAAGCAGCTCGTACTTCTCGCCCGTATTTTCACGCCAAACTACGCGATATGTCGGAAAATTCTACATGACCTTATTTCAAAATATATTTTTAAGGAATAGATTTCATTCAGGAAAAATCTTCATGGAAGACTCCGAAAAAAGTTTGAACTTTTGCAATTTTCGACATATCAGTGTATCCCCAAACTTAAAATATCGGTTTCAAATTCAAAGGGCCGCGACATCAGCCAGGTCGATTGGGGAATGTCAATATTGAAGAAAATCGGCTGAACGGTTTAAGCGTTGGCGTTGACACAGACGGGCGGAAGAACAGACAGACGTTTTGCCAATTCATTTTTTGGTATCAAGAATCAAGAAAACATGGATTCTGGCTATACCGCGTGTTAGAGGATATTTTGTTCTAAAGCTTATAGCCGAATAATGTGGTAAAAACTGACCCCAAATAAAATCGATAATGGCGATGCTCATATGAAAGAGAATAAAAAATGCCGTAGATTCACAAAAAATCAGCCTCCTATGGCAATCTGTTGCAGAGATACGAGAAACGTGATTTCCATGTTTTATTTTTTCTCAGCTTCTATGGCGTGTATGAGGCTGACAAAAATTGGAAAGGCGGGAAAACAGTTGAATTTTAATGTATTTTTGTAAACTAATCCTGACGCCCAATTCATATATAAAAAAATTAATTTTTCAAATAAAAATAAATTATTAATATACCTAAAACTGAGTCATTTGATTTATATTAGAAATAATACATACATCGAAAAGCAAAAGGGGTTTGATGATTTTATTTCGATAATATCAATACTTTCCACACAAAGACAATTATTTGCCAGCAAAAAGTTGTAAATTAGACTTTTGTCTGTGAGATTTTAAATATAAATTGTTTAAACATTACCGAAAAAATTCTAATCACGTTTTGGCGCGTATTTAAAATTTTTGAACTGATAAAATTGGTTTTAATTATTTTCACTATTGTCCACATTGTTTAAAAATGTGAAAAATGTAGATTATACAATATTATAAACCACATTCTCGGGGAGGGGGGACTGTGACAGTACTCCAACTTATCACATCGAAATTATTAAAAATGATTAATTATTCGAATTAATTAAAAATTATTTTTCTATATTAATTTGGCGTCAGAATTGGTTGACAAAAACACATTAAAACTCAAGAATTTCCCCCGTCTCTCCAACTTTTTCATTCTGATACACGTAATAGAAGCTGAGAAAAAATAAAACATGGAAAACACTTTCTCGTATCTCTGCAACAGATTGCCCTAGAAGGCTGCTTTTTGTGCATGTATGTTTTATTCTCTTTCATATGAGCATCGCAATTATCGATTTAATTTGGGGGCAGCATTCACCACCTTATTCGATTACCCTTTAGCAACTGTACTTATCCAATTCTTTTTCGTTACCGTAAGAGTTGTTCTGCCGAAAATATGGCATTTTTTCGTGCATTTAAAACTTCCTCTCTACCCCGCAGCGAGAAAGTAATGCTCGCGCGCGGGGTTGCCTCGTGGTGCGGTGCGGTGTGGTGAACTCACCCCTGGCGAGCGCCAGCGTCAGGAGCGCGAGCAGCGCGGCGGGCGCGAGCCCCAGCGGGCGGAGGCAGCGGCGGGCAGCGCGGGGCATCGTGGAGCGCAGGCGACTGCCGCCCTGCGGGGCGCCGCCCACGCACCGGCCCCCGCCGGCCACGCACCGCCGCCGCCGGCCTCCGACTCCGCCCCCTCCCACACACACGAAAGCGATCAGGGGTGCCACCCACCGCAGGGCTGGCGAGTTCGCCCAGGCCGTGCTGAGAGTGATACCGGGAGCGGTAGCTCAGTGCATCAACTGATGTCACTGCAGCGCCTCCAACCGGGAGGTCCTAGGTTACACTCCTCACGGCGGCAGGATTTTCGACACTAGCTTTTCAACTAGCTCCAATTCAGTCGTTGTCTGGAGGAGAATTCTAGCGGTCGGCTGCTCTGATCGGTAGTTTTTCGTGGTTTCTCCGATCAACACGGCGAAAGGGCGAAAGCGGCTCAGCCGAAAGCCGGAGCAGTACCCTAACAAACGGGCTACGGACCGCGCGCGATCTTTCCTTCCTCTTCCTTGCCCTATCCTCTCCCCATTACACACACATTTGCACACACACTACCACATTCCGGGAGACCGGTCGGGATCTTAGAGCTTGTCCCGGCTGGGGCGGTGCCCCGCTGGTGGGAGAATCCTAGTTAGGGGAAACCCCACTAGCCGACGGTAGGTCGCTCGGGATCTCGCCATGCAGCGGGGGAAGATCACCGCCATCTCCCGAGAAAAAACATGCACTACACTAACGGGTTTAATGACCAAAGCCGTTGACGCGCCCGGAAACACGAAAAAAACAAACCAAACTGAGAGTGATGTTGCTCGTGGCCTGTTCTTCAGAGAGTAGCTTTAAAGGGAATGAAGCGAATGACAGTGTTTAGGGATTTAATCGTTTTTGGCATTCCTTCTATTTGTTTTGCATTAATTTCATATTTGCTAAGGGAACTTTTATAACTTATTTCCTCATATTTCCCAACGCTTCCAGACATTGAAATTCAGAATGAGGATATCGTGTAACTTATGCACATAATGTACACCAATGAAAAACATGTTCTAGGCATTGCTCTTTTACTTCTTAGTTTCATAAATATGCATTACCATATTTTCTTATTTTGTAAATTCTTATATTGACTGTTCCTCTGTCTCGTGTTCTCTGAAGATATCTAGAGACTTCTTTGGATATTCCTTTTAGGATCGGGTAAGATATTGCAATCAGTCAAGAAAATAACTGCGATTTAATCTTGTGCATTCAACTCATTCTCTTACAAGGAACGACTTTCGATATCTTGAACGTCTCCGTTTCAAGAGAACTTCCATCCATCACGAAATCACCGTCCCCGACCTAGCCACTCGCTGTAAGGTGGCCAGCCTGCGCCATGGCCACCTCAACCCGAGCCTCCTGCTGAACGCTGTCGCCGCCCCCTCGGCCGCCGTGGGTGCCAGCGCCACGCCCGTTTCAGTGCCCGCCCCCTTTGTCGCCGCTCATTTGTTCCGTTTGTTGGGCGCGCGGCGATCGCCGCTGGCCAAGGCCACGCGCACCCGCCCGGCAGATGGCCGTTTCCGGCTGCGCGCCGCTCGGAGGACCATCGCGCGAACCTCATTCGGAGGACTCTGTAGATTCAGGGCGTAGCGCAACCGCGGCCATTTAATATCCTCCCGTCGGTTGGTTTCGCCATGCATAATTGATTAGTTGGGGAGAAATGACAACAATTCAAGGCATGATGAATTTTTGATTGATTAATGTTTTCGTGTTTCCGGGCGCGTCAACTGCTTTGGCCATTGGTCCCGTAGTGCATGTTTTTTCTTGGGAGATGGCGGTGATTTTCCCCTCGCTGGATGGCGAGATAAGTTTGTGGAGGTTAGTTTTAGAAGAACTGATCCAAACTGGGTGGCTTGCAACATTATGGGTCTTAAAATTGTCTTGGAAGTTACTATAGCATAGTTATACCGAATTAAACTATTATTGTAAATTAATGGTCGTAGTTGTGAAGATTTTATTTTAGTTTGGGTAGGTTTAGCATTTAGTATCAGTTTTAAACAATTTAACTTGGTATATAAGTATAAAACTAAGAATTTTATGGGTTTGTTTGGGACTATCAATCTAATGTGTCGTTATTTATAGTGATGGAAATGTGGGGGATAGTAGGGTCTTAATGAAAATACTTTATTGGAATACAATATAGTGCCTACAATTACTGATAAAGACTCACTAGTCACATCGACCATATTGATGTCGGCGTTTCTCCTCTACATCAAAATGGAGTTATTATTCTGTTGACATCTCAGTAATAAGAAACACATGAAAGGAAACAAAAATGGAAAAGCTGGTCAGAAGTACTTAACTAGCAACTTACGACAATTACTTTCACTGCTTGCGATATGAATAACGCGCCATTTGAAGTTTGTTCAATGATACAGTCACGATTTGTATTTACCAAACTTTCCTTATCTATATAACTCCTTTATAAATGCATCTTCGTTTGCAGTGCTACAATTGTAGTGGGTTTAAATGGCGATCTGTTTGAGACTTTAAACGAATACTGCGGATGAAATTGCCTAATATTATTCAATTGCTCAAAAGTACAATTCTATTTGAAAGTTATGTAATCAATGCACTTGATGGGATAGTTTAGCCAGAATTGCTCTGTATTTTGTTTGTATTTTGTATCGTGCCTACATCTAATGCAGTATTCATGATTGATAAATACATTCAAAGATATTAATTTTTGCATGTAAGAGCATAAGCGGCTGCAACGTTTGAGTAAGACAAATCATGCAATTCATTAATATCACAGAACACACAATTAATTAATACAATACAAAGTTAATTTTGGTATTGACGTTTTTGAAATTTACTAGCTCACTAACTTCACATCTCATTGGGAACTTTCAGGTTACTGTTTCTTTAGTTCAGTGGTATACACTGTGACAGTGATATACACTATCACAGATTTTCAAATGATCCCTTGGCGTATTTTCTTCTGCTCCACAAAATGAATGGCCAATTGAATTTTTGTTTTAAGGAATTCTGAAAACTGTAAAAATAATAGAAGTATTTTATAATGATTAATGAATATGTAGGTGAATTTCCTCGATAACGTATGTCCTAGAAATGCAAGAGCTTATGACAAAAGAGACGAATGTCGCTGGCACTAACTGCGTGTTTCCTTCGCGTGGGCTAACCTCCATTCAGTAGGTTTCGGTCGATGCCACTGTTCTCGTTTGGTAGGTTAGGTAAAAGTGTCGAAATGTACTATTTGTTGGGTACCTCTTGTTGAAAACCTTTTTACCTATAAGTTGTTCCACAAATTAAAAGACTGGTCGCTGCTTTTTTCAGATCATTTATGTGGAGGTTTGCATACTGTAGACAAAAATTCCATTATGGAACTACATCTCTTCAACGAAATTGTGTGATCTCCTTTTAACTTCTGAAGTCGAAATGGAACTTATGGCATTATTTCCCAATCAGACAACATTTTAAACGATTCAAGGTTTAATGGATAATTTTACTGTCTGTATAAGGTTGAAATAGAAATCCGTGGCTCACATTGGTGTTAAAATCATTCATACGCCTTAATTAACCGTAAAATTCTATAGATAGAATGTTCCATGAATATGTTAGTCAGTCTCACGTAGAAGTACCGATCAACTCATCTCCCCTCTATTTTGGATTCAAACAATAGGCATTCAATTATCATAACAAATATAAAGCATCCATTCAAATACCACTGCACATTCAATTTGTTTTATATCACAATCTGGAATTATTAATTGAAAATTCATACCAGAACCCCTCGAGGTTAAACGTCTCTGGGGATTGTTAATTGAAAACAGAGGGACAAAAATTAGATTACGTAAAATCTGCGTTCGGTTCTACAGCTGCCGAAATTAATACTCCGAGTTGGCCCATCGCTTTCTACCTAACGCAATAACCCTGAACACACACGGATGGAATGAAACGTTCTCTTCAGAATTTAATATTCCCAAAACGTAATATGATACCCACACGCTGACTGGATCTATCAATGCACACATTTTCTGACTATATTTACTGTGCTTGTATGAAGAACATGTTCACTATAACAATTTTCAAGTGAAATTGTCAATAAAGATTTTAGTTACACGCAAGCTGTACACAGCTCGAAACCGGCGCTAGATTATTTTATGATTCAAAACCATCGATATGTACACTTTTTGGATAATATCTTGCAGGTCGCTCATATTTTAAAATCAAATTGTTCTTGCTGCAGCTGCGAAGTGCTGAATATTCCTTTCAGCTCGTGCCGACTTTGTACACTTTGTATGAAAGGAAACGGAATACGTGTAGAACGTATTTGAGAAGCATTATCATTAGCGCTTCCGGTAAAGGGAAGGTTAATTTGGTCAAAATTAAATCCCATATGCCCTCAAAAAAAATTACTATGGGTTGTAATATCACATGTCTGCTTGATCGCTAAGGGAATTCATATGCCTTAAAGCCTGACTGATATGCATCCTCTTTCTCTTTTGTGTTCGAATGTGATTTAGAAATTTCACCCGAGGTATTTCCTATCCCGAAATCAACATTATCTCTTTACCGGCTTTGCTTAAATATTGTTGTCAATTTTCTCATTTCGAAAATTGCTGACTTTTGTGAACTCAGTCTGTTAAACTGAGACTTCATTAGAAAATTTGACTATTATTTTTAATCCCTTGTCTCTTGAATTTATAAGGTAGTCGCTCTCTTATTTTTCATTTCGCAGTTTCAGTATATTCTATTACTACAATGTAAAACTAAATTTAAATGTAAATTGCAACAAACTATAGTAGTTGCAAATGAATAATGTTCCCCGCGTAAAACTTTGGTAATCAAAATATACCAGAATGTTGATAAGTTGAGATATAGAACAAAGACAACACAATTTATAAACAAGTAAACGTTTTACAAAATTTTATTCTAGCATATAAACATAAAATTACAAGGAAGAAAAGAAAAAATAACGCAAACAATGTTACAATTACACAAATTTAAAAAACAAATGAACAAAGGATGGATATCTTGATTTTAATTAATTGCGGTAAAAAGATATTTAATTGTTTTCATGTCTGACAATGTTATATATATATATATATATATATATATATATATATATATATATATATACTTTAATTCGTTGTTGTCTAATTTATTAACGTTAGGTGTACGTTCAATTATGGTGTTATATATTTTGGGCCACATTAAATTTTTCCTATCCTAAGTCGATATGGAAGGTCTAAGGTATGATGTTGAAGTCGCCTTGCGGAGTCACTATTGTCTCGTAAGTTTATGGCTAGAATATTTGATATGGTTATATAGTCTTTGTAGGTATTTTGCACTGGTATTCTTGATTTCTTCTTTTATAGTTGGAATCTGTAAGTCTTTGTGTAATGTTGCATGCTTTACGTACCGGGGGGCATTTACAAATTTTCTTTAAGGCTATTGACAGGAAGCGTTGTAATATTTCAATATTAGAATTTTGAGCTGTTCCCCAAAGTTGAATTCCATATGTCCATACTGGTTTTAATATTGCTTTATACACAATTACTTTGTTTGCGATGCTTAACGATGATTTTCTTCCCAGTAGCCAGTTTAACCTTCTAAGTTTTAGGTTAATTCTTTTCTTTAATCTTGATATGTTTCTTCCATGTGAGTCTTCTGTCCGAGATATTTTGCTGAGTCATTTTGAGGAATAGATTGCGATCCGATATTTATAGGTGGACACGTTTCGTGCTTGAGACTGAAGGTGACTTGGACAGACATCTGTGCGTACGCAGGCCCTGCCCTGGCCGCTCGTCGCGGGGCGTGCGTATCGCGTGGCAGCCCTGGGGCGGCGAGCGGGCGGGCGCGCGCCCGTTCATAAAGAACGATTTTCCTAAGGATGAGCCAAAGTGACAGTTCGCGGAAACAAGTGAACATCACATGAACGGCGGCGAAAACAAGTGAACATCACATGAACATGAACGGCGGCGCTAGCCGAATTCGTTTACTACGCTCCGTGAAGTCACGAAGGTTAAGCGAATTCGAGACTCGCGGGTTCGTGGTTGGGTGACCGGCCAGGAACCCTGGGATCTAACGGCGTCGAGCCCCTGGCCGAAGGGATAAAAGGCACTGACTGACTGCGACGTGACGAGACTTGACAAATATTAAAAAGTGCCCATTAATGGAGGATTACTCCCCAGTGCAAAGCGCTCAACGCCCTTTAAGGGGCTTGGAGACGCGTTGCGTCAAGGTGTAGACGCAACAAATTAAAAAAAAACATTATTTCAGAGAAGTATCCATCCGCCGCGACAGCTGTTCAGCGACGCCCCTTCGTAAAGTGATAATGACTCCTGTGAATGCATCCCTACGAAGAAGTCTAAGAGTTTCGCTAAGGTATATGCACGTACTACGTAAGTCCGGGAAATATTTACATTTAATTACGTATGTGAAAAATCTCTTAACATGCTCTCACAATCAGTAAAAGAAAACTGCCACGAATGTAAATAGAAAGAAAAAGGATTTTAAACCGGAAACACGTACAACGGTAAGCATATGCAAAGGAATTAATCGGTTTTAAAAAAACATAATTTTATCACCCAAAAAGTAAATTCAATGTAATAAAAAAAAAATTTTTAATTTTTCCAAATTTCACGGCACTATATTTTTGTCGGACAATGACACCACAAAAGGAAGTGTCGAAGCCATTTACAAGTTGGCCAACTGCAAACGAACGAATGCGGGAAGGGAGTCTAATGGGCTCAAGGGCACAACGACCACAGAACCTTCACTTATGTTGCCAGCAGTAGCTGTCACTTGGCTCATCCTTAGGAAAATCGCTCTATAACGCGATAGTCTGAACCACGCGCGGCGCGGCGCGGCGAGGCGACGCGACGCGACACGGGAGGTTCAAGGGGCGGAGGTTAATTACCCTGTGGGGGTGGCAGTGCGTGTAAGTTTTTAATGAGGCGGCCGCCCCCCAGAGCTCCCTTCCTGTCGTCAAAGGCAGAGGCGGGGAAGGGGGGCAGGAGAGAAGCGCTCGATAAAGAGGAGGACCGTCTCTACAGCAGAAGCCTCTTTGTGACAGTGTTCTCAATTTCTGTCTCTTTCGTTTGGGGTCCTTTCTCCTTCAGATAGGAATTTGTTTGCTTTGATTATACGTGAATGAAAGTTATTTTCATAGATATATTTTCCTTCCCGTAGAATGTAATTATGTAATGAATATTTATGAATGTCATCATTTTTTCTTACCTTATAATATGCACGACAAATGCTTGGCTTTTGCGTATCGATGAATCCAAAAACAAAGAAAGACATAGACTCTGAATGGATCCGCCATCTCCTTTTTTGTTGTACTTCTTCGCCATTAATGTTATAAAACGTTAGACATGCGATTAGTAGGAAAAGTTGAAATTCTGTTCAGAATACTGAAAGTGCATATAATTAAATATTTGGAATAAAATTTTAGAAATTAGGTTCATTTATATTATTTAACAAAAGATAAGTAATTTTCCCCCAAATTTTTAGTTTCTAAAGAAACAAATTGTGTAAAACACTGTCATTCAAATTATTGTTATCTCCAAGATAAATCATCGTAGATACCTCTTTTGTGAAGATTTTCAATGATCAGTAAATACTTCCATTATCCAAAGTTTTTGTATCAAATCTTTGAAAGTATAGAAAGGTTATTGTTCTTAACGACTTTTGCCGAGATATTCATCTCGCGTTTACTTATTAACAATATATGTGCCCTGAATACGACGAAAGGATTTCTTCATCATCTTACAAAATCGTTGAGAATTGAATTATTCACACTTCTCAAGAGACTTATCTGTTCTCTTCGACTCAAAATTTCATTTCCTCTCAGGTTGAAGTCGAGAACGTCGAGGACGAGAGAGAATTAAATGGAGAAGCGGCAAGAGAGTCTCGGGATACTCCGCAAATTGAGTAGAGAGCGGCACATGGGCTCGATTAAGAACATGCGAGATGCTCCTAATTGGCAATTTTCAGACAACTATTCTCTTAAGTAATTGTACGCGACATTGTACGAAAAGTTGAATTATAAACAACATGGATAAGAGCCAAAATTTATTGCCTTTTTATCCTCGCAAATAGATTTTATTACATGGGAGTGTGTTTTTTTCTTTTTTGTTTCAAAATTTAAGTAGTATATGACTTAGTGTAGGGATCACAGAATTTTGAAAATGTGCACACAATTCACTTTTTCCCATAGCAGGTCATACGCAGTTTTTAACTGTTTTTTGACGTACAATAAATAAATTATTCACGTGGTAAATACAGATTTTTAAAAATACTCATAAGTAGAATAAAAATAAAAATATGAAATAATTTTTGTAAAGAAAATGTTCAAATGTATATTTAATTAAATGACTTTTTAGATTATAGTAATTATTGTAATTTAATGTGAAAACAAATCCATGCTATATTTAATGCTTACTTTTGAAGATTTAAAATCATTTTTGCATTTTAAAAGTATTATTGTATTTGTTTATTTTTTTGTTTTGTAAATCTTCTTCAAACAAATACTGTCTTCGTCCAGCATTACAGCGTAACATTTTTACAGTACACACTATTACAGTGTAACTATTTTCAGTAAAAAGTATATTATGATTACTCTGTGATAATGAATATCATTCAAAATAATAACAATTTTTTCATAATGTAACGACTTTCTCTTGAAAACTCAAAAGACATTACTGTTGATTTGAACACGTCTTCGTCAAGATAATCTATACTTTGTTGGTTGTAGTTAGTGCAAAAAAAGATGATAAACATCTTTTGTACGAAACAATGGTTTGTGTTAACCTATTACGAAAAATCAACAAATATAAACAACGAAAATATAATAATAATAATTATTATTATTATTATTATTATTATTATAAAAGTAAATTTCATCCATAAAAGGAGAGTGATTATCCTTCAAGGTTTTAAAACAGCAAATTCATATACCGGATTTTGGAGAATGAGCGGCAGAATTTCCTAACGTGTTCATGTAAAATATGGCAGTGATAGTACGAATCTCCGTTTAGAGGAACATTCGTTAAAGATCAGCGTGATTCATCAAAGAAAACGTAATTTTTATTACTTATTTTCTATACATCAAAAGTCATGCTTCCGTGATAAGTAAATATCTCCTCACTTTCCATAGCTGTGCAGCTGATTGATATTGACATCGCGCGACATTTGCTGGCTGCACGCCGCACCTGTGCGCATTGCACATCATTGGTTTAAACCACTGCGCATGTATCTGTAATGTGCTGTTGAATATGAAATGGAATATGAAAAGTAGATTGAAATAGGAGGAGTGGTAACTAACTAGTTCACGAAAAATGACCAAATGTCAAAAAAATCGTTTTGTTTTATTTGTGGTTCCTGGCTCGCTGAAAATAGACGCACTTGAGAGAAATACACGCACAAGCGTTCCATTCCTACATTGAATGCAGTTGCTTGTGAAACATGTTGCTTGGTAATTTGTAATGAGAAAGATCGAATTTAGTTTTTGGTCAAATAATATCTGAATATTGTCACAGTCTAGACGGACTCTTCAAAGATGACAATTTAATAAGTTTTAGTAGGGACGAAATGCGATGTTTATGAAGACGTTTACGTCCAAAGAACCTGTTTAAGTAAATATGTCAAATTCAATAAACTAAGCCGAAAAGACATTAAAACTTTGGTGAAATACCAGAATAAATATGTACTTAATTTACGTATGGAAAATAATCGGGTACAAAGGAAATTTTGACAGAAAACTCAATTTTATGAATAACATGCAAGTGACAAAAGTAAAAGAAAGACGGCAGTTGTTTTCTAGAACTTTAGTGAAGGTAGGGGAAACGCAAGGAGAATGCTTGTAGACTGGAGAATACTTGTAGGATGGGAGAAGAAAGCCATGTTGAGATACAAAAGTGTGGGATTATAATTGCTACCGATGGACGTTGCAATATAAACACGAAATGAATACAAATGGTTGTGGTAACTGGACGTGTGAGCGGAGATGTTTAAAGTAGCCACAGCGATCACCGAAAGTGAAGAGATGATTTGAAACTTTTTTTTATTAACTTGAAATTACAAGAAGGCCAAGATGGGAATTGCAGTGACAGGAAACATTTAGAGTTTCAGACATAAAATGGCTATTAAAAAACGGGGGAGTGCTAGAATGAATGAGTTTTAGAAATTGTTATGTGTGAATTTATATGTAACTATTTTGTTCTAAGGGCACAATATTTGTCTTCTTAGTCTATATTCACGTGTTGTTTATGATATATGTTGTGGAGAGGTGGCAGTGTGGCGAAGTTTTGATTACATATAAACCAAGGTGCACCGACACTTGCGGCCCCACAACTAATTTTTGAAAATTATGATGTTTTATTCAATCGGGAGAAAGAGGAAAGTAATTCTCGTGTCCATTTCCTACCAATCGACGAGAGGCATCCCGTTTCTTGTATAAGAGGAGCTTCGCGAACCACAACCCAAAGAAATTTTATTTTACGGTTAATAAAATTCCCTATGAAAAGTTTGTGATAAAAAATAATTACAAGTCTCAGATAGGTAGAAATAATTCCATCTTGGGTGTTATTATTTTTCACGAATTATATTTACATTAGGAACCGTAGCAATTGACGCTCAACGTGTACAAAAATGTGGAGAATTTAAAAAACCGTTCAATTGACTGCTAAGCGGGTTTGTGGATACAAATAGTAATAAATGTATTGTTTATATTATTATTATTAGTAGTATTATTAGCATATTATTTCAATACAGTGCAATAGTTTAAACTCAATGAAAATATGTATTAACCCAACGTGATTCAATACCAATAATAAAGATTCACTTGACACTAAATCGTGGTACATTGTCCAGATAATTTACTTTCTGATTAATGCGCAAATGTTACCAACATGCCCTCGATTATTTGCTTAACTATATTATTCAATTCAATGTTATTTTGTACACTACATATTATTGAGAATTAAAACCCAAATTACGAAATAGAACTTTTAAATTTATTTATCATTATTTAGCAAATTGCATCTCATTACAGCCAATCCCCAATAAGAGTCCAAGGGTCAAGGACTCCTGATACAGGGAATAGAATAATCATTTCCTGCTAACGAATGGTTCGGTTGGCCAATTGAAGTAATTTTCATAATTCTCAGTTGTTTTAATTAATTGTACTAGATCATAATTAATTGTTCCAATAGTATTTTGTTCATATGCACTTTTATTGTTCACAATTAAATGATTGGGTAGTCTAGTTAACGTAGTCCACACAATATTGAATACAATTCTATAACACAACTTAACATACAATAGTTCGGAACTCATTTCCACGTGTAGTTAACAATTAGGTCATAATAGTTTGTAGTAACCGGTCTTAACTAATCTATAATGGTTTTATTGTTCTTCGTTTGCCCAACTGGTTTAGTGTGGTCCAGCTATTTTTATCTTGTTCATTGTTGCATTCTTGTCCTGTCTTCTTTTTGTTTTTGGGTGGTTGATTCAGCGATTTCCAGGTGTTTCTGTTTTGTAGCAAATGTTTCCAAGAGTGACTTGCTGCCCTTTTCAGTTCATCTGAGTATTTTGTCCTTTGTCTTCCTCTATTCTTCCAACATATTCTTGGATTGCAGACTGTTGCTCCATGTGTTCATTTATCTTAGTTTAGCCTCGTGACATACTAACATGTAATTATCTGATTATATAAACGGTTCTTACGCCCTGTTTCTCATTTTATACACATTCATAAACCATCTTAGCGTGTCCAATTTATATTCTGTATTGCAATTACTACTATCATATTTTAGGAAACGAAATTATATTCCTCGGAAGTGGTTTGAGAAATACATTCAGTTGTTTTATTGTTTTTAAATTTACACGAATATCCTTAATATATTGGCAATTAGACTATAGGCTTTTGACAGATTTTGCTTTGTCAATAATTTTTTTAAAACAACTACTTAAATTAAATTGCATTATTCTTTCGAAACGACACATGTGAACACGGCAGTAACTCGACAGGGTTGTTTGCTCTTTCGTTATCTACCTCATTTCTGGGGGCACTCCTGCCGTACTTCCTTGTTACAACACTCTCAGCCAAAACCAGTTTCATTAAAACGGTTCAGACTGTTTTAACGAGTTATAAAACAGAGTTCATTACTACTAACGCACTAACTAGATTTACGCACCAACTTTCATCAGGTTTCTGGAAATTTCCGCAAGAGGACCGAGACTCATGCCCTCATGCTGACCTTCTTTCAACCTCCATCAGTAGGCGACAATCGTAACACTAAGGAACTCTAATTGTGAAAAAAATGATAATTTCATAGCTACTTCCCACATAAGTATAATTACTTATTTTTCCAACATAACAAAAAGTAAGTAAATAAATGATCAAGATTTTGATAATTTATGGATGTCTATTTTTATTATATTGAAATAAACAGTTGCTTTTACTTGTATGACCGTTCACATCGGAAAGAAATGTGAATTTCTGTAGCCTCAATACAGATTGTCCTACAAATTTTACACTTTTAATGCGATAAAAAACTTAAAACACTGTAGATTTTGGCATTACATTATGAACACAAGCAATCAAAACACGTTAAATTGTGTGACATAAATATATCATTCATTTTCTTGCCTTAAAGTAACGTAAATAAATAACTTAAATAATTCATCGCGGCAGTTGTAATAATTTGTTTATATAGATCTCTTCACTGCCATTTTCACCCAACATAACAACGACGTGGATGATACTGCAATCAGAATCTTCAAATTAGAAACGTTTAGAAAGGAAATGCAGATTATTGACGTGCTGTCTCTTTGAACCGAACCATATTTTTCCAGCATAAGCAGCTTTCCAGTGAAAACCGTCTCAATGGATATTTAAATAATAAAAAATATAATATTTTCAATGGGTAGTTACACTAAATTTTAGTTTAATAAGTCTTTTCGTCCGAAAATGAAGGTAAACTCTTAATTTCGTTCTTGTAAGGCGACATCAATCTGAGATAATAAGTCTTCTATAATTTTGAATTCCAAATTATATCCTCGAAGAAATGAGAATAAAATTTGTTAGCTACTAACTTTCTTGGGCTAAAATCTTTCTTGGGAACTGTGGCTCCTACAGGAGGAAAGAATTCCAATGTTGGATGTAAGCCCTAATTTGTCAATTTATTCAAACTTCCTCGATAATTGAAAATTGTAGAGAATCAATAGAATCTTCGATAAAGTAAAAGTGATCCAAAATTGACGAAATAAAACTTAAAACAAAAATCATAATAATCTTATTCTAGCACATGACCAATTGTATATTTGTGCTTGGTATTTTAGAGTAGGACTAATTCGACTTTTGCCAGCTAGCGGTGTTCCCAGGGCGAGGCACTGTTTTTTAAATCTACACCTGGAAGGTACGAGTAAGGGGCACCTGTGGCTTGCATGGCGTATTCACATCATTGTATTTCGCATACTTGGTCTGGCTGAACTTGTTTCTTTCGCCATACACATACAGAAACTGAGGCAATTGTAGTAGAAATGTTTCTCTATTTTTGTCCTGACCGGGAGTCGAACTCGGAATCGCACCATGGAAAGCTAGTACGCTGTTCATGGGCCATCCGATGGGTTACACGACAACTTTATTATTATTATTATTATTATTATTATTATTATTATTATATTACAAAAAGTTCAAAAACAGGCCTAACGTTCGGATTCTATCTCAGTTAATGTATTAAAAGAAGCCCATCAGGGTTAATATGAATAAAAATATTGATAAAACTTCATCAGAACCTGCAAAACAAACTCCCATCATTTTTACTGTTGGACCTCGTTTGCATCGCAGCTCGCATGGCTGGCCAGCGCAAGCCGAAACGTCGCCCTCACCTGCCCCCTCTCCACGCACGCATCCACAGAGCCGTTGCACGCTCCGGCCGACGCGACGGTAAACGGTCGCATCTCGTCGCGATTTAAACGCGACGCCGACGCGTGTTTCGCTGTTAACCGCGCGCGACACGTTGCGAGAGACGTGGCGACAAAGAGAACGGCGCACAGTCGTCACCCCCCCCAGCCCTACCCCATCCCGCTCCCGGCCCTGTGGGAGGGACCCCGCTGCCCTGGGAACGGCGGGAAAGAACGTCCGCAGGCAAAACAACGCGACGGCGAGCACCCGTGCGATGTTTCATTGCGGAACAAAAGAGCAGCGCCGGGCGGCCCCGAGGGCGCAAAACGTGTGTCCAACGCGAGGGCGACTCATGTGGTGCAGGAGACGCCGTTACAACAAACTGTTAGGAAACAAAATTCTGTACTTGTGCATTGTTTTTGTTTCAAATACATAGAGGGTTGATGGAAACGAGTTGGCTTTTTCTGAAACTTCTTAGCTATTGTCTTTCTAACCATGTCAATGTTTTAAAGAGTATATTACACTACTTAATATAGTTCATATTATTTTTCAATACATTAATAAATAAATTTCATAATGTTCAGTGCACGAAATGCTTTCAAACTTTTTGAATATATTGAAAGTAAATGAGTTCTGAAAGAATTAACATGAAAATTATAACTCCTAATCTTTTTTCTGTTCCTCAACGTCTGTAATGGTGTATTTTTATAAACCTTTACTCAAAAAATGAGAGAGTAATAATTCGTGTTTCAGCGGCAACAGTAAGTGTGAGGACGATGTTTATACAGTTTTAAATAGTCGCCTAAATTATAGCGGTTAATATATTTGAGAGAAATATTTGAAAATTTTGAAGTAAAATAATGATAAGTTTAAAGTTGTTTCTAACAGACAAATCAAGTCAAATGAAACGGAGATTAACTAACAGCGATGATTTCAACTTGTATTTGTTACATCACACAGGAATGGAACGGTTTTGAGCAGCTGAAAACATTCTCAATATCACATCGTGAAGTAAAACAGATCACAGGAGATCATTTTAAATTCTACGCTGTAATTTTCTCGTTGATAATTACTAGAGACAGAATTTCCATACAAATGCATATTTTATTTAAGCTTCATAGAACTTTCAAATTTCATAAATCTATCCTTCTTGACAAACTCATTTTAAAAATGCAAACTTTTTCCGTGTAAGTTTGCATGTTTTAATACTTTTTTGGAGTAATTTACACATAATGCATGTTTGAACATTGTTCGAATTAATACTGCATATTTAGACATCTACATAGCTTATTCGTCATTTTTTATTATTTTCGCATAATTTGCAAATTTAAAATTAACTTATTCTTTGTAAAGAGCATATTATTCTCCGGTACATATTATATCCCGATAGTTCGCAGTTGTCTTTGCCTATTGTTTTACTAAAAAATTGAACTCTTCGGTACACGTCCTACCATTTGGAAAGCGAGTACATGCTCTGCGAGCCACAACTGCGAAATGAATCAAAGCCAAGCGATGAAGTCACAAAGGATAATGAAGATGCAGGAAGCTTGATACTTGTCACTTGATATCTGACAATGGGAGAGAAATATAATCAAGCGCAGACTCTCAGTCCGCTTTCGTGCGAAAAATAAATAAATAAGTCTAAAATTCATGACCGTAAAAAAATAAAAATGTATTATATACAATTTTGTAAAATTGCCTATAGCAATTCGAAGCACTTCTAGTGGAGGTATTAAAATTTGGTGAAGGCATTAAAACGTCTTTGTAATTAGTGTTTGGAGATAGAGTAACTACAAAGGAGAAATTATAAAATTTGTTAAATTTAAATACTGATTTGAAATTTATCCCAACTGTAAAAAATATAATATTTGTTGTGAAAAATCACAAAGTAAAGAATTGGGCTTTAAATTAGCTCATATTTTTTTTCAGAAGTATGCTCCAATTTCATCTTGTGATTTATTCATAAATCATTTTCTTTCTTAAAAACCTTTGTTTCTGATAAAAGGATGAATTTGACAGAGTAAAATTGAGAAAAAAGTTAATTGTAACCTCTTACGAAAGGCAATAGAACCAGAAAATTCCAAACTAAATATTCATCGTGGGTTTTTTGTAAGTGTTTACCCCTCATCGTGCTTGTTTGGCTCTTTGATAGTGCATATTTGCATGCATATTTTAGCATTTGATAGTGCATGAAAATCCTGTGTCTAGTTGTTTTCTTAGCAATTAAATGACCCGTAACGGGCAACTGGCCTCCTAATACAGGACAGTTATATTCTACACTGCCTTATAGTTGGATTTACGGTCATTACAATACATGTGTTAACAATTGAAATTTTTGACCATACAATTTTAAAATCTTATGTTCTAGTAAAAATTTAAATTCTGGATATTAATATGAGTGAAAGTTTCCTGTCTGATAGGCCGTGCTCCATTTGGCATTGCAGAGCCGAATATTTCTCACGCCGTTAATATGCACTTTTCAGCAATTTGTATAATCTATTGCATTTGTGAGAGGAAGTGCTTCAAATAATTTCAAATAAAGTTTTTCGAAACCACAAAAGACTCCTGCGAAAAAGAGCTTCAAACGTATTTACACGAGAACTTAAGGACTTTTTCTTAAAAACGACTCCAAATTTTTCAACTAAAATGTTGATATAAGAAGATAGGTTTTACTCTTCTTTAATATTTTAAAAGTAATATTTCGAATCTACCATTAGGAAACCAAAAAAATGAGGGAACTTTAAAAAATGTATTTTGATAGATGGCAACTGACAAGTGTGTGTGGCAAATCCGAAAAACCAGCCCAAAGCAAAAAAAAAAAAAAGAAGATAACTAACTAGTACGAGAAAGTTTGTGCCATTGTTTCACCACCAGTTTAGACTAGGTTAGAACAGCTTAAGAAATTGATGAACTTCGCTGATGATTCTTGCAGGTATTGCTTCTTCTTGAAGGTCGGTGTACACTTAATAATCATGAAGTTGATTGCTCCTGTATATTTCTCGAAAATAATTTGTTGATGTTTTGTTAATCTTTTAACTCCTTTAATAACGCGCATCCCTATTATTCTATGTTTGTCCGCAAATAGTTATTTTCTTACTCTTTTATATGACTTATTCAATGTCTCTAGTTATTACGCTTCAAACCTTTACGCCGAAAAAATTTCGTTAGAGCTCATGATATCATTGAGGTAGTAGTATCGAACGAATTTTTAAAAAAATTCTCGCAAACTTTACATTCATATTTACTGAGTTAATTTATAGCTCTGTAAATAGTCATACAAAATAAGCAGGATATTCACGCCTTGGTATTCAATATTGTGTTTAACTTTAGGAGAATAACTCTAAAAAGGAGAATAATTCTAAATCATCATATATTGTTCTTATTTATTTTGAATCAAGTTCACACTATTTTGCCCGAAAAATAATATTATTTTTCGTCGTCACATCCGTACACAGAATTGCTTTCCGTATTTTTTTCTCGAATCTCCATCTGTGAGCGCTCTCAGTTAGGTAAGGTGCTAGGGCATGACAGGTCTGTGCGATCTGGAAGATTAATGGCTCAACCCCAGAAACCAGACACTAACGACGCAACACCCATCCGCCTGTGACTCAAGGACTCACACCGAGAGGCGACTCTCTTTAACGATTCCCTTACCACAATAATAATTTACGTCATCTCGTTTACGTATAATTTGCGTCATTACGTCTATCCTCTTACCAGATAAAAGCAATAGGATAAAAAATAATGTTTACTCCCACTAGCATGTTTTTGTGATTTAAAGGACCTTTTTGTCGCTTTTATCAACCGTCAAAATCAAGATATTAAAGAATGTACATGAAGGAATAAACCATGTGAGTTTACCAAAGCTACCAATAGCAAAAAAACTTATTGTTTTGCAGAAGAAGAATTGGAAGTGAAAACAGGCAGTGAAAATCAAACACAGTCATGACCATCCTCTATTACCTTTATTTGCTTTGAAGCACGAAACTTAAGACTCATTTGCACCACGATCATGGCCCCTAAGCAATTATCTCGTTTTTATAAAACTCACAGATAAAAATGTTTCCAATTATAAACATTTTTCCAGCCACATGACCATTAACCGTTTTTGGAGCCCCATGTCAGTCATAGTATTAGCCGCGAAACCTTTTTTGACCGGCAAAGAGATATGCGGTTAGACTTGGGAGTATTAATTACAAAATTGGCTACTAGAGCTTTTGAAGGGATGTCAATCTCTGGAAAATCAAGTCAACCTGCATTTTAATTTAATGCATGACTTGTTAATATCTTAACCTGGGAAGCATACTGACTTCATGTGCCTGAAATGACGATCCTTGAATTTATTATAATGATTTCCTTTTTATCAACTGTGTCAGTCTAAATAGCAAGTAGACAAACTCCTTTAAAGACTTAAAATACTATAAATCAACCATTTACTCGAACATCTGCGGAAAGTTGGAGGAAATATGTAAAAAGTATAGTTATATAAATTACAATAAGTTTCCTTGGATGTTTCCTTTTTAACAGGTGTTTCAGGAGAAGTTTAAGGATTGTTGACTCTTAAAGTACTTATTCGCCGTAAGTAAGTACCAGGAGCAGCTCGATGCAAAACATAACTTAAGGGATATACAGTAGAATCTTCTTCCCTTTTTCCAACTCGCATGTCTTTGCAACTTTCCCAATAAGTTCGCGTTCCCTGTTATTATAAGTTCTTTTAACTTCCTCAGGAGTTTTAGTTGTCTCCTCTGAAGAACCTGTATCTGTCTCAGCCATTTTCTAAGATTTGTTTTGAGAAAAAAACAGGAACAGAAATTCTCGTATTCGACAGCAAGTAGCTTTTCCTTTCGTATCAACGAAGATGTGTTTGGAATGTCATCATTGCTCGCTGCAAACTTTTATTATCAACGGTTACAGGTACTAGGGAAGGGGAAGATAGATTAAGACAAGATGTGTGGATAATACTTTCTTATGTATTTCCACCGTACCCCATAAATTCAGAAGCGGGTACACTGGTTTTGAGCTCATGGGCTACTACATAGAGGTGCTACCTAGATCATGCTAGTAGTGCCCCATAGGACTGTTAAGCCGAGAATACCAACGCTACTATGATCACACACTAGTTACTAGGGTGGGAAAGGAAATTAGAGAAAGGGATGATTATGTGATTCAGATGTGATACATAACGTCCTGGGAATGCACGCAATGCCACAATACAATTTAATCGGTCATTTGGAAATGGAAATAAGTCCTTGTTCCACAGATCTGAGAATAACAAAAAAAATTAATAATATCCACAGTTGGTATCTGGGGCATTTATGTTATACACAAAAGTTGTAGAACTAGTCGTCATTGATTGAATGGGATTTTCTGTAACTTCTCATTTGCTTTTCTATGATGTACAAAACTGTTTTTATACCTTGCACTTATGTCCTTTATAAAATAAATATGAAATATTATTAAAACAAACATTTAGTTCTTAATTTTTGTACTTACGAAACAATATCATAGAATAAATACATAAAGATATGAATTAACATATTCATGTACGAGTACAAAGGTACTCTTACTAAATTAATATCAGCAATTACTCATCATCGATTTGCACTTGAGTCTGTGTCTATGTCAAAACTTTCGGGTAAAACTGGAGATATTCATGTGGTATGATTTTATTATTTTTTAACATTGAATATTTTCTTTCTGTTGATTGGAAGACCAGTTGAGCTATAAACTCTCATGAAAGTCAAATCTGGACGTGCCTTCCCTTTTGCCAACATAAATGAGTATTTGATAAGCACATCAATATATGTACTCGCATACAATGAGGTAACCAAAATATTCTCTATCATACGTTAACTACTTTACTTGGATAGAGGCCAGGCTCACAATGAGAACTGCCAGGGACCATCAGGTTTTGAAGTCTACGATGTCTTCAGTATATCTTATTGATATAATGAAGCATTTAGACGTTGATGATAGTACTAGTTCTTCTGTGTGAATACTAAAAACAATTCCTGGTCTTCTTTCTTTTTTCCAGTCATTAGAATTTTTAGTTGGCAATAGAACACATACTATAAGCTGAACAAGTTTCATTTTTACACTGATCTACAGCTTGAAGAATAACAAAGAAAATGTATTTCTCAACTTTTTACAAAAAATGGACTTATTTTTTTTTAAACCAACCGATTCAATTGAACACGTTAATCTTTTGTGCCATCAGGCAAACTTCGCCAAGTTCATTGTGGATTTTGTTCAGTTTATTTGGGTGCTACGCAACTCCATCGCTGGCTGAGGTAGCTCAGGGCAATAGCTTCCCACTTCACTGACTGGAAGGTCCTAAGATTGTAATCCTGACGGAAGTGCATTTTCGACACCAGCTAGACACCAAGTCAGCCGCGGTCTAGAGAAGAACTCCAGCGGTCGGCTGCTCTGATCGGTAGTTTTCTGTTGTTGCTCCGGTAAACAGGCGAATGCCTGATACTCTAACAAACGGGCAAAAGACCGCACGCGATCTTTCCTTCTTCGTCTTCCTTGCTCTATCCTCTCCTACGTACTTATACTTATCACACTACCATACAAGTCAGAGACCAATTTGAAGCTTAGAATTTAACCTGACTGGGACACAGCCCTGTTACATATGGATGGCAAAAAACATCAATGTATTTAAAACATCGATGCTTTTTACTTTTTAATTTTTAATTATTTTTTAATAAAGGGATTTAGGCACGTTGTCGAGTAGCATAAATCCACAACAATACCCCCGTTTCGCGTCATCCTCTTTATCGCGCTGCACATTTTTTCTGAACAAATTGAGGAATTTTAAGTGGTTTTACTTTGATGGAGTACAAATGAAAGAGACTTAAAGGTAAAGTAGCAAAACACGATGTTCTTTATTGTTAATTTTTTTCCTTACATTCAATTGTAAATTTTATTAACATATTACTAACATGCTGGTAACCAAACAATAAAATAACCTTTTCGTTCTGTAATTAAAAATAGCTAGAACAATAGCATGTACATTAGTCTATAATTAAAACATGATGTTTTTATCAATGTTTTCATCGACATCGAAAACCCCTTAGCGATGAAAAGAAACATCGATGTTTTCGTAAAAGTTGCCATCACTACCGCTTCAACAGCAGGAAGGCGGATCTCGCCAGCGAGCGAGGAAAGATTACCGCTTCCTTCCGCAATAAACACATGCACCTCACTTACGGGACAATCAATCGAATGTATGACCCGGGGTTAACCCGCTCAGATACCTGGCTGGAGAAAATCCCGCTAGCCAACGGCACGTCGTCAATGGATGTCACCATCTAGGGACCGGGAGCGGTAGCTCAGCGCATCAACTGATGACACTGCAGCGCCTCTGACCGCGCTAGGTCGCTGTCTGGAGGAGAATTCTAGCGGCTGACTGCTCTGATCGGTAGTTTTCCGTGATTTCTCCGATCAACGCCAGGCGAATGCCGGAGCAGTACCCAACCAAACGGGCCACGGAGCGCGCCCAATCTGTCGTTCCTCTTCCTTGTCCTATCCTCTCCCCTTACACACACACACACACACTAACATGCACTACACTACCACGGGAGACGGGTCGGAAGCTTAGAGCTTGTCCCGGCTGGGGCGATGGGAGAGTCCTGGTTAGGGGGAAACCCCACTAGCCGACGGAGGTCGGCGCCGGATCTCGCCATTCAGCGGGAGAAGACCACCGCCATCTCCCAAGAAAAACATGCACACACTAACGGGGCTAATGACCAAAACAGTTGAGCACCCGGAAACACAAAAAATCAATCAATAAAAAAAAACATCTAGGGCGGGGAGATCACCGTTAACTCCCGAAAAAAAAAACATGCCCTACATTTACGGAATGATGACCTTGGCATTTTACGCACTCGGAATCAATAGTAATCAGTCGAGCGTATGCCCCTGGGTTGACCCGGTCGGGCGCGGCACCCTGGTGCTGACCAGTGGGAGAGCCAGGTGGAGGTGCGGCGGGTTGCGGTTCGCTGACGGACAACTCAATTTCCCCGGGGCGAGCCGGCGGACGCGGCGGCGACGGAGCTGACAGGCGGCCCACGTTTGGAGAACAGCGCAAAGAGCAGGAATCATGACAATGCGCTTTGTGGGGGGCGTGGAGCGTGGCCTATGCCTTGCCTTCCTGGAATAAAGCGTTTTATTTTCGTTCATTGCTATGCATGACATTGGGGTTTCAGGTGAAGTCATAAATTTGTTTTTGGAAATTGGGGAATATGTGTCACAAGTTTGGCAATTGCGTTTGGGTGTATACTCATGAGAATGATATTTAAAAGAATAGATATTGAATTTCTACCTATTCATTCTACGTTGTAATGAACTGTTTTGTACATTCTCGTATACGTATTATATACTGAATCATATACGTACTATATAGAAAAAATGTGTAATGCAATGACAAAAGAAAGCCAATTTTCAACAGAAAAACTTGTATTGTCGGGCCCTGACACAAAGAAATGAATAAACCATGTACCAGCACGTAATAAATTATTTCCTTTGACACCATATGTGATCATAATCCACAATTTGTGGATTCTCATCACATATGGTGACCGAAAAATTGGTTAACGGCAAATCATATTTTCGACTGTGCACCTATGAAAAACACTAACGCCTAAACTATATTGTTTTACTAACGCCTAAACTATTCGTAGAATTCCCGAACTGTTTCCTTCATCGGGTCACCGCTTCAGTCGGAACAATATCTAAGCTCTCGTCTGATCTCCTGATATAATAGTATATTGCCTGCATAATCGGGAACTGACTTGTTTGCCTCGAGGGAGTGAGGTATTTTTGACTTGATTGAAATGATTGAAGGCGTTGTCATTGTCAACAATCTCTGGCTGGCAACAATCAATGGCTGGCATTGTTGACAATGACAACGCCTTCAATCATTTCAATTATGTAAATGTCAACTACAACTCACCACTAAACCAATGTTTGACTTGTTTTACTTATTCTCGTTAGCCGTTTTAATTTTTGCCTGTGGACCCTTGGGACAGCTAATAATTGCGCACTAGGCGGGGAAAGGGTAGGTTCCATGATTACCGAGTGCATTCCTCAGCCTCGCAATCAAGTCAGCTCCCAACTACAAGTGTAAATGTGTGTTTCTAAGTAACGGGTGGGAATAGAACACAGGAGAGGAAGGAAAGATCGGTTGTGGTTTGCGGTCTGTTCGTAAGCATTCTGCGCCGTTATTTGCCTCGTGTTGATGAAATAAACCATGTAAAACTACCGATCAGAGCAACCAGGCGCTTCTATCCTACTTCTACTCCAGAAAGCAGCTGAATTCCACCTTGCTATCTGGTTCAAGTCGAAAACCCTCCCATCGTTGGCACTTGAACCCGCGGGCCTCCCGGTCAGAGACAGTACAGTGGCAAACGTTGATGCACCGAGCCACCTCAGCCAGTTTTGAGTGTGCTTGGAATTCAATTTGCTAAGTTGTTCAATAAACGGATGACTTAAGTATGTTATCATATTAATTATTAAGTAATCTGTAGAAGTATTGCAAAAGAAAATAAAAGTACAGAAAACGCTAAGAGACTCGTACAAATAATCTGGATATAATTCTAACAACAGACGCAGCACAGTCCGTTACAGATCCGGTCACTGCTGCCTGCCAGAGGGGGTATGGGCGCCAACTGCCTGTTGCGCGTAGCGACCCGCTGGCCAAAATTCACGTGCGCTGTCAGCAGAAGAGGTCTGTCACTGTGCTCTGACTCCACCAACATGGAAGTTTCCCCCTCTATCGTTCAATTTTGCTCTTCCGATTCCCTTCCTTCATCTATCTTTCTCGCCTTGTGCCACCTCCATTTCCAGTAGGCATCCACTGCTCATCTCCTCAGTTAGTGTCCTCCACACCTCGCCATATCTGTCTAGGAAATTCCACCCCGGATAATCCCACGACTTCACTCCTCAGTCCCGTCATGCCACACGCCTTCTAAACGCCTTCCTCTCCTTCATTCAGCCCGGTTTCCCGCCACCAAGCACCATTCCTCAATTCAGAGTTGCCGCTGACAGACCGACTCGCAAGTCCTTTACCACGAACTGTCCCCGCGAAGCACCCTCCCACACAAACACTACCGATCCACCCACACTCCATTGCTACCCTGCATCTCCCCTCCCCTCCGCTTTACGGGTCTCCATCCATCTCCCACTTTTTATGCATTTTCTGTGCCCTCACCACCACACACTCAACTCCCCTAGGAAATTTCCTTCACAACGGAACTCCAGCCATCCCACACACTCGCCACCCCTTCTTCCACCGTTCAAAACTTCATAGCTTCCGCTAACAGCCCTCAAACCCTCACCGTGCACAGTTGCAAACACAACTTTCAATCCAAGCACGTGCCCCTCCTAGAGCTCTTCTTCCCTTCCTCTATACAGGGTATCAACCATCTGCTTCGCTCTCTTCTCGTGCCCGCACCACCACGCCCCACGGGGAGGCTCAGGGTGGCTCAGGGCGTCAACTGATGTCACTGCAGTGTCTCTTACCGGGAGATCCTAAGTTCGCTCCCGATTTTCGACTCTAGTTTGTCAGCTGGGTCGAATTTAGTCGCTGAGTAGAGGAGAATTCTAGCGGACGGCTGCTCTGATTGGTAGTTTTCCGTGGTTTGTCCGATCAAAACCGAGCGAATGCCGGAGAAATACCCTAACAAATGAACCTCGGAACGCGCGCCGATCTTTCCTTTTTCTTCCTTGTCCTATCCTAAACCGTTACTTACACACACTTACACTAACATGCACTACACTAACACCCTTGTTGGGACACCGGTCGGGAGCTTAGCGCTTGTCCTGGCTGGGGCAGTGCTCCGCTGGTGGAAGATATCTGGTCAGAAACCCACTAGCCGACGGTAGGTCGGCGCTGGATCTGGCCATCCAGCGGGGGAAGATCACTGCCACCACCCGAGAAAAAATGAACTACACTTACGGGACTAATAACCAAAGCAGTGGACACGCCAGGAATCACCAACAATCAATCAAAACCACCACGCCCCCGTCCCGCTCCACCATCTCGCCCGGCCACGTTCCCAATGCGCTCGCCTCCGCTGGACATCCGCCAGCGAGAGAGAGGGAGAGAGAGAGAGGGGGAGAGAGAGAGGGTGGTCGATAGGCAGCCGCCCATTCACGCGGGTCGCGTTAAAACCTCATTCTGGCCCTGATAATGGCCACGCTTTTTTCGCCCTTTTTCGACGCGGGCGCGCGCGCCGCCTGCCCCCGCCGCCCAGCGTGGCGGGACGCGACCACCGTGTTAACGCGCAGGCCAGCACGCGGCCTGCCCTCGCCCGATAGGCGCCCCGCCCCCCTCGGGACACCGCGCGCCCTCTTCCGGCACCTTCCGCGCCCTCCCCCGCCCTCCCCGCCCCCTCGCCTTGTTGTGGGCCGGACAATGGCGCCGAGCGGATCTTCCCGGATAAATTGGACGTCACCTGCCCTTTAATAACGCGGAAGCACAAAAGCGCTGCGTTTTCATAGACAGGACAGATTTCAGGTTGGAGAGACTCTTTTGCCGGCCCCGCTCGTCCACTTGTGCCAGTTACATGGCGCTTGGAATTGATTTCGATGAAATTTCTCATTTGGACTTGGCCGTCATGGGTGACGTGACGAATGAAATTTCGCTTTCAGAACGCCATCAGCTGGAGTTGTAAGAGAACAGGGATTGTAGAAATTTTGATACAGAGCAACGGGAAAGTCAAACGCTGAAAATCGATTATCACGATGTGCAAAAATTTTAACCAACCAGGCCCGATCCCGGCATCTTCTTTCATTCAGTCAGATGATCCACCGACCGAGCTATGGAATCAAACATTACAATCCTGACGGGATAAACGAATAGTCCAGTCAGCTTGATGTTTTCTTATCAAGACATTTTCATTTAAATTTAATTTTTTGTTTGTAGTTGTTTATGACGTATTCGAGTGAGATATTGAATAACTTTCGTTACTATAGACAATTAGGCAGTGAAAATATAATTGTGAATATGTGTATAAAAATAGCTTCTAGTTTGCCTGAATCTCCACGATCCCTGCCCATGTGAGTGCACCATTTGGGTTTCGAAATTCAAAATGTTACCTTCAAATTCCTCTTTTTACTAAAGTCAGTTTAATGCAGTCTCGCGATGAATTCAGGTATTTAGAGATTCTGGATAAATGATGCGGACAGGGGAGTCCACGAGACGGTAGGAGAAGCATGTCGGGGCAGAATGGGAACGTATAGAGGTAAGGCGGGTGGGGACGGATGGCGAGGATGGAGGGTCTGGAGCAGTGAGGGCGGTGCTAGGCGAGGATAGCTGGACGGAGGCAGCGCAAGGCAGGGGGGGGAGGGGGCGGTAGTGTAAAAAAATACTCCATTTTGCACCATAGATAGTATTAATTTCATTTCCTGTCTATTTCAGAATTCCTATAATAAATCTAGGAAAACGCCATGTTACTTCAGGTTCTTAGATAAAATTGTGTGATCCATGGATTTTTCACACTGTACAGGTCTGCCTAGCAAAAGAAAATAATTTTGCACATCAATATTGCATTGGATATTTATGTAGAATGCATTTTATTCCTTGTTGGAAAAATCGACAAAACAATTCTATAGTTCAGCATCAGTCGGAACTCGTAACAATCCCATTTAGAATTTTTTACATAAAATTAATTTAGAATGTCTCTGTGAAGCTCTTTATCAGTAACTATGTTCTTGAAAAAATATGTTTAATTATCTTAAAAACTACGAGAACTATAAATGTTACTAAAACTGAATTATTTGTTCACAGTTTTCAAGGCATTCTGTGTATTCCACTGAGCTAGTTCGCATGACACTGCCAATTATTTTAATTTTCTGGGTTTCCCTATGCTGAAAATGAAATAAAGGAAAACAAAAATGGTTTGTTGCAATTATTCATCATTCACGCCCTGTTGAAACAACGAAACAAGTAACCCCATTTTTGTACAGAGACGATGTACGTTACATACAAATGTATACAGTACGAACACATTATTATTATTATTATTATTATTATTATTATTATTATTATTATTATTATTATTATTATTATTATTCGTCCCGTTCTTCAGATTGCGATGGATCATCCTAAATAACAAAGCTCACCCTGCGATACGGCAGCATATGAATAATAAATCTTCAATCTCGCTGTTTCCTGTAGAGCGTAATGCCACCAATGGAAGCCTGTAGAGCGAAGTCGATGACAGAATAATGATGACGATGATGACGCAGAGGGGCGATGTGGCCGCCCGCAGTAATTAATCGGACGCGCGTCGCCACAGAGGCGCCGCAACGCCGCAGGTGCGACTCCCAACCCATTCCCCCCCCCCCCCCCACGCCGCCCCGACCACTCTCGCGCTACCGGGAGAGGTGGCGCAGTGCATCAACTGTAGTACCTCTGACCGGCAGATCCAAGTTTCGAGTCCCCACGGCGGCAGGATTTTCGACACTGGCTTGTCAGCTAGGTCGAATTTAGTAGGATAATTCTACCGGTTACTGTGACCGGTAGTTTTCCGGGGTTTCTCTGATCAACACCAGGTGAATGCTGGAGCAGTACAAACAGGCCACGGACCGTGCACGATCTTTCCTTCTTCTACCTTTTCCTCACTACGTACACACCCTTTGACACTAACATGCACTATACTACCTTCCAAGCCAGGAGAGCGGTCTGGGGATTAGACCATGTTCCGGCTGGGGCGGTGCCCCGCTCGTGGGAGATAACTGGTTGAAGAAAACCCCGCTAGTTGACGGTAGCCGGTTCTCGCCATACACCGGAGGACGATCACCGCCACCTCCCGATAAAACAACATGCACTACACTTACGGGACCGGTGACCTCATTAGTTGACGCACCCGGTATCACTAACAATCAATCAGTCTCGCTCTGCCACGCCATGCCTCCGTGCGCTCTACCCAGCTTCCCCGCCTCACATCACCCCTCTTGTGACACCCTGCCGCCACGTTCCTCCCGTCCTGCCTTCCCCCTTCCCCCCCCTTCCCCGCCACGCCCCTCCCACTCCGACCAACCTACATTCCCGAGTCTCGTTCCGCACCGCACTGCTTCTTCTTGCTCCGCCCCTCCGGCTCCGCCCCCCCGCCCCGTCCCGCCTACGTCCCCCGGGACTCGTTCCACTGCGGTCTTCCCCCCCCCACCCAGTCCAACCCTTCTCGTTCCACAAGGCTGGAACCGTTCCCACCATGTCCTCAAGCGACTCCAAATTGCAATCCTTATCCATCTGTTACATAAACGGACACGCTACCAAATAGTCCCCGAACCAGTGCGTCGCACCCCACGCCCAGATATTCCTCTATGCTCGATTCCCTCTATTCTGAACCCGAACCCGACCCTCTGCCAACTTGACCGTATCTAATGCTGACTCAATCAAGACATTACTGTGAATCCCATTCTCACTTCCGGTAGTATTCGCTTCAAGCTAGCACCAAAAATCCAACTTTGTCGCGTATTATCTAAATTCCCTAGATGGTTTGCATTCCATTGCAGTTATTATCACGATACCCACCCCTGATAGTCTCATTTCGACTCCGGATATGCCCGTCTCCGCTCGAAATGTCAAGCTCCCATCGATCTAGCACCATCACCATCACGTTTATCACCATCACAATCACCACATCGATCACAAGCAAGTTCACCATCACAATCCCCACCTCAATCACTAGCAAGTTCACCATCACGATCACCATCTCGATCACAAGCAAGTTCACCATCACAATCCCCCCTCGATCACTAGTAAGTTGACCATCACGATCATCACTAGTACGTTCACTATCACGATCACCATCACGATCACCTTCACCATTACCCTCACCGGGCTGCGTTCCACGCCCCCCTGCTGCCGGCCCCTTGGCGCCGCAAGGCTCGCCCGCGGCTCCGCCTTGTGGCCGGACACGCGCTGTCAGCCCCGGGCGCGTAGCGAAGGGGCAGGGGCCAGCGGGCACCCGGCTTATCGACGCGCTCTGCTTTATCGCTGCCGCTGCGGACATCGGGAGCCGGACGCATTTGCAGCTGGCGTTTAGGGCGCCCTGCTAATACCCTCAGTGTGCTGGCCCTGCCCGCGCTCGTTTCCTCCCTCAAGGCCCCTAACTACGGTTACAAAATGCGCACTTTCAGCGATGTCCAATTGCTGCGCCAACGACAAAGCGCGCAATTTCTCAACAAATGGATGGCGCCAATGAAACTAGTAGTGCTGACAACAAAACTGTTGTAATCAACAAATATTCCATTTAGAGAAATATTTGTAGTGTACGGTAGGACATTATAATTTCGGAACTTTACACAAACGTAGGCTATATCGTTGTTACACTCTCTTCACAAATGGGCATGGTATTGAAAGAGAAACTAGCGGAGCTATAAAAGCACATAGTTTCTCGCTTTATATGCAACTTAACCAATAATCAAAATTCGGTAATTTCAGTGAAAAAGAGATATGCTCCAATTTTTTAAGTTTCCTTTTCTCTATCTGTGGAAAAATATAAAGAAAATAAATGGGCGCCTTTTTGAAAAAAATATTTTAGCATTAAATTCAAGCCTAAATTACGAAAAACTATTATTTTTTCGGAAATTATAAATGATGTTATTCAAAGATATATTTTTAGAACATATTTTATTTATAAAACATCTCCAGCATCAATTGTGTAATGCACATTTTTTGCAATTTTCGAAAATTGGTTCGCCAAAAATAAGGCTACCAGCAATTTTTTACCATTCTTGGCAACGACCGAAAAAATATTTACTTTTACATTATCTCTTTCTAAGATCTGTTTTTGAAGAAGTTTCATTAAGAAAAAATATCATACTTTGTTATTGTAGGTGTAGGAAGACGCCGATTTTTTTTCGGAACTTAGTAAGTTTTGAAAAATCAGATATTTCAATGAAAATAAGACTTACGACATTTTTAAGCGTTCTTTACGCTATCCGAGGACAGAGTTTAATCAAACAATATTGAGTCAGACAATTTTCAGATATTTTGAGAAATGTTGAGGCTTCATGAAAAGAAGCATCCAAAATCAAAATGTCCATTTCAAACTCGCAGAACCTCTAGCTCGGTCACATAAGTAGGAAAATATCAGTTTTAGAAAAAATCGCCGGAACGGTTTTAGGCACTAACTTTGACGACGGACAGACGGAAATACAGAAAGATGTTTGGCCGTCAATCAATTCTTCGGTATCAAGGACCCACAAAACGTGTATTCTGTCTACAAAACATATAATAAGAAACAATTTACTACATATAGGAACAACATATCTTTTTTGATATTAGGGCTTCAGAATACAAGTTTTTATTTCTTCTGCAGGATTACAGTACTGTCTCTTTATTACGTAAGTACCTAGTAAGCGAGAAAGTAAAAATTAACAGGAGCCATTTTTAGTGTTAATACAAACAGTGCACGTGAAAAAAAATCGAACTTCACACTTACATACGAGATTGCATGCGGCGAAACTGACAGTTGATCAGTGTAAGATGGACAATACTTTTATGGTATAAAGTGTCTTTATTCATTACGATCAGATCAACCCCTACCAGTGTGGCCTTCGTTCCGCACCTGCCGTTCTCCTTGATTTACAACGCGTTCTCGCTGCCAGCAACCATATGTTTCCTGCAAGGTACCTATGGTCCTTGGTCGCCCAACCAAGCCATGTCACCTCATTGTCAGTTTTTGAAAAGATTCGAACCATTGCAAGTCGTCTATACGCCCTAACCAAGAGGGTACAAAGTCCTAGCGACTAAATCAAAATACAGCAACCAAGAATTCAAAAAAATTGTTTTTATATTTTGTTTAAGATATCAGATCTATTGAAGGCAAACAATTCAAAAATTAGTACAAAAGAAACACATCTAGTTGTCCAGAAATGTGCGTCCTCAAACAGAGACGCTGGGCATTAATGGGCTAAAAACGAACTTCTGCGTAAAAAAAAACTTGAGCGTAGCTCATTGTTCACCCTACAACAATTAACTTGGTTAAAGGAAGATTAAAGGGGCGCGGTGTGCAACATAGGCCAACTAATTTTTAATTATCTCGCATCGCAAAGAACCTCACCAATTTCAATCACCTCCTTCCTGTTTTTAACAACCGCTTGCGTGGAGTCGAGAGCGTCAGAAGTCCACGGCGAATCGTCCCATCCACCCTTGCAGAAGACTTCGCGCTCACCCGCATGCTGGCAAGCGCCAGTTAACGGCGCGCGACATTTCGCCCGATGGAAGTTAGGGCCCCATCGGGAGGCTGCGGCGGGCGGGTCGTTCCGATCGACCGGCATCACTCAGGACGGTGCGGCGGGTGAGTGCGGGCGGAGCGGGAGAGGGACGGGAGAGACGACCGATGATACCGCTGGGAAGCGGAAACGGAAGAATCAGATCCCGTGAAGTGCGCCGTTGCCATTCATGCCGGACAGCGCGGGAGCACCCGGCGACGGTGAAGAGCATGACCCTGTGAACGACCAGCACATCATGTTCAGGACACGATGAAATGACTTCGGTTTGGGGGTACGACGCATTGGGGTTATGGCCCTGATGATCAAGGTTTAATACAAAATTATTTTAAAAATGCATTGGTATAAATATCATTTACCATCTCTTTATTTGCACGTACGTAGAATAATTTTTAAAACGTCATCACCACTTTTAATAGAATTGTAGAATATAGATTTTAATGTGAAATAGATGCCCGATGTATTTTATAATTTTTATATATTAAAAAAAATCACTGTTCATTCTTCTATTTTTGAAATGTGCAACGCGGTATTTGCCCTTAAATACAAGTCTTTCTAAATTTCCACAATTGAAAATAAATTAGTTTCTCAATACAATTGAAAATTTAATTCGATTATAAAAACGTAAAAAAAAAAAAACAATATAGAAAATGTGTCATCGAATATGAATCAACAATCACGTTATTTTTCATAATTAATCAATATACTGTCAAAATTAATTTTATTTTGCGTTTTTAATTATTATAAATCAGTTTTACTTGAAGGAAGTAATAACCCAAAAGTATTTTTGTTTATGTGTATCTAGTTTTGGGGCCCCTAGTTTTAAATGGAGTTTATTCAACCGCGGTGATCTTCCCCACTGGATGATGAGATCCGGCGACGACCAACACACCAGCTTGCGAGGTTATTCCCTAACTACCACCAGCGGAGAACTGTCCCAACCGGTTCACGTCTACTCTCCCGACTGGTCTCTCAACAAGTGTGGTAGTGTAGTGTATGGTCATTGTGTGTATACGTGTGTGCAAGTAAGGGATGAGGATAGGACAAGGAAGAGGAAGGAAAGATCGCGCGCGATGCATGGCCCGTTTTTTATGGTACTGCTCCGGCATTCGCCTGATGTAAGATAATCGCGGAAAACCACCGATTTGAGCAGTCGGCCTCTAAAATTCTCCTCCACACTGCGTGTCCGATTTATGTCACCCACATTACTCGAACCCTAGGACCTACCGATCAGAGACACTGCAGTGACATCAGTTGAAGATCTGACTCATCTCAACCGAATTTGGCACAGTAGACATCTTAGATCGCTGTAATGCACATAAATAATGTTTCTTGGCAATAGAATGCTCAGAATTCATCTTGTAAATAGTTTATTCTTGATATTTAATCGGAAGAAGAGAAGGTGTGAACTTTAAAAGAACGCAGTTGTACGTCTTATCACACTTGTTCTGCTGAAACTACAAAAATACTTGAGCAAAAATACTTTCTAAAGCACAACGATCATCGATATGTCGCTTTTTTGTTGTTAAAATTCCAATGGGAAAACAATCGACTGTCACCAAATCATGGTAATTCCTAAAGTATCTATTTACCCAAATGTCTCTCCCAAGAGGTCGTGATCGCGATCGATATGACATTGAAGAAATGAAATACAGGGGAAAAGTGAGTATGTAGTGATGCAACATAAGAGGGAGATGTATTTGCAAAATCCGAGTCCACGTCTTATGACGTCGAAATTAACTTTATCTCTGTACTTATTAAAGCTGCCATAAAACGGTGAAAAACATGGCAATTTCAGATAAACGAAGTTTTGGTTAATGAGAAAGGTGTTTTTTGCTCATTTGGGCAAATTGAAAGTATGTGAAATATTTTTCGCCTTTATAGAAGAAGAATTGTATATTTAAATACATTTATGATATATACTATGATTAAAAACATTCATATTCAGAAGATATGTATTTACATTCTCTATTATATTACTTTCATCATTCATTCAAATTTGCACAGAATCGACTCACAAAATTTTTTATAAAGTTCTAGTGCACATTCAGGTATAGAAAATGTTCACTTCTTGCCAATGAACATTCAAAAATTCGGAAATTCTACTATAACATAACATAATTGTAATAATAACTTGTAAATAGTTAAGCAACCTCGCGTGAGCAGATAATCCATAGGTTATGACCTGCCGCAGTCAAGGAGATTCCATGGCCTCTACGCTGCCGAGCACCTGCGCATGTGAGTTGGTTAAAACGTACAGTCAATTGTCACATACAAAAATACCATACATGTAATTCCGTTATATACAATTTCCTACTCTGCGTTCACTGGCAAAAAGTGATCATATTCGATTGTTTTACATGCCGTAGAAGTTTCTAACATTTATTGAGACAGTTTTGTTTACCGTGTTGCGTACCGATACTGTGTAGTGTACCGTGGCTTCCAAATCACCGTATTGTTAACTCCAAAGGGAAAACGAACGCACAGCAGATACCCTTTTTCGGGGTGGCCTTGAGTCGCCGAATTCCCATAGCCTCCAAAGCCCACGGTGCGGCGCGAAACAGCGCGCGCAAAGGCGTCGCCAGGGGGCCGTGGCGGAGGCGCGGCGAATGGCGGCGGGAACTCTGGCGTTGCGCGCGCTCTGGCGCTGTTGATTGTGAGGCGATTTGCGCGGGGAATTGCAGCCCAAGGGCGACAGCGCCGCCCACGGGCAGCTCGCGAGAGCTATTCAGCCCGGCGCGGCGCGGCGCCGCGCCGTCCGGACAGCGCGACGCGCGTTCCCACGCGCTCCTGGCGGCGTTTTGATTGTCTCCACGCGCTGGCGGGATGCAGTGTGTGGGTGGCTAGTGCTGCGGGTTTGCTGAGGCTCTGGAACGTCAACTGTGCAATGTGGCTTAGAAGCCACTAAATGCCCGCTCTATTTGAGATTCAAAACGTACTCGAAACCGTTTACCATAAATTCACTTTTTAATCAGCCTCGACTCCTTTTCTCTGTTAAATATATATTTTCATGTTTTCGAAAGGAGAAAATAATTGCTTGAAACTGGAACCGAACTTTGAACTTCTCTGAGAGCCCATTGGAGTATTCAAATAACGTAAGCCTCTCACAATAAAATAGAAGCTTAAAGAATGTATCGTTTCGGATATTACGGCTTGAGAAACGTAGCTCGTCTCCAATAGAGGCATGAAAATTCTGTTTCGAGAGCCTGGAAAACATCATTTCTTAGTTATGTTCAACAATAGTGTGTGCTGCAGATTACATATACGCATGTTGTGTTCTTTATAAGATAAACAGCAAACGTTCGCATCTTTCCTTTTAAATCTGATGTATCGTTGGGAACAGGTTACCCAACAATACCGCGTTTATAGGATTTTGTGACTGTGTCTGATGTTATATTCAATGCAAAAAACGGCATCTTTCCGTGGCTTACAGGTTTGCTTACAGAAAGTTATTTAGGAAATAATTAGCTTGTGGAAAAGTCTCTAATAGTGACTTTCCCCGGAAAACATCGCATCTAAAATTGATAACTCGAGTAAATAAATTACAAGCAATGTAATTAAAATTAATTACAATGAAATATTAAATAGCTCTACTTCTTGATATAGTTCAGGTTACTTGCATTTCGATGTGTTGTTCGATGAGCTCAACTGTTAATGTCCCCGTCTTCTCACCAATAGAGCTTTTACGTAAGCACCTGTTACATACAACCGATTAAAATGTTTGAGCTCTTGTCAAAATCAATTGAAACTCTGTAAATATTGACATGTGACTAATTTGTATTTCTGCACGTTCATAAAATTATTTTTTTTACGTTTTTATAAATTTGAACTGTTTGCGTGATCTCCTGTTATTATCCAAACTGTCCTCCCGTTTTTTGTCAAATAATTTCTCGTGTGTAGCACAGAATAGCAACACTGTTCACAGAACTCCTCTCCCATCACAAAGGTTTGCGTTCACCAAGTCAATTTGAGATAAGAATATTTACTTACCAATTACGTTATTATGCAATTTATTGTGTTTCTTACTTAATACCAAATATACTTCGAGCCACTTCGAGTTCAGTATTACAAATTTTGCAAAAAAACACAATCAAGTCGACAATTAGCCTTGTTATGGATTAAATCCCGCACATACGAACACATTGCATTTTACTGTAAAAAATCAATTCATTAACTTATCTTTTATAAAAATACAATTATTGTCTGCGGAAATCATGCTTCCATTTATACACAATCGAAATCGGATTGTGATGGCGTAAATCACTATCATTCGTAATAGATAAATAGATAATACATGAATCTGCGTACAACTTATTGTGTCGTATAAATAATTTGCTATTTACAATGGATACATTTTATACACAAAAGGGTATAAATAATCAAGGTTTAAAGAATAATACAGTTGAATAAATTTGATAAAGAAAACATAACATCATCATTGTCAACTTCCTCGTATTAGGTCCTAACTCTGCTTTGGAGAGATCTCACGATTTCTGTACGTCATTGTTTCTTTGTCGCGTTTTGCACCTAATAATATCTGGGGTTCTAAGTTCAAAATTCAAATAGTGTGTTGTGAAGTCATAATCAATTTATTAAATTTTGGAATCCAAAGAGCATTGCCTTAAAGAACCTATAAAACAGTTTTTGAAAGACTTAAAGAATATTCTGTTAATTTTACTTAGTTGCTTATTGCATTTTAGTAAGCAACTAAGATTTTTTTACATTATTCTTGCTACGAATTTTATTGAAATACACACCCACATCCACCCACACCCACACCCACACCCACACACACACAATATATATATATATATATATATATATATATATATATATATATATATATATATATAATATTATTTATTAATGTATATTATTGAAATAATATATTTTGTTATGTTTACCCTGGATATAGTTCAAATTTTCATTGTAAAACTATTATACATTTTGTACAATAGTATACGCAATAATTTGGATGTAAAAGGTATTCAGGAAATGAACTGCCCCTCCCTCCCCCCACCCGGCTAATCCAGTCCATCGCACGTGTCCATGTGACGGGTGATGAATACGTCGGCCGGTTACTCAACCGGCCAAATTCCATATGATTTAACACAAATTTAATGAAAAACTAGTTGTGATTGAGGTCAAAATAGAAGGCGTATCCTTGTTCTTAGTTTTCACTATGTGCATTATAAAATAAGTTTAGGCCTAATACACGCTTGGATTATTTTTTATATTTTTTATATAGTGAGATAAGTCACAGTTCTCGAGAATGGGACAAGATGAGGAAGGCAATATAATGAGTTGTTGAATTTCCACACACTCATAAGCATTCTTCACATAAATTATCCGTGAAAAAGTGTTCTGTCACCGGGCATTTATTCATGTCTTATTTCACTTAGTAACAATTTATCGAAAGTTCTGAACAAATATTGAATAAACAGTTGACTGTAAGAATGTCATACGCGTGATATTTTTTCCAGATTATGAATGTTAAGCATTGTATAAGTCTCATGCCGCAGAATAAATGTTACAAACGTCTATAGCATTCTGGGGGAGCGGGAACGATTACTATTTACCAGTAAACATTTAGTGGGAAATTTCATCTAAAGGTGTTACACCTGTGATATTAGCCTCAGATTATTTTGTTTAAGGTCGCATTAACTACGAGGTCATTAGCGACCGCATTATTGATTTAACGTTAGGGGTATCTGTGACAGCAGTCAGTTGTCAAGAGGACCGCCAGGTACATCTCCGTGTAGAGCTCTTTACACTCGCACCTGCATCATTAGCCAGTGGCCAGAATGAGGAAGGAATTAAGATAGGGGCAGGTTTATGACACTTTACAGGGATTGGACGATCCCCTGTGAAGCAGTCAAGCTCGTTTTGTCGAACAAATTTCACATTAGATTGTCCGGGAATCGAATCCGGGCCTTCTTGGTGAAAGGCAAGCGACTTTGGCTCTAAGCCACGAGTTAGTTTATTTACCTCAGTTTGTTACGCAATCCTGAACTCACTGATGTTCGTCAGGGAAATAATATCTCCTTGAGTGCGGCATTTATCACGTATGAATAAGGAATTACCAAACATTTAGTCGTATGTGTAATTTCCCTGTACGAAATTTCTCACTATGTGTTCACTGGCAAAAGAGACCATTTTTCACCCCTCAACTGCCCTAGAAGCTTGTGATATTTATTTTTAGTTACATATATATAAGGAACCGAATATCCTTGTCATAGAGTAAATGCTTATAGTTACGCATGTATACAGAGAAAAGTGAATGTATCGCAATCCGCAACTAGAAGAACACTTAAAATATTATTGTTACATATATCACAATACTACTTGTGTCATAGTGAATGTGTTTTCGAGATAAGTGATTTTAGTCTATATTTTTATACAAAATATAGCATTTCAATTCAACATAGCGTCACTGTGACTTGACTAAAATGCCTTTATGATCCGACCCTGTTGTTGAAAGTTGGCCCTTACTCCACCCTCAAGAGCATGAACTCGTAGTACATACAGCACCGGCAGCTACTGCATGCTGAAACATCGGCCATGTTTCCGTTGAATTCCTCAGACACTTGAACTCTTGTACGAGGTAATCTATTCTACCAACTAACAATGGAAGCACTTTGCTATAGATTACGCTACTCAGCCCCAGTTAGCTTTGTAATAGAAGTTGGTTCCGTACACGAATATGCGTACTCAAACTCGCTTCGCTAAGAACTCGAGCACTCGACCGTCGCACAGTGTAACAGCTGCTGATCGCTATACGATCGGCTGCGTTAATTCAGCGGGAACACTGCTATCTCTGTAGCACAGCTGATTGAGAAGTATTGGGAATCTAGTCCCGATGGTAGCAGTTTTTAACACAAGCTATATAGATGGAACGAATTCAGTTCCCCCGTTTCTGTGGGGAAGTTGTGCACCTTCCAGGTAATAATATGTACTACACATACGGTACTAATGACTTTTGTTCCCAAGAATAAACTCGCTCATTCATTCACCGTTGCTCAAACACATTTACGTGTATTCGGACAACCGTTTCGTACCACCATTTCTGAACAAATGGGCATGGGAACCATTCAACCAACACACATAAAGTCCTACTAAAATTATTATTGCACTTAAGCGAGGACTTTGATGTAACTCCGGTAGTGAACAGTGAATGTGGGAATTTTTATTGAGGCTGTGATAAAAATCCCAAAACGAACAATTATTTGTAGTATCTATTCCTCTTTACAATATTAAACTTTTTAAAATTATTTTGTTTTCACAATTTGTTAATTTTAGAACATTTCTTACAATATTACGAGAATAATACGAGAAACTATTTTTGCTTTTTAATTATTTTAGTTACATTAAATACAATAAGTATTTTTTTTATTATTAGAAAGTATTATTTGCCGTTCATTTCCTTAAAATTTCAGAAATCATAATTTCCCTGCGATGTTGTCCAAAGGTTCGGGTCAGATGTTGGAGGTGTCTAATCGAATCAGATAAATATTTCTGCTGACTTCTGTTATTGGAGAAGGCGTGTAAAGCGAAGTGTAGCGACCAGTTGCCTCTGTTTCCTGGAATCAGTTCCCTGATAGAGCTGTTACTCATCAATCCTCATCCAGTTGAAAGCAGTAACAGTTTCTCATCAACTGGACATGGTCCGCGCTCAATCCTTCCTCCCATCTTGTTTGCTCTCTCATCCTCCAAGACTGACCGATGTGTCGATTCTCCATTCCCCCTCGGTTCACTCTTTCCGCAAGAGTAAATGTCTGTAGAAATACTGGGAACATGGGTAGATTCCCGAAGTCAGTGCCTCTACAGCATAAAGGGGACGGGACAAAGTGCGCAATAGATCCCGCTGACCTTTTACGAACCTCATTGCTGTCAGTATTGCGCGGAAAGGTCCAGTGCTGTGTAGGGTTGTTATATATTATATGGTTATATGGTTGTTGTTTTTACCAGGTAGTGCTCATCTGTTTGCCATTTCGAACCCTTGTCAATGAACTCATTTTGAATCACTAATCAAGATCAACTGTTTTGAAGTACAATTTTTTCATAGAGGCTGCTTACATCAGGTATTTTTTAGAGTTATGAGGTAGCAATTATTTTGTAGCCCACATTTATGCTATCAGCTTTAACGGGTATTGGAGGTCAACCATGGAACCATTTGCGGCGGCGATGGTGTAGCGGTTAGCGTATCGGACTGCTACACCCAAGTTTGCGGGTTCAAACCAGATCGAAGCCGTGGATTGTTAAGGGCGAAAAATCCTTCGTATGCCTTCCTTCGGAGGGACGTAAAGCCGGCTGTCCCATGTTAGTACATTTACTGCATGTAAAAGATCCTCAAGCCTAAATGATGCCTCTGAGCTAAATTCAAATCGCTTGTTTCGTCGCCCAAATAATACCTTCTTTCGCCCATGGTTGGTGAAAGGAGCGTAGCGGAATTTGCGTTGTCAGACGGAAGAGCAGCTCTCATGGCCTGAGTCTCGCCACGTAAAATAAGGCAAATTCAATTCAATTCAACCATTAGTCGCTTTAAAAGTTTCAAAGGTAAATCTGTGGAAAACGGTAAGCTATAAGTAGGAATACGCTCTCCATGAAATGAATCCAGCCAGAAGGGCATTGTCTGTTTTTACACCTCGCAAATAGACAACGAACGCTGCAAATATTGCAAAGGTAGAGTGTTGTTTTACACCTCGCAAATAGACAACGAACGCTGCAAATATTGCAAAGGTAGAGTGTTGTTCTAAGGCAATCACATCGATAGGAGTTTTGTAGGGCTTAGAGCACAAACTAAACCTATGCGTACATTCCGCGCTTTATTAATAATTATTTTAAAAGAAAAAATACTTTCACCCTGGAATCAACCCTTGAACGGTCAGGCAGAGAATTGTGTTACATCATATATTTACGGTACTGAGTGTGGGCTCATCTTAATACTGGGAAGCGTGAATTGACAAACAGTAGTACGTAAACCTGTGCGGTTATCACAATCAAATAATGAAATAAATTTTGCATCGTTTAGAAATTTGTAAACGGGACGCGGAGCAGATGTACGCACAAATGTTAAATGCCAGTTGATTTAATTAGAGGTAAAAACCCGTCTCATTTCGTTTATTATGGACGAAGTAACGTAACAAGTCACTTTCAGAGTTCAGAACCCGAATGCTAAAGGCCCATGATCCTCCATTTTCGAGAAATGCACAATAAAACACAATGCATGGTGTGGGTTTGTACCAGCACCTGCCGTGAATGTCTCTAAACTTGAAATTACAAGTTTTGTTAATTGACGTTGTCCCGAACGATAATTAGATGTGTAAAAGTACAGATGAAGCGAGGTACTAGAAATTTAATTTTAAAATGGTACCGCGCAGGGTATTGCTGGATCCACTCAGGAATGAAAGGAAGGCAAAACACGGAGTAGTTCTGAGTATGAATACAATTGTTGAACCCGAGAGGAAGTTTTTCGCTATGTAAATTATTGATTTAGGCAAATCGTTTCAGACTTACGCGTTTGATAACGTGTATTGCATTTACGATGCAATACACGTTATGTATTGTACTGCGGTTGCATCTGCATCTGCTGTATATCGTAATCTGCCAACTACAATTGTTTTTGTCATAAATCTCTTTGACGCACGACTGGGGAATAATATCCTATGTCTCAAGAGCACACATACAAGATTTATGCTAATGATTATGACATTATGCTAATGATTTCTTAAATATTGAACAAAGCATCCCTTTACCTTAGCAAATTATATTCAGAAATGATTGCCTACTGACACAAGTTTGTTGTATTAGATTTCCCATAACGTTGTTATTGCTAAAATACGATCATTATTGACTTCCTTTTATATCCTTGAAATGTGTAACATTTATTCTGAAACATTTTGACGGGCTAATAATAATAACCATAATTTTTAAAGGGCTAATAATAATAACCATAATAATAATAATAATAACAATAATAATTAGCATTACGGCACAATAATGGCGGACTACTTAATGTCAGGATAGTAATAAAAACATACTTCTATAGATATTGGATGTTACTTTTTGATGCTGCTCAAATCTTCTCCCGGTTGGGGCGGTTATCATGTAAGCGGAGAGACCTACAGAAGTAAACCTCCGCAATCCGACATATAGGTCGGCGCCGGATCGCACATTTTAGCGAGGGAGACACACCCCTCAGGACATAACTCTTCCAAAGGAACTATTGAATCATAAGAATTGACGCACCCGGAAACACTAAATTATCAATTAATCAGTCGAGGTTTTCTTCCTCTCGCTCACCCACAGCGCTGTAACTCACTTCCTTGGATTATAAAAAAAAACGATTATTCCAGTCAATTTTACTATGTATTTGTTGGGAGAAGTTTTGACCAAAATTGTAAGGTCCTCTTCAGTGTCTAACGGGTCAATATCAATCAATCAGTTACAATAATTTATTACATAATATCTTCGACCCCCGGTGAATAAGCTGATAAGTCAAAAGAACTTAATTTTACAGGTGAACAAAAAGCACTTTAAACAAATGCTGTAAATCGGGGATTAATGATATTCAAACAAAACCTACAAACAAACAGTTTCGTTTGAATATCATTAATCCATGATTTACTTCAGTTAAAAGTTGTTTTTTGCTCTCTTGTAAAATTAAGTTTTTTTACTTATCAGCTTATTCAACGAGGATCAAATATATTCAATGAGTATTAATAGTATAAAATATAAACAGTGAGGTAGGGACGTGTTACCTGTAAAATTCTGAGGTTATGTTTACATCTTCACATAAAAAGTAACAAAAGACCAGGAAACGTCTGCCAACGAATATATAGTTAAATTGACTAGAATCATCGCTTTTGTTGTTGTTGTTGTTTGGTTTATCCAGTGCGTCCTGATTGACTTCCTTGGGGCCGCCACCCGCGCCGCGTGCCTCCGCGCCGCCGCCAGCCGCCGGCGGCAATTTGCGGCGGCGGCGCGGTCACGTGCACATCCCCAGATTGGATCGCGCTTTTGTTCGCCGTCCGAGCGAAGGGCGCGCGCCGCCGGAACTAGTCGCCGGAAGCCCTGCCGCGCACGCCAGCCCCACCTGCCACCCTCGCCGTCGCCCCCCGTTGGCTGGCGCTGATTAGCGGCGGTTACGTCGGCAGCCGGTGGCCAGATACGAACGCCTTTTTCGGTTTCCGGGCCGTCAACGCTGTGGTCTTAGTCCTTAGTGTAGTGCATGTTTTTTCTCGGGAGATGGCGATGATCTTTCCTGGATGGCGAGATCCGGCGCCGATCTACCGTCGGCTAGTGAGGTTTCCCCTAACCAGGACTCTCCCACCAGCGGGCACCGCCCCAGCCGGGACATGCTCTAAGCTCCCGACCGGTCTCCCGGAATTTGTGGTAGTGCAGTGCATCTTAGTGTAAATGTGTGTAGGGAAAGGATAGGACAAGGAAGAGGAAGGACAGATTGCGCGCGGTCCGTGGCTCGATTGGTGGGGTACTGCTCCGGCATTCGCCTGGTGTTGATCGGAGAAACCACGGAAAACTACCTATCACAGCAGCCGGCCGCTAGAATTCTCCTCCAGACAGTGACTGAATTCGACTTGAGAAGCTAGTGTCGAAAATCCTGCCGCGTCAGGACTGGAACCTAGGACCTCCCGGTCAGAGGCGCTGCAGTGACATCAGTTGATGCACTGAGCTACCGCTTCCGGTCCGTCAGTAGATTGATTGATTGATTGTTTCCGGGCGTATCAACTTATAAGATAATTAGTTTTGTTAGGGTATTGCATTGCGGGGGAGGTAGCGGTGTTCCTCCCCCGCCGGATTGACAGGTTCGGCGCCGACCTACACGTCGGCTTGCAGGGGATTTCTCTCATCAAGTTATCTCCTCTATCGGAGTATCGTCCCAGTAGGGACGATGACTAAACTCCTGACTGATCTCCTGACTTGCGTCATAATACAAAACATGTAAGTGTGTGTTAGTAAGGAGTGAGGATAGGACAAGGACACGGAAGGAAAATTGCGCGTGGTAAACCGTTTGTTAGAATTCTGCTCCAACATTCGCTTGAAAAATGACGGAAAATTACTGATCAGAGCAGCCGGCCGCTAGAAATCTCTTTCAGATTAGGCGAAATTTGGCCTACCTATCTAGTCAGTGTCGAAAATCTACCGGCATCGGGACTCGAACCGTAGGTCTTCCGAGTCAGAATCGCTTCAGAGAAAAAGCCAATGTGCCGCCAATAGAGTCTTTAGATACAGAGAATAGCGAATTTCTTTACGCCACTTATTCCGCCATTTTTTATCCAGGTTTCGGAAGAGTTCGAACTGTGCGATAGTGTGTTTTGAAAACTACCAATTTACCGAAATCAGTAATTATATACTCGTAAATCTTTATAATATCTCGAATTTGTATAATTTCTCAAATTCTGAATTCTGCGTTACGGGAATAACCGACAATAGGATTTTAAATGGCCGCGTTTGCTCTGCACAGTTTTTCTTATTGGTTTTGATGGTAGGTACACAGATTAGTTGTTAACAACTTTATATATGTATTGATTACTTATTAACTAACTTAAAATTAACTTATAATTAACTTACAATTAACTTACAACTATTACATTGGGAGAGGAATCCCTAGTGGGTCCTCTAATCAGGTTCCAAATTGGCGAATTTGATGAGAAATGAATGGTAGGGATATTTATTTGTAATTCTGGTTTGATGGATGGGATTTTTACCGAGTCTGAAAGGCACCAGGGAGGGGATTTGATTTAAGCTAGAGTAAAAGTTAGTGGAAAGATAAGTATATGCTGTGATAACGGTTAAATTCCTTATGAAGTTGGAGGTTGGATACGAACCATGGGGCATTAGCAATTGTTCTAAGAAATTGATTCTGTATTACTTGGATTCTGTTAATGTTGGTTTTGGAGGCGTTGATCCATATGGGGCGCTCTGCTCTCAGTATCGAGGGACTCCAGACGCAAGAAAAGTTGTGAAGTGACGGATTGCGCCGGAGGAGGTCGGAAGTACGCGCGGGTGGTCGTGACGGCAACGCGCTATGAATGGGATTGCCAGGAGGAGGTGCTCAGAGTTATCGAGTGACACTGTTTGCGGCAAGGCCATCGTAAATCGAAGGTGGCTCACGAGCAGAGTTTCAATGTGACTTAAAAATTCGGGGATAGTTGCTCATTTATATTACACGTAAATGGAGGATGATATGACTTGGAATCATAAACGTTGTGTTATAAGGTCTTTGTGTTTTTTTTTTCAACTTCCTTGAGGCGTGTCTTTCTACTTTAAGCTTGACTACTGGGATTGCCATCCACTTACAGTAAACGACATAGAGTCTAATCATTTATTTTACGTCAAAAAAATCATTGTTGTACGCTACTTCGATGGCCTATGCAAGTCTGCTGCAATGATTTCTCACAATAGCCACTCTGAAAGCAGGTTTCGAAGCCACCAACTATAAACGGAAACGAATAGAACATCTATTTATATCGAACAAAAATAAAGATATGATAAAATAAATTTAAATATTGAGAGAAATGTAGGCATTAAAACGTACTCTTTTGGAATCAATACTTAAATACGACGCACAAACAGTTGGTCTTTGACTCTGGCAACAAAGAACGATAATAGAATGAAGAACTTCCTTCTATGATGGGGATTCTCTGACGAATCAGGTATTTTTTGTCGACGAGGGAACTATTTCCACTCGCTTGTTAATTTCAACCATGATCCAAAAACTCAGATTTTGGTGTTCACATTTACATCAAATCGAAATTGGTACACTGATTTCAGACCTTCGCTAACGATTGAACACACTAGAAAATTTAAATCTACTCAGCATTTGTGAAAAAATCGCTTTGACTGCTTGATCACCATTGGTTCGCGTGAAGCACGTCGCGTCGCCCCTTTTCACTCCCTCCCTTAACTTCTTTGAAAAACACACAGTTAAGTTTTTAGTTTAAATGAATGAGAATACTGCACGAACCATGGGTGGCGTTTGAAATATTATTTTCATAGACTAAAATTCAGATACTGATCCATCTTTGCCGCTGGTATAGAAGGGAAAATTTGCCGTTTTGTACACTACAACGACTCGCTGTTTCACAAGAACCCTCAGTAACCCAAGTTAGATAGACAATAAGTTTTCAGTTTCATTAGAATGTATTTTATTTTTAACCTATTATGAACTACATACGTAGTAAAAACCAAGTATTGTAATACTGCAGCAGAAAGTTGAGATTTTTCATCAAAAAACTTGTATTGCGGGACACGATTTAGAAAAATAGGTAAAACTTATTTCTTTATGTAATAAATTACTTCTTGCAAGTTGTGTAGTCAGAATCTATGTCTTGTAGAGGGTCTTTGCTATCAAAAATGTAATTCACATGAAAACATCCGTTTCTCGGGCAGTGTGACGGTAGGTCGACGCCGGATCTCGCCATCCAGCGGGGAAAGAACACCATCTCCCGATGAAAAAACACGGATTACACTTACGGGACTAATGACTTAAGCTGTTGACGCGCCAGGTATCACTAACTAACCAATCGGACCGTGTGTGGTCTACGCTAGTGCTGTAGGCATCAAGCGCCTCGCCCCTGTGATTTTCTCAAGAACTGATATTCACGAAACCTTCTGGCCGAACTCAAGGCTTTGCAAATGTGAAACAGATGTTTTGATTTTAGGGGGAATTTAACAAGAATTCTTAACAACTTTAAAAATTATGGTTTCGAATTTCGACATTGGTAATGGAAAATGGCACAGGTATCAATTTCGTTTCCAAGAACTCTCGGAATTTTTGAAAATTGCAGAAGTTCAATTTCTTTGGTATCAATTTACAATTACAGTACTGAAAATAGAGATGTTTTCTTTAATAAAATCTATTCTTCTAAGACAAATCCTTAAATAAGATGATGTACACTTTTTAGGAAATAACTTTAATGAAATATACGCAATTTTTAAACAAAAAATTTTTAAAAAAACGCTTATAAAAGATTTTTTTTTTTTCGTAACTGATTTTTTTGAAATTGCATAAGTTAGAAATAATGCCAAGGACGTGCTGTTGTAGAAGCACGAGTTTAAGATTAGTATTGTTTTCGCGAGTTACGTAAACTACCATTTCCTCTTTGCAAGTCTAGGCATTTTCTCAATATCTCAAAGGCATTACGCAAATTTAAAGATTTTAATTTTATTCAAAATAAAATATTTGAGGAATGTATAATAGTCATCAATGTTTTTGGTAGAATATAATATGTTACTAACAGCATATCGAACACCGGCGCCAATAAACCTTAAAACAGTCAAAAAAACCTGCCTGGATAGATATGGCATGATTATTATCACTTTCTAAAACTGACTTATTAGTTTAATGGTGAGGCAATTGCGCGATTCTTATCACATAAACGTAATTCATCTTTAACAAAAGTATAAATTTAATTGAAATAAGGAAAAAATACAAATGCATGGCAACAGCAGTATACACTGCATTTGTATACGAGTATATTCAAATTACGTTCACAACATGTTTAAAGAGCACTATTATTCCCAGAATATGATGTAACAATAATTGAGAGAACTGGCGTACATAATCTACTCAGTACAATATCATCAAGCTCATTGTTCCCTACACGGAATTTTTTTCTGAAAATACCGGGAATTACTTCCTCTTAAAGCAGTCATGCTGATTTTTCTGGTATCTTCATGTAACAGACCCAAAGACCACACAATTCTGCATCAGATATTATTTTCATTTTCACAGTAAACATTCATCAACTAATTAAATTGAAGTGGGTGATGTGTCACAATGTGAATTCAAACATATAACTAATCAAAACCCAATTCACACTAGGACATCAGCACAGAGTTGTAATGCTGGAACCTGTCACATGCATGAATGCACATCGCGAAAAACAACGACACATTTGTCTGACCCCTCACCACAGGAAATCCAGGAATTCATTATATCTTTCGTTTATATGATTCGTGCAATAAAAACTAATTTATTGACGGATGATTCCATAATATCAATTAGAGATGTCGAAAGCACATAAAAGAGTAAAAACAATTTTTAAATGTTTTTTAAGCAATATTTTGAAACAATAAAACATTTGTTTGTCGATAGTTTATAGGTATTCGGGCCAATTAAAGTCGTCGAAATGAAATTCAGAGGCATGTGCATAAAACAGTGTTATAAATATTAACTTTGCAGCTCGATAGCCGGAAGTGTTAGTTTTATGCAATGGGTCACGAGTTTCATTACCGCCCAGAGCTTGTATCTTTCTGGCTTGTCTATCTTCCCTTGGTATTCTTTGCATTGCGAAAGGTTCTGTTGGCCCCAAATATCAGTATTCCGGAACACGTATTAACATCCTTATACTGACAAACATAAAATAACGAACCAAATCTGTTGTTCGCGTTAACGACAATGTGTTTTCTAATATGTACGTTTCATAATACCATCCTCTTATAGTAAAGATGATATAAACAAGAAACACAATTGCTTGGAAAAAGCGTATGCCATCGTTAGCTACACCCCATGTTTTCGATTGTTCTTAACAGTGCAGGCCGTTAAAATCGTAAGGAAGGGCGGCCGTTAAATTTTGGCCCTTGACTTTTGCTTCTCGTTCCTCTGGATGCGTTAAAAAATATTGCACCATATAGTAATTGTTCCCGTACAGTATTCTCTCGTCCGTACGTAGTAGTCCGAATATAGTGCACAGTATTGGTCCATATTAGTCCAATATTTATTAGTCCGTAAAATAGAACAAAAATGTGCCACTAGATTGTGGCTCATAATATCGCCTTTTCCGGTGTAGTAGGTAACTGGCTTTAGCCGAGGAAAGAAAAAAAGGAAAGGCTGTATTATTTTCATAAAAAGGTTGCTTACAGTATATCTTTGTGGAGAGATCATAGTTTTGATAGAAGCAGTTTTATATATATATATATATATATATATATATATATATATATATATATATATATATATAATACTAGACGAAGACAACTTAGGTAAAATTGTCACATCTACATTACTAAACTTGGATCCCTAATTATTAGTTTTTCATTTCGAGTAATTATTCTAGTACTACGGGATAAAACAAAAATTCATATAGATCATACGGTAGCATTTCTGTATTTTATCTCCACAAAATTAACCCATTTATCGCGAGAGTTCATATTGTATTATCTTTGTTCAATCAAACACGTAACTTGATATACATACGGTCGTGGATACTACATGTGAATTTAAAAGATGAAATAGATAATATACTGTATCTTTGTACTGCGGCACCTAATAGCTCTTGCGTCAAATGAATTAATAGTTCCTTTGCTAATGCCGGAAATATGTAATTCCACATTAAAACAGTGCAGACAAAATCAATTCAAAGTAAATTATACCGAAAAGTCTGAGAATCTTTTCTCTTATTGGATGTTTTTATTTCTTTGCAGTAACCCTTATTATCCAAAACAATATTTTTTTATAAGATAGCAAGGAAAGCTATCAACCATGTAACAAGTAATGCAAAGTTTCATGTTTATACTAATGCTTCATGTTACAGAAGAACATTCTAGAAAAGAATAAACATCATGGAGAAAAATATACAACAAAATACTAATGTGAGCAGAGATATAAACGAAAGGGAGATGTTCGTCAATATCAAATTGCATTGTGTGCTCTCTTAACCAATATTTAATCTCTCTCTTTGTTTTCTCTTGTACTCTCTTAACAAATATTGAATTGTTTTACATTCACAAATTGCATATTCTCAAGTAATGAATAAATACCGCTTATTTAAACATTTGCTTATTTTCTTAGAAAACATTATTTAAAAAACAGGCATATTTGGGCAACACACTTCACCATTCTATCCTCATCATGTCCACAATGTGTAAAGTTATGTTTAGATATATATGTATTTATATTTTTATCCGCTTTTTTATATTCAATTTTCAAATGAAACTACAAACGAATAATATTGCTTTATGTAGGACTAATAGTAATCCTAAAGATCAAACAAGCTGTGATGGAGTGAAGGATCATTTAATTATTTAACATTTTCAAGCATTTGTTTTGGAACGACAGAGACATAGACACAGACTAACTTACGTAAGAAAGATACTGCACAATCAGGCAAACCCAAAAACAAATGTTAAATATCCTTTTAAATATTATCTATTTACCACATGGTTTAATATGTTTCACCTTTTGAAAAGGTTTAAGTTCTTCAATAAAATGCTTATCTCATTCATCTAAAATGCGATTGACTAAACTAGTAAACTTTTCTCTGGTTAGATTTACTGTTACAGAATGAAAAACGTACGATTATTAATTTACGATCGTAAATTACCAATCACAGTAAGTTGAAGCGGTAGAATGAAAGCGATTTCCTTACGCAAAATATTTCAGATTGAAAGTTACAAACTTCTAGGGACCTGGAGGAGTCAAAATGATAACTTTTTGCCAATCAACGTGTAGTGGGAAATTTCATGCAGCGGGGTTACAAGAGGCCCTCGATTGTCATACAAGTCACGTTCGGACGCATTGAAGGGCATTTTATGAATCTACTGAACACTCGTGCTTTCGAGATTAACTACACGCGGCGGCAATTTTCAAATATGTAACTCCATTTTACAAAACTTCCCACTACATCTTCATTAAAAAATGGTTATCAATTTTCACCTCTTTAGATGCCCTCAAAGACTGTAACATTTATTCTGAGACACTTGATATGTGTGTATCCTATTAGTGTGTATCCTACATTCTAATGTAGTTTCTCTGGTAGGTTTTGCACAGTGCATGCTTCCTTCAGTCTCTCCAAGATAGCCGTTTTAAAGCTTTGCCATTATTGATAATTATCTTTAGAAGTAATTATTTCTGTTCTTCCTTTACTGCGCTCATTTGATTGATTTATTCGCATGCCTAGCTCCTTATTTTGCTTTTGGAATAGGATCCAACATTAACATTCTTTTTCTAATAATGGCAATTTTATTGCTTTATTAGCAATTTTTGTGATAGGTAGACATGACTGAGTTTTTGATCGACCAAAAAGTGGGAGCTGAAATTATGGGTAGCAGAAAAGTTTCTCTCTTTCGGGATTCGTGGATGAGAATATTGTTGGTCATTTATAAATCATATCAGATTTACGCATATAGTTGATGGTTACGAAAGATTAGTGTATAACTGGAGCTATCCAAATACGCAGAACTACTCACTGTGATGAGAGCATGAAGGGGTGCGGGACCAAATTCTGCGTGCCGCTGTCATTGCCTATTCAAATGTAATCTGCGGTAACTTCATTGGTCCCTAATTGGCTCGTATCGTCGAAATAGAGGAATTCTTTAAGCATAAATGCGTCATTCCATTCCAAATTCGGCAAAGGGCTTTGTATCTGTAACCACTGATAATATGTGGTCTAAAAAGAATCTTCAGGAAAAGGTATAAAAATTAAAAATTGGGCAAATAAATGTTGATTTTATACATCTGAATCTCAAGATAAACAACCTGATTTGTGAAACACACTTAAAAAGAGAAAACTGAAAAGGGCTTCTTTCATCGTCTATCATGAACACTCATTCGACTCGAGCCGCGGAAGCCTACGCGTACATGAACATTCTTAAATAATTTTGTTTTCATTATTAAAAATTATAGTTTACATGTTTACTTATGAATCTGCATTAAACGTCTGAGTTTATTAATTAGATCGTTGGTGATATAGATACCTTCTTATATAACAGTGAATAAAAGATGTCTGGTATCAATAATATGTATATTTTAACTTCAGTTCGTTTCGATCGCTACGCGATCGAAAAGATCTCAATCGTCATTATCAGAGTCGATCATCATCCGAGCTAGCAGAAAATCTTCTCAGTGAGGCGCACACACACAAACGCACACCACACACACAAACGACGACCCAGTTTTCTTACGCATCTGGATACTACATTATGATTATAACAATTTGTAAATAATTTCTGTAATTTATATTTTATGTATTCCTGTGCTTCTTTCAGATAGCTCTGATAGCGATCGAAAAGATCTTAAGTTAAAATATACATATTATTGATACCAGACAACATCTTTTATTTACATTGAGTTTATCGTTGAGTTTACATTAAGTTTCTCGTTGCCGCTGACTAAACAGCGTCTCTGACCGGGTTCAAGTTCTGACGCTGAGTCGATTTCATCCTCTATTTGGAGCACCCGGCTGCTCTGATCGGTAGTTTTCCGCGGTTTCTTTTCTCAATATCAGGTAAATGTCAGAGCAGTACCCAAACATACGGGCAACAGACGAGGCGCGAACTTCTCTCCTCTTCCTTTTCGTTATCCTTTCCTTTCCCCTTACACAGAAGCACGTACTCGCTTATCTTACATGCAGTACACAACAACATATCGATAGCTGAAAACCAGACTGTTCTAACAAGTAAGTCCAAAATGACAGTTCTGTGCCATTGTGTTGTATCTCCCTGTCTACATGTTTGCATCCAAAAGATAGTAAATATAGCATGCAACATAGCTATAGCAAAAACAGCTATTAGCATGCAATAAACTCATTTAATTCGTACCCACCGGATACAAAAATTGTAAATGGCTCTCTTGAAAAGTGTTGTAAAATGGACTTCAAACAGTCTGATTCTCAGTCATCGATATGTCGGGAACTTATTTCTCTGATTGTGCCCTAATGGAGGGAAATATCTGAAGGGGAAATCCCCTACAAATGTCTTCAAGATCAGCGAAAGATCTCACCAACTCGTACGTGAGGAAGGTTTGTCCAGGGATATTACGTTCACTACACTAACGGGACTAATGAACAAAGAAGTTAACGGACCCAGAATCATCAATCAATCAATATCTCCATTATTTTTAAATGTATGTTTAGATTTATTCTCCTAAACATCAAAGAGCGTTGCGTTTATAGCAAAATTTTAAAGTAAAAATACTTGTTTCTATGGCTACAATCATATTAACGACCTCTTAATCTTGAAGTAAAACGGCTAGGGGAAGTAGATATCTCCCGGAAACTCTAGAATACCTCTCACGAAACCGGGGACATTTACAACAAACGAATTGGTAACGAATGTGTTATTACGTGCGCTTCATCACTCCCGTTTATCAGCTGCTCTTTCGACGTGCTGCCCCACCCCAACTTCCTCGCCATGTCACCTCCAGATCAGCCCAGCCTTTGCCGTCAATTCAGAAAGGTCTCTCGGCCCCATCTGCCCGCCGCCCGGTCGGCCCGCCTTTCAACGGGCGGTGCACGCGATTCGCTTACGTAACAAAAGAGTTATGGGCGGGCGCAGGTGGCGGCGGCGGCGGCGGGTCGACCGCGGGGGCGGGCGGGGGCGGGGCGCGTCGCACGCGAACCGCGATCATCGCGGGATTACCAATTTACTGTTGGCTCTAACACGATTTCGGCGCCCGGCTCGCCGCGGGGAACAGGCGCGGGTCGTACAGGCGGGGCGGAGAGGGGGAAAATCCGGGAGGGATAAAGAGGACGAACGAACAAAAGGCAAAGAAGATATTCGACCGGCTGCGGTAGCTCGGAGACAACACCGTTGCCTCTGCAACATCATTTTTCGAGAGGTCCTTTAATTCGAGTGGCCGTGGAGAATTTTCGCAACCCAGCTAAATAGCGTAGTTTCCCGTGGTTTCTCCGATCAATACTAGGCGAATTCCGAAGCAGTAACCTAACAAACGAGCCCTGGACCACGTGTGGTATTTCCTTCCTCATCGTTGTCATATCTTATTCCCATACACACACGTACGTACACAACACTACCACACATGACAGGAGAGCAATCGGGGATGAGAACTTGTTCTGGTTTGTGCGGAGGTACCTGATGGGGGTAAATCCACAAGCCGATGTGTGAGTTGGCGCCGGATCTCACATTCCAACAGGTACGAACACCGTCACCTCCCTGTGTGTAACTTACTCTATCCTACGTAAATAATGACCAAATTAGTTGACGCGCTTGGATTCAATAAATAGTCACTCAGTCATGCAAACCGCGATCATCGAGGGATTACCGATTTCCTGCGGGTTCTAACACAATTACGACGCTGGACTCGCTGGACCGAGGAGCGGGCAGGTCGCAGAGAGGGCAAAGCAGGGTCGGGCGGGAGTGAGAAAGAGGGCAAATAAACGGACGGGAAAGTGGACGTCCGAATACTCTGGTCACGGAGGAAAATATTCTGCCAGCTCGGCATAAAAATTTCTAGAAATTAAATAGCCTGAAAGGGCAGCAAAAGGACTTCTCCAGAATTTAGAATGTGGGGAAGCGAGGTCGAAATTACTTGAGAGGTTTAATATTTAAACCTTTATTCTACAATCAGAAAAATATCAAATTAATACATTTTGCGTTACAAGGTTACTGTTCTCCGATTTACCACTAGGCACTCCGATAATATCACAGTTTTGGACTTTTATCTTCCTGACTAATGCAATCAACAGAATTGACTGTATGTTGTTGATGAAATTCTAATAAGAGTTCTGCAAACAATTAAGTGTAGTTGTGTAAGAATAAAAAAAGTTGATGCAAACTTCTACAACAGATTAGTTCCAAAGGTGCGAATTAGACTTTTTATATTTTTTTTAATTTTTTAAGGTGTCTGGCAAATATACTGTCAGAGAACGGCTCAAAAAGTTCAATCTAGATTTTATAATTTAATTTTTATTGTTTTTATTCCTTTACTTCAAAATTCGTTTCATCTTCGAGCCTTTTCAGACTCAAGTCAAAAGGCGCCAGTCAGTGCAAGCTCAAAGCTCGTGACTAGTCTCTCGACATGTGTGGTAATGCAATGCACGTGATTGTGAAAGGGGATAAAATAGCACAAAGCGGTGGCGACTTGTAGGGTAGTGCCCGTATGCCATGGCATCACCAACAAAAGGAATGATAAGAAATGTTTCACCACAAATGTGTGTATAATATATCGTTTCTTGAAAATATTTTTCTTTATAGAAATTCATTTGAACGAGCGCTTAGTCATTCGATGCTCTATCAACATTCTCTTCAAACGCACAGGTCGTAATGCTATCTGCCGGGTTCCTCTTGAACCTTTGAGCAACCTACGCATTGGCACCATGTCTGGCTATTTAACTCTGAATAAAGAACACTGAATATGTTTCTATGCGTCTCTTATGTATCACACGGTGCCAATCTGGAAGTGGCACAGTAGCTCACGTTCTGCTCCACAGAGTGCGCCAATAGCGCTATCTTAATCGAGCAGACAATCTTCATTATAAATTAATAAACACGGTCACTGAAAAATTAAATTTTGTTTCCCATGAATTTTATTTTAATGATCATTGTCGATGTTTTCATTTTGAACATCGATAATTAATAACATCGATGTTTTGATATCGATGTCGCGTGACACACTGGCACCACCAATAGAATTCCATTCCGGCCGCCACTGAGTACAAGAAAGAGAACGGAATGACCTTGCGTTCAAGGCGCAAGCCTAGTGTTGATCAGAGAAACCACGGAAAACTTCAACTATGTAGCTACTGCGGGAAGCTCTTCACCGTCGGCAACTCGAACATAAAGACCTCTCAAACAATAATGCTGCAGAGACATTGTGCAACGACAAGGGGATTAGAGAAACAGAGGGAGAGGAGAGATCCGTGATGTATAGGTCTTTTCGGAATAATGGAGTTATAATTTTAATATTGTAAATTGACAGCATCTTCTTTTGTTGGGTCCAAAACATTACTATTTGCAAAGTCCGCTCAAATTAAAATGCTCAATTTAAAAATTCTGATGTTGAAGAAAGTAAAATAGTATATTAAAGTATTGTAAAACTAAAATTTCTGTTGTAAGAATAAATATGCAGAGTGTTTTAACATGGGATCTTTCAATAACAAAAAGTAATTGATACATTTCAAATTACCAGGATGTGATATGATTGGATTCAGTATAATGAAAAGGAAACTGACATTGAAGTAAAATTTTCGATAATGACCGAAAGGGTGATATGAACTGAACATTATCGGAAATCTCTTAATTAACAACTAGATGAATATTAGCGTGGAGCGAGAATGTGGAAGCTTGCCTAAAGGTGGGAACCTGATTTTGCAAACTACAAATCAAAGAAATGAAAGCAGTACAATAGCAGGTCTTCTTGCAAAAATGTCTGATTGTACAGAGTTTCCCCATCGTATAATTCAAACATCTGTTTCAATTGGTGTCGGCATTTGGAAAACAAGTACTCAGGTTTTAGAGTCAGGATTTCAAATACTCCCTCTTATGAGCATTATTTTGACAACTGTGAAGTAAAAATGATGAGGGCGTCTTATCTGAATCACACACGTACGCCTTTATATGAACTAAAAGCTTTTAGTTTTTAATAATAATAATAATAATAATAATAATAATAATAATAATAATAATAATAATAATAATGCCTTTATTGATATGGCGAGGCACCATTTTTATTAAGAGTTTCATTGGTCTAAGGCAAAATTAAACACAACATGACCAGACTTCTTAACACACGTGTATTTGTGATTTCTTGACTCTCGTTGTTAATCAATATTTCGCAATCATTCCCCTATTATCTCATTGAAGCGAGATCAAATAACGATCTGGTCAACGAATGAAAAGAGTTTTGCATGCAACCACCTCAGTGTTAACCCATTATAGCCCAGCGTATCGTACGAGAATTGCTGTTTGTTATTTTAATTGAATTACGTGTTTTTGTTATTTGTTGCGTCTACAATTCAACGCAATGCGTCTCCAAACCCCTTAAGGGGCGTTGAGCGCTATGCGCTGGGGAGTAATCCTCCATTAACTATTTTAGTATGTCATGTCACGTCACGTCACGTCGCAGTCAGTTGTCAAGAGAACCGCCAGGTAGCATCTCCGCGTATGCGGCTCCTGAATTAAGAATTGGGAAGGAATAAGGAAAGGGGTAGGGTTTAGGACACTTCACAGAGGTTGGACTAGCCCTAGTGAAGCAACCAAACTCGTTTTGTTGGAACAAAGTTCACATGAGATTCGGCAGGAATCGAATCCTGACCTCAGTGGTGAAAGACTAGTGACGTCGCTATGAGCCACGAGCGAGCAACGTAATTGAACAACGTGGAGCATTACAAACTACAGCAACACGAACATTTACAACGCGCGAATGGATTAAATAATAAATAATGAAGTGCGCACGAAAGTGCATAAAAAATATAATTAAAATTCTTTGCTACATTATCTCACTGTTTTAGTTCTTTTCTTGCATCTTAGAATATGATATCGTTCACACTGTTCACCACACATGGAGCATACGCAGTCTCCTTTCACTTCGTGATGATGTGAGGTTGCGCAGATTTTGTGATGAACCCAGTCGCCAGTCTTGTGATCACATATCTTAATTCCTGATTTGTTTCCGTCCATTCTTTCCATCATGGCATCTGTACGAATGGGTTAAAGGAGAGCAGAAAGATCCAGATCCTCCCTGAGGCTGCTACAAAAGATATCATCAAATCAAATAGTGATCCACACAAGGAATGAAAAACCTTTTTCATGTGACCACGCAATAAACCCCACCGTATATTACATCATAAACTAATTTCTTATTAGTTATTTTAATTGAATTTCAACGTAATTTAACAACTTGGAGCGGTAGGCTTCAACACATATTCACAACGAACGAATGTATTAAGCGGGTACAGAAATATCCAGGTCCTCTCTGCGGCCGCTTCAAAAGATGTCATCTGATGAAATAGCGATCCGCACAACGAATGAAAAGATGTTTTCATGCGACCACCGCAGCGTTAAACAAGAGAAGAAAGATCCAGCGGCGAAGGCCTGCACCGCTCCCAAAGCGCGGCGCTCGGCGTTCGGCGTTCGGCGTGAGCCAATTATTGCGACGGGGACGGGAGAGCGAGCGGTGGACGTGGTGCGGGAGGAAGGAGCGGTGCCGATACGGAGGCACCCCCTGCTGTGACGGCCGACAGCCGCGAGGCGGGAAAAAGTAAAGTCATAATTTAATACACTCGCGCGGACGCCACGTCATTAGCAGGAAATCGATAGCGCGTTCAACGCGGGGGCGAACGCCCACGAGGCGCTGGGAAGGGTTTGGACAGACTCTGAGAAGGAAATGTTACACTTCCAGTCGTTTTTCACATTTGTATTCTCTCTCTCTCTCTCTCACACACGTCTATTCTGCAGCCCTTTCAAAATTGTGTTTTTGTGCAGATTCAAAAGAAGAATGTACAGTCGCTCACATATGTTTTGGCACCGTGAAATAATAATTTTATTTTGTTTTTGCCTTATTGAGATTAAAAGATGGTTTCGTTAATCATGAAAAGGCTCGTTCCGATTGGTCGAGTTTTTCAATATTGATCAGTGATGCAACCATAATTTTTTTTTGGGAGGACGGTGCCATAGGTTTTGTGACTAACCGACTTTGGTCCATTGAAAATAATCTTTCTAATTAAAACACTGAGTTTTTATTTATATAGTAATTTTAGCTTTCTATTTCACCACATTTTATGATTTTTGCTTTAATTCAAAAGTAGTGGGCCCCAGATATGTTATTGCTTGCTATTATCCACCTGATTTAAAGTATAAACACAAAATTCTAATTAAATTGTAAAATTAATAGAATGAATCTATCTGTCATTATTTGCTCATTGTGTCAGTTACAAGACCAATTGCAACACAATTTCAATACAACATCAGGATTTTCTTCTACCATGATGTTACAGCTGACGAAAGGAAGGTAGAGAGTGTTTTAAGTTTAAGGAAGGTAGAGGTTGACTATACATACGAAGGTTACTGAGTATGTATAAATAAACGCAATGTCCAGCATTTAACTGTCACAATTTATAAACCTCTCTTGTTTCAAGAGGGTTTCGAGAATACGAATGACATGAAACAATACTTTCGGTGTTTTCGATTTTCTGTGTAGAGCATATAAAGTACTTTTCTATTTTACTTTTCCTACGGTTCTTTCTTCTTTTTTTTTCGCGATGTACAGACAGAGATTATGCTATTTTTCTCTTTTGTGCTATATTTAAAATTTATTTTTAAAATATTTATAATTATTTATAACGCATTGAACTAAGGTACTGAATTGCTCTTGTTTCTGTAGAAGATTTGTAAAAACTATATCGGTATATGTGTCATCCGCCTCCCGTGGTGAGCCCCATTGACATAGTTTTCACCGTTCTTCTATCATTCAATAATTTAATTTATTATACAATTATCATTCAATAACGTTATAAAACTCAAAATATACAAATCTTCCAAGTCCAAATAAAAACCAAATATCATGTAAAACTACGAAAACACATATTTTGAACAACCATACGGATACAGTCGAGAAACATTCAATATTTAGAATCACCCTGGCTTGTTATTTTTATCGTAATGTACACATCCACAGCACGATTACATGAGCGGCCGAAGCGAGCTCTAAGTGGAGGAGAGAGCGGTCCCCTCCTCCTCAGGCCGCTGAGCGATGTTTCGAAGAGCGAGTGCACCGAGGTGGGGGGCGGGGCCGTTCCAATGGCGCTGTTCTCTGATGCAGCCTCAGGCGCCGTTGCCTGCAAATGGGACTTGGAAATAGACGCCGGACGACAGATACGCGGCCGCCCGCCCCCTTGCCACCTCCGCTGCCTCCGCCCTCTCCACCCTGCACCGCCCTCCGGCAGAAACAAACCATCATCACCGTTGGCACTGCCCACGGCGTAGACCAGATGGAAATGGCCCAAGAGACACCATCGCACGTAAACATCTTTGTATAAGGCCCCATGCCAGGAAATTACGACTAGTAATTATTTAAAATCAAGAGCGATGTAATGCTTTTCAGGATTTTCCTGATTATTAAAGTGATTCAATATTAAAATTAGGCCATTTACACTTCTTGAAAATGACAATGTTAAGACAATTTGTAAAAACAATATTATTTTCCCATTACAATATAAACGCAGGTTAGGTCTTGAATCATATTATATTGTATATCATTCTGTATGCAAAACGGAATTACTGCTACTAGTGAGATTCGACGATCAGGCAACTCTAACATTCAATTTATAAAAAGAATGTGAGGGTGACAAATATCCTCACTGATTTCCAGTCCACACTACCATTCTTTCAACATGTTTCCCATTGTCATCATTACCGTCTATATTTGTTCTTCCCTCATATTAAACATCTTCCTCATCATCTCCTCCCATCTCATGTTCCGGGAAATACAAAAAAACTTACTCCGAGGAAAATATGATGCAATAAAATTATTAAAAACGTTAGTGAAAATCGTATATTTTTAGCCTTTATTCATACTTTTTCTGTTTTGAATTGAAAGAAAATAAGTTTTCTCGCCGCGGGCTCCGATTACAGGCGTCTGCTCGCCGCGCGTTCCCTTAATGCCGCTTGTCCCAGGGATCGCCAAATTGTCGATCGCGAGCTAGTAGTAGCTCGCACGGAAATGTTTGGTCAATCGCAGTGTCACGCTCAGGTTGTCTCGCTTGGAAGTTGCTCTACTGAGCTCGGATAGATGACTCTCGAAAACAGCTGCTTGGATACTCCCGTATTACTTTCATTGTTTGTTTCATAGTTAATCATAAGCTTGAGGTAGTGTACGTAATGTTTTGTCTGTTTACACTATATAATTACCGGCAAAGGTGGGCAAGGGCATCATCATGGCAGTGACTCTGTCTGGGAGGTCCCAGGGTGCGAGTCCCGACATTGCCAGGATTTTCGACACTGGCTAAATAGCTAGGCCGAATTTAGCAGATGTCTGCAGGAGAATTCTAGCGGCCGGCTGCTCTGATTGGTAGTTTTCAGTGATTTCTCCGATTAACACCAGGTGAATGCCGGAGTAGTTCTCCAAGAAACGGGCCATGGACCACGCGCGATCTATTCTTCCTCTTCCTTATCCTTTCCTCTCCCCTTGCATACACACACTTACACGTACATGCCTACCACGCTTCTCGGGAGACCAGACGGGAACTTAGAGCTGGTCCCGGATGCGGCGGTGCCACACTGGTGGCAGATGCCAGATTGGGGAAAACCCCGCAAGCCGATATAGGTCGGAGGCGGATCTCGCCATCCAGTTAGGCACGATTATCGTCACATTCGGCGATGAAAACTTGCACCACACTTACGGGACTAATGACCTTATCCGTTGACGCGCCGTAATCACTAATCAATCAAACCGGGAGCGGTAGCTCAGTGCATCAACTGATGTCACTGCAGCGCCTCTGACCGGCAGGTCCTGGTTCGAGTCCTGACGGCGGCAGGAGTTTCGACACTCAGCTTTCAGCTAGGTCGAATTCAGTCGCTGTCTGGAGGAGAATTCTAGCGCCGGCTGCGCTGATCGGTAGTTTTCCGTGGTTTCTCCGATCAACACCAGGTGAATGCCGGAGCAGTAGCTAACAACCGGCCACGGGCCGCGCGCGATTGTCCTTCCTCTTCCTTGTCCTATCCTCTCCCTTACACACACTTACACTAAGATGCACTACACTACCACATATTCCGGGAGACCGGTCGAGAGCTTGTCCGGCAGGGGCGGTGCCCCGCTGGTGGGAGAGTCCTGGTTAGAGGAAACCCCACTAGCCGACGGTAGGTCGGCGCCGGATCTCGCCATCCAGCGGGGGAAGATCAACACAATCGCCCGAGGAAAAACATGCACTACACTAACGGGACTAATGACCAAAGCAGTTGACGCGCCCGGAATCACGAAAAATCAATCAATCAATCTACAACTACCTTCCATTTTGCTCCATCTTGAACCACCTCATGCCAATTCCTAATCCCTAGTCTCTTAATGTCCTTCATAACATTATTCTTTCCAACTGATTTTCGATCTCTTTCTTGCTGCAGTCGGATACCAATTATAAATCTTCTTGACCGTTCTTTCTTCTTGCATTGGACATTGGTGTCCAAACCAGCCAAGCCGAAGCGAGATAATATGATATATAATGTTTTTTAGATTTTATGATGGCTTCAACTTCATGATTATACCTTATCCCCCAGAGGTCGTCTGCAACCTTTTTGGACAAAGATCTTTCTCTTTTATTTTTCTTTCAAATACATTTAGCCTTCTAATGTCATTTTCCTTCAGGTCCAGGTCTTGCGCATCTGTTACTACGGCCTTATTGCGACTTTATAAAGTCGAAGTTTTGCACTTTTTGAGAGCAGCTTACTTCTGAATAGACCTGCAAAGTAAGCCCGGTTCCCTGCAGCAATTCTTTCAGCATTTTTTGTAACTTACAGGAAAATTAAAAACCAATACATTTGCTCAGAAGCTTGAAAAGTTTGGAGACCACTAACTTTGCCCAATGGAACGATGGCGGCATACTAGTACACATGGGTCAGTCAGTGCAGCCATGTCGGGCGACGACCAAAACGACACTTGCCCGTGGCAACCTCACACCGAAGGGACAAGCAACAGGACAGATTTTCTCTATTTTTTTTAATTTTTCCATTTCACGCACTAATAAAATTTAATGTATCCGGGAGATTATACGTCTTGAATGTCAGGTTCAAAATACTAACTGGTTAAATTATTAAGGCTTTATTGTGTTTTATTGGAGAAATTCCCTCTAAATGCGCTAAAAATATTTTGATCCATTCAATTCATAAGAAACACACTCAAAACCCCGTAAGTGAGCTAACTATCGGATATTCAATTACTCTCCAAGCCTGCATCAAATAGATTTAAAACGACAAAATACAAGTTTCCAGATTGTGATATGGGGGAATAAGCAAGCACATCTGCAACCCGCTTCACGCAAAATGCCACAACGTACTTTATGATCGAGCATAACTCGCAAAGGTTGTGTTGTTCAAGATGACACATTCTAGGTATCCGGATTGAAACGATTCTGCACGACACAGGCAATAACGAAGAATACCAGTGCGACTAGTGTACATTCGGGCGTTTAGCTGAAGGTATTTCTTTTATCCCAAAATTTTCCATTGAATTTGTTCACGTACACTGTGCACGGTTACCAAGTATACTAATGTGTACGCGCACCACAGTCTTAGCAGACAATAAATACTCCTCTTCCGAACATCATATGCTACAAATTAATTATCATCACCTTCAATATCATCCTTCGGGTGTGATGGTACATAATTACTTTTCATTGCCATATTTTTTATTACAGCCATCTCCATTACAATCACATCTTTATTTACACAATCGGTTTCTTTGCTTTTTTTTCCTTTTTTTTTTCACTTTTTCGTACGGCATCCAACATACTGTTGCATTCTGAATGTCCGTCTCCCATTATTTTCAGCTTTAAATTCCCAGTATCTTTTTTTTTTTTTTTTTTGTATTTCTTAATTAATTTTCGGTGTTTCCTTTTCCCTCGAGATCAGAACTCTGTGTGTGAAATAAAATATATAAAGTATAAGAAATCTAGAAATGCTTTTATGCAATTAAATCAAAATAGGATTGGGATACGTTTCAAACATAATTTAGAATTTCATTTGTTAAAATTTTCAAATTAAAATTATCAAATACCTCTTAAACGGAAAGCATTGTTACAGTTCAAACAGATAATATATTGTAATAAAGCTAAAAATGTCAATGTATTACAAGTTTTCAGTATATATGTCAGGTATAATTGAATTACGTGCATTTCGCGTGTACGTCAATTGCATACCGCTCAGAAATTTCAATTCTAAGGGCTAAGTTTAGTTTAAATATTTTTAATGGGAATTTAAGCCGTTTTTTAAAAAAAATCATTTGTAATTCATGCTTATTTTTGGTGCAAATTACATAGATTTCAAATATATCTCAATGTTTCGAAATTATCTATTTTTTTTTTAAAAACCATTACGTTAAAGGAAAATCAATGAGAAGTTTGGTAGCAGGTAGCAAGAATTATCACCTAAAAATATTTCTGATGAATGACTGCACTCATATTGAAAATATTGCACTAATATTGAAAACCTCAATTCAATTAATTAACCGTCAGTATTTCCTTTAATAAAATGAAATATCAGTGTAAGCATTTTACACCATTCACCAGAGGATATATCTGACAAGGAGACTTTAACACACTAATATAAGAAAGCTGCTTGCAGCATGGAATGCTGGGTAGCGATCCATGTGACATGCCCGTGGAAACAGCTAACATGTGGGACAGCGCGGAGGTGGGTTCGAGGAGGCCGGCGATAGTGAACGGTGGGGCGCAGGGGGCGGGCGCGGGCGGCGCGGGGCGGCGGGGGGCGGCGGGGGGCGGCGCGGGGGCGGCGCGGGGGCGGCGCGGGGGCGGCGCGGGGGCGACTGGCGCAGAGAGGCGCGGGGCAGTGTGAGGTCCCTTTTTGACCCAGGTGGAGATGTAACAAGAGCAACGAGATAAATGGAGAGCTGAGCGTGGGAGTTTATTGCGCCAGTGGCACCGTGGAAGGCTAACGGATTTCGGCGTGATGGCAACGGATGTCGTACATTGCCGCGCGAAAAGGGAGTGACAACGCTACGCAACCCAGAAAGAATGCGGCGCGACGTACAGAAAGGGCGCTGAAGTGCAATGCAAAGTGAAGTAACGGAATCGCAAATTCTCATGCAATGCAAAGAGAAGCAACAAGAGTGCCTAAGGTTTTAGAGTTGAGTTCGCGCTCGGAATCTGTGCACTCGACTGAAGCCGCAGAAAAGGGACGTGGCTACATTGAATGCCGTGTCAAAAACATCGACTTCCTAGCTTTTAGACAGGCAGGCTAGCCCCGAATTACCTCGGCCCGGTCCAAAAATTTACGTTAAGATTCCATGTAAAAAGGCAATGAAACAAATTCCTAAGTCTAGCAGAACAAATTTCTGAACGATTACAATGCCTAGCCTGCAATGAACTACCCGATGTTTGTTGAAGAGAGAGAATGTGTGTAAATGGTTCTTCTGCGCATGCGTAGGGCCTCCCATGTCGCGTATCTCGTTCAAAATGTTATGGTCGTAGAGTGCACAGATATCTCGCGCGAACTTTATGCGGAGAACCAAGCGGGAACCAAATAGGAATCACGTGGAGGTGCCGTCAGTTGGTGTCTGGTGTGGAATCGGCATGTCTTCCCTGAACTATGGCCCCGTGGGCACCAACCTGAACAGCTGCGAGCACACGAGTTGCCCTGAGCCACTCGTATTACTTCAGTTCTGTGAAGGCTAGGTAGTACACGTGGATGCTATCAGCGTCCATCCAACGTGACTAGTCTTCATTATTTTCTCAGTCTTTCGAGCAACGAATATTTAATTTCTGCCTTATGTTCGTATTACTAATTACCGGATAATGTAGTCAAAAGGATCAATGTTTCTAATCAACAGAGACATTTTTCATTTTGTGCAGTTGTAGTTTGCAGAGTTTTTAATACAATTTCTTTTAGTTTGATCTCGGAAACCGACAGAAAACTAGTTCCTAGAATTGCAACAGAAGTCACACCAGTGCAATTTCCGCGCGGTATAGCGAACTCCTATGGTGAGGAAATGGAAAAAGGCTGAGAGGGGTGAGAGAAGGCCGTGACTCTGTCAATTCCCTAGACATTTTGCAGGCCCTCAATCCCAGCTCTTTAGGCACACCTGGAGTAGAGACTTCGAGCACAACGTGGGGTGGATCACTGAAGGACGCTACAGTAACACCATCATCTTTTCGGAATATTAATATCCTGCTTTAAACTTCCGGTTACCAACTGATGCTCCCTTATTTGTGTTACATCATTTTACTTCCTTTTTGCAACTTTATGCATATCCTTCACACTTGAACCTCGCTGTGACTCGTAAGACCTTTGCGTCGAGAGCTGGCTCCTGCCCTGGACGCTCGTAAGCCCATGGCAGCGCTCGTAGCTTATTACGGGTGAGGAAGTTTGGTGACACCGAGATGACGCTAACGTAGTTGTCAATAGGCCCAATCAACATTACTCTCCCTGTCACGTAGGCAGTCACACAAATACTTCATACATACAAATTTTGGGGCAGGGACAGATCTGGGAAAGAATTATATGTAAATTGTACGTCTCGTGTGTGCTACGAGGTGATTAGGGTTCGTGAGTATCTGGGGTTTCCAAGCGCGTCAACTACTATGGTCAGCATAATATCTTGGGAGGTAGCAGTGTTCCTCTCTCACTGAATCATGAGATCCAGTCCTCACTGGATCATGAGATACGTGTATTAGAGAGTGTGTTTGTAAGGGGAGAAAAGAGGACAAGAATGTGGAAGCAAAACTACCGATTGGATCGCGGTCGCTAGAATTCTCCCTCAATGATTGACTGTAATCCAGCTACGGTGTTCGTCATAGCTGGTTGAATTTTTACCCGGTTATGATGGTGTCGAAAATCCTGCACCGTCGAGTCTCTCAAGGAGCTCTCGGTCAACGACGTACATGGTAGTTGGAATAATATTCACCGTTCCGCAACACTAAATAAAATTCAAGGAATATGCGAACATGCAGACCTTGCAGCTCGCGGCCGCCACCGTAGTCCCTACTCCACAGGGGCCGGCACGACGGGGGAATATCCAGGTGACAGTTGCGAGGCAGGTAGAGGCAGTGCGTGGGCGATGTTCATTTCTCTGCGCACGCAGAAGGCTTCGACAGCTCTTCCTCGATAGTATCCGAACTGTTTTTAATAGACTTTTTTCCTGTCATTCCTCCCTCTAGAGTAGAATATTCTCGGGTTCTCTCATGTTGTGTGTTGCGGGATGGGCCATGACGCAGGTTGCCGAGGTCTGCTAAAAGCGTCCAGGCTGTTGCGTGCTCGCCGTTTGTGTTCCGATAAAAATACGTGACGTATATGATGTATTTGCAAATAGGGACACTTTTGGAAAATACGTGAGGTCCACATTAACGATAGTGTAACGGTACGTCCTCCGAGAAAATAATAATAATAAATAAAAATAAATAAATAAAATATTGGTCACAATTGGGAGGGAAGGCGCGCCGCCCTACAACGCGACCAGCCGCCCGCGTCCCGTTAACGCCCCCAGCGAGGCCAGGCCCCTCCGCGTTCGGGACGACGCCCGCGCACCCCACCCCCGCCGCATAACTCGTTTTCTAAAGGAGTCCCTTGTTTGCGACCGCCCGGCCCCAACAAAGGTTCACCCAGCTCCACTCAAGTACTCGATAGCCTCTTCAGCTGCGGGGCATTTGACGCCAGTTATGACACCGGCTACATCCCACTTTCGGCTCCTCCCGGCAAACTCGCGGACACATTTACGACTGCCAGGGCACTTTGTGTTATTGAGACGCCCGGAGCGTGCGACGCCCGCGACTGCCGGAGACCCTGTAAATTTCAATCCGCGTACGTGGTACTAAATAGGCTACCAAAATTAGTTACGCACAAGTGTGCATACGTGAAAAGGACGAACCGGGCCCGGCACCCGTGATAAAAAGAAGGAAAAATGTAACTGACAGGTCGTGCCGCGAGGAAAGGAACACCCATTAGTTACGCACAAGTGTCCATCCGCGGAGGGCGCGGCTTACCTTCAAACACACTGCTTATTGTAATATCAAACTCGCGGGCAATTGGCTCAAGCGTCGCCACGTAAGCAAAGGGCCAGCAAATGAGGAAGAGCCCCGCCGATCCTGGAGAGGGAAGGCGTGCCTTCGTCCGTGGGCGAGTGTGGCCCAAGAAAAAACTCGATTTTTGACACTCGAGCTAGGCACTTGGCGTTTGGCAGCCGACTACATCACTTAGCATTTGGCACTCGTGCAAGTCACCTGGCAGTTGGCACTCGACCACTCCAGTGCACTTGATTCTTTGTGGCCCGACGAGTTCATCATGTCAGCCAAGACATGTGTTCGGGAACTTGGTGCGTCAACCTAAATTCGGCTCCGCACAACATGTCATGTTACGAGAACTATTAAGGTTCGATGCTGGAAGGAGTTCCCTGTCTAATTGATCACGAACTGTTGTGACCGGGGGGACGCGTGTCGAGGCATGTGCCCGACAACGAGCAACGGTGGACCTAGAGGAAGTGTGCTGCTGAGGGATTCCCGCCCGTGAAAGCGCCAAACCGCTCGACGCCAGCTGCGGGTATCATCCCCGCCACTGCAGACACCACGCAGCAGAAGCTTAAGATGAGTAAAATTTGCGCACTAAGCGACGCTCAGCCCAATTGCCGCGTAAGTGCGGACAGACTTTAATTCAGGGAGCTGCAGCGGACGTGCCGGTAACTAGGCACGAGGGTAGCGGCCAAGTGTTTGCCACTTTTGTGATTGTTAAGCAGTTAACGTAATCAAAGGCCGCAGTAAGCAACATGTTAACTCCATTGTACTGTTGTATTGTACTGTTGCATGCTATCACCACCATCATCATCCATCATATTGTTTTTTTTTAATTTTTGATTAATTAAAGGTTAATTTGTTAAAAAAATAATTCCATGAGTAATTATTGAACATGCATGAACCCAGAGAGACTGAGTGAGGTTACATAAATGGCGCCCTGAACGTGGGGCTCGAATGAGCTCAATTAAGGTTCACGAACCCAATTTCAAAATTTTATGAATATGGCCGGTGACGAATGAAAGGGAATGCATGTTCGCTAATTACTTATGGTCTGTGTATGATGTTTTCTCTTTCAGCTTGTGTGTAGTGTTTACTGTGTTTGCGTGTGTTATATTGTGCAGGTTTTTATTAAGAAATTTAAGTGTAAAGTAACTGTGAAAGAATTTAAAATGGGAGGCTCAAAATGAAACCCCAGGGGACACCCGCCGGCAGCGCACACCTCAGGCACCCTGTTACAATGGCCGATCTGATGATGATGTTAAAGTCAATGTCCGAGCAGACAAACGCGAAATTAGATGAGAGCATGGAGCAAGTGTCGAGGAAATTTTCAGAGCTCGCGAACTGTATCGAGGATCAGGGGGCAAAATCCGCAGCTGAAATTCGGAGACTAGAATCTCGTTTCGATAAGCACGTCGCGGTATGTAACGAATCAAACATGGCTCTGGCGCAGCGCATCGATGCCATTGCTATTAAATTAGATGCGTACAGCAATGCAACAAACGCAAATTTAACAGAAATGCAAAACGATCTTGAGGGACAGATCGCGGAGCAAGGCGGCCGTTTAACTGAATTCGAGGTACAATCACGGCTAGATTAAGGAACAAAAGAGAAAATGGATAGCATCCACGAGTCAGTAAAATCTTCGATTGCGGAAATAGGAAACAAGGGTGAAGTGGTCTGTAGGCGGTTATCAAAATTAGAAACAAAGGTGATTACCGATATGCAGAGTGTCACTAATGAAATATCAGAAATTAAAACGGGTGCCACAAACGCCAATAATGAAAGGAAAAGCAGTTCAAACAAATGATCAGCGATTCGATGAACGTCTTGCGCGAGGAAAGGCGGCAAGAAATCGCGGATATTTGTGATCAAATACCACGAGAAGCAACGGGAACGGGGCGCCGCGTCACTCCCATGGACACCGCCGTCCAACCTGAACTTTTCAGGAACATCAACGAAAATCCATGAATTCATTCGCCGGGTTGAGGACTACATGGAGCTCACGAAAGCTATTCCGAACCAGTTAAAAACAAAATTTGTACAGCAATTGTTACGGGGGAGCGCAGCGGGCTGGCTCCTTGCCATACATCCATTTCCCGTGATTTCGCTGATTTCAAGGTCCGATTCATGGAGCGCTATGGGGAGAGCAGGTCCGGTATGATTACGAAAGGAGAGTGATGGAAGGTAGATGGGAGGAAAGATGGGGCATTTCATTATTAGATTACGCGGTCGATAAGATTGCGGCACTGAAATTATGCGACCCGCAAATCTCAGATGCAAAACTGATTTGGATGATTACTTCTCACTTCCCCTTTCAAATTCAAAACCTGTTGAATAGTGTAGACTCGCTCGATCTCGAAAAATGCAGTTACTTCTCGCCAGGTATGATAGAACGCAAATCATAAAAGATTTGGATTATTACTTCGTACGCGGACAATGGCGGCGAGAGCATAATGAGTTCCGCCAGAAAACGGTGGAAGCCTGCCATCGCATCAGGTAGCGAACCGGGGCCCACCGCCGTCGGCGCCGCGTGATAGAGCACGGGAGGAACGTACGGACAATCGGGGAGGTCCCGGTCCGTCAAACTAATGTCGTTCGGTGTCGTGGGGCGCCGGGACGCCGAACGAGTGCAGGTGCGGGAGCTACAGGTGCCTATAAGGGAAATGGCGAATGTGAACTTTGCCATCAATGAAGTAGAGGACGAGGAGCAGGACTTTCTCCGGGCGCGAAAATGCCCTATTATCAATTTTACATGTGAAGGGATCGAGGCGAGGGCCCTCATTGATTCAGGAAGCGAAGTTTCGGCCATTTCGGAAGAATACTACTTGAAATTAAAGAGCTGTCGTATTACTCTTCCCGAACTTCCCATAAATAAATGTTTTGTTGTCGGCGTGGGCAAGAAGAAAAGCAACCCCATTACCAGGCAGGTCCTATTAACTTTATCGTTTAGCACAGATCAATTCAATGCCACATGTCTCATTGTGAAAGATTTAGGATATGACGTTGTTTTAGGTGTCGATTTTTTAAGAGAATATAGCGGTAAGATAGATTTCGAACGGGGAGCAATTATTCTGGATCCAGGGAGATTGATGATGTTTGAGGAAGGTGATGCCGGCGTTCACGAGCCGAAAGAGGCTAGCATGTTTTCGATTACGCGGGAAGAAGCTCTCGGTCTAATTAACGAGAAAATGCGGGAAAATAGCAATCTCAAGCCGGAAGAGCACTACCGCCTGCAGGAATTGCTTCAAAATTATAAGGACGTTTTTATCAGGCCAACCGACCCCCCCTGACTTTCAATTCCGAATCAGGTCACAACCCCCGAATCTTTTAAGTGTAGAAGTTACCCTATACCACAGGCCCTTAAGGCGGACGTAGACCGCGTCATTTCAGAAATGATCAGAGACGGCATTATCGAAAGGAAACCGACCGCCTATATTAACCCCCTTGTGATCGTAAGAAAAAAAGATGGAGGTGTTCGAATTTGCCTCGACGCCAGGAGATTAAATGAGATCACTGTGCCCGATTATGATGCGCCGATTGCAATAGATGAGATGTTGTGGAAGTTCCGGGAGACCAGCTTATTTTCGGCAGTAGATTTCACAGTCCGTATGTGGTCACTAATAAACCACACCCAAATGTTTGTGAATTAAACGACGAGAACGGAGTTCCCATTGGAAAATTTAACCATTACAACATGGTTCCCTTTAATGAGTGATAACACTAATCACGGTTGTCGCACCTCGCACTTATCGGAAGTTCCCAACTATTTGAATTATCTAGCACTAGGTTTCATTAGTTTTAACATAATGAATTGGCATTACTTACTTTACTGGTCTGTGTGCTTTGTCTTATGGGTTTATTAGTTGTTAAGGGCAATTTGGTTTTCTCGATTAATCATTGTTTATTGTCAAGGTTAATTTCATTGTCATTATGGGTTAAGTTGGATTAAGTAATTATTGCGATTACTGTTTCTGTTTTGTTGCTGTCGTGATCACGGAGGCCGTTTCCGTTGGTTAATCTTATAAGAAAATCCATCGCCATGCTCAGTATTTTCTTGGTGGGAGGGGATTGCCAATGTAACGGTACGTCCTCCGAGAAAATAATAATAATAAATAAAAAAATAAATAAATAAAATATTGGTCACAATTGGGAGAGGGAAGGCGCGCCGCCCTACAACGCGACCAGCCGCCCGCGTCCCGTTAACGCCCCCCCCAGCGAGGCCAGGCCCCTCCGCGTTCGGGACGACGCCAGCGCACCCCACCCCCGCAGCATAACTCGTTTTCTAAAGGAGTCCCTTGTTTGCGACCGCCCGGCTCCAACAAAGGTTCACCCAGCTCCACTCAAGTACTCGATAGCCTCTTCCGCTGCGCGGCATTATTGACGCCAGTTATGACACCGGCTACATCCCACTTTCGGCTCCTCCCCCCGGCAAACTCGCGGACACATTTACGACTGCCAGGGCACTTTGTGTTATTGAGACGCCCGGAGCGTGCGACGCCCGCGACTGCCGGAGACCCTGTAAATTTCAATCCGCGTACGTGGTACTAAATAGGCTACCAAAATTAGTTACGCACAAGTGTCCATCCGCGGAGGGCGCGGCTTACCTTCAAACACACTGCTTATTGTAATATCAAACTCGCGGGCAATTGGCTCAAGCGTCGCCACGTAAGCAAAGGGCCAGCAAATGAGGAAGAGCCCCGCCGATCCTGGAGAGGGAAGGCGTGCCTTCGTCCGTGGGCGAGTGTGGCCCAAGAAAAAACTCGATTTTTGACACTCGAGCTAGGCACTTGGCGCGTTTGGCAGCCGACTACATCACTTAGCATTTGGCACTCGTGCAAGTCACCTGGCAGTTGGCACTCGACCACTCCAACTTGATTTTTGGCACTTGATCAACTCACTGACATTTGCCAATCGACTAGTGCACTTGATTCTTTGTGGCCCGACGAGTTCATCGTGTCGGCCAAGACATGTGTTCGGGAACTTGGTGCGTCAACCTAGAATTCGGCTCCGCACAACATGTCATGTTACGAGAACTATTAAGGTTCGATGCTGGAAGGAGTTCCCTGTCTAATTGATCACGAACTGTTGTGACCGGGGGGACGCGTGTCGAGGCATGTGCCCGACAACGAGCAACGGTGGACCTAGAGGAAGTGTGCTGCTGAGGGATTCCCGCCCGTGAAAGCGCCAAACCGCTCGACGCCAGCTGCGGGTATCATCCCCGCCACTGCAGACACCACGCAGCAGAAGCTTAAGATGAGTAAAATTTGCGCACTAAGCGACGCTCAGCCCAATTGCCGCGTAAGTGCGGACAGACTTTAATTCAGGAGCTGCAGCGGACGTGCCGGTAACTAGGCACGAGGGTAGCGGCCAAGTGTTTGCCACTTTTGTGATTGTTAAGCAGTTAACGTAATCAAAGGCCGCAGTAAGCAACATGTTAACTCCATTGTACTGTTGTATTGTACTGTTGCATGCTATCACCACCATCATCATCCATCATATTGTTTTTTTTTAATTTTTGATTAATTAAAGGTTAATTTGTTAAAAAAATAATTCCATGAGTAATTATTGAACATGCATGAACCCAGAGAGACTGAGTGAGGTTACAATAGCAATGACGAGAGTTGGTAAATACCTTACGTGTATTGGTTGAACAACCTATACACAAACTTGCTTCTTACTAAAGTTACTTCGGCTGACAAAATCCCTTGACCGCACACATCCTACATTCGAATTATCAGTATAGTAATAATAAAGTCTTTGTAGCGAATGAATAAAACTATAATGCATTGATATGATGTTTTGTGTTTTGAAGAGACGCAAAACCCCCATTTGTTGAAACGGCCTTAATCGAACGAAAATCACTCAGCGAGTACAATAATTTCCTTCCAATTCGTTTATGTAATCTTAAACAGTGGATGAAGCACTATCCGTACACAAAAATAAAGAAAACATTTGGAGTCGTTTTCTAAGAAATGGCGTTTAAGTAACTCTGAAAATGTGTAATTTTGAGCTCATTTTCACAACAAAGTTTTCGAGGTTTCGAAAACCTTTGTAAGACATCGTTTGAAGCAATTGTACTCACAAGTATCAACAAAATATAGATTGACTACATAACGCGTTGGACGTAGTAATGTACTATACTGGTGAGTCACGAGACTTCAGCACCTGCAGTTTTGTAACTGTTGAAGTAATTGCAATGCAGTTTTCACGGAAGTGCGTGAGGGAATAGGGCTAATTTATTCTTGTATTCATTTCTATTGCATCACTATACATACAGAAAGTGGGTGTTTTGGAAAACTTTTGAAACCATTCGTACCCCACGAAGTTATGCCGGGCTTTGGCTTACGCCTTTGCTTTGGCTTTAACATATTTTTTAGTCAGTCATTATGAGCGTAAAAACACGTATTCAGTGATATACATATTGTTACATGTTAGACAGACATTTTTTGAATAATTTTGATATTTTTGCGATACGTGTTTAACGGATATTTTGAAAGTAACAGTTCGCCACACAAGGTCACGCAGCGCTCCCCTTGCAAACGCGCGCTCGAGCAAAGAAAACTGAGCACAAAAAACCAAATGTACTCAAAAACTGCTTATCAAACATATTGCAATATGTATATCATTGGATTCGTCTTTTTAGGCTCGTCACGACAAACTAAAAAATAGGTATAGTCCCATTGAAAAGAAAACAAGTTACCTCTATACCTCGTAAAATGCAAGTGATGAAATAGAAATTAATATTTGTTTCAATATCCCCCATGCACTTTCGTGAAAATTGCATTACAACCGTTCAAAAACTGCAAAAAGCTATAAAACTGCAGGAAGTGCTTAAGTTACGTGACTAATTCTGTGTATAGGAACCAGATTTATCCACTTTTTCGATACCCGGGCCAGGCAATAAAAATGTTCCTGTTGAAAATTCGCCGTTTTCCGACACACGATTATAATACTTTCTCTTTTTACGAAGTAAGAGCGAAAAAGTGCGAATGTTTTATTTTTTGCGGGGTCTGTTCGGTGTGCAGAAAAGCGTGCATATATATGGCTAATATAAATAGAAATAAATCGTAATTATTCAATAAATGAATTTCTACGTGTTTATAAGTGAAAGCAAATAAAAATATCTAATTTCAGTACAATCAAAGGGGTCGCGTTCTATTGTCCTAAATTTACTCCAATGTGACTTATCACGATTGTGATTTATTTCATTTCCTCGTAGAATAAATCACTAAACCAAGTAAAAAATATTTTTCACCTTATCAAAGAATTGCGTTCCCACTCATTTTATTTCATTGCATTACCTAAACTTCTCAACAAATCTGTCACAATTTTTTCATCTGGAAAACACTCATGATGGTGTCTTGTTAATTTATTTTCCTGACAATACAGTAATTTCTTCCACGATGACGCTGAATCGAATGGTATGATATCCATGAAAATAATATTGTTTGTGTGTTGATAAAATGCTTGCCACGCGCAATACAGTTCCAATTCAGTATTACAGTTCGCATTTGGAACAAAATTAAGAAGTCAAATTCATTTCCAGAAGAATGTTTTATTCTTTAATCTTGTAAATAATATGTTAATCTTAAATGATCTGCCATTGAAAACCTTGTCCTTTTTCTGTTCCAGATGATTAAAATGATGGTAACTGTTGTCATCGTGTTCACCGTTTGCTGGTTGCCATACAACGTCCTTGTGGTGAGTTCAGTGTTGTGTCTCAAATTAAAAAAAGGTCAATGCTCGTAATTTGCGTTTTCAACATAACGTACGAAAGACTTTTGAAAATTTATTTTTTCGATCACCTCTTACAACACATTCATTTACACCAGCTGCAAACAAAATACATTTTTACAAGACGAATATCAGAAATGGAATTTTAAAAGCTGGTCTGAAATGTTAATTTCTTTCAAAGAAGAAAAAAATATGGCTTGTTTCACAAAATTTGGGAAACTTTTAGCAACATTAAAAAGAACAGTGTGATCTAACGAAAAAGAAATTAATTTCGATAACAAAAGTTTGAGATTATATATTTTCGCAGAAGTGGGTGTTGTGTACTCATGTTTACCTTTCATACATCTCTATGTAAAACCTCATAGAGAGTACTAGTGCGCGCAATATACAACCAAAAACTGGATTGCTTTTGCGAGGGGACATTGGCGATAGAGTCTCAGCACATTCGGTGATGATCCATCGGCAGCGACATTTATTTGAAGGGTAGTAAGAAGATCCAAATAACGAAACCAAAGATTGTATAAAAAGTGTAAATGTAAACAATGTAGTTTTATTGAGTAGGAAAGTCATAATTACTTTATTAATTCTCTTTAACTTGTCCGTAAAAATTGCCCACGGAAAATCAACCCAGTGAGAGACATTATTTTATCTCACCGCCTAAAAGACATTCAGACAAAAGTGAGCATAGCAAATCACGAGTACATACACATTAGCACAAATCTCGTGACCGCACTCTTTCCTGCCGCAAGGTCGTCAAATAGGCGGTCAGTTTGCACAACTTCCGGAATGAGTAGTGTCTGACTCCTATCCACCGGAAATACGGTTTTTGGTGAGTAAAAGCGCTAACAGGAGCAACAGTTCACTGGTGGAGAGTTGCTTACCAAGGAGAACATATTTACTCTTAGCAACACTACTAATGGAAAGCTCATGAAAGTGATAAGTAGATCCTTAAAGATTTTCGAATCTTTATGCTGACACTGATCAATATACTAAAATAAAACAGTTATTGATAAGAAATGGTGAGATTTTACAAGATTATTTCTATATTCTTTCTGTATTTCAACAGAAATATAGAAATACAGAAGTTAGCATCAAATTCATCGGTATTTGCTCAGAGTTATTAAAAGTCATGGTATCGATATTATTCCGACTCGCGACTATATAAATCCACGAAATCGAAATTTGAGGAAAGATAATAGCATAGAGAATCTAAAAAATAATTATAAATGACAAATAGTACACTGTAAGTATTATATATGATACCATTATTATTACTACCATTATTTTTCATTCCAGAGACGATCATTACGCTCGTATAACAGACTCGTTCACGCTTGTTCTGGACGTAGATAAAAAATATTAACTGCACGTAGGTAATAATAGAAATATTCTCACTTCGAGTGATAAATACACTATTTATAATATTATGTAATTAAAAAGTTTAAGTCCTAAATACAGGGCGTATCACTTGACATAAATAATGTAGTTCAGGGTATTAATAGTTTAAAAACTATTGGAATATGTATGGTGTGCCGACAGCATGAGAGTTATTTAACTCTATTAAAATTTAACTTTTCACTTTTAGAGTACATTTTATGTTTTGTTTAGTTTCTAGGTTAATTATTGGAGATATCTCTCTAATGAAGACCACACGTAATGAGTGGCTGCAGGAAATTTTCAGAACACATTTATCTATTACCGCTTCTAAATAAAATTCATCTCTAATTATTTTTTGTATTCAGTGTGAATTATTATATTTTCTAAAATAACATTTTAGTTCAGTAAGCCTCAAAGGTTGAGTACCTGGAAAACGTTCGATTCTAATTAGATATTGTTCCTAACTCACAACAGGGAATAATGACTGTACATACTCAATGAATATCACTTTGTAGATTTGAATTCTTCTCTATTATTTCAAAATTTTTAAAATGTTTCTGCATCTCATTTAGGAGATTTAAAGGAACCAACTTCAGTAAAGAATGCCTGTGGGAAATCAATATGAAGAACACTATCAATATATTAACAATGTTACACAATTGTATTTATGTTATATACCTTGTCATGAGATGTAAGTTTCAAAGAAAGTATTGTCGTTCCTAGTAAAGTGGGCATGCTCTATGCCTAGGTGCAATTTCTTGTTCGTATGTTCTGGATGACTGCGATCATAAAAGATTGCAGTATTTATTAAATATCAAATTTATAAATACATTGAGTAAACAACGAGAGCTTCAATACCTACAATTTTTTTATAAAATCCTAATAACTTCATATATTTGTGCAACATTTGTGGTTAATATTTTAGTTCTCTTTGTAAGACGTACAACTCCAGATAATTTAAAAATAATGAAACCAATAATTACATATAACTTCAACAGATCTGATATTAACTATGAATTATCTTTTTACTTACTGTGTCAATTTTTTATACTTATTAATAAACTCCTTAAAAGCATCTATCACATTTACCCCATTCTTTCCTGCAATACTAAATATAGAAACAATTCGAGAATTATTGAATAGTTTTGAATAAGGGATTAGTAAGGTTTCTCCTTCATGAAGTGCTTCATCCAAGAGGCAATGTCATAAATTAATTCTGAACGCTCTAGAGCATTCGGAATTAATTTGGACGGAGACGGATTTGGTGGTCAGCGTACCGGGCTGTTTTACCCGAGTTTGCGGGTTCAAACCCGATCGAAGCCGTGAATTTTTAGGGGCGAAAAATCCTTCGTACGCCTTCCTTCGGAGGGGAAGTAAAACCTGCTGTCCCATGTAGTAGATTTACTGCATGTAAAAGATCCTCAAGCCTAAAAGAAGCCTCTGAACAAAATTGAGATTCGCCTGTTTCGTCGCCCAAGTATACCTCCTCTCTCCACTAGTTGGTGAAAAGAGCGTAGCAAAATTTGCGTGGTTAGACGGAAGAGCGGACCTGATGGCCCGAGTCTCGCCAGGTAAAATAAGGCATTAACTAACTTACTACAGCAGGGTTATCCCACTGACGGCATGTGTCCCGCGTTGCCCTGTATTGTGACCCGCGAAGGTTATTAGTCGAAAGTCAAATTCGGTTTCATCCATGTCGGGTGAGAAAATAGTACGCTTAGCGGACATACTCTACCACGATCAGCATCCCCTATAATGTAAAAACAGGTTAAGATTAACTTGAAGGATTTTTTCTCGGGAATTCAGAAATTCACAATCATTCCAATGTTTTTCACTGCGTAATGCATGGTACGGCCTGATATCATGCAGGTCCCCCCCCTTGTTTCAGAACAGCGGGGTACAGTGCCAAGATCAAATCGGGATCATGCGGGAAAGTCAAATGTGGTTCGTCCGAGTACTGAAAATATGGCCCGCAACCATAGTAAAGGTTTTAATTGTGGCCCTTGAGGCCTTACAATTGGGACACCCATGCTCTAGAGAGTCCCTTCACATGTGTCATTCGTCTCCCGGCATCAGGGCGTGTTGTGGTATTAGATTTATTTTGCATATTTGTAAACTTTTGGAAGGAAAGTGTTTAATACCATTTCAAGCTATTGTTACCACATTCAAAACAGGCGCAATTCAATGCATAAAAAGTAAAATGGATTCATGATTCAACGCATAATATCGAATGCTGTTTTTTTTATTTTGCAGATAATTTTAATAGTTAAAGTAAATTGTTAAGAAGCAAGCAGGAATTATGAGAAAATTGCTCGTTTTTACACAAAATTGTTCATGACTTTATTTCAAGATCTATTGTTTTTAGAACAGAGTTTAATAAAAATCTTCATTATCAATATTGTACTATTGCAATATTTCTATAACGTTTTGCAGTTTTCGAAAATACTGAGAGTACTTTCACAATATATTTCCGCTCTTTGATACATACGAGGAGAAAATTTAAAGCAGAAAAATTGCGATAATAATTGTTTAAATATTACCTACATTTCAGCAGAAATTACGCGAAAACTACTCATATTTTTTAAATATTCTACTTGACCTTATTTCAAGATCTGTATTTGAAGAACTTATTTAATTAAGGAAAAAATAACTATCTTAAATATTGTAGTTGTAGGTAGTAACGCCAAAAAATCTGAACTTTGGCAATTTTCTAAAATTCAGAGATTTCAACGAAAGTGAGACCTCCGCCATTTTCTAAACGTTCTTTATGGTATCCGAAGAAACATTTAATTAAAAATTTGAAGCTATCTTGGGAAAAAATCATAATGTAATTAAGGTTTCATGTAAAGTATTCCAAAATCCCATCCTCGAGTTCGTTTAGGTCGGTTGGAAAATTTCAATTTTTAACGACAGTCAACTGTTCGGTATCAATTACCCACAAAACCAGGATTTTGACTACAGAAAATGTTATAGGAAGTAAGTTCTGTATATGTTATTATAGTTTAAATTCAAACATGTTATCCTGTGCAAATTTAATATTTAATAAATACCAAAAAGTTGCCGATTTCACATATACAGCTAAGGTATACATTTATTAATTTTACTGACGTGTTAACCTAACTCAAATATCAAAGACGTCATATCTTCACTATTGGCAACACCTTTCAGCTAAACAACAAATATTTTTCATTACAACAATGTAAATTTTCCCCTAGAATTCTTAAAAAGTGTAGCAACCTAAAAGATAAGTTCCCCTTATATAAGTAAACTCGACTAATTTTTCACCCATTTTGAAAACGCAAACAATGAATTAAAATAAAACATTAATTTTTCAGCAATTAATGTTCAATTTATGCGGAAGAGTTTAATTAAATCTCTTAGAGCTCAAGCCCGCGAGCTTAAAACAAAATTATGGACCCTTTTTTTGACACGCCACCGAGGAAAGATCAAGATTAACAAACTAGAACTTATTTGGATTAGCAAAAATAACTCGCACTTCGCAATTCTAAAGCTATAGAAATTCGCAACTGAAGAAATTAAATAATTATTCCTTGGAAAAATTCTGAAATTTTTACTTATACTTAAAGTATAATAATCTGAAATACATTTCTTTATTTTCTCTCGAAACAACAAAATAAATTTCATTTGAAATATACAAACTTCCAGCTTCCTCCATTTGAAATTCGGTCTACCCTACCAATATTACACACTGTAAGTTAAATTATAAAATAGTGCAAAATTTTCAACAAAATCAATCTTACATTATTTTTATGTTTTCGTTTACATACGTATATACGGGAGTAATATACGAAGTATATAGAAAGTTATGTAATGCTGCGGAAAATCGACTTCGAGATGTCAACGAAAATACACGTTTTGAGGTACCCTGAAAAGGAAAAAGTAGTTTTTTGAAAACATCTGTCTGTCCGTCTGTCTGTCTTGTGTCGTATGTGAACACATCTAGCGCCCGAACCACAATCCTTCAAATGAAATTTGTTACCCATATATAGTTCTTCCATTAAGGTCATGTACACTTTTTTTTAAATTTAAGTTCTTTTTGTGCAATAGAGCGTGCAATATTTGCAATTTTAAAAAAATAAAAAAACAATTTTCTCAAAAACGGGTCCAAATTTATTCTTTATATTTTTGGCAGGGTTAGTGCCCAACCAACCCTATCCGATTACATAAACGCTATATTGCTCTATTCTTTTGTTTTTCAAAAATTACAAAAATATTTTTTTTTGTCTCTCACATCGGTAATATTTACCTTCGAGGCAACTTCTTCACCCTACTAGATTATAAATCTTACATGTGCTTTAAATAATGTCAAATAAAGTTTCTCGAAAACTCAACAGTTTTCTGTGAAAATGAGCTCAAAATTACGCTTTTCAGAAACGCTCAAACACCATTTTCTCAAAAATAACTCCAATTTTTTCTTTAAACTTTTCCAATAGATAGTGCTAATTGCACCGTTTAATATGACGTAAAGTTAATTTTCATGTATTCTTTTGTTTTTTCAAAAATTACACAAATGTAATTTTTTAAATATCTCTCACGCCGTTAATATTCACATTTCTATGGATTTGTATACATATTACGTTTGTCAGTGGAAGTGCTTGAAAAGACGTCAAATGAAGTTTTTCGAAAACTCAATAGATTTCTGTGAAAAAGAGCTTCAAATATCGCACTTACAGTAATGCTTCATCGCCATTTTTTTTTAAAAAAGGCTTCAAAATTGTCAATGAAAATTGTTATTTTGGGCACGATTTTACTCTTCTTTAGTATTCTTGAAGTAATAATTAGTTCTACAATTGAGTGTCCGAAAAGTTAAGAAAACGTCGAAAAATGTAGTTTCGGAGACGATAGATGGCAGCTGGTCAGAGAATGGAGGAAGACCTTCAACCCAATTCACGCCAAGGAAACTAGAAAAAATGCTACGAGAAAGTCTGTGCCATTCTGTAGCATCTCTAGTTTATTTCTTAATATCTAGTTCATAAAATTGTTATAGATGAAATTCTACCATAAACTTTACGAACTGCTTGCCCACGCTTCAGATGAAAAAGCTTTCCGATGCCAGTTCTTTTTCTTAGTTCTCTCTGGATCGCGCTATTTCCTCATATGCTCCTCGAAAAACTTTCCAAGAAACCACGACAATGTGTTAAGGAGGAAAACCAGTTTCCATTTATAAATTTAATCGCAAAGAGGAAAAACGAGCACTGTGGCACGAACGACACTTTGAGCACATACGAGGCAAGCAGCTTTTGCGTGATTGGAGTGAAAATGAAGTGGAAAATATAGATAAGTAAAGGAAGTGATTAGAAAATAGAAAGACAAATAAATTAGACTCTCTTCAATAGTTAATGTGCTAAGAGGATTGTTATTAATGAATTGATTGATTTTTTCGTGTTTCCGAGCGCGTCAACTGCTTTGGTCATTAGCCCCGTTAGTGTAGTGCATGTTTTTTCTCGGGAGATGGCGGTGATCTTCTCCCGCTGGATGGCGAGATCCAGCGCCGACCTACCGTCGGCTAGTAGTGTTTTCCCCCTAACCAGGACTCTCCCACCAGCGGGGCACCACCCCAGCTGGGACAAGCTCTACGCTCCCAACCGGTCTCCCGAAATATGTGGTAGTGTAATGCATGTTGTGTAAGTGTGTGTGTAAAGGAAGAGGATAGGACAAGGAAGAGGAAGGACAGATCGCGCGCGGTCCGTGGCCCGTTTATTCGGGTATTGCTCCGGCATTCGCCTGGTGTTGATCGGAGAAACCACGGAAAACAACCGATCAGAGCAGCCGGACACGTAGAATTTTCCTCGAAACAGCGACTGAATTCGACCTAGCTGAAAAGCTAGTGTCGAAAATCTTCCCGCCGTCAGGACTCGAACCCAGGACCTCCCGGTCAGAGTTATTAATGAAGTTCATCCGAGAATCACGCATGTATTTGACACCCCAATATTTTAACAAAATGTTTTCTCGAAACGCCGTAGTTGAAATATTAGTCCTTTTTTATTAATAAAATCTCTTCATTGTTTGACTTAAGTTATAACAATGCTGTTCTCCCCTATCTCCCCTATCTATAATTGATGAGAGTTCACTTCCTCCAAAGGCATTAAAAAATGTTGTCCTTATACAAGATATTATTCACTAAATATTGATTTGTTTTTTTCTATTTATTTGTTTACGTCGAAAACAATTAAAACTGTATGTGATGTGCTACGGGGAGAAGATAATTTTGAGAAATTTTCTACTTAAATTTATTAAATTCTATTTAAACTAGAGGTGGTACAGAATAGAGCAGACTTTCTGGTAGCAAATTTTTGTAATTCCCTTGGTGTTGTCTGGTTTTAAGGTTTTGCCCCATTCTCTGGCCACCTGCGATCTATCGTCGCCCAAAGTACTTTTTTTACATTTTCTCAACTTTTGGCTTTCTTAACAGTACAATCTAAATATTACTTCAAGAATATTAAAGAAGGGTTGAACCTCGTCCTAAATAGAAGTTTACATTAACAAATCTGAAGCCGTTTGTAACAAACTGCGATTGAACATGACTGTAAATGAGAAATTTGAAGCTCTTTTTGACATTGTGTTTCCGAGAAACGTAATTTGATGTCTTTTAAAGCACTTCCACTCACAAATTTAATAATGTAAACAAATTGATGGATATGTGCATATTCACGGAGAGAGAAATATTTCAAAACCAATATATTCGTGTAATTTTTGAAAAACAAAAGAATACACCAAAATGAACTTTACGTCATATTCAAGAGTGAAATTAGCACATTAATTGGAAATAATTGAAGAAAAATTTGGAGCCATTTTTGAGAAAACGATGTTTGAGCGTTTCTGAAAATGCAACTTTTTGAGCTCATTTTCACAGAAAACTGTCAACTTTTCAATAAACTTTGACATTACTTAAAGCACAGGAACTCATAAATCTAATAATGTGAATAAATCGCCTTTAATGTAATTACTACCGATGAGTAAGTCAAGTAAAAAAATTACATTTATATAATTTTTGAAAAACGAAAGAATATATCAAAATGGCGTTTATATCATAGTAAAGGGTTTGTTTGCCACTAACCCTAGCAAATATTTAAAGAAAAAATTTGAAGTCGTTTCTGAGAAAATCTCGCTTTTGTAATTTTTTAAAATTGCAGATATTGCTCGAAAAATACTATTTTTTTAAAACATTCTGCATGAACTTAATAAAAGAACAATTTATGGACAACAAATTTCATTTGAAAGAAAAAGATCTGTCTTTAATTGTATAGTTATAGGAAGAAACCGAAAAATTTTTAACTTTTGCAATTTTCGAAAAATTCAGAGTTAACCGTGAAAATCAGACCTATGCCATCTCTCTAAGTGTATTTGACTGTATTCTTATAAGAAATTTAAAGAAACAATTTGGAGTCTTTTTGAGAAAATTTTGAAAATTTTCGAGGGTCTTCATGTAAAGTACCCCCAAATTTTAAAGAAAGTTTTTCAAAATTTCGAAGCTTCGACTATAGCCAGATGGAGAGGGGTTTCTTCAATTTGGAAAAGGTCGTACGCATGGTTTCGGCGCTAGTAATGTTCACAGACGGACGGACAGACGGACGAAAACTTTTTCTGTATCCGGGGACCCCAAAACGTGTTTTATCGTTGAAATCTCGAAATCCATTTTCCGCAGCATTACATGACTTTCTCTATACTGTTTATATTTCTCTGTATATACGTATGTATACTGAAAATTAAAAAATTAAAACTCAAAATTCAATTTAAAATTTTGAAGAGTTCAAAAAAATGAGGGAACACTCCTCGGATCCGATCATTCTCGCTGAGCCTCCTCCATTCCAACCTTTCCCTGGAATCAGCTATCGCCTTGCGCGCTCGCCCACTCAATGAACCCGCGACACCGCCGCCTCCGGATCCGGATGCGGGTCGGCGCAAAGCGGTGGAGCCACAAAGGAGGCTGCACGGCCCACCATCGCCTTCGCCTTCGCCTCCGCGGCGCAGTTGCAGGTCTTCGCCGTATCACCGCGCCAGCGGCTGCCGCCTCCGCGCACCACGCCCCCGCCGCTCCCGCCCTCCCCCTCTCCACCACTCTGTGGGCCATAATGCCCCCAAGCAAGCGCCAGCGATTGTTCTCGCTCAGCAAACGACATTCGAGGTATTGTTACGGATACCCATTTCAATGCGCCCTCACCTCCCATTCAGCAGTCCCTACTCAGCCATTATGCGCGGAAGGAAAATTAATATTATCCAAGTAGGGGCTCTGACCGGGAGGTCATAGGGTTTGAGTCCTGACAATGACAGGGTTTTCGGCGCTATCCAGACAGCTAGGTCGAATTCAAACGCTGCCTAGAGGAGAATTATAGCAGCCGGCTGCTCTGATCGATGGTTTTACGTGATTTCTCCGATCAACAACAGGTGAATTCCAGAGCAATGCCCTAACAAACGAGTCACAGACAGCGCGTGATATATCATTCCTCTTTCTTGTCATATCCTCACCCCTTACTTAAACATATTTACATGCACTAGACTACCATATATGTCGGAAGACCTGTCGGAAGTTTAAAGCTTGTCCCGGCTGGGACGGTGCCCTATTGGTAGGACATACCTAGAGCCGACGTGTAGTCGACGTGTAGGTCTCGCCATTCAGCAGGGAAATAACTTCACCTACTATGATAAAAACCCATTACACTTACGGGACTAATGGTTTTAGAGTTGACGCGTCCAGAAACAAGAAATAATCAATCAATATCATCAAATGTGGAAAGTATTTAAGAGTTATGAGTTTTTTATTCTGGCAGAGGTGACTAGATTTTATTGTTCTTCGTTACAAATAGTGTGAAAATAAATTTAAGACAGTTAATTCCTTTAAACGAAATATGTTGTGTACCTACTATCGAAACAATTATCCCAAACAAGCGCTATGGTATATCTCGCTAATCAAAGTCATCTAGGGTAAAGTTACCGATACCCTTTTCAGTTTGCATTCACCTGCCATTCATCAGTACTCAAGCTAAGAAGGGTAATTAGTATCTAACATGGAAAGTACTACAACTTAAGAGTTGTGCATTTTCAATTGTTATTTATAGCAACTATTGATGAAATAAACTAATGTCATTTATTTTTTAATATAATAGAAACGAAAGAAACTGTGCACCTATGGTTGAAACAATTCTTCCAATCACGACTCTGGAAATGTGCTCAGGCATTATACTACGTCTGGAGGTAATGCAAATAATACTCATTATAATTATCATTATTGTCATTATCAATATTGAAATAAGCTATTCGTACCTGCATTCGAATTAATTTTCTAACGAACGCATCTGGGAAAGTACACACCAAAAAGTATAATACGGGTAGTCACAGATATCCATTCCAATGCGCGCCTACCTGCCGATCATCAGTCCACACTCAGCTGATAGATTGCAAGAATTCTCCTCCAGACAGCGGCTGAACTCGATCTAGATTGTGTGTACAATCCTGCCAGACTTCCCAGTAAGAAGTACTGCTTTGGTATCACTTGATGCCCTGACACAACTCAACTGATGAGCGACAATTTCTGTTCCCCAGCAATTTATAGTTGTTAAAAAGAAGTGAGTAAAATGTAACTTTACAATAATGTAGTCTGCCGTGTGTCACACACACGTCACACTGAAGACTATTGATCTGACGCCATTAAAACGTGAGAGAAGATAGGGGGGGGGGCGAAACTGACTTCGATAACTCTAGTACTCTTAAATTATTTCGCGAGTAAAATTCCGTTATCGATATGTTGTTGTCAATGGCAGCTTTCGTCACCATTTAAGATTAGGAATTGATATCTTATAAAGGGAAAGGAATACATTTGTTTATGCAGATATATTGTTAAATTTAATTTAATAAAAATTGTATTGATAGTAAATTTTACTTCCAAATTACGAGTAATTTAAGCAAATCAAACAATATCACTGTTTTCTCTCGCCATTCACAGACCTTAGTACAAAATTACATAAGATCTTGCAGACGACAAAGCCCAATAAAGGCATTTTTGAAACATTAGTAATGAAATGATCTAATCATTGCAAATTTAAATTTTAATCATTTTTCAAAATATTTACAAACCACAGTTATTGCCATGTTTTTCATTATATTTTGCCTTCTAAGAACTATTTAATTTATTACTCTGAGATTTTTCCGTTCTCCTCTATTGCTTAAAGTATCACTTGCAAGTTTGGAATTGTCTTTGAATAATCCCCGGGGTACATTATGCTTTCACTCTACATACGGTTCGAATGGAGAAGATATAAAATTTTAACGAGTTCCAAATTTTATTCGGCACTAAATACAAATTTATGAAATGTAAATCATAATTCTACTGGCGTGATTTAAAACCCTAGTGTGCTTGCAAACTTGTTGCGGTATTAATTAAAAGAGAAAACAAGCGCATATTCAAAAAACCTTTGATGTGACGTGTATCATAAAAAATTACTCTTTGTTAGTTCATGAATGTAGATCACATTTGAATTTTTTACTTTTGGTAAGATAAAAAGTGTTGAGTAAATAATTTTGATTCAACCCAATACTCGAAATACGAAAGAAAAACGTGATTCTGAAGTAAAATTACAATTCTATGAACAAGAGATGTTACCTTCGGAGTACCACGCAACATCGCATGATACTTGTATTTTAACATGATTTCGGTTCTTCCGGTTTAGTTCATTCAACTTTTCGTTCAAATAATTCGTTATTTTCATTTTAGCCTTGAGAAAAAAGAAATATAATGTGAAAATGGATTCATAAGAACTGAACATGGCTACAAACTCATTAACAGTTATAGTTCAAAAGGGAAGATATTAAGAAAATAGTCAGTACTTATGTTGCTTTGCTCAGGAACGGAAGAAAAATTAAAATATGTTTGAAATCGTCGATAATAAATATTATATTATGTATCCCTTCTATATATAATACTTTAAGGAAAGCTGACGGCTTCGTACAATTTACGTTTCACAGGATTAACGAAAGCAAATGGTACAATTCCCCGTAAATGTGCTACTACTTGTAGGTAAATAACGAATTACTCTCCGGAATTATATCAGTTAGATTTAAGTTAGATGTAAGTTCAGCTCGGTGCGTCTTAGACCATTACAACTTGGGGCAATGTTAAGTCCATTTTACACTGTATTTTTTTATTGATAAAGAATATGACCAAAATGTATATAATCTGTGCAGAAAACTGGAGCATGTGTGAATTATATGTACATGTTACATTGACTACCATGTTCTTTACGTCCCTTTCCGAACTTTTTTGCGTTCATTATGTATACGGTGCAATTTTTTCCTTTTGTGCAGATTCGAGAACGTTCTAATGTGTTGAATTTTATTTTAAAGTGATTTGTGTGATGAGAAGTAAACCGGTTGTCACATGTACTGTGTTGAATTAATGTCTCGTTCCGTCTCGTGTAGCAAAACTATGTTATCATAGATTCATCATTCAACTGTTTGATCTTAATCACTGTTGGCGGCGTTCGGGGGAAATATTTTCGACACAAAAAATGAAACGAATGTGTAAATCACGATTCTCGTTTATTCAGTTTCGGTAGCGAACAAAACGCAAACAACTAATGCCCCTTTTCTATCAATTTTCTGTACAGCAAAAGGACATTTAATTGCCGAGTAGAACGTGCTTTAGTCAGTAATATATAAAAGTAAAATTCTATGTCAAATTAAATTTACTATTTGATATTCTGAGTGATTTAATCACAAGGGTCTGGAGTGATTTTTTTGTTAATAAACGCTTATTAATTTTCGAATATTTATCCATGCACTACACTGGCTTCGAAAATAATTACACACAATTCACGGCCAGTCTGTTCGAGAATTTAATATCACTATGAAAATAATTATTCACAAAGTGCAAACAGTTCGCACGAGTCTAAGTAGTAATACATATTGAGAAAAAATATTCGAATTTACCTCAAAGAGGTTTCATGTAAAAAAATATACAGTTTAAGCATTGCTAAAACAGCTCACATGTAATAAATAAAAAGTAATATTTCGCTGTCACAACATTCGTCCGATTCGCACATACAACATCACAACGTTTTTCTAGCGTAATTCTCTACGAAATATAAATAATTTATTTTTAACACAAAGACTTTCATTCTTTTATTGAAATCTATTTTTACAATAGAAATTAATCCAGCCATCCCGAAAAACGTGTATGTATAAAAGTAGGAGTAGAAATTGTGCCGTACACGACTCGTGGTGATCCGCTCTTTTCACAACGGGTAATTGCATTGATGCCGTTGCTCCCATTACAGTTCACAGTTCAGGAAATAATTTTCTTTGAACGGAAACTCGATTATCATCCATTTTTTGCCGTGATTAAGAATGCCAGAGGTATCAACCACAAGGTTTACCTCCTGGATTTTTAATGATTATGAATTAGCACCATACCTCTGCTGGCACCACCATTTTTTTGTTGTAATTTTGATAAAGTGCTTCTTTCAACATAACAGTGAAAAAGGATACGAAATATGAATTGACGAATTCTGACTGTGTTGATTGATACATGCGGATTGCTACAAGTGGAAACCGGTCTCTGGAGATAAGAAACCTGAGACCGGAAGAGAGGAATCACGGGCATGTGTTTAACGTCAGTAAAATAGAAATCCTCTCATCAATAAGATGTTATACTTGTACGCATGTTTTTATTATTATTATTATTATAGAATATTTCTCATGCATGATAAATGAAAATTACTTATCAAGGCACATGTTTCAATTAGTTTCTTCTTAGTTGGCAATTTCCTTTTAGTTACGCAACCACCTCTCTGATAGGCAACAGCATATTTCTTTAACTTCCATACACTAAAATGTCTCTGACTCCCTTGGGACTCGTTGGTTAGCGTGCTCACATTTCAAGGCGGAATCCAGGATTCTACTCCCTGCTGAGGCAAACTATAACTGTGCGCTTTCCGTTCAAATGTCTCAGTATCTGCTGCTGTGTGACGATGAGAAATCCCAACCTACGGTTATGAGGACCTTGTATACGGTGAAGGGATGTCTTCCTACTAACCACATGAACCTCTCATCCCATGGTCAAGATGCTGGGTTACCGCTGGTCGGCCAAGGCCCGTAGCGGGCTGTCGAGTTATAGAAAAGAAACAGTATGCCTCTTCATATATCAACTCTTTACTTGTTACCCATTGTTTCCCCCGCAGCGGTGCCAGACGGCCCAAAATCCTGAGGCTCTTAATAGAGATGCCAGTTTCACTCACGTCGTTAGTGTCATGGTGGGTGCAATGATAAGACGGTGCTAAACTCGGTGTTGGGCCCTATCTGCCGACCTTTGGGCAGGATCGGGCTTTGGACTTGTCCCCAAACCCACGTGTAAAAGTCCGAGAGGGAACAGGAAACTGCCGTGAGTTTGCCTAGATTCCGGCGATACTCACGTCGACAGCGTGAAGGAGGATGCAGTGAGGAGACGTGTAGGGGGCCGAAGCCATCCGGGCTTCGGTCTGGGCGGCCTACAGTTGGGCTCTTGACTTCCTCGTAATAGTGCCCGATACTCATGAGCAATTGAGTAGAGATTCGTTCAGGCGTATTGTGAGAGGCTCTTAATTAGACTGAGGTGCTAGGTGCATCAATACGCCTAGTACAATAAGTAGAAGTAAGGTAGTAGCCTATGTGGGTATTCGCTACCCGTTCTTTTTTATTACTCTCCCACAATTCTTATCTTTACCCTTGGTTTCTCCGAGTTCCCTATATATATTTATATAGTACTAAAACTGCTTTACCAACCTTAAGCCACTTTCCCTTTTTGATCACGGTGCTTAAATCTTTGTGGGCCACTGGATGCAGCCGTTGCCGGAGATTCTAGGCTCGTTAGTATTCCGCACAGTCTGCGTTTATTTCCCTGCGAAAGACGCACCCGCTGCCGCGGTCCCCGAAGCGCTCCTTCTCCCCTCTCCGCTCCGCCACAGCCCCGCCCTCAACCCCCGCCCTCGCCACCGTCCCTCATCAACCCGCTCCTCAGCCGCCCTAGCCCTCGCGAGCCACTTACATCACCGCTTCCCATCACATCCCTTTCCCCCCCCCCCCCCCTTCCACACCCCCTCCTCACGCGATCTCCACCCCCCCGAACTGTCCCACACCTCCCCCCCCCTTCCCCCCCCTCCACGCTCCAGCCCCACCCCCGCTGCACCCCCCAATTCCCCTCCCTTCGACGATCCTCCTGCAAATGCACCACAGAGCACTTTCGCCGCGAGTAGCAACACAGTGGCCATTTTGCGGAGAAACTAAATTGGTATTGCTTCGATGGTTTTCTTCGATGGCGTGCATGTTTTAGGGAATTTGGGAAAATTAAGTTTTGAAATGGGTTGTGGTATGTTTATCTACTAATAAAACGCGTGATGCAGTATTGCAAAGGCTGATATGCGAGCGTTGGTTTATAAATAAATGCAGTTGTCTTTAAAATATTGAAACCCTAATTTTGATTAAATGCTAATTAAACTATAATTATTTGGTAATTTATGAAGGAATAAAAAATACGCTTTAGTTATAAGTGAAAGATTAAAAATTAATAAAATTAATAATAACCAAAAATATAATAATATTTACAAAGTATTTTTTCGTTCTAATAACTCCAAAATTTTCCAAATATTTTTGCAAACAAAATAAGTTGTTATATCTTTTCGAAATATTATTACTTTTACAATTTTACATCTTTATATATCTCCAGTAACTCTTGTAAATGGAGTGTTAATGACGATCTTCACGTTTGTTGTTACAATAATCATGAAAATATTTGGGAAAAGAATATAGGCAAAAGAAAATGGCAAATGTCGACGAAATGCTTATGAGATACGTGATATCTTGTAAGAAAAATATTTCATTTAAAGCTCTTATTCATCTCAAAATTGAATGCAAGTCTACATTTCGAGGGCGAAACTTTTATCGTGAATTATTTTTATTTACCCAGCGATGCCAGCTACAAAAATGTGTATGGAATAAAGCTACGTACGCGATCCCGAAGCCTCTGAAACTAAATCAACCAATGTACAATAATTCTTGGAAAGAAGAAAAAATATTCTTTATTAAGTAGTAGGAAATGGTGTGGAGTTTACGACATTTTTGCATCATAGAAATGGATTTTAGGCGTTGTTTTGTCGTACGTTTATACACACAAAGCAAAACAATCACACTTTGCCAGCCATCTCTTAGAACAAAAACACTCATTTAATGCAGGCAGTGACGTCAAAATTTTGGAGAATTTTGGAGGCACTCACAGATTCAAATTAGAAGCCATTCACATCAATAATTTATTAAACAATCTCCAGCTCACTATTTTGAATGAACAAATTCCTTCCCTCTCACCCATTTTGAAACTCGCCGCTTACCACGCACCCCTCTGTCCGCCTCTTTTCCACCACTCGGCTGGTCCTTTCCCCTAATGGCCATTTTCTAGAAAAAAACTGCGTTCTCACCCCTCTCCATTGAGAGCTTTCTTTTAAATCATCTAAATATATTTATTCACTTATTTGTCTACACGATTCTATAACTATAAATTCGCTGAACAAAATCACATACAGTAGTTCCCCAAAAATATCACTCATACTGCTCAAAAAAAAACAAAACAGAGTACTCTCATTTAACACTGCAATAAACTAAATACTTTAACACAAACAGTCTTCACAAATTCCGCAATTACATAGGATACAAGTTCCCAGAACACAAAAACGTTGCTGTTCCATAACGCAACACGTGAATAGCAAATATTCATTGGTGGGCGCCTCTTCCTTGGAGTCTTGCTGACGCATGACGCCGACTGTGACGTAGGCAATAATGCACTGGGTATGTGAATTCAGTTGGAACGGGCAGTATATGAATAGGTGGGATAACACACTCAAATATTTGCATTTTCGGTCAAAAATGAAACTTTTTAATGTTTGTCGATTTTTTCGAGTTTTTGGATATCCATCGAAACCATAGATACAGCTCACATGGTTGGAGGCGCTATAGTTTTCTTTCAATTCTTGCGAGCGTTGAAATTAGTAACACAAATACGAGACGAATGTTTATTTTAGTAGTCTTATAGGTCTAATGTTTATTATTACTGCTTCATGATGTAAAACATTAAAGGAATTGAACTCTATTTAACCATCAATAAAATTCATAATTTCTTTTAATGAAATATAAATCTGTACATGAATAGCATAAGTGATATATAAAAATAAGATTATAAATATTATTAATTGTGTATGTTTTATTATTCGTAACTAGTGATAACCGTGAAGACGCAATGCTCATTCTTAAGAAGTAAGATTTTCACAATTATTAAGTTTTTAAAATTATTTTGTAAAGATTTTGTAATTTTAAATGCACTGGGTCTGTAAATTAGCTTAATGCTACAGTATCTCATTAAATTCGAAAATCGTGGTCAAAATGAAATAAATATGATATTCAATAATTAATCGAAATTTAATATATTCAATGTTAACACTAGCAAAAACAATGCCACACGTGGCATTGTAATTTGCAATTAGCGAAGAAGAATGAAGAGGTGGGGAAACTAAACCTCCGAAGGAATCTGCTGGGTGAGAAGGACTGCAAGGTCGTTGAAAGAGCATGCTTGGTCTATCGGAGCGTGGTTGGTTCCCACAGGATCGTACTTCAAGGAAAGTTTTAAAGTAATCAATATGCCAAAGTGCTAGCCAGAAAGGAGTGTGCTGAAGGAAAAGGAGATAGAGACAGGACAAAGTAGGAGGTAACGAAGTGAGAAGTAAACATGAACGTCTTTGATGAACTATGGATTTCTCAAACTTGGTTCCATGGAACTTTAAATCCCGATCTAATGAGAAAATTTCTACAAACTGTTTTATAGAAGCTTTAAATAAATAGTATTTTCGTATAACATAGTTTCGTGAATTTTGCTTTCTCTCAAGGGTAAGATTTCGCGATCTCGGAAGCAAATTCAAGATCAAAGGGAAACACGAAAATTCAGAATAGCGGTGTCAGATTGTAAGAGATTATTAACTTCCGACGTCAAAAAATCCTCTTCTACTTTACCTGATGTGTTTTAACATCTTAGTTGCAATTATTTCATTGCTCATTTACTCTCTCCACAATGTTTCTCCATTTCAAGTTCTAAACGAATAAGTTAGTTTCGAGTTTGATAATGATGGCTTATTATACGTATTGCATATTAATAATAATTTTAACATATCTCAAAACATTAACGGTGTAGTGAAAGTTTGCATAATTCATTAACCTATTTATGCCCTAATTAATTTTGCAGTCACTTAGTGTTTGCACTCGTTGTCAACTGGCTTGAGCGCGGAGGGTCTTTTTGGGGCTCTCAGGTTGCGTCAATTCGCACTCTTATCTCTTGCTTGCTTATTTGTTGCTAAATTACACTATTAGAGCATTCCGAAATGCCAACTGCTGATCATATGAACAAACAGTAACAAAGCCGTTGGAACGCAGTTTCATTCCGTTAGGAATGTTTAAATCTGTTGATGGTATAAAATTTGAAAAATAATACATTTAGGCTAATAAAACGTCCTTTAAATTTGACTATTCCATTTTGGAGTACGCTTAATTGACTTAATAACGGTACATACGGTACATTTTTTTTCAAAATTTAAGTAGTATATGACTTAGTGTAGGGATCACAGAATTCTGAAAATGTGCACACAATTCACTTTACCCATAGCACGTCATATACAGTTCTTTTACGTACAAATAAATAAATAAACAAATAAATATGGGCCAGCGGACCACATCATGCGATGAAATGGAAGACAAGTCGGACCCAACCACTAGGGAGAACATTGGACATGATCATTTCTGTGGTTCCCTCAAGAACCTCTCCCCTGCCTTCCTTCCCTTGAGTAGAGATGACGAAGTATGCCCCTTGCGTGCACGCATGCAATTCGTGACATGTTGAAGCTTGTTCTGAGCGATGCGCGCGCTTGTTCTCAGATCGCGACGGACCACGACAACAGCCTGCTCAAGTGGCCGTCGCTGCCGTACCTGTACTTCGCGTTCCACTGGCTGGCCATGTCGCACTCGTGCTACAACCCGGTCATCTACTGCTGGATGAACGCGCGCTTCCGCGCGGGCTTCCACCTGGCGCTGGCGCACGTGCCGGGGCTGCGGCGGTTGCTGCAGGGCGGCGCACGCGGCGCGGGACGCGGACGGCGCAGCAGGGCCGGCTCGCTCGCCGGCATCGCGCTCACCGGTAAGCGGGGCGCAGCAGGGCCGGCTCGCTCGCCGGCATCGCGCTCACCGGTAAGCGGGTTCTACGTTGCCAGATGTTCACTATTCGAGTGTTCACTAACTGTTCATGGGACGCGGGCGGCGCAGCAGGGCCGGCTCGCTCGCCGGCATCGCGCTCACCGGTAAGCAGGTCCATCAACTGTCCATTGGACTAATTGGTTTGCATGCTTGGTCAACAAGTCGTGAAGTACGAGTCGATTATATCGCAAACAGCCCCACGCAGTGCTTGACAAGCAAATTCCGATCCAAGCACGTGCTCCTCCCTAGACCTCTCCCTCACTTCCCCTGCAGAGGGGAACAACAGAGGGACATCAACCATCCATCACTGTTTCGCTCTCTTACCATGCCCTCACCTACCAGGCCCTACGGCACTAATGACCTTATCAGTTCACGCTCCTGGAATCACTAAGTAATTAATAAATAATTTTAATAGATTGATAGGTTACTAACCAATCCCAGTTGCGGAAATATTCCATCGCAGTAAGTTTTTGTGTCGATCACTTTTATACATTAAACCCTCATTAACATGACTTCCAAGATACCGAAAAATTGGAGTTCGTATTACAAAAATTCGTGTTATTCGAGTATTATAAATGTCTGCATTACCGTAATCCCTTGAGGTGACCTGTTTTGTTCGAGTTACGGTGAAATTCGTGTTAAGCGAGTTCGAGCTAACGAGGTTGAGCTGTAATTCATAAATTGATACACTATTTATATTTTTCTGTGTTACAAAACACATATAGGTATCAATACGAAGTGTTAAAAAAATTAGGATTATCAGCATTGGACAAGCGTGTCCTAATAATCAACAAACTGGTTTTTAGATCTATACATGGCCGTGATTCACGTCATTAAAATGGGAAGTTGTCGATCACGTTGGCTTTTATTTATGAAAGTACATCTCACCTGAGTTAAAGTTACCCCGGCCAGGAGTTAACCCGCCTGTAACCACAAATCATTAGTGGTTCCGAGCGCGTCAACTCCTAGGTCGTAAGTCCCGTAAGTGTAGTACATGTTTCATCTTAGGGTGGGCTTTTTTCTTCATTTTTTGCTTAAAATGACAAACATTGTTACAAAATAAATTGTTTCATCTCTGGTAAAAGTCCTGGCGGAAATAAGAAACTTTCAGGTGCCCAGTGTCGCATTGATACTGTCAATGCGCATGAAGGAGGAGGGTTGGGGACACCACGCTTGAACAACCCATGTGACCCCAAGTGGGGCTCTCTTCGTCGTGACCGAGTCCGATACTCACGGGTGATTGAGGAGGGACATATCTCGGCACACGTAAGTGGCTTTTCATGGCTCCGCCACGAACCTGAATAGCTGTTAAGTTTCGAGCTGGCGAGGTAGTCCCACCCAGGTTAATGGTAGATTTTCTGCATTGTGTTCCGGCGTATCCGATTACAGGTCTCACGGAGTTCTTGTATGCCCGTGTACGGTGAGGATAAGAGTCATTTGTGGCATAGATACCAGTCCGGAACCCAGAACCGATAATTTAGCAAATACACTGCAGGAGAGTGTCTTCTACTCTCACATATCCCAATCAAAATGGCCGGCATTGGCGGAGCTAGGTTCTCAGAGACCTCGGTGGAGAAGGTTCAAATGGGATCCCTAATTGCTATATCAAATGTTTTAAATCTAGTTTACACAGGTATGTGCTAGATTACAAATATTGATTCATTCAATCAGTGAAGAAATGTTCGTTTTGAGCCATCAAGATTCCCATCGCTGAGTTCCTATTTTAAAATGAATTTGTAAACTTTTCTTTCGTACTTAGGGAACAATCTAACGAACGTAAAATGTGAACGAAACAATACTTTTGTCAGTTTTACATTGCTAGTTTGGCATGGATATTTTCATTTTATTTTATCAAAGACTAATAATTTTATACGGACTTACTGATGACAGTTAACTTAAGGTTACTTATTAAATACATCACTAGATTCCATCAAATAATATTTTTTGTATTCTTCAAATGATAGAAAGAAATTAAAGGAAAATATAATGAATAAAAAGTTAACTTATCTGTACAAAATTAATTAATTAAAAATATAAACTATGTTGTTCAAAATAAATCAACTTCTTATTCTTCACTTTCTTTCTTTCTTTATTTGATTTCCTCTTATCTTTAAGATCTATTACCTGAAGAGAGCAAACATTGATCGTCAAAATATTCCAATATTGTTATATCTATTTAATAAGAATCGTTGAGTAAGAATAGTCTATACAAAATTATCTATCTTTAATAAAATACAATCATTAATTTTTCAGACATTAACATTCAATAAATAGATGTCGGTTGGGTTGTGGTATTGCGTACTTTTTGAATACACCATTCTACACCCCAACCTTATCTTCCCCCCCAAATTCCCCGACATTTAGTGTGAGAGGATAGATTGTGTGCGGCGTCGGACCTACAAACTGCGACTGCGGTCAATGCTATCATGGAACAACTTATCAGGTAACCCCTCCCTCCTATTGGCTCCTCACCAACCTGGAACGAACCCTCACGAACCGTAGTGGTTCAGAGAAAAGTATGTACTTGGACCGACTTGGGCTTACGAACCAGTAATGCATGAAGGTTGAGAAGACTATAAGTAACCAAGTGGTTGTTCGTGAGGCTACGTGTCAGGCGGCGTGGGGTCGTCCATAGACATCGGTTGGTGTGAAGGGCGAAAATGAGGAATGCAATCTCTCACCTGATACCATATGTAGCATTACTCCAACTACGACAGTGCAAAATCAAGAGTGTTGAACCATATTAACTACTGATTTGATAAGAAATTTCTTTTTTTGTCGTGACGCACCACATCTAATGTTTATGTAATGTGCCTGGCCAGATCCATTAAAAAGTCGTACATTTGAAACGTATATTTAAAATCATTTGAGCTGCCTATCTCTCTTGTTTTGGAAGCGGTTTAGCCTTTAATATGTGACCGTCCCCATCAAGAACATATCAATTAGATCAAAATACACTATTTTTTATGCGTAATGAACTGTAGTCATTGTGAAAATTATGTTTTAAAGGAAAAATCTAAAGTTTAGTAACCCAAACTTTTTCGGCGTAAAAGAGTATTACAAACAATATCTAGTATGTTGTATTTAAATAAGGAAGAAATGTGGGAAAATCTGAACAAATTGTTATCCCCGTTGTTATAAGCAATTTTGTTAAATTAATCCTTACGATATTTCAGGTGTTAGTTGGCATTGTTACATTGAGGTCACGCATAACCAAAATATCGGATCATTGCAAGTACTTTGGGTTCAATAACTGAGAGTCTCCAATCCAAGAATCAATACTGTCCTTCGAAATGATCATTTTATATCCCTTTTCCCCTGCATTGCTTTCTAATCTTTATTCAAAGGTATGGAACTGAACGGGTCTTTGACTTTTTTTACACAGTAATTTCCGAAGTATGTTGTATCTTCTGAAAAATTTACAAGTGTCCGATATGTACGGTTTTTGTGCACATCTTATCAACTTAAAAACTGATATTTATTATTGTTAATGTTGCTGTTTCTGTAGTTGTTGTTTGAACATAAAATTGTAAGAATGTAAAAAGTGTCAAAAACGTTTACATAATGTGTTCAGATGGTGGAAATCTCTTCTTGGTTGAACATTATCTCACATTTTCTATTTCTGCATTATTCTCATAAAGGATTGTGAGTATTAATAATATTTGTCTTGAATTAATGAAACAGTGATAAGCGCGTCTGTTGACAAATGCGCGCCACAAATTAGAAACTGAATAAAATGTCTACCTCATACAGAATTTTGAAAATTAAAAATATGAGTCACAAGAAACCAAGAACAAAACCAGAAATGAAATACAAATAGAATAATATTTAATTCTTAATATTAAATCTTCAAAGTTATATTCCAAAAAATATTATCAATTATATCAATATAGATTTCTTCTCCTGAATATTCGCGATTTACAAAAAATAAAAAGAATAGTTAATATAAATGTTAGCGGCCGCCCCATTCCCTTCATTTCCCATATGCAAATTGGCTATACACGTCCATTAGAGGCTAGAAGCAAGCAATATCACATCCGGAAATATTGTGAAACTCATTTTTGTTGCGTAGCATTAACTGTGTATATTTTAATTTTGAACAGCGCCCAACGGTTTGCAGTTTCCTAATCCTCTTAAATCACCTTATTTTAGCTCCCAGGTATCTCGATACATGTGTGCGGCAGAAATACTACGTGCATATCTCTCACATATCAAATGTTGGTTATTCGCTGGATCCAATATATGCTTAATCCATTTCCGATCATGCGTTTGTCGCATTTATAGCGATATTTTTTTTCATTTTAAAACACTCGTTTGGCACAGATGCACCAACGGCTTCCACAATTCAGGAGCGATAATAGTTGTTTATATTATGTGTGTTTTTTCACGATCGAGATTAGAGGATTTTGCCACGATAGATAGGAAAAATAAACGTTTTAGCCGATCACTAAACGAATAAGTGAAAGTTGATGTCTCGAAAATCGGCGTTAAGAAGTACAAAGCTTCTCATGCCTTTTAATTAGACAATCACCGTCGGCGGTGGGCTACTTACAAAGATAAACTTAAAAGAAACAAATTATTATCAATATTATATTTCTCTATTCAAGATCTGTAACTGATCATAATCTCCTGGGCTTCGTATTAATTTTTACACGCTTTTGAAGGCTCTCATTTCGCTAGATGTCAAAGGAGTGGGAATTTCAATTATTTCCATGGTACTATTCTAAGATAAAATCTGTAGTTCGTTTGTTCACGAAAATAGTTTCTAACATTTGAGAGAAAGTTTCTAGTTATCAATTGCCGTTCGTTGTTATATTTTATTCACAATTTAATTTTAATGGTGAAATAGAAAAGGTAGAGATACCCGAGCACAAGAAAATGTGTCGGGATTATATTGATCTTATATAATCTACGGTGTGCACCTTCTTAAATCCATTAAAACCAATAAATCAATATGAAAAGTATGGCTTAATTTAAAATTCTGCAGAGGTAATAGCATTTAAATCACTTCCTTTGATGTCACTCAAGTTTTATGCGGCAGAGACGCACATGCTATATTATTAGTCAAAAACCGATAGCCGCTGTCGCTCTTTGTCTCCGCGTGTCGCTCCCTACGACATGCGCCAGTTCGCCAGCGGAGCCTCCGTATTTTCTGCAGATTATTGATTCTCTTATGTTTTCGGGCACGTCAATGGTTATTAGCCCCGAAAGTGTAGTGAATGTTTTGTTGGTGGAAGCGATGGTGTTCCTGTCTCACAGGATAGTGAGATCGGCACATTCGGGATCATCGAATTGCAAGGGTTTCCTCCCCAGGTATCTCTCCCAGAGGGGCTCCTCTCCAAACGGGACAAACTCTGCGCTCCCGGCTCAGCATACTCGTATGTGGTAGTATAGTGCATGTAGGTTTGTGTGCGTAAGGGGAGAATTGAACAAGAAAGAGGAAGGAAAGATCGCACACGAGCTAGCAATCATTTAGTATCACGGATAACCTCGGAATGTCTTCAAAATTGTGAGCTACTAAGCCACCAAAAAAACAGAAAATGAAAATGATGTAGTGATTTCTTTGATAATCTGTTAATGAAAACATACTGTTAATGAAAACATACCCGAATAATTTGTTATTACTGATACCGTCATGAAAAGACACTCGATCTGAATAACAATAAAATTAAAACCAATATTATAGTATAGAAATTAATATCAGTAAATCACTGCAGTGCCTCTGACCGGGAGGTCCTAGGTTCGAGTCCTGACGGCGGCAGGATTTTCGACACTAGCTTTTCAGCTAGGTCGAATTCAGTTGCTGCTGGAAGAGAATTCTGGCGGCGGGCTGCTCTGATCGGTATGATCGGTAGTTTTCCGCGGTTCCTCTGATCAACACCAGGCGAATGCCGGAGCAGTACTCTACCAACGGGCCACGGACCGCGCGCGATCTGTCCTTCCTCTTCCTTCTCCTATCTCTCCCCTTCACAAACACTTACACTAACATGCACTACACTACCACATATTCCGGGAGACCGGTCGGAGCTTAGAGCTTGTCCCGGCTGGGACGGTGCCCCTCTGGTGGGGAATCCTGTTTAGGAGAAACCCCAGTAGCTGACGGTAGGTCGGCGCCGGATCTCGCCATCCAGCGGGGGAAGATCACCGCCATCTCCCGCGAAAAAAGCATGCACTACACTAACGGGACTAATGACCAAAGCAGTTGAAAGAAAGCCTACTCCAGGGCCGAGCGCAGCGCGCGGGGGCGTGGCGCTCACGAGCGGGCGGGCGGGTGTGCGTGCGCAGGGCTGGAGGCGAGCGACGGCGGCGCCTCCTCCGCGCTGCACCGCGTGCCCACCTGCACCTCGTGGGCGGGCTACGCCAGCGTCAAGCGCCCGCCGGGGGCGCTGTCGGCGACGGCGGCGGCGGCGGCGGCCGCTCGCGCGCGCGGGGTCTCGCCCCCGCGGAGCGCGTCGCTGCGCGTCGCCTTCGCCGCCGCCCCCGCCGCCGCGCCCCTGCCGCCGCCGCCGCCCGCCAACCCCCAGCAGCAGCAGCAGCAGCAGCAGCAGAAGGCGGTGGCCGTGCAGAACAACGCGGTGGAGAAGGCGCCCGCATGAGGAGGAGAACGGGCGGGGTGTGATGGCGATCTGCGCCCCAGGGGAGGTTCTGTCACTTCGCGGGAGGGTTGATGCGGTTTGGGAGACTTCCCGTGGGGTCTTGAAATCCCAATCGGCATCCTCCGGCTTCCTTTTTTCACATTCACCTCCTCTAGCTTAGCCTCAGCCCAGAGGGTGTCCCAAGATAAATGGTGAATCACCAGTCGACTCGGAGAAGTATTGTTCTCTTCGGTAGGGAAGGCCATTTGTCAATGGGAAGCTGGGTCCCGCAATGAAGAAATTCATTCCTTCCGCACAAAACTACTTTCATTAAATGTGTGGTGTTATACAAGAAGCAAGATGAGGGGTCGTATTTATGAAGCTCTACCAGCAGAGCTCTTACGGGCCTGCCATCTGGGGGCTTGCTGGGAGGACAAGAGGCGACTGGAATTGGCTGGAGGCCGTTCATAAATCGCAAAACTGAACAATGGCAGCCTGCAAGGTCTGGCAGACCCCTGGCAGAGCTTTATAAATACGGCTCTAACACTATAACTGCGACGAATTTCTGAAAAAGTCGATTCTTTCGAAAAGTGAGATGAATATGTGAAATGTGAATATTAAAATGTGAGGTTACGCTTGGGTTTAAAGATTTCTCAAGCGAGAGTTTTGTTTTTGGAGAAGAAGCGGCTCTCTGAAGACAAAATGACACTCAGGAGAGAAGAGTGAATCGATTAATGACAAGAACTGACACTTATTGGCCCTTTTATTCTGAATGCAACAAATCTCGAGACGAAATATTTTTTGTAAATTATAAGATAAATGTTTCATGCGGCGAGGTACTCTCGCAGACATTGTTTTTCATGAGGTAAGGACTTGGGAGAAGAAGGGAGGGAGGGATGCGTTGGTCTAAAAACGAGTCTGTCATGTATCTCTGACGAACAATTCAGCCTTTTAACATTTGGGCGTCTCTCTTCACGTGATCTACTCTATGAAAAAAATGTGGAATTTAAAAATGCGTAAGTATGCAATTCAAACACTCCTGAACTCTTCAATACAAACGCATTATTCGCTGTTCATAAACTATATTCACTGGAGAGAAGTGAGTTACATTCCTAGATGTTCTTTCATGACGTCCCTCAGAAAAGACCTCTTCCCGAGTCCAAATCATCAGAGAGGGCATAGAGAAATACATTAAACATGTGCTAGAAAATGACAGATTTTGAGTTTCATTACAAGAATGAAAACTGTGCTGTAATTCAAACATATTTGATACTTCGATGAAAAATGAAACAGGATACTTTCTGAGAAGATGGAATACTTAAATGCAATTGCAAATTAAGCTCTTTTAATATCATTTCAATTCTTGTATGACTGTTGAAATGTTGAAAAAGAGTTTTCAGAAAACGATGCACTAAAGTGGAGATAATTCATTTGAGAAAATGTTTTAAGAAACAAATCAATCCGTGCAGAATTGGGAGAGGGAGTATACCGTTAAAGACATAACTGAATATTAAACTACGAACATTGAGAACATTTCCACTTATTTACATTATGGTTTTATATATTTTCTTGTATGAGAAGACTCTTTGTAACGTAAATATAATTTAAAATATTATTGGAATGTACTACACATCAGTACTACATATGAAATAGTTTTGAAACAGTCTGATTTGAGAGATTAACAAATCTAAATAATTTGTTTTCTTTGAAATATGTAGGCAAGATTCATAAACATCAAACTTTCCTGACCAAAGATGCCAATGAAACAAGGCATGGACACTGTTTTATTAGCTAAAGAATAATTAATAATATAAATAATCAATGAATTCCTTCACAATCATCAAACAATCGATCAGACTATTCGTACGATACATGCCGTCAAGAAGACGTCGCCTTAAATTACGCAATGAGGTCATGACCGATTTAAAAAAATAATTGTTGCCAGAATTACACCGAATTCATATTTGTCAATTTTGAACTTACTGTTGACGAAGGAAGCTGGTAAAAAATAACTGTTCTGGTGGCGGAATGCATGACTTTCATGTGGTGCCCAAGCTCATAATGCAACAGGTCGCTGAATAGATTGTAGATCCGATCTGTTGTTTGTGTTTGTCTGAAAATAAAATGAATGGATGAAAAACATTAGCCTTCGAATCAAGACCAGATCAAACGATAAATGTCCACAAATATACCAACCTGAAGAATGCAAAAATGCATTGTTTATTGAAAAGTACACCTTCTCTGAAGGTGAACATCTGAAACAAAGATTTTTCTATTTAAAGGGGTATCTACCCACTTTTTAAGAACCATCATGTTTATAGAAAAACAATAAACACCGAATAGTACGTTGTCTAACCAATTAGGTAACGTACAGAGTACATGACAAGAATTGGAACGCACAGTAATGTAACCATCAGTGAAGAGAAAAAGAATGCAAACTTTCCTTAGAGATAAAATGAATGGCACGAGCCTATATATTCGTAAAACCTTTTGTGTATCGATTTTTTTTTAAACTCAGTTTGTAGTCAATAGTGCTTTACCGGACAAAAAGGGTTGAGAATACATTAGAACTATTTATCGTATTCAGGAAACTTTTTTTGTTAAAACCATTGACACGTACAACTCATAATTTTGTTCACATTACAATTTAATTAGGATTGTATCGCTGAAATATCGATTCAATCTATTTGATAACGAGTGGAGCGCTATAAAAATCCGTTTCTGTGACACGGTTGCGAGACGAACAAAGCGCTCTTGAGAAAACACTCAAGGGCGTTCGAGATTGGAAACGTCTAGCACAGCACGTGAGTACCTAAAGAAGGTATAAATCTCTGATTAAGTCCATTGAAAGTTATGAGTTGGAAAAGTTCTCTTTAGAGCAAGAAAAATTACTTCTACTCATGCTTCAGACATTGAACTACTTGCCCGCTTTTAATGCACATAACACTTACAAATACTAGTCTTGTGAATTTCTTAAGAAATACACTTGATGGAAAACAAGGACATTTCTGTACTAAAATCCCTTTAATAGACAAATGGGTACCACAGATAACAGAGGTCTCATTTCATGATCTCCTTCATTCAATTAATTTGCTATTGCTACGCATATGGTTTTCCATGAGGTTTGAGATTTGTGTTGATGGGCACGACTAATATGGAACTCCAAAACAAATTGAAAGATCCACTATGAAACGAGATAACTAATTTTCATATCTAATAAATTATCCCGTATGTTCATTCCTTTGTAATCTACTTATGTACATTTTTTAATACATAATTAACGAAATGAGTTCTTTATCCCGCGAAATTTTTGTTATCAACGATATAATCATGTGTTACATAAAGTTTCAAGCACTGTTGTAATGTAGCCGTCCAGAGGGAAATATAGTTATTAAATCCATCCATGGTCTAATTAAAAACTAGAAACATCTTATGTCGTGAAACTTTCGTACTTATTTATTAGCTCATTACAAGAACCGATTATTGCTCACAATAACCCTCTCTGTTAATCCCAGTGTCTCTGTTCATTTAAGCCCGATTTGTCTCCAATTCAGTTAGAAGTTAGTTTGTTGTTTTTAACAATCTGATAAGAACATTCAATATGCTTCGCGCGTATATACAAAATATTAATTTACAAATTTAGTTACAAGGTGACAGCTTCTAAAAGTCTTTCGTATAGACTACTATTATGAAGATGCCAACGCACTAATAGTGAACAATATAAAGTTATAACGTATAATAGTTTTCGATTCAGTGAAGAAGCTCTCGTGAAGAAGAAAACAGTCGAAAAAAACGACATTTATTATCATTACAAGATGGTTATTGTTCGAAGAAAGTACCTGAGAGCAAGTCAACCTCTTCAAAAAGCAAGCCTAGTATCGTGTGACTTGCGAAAGAAGTAACTTAAGTGAGATTTCCACTGATTTCTGCAGTTTTTGCCTATTTCCTTCAATACTAGAGCTGTGTTCAGACAAGAAGTATGGTGATCAATAACGATACTAACTGGAGAAATCTCATTCCCCAATGTTCATTTATTGTCCCCGCGTCAATAACTAACCTATAAGAAACAAACAGCCCAAGGGCAAAAAACAGTCTCATGACAGCTCATACAATGAGAACATATATCGAAAGGTTAATGAACTTGTGACTTCTTGTCGAGTTGTTTTATTGCTTCATAATACTTTAAACAATATTTCACAGGAAAGGTTTGGCAGATATTTCAATCGCAAGTGCATGTTGAAAATTTTCTTTTAAATTGAAAATAATAGTCAACGGGCCCTATAGTCTCTTGCAAAAGAAGTCCATTCATCAGTTAATTCTATTACAAGCACAAATACTCTTAGGTCATTGCCAACTTCATATTTATTCATACAACCTGCATGCTACGACTTCATCGTCACCAACAGCTCTAGTGTTTGTGCAATACGAGTGAGTGCGCCAGAACGGCATATTCAACAACTCCCACCCTCTTGACGCGTCAGCTTGATATTCGATGCATCATCCACAATAGTGGCGCCAGTGAGTCAGTGTGTGAGTGTATGTGTGCGTACATCGATCTTCAAAGCTGGATAATAATCGCAATGACAGCCTAGGCGGCAAGCGAAAGGCAACCGGCCTTTGCGTTCCACTGACTTCCGTCGCACAACATCCCTGTCCGTGGCCCCTCTCCAACAGCGCACCACAAGCAGCAACAACACTACACGACAATGACTTCCGATATTCAGGTCACGCCCTGAATGGACTCAGGCAGTTTCCCCGGCACCAGTCGAAGATTTCATGACGTCCAACGGCCTTTGGCGCCCAATCCTTGATACCTGGAAACAGGGTGTGAATTGACGGACGGGGAAGGGGGTGCCGGGGATCTTACGCTTTCGGAGAGTTTGAAGTCTCCTACTTGAAAAAATTAATTTTTCTGGTTAGGGTTCACTATTGATTCATTGTACCTAGGTACCTCATTTATGATTCCCACACATTCAAATGTTCAAAATATAAAGGAAAGCGGAAAAGAACTCTCTACCAAGAACATATTTAGAGTTTATTCTAACTGCTGCTTATGTGAAAATAGTTTGTTTTTTCGTCAATTTTTCAATTCGTACGGGAGAAATTGCACGCTCTCCCAACAATTCCTTCTCACCCATGGAGGAAATTACTAACTTGAATTCAGCAGGGAAAGCACGTGTGAGGACGTATCTCTTCCCTCAACTTTATTTAACACTACCCTAGAGTGACTGCAACGTTGTGAATGGTTCCACTCACCACCGACGCCTCCCCGGCCGCCGAAAGGGTAGCAGTCACTGAACCCCTCAGCGCCGCCCGGCATCCAGCTGCCTCGTGCTCCAGCAGCGCAACTGGTGGCGGCGCCTGGTGCCTAGCAGCCCAGCGCACAAGAAGCGCTACCAGTGGCGCCGCCAAATGCCCAGGTGCCCCCCGCACTAGCAGCGCTCCCGCGCCCAGCTGCCCCGCGCGCCAGACGTACCGCAAGTGGGGTCGCTCCCTGCTCAGCAGGCCAGCCTCTAGAAGCGCTACCGGTGGCGCCGCCCAAAGCAGCGCTTCCAGAGGCGCTTCCCGCCGCCCAGCTGCCCCGCGCGCCAGAAGCGCCCCCGGCGGCCGCGCGGCGCGTCACGAGGCGGGCGGCGGCGCGGGCAGCGGGAAGCGCACGGCGATGCTGGTGGCGGCTCGATGCACGTGGCCGGTCGGCGGTGGCGGGCGGCTCCCATGGAGGCCGCGGCGTCCACCACGGCGAGCGCGGCGGCGGGCGGCAGCGCCACCAGGTGGCGGCGCGCGGCCGGCGCGGCCGTGTGCGCGCGCGCGCCTCCACGGCGCCCGGCCCTGGAGGCGGTGGGGGCGGAGATGGAGGTGGAGGTGGCGGGCCCCAGCGCGGCGAGGCAGCCGCGCAGCGCCCGGCGCAGCCCGCGCACCTCCGCCGACAGCTCCCCGCGCTGCACGCGCAGCCCCGCCACGCCCAGCAGCGCGCCGTTGAAGCGCCGCCAGAAGCGCTCCAGCGCGCCCAGCGGCGCCAGGCCCTAAACACCACCCGTGAGTACGGCGAAGGGTCGTATTTATGAAGCTCTGCTAGCAGAGCTTCTAGGGGCCTGCCATCTGGGGGCTTGCTAGGAGGACAAGGGGCGACTGGAATTGGCTGGGGTCCCTTCATAAATCGCAAAACCGAACACTGGCAGCCTCCTAGGCCTGGCAGGCCCTTGGTTGAAGTTTATAAATACGGCCCTAAGGCTCTAAAAGCACACAGAGATTACTTTAAGAAGGATCGCTTTGACAGTTGTACTATGCTCGCACGTTTTCTTGATCCTCGAGCTCCCTAGTCCTCGCTCAGCCCGGCATAGCACGGCCCGATACAAAATATGAGCTCCACTCGGAACATCACGGCTCAGTTTGCCCCCCTCCTTCCTTTCCAATGCGAACTTCCTAGTTTTTGGTCTCTTTCTATCGACCTGTGTGTACCATGTTCCTTCTTGATACTCAATTATTTCTATAACTTAATTATTTATTCAGATTTTTAAAAACATCTTCCGTTGTTTCTCATAGCTATCTAGTCCAAGACAAGTTATTACGCCGAGTTTTCTGTCAATAAAGTTGACAGCCCTGCACTGCCATGAGGTAGACAGAATTCGCCTCTCTCCGCACCCCCCGCTGTGGAGTATCAAGAAAAAGTGCGCGATTAGTAGTTGTTTTCACTTTTCCTACATTGCCCCTGGTACTTAAGTGCGTGGCACCAGTAAGATGTACCTAGGGAAACATTGAACATAAATTATCTCAAAAGTACCTTATAGAATTTTCTTAAAATTATTATTATTATTATTATTATTATTATTATTATTATTATTATTACACATAAATATGCTTAGCAGTGTAGCGTCCCAAAAAGAGAATTGTCACAAACAACAATGTCGTATCCAAAAGAAAGAAAAAAAAATATAAATGTCCCTACGACCGTTTTCCGTATTAATTCAGGGCGCGGAAGCTTCCGTTTAACCGAGTTCGTTGTTCGTATTTCCGACAATTAGTAGTATTACTAAAAGTAACAATATAATAAGAAATATAACTTTTTTATGAGAAAAATGTTTCAAACTAAGATAAACCTTCGCATTTAACAGGTACTCCTTATTTTGCTAAAATTCTTTGGTTTCGATTTTTCTGAATGGACGGCTGACAGTATAAGATTTAAACGACTTTTTTTCATAAATCCATTACCCTCATTTTTAATTTTAGAAAAATGATTTGTCAACATATGTACTAAAGTAACATTTCACTTACTTAACTTTATACATAACACTTTATACTTTTTACTATATTTGAAGTTGACGATGATAATAGATTAACTGTCGAAATTTGCTAGTATAATATAAATCAAAACGAACCTTTTTTCAAATATTTGGAATGTCAACAGTATCTCATCAATATACCAAAATCCTTAATGGGCGCTGATCTTAAGAGTAAATTTATTTGTTTGGTGAGGTAATGCAAATATAAAAGTACAGTATTGTGAATAAAATACTGTACTTTACTGTATAACCTTATTCCCTAAGTATGTACCTTTAATTGTCAAACTGTCGTTTCCTAACTACATGCGGCAATTAATCTGCAAGCCTCAAGTTGTAATCTTGATGTATGTTAGAAGCCAAGCATTTTTTTTCTTTTTTGCTCCTTGGTCGTTTGGGAAAATATAATTAGGAAATCAAGTAGTTTTTACTGTAATGATCACGTTTTTCTTAAAACTACCAATTTCACATTATATGAAAAGTTCATCACCTCAAATAGATGTTAGATTTTTGGACACACTTACACTTTTGGTAAGTTTATACATATTGAGAATGATATTCCAATTGAAACTAGATGGAAATTTTCATATTTCACCAATGAAATTAACTCGTCAATCACTCTTGAAACAATTTGCTCTTCATAACCCCTTTTCTTATGGGAATACTGGTTACCCTTCCTCTTTCGAAGACCTCAAAATTTACATTAATTACATCATCCCTGTGCCATCTTGTCGTTGTGCAGCCGCAACAGACGGATCCATCCTCCTAAACCGGAGCGAGTGTTCCCCTTCAGGCGCCCCGGATGAGACACTTGCCGATCGCGCTGCGAGAACTGTTGTGGATTAAATTCTCCGGAGACAAACTTCTGTCTCCTGGAGATTGGAAACTACAAGAGGAAATTGCATGGCGAAGCCATAAGGAAAAAGACAAAAACGTCTATCCAAACACATTTCCTAGAATTCTTGATACTAATACGTCGACAGATGAATGTTTATGACAAGATAAAGTAGAATCATACGTTAAAGACAGTTATAAGCTCTTCAATTTTCATTACGTTTGTAGACTCATTTGTAAAAGTAATGGTCGCAGGAATATTGAATTTACTGTAATGTTTTTATATGCATTTTGAAGTCAAAATATTTGAAGCAGATGTTTTTCTTATGGGTGGATTTTAGTATTGTAAAAAGGCTGTGAGAGTAAAGATCGACATCAGTAATGTTTTGCTTATTAATCTACCGAACATATCAATTGAAAGTGAAATGCTCCACGAAAGAAGGAAACATGTATAGAAATCATCTATTTTCATTGCTTAAGTCAGTATCACTAATACTAAAGTGAATAGAGGAAGTTTAATAAAGAATATGTTATTATATTTTTACCCTATCCCGTCGCCTTTACAAGTGATTATTTACCTACATTTTCGGAGTAGATTAAATTGCTCATTCTTATATCCAAAATAATCAAGTTTCCTGGTGTAGATAAAATGGCTCATTATTACAATCGATAGAAAAAAATGTACTACAGAAATAACTATAATATCAGTAGTTATATGTGCTTACATTTAGAAAATGTCATTTTTCTAATGCTATCGTAAGATAAAATGTGGTTTATTACTAATTTATTATTATAGTTACTTATTATTAAGGCAAATAGACTGTGTGCTTGTTAGTTATAAATAATTCTAAACTCAATAAAATTGCACACAAGGATTTCTTTTCGCCACTTGCAGGCGCGGCTCGTCATTAAAGGCTGTAAGGCGGAGCCTCTCCTGTGGAAATCGCCGCCCAAAAGAAATTTAAAGTTATATTTATAAGTGTATTTATTTATTAATAATGGCTTTCTGAGTTACATTCTGTAACAGTCATATCAAAATGTTTCTTTGTGAGTTCGATAACGGTCGTCCGTAACGCATTTGAAGCTGTTGACAGGGAAGACAAAAGCGTTAGGCTCCCACTTTATTCCGCCATAAGACCTGTGTGAAACGACGGAGCGTGACGTCATGCATTCACTGTACTGGCTTACCGGCGGACGAAGGCTGCGGCCAGACAGCCTTCACAGGTGGGGCGTAGGGTCTGAAGAAGGGCGTGTCACCAGATAACATTACTATGCAGCATTGAGAATCAACTAGTTTTCTCAATTTGCGCTATGAGCGCGACTCCCTTATGCCTGTTTCGGAAGAGATTATGTATAGAAATATTATACACGCAGTGCATTTGCAGCCTTCCCTACTTAGAAAATGACGAGTCGCGACTGTCCTCTTGTACGCTAAATAACCATCGTTGCTTCTTTATTTTCACGATTCAATGGCGCCGTTCCCGTCGTGTGTTGCAGCGCCCACCTTGATGTCGAGGAAGACGCTGAGCTGCTTGTGCGGGGGCGTCTCGGCGCCGGCGTCGTCGGCGGGCAGCCCCCAGGGCAGCACCTTCTCCCTCTGCGTCTCCAGGCGGCGGCACAGCGACGCGAACGTCAGCACGCGCGCCGCCTTCGCCTCGGCCCGCCGCAGCTCCTGCGCATGCGCCCCGCGCCGCCGCTAGTGCGCTCGCCCTCCGCCAGGCACCGCCAGCGTTCGGCCGCGCCGACGCGACCTCGCCAAACGATCGGCATTGTTTCAGTCGTTTTAATTAAATACACTTATGTTAATGAAGAGCATAATTATTTAGCACATTTGTCTGGGAGGCAGTAAAACTGTAATCAATAATTTTACAAATTAGACAACCATATTTTTTTGCATTTTCCTATTTTTTAAGAAGGATTTATTTTTGTATTGTTTTGATACACAAATTTTATTAAGTGAAATGATGAGTAAGAACTTAACTTTACTGACAGTAATTGATTTCTCTAACTAAAATTTTGTCTGCAAACATGCGCGACTCATCACGGAACTACTGGAGAAACCTTAATGTTGTTTCAGTACTGCCAGGTGCTAAGCAAATAAAATGTCAATTGTTGAGGAAGAAGTTGTAAAATATTTACAACGAACGTATATAGTGTTGGCTATATTCTGCTACTGAAGAGCAATTCAATTTTAACAAGTTGCCAAAGCGTTATTTTTCAATGTTAATATTTGGAACCTGTGAGATTATAGGCAGCAATTATGACTGTAAGTTTTGAAACTTAAAGTATTTGCACAATATATCGTTTGTGCCTCGTGTGTTGCAGCGCCACAACCACAGATCACGACAAAACATAACATATACACATTCCGATTTGGAAAAATAGGAAGGCAGGCAGAAAGTAGTACGACGAAAAATAAATTGATAAGAGAAACTCAATAGCCAACTAATAAACGTGAAAATATTCAAGTGAGAAGCTAAACACATCACATTTAGAATATTTATCATAAAATACGTAGTGTTTGACTTGAAGTTCCATGTGACGACACGTGTTTGATGTGATGATCAATCAGGAAGACTCTTCAAGATCACTGTGCAGGAAGAATACTGAATCACTATTTTCGATGCCAAAGAAGATTGTATATCACACAGAAATCTACAGATATTATGGCAAAGCTAATAAAACTTGTGAACGAGATACGTGTGTGTGTGTCTAATTATGTAAAATGTACTCTATGTTCCTTGTCAGAGAAGTGTGTGAGAAGTGTGTCAGAGAAAGTTATGTGTGACAAAGAACTCGACAAAGTAAAAAATGCAAAAAGAAAGCAATATTTGATATATGAAATCTTGCAGTATTTTTGTCAGTGTAAGACGTTTGAATGGCGAGGGTCGTATAGATTTCTTGTCTCAGAGTTATGAGAGAGTTAATGCTCCTACTCGCCAATTTGCTCTGGAATTTTCAAAAGTCAAACAGTGCAAGACTATGCCAAAGAAAACTATTTATTTCACTAAAAGAGGCTACGAAAATGATGATCAAGTGCATGTTGAATGTCGTTTCACAGCATTATACTCCATGGATCAGCAAATGGCTGTCGTACAGTGTGCTCTATTGAACTGCTGAGGACGTAAGTTTTTGATGCGGCAGACTTTTCTGTCCAGTGACTAGTTTCTGTGCAATTCTCGTGCTGTGTGTTTAAGCAGTTTCTCTCGCTAGCGCATGCTCGCGAAGGAGTGGTAATCTCCAACCACTTCACTCTGTGTCTCTTCCCGTGTCTGCCTCTCTCCCTTCACCACTCCTTGTCTCTCTCTCCTCGCCTATCACGACATATCAGAGCGAACGCGTCCTGTATGTTCTTGCTACTGTTTGTAAATAAATTTTTTGTGTGTGTCAGCAACATGCCTCGTGGGTTTTCTTATTGTCTCTGCTCTCCTATGTTCCCAACCGTTTTTTGCAGACTACAGGCGCACATATTAAAGGAGTTCACAACAAGCGCCCAACAAAAAGGTTAAATATTCCATCCGTATTAAACCCTAGGTTTTTCAGTGAGAGCTCTGTGACTTGTTGACGTGTACATGTTTGGTGTCACAAGAACGTTGTTTGCAAGTGAAACTATATGCACGTTAATGATAGTATTTCAATGGTAGACTATACGTAATTTTAGACTATGAGCATGTGGGCCCCAAAAACTAAAAAAGGTCATCAAAGTTGCCAAACGTTTTTCCTGGATATTATATTTAATTTTTGAAACGTGATTTAGTCTAGTAATTAGGATCAATACAACCACAATGTACAAACATATTGCAAACTCAGTTCCATTTTCAGGAAAGTTTACAGACACGAATGCATTAATTTGGATAAGAAAAAGATTTTATTGATAGGCTCCTACGTTTTTATGTTATAATCCACATTACATCGTGTGAGAGTCAGTGAATACCATCAGGAATCTCATCAGGCGCTTTCAGCGCTTTCTGAAGCCGAAAATTATCTAGCCTGAAGTACTTTCCGATTAGCTTACTATTGACTAATTTTTGTAAATGAAAATAATAAATAAATTTTCGCTATTAAAAGTTCAAAATTGTATTTAAATTTGATTGCAGATACATTACTGACATTAGTTTGAAAGGTTCCCGCTTAACCTACTTCAGGCTTCAAATATATCCTGTCGAGGGCGCATCATACGCTTGAGACCACTTTGCAATATTTCTGAAGGAAAAACCATCTGGAGGAGTTTACAAGTTGACATGACAGACAAAACAAATAAACGACAGTTATGAATCCTAGGAGAATACTCAAGACGGACATCTCAAGCGAAAAAGGTAAGGAATTGCAAGTTTACAAAGAACCATTACCAAACTGAAATCTACAAGTAAATATATATATATATATATATATATATATATATATATATATATATAAATGAAATACAAGTAAACAATATACAAGTATACAAGTAAACAACAAGTATACAAGTAAACAATAGGGAGATGATAGGGTTATGTTAATTAGAGTTAATTAGAGTTAATGAAGCGATGAATGAAGATTCAAGCAACTTCTATTTAATGAATATCTATTAAGTAATGAGACATTATGAAAATATTTGAGATGTGATAGAAAAAATGCATTTAAAACCTATTGTGATAATCGCTGAAGAACAAAAAATAGTATACTTCCCTTACGTTGTAGACACCAGATCAATAGTTTGGGAAAATAGTAATCCTTGAAAGAATCCTACTACCCATAATTCACACTGTGGTCATACATTGCCCACAGAATCGTCTGTGCATATTACATTTACTCACTTTTAACAGTATTTATTCATATATTAAACTTGTTTTAGCCGTATTAAGGATCTAACATTTTTGGCTTATCCATATATATATATATATATATATATATATATATATATATATATATATATATATATATATATATATCAATGAAACTGAAATATAAGGTACTAAACTAAAAAATGTATTATTAAAGAATGGAATAGGTTAAAACCAAGGCATCAAACCATTTCTAATTACGTTACGGTACTACTGTTTCGGTCAAACGATATAAGTATGGGTTTCAGTTTCGACTTCGGTTTTCGATTCTTTTTATTAAAACAAGTCATTGTTTTTATTGATTACTTTGTTTGAACTAAATATTATCAAAATGTATGACTAAAATTTGTCCTCTACAGGAAATTTCAATCTTTTAATTTCGATAATAAATATTAGCAACAAGTTTTCAATTTCTACAGCCAATTTTAGATAAAATTTATTTGAACTGCAATTGCGTATGACCCCTTGCCAGTTAATTACAATTATTAAAATTCAAAACAAAAAATAAGGTAAAACATTAAAAAAATACAATAACTGACGATATCGGTAATAATATTAAAAAGCATTGTAAGTAATAATAATAGTAATAATAATAATAATAATAATAATAATAATAATAATAAGTGCGGTAATAAGGTAATGATCAAACACGAGTTACGCAACGTAGACTTAAAAAGTCTACGACTTTTAGAAGTTAAACGGAAATAGATGTTTGTCTTCTGAGGCATTTCATAAATCAAAAGAGAATAATACTCTAGCCATTAGAGGTACTAGAAAAATCCATATCGTGTACACATATAAAAATGTCCTGTGTGGCTTAATCCAAAGTGACTGGGCCACTAGCGTAATCCAAAGGCTCAGTTCAAATCAGTGGCGTAATCGGGCTCGCAAGACCCAGGGTAAAATCGGGCCCGGGCAGATCCTGGTAAAAGATGGCCTACTTTTAGGCTGAAGGTTTTGCAATTGTAAAAAATATTAATTACTTGATACTTTCTCTGATACCTTGTGATAGATAATGCAATAAAAGATTAAAAACAGCATCCTCCAGAAGAACGATTTTCCCCCGTTTCGGTAGCTTATGTAACCCTGCTTCTAAATCAATATATATGTTAGTAATATGAACTTGTGAAAGGATATTTTTATTCTGTAAGGAACTAACACTATTGCTATACATTTGTTTGCTTAACACTTTTATAAAGGGGCCCGGATAAAAGTTTTGCGGGTAGGCCCGCATTCACTTCGTTACGCTACATGTCCTGATGTTTACACTGTTAATCACTTTTCGTGTATCACTAAACGTGTATAATTTGCACAACATTATTTCCGCACAGAAACAGTCTCTTTCAGTTACGGTTCCAGCAGGATAATAATGGATTCATTTTCACATCTCACGATTTCAGCCTCACAACTGAAATGGTTTCAGTCTCACTATTGAAACGGTTTCAGTCTCACTATTGAAGCGGTCTCATTTTCACTATTGAAACGACTTCATTATCACTATTGAATACGAATCTTTTTATGGAATGTAAGTCTTTCTCATTCCAAAGAAATATTGGGCTATTCTGGCAAAATTGTCAAAATGTACTACGTTCCTTTATGCCCTGTGGTGATTCTTACAAAATAAATTTCAACTTGGTATGCTTTACGAATTACCTCTAAGCACACAAAACATTCTTATTCTTCGTCAATAGACTTTAAAGTTAGTTTTTGCAAGTCGTGGATTCGAAAGATGGCAGTTCTGTAGAAAGTTCTACTACCGCGCACTTAACGCGAGTAGTTGTTAACGATTTAATGAGTATATCTAAGATACTTTGATTAACACAAAAAATATAACTTCGTAATCTACGGGTAACAATAATTGCCATACATCACGTATGCCTGAAGTAAATAACAAACGTAAAATTGTTTTATTCTAAAATTGTAGGGTTAAGACTACATGGATGTCCTTTTCTTTGGAGATGTAAACACGAACATTTAATAATCGTAACAAAAATAAGATTTTTTCACATGATGATATCATGCACACCGTATGAGAGCGAACATCAAGTCAGAAGATAACAGATATTTAATAAAAGGGATCCAAAAGTATCAGTTCTTTCCGTTAGCTCGTAGTTTTACATATTTTTCATCCACAAGACACGCAAAATCTCTAAGAGATTACAATTTGGTTCAAGATGGCAAATTGGCACTCCAGATTTTCACTCATTCACTCCAAATTGGCACTCAAGATGGCAAATTGGGTTTCCAGATTTTCTTTCGCCTCCTTGCTTCTCACGTGGCACGAAGATGCGTTATTGCCTTTTAACAATGTTTACGTATTACGTCTTCAGATTTCCCGTCATGCAAGGACTCTCTATTAGGAATGAATTAATTCAAAGAATTCAAACGCTAAAGACAAAGATTTAAGACGCTAAAACAGTTCGATCCTTTGAAATGACAAGGTTGTAACAGAGAAAGTCGAAGCAAATAAGTGGTTAGTGTGTCAAGGTTCTATCTTACGTCTTCTACAAGTAGAATACACCAATGCTGTCATATGGGAACAAATAATTTATGTAAAAACCACAAGTAAGAGTGACTGCATATAGCTACTGTAAAAAAATCACTACTGTTGGAGAGACCAGTGAATAATGAGTTAACGAAAGTTTGACATCAGTTAACTCGAAACGACTGAAACATCGGCTCGAACCTAGTCGGTCCGAAGGGATGAGCTGGTGGCCTGGCCGCACACTGGCTGAATCGGGCCAAAATCTGACCATAATAGCAAATGCGAGTGGATTTGCGTAAAAATGGGTATCAATGGGTTTTTGAGTTCCCTGAATTTGAATATCATAGATAAATTTCAAAATTAAAAATGGCTTCAAAAAAAAAAAAAGTACGTATGGGGTTCTGGAGATCACTGATTTCGAATACCATCATGAAATTTCAAAATTCAAAATGGCGATTTGGAAATGGCTAACTGACATAAAAATAATATGTGTAGAAATAAGATGGAGAAATTGAAAGAATACTGCGAAAATAATTCCCTTTGGCGTAGAAGGCAATTCAGGGATAGTTAGAGTTAAATTTTACTATATAGCATTGCAGTAAGGAGGTTATAAAACAAAACGGTGCGGATATGTCAGCTAAATGTGTATTATTCTGATTAAGGGCATTCTACTTGATAAATAAAAAATGATTAAGGCAGGGATACGCAGGACAAAAAATATTATCCACAATACGTGACTAACATTGTTACGCTCTATACCTTAGAATTCAGCCATATTATACATAAAATTATTTGACACTTTTTCTTAAAAATACACCTAACTTGTAGACAAAAGTGTCTTCTATTCGGAAATACAAAAAGAATCTACAAAAAAATGTAAACACTTTTCTTTTTAATTTCACAAATATCGTTGGCAAGAATCAATGAATTCGATTGTTTCGATCAACGGTAACTTCACGAGACCGCGAGGAAGACAAAAACGATTGAAATAACTTTCTGGAGCTGACGTAGTGTGCTCCAATGTCTTCCGAACGAGATTTGCTAAGTCAAAATTCCCAACTCGCACTGTGAATTTTGCCACTATGGCCAGGTTCAACCTGTGCGCGCCGCAGAACAGAGCTCACCTCGACGGCGGCGCAGCTGCTGGTGGTGAGGGCCTCGAGGCGGCGGCGGTCGGCGGCGGCGGCGCGCAGCATGCCCGTGCGCAGCTCGTTCTGCGCGGCCGCCAGCTGCGCCCGCTCCTTCTCCAGGCGCTGCGCCTCGCCCTTGGCCCCCTGCGTCAGCTCGCGCAGCCGCCGGCGCAGCGCCTCCGCCTGCTCCTGCGCACGCAGCCACCTCGCTTTTTCAGTGTTTATTTCGGGTTTCCAGCCGCGTCAACTGCTATGGTCATTACTTCCGTACTAGTGTAGGGCATGCTTTCTAATGGGTGGTGGTGGTGGCGGTGTTCATACCCCGCTGGATGGTGAGGTCCGCCGCCGACTTACACGTCAGATCGCGGGGGTTTTCCCAACTAAGTACTGGGAGCGGTAGCTCAGTGCATCAACTGATGTCTCTGCAGCGCCTCTGACCGGGAGGTCATAGGTTCCCACTCCCCACGGCGGCAGGATTTTCGACACTAGATTTTCAGCTAGGTTGAATTCCGTCGCTGTCTGTAGGAGAATTCTAGTGGCCGGCTGCTCTGATCGGTAGTTTTCCGTGGTTTCTCCGATCAACTCCAGGCGAATGCCGGAGCAGTACCCTACCGAACGGGACACAGACCGCGCGCGATCTGTCCTTCCTCTTCCTTGTCCCTATCCTCTACCCTTACACACTCACACTAACATGCACTACACTACCACATATTCCGGGAGACCGTTCGGGAGCTTAGAGATTGTCCCGGCTGGGGCGGTGCCCCGCTGATGGGAGAGTCCTGTTTAGGGGGAAACCCCACTAGCCGACGGTAGGTCGGTGCCGGATCTCGCCATCCATCGAGGGGAAAATCACCGCCATCTCCCGAGAAAAAACATGCACTACACTAACGGGACTAATGACCGAAGCAGTTGACGCGCCCGGAAACACGAAAAAATCCATCAATCAATCAATTGAAGCGACCGAAATCAACACTCGTTCACTGCGCTGGGAACGAAGAGAAGGAAGCGTGCGCGTGCTGGCGCTTCACCTCGAGCTGCGTGGCGCGCCGGTCGAGCGCGCGCACGGCCTGGGCGTCGTCGGCGTCGCGCTGCAGCAGGTGCACCAAGTGCACGCGGCGGTCGTCGGTGGCCGAGGCGTAGCCGCGCAGCGTCTGGCGCAGCTGCCGCCACAGCCGCTCCATCGCCCAGTCGCCGCCCGCCACCATCCCCTCCAGCTCCGCCATCAACTGCAACACAGCGCCAGACGACATTAAACAATTCAAGTCGGGACACACATTGAAGTTAACAGTAAAATATTGTCTGCTGCATAACTGTTTCTATACAATAGAGACTATACTGATCATCAAAATGAAAAATAATGTTTGTTTTAACAAAACAATGATATATAATGGATTAGTTTACATTTGTGTTTTATAATTTCTTTAAAGAAAATACTTAACATGCCTGTAATAAGTAATGTACTTCAGCTTCCGAGTCGGTGACCCCCATCTCGATCAGGTTAAAGCACATCGCCAGACCACACATCGTACCACACTTCGCCAGACGACATTAAACAATTCAAGTCGGGACACAGATTGAAGTTAAAAGTAAAATATTTTCTGCTGCGTAACTGTTTCTATACAATAGAGACTATACTGATCATCAAAATGAAAAATAATGTTTGTTTTAACAAAACAATGATATATAATGGATTGGTTTACATTTGAGTTTTATAATTTCTTTTTAAAAAATACTAAACATGCCTGTAATAAGTAATATACTTTAGCTTCCGAGTCAGTGACCCCCATCTCGATCAGGTTTTTGTCCAGTTTCTCTGATCGATTGGGCAAATGCTGAAATGGCCTCTTGTTTTTCTTCTGTACATAAATGTAACTTCACTATGCGTTCGTTTTGTTTAGGTCTATTTTTGCTGTAGTGGTAGTGTAGCAGTAGAGTTGAGGGTGAGTTATTACAGCGATAGCAATCCAGAAAAATCAAATATGCAGTTCCTTTATGGTTGCAATTAGTTTTTCTATAACTCGGGAACGAGAATGTCTAGTTTTTCAAATGTTGACAATCTCCTTTTTCTAAATTTTATAATAATAATATATTATTATTATTATTATTATTATTGTTGTTGTTGTTGTTTTAACTTTCAACTATTTATCGTTAAAATGTTGGGATGGGATTCTGGTACACAAGGAAACGTACTCTCCCCCATACGTCATATACAGTTCTTGCTGTTTTTGACCAAATAAATCAAATCAAATAAATCAAACTGAGAACGCAGTTTTGTAGGTTTTCTTAAGACCGATTCACACCACACAGTTCTCGTGCAGATTGGACGTACAGAAAATAAGTAGTCCTGACTGGACGATATCTGCAAGAAAACTTTTGAGCGCGTTCGATTTTTTTCATTTCCAAAAACGTACCGATTAACTCTGGCGTTTATAGCGGCAGACTCGTTACCTAACGACTTTCTTTCGGCGGAAATTGTCCATCCTTTCCAATTTTGTGGTAAGGTTAGGTGGTATTCGTGAGATTCTGTGTTCTGGCGTGGGGGATTCAACTTTCGGCTGAGGAGTTTATTTTACTGCATCTTGCAAATGTGAGATTAGTCAATCTCACTTCTGGAGCCAAGATTTCGTCCATTGAGTTTTTTGGGGGCACAATAATGGCAATTCATGCAACAATAAAGGCTACATAGCAACAATAATGGCGCAATTCAGGAATTCATTTGGGTCCCGGCACAGCCTCTGGCGGTGTATTTTGGTAAATCGTACATAAAACGTGCAGACCATGTAAACACGACTTTTGGCTTTTAATCTTCAAGTTTGGAATCTTTTCAGTTTACGTATGCGAATCTGCTCGGAAACTGTACCGTCTACAGGGCTTTTACACCTAGAACATTGAACGCTGTAGAGTGGATGGTCTCTAGATCAAAAGATGACGGTACTGATTAATACTAATAATCAAGGATAATATTTTAGAAAGACACGATCTAATTTGTTTGGATCGATAAAACAGCCTACGTATGTGCAATTTCTAGATATGTTAAGTTCAATTTGAGTTAAGTGTGACCTGCTTATGCAACTCTAAGTTTTCGCTTTGCAACGGTTAGGGAGTATTGTGCCAATTTTGTAAGTGTATTATGCTCTAGGCAAGAGCAAAGACTTAAAGAAAACAAATTGGAGCTCTTTTTTGAGAAAATAATTAAGAAATACCTATATTAAAGCAAATAAAGTGAAAACTACTTATACTGTTGAAAAATTGTTCACGATCTTATTTCAAGATGTCTTTGAAGAACAGTTTTTATTTATAAAAATCTCTATCTTCAATATTGTACTTGTATGAACATACCAAAAAATCTTAGAACTTCTGCAATTTTCAAAACTTCAGAGAGTTAAACGAAAATGAGACCTAAGCCAATTGTTTAAGCGTTCTTCACTTTATCCGAAGAAAAAATTAATCACAAAATTTGGATGCATTTTTGAGCATATTTTCCAAATGTTAAGGTTTCATGTAAAGTACTCCCAAAAATAAAAATTTCCGTTTCAAATTCCCAAGGTCTGGGGTTCGACAAGACTGATCGGGAATATGAATTTTGGTTAAAATCATCTGAACGGTTTAAGCGCTTGCGTTGAGCACAGACGTACAGACAGTCGGACAAACAAACAGGCGGCATACTGACAGATAAACCCGTTCATCAAAACAGACCTGATATCATCATCTGGGATAAGATACTAACAATATCATGAGAGACTACCAGACGAAGTTGGAAAAATACAGAGAATTTGCGCACGCTGTAAAGGAGGAAGAGTCTCTGTGAGATACGAAAACAACAATTATGGTATTGTCAGTCACTGATGGCATACCAAGGAGTACCATGTTTTCAGAAGTCTCTGAAGAAACTACATCTCAATCAAATTAGAACTATTTACATCGAGAAGACAATCGTATTCAACACGTATTGTATGGTTAGAAACTATGTATAAGAATATTTATGTGTATTAACTGTTCGTATTTTTATTTGAAGAAATAATATACAACTATGAGTAATCGTGTGAGGTATATTTTTCTATACGCAGTATTACCTATGTTGTAATCACTATACATTTATTGATGAGTAAAATTGTATCATGCTTTTATTTGTAAATTTGTGTGATTATTATAAAAATAATAGTTAATTTCAATTAAACCGCACATGATGTTTGGGTTGATGTTTGTCTAAAAGCAAAGGTCCATCTCAACATTCCATTGAGTTTCAATGAGTCAAAGAAGAGAAAATTGGCACAAGCAATGCGATGCTACCAGAGTCGAGATCAAGAAACTGTGGAGAACATTTACAAAACACATGAATTTGTTCCAATTGCGATTTTCTCCCTACCTGGGTGGATAATTTTCAATTTTTATCATTTATAATTTAAATGTGTGCTGTAATAACCTAAATGTGTAATCTGCTATTAAATCTTGTCATCAAACTACCGTGCAGATGTCTTAATTTAAAATAGTATTAACGTTCGCCCGAAAATTCTGAAATGGATTTTGTCTATCAATGCTTTAATCTTAATCGAATGTCGGTGCAAGATTAAAAGTAAATCAATGTTCATTTCTTGAGAAATGTGGAAACGATTACGAGTGGCGAGACCTGACTTTTTTCATCACAAATTCGTTCCAACTTTCGTCTGTTTTGCCTGTTGCTTGCTCTCACCAAGGAAACTACGACTCCGTATTACAAAGTAATACTGCGCTTGCAAATTAAGTAGTTAATATTTACAATACTAGGAACTGGGATACTTATAGTTACCGAAAATTTCTAGAAGAATATGTAGGCTCTGATCTAGAAGATGGAGAAAATTAGGAGTGATATTAGTGGTAATGGAGATTTATCTTGAACAGCGGTCACACTGCACGTTAATGCCAACAAAATACTTCCGAACAAAATCTTTCGCGTCGAACAATTGAAAATGTTGATACTGAAAATTAATAATTAGAATTATATTAGAATAATTGTGCTTGATACAGTTGTTTTTCGTTCCATTTTGTAATTGACTAAGCATCCAATTCTAAAGTTTGTTTATTTCGTGAATAAAGATGTTTTATTTTATTAATAATTTTACTATCCATCAACAAGACATCTACCACCAACTTATTCACGCCTCTTACCAGTAACGTGTACTTATGAGTATATTTTCATTTCTGGAAAAAGACTCATCCAATGTACGGGGCAACTATAGTTTAAAAACTGTAGAATACATTACAATGACAATTAATAATTCCTTGCAAAGATAATTAATTTCAAACTTTGAAGTGTTCTACTATCAGACACAGGAATAACACTCCACGAGGGAACTTCATTAAAACAGTATAAATGCGTCTCTTCGTTAGAAACGTTCTTCTGATTTCCATAACGATTGAATTAGGAAAGCAAACTACGTTGTCAGCCGTTCTAAAAACATCATAACTCTGTGAAAGGATCTTTCACATTTTATTGTTTGAATATCCGCTTTTCATAATGGCGCTAAAAGCTATTCGCTGTTTTTCTTCCAAAAAATCAATTGCCATTCATGAAGCAAAAATTAAAAAGATAAATTAAAGAAAATATAATGAAAATTTTGTTTCTACAAACTCCTTACGATTGAATTTATTTTAGGAAGCTTTGAAATGAAAACCTACCCAATCAAGATTATTAGTATTCATAATATCTTGTAAAAACCTATTTATATTTCTTGGAAAGTATATTATAACTGAAATTTGTCTTGCAACACTGTCAAATTAAATCTATTTGAGAAATTACATTTTCACTGTAATGTAGTATTAAAAGATTGAAAAATGCGTGCCATATCTACTGCAAAAATTGCTACAGTGACCATGATTGAATCGCAGGAGGACACCTATGCCATTTGACATTATTATGGTATGGCGCAAGCCAAAGAATATAAAAGATTGCTACTATTGCATGATTTCATCAATCCAGGGTACGTCAAACAAGAAGGCTATTTCCTATTCTCATTTTCATTCTGATTCATAGCGATCACTTCCTTCCTGAATCATGTAACAAATATTGGGGGGAAAACGTTATGTTGCCATATCTCCACAATGTGTAGTTGAAGGCTGAAAGTGAAGATTTGGTGGTGTTGTGTGTCACAGAGATGGGAGAGAAGTGGAGTTTGTGAGAGGGGAGGGGTGGGGGGAAAAATTGTCGTCGGTTGTAACAACAACGAAGGTGGTGGTGGTGGTGGTGGTAGCAGCGACAGTGGCAGCGTCGCGACTGCGTCAGGTGGTGGCAGCGAGAATGATGGCGGTAAGATGGAGGCGGCGGTGGCAGCGGGAGTGACAAGTGTCGGTAGAGGAGTGGCAGGGTGCGATTGTGCAGTGGTGTGCGGGGTGGTGGTGGGGGGGCGAAGTGAGTAGCAGTGGTGTTAGCGGCGGTGTTAGCGGCGGCGGAGGCAGTAGTGGTAGTGGCAGTGGTAGCGGCGGTGGTAGCGGCGGTGTTAGCGGCGGTGTTAGCGGCGGCGGAGGCAGTAGTGGTAGTGGCGTGGTAGTGGTAGTGGTAGCGGTGGTGTTAGCGGCGGTGGTAGCGGCGGTGGTAGCGGCGGTGGTAGCGGCGGTGGTAGCGGCGGTGGTAGCGGCGGCATGGTAGCGGCGGTGGTAGTGGCGGTGGTAGCGGTGGTGTTAGCAGCGGCGGTGGTATTGGCAGTGAAACCGGCGGGGGTAGCGGCGGTGGTAGCGGTGCTAGTAGCGGCGGTAATAGCGGCGGCAGTGGTAGCGGCGGTGGTGTTGGCGGTGAAAGCGGCGGTGGTAGCAGCGGTGGTAGCGGCGGCGGAGGCAGTAGTGGTAGTGGCGTGGTAGCAGCGGTGGTAGCGGCGGTGGTAGCGGCGGTGGTAGCGGCGGTGGTAGCGGCGGTGGTGGGCGGTGTAGTGGCAGTGGTAGCGGCGGCGGAAGCAGCGGTGGTAGCAGCAGTGGGAGCGGCATTGGTAGCAGGGTAGCAGGAGTAGCGGCGGGGGGCCGACTGGGTGCGGGGTCCTTGTCGCTGACGAGTACTCCGTGTGCCGCCCTGGTGGCGCGACGCAGGTTGCCTTAGGGGCGCGGCGGCCCCCGCCGCCCGCGCCTCCGCCTTCGCCAGCGCCTCCTCGCGCGCCGCGCGGTAGCGCTCGTGCTGCTCCTCCAGGCGCAGCTCGTGCAGCGCTGCGCACGCACGCCCACGCACGCTGGCGCAGCTACTTACGCGCAAACGCCCACCACGCGCACTATCCCTGCCAAGGATACGCTCCGGCAGGGATTGTCAGTGCCCAACGAATGTCCGTCGAGATGCCTACCTCCCGTCTCAGATACGCCTCGCCACATGTTGGGAAGAGTTAGGGTAACTGGACCGCTTAGGTTATTTTATTTCTGTTCAACATTTATCAACAATTTTTGTATATTTGGCGCCAAAAAATGAACAATTTACATCTTATCAAATCTTCTTTCGTACATAGACTTTTGTAAATTTAGTATACTAACAACGCATAAATTACATACAACAATATATGAGTACAAATATTGTAAATGGAAAAATAATTTTCCCAATTCATTCATCTTTGGACTCCCTCGTCAAACATTAAGAGTGTCGTTCGTCATTGACACTAACAGTTTTAGTTGTACCTCTGTGTACGCTTTAAACCTGATTATTCCAATAACCTCCGCCACCTTCCCATTTACCTCCCTCTGTAAAACATTTACTACGCTCACGGGTATAATGATCACGGCAGTTGACTTGCCCGGAAACATCAATCAAACAGAAAGGAGGAAAGAGGAAGATCTACAGTACGGGCAGCGTATAAGCGACTCTTAACAGTTCAATGCTCTGTCGCCTCACATTACCACGCACCACCTACATCAGGGATAAATGAAATCTCGAAACATTAACGCTTACTGACAAGCTATGACACGTCTTGATATCATGTTCATAACCTTCGCCAAAGTCGAACCTTATCCACTACGTAGGAGTAAAATGAGCGGCAACGCTGAACCCTGGCTGTGAGAAAGTAAACAAATCCTCGCAAGTTGATTGCTTCACAGTAGGTCACATGACGTGACGAGAGAATTGTCAGAGTCGCTTCTACGCTGCCGGTGCTGTAGGGAGATATGAAGGGGGCGTGGCACCTACCGATGAGCGAGTCCACTGCAGCGGCGTGCGCCTGCAGGCCGCGGGCGTACTGCGCCTCCGCGGTGCGCAGGTCGGCCTGCAGCTGGCCTGGGCCTCGTCCTGCCGGAACGCGCAGGCTTCAACACCGGCCGGGAGCGGTGGCCAGGCTCAACTGATGTCCCAGCTGGCGCACGGCCTCGTCCTGCCGCGCGAGCGTCCCCTGGAACACGACGCGCAGTGCTCAGCTAGCTCGAATTCAGTGGCTGACTGGAGGCGAATTCTAGCGGCCGGCTGCTCTCATGGGTAGTTTCCGTGGTTTCTCCGATCAACACCAGGCGAATGCCGAAGTAGTACCCTACAAAACGGGCCACGGACCGCGCGCGATCTGACCTTCCTCTTCCTTGCCCTATCCTCTTCCCTTACACACACACTTACACTAACATGTACTACACAACCACATATTCCGGGAGACCGGTCGGGAGATTAGAGCTTCTCCCGGCTGGGACGGTGCGCCGCTGGTGGGAGAGTCCTGGTTAGGGGGAAACCCCACTAGCCGACGGTAGGTCGGCGCCGGATCTCGCCATCCAGCGGGGGAAGGTCACCGCCATCTCCCGAGAACAAACATGCCCTACACTTACTGGAATAATGATCAAAGCAGTTCACACGCCCGGAAACACGAAAAAAATCAATCAATCAATTCAACACTCGACGTAGATGACGAATTTCTAGTCCGAAATTCGTTGAGGTTAGCTTCTTTTCCTTGATTCTCCGAAAGGTATATAGGATAATGGCAACTGCATAGGGCTACGAAGCGCGATCGATCTTTCCTTATTCGTCCTTCTCCCCTCCTCTCCCATTACATACACACTTACATGCACTACACTACCTCACATGGGAGTCCAGTCGAAAGCCTAAAGCTAGCACTGGCTGGGACGGTACTTTTCTGGGGGGGGATATACCGGGAGATTAAAAGAAACATAAGCCCGTGTATGCCGGATCTCAAGTTTCTGGAGGAAGTAATACCGCTAAGTCGTGGGATACAACATGCTTTACAATACCCTTGTGGTATGCACTTACATACACCTGTGGTAATACACACAAGTGTGGCATTACACTTGTGGGTACAATAAATTGGCACCCATAAACAAGAAACACTCGCTCGCTCAGCTTTCCATACCCACAAGTATCCCTCTCCCCTTATTCACACACACACACACACACACACACACACACACTTATTCACACACACACACACACACACACACACACACACACTTACGTGCAGTACACTGCCAGACACGTCGAGATACCAGGAGCTTTGAGTCTGAACTGGCTGGAGCTGCGCTCCGCAGGGGGAGGTATCTGAAGAGTGGGAAACCCCTCAAAGGGTCGTTTAGATCGGCGACATCTCTCACGTTTCAGTGAAGGAGCAAGGCCGCAACTTCCAAGCTTACATTACACGTACGAGAGCAATGACGTAAGCAATTAACGCTTCTGGAACCAAAGTACACTCTCTCAGTCCCTAGATATAGAGACTAACTAGAGACTAACGCATTTCTTTGCTCCATCGATTCTTCATTTTACATCCAGTTGAACTGAGCTCTTTTGTGGGTGAGTTAGGAACCAACAATCCATCAAAAAGCAATGATAAAATTCTTGAAACTCACCATAATATGTTCGATTGTTATAATTACTCCTCAACTCCTGAATACTGTCTGGCAGGACTATTGGGACTAACTGTTAAAGGGCGGTGCACCTGGAAGTAGTGATGCGACATCGATAACAATTCATCGATTTTATCAATGATATCAACGTTCAAAATTAAAATATCTTTAATACTGACTACTTAAAGCTGACTTAGGAACGTCTTATCTTAAATTCGTGCGCTACATAATTTAATTTGACAAAGATAGTATTTAATAATTTAAAATTAAGATTTAACAGAAAACAAAATTCAAAAATAGCAATGGCAAAAACATAGCCTCAAAGCCTGTGCGCCCGCTTCGAAAGGTCAGTCCTCAGTGAGGCGAAGGTGGCACCATCCTTTATTATTTCATATTTAAACGTTTACAAAATTGTCATCGTTAGATTTTTATTCACAAATAAAACATTAAAATCGTAAAAAACGTCAGAGCCAAAACATGGACGTTAGAAAAATATCGTCTTTAATATATCGATGTTTAAAACATCGATTTCTAGATCGCAATGCTGCATGCTCACGTATCAAATCCAGGTATCCCTAACACCGATTCAAACCACCGTAATCCCTCATAACTCCAAACTGATGAAAAAACTGAAACAGTCTTCAGCGTCGCTTAATTAAACTTAGGACAATGTTTACATTCTTCCGAGTAATAAAAACCACTACTTATAGATGGCCATTCCTAAAAAGCTAAAAACTATACACTGTAATTAACAAGACTCGGATTCAGGTACTACGTCATTTATCCTTGGGGCATTCTAGACATACTAACTTGTAAATTAATATTTATCATGGCATTTAGATGATAGAAATTATAGTTATTGGGTCATTTTTGCCCTTTTCCGATTTTTAGGTCATTTTTCGGATATTTTTGCGTATTTTTGTCATTTTTACGCATTTGGTTCCTTTCTCGTGTTTTTTGTTATAGTAAATGTTTCATGAACTTACAATGACAGATTAAAACAATTTTTTATTGAATCGTGAGTTCATGGCGAAATTCACTACTGCAGTTGACACTGTTTTTAGACCTCTCAAAATTACAGAGTAATTTGATTGACCTTTCAAAACTAATGGTTAGAATATCAGAACTAAGGATTAGATTTCCTCCTAAAATAAGGAGTTTATATTAAATATAATTTTATATAAATAAATTTGATTTAAAATTGTAAAATTCATTGAATAAATGAAACATTTTCATACAAACTTTTGAGTTTTTTTTTAATTTGGATAATTTTCCCCTTATTAAATAAATTTGATTTAAAATAAAATATTTATATATAACATTTAGGTCATCAGAATCTGAGCACTGGTAATTAAACTCCCCAAAAAACAATGCTGAACGAGAAGAAAAATTTTGAAAGATATCGAAGTGTGAATAAAATCATCGATGTTTTGAGACCATCGCCATGGATGTCGCGCATTCGTACCTGGAAGGCGTCCTGGCGGCGCGAGCTCCGTTTTCCCCTTATTGTTAAGTCATTTTATAGGTCACTTTCCTCTTATTTTTAAGTCACCTTATGGGTCATTTTCAAAGACATTTTAAGTCATCAGAATTTGAGCCCTGGTAATTAACCTCCCTGAAGAACAATGCTGAACGAGAAGAAATAAATTTTGAAAATTCATCGGTGTGTGTATAAAATCATGGAAGATTTGGATGTCGTACCTGGAAGGCGTCCCTGGCGGCGCGCAGCTCCGTGTGCAGCTCGTGCGCCTTGGCCTGGCGCAGCAGCGCGCGCCACTGCTGGTTGATCTTGGCGGCGTTGAGGCGCGTGAAGGCGTCCTCGTGGCGCAGCTTGTTGCGCATGAAGGTCGCCAGCAACTGTTGCTTGCGCCGGCGCGCCTCCTCCTCCAGCGCGGCGCGGTGCTGCATGTAGCGCGCGCGCTCCTCCTCCGTCATGCGCGCCAGCCGGCTGCCCTTGCCCTTCTTGCCCATGGCCACGCCGCTCCGCTCGCCGCGGCCACCCTGCCGCCACACATTCACTCAGGCAACCCTCATAGCTGACCTTCACACGTGGTGGTGGAAAATTTTACCAAAACATCGATACATCGCTAAAGGGTTTTCGATGAAAACATCGATATTTTAATTATAGACTAATAAACATGCTATTTTCCTATCCATTTTTTTACAGTACGTAAAAGGGACATACTTTAATGCTTGGTTACCAGCATGTTAGTAGTACGTGAAAATTATTATCGAATGTAAAGAATAAAATTAACAATAAAGAAGATCATGTTTTGCTATCGATTTCGTGTTTCATTGTCGATTCAGGCAGTAACACGCCTGGCGATAACATACATTCATAATACAAGCAGCTCCCAAACTTCCTCAGATTGCAAAGGCAAATGTGCAGCGCGATAAAGAAGATGACGCAAAACAACGATATTGGTATAGATTTCGGCTACTCTACAACGTGCTTAAACTTCTTTATTAAAAAAATAAAAATTAAAAAAACATCGATATTTTCGCAACAAAATATCGATGTGAAGAAAACATTGAACGTAAAATATCAATGTTAATATGTTTCTGGTGGAAAACATCGATGTTTTAAAAACATCGTTTTTTTTGCCATCCCTATTCACAGGTAGCCACTGCAGCGCGCTTCCAAACACTACGGCTGGTAGCAAAGCATTGGTTTCAATGGAGGTCTTTCCACGGGTGGCGGGTTCGCGCTGCTGTGGTGTTCAGCGGCGGTCCCTCGCCGCCAGCAGCGCAGAAGGGCGTACGCGCCACCGCTAGCAAAGCATTCGTTTAAATGGAGGTCATCCCACTGGGACACACGTCGCAGCGTTCTATTTCCTGCGATCCCTTTGTTCGTCGCCGCGGAAAGGTCAGCGAAACCTACCCCCATAGAACCCTGCCCCTTCCACGGCGAGTGGCGGTGCGGCGTGGGAAGTGGCCTGCCGCTTGCGCTTGTCGGAAGCGCACGGCAGTGTCTACGTGTGAAGGGACCCTAAGGGCCCCTTCCCACGTCGCCACTCCCGTCGCACCCCGAGCTGTCTCACCGCCGCACGCCGTGGAACGAGCAGGGTTTAGTGGCCGGAGGGTTTGCTGACCCGTCGGTGACGACGAACAAATGGACAGCAGCAGATGTCGAGACAAGTGTTCCAGTGAGATGACCTCCATTTAAGCCAATGCTTTGCTACCAGCCGAGGCGTTCGGAAGCGCGCGGCAGTGGCTACGTGTGAAGATATTAGGGTGCCCGAGCTTTTGGTGACCCCCAGGCATCTCTGTGGTGCGACGAAAGAAGACCGCCATTTAAAATTATATTCTGCTAGCGGTGACGCGAACGCTTCTGCGCTTAAACAATTACTTAACGCTTGCAACATTCCCTATTTACAATAAGTAAAAATAAAGTATGTAATAGTGAAAGAAAAGTTTATTAATTTTATTTGTGTTGGTACTAAAATTTGTGAAAATTCAATATCAATTCAATTTTAGGTCTAAGATACGCTAATCAACTGGATAAGATACACACGAACTTCTACAAACGTTTTTGTGGCTGTCGAGAACAACTCCTGGGTACATGATTAGAAAGGAAACTGGATGGAATCAAAAGTAATTAAAAGATCACTATCATACATGACAGTGGAAAACTAGTTTCGTCCACTGGTCTTCCAGCTTACCAAATGGATTCGTAACAAGTAGTTCAAATCCATAATTGCACAACAGCAACACTATCCAACATGCTGTACGTGTCTGAAGACTTTGGGACGACCTCAAAAACGTTTTCGGTTGAACGTTGCTTGCATCTGGTTACAGTGGGAATTTAATGCTTAAAATGAGTAAAGATGCCTCCGCTAATTGCAAATGACTTCTATCCGTCATTTGCAATTAGCGGAAAATTGATCTTAAAACAGAAATATCAGTGGTTATCGTATCATAGAAAGAATGTAATTTTTTCTCATTTTTCAAAAGGTAAATAATTACACGCGTCCAAAAAGTATCCCCTGAAAGTTGGTTACAAAGTCATTGTTTTGAAATATTCTAACAAAAAATAAATATCCTCTAATAAAAATAGAAAAGCATTATCTACAAGTTTTTTCTACCGTTTTACTTGTTTAATGCACAAAACATCTCGTTATTTATGTGTGCATCTGTTAAATTACTGAACTTTTACAATATCATACTTTTTTTGTCACTATTTCATGTCAAATAGTACGTTTTTTCACAATTGTTTCATAGATACTTATTGCAAAAGATTTACAGATACGCATTTAGAAATATACTCACAAAATTTTGAATTTTAATTTCAAAGGTAACAAATTAATTTCTCCTCCAGGATTCCAGGTTTAAAGAGACCTTAGCTGCACTACATTCCTAGTTTTAAATATTTAGAACCATGGAAACAATCTGGTAGGTTTCAAACATGACTGACTCTTGCACTTTTACAATAATTTTGTGAGGAGTAAAAACTATTTTCTTTTAAATAATACTTGAAATTTTTATTAAGAAGACCGTTGATGTTATTACAATTGTCAACAAACTCCATATCTCTTTTTATTGATCTTGTGATCTATAGTGTGCGTAACAACAATGATGAATCCTTTAATTTCCTGTATGTGGTTGTTGTTATTATTATTATTATTATTATTATTATTATTATTATTATTTCACCAACATACCCAGGTGATAGCAATCTTTTTGAGAGGAGATGAGAACGAGAAAGTAAAAAAATATAACCGCATTGATATTCATTCATAATTCCTTGTTTCCTTCCAAAGTGCAGTTTCCAACTAGAGCTTTGCATGGTCAATACCACCTGAGATGAAAACGTCGACCTACGGGCGACCCAGCATTTCCTTTCCATAGGGGGGGGGTACCAGCGCTACTATCATCACCATCACAAAGCTGTTCCAGAACAAAGTCACACATGACTCCGTTTCGTTGGAATCTAACCGATAATTCGACAAACTCTGAGTTGAATTATCGCCTTCCACCCAAATTGGGTGTTTCCAGACCTCACACTTATTCGACGTAACTGTACAGTAAGATAAGAAGAAACTGGACGGATAAATGTTTTTCTCGTCTTACCTTCCTAGGATGTGGTTTAATTCTATCGTTTTGGGCGCCCATTTCCATTTCTTAAATGCCGCAATCGCCCACTAGCAAGATTATCACTCCCCGGATGGGAGTGATCACCCCCTCCCCTGAGCAAATCATTACCTCTTTCACCTTACTGCTTTGCCTAAGATCTCACTTAACAAAAAAGTAACCTGATTTGTCTCTATATTAAAATTTAAAAAAATGCACCGTGAAATATTTTATTCAGGTTCCCTTGCAAATGCAGTTCAAACGAATCAACTCGTAGCTACTTCTGAATAGTCCGCCTCCGCCCTCTAGCGGCAATTTCAGATTCCGACAAAGGAATTCTCCCCTTTGCACAAATCACTGCCTCCACAACTGTACTTAAGATCTCCTTCACAAGACGTTACCAGACATATCTCGAGAGAAAAACCAATAGAAACTAGTCGCCTAAAATTTCATACTATCGTGCTATTCTTCTGAATGTAGTACAAATATGTCGATCTGTGTGCTCGCAGCTACTACTGAACAAACCACTTTCGCCCTCTAGCAGCAATTTCGCTCCTCGACAGGAGAGCTACTCTCTTTTGCGAATCACTGTCTCCACAACCGCACGGAAGATCTCCTTCACAACCGGATTACCGGACACATCTCGAAAGTAAAACCAATAGAAACAAGTTGCTTAAAATTTCATTATAGTGTTAGTCTGCAGTTCAAATGTATCGATCTGCGTGCTCACTGCCATTTCGGAATAGGCCGCCTCCGCCCTCTAGCGACAATTTTGCTCTCCAGTGGGGGAGATCGATCCTTTGCACAATTCACTGTCTCCAGAACTATACCTAATTTCTCCTTCACAAGATGGTACCGAACATTTCTCGAGAGTAAGACCAATAGGAATTAATGGGCTAATATATCATATTCATGCTATTCCACTGATGTATAAATGTATCGATCTGCGTACTCGCAGCTATTTCGGAAAAGGCCGCCTCCGCCCTCTAGCGACAATTTCGCTCTTCAATGGGGAGATCGATCCTTTGCACAATTCATTGTCTACAGAACTATACCTAAGTTCTCCTTCACAAGACGGTACCGAATATTTCTCGAGAGTAAGACCAATAGGAATAAATGGGGCTAATATATCATATTCATGCTATTCTACTCAATGTGCAAATGTATCGATCTGCATGCTCGCAGCTACCTCTGAATAGGCCGCGCCCGCCCTCTAGTGGTAAATTCGCTCCCCGACAGGAGAGTTCCCTTCTTTTCACAAATCATTGTCTCCCCAACAGTACAAAAGTTCTCCTTCACAAGACATTACCGGACATATCTCGAAAGTAAAACCAATAGAAACAAGTTGACCAAAATTTTATTCTATTATATTAAATTTTATTCTGTCGTTCAAATGTATCGATCTGCGTGCTCACTGCCATTTCGGAATAGGCCGCCTCCGCCCTCTAGCGACAATTTTGCTCTCCAGTGGGGGAGATCGATCCTTTGCACAATTCACTGTCTCCAGAACTATACCTAATTTCTCCTTCACAAGACGGTACCGGACATTTCTCGAGAGGAAGACCAGTAGAAATTATTGGGCTAATATTTCATATTCATGCTATCCTGCAGAATGTAATTCAGATATATAGATCTGCATACTGGTAGCTACTTCTGAATAAACCACCTCCGCCCTCTAGGGGCAATTTCGCTCCTCGACAGGGGAGCTACCCTCCTTTTACAAATCTCTGTCTCCACAACCGCACGAAAGTTCTCCTTCACAAGGCGTTACCGGAGATATCTCGAAAGTAAAACCAATAGAAACCAGTCGCCTAAAATTTCATTATCGTGCTATTCTGCTGAATAAAGTGCAAATGTATCAAACTGCGAGTTCGCAGCTATTTCTGAATAGCTGCCTGCGCCCTCTAGAAACAGTTTCAGTCCCCAACAAGGGAAATTGCCCGTTTGCACAAATCACTCCTCCGCGACTGTACATACGTTACCAGACATATCTCAAGAGCGAAAAAAAGTTTCATTTTCGTGCTACTCTTCTGAATGAAGATCAAATGTATCGATCTGCATGCTCGTAGCTACTTCTGAATAGGCCTCCCCCTCTAGCGGCAATTTCGCTCCCCGACAGGAGAAATACCCTGTTTTTTCAAATCACTCTCTCCCCAACACTACAAAAGTTCTTCTTCACAAGACATTACCGGATCTATCTCGAAAGTAAAACCAATAGAAACAAGTTGCCCAAAATTTCATTATAGTCTTATTCTGCCGTTCAAATGTATCGATCTGCGTGCTCGCTGCTATTTCGGAATAGGCCGCGTCCGCCCTCTAGCGACAATTTCGCTCACCGATGGGGGAGATCGATCCTTTGCACAATTCACTGTCTCCAGAACTATACCTAATTTCTCCTTCACAAGATGGTAGCGGACATTTCTCGAGAGTAAAACTAATAGAAATTATTGGGCTAATATATCATATTCGTGCTATTCTGCTGAATGTAATTCAAATGAATCAATTTGCATGCTAGCAGCTACTTCTGAATAGGCCGCGCCCGCCCTCTAGTGGTAAATTCGCTCCCCGACAGGAGAGTTCCCTTCTTTTCACAAATCATTGTCTCCCCAACAGTACAAAAGTTCTCCTTCACAAGACATTACCGGACATATCTCAAAAGTAAAACCAATAGAAATTAATGGGCTAATATATTATATTCATGCTATTCTACTCAATGTACAAATGTATCGATCTGCATGCTCGCTGCTATTTCGGAATAGGCCGCCTCCGCCCTCTAGCGGCAATTTCGCTCCCCGATAGGAGAGCTACCCTCTTTACAAATCACTTTCTCCCCAACAGTACAAAAGTTCTCCTACACGAGATATACCGGACATATCTCGAAAATATAACCAATAGAAACAAGTTGCCTAAAATTTCATTATAGTGTTAATCTTTGTGTTCAACTGTATCGATCTGCGTGCTCGCAGCCAATTTGGATAAGGCCGCCTGCGCCCTCTAACGGCAATTTCGTTTTCTACAGGGACCATTCACAGCTCCATAACTGTACAAAAGTTCTCCTTCATGACGTGACCGGACGTATCTCGAGCGTAAACCAATATAAACTATTCGCCGAAACTTTTATACTCGTGCTATTCTGCAACTGTACAAACTGTACGAATGTATCGATCTGTGTGCTCGCAGCTACTTCTGAGTAGTCGCCTCCCCCCTCTGGTAGCAATTTAGCTCTTTGAAAGAGGAGATTGCTCTTTTCCACGTATTTCTGTCTTCACAGCTTGATCCGCTTCACGTGATACGTTTTATCCTTAATAACTTTGATATTACAGGATGTACCTGTTAAATTCAAAGGGAGTTGAGTGAGAACCTAACTGCCTAAAATTATTTTCTCATGCGAATGCAATTTATGTCTATCGATCTGCTTGCTCGCAACTTCTTCTTAATAGGACGCCGTCGCCCTCTGTTAGCAATTTCGCTCTCCAATAAGAATGATTGCTCATATGCACAAATCGATGTTTTCAGAGCTTTACATTAGTCCTCCTTCACGTGATGTTAGTGGACGTATCTCTGTAGTAAAACCGGAAGAAATTAGTCGCCTATGTTTTTTTCTTTCGCTCTCCTGCCGAATGCAGTTCAAATCATTCGAGCGTTAAATGTCATATTTGCACTCCAGCGGCAATTTTGCTCTTCGAGTTGGATAAATGCAACTCCCACCTGTGCAAATATGCGCACGTTTAGAAAACCCGCTCTATCAATTTAAAAATATCTCATAAAGAAGAAGCACAAAATTTAATTATCTTTCGATATTCTTAATTAAAATACTTTCAAAATGTACACAAAAAGGTGATTACACTACGTGAAAAGAAGAAGGAAAGCCGTGAAAGACACCAAAACAAATACTCGGAATGGAAAAGGGAATAAGTCTGCCCATCTTTCTCGGACTCCAAATAGAAAATATAAAAAAATGTGTGCAGTTTATACTTCTTCCATTTTCGTCAAGGACAAATTTAACTGTTTAATAATAAATAAATCCATACGTAATTAGTATATAAATGTATAAACTAAACATGTAAATAAATCGGAGTCTCTGCAGTTTCACCTAAATCTCCCTTCGCAGGAAGTTACCAGTCGTATATGTACTACATCAAAACGAGGAGAAAATAGTCTCCTAATTTGTTCTCCACGAAATAATTTTCTCCGATTCCCTCCCAGCTGCAGTGGAAATCTATCGATTGGCGCGCTCGTAGCCACTTCTGCAGAAACAGCGTGCACCCTCTGGCGACCATTTCGTCCCCCTAGTGGTGCCCGCCCCTCCTTTGCAAGTGCTACTCACGTGCCGCAGTTTCAAAGAGGCTTTCCGACACCAATCTGCCTGAACTTGTTTCGGCAACGTCTTGGGGCTGTTAAGAATAGCCGAGCAACTTTCAAATGTATTTGTATTCTAAATCACATTACATTCTACTATGAGGTATCACATTAGAGACAATATATTTTGAATTTTTTCCGGAAGTAGTTGGTACACTTTAGGACAGATTCCATCTAGATATGACAGAGAATTAAAAATAACGCGAAGACAGATTGCCTCAGGTGCACACTTAGAAAATGTATTATTGAATACAGAAATTAATAATTCAAGCTAATAATTATAAATGGCCTTGAAATATGATATCATGAACTGGTATAAATGATGCGATGTTTATTATTGTTATTATTATTATTATTATTATTTTAACAACGAGAAAACCACATTGAGAATTCACTACTAACATAAAATTCCCCTTGAAAAGTTGAAAGGATAGTTATTAATTTAATTAATTTCACGTTTCATTATTATGTGCTTCCTCTCACTGAAATGTTGAGTATCTATAGTAGAAATCTATTCAAGGTATTTTGTGTTTATCAATTTAAAATTATTTCCAGAAACGGGTGTCAATAAAGGTCAACCACATTCCAGAATATGTGCAATTGTTGAATGGATGCATACTGTAATTTGCATAAAAATTGCAGAATGAAAATAATGAAACCCAATAACTTGTTATGTGTGCACTCGTTCGTAACTGTTTTCTCAATAGGTTGTACAAATATTTTATACGCAAATTTACACTCACCGTTCTCTGAGTATCAAATGAAATTTCAATGCCATTTAATATTTTACTGAATATAATAAGCACAAAGCTTTAACTAAAATTGACTTTTTTGTTGGGAAGAGCTCTCAATAATAGTAATTTAGGAGTAATTTCACCCTTTTGTGAGCAAATACTGTCACAAAAGGATTATCCACTTCGCTACCTCTCTAGTCAGTACTGGGGAAATTATATCGAGTATTAAATGTCAATTATGTTAATAACTATAAAAGATGATTCCGAATTACATTTTTCTAACATTGAATAGAACTTGACATTTATGCTCATTTTCCAGTGCTAGGGACATTTTCCGTTTTCATTCTTGGATCGCTGTGAAACTACGAACACAATGTAAATGAGGTTATTGACCCATTTCACAGTTTTCTTTGCCTGAGGACAATGAGGAAGTTAATACGGAGGAAATAAAGCCGTAACTTTTATTGTTGGTGCAAAAATGATAGCGTTAAATCATTATTTCGTTGATTACTGACTGAATGTATTGTAACATTCCGATTACATCTAGGTTCTGAATCTCGCGTATGTAAACATTAGTTCTACAGCTATATGGTACGGAGAAAAATTGTAAAAATATAGTTTTCCTTCTCAAACATATAAATGTGAATAATTCATAGCATATTTTTTTTTAAAAAATCCATTAAAAGAAACTAATAAGGGCGAAACATTACGGAAGACGTGGGAGCATAACCTGTAGAACTAATATCCGTAACCGCGGAACATTGGCACATCATCAGAATATTAAATCATATTTATATATTTGTATAAATAATATACTTTACATAAATATACATTTTCAGAAAGCTTTATTGTTCGGCATTAAAGTTAACTATTTGTCGCCAGGTCTCCTGCATAATCAGTAAATTTAAAAAATTAAAAACCCTTAAAAATATCTTAGTAAAACATCAAATCATAGCAATAATAATATCATTAATGTTACTGAATTATTAAAATAACATGTGGCGAAAGACCTCATTTCAGTCGCAATTTTTCGAAGGAAAAAAAATTGTTTTTACATTATTGTATAATATTGTTTCTCTTTAAATTCCGATTTTCGAACAAATTCTTACGTTCCAGGTACGTGATTTTTTCCTCAACCGCCGTACGTGATGTTTCCGCCGTCGTAGCGCCGTCCCCTACCTGTTTCTGCAAGAAATCCGCGCTGTGCCCTCCGCGTCGACCTGCGCCCGCTGTCAGGAGGCCGCGTCTGCCCTGGCGGCCGCGGAGGGGGCGTGGCGGGGGGGCGGGGCGCGGGAGGCGGTGCCAGGCCGTGCGGGGGCGCTGTTGACGCGTTGCCGGGCGACGCGCGCCCATCGCCCTCGTTCCCGACGGGTGAGCGACGCCGGGCGTCGCGGCGCATGTACTCCACAGGCCGCCGTAGTGACGCTACAACGGACGCACCGGGGCGCGCCGCGGAGCCACGCGGTTGCCGAAAAAGGTCGCGCGAACGCCCGGCGACGCCTGTGGGCGGACAGCTGGTCGAGTTCACGCAGTCAGGAGGATCCGACGAGCGAGCTGGGGGTGAGTGATGTGATGCAACAGTGTTATTGGATCGTTTGGGTTGTAGGTGTAGCGGTTGTTTACACATTGCGATCCACGTACTAGTTCGCTGTTTACGAGATGGTCATGATTTGGAATGGTCACGTTGAGGACGCAGTTTGGCTAAGGTAGTTTTTCATGTAGCTATTTCGTAGATTTGATTATGCATGTATTGTATTTATCGTATGTTTAAAGCGTAAGACTGCTTTTGCATTTTTCTAGAATGTGATGTTTGTTATCCTTTGTAATCACCGTAAATTAGGCTTCTATTATTTTACGAATTGCCCAAAATTAAGTGAATTATTTAATTAGAAACTCGATTTAAGGAATAAATATACAGATATCTTTGTGTGTATGTGTGTATATGCAGTATGTGTATACACGTGGGTATGTATATGTACTACTTGGACATCTGTAATTGTTTCATATTATAAAACTGTTCATATAATACTGAATTATGGTATAACACATTACATCATTGTAAGATGAGTACAACAGCGTGTTGTTGCCACCATTAATAAATAAATAAATTGACTACTGGTAAATAACATAGTAAAAGTATTTATAGTAAAGAAAGATGTTAGTAGTTAGTTTCGCAGTAAAGTAATCTATTCATAATAAAACTTTGTAGTAAAAAGTAAATAATAGATTGTTAAAGAAACGTGAATAGTATCAAAGCACTGTTTGCATTTGGAAAAATATTTATTTGCTGGATAGGCAGTTTCATAGTGTTATTTTTTAATTCCTCGGACCTTTGGTTATAACATACTAATAAATTCGATGGATCGTCCTACATATTTCCACATAATTCCATCATGCCACATAATGTCGTTGCTTACTTCAATTTTTTTTTAAATTACAGTACACATGTTATTAGAAATACCTCTCATTTCAGCTCACGTGCACCTGTAATCATTTGCTTTTATATTTCATTTCTAAGTATATCAACAATATTTTCAACATATTTGTTGCATCAAAATGTATTATGCCCTCTAACTAAGAGTGATGTATCCTTCCCACTATTTGAATTATAATATGTATCTCTGTTAAAAATACTTTTTCTTTACATTTATTCTTTCATTTAAATATTTCGTTTCTGTTTTCAGGAAGCACCGTTCCCACTCAGCAAACTACATAAACGAGAGAGACTTGTTGGCCTGATCCATCACTGTTTGTGCCTGCTTAATCAGAGGCAGGAACAGCAAAGGAAGCAAAGAAATCGTAAAAGTGGGCATCTGAACATATCTGATTCATTTTAACACCATATAATCCGAAAACATACGTCTGTGGAAGATCAGAATTCAAGTTCGTTCGTTCTTTCGTTCGAAGAAATATTGAATCATTTGCAAAATTATAGATATTGAAACTTACTTCTGACGAGAGATTGATAGAATTCCTACAATACTTTAATATAATTCAATAATTCCTGCAATGGGTTCTCACATTCAGAGTATTGTGTGGATAGAAGGGTACAATTCTTCAGGGCAAGCATACGGTGGATACTACCCCAAACTAATGTCTTATTTTTAATATAGGATTTCAATTAATATTTAAAATAATTAACCGATATGTTATATTATAAATTTGAGTAATTTTGGATATATTTAACTATCATTTTGCGCAAATAGGGCGGGAAATGTTTTACGAAATCAATCTTTGTGGACCTCGATACAAAGGTGTTGAAAATTTAATAAATTGTAAATGTTAAAGACGCACGAATTGTACGAAGTACACTTAAATGTTCTGCTTAAAAAAATAAGATCCAGTGGCAGCAATGAAACAAAAATACACTATTTCGGGTATTATAGAAATGAAGTTATGTATTTCTATTTTTATTTCATTTCATTACAATACTTTGTAATGGCAATAAAAGTACAAGGCAGGTGAAGAACATTAGAAAGATTTTTCATGATTACTCATTGTTTAAACCTACAATACATTATTTTCAATGTTTAACACTCTAGAAGAGAATTTGAATTGTAGTTTTCGTTCTAATTTTAAATCTGAATCGTAATAAAATTATTGGTTCGGTGCGTCTGTACTTTTAAGTGGTCATGTTGGAATCAAAAAAGGTAAAAGTAACTATAAAGAAAACAGGATGAAATTTTCTTTTAAACTTTTAATTCCTTCATAGCTAAATTAATATACAAATGCGAGTGACAGAACGCTCTTGAAGTTCATTTGACTGCCAAAACCTCCCAACCGAATTCAAATACAACTTTCCCCCAAATCCTAAGCCACAATGTCAGTGGCTCCATCTAGCCGGTTGGCGCCACCCGCGCGGGCCGACCGCCGACCGCACCACCACATGCGTCGGTACGCCACGGAAACGCTCAAAGCCACAGCGACCGGGCGGGGCGGGGGCGGGGGCTGGGGCTGGGGGCGGGGGCGGGCTCACCATGCCCGTGGCGGCCCGCAGCGCGCGGGGCGCGGCCGCGGGCGCGGGCGGCCGGGGGCGGCCGGGGCAGGCAAGATGTCGGCGCTGGGGGCGGGCGTGGCCGCCGTGGTGCGCGATGCCGTGCAGGCGGCGGCGTCCATCGCGGAGGCCAGGAGGCCCTCGTCGGCGGTGGGCGTGTCGCAGGTACGTGCCTTCATGCACGGGGGTGAATGGAAAAACTGGTAGCCCACGGTTCGCTGAGAGTCGACTCTTTGGAATGATGGTTGGTTGTTAGTGATTCCGGGCGAGTCAACCGCTAAAGTTATTAATCCCGTTAGTGTAGTGTATGATTTGTTCTTCGGGGAGCTGGTGATGATCTTCCCCGCTAGATGGCGAGATCCGGCGCCGATCTACCGTCGGCTAGCGGGGTTTTTCTCAACCAGGGATCTCCCACCAGCCGGGACAAGCTCTAGGCTCACGACTCTTTGGAATGATAAAGTTCCAAGTAACATTTCAGTAGTTTTGAGTAAATTGATGTCAAAGTTTCATTAACTTATTGTTCAGTCTTCTGTCCATCTACGGTAGTGATTTTAAATTAGCTATTTGTCCCCAGATTGAAGCACGAGTATGTTGTGTGTGTATCAGAAGCCAGATAGGACTCTATCACACTAACAGTGTGATATTGTATTCGATTTTGTCAGTTGCAATGTTGTCGTTTCAAAGAGTTACTCAGAACCAGTGAATTGTGAGTTACCAAACTTCCTTTCATATCCCTCATTTCAGATAATTTTATGTATGTATGTATGAGTGTGTGTGTGTGTGTGTGTGTGTGTTATATATATATATATATATATATATATATATATATATATATATATATATATATATATTAAGGTGTATTAGTCAATGAATGATTTCAGTTAGGTAAATAATCCTACATATTGTAACTGCTACATTAAATTTCACTTAAATGTTATATTTCAAATTTACCAAAGAAACTGCTACAGAATATTTTCAGTTCTTAATATCAACTTACATTTAATCTATATGTATGAATTCATGACAGCTACTTTAATGTAATAAATTAACTATCGGATAATAAAAACGTCGCAGAATAAGCCTCAAACAATGGAATGAATTGGAAAAGATAATGAGGGACATTCAAACGATTCTCCTATTTCATCTGTACTAATATTCGCAGCAGGGGAAATTCTATTCCGATAAGTCCATTGTAACTTAATCGAGATTTCGGGTGAATTTCAGGAACAATTAATACAGGAGAGAGCGTAGGCTTCCGCGGCCGGAGTCATGATTAACTTGGCTATCCGGGAGACGCCGCGTCCAGGGCACAGGTGCCAACGTTTCGGTCGCCATTCAGCGACCTTCCTCAGGGCGTAGTACTGCGGCAGTACTACGCCCTGAGGAAGGTCGCAGAATGGCGACTAACGTGGCACCTGTGCCCTGACGGCGTCTCCCGATACATACTAATCATAACAATTAATACGTAGCCCCTTTTTAGTAATACAAATAATATTCATTTTCCTACATCGATTTTTAATGCAATTTGAATTCAATTTTTCTTTATTTCTTTTCATTCACATCTACAGAAATATAAGTTATGATATGTATGCCTATTTAGTAAGAACGGAAAGAGAGTGTCTCGATTTAAATATATAATACTCCCTTAGTTTTTAGACATCCATCTAAATTGATATTGTAAATTAATCATTGTTTATTGCCTTTTATTATATTCTAGGTAACGTTTCAAAATTCTGGGTTTACTCCCAACCTTAGGTCTTCAGAAAAATAGCCTGCAGTTGATGAAAACTCATTCATATAATTCGGTGATACAAGATCCTCTAAAATAGTTCAGAGAAATTTCGTCCGTATATTAACAAAAAAACTCAACAATTTTGAAGACCCAAGATTAAAAATATTTTACAATCCAAAGACAAAAATAGTTATTTATACAGCTACGGCATTATAAGAGTTCTAAAGATCGATTTGCGACAAAAAGTCAGAATGCCTTTGGTCCTCGGGTTTTTTGTCGCCGCTCGATTAGAAGAAGTTAATGCCCTTGGTAATTTTATTTTTCACGTGATTTTAATGATTCAGATCAACTTATTTACTAATTAACTAGCTGTTAATTTGACCCGGTTAGTCTTTTCATATTTCCCTTCCGTGATTCGCTCTCCTAATTCACTCTCAAAGTTCTCTCCCACAATTCCAATTCCCTCCATAAGAGGACATCGAACACCATTCAACCGTTTTTCATATTTCCCAGGAACCTCTCGATCCAGGTAAGTTATGCAATATACAGGATGAGCCACGTAACTTTGGCATCTTCTGTAATTTTTGAATGGTTCAAGTTATTGCAATGCAGTTTTCACGGGAACGCACGAGGTAATGAGGCTAATTCATGCAAGTATTCGTTTCGATTTTATAACTTGTACTTTAAGAGATATTTAAGTAACTTTGTGTTTTTCAAATGAAACAATAAATATTTTTAGTCTTTTATGACGATAAATATCAAGACGAAGCCAATTATATAGATATTGTGACATACTAAAAATGACGGACATTTGATTTGAGCAAATAAAGGTCGAAATGTTGTAGATATTGCAAAAGACGTGGGGTTCTATGGTGGAGATACGCAGATGACACAGTAGCAAAGCGAGTTCGTGCGGGGGGACAACTCCGTAGGAACCGGGAGATCTGTAAACACGCAGCAACGTAGCAACGCGAAACAACGAGTTCGTTTGGAGGCAGGTGCAAGGGGCACCGTAGCAACGCGAAAAAAAGCAATAGAGAGAAAAAACACTGCGAGCTTTGAAGGGTGGACCAGATTGGGAATTAGGGCATTCTGACTCGTGTCGTGATGGTGAGCATATTGCTTGCGCGGTTTTTCTTGAGGTTAATTATCAAATCGGGACTTGTGATATTTCGTGAGAGTGAACTTAATTAATTTTTAGATGTTCAACGGGAACTTGTAAAATTTTTACGTATTGTACCATAGCAATCTCGGACTTGTAATATTTTCATGAGTGAACCGGAAAGTGAACTTAGAATATTTTCGCGGTGTAGTTACCAGATTTGACTTAGAAATTTTACCATTGAGTTGGGAATTGCCAGGTGAGGTGATAGAAAATAATATTGGAAGTATATTATTCCGACCTGGGAAAGTAATCAGTTTGAAACAGGGCCCACCTCAGGCGCAAGATAAAGAGTATAGACAGTGTTTGTGAAGTGGTTGGAAGAAGTTTCGACTTGGTCGTTGATCAGCGTGGACTTCAATAAAAAGGAAGATTGGTATACTCTACGTGGCGACATCGAGCGACGTGCGTGCCAAGAGACACGAAAGGATAAAAGGTTCTATAACGCTGTTATTGCAATAACGAGAAAAATGGTCATTGCCTAACGATAAATTGTAATAATTGATGATAGTTGATGACTTTGACCTGCATAATAAATTATAATTCATAGTTTGAAAGAAAGCTGATTTTTATTTGCCATTACGTGCATATAATTCTAAAATATCAACAACGTAGAAATTTTAGAATTATTTTCAGGTTCCTCGCCACTCCATATGGATGGCAGATTCAGTTGTGGAGTAAGTAGCAACGATTATTTCATAGAACCCGTCGTCCGAACTAGCGGGATTTACATTTATCTGTGTCAGGACGTTTCAATATGGTCATATATCAGATAAGCATTTTTTGAGTAATTTTGATTTGATTGTGACTCGTATATTTTAATAGTTACATTTTTTAAATCGAAGTTACCTCAATATCGCTAAAAATATAAATCATAAAATAGAAATGAATACGTGTATTAATGAGCTCCAGTCCCTCATGCATTTCCGTGAAAACTACATTGCAATAACTTCAACCATTCAAATATTGCAGGAGGTGCTAAAATTACGTGACTCCTCCTGTATATCGAACTCGGTAGAGAAGGCAATAACGTTTCAGCAAAAAATGGCAAATATTTTCATTTCCAATGTGAGATTTTGCCCGTGTGGCAGGCGTCGTCGCGCTCCGTGCTCGTCGCTCAGCCGTCGGTGTCGGAGCCCGAGACGGAGGCGCCGCTGGGCCCTGTGGACGCGGGCACGCCGCCCAAGCCCGATGGCCAGCGCATGTTCCTCGAGGTGCACGTGGAGCGCCAGCGCATTCTGGCCGTGCTCGACCAGCTGGTGGAACGACTTGAAGTGGCGGTGAGATTGATTGATTGATTGATTTGTTCGTGTTTCCGAGCGCGTCAACTGCTTCGGACATTACTCCTGTTAGTGTAGTGCATGGTTTTCTCGGAGATGGTGATCTTCTCCGCTGACCGGCGCCGACCTACGGTCGGCTAGTGGGGTTTACTTCTAACCAGGACTCTCCACCACCGGGGCACCGCCCCAGCCGGACAAGCTTTAAGCTTCCGACCATTGTTAGGAGGGGTTGTAAAACTAGCTGTGAACTCAACCTACAGGTTGACCTGTAAACTCATCCGCCTTACGCTTACCTTTAATGATAAAAAATTCGAAGGACCAATCATACCAACGTCGCGGATAGACGCGCTTTGTACCTGTTTTTGGTTATATACAGGAAGCTTGTTGCCATTTTGGGGAAATCAATAGGCATATATTTGAATAGTTGCAAAATGGCATATAATTAAAACTAAGTGCATAACAATAATGCATAGACATTACGCATAAGGAGTGACCTAAAAATCCGAGTAAAATATCACATATGTAATTTCGTTACATGAAATTTCCCATTAAAGCTCACTGGCAAAAAGTTATAAATTTCGGCTCCCTACATTCTGTAGAAGATTGTAACATTTTTTCTGATATACTTGCATAACTAGCTTTAGTTACCACAACCCCAACTTCGCTCATGATTTGGCTTGCTCTGCGCGGCCAACAGCTGTGTCTGCCATGCGGAACTGCTTCTTCTCGGCGGCCGAGATGCAGCTGCTGCTGGCGTGCCGCGAGTACTCGATGGCGTCGCCGCAGCTGGACGCGGACAAGGCGCCGGGCGAGGTCGCTGCGGAGGACGTGCTGCGCTCCACGGGCCGACTGGTGGGTGCTCGCGCTCGGCGGACCACATGGCTTTCGTTGGCGACGATGTCTTTGGCATGAAGGATTGCCAAACACTCCTCGCAATAAAGCAAAGGAATCGTCAGGTGATCGTCGTCAAATGATCGTCGTCGATGAAACACTTCCTCGTCAATGAAGCAAAGGAATCGTCAGGTGATCGTTGTCAGATGATCGTCGTCGGTGAAGCAGTGATGAAGGATGTGCCAAACACATCCTCGCCAATATAGCAAAGGAATCGTCAGATGATCGTCGTAGATGAAGGATGTGCCAAACACATGAGTCAATGAACCAAAGGAATCGGCAGATAGCCGTCGTCAATGAAGCAAAGGAATTTTTACGATATGAAAATATTAATTTTGTTCGAGTTGTATGAACTTGAAGTAAAGAACAATTTAGGGATGGAGCGTCGGTTATCACGGACACCAAGGCTCTTGAGAGGCACTGGGTAGAGTTCACGAGAGAATGGAATGCAGGCCGGTTAATCTTAATATGAAATTCTGATTTAAAACCCAATTAGTACCAACTTCAGGGTATTGGAAGTTTGGCGAAACCTTGGGGATGGTACTTCAGAAAGTTGATAGGTGGGTCTCATGTAAGGAACAAGATATCCACGGAAGCGCAGATGGTAACATTTTCCGATTGATTCTGATTAGAGACAGAGACAGAGACAGAGAGAGAGAAAAGAGAGAGAGAGAGAGAGAGAGAGAGAGGCCAACGGACAGTGAGGTTTGTGAGTGGAAATACAGCTGCAATTGATTTCATTTGGTTTAGTGGTGAGTTGTAGTTGACATTTACATAATTGAAATGATTGAAGGCGTTGTCATTGTCAACAATACTATTTATTTCAATAAGAGGAGCTTTCGATGGCTTAGCCATCATCATCAGTTTTCTGCTGTCTGGGAGTCACAAAAACGACTACGATGATGATGATGGCTAAGCCATCGAATGCTGCTCTTATTGAAATAAATAGTATTGTTGACAATGACTGCAACTGATTTAGTTGTTGACGGTACAAACAATTGCGGGCACTTCGTGTGAGTACGCTGTAGCGGGAACATAGAGTGCAGTAGATTCGAAACAGGAATGAATGAAACACGCATGGAATGCGCGGTAGATTGAGTGATTGATTATTCGGTGTTTTGGAGCTATATTTATTAGCCCCGTGCATGTTATATTAGAGGAGGTGGCGGTGTTCCTCCTCTCCTATAATGCGGGGAAGACCTTCATGTCGCCTTACGGAGTTACTACCTCCATGTACTTCTCCCCAGTAGCGTATCGCTGCAGTCGCTACCAGCGTTAAGCTTCTGATTTGTCTCCCAATGTACAGCGTGCAAGTGTAAGTGTGTGTGTGTGTAAGGCGAGAAAAAGAGACAATGACCAGGGAGGAAAGCGCGAGCGACGGGCATTGCGACTGTTAGGATACTGCTCTGGCACCGCCCCAGCCGGACAAGCACTAAGCTCCGACCGGTCTCCCGGAATATGTGATAGTGTGGTGCATGTTAGTGTAAGTGTGAGTGTAAGGGAGAGGATAGGACAAAAAAGGGGAGAAGACAGATCGCGCGGTCCGTGGCCCGTTTGTTAGGGTACTGCTCCGGCATTCGCCTGGTGTTGATCGGAGACACCACGGAAAATTACCGATGAGAGCAGCCGGCCGCTAAAATTCTCCTCCAAGCAGCGGTTGAGCTCAACCTCGTATGTAACAAGAGTCAAAAATCTGCCCCCGGTAGAACTTGCTTTCAAAGACTTCCCGTTAAATGATGCTGCAGTGGCAACTGTGTTGGCGCTGCGCTATTGCTGCTCTAAAGTAAATGTATAAAATAAAAACAAAGAAACACGTGTATATTGCGCTGCATAATGGGTGGTGATTCAAAAGTTAAAAGGTGTTAACCCTCGTACCATATCTGCAATTTAAAATCAAAGTACTACATCTGAGGTCTTTTTGGTCCTCAAGCTTTACTGACAATTGGAAGTGGTAACACGAATGTTTACGACAATACGCTGTGTGTAAATAATTGTTTTTGTATAAGTATACATTTTATAAGTTAAGTTTCAATATCATAATAAATATTACTTATTTAAATTAAATATTTCATATAAATAAGAGCTTCTACGGACGTTACCTCCATTGTTGTACATAATGCTTAAAATTTTATAATATTTTGAAAGTTATTTCAAAATAAATCAAATATTGACGGTATCAGAAACATTTTTTGAAGTTCATGACAAGATATTTCAAATGAGAATGGGAAAATAACAGGCGTAACCAGTCACATGTATCGAAAAAATATTAATAACTCTAATAAATTTAAAAAATTGTAAAAATGGTTTGTAACCTGCTTTAAGTGCAGGAAGGCATATCTAGAAGACTGAAATTATCCCGCAAATGTTTAGGAAAATATTAACAAATTTGATGATGGGGTCCAAAAAGCCCCCAGATATGGTACGAGGGTTAAAAGGCAGCTGGGTGAAGTAATCGTAGCAATGAACTTACCTATTTAATAGGTCAATTTGACTGGCTTTGCTCGTGCATTACCAATTTGATGGCGGGAGTCTGGCTTTCAACCTCCGCAATTAGCATAAAACATCCGTGAGTCCAGTCAACGCAAAATTGTCCACTCATTGTTCACTAAAACACAAATACGACTCATCTTGACTCACTTCCTTTTCGCAACCACTATTCACGTGTTTCAACTTAAATACAGCCTATTACTGGCGTTCCATTATTCATATGCTTTAGCATTTTGTCGAAAACATTGTCGCGCACTGTTTACTTAACATATCCTGTCCGCTGTTCACAGAATTGTGGGATGTTAACCCTACGCATACAACAAAAGATGGTTTGTAACACAGAGGGCTCTTTTTGCCGGGGAGCGTCAAATTTTGTGACAGACCAGATAATGAGCACGTTTATCTGTTGACGCGCAAAACACATACTTAACTTTACTTGTGGGTGAATCCAATTTAAATGGTCCAGAATTTAATGGATTAGTCGCTCGACCATCTCAAAAAAAATCATACTTCGTACATTAATTGTCTTATGTTTTGACTGTTCCAAAACTTATTTGATTTATTTTTATTGTATCTGGTTTACAAATGGCGGCTATTTTGTTTCACGTTTTCACGTTTGTAGACATTTACTCTTTTCTAAATTATTCAGCTCTAGATTGTTCTAGGATTCTAGAATAAATGGCATTGGATTCAGTATACTCTAGCCTACAAATCAAAATATTATATACTTACCTTCTAGATTTTTATTTGATAAATATTGACAACCACATATATGGAACGCGAATGAACCAAGTTCCATTTTCAGAGAGTAATTTATCAAAGAAGGAATAGAATCTCAACCTTCCTTTTTTCTGTACTTTTACAGATAACATTGTAGCTACTTTCTGTAAAATATGATTGGTTAGTAACGTACCCCTTAAAAATTACACTCTCTTAAAAATTGGAATTTTGGATTTTCTCCAAATATTCCATCTTCCAAAAATACAACAAATGTTCTTCACAGAATTATTCAATAGCCTAGTCGATTTATTCGCTCAGAAATTGTTTTGACAGCAGTTGTAAGTTTGTAATTCTTGTGACGTGTATCAGAGCCATTCGGCCAATTTCGGGATACCTAAAGACAGAGATTTCCTGGTAAAGAACAGTTCAAACCAAACGTCTGCAAGCTGAGCTCCCTGGAACGAATGGAAGAAGCCTCAATTACATCAGTAACGTATTCAACAGTTTGAGTTGTTCATCCGAACTGATTTTGATTGAAGTTTTTTTTACGTTATTTTATTTGTGTTAGAGCATTTTTAAAACATTTTTAGAGCATTTTATTTATCTTTTTTTGGCGATGTTTTAGATCATCAAAATCCGCCCCGTAGTGACAGCAATAAAAACAATTCATGCAAACATTAAACATTATTATTTATTTTACATTCGAAACTGTTAGAAACTGTGTGACGTGCTATGGAGAGAAGTGAATTCTGTGCACATTTTCAAAATTCTGAGTTCCCATTCCTAAGTCGTATACTAATTTTGAATACTGAAAAAATGAGCGTTTTTGCAAGGATTGTTAACAAAAGTATTCGCTCCGTTGTAATAAAATCTATTTTAAAGGGCAAATCAGCAATAAATCTGGGCTCTTATCCCTCATCATGTCCTTGGTCCTGTCGCGACAACGTAGAGTACGTTATTTTGACTAACTATATTTTCCACAGAATTCTAGAAGACATGCACAGATAATGAAGTTAAATTTCTGTCCAGAAGCAAAACAAGGGGCCAACTCAGCATTTACTCCACGGATCAGGGAAACTGGACAAAAAACCTGATTGAGATGAGGGTCATTGACCTTGAGACTGCGGTACAAGACTTGTTACAGGTGGTTTAGAATTTTACAGTGCAAATGGTAAATAATATATTAAATACCACTGTTAAAATTAATGTTACTTTCTTTTTGATGCTCAGTATAGCCTCTAATTGTATAGAACGTTCATGTGTGCGTGTGTGTGTGGGCGGGGCGCAGAAAGCCGTGCGGCGCTTGGAGCGGGCGGTGAAGAAGAGACAGGACGAGGAGCGGCGCGCGCGCTCTATCGACCACAGCGACAACCGCGACCTCTACGAGAACGAGGACGAGGAGGACGATGACGAGTTCGACGACGACGACCGCGGCGAGGATGACGGTGAGCGCGCCAACGCACCGAAGGTCACTTGATTGGTTAATTAGTGATTCCGGGAGCGCCAACGGCATAGGTCATTTGTCCTTAAGTATAGTGCATGTTTTCCTTTGGGAGATGGCGGTGATGCATGGCGAGATCCGGCGCCGACCTACTGTCGACTAGCGGAGTTTTCCCCTAACCATGACTCTCCAACCTGCGGGGCAGCGCCCCAGCTGGGACAAGTTCTAAGCAGCCCGACCGGTCTCCCGGCATAAATACTGACGCTCACATTTTTTTCGTGATTTGTTGGGTAATGATGTTTCTATAGCAGCAGTTGCTGCTATTTCTATTTCCGAATCAGAACTATATTCACTCATGTGAAAAGTATACGCCATGTGTGTTTTAATTATTCTCCTTGATGAGAACAGTGTCTCCATTTTTAGAGAAGAAAATGTGAATATTAAATGAAGGTGTAGGATGAAACTTCACATTAAATCTGACTCATTTTTACAAAGTGCATAAATCGTTGTACGATATTCAAGTCGTAGCATCTGATTACAATACTCGATCAAACTCGGCCTCACGGTCTCCTTTGGCAATTTTACAATCTCGTACTGTAAGCACATACTTTACGACACATGTATATAAGGTGAAAAATTTGGTTCTATGTAATTTTAGATAATATTAAATAGCTTTCCCTTGAAACTCTAGGAATATAAAACCATGAGGTCAAGAAACAACACGACTTATTTTTTACGATTTTAACCAGCTCTTCATAAATGCAATTTCACAGACAAATCCGTATACTTTAGGAGCAGTATCCGTAGTTTTACTTTGTCTCCATAAGGATTGCAAGCTGTATGCGCGCACATCTCTAACTAGCCAAAACCGGGCTGAGCTGCGCTACTGCATGATACGTATACTGTAACCACACTGTATTCGACAGCATCACCGAGTTCACAAAATAGCTTACTAGCCCGAAATAGCATTCCAGCCCTGAAGAAGGCCATGTTATGACGGTGAAAACTTCGGCATCATTGACGCGACTTCACTCGAAAAGCCGAGTGCCTTCACATGACTCTGGCCGCGGAAGCCTACGATTTTGTTCTTTCTCTTCCTTTATTTCTTTCTTCTTCCCGTCGATCTTCTGTTTCTTATCGTTATCCCATGTTTATATCTTGTTTTTTCTTGTTTGTTTTCTGTCTCCTCCTCCATCTTTTTCTTCTCGATGGATAGAATATCCCGAGTGCAGAGGCCACTGCAACATGGAGCATTTAATGCATAAGCGTCAAGCGGTTTCGATCAGATAGGGTGACAGCAATTCAAAGTGTTAGTTAAATTTATTACACTGGTATGGGACTTAGAATGGCAGCGAAAAGAGAAAAAATGCTCACTAAATGCTTTGTTTGATATTGGGCAGTTATGATATGAAATGAGAGGGATGTTTGTAAAATAAAATCCACATTCTTATAGCATTAGTGAAGTTGAGTTCATGTTTAGCAGAAACCATTAACTATACGTTCACCCAATTTCTTCTGATAAGTCCTCCCGATGTTCCTGTGGCCATGCCTTGAATGCGAAGCCTTCCATAAATCTTCTAACGAAACAAGTTTGTCTACGTTGATGCCCAATGATTCAGTCCTCCGAATAATTCAAGTTCATTTAACAGTGTTTTATCGACTTGGACTCTGCGTTCGGGTTTTCTAAAACTCTTCGGATGTACTACAACCAGAGGGCTCTTACGGTATTTAAAATAGTCGGTTGTAATGGGACATGTTTCCCCAAACACGAATTCGGTCCAACGCGGATGCACTCGGACCGCACAATTAACAGTGTCCACAGCTGAACACGAACTCCCAACGAGAACACCCACACACGACATAGCAACAAGCGAGCGCCTGCTCGCGCAGCTGGATGCTCAGCCTTTTTCCCCCTTCAATCTCTTACTTCTACTATTTTTAATTCTGAAATTATTCCCTCGAAAAAATGCAACAAATCATGATTCGTAGGATTCCACGGTCAGAGTCATGATGTGGGCTGTCCAGGTGACGCCGCGTCCAAGGCTGAGTTGCCGACGTTTCGACCGACATGTCGCTGTCCTCTTCAGCAGTACAGTCCTGAAGTGGACCGCGACATGTCGGTCGAAACGTCGGCACCTCAGCCGTCGACGCGGAGAGCCCAGATCATGCAACAAATCATTTTTCTTGCTGATATTTAGCATAAATTTCTTAATTTAAAATATTTTATTTAAAAAAATGTTTTATATGATTTAGCTGATATTTTTATTTTAAGCAAGAGTATAAATAAATATTGAGTTCTCTGTACCTTTCTTGTAGAGGAGGAGAAAGGCGAGGGGTCCTCCGAAAGCGGCTCTGAAGACAGCGAAAGCATCTTCTCCGTGAGCTCCGACCACCCGTACAGCATCGCGGGTTACTCGTCCAGCTACTTCGACGAGGGCAAAACTTCCCTTCCCGATAAGGTAAGGTAGCATTTGCTCCTCCCGCAAATTGTATCTTCAATGTAAGCAACACTGGTTCTTTTGATGTTCGCAACTCTGCAGTGACATTATCACAATTTGAAGCCTCTGATTGGATAACGGAACCTCGTTGTTCCCTATCTAGCTGTCAAGTAGACAGAACTATACTCCAATTTAATCATGGAGGCACTTCAAGGATACGATTTGGAAGGAGAGGTGTACATGGACATTCATTCAAGAGCTTCAATATCAAAAATGAAAGTAATAATGGATCTCCCAATTACCGGCCTGGATGGCGGAGGTGGCTATACTTGGGTTTTTCTTACGAGGCATCTGAGGGTAATATCTCCGAATATGGCGCGACTTTTTGCATCTTTCTCAGTCGTGCGGCTCGAGTCGCTTAATCCGCAGCACTGCTTGTTAAGGTCGCGATCATGAGACACCTTGCGGCAGGAATGGGAAAGACGCAAAAAGTAGTGTCATATTCCATCTTGGAGATACTATCCACAGATGCCACGTTAGAAAACAACAAGTATAGAACGTGTGCCGGGGGTTCAGCGTGCAGTGTGCAGCTCAGCGCCTCGGTCTGAAGGGTCGCGGGTTCGAGTTCCGCCATCGGCATTGTTGATGTCCCTTATCTTTCATGTATGTGTGTTGACGCAGAAGGACTTTTCAGTCTGCTGACAACAGACAGAGGATTCCACGAGTGTGTCTCGTGTAAAAGGTTAACATGTGTCCCCGTGAGGGGCATAGTGGGTACCCGTTGCGGATCGTCGAAATCGACATCCCCTGAAGCTGTAAAAAGACACAGGAAGAAAAAAACGAAGCACCCGATTGAATGACAGTGTCCTCCCCTCTACTTCCAGCTCGTTACCTTGAAGTGCCTCTTTGTTTAAATCGGAGTACAGTCGACTCCAGTTATCATGAGCTTTTGGGGACTAACATTTTTGGTTACTATATCAGATGTTCACTATATCCGATGTCAAATTTAGATAGAATTTCTCCACAAAGTTTAATTTTATTAATACAGAGAGATACAGCAAAATACATTAACAGCACGAATTGAACATTTCAAAACTTTCATTTGTCCTTAAAAGTTTCAAATATTTTCAATTGTTTTCTTTGTATACTTTTCATTAGTAAATTCTCTATATATCATTCTCCAGAGTTCGTGTTCTCTCCCTACTTGATTCTGACCGGAGGTCCTAGGTTCGAGTCCTGGCGGCGGCAGGATTTTCGATAGTAGCTTTTCGGCTAGGTCGAATTCAGTCGCTGTCTGAAGGAGAATTCTAGGGGCCGTCTGCTCTGATCGGTAGTTTTCCGTGGTTTCTCCGATCAACACCAGACGAATGCCGGAGCAGTACCCTACCAAACGGGCCACGGACCGCGCGCGATCTTTCTTCCTCTTCCTTGTCCTATCCTCTCCCCTTACACACACACACACACACACACACACACACACACACTAACATGCACTACACTACCACATATTCCGAGAGGCCGGTCGGGAGCTTAGAGCTTGTCCCGGCTGGGGCAAGCCCCGCTGGTGGGAGAGTCCTGGTTAGGGGGAAACCCCACTAGCCGACGGTAGGTCGGCGGCGGATCTGCCATCCGGCGGGGAAGATCACCGCCATCTCCCGGAAAAAAACATGCACTACACTAACGGGGCTAATGACCGAAGCAGTTGACGCGCCCGGAAACACGAAAAATCAATCAATCAATCAATACTTGAATCTGCATTACTCACTGTTTCCAATATCGTAATACAGTCTTGACACCTTTCAATGCCTTTTGCACATTAGGAACACCGTCCAACTCTCCGAAGGCCCTTGTACTCGCCTAATAAACATATGAAATGCTTTCGATAGAGAGATGGCGTAAGCTGCTAATGAAAGTGATCACTTTTCCGCGCGGTGCGGCGGATATCGCCCGGCTGTGGCAGTCGCGTGCTTGCACTTGCCCTCTAGAACTCAACGCAGTTTTTCCCGTGGGATATCAAATAACACCAAGCTTGAAACTGAAACGAGCAATGGTGCGTCGCTGCTGCTAGTTGTAGCCCACGCAGGATACGTCCTTTGTTTCCGCAGTGAAACTGAGAGGCTGAAGGTCACCACTTCGGATCCGCTACCTCCACCTGAGGGGAGACTCAGGGGATTATGACCTTTGACCGACGATTTTTTTTCAAGCTGCCTAGTGATGGATTTGCGGCACTGAGGCAATATATTCTTTTCCAGGAGGAATTCATTTCTAGGATGTTGTATTTCCAACGTTCACTGTCGCACAGTTTCAGGTTGGCTATAATCGAATCTTCATATGTTTATTTGCTATGAATAGACCGCGGATATTTAGGTAAACATCTATTTTTCTCCCTAAGTACATTTTAGGATTATTTGAACTAAAAAATGTCAATTATATAGTATCTAAAAGAGCCTATTTCAACATTAATGCCTATTTGTATCTATTTTACTTTTAAAAACCTAAAATAAGACTAATTTGCCTAATTTTTTTGACAGTGTTTTCTTTTAACATTTTTCTTCACAGTCGGCAAAACAGACAAGAATAAAATTGATTTCAAGTTGCGTTAATCTGTAAGATAGCAAAAAATGAGTATTTAGGACAAAGACCATACGATAAAAGTCTCCATTTCATTACTTCCTGACTTCGTGGAAAAGCTTACCTCGGCTTCTAAGATTCAATTTCCGCGAAAGAGAATAATCGTTGTGGTTGAAAGGATCCTATTACACCACCGGAGCATTTACCTTTGAATATAGATGTTTCCTACGAACTAAAGTCCGTGAACTACTTAGAGGAAATTGAGTTGTTGGATTTAGCAGACACGTTAATGTGTTACTTTGAGTTTAACATGTGCCGAGATTGAAGTATACACCCATCGCTTCTGTTGAAAAACGGTCGTTCCCGGCATATAAACTGATCTCGACCGATAACACATTCATTTTCTCTTTAATACTTGGAGAAATCATGAGTAATTTATTGTGAGGCACTCTTTAGTTCGGATAATTGTAACTACAGGACAAACAATTAAAACTGTTCAAAATAGTATAATCGCAAAATATACGAAAGTGGTTCTATATAATTTTGATTTTTGTTTTTATCTTTGATATATATATATAATAAATTGTAAAAACACTTATTTTCTGTTTTATTTGTGCCTATTCTACCATTAAAAAGCCTAACTGAGGTGCTGAAAGAACCTATTTTGGGCACCCGAAACACGTATTTTAAAACCTAAAAATCCGCGGTCTCGAAATGTACGTGAAACAGGACCAGTATCTTAACCCGGGAGTGCTCGCAATAGATCTGTGAGATCCAAGCCAGGGCAATTGTATGTCCCTGAATTATTGCGATACACTAGTCGCCTGATATTTCATGTATTTCTTCATTGTACTTTTCTGAGATCGCCTGGCCTTTTATTTTTATCTTTTAGCTCAATAATTTCCCGTGAGCAAGTTGAAACTTGATCGATGCGCTGCGCAATATGTCACATACGTTGTACGCAATGACACCAGTGCATTGTGAGCTCCTGCCCTGAGCGGTACGTGTCATGGCATTATTTTCAGCCATGTCTGTGACAAATGCCTGTTCACAAAATGTAATCATTTGTCATATCTACAATCGACTGTCACAATTTCTTTCCAAAGAAAAAGAAGATATGCCGGAGACGTCTGTACGGAAATGAAAAATTGCGAATCTTTCAAAATAGAAAAAGACAAAGATTTTCTAAATACTTTTGTGAGAAAGTAAAATGTGTATTTGTTTAGAACATGCCCAAATAATTTGTAGTCATTTTATTAAATATTAATAGGATAACATGATGTTTAATGATTTTTGGGTGTTCTTGGTCAATTTTTACCTATCTCACCATAAGTATTCAGACAAGAATTCTGCAGTTCATCAAGAATTCATCAAGAATTTGCATTGGGAGACATGTATAAACTGAATAAAATACGTATTTCAGTAAATGGATCTTTAGATCATTCGCATTCACGAAAAGTTGCAGCTGAGAGATACATTGCAGGCACTGGCGTGAGTCTACCTATTGCGGGCACTCCCAGGTTAACATGTATAAACTGAATAAAACTCGCCCACCAGCGGGGCACCGGGATATGGCGGTTATCTTCCCCGCTGGATGGCGAGATCCGGCGCCGACCTACCGTCGGCTAGTTCCCCTAACCAGGACTCTCCCACCAGCGGGGCACCGCCCCAGCCGGACAAGCTCTAAGCTCCCGACCGGTCTCCCGGAATATGTGGTAGTGTAGTGCATGTTAGTGTAAGTGGGTGTGTAAGGGGAGAGGATAGGACAAGGAAGAGGAAGGACAGATCGCGCGCGGTCCGTGGCCCGTTTGTTAGGGTACTGCTCCGGCATTCGCCTGGTGTTGATCGGAGAAACCACGGAAAACTACCGATCAGAGCAGCCGGCCGCTAGAATTCTCCTCCAGACAGCGACTGAATTCGACCTAGCTGAAAAGCAAGTGTCAGGACTCGAACCTAGGACCTCCGGGTCAGAGGCGCTGGCAGTAGCATCAGTTGATGCACTGAGCTACCGCTCCGGTTCCCGGGTTAAGTTCGCTATATCCGAATTCACTACAACCGGAGTCGAGTGTGTATCCACGTCGGCAGGAGCACGCGGCGGCCATCATCCGGGAGATGATCCGCCGGCGCGAGGAGAAGCGGGCGGCGCGGCAGCGCGCCAAGGAGGAGGCGGAGGCGGGCGACAAGGGAGCGCCGTCGGGCCCGACCGCTCATGCGCAAGGCCGTGCGCGAGTTCCTGCTGCCGGAGGCGAGTCACCCGCACTCACTCCTTTTTTTTAATTTACACATTTAGTAGTTTTGGAAGGTTTACATCGTTCAGTGCAATTCCGTGCGCGAGTTCCTGCTGCCGGAGGCGAGTCACCCGCACTCACTCCTTTTTTTTAATTTACACATTTAGTAGTTTTGGAAGGTTTACATCATTCAGTACAATTACTTTACAGATGTATTTTTAGACTTATTCTAGTTAATAGTAGTTTATGCAATTAGTTTATAATGTTAGCTTTATTGCATGAGTACATGTTTTGAAAACGAGCGACGTTAGGAGCGAGTTTTCAAATTTGTACGAATGCAATGAAGCAACATTATAAACGCGTTGCATACGAGTTTTTTTTTTTTTTATAACAGCATTATAAATGTACAAGAGAATCAAACTTAATTTCGCGAAACAACTTCTGACGTCTCGGTGCTTGACATCCAACGCCCTCTGGAAATCAAATTCAAGATGGCATTGTGCGAGAAAACGTGCGAGAAAACGGTGGTCGGCTGTTCCGTCTTCTTCTACCTCCCACGATTCTCTCGCTACTATTGGCTGAATGTGTGATGACGTCAAGTCGCGTTTAATAATGGCGATGACGTCATGTAGCGTGCGATAAAATACTGGATTATGCACGATTCGGGGTATCGAAAAGGGTCGTTTATTATGATGGTATACAAAAATATTTAAGCTAACTTAATCTACACATTGAAGATTATACTCTAGGTGAGAACCTCAGGGTTATGAATAACGGTTGGCTAAAAGTTTGAGGAAGGCCTCAAAGGGAAATCTATTTTTTTATTCTGGTGTGGGTTGGATTTTTCGATAGTTTGTAATGGGATGCTGCTGGTATGTCTATTAGGTTTTAGTAGAAGTTGTGTGATATTTGTGCTATTTGGTTTATTATTGTACTGATGTTTAATTCTGAATGAAGTTGTTTATTACTTATACACCAGGGGCATTTGTGATTAATCTTAAAAATTTATTTTGCATTACTTGAATTTTATTGACATTTGTGGGGCTGCGTTTGTCCACATGGGGCATGCATAAAGCAGTAGTGGTCTGATTATTATTTTGTATCTTGTTGTACTGTTTGTGTACGACAGGGATTTATGTTTGTTGATTAGCTGGCCGGAGTTGGAATAATTTCTTTCTTGCTTGTTTAATTTTGATATCTATGTGGGTTTTCCAGGTTAGTTTCATGTCCAGATGAAGTCCTAAGTATTTTATAGGTTGTGGAGGTGGGGTTCAGGTGATGGGGTGTTGTTTATTACTAGCGGAGTAGGAGAGGTAAACTTTTGAGTGAGAATCCGGCCCTCACTGTTCATTGACTAAACGTCGATTTATTTCACGTGGCGTCTCAAGTCCGCAAACTGGACATTGTCATACAATCGGAGCTTCGTTGCGATTTAAATTTTCCGATTGTCGAGTTACCGATTGGATGACAATGTCTCACTCTCCTTTCAGTTCGTGACCTTGAGGAGTCACATTAAATCTTTGACCCCGGTGAATAAACTGATAAGTCAAAGAACTTAATTTTACAGGTGAGCAAAAACAGTTAAACAAATGCTGTAAATCATTGATTAATGCTATTTAAACTAAACCTATAGACAAACCGTTTCGTTTGAATATTACCTTGGTTTGAATATCATTAATCTCCGATTTACTTCATTTGGAAGTTGGTTTCTGCTCTCCTGTAAAATTAACAAGTCTCAATAAGTTAACAATTCTCGCTCACGGATGGACAGCGCTTTTAACACACAAGAATATTTGTATGTTAAACCTTCTAACCTGAATGTTCATATAGAAAGTTCATGCTTTTATAACACTCTTAATTAAGCAAGATTACAAACTGAAAATACTTTTCATTCACTTTTTAATTTTACTCTCAATTGAGAATTTGAAATCGGACTGGCGTATTATTTCATTCTAATGGATAATTTGTTTGTATTGGAAGAAAATGGGAATCAATGTAGATAAATTTGTGACCATAACTGTCAAGTAACTTCACCCAAAGACTGTCATGGGCCAGGAATGGGCCAAGATCATGGGCTATCTTGTCATGGGCCAGGACAAGATGGTCGAAACGTCGGCAACACAGCCTTCGACGCGGCGGTCCCTGGACAGCCAAGATCATTTACAAGCATTCACAATGACCAACGTAAGCTGGAACGTAAGTTTAGCCTGAACCAATCAGAATTCAACGACCTCACACTTGATTCGTTTCTAGCACTGTGGAAAGATCTTTCCACCACAGTTTCTAGCTTTTTCTTCGATATTTCTATGGATTTGTCTTTATATATGCGAATAGCTGTTGTAGTAGTGCTGGCATTTCCTTCATCGTATAAATAAGGATTCTCTCGTCCCAAATTCACGAGTAAAGGCCATGTCAAGTTAAAGTCACAATAAAAATTGCCTAAATTCGTACTTAGAATTCACTACAGGCATCAAAACTGTTCGCAAACTACTTTTCTACATTACAATAACAAAATGGCATAACCACAAACTACAACACAATCAGAATTCGATCTTCCACGCTGCTCTCTGATTGGTGTACGGTAAAATTCGGACGTAAACTTAACGTAAAGCTTGACGTAAGAGCGTAAACTTAACGTAAGAGTTTGTGAACTCTTTACGTTTACGGACTTACGTCTACGGTAACGTCACGCATTGTGAATGGTCTCGCTTAGTAACTCATTTGTATAGAGCGATTTTCCTAAGGATAAGTCAAAGTGAAAGCTAGTGCTGGCAACATAACTGGAGGTTCTGTGGTTGTCGTGCCCTCCAGCCCAATGGACTCCCTTCCTGCATTTGTTCGTTTGCAGTTGGCTAACTTGTAAATGGCTTCGACGCTTCCTTTTGTGATGTCCTCGTCCGACAAAAATATAGTGCGCCGCGAGAAATAATTGAAATTAGGAAGTGCAGTGATATGTGCTCTTCTGTAAAAAATTTATTTTTCTATAAACATTACATTAAATTTACTTTTTGTGTGATAAATATTATATTTATTTTAAAACCGAGACTTGAATGCGAGATGCGTACCGATGCACGTGGTTCCGGCCTTTGTGAGGCGAGCTGTGATTGAGAGCTTTCTATTTACATTCTTGGCAGTTGTCTTTTATTGGTTGTGAGAACATGTTAAGAGATTTGCCATATAAGTAATTAAATTTAAATATTTCCCAGACTCGCGTACGTGCTTAAATAATTTGTTGCGTCTACACCTTGACGCAACGCGTCTCCAAGCCCCTTAAGGGGCGTTGAGCGCTTTGCACTTGGGAGTAATTCTCCATTAATGTGCTTTTTATTATTTTTAAGTAATCCTCCGTTAATTACTATATTTGTCAAGTCTCGTCACGTCGCATCAGTCAGTGCCTTTTCTCCCTTTCGGCCAAGGGCTCAACGCCGTTAGATCCCGGGGTTCCTTGGCCGGTCACCCAACCACGAACCCGCGAGTCTCGAATTCGCTTAACCTTCGTGACTTCACGGAGCGTAGTAAACGAATCGGCTAGCGCCGCCGGCTTTGCGGCTACGTTAAAGTTTGCGTTGTGAATGAGGCCGAAGGGGGCGTGGCAGGTGTCGGACGCGGCGAAGGTGTTCCTGGAGTACGCGCGCGGGCTGCGCGCGTGCGCCGCAGCGCCTGCAGCGCACGCCGCGCGAGGAGGCGCGGCTGCCCAAGCGCATCGAGCGCTCTACCAAGCACAAGGCCGACATGACCAAGCGCGAGTGAGTACGCGGCCGCAACAGACGCGCTGCCGGGCCCTCGCTGGCCACCAGACGGACTGATCGGTTAGTGATTCCGGCCGCGTCAACGACTAAGGTCGTTCGTTAGTCCCGTAAGTGTAGTGCATGTTCCTCGGGAGATGGTGGTGATCTTCCCCACTAAATGGCGAGGTCCAGCGCCGGCCTACCGACGGCTAGCGGGCTTTCCCCTAACCAGAACTCTTCACCAGGGGCACCGCCCCAGCCGGACAAGCTCTATTCTCCCGACCGGTCTCCCGGACTATGTGGTAGTATAGTGCATGTAACTAAGTGGATGTAAGTGTGTGTATGTAACGGAAGAGTATGGGACAGGAAGAGGAAGGAGAGATCGCGCGCGGTCCGTAGCCCATTCGTTAGGATATTCCTCCGGCATTTGTCTGTTGATCGGAGAAACCACGGAAAACTACCGATCAGAGCAGCCCGCCGCTAGAATTCTCCTCCAGACAGCGACTGAATTCGACCTAGCTGAAAAGCTAGTGTCGAAAATCCTGCCGCCGTCAGGACTCGAACCTAAGACGTCAATGTAAAAATAGGTTTAATTTATATTTAACAATATTTGCTAGGAAATTCAAAGATTCAAAATCAGCCAATGTGGTACCCTGCGTTATGTATGGTATGGTTCCATTCCCTCCCCTTCCCGCTCCCCTCCTCCCCTTCCCCTCTCACCCTCCCTCCCCTTCCGCTCCCCACCTCTTCCCCATCCACCTCCCCTCCCTGTTTTTAAGCAGCCGGGCAATTTGCTGAGATCAACAATATGGGAAGTCAGGTGTGGATCGCCCGAGTAATGCAAATATGGCTGGCAATCATATCGAAGGTGTCAGTTGTGGCTCTTGAGGTCTTGCAAGTTGGACACCCCTGCCCTAGACGCTTGTCATATTAATTCGTAGACACCTGTAAAGTGGTGGTTTTAAAAGGTATTTATACATCATACGGGGTTGTGATCGACACAAAAATGTGGAAACGGTTTGTATCTACTTTTGCTGCATTTAGTCTGGAGTTATTAAATCTTGCATGAACTGCACTATTTATTTATACTTTACGCACAACTTTTTTCACGTATATCCTCCGACCTCAATTGCCTCAAGCGTCCGTCCTCAATTGCATAGAGTTTCTGGTAACACAGTTCAGAGATGGCCCAGTCAAAAAATCAGTCAATACATTATTTCAGTTTAGCTTAGGTCATGTCACCTGTTCTTTCCACCACATTCGAAAAAGTTTCTGCGTCGACTGCAGCAGAGCAGGCAAGGGGGCTGAATGTTTTCTCCAGGAACGCTTCCGAGCGGAGTATGGTGATGGAGTGGAAGAGCAGCCAGTTGCGGCAGATGGCGCTGGAGCAGGAGCTGCAGGACCTGGAGGACCACCTGAAGACGCTGCGCGAGAACAACCACAAGGCCGAGTCGGACATGCGCACCCGCCGCACCAAGCTGGAGCGCCAGCTGGAGGCCATCATCGCCAGCTACGACAGCGACATGTCCGAGCGCCAGGTGCGCCTGCGCCTGCGCCTTGCCAACTGCCTTAGGGATGATGTTTGCAAAACATCGACGGGCATCGATAACAACAGTTTGTGACGCCGATGTTAGAGAGAATCTTTGTTCGTGTGGTTGATATTTTATTTTTGAAAGAAAAAAGGGCCATAATCAAAGCCAATAATAATAATAATAATAATAATAATAATAATAATAATAATAATAATAATAATAATAATAAAATAATAATAATAATAATAATAATAATACATAAATGGAATATTCTTAAGACCAAAGTAATCAAGGATGATGTATAATCATAATCGGATTTTCGTCTATATATGAAGTGTATATAATTTTTGAATGTTGCAATCACATAATAAAAGTTTCTTGGATGTGCTGATCATTTTTGAATGTGTTTCGTCAGTTCAATATCAATTAAAAATTAATAAATATGACCAACGTCAAATGAAATCTCCTCTTCTCGTGTGAACATTAATGGTTACTAACGCAGTTTTAAAAACATCAACGTTTTTATGATGATGTTTTATTAACACAGATTATTTAATTTTGAACAACGAAACATCCATGTTGTGTTGGCGACGTCGCATCCTTACTGTACACACACTACATACACATCCGCCCGCGCACGCGTGCTGAGAATTGAAGGGGTAGGTTGTTTAAAATATATCCAACGCGGAAACCCTTTCCATATTTAAAGCAAGTGATCATTTTGAACTCCTTAGATTTAAGTGAGTTGCATAAAAGTTACTACCGCTGTGATCATCTGTAAACCATCAATTGAAATATTTGTGTTTCATACTGCTATGCCGAACATTTTCAGGACCCAAAAGTTACTGTAACACAAAAAGTATAATTTTGAGAATTATCAGATTTTACGCCCGAAGCGTAAGCCCCCCCCCCCTTTCATAAGAAAAAACATCTCGATATCTACTACGTATCAAGGGTACAATGTCAGCACGACAACCGACCCATTCCTGCCCGACATTGGATCTATGACTACAGCATTAAAGTGATTAGGCAGGCGCTGATAACATTACTCACGTTCAGACTCGAGAAACGCATGACGATATATTCTTAGACATGTAAACACTAATGATGTTGCGGTACAATACGAAGCATTCGCCTCGCCACAATTTGAATAGCCAGGCTAGCCTAGCCTTTGTTTCTAGGTCTCTAGAAACAAACACCACTAAGGTAGGAAGCGAATCCTCACTTATCTCTCTTTCAATCTTCTAATGTATTTTTCTAATGTAAATTTTCAACAGATCTTCCATGTGTAAAGTGTAATCGCAAGGGTTCAGCTAGTTGTATTAAATAAGACGAGCAACGTTCCCTCTTACCATGCATGATCAATACAGTAGAGTCGCGATAAGCCGAAGTAATTGGGACTGTTGGTACCTCGGATAACAAAAAACTCAGATTACACGGGAAAAAGGAAAATACATAACGGTGTTTTAAACTACAATCTATAACGAAGTCAAATTTGATGTGCAGATACTATTAGAATTAAAAATACAGACATATATACATGACCGCGAACCGGTCACAACAATGCAGGAGGCTGACAATGGCACCAACCGCCGCACACGTGACCTTCCACGCAGTGTTGCCAATCCCATCAAGAGCCAGCTCTTAATTATCGACTCGGACCACACGGAATCTCGGATTTGCTAAGCCCGGATTACAGTGACTCTCCTGAATTATATGCGCATTTTTTTTTTAATATTCCAGAGCGGGAGAGCGGGGCTGTGCCTATGTCACGATTTAAAAGGGCGTACCATCTATTGGGATGAACTTATCGCGCCAAAGCGTGGCACAAGGAATTCGTTTATTTTGAAAGTACGAGTTGTTAATTGGTACGTGCTGTTTCGAGTCAAACCTAAGTACAGTCGACTCCGATTATAATGAACTTTCGGGGACTATCATTTTTGGTTCACTGTATCACTATATCCGATGATGTCAAAATTAAATAAAATTTCTCCACAATTATTGATTTTATTAATAGAGATACAGCAAAATGCATGAAGAGCACGAACAGAAAATTTAAATGTCTCTATTTGATCTTAAAAATCAATTGTTTTCAATTGTTTGTATTGTACATTTTTCATTAGTAGCTTCTCTAAATTCTTCTCCAGAGTTCGTGCTCTCTTCGTACTTTATTCTGCATTGTCCAGTGTCTGCAAGTATCGCAATGCAGTCTTGATACTCTTCAGAACTTGCACTGTTGGAACATCATCTCACTTTCCGAAGGCCTTTTACTCGCCTAATAACATGAAATCTGAAATCCTTAACGTAGCGACATGACACAAGCAGCTAATGAAACTGATCGCTTTTCACTCGGCGCGGCGGGTATGAGTAGGCTGTGAGACTGTGGCAGTCGCACGCTTCTTGTCACCTACATAGAACACTTCACGCTTTGAGCTGCGGAATCTCAAATAACATCAACCTTGGAACTGAAGCAAGCAGTCGCCCGTCGCCGCCGCCAGTTGTGGCCCACGAATGACTCGGTCTTTTTTGTTTCCACAGTACAACCCAGAGGCACAAGGTCATATGTAAGGTCCCCATTCCGGGTCCACTACCTCAGAGGAGACTTCTTGGAAAATGACCTTTCACCGCCGATATTTTTTCCAAGTAGCCTAGTGTTGGAATTTGGGACACTGAGCCGATATTTATTTTTTCATGATGGAATTAATTTCCAGGACTTTTTATTTCCCACGTTCAGTTTAACTATAACCAACTTTTCTGGTGCTTATTTGTAATGCAAGTGAAACGGAACCAGCTACTTAAATTCACTACAACCGAGAATTCACTATAACCGAGTTCACTATAACCAGAGTCGACTACATCTCCACGGGCCATGCTCCTCAGCACTGGGTAAGGACGAGAGAGCCCGTGCATCAAGTGAACTTGCGCGAGAACGAAAGACCGAGTCATTCGTGGGCTACAACTGGCGGCGGCGACGGGCGACTGCTTGCTTCAGTTCCAAGCTTGATGTTATTTGAGATTCCGCAGCGCAAAGCGTGAAGTACTCGTAGTTGCATAGCTCGGCACGTGGTTGTCCCCTCTGACGGCACGCGTGCGCGTGCGGCACAGGCGGAGCTGGACCAGCTGACGCAGGAGCTGGAGGAGGAGCGGCGCGCGCTGGCCGAGCTGCAGACGCAGCTGCGCGAGCAGGAGGAGGACTACGAGCAGCTGCTGGCCGAGCGCTCCGAGGAGGAGGAGGCCCACTTCCAGCGGCAGCTCTGGACCTTCCTCACCAACCGCGCCGCGCGCGTCATCCAGCGCGCCTGGCGCGAGCACCTCGTGCGCAAGGTACTATCATTCACGCAAACCAAATAAAGGCTTCCACGGCCCGAGTCAACAGAAACTCGGCTGTCCGGAAGACTCCGCCACAGTCGCTAGCGTTTCGGCCGTCTTACTGGCTTTCCTCAGGGCGAAATGCGCGCAGGTAGACTGTGTACGGGTTCATATAGAGTGAGGTTTGGCCGTTTGGTGATTATGCGTAGGAAGCAGCGTCTCCGGCCAGCCGAATTTTTACTGTACAGCTAAAAGCGAGAGATGTATGGCGAGTGAATGAGTGAGTATTCATTCAGCGCGTCTGGCTTGATCACCTCGTGCGCAAGGTACTATGTTCATACAGACCATATTCAGGCTTCCGCGGCCGGAGTCAACAGAAACTCGGCTGTCCGGAAGACTCCGCCATAGTTGCTAACGTTTCGGCCGTCTTACTGCGACCTTCCTCAGGGCAAAATGCGCACAGGCTGTGTACGGGTTTACTTAGGGTGAGGTTTCCTCCAACCATCAATCTGTCGGTATGATGGCTGTTGGCGATTATGCATAGGAAGTGGCGCCTCCCAGACAGTCAAGTTTCTACTGCACAGCAAAAAGCGAGAGATGTGTTGCGAGTGAATGAGTCAGTGTTGATTCGCGCGCCCATACAGACCAAACGAACGCGCAGGCTTCCGCCGCCGGAGGCAACAGAAACACAGCAGTCCGGAAAACCCCGTCACAGTCACTTAAGTTTCCGTCGTCTTATTGCGACCTTCGTCAGGGCGAGATGTGCGAAGGTATACTGGTTTCCATCAACATATCGGAATGATGGCTGTTAGCGATAATGCGTAGGAAGTTTATACTGTATAGCCCACACCGAGAGATGTGTTACGAGTGAATGAGTGAATGTTGATTCATGGCGAGACAATTACACAGTTTGTTTGTTCTAAAAGAGTTGTGCATGATAATATGCTCTCGCATAACCTCTAGACCAACCGCCGCGCGTGAAATCCAACGCGCTTGACGCAAGCGTCTTGTGCACAAAGTACTTTCACACGCCTGTACAGACCAAATGAACGCGTAGGTTTTCTGATTGATTAGCGATTTCGGGCGTGTTAACTGCTAAGTTATTCAGTCCCGTAAGTGCAGTACATATTTTATCGCGGGAGATGCGGTGATCTCCCGCTGGATGGCGAAATCTGGTGAGGACCTAGATCCATTTGCGGAGATTTTGCTCAACCGGGTATCTCCCACCAGTGTGGCACCGCACCAACCTAGATATGCTCTAAGCTCCGACTGATCTTCCGACAAGTGTGGTAGTGTAGTGTATGTGAATGTACGTGTGGGCAAGTAAGCTGTGAGGATGGGTCAAGGAAGAGATCGCGCGCGGTCCGTTCGTTAGGATACTGCTCTGGCATTCTCCGGCATCCGGCGCGCGGGTTTATATGGGATGAGGTTTCCCTTTCCTGGCAGCCGGCCGGTAAGATGGCCGAAATGTTGGCAACTATACCTAGGACGCGGTGTTTGTAAGAAATCGAAAATCGAATGTGGAAAATCGAAACAATGGGCACGTTTCGGACTTCAAGCACTTCAAAAAGTCCCTCGCTCGCTTCTTCGGAAGTACACGAGTATTTGTTTCCAAGCGCGTCAACTACTTAGGTCACTTTCTCGTAAATGTAGTACATTTTATATCCCTGGAGGTGGTGGAGTTCCTTCCTCACACGAAAGAGACATCCGATTCAAACTTGTACATCGGCTTGTGCGTTTCCTCTTCTATGTATCTGGGCCCGAACAAGTTCTGTAGCTACCGACTGGTTTCCAGATGTGTTTGGTAGTACAGTGAATGTAAGCGTAGTTCGTGTGTGTGTGTGTGTGTGTGTGTGTGTGTGTGTGTGTGAGGGTGGGGGAAGAGGGTGAGGAAGGGAAGATTGCGCGCGGGGACCGTTAGTTGGGGTATTTCTCCGGCATTTTTCGGGAATTGATCGGAAAAACACAGAAACTGGCAATTAGAGCAGATGGTCATTTGAATTCTCCTCCAGACAGTGGTTAAATTTGAAAGTACGCCATCGTCGGGACCAGCGTTATAGTAGGCCCGCTGCGTTGCCGCTGAGCTACCGTAGCCAGGGCGTTTGGCGGGAAATATGTACCGAGAAATGAGGAAAATCGAAACAAAGTGCCCTACCAGCCCCCGCTCACTTGAAAGAGTTTCTCGCCCGCCTCTTCAGAAATGAAAGTGTTTCTCACTTGAATCGCCCAGGGAGCGAATTTTCTTCGAAGAGTTTTTTACTCTTTAGTTTGTTTTCTGAAATAAAGGTTCGCGCTGTCGCTGGTAAACAGTCTGATAGAACCGAGTTAGTTATTGCGATGGAAAATGTCGTAAAAAAGATTTTCTTTATTTGGCTTGATTATTTTCCCTTTAAACGATTGCAGAAAAACTTGTATGGGAAATTACATGTTCTTGTATGAAACAAGTAATGAACGATTTAAAATCAAAAAGGATGAAACCTGGAGGATATTATCGGATTAATTAAATTAATTATGGATACGCGTTGAATAGAATGTAACAATTTATTCTTCAGATAATTCCAATTCATTATGCAAACGATCTACGATCGTGTAAAAATGAAACAAAAACATTAAAAAAATATGTGGGGCTCACAACTGATTTTAGACCTCGCTCTGCATCTCCAAAACTAGGAAAGCCTCATCTGTGGACCATGAAAGGTATTTCAAGACATGGAATGTCTTATTTCTAATGAGTGGGCAAAAGCGTAGCAGTCTCTTTCCACATTTCTCGTCTCTCATTTCATGTGACATTTCTCGATGTATTCTTTTGTGAACGATTCAGAATGAAGGAGGAAAATCCGCATTGATTTTCCTCTCTTGATTAGGTATTTTTAAACTGTAATTACAAAAATCTGTTTCTTCCGTAGGCGGCTCGTCGCAAGGCCAAAGGAAAAGGAAAAGGCAAGAAAAAGTAGTAGAGAGAAGTGCTCGCCTACACATTGCTTCTGTATCTTTTCTTCAATTCAGCTGTATGACATTCTGTACATTCCTACATGGAATGTTGTGCATTTCAAGTGATCAATAAACAATTCCAAGTCACGTTATCTTTCATTCTCCCTACTCGTGTGATGATTGATTTAACAATAATTGAGACATTACCCTATTAACGCCTTCTTGCCCAACTGTATTTATTGTAGGTAACTGTATTAAGCGATGCGCTGTTGTCAACAACCAAACAATAAACTATGAAATCCTACTTGTTTCATCACAAAAATTCTATTATTTGAAACAAGAATACAATCAACGCTTGAAGCAAATACCTGTCAATAAAAATCAATTGGTTCCCAACAATGGGATAATTTGGAAATATGCAATATCAGCAACATCCAGAGATGCTAGTTTTCTTTGATGTCCAACAGTCTTTGCCGAATTTAACATTTTACTTTTATTAACACCAAAAATATAAATACCGTTTTGGTATGATGGTATGGTTTGGTATGATTTTTCTATCTATTTGCACATATCGTTCCATTCATTCCATCTTTCGCTTTCGTCACCGTCATGGCCCCTCCCCCCTTCCGGAAAGGTTGTAATGATTTTGATTCGCAGAATGTAAAAACGTAAGAGAATGTATCTCAGTGGTCGTCGAGAACAAGGAAATAAATTGAAAAATATTTCCCTGTTCGACAGACGACTACTAGTTATTGGGTATTTTGCCAAGCCATTGTTATTGAATGATAATCATAAAATTGGATTAGCACATACTTTCAACATCCTAAGATCAATTAGAAAATCAATTGGCATGAAAATATTTTGCGAAGCCCTGCGTTGCTGAGTTTAGACACAGAGAAAGGCTAACAAATAAGTTAATTATCAAAATATTTTTTAAATAGTACTATAGATTTTTCAAAATTTTATTGTTTATTGTTTGAAAAATTATTGTTTTCGCAGATTTTGTTTTGCCGGTTGATTCTTCATTCTATTTTGGTGAATTCTTATTTCCGTCCCTGAGAACTAGTACAAAGCAGAGAAAAAATGTATGTGACCGTCATTTCGTCTTTTACTATCTTGCGTTTTGGTCTTGTCCTTTATGATCTGGAATTTTTGTAAATTCATAATAATATTAGAACCACAAAGCCCATTACATTTCACAATAAAACAAGTTTAACTTCATACCAGGAGTGAAAGAATCTCGCAGTCTACTGAAACCAACGAGCTTGAATCTTGAGCTTTTTATCCCGTTGACTAAAACCTATTTTAAATGCATCTAAGCGCTACCTAGTAGCACAACCCTTCTAATCCCACTCATGTGTTCAAAGTTCTATCTTCCGCCATCAGATATCGCACCATGCGTCGTGTTTGATTTGCTAAACAGCCAATAGATTGCAGTTGTTGTAAAATGTTGTGAGTTTCGTTAGGAGTATATCCAACAAGGATTACTAGTGGCGAATCAAGGGGGGGGGAGGAGGCATGAAGGCCATTTCCCCAGCGGGGATCCAGCCGATCATTTTGGAGGGTGCAATCATAGATTTTAAACAATAAACATTTATTATTGTATCGTATATTATTTTTGTAGGGTATCTATGATAGTATACAATATTTTTTTAATAATTATGTAATTCTAACATAAATATAATTTACATCATTAATAAATATAATTTACATAATCGTCACTAAGCATCACTAACCATCTTTAACCCGTCACTAACCGTCACTAACCATCTTTTTATAAAATTAAATATTAGGTATAATAATTATGTAAAATACTGTTACACAATATTTTTTCAAAAAAATAAATAGCATTTGAGTCCTCTAGAGATTTTGTGGTATAAAAAAGTTATTATAGCAAATACATTTCTTTTGAAATATCTTCTCAGAAAGTTGTTTAATAGCCTTACTTACATGCAACAAACTGAAATTCAGCAACTGCCAACAGTGATTTATTCTGTCTTTCATTTAGTGAGATAGTTTGTTACTCATCTTAGACGTTCTTTAACATGTTCAGTGCCAAGCGCATTCTCGTTATACTACACTTTGGTACCATACAGGTTTTCCGCACACTATGTCTCTGTGCCAACAGTAATTGGACCAATATTTATATAATATTACACAGAATTAAATATATTTAATTAATTAAATTTAATTGAAAGTCCATATGGACTTTTTGCAACTGTTAACACTACAATGTGACCAGTGACAAGTAATATCATAAAAGAGACCAGCCAACACATGAGACCATATGGTCTCGTACTAAAAAAATTGACATCTCCCTATGAGACCATATGGTCTGATGTTAAAAGAAATAGAATCCCCACTAGACCATATGATCTCACATGGCAGCCAATGTGTTAAAAATTTGATAAAAATGATGGATGTAATCACTTCAATAAACCAGGCAACAGTTTTAAGTAACAATTGTACATAACGATCAAACCATCAACTCTAACAATGATTTGTTCTTGGCTCAATTAGAATTTATTTGTTACATCCTTTCTTGTTGTTTGTTTTTGTTTGTTGTCGAGCAGGAAGTAATAAGAGCCAAAATTTATTGCTTATTTATCCTTGAAAATAGATTTTACTACATGGGAGTTTTTTTTTTTTTTCTCCTTTCAAAATTCAAAATTTATTGCTTATTTATTTTTAAAAATAGATTTTACTACATGGGAGTTTTGTTTTTTTCTCCCTTTCAAAATTCAAAATTTAAGTAGTATATGACTTAGTGTAGGGATCACAGAATTTTGAAAATGTGCACACAATTCACTTTTCCCCATAGCACGTCATACGCAGTTTTTAACTTTTTTTTGACGTAAAATAAATAAAAAAACTCTTTATCCTCTTTAAAAAGTTTAAATAATGTTTTAATTACATTATCTTTCAACTAACCTGTAGTATTTTTGAATAATATGACTGAATAATAGAAGTAAGTCTAACATTAGATAAATACTTTTAAATGTGCTATTTTATGGAAACGTGATGGAATTGGATCCTGAAGATTATAACAAACTACCTGGAGCTCACAGAATCTGTCTAACATTAATTTAAAGCAAATTTCCTAATACAGTCTACTCCAGTTATAGTGAACTTCCGGGACTAACATGTTCCCAGACCACTTTGTTCCCATGTAACCACTTTGGTTCATTATATCCAATGATGTCAAAATTAAATGGAATTTCTTCATTATTGATTTTATTAATATACAACAAAATTCATTAATAGCACTAACTGAAAATTTTAATATTTTTATTTGTAGGTAAAAATATACATTTTTTTCAGTTGTTTGCTCCATACATTTTTTATTAGATCCTTCACCAGAGTTCATGGTCTAATGCAGTCTTGGCACCTTTGCACCATTCAATGCCTCTTCAACTGTTGATCACAATCCCACTCTCCTAAGGCCCTTTCAATCACCTAATAACATATGAGATCCAATGAATTTTCACAGCTTACTTCCTATGTTTACTATAGCCAAGGTTCATGTTCCCAAGGTTCATGTTCACTCTGACCAAATTTTCTTATGCTTGTTTGTAACGTAAGTGAAACGGGACCAGTGACTTAAGTTCACTATAACCAGAGTTGACTGTATATCAGGATGGATTGGTTGAATTATAATTTCATTTTTGGAATTATAATACAATTTTGGAATTCCAATTCATTTTAAAATGGAACTCATTTGTTTCTCTTTTAAAATAATGATTCCCACCAATCAATAATAGGCTTTCAATTAATTCATGGTAAAAGAAATTCAAACAATTTTTCAAAAATGTACACTTCTCAATAGAGCAAATAAAATTTCATAATCTAGAAGTGATTGCATTTGTTCTAATGTTTTAATGATTAAAAGAGTTGTTGTTGATTTTTTTCATTTCATTACATTTACTCATTACCTATTTAATTCAACTTATTTTCCAAGATATTACTTTTCAATTTCATTCCAGAAAGGTTCTTCATTTTCTAACATTTCATATGGAATTGTGATGTCTGATGCATTCAAAGGTAGTATAATAAACATTGTTTCCATAATTTTGATACAGTGTTTGGAGAGAAGAAAATTATTTCTGCATTGTTACTAAAACACATTTGGTTCTCACAAAATTATTTCACAGCATTCACCAACAATTCTAAATTATCTACATCACTTCCAATGAAACTTGGAAAATCAATAAGAAGTAATAAACACATAAATGCAAAAAGAGTTAGATTATTCCAAGAAATTATTCAAAATATTATAATTTCTCACACAGTTTCAAGGAAATAATGACAAAAAAAGTATTAATGAGTGTGAGTATTACAGTATAAGAGTATTATATATGCCAATGAACAAATGAATACAACTTGTGAAAATATATTCTTTATATTAAACAGTATAGTAGATATAACAATGACAAGAGTAGGATCCATCGTAATTTGCTGACCGCAATTCTTCAATCCTTGTGAAACGTTTCTATTAGCCTACATGCCATCTAATCTGAATGTAGACAAACAATAAAATCAGCTTAAATAGCATACTTGTAAAATAGAATAATACTGCCAAAAATATGAAGGAAAAAGCACAAGATCATACCTTGAAATATTAGAAAATGTGACAATTATTTAACCTTGCATGTGAAATGTCACATTTAAAACACAGCTGTTTTGATGATTGTTTATTGCAACAACCATTTTCATTTTTTGCTTAACCAATCCCTGAAAAAGAAAGTGGGATCATTTAGTATAGGTACATTGGAAATACAAATCAAACTTTTGAAGTGTATATTTCTTCATATCACAAAATATATGAACTAAACAATCATGTTAAATAATTTTCTTACTTTATAGAGGAATGTCAGTAGCATATAATGAAGTTAAAATTAGTTTCAGTACCTATCAGAAGCTGTAAATCACAAAATCAAACTTACAAATACTTAAAGAATAACTGCTTTCATGCTATTTCTAATTATACCAAACAGTACAAAAACAATAAGAATATCAAAATAAGAAAATAAAATGTTAGGAACAGAAAAGTGTAAATTTCTGAAAAGACCAGGAAACTCTCCATGTGGAATGTGTTCATCATGAATGAGGCAACATCTATAAATTACTTAACACAAATTTGAAATACACTTGAACTCCTTTAAATAATTAGATAACATTTGCTACCCCTCTCACATACACTCACATGTACATGCCCTTAGTAAATATGAAGTATACAGCAGTAAAATCAATATTTATTAAATTTATTTATCTTTTGTCTTAAAATGTTTGATAATTAAAGTCAAAATTAGTTAGTGATGCAGAGTGCATCTAACAATGAGGTTGGGGGCAAATTTTCATTGAGGGAAGGATATTTAGGCAAGAAAATTTTTCACAACAAGCCATGCACACACTGTCTTGGATGCATGTTGGGCAACACTCTGCTCTGTCAAATTCATTGATTTCTAGAATATACAATAGATCATTTCAAATATTTTCTTGGTAATCTAACAGATTCAATCAATATACCGTTGATGAAAAATACTTCTATTACTATAACAATGTATACATCATAACATCATAACTTATAAATGTATTCTATATTTTTAAAATTTAATTTGTTAATATTTTAATTTTTTTAGTTAAGACTTAATGAAAGAAATTATTTTAGAAATGTTAAAAATATAAAATAAAAAAATAAATATCAGCATTCCATAATACTAAACTAATCTCCCTACCCCAGGGTAACGCTGCCTCATGCCCTCTTTGGTGTTACTTGATTTATGGACAACGCCTTACAACATTGAAATATGCACAAAGGATTTAAAATGATATCATTGTTAAGTAATACATTGAAGAACAGCACTACATATAAATGGAGAAGAGTAGCCAGAGGATCATGAAAATGAAACAATAAAATTAAAAAGTGTTATTAAAAATTGTACAAAATAACACCTTTATTAATTATTAAGAGATTTCAAGATATATTTTTCCTTATTGTACACTGTTTCATTAGAAAAGTAAGCTTTCAATTCAGTAATAATTCTATTCAAAAATTTACATCAATTGATGTAAATTTATTTATATCACAATTAGTAGGATCATCAATAAGTGTACTTTAAACATTCTTTTTTAACTTAAGCTTTGATGATGAAAGGTACCAGTCGAATTGAGGGTTAAACAGAAAAATGTACTCTGGTTGCAAATTCATGTTTGACAAATTTGCCTTCACATCTCAATTCTTCTACACCATGATTCTCAAGCAGTACCTGTTCATTGAAACCATATTACATAAATTCATGTTGTATTATTTGCTTGAGGAAATCAGTATTTCTCTAACTCCCACCTCAGAAGGTTCATAAGCAAATCACTTGCGAAGGCATTATTTATGTTACTGTAATTATATTTTACAAGTTTTTATCAACAATAAAAATGATTTTGTAACAGGCTTTATGGAACAATTCAATGAAACTAGTTATATTGAATCATCATTCTTGGGCTTTGAAATTGTATTTAGTCGATTGTTTTTAACCTATCAAGCTGGTGAATTAAATTTATTTTTAATCCTCTTTTGAAATTCAAGAGACTTGTCTAAAATAACACACTGCATACAATCATCTTGGTTTTACTTTTTTTTTTTTAAATTTTGAAGAACTCTGAGAAGTGATACATCACAAATGTCTTTTCCATTAGGAATTGCTGACAAACATGTGGAACCTTGCATAAAATGTAAATTGCAAATGAACAGTGATGATGGTTGTGTTATCATTTATGAGCTAGTACTGATTTTCTTGTTTTTGTAAATATTCAGGGTCAATTGCAATGCATATTATTCTATATACAGTAATGATAAAAAGTATTTGGAGAAGAGTAACATAGTATAAAATATAAACTTGATCTTCATAGAGTACAGTAAATACATTTTGTATAAACTGTACAACAGAACAAAAAAGTTTAAATCATTTTTAACCATTTTATAAGATTCAAAATGCGAAGACATTATTGGTTGTGTTTACTATGCAGAAAACTTTACAAATAGACTTCAGAGTGTCAAATAGAATTTTGCAGGCACAAATTTATAAGATGCCTTTGCTAAATTAACAGCATTACAAAATTACTGCAATCTGAATGTACATTCAGTCCTCTCAACCCAAACAATATTTGTTTGAACTCGTAAGTGATGAATTATATGTTTACTCACAAAACAAAGAAAAAAAAAGGTTTCATATATTTTCTTGGATTCACCTGCTGAGAATATTATATGATGGATCTTTTAGACACTACTATGTACAGACTTTACAACAGTTTTTTTTAGAAAATAATCCCTCAAAAGAACATGAGAACCAGCATGAGATACTAAGTCCGGGTATTCCAATTGGGGGATCATGGGCCGCATGTGGCCATCAGTGGGCTGCAGTGGCCATTATTGTGACCTATGAAGGGTTATCAATCAGAAATGAAAGTCCCTTTCGTCCATGTCGGGTAAGAACTTTGTGCACGTGCTCTGCTAGGGTCAACATCCTCTTAAATGTAATAATTGGTAAGTTCAGAAGTAAGGATTTTGTTTACGAAATACAGAAGAAATTCAAAATTATCCCAATGTGTTTAACTGCATTAAGCATCACACCTGATATCACGTATGGTTCCAATCCCCCGATTCTGAGCATCTGGGTGAAGTTCTGAGATCAACAATTTGGGGAAGTCAGGTGTGGATTGCCCAAGTAATGAAAATATGGTCCCCAACCATATTAAAGGTTTTAGTTGTCACCTATGAAGTCTTGCATGTTGGACACCCCTGTTTCCTGACAGTTCAATAAATCCATACAGAAATTAACTGTTTGTTAACTGTACCTTCATCATCTGTAGGTAAGCAAAAAATTGCAGAAATACAGAATGTTTGTAAAGTGATGTAAATCAATTCAGAGATGCAACCATATATACCAAAAAAAGAAATTAAAAATCCATTAATATGGATTCACAAACTAATCTACAAATAGATCAAGAGAACTTTGTTTCATTACATTCTCTCTCTCTCTCTTTTTTTTTTTTTTTTTCCCTTTTTCTTTTTTTCTTATTTCACTATTTTCTCTTATAAAAAGGCACTTTCTCAAGGTCATCATGTAAGAGAATTAAGATGCCTTCTAACAGGGAAACTTATGACTTTAAAGGGTTTGTTTTATGCAGAAATCTCAAGAGAGTTGTAGGAGTCTTCAGGCATATTTTTAAATTGCAGTTCAGGGTTTCAAAATGTTAACTTTGTTTCATTTCACATTTTACAAGAGCAATAGCACTGATCACATGTATATATTTTGATACCTGGTCATAATAAAGCAATTTTAAATATACTACCTATCCATTGCTTTTAACTATCACTTTTTAAATATCTTGTGATGTGATTTAAAATCTCAACAATTTTTTGAAGAGAATAGTGCATCCAAGAGAATGGGTATCACAGATATCATGCCCCCCTCCAACATCAGCATCCAAAATTAATATTTTTAGAAATACTGTGTTACTCAATTTATTCAAAACATTTATTATGTATTGATTGCATCACATCACATTCACAATTGCAATCCAAATGTGTATGTGCATTGTTTTCATTTCAAGCAATCATTATATCAAATTTTTTAACAAGACAAGGCAGTGCTAAAACTGAAACTGCATCACTCCCCTGAAAAACATAGTATATCTGCCTTTATTTGAAGTGACATTTGTATTTACTGTGATGAGGGAGACTGAATATATTTTTCCTAGAATCAGAATTTCCATACAAATGCATGTTTTTATGTAAGTTTCCTACAGTACTCAAAATATGTAAATATGTGTTTCATGACATGTTCCTTTACAAAATATATACATTTTCCATCCATGTTTGCATGTTGAAGTAAATTCCATCCTATTTAAAATTAATTGGAATAATTTTTCTTCAGGGCTTAAGGTTACAGAACTACACAGCAAAAACAAAAAAAGTCCGTTTTTTTGGGCCTCCCAGTATTAGCTCAGAATCTGGGAACTTGAAAACTTGGAATTTTAATTTGTGCCTGGGTACATACAAAATACACAAAAAAAGTTTTTATGACCTTTTTTGAGCAGTATTTAAATATTTGTATTTGAAATATATTTTGTATTTGAAAAACTGTACTGTAGAGTTTTTTGCAAATGTATTTTGGAGATGTATTGGTAACACTTGTACAGAAGGTAATAAATCAGAAAATGAGTAATTTAATACATTAATTTGATGGTGCATATTTAATTCATTTTCACTCTTCATTGTGCATGTTTGGATATTTGAGAGAACAGCTTTGCATGCATATTTCAATACTTGATTTCAATACTGCCTAAAAATTGTTGCATCCACCATGTTACCTTTAATACATTAATTTGATGGTGCATATTTAATTCATTTTCACTCTTCATGTTGTGAAATGTTTTTAAAAAAGTTGCTACCATAAGTGGATCACGCTACAGTCAGCGATTAACGTGAAACCAAGTCTCACCCACCAGACTTGCCTAAAAATAAACATAATCCCAGAGACACCTTTGAGAGCTCGCGGAGCTGAAACGACGGGTCGAGCACGTTAGAGGCTATCATGGCTGAAATCCATTGTAAGATTCGTCAAAACAAAATAAATACATTCATAGAAATGCTTTTTTCATTTCCCCACATAAATTATCCCCTGTTATGAACCAAAGAAGTTCTCACGCAAAAATGTTAACAATAGTATCGACAGTCAACAATTCGTCTCAATTCATAAATTAAAAAAATTGTAAGAATACATCATGCTTCTCGTTCAAAAATTATCAAGGTGTAGTACAGTAACATACAGAGATTTCAATACCAAGGTGAAAATATGATAACAGGCTTTTACTTTTTGAATAGATCATAAAAAGGAAACAATGCAAAGATGAAATAATAAGAGAAAATGAAAAGATAAACTTCTCCTCCATACGTCATTTGCAGTTTTTACTGTTTTTGAGCAAATAAATCATAGAGATTGGCGGTTTTTCTTTCGGTGACAAATACCTTGGAGGAGACTCTTCGCATGCGACCGTAAGAACCAATTAAATGTTTTTGAATAATAGAAAACTATTAATTTGTGGACCTATTTATTGACTCTTGCCTACTTAGAGTATGTTCCATCTAAGAATTGATTACCATCACTTTTGAAACACCCTTAATATTCTACTGAGAGTCGGACGCAGCGTCCGAGATGGTCGAGTTGGAAGCGACGTCTGACAGGGTGGCGACGTCGCTGGTGGAGCCTTTGGCGTCGTTGGCGTCCGCGGCGACGGCGACGCCCACGTCGACACACGAAGCGTCGGCGTGGGAGGCGGTGGCGTCGGCGACGACGACGGCGACGGCGACGGCGGAGCCATCGACGGCGACGGCGGCGTCGACCGCGTCTCCGTTGGCGCCGGGGACGCGGGACGGCGCATGCGCCGCCCGGCGCGCCTGCAGCAGCGGCGCCGCGGGCCGGTCGCGCGTCGAGGGCGCGAACGAGGCGGCGCGACGCACGCGGTCGCCCGGCCGCAGCTGCGGCGCCATCACCTGTGCACACACACATATACACACACTAGAGATGCGACATCCAGAGACGTATCTACGGTTTGATTGATTTTTTCGTCTTTCCGGGCACGTCAACAGCTTTGGTCATTAGTCCCGTAAGTGTAGTGCAGTTTCCCCCCGGAGATGGCGGTGATCTTCCCCCGCTGGATGGCGAGATCCGGCGCCGACCTACCGTCGGCTAGTGGGGTTCCCCTAACCAGGACTCTCCCACCAGCGGGCACCGCCCCAGCCAGGACAGCTCTAGCTCCTGACCGGTCTCCCGGAAATATGGTAGTGTAGTGCACGTTAGTGTGTATAATGTGTGTGTAAGGGAGAGGATAGGACAAGGAAGAGGAAGGACAAGCGCGCGGTCCGTGGCCCGTTTGGTAGGGTACTGGTCCGGCATTCGCTTGGTGTTGATCGGAGAAACCACGGTAAACTCCCGATCAGGGCAGCCGGCCGCTAGAATTCTCCTCTAGACAGCGACTGAATTCGACCTAGCTGAAAGCTAGCGTCGAAAATCCTGCCGCCGTTGAACCTAGGACCTCCCGGTCAGAGGCGCTGCAATGACATCAGTTGATGTACTGAGCTACCGCTCCCGGTCGTATCTTCGGTATCGCACGTGCCATGAGCGCCACTCAATAGAGTCGCTATTTTAGAGTATACACGCTAAAAAAATGAATCGTGAACTGCAGAAAGATATATAGTCCAATTTAACTTCTTTTATTGGCGGGGAGGGTTGTGAGTAGGCCAATGCATTGTGTACTGCAGAAAGGAGACTGGGCCACTCGATAGCACAGGTCTGTGCCTTCATATGCAAAAAGACACCGTAAAGAGAAAGTTTTCTCAAAACGGTTTTGTTTTTACATTTCTTCTGTAAAATGAGGAAACGCGAATTAATGGCCTTTCTGCAGTTAGCGATTCAAATAACAACAACCTTAATTTGAAATACCCTGACAGGGGCGCAAATTCTATGCTCGCCATGGGCGTCTGAATATCTAAATACGCCTCTGGCCAAATCGCCATCGTTGTTTCAAAGCATCGATGCTCTAAATTAAAACACCAATGTTTATAAAGCACCGACCGAAAACAAGCAATGTTTTTAACCATCGACGTTTTCAAAATTGGTTTAGTATAAGCATTGAAGTTCACGCGGGGAGGATTTAATTTGAAAGTGATATAGTTTATTAAGTTTAATTGAGATTAACTGACAAAACAAAGTCAAAATATCATCGCGACAATTAACGAAGCTAGTATTAAAACCCAAAAAAATTATTACCCTCAATATTGGTATAAAAAAGAAACATCAAGCTTCCAGGATAGAGGTAATGTAGATAATAATTAAGTTGTCGTGCGTTATTTCAACAAAATAGTAAGTTACGTAACAAGTACGCGAATCACCTCGTGTATGTGTTGGTAGCGTGTACTATTTTTTAACAAGCCATGGGCAAAGATGCTTCGCGCACGCTTCGAAATATATCGCACACAACTAGTTAGAATGGAAATATAGCTGTTTGCACACACAACCCGAAAATCAGCAACTGTGTTTCGCATTCGACGTGTTAAAAATTACTTTTGATTCTCGTAAAAAATATACCAAGATCTACAAACACAATGTTTTACCCAAATCAATTCATTTAACGCGATTTGTTTAGAAATGTATGAGTAGTAATGACGTAGTAAAAATTAAATGTGACGTTCTGTAAAACGTTACACCTTTGTATTCAATCCGTCATTTAAATTTCAGACAATTTTCCTCATCACTATACTAACTAGTTCGTGTTATCTCACATCAACGTCCAATAGCACAAGTGATATATAACTCTACACGCAGTCTGCTCTGCGAAACATTAACAAGAATTACAACGTTCCGGACTTTATGTGAGCCTATTACTGGGAGCGTTTATGCAAATTGATCTCCCCCGCAGGGGCGTATTGCGCAAGGAGCTCCCGACCTCTGCTTGCCATTCCGCTCAATCTGTTCGCCTGTTTCGCGTTCATACCCGTAGGTTAGAAAAATGAAGGAGAGTAACAATATTGGCAGAACGAACAGGAGTGAATGTTGTGTTCGAATGCATACTCATGAAATCACGAGCGTTGAAAAAATTCATACAAAGGGAAATTAAGTCCATAAAAAATACATATATTTGATAGGAAAGACAGATCTATAGAAAGTTAAGAGCACTAATATTTTGAAAGTAATAAGGAGCAAAATTAATAAAATCAAATTGGAATTTTAGTATTACTAGAAACCTTTCGAGTCTCTCTTGTTTACAGGCAACTTAGATTTCAACGAGCGTTTATCGTATGCAAATCATAGCACTCAATGCTTCAGGAGATGTAAATCTTCATTGTGTACATTTACATTTCTTCAAATAGCCTTGCATACAAATTTGAAACAACCTTACCGTTCAGGATTATACAATACATTGCATAATATACCATTGGAATGCATACCGAAACTTTTCCTCCTCTTCGTGTTATTACGATACAATTACTCATTATTTTTTAAAGTGCATAACATCATTTAAAGATCAAAAACTGCGGGATAAATGCATTGTGAAAGAAAAACATGATTTCAATATTGGAGTTGTAGGGCAGGTTTGAACTTCTGCAACTTTCAACATTTCTGAGGTTTTAATGAAAATCGTAACTACAACATGTTTATAAATTCACTTTCCTCTAATCTATAAAACAATTGAAACAAAAATTGCAGCCATTTTTTCTGAAAATTTCGAAAATGTCACAGGGTCTTTAATACAGTACCCTCAAAAAGTATAACGTCCTAATTATCCATGTAACGGTTGTTTTATCGATTCTATTCACAAGTGTATTGAGAAGGTCGTTTTGTTTCATTGATTAGTGACTCCGGACGCGTCAACTGTTATGGTCTATAGTTCTCTAAGTGTAGTACATGTTTTACCACGTGAGGTGGCGGTAATCTTCCCCCGTTGGATGGCGAAATCTGCAGCCGACCTCCCCCTCGGCTTGCAAGGTTTTCCCCAACCCGGCATGTCCCACCAGCGGGGCACAAGGGAGGAGGACGGAAAGGTAAGATCCTGCGCGGACCGTGGCCCGTTTGTTAGTGTACTACTCCGGCATTCGCATGGTGTTGATCGGAGAAACCTCCGAAAACTTGATCAGAGCAGTCGCTGGCAATAATACTCCTATAGGCAGCGGCTGAATTCGACCTAGCATGTAGCCAGAGTCGAAAATCCTGCCACCGCCGGTACACAAACTTTAGGACCTCCTGGTGAGAGGCTCTGCAATGACATCGGTCGATGCCCTGAGCCACCTAAGCCGAGCGCTGTACTCACCCGCAGCTTCGCCTCCAGCACCTCCTTGGAGGCCTCGGACGCCGTGGCCTTGACGTGCGCAGAGCGCAGCTCGAGGTCCAAGCGCAGCCGCTCCTCCTCCAGCTGGCGCAGCCGCGCCTCCGCCCCTGCGCAGCACACGAGGCACTCAGCAGGTGCGTCATTGGCACAACGTCTCTAGCCATTTGCATGCCGTTTCAGTCACAGTCACCCACGGAATAAGAAACAGTTAGCAAAGCACAAGTGAAGATAAAATTCGCCTGTAACGGTTTCACTGCTCTATGACATAATAGTAAGAGTCAATCTCAAGATTTAATGGAGGAAATGATTAAAAAAGAATGTAATATGGTTTGTTAATATTTGGAGAAAAATACACATGGAAATTGTAATATACAAGAATCAGTAAAGAAAGACGTATGTTTTTTAGGGAATGTCTAGAAATTGCGTTCATCGAACACTTACCAATATTGGGAACACAGAAGATGCACATGAAAACTTCCCAAATGCTTGCATTTTATAATAATGAAATTTTGTGAAATTCTCATTACGGAAATAGTTCATGAAAAATTAAGACGAGATTTGATACTCTCGAGCTACTTTATTCGTGGAAAAAATATAGGTGATAATTACGTGAAACAGTGATAATTATGGAAAGCAGAGAAATGGAAGAGGAAGAGGAAAAGAAGAAGATGAAAGAAAGAGAAGAAAGAAAACGAGAGGAGAAGTACGAAAGAGGAAGGAAAAGAGGAAGAAGAATTTTATTTCTTTTTTTACTTATTGATTTTTTATTGAGTCTCCAATGAGGCCACAATGCTACTGTGGCCCACGAGTAATGGTCAATTGCTAATCTCTTGTGTATCGATCCAATTTAATACAGGTACTGCCGAAGCAGTGTGAGTAGAATATCGCGATAATAAAAACGTGACTTATGGTGATGAAGGAATTGTGGAATAAGAGACAGCAGATATGGAAGATTATCAAACCGAGAACCCGCTCAGTCCACCACAAGTTCCCCAAGGACTGCTCGAGTATCGAAGCCGAAAAAGGGAAACGAAATGGACTGGAGGGAAGGGGGGTGGGGGTGGGGGTGGAGGGCGTTACCTCGCAGTTCTTTCTCCTTCTCCTCCTGCAGGCGCTCAAACTCCAGCCGCTTGCGCCGCTCGGCCTCCAGCAGCGCCCGTTGCTCCTCCTGCAGGCGCTCCAGCTCCTCGCGCTTCTCCCACTCCTCCGCCAGCACCCTGCGCACGAGTCATACACGTTGCTGGGGGCGTCCACTGCTATGGTCATTAGTCCAGTTAGAGTGTTGAACGTGTTATTGGGGAAGATTGCGGAGATTTCTTTCCTACTGGATTGATTCATTTGACTGATTAGTGTTACTGGGCGCGCAAACTGCTAAGGTCATTATTCCCGAAAATGTAGTGCATGCTTCTTAGCGCGAGAGGTGGCAATGATATTCCCCGCTGGACGGTGAGATCCGACGCCGACCTTCACGTTCGCTCGCGCTTATATATATATATATATATAAACAGGTATCTTCCATCAGTGGGGCGCTGTCCTGGCTAGGACTGGGTCTAAACTCCCGACATATGTGGTACTGTAGTACATGTGTTAGTGGGTGCAAGTAAGGGGTTAGGATAGGATAAGGAAAGATAGATCGGGTGCGGTACGTAGCCAGTTTTTTAGTAGTTAGCTTGACAGTCCGTAGGCTGGTGTTGTTAAAAAAACATGGAAAACTACCAATCCCAGCGACCGGGCGCTAGAATTCTCCTCCAGAATGCAACTGAATTCGGCCTACCTATATATCTTATGTTGAAAATCCGCCATCGTCGGGACTCGACCCCTAGGGCCTCTCGGTCAGAGTCGCTGCGAAGAGAGAGACAATGCTGGATCTGAGGTAACCTCAGACGTTACACGCACCCCATGCTCTCAGCCTCCCTCTACAGTGGCTAATAGGGATATGACATCGATGTCAATGTTTTCAAAATACCGATGTTTTTATATTATGTCGATATATTTCATCAATGAATTAAAGCCGATAGTTTATAAAGACTGAAACATCTTAAGACATTTCGGAGGTCATTTCGAAAAGAAGCCACGAGTATCTGAAGGAATTAAGTGATCGTCCAAACCAATTATCAGCCAATGTATTTAACAAAGGTGAAACTAAATTAAGACTGAAAAGCGAAATATCTTGGAACTGCCGAATCGCAATGTTAATCTTAACTTAAACTAACAAACACGTAAGTGTCAATGTTATTGTTGTCGTAAGTGTCAATGTTATTGTTGTCATTTCAAATCATTTACTGAATATTGTGTATGAACATACTGTATACTTCGCAGATATGAAATTTAAAATAACCATTATCATTACTATTAATAGTAATTATCAATATCAATTACAATAATACGCAAGGTGATTTGGGAAGCGGAGATGTGTCGAAACAAATCGGTTGGGAACCTCTGCTTTAGAGTACGAACAGAGTTTGTGGAAAGTAGGATTTGCAGTTACCAAGCTCTAGCAGGAGGTGATCTGGCTAGCATCTCGCTCAAGCTGCATACGCCGGACTCTGCTACTCAAGCAAACTCAGTGGGTCTGAGGGCTGTTCAAGTCTACCGGAATAAAATGTTTATCCTCTTGTGTCACAGTTTTACATTGCACAAAATCTTATTACATTCATTCAAAAGAAACTCATTTTGATGTGTTTTGAATTAGGGTCGTTTATGAAAAATTCTTACCAGATTACATTTACAATATTAAAAACAATGTTTGAATTTTTAATCTAAATGAACATATATTTTAGAGCTAAAAGCAGTGACGGTTTAAGGAAGAATTCAATTGCTGTCAGGGATTCAAAGATCTGCCTGTTCGCTATGCCCCTGGCTTCCGCCCACCAATATTATAAGTGTATATGCCACGCGCCGAAAATAGACTAGGCTCAACTTCTAATACGGAGTTATCATTAGTCATAGAAACCTTACTGCATAAAAGTAGATATAATGGCATTAATACATTCGTATGCAATTTACGCCACTGGTTCGTTTCTCTACTTTTTGTAAGACTGTCTAGAAAGTGACGCATGCGTATTAAATAATACATTGTATTTCTTGTATTCGGACACGAAAGTTCTAATCTTTTCATTCTTATCTTTTTAACACCAGTCTCGGGACGTACCGCATGTTCTTTCCATACTACTACTGAAAGTCAACAACTAGAAAACAAAATACGCACTAAGCTCCGAACACAAAAATACGAAGCAGATTTTCGTGACCACCATTAAATTTCTATATTACACGTATAAATTGTAAAATTGTTATCTCGAATAAAACATTGTACATCATACGGCAAAAGTAACTTTCCATGGTACCACAGGATTTCTAGACTAGGCCTGTCGGCCACGGCTGAGAACTCTCCCGACTAGTCGGGGAAACATCCACTTTCTGGCCTTGTAATGTAAACCAGCTGGACCCACACGAAAATTTCGCACATTTGTACACGTAAAGGATTCTGAAACACTTTAATTTTTAAACCAATATTCAGTTCTTAAATGATAATTTAAAGCTTTGAATGAGGTATATTCACCTTTAACACAATAACAGATTTTTATATTATTTTACAACATTATTTCGAATTTGCATCAGTGACACACCAACAGAGGAATCATTTTGATTCTCCCTCTCCCACACGGGAGGTAAACGTAACGGAAAATCGCATCGTAACCTCAGCCGCCCACAGAGTAAAATGTCTCAGAAGTCAAATATTCCGTTAACAATATGCTTTTCACGTACGCAAATGTATAAGTAGATCTTTCTAGCATCTTTCTCTTACACGCTTAAGCTTGGAATAAAACGTCTAAGAAAACCTCATTTTGTATTATGCACGACAGGAGTGTGCTGCAGCGCATTGCGAGTTACATCTGCACACTAAATATTATCTTTTAATATATTTGTAACACATACCATACATAAATTCTAGTTTTCTGCAATCCGCCTCCATTCAAACTTTAACTATGCGAAATCTCACATTCCTCCGTACACGCAATATGCTGTTTCTCTCATCACGTGTTAATATACGATTACAGTCATACTAGAGTATTAATACGCCTCATTACTAGACATCGGATGTTTAGAGAAATACCTAGTTTATTTAGGCAAACTTATTAAAAGGCTGATAATACATGTGTACGAATCATGACAAAGGATGACATACGACAAAATTTTATTATGCTCGGCTAATAAATAGGCCATGGTCCAACGTTAGCATTTATTACGGAACTTTCAATCCACGTCTTTGTGACTTAAAATACGAGAAAACTCCTACAAGTATACTAATGATTTTTCCTCCATTTCTCTATTTCATAAATACCAGCCATGTTCTGAGAACATGATCAAGTGACAATACACCGAGGACTCCGAAATTTTCAGTGGAAATAAATGTAAATTCTCAGAAGGTTTCAATGTTGCTAATATTGAACTTCTAAAATGTATGCCAGTCACATCAGTAGATGTTGAGAGATCCTTCTTCGCATTAAAACTGATTTTGTCTCCCAATCGTCGCAAATTTGAAATTGTGATCCCTGAAAAGTTACTGGTAATATATTGCAATGCAAACAATCAAGAATAAAATGTAGAATAGTTGTAAATATGTAAATCTAGTTTTGCATAAATGTACTACATTTAGTTTACAAATAACAGACAAAAATTACAATTTTTCATTTAATTGAGTAATGTAATTGAGTAATGTGTCTTTTTCTCCTTATCCTTGACCTTTTCAGCGCCGTTTTTGGCGCCTAAAAAGACGATTTTTAGAGCTTTAAACGTCCTATGTCAACCCATTACGTATACTACTGAAATGCGTCCCGCAAGCGGCAGAGAGCGGGGATTCGAGCTGACCTGGCCTGGAGGGAGCGCACGATCTCCTCGTCGCGCTTGGCCGCCGTCTCCTCCTGCAGCAGGCGCTCCAGGCGCGTGCGCACGTCCTCCAGCTCGCGCAGGCGCGCCTCCTCCTGGCGGTGCACGGCCTCCAGCTCCCGCGCCGCGCACTCCGCCGCCTCGCGCGCCTGCGCACGCGCACGCACACATGCACTCAGGACGAAGAGGAACACAGATTACGTCAGTTTACAACAGACAAAACGCATAGAATACGCATAGAATACGCTTAAGAAGAAGAAGAAGAAGAAGAAGAAGAAGAAGAAGAAGAAGAAGAAAATAAGAAGAAAAAGAAGAAGAAAAGAAAAGAAAAGAAGAAGAAGAAAAGAAAAAGAAAAGTAAAGAAAAGAAAAAGAAAAGTAAAGAAAAGAAAAAGAAAAGTAAAGAAAAGAAAAAGAAAAGAAAAGAAAAGAAAAGAAAAGAAAAGAAAAAGAAAAGAAAAGAAAAGAAAAGAAAAGAAAAGAAAAGAAAAGAAAAGAAAAATTGTGATAAATGTTTATTTCGCGTTTCGAGCGCCTCAACAGCTATGGTCATTGGTCCCGTAAGTGTATTGCATGTTTTTATCATGAAAGATAAGGATGTTTCCCTGCCGGAAGATGAGATCCGGCGGCGACCTCACGTAGGCTTGCAAGGTTTCCCCAACCAGGTTCCATAGGGCACAGCTCCTGTCGGTACAAGCTTTAAGCTGCCAACATGTAGTGTAGTGTAAGAAAGTGTGTGGAAGAGTGTGTTAGAAGAGGTGAAAACAGTACAAGAAAAAGGAAGCAAAGATCGCCCGCGGTTCATGGCCCTATTGTTACGTTACTGATCCGGCATTCGTCTGGTGTTGATCTAAGAAACCATGGAAAACTAATGACTTGAGCAGCTGGCTGCTAGAATTCTTCTTCAGACAGCGGCTGAATTCGATTTAGCTAATATCGCAAATCTTGCTACATCGAGACTCGAACCCTACAACCTCCCGGTCAGAGGCCCAGTGTCATCAGTTGATAACCTGAGTCACCTCAACCGAATAAATTGTGACAAAAATAAATCTCTTCTAATATTTTTGTCTCAAAAATGTTCCTGATTACTGTTGATTCTCCAATAAATAAATTCCCTGGCTTTTCCTGGTTTACCAGAAGGTGGCCTGAAAAAGCCCTTCAACTAATCTACACATATTTTCAACATGTTCATATCCATACTCCCTCAAACTGTTTTCTGTTTATTTTACTTTTTTATTTTTTTTATTTTTCAGGAGGATTCCAAAGAGCGCTCTGCTCAGTCCAAGGTCCAAACCCAAGACCCAACTTCTCTACACGCCTGCTCTCTCGCGCTTGGCCGTGCAAGCCAGGCGTATCGACTGTCAAGTTCCGAATTGTCTGTGTCGGTGACGTCACGGAATTTTGCATTGACTGTTTGAAAACGGAGGTGTGGACTTAATTCCGAACCAGGAGGGATGGGCCGGGAACATTGTTCAACTCATCCCATGGCTATCAATCTCGCCGATTGTAACCTTGAGTATTCGGAATGAAGATTGAGTTGTTGTTTCCGAAACAGAAGTGTCAATCATGTGCTCGCTCATAGTGCCTTCAGTTCATTACTGACTTAAGAGAGCTCTCTCAAATGCGTCATAAGGCCAGGGCTGCTCAAGTGGGCAGTCCACTTGATGTGCCCTGGCCCGGCGATTATCTGCGGAAAACAGAAGTGACCCGCTACTTACCGAGCCAATGCTAGGCACTGGCGGATCCAGGGGGAGGGGCATGGGGCGATACCCCCGCCAAAAGGCCTAGAGTTTTCGGTTACTTTCCTTTATTTGGAAAACGTGATTTAAATATTTATGTTCGAATTATGTAATTATTTAAACAATAATATTGTATAGTATATATCTACAGTACATAAATAATATAGAATCTAATAACAAATATGTTTATTATTTAACAAAAATCTTCGATCCCCCCCCCCCAAATGATCGGCTGGATCCGCCCCCGATGCTAGGGTCGAGGACCGGGAGGGTGGGAGACGCTAATATTCAAGTGAAAGACGACTTGCCTTTAAGTACTTCTGATATAGGCTACCATGATTGCTCCCTTTCACCCATGGAAAAACAGAACTTTCTGTTCGGTTTACGGGACTCGTAATTCCAAAATTAATGACCGCTGAAGTTCGTTCTGCGTAGGCCGCGCATGCGAGCTCCTTCTGTCGTGTTCGAACTCCTAATCTTCATTATTTCAACTGGAAAGAACAATGTCGTTCGGAGACGGAAGAGATCGATACTGTCATTTTCACACAAACAAACACATCGTTTGCCCCCCTCTACTGGTGACTTAGCCCTAATATGGAACCTTCTAGAGAGATATTTACATGTTTCCGACTATGGACGTTCTTAGGCCTTACGTAGGAATGTATTCCTTCTTTAGAGGGAATAATAGTTATCTGTAATTCAAGGGCGACAAGTCAATTTAAATCCATCACGCCTCTGATTTCATCGTTCAGACGAATTTTCTATTGTTTTAAACCATAATAATACTTTAATTCCAAAACAATTGGTTCATAGTACAACTGGAGACAAAGGCAAGGATTTAGCCACCCATCGCAAATGATGTGCTTAGAAACCCAGGCTAAATTGCAAGCGCCCGTTGCATTTCCCACAAGACCTCAGTACGAATGGACGCAGCAAAAAAAGGATGTGCATGGAAATAATTTTGCCTCTAGTTTGTTTGATATCTAATACTCAACAACTCATAATACTGAACTAACTTAAAACACTTCCCTACATACACACAAAATCACATTCATACACACTCAGAGATTTTCCCAAAATACTAGCGGAATATGTGATTTCACAGTTCCCCACTCTCGTGTAGCTAAAGGGGAGGAGGTTTTACGCCCCTAGCTGTGTGCCAAAACCTACCACACTGCCCCTTATGCTGTAGAACAGTCGACAGCATAGTACATGTCCCGGTTGGGGCGGAGCACCGCTGTCGGAATTTCCAGGAGGGGAAACTTCCCAAGCCAACGTTAGGTCGGCGCCGGATCACACATTCTATCGGGAGAGGTGCACTGCTACTTTCCGGAATGTAAGGTGCACCACACTAACGGGACTAATGGCCACAGCAATTGAGGTGCCCGGAAACTCTAATCAATAAATGAATGATATATTTGATTTAATAGATGCTTCCGCACATGTAAACTGCAATGAACATCAGTTCCGTTTGTGAGGTGAATATTTTATCTCGGGAGGTGGCGGTGTTCCTCTCTCCTGGATGGGGAAACCTGGAACCAACCTGCACGTCGCCTAGCAAGCTCCAGGCATATCCCCCAGCGGAACACCGCCCCAGCCGGGACAAACTTTAGGCTACTGACTAGCCTCCCGAGAAGTGATTGATTGATTGATTTTTCCGTGTTTTCGGGCGTGTCAACTGCTTTGGTCATTAGTCTCGTTTGTATAGTGCATGTTTTTTCTCGGGAAATGGCGGTGATTTTCCCCCGCTGAATGGCGAGATCCGGCGCCGATCTACCGTCGGCTAGAGACGTTTCCCCCTAACCAGGACTCTCCCACTAGCGGGGAACCGCCCCAGCCGGGACAAGCTCAAAGCTGCCGAACGGTCTCCCGAAATGTGTGGTCGTGTGTGTGGTGTGTGTGTGGAGTGTGTGTGTGTCTGTCTAAGGGGAGTGGATAGGACAATGAAGAGGAAGGAAAGATCGCGCGCAGTCCGTGACCCGTTTGGTAGGGTACTGCTCCGGCATTCGCCTAGTGTTGATCAGAGAAACCACGGAAAACTACGGATCAGAGCAGCCGGCCACTAGAATTCTCCTCCAGACAGCGACTGAATTCGTCCTAGCTGAAAAGCTAGTGTCAAAAATGCAACCGCCGTCAGGACTCGAACCTAGAACCTCGTGGGCAGAGGCGCTGCAGTGACATCATGACATCAGTTGTTGCACTGAGCTACCGCTCCCGGTTTAGAAATTGGCATGTGGTGGTTCAAGATAGAGGAAAATGGAAAGCAGTTGCGGAGCAGGCCAAGGCATTCAAGAGAATGTTGTAGCGCCGTTGAAGAAGAAGAAAAAGAAGAAGAAGAAGAAGAAGAAGAAGAAGAAGAAGATGATGATGATGATGATGATGAAGAAGAAGGAGAAGAGGAGGAGTTTTGGCGCGCGTGGGCGCGGGCGCTCACCATCTTCTCAGCGCGCAGCTGGGCGCGCGTGCGCTCCATGTCGAGCAGCGTGGAGTGCCTGCGCGTGGCCTCCTCGCGCGCGCGCGCCGCCTCGGCCTCCGCGCCGCGCGCCGCCGCGCCGCCTGCTGCCGCTGCCAGCCGTCGCGCGCGCCGCTGTGCGCGATCGCCAGCCGCAGCGCCGCCGCCCACTGCAGACGGCTCCTGCGGGACACCACGGCTGGCCATTCAACACGTTGCAAGTGTGTAGGTAAGTTTTTTATTAGCTCAAACAAATATGGACAAATTGTTCAGTAAAAAAACGACCAATTTGACTACCCCAAAAATATGGTCAATTTAGCTGGCCAAAAAATACAGCCAATTTGACCGACGAAAATATACGGTCAATTTGACCAGCCAAAAACACAGTCAATTTGACCGGCCAAAAATGCGGCCAATTTTATAGGGCATATATGGCCAATTTTACTGACTGCCCTCCTGCATTTCGAAGGCGACGGCGAGGCTCTAACCTTCATCTCCAAGATTAACATAAAACATCATTGTGTCCAGCCAACGCAAAATTTCCAGCGTTTCTTTGCACCAAAATACGGCCATTATACGACCTATCTTAACTCGCTTCCTTCGCGACTCTACTACTAAGTTATTTCTACTCAATTAAAAATGCGCTGTCAACACGAGTTCCTTTTACCTACTTACTTTAGCTATTTGCCAAAAAAATACTCTTGGGCCGTAATTATCACCGGAGCATTGTCCCCGGGCCCGAGCTTAGTCGCCCTACCCCCCAGTGAGAAGAAAATTTATTGATTTTTTAATTGAAGATCTTATATGAAAACAATAGAAACTAACGCTATTTTCTCGACTGAAAATCAGTCAACACGAATCAATAACAACACATTCACTCGATTGAAGTGTATAAAGGTATTTTTAAAAAATGTTAACCATAACTAAAAATGTATTTAAGGTTCGGAGACAGAACAAACCGGGGGAGCTCCCTTATCTTTTGTTGCCTAGGGACCTCTGAGTCCCTGATTACTTCCCTGGAAGTACATCAACTCTCAATCATTCATGATTTGACCTGACACTGCATTTGACTGTAACATTTGCGGTAAGTTTTTGCTAGTAAATAGTTCTTGAATTTACAAAAAAGTTCAATAAACAACATACAAACAGAGTAACATCAGTATAAATATGAATTTTTTCCAAAATTCCTCAATTGAATTGAATATAAATACACTGAAAATAGAAAAATGTCTTGTTTTTAGTGTAATTGCTTAATGGCGCAACTTCTAATGTCAAAACCTTTTAAAGTTTAAGCAGTAAATAAAGGAAGCCCGAGAGAGACGAGTTGGAACTAATTATGTTAATTGTACAGTAACACTTCAGCACAAATCACATTCGAAGAATCGCGAAAATAAACAAGCCTGTACACTTTTGTGTAAGATGCTCCTTTTTTACACTTATAGAATTTACTTTTTTGTCAGGTAGGTTGTCAATAGCATGGAGAGAGTTGACGGGCGGAATTCCCTGTAACGTTCTAGACTGACAGTCATGTTTTGGGTTTAACAAGTATTTTCCAATTGTTTTCGCATTAATTTTTATTAAACATTTTTCTACGTGATGCACTAAAACTGACAACGTGAATCGACAAATTCGGTATGTTATTTCATGCACTAAAAATGTTTTTACAGACGAAAATGTCAATTTTAGGTATAAATAAGACATTGCTTATTGTGAACAAGAATAATTTCAATAATTTACATACACATTTTAAATATTAATATTTCAAATTAAATGAAGTAAAGATTCTACTAATTGCATAATGGGAGGGTGCGGCGTTAACGATATTTGCATCATGTAAATGAATTTGAGGCGTTGTTTGTCGTATATATTTATTTTAGCATAAAGCTTTTTCGGTCACATTGCGGCCATCTTCAGTGTTACAAATAATAATAATAATAATAATAATAATAATAATAATAATAATAAAAAAATAATATAATAATCAAATATACGATATTTGATTATTATATTATTATTTATTATTATTATTATTATTATTATTATTATTATTATTATTATTATTTGTAGCACTGAAGATGGTCGCAATGTGACCGAAAACGTTTTATGCTAAAATAAATATATACGACAAAACAACGCCTCAAATTCATTTACATTATTACATAATGTTCAAATCAAAGAAAATCAGGTGCTATTCATTGCAAGACGCCAATGAATCCGCGTAGAATATCAAGGCAAAGGCAAGGAGCGGGGCTGCACCTGTGGTCGGGCGCCGCCAGCTCGATGGTGCGGTCCCTGGTGGTGAGCACGAGGCGCTGCGCCGCCGCCCCCGTCGCCGCCGCCCCGCGCCGCCCGCGCCGCCGCCCTCGGCGCCCGCCTCCACGCGGCACTGCGGGTCCAGCGCGATGCAGCCGCAGGGGTCGCGGCCCCGCGCCTTGAAGTAGCTCAGCTCCGTCGGCTGCAGCACGAACCAGTACTCGCGCAACGTCGGCAGCAGGTAGCCGCGCTTCTGGAGCACACCCTGCGGGAACACCGTCACGTTCAACAGGACCCTTGCGAGCACATCACGTAAAAGGAAGAAAGTACAACAAATCAAGAAAAGTACAACAAATGCATAATACGGAAAAATCGAAGCTCCCCAAAATATTGTTTCATATTGTTCTGTACTTATACTTTAAATTGGAATGATTGAAGGCGTTGTCATTGTCAACAATAGTATTTATTTCACAAATAGCAGCTTTCGATGGCTTAGCCATCATCATCAGTTTTCTGCTGTCAGGGAGCCACAAAAACGGACTGCAACTCACCACTAACTCACCACTGAATCAATACTTATTCTTTAAAACTAATGAAATGAGAGAGGGAACTCAGATTTAAACATGTTTCTGACAATATAATTAAAATATGTATATTTAGCAAGATCTGGACGTGTATTATGTTGAAATGGACTTTTGAAGGTAACACTGCAATCCACCTTAATACAAAAAGAAGCAAGTAGAGAATGTTTTCGTATAAAATTATGTGTGATGTATTATGTTTATTTATTCTGTATAAATGTATTACGTATATTTATTTACAATTTTATTCCGACACTTTTCTTGTAAAGAGACCCACGTTTCTAATGACTGCTCGACTTTGTGTTTATATAAACTCTACTAATCTTTGCATTTAAAACGACCCAATAATCTACGAACGTCGCTTCGCTCACTATAACCTCGCACTTACTTACGCTTACTCACGCTTTACCAAACTTTCTTGAAAAGGGTCTTAACATAACCAAACGACATAATGAACTAATGACGGCAGAAAAGCGTTCATTTTATTAAGTTTATGAATTTATTACAATTTAGTGTTTACACTTGAAAACCGATTAACTGTAGAAAGTCATTACACATCTGCGACCTATTACCTTTCATTTAAAGAAACATTATGAAATTTCGTTGAACACAAAACTCAAATATCTTTCTACACAAAAATCCTTAGTGTTTTACGTATAAAGATGGTTATTTTTATACGATGCATCGATTCGGAGAATTACTGTAAAAAAAAAGATGATGATGAGGGGAAATCGTTTGGTTAAGTACAAATACCTCAAGGAGACCCTCAGATTATGTACACTGGACTCAGATGTGAAACACCACAGAATACAGTCAAAAGGACAGAGAAATTTACTGTAAGAGCTCTTAATATTGTCGCAATGAAGAAGGAATGTGAAGAGGTTTTGGATTATTACGTTGCAAAATTATCCATGAAATCAAAACATGAATATTCTCAAAGATATAATATTATGTTCACCGGACGTTACCCTCATGTGGACCAGAAAATTTCTCTACGAAAAAGGTTTTTCGGGCATAACGATGGCTTCATCCCCGTAATAATACACTTACGAAAAGGTTTTAGCAGTAACAGCAATTAGGTTAGACAGCGTTCAAGGCGGACATATTCAGATCGATGAGTATCCCGTGTTACCTTGGATCATGAAATAAGTAAAATGTCGAATTTGTGGGGACAGGGTACAGAAAACTGATGAACTGCGAAGCCCTGTCATTAAATCTATTCGAAATAATTTCCTCCATCGCAATGAAAGTGATATTTCAAAAACCTTCACCACGCCAGAGACACATTCACTGGGAAATGAGCCATTACAAATACGTATGGTGCCGATCCATACATATGGGCCGAGATCGCCAAGGCAGAAGTGTCGTAGCGATCTCGGACCGAAGGGTCGCGGGTTCGAGACCCGCCTCAGGCATGGTTGTATTTGTGGTCATCCTTTCACCACTTATCATCACCATATCGTTTCATCTTCCTAGTTACCATACCGTTAACTCCATTAGTGGTCGCTAATGACCTAGATGTTGATGCGACCTTAAATAACCAACATGATTTGATTTGATTTTTTCGTGTTTCCGGGCGCGTCAACTGCTTCGGTCATTAGTCTCGTTAGTGTAGTGCATGTTTTTCTCCGGTGATGGCAGTGATCTTCCCCGCCGGATGGCAGATTCCCTAACTCCCCTAACCAGGACTCTCCCACCAGCGGGCACCCCCCAGCCGGGACAAGCTTTAAGCTCCCGACCGGTCGCCCGGAATATGTGGTAGTGTAGTGCCTGTTAGTGTAAGTGGGTGTGTGTGAGGAGAGAGGATAGGACAAGGAAGAGGAAGGATAGATCGCACGCGGTCCGTGGCCCGTATGAAAGGGTACTGCTCCGACATTCGCCTGGTGTTGGTCGGAGAAACAACACGGAAAACTACTGATCAGAGCAGACCGGCCGCTAGAATTCTCCTCCAGACAGCAGCTGAATTCGACCTACCTGAAAAGCTAGTGTCGCAAATCCTACCGCTGTGAGGAGTGGGAACCTAGCACCTCCCGGTCAGAGGCGCTGCAGTGACATCAGTTGATGCACTGAGCTACCGCTCCCGGTAAATAACCAACAAAAAATGGCACAACAAAGCAGAGTGAGCCTGGTCGTGGCCAATCGGATCGCGGTTTGCTAGCAGCAGGAGCGCGCGCACCTGCTTGAGCACGTCGAGCAGGAAGGTCTGGTGCAGCTCCTCGACGGCCTCGCGCAGCCCCGCGGGGTCCTGCGCGGCGGGCGCGCCGGCCAGCCGCGTCTCCAGCAGCGCCAGGAAGGTCGGGAAGCGGAAGGCGCCCAGCGCCTGCGCCAGCGCCTCGAAGTCCGCCGCGTCCCACGCCAGCCCCAGCGACGTCACCAGCTGCGACGCCACCGCGCCCACCTCCGCCGGGTGCGCCACCACCTGCGCAGCGACATCGTCGTCATCACACGCTCCGCCCCTGCGCCCACACTTGTACTCTCCGTTACGTCGTCCGACCTTCTCATCGCGAGGTCTACCCTCCATCCAGCACTCCCGTCACCCTGGGTTCTACTCTCTATCCATTCTTCCCTTCCGGCCGTCCCTTCATTCCGAGTTGTCCATCTTTCTCATCACCAGTTCTACCCTCCATCCAGCTCTTCCATCACCCTGAGTTCTACCCTCCATCCATTCTTTCCTCATTCCGAGTTGTACCCTCTGTTCGGCTTTCGTTCCATTTTGAGTTCCGCTCTCTATCCAGCACTCCCGTCACCCTGGGTTATACCCACCATCCATTCTTCCCTTCATTCCGAGTGGTGCCCTCCATCTCACCTTCCCTTCATTCCAAGTTTTACCCTCCATCCAGCTTTTTAATCCCGACAGCTTCCCTTCAAACATTATTCCCTTTCTCTTTACACATATTCTCGCTCCATCCTTCTTACTCCCTTTCCGCCTTCCATTTTTTACTCGCACTCTCCACTTCCCTTTCTTCCTGCTTAACCTCATCCCTAACAGAATTATCCAGTTATTCGTCTACTCAAGTATTCGTATCCACAAAAGTACTTCACAGTTGTTATAATAATAATAATAATAATAATAATAATAATAATAAAATATACATTTGAATATCATAATGCCCACGTATCATTTCAGACCACTGGACTGTGAACATTAAAAAATTGAAAGTTCTTATATAATTAAAATGTAAAATTAAATGAACATTTTTTGTCTGTTCTTTAAATCTAGTGATCATCGATATGTAAAAGAGCGGGAGTTTTATTCTGCACATATTTGTTTCAATATGCTCAGTCAATACTTGAAAAGAATGGTACCGATCTGAAAACTTGCACGTATTCCAGTACATTACACAAATGTTTGTAGCCACTATCCTTTCACTTGCATCTAGCACAACAGAATGTGAAGCTCCACTCTTCCACGAAAAGGCTGCTGAAAGCTCAATTTGGAAAACAGATTCGATTCAATCAGAATAGTTCTGAAATGGACGATTTGCTTAGAGGCTTTCGTCTCATTGACGAAGTTCAACGTCTGATACGGTATACGCGGGAGAATGTTGCAGCAGTCAAAAGCGATGAGTTAATGTTTTGTGATATGAGATATCACATAGAGAGAAATATCATGAAGAGCAAGCGCGTTTTCTAGTTCGCCGCATTTATCTGAAGGAACATAGATAAAGAGAAAGGAAAACTTGTAGCATTTATCCCACGAGATAAGACAAGCTATTTTTACTTCACTTTTTTGAATTCATGTTTGAGATCCATGGCGCGTGGCTGTTAACTCACTGTCTTAAGAACACTGGTCTCTTCATTGGAACATCTCGTGTGTGTGCTTGTAAGTTGCACATTCAAAATAAAAGATAAAATTCACTTACGCAGTACCTAAACATTTCATTCATAACTTACAAACATTTTATCTTTTCAACGTGTTTATTTTGCAACAGCGATAACTAGTAACAAATGATCATGAGCTATTTCGAATTGACCCTATCAAATCGTCACACGTTCATTATTTTAAGCACTGTACGAATCCAGCATTAATATAAGAGTAAGAGCAAAAACTGGACTGAAAGCTCATCCATCCATACATACCAAAACATTCCTTACAAAATCTACGTAATCCTGCAATCTCTCAATATAATCTCAATAATATTTTTGGACTTCCACGTAACTCATTGACGACATTTTTCAGCTGTAGGAGAGCAGTTTTTCACATTATCTAACTTTTCTCTTCATGGATGATGATTGTACATGTCATCAGGGTTCAGCTTTTCGCAGAAATCATCGAGTTTCGTGAATACATAGTAACTGTCGAAACTAGTACCACGAAAATCAAGAATTTATTTGAGGACTTTCTAGTACACCGACTGCGTACTTACTCCAATCAAATCAGATCATATGAAGGAATGTAATGTAAGTTCAAAGAGATAAAGGATATGAAACGTTATCAACTACCCTGGCAGGTTGAAAATGATACTTGAAATATTTATGATCATATTCCACATTTATAGTGTGTCTCGGAAATCACATTTTATGTATGATGATGAAATGATAATCCTAACCACTGACACGAAATAGAGCGCTCCCTGGCAACATTTCATTTTGCCAGCATTTCAACGCGTTCCTAACAAGCGCCATCGCCAGAGTCATTTGTAAAGAACACCACATACTGTCGTGAATACAATGTAATGTTTTGGATAAAATGTAATGCTTAAATGTCATATTTTCACATAGATTCGCACTCGGCTTGCACAAAATGCCCTACAAAGTGCGTAATGTTTTCCCATGGGAAAGTTGATAACTACCTGGATCTATCAGTGTAGTGGCAATAGACTCCATATTTCTAAAGGCACACTAGAAGACCTCACGCTCCCCATTCTTAATATGCAACAGATGAACGGTACTTTCCTTCCAGATCTCAAACACAATTCAATTACGATTACGTGAAAACATGCCGAAAATGACAATAATATTCAAAATATTCTAGCAATGTAGTCATTTTCTGCATATTTACTTATAATCACTATTCATTACGATCGATTTACTTTTACCGTAATACGGGGAAAAACTATGAAAAGCGCTTTAAAAGTAAAGGTAGTTTAAATAAAGGAATGGTGAAATTCTGAAATTTGGTTTGTTGAAGTAAATTCAAATTTTGTTTACACTTAGGTAATAGCATTTACAATGTTCATATAAATTTAGATTAATTATTTCAGATCAATTTTGACTTACGATTATTGTATTTGTAAGTCCCTTAAACAACCATTGAACGTACCTTTCCGAATTAAAAATTCTCTTGGTAACACGATATTGGAAATGTATGAGGTCTACCTTGAATAGGGATGCGACATCGATATACGAGTATTAAAGTCGATGTTTTTACGTTTTCGAATCTTTAAATGAAAAATTCCCTAAATTACAATTTTGTAAAATATAAAATATGAAATAATAACTGAAAGTACTGTTAGTAAATGTGTTCAAACCAAAACAACGCTGGCTGTACCGTTTTAATTCCTTCCAGATCTCAAACGCAATCCAATTACGATTACGTGAAAACAGGCCGCAATTGACATTAACATTCAAAATATTCTAGCAATGTAGTCTCATTCTCAGTATTCCTTTCGACATTTCTCGTATTTCCCTCACAGAGAGGCGGTTACCGCATGCGCCATGAGCAAAGGGCCTCCGCCCCTTCTTCCCGTATCATTCTAAGGGCGAACTACTATTTCACATGGCCCTGGGCGATTAGGGTCGGTTTGTCTATTGTTTTATTTTTAGCGTTGTTTTCACTAAACCTTAATTGTAAGTTAATATACACTACCACTATCAAGTTAAATTTTGTTACACACGAATTTAACGTAAGAAGTTATTTAACAAACTTTAATTCATCGATGATAAATAACATGAATAGTTTCTGGTCGATGTTTTATTTACTGCTATGTTTTAATTTTGAACATCGATGTTCTGTTGTCGATGTCGCATCACTAATGCATATGTGAATGATAAATTTAAGTACCAACAAGTCGTGGTAAGAAACACTTGAAATCTTGTCATATTTCGCCCCCTAGGAGTCTCATTTCATTCCATGGCCTTACCTGGAAGTGGTCTTCGGAGATGGCCGCGTCCGTGTCGCAGGCGGTGAGCTCGGCCAGCAGGCAGAAGACGCGGAAGAGCTGGTAGACGCAGGCGTCGGGGAAGACGGGTGAGTCGCGCTGCGCGAGGCGGCCGCGGGCACACCAGCCAGCACACCTCCTCCACGCGCGCCTCGCACTCGCGCAGCTCGCGCAGCGGCAGCGCGTCCGGCAGCGACGCGAACACCTGCGCACCGCACACGCTCACCCCCACTTCCATCCGCGCGCGTGAGGTGTGAGTGAGTGAGTGTGGTGAGTGTGAGTGATGTGAGTGAGTGTGAGTGAGTGTGAGTGAGTGTGAGTGAGTGTGAGTGAGTGAGTGTGAGTGAGTGTGAGTGAGTGAGTGTGAGTGAGGTGAGTGAGTGTGAGTGAGTGTGAGTGAGTGAGTGAGTGAGTGGAGTGAGTGTGGAGTGAGTGTGAGGTGAGTGTGAGTGAGTGTGAGTGAGTGTGAGCGAGTGCGAGTGAGTGTGAGTGAGTGAGCGTGAGCGAGTGAGTGTGGGCGAGTGCGACTGAGTGTGCGTGAGTGTGGGTGTGAACGAGTGTGAGTTAGTGCGAGTGTGATCGAGTAAGTTCGTTTAAAGGTATCAGAGTTCAAACCCCAAACAAAGCTGGTCATTTTTGCCCGGCTGTGTCCTATTCAGGGCGATGCAAAGGTACACTCAGCCTCCTTTCAAAATGAGTACCAATATTTAAAGGCTTTATTAACTGTAAAGTTTTGGGAAAATATACACATTAAACAAGGCGTTTGTCACGCCACCTCTTTCGACTTCCAGAAAGCATATAAGATATTTTTCGACATGTTAGTTTACAGAGGACCCTGGAAGTGCGGAACCAAAATTCCAAAAGGCTAATATAGAAAGGAGTCCTAACCACCTGCAACCCAAAGCAGGTGGTTCCTGCAGTATGTAACTGTACACAAGCAATTTTTAAAAAAAAGTTAAAGTCAATTCCGGGCGCGACAACTACTTAGATTTCGACTCGTAATCGTATTGGATACTCTTTTTGTTTTCGGGAAGTGACGGCGTTCATTTCGGGCTGGAAGGTGGGATACGACGCCGACCCACTCGCCAGGAATCTCCCCCTCCACCAGGGACAAGCGCTAATCCCTCAATTAATTTCCCAACATACGTGGTGGTGTAGTGCACGGAAGTGTGTGTGTGTGTGTGTGTGTGTCGCGCGTGCGTGCGTGTGTGTGTCTGTGTGTGTGTGTGGGCGCGCGCGCGTGTGTGTGTGTGTGTGTGTGTGTGTGTGTAGGTGGTGAGGAGGGGCAAGGATTTGGAAGAAAAGATCGCGCGCGGGCCGTGGCCCGTCTTTTAGGGTATCGCCTTGGCCTGCATTCTCCTCGACTGGACGGAGAAACCACGAAAAACTCTCGGTCAGAGAAGCTGTTTATTAGAATGTTTATGCTGTCAGTAGTTAAATTCGACCCACTTGGAGCTCGAATTGTATCCCCTGGTCAACAATGCTACAGAGGTATTGCCCCTAAGCTTTATTTGGGCAACTGATATGAAATCAATACTCATCTCATCTACCTTCACTCGCATAAGTCACGGATAAATTGATGATTTGACTAATTACCGAATTAATGAGTAAATGTTCACATTATCCAAAATGGTTCGATATGGTCCGAAGAAGGAACAGCTTTGAACAGGTTTAAGCCAGGTGAAATTGGCATTAGCCAACAAGCGGTGATAGTGAAGTACTTAACGCGTAATAGCAGATGTGTATTAAACAGGAATCAGATTACCACTGAAAATTTTGTAAGTGTAAAGAGAGCTGTATAGGATCGAGATAGTGTTTAATAAACATTAGTGTTTTACTCAGCATCTTCTAAGGGATGATATCTGACCCCATTTACTTATCACTCTTCCAGAAAGTTTAGGATGTCACACTTCCGGGGGTGATCAGATATAAAAAATTCCTAGACTCAGACATGTATGGGCGAAAACATGTTAAAGCCGTATGTAACAGTATTTATAATTATTCAAAAACTCTTTTTATGGAGGCCTAATAATAGACGTAGTTGTTTTGTTTATATTTGAAGTTAAAAATAATGGAAAAGTTTGTTTGATGCATAATATCAATAACACATTAGGCATTATAAATGAACAAACCTTTACATTTACAAAAAAAAAATATTACCTTACATGTGAAGGTACCATGTATATAATATATTTTTTCATCTATTCATTAATGTATAACGTTCAAAAAAATATAGCCCAATCCATTCCACATAATCTTGTTGAAGCCCTTTTAGACCATATTTTCAATATCCCTAAATTTTCTTACCATAACCTAGTTAAACTAAACTGAGTTTAATTGCGTTAGTCTTACCAATGTGTTCTACTTACACGATACTACTAAACTTAACCTCACTACAATTGTTAAAAGGATTCTCTTAATTCTCGCGTTGTAAGTTGAGAGTAAGTCTCTCTTTGAATTCGATAATTTAAAAAATGCTTCATCAAATGCCTATTTGAATACGTCATAATCTACTCATTTTGGGGTCTCATACGTAATTGAAATTCACGAATAGGCGAACACAGTACAGCACACTCAAATGATCATTTATTTCAGACAACGCCCTGTGGTAGATACCAAAATTAAACTTATAAAGTGTAAAAAGATCATTTCATCGTCATGGAGCTTTATCCATACCGTCTTGTTTCTACACAAATCTTTTGGATTGATTTGATTTGATTTTTTCGTGTTTCCGGGCACATCAACTGCTTTGGTCATTAGTCCCGTTATTGTAGTTCATGTTTTTCCTCGGGATATGCGCGGTGATCTTTCCCCGCCGGATGGCGAGATCCGACGCCGACCTACCGTGGGCTAGTGGGGTTTCCCCCCAACCAGGACTCTCCCACCAGCGGGGTACCGCCCCAGCCGGGACAAGCTCTAAACTCCCGACCGGCCTCCCGAATATGTGGTAGTGTAGTGCATGCTAGTGTAAGTGTGTGTGTGTAAGGGAGAGGATAGGACAAGGAAGAGCAAGGACAGATCGCGCGCGGTCCGTGGCCCGTTTGGTAGGGTACTGCTCCGGCATTCGCCTGGTGTTGATCGGAGAAACCACGGAAAACTACCGATCAGAGCAGCCGGCCGCTAGAATTCTCCTCCAGACAGCGACTGAATTCGACCTAGCTAGTAGAGCTTGTCCCGGCTGGGGCGGTGCCTCGCTGGTGGGAGAGTCTGGTTAGGGGGAAACCCCAGTAGCCGACGGTAGGTCGGCGCCGGATCTCGCCATCCAGCAGGGTAAGATCACCGCCATCTCCCGAGAAAAAACATGCACTACACGTACGGGACTAATGACCAAAGCAGTTGACGCGCCCGGATGACAAAAACAACCAAGTATTATATATTTCATTTTGTCGCTCCACTGAGTCCCATTTTATTTTGGAAGACAAATTAAATTACATTTTGAAAGTTATGAGTCGCTTTACCTCAGTCAAACTGGAAACTATGAAGTTATCAGCGAGGATCAGCGATGTCACTGTTACTATCTCAGCTTCCATCTATGTCGACATACGCATTTTCTGAATTTTGGGGCGCAGCTAAAAATGGAGCACCAAGTTAATAATTACTTTCCACGGGAGGGATACACGAAGACGATGAATTTTAGATGGTTCAATTCTCGCTAATCACAAGAAAAATTCTACCCGATTTCGTCTATACTCATTTCCGAATTTCATTAGAATTCAATTTTGAAGCATAGCACGTATTCTAAAATTTTAAATTTAATTGATGTAAATTTTTTCTTTAAATTTTGAACCTCTTAGAAAAACACAGATTTCATTACGTGATAAAAATTATTAAGTTTAAAATAATATTGTACTGGAGCTATTTTCTTTACAAGAAAGCACGTTTCATTTTTAGAGCCCTTAGGTTTATTTTGTATAGGTTTATCTGGCATTGTAACAAAATTTGTCTATAGGGTAGAAATTGGCTCATGAATTTAAAAACCTTTACAGTAATAAACCAAGTTATTCTCAAAATAAACTTTTTTTTAATTCACGCGCTCGAGAGTAGAAAATGATAACCCTCTAAACACCCACAATTGAGATACTATTTTCCTTTTCTGCCAGAGATTGGCAATCTACTGTCAAAGCAATGTAATACATGACAGAAATGTAGGTATAATCTTTTAATTAATAAATTTGGTTTCCATGACGATTTCCTAATTTACAAAATTCTTTGAACTTGCAATTGCCTACGCTGTAAAAGTCGGTTAATTTAATCCCACGAGTCTCAATTATTCTTAGAACCACGAGAAAAATGATAAGACCCAAGTATACATGATTCAATAACACTTGATTCAAAGGCATGATTTTCAAGCCCATGCCTGGCAAATGTCTTTTCTTTCTTTATACATTTCTTCCCTGCTTTTGAATTTGACTGATTTTTTTTTGTGCCCAATGTCAATAATCCACCAGTCGATCGTTATTACTACAGCAAAGGAACGGAAGAATTGTATACTTAAGCATGGGCACATCCAAAGAGCCAAGAACAAAACAGACCTATTTTAACTTCTCTGGCAATTTCTTATTTGGTGTTTATATCTACGAGTAAATCGAAATATAAAGGAACTCAAAATACATATTTTAAACTGATTTTTAACAATAGTGATGAAAATTATCGGGAAAAATCATTCCTTTGCTTTGTTTATTATTTTGAAAAGGCCATCAAAGAAGATCATAAGCGGATAGTAACGTGATGTACACAAATTCAGCGGGAAATTTAGGAGAACCAAACGCACTGTACAGTTCTTTAAAACTCAACGAAGATTACTGCAGATTTTTATTATGGACAAGTGGATAGTCAATAGTTTATACTATATGCACTCTTTTCCATTATTTCAAACCATTTTCCAAACCAACCAACCAATTTCCATTATTTCATTCTTCAGGAGTCATAAATAAATTATCCAATCCACTGCATTTTAGATCCCCGGATCGCTTAAAATGTTCACATTTTTCATAAAAACACAAATAATAACTGATAAATTTTCTAAAGGTAAGATTAACATTTGAATAACAATGTGCTTGACAAAACTTTATTGGATGTTGTATGGAGATTACGTTTACAAACACGGACTCGGATGAACGTAAAGGTCATTCTCACACTAAATACTTATTTATACAACACGTACGTTACACTTTATTTTTGCATTGTAAAAAATCTAGGATATCCTGATCTGGGCTAGATTACAACTAGAAACCGCTCCACGGCCATTCCATCTTTCTGTGCACGGCTTGGCTGCGCGAGGCTTCCGCCTTCGAAAGGGGCGTGGGACGCAACAGCTGCGAGCGCCTGCGCGTCACATGGCGACGGGCGCCCGCTGTCCTTCCGGAGCTGCTATCGCCCGGACGCCACTTCCCTGTCGCCGCGTCAACAGATAGACGGCGACAAGATCCGGCGCATCGCTTGGCCCCCTCGACGCGGCGCGACGCGGCGGCCCAAAAGGTTCTCGCGGGGGCAGGACTTGAACGCCGAGCGTACGGACTGGGTTGGTTTGGTTTGGTTGTTTTTTTCGTATTTCCGGGCGCGTCAATTGCTTTGGTCATTAGTCCCGTTAGTGTAGTGCATATTTGTTTTTCTCGAGATATGGCGGTGGTCTTCCCCCGCTGGATGGCGAGATTCGGCGCCGACCTACCGTCGGCTAGTGGGGTTTCTCCTAACCAGGACTCTCCCACCAGCGGGGCACCGCCCCAGCCGGGACAAGCTCTAAGCTCCCGACCGGTCTCCCGGAATATGTGTAGTGTAGTGCATGTTAGTGTAAGTGTGTGTGTGTAAGGGGAGAGGATAGGACAAGGAAGAGGAAGGACGGTAGGTCGGCGCCGGATCTCGCCATCCAGCGGGGGAAGATCACCGCCATCTTCCGGAAAAAGCATGCACTACACTAACGGGACTAATGACCAAAGCAGTTGACGCGCCCGGAAACATGAAAAATCAATCAATCAACCTGAGGTCTAGTGGTGTGCCGAACCTGCCCCCACTTCCGCCACTGCCCATGTCACCGCCGCCGTCTGCCGTCGTATCCACGTCTCCCACTTACCCCTCAAGTTCCTCCAACCGGCAGCCGAAGCATCCTGTCTTTGATTAACAGCAAGATCTTCAAGTGACTCAGCCCTTCGCTTCCGGGACTTTCGTTTGTTTTTCACTTTTGTTCATTCTTTAGGGCGGTTGACCCCACGAATGCCCGGGGCTGTACAAACTCTTCTGAATGGCACACGTTCATTTTTGCAATTTCGTCCAATCAGCAGATTCAATCGGACGGCGGAAGTGCACAACCGTGTACATTCTCGCAGTGCGTGGGTTTTCCGTTGAACTGCGCAAATATGCGTGAAAGAAGGCAACGTTGCAAGATTGGTTGTTGGTTGAAACGACGAGATTCTTTTAGATTAAGAATCACAAATGTCTAAATATTCGATTTCTCAAAAGAACATTAAGAAATGTTTAAACGAACTCAAATGCAAAATATAATAGAAAACTATAAGACAAGCTAATGACTTGTTTTAATAGGAATATTTCGAGAGTTTCATACTTGAAATAATTTTTTTGGCCAATTTTAAGGAATTTTTAAACTTTTGAAAATTATAAATTTATTCTAATTAAAGTTTTTTAAAAAGCTCATAAAATTCAAGAACAAGTTTTCAACTTCTTAAAATTCCTTTGAAAATTAGCATCCAAACCATATATTCACTTTCTTGAAAATGCACTGTTTCAATGAACAACCATATGCAATCGCTAAACATCTGATGTATACGATTTCGAATTGTCTCCTAATGCAGACTTTAACTTGTTCGCTCAACGCAACTTGAAGTAAATGGTGCATACTGCACAGATGTCACAGCGCTGACTCTAACGTAACTCCAGATATTTCTTCTCGTAGAGGAACTACATTTGTCCTTCAACTTTGTGAAACCAGGATTACGTTGAATGACGTGAAACATGTCATCGACAGCCCCCGGTATTTTCTTCCAAAAAAACAGTTTAAATTACGTTCATCGCTACGTTTAGCAGAATATTGGTACATCCTAATTTTTAGCAGGAAATTAGTATTAATCTAATTAGTATCAATAAAGTCAGAAACGTTAGATGCCGAGTCCAGACCACTGTAATATTTCGGTCAACTCAAATTAAGAAATCAGATTTGTTTAAGACATTGCATATTTTTTTAACAAAATTCTGATTCAGCTTCTTTTAGAATCATAACTCATTTTAGCCGTCAATAGGATTCATATAATTGGCTCAGAAAAGACTGAAACGGATATGTATGTTAAAACAATGAGTCCGTTTAAAGGCGAGGAACAAAGTAAGTTTTAAAAAAAACTTAGTTCAGCCCCTACTGATTGCATTACAATAAAACTCCACGTAACGATAATGCAATATTAACATCCAGTTCTGCAAAAATAACTATAGTTAATACTTTTTAAATGAGTATCATCATCCCAATAAATGCAATAATGTTTTCTTCGCATTTTCTTGGACCGAATTCGATTGAATATAACTCAGAGGGTTTTTTTAGAATCAAACCCCGTTTTTTGCTGGCAAAGTAACACGTGTTTGCCAGCGTGTAAGAGGCCTACTGCCACGCACATGAAATAGAAATACCTATTTTTAACGCAATTTCTAAAAGTGGACGAGGTCGCACGCACTTTCGGACAGTCGCTGTGGTACTCACCTCCCGTTGCAGATAATACCGGAAGTGATGGAAATTGAGTTCCAGTGTGCTGCGGAAATGATCGAGTCCCCGTTCCACTCCATATAGGTCGAGCAGGGTGCCAATGTTGGCAGTTAAAACCTTTAACAAAAGAAAATTTGCAATTGTAAAATACAATAAATCAAACTAAATTTCACTGAGTCGACATATTGCTGAACAGCGATATTATGCATTTAGAAACAGTTTTAGTCTGAAATAATTGAAGCAGTAGAATATTCAAAATACAATAATTTTTAAAATACATGTCTGTAGTTCAAAACAGACTTTCACTTTTCATATTGAACTTGACATTTAGAAAGACAGCAAAGAAATATGTTTCAAACCAAAGTAATATAATACTTAAACATTTCAAAGAACACCGTTAAGTTTGTTGAAACAACTGATTCTAGGGAGATCACTTAATATCGATTCATTTGATACACTAACAGACTGGTCATAAAGTACGTACAAGTGTCATGCACCATCTTTTCGATGCTGAAAATACACCCAGGACACTACGCGGAAAGTCATCAGGGATTTCTCTCTTTGAAAAACATTTGACTAAATAATGAATAACAAAAGATTAATATACATCTTTTATCTGATAATTTAAATAAATACAATGATACGAAATACAAAAAATAGTTCTGATATGAAGTTACAACTTCCCTGTTTTTAATGTTGTACAAACGACCCACAAAGCAAAATGAATGTCTTTATTGCATTCTCCCCATTTGAATACGTTTTACATAATACTAATGGAACTCTTCACAAACCTTATTTGCAATATCAACATTCGCCTTCTGCAATTACGTAACTCACACCGGTCTTGTGAAAACAGCAGGAGGGTCCATGGTTTAGTGGAATGCTGTGAGTAAATATTATATCAAGGAAGTGTGCATAGGCTCCGAAGCCTTTGTCGAACCAAACTTTCCCATTATTTATTAAGAAATTCCTTTTTATGCTACAGTTTATTAGGAAAGACCTCTAGAATTAGTAAAAAGTTAGTATCGTCGATGTAGTCAGACGACACATATAGTTTTTTTCTGTTGAAATAATTTCTTCTTTTAGAAAAAATATTTGGAGTTGATGGTATGTTTCTTAAAAATAAAAATGTGTCAAAGAAATGAAAAGCATATAAAAATATTACTAATTAATCCCAAAGTAAAAACTTATATTTGCAGTAGTAGAAGTAGGGAGTAATTGTTTGAAAATGAGATTAAATGACATTGCAATTTAACACCATCAAGGACGACAGAGTTATAAGAAATGCTGTTAGTACATCCTACACTCACACAATAAACGTAAATGTGCTGTCAAAAATTCTCAGAATTTTAGAAGCAAATACTATGAGATATACCAGGAAGTAGTCGACGGTCGCTGGAAGTGTCCTTGTAAGCTCTACAAATACAGAAATGCTTGTAGGTGAAGGTATGTGGTCTGAGATAATTTTTTCAAATTTCTTCCGTTCGACTTTCGTCTTTCGGGGATTTTGATGGGTACAATGTTACATATAATGAATTTACATAGCCATTCTCAGGCAAATGCGGGTTTCGATATAATCCTTCACTATTTTTAAAATTTCATATTTGTAAAACTTGATTTAGGGGAAAATTGCATTTATTGTTTAGAAGTGGAGGGGTTTGTTTTGTGGAAATAGATAATTTCTATTTCAGCTCCTCCAATAAGATTCCATCACCATTGTCGTTATAACATTTCGAGAAGCTGGGTGGAGCGGAAGTCTCCTCATTCTCCTTAATTTCATTTTCACAAATGAAACTTGTAGGTTTAATTATTATTATTATTATTATTATTATTATTATTATTTTTTCAAAACTTCAAATTCTTCAGGAGTTTGCAGGTGTAACTCAAGAACAGAACGTCAACACACATGGTGAGACAGATGGTGAGATCTTGCTCTAGTGCACTCAGGTTCCGCTTCAATGACTAAGAGAGATAACCTTACACACAATATTGGTGGTTGCCAGCAACCCGGCCTTCTGCATTGTTCTGAAGTGCCACTCATTTTATTTTCTTGGGGAGCAGGGCAATTGGTCATCTTAGGACCACGCGAACGGGCTCACGAGGCCCAGTCATATTTTCCTGGGGTAAGTGCACGTGACTTCTTATTTTTGGGATCAGCATTTCCATGCTGAATCCATTTTACACCCCAAGTTGTTAGCCCTGGGAGGATGAGGTATGAAATGATGATGATGATGATGATGATGATGAAATATGAATGGACAAGTACACTCTGGCACACAAACATCCATGCCCCCAGGCTTAGATTTTTCGTTTATTACATTCTTTTATTTGGCAAAATTGATTTAAATATTTATTTATGTTATAATTATGTAATTATTTAAAAAATTATATTGTATAAAATCATATATATATATATATATATATATATATATATATATATATATATACTACAAAAATAATATACAATATAATAAAAAATATTTATTATTTAACAAAAATCTATGATGGCCCCCTCCAAAATGATTGACTGGAACTGCCCTGAATGTTGCATTCCGCCTTATAGTGTTAATATCAGGCAATCTTGACGACGGACGTAAGGCTGTACTATTACATATTCAATATCATCTAGACAATCTTTCATTGAATCACAATTAATCAGGAAAGCCAAGATTCGAATCTCTTGTCATTGGTCACCTCCATTCCATCAGGGATGGCAGGAGACTTAGAAGTGAATGACATGATCACAAGCGCAGACAGGCTGAGGAGGCTCAGGACATCAACTGATGTTTCTGCAGTGCCTCAGACCGAGAGGTCCTAGGGCACGGCGGTGGCAGGATTTAATTCACTAGCTTGTCAGCGAGGTCGAATTCAGACGCTGCCTGGAGGAGAATTCTAGTGGTCGACTACTCTGATCGATAGTTTTCCGTGGTTTCTCCGATCAACACCAAGCGAATGCCGGAGCAGTACCCCAACAAACGACGAGCCACGGACCGCGCGCAATCTTTCTTTGCTCTTCCTTATCCTATCCTCATCCCTTACTAACGAACACGTACTACAGTACTACATTTACAGGCACCACACCACCACACACATCGGAAGACCACTCGTGAGCTTCGAGCTTGCCCCGGCTGAGGTGGTTTCCTCCCGCAGGTGGAAGATACCTGAATGGGAAAAAACCGGCAAGCGAACGTGTTGATCGGCGCCGGATCTCGTCATCCAGCGAGGGAAGAACACAACCGCCACTCGTGATAAAACAGGAGGGGAAACAGGAAACAGTCGATCTAATCAATCGATCTACCAACAACCCCCCCCCCACTCGCAAGCTCTCCTGAAAGCCTCGAATGGCCGCGGTCGCGGGAGAGGGACGTTTTAAACGGCGCGAGCAATATTTGCCAGGTGTCAACCCGAGAGGATGTTTGTTCCCGCGCCGCCCACGCCGGTGGGTGTAGGCGCACTCGGGTGCGTGCGGTTCCCGCGCCAAGCACGCCGCCGCCGGCGCCTCCCCACCCCCTCTCCCCTCCCTCCGCTCGAAATAAACGCGTGCCCCGCCCGCGTGGGCGCCGCGGCCGCCGCCGCTCGCCGCCGAGGGATTGGCCGCTCTCGACTGCGTGAGTGCCTCACAGGAGAGAGTTTTATTTGTTAATTAATTAGTTATTTAATGGTTGATTAATTAGTTATTTAATTGTTAATTAATTAGTTATTAATTGTTCATTAATTAGTTATTTAATTGTAGATTAATTAGTTATTTAATGGTTAATTAATTATACAGTGTTCCCACGAAAACGTGCGTTTTTCATCTCATTATTTTAAATATGAACATAGTTTCCTACTTAACCACTTCGGAAGGCCAGGCCCTAAACTGTGTTACATCATACAGGCCCGGTTCTGCGCGTGGAGCAACATTCCAATATTGCTAAGCTTATTAGAGAGAATTCCAACTCACAGAGTATAAAATACTTCATTTTGTTTTACATAGAATTCGCAGTTGGGATCGTTTCTATTATACATGTTACGTAAGGGAATAATCCAAAGAAATAAACTACCTAAAATGAAGTACACACAAGATCTAGAAAGATTTCATTTTATAAATTACCGCCTAAGAAACATAATTTGCGGTCCAGTAATTCCCAAAAGCCCAGAATTAAAGGCCTATGACTCTTATTTTTCGAATATTCTCCGCAGCCGTCCACTCTACAGCTGCCTCTGCAGCCGTCTTTTAGGTCGAATAGTTCATATAATAAAGATCAAATTAAAGAGAAGATGAAGGGTTCAAAGACGGAACACAGAGAAACGATAAGGTAAGGGACAAACCATCGAGAAAAGCTGCCGTGAATACGTTTCGTCCAAATTCGTTACGGAGAGGAACTGAAGTGCTATTTGAATCTCAATACTCTGAGCTGAAGCAACCGCGCTGGCTTTACGATCCTTAACTCATATGAATGGCCTTCTTCAGAACCAGCGTCTTTATTAGATTTATGTGAAAGAAAGTTACGGATTTTGAAATAGATAGTTTCCTTTTCAAGTTAACTATCAGTAGTGCTACACTTGCAATGTTACATCTCTACACAGTCTTCTAAAGGGTAACCTTGCTGCATAAGAAAATGTAAAATAAAATTTAAAAAGTTAACTAATATTCCGATACACACAACAAAATCACCCTTTCACTAATAATAAAATGTAGTAAGGGATTTGTACCCAAAATGGCATATGTACGTACAGAGGTAACACTGACAAGTACAACAATAATTCGCGACTCTTTGCTTGAACTGTACTAGTATTCGAGAAATACAGAATAAGTGCACATTTGAATTGATTGCTGCGTATAAATAGTTCATCGGTAAAACGGTTGTAGGCACCATATTTTTTAAGTAAATATGAAAATATATCCAGGTTATTTCATTCTGACACAACATTAAACACCTATCATACTTATTGTTTTATCTTGTGGATTCAGTAGTACTTATGACTCTAATCTCTATATTTCAAATCTAAGTCATTCATAAATGGTTTTAGATGTGCAGGGAAAAAATAGTCCAAAAACAATATTATCGTTGCTATCCACTGTTGGACTGGGAATAAATGATAATACTTCCGCCATACTACGCCTAGTAGTCATCTTGATACGTTTGGCAACGCCGCTTGTCGTGCTAATTTCTTCTTCGCTAATCCCACTCACTGTCAGCTACCGTGCCCTGGAGGCATCTCGCTAGCAAGTTTCTGCTCTCAAAAAACTGCCTACCGGCGGCGCGGCGCGCATGGGCCACGAAGAGGCAGACAGGACAGAGCAGCCTTTTTGTGCCCCGCACTTATCGTGCAAAACAAATTGCTCCGAGGGCTACCAGGGGCGGATTCAGGATGTATTTCAGAAGGAGTCAACTTCAGTTCGGACCACACATAAATATTAGTACGATATGGATCACGGGATCGGTCAATTAATGAAACACGTTAGTTTGCCAACGTTTCGGAATATTTAATTCCTTCATCAGGGCTACAAAAACACAATCACACGGAATAAAGACCACTTGTCTGAACAACAACATTAGAAATCGCGTTGTTGTTCAGACAAGTTGTCTTTATTCCATGTGATTGTGTTTTTGTAGCCCTGATGAAGGAATTAAATATTCCGAAACGTTGGCAAACTAATGTGTTTCATTAATTGACCGATCCCGTGATCCATATCCTACTACTTATTAACGGTCGTGATTTCTACAATGCACATAAATATTTTTGAATAATATATTTTTAATTGTTTGTTTGAAGTTTGAAAACGTAAGAGCGTGTTCATAATGGGAATACTGTTTTGAATATGAGATTTGTATATGCTATTTATTTCGAATAAATTGAATAAAATTACAAAAATGTTGGTATCGAGGGAAAGGGACGGTCCCCATGCCTCTCTCTTGGGTATGCCATTGAGTGACACAGAGGCCTGCTATATGCGGCAACCCAACAGTTTTGTGATTCCAAGATAGTCTAAGAGAAACGATGCCATAAGACTTCGGATGATCACCGTTATAACTTAATGGTTATTTTTATGATTTTCTGACAAGTGTTTGAGAGTTTCAAGAACCAAGAAATTGGCAAACGATCGCCAGGATGAGTGGCCCATAGTCCCTGGAAGCGCTTAACTCTTCTTCGAACTGCGTTGTAAAGACGACATCGCGCCTTGCATAACTGGCAGCCGCATGTGGTGTCGTGAATACGAAAATCGAGAACTGAGTACATTCATGAAAGCGTTTCATGATTTGTGCGCGGAGTCGTGTTGCATGTGCGCGGAGACGAGTTGTAAACAGACCGGCTCACCTAAATTTCATTTTGCGACTCATTTCAAACTGAGAAATACCCGGCGGACATCTCGTGGAAAATGCCGTTTCTCCAAACCAAAGATTCTTGATTATCCGCTCTTGATTATCCGTTTCCTTTCGGTGAAGCAGGCTCATGAAAAGAATGTTTTTTACTGTACAACGAAAGTTTTACATAGTACATACACGTATTTTATGAAATCTCCCATCCTACATACATGTACGATAATAAATAATTTATATTCTACATTGTCATCCACATAACGAAAATATAAGCATATGAAATTCTGGAAATGTGCCTGCGTACATGTAACGAGAGAAAATTAATTTTATAGCTTAACTTTCAATTACTTTTGAATTAGGTACATATGTTGTGTTGAAATATTGCAGTTCCTTTTTTCAAACTAACTTAATAAACGTTTCACTTTCCCCAATCTTCTAACTGTGATTGCAGTTAAGCACCATTTTGAATTTCGTTAACCAATGCAACTTTAGGGGAACTAAATAACGGAGATGCAATACAGTTGCAAAGAGCAGGTTCGCACAAGTAACAATGACCCAGAGATCAACTCTAGAAACCGCCTTAAGTGACTCTGGACATCAATTAAAGTCATTGCAGTGATGGTGGCCTTGCTCTGACCGGAGGACCCTGGGGTTCGAGTCCCGATGGTGGCAGGATTTTTAACATTGGCTACACAGCGAGTCCGAATCCAGCCGCTTTCTGGGGAGAATTCCAGTGTCCGGCTGTTCTGATCAGTAGTTATATTTGGTTTCTCTGATCAACGCCTGTCAAATGCCGGAGCAGTACCCTAACGAACGCACGGAGAGCAATCTTTCCTTCCTCTTCCTTGTCCTAGCCTCACTCCTTACTTTCACACACACATACACTACACTACCGGAAATGCCGGGAGACCAGATGAAAGCTTAGAGGTTGTCCCGGCTACGACGGCGCCCCGCTGGTGTGAGATACCTGCTTAGTAAAATACTCGCAAGCCGACGAGTAGATGGGCGTTGGATCTCGTCATCCAGTGGGGGAAGATCAACACCGCCTCATGGGATAAAATGCATGTACTTCACTCGCGTAACTAATGACTATAGCTGTTGATTGATTGATTTTTCGTGTTTCCGGGCGCGTCAACTGCTTTGGTCATTAGTCTCGTTAGTATAGTGCATGTTTTTCTCGCTGGAGATGGCGGTGATCTTCCCCCGCTGGATGGCGAGATCCGGCGCCGACCTACCGTCGGCTAGTGGGGTTTCCCCTAACCAGGACTCTCCCACCAGCGGGGCACCACCCCAGCCGGGACAAGCTCTAAGCTCCCGACCGATTTCCCGGAATATGTGGTAGTGTAGTGTATGTTGGTGTAAGTGTGTGTAAGGGAAGAGGATAGGACAAGGAAGAGGAAGGACAGATCGCGCGCAGTCCGTGGCCCGTTTGTTAGGGTACAGTTTGTAAAAATGCAGTTTTCGTAGATATATTTTCTAACAGACGGTTTTTCTAATGTATCTGTTTAGAAACAATGAATAGTTCATTACCTGGAAAATCATGAAATTCGGTGGCCACACCTTGTAGAAATTAATCTTAATTCTCCTTTGTATGTATTATCACTCTAATTGATATCTCTTAATAACAAAGGAACAGAAATGTTAAGTTTCTCGTGACATGATCCTCTAGTATACCTAGCAAGATCTGGGGGTTTCCTTTGGGCAGTTGTTTCCGTGTAGAAACTTTTGCCTTTCGGTGAACATATGGTCCTACCGTACCAAAGGAAACCTAATCAAGAACTTTTTCCTGTAGAACCCTGAATCACGCAAGTTTCGTAACAAAACCAAGAAGTCGTGACTTCTAAAATCAAGTTTCCACTACAGCCTGAACTACTCCGAATACGAAACAAGCGATGTCGCAATAAGAAACGAATAACCATCCATCTCGTTTGCCTAACACGTACTCTCCGTTGCAGAACCTGCGTAAATAGGTTAGTCTGCTCCAGATGAGGCCGCAGTACCGAGAGCGGGTCACGGCGCGGACAGAACCACGACCTCGGCATATGGTCATGCGCCGCCTCGCGCCTCGCGCCTCGCCGTCGCCGTCGCCGCCGCCGCCGCCCCCTCACCCCTGCGACCAGCATCGACATGGTGACTATCCCAAGGAAACCGGTCGCTATGCTCACACACACACACACTCACTCACTCACTCACTCACGAGAGCATACTCAACATGCTCACAGGTGAGAGGTGCATGGAAGACAAATTATATGCCATGGATTGCAAATTAGGAGAATTCACAAGTTACAGAGATTCACGAAATAATATTAATATTTTTTTCTTCTGCTTCTTCTTCTTGTTCTTCTTCTGCTCCTTATTCCCCTACTATAACACAACAGCCAGTAAACGACTCTTGACCTCGTCAAATACTTTTTCCGTTGCCTGTTCCTTGACATCATCTTTTATATACTTATCCCCAATAGTGCTTTTCCTGTAAGATAGTCCCCTCCCATCGTTCATGGGTCCTCCGTAATAGGTCAGCATCTTACTTCCTTTAATGTCTTTCCCAAAACGTCTATTCTCATGCAACGTCTATTCTCAAGACTTGGTATTCTGCTGTTAAGGCGGATCCTCACACTCGGCATGCGCCGAGTAACGAGTTCCTTCTCGCCCAATTCCCAGTAGCAGTTATGCTCGCCGAATGTTCGCTTACTTTGATGTGTCCAAAGGCCGACACGCAGTGCGTAGGGCGAGCACCGTATGTTCGTCGCTTGACAAATAGCAGGAAACTCATTCACACTACTTGGGATTCGACGAGAAGACGCTCGCCGAATACCGAATGTGTGGAGCCGCCTTTATCTATATGCATGCAGTGGGGTATAGAGCCCATTTTATTTTATTTTATTTTACGTCAAAAAGCAGTTAAAAACTGCGTATGACGTGCTATGGGAAAAGTGAATTGTTTGTACATTTTCAAAATTCTGTGATCCCTACACTAAGTCATATACTACTTAAATTTTGGGAAATCGTCTTCCTAGTCCCTCTTGATTTTAGCAAATAGGAAGCTGAAAACCGGATACAGAATCAGCGTTTAAGATAGAACTATATAGATACTATATTCACAAAAACACTTACATTCTCTAAAATTTAGACAATTAAAAAATAAGCTTCATTTCATTATTTTGGAAAACATAAAAATAACTTATGCTATCACTTAATTCATATCAAATTATTTACCACAAATCACAGAAGACCCCACAAAATATCACGATCGTGAAGCCTTCGTCTATATTCAGAAATCACACAGTTAGTTATTTATGTATCAAGGGCGTTAAGTAGATGTTTTTACCCCGAAGACGACTTCCAAACCCGACGGGGCCCGAGGGGTTGGAAGTCGACTGAGGGGCAAAAATATCTAGTAACGCCCGTGGTGCATAAAAATCTTTATAGTTTACTAGTTCGTTACTCAAACGAGAATTAGAAACTTTTTTTTTTATTTTTCTTGCGTCTAAAGCGAAAAAATGCATTGTATTAGTCATTTGTCAATTTGACGTCAGATAAACAAAAGTGTGTACTAATTACAATTGCATAATCGTCATTGGACTGGTTTGTTCGTACAAAATGAAAGAATATTGTGAAGTTCCTACGGAAATTCTGCAAAAGCTAAAAAACTACGGACAGCGGTTTCCAGTAAAATCTCGAAAACTATAAGAAAATGTTTATGGTGTATTTGAGAGTTATATATCAGTGTGAATGATAGTGTAAATTGAGTTGATGAAACAGTTCTTTAAGTCATTTGCTTCTATTGTCAAAAGCTGTTTAGAATATGTCATAATATGAAAAAAATAGTATTTCAAGGATGTTAGCCGATGCTCCTTGAACATCTTTTTACTACGATTAGTACTGCCACTCAAGAAACACATACTATGTCTCTAAAAATAGGTGATTCGTAACAGTGACATATGAGTGACTGGTGGCAGATGTGTATTCACGGGAACATTCCAAAATTGCAATTTTCATGTCAATTAAACAAAATAACGTTTGTAACGAATTATTTTACTTATTTGAGCACTATGCCATTTATTTATTGTATTTCCTTGCATCTTAACTTTAATAAATCGAATTCATAAAAACGTTCTACGTGTTGTGTTGGTATTAGAGCTGGCCATAAAGTATTCAAAAGGCCCGAAGGGCATAAAGAATCAGAAAGGCCCGCAAGGGTATTAACAATACCTTACGTGTTTTGTTTGAGGTCCGTAAACTCACAGCAATGAACTAGTAAACCATAAAATTATTTTATGACTGGTGCAGAGGTGCATTTCTCGGGTAACCATGAGGTGCATCTAATCAATTTTACTTACTTTTTTTTCGTTTTGGAGAACGTATCTTGACAAATGAAGCTATCACATTTTCAGAATCTTAGTGTAACTAGCATAGCTGTTCCTAACACAGCTTTCGAACAGTTTGAAGCTGTGATGACGAGCACAAAATATCTCTTTTAAAAGACTTTAAGAAAGAATTTTCTTTGATAACGCAATTACATTTGTGAGTTAGAAAACATCAATCATTTTACACTTCACGTTCAGGAAATCCTCTTTAGCTTCTTACAGATACCATTGTTTTCAGTAGTCAACTGAAGTGTAAACAACAGGTTCAACGGACAGCTGCCAAGTATTAATACTTAGAAGCGGAGATCGGGCGGAGGACGGAATTAGAAGACATGAGGTATGCGCCTCTACCCTACTCTCCGCTTACGGTCTTCTCAAAAGTTTAGTAACAATGTTCAAATATTCTAAATTCCTTTCGATTCAGCAAAAAGGAAACAAAAGCAAATACCAAATGTATAAATATGTGTTTTAATATTAACCGTATTAATGAGATTTGAGTTAACTTTAAATATTAGAAGTACATTTCAGGTATGCGCCTTAATAATGAGTAAACACAGAATCTGACTTCAATAAATGTTCTAAAATAATTCATCATAATTTTCCTCACAAACTATTGGTAATTAATTTTCATGAAGCGACAGTTCATCTCCTAAGACAATATTTACTAAAATTGTGTGTTACTAACCTCCTTATCCTGAATCTAATCAATTTTAATTTCTTTTGATTGTACATACCGTGTGTCGAAGGTGTAGGCAACTTGTCACATGTATGCGTCGAGGATGTTGCCTGGCCAGGAATTATGCCCCTCACTTCTCTCACGACTTCTACTTCAAGCCTTCTTTCCAAATGCTGAATCACTCGCGAATGAATATGTGTCCACTGCAGCGATACTATTGGACCCAGTGTTCACGTGCTGTGGGCAGGCGTGTGGCTTGTTAGATTAGACATTTCTAGCAGGAATTCGAAGACAATTTCTCATGAACAGTAATTGAAGTTATCTTCTCTTGTAATTATAGATCAACATTCAACCAAACATTTCTGTATTTTCACGTCGGTAAAAAAAATATTGGTTCCTGATTAACGACGGACACTTCTGAGGGGTTGGCATTTTGTAACATCCCTACGTCGAAGCCTGGCAAGGCATTAAACCCCTTCATTTCTCTCACAGCATCCGCTTCAAGCCCTCCAAATGCTGAGTATCTCGTTTATGAATATGTGTTCATTGCGGCGAGACTGTTGGGGCCAGAGCTCACGTGCTGTGAGCTGGTGGGTGACGTGTTTGATAGATATTTCTAGGAGGAATTCACAGTCAGTTTTTCATCAGTAATAATGCAGTTTTCTTATCGTATATTTTATAGTTCAATATTCAACCAAACATCTTTCTCTATTTTCGCAACAGTAAAAAAAAATTATTGGTTTATGATTACACGACGGAGACTTCGGCGGGGTTGGGAATTTGTTACATTCCTACGTCGAGGATGTTGCCTGGCCAGGCATTAAACCCCTTCATTTCTCTCGCAGCTTCCACTTGAGGTGTATCTCAAAATGCTGAGAGTCTCGTGTATGGATGTTTGTCCACGGCAGCAAGGCTGTTGGGCCCAGTGTTGAGGTGCGGCGGGCGGCGCCGCAGCTGATAGCGCGTGGAGAATGCCGTGCCCGCGGGGCGGCCTCGCCCCGCCCCCGCCGCGCCCCTGCCACGCCCCCTCCTCGCCCCCCCCCCGGCCAAGGCACCTGCGCTGGCCCTGCGAGTCACGTTCCATTCAGGAGGAGGAGACCGCGCTGGGCACGCTCCTGCCTTGCGGGAGGCAGCGAGATCAATTACTCTTCATTAACGGTCAACTTCGAAACAATAAACCTAAATCAAATGCGTCCAACAATAAAGACACTACACTATTCAAATATTTACTAAATAATTCTATATACACAACATAACATTCAAATCAATTTATTCAAAACAAATACAATACATTCAAATACAACTTATGAAATTACATGAAAGATCATTTTAGCTTTTAAAAATTAAATTAAAAATTTTTAATTTTATTTTATCAAAATAAATATAGAACATAGGTAATATAATTTTTTATGCATTTTGATTCCAATGTAATTTGTTTTCACTTCCGTTTCCTGTTCAGCATTGTAAACCTGACAGTAGGAGAGAATAGAGGAAAGTACCCAAAACCGGGCCCCATTTTGTTTTCGACTTTTTTTAAATCCAATTTTCAGCATAATTAAAATATTTGCAATGTATAGGTATACATTGTATGGTATGTATAGGTACTTAGTTATTCAAATGTTATATTCTACAAAAAAGTATTGGCCGAGTAATTTAAGAATAAATTAATTTTTTCGTAATCATTACATTTGTGTATTTCTAAAAACGGTTTCCTAATATGAGCCCCCAGAAATGTTTTAAGAAGTAGGTAAAATCAATGAATAAAACTGAAAATTGGATGAACTTAGTACAATTTTACAAAAATACTTGTTTAACATCTTATACACACGAAATGGTCTTGTATGTCTTGCACATATTCTACATAATCAAGTGCGACAAAGGACACATATTTGACATCTTCCGCCTTCGCACATTCTACAGCAGTCCAGGGTGAACACACTAGGACATCACCCGTAGTTCACCAACATCTCTCTGAAAATTTTACACTGCAAAATATACACTCTGCATCTTCTTCACCTAAAAGAGGAGATATCCCTGGTAGAACTTGCAATTTGGAAGAGCCAGAAACATCTTCAATTCCTCGCAGGAGGTGGAATCTTCTTTCGTTTTTGTTGAAGTTCAGAATTTTCTTACATTACTTTTTCGACTTCTCTGGGATTAAATTCAGTAATTGTCTCTTGGCCTCTTTCTTCTTCCTGCCCTCTCAAACTGATAGGCTTCAGAGTAGGCTCTTGCTTGTTTATTAGACTCCTAAGATTTAAGAAGTACCAAACTTGTTTTTATTAGAAATACCTTAATTGTTTTTATTTTATATGACGAAAAATCGGGAACCTGCGTTAGGAATCTTTGGTGTGGAGGAGGCTCGCGTTAGGCAGCGTATTATATTCCAAATGCTAATAGTATGTTTACAAGACAAGTGAAATAAATTATAGTACCCTACATCGATAGCTTGTAATATCCTCTTTAAAACAATGTAATGGTTAGAAAACTTAGCGATGAAGTAGCGAAATCAGGTAACTGAGAATATGCACTTGAAAAACTTCACTGTATGCACTAATGGCCAACAGTCCACAGTGGCAACAAGTGAAGAAGAAGAAGAAGAAGAAGAAGAAGAAGAAGAAGAAGAAGAAGAAGAAGAAGAAGAAGAAGACACTACCACTTGCAGTCTTGCAAAGAACTACTATTTTAGTACATTTCCAATATGCAACAGTACTCTTACAGAGCTGTAAATCAAGGGGCTCGCATTAGGAAGGAGGACCCTGGTTTGGGTCCTTTCTCTATTATCGGTCGAAAATCTAGCATACTAGTTCATCATGTTTGTTCATTCTAAATCTTATCGTTCAAACTAAATAATCACTGCCGAAAAAGAGCCACTGCAATAAGGTATTAGGCCGCGGACTGTTTTCACTCTATAACTTCGACATCTTTAAAATACTTTTGTTTTTTCGTCACTTCTCTTAAAACAGGTCTCTTCCTCCAGTTTCCTCTCGCGTTTACCAGTGATTTATGAACTCCTCGTATACTAGAACTGTGTCAATGTAGAACGCTAAATGTGAAAGGTACCTACTGTCTAGCACATTACGATTGGTTAACGCTTTTATCGTCTTCAAAAGGTGAAGGTTATTCTTTAAAATGTAATCTTCCGAGACACAGTTGGTAGTTCTCCAAAGCTACAATTTTTACCTTAAAAATTCAGAATTACCCCACTCTCGATTCTGTCTATCCGATCACATGTCAGAGTTTTAAATATTGCTTCCAGTTATAACAGGTTATATATAAATATAATGTAGTAGAATACGTATTCTGTTTGCTAAGAACGAATTAAATAAGAAACCACGTTTATGAGTATGAACGAGGTTTTTATACCGAATACAAACGTTAGGTCTCTATAAGGAAATTCACAACACTCACAACTAATCACTTTTACAACCCCAAGGATTAAAGGTGTGCAAGAATAGAATTCATAGAATAATGATAATATTCGGTTAGTTTTATTAATGCAAAAATGACATCCATATGTCTACAAAATAGCCTTATTAGCCATGTTCCCCCTTATTTATCAGCAACACTTGAAGCCTACACAGAACGTCAAGTGGAAAGAAGCGATTACCGTTATCTCGATGTGTTGTGACTATCAGGAAGTCCCGCCTCTGCAATGGAAGAGCATACAAGTTTTTTCTTAAACGACGCCGGATACCGTTCACCAGTTTTAAAGGCCTTCAAACAGTAGCCGCAGTAGGCCGCAGATATGAGCGTGGAAGGAAGGGTTGGAACAATCAACGGCAACCTAGAGTCATCCTTCAAAGAGCGAAAGGTGGAGGACTGACTTAACAATATGCCTGCAAGAACCACAAACAAATTTTCCTTCATAATTCCCTTCATTTTCTTGAAGTATAATTTTGCGGATCACGTTTTATGTATATTCCAAACTGTGGGTCATATTTTTTTCCAGGACTTCCTTTATTTGCTCAACGACAGCTACATTCGCGTCTACGACACAAACTTAATCTGAAGACAGCATGTCGTAGCAACGTTTCTAATTTGCATAAATCAAAGCAACTGTACCTTTTGTGATGCAAATAGGACTTATAAGGCTGAGGTGACTCGCATTTCATCATAGCTATTAAGAAACATAATTTTATGTCTATAAAAATATTAAAACTGTATTACAATTTCAAAAGAATACGAATATTACTTCATGTACTCATGATGATTGATTCATTCATTCATTATTTTGTGGTTTGGGGCGCGTAAACTCCTGTGGTCATTAGTCTTGTCAATGACACCCATCTCGATCAGGTTTTTCGTCCAGTTTTCCTGATCCATTGAGCAAATGCTGAGATGGCCCCTTGTTTTGCTTCTGGACATAAATGTAACTTCATTTTCTGTGCAGTCTTCTAGAATTCAGTGGGAAATACAATTATTTAATTTATCGTTTCCATGCTGTCGCAGCAGGAAGTATTATTCCGATTCCGTATTAACATGGATAAGAGCCAAAATTTATTGCCTTTTTATCCTTGAAAATAGATTTTATTACATGGGACCTTTTTTTTCAAATTTAAGTAGTATATGACTTAGTGTAGGGATCACAGAATTTTGAAAATGTGCACACAATTCACTTTTCCCCATAGCACGTCATACGCAGTTTATAACTGCTTTTTGACGTAAAATAAATAAATAAAAATAAAAAAATAAATAAAAGTCCAGTGCAGGTTTTCTAATACGTCAAATGCCGGCATTCATACCCCGCTGAATGGTGAGATATGTCGACGAACTTCGTCGGCTTCCGGGTATCTCCCACCATCGGAACACCGCCCCAGTGGACACAAGCTTCCAACTGCTCTCCAGACATATGTGTAGGTATGAACGTAATTGTGTTTAAGTACGGAGAATGAGCATGGGACAGATGAGGAAGGAAAGATCGCGCGCGGTCCTTGACCCACTTGTTGTGATATTGCTGAGGTATTCGCCTGGTGTTGATCGAAAAAAAACACAGAAAACTACCGATCAGAGCAGCCGACCCCTACAATTCTCTTCAAGACAGCGGCTAAATTCGACATAGCTCTTTAGCTAGTTTCGAAAATCCTACCTCCGTCGGGACTCTCTAACCCTAAGATCTCTCGGTCAGAGGCGCTGCAGCGACACCGAGCCCTGAGCCACCTCAGGCGGTTCCAGATGTAATGGAATGTATTCAGTAGCAACTAAAAATGTTAATATCCTTTCATCCTTCATTAATAATAATCATACAAAGCCTACAGATGCTTTGCAGCCTTAACCTAAAAACATATCTTATAATGAGATATCTATGTTCACCTCAGCATCTTTGCCTACCTATATGCCATGTCCCTCGCGCGCAGATGAAGCCGCATATGGCTTGAGGTTTTCAGGTCAAGAAGAATCACACGAGTGATGTCACCATCCTCTCGTCAGAAACACACAGAAAGGTTAGGGAAGGAAAGTCTGATGTTGATAACATCGTATCATTTACATCGTGCACTGAAATGCACCGTTGTAATACAGACGACATTTCTAATCTGATTTTCGATTTTATTTGCATGTGTATGTCAGATCGTGGTGAATATTAGAGCAAATGAAAATGCAATCAATTTTGTCAAAATTGTCGGTTTGTGATATCAAAAATTTCAAATCGACTCCTTATTTTCCTATAAAAATTGTGCATGTTTTTATAAGAAAACATAGCTACATTTACAACATAAATTGATCAAAATTAAATAATGAAGGTTAACATTTGCATGACCCTTTTCCATGTTAACTGAGAGTAAGTTTACTTTTGCTTACTGAATTAACCAATCGTAAAGCACAAAACTTGTCTAGTACATGTACTACACAACAAAACATACCCTCGTCACTATTGCAATCAACTCTTTATAGCACTTTCCATGATCGCAGAGCTATTTATTATTATTTTATGTAAATATTTTTATTAATGTTCATACCTATTTCGTCAACATTTTAAGAGTTTACTTTGCCTTACATCAATTAAAATAGTGACGTGAGGCTTCTTCGAGAGTTCTGAATGGGAATAAACTCTGAGTCCATGAGATCCAAAGTGTGCTTGCGAAATTCAAAGCATGATCCCAAAGGAAAGACTGTCTGTGTATGAGCATAGCAAAATGTTTCACCGATAATGGGAATGAATTGAAGCCAGATAGCAAGAGTGTCAATAAAGGTTATCACGTTAAGTTAAAGTCAATAATGATATCAACCACATCTCACTTTAGAGACTAAATTGAAATATAAGAAGCAGAAATTTGAAGTAGAACGGTACATTTCAAAGCAACGTAAACGAAAATTAACTTTCACTAAGAAATCATAAGTAACTCAATTCATTAAATCAGCGGATTCACAGGTATGTAATGCAAAACCAGTCAGTTTTCCAGTTAGATAACCATCCAATATATTGGTATCAGAATTTAACGTACTGAAATATATAAAATAGTGTATGGATAAAGACGATATTGTTTAGCATAAAATGTTTTAGTTCAAACATTAAATACAAAATTAAAATTAAAAAAGGAATTTTCTCAATAATAAACGCTGGCTGGCATAAATAATATACTTGAAATCATTTCTAAGCCCAAAAGTCCCGTTGGGATAGTAAGAAAACATACTAAGAATACATTTAAAATTAAACAGACCTAACTGCCAAACAATTGAGCCCTTTAGAGAGGCGAGTGCAGTGTTCACCTTGGTAACCATACTGACGAGAGCATTTTAGACTGAATAGCATTTTTAACGCATAATAGTATATACATTATTTTGAAGTTCCAGAGAAAATATACCACTGTCTTTATCTTAAATCATTAAGCGAACAAAGAGCATTCTACACTAGGAAATCTACATCCATACCTCTATTTCTAAATGCCTTTCTCAGTTGCAAGTCATTTCCAACCCGAAAAAGAAAAATGTCACAATAAAGAACTGGAGCCATGAATAATCTGCGTTCTTTATGAGCATTTTTTATGGTGGATATATCGCCCACATTGAACATCAATGAGGAAAGGATGATGACGATGATGATGCTAAAAGTAGTTATGTAGGAGAAAGATAAAGAAAATAAAGCGGAAGGTGAAGAAAAGAAGAGAAAGTGAGAAAGAAGAGAAGTATAAAAAGAAGAGAATGCTATGAAGAGAAAAAGATAAAGAAGAGATAAGACCGAGAGGAGAAGATTAAGAATTAAAAAAAAAAAGAAAGGGAGTAAGAAGATATGAAAATTAAGATAAGACAGAGAAAGGGATACAATGTAGAGGAGACAAAAAAGGGAAGAAGAAGAAGAAGAAGAAGAAGAAGAAGAAGAAAACGAGAATTAGAAGAAAAAGGAGGATGGGTGAGGAAGACGTAAAAAGGTGCCGTCTGAAGGAAGTGCCCAGGAAGGCGAGCGGGCTTCCACCGGCCTTGCTCCCAGGAGCCAGAACCTGCGGCGGCGGCGGCGGCGGCGCCCGCCTCGTCGCGTCGCCTCGCCTCGCCTCTCCGCGCGTCGCGACGCGTCGGCGCGAGAGCAGCGGCAGCGGTTGCAGAGCGGAGCGGAGGCACGGGACGCGCTTATAAGGCGAGGAGCGGCGCGGAGCAGAACGGAGCGGAGTGCGCCCGGTTCCCGCTCTCCTGGCCACGACCCTCCGCTCGCCCGGACCCACGTGGCGCTCCCATACGGCGGTCACTCGGCTCAGAGCCCAATGGCAGGGACGAAGTCCGGCTTGGGCTTCGAAGACCTGGGAAATCTCTAATAGTAGGAGTAATAGGTGAAGAAAAGGAGAGACAAAGAAAGGGAAAAGAGGAACAGAATTAGGAGAAAAGGATGAAAGAAGGACAAGAAGAAGAGGAGAAAGGATAAATATAAGTGGAGAAAAAGAAGAGAAAGAGAAAGAAGAGAAGGATAAAAAGAAGAGAAGGATGTGAAGAGAAAAAGATAAAGAAGATAAGACCGAGAGGAGAAGGAAATGGTGAGAGGAGAAGAGTTATACTACTGTGCACCCTAGGGTGTCTCTCGCATTCCAGCCTACATTTTTCTCTATCGGTGTAGTCTTCATTATCCAATTCTCTTTTCACCATTGCCTCTTCAACTCCTTTTCCCCATTAAGTCTAGGTCTTCATCTTTTTCGATGAGTCGCTGGTTGCCATTTCCACAACGTTTTCTGCCATCGTTCTTCGTTCACTTCGGGGAAATCTCTGAACGTTGAAAAGAACCAAGACATTATTTCGAATCGGTGTTCTTCCTCTAATTTGAGATTGTGCGAAAGAAAAGAAACTCTGAATTGGTATACTCAAAATTCTCGCTATAAACCTACCAATAAAGGAAATTTTAAAAAATTAGTTCAATGAAGTATCATTCGATCTTCGGTTTATAGCGAAGATCATCTAAAAATTCTGAAGTTATGTACTAGTTTTCGTAAAAATAATCCTTAAGATGCCAGTCAGTAAGGTTTATGGTCATACCAAGAATGAATGAATGCTTAGAGAGCTAGGTGATTATGTTGGTAATATATGAATGATGATGCAGTAACGGTGCAATACAAGGCGAAAACTACTACTACAAAATTAATTGGATCCTTACTCTCCCCTCAATTTTAAAAATGTACTATCGAAACCAAAAACATTAATTTCACCCTGAATAAATTATCAATAAGAACCTTATAGCGAAGTAGGATGTACAGGATTAGTTGACGCATTGGAGTATCGTCAAACTAGTCCAAGCTGAATAATAACTCATACAGAAACACCTGACATGTATACTCGTTTTGATAAATTGAAAGTTCGTGGGTGAACAAATTCTGTTTTTCGAGTTTCATTTTCACATTTTAATAATTCAGAAAACTCGATATTCACGTCTGGTGATCATTTAAATTTATCAATTTCTTGAGTTTGAAAAAATGAAAAATTTACTTCCTCGAATCAGCTTGTTTTATCGCATTCGTTTCAAGTTAATTCAGAGCATTTTTACTATAATTGTTTAATCAAAATTCATTTAATTTTTTATTTCATTTAAGATTATCAAAATAACTATAAGTAAAAATTCTGGCTGGTGAGGTCATGGAAACGTTTACCTTCAGAACATTTTCTTGCGCTAGTTTCCAAAATACGCCATTTTTGGGAACAGAAATGAGTTTACTTAATTTATGAAAAATCATACATTTTGATTCTGCCTCGTGTGGTACCAGACGCTGTCATCATTTAACAGGCCCGCAACCAATGAGAAGTGCTTATTTCAAGTTTTTCTCCAGATTGATTAGTTCTGAATAATGAATATTAATAAGTCGTCAAGGCCCAAATCAGCATTTACGCCAGGGAAATAATATCAATTATATATTGTCTTGAGAAAAACGTTCCAAAAATTCCATAATTGATTAATTATTAATTTAAGTGTACTAGCTTTATTCTTAACTGTATGTCACAGCACATTCATATACACATTAATTTCCTCTTTATAACTACTCGTAGATTAATTATTTATAGTTATGCGAGTTTCACAAAATCGGCAAGTTGTTTATGACTAAACTTATTCGGACCCGGCTTCGAACCATAAAAAAAGATTTATTGAGTGCTGGACCTTGCAAGGATTAATAATCACTTTACTATACAGAAAACTGTCAAATATTCTCACTAAGATGAATCTGGGGATCAAAATAAAGGAAAATGCATTGGTTTTTAAGATCTATTAAATTTAACTATGAAAAAACATATAACATAATAATAGTCATTTTAGTAAAATCTCGATATGAATTCATTCAAATAGGTAAGTTTGTCTAGATGGTGTTTTGCGATAGCTCAGAAGTAGGCTGATTGAGTCCAATTTTTCAACAAAATAAGATTTCTGTTTCATTGTTTTCTATGTGCCTGTTTACATGTGTGCAAAAAAAACAAATTCTAAATATTCCACTCCAAAAGCTTGCAATCATTCCATACTAACCTATTCCTTACTTACCCACTACCAACAAAAACTTGAAATGACTCTCCCGAAAAATTTAGTAAAATGGACTTAGAACAGTAAGATTCTCAGCCATCGACTTATGAATAAGATGTACAATCATTCAGACTTATAGGAAGGTGAACATTTCAACAAGATTCTGCAAAACTGTTGCAACAACTGCTAGCAACAACTGCTTTGCAACAACTGCTGCAAAACTGTTTCTATACAATTAGAGACTATACTGATCGTCAAAAAGAAAAATAATGTTTACTTTAACAAAAACAAGATATAGTATAATGAATTAGTCTACATTTGCATTATATAATTTAAAAAAAAGACTCAATATGCCTGTAACAAATAATATACTTCCAGGTCAATGACCCCCATCTCGATCGGGTTTTTGTCCAGTTTCCCTGATCCATTGACCAAATGCTGAGATGGCCCCCTGATTTGCTTCTGGACGTAAATGTAGCTTCACAATGCGCACGTTTTGTTGAACTTTCCTTTTGCTTGTAGTGGTAGTAGAGCTTAGGGTGAGTTTTCCATTTTGTTAACAATACAGAAAAATCAAATCTGTTTGTTCCTTTACCGTTAAAAATAAGTTTTCTATAATTTGGCAACGAAAATATCTAGTTTTTGAAATGTTAATTCCTCGCTTTTTTAAATTTGTGTTATTATTATTATTCATCTTTGAACTATTAATAGTTAAATTGTTGGGAAGGGATTCTGAAACTCAAGAAAGCGTGCGCAGATGATTTTCTCCCCCATACGTCACATACAGTTTTTGACTGTTTTTGACTAAAGAAATAAGATTTTCCCCTACTAAAAACTTCCAACATATTTTCCTTTTTATAAACCCTCTATTTCCCTTCTCTTCTTCTTTCTGTCCGCGACCTCTCGTCAGCCTCCAGCAGCCTGACTCAGTGGCGTCGGGCGGACGCGCCTATCTCCAGCCGTGACACGACCTCCTTTGGAGCGACCCGCCCGCGCCGGCCCAGGCACATGGCGCCAGATAACGAGGCCCAGCCAAGCGACGGATGTATCCGGAAGGAGACGCGAATTACCTTCGAGCGAATTAACGAGTCCAGATGCTGCAGCACGCGCTCGCGTGCGTCACACGGTCAACCTGCTCCCATGGCGAACACACTTGACTCAACTGAGTGGGCTTCCGAGAATCAACTGGTCATAGAAACGACGAGTCATAACAAACAGATATTTCCATATTTGGCTTTGTCAGGCGTACTTTCATGTTTTGGTGAACAACCGCTTAGAATATCTTTATCGGTTTCCACTTCCATTAATGAAGAATGATGCCATAAAATGTGGGTCACTTCTTCTACATCAATAAATCAAAAAACGTAAGTTCCACTTTTCTTAATAAAAATTATTTTTCACGCAGAACTCGATGTCATATTTCTTTATAGTTTCTCCACTGATAAATGTAGAGGTAAAACAGATAAATTCATTGATTGATTAATTAGTAGGACTCGGATTTTAATGTCCTAAAAATCAGCAAAATAGGCTAGTATTTATGACCTAAAACCTATATAAATATGACCTTAAAAATAAAATATGACGTTACACAAGTTTATTTCATAAAAATTCCTGTTGATTATTTAGGTACAACAAATAAAAAATTCACTCAAGAACCGATTGTGAGTACATTACATACGGTTTGCACTCTTCGGAACTAATTAGCATTAAAAAACTTGCTTGCGTCTGTACAACAAATCAAGTACAGTACAATAAAACCAATCAAACAAAATGTCTTGCTTTACTACTGCATACTTCTTGTTTATATTTTTCTAATTTCCTCTCAGTCTTCAGTTTCTAGAGAGTTACATCGGATCACAAGGCATATTTTCAGATTTTCCATCTTAAGAGACCTACGGTTGTCGCTGAGGATAGTTTTGTATCTGGGAAAGCTCCTCTCCACATCACATGACGTTACGGGAACGTATTTGGAGGCGGCATGTCACTGCAGGGCAGCTTTGGTTCATTGTCTTCTAATGTTGCGGCATTTCCAGAAATTATATCGCTAATTTTGCATTGTGGAATATCTGAAGAACACTCAGCAATTTGTTGTACACTTTTTCACCCACATGACCAAGAGCTCGACTCAGCTCACTTCGTTCAAATTCACTTATGTTTCAAATAATTGTTTATGGTATAATTTTTTAGTTTATTTGACATTATACCTGATACATTGTCATGTGAGACACATTTTCAAGTCTTTTATTGTCCTTAAAAATATGACATGTATGCATTTTGAGCAAAATTTGACCAAAATATGACCTTTTACTAAAAACGGTATAATAATGACTTTATATGCACAATAAAAATACGTTTTTCTAATCGACAATACCTGGATTCGTGCAAAAATTGTTTTAAAAGCCACCCGAAGGTTCAGAAAATATATATGAGTTATCATTAAAATCCGGGCCCTATTAATTAGTGATTCTTTGCGCTTCAACTACTACGCTGGTCATTACTAGACCTCGGATTTTATGACAAATACCTATTTCGTTCCTTTAGGGGATTGTGGAAAATAATTGCAGATGTAAATGATCTTGGCTGTCCGAGTGACGCCGCGTCGAAGGCTGTATTGGCAACACAGCCTTCGACGCGGCGTCACCTGGACAGCCAAGATCATTTACATGACTCTGGCCGCGGAAGCCTACGACTTCAATAATTGCAGAAGTTTACGAATCATAAAAAATTGATATACTGAAAGCTTCTAATAGCCTAAAATTTCCTAAAACGGCGGTTAATGACTATTTAAAATGTTTTGCCTAAATCTGCCTAAAACAAATAATTTTGATGAATTATCATATTTTAATTACCCAATTTGCTTTACCGAAACGCAAAATCTTTTCAGAATTTCCAGAAATGTGAATATGAATCCTGATCGAATACGCACCGAAATCTCTCACCCCACACACCAAACATGAGCTCTGCAAGTTAATATAAAGATGATGTTTCACCCTCGTCTCCGATTAGCACGTACTTCTTAGGCAATTATATTCATTCCCGGTGTAGCTGCGTTGTTATGTTGAGAATGAAAAGTGTGACAGAATAAAGGAAATGAAAAGAAATGGATCTGAATAAAATAATATGCCTATTGTCACTCCCATATATGTAAAAATACTTGACTTTCCTGAAAAATAGAAAGTCCTCAATTTAATCCTTTTGTGATCAGTTTTAGATGTCAGAAACATAACTTTTTCATGTCTACTGATTTTGAATGACCTGGTTTAATCATTTTGTAACCTATCTTAAGTGCCTAAAACGTCACTTTTCATGCCCAACAGTGCCTAATTTCATATCTTTGTTTCCTGTTTTATGTGCCTAAATCATATTTTTCGTTCCCAAAATTCCGAGATCTAGTCATTACTCCCGTATGTCTTGATTAATTATTATTCACAACAAAATTGAATAATCTTTGGAACAGTGTTTCTAAAATATGTATCTGTGGTATTTGCATCTTCTGCCAACGTAGGTTTATTGATCATTGCTTTCAGAAAAATAGGATAGAATATGTGTGACAATAATATTTCTGTAATCCTGTGTAATAATATTTTTAATAATTTTATGCGGACTTCCATTTCAAACAACTTTGTTCTCTAAAAGCACTAGTAAGGAAAAAAAGTATCATTTTAGACCAGTTAACATTTTATAAAAACTATTAACAATATCTTCCTTTTCTTTGCCCAAAGATTTATTAGGTCGGAAAATATTTTCAAAAATCACAGCACATGGTTGTCACTATTCCTACAGCATTTGTTTAAGGTTTGACGTTCTCCATTATGGTTTACACCGGTCCCAATATCTCAGCTTCCACATTTTCACCGGGCAAAGTTAAAAGCAAACTCGAAGTATTCACATCCAAAAACGCATGTGGTGGATCTAGTGATTCTAGTCCCAGAAGGACAAGGCGTAACTCCTCACTTCGCGGAGTTCTTTGACCGCATGCCAGGATGGGCGGCGCAACCAGTTGCAGGAAACACGCGCCTCGCTCGCCGCCTTCCAACAGGTTTAGTAGTAGTTTCTCGTGAGCAGTGACTTCAGGAAGTTACCTAACTGCATCGTTCTGGCGACACGATCACTTCCCCATTTCTGAACTTTTAACTGTCATTATTTTAAAAATAGCTTTCTTGCAATGGTGCACTTAAAAGCTAAATTTAGAATATTTAGATGAGTAGGAGTAGTAAGTTGTTTCAGGATACCCGCTTTCCAAAGAGAGAAAAAACAATAAAGATCGAACATTAAAAATAACTACTTCCTAATTAGAATCCTGTGTAATATTCCTTTTCTTTATTGTTGTTATTTATTGTTTATATAACATACTCTTTGATAAAATACAAATTCCATGGCAGTTTGAAAGTAGAAAGGAGATGTGAACGTCACTGGAAAACCACACGATAAGCAAACTACTCTCAGAGACTAATAGAACAGATCGCCGTTTCCAGATGCTGTAAGTACGATGGTGACACGTGTTGCCCTAGGTCCCACTTCTGACGAGGCCTCTCCATTTGTATCGCTAAATTAGTTGGGTTGCGGCATTAGGATGCTTTGCATTTCATGGTACAGTGATGCCACCACAGTGAGGATGTGGTTTCATATGCTGTACACATACTAGTCAATGAAAACCACCATTGGGTAATATTAACTGTAGTAGAAATGTTACAATTTACTCGGTATATTGATGAAATTAATCAATCTCTCGCCTCACTGCTTATTTAGTTGTTTTTTGTGAACAAAATTATAATAAACAAATTGTCGGAGTCGCGGACCTTAGTGCTATTCCACATTGTCTATAATTTTTGACAGAGGAAAAACAAAGTTTTCAATGCACAATGAGACATCTTCTTTTCTATATACACATCTGGCCGCTTTCTAGACTCATACTGTAGTTATTTGAAGTATGAATTCAAATAACTACATGAACAAACGAAAGTTTGTTCAGCACTTCGATCACAATGGTTGTTTTTAAGAGACGTTCTAACATATTTTTTTTAGATTTACGAAATGAGGGTTAGCACTGTGTTCTCCAGACCCCTTCAATACTACAACAGCAGAAAGAATAATATGCACCGAAAAATTTTCAAGTTGGATGTGAACGACAATAGTTTTGGAACATTTACTCAGAGAGAGAGAGAGACAGAGAGAGAGAGAGACAGAGAGAGAGACAGAGAGAGAGACAGAGAGAGAGAGACAGAGAGAGAGAGACAGAGAGAGAGAGACAGAGAGAGAGAGACAGAGAGAGAGAGAGAGAGAGAGAGAGAGAGAGAGAGAGAGAGATGTGTTGGAATGCATGACAGATTCCCTTCCAATACGAGCACAATGTAAAGATAAGAGCTGACTCCTGAAATCCCTCAGGAATTTAGACGCATGACTCAGAATCATGACTTCAGTGTTGAATAACGCATGATTCACGTTACGCATCCTGTCATCAATTCTCAATGGGTAGTCAACCTCAGTACATAAGCGATAAGTCACCAGGCAAAAGTACGATTTTCCAATTGGGACTTTTCATTTTATGACCAACTATTATGTGCTTCTTCCCTGCGGGCGAAGTTCTTCGGGCCAAAAGGCAGATGTCCCACTGGGTAATACACAAATTAAAAGCATTCACTTTTGTACGTTGTCCGCGTCCTTCCGCATCGACCGCGCTCGCGTTTAAACACGTGTTCAATTCTATTCAATTTTATTTGTTAATTGGGAATGAAGCGAATATAATGTTATTGATATTGATTCTTTTTCAAAAGTCAATTTTCAGATTTTTGGAGTAGAACTTAAGAACGTTAAGAATTTTAATATTAATATTTCATTCTACGTACAATATTTTCGAAACTTTTGTTTTCTTTTCAGCACACGAACTCTTCAAAGTTATCAGAAGCAGTTATCAGAATCATGAAGGAAAAATAAAGCGATACTGAAAATACCACCGATCGGAAATATTTCAAACTACATATTTGATAGTTTTTTTTTACAATTAGATTCAGAACATATTTGAATTTCAAATATCCGTCCGAAGATGTTAAAACCTTTGATCTTAGTCTAAAATACTTTAATAACGTCAATCTCAAATCTCAGAGTTAATATAGAAGAAGAGAAGAATAAAAAGAAGAAGAAAGAGAAGCAGAAAAGAAAGAAAAGAAGGAAGAACACGACAGTGAAACTTATATCTTGGACCCTTTTGCTCCCGTACAAGACATTGTCTAGCAATGAAGGGATCCCCCGCAAAATCGTAGTATTTCATCCGACGTCAGGAAGCGGAGGTGCTCAGGGGAGCTGTGTGTAATTCTGAACGACTTCGATCGGAGAATGTGGCACCTGCGAGCCGAGGCTGAGAAGCTCCCGCGAGCGCAGCGCCAACGCCCCGCAGGCAGCCGCCGCACGCGCAGGGGGAGGGGGGAAGGGGGCGCGGCCCACGCGGACCCACCTTGAGGCGCGACTTGGCCACTCGCGCGGAGCCCGGCGGCGCCAGCGCGGCGAACGCGTGCCACAGCGCGTTGGTCACGTTGCGCAGCAGCACCGCCATCCCGCCTCGCCTCGCGTCGCGGCCGGCCCGGTCGCCAGGCGTGGACTGACGCGCGCGAGGGAGAGCACGCCGCGGCCGCGGCTGCGACCGCACTCCCCGCCCCGCCCCTCCCCACCCGCTCGGCCCGACCCCGCCCCACCCGCCGCGGCCGTGAGTCAGGCAGGCCCTGCGCTGCGCCGCGACGCGCAGTGGGCCCGAAACGCTCACACTGCGCGCACATCCTGGAGTTTACTTTCTCGCCGTTACGAAGGGACTTCCTAAGAAAGTTACGTAATCGTGCGCCAGAAAACGGCGAATTTTCACTCGAAAAAACTCTTATTGCCCGACCCTGGTAACGAAAAAATGATGTGTTTTTAAATGAAAAAAAAAATCCTTTAACGTGATGTAGCCAGAGTTCATGTTTTATGGGTACAGAAAATCGGTTGACGGCAAAACGTCTGTCTGTCCGTGTGTGGTCAACGCTGGCGCCTAAACCGTTTTGTCGATTTTCTTCAAAATTGATATTCCACAATCTCTCTAAATGAATCTATAACTTTTGGGGTTTCAAACGGTTATTTTGATTTTTGAGGGTGCTTTACATGAAGCCTCAAAACATTTTCAAGGTTTTCCCAAAAAGACACCAACATTTTTTTTATCAAAATTTGTCTTCGCATAGCATTAAAGACGCTTAAGTGTGGTCTCATATGTAGGTCTCATTGTCTTTGAAATCCCAAATTTTTTTAATATTATAAAAATGCAAGTTTTTGGGGGCGTCTTCCTATAACTATAATATTAAAGATATATATTTTTTTCTTAATGAAATTTGTTTCTTCAAGATGGATCTTTAAATAAGTTCATGTTTAATTTTTGGAAAAGTTTTGGAGTAGTTTTCGCGCAATTTGGCGCGAAATATAGGCAATTTTCTTAAATTAACTTTTTTCTCTCAAAAAACACCCTTTTTTTTCTTTAATTTTTTTGCACGAGTAGAAGAAGGGCTACTTAAAAGAATGTGGTATCGTCCGCAGGTCTGGTCACACAGTTTACCGACAAGCATCGGTCGGTTCATGGAATCGTTGTTTGCATATCATATGGTGGAAAATGTGTTGTTAGTCTTGTGACTACATGTCACATTTCGTAATGTGCAGTCGTCCAATTTTGATTGACATTGCCTCTGTTGCATAAAATTCTGCCCAAATTTCCCTACATTTTTCTGTTGTGTTCAACCTGGCCTACTGAGCCACGGCTTTGGACTTCATTGTTCCACTGGTTCCTCAGCTTTTCCACTGGTTTGAGGCACTACGCCGGTAGACAGTTATGAGTTCATGGGTCATGATGAAAATGATGGGGATGATGGTAATGGTCAAGGCTAGGCTCGGATTCTGATCTAAAAAATTTTTGAAAATGACCAATAAAATTACTTAAAAAGTAAGAGGAAAATGACCAATAAATTTACTTAAAAAGGGAGAAATTACCTAATTTTTAAAAAAACTCAAAAATGTGTATGAAAATGTTAATTTATTCAATAAATTTTACAATTTTAAATAAAATTTATTTATATTAATATAAAGTCTTTATTTTAGGAAGAAATGGAATCATTATCTCTTATCTTTCAACAGTTTTAAAAGTTCGAGGAAGTTACCGTGAACCGTGTAATTTTCAATGTCCGAAATACAGTCCACTGAAGAAGTGAATTTAATACAATGATACAATAAAATGTTTTAGTGTGTAAATTCATAAAACATTCACTGACAAAAAAAACGAAAAGGAATGCGAAAATGAATAAAAATGACAAAAATGATGCAAAAATACAAGAAAATGACCTAAAAATTGAAAAATGGCAAAAAAAATGATCCAAAACTATACATCACCTACACGTCGTGATAAACATTCATTTACAAATTAGGAACGTCTAGAAAGCACCAATGAAAAGATAGCATGTCATCAGAATCCGAGCCCTGGTAATGATGAAGATTATTAAGGCTCCTGGTGTGCTACCGCACGGGACTAACACCGCTAGTGCTCGGATCACTAAGCTTTCGTGTTCGGTCCTTCCATTTGGAAATTGTGGTAGGCGTCTGAAATTGGGGCATCTCGTCAGCTTTCCTTGGATATCTCCCGTTCATCTTGCCACCCATTTCACCATTTCTCTATAATCGTTAACCTCATCAATATTAGCGATCTCTCTACTCATTAATCCTCTTCGATCTCAATTACCTTACTATTTGAAGGGACCCTAAATATAAATTAATTAAAATGGTTGATCACTTGAGATATTTGCTAGTTTTCAACTAAACCCCAATAACAAGGCCAGAAGTAGTAGTAAAATCTCATGAATTACGTGAGATTTGAACTCGCAACCCGTCTGCGCTTTGTACGGTCAAATGAAAGGAAAGAAAAAAATTAAGTCAAAATATTTCGAAAAAACAATAACTAGAATTCAGGGAATAAATTTAATTTAGTTGTACCAAAGTGCATACACAAACTGTACAATTACATTTACCTAAAATTAAATTAATTTTAGTAAGCTAATAAGAAAAGCCCCCTTCTAATTCCTTAAGTCGCAAGACAGTCACTCAATATATTAAAAATTGGGCCCGGGGGGAAATTTAAAAATTTTTTAATTTTTCGAAAGCCTCTGCCACTTGCTATTCACGCCAACATTTACCAGAGCTTTGATTTATCTCCTTACTCCAAATCGTCACTCTTGGCACAAATTTGTGGAGAGAGTTCATATAAATTAAGCATTATTTTTTTCCAGCTGAAATTGAGCTTCATCCCGGGGTATGCGAAGGTCCTTATCGCATTTTTAAGTTTCTACGAATGAGAAGGCCACAAAGCAGTTTCTCCTCAACAATTACCTACGTGTAAAGTATTAGAAAAGGTCCCATCAAAATAGGACGAAAGGCAGTTTTTTGAAACCTTGCTTTATTTCATAGGTTTGTAGTAAAGTTCTTCGTGCCATCTTTTAGAAATGAGTTGGATTGAAAATACTTGGCAAAAATTTGTAGAAATGTTATACAATACTTAAATTTTAAAATAGTTTCTGTCATTCCCAAAATCATATAAAGACTGCGAAACACTTATCATTTTTCCTCTTCATTATAAAACACGAAAATGGAAATTTCAAGGACGAACGAAACCTTTCAAAATGTATTTCAATTAGCGTGTAAATATACCCATTCAGTTGTCGACCCACCATTTTTTTTTTTTTTTACTTTCTCGTATACGTACGTAGTATAGAGAAAGTTAGGTAATGCTGCGGAAAATCGATTTCGATATTTCAACGGAAATACACGTTTTTGAGTCCCCTGATACCAAAAAAGTGTTGTTTTTTTTTCAAAACGTCCGTCTGGTGTATGTAAACAACACTAGTGCCTAAACTATGAGTTACATTTTTTCCAAACTGAATAAACCTCTGTTGATCAGGCCTGAATCGAAACTCTGCGATATTGAAAAACATTCATTAATTTTTTAGGGTACTCTACATGAAGCACCGCGGACATTTTCAACATTTTCTGAAAAACTGCTCCAAATTGTTTATTTCCTTCTTGATACATTAGATTTCTATTTTTACTCTTGCGCGAGCGCCGTTTGGCCGATGTCGGTCCAGTGTGTGATGGCGGCGGCGCGGCGCGGCGGCCGGCGGTGGCGGCTTTCTCCGAGCGCGCGGTGGCAAGGACGCCCGCCGCCGCCGCCGCAGCGCCATCTGAGGCGAGTGACGTCGCCGCCGCTGCCATCCCCTGCCCGCGCGCCAGGGCCGGCCGCCGCCGCCGCCGCCCCGCGCCGCAGCTGCCCCGTGGAATCCCGCGCGCACTCCGGCTGCGCGCCTGCGGCTGCTCCTGGTCCACAGTAGGGACGCGACATCGATGTTGATGTTTTGAAAATATTGATGTTTCTATAAAAACATCGATGTTAAAAACAGCTGCTGCTCCTGGTCCACAGTAGGGACGCGACATCGATGTTGATGTTTTGAAAATATTGATGTTTCTATAAAAACATCGATGTTTAAAACATCTGCTGCTCCTGGTCCACAGTAGGGACGCGGACGCGCACGATGTTGATGTTTTCAAAATATTGATGTTTCTATAAAAACATCGATGTTTAAAACATCTGCTGCTCCTGATCCACAGTAGGGACGCGACAGCGATGTTGATGTTTTCAAAATATTGATGTTTCTATAAAAACATCGATGTTTAAAACATCTGCTGCTCCTGGTCCACAGTAGGGACGCGACATCGATGTTGATGTTTTGAAAACATTGATGTTTCTATAAAAACATCGATGTTTAAAACATCGATATGTTGATTCCGATGTTTTTTTGTACATCGATGTTACTATAAAAACAACGATGTTTTACACATCGATATATTGATTCCGATGTTTTTTGAACGATCTTCCTTTTTCTTCCTTCCTTCGTCTTTCATTGTATTTTTACATGGAGGGGTTTTATAAGTTTATTTTGAGTTAAATTTTAATTATAAATTAATGCACATGGACACAACAAATTATATTTTGTTGCGTACAAATATAATGTTTGAGATAACTCAACCAGCTTTAAAACAGCGATGTTTAAAAACATTGATGGTTTTTGGTCGATGTTTTAATTTCCCTTTCATTTCGTTCCCTTCTTCGGTGAAGTGTGAACTGATCCTTTGAGATGACTCTGAGTGCTCAGGCTTAGTTTTGTTCATTATGCTTATATTTTTAAAACTCTTCTCAGTTAAAACTTATTTATAAATAAACAACACCTCTGTCAAAAAACATTGGATTGTGCCCGAATTTCATATTATAGATTACTAAACCAGCTTTAAAACATCGATGGTTTTTGGTCGATGTATTATTAGCATCGATGTTTTAATTTTAAACATTAATGTTTGGTAATAGTATCTTTTTTAATAGGAAGTTTTTGTAAGGCATAATGTAAAGGAATCGACTGCAATCTCGATCTTTCGCGCATGCGCAGATGCACGACAGTTAAGCTAAAACTCGAACTGCACATGCGTTGAACGTCGATAGTGCTGGCGATTGCAGTAATTCGCCATGCTCTGTATTACCTATATCGCATCACTTCCTTCAAGATCCCTCCTCAAGGGCCATTCGCTGTGAAAACGTTCACGTAGACGTGAGAATCAGCATGGTCTTTTCAAAAACCTTAGCCATAGCCATTCAAATGGATCCTCCGGTCCAGTCCGGTTTAGTCCAAGGCTGCGAACGTGTCCGTGATAACGTCATTATCTCCTTCCTTATTAATTACTGAAGAAGTTTCTTCCGATTTACTTCAACATTATTCAAAGAAACGCTAAGACACCTGTGTATTTTATGTATTCGTCGTATCATCTACCAGAACATAAATAATCAGATGTTGCAAATCCTGTTTGTACAAAATAATTGATGTAGTTTGAAATGTACTAGATGACGTAGTCGATTCATTCATTTCTTCATTCACAAATTTATTTTTTCTGCCGTGTTTATGCAACAACCGAGTTATATTCAACAAAGAGCGCTTTAAAAATTGCGCAGATAGATTTTCATTAAAATCGTTCAATTTTCAAAAATTGTAAAAGTTCAGTTTTTAAAACTTGTTTTATACCAATGTCGAAGCCAATACTTTACTATCAATAAAAGTATATTTCTCATTACTAGATCATTAGCTCATTTCATATAAACGTTTTTGAAAATATTTCTAGTTTTCCGGGAATTTTAAGATCTAATGGGACAAAGTTTACTTTTTTAAATATCTTTCAGGAAAGTCTGAGTTATCTGTTATAAATTTATCGATAATAGAATTTGTCTAATTTTATCAATTTAATATTTTTGCTTGCACAAAGTACTTTACAAAGGGCCACAAATTTGATCTGCTTTCTATTACAGAAAAGAGTAGGTAGTATTTTGTAGCGTTGAACTCGAAAATAGCTATTAGTAGCTATTTTAGCTAATAGTATTATTTAGAATTTAATCAAGATGCTTTCTCTTAACTTTTCGTTGGTAATGAATCTTATGTTTATCTCTGAGTACCCTACGCAAACGCTAAGAGGAAGCATTCCAGATTCCCTGATATCGTTTTTAAGACACTGAATTTTTTATGAAATGTATTCATAATCTTCAGAGACTGCACAACAATTTTCCTGACTCCTTCCATTTTCATTATAAGTGTATCTTTCTTCCATATTCAAATATTCCTTATTAGAACCTGCATCTTCTTTCTAAATTCCAAACTTCAATTTTATTTTCATACTAGAAACTGCACCACAATTCTTCTAAAAAAAAGAATCAAATGAGGCTGAAGAAAGTTAATTTTTTAAAATATGTTTCATTCTACTTGACGAAAATCCATTAAAATATTTTTTTAGGCAATCACTAGTAAAAGAAGTTCTTCAGAATTGTGGAATTCTGATTGGATGTTGTTGATGTTTTATAAGAAGAAATAAAGAAGTCATCTTCGTCAACATATCAAATGTACGATATGTTGACGAAGATGACTTCTTTTATTTCTTCTTAGTTCTTCAGCATACTAAAAGTTTAATGTTTAGCACTAGTGCTAAACGTTAGATGATGCTTGTGCGTTCAGATAAATCTGTGAAATCAACAAAGGAAATAAAATACTTCCTCTGACCACATAAGCTACTACCGACCTTAATGTATCATTAAGTGATTTGTACACTTGAATTAAAATGCAAGTAAATAAGTAGTATAAGTCACACGTGTAAAAAGTTATTTTACTCCTAGGATTGCGCTGCTCTGCCTATCAGCATCGTGTCGCAATATTTCCTATTCGCAAAATAAAAAGTCAATTTTGTCACTCGTATCATAAATAGCTATTTTACAAGTTTTCTCATAGCTTGGAGGGCGAGTAATTTCCAGAAAATAGAAGGTGGCTTTTCTGAACGATTCCCGTGCAATTTTCTCATGTTATTCGAGATTGTCCTACTGATTTTTAGGAAACATTTCTTTAATCATATATATATATATATATATATATATATATATATATATATATATATATATAAGAATAAATGTTAAATTTTATTGTTGAGAAAGGTTGATAATTTATATTAGTTGCCATCAATCTAATAATTGATTTCAATCAACAGAACTTCCAGGAATCGTGATTCTGTATAGAATTACACGTCCACATGCAACAGGTAACGAGTAAAATGTTGTACGTTGAACCCATGATTAAGTCAAATTTAAATTTAATAATTTAATGTTAACAATGGGAAAATTTGTGAGCATAGTGGGGCAACGGTAGAAATAACAATCTTAATAATAACAGTGGATGTAATTTCCTTCATGATATTAGATGTTTGTTGTAAATTGAATCCAAATTTGGCAATAGTAAAAATAAAAGAAGAGACAAAACTATTTCACACCGTAGAGCATGAGAAAGTATTGCACTGTAGCCAGTTCATCTTGAAGTGTAAAATTTTAACTCAACTGTCTCATCACAAAGGAATCAATTGTCCTTTTCATATTTGTACGTTGTATTTTGTATTTTTGTATTTATCCGTTGAAGTTTAATAGATAAACAAGTAGAATTTAAATCACTACTGATTTGCCAATTAAATGAATTTTAATTGATAACATTTAGAAGATAATTTATACGTCACTCAATCTCTCTTAAATTTATTACACACCAGTGCCGTTCTTATACATGGGTCTTCTCAGTTCGGTCCCAAGGCCCCGTGACCTCCAAAATTAGGAATTTGTTTCCAATTAAAATGGAGTATAAAGTTTGTCGGAATTGTTGCAGGAGACACTGAAATAAACGGATGAATGGCGATCATTTATTTAAAACCACAAAAAATTTGTCTGAAGACCAGTTATTAATATATAAAAATATTATTTAAATAGAGAATTTGACTTACAGTATAACATCCGAATTGTTCCATTCGAATAATGATTTTAAGAACATTGTGATTTTTTCCACTCTCCCTCTCTAACTTCATATCAGCTCCGACGGAAATCACCGTGTAGGTGAATGCTTGCTGCAAGGAGACACGAATTCATCATTCTCTTTACGCAAACACTCTAGGAGGCATGAATTCATCAGTATCTTTACGCAAACACCTGCAGCTCCGTCCCGTCGATGCCCACTGACGTACCAAAGTAGCCGCCGCTGATTCAGCCTAGGCTGCAGTTTCCTTTTGAGGGAGAATGGAAGCGTGCCTGGTTTCGCCAAGCAGAAAAGGAACGGAGAGTACTGAAACACAAGTGTAACGGCAACAAAAACATCAATCTTAAACGAACGTATACATCAAATTTACCTCCTTAAAGTGCTGAAGAGGGTCGGAATCCGCAGAGTGGGAGACGCAGAGCCAAATACCACAGGGTCTAAGCGTTTTAGAAGTTTAGTTTCTGCTTTTCTTGTGTTCATGGAGAAAATGGGAATCGTTTCTACTTCTTTGTAAAATAAATGTAAAATAAATGAAAAAACAAATTTCACCCTATTTTCAAAACCCTTCTTTCGTGAATATGATAAATTAGCTACAAAATTATCAATATCGAAGAAAGAGACTTTTTTCTTAATGAAATCTATTCATCAAAAATACGTTTTAAAATAATGTTACGTACAATTTAGATAATGGTTGGTACTATTTGTTTCAAAATATGATTAATTTTCAGGAAATCTGGTGTGAAATAAGGGCAAACAAATATTCTCTCTAAATCGGCTCCAAACGCTTTCAATTTTCGATTGGATAGAGCTAATGGCATCGGATAATATGACGTTATTTTGATGTAACCGTTAATTTTTTCAAAAATTATTTCACAAATGTATGATCAATGAGAAAAATAATATTACATATCCGTTACAAATTATGCGATAAAGCACGTTGTAGAACAATTAGTAAATGTCGAGTTGGAATTAAAATTGGAAGATGGCAGCACATGATTGACTGATTAGCCTTTAATGCTCGCATAATTTTAAGATGGTATTTACTTGCAGTGCAAGTGACGAAATAAGGTATAGATTATATATATAAATAACGAATGAAGGTAAGATAGCTAAGGTTTCAATGCTGTTGCGGAATGTCCAGATATTTTAAAAACAAGTTCCTGTCTTTGGATACCAGCATGTGCTATGTGAGACACAATTGTATATCAAAAATACATATCACTGAAAATTCAATAAACGCACGCTTTAAATTGATTTAATGCTTACTTTGTCTCTATTACAGAACAGTGCAATTGCACTTTCAGAGTAAAGTATATTGAATATTTCAATATTGAAATAAAAAAGTGCTCGTAGCGTAAATGACATTGACATGACATTGAAGAGAAATTTGAATAATTTTTTGCCAATAGCTTGTTGACATTTGAATGAATTGAACACTCAGCAAATGGTCGAAATACTCATAAAAGCAGCGATGAAGTCGCCTGAATGTAGGCAATTTGCCACACGCCAACGTCAAGAGAAATGCTTCATAAGGCGCCTTCATCCCTCAATTCCTCAAAAAAATATCGAGTTAAGTATTGTTCTGATGGCGTTTTCCTGAGCAAAAAATGATGTCACTCTCCGTCTCCTTCTTAAGTTTGACAAATTATTTTGTGTTTATCCTTTATATCAAGCGTTCTCCGCGGTAAATGGGCCTAATTTTATGACAAAACGATTAGTCACGTAGGTGGGGGGGTCTCAAAGGAATATTTTTTATTTAATCAATTTTCCAAAATTTATTTTTAATTTCAATTTTTAAAACATTAATTTTGATAATGTTTTCTATTCTTGACTAACATTGTTCTTTCATAGCTCACCGACAATGTCGCGTTTTCTGGTTTCAAAAGAAGCTATGTCGGTGAGCTATGTTAACACAATGTTAGTCAAGGATCAGACCACACAGCACATGCAGTTGTCTATGCAGGGTCAGACTTTCTCAGAGCTGCAGGCAGGTGTAAACTTACAATTTGGGTTGACAGACGACTCGGGGACTGATAGATATTTCTCTCTTATCTCGTCGCAAGTCTACACATGTAATCTAATTGGTTGTATGTTGAATTTGAAATTCTTTATGTAAATAGCTTCTTTCCTCGTCTTAGGAAACATGGATGAGCCGTCTCTGATATGAAGCGAAAAGAAGCCTGTTTGAACGTATACTTGGGTTTTTCTAACCTGACCGATGACACTTCATCAGCTGTTACGGTATCATCTAATCGAGAGTTCAAACGTCATCACGGTGACGTCACTGTGGTGACGTTTGAACTCCAGATTGGACGAAACCGTAACAGCTGATCAGCTGTCATCAACCACGTTACAAAAACCCAAGTGTAGGTCGGGCGCTGCGCCCAAGTGAGCGGAAGGATCTCGAAGCTCGAATGGCGGCTAGGGGGCCAGGGCTGGAGGCTGATCCGCGCGCTCTCAGATTACATCGCTGCCGCGCAGGGCTCCCGCAGGAGCCCGCTTGGCCTCTCAGCGACTCGGTCACTCTGCCCGACCTATAAGGTGCATTAGGGTTTAAGCGCGGCGTAGTCTTTTAGTAACAGCAATATCGATATCAATAGCAGGTGAAGGCCTCTCAGCGACTCGGTCACTCTGCCCGACCTATAAGGTGCATTAGGAGTGCTTAAGCGCGGCGTAGTCTTTTAGTATACAGCAATATCGATATCAATAGCAGGTGAAGGCCTCTCAGCGACTCGGTCACTCTGCCCGACCTATAAGGTGCATTAGGGAGTTTAAGCGCGGCGTAGTCTTTTAGTATACAGCAATATCGATATCAATAGCAGGTGAAGGCCTCTCAACGACTCGGTAAGATTGCGCCATTTGACCTATCGCCCTCATGTCACAGACTTTCCTACTCGAAAAATAAAATGTCACTTTTACTACTCAAATCGTAAATATCAATTTCCGAAATAATTAAATCTGTAGTATGTTGTCTCTCGGTTGATTTATTTATCTCCATTGCCTCTCAATCTCATTTATTTCAATGAGGTAGGAACTGCATAGAATTTCTTGAACAGAAAACATTATCAAATAGAATATTTCAAAAATTTTAATTAAAAATTATTGCTTGAAAATTGATTAAATAAAAAAAATTCCTTTGAGACCCCTCCCCCTACGTGAATTCACTCCTTATTGTCATAAACTTGGGCCACATTGCCGCGGAGAACGCTTGATATAAAGGATAAACCCAAAATAATTTGTCAAACTTAAGAAGGAGACGGAGAGTGACATTTTTTGCTCAGGAGAATGCCATAAGATCTATACTTAACTCGATATCTTTTGAGGAATTTAGTGATGAAGGCGCCTTATGAAGCATTTCTCTTGACATTGGCGTGTGGCAAATTGCCTACATGCAGGCGACTTCGTCGCTGCTTTTATGACCATTTGACTTTTTTCGACCATTTGCTGAGTGTTCAATTCATACAAATATCAACAAGCTATTGGCAAAAGGTTATTCAAATTTCTTTTCAATGTCATTTACTCTACGAGTCATTTACTCAACAAGCTATTGGCAAAAGGTTATTCAAATTTCTTTTCAATGTCATTTACTCTACGAGCATTTTTTATTTCAATATTGAAATATTCAATATACTTTACTCTGAATGTGCAATTGCACTATTCTTATATTATTTTTGATATGTTTCTAAAAATACGAACAAAAACGTTGACTTTTTAAAATTATTAAAAATTTGAATCAAATAGGTTTCAATAAAATACTAAGCATTTACAAACACATGAAGAACTTTTACCTCCTTTAGGGCAAGACCCCACAGTCTATACAAATGGGAGAAGTTTGAGAACTTACGATTTTTAGGCTTGCATATTACATTATGGTTCGGAAAGCGATTGTAAGTCAAAAAATAACCAGAGGTGCCATAGAATGGCACATACGTTCTCGTAGCAAATTTTTCTAATTTCCTTGGTGAGGATTGGCTTTAAAGTCTTGCTTTATTCTCTGACCAGCTACGCTCTATCGTCGCCCAAAGAACATTTTTTTTTACCTTTTATCAACTTTTCGGTTTCTTAATACTAGAACCGAAATATTGCTTCAATAATATTAAATAAGAGTAAAACCTCGTCCTAAATAGAAATTTTCATTGAAAACTTTTTTGAGATTTTTTTTCCTTCAAATGAAATTTTTTGTTCGTAAACAGTTGTTTCATTAAGGCCATAAACATTTTTTTGAAAAATTTAGTAGTTTTCATGCAATAGTGCATAAAATATTTGCAATTTTCAAAAATTACTAAAACAATATTTCCTCAAAAACGGCGCCAAATTGTTTCTTTAAATTTTTGGTAGGGGTATTGCCATTGTGATGACATAAACGCCATATCGATCTATTATTTTGTTGTTGTTGTTTTTTAAATTACAAAAATGCTTTTACAAATCTCTCACGTCGGTAATATTTACATTACAGGCGATTTCTTAACTTTTTGCATTTTTCAGTACATGTTCTTTAAATAATGTCAAGTAAAGTTTCTCGAAAACTCAGCAGTTTTATGTTAAAATTAGCTCAAAATTCCGCATTTTCAAAAACGCTCAAATGCCATTTCTGAAAAATAGCTCCAAAGATTTTCTTCAAATTTGTCCAATGGATAGTGCTAATTGCACTGTCTAATATGACGTAAAGTTCATTTTGGTGTATTCTTTGGTTTGTTTGTTTTTTTCAAAAACTACACGAATGTAATTTTTTGGAAATACCTCCCCCGCCGTTAAAATGCATATTTCCATCGATTTGTATGCATTATTACATTGACGAGTGGAAGTGCTTTCACTGAATTCAAATGAAGTTTTTGGAAAACTCAATAGATTCCTGTGGAAAGGAGCTTCAAATTTCGCATTTCCAGTATTGCTTCATCGCCATTTTCTTAGAAACGGTTTCAAATTTTTCAATGATAATTTCTATTTAGAATGAAATTTTACTCTTCTTTAAATTCTGGAAGTAATACATCGGTTCTACTATTAGGAAACCTAAAATTGGAGAAAATGACAAAAAATGTACTTTGGCGACGATAGATAGGAGCTGGCAAGAAGATGGGGCAAGACCATAAAGCCAGGCTACACCAAGGAAATTAGAAAAGTTTACTACGAAAAAGTCTGCCATTCTGTACCACCTCTAGTTAATAATATTTTATTTTTTGTGATTCAAATAAATATTTACTTTTATTACATTTTAATATTTATTTTGAACGTGCTCATTTAATTTTATTACGATTTATTTTATATTACATATTTTATTTCACTTGAACTTTCCTACTATTAAGGAACAACCTCAATTTCCAACTGGTTTTCCGTCGCATTTCCATTGATCTATTAAGCAAATAATGAGAAATCCACTGCGCTATTTCTAAACAGGAAATGTACCTTTTTTCCGCCATAATGTTGCATAATTTTGCCACTTTTTTATGTAAGAATACTTGCATTGTGATGTAAGATTCACTTCCAGAGCACTTGTAGCAGACAATCATTCGATGGCTTTACGTGACCTCTCATGAGTTTTTGCATAATGAGAGTTTCCTAATCTAGTTATGTCAGCTCGGACGATACTAGCTTTTTGCAGTCAATGAGAAAGCAGTCTAAGCGGCAAATCGAGATTTGAAATTATTCTTGATAATTTTCTGGTGTCATTTTCCCTGAATCGTATTTTGACTTTATTTCTGGCCCCGTTCTTCCTTAGAAATTTGGTCAATTGGAAGTTCACTTGGCTAGATTAAATCATCGCCGTGCACTTATGTTTTGCGAACAGTCGCAGACATGCGAAACCAACTGTACATGTTTAAATATACTATTTCTCTAGCTTTATCAGTGTAATCGGTAATTGCTTGCACATCAATGGCAGCGTTTCGTAGCCCGATGTCAGAGTTTCTGAAAGAACTCTACTATAACTTATTAATTCACCAATTTTATCAATTTTCCTCATCTGAATGCTAATATCTTTCAGAGTACATATAATTAGCCCATCTATTTCATCAGAGAAGTCTAATGAACGAGATTTTTTAGTAACAATTCGATTCGCTTTCCGTTTTTGGCAATGTGCAAGCAGCAGCTCGCCTATCGACGAACAAATCGCTTTTTCAGAGGCCCTGCACCGATTTTTTTTCTTTTTTGCTGCGATACTGGGCAAGTTTGTGCAGCTGGAATTAATTGTATCATTTAAAGTAATAATAAATAAATTCACTCGTGCTAGTTACAGGACGTGAATCTGCTTTTTTTTTAATTCAATCGGTGGTTTTTGTGAAAAATAACTTCCTTATGAGCGGGAATATATTGTCAGAAAATGCTGATGTCTATAACTATAACACTCGACGTAGTAATCATATTCATCAGGTGACAGTATCAACAGATCATTACAAACAATTATACAATATTTTTTACAACACTTCGCCAGATAACATAAAACGATTAATTCGATAGAAAAGTTTAAATCCCAAGTAATATCGTTTCTGCTGTATTACTGTTTCTATACAATTAGAAACTGTACTGAGCATCAAAAGAGATTTAACATTAATTTTAATAGTGATATTTAAAGATAATTAATTTTAAATAGTATTATTTACCATTTGGATTGTATAATTCTAAACAACTTGTAACAAGTCTTGTATTGCTACTTCCGAGTCAATGACCCCCATCTCGATCCGGTTTTTCGTCCAGTTTCCCTAATCCTTTGAGCAAATGCTGCGATGGTCCCTTGTTTTGCTTCCGGACATAAAAGTAACTTCTTTATCTGTGCACATCTTTTAGAATTCAGTGGGAAATATAGTTATTCAAATTATCGTTCTCCATGATGTCGTTACAGAAAGTATTATTCCTTGACGAAGGACATGATGAGGGATAAGAACCCAAATTTATTGCTGATTTACCCTTGGAAATAGATTTTATTACATTGGAGCGAATACGTTTGTTGACAATCCTTGCAAAAAACGCTCATTTTCTTTCTGTACTCAAAATTCAAGCAGTATATGGCTTAGGGTAGGGATCACAGAATTTTGAAAACGTGCACAGAATTTACTTCTCCCCATAGCATGTCACGCACAGTTTTTACCTATTTTTGACGTAAAATAAATGAATAAATACCGTCAAAGTGGAGGGACTCCACAATCAAAGTAATGTACTGTGACATACCAATATGTCACTGAATATTGTGCAATATTTATTATAAATGGCGTCAATTAAAGGGGATAAATTATGTGAATATGCTAGCATAGCAACGGTAAGCGAGCCGTCGTCAAGGTCAACATATTCATGCAGTGACAATCGCGGAGACGGCTAGCTCATTTTGTATAGAATTCAGGGATTGGCCGAAAAAGCAGTGACAGTCGTGAAGACGGCTAGTTCGTTTTGCAAGAAATTTAGGGATTGGCTAGGTACGAAGTGTTATCTGCAAATAAACAATCGAAAAGATGAACCGAGCTTTGCAGGGCAGAAAGAATACGAGGGACATTCATTCTGACTGATGCCGTGCTCATGAACGGATCGTGCTCCAATTAATGTTAGGAGTTTCTTTGGGAGGACTTGTAAGCATCTACTAGGGAATGGATATTGAGAGAACGTCGAATTTGAAGATTAAGTGTGACAGTGGAGCTTAAAATATTTCATGTGAACGAGTTGGAGGGACATTGAGGGCTTGGGCGAAGTTGTCAGTGATTAGACAGTGATAAAATGTTAGCAGCAAATAGTTTATTGATCTGATGAACGGTGATTGAAGTGTGCTTCCGAGAAAAGAAGAGAGAAGATGGTGTCTGGACCTGAGGACGGCGGCGACGGAGATGGATAAAGATGGTCCAAAAGCGCACGAAGACAAAAGGTTGGAACGGTCATGACAAATGTTTAATTTTATATTGGGTAAAGTTATACAATACCAAAATTGTTTTAAATTGTTTAATAAATTTCCATGTTTTTGTGAAATGAATACATGATTTTTCATTGAGCCAATTCTAGCAATGAAGTAGCAAGATAGAAAGATATTAGCTTCAGCCTCACCTTATTACAAGTATGAACCGTAACTAGTAGTTGATAACAGCGATTTCAAACATTGGGATAGAGAAACAAGGACTGACGTCGCCATACCATCCAATAGACCTGACTTTGTTAGACAAAAAGAAAAAAGTTCATTTGATTGACATTGCCATTCCACTCTCCCACAACATTGACAATAGCTACAGAAACAAGATCAGCAAATACAAAGATCTGGCAGATGAAGTAAAGAAAATGTGGAAAGTCAACAAAGTTTATGTTAGACCCATCATCATTTCGGCCACAGGACTAAATTCTAAAAGCGCGAAGAAACACTTAGAAATTCTTCAATTAGAAAGCTGTTTATCAAAAATTCAAAGTCTGTGATACTTGACACTTGTGTCTCACCATATTGTGAGAAAGGTCTTGAGCTTCACTGAATTCAACTCAATTACTGTTTTACCAAGCGTGCAGGGCCAGTGAGAGTTGTGTGGATGTGTAATTTGAAATGGTTATAGTGACACGATAGTGAATGGTTTATGTGAATGCATTATTTCTGTATATTTAAATTTAATTTGACTTGTGTTCTTATACGTAAATTTGATTTCATTTGCGTTATGAAGCAAAGCAATGTGTCAACTGTTTGTAATACGTATTTAATCTGAATTCCTATGTATTATGTAATGACCAAAATTGTTGATACAGTTAAAAATAATAATAATAACAACAACAACAATGGGATTTTGTCTATCCGGGAGACGTCACATCTTACACTTGGTTGCCATCGTTCCGGCAGTCATACTGCGATTATACAACGATTAAAACAGTGAGTCCCTTGACACTTGTCAGCTGGTGACTAGTGATGTGCAAGCTCCCGAATGGTTGACAGCGTCACAGCTGATCAAGCGTCAACGGACTTTACGTTTTAATTAAGTATAGATCGCAGTATGACCATAGAACAACACCTATTTATTCATGGTAAGACGGCCGAAACTTTGGCAACTGTACCTTGGGCTTGGCCTCTCCCGGACAGCCAAGATCGTATCATTCACAATTTCGTAAAACATCAAAAGAGGTAGCAATTTACAGATTCACATTCATTCAGAGACACAAAAATTCTGCCCGCCAAAACAGGCCCTGAAATATAAAGACGAACAACAGGTAGAGGCTGGCTACAAAAAGACAAGTGTAGGAACACAGTAGCAGCAGCAGCTAAGAGACTATTGTAATAAAGGAACTTCCCTATTGGGTCCATCCTTTAAACTAGTGGCGCCTGGTGGCTGAACAATCTAGAGGTTGCAGCTCTATCGAATGACGGAAATGTGACTTCCAAAATTCAGAACACTAATATATAATAAAATGTAAGCAATTCATGTAAATTACTTTAAACTAAGTTTAATAAAAATCTGTATTGAAATACTACTTTATTTATTTATTTATTTTACGTCAAAAAACAGTTAAAAACTGCGTATGACGTGCTAAGGGGAAAAGTGAATTGTGTGCACATTTTCAAAATTCTGTGATCCCTACACTAAGTCATATACTACTCAAATTTTGAATTTTTGAAAGGGAGAAAAAAAACTCCCGTGTAATAAAATCTATTTCAAGGATAAATAAGCAATAAATTTTGAATTTTGAAAGGGAGAAAAAAAAAAAAAATCTCCCATGTAATAAAATATATTTTCAAGGATAAATAAGCAATAAATTTTGAATTTTGAAAGGGAGAAAAAAAACTCCCATGTAATAAAATCTATTTTCAAGTATAAATAAGCAATAAATTTTGGCTCTTATTACTTCCTGCCGCGACAACATGGAAACGAAAATTTGAATAATTGTATTTCCCACTGAATTCTAGAAGACGTGCACAGAAAACGAAGTTACATTTATGTCCAGAAGCAAAACAAGGGACCATCTCAGCATTTGCTCAATGGATCAGGGAAACTGGACGAAACACGTGATCGAGATGGGGGTCATTGACCCGGAAGCTGTAGTTCAATAGTTGTTACAGGTTGTTAATACTCATTTATACAGTCCAAATGGTAAATAATGCATTATGTATCATTGTTAAAATTAATGTTACTTTTCTTGTGATGCTCAGTATAGTCTCTAATTGTATAGAAACAGTTATGCAGCAGAAACGATTTCACTTGGGATTTAAACTTTTCTATTGAATTTAATCGTTTAATGTCATCTGGCAAAGTGTTGTAAAATAATGTACATGTATTGTATGTGAATTTTTTGTAATAAGCTGTTGATACTGTCACCTGATGAATATGATTTCTACGTCGAGTGTTATAGTAATAGACTTCGGCATTTTCTGAAAATATATTCCGCCCTTGAGCAAGTCATTTTTACAAAACCACTGATTCGTAAATAAAGACACGGTAATGGTAGAATTCTAGATTAATGAAGAGAGGCTTACATGAATCACGTGGGTGGGATTTGGTTATTATTCGTACAATTCGTTTTTGTAATCTAAATGTCTGGGAGCTATAAGATGTATTTCCCCAGAATATTATGCCATATCTCTCTCTACTCGCATGTATTTTTATGCGTAGTGTCCGTGTCAGGTATATTTACCTCCCGCGCCCGGCTTTGATTTTCAGTTCCACAAGCACTATTGTTTGGACGTTTTATACAAATAAAGTTATTTCATTTCAGAAACTACACTACCCTGGTATATATTGCAATAATGAAAGATGTACACAAATTCGTATCACAAGTACGCTCGCAAAATGGCTGGCCACGCCAGCTGCTGGCAGACAGGCTTCAGCGACACAGGAATTTCCATCCAGAACGGCCAAATTTACATAAAGAACTCAAAAGAACGTTTTGAATCAACACACATAATATCAAATGAAAACAAATTCTCCAAATATAAACAATACATTGAAGGCCGTCAATAATTGACTGAACATGTTTACTTTCAATAAGTGACTGAACATGTTTACGCGAAATCCATAAAATTAAGTTCGAGCTAGTCAGACGAAGACAATATTGTTATTCCCCTCGGACTGCTTCGATCGCCCCGCAGCGCTCGGCGACAAAATCCCCTACCCATTTAGTTGCCGCCAAAAGGCCCTATGTTCCCCCGTGTTAAAGCGAAGGGCCGAAGAGTAAACAGTAAACCCAATAATAGGGCCTGGGAGTCACCAGATGCCAGAGAGAGCGCCAGTTGGAAGCACTTTAGTTTCAAAATTATTTCATATTCATCAATATTGCTGCAATATTTTGGATCTATAATGTCATTAAAACGAAAATGTATGTTCCTAAGATATTACATGATCTTTTTAGATTGTCTGGGGGTTGTGCAACCTAAGCAGAAGCCACTGACCTATACACTTTACGATAATGATTATATTTAAAATGCAAGAAATGAGTCATTATTATCAAACCAAAAAGCTGATGAAATTAAAAACCCTGAAAATGCAAAGTTTCAACATAAAACTTCAGGTAGGTGAACTAGTTTCATATAAAGCAAAGATATATAGTTATAATGATAGACAATCTACAAAGATAGATATACTCTTTGAACAATACTGCAACCTCCAAAAAGAACAGCTACTTCTTTTAAGACACAATGCTCCATTGTTTAAAATATTTGAAATTACAAATTAACAAATTGACTCGTGACGAAAGTTACATTTACTATTATATCCCACAATTTGAGTGTGTACCCCAATATACCCCACTGATTAACTTAAATTTTATAATTGTTACAATAGTATTGAAATGAAAATGAAACAAGAAAAATATTTTATATTATTTTTCACATCACTGGAATACTGTTGTAGCCCAAAAAGCAAATATTGAGATCTTAAAATGAATCAAGATATAAAAACTTATTGCACATTAAATTTTTTTTATCTCTGAAATTGTATCAATTCCCCTTGGTGGAAAATGTTTTATTATTTCATGGCCAGAGATTGCTATTTATTTTTATGGAATTGTGTCACCCCAAAATTCAGTTTTAGAAAATTCATTTTCTTAAATTAAAAACCCAGAGACATAAATAATTATCTGATATTACCTGTAAATGATGCTTCCTTTTTGCTGATTAATGGGAAGAAAATGAAGTTATAGGGAAAATTAAATTGCACTCTCTTGTACAATATTATTTTTTTAAATATACAACAGGACTCCGGAAAAACTACAATGTGAGAATTATTTTTAAATCTTTGTCTTCCTTTTCTACTGAAAGGGAATGACTGAACTGAGAATTTTTCATCTGAAGAATCAAGCTCAGAAACTCCTTGAAAGATTATATTGATTTTATAGTTGACGTACAGTTATATACATGCTGATTTTCTGAAAAAATTTAAGTGGTAGTTTCTGACTGACCTGTTGCAAACATCTTTCATATTCAAAGCATTAACTGTAAAAATGAAAACAACATAATTTTATCATAAACCTTCAGTAGACACGAAATTCACATTATTTATATTGTATCTACAATTAAAGAAGAAATTTGCAGATGAACTAATATTCCAACTCAACATTAGGATATCAGTACCATAAATTATATGTTTCTGCTCCTCAATTTTGTGAAGTATAATATTATTTATTTCTTTTTGCTACTAATGTCATAGATATCTGAATTCTCAGCCTTTTGAAATTATTAAAATGTATTTTGTATTTGGAGCATTCATATTGTGAAAGGGTTTATGACCCTGAGCATTCTCCCAGAAACTCAGTACTGCTTATATAAATGTATAATACATGCAAAGATTGGATTTGAATTTTAAAATTTTTAATTTTCTATGATGTATTTTTTACTGGCATTTGCAGACATCTGACAGTCCGTGACAATACATCAAATTCTTTCAAAATAATAAGTATCCATTTATTTCAATAAATCACTTAATTGTGAATTACAGCATTCTCATTTAGTTCTCCTATGAGACAAGTTTGTATACAAAATTTTGAAATTAAGAAACTATATTACTAATTATCATTCACTTCACATAGGTCAGTCAGTCAGTTACATATTACAACAATTTAAGTTCTGCTTTTTTTGTGATCAATACACAGCTCAAAAAATATTTTAAGACAATCAGATACGTAATACATACTACAAAAACAATGATGAAGTGCTTAATTTCCAGTTTTCATGCCATCTAAGGGATCTGTATTTTGCTAACTCTTCTTTAAAATAATGACAAATTTCTTTCTGTGAACTGTTATTTGGAAAGTCTTTGAACCATGACTGGATTTGAGAAGAAAGCTCTTCTGATGTGCTGAAAATGTAACTGTTTTTTTCATGCTGAATAAGTTCATTCAAGCATTTGAAAGTATGAGCACATACGGGTAAACCACAACCAAACATGTCTGCTACTTTCATGGGCAGATCAAGCCCACTTGAAGACATATGTAAGCACACACCTAGATCAGCACTAGCTAAAAGTTGGGGATAATCACTAGGATGTAACCATGGAGTTACAACCTTCACATTTTTCCACTGAGCATTATCAATTAGTTCACAGTAATATTGCTTCAAAGGACCTTTCCCTGTAATTACACAAATAAGAGGGGGCAAAGCACAAGCAGTGGTCTGACACATTTCTTCATAGAGTTGAAGTGCAGATAAAAGAATACTAAAATCTTCATCTTCAGTCCAGCTTGTACTAGAAACCAATAACCCTGGACGATCCTCTCTTAAAGAAATTACACCATCACTCTTTATTTCTGTAAATGCTGTTTTTGTTTCATCAGAACAGCCAAACATCTCATACTTTTCACTCAGCTTTTTAAATAAATTATGCGAAGTTTGTAAAGGAACAGGATGAAAACAATCTGGAGGACGGTCGTAAAGAGTTGTAGCAATAATCCTATGGTTTTGCTCCAAGTCCATTTTCAAAGCTTTTGTTACACACAAATTGGCATTTGCCCGTCTACCAAACCAACCTTCAAACCATTTGGAAAATTTAACTAAAATACTTTCATTTCCTAAAGACAGTGCCAAAATTGTATAGGCATAGTTGTGCCAATCAATTATATACTTAGATCTCATCAAAGCACAATAAATCCAACATACTGCAAGAGTTGGTATTGCCGGGGGGTTTTGCACAAGAAGATAATCAGACCTACGTTTACAGAAAAGCACAAATGTCAAAGAAAGTATTTGCCACAGTACTTTTAAAACATAGCCCAATAAACGAGGAAATTTGTTTTGGAAATCAGGACATGAAGGAACATATCTTAATGTAATATTTGGGTGCTCCTGCAACTCTCTTATGGGTTCTGACCCTGAATAACCAAGCAAATCAACAGTGAATCCTTCATTTGCCAGAGACAAAGAATGGTACTGCATTCTTGGGCTGCGTCCAACATCTCCCAAAACAACAACACTCACACGCCCCTTTGACATTTTTCTATAAATTCTGCATTAAAATGTTCAACATGAAATATTCCCCACTGCAATGACACGTCCACACACGACTGTAATATTGGTGGCGGTCAGAGGCGAGTTTAATATTCTAGAGGCCACGTCAGCTAGAGTTTGCAACATCAACATTTGACAGGGTAGCACGCACACGCAGACACGCGGCTTCATCTGGTCTCAGCTGGCCACAGAGCACTTATTTGCCTACGCAGCTGAGTGGCTCGCTGCAATACTTGGGTTTTCGTAACGTGGCGGATGACATTAAGATCATTTTTACACATAACGCCTCATAAAATAAATATTTTTAATTAATTCCTTCTCAACGGGGCTCATGGCCTTAAACATGGGCTTATCACTGTTATAAAGATTCGTAAACCCAAGTACATGCAGTATTATGTTCTCCAATTTAAACATTGGCACTTCAAGGTCACAAACTGGAAGGAGGGGACATTGTTATCCAATCGAAAACTTCATTATAAAAAAAATAGTCATAACGAAGCACCCGATTGGATAATAATGCTCCCCTCTTCTCGATACTTTGAAGTGCTATTGTAATTAAAATAGAGTATACACTGCCAGCATGGCCACTCAGCTGTTTAGTTGACAGTGGCGATCCCTATCCGAAAAACAAACACTTCTTTGGCGCGGAAGTTATACCGCCAAAACTTCCTTTATTACTTAATTCTAAATTGTAAAATAATTAGAAACGATAGCTTCCAATATTAATTTTTTTAAATTGTCAAAACGTATTAAAGTAAATTCTCAGTAAAATATGACCAACAAATGCATTGTGTTGTTCCACTGCCTCCTTCAATAGAGAAATTCTAATGTAGGAGGCATTGGTTATTCACATTTTTTTCTGCATTGAAATATAGTAACGTAGTATTTTCGTGATGTAATTATCATAATATTGTGATATATTTTTGTACCTCATCAATGTTACGTGTTGTGGTTATGGGCAAAATAGTTCATTGGACAAACAATCATTCGAATTTGATTGGTGCTCTGTAATTCGAGCGGGAATCACCTGCAGTTAAACGCGCGAAATCTGCAAAGCGTCCAGTGAATCGTGTAGTCGTGTTCCGACTAGGTTGTGGGGTTGAGATATTGTGAAGGTATCTACTGTGTTAGGTATAACTAATTGAATTGGTGCAGGATGTTGTCCACAAAGGGAAACAAAGAGAATATTGAAAGTTCTGTTCATGACCTGAAAATAAAAGATGAAACTGATGGATTAAATTCAAGAATCGGGAAGCCACTGAACGAAGCGAATCAGAATAAACAACAGGTATGTATTATTACGCTAAATTACTGTTCTACTTCGATGTAGACCGCTTCGCGCCAAAGCTTATTTTCCCTCATTTTCTGTACGTTTTTTTAGGTTAAGTCGCCCAGCAACAAACCAGTGAAAGCAAAGAAGAAACCTTTTGACCCCGAGTTGGAACCTTTGCTACGAGAAAATCCACGACGGTTTGTCATCTTCCCTATTCAGTATGAAGATATCTGGCGAATGTACAAGAAAGCTGAAGCATCATTTTGGACTGCTGAAGAAGTGGATTTGTCGAAAGACCTTACTCATTGGGAAAAAATGAAGCCAGAAGAAAGGCATTTCATTTCGCATGTTCTCGCCTTTTTCGCCGCCTCTGATGGTATTGTTAATGAAAATTTGGTAGAGAGATTTAGTCAAGAAGTTCAAATAACTGAGGCTAGGTGTTTCTATGGGTTTCAAATTGCAATGGAAAATGTCCATTCTGAAATGTACAGTTTGTTGATAGACACTTACATTTCTGACCCATCTGAGAGAGAATTCTTGTTCAATGCAATTGAAACCTTACCTTGTGTTAAAAAGAAGGCTGATTGGGCTCTTAATTGGATCAGCAGTAAGCATGCTACGTTTGGAGAGAGAGTAGTCGCTTTTGCAGCTGTTGAAGGTATATTTTTCTCTGGTAGCTTTGCTGCTATTTTTTGGCTCAAAAAGAGAGGTTTAATGCCTGGGTTAACATTTAGTAATGAATTAATTTCACGAGATGAAGGCCTTCATTGTGATTTTGCTTGCCTTATGTTTAAACATTTGGTTCAGAAACCTACAGAGGAGGAGGTAAAATCAATTATTATTAATGCAGTTGAAATTGAACAGGAATTCTTAACCGATGCCCTTCCAGTTGGAATGATAGGCATGAATTCAGAGCTCATGAAGCGATACATTGAATTTGTTGCAGACAGGTTGCTTGTTGAACTTGGGTTCTCAAAAGTTTACAATTCTGAAAATCCTTTCGATTTCATGGAGCATATTTCTCTGGAGGGTAAAACTAATTTCTTTGAGAAAAAGGTTGGAGAGTATCAGAAATGTGGAGTAATGGCCAATAAAGAAGAGAACACCTTCAAGTTGGATGTTGAGTTCTGAAAAATAAATTTAAGCAATGTAATCGGCAAAGATAAGAGAACTTGTTTCATAGAAACAGGCCTTTCATACTGAGGTTATTAATGTAATCACTTTTGTTGCTACGATGTCCAGTTAATAGCCAGTAATGAAATTGTTTTTTGAGGTTACTGCGTAGGTACTATAGGTCTTGTTAACTGGAGTTTGTATAAATTTTATTGAGAGGTGTGCACTTTTCAGAATATTAAATGCTTATGAAGTTAGTCACCCTTCCGAGTATTTTAGATTTTATAATTAGTTTTATTTTGTAAAAGATGACTTGATATGTAGATTAATTTATTCAGATTTTTTTATATTTATGTAATAGGACCTTAATAAAGTATTTTTTATTTAATTTGAGTTTGTTATTGCTCTTTCAAAAGTCCTTGGGATAAGCTGCATGGATCCTTCACGTTGTTGGAGTGCTCTGTCAAAATTTAGTTAGGTTTATGGATTCTTATTAAACTTCCAAAGGAATTTAGTTATAATCCAGCTTTGTCAAATGCTAAATTTAAGTATTGAGTTAAGAGTGAGCAAATAATAATTATACAATACTGAAAAAATATAGAGGGTGGGGGTTGATTGAACAATTTCCTTTGTATTTCTTTCCTGCAATAGGAAAGAAAATACGGTTAAGATAAAATTTAGTCTAAATTTTTTGTAACTAGTTTTGCCATCAATTGTTTTTTTGGTATGTAAAACCCTCAAAATATAGACTACATAAAATGTCTGTAAATGTGAGGAAATTTATTAGATAGGAACCATATTTAATGTTGAAAAATCACTGACTTCTGCAACATGAGTATGATACTTTCTCTTCACTACATAAGGCAAAGTTAAAAGAAATATTTTTTCTAGATATGATTATTTCATGTCCTAGAGAATACAATTATCAAGTGTCAATCAAAATGAAAAAGGCTTTCTCAGGAATTACAACTACATTGTCAAAAAACAATTGAAGTTTAAAGAATATTACACAGTAACTTAATAACAATTAGTCTTTATCTTTTTCCATACATTTATACTTGAATGACAGGAAAAAGTATTTTTAAAATTCTACTAGAGGCAATAGTTTCTATATTTTGAATAATTATAGTCAAACCTGAACAGCATAGAATCAATGTGTCAAAATTTCAGCTTTTATTTATCTATCTGTTGGGACCTACTGTTTCCTATTAAAGAAAGAAAAAAAAATTGTACAATTAGATCTTGTAAATTACATTGGAACTTCACTTATCACTAATATGTTCCCCTTGATTTATTGATACACAGTACTTAAAATAAAATGGGAACATATCACTCAAGTTCTTTTCTTTCATGCGTAAATATGCCCAATTAGTTTGGTTAATGCCTACTGGCCCTCAGGTCTAGTTTAAACATATCCTTCCTTTCTACCTCCTACTGTATATTGCTAGAACTAATTTTCTCCTTTCTACCTCCTACTGTATATTGCTAGAACTAATTTTCAAAATTACAATTTCATTAATCGTTCAAGAAACCTTTTAACAAGTCTCCATCTTAATCAGGCAAACAAAAACTCACTGCCATGTTAACACTCTAGTATTGGCATATTTTCCATCCCGGCTACCACCCACTTTATCCTCACCTAACCCATTTCCTCCATCTGTGTCTTCATCCCCACCACCTCCATTTCATAATCCTATCTCATTGGCCATGCCTGTCACTCAAGCCACCTGAATAAACTTCCTTCCCTTGTCTTAATGCCCATCCAAAATACAACCTTTGCTGCCACTGCGAAACCATGTACCAACCTGAAGCAAAAACACTGAACAGGAAAGCCCCAAATACACAAAAACAAATATCTACTATTTAATTACATCAAAATGTACAGCCTTTAAGAAACAAGCATTCAAACATGGAAATATCCAACACAACCTTCAACATGTAACATGCTATGCTTCATGCAAGTGGGTCAACCATTTGAAGTTGCTTTGCTTTCTTTATTTGTATGTGTTCTTTGTTGTACAAGTGAATAACTCTAATAATGTAGATTCTGAAAATCATAAAATTCAAACAGTTTTTATGCGAAAATACTTTTATAGACAAGTTGACATGTCTTGCTTGCAAGGGTCTACATCAACAGTGAAGCTTCAATCTTTGGTCCCTGTAATCTAAGTTACATAAAGCAACCTTGAGTCTGACCAAAACAAAATTACAAATGCATTTTTATGCAATAAAACATTCAAATATTTTGCCTTTCTCTCCAATCTTCTCACAATGCCTGCAGTGTGGCCAGGCATAACTAGTAGAATGTTCCACCGAACTGAAGTAAATACTGGTTTGTCCTAAATTTGAGTTCCATTTTCTCAAAACTTCATTTTCAGCAACAGTAATCCTTTAGCTCTAGGTACCTCATAATCAGTAACACTTAGTATTGGTGGGGCTAAATTTATTGAATTGTCTAAAAAATGTACACAAAAGAAATTTAAATCCATTTCTTTGATACATCCGTGTATTCTCCATCTGGACTTTCATAATTCTTTATTGCTGGAGTTCTTGAAGGTCCTTCTATCTCAATTGGTATTAGAACTGGATCAATCTGCAAAAAAAAAAAAAAAAAAAATATATATATACACACACACACACACACACAATGTTTATCATTTCACAAACATTTATCATTTGTGAACTTATCACGTTTTTAATTTGTAACAAATTTACATTCTCATACTTCAGAGAAAGAATTTAAAGAGAGTAATTTAATTGCAAACTATCGATCTTATAATTTTGACGGAATAACATTCTGAGGGTCCTAGATGACAGCGAGGGAGGGTTTCCAAAAACGTTAGTAGCAGAAGCTGCAGAACCTGAAGCAGCAAACTTCTACAGGAAAGCAGCCAATACACCAAAGTAAAAACTATCTTCACATTCTCCACCAAAACGTACAGTCACTGAAAAACAAACTCGCTGATATAGAAGATACTTGAGGAGAAGCTCAATCACATTTTAATATTGTGCTTTACAGAACACTCACTGACCAAAGAATAATTAGATAACACACATGTACCAGCCTTCTCTTTAGTTAGCAGCTCATATCAAAATACCAATGCACATCATGCATACAGGGGGACATGCATTTTTATTTAAGATACTATTAGTTACTCTACACCAATCACACTGATTTTATGAAAGAGAAAGGCTTTGAAATATCCATCACTGATTTGACTACCATAAAAACATTGTCTTATGCACATATCGCAGTCCAACAGAATTTGAAAATCTTATACCTCAAAGTTGTTCTGAAAAAACTTAAAAAATGCAGACAGTATAAAATCATTTTTTGCAGTGACTTCCATATAAAATGCTTCACACAATCCAGTACTGAAAATCTATTTAAAGACCCACTATAATCCAACAATCTATAAACAACCATAAATACACCAACCCGAATATCCAAAAATAGTAGCACTGCAATATATCAAATAATAATAGAAGCAAATAATCATAGTTTTGCCATTGCTACATTTACCACCACACGCTTCAATGACCACACTGACCAGATTCTAACACTTCAAACAGAATAAAAAATTATAGACAACTTACCAAGAAACTTACAATTATTCCCAAGGAAACAATAAAATTCCAAAACTTGCTCAGAATAGAAAATTGGAATGAAAAGGTAACTGATACAAATGATAAGTATAACTCATTCATAAATATATACTTAAGATATTCCTATGTCACTTTTCCTCAAAAAGTTCCAAAATAACCTAAGGAAAAAAAAAAAAAAAATAGCATACCAAATATAATACAACGTCAGTACATACTACACAACATCTAACTTGATCATAAAAAAAGTAATCAAACAAGCAAAAATTATGACAAATGATAAGTGCATTATTAAAAAGACTAGAGCACCAACTAATAATAAAACAAAAAATATAGAGCTCTACTACAAAAACCAAACTTTTCTAGACCCACAAGATATAGCTGCCATTCATTGAACACTTTTCACAAATCTCTCAACACTCTCTAAACAATAAAACACCAACCAAATACTAATGTATCACAAATCATAAATTCTATATTTTTATATGAAACCACACCCTCTGAAATTTTTGAAATTATTAGACAAATGGAGAATACATTCTCAGAAGGCCTGGACAACATTCCAGATTTTCTTATCAAACACAGTGCTCCATGTATAATGCAACCACTCTTTCATATTTGCAATTTCTCTCTAAAAACTGGTGCATTCCCAGACGTATTCAAAATGGCAAAAAATTAAACCATTATTTAAAAAGGGCAATAGTTATGATCCAATAAACTGCAGACCTATCTCCCTGCTAACGGGATTTTCAAAAATACACTCAAATAGTTTCTCAATGCAAATAATGTCCTCACAAATGCACATGTCAATTTCAAAAAGCAAGGGAAAGTTAGTGTTACACTGTCGTACCAATAAATATTAAACATTGTCATGAATCAAGCACAAAAGCATTAATATGTTATTTCCTATTAATAATTGCTTTAAGTAAAATTTTTAATTTTGTGAATAAAAATCGTAATACAATACCTTAATGACAATGTAAATGTTGAAGTAATGTTCAACACTCAATTTACTTCACAGTGTGTTTAAACAAACAATTCTATTTTTAAAAGTTTACTATTTACTCTTGTCATTTGAACAAATTTGACCATCAATATTAATTTTGAGGAGATTAAATTGGTCAGTAGTAACATTTTACCTATTCATTGTCAATCTTATTTCCCAATTAGATAAAACACCTGAAATATTAAAAATTTTTCACATTCTAATTAGGTTGAACTTTTCATACCTGAATTGCTTCCAGGTAAAGCTCTTCTGACTCAGCACGTAGTTCATCCAAAGCCTTTTGCTGAGAGCAAATCATCTTATCAATCTGCTGAAGATCTTGCAAATGCTGTCTGTACTTGTAACGAGACCATTCTTTTACAAGAAGAGCTCTTTCTTCTTCTTGCTCTTGTGAAAGTGATGTTACTTTTCTCATTCGAGTACTAAACATAAATACAATTTTCTCTAAAGATTTTATTTAAATATCCTAAGTTAAGAATAATTTCATTCTTCATTTCATGATCATAAATACATGCTTTTCAGATTTGCAAAACTTAAAACAAAGTCTTTTTACATCATTTAGTAGATTCCTTTCATACCATTGAAACCTTGAATGTTTAGGATTTGATATATTTTGGCAAAAAATAGTAAAAAGCAATAAATGACATACAAGTAGTATAATCATCTCATGTATTCCATGCTCCAGAACCCCTCTTCCACCGTTTTACTATTCAAAGTTCAATGACAAATTAATGCATCAACAAAGTGTGATTAGAAACATTTAAAAAATGTAGAAATGTCACTTCCAAGCCACATAATATTTATTTGCATTGGTAAATTAACCATATATTTTACTTCATTGAACTGCTAACAAAATACTAGCAGCTACTCTCTGACTCTACTCCTACCTAAACTAGGAAAAGCAGAGCTCAAAAAAAATTTGTCCTGAAGCTCAAGACCTCTCGAAGCAATTCAGGATTAGGGTTATTATAAAAAAAAACATTATTGAGATCAGGGGCAGATTCAGCTGATCCCTTGGGGGAGAGGGGAGTAGCCATCAAAGATTTTCCATTCATACATGCCGCCCCCCTGAATCCGCCACTTATAGAGAAGGGGATATTCAAGACATAATTTTAGGCGATATAAAACTCACGATTTTTGGTCAATTAGAATCCATGGCACTTCTACTTCCTCAATGGGTTTCAACTGCCTAGCATTTTTTTCAAGCCTACGAATCTGTTTTTCAAGTTTTTTCTTCTTTCTCTCTTCTCTTGCTTTCAATATAGCAGGATCTATTCTTTTTTTCTTCTTCAAAGGTTCTGCACTGCACGAAAATAAAAAATGATAAGTGAATACAGTCTCTGTTCAAACTAAATTATGGTAAATCCCTTGTTGAAAAATACTAACAACAAACATGGAGAAAACTTGAAGAGTAAGGGAGATAATGCAGTTCCAATAGTATTTTTCTGTACTTGATTGAAGCACTGCGGTTTCGCCACTCTAAAAAATACAGATATATTTTAATTCTTAAAATTAAAAAAATAATTACAACAACACCGTGTCAATTTGCAAACCTTGAAACGTGATTCCATAACCTAACACACAACATTTGTATTAATTATCGACAAGATTAGTAAATCTAACAATTGCGCCGATAATTAACCACACTTCATTCAGGATGTCCCTTGTCACACTATGTATCGCAAGTAACCAAACGCTGACCCAGTGTATTTTACATATATCTTTTCTAGAACGAAGATGCCTGGAACAGAGAGTATACTAATAGAGACGGCACTCAATGTTAATCCCAACGCTCTTATTCAAATTTCTAATTTTCATGGAGGGGAAGCCGCCATCTGGGCCCCGTTTGAGCCAATAGCGTCGAAGGGGGTTCTACCAATGGAGGTGGCGCGTATTGACGACCGGACATTTAAAATGAAGTTGTTTTCAAAATGGCGTCAAATGAATACATTATTTTTATGTAAAATACGCTAGGCAATTAAGAAGACTAAAATATTAGGATTTGGAATCCTAAGTCACTGAATGGAATTATTGTCCAGGTTTTTAAACACAATATTTATTTCTAAATTATGTAAATAGTCATACACAATATAAACAATAATACAATTTTTTACAAAATAAATGTGAGCAAGTAATCAGACATAAAGATTATTTTACTTTGCCATTGACTAAATATTGAAACCATGAATTTAGACAATTGTCCAAATATAACTAGTGACCATTACTTCTTTAATATTGCATCATTATTAAAATGACATTCCAGCTATCAACACCTGTCAAATTTCAGCCTATTATCAAAATTGCTACTAAAGTACAATACAAATGAATATTATTGATAAGTTTTATAAATAAACAGGAAACTTGCATCTGCACAAACAGTCACAAAATCTGTCTTTTCTTTCTTCAAAAAAGCAATATTACACATTAAACTGCATTACAAGAAACATGTTTTACCTCCTACCTAGTACAAGTGATGAACAAGTAAAAAAAATTACATGATTCTACTTCAACTTCATTAATCTCAAAGCAGAGTTTTTGGACTTGGTATGTTTCACTAATATTCCGATATCACAGGCTACATATTTGTCCAAAAGCATGGCTAGTTGCTGAATGGATCGTGGATGAAAATCCAAAGGTCGATTTTATATCCAGAATTACTCAACATTTGATACAGATATTGAACAGTTTTTCAATTACTAAAAAAATATTTTCATGTCTTTCCCAATCATGTTATGTGACTAACATACAATTTCTGCAAAACAATATAACTAAATAAAAGCACTTATCATACTCAGGAGATTATACCCAACAGACATCTCAAGAACCATCAGAAATATGTTTAGAAAATAGCTAATGCTTCCTGGTAAAAATACCAAACTGTTATACAAAGACTTATACATAGTTCACAAGACAGATACGTTCGTTACAATACAATTTTTATTAAATTGAATCCAAAAACTTCAATTTGGTACATGTCTCCAAGAAAGTGGTCCTGCAGTTTGGATTTACTAAATTACATATAGTAACTGGAAGTGCTACAGAATAGCTTTCTCAAAGTTAAGTTTTCTAATTTCCTTTGGAGTGGACGCTCTACGATCTTCCTCATCCTCTTGCCAGCTGGCATCTATCCGCCTAAAATACATTTTTGCCATTTTCTCAACTCTTCGATTACCAAATAGTAGAACCGAAATATTATTTTAAGAGTATTAAAGAAGGCTAAAACCTTGTCTTAAATAGCAAGTTCATTGAAAAATTTGAAGCCATTAAAAAAGGCGTTAAGGCTACTGTAAATGCAAAATTGAAGCTCTTTTTCTGAATCTATTTGAGTTTTCAAAACTTCATTTGAAGTAATTTGAAGAACTTCCACTCACAAATTCAATAATATATCCATTGAAATGTGCATATTACTGGCATGAGATATTGAAAGAAATAAAAACATTTGTGCAATTTTGGGAAAACAAAGAATACGTAAAATGAACATTACATTATATTATATTAAAAGTACCATTACCACTATTCGTTGAAATAGTTTAAAGAAAGAAATTGAAGCCACCTTTGAGAAAATGGTGTTTGAGCTATTCTGAAAATGAGTAATTTTGAGCTCATTTGAATAAAAAAGTGTTGAGTTTTCAAGAAAATTTACTTGACATTATTTAAAGTGCATGTACTCATAAGTATAATACTGTTCAGAAAAAAGTGGAGCCGTTTGAGAAAATCTTCTTTTTGTCATTTTTTAAAATTCCAAATAGTTCACCCACAATTGCACAAAAACTACTAATATTTACAAAACAATCTTCACACATTAAATGAAGAACTATTTATGCACATCAAATTTAATTCGAAGGAAAAGTCTCTAACTTCAATATTGTAATTGTAAGAAGTTGATGATAAAACGCACACTTTTAAAATTTCTGAAAATTCAGAGTTACTCTTGAAAATTGGACCTTTGCCACCTTTATAAGTATTTTACTCTGTTCTTACAAGAAATTAAAACAAAAAATTTGGTGCCATTTTTTGAGAAAATTCTGAATCATTTCTTACGGCTTCATATAAAGTTCCCCCAAAAACTAAGGAAGGTTTTTAAAAATTTCTAACCTTCTACTACATACATATTGACAGGGGTTTCTTCAATTTGAAAAAAATTCTACGCATGGTTTAGGCGCTATGTTTGTTCACATACTACAGACGTTTTGCTTCCAGTTGGTTTTTCGGCATCAAGATCCCACAAAACCGAGATTTTGACTACACCACGTGTTACAGGATTTTTTCTCTTCATTTAGCAACCGAGAACTCAGGAGAAATGTTGTCACTACATGCCGAGCAGACCCTGCAAATGAAATAAGGATGTTTAATTAAATTAAAAACGAAAAAAGTTTTCTTATTACATCTTCTAGTTGCTAATAATAATAATAATAATAATAATAATAATAATAATAATAGAAACCGTACACCTTTGTTGTGGTAAGCCTTCTATAAATGACCTGAGTGCACCCTCCGGAAACTCAGGACGCACATCAGCAAAAATTATGGGCTCCGCATAGTGCTAGTCTGCCTGCTGCAGTGAACATTTCCAGCGTGAAGTGCTCCATACATACATATCTCAACATTATGAGAATTTCCCAAGGGCTAGATGCCAAAGTCAGATCCCCAATTGCCTTTAACCATTTCATACACCTGTAATAAAATTAGTAATGTATTATTGAGCTATTATAGTTATATCAAAATCACCTTTTTAACTAAATAGTACATGAAAAAATTGTTATAGAACCATGCTAAGCATTTCATATCGCTTACCTTTCAGGATCTCTTGGAAACTTAAAGAATTGCTGTTCACTCCTATTTTGGTTGTATCGGCAATTGGGTACCCAACAACGCCTAAATTGGGGCATTTCGAGAAACACAAACGCAGAAACACAAACGCTAAAACACACAAACGCTCTGGCAAAAACGTTCAGATGAAATCGTTTCGTTTTCACACAAAGCATGTTAATGCCGGGTCTGGCCTGTAGATTTCGCGCACCGCGCTTTTGCGCCCTTCGACGCTATTGGCCCACGGAGGGGCCCCCATGCGGAATTCAAATTTTAAATTCAAAATTTTAAATTTAAAAGTTCAAATACATTTCAAATAAGAACAAGCCCGGCCTATCTACTGGCAAACCACTGGCCTGGAATAATAAGAGAGGTTTACCCACTTAGGTCTTTTTTTAAAGCGCGTTAGTTTCAGTAACCCTCACACCAGCGGTTCAAGCGTACTGTACCAACGTGAAAATGTGGATGATCGTATCAAAGGACCAAATTTGGTTACTTGACCAAATCATTTGGTTAATTGACCAAATTTGGTTAATTTGACGTCGTAATTCCATTACATTGGAAACCTAATACGTATGTTATTCACCTTTTGTCATTTCCATTTATTCGCGAAAGCTTAAATACATCAAAATGTAGAAAGAACATTTAATATTATGTGGAATTTATCCCAAGGTCGCTATGGAGAGTTGGACACCACGTTTCAGAACGTAGAATGTAGAAATTATATGAATATATGAGTTTTCTGCAGGTGGAAACAGTTACTGCGATGTACAAAGAAATGAGGGATTATATGTGAAACAGTCATATGTAACAGCCACAAAAATAAAGTATTTCTATTTTATTACACTAGTTACATTTATTTATTATCAGTCATTTTCTTTCAGACATCATCAGTTCCATACCACACTGTAATTAAACATTACAGTTGATTACATTAGTGGAGAATTTGCCATTTACTTATTGCCCCCACGAGGAATTTACTTCTCTGTTATCGTGTATCATCGTGATACACAGACCGGGTGCCAACAAGAAAATCCACGAATGATAAACTCAAAGCTAAAACTTTTTGAGAAGTTAGCCAGTGTTATGAGGAACAGGAAAACGCAAGTATGGCGACCTGTAGGTATCGGCGTTGCGCTGAACACAGTTTTTTGAATGTGACAAAAAAAATATGCCATTGGGGAATGAGCACACAGCTAATTCTTGTTGTATATTGTTTGTTAGCTAAAATGTGAAGGAGTTGTATGCCACACCAATGTGGCGTCTCAAACTGTACGCCATATTGAAGTGACATTTTTTAAATGCTCTCTTGTATTACGAGCTCAAAGCTAATGTTTTGCACTAATGGTAGAAAATTGTTTTTGATTGCCGATTATGACCACGCTATACCGTTCCGGCGTCTCTAATAACCCGCCATAGTTATTCAAAAATGTCGAAGCTCTGCGATTTTGAAAAACATTCATTAACTTTTGGGGGTTCTTTCATGAAGCCCTGGGGACATTTTCAAAATTTCCTTAAAATTAGCTCCAAATTTTTTCTTAAAATTTCTTGTAAGAATGGAGTAAAATGCACTAATAAAGACGGCATATGCACGATTTTCACTGTTAATTATTTCGATAATTGCAAAAGTTTGAATTTTTATCGGCGTCATTTTAATGATATTGTTCTTTACCAGCACATAATATGAAGAGGAGCGACGATCATAGACCATCAGTTACTGAGAGAGAAGAAACAGACATTGATTCTTAAACGTAATTAAATTGAAGGCATTTAAATGTATTGTCGTGTGGGTTTATCAATAATGGAATATAAATACATTAATGTCATCTTTCACAGATATAACTGTGACATACCAAAAATGAGGGACTTTAATTTAGGCAAATAAGGTCAAAATGTAGATATTGCAAAAGACGTGTGTTTCTATGGTGCAGATATGCAGATGACACCGTAGAAACGCGAGTTCGTCCTGAGACGTGGGTTTCTATGGTGCAGATATGCAGATGACACCGTAGCAACGCGAAACAACAAGTTTATTTGGAATCAGGCGCAGGGTACACCGTAACAACGCGAAAAAACAATAGAAAAACACAGCGAGCTTTGAAGGGTGGACCAGATTGGGAATTAGGGCATTCCGACCCGTGTAGTGGTGTTGAGCGGATCGCTTGCGCGGTTTTTCTTGAGGTTCTTGAGGTTAATTATTTAATCGGGACTTGTGATATTTCGTGAGAGTGAACATTGAACTTGAACTTAAAATAGTTCCGCATTAGGTGTGCAACGGGAATTTGTAAAATTTACATGTTGTACCATTGCAAATTCGGACTTGTAATATTTTCATGAGTGAACTGGAAAGTGAACTTAGAATATTTTCGCGGTGGAGTTACAAGATTTGACTTAGACATTTTCCTATTGAATTGTGATTTGCCAGGTTATATGATAGAAAATAATATTACAGGGATATTATTCCGACCTGGGAAATTAATCAGTTTGAAATAGGTGCCCACCTGAGCCGCAAGAGAGTATAGACAGTGTTTGTGAAGTGGTTGGAGGAAGTTTCGACTTGGTCCGCTGATCATCGTGGACTTCAATAAGAAGGAAGATTGGTATACTCCACGTGGCGACATCAAGCGACGTGCGCGCGAAGAGGCAAGAAAGGATAAATGGTTCTATAACTCTGTTGTTGCAATAACGAGAAAAATGGCCATGTCCTAACGGTAAATTGTAATAATCAATGATAGTTGATAACTTTGGCATGCATAATAATTTATAATTCATAGTTTGAAAGAAAGCTGATTCTCATTTGCCATTACATGCAATCTTTGAGTAACAATTTTAGAATTATTTTCAGATTCCTCGCCACTCCGTATGGATGGCAGATTGACTGATTGGTTGCGGAGAAAGTAGCAACAATTATTTCATAAGAACCCGTCGACCGAGCCAGCGGGGTTTACATTTATTAGTAATTAATAACGTTGCAATAACACTTGAGAGAAGCAGTAAGAAAAGGAAACTAGATACTCCAGATTCCAGCTCATATCAATACCTCAGTTCTCCAGGTGTGTGAATACAATCAAATTGATGTACTATATTGTTAATTGGGTTTCTGTTCTGAGTACTAGTAGCTCTTTTAGAGTAATCATGAAAATGTTATTCTGATTATTAATGTTATTCTTAATTATTATTTACATACTATATTTATTTTGAAGCAACTATGTCTTCTCAAAACAAACTATTAATTGTGTATTATTTGTGTAATTGTGATTATTTCTGCTGGTATCTACTCACTCTAGTTTTTTTAATATGTTGCGTCTACAACTTGACGCAAGGCGTCTTCAAGTCCCTTAAGGGACATTGAGCGCTTTGCGCTGGGGAGTAATCCTCCATTAATGTGCGCTATTGGGAATAATCCTCCATTACTAATATGTCATCACGTCACGCCGCAGTCAGTTGTCAAGAGGACCGCCAGGTAGCATCTCCGCGTACGCGCTTCCTGCGTCACTACCCAGCGACCAGAATTGGGAAGGAATAAGGATAGGGGTGGGGTTTAGGACATTTCACAGGGGTTGAACTAGCCCTTGTGAAGCAGCCAAACCCCCTTTTTTGCGGCGGGGGGGGGGGGATTTCACATGAGATTCGACAGAAACCGAATTTATTTCATTGTTTTATTTTAATAGACATGTTTATATCGTGAATGTGGTTTCTTTTCAGCTCATTCCCTTGCTGAATATATTTTGATCTTGTCCCGTGTGTAACGAGTCAAGATGTCCGTAGAGTGTGCCAAATGCGAAGCCGTTACACCGTTGTCCAGAAGAAGTCCCAAAAGCAGCCGAGTCGTTGAACATTCACCAGAGAGTTCCTCTTCCGTAGCAGAGGTCGTCGTCGTAACCGATCACCACTCTTCACGCCGCAAATCACTCGCCAGAACACAGTCGCCAACACCGTCGCTAGCTGGCGTCGGTGTCGGAGCCCTGGCGCGCGGAGAGGGGCGGTGGCGAGTCCCTATCCGCTTGCTCGGGCGTGACAGCCGTGCGTGGACAGCCCTGGCCGGCCCGCAACGGTCGCCTTCCTCTCCGGCCGAGGGCGGTAACGCCTCGCTGACGTAGCTCGGCGGCGGGTCTTTCAAATGCGCGCGGGCGAGCACGATACATGGCCTGCTTGGACTGAAATTACAGGTTTTGGCATCATAGTGATGGATATTGGACAATGTACACCTACAAAGCAAATCAACAACCAGATTGAGACGTCTTACTAAATGGAAAATGGGTCATAGTCTAGTAGATAATTTAAAAACTTTATATATTGAAGCACAAAGAGCTGAATGTTTGAATTGTCGTCTGAGAATATATATGTTGGAGAAATTTGAAGATTCGGAAGTAGGTACAGATGATTCGATGATTTGTAAATGTGAGCAGGAAGGAGATAGCTCAAACTCCTGGGAAAATTAGAATTCCAATTATTGAGAAAGTTGCAAAGCCATGACTGATATTCGAGAGATTGACATTGCTACATAAAATCTAGTGGCCGATGGCGTAACTAATACCCCCACTCCACCGGCATTTCTCCAAGTCATTGTTCAAGAAAAGTTGCGCGGGTAATACATGAAACTCCTAATACTTTTTAAAATTAATTTTGTATTGGTTTCTATATTTCTATATAAAATTAATTTTGTATTGGTCTAGTTTAACAAGACCAAAATGGAAAAATTATTTTAATAGATGAGGGTTGATAAGGAAAATATTGAAAATAGCGAGTGTTAGCGATTGTGACGTTTCTACGGGGGGTAACGTGAACTTCTTGTTAATGACGTCATGAATTATATCGTTTTGGCCCAATGAGCCACTCTCTCGTTTCTAGTCCTCTTGCACAGAGTACAAAATGAAATATCTGGTATAAGTAATATCCCCCTCTCCTTCTAGCTCGTAACCTTGAAGTTCCACTCTTATGTTTAAATGGGAACATATATTTCGACTTACATGTGACTTGTGACAAGTCATCAGTTGGAACGGGGTTATCTAATCGTGAGTGATTAGAGAATTTGTACACCCTCGAAGTTTAAAGAATTATCAATCTTCTGCGCATGCGCAGTTTGTTTCGCATCACTTTTGTGATCTGCCCATGCGCACAAGATCGATAGTGCGTTCGCTAAGCGTGCACCAACTCTCTATTATCCAATTTTTCGATTGGATAATGGCGTCGAGCCATTCGAACATCAGAAGTTACTATTTAAATCGACGTGTACAAAAAAATCTGAAGTCCTTGCGTCGTGCCAAAAGTATATATTGTTCTAGTTATAATAATAAAAATAATGACAAGGGCTCGCAATAGCGCATTAATTCGTTGAATGTTAGCTACGTATTTTTTAATAGCACTTATTTGGCCACGGACATTTTCACTAAATTCCGTCAGTGTTTTCTCTAATTTTCAGCAAGAAATATCGTGATCGGGTTCCATCACGGCCAACTTTAGTACTAGAAACGTCCGTGGTTCTACAAGTCTACTAGAGTCGGCCGTGGTTCCATCCAGTTTCTGAGTATTGTTCTCTTTACATAAAGTGATTTCTGTCAGATTAACGGCTAGAAGCGATTATCTAATGGAGATCTTCGTTATGACTAACCAATTTTTAATTAAAGAAGAAGATTCACCCGACTTCACTCGCTGCACTCAAGATGATGCATGCAATTGTACTTCCTCCATATACATCATATTTGACTCGTCATACAGGATTGTAATTGTATATGTGACTCAATAAATATTATTATTATTATTATTATTATTATTATTATTATTATTATTATTATTATTATTATTATTATTATTATAGGGTATTTATAATTACTATTGTTACTATGACTACGGCCGACTCTGTATTGTTATGACTAACCAATGACACCCAGATATAACTCACATCTTATTGGATAACCGTGTCATAACTCATGATGTGTCAGATGTCACTCTATTTAAACCGGACAGAAAACAAGTGTACACGAGCAGAGCATGTTGGACCATGTGTTGGACCGTGGAAATGACCAGAAATGACACCACCACTGCATGGGATTATCCAGGATTATCAGAGGTTATAGAGAGGTATAGTGGCAGGTGTTTATGGTCCCATCCAGTCCCATCTCAAGAGGACTTTTAATGAGGGAGGACTTTTGTCCCGATATGAATATTATTACCCAGTGTCAGTGACTGAGAGTTTCAGAGTATTACCACAATATAACATTGTACTGTGACATTGCTGATTATTTACATTATTATCTTGACTGTATCGGATTCCGGTCTCATGTCCACCGCGATTGATTCCAATGGCTCCTTTCAATTTTGTACGTTTGAGTGAAGTCTGTATTAATGAAGAAACAGCATTGAAATTTCTACAAGAAAACAATATAGTGCACAAAGAAAGAAAGTGTTGTGAGAACTGCTCTATGAAACTTAGTTTTGGTGTGAAGATAGCGTGGAGGTGTCCAAGTTGCAAGAAAAATAAAGGCATTAGGAGTGACAATTGGCTTGAAAGCACACGTCTTCCTTTCTTAAAAATAGTAAGATTTATTTATTGGTGGAGCAGAGAAATGGCATCAGTTAAGTTCTGTCAGTTTGAACTGGAAATAGATGATAACACTGTAGTTGACTGGAATAACTATTTACGAGAAGTTTGTGCTTATGTTGTTATGGATTGTTGTGTTTCCAAAATTGGTGGAGAAGGTTTAACTGTGGAAATCGGTGAATGTGTATTTTCACCAAGGAAAAATTATGCTGGTCGTGTGGTTCCTCAACAGTGGATTTTTGGAGGTATATGCCGAGAAACTAAAGATGTGTTTATGGTAATGATTCCTGATAAAAGTGCAGAAGCTTTGTGTGGTGTCATTAGAGAGAAAGTTAATGAAGGAAGTGTAATTATATCTGATTGTTGGAAAGGTTATATGAATTCGCATGATGATGATTCTTTTCAGCAATTTACTGCCAAAAACAAATATTATTTTGTTGAAACAAGCAGTGGTGCACGTAATCCAAAAGTAAGAAAAGTGGAATATGGAACTCATGTGCAAATGCCTGAGAGTTACTATCTAATTGAGTTTTTATGGCGGGAACACATTAAGAAATTGAAGAAGGATTCATTTCAAGCTATTTTAGAAGCAATAGCACAATTTATGCCTCCTCGATAACTAGTTTCAGTGATACCTCCTATTTTTAGAATTGTTGAGTTTCTGTTTTAGTATCTGTGAATTTGTTTGTTTTGTTTTGTTTTTGGGGCCACCAAAAAAAGTATGACTGAACTTGAGATTGGCCATTCATTTCTGGCAGTCCAGGAAAGATGGATTGTGTAGTAACATACATGTATTAAAAGATAATTGTAAAGGACCGTAACCTGGAGTTACTTTGACTTTTAAGGGTAGCATTGGCCCACCACATAAAAATGCCTGTATTTTTATTTACTATCACTGTTTTATTGTGGTGCAGCAAGTCTAGAACTGTGATGTTCAGGTTGTAAATTTGAACAAAATTTTTACTTGCAAAAACCTTCTGGTCATAGTTTCTCTTTAATGTACAATAATGGAAGTAAGTAGTTTTCAATGTGTGAAAATAGCTTTCCAATAAAATGTAAATATTTAAAAATAAACTATGTTAATTACAAACTGACATTGACCACATTTTGTTTGGGCCAAAGGTCAGCCAGGAAGAAAAAGTTCATGAACAAGTTTGCAACTTCCTTGAGAACAAATCCCTTAAACAATACACAAAAGGAGATTATGTAATTAGTTTTTGACTCTGACTTAAATTTGCTGTGAGGAAGAGATAGGGCCAACAGTTGGAATTCATGTGTATATTCTTCAGTGTACGTTCTAGACATTTGTTTCACGAACTAAATATTATCCATGCATGTTTTCTTGAGCCCTCATTTCACTAGATGCAAGGGAAGGGAGGTGAGTTTTGTTATTTAGACATCAGGATTTATGAAATCTGTAGTTCCTGTTTCAATGCAAAATAGTTTCTATTACGCAGGAGCAAACATTTCTGGTAATCAGATTTTGTCAACAATGCTTGTTGCTGATTTTATTCTTAATTCAACTGAAGCTAGTAAAGGAGGGGGGTAGGGATTCTGGGGCTCAAGGAAACTTAGGGATAATAGTACTTAAATTTTTTTCCCTCAAGTGGTCATAATTAAGAAATAGAATTTCTAAAATTCTATGGCTGGGCAAAAGTTTCTCCAAAACATGTATAACATGTCCCTCACTTCCCCCCTCTAAGTATAAGAAATGAGTTAGTGAATGTAACCGTGCATTAAAGTCATGACCCTGCATAGGGTCATAATAAAATGGAAAACCAGTTATAACTTTCTTCCTTTGTAAGTTAAGAAAGCATGAAAAAGTGGCCCAAAGTAATATTGGTTTAGTGGTGAGTTATAGTTGACATTTACATAATTGAAATGATTGAAGGCGTTGTCAATTTCAACAATACTATTTATTTCAATAAGAGCAGCTTTTGATGGCTTAGCCATCATCATCAGTTTTCTGATACAAGAAAAATATAAACAAAATTAGAAGAAAAAAAACTACTATATTAGAAAATGATCTAACTCTCCGCCCCCTTCTTTTCTTTCTTTAATTCTTCCCCTTTAATTTCTTAAGATGTTTTTAAATTATGTAACTATGTTAATTCTAATTTTGTTTATATTTTTCTTGTATCAGAAAACTTATGATGATGGCTAAGCCATCGAAAGCTGTTCTTATTGAAATAAATAGTATTGTTGACAATGGCAACGCCTTCAATCATTTCAATTAGGCCCAAAGTAACCCTGATTATATGTGTTTTTGGCTTAAAGAAGGCCATGGTTTATGTCGTGACTCAAGCTTGTATTGTATAAATTGTAAAAGTTAAAGGCTAAAAATCTTTGGGAACTACTAGAGCAAAGCGAATCACCTTGGCTGTAGAAGTATTTTCACACAAACACGCTTTGGAATTTTGCCAAGCTACCTTAAGCTACTTCTGCAAGCTAAAGCAAAGTTTATCTCAAAATGAACAGCGAAATAAATTAATTCCATATTTTGTTACAAAGTGTGTCCACATGATATTACTTTCTTGCTATCGCTTACGAGGTAGAAAGTTATGTAATGCTTCGGGAAAAAGCGTCGAATTTTCGACAGAAAAACACTTATGCCGGGTTCAGGTAACGAAAAAATGGATAAATCTAGTTGATAAATTTAGGGCGGGAAAATCCTTTAACACGTGTAGCCAGAATCCATGTTTTGTGGGTCCTTGGTACCGATATAAGTAAGGGGTTAGGATAGGACAAGAAGAGAAGATTGCGCGCAGTCCGTGGCACGTTTGTTAGGGTCATGGTGGAAATAATTATGGTTAGGGTACTACTCCGGCTTTCGCCTGGTGTTGATTGGAGAAACCACGGGAAACTGCCGATCAGAGCAGCCGGCCACTACAATTTTCTGACTTCGGCTGAACTCGACGTAAAGCTCTACAACTTAGAAAAAATCATCATAGCGTCGCCTACGTCAGGGCGCGTGGCGAAGCCACTGCTCTCGAGAGGGACTCAGTTGAAGCCAAGGACCGCCTGCAACGATATCGACTCGCTCTTGCATGACTGCGTTCTCCCGCTAAGCTCTTGGCGGCGAGGCTGCTGTCATTCTCGCGTACGTAAGAGCCATCGCTGTCGACCGTTGCTTGGCTGTCCTGACCTTCCTTCACAATTTTCTTCTATGTGGAATCCGAAACGCCTATCGCATCGTTGGACATTTTCACGTTAACATTTGATATAATGTATGCGATTTTCATGTGACGAAAATACTGTTGCTCGATACACTATCTCACGAACTTGGTCTCCTTATGTTACCCTGATACACTAGCAAATATTGAAGTCGTAGACACATCAACAGAAATGTAAGAACTCGAAAATGCCGCAAAGCAACGGCAAAATTCCCGACGGCGCTAGCCGAATTCGTTTACCACGCCCCGTGAAGTCACGAAGGTTAAGCGAATTCGAGACTCGCGAGTTCTTGGTTGGGTGACCGGCCAGGAACCCCGGGATCTAACGTCGAGCCCCTGGCCGAAGGGATAAAAGGCACTGACTGACTGCGACGTGACGAGACGGATTGAGATTATTCTCAGTAACGGAGTATGTGTATGAGTATAGTATGCTCAGTAACGGAGGATTACTCCAGAAGAAAGCGCTCAACGCCCAACAAGGGTTAAGAGACGCGTTGCATCAACAACGTCGCAACAAATGGGAGATCTACACCTATGCACAGCAGGAAGCGCTCACAAACTGACCCTCTTGCGAGCGAAAAAAAGCCAAAACTACAGTCCTATCTGACAAATGTACGTGAGGAGAAGAGAAGGAATGTCATTTGAAGACGGTCGTCAAGGCCTGGCTGCCTTGCCCCTGCCCGCCCAGGCTGAGGCGGTGGTTCCTCAGGCGGGCAAGTTGGGCATATATACAGACATTTCTTTCCAGCACTTTTCAACATTTATTTGCGTGTCTCTTTTCCTTCTATCCCACACATCGGGCCTCACAAACCCCTTCGAACTCAAAAAAGTAGTATGTCCATTTTGAATCTTGTGAACACACCCTTCAAAGCCACGACTCGACTCGACAACCAGCGTGCGCAACCAGCTCGCCAAAACTCTCAGGAGTTCCGGCAGTTGGCCGGCGTTGACGACTGAACGCCGATAACCTTCGGCGATCGTTCGTTGTGTCCACCACCATTTGATAACATGGCACACCCAAGCTGCTGAGTGGCGTCATCGGCATCGGGTAAGGCCAGCTTAAAGCTGCCTTGACGCCGGGCCCTGCCGCGTGCCGGAAACCAGCGTTCTACGTGCGTGTAGCCTAAAAGAGGGAACGCTCCCCTCCGCCACTTCTCGCGCACGTGCAGTCCATGTTTATTTCTAAGTTGTTGAGCTACAGGTGTCTACCCTGTGTCAAAAATCCTACCATCGTCGGTACTCAAAAGCTAGGATCTCCCGGTCATAGGCACTGCAGTGATATGGTTTACATCAAGCTGGAAGAAGTTGGTGCACAAAGTAGGATGAAACCATGAGTTCGGGCGCCGTCCCTTCAAAATTTGACCTTGTTCTTGGCTGCCTCTGGAAAATATGCCATTCTCATCATGACGTACGTTGATATTTAAATATTTTCTCACAGCGAGATATACGAGCTCATCTTGGCTGCTAACTTTGACCTCAAGATCCTCGGGTCAGTCATGTTTCCTTGGTTCAGTCTGAGGGACAGGTCTCCGTGTATCAGAAAAATTATACTCGGGAATTGCTGTTGCATTTCGGATTGACATTCTCCAATGCAGTAACCACTCCTGTGGGCGTGGGCATCAATTTACAACTAATGATGCTACAGAAGACTTTAACAATAAAGATACAATAAAGACTTTCTCGTATTAGTTTCCTATTTTCTTTGGTCTGGGCTAGCTATTCGGACTTGCCACTTACTCTTGCTAGCTGCCATCTATCGACGAACGAAGTATTTTTTAACATTTTCTCAATTCTTCGTTGTTGGTTTTTTTTTTAAAATAATAGATATTAGTAAGAATTATTATTCTGTAATATTAGTTTAAGAGTATTACAGAAGAGTAAAACGTCATCCAAAATGTCAATTTTCATTGAAAAATTTGGAGCCGTTTTTAAGAAAATGGCGTTTAAGAGTTACTATCAATGCCATTACATAATTTGAAGCATTTTTTCATAGAAAATGTTTGAATTTTCGAAAAACTTTTAATTTTAAAAAAAATTTAATTTTCGAAAAAAAAAAGAAAGTAAAAGTTACTTTGTCCTTTTAAACAGTGCAATTACCACTATACGCTAGAAAAGTTTGAAGAAGAAAGTTGGAATAATTTTTTGTGAAAATGGCATTTGAGCGTTTCTGAAAATGCAGAATTCTGAACTCATTTCAACAGAAAACTGTTGTTTTCAAAAAATTGTATGACATTATTTAAAACTCGTGTACTCATGTACAATAATGTTAACTAATCGCCACTAATGTCAATATTAACGACGTGAGAGACAAGTAAAAAAAAAAAATTGTTCCAATTTTTGAAAAATCAAAAGAATAGAGTAACATGACGTTTATCTTATATAGTACATTTAGCACTATCCATACTAAAAGTTTAAAGAAAAAAACCGGAGCCGCTTTCGAAGAAATCTTGTTTTTGTTATTTTATAAAATTGCACCTATTACACGCAATATTGTGCGAAGACTGCTAAATGTTTCACAAAAATATGCATGACATTAATGAAAACTAATTACATACACAAATTTCTTTGTGAGGAAAAATCTCTCTTCTTATTCTGGACAATAAATGCAACTTCACTTGCTGCACTCAAGAAGATGCATGTAATTGTAGTCCCTCTATATACATCATATTGGACTCATAATACACAATTGTAATTGTATGTGTGACTCAATAAACATTATTATTATTATTATTATTATTGAGCTCATTTTCACAGAAAACTGTTGAGTTTTTTGTGAAAAACTTTAAATGACATCATTTGCACATGCTCATAAATGCAATAATGTGAACAAATTGCCGCTAATGTAAATATTACCAACATGAGAGACAAGTTAAAACATTACATTTTTGAAAAAACAAAAGAATAGACCAATATTGCATTTATATCATCTAATAGGTTACAGCACAGTTTGGCACTATCCCTAACAAAAATTTAAAGAAAAAATTTGGAGCCATTTTTGAGTAAATCTTTTTTTTTTTTTTGTTATTATTTACAATTGCAAATATTGCATGCAATATTGTTCAATCTTTCAATTGCTGTCAATCGATTTTTCAGTATCAAGGACCCACAAAACGGATTCCAGCTGCACCATGTGTTAGAGGATTTTTTGTTTTTAATTTAGCAACTGGATTTATCCACTTTCTCATTATCAGGACCCGGCAATTTATTTATTTATTTATTTTACGTCAAAAAACAGTTAAAAACTGTGTATGACGTGCTGTGGGGAAAAGTGAATTGTCTGCACATTTTCAAAATTCTGTGATCCCTACACTAAGTCATATACTACTTAAAATTTAAAATTTTGAAAGGGAGAAAAAAAAAAAAAGGAAAAACTCCCATGTAATAAAATCTATTTTCAAGGATAAATAAGCAATAAATTTTGGCTCTTATCATGTTGTGCTTCGGAATAATACTTCCTGCCGCGACAACATGAAAACGATAATTTGAATAATTGTATTTCCCACTGAATTCTAGAAGACGTGCACAGAAAATGAAGTTACATTTATATAATATATGATGCTGTGTATGTATGCAATGTATTCTTGCAATGAATTTTTGTCTGCCGAAAATCCACCATTTTTTTGTGCAGCATTACATAACTTTCTCTATACTATATATAGTACTCTGTATATATATGTATATACATGTATGTATAGGAGAAAGTAATATTACTACCTGGAGTCCTCTGATGACTTGAAGTTTCCCTAGCTTAGATGGAAGCTTGATGGAAGCCTCAATTATCTGGACTCCTCATGCATCTATGACGTATTTGCTGTGAGTCGATAGGAATGTTCAGTAATACTATTTTGGTGCCAACCACTGGAAGGCTGCCAAAAGGCTCTTGCTTCAACTCAAGGGCTCAAATAATGTGGAAATGAATGGTAGATTTTCCTGGAAGCTATAGTGTAAGCTGATACTGACTGGAGAAGCTCTTCCAAAGACATGAGGTCCTACTCCAGTTATATGCACTTGTTGAACTGGTCAATCTCCTGCAACTCCCAAAAAGAGCGAACTGTTGCTCTCTCAACATGAGTCAGAGCATACTTGGCTCTTTTGGAAAGTGTCAAAAGAGCCTGTTCCTCAGGTAGTTTTATTGAGATAGATTTCATTGATTTGAAATTAACAATTCTGTGACAACCATCTTCTTTGACACTGTCTGAAAACCTACATATCATGCAAGAACCAAGCGTATATTCACCAACACTTTGTGTGAGATGTACTGAACAGAATGTATTTCACCTTCATATGCTGAAGGATAGATTTCATTGATTTGAAATTAACAATTCTGTGACAACCATCTTCTTTGACACTGTCTGAAAACCTACATATCCTGCAGGAACCAAGCATATATTCACCAACACTTTGTGTGAGATGTACTGAACGGAGAACCATACTGATGAATTCCTGAACAAAGGTCTACCTAGACCCACACATAGACGATGCATGGAACTAACTGGGACAGATTCATAATAGTCTAAGAGTACAGTTGACCCAAGGGAAAGTGTTAGGATTTGTACTGATCTGCGTAGACAAGTAATGGTCGTGTGTCAACTCACCAAAGGCCTTGTTCTGTAATTTGGTTGTTGGAGAGACTGCATACAATGATAAGAGTGTGTGGGTGTGTGTGTGTGAGTGAATGTGTGTGAGTGAGAGTGAGTGAGTGTGAAACAGAGTGAGAGTGAGCACGCATGTGTTTAAGACGTATTCAATTTTGTGAGGTTTGTCTAGCTGCCTATCATAGGCTTTGGATGAATTTCTTGTTATGTCTGAAAATAACAGGAACAATATTTTATATCCACTTCTATTTATTGAAGGAACCAAATTATTATATTTATTAGTGACTTTACAAATACATTTTGCTCAATGATCACATTTTTTAACAAAATATAATATAAACATATACAAATGTACACATTATTTTAAATATATTGTTTTACAGCCTTAATTTCTTAGGTAATACCACAGGAAATGTAAACACATTCACAAAAATCTCCACACAAAACTTGTATGTAAAGGCACATTACATCTGGAAGTACTATATGCATAAATATTCACTTAATGTTAATAAATATATTAAATCATACACATACACAATGAAAAGAGACCAAATTCATTTGTGTGATTTTGTAAGAGGCATGTAAAAATTATATAAAAATATGTTAATAGATAAAAGGTAGCAAGGCAAAATATTGAACGTAAGTACTTAAATGCAGTCTGCAAGTACAAGACACAAGGCACACAGTTCTTTAGAAGTCACATAGTGACCTGAGTAATAACCTCAGCCCATTTCCAGAAATAATACACTGAAAAATATATTCTATTAGTAATCTAAAAGTTATTTCTGGAAATGATTGGTCTAAAATTTCATATAATAAAAATAAATTGTCCATCAACAAACACTGAAGGAAAATAGTCAGTGTTAAAGGAATGATTTTAAAAATCACAAAATTAAGACACAAAAAAAATTAAAAAAATTTAAAAAAAGTAAATGTTCCTTTTATGCTTCATCTTTCAATCTTTACAATAAAAATTCACCCTGACTAACCAAAAGAGAAAAAAAAGCCATTATTCCAAGTCACGCAAAGAATTTTAATAAAGACGTGATGGCTTTATGTCATGAAAATGCCAAACAAACTGTACACCAAAAATACACCTCTGTTTAGCCCAATACAGTTCACAGGAAAGCTCTGAATATTCCAATGAATATCAACTACCACTATAAATCTTTCATCAAATAGTTATTCCCTCTAAAAAAAATGTTGATATGCTAATATGTAACATTTCAATACGCTTAAGCCACTAACCACAGTCACAAACAATTTAAACTAATGTAATCCACTGATATGAGAATGTACATGAACATTCAATATCACCTGAGACACATGTAACACAATACTGAACAATATTCAAGCAGCAACAAATATTGCATAACAATATTAATTCTTTCTGGTAAAGAACAGTTTGTTTTGTTTTGGATTTCACGGAACAAGTGCATTCTGATCTTCAAAAATAAAAGAAATCCTATAAACCAAAACACAAAGTAGTCATGAGTAGAGACCGGAAAAATATGTAGTATGAAATGTCAAAATATGTACATAAATATGTAATGAAAACAGTAAGAAATATGTAATAAATATGTAAAATCGAAAAATATTAAAATACATTAACACAACACATTTACATAATACGAACTTACTTTTATAAAAAATTTCCTATGCAAATTTTAAAAACAATGCGAACGAATTCATTAGAAAGCACAAGTTGATGCACATATGCACCATACAACTTTCCCATAGGTAGTAAAACCTTCACAAATTGATATCCTGGAATGTAGTTTAGCAGCTAGATATGATACAATAGTACCCATCATACAAACTGGCGATATCTACAACCAGGAAACAATCACTGCAGCATGAAATATTCTCATCAAAATGTTACACGATAGCGATCGCCAAGGTTTCTTGGAAATTAAGGTTAAAGGTCGCCAAACATGGTGTCAATGATACTTTTCATACCTAAAGGTGAAAATGATCTGTTGCTGCCACACTCTTCCTGTCACTAAGATAACTGAAACAGGTGCCCCGGATTGTGAGAATATCTGACCGCGTCTCCACTGCATACTCAAGACGAGTATGAAGTAATAATATAGGAAGAATTGCTGAATTTTTTTAAAATTCTTCTTTTCATAAAAATATGCAAAAAAATCAACAAAAATTGAAATGTAAATAAAATTTTAAAAAATGTTGTGAAAATAGGGAAACACGTAAAATATGTAATATACCAAAATGCAGAAATATGTAACAAAAGAAATTGATGTGTTAGGACAGCGACAATTCGCTAAGATTAAAATTTTGCGAGCAGTAAGAATAAAGACAAAAAATATGTAATTACATAAAAATTCAGTCTCTAGTCATGAGGTTGAACTATCATACCAATTAATAGGGTTTTATTCATTATACAATAATCCTAGCTTGCAGATGTTTTGGAGATTCCCTGTCCAGACAGCCAATCAGTTTGATGGATTGGTTGTGAAACCAATATGTATGAGAATATTTACATAAAGCTAAATTAGTATACTTATGGGTTAAACACACATCCAAAAGGCTCGTACAAAAAGATACGATTTTCATACACTATCAACTCCTGAAATAGGCAGGTAAACATGTAAAATCAAATAGCTAAACATGCACAATTTGGGTAAAAGTGAATGAAAAGCACTAACCAATTTAAATATATTACTAATTTTCTGTTTTAGTGTATTATATGGCAGTGGCTAATTAACAAATTTTCTTCAGTTATATTCATTTCTTTATTTGAAGAAAAGAATTGTTTCGAGAATCCAAAATTACTTTTCTTCATCACAAGACAATAGGAGCATACTTGAAGCCTCTCCAAAGCCAGCATGCAATTTTTCTCAATTTATTAAGACCAATTACCACATAGGCCTACTGATTGCATCACGCGAAGGACAACCACATAACTTTCTGGCTCACTCCCGAGGACATGCAGTTCAAATGGTTACAAAGACATCAGAAATACATTTACATATTAATAGTTATTTATGAAACAAGTTAGGGCATTAATCTTAATAACACATCACAGTGATGCATTCATCTTAATAACACATCATTAAGATGAACGCATCACTTTCACAAATTAGCATAGTGATCTATAATATATGTGTACAACCCAAGGCAAAACATAATGATTCAGACTTAGAGATCATTAATTCTTAAGAACAGGAGTATTTGTTCTTTAATCAATAAATAATTCAAGGGTATTGAGACCTATGATTTTAAGAAAGAAAATTGAAGAATTTGCACATTGGATACTGGGGTTGGGAAGGACCAAGCAACAGAACAGCATTGGCTGGGATTAACACCAGCTATCATGGCCTCTGAAGCACAGCAGCTCCCAGAGAGTATTCAAGTGGATTTGTATGGTTGTTTGGATATTCATGGGGGTGAATCGCAATGAAAGCTTTGTTGAACTGCATGTTTATACTAGAAATTATGAAGTTCAGAGTGGAGTAATCAATTTCTGTTTAGGTTTATGAAGGGACTCCCTCAAATATTATTCCAATGTAGAAATTGAACTATCATCTACCTTGTCTTTTCCAATAATATAATTAATTCTCCAGTAAATAGTCTTTTCTTAGCATGTCTGGTAAGTGTTCAACTTGCTTTTCAATTCAATTCAAAGATGCCTTTATTTTACGTGGCAAGGCTCAGGCTATCAAACCATCTGACCACCCAAATTGCCCTTTGCTCCTTGCACCATCTAGCAGAGAAAGGAGGTATAATTTGAGTGACAAAACGGGCGACTCGAATTTCGCTTAGAGGTTTCTTTTAGGATTGAGGATGTTTTTAACATGCAGTAAATCTACAAGATGAGACAGCCCCTTTTCTTTTCCTCCAAAGGAAGGCCCACAAAAAGATTTTTCACCCTTAAAAAATCAATGGCAACAATCAGGCTTCAACCTGACAACTTGGGTTTAACTATCCAAATGTTACACCACCAAAACCTTTCTGTAATGACAGCAAATATAGAGTGATTTTCCTAAGGATGAGCCAAAGTGACAGTTCACGAAAACAAGTGAACATCACATGTATTTCAAGGAAGTATTCCTCCGCCGCGACAGCTGTTCAGCTACGCCCCTTCGTAAAGTGCTAATGGCGCCTGTGAAAACATTCCTATGCAGAAGTCTTAACCGTTTCGCTAAGGTATATGCACGTACGCGAGTCCGGGAAATATATAAATTTAATTTCGTATGTGGAAAATCTTTTAACATGCTCTCACAATCTAAAAGAAAACTGCCACGAATGTGAATAGAAAGCTCTCAATTGTAGCTCGCCACACAACAGCACAAAGATGGGAACCACGTGCATCAGTATGCATCTGTATTCAAGTATCGGTTTTAAAATAAAAATAATATTTATCACACAAAAGGTAAATTTAATGTAATATATGAAGAAAAAAGATTTTTTACAGAAGAGCACATAACACTGCACTTCCTAATTTCAATTATTTCTCGTAGCGCACTATATTTTTGTCGGACGAGGACATCACAAAAGGAAGAGCCGAAGCCATTTACAAGTTAGCCAACTGCAAACGAACAAATGCGGGAATGGAGTCTAATAAGCTCAATGGCACTACGACCACAGAACCTTCAGTTGTGTTGCCAGCACTAGCTGTCACTTTGGCTCATCCTTAGGAAAATCGCTCTATAACAATGATGCCTATTGTTAGAAGGTGCTTGAGAACCTCATTACGAGAGCTGTTCTGTATGACAATTTTTTCATAACATAATTCTTTAAGGGCACCATAACCCTGAAAGAAAGAGAAAATTGCATCCAATAGCAGAAGGAGGATGGCACAAGGTTGCCATGGCTGGAGAGAGAGAGAGAGAACCATATGAACAAATTTGATGAGAAAAGTAAATAACAATGTTGATCAATACAATCAGTCTCTAAAATTCCAGTAGCACAATCCACATTCAGAAAGCACAAAGCAGAAAAAGAAAAAAATTAATTATACTAAAATTTTTCTACTTCCTAAACTTCAACCTCTGCATGAACATTATTTGTAGTTGATAGTAAATAGGGGAAAAAAAAAGAAAGAAAGAAATGCTCTTGGTACATACACATATTAAAACAACAAATATTGTAAAATGTTAAATGGCCAACAAAGTTATAAAAAACTTCACGTTATAAATCCCAAATACGAAAGATTTTCGGGAAGAAAATAAAAAATAAATATAAAATTGGAAGACCATAAAGTGAAAAAGTACAAAATTAAATTTTCCAAGAGAGACCCAGTTGAAGGATTGAAAAAAATCTAGAAAGAAGCGAAGATCACATGAGCCTAACATTTTCAGATATGACTAGAGCAAGTATTTACCTACTGATGGAAGCTATTTTCTTTCCACTTGAAATATCTTTGACCCCGGTGAAAAAGCTGATAAGATAAAAAAACTTAATTTTACACGGGTGCAAAAAACAACTTTAAATTAATTATGTAAATCAGGGATTAATGGTATTCAAACAAAACTTACACACAAATAGTTTTTTTTTTAATATCACCTCCGTTTCAATATCATTAATTCCTGATTTAATTCTGTTAAAAGTTGTTTTTTGCTCTCCTGTAAAATTAAGTGTTTATGACTTATCAGCTTATTCACCAGGATCAAAGATATAATCTTACATTGCCTATGAGATTACTAATTTTTTTCACAGGTATTTCACTCCGTTAACTTGTGCTCTGCTGTTTCCAAAATGCAAGAAGTATAATTAACTTAATATTTATGCTCTTAGTAAGAGAGAATAACACTCTAGTATAAAAGAAGAAAGGAGAAGTAAGTTTTGTGTAACTTTCATCTCTTTCTTCTAAAACCATTATGGAAGTAAATAGTAAATTATTGGTAGGCACAATGCACAATTACACAATTCGAATGGTCCCAAAAATCTTAAAGCTTGTGCATTACACAAATCAATGGCAAGTAAAATAAATAATAAACCCTGTTTGCAGAACAATTTATATTAAGCACGTGCACTAAAATTAGATTCGGAAGTAGGTGCGCCAGGAGCAAGCTCATTAGCAAGGGGTGGAACACAATCCCCTTCCGCTGAAGCATCACCAGCTTCCTTCACACAAGGCACTGGTTGAAGTTCTAAGAGCTCTCCAGCCCCTCCTTCCAAATACCCATTGGCAGCAGCTGGCTTAGGGGTTCCATCAGCAGTGCGCCGGCGCCGAACAAGTTCTGTCACATCTGGTATCAAACCACGAAGGGCCAAGATAATTCCGAACACGTTTTTCATAAGAAGTACTGATGTTGAGTGGTCATAGTTCAACCAGAGGTACAAGCGCACTCCCAAATACGGCAAGTCTATCAACATCATATGCAGCAAATTGTAAAGGAGAGAAACAGGAAGTGCCAGTACCTCTGCACTCACATCAGTCAGGCTCAGTTTGTACAGAGCCAATGCAGGTAGCACAAAGTTGAAACAGCACAATACTATTATAGGTATCTCCAGACCTTGAAGGGCAGCATGGAGTGCTCCTAGGTGGCGTATAGGATGTGTGTGGAGAAGTGACAATAAGCTCACCTGTGAAGCATCCAGGAAAAAAATGAAAAAATAATTTAGATTCTCCACACTTCTACCAGCATTTCAACAACAATTAACAATTTCTTGAAAATATCAAATATTGGATTTAAAGTTAGTAACCTATTTTTGAGAAAGATCAACTTTCAAAACTCAGTACATGTGCAGGGTTGCAGTACTAGAAAATAAATTCACCATACAACTATATTATCAATTTGCTGCACATAGATAACATTATCATAATTAATTAGTTAATTAATTGTTTATATCTTATAATATATGTTTTTGCATACTAACTTCTGAAATTGATATAATGGATAATTTATAAATCAAATATTGGATTTAAAGTTAGTAACCTATTTTTGAGAAAGATCAACTTTCAAAACTCAATGTTTTCAAAATGTGCAGGGTTGCAGTACTAGAAAATAAATTCACAATACAACTATATTATCAATTTGCTGCACATAGATAACATTATCATCATTAATTAGTTAATTAATTGTTTATATCTTATAATATATATTTTTGCATACTAACTTCTGAAATTGATATAATGGATAATTTATAAATCAAATATTGATTTAAAGTTAGTAACCTATTTTTGAGAAAGATCAACTTTCAAAACTCAATGTTTTCAAAATGTGCAGGGTTGCAGTACTAGAAAATAAATTCACAATACAACTATATTATCAATTTGCTGCACATAGATAACATTATCATAATTAATTAGTTAATTAATTGTTTATATCTTATAATATATGTTTTTGCATACTAACTTCTGAAATTGATATAATGGATAATTTATAAATCAAATATTGGATTTAAAGTTAGTAACCTATTTTTGAGAAAGATCAACTTTCAAAACTCAATGTTTTCAAAATGTGCAGGGTTGCAGTACTAGAAAATAAATTCACAATACAACTATATTATCAATTTGCTGCACATAGATAACATTATCATCATTAATTAGTTAATTAATTGTTTATATCTTATAATATATATTTTTGCATACTAACTTCTGAAATTGATATAATGGATAATTTATACACAAGGTGCCCTCACACTGAACTCCCTTACCCCCTTCTTTTCCTCGAATTCTCAACTCCTACATGGTCAAGTAACAATACCCTTGAATATTGTTGTTGTACATCAATATAATGTAGAACTGCCAATATCAGTCCCTTTTTGTATCTATTTGCAAACTTTCTGACATATCTTTCGCACGGGATGCTTCATTATGAAGTAAATTTTACTCAGAGGGGAGAGAATAAAATAACACTATACTTCTCAATTGCAATGTAACTTTTCAAGCTCAAAATTTTATCAACCTTGCTCAAGGAAGTACCCCTTTTTGGCCTTGATACATAAGTACTATTAACATATTTTGAGATAGAGTTCATGTACAATACACAATTTTTCTGTAATTAATTTATTATGTTAACATACAATGGCATATTCAATTTTTTTAATCTCATGGTTTACAGTCATACGAACATTTAAACAAATTAAATTTTAAGAAATTGTAGTGCATGCTTTAAGTTCAGAATTATTGCAGTTTACTTTATTCATATATTTAATAATTAAATTGCATTACTCATGCTAACTTTAAAATTTATACAAAATCTGTAACATTTAAGGTAATACTTAGGGAAGAATGTTAGATTCGAGAAGATTAAATACTGCCAGCCTGCAACACTGTGTATACTGTGTCTGGCTTACTCTAAAATACTTACACCTTAAAATGAGTACAGTAGTACTGAAGTCGTAAATACTCACAGTGTCAAGAATTTCTATAGCAGTCTTGCCACACACCAAGGTCACAAAGAGATACCTAGGCGAGCCGCGTGGTGCCCAATTGTGACCTTCTACAAGTAACAGAAACACCACCCCAGACAGTGCTATTGTTATCTGCAACATTCCACATACACAAAAATAACTTTACAAAATGAGCATAAATCCCAAATAATTCCAACATTTACTTATCAGATGTTGCTAATTTTCCTTTATTCTTCTCTTATGGTTCACAATAACACAATTTTTGGAAACAAAAAAAAAAAAAAAGATAAATTACTTCCAACAATTTTCCATTATGAATTATTAATACATCTGACAGTACTTTCAAAATAAACTAAAATAGCTTTAACAGTTCTATTAATGTTAACACTTAAAGTAAATAACTTTGATAATCTTTATAACTTTTTATCTTGATCTTTTATAACTTATTAATGTACATAGACATAACTCAAACTTAAGATATGGAAAACACAGTATTTTAATAGTAATTAAAACCATTCAATATCTCTAAAATTTAAATAATTATGAATTAGAAAATAAAAATTACTTTTAAATTCAACAAAAATGCAAAATTCTTTACAAGAAATCATAAAGGCCAAATTAAACAGAATAGACAACAGCAACTAGAATCCCTCAAGCCACTACACGTTTACAATACCATGAAAGATGAAAGAATATGGCAATAACTCTAGAGAAGAAAAGAAATAGAAGTAATACCATAGAATCCCACAAAATTCACAATAGAATGTACGATGACAGAGGGAATATTTCTGGTGGTAGTTCTCTTGGTACTATTTTCTATGCATATTAAAAATATATAATGTATGACTATTTTTCAATTACATCTCCCATGACAAGTACAAGTCAGAAGTCTGATTGTGGTTAATCAGAAAGCCTCAAAAGGATATTATTAGAGCCCGGAAGTTCAGGCATTTATTTTACCTGAAATGGGCAGGCAAAATGGAATTTATTTTTACTAAAATAGGCATTCAAAAAAGGCATTTATTCTATCTAAAATACTGGTGAAAAATGGCATGTAAACAATGAAAACTCACACGTGAAAGGCATTGTAAAAAAATAATAATATTATTTCAACTCTAAAATTTACTTTAGCACTTCACGTGTTAGAAAATGATATTGTATTTGTAATCTTCATTCCGCATGACCACACAGTATGATGGCTAAGAATTTCTTTTCCTCGCAACGCTGTCTCTTTAAAATGCTATTGTGAACTCCCTTTTGAGTCTTGAAATGCTATCCGTGAAAATGGAATTATATTTTTCGTTCTTTGCACTTGTGTTATTGCCAACACTGAGAATCGTATATAAGAAGCTGTCCACAAAAGAATCGGTGATTATACTCAAAAGTAGAATGGGATTGTTCAAGGGCGAACAAAGCCTGACGGCATCAATGAAAAACTTAAAAATCATTATTGGTATCATCTTCCTTTATCATTCAGATTTTTATCACAGTGTCTGCTTCCACAGAAAGACAAAACACCACTGTTCCTTTGAGTTGTCCAGGCTTGCTTATATATCCAACTTGATCGCTATTGGTGCCAGGAGAAAAAGTAAGCAAAGTAGTGAGGAAAAAGGCAAAATAGGCATCAGAAGTTAAAATAGGTAAAAAAAGACAAAACAAAAAAAAAAGAGGCCAAAAAAAGGCAAAATAGAAATTACTAAAACAACCCCAGAAGTACCATTACGTTATTCCTATTTTTAAAAGTCATAAAATAGTAACAATAACAAAAAGGCATTTTGCCAAACTTCTGGTCTCTAGAAATTATTAATCTTCCAGGTGTTCCTCAGGGATCCATTTCCTTTTCAGTTTTCCTAATATCTCTGCCATAGTGCTTTGTAGTTTAGAGAGACCTTTGGGAATCCTCCTTTTATTCTTCTAATATGGATCAACCATTTTTTCTGATTATTTTTACTTCCTCTGTTATATTTGTTCAAATGAGAATTTTCTTTATTGGTTTGTTTCTTTGTTGATAACCTAACCAAGGAAATGTCTAAGGAATCTCATTTGTGCTGCTTCCAAAGTTAACCCTCCTTTTAGAATTCGGGATTCTGAGCAATATAAAGAAAGCATTTTAAGGCACTTGGTTCCTGTGGTCAAGCGGGTGAGAAAACTAGTGCCCAGGGCCCCCATTTGTTTGGCTATTATACAGAGATTTCTTAAATTAGTTTCCTATGACATAACTCTTCCAAAACATCATTTTATTACCCCAGTGTCCTATTATATTTTAAAATTTTGTGTTCAGGTCTTCAAAATTTTCTCCAATATTGTTGCCGAAAAAATCTGATATGTTCATGCTTGTTCTACTATTTGCCTCTCACTGACATTCTTCACTCATCTGAGTTCATTTCCTTCGAATGCCATCCCTTTTATTTTCTTCATGGAGATTTTAATGTCATAAGTCTTTGCTATTTTATTTAATTTGTGGGCTGGCATTTTAATTTCATTTTCTGATTCTGCCAATATTATTTGCTCATATATGAGCAAATAATATTGGCATACATTATGCATACAATATGCATACAAAACTGTTCATTTTTTGGTGAGGTATGATTTGTTCCATACTTTCATTATTTTATAACACATTAGTATATCTATTGTTAGGCTAGGGGATAGGCCACATCTCTGGCATTCTTATTGACAGGTTTTGTAACACCCTTTTTGTGCACTTTTGCAAAATAGTGAAAGTAGCATGCATTTTTTTTTACTACAACTACATTGCAGCAGTGGTCTTCAATAGTGTTACAATGTGTGTGCTGTGCTGTGCTGTGGAGTGGAGTGGTGTGTTGTGTGGTGTGGGGCATATTCCCTACTTCCCTACCCATATGTACACATTATATCAAAGACTTGATATTTTCAGAATTTGCTCAAAAATATTATAAATGGTAGCTCTTACTTGTAGTAGCTGTGGTCCAAATGTTGCTTGTGGAGATAAATCATATAAGATACCAGAACGGACCATCAGAACAATCTTAGACAATAAGAAGGTACAGTAAATAAGCCAGGAACAGTAGCTGAGTGGCATAATCCCAAGGCGTGACACAGGAAAACGCCGAGTGAGACGCTTAGGTGACAAAGGAAACATAGCCCCACTAGGTAATTTGCTTCCATCTTCTGCAAAACGAACTTTTGTAAGATATTGGTATGAAATGGTGAGAGTTCCAGCAAACACAAATACAGTTGCAAAGTCAGCTAAGAACCAGAAATATGGATTCACCTGAAACATACAATAAATATAGGTTGATAAATAAATAATTCATTAATTAGAGATCTATAATACACTCATATAAATAATTAATTTAAATAATTTTTGAAAATTCTTCATAAGAAATATGAAGGCAAATGCTTTGTTCAAATATTTAGACTTTATTCCCTTCATGTTTATTTCATAACATTTATAATTCTTGAGATAAAAAAATTTTTTAAATTTTTAAAGGTTAATCACAAATTCAAAATTTATTTTTTGAGGTAATTACATCTTGAAATTGGTAATTCAAATGCCTTTTGGTTGTTTTGTAAATTAATCAAATGAATTTTCCAAAATAGGGTAGACAAAAGCTTAAGACTGTCAATATTGTTATTATTTACTATTAAATAAGAAAATACAATAATTGAACATTCACTCATTTAGAAAAGCAGTTCTAATTTGATATTTTTTTTCAAATCCTTAACACAATGCAAATCTTATTTGGATTGGACTTGATACCAGAAAGTCACAAGTCAAGTGTGATGAAGTTCATTTGATGTTGCTTAGTGAATTTTGGTCTGATATAATAAATGTTATCTTGTACAACAAGTTAAGCACCCAAAAAATGTTACCTTCTAGTGATAGTTACATCAACTATTTTTCTCTGTAATATTCTTTTACTCCAACAAATATTTTAACTTCCAATGCAAAAGAGCTGCTAAAAATATGTGTTTTATCCCCACTTTAAACAAAATCAATGAATGGCTAAAGTCTAGAACGCGGTACGAAGGTCACTCCAAAAGTTTTGAGAATGAGCAACAATGAGTTACTCAGCAACAGTGAAACTATTTCCATTGTTAGGTGGAACTTTTAGTAAGAATCTCGCGCAAGTTTCATGCTCAAGAAACACGCTCGGGTAATTTATTAACTTAGTAGGGCTATTTGTGTTCTATTAGTTGTTGTTCTTCTGCCAGTAACGAAGGACCTAAAGAGAGAGCATTTCAGAGCTATGATTTTGTATGTCTTTAAGGTTGGCTGAGATAAGATATCATGCCTTAAGAGATTACAGCGTGCGTTTGGCAATGGTTGCCCTTCACAAGCCACTGTCTATCGATGGTTTGCCGAATTCAAGAGAGGGAAGGGACACTCTGGAAGATAAAGACCGTTCTGGCAGGCCCAACGCAGCAACAATGGATGAAAATGTGCTGAAAGTGGAACATTGCTAAGGGAAGACCCTCGTTGTACATATGCTCAGATTCAGGAAGCTTTAAATATTGGATCAGCAGCAGTGAGACAGATCCTGAAAGAAAAGCTTCACGTTAGAAAGCTGTGCTGTCACTGGATCCCTCACAATCTGTCAAATGAACAAAAAAGGGCACGCGTGTATTGGTGTCATGAAACCCTGGATAAGTTCAATGGAGGAAGATCAAAAAACATTTTTAATATCATGACAGGTGATGAATGCTGGATTTATCAATTTGATCCAGAAATGAAACGGCAGCCATCAGTGTGGGTCTTCCCAGATGAAAATCCAACGAAAGTGAGAAAACCCAGAAGCGTTGGCAAAATGATTCTTTCTTCTTCTTCTCTGCCAGTGGCCATATTGTGACAGTGCCACTCGAGGAACAAAAGACAGTCACTGCAAGATGGTACCCTACAATTTGCTTGCCCAGATTGTTTGAAGAGCTGAGAAAGAACCGTCCAAAATCAGGTTTGTGTGGAATCCTGCTCCACCATGACAACGCCTCATCCCACACAGCCAGAGCAACAACTGAATTTCTGACAGAATGAAGGGTTAAAACACTGTCTCATCCACCCTACAGTCCAGACCTGGCCCCTTGTGACTTTTTTCTTTTCCCTTATGTGAAAGAAAAAACTCGAGGTCATTGTTTCGAGTCAGCTCAGGCTGCAGTGACTGCATATGAAGATCAGATTCGCAGTATCTCTAAAGAAGTGCGGCGATCGTCATTTGATAATTGGTTTAATCGGATGAAACGTTGCATAGAGTGTGGTGAAGAGTATTTCGAGAAGATGTGGAGGTAAGAACTTGTTATCTCGATTTTACATATAGTATTCTCAAAACTTTTGGAGTGACCCTCGTACAACCTACGGAAATCGTTTACATTGGCACTTCGCGCCGCTCTGGCGAGGAACTCCATGGCGGAGGGGACGAGGGGTGGTTAGGCGATTATAAGGGGAACCATGGTGGACTATTTCCACCATGAGGGGAACCTTTCGGTGGGGAGGGGTAGTGAGCAATATACATAATGGTGCATATAAAAGGCTTGGGCGGTTCTGCCAGCGAGACTGCCACGAGCGCGGTCAAATCCTTCGGCGTGGGCGTTTTCAATAAATTGTAAAAAATACACTACTGAAATAATTTTCATAGTTCGTAATTGGTTAGGAAAGTGACGTTTTAAGTTAGGGGAGGCAAATCACTCTAGTATCTTGCCGGAGATCCATTACGACTTAGTACTGCGATCATAGTGCTGTGCTTCTGTGATAAACAAAGCTTGTAGTGTTCTTTCTTCACGTATTTACAACTGCTCCGTTTGAATTCTCGGTGCTTTCTAGCTAAGTGCTTACTGAAGAGCTTTCTTATAAAAGTGAGCAGTGGATAGACTAAAGGATAATTATAGTGAACGCGAGGCCCGAAGGCCCGAGCCTCGCCGTGACGGATTCGGGCGAACGAAGCGAGAAAACTTGCCTTTGAAAGTAATTTGGCATTAAAATGCGGCGGGAACGAATTGTATTAAGGGCGAGCCATGAAAATCGCCTATCAGTAAGATTTATCAGAGCGCTTAGCGTAATTTGAGGGAGAGCATAAGGAGACTCCCCTCCTCTGCCACCCTTCCACACCTCGCATCGCTTCACCAAGGGTGTACAGTCTTCCCTTCTTTAACCCAATGAATTTTTAATACAAGGCATGTGAGTGATAATACATATCAGTATTCCCTTACAAGTTAGTTCACCTACTAAGTATTGTAGCAAATAGTACAAATGCCTTGGTGCTGCATCTAAATCAATGCTATATTCATTTTAGTTGTACAATAATCTAAAACATTAACGACACATAATTAACACAGAAAGAAACTAATGAAAATCATGACTAAAGCTCGGACATGTAGGCACTAAAAAGGACGAAAATAGGCATTATAGTTGACAAAAGGCAGACACTTAGAAAGTAAAAACTTAAAAATAGACAGGGAAATGGGCATAATGGTGGAATAATATTAAAATTTATATGTAATATGTACTACATAAAGGTTGAACACAATTCTCTAAAAACAAATCTAATTTCTTTGATTGTCAAAAAACATTGTGGAGTTAGATAACATTTCCAAAGTTCTGACTCATGTGGAATTATATATTTTGTATATTTTGTGGGTTAAACTAGTTTTAATGTTGGATTTTCAAGTTTTCAAAATGGAATGTCTGCGGCAGGACACAAGTCAGAGTTGAAATTCTTTCTTTTCTTCATCTTTTGACTGCACTTGCTGAAGAAGGTTTGAATAGGTTTTCTCACTTTGTTTGCATTTTTTGCAGGAGTTGCAATGTTTTTTATGTTGTAAGTTGTTGTTGTTGTTGTTTTTTGCACAGTTTACCACCTTTTCACAACACTTGCAAAAAAATACATTTCCAGTCCACCGAGAATCTTCTTCACAAATCCACTCTTTAAGCAATGCACTTCTTGAAAATTTCTCTTTTGGCATTGTAGCAAGTATGCTTAGCAGGAACAGCAAATTTACTGATCTGACATACACGAAACTTCAAAACCAATACAAAATTATTGAAGAAATCTCCCTCTATCTTATGTAATTCTACCTTCTAAAACCAAAAGATGCCAGGAGCGCTATTTTTGAAGAGAGTTATGTTCTTGGTAAGGAATAGATAGCTCACTAATTTTTGTGAAGATCAGAAAGACGAGAACAATTTCCTGTTCTCTGGAGTGCCCTGATGGGCTTCGGCAAAGTAGATAAGGTAACCTGCATGGTGTCAAATTCTCATACATCTCTAAAGGTGTCCTTGCTCGATGCGTTGCAGGCAAGAACACTCAGGACATACAGCTTCTCAAACAGAGGATGCCCTAGCAGATTTTACACAATTGTTATTTGTTGGTAAAAATTTACCCATCAGTGACTTCTCAAAAAATGATTGTAGAAAACAAAATATAGTGAACAAAAAAGATTTAAAATGTGGAAAATTCAATACAGGCACTTATAGGCTCTTAATGCTCGATCAGGCAATTATCTCTAAAATAAGCATGTATTAGCATTATAAAACCCTTGCAAAAACCATTTCTGAGGTAAACATTGATATTGGGGTAAGTTGCCTAAAAATTCATTCAAAGAAATAATATAGGCAAGAAGGGCATTGTCCGGGCTCTAATCATGACCAATTCTAATCTGGAGAAAATTCCTTCCTATTCTCCCCTACAATTTAATCCACTCATTCAATGAACTTCCTTACTCACAGAGCTTTTGTAATGGTCTATGATGTAGTAATTAAGTACACTTCCTTGCAGCACCAGCACCAAAATAAGAGAGCTAGCGTCCAGCACATGCAACACCAGGTGACGTGGAGAACAACATGTTGCGGATGGTGCCATTGCAGTTGCTCTGCATTAATAATCTGAAATAAAGAAGCAATCAATCCTATGTCAACATTTACTCATCATTTATAAGTTTAGTCAAAAAAAAAAATTACAATGTTTTCACATTAAAAGCATTTTAGGAATGATTGGGACAAGGCGAGAAGAAAAAAAAAATGCAACAGCCCGTGAAAATGGCATTTAAACAACAAAGCATTTCAACATTAAATGCAATATGGGGTGGGAAGGAGCAGGGCAGAGTGGTAAATAAAATTACTTCAATTTTACACTGCAGATAGAATTTATTCCCTGTCCTGTCTCAAAATGATTGTGATAAATAAATGCCCAGGTAAGGTTGGGTTACTTCCACTAGATTAATATAAAAATATCAAATCATTAAAAATTCTCCTGTATGGTAACAACAATAAGTAAAATTGTTTATTAGTCTTCAAAATAAAAAATCCAAGAGCACCAAATTTGATGGTAAGGCCCCAACACTGTTTATACAAGATCATCTCAAATTAACAACTCTATGAAACAAAGACAATATAAGAACAAAGACAACAAAGAAACATATCATGCATTTTAAAATATATTAACACTGCTTTTTCCCAAATATTACAGACAAATAGGAAATAAAAACCTCTATCTATGGTGATGCGCTAACAGCTGAATAGTGCACCCATTCAGGTGTAATCATGAATTTTTAATGAAAAGTGTGCTCTTAAGGATTCACTACTATTAACTACCCCTTATTAACTCTTCACCGCTTTATAATTACATAATACAATCAATTTTAAATAAAATTACAAACATTTATTACTATCGAAAACTGTAAATTTTAGTCGATTCATTAAAATGGCAAGATATTTTTGTTTTCAGTGCAATATATGAAGAAGCTGAGAAAGTACTGTAAAGAGAATTGACACCAACTTACACAGATGGATTAGACCTTTAAACCTGTTTCATCTTCAGATTCATTAGATCAATCCGCTACAATCTTCGATGTCCCTTTTTGTTTTTTTTGCTTTGGACTATGTTCCGAAAACTTTGAAGCAGGAAATGTGACCTATCCATTCTCTACTATTGGGATCTGTTTGAATCCACAATTTGCCCTGTATTGCTAAGTTGGAGCTCTGACCTTAATATCTTTATCTTCCTTATACTCCTTCCAGAACCAATAGACAATAATATATAATTTGCTGCATCAATAATTAAGGAGAATATCTACTTTAGCAAGAAGGAAAAGGGGAGAAAAAAGAGGAATAAAAGAAAAGTAATTTAAGTACATTTCAAATCATCAGGATTAAAGTACTAAAACCATTGAGGAATGAGTGTTTCTCCATGCTCAACTCCCCTTCCTATATATAAACAATGTGTGATGGATCTCCCACAATTATACAATAATATCAACAATAGGATTTTTCTTTATATGGGCATTTAAATTTTGTGGTTGTGGTTCAAAACTGTTTTCCCTTCCCAGAATGTTTATCAATGTCCTTAATTCCCTAATCTGTAGTGGTATGATAACAGCTCAGATTGATAACACAATACTTGTCAGCAAGATCCTTTAGTGTCCACTGATCCTCCTCTCACAAGAACAGGTAATCTATTATATTGCTATCCCTTTTAATTTAAATTAGCACGTTTCAATACACTTAAAGAAAAATAAATTGCAACATTTGTTTCTCACCCATGATTGTCAGTTTAATAACCAGTTTAAGGAAACCCGAATAATGTCTCACAGCAATTATTTTCCATTGCTCAATTTTATAACAATTAGAAACCACAAGATGCAAACTTGTAAGTTTAGATTAGTGTAATAAAAAATAAATACCTAAGTAGGTTTTAATATTTTTACCTTTCTCACAAACATCCAATAGTCAAGCCCCGTCTATAAAAATACCTTTTCAAAAAATCTAAACACTTAATTTTGGTAGCATACATTATTATTCCGCTAGAAAAAGCAGCTTTGTCTCACAACTGGCAGATAACGAACGATTGTATGTGAACGCCTAGTAATTGGGCTGTCATTCGTCATGACATTTATAGGCACTCAGTTTCGCAATGTAACGCAGAAAATGTATATTAAAACTTCGCTACACTACAGTAAACATTTCACAAACATGATTATTTACAAACACATACATTACATTTTACTCGTTTTAACAAAACATATTTGTCAGAACCATATAACAACACACATTTATTTCACAATAATTTATTCATGGAATATCAGGTTGGTACTTCTGTGACTCATCAGAAGCGCTTTCGTTCACTATCTATAATCTTTATCATAAACATGGAAAATGAAAATATAGGATCTAGACAGGATCTACCGCTCTATGGATTTGCATGATCAAGGTGTCATTTGAAAGTTGAGAATTCCCTTCTCCCGCAAAAAGTTTGTCATATGATTCTCCAAAAAAGTTATTTACAAATAAAGATTTAACCAAATCACGACAGGCGTAAAAAATTAGTTGGCGAACCTGTCGCAACCTACTATCAATGAAATCACGATTTAAAAATATGATGTTACTTGCATTGTGGTTTTAGGCATGCCCATCATGGACACGCCTTTATGATGTACAGATTGCATTTTCGTAATGGAACAACTGACATTATCTGCGCCCGTTTCCTTGAACCGTCATTTCGCTAATGTGAGAGGAATGGTGAGGGGTGATTGTCGTATCGGCAGGGCAAATTGTATCAAATGTGTAGTTCATTTTCCGATGCAAAATAGTTTCTATTTAGCATTTCTGTTTATCAGATTTCGTCAACAACTCCATGTTACCATTTATTCTGAATTCAAAAGTTCTTATAGTAGCGCAGTGATGGCTGGTGCCCCAACAAACTTGGGGTTGCAGCTCCATCAGATTACGGAAATGTAATTTCCAAAATTCAGAACACGAATATATAATAGAACGTAAGCAATTTACGTAAATTAATTAAAATTAATTTACGTAATTTAACTATTAATTTTAATAATAGTCTACTTTCAAACATTACTTATATAATTTATATGCGTATTGTCCGTGTCAGTACGTTCGCCTCCCGCGCACATGGTTCCAGCAAACATTCTAGCTTTTGTATTAAATCTGTATTTCACACCAGTTCATTTCAAAATTTGGAGCCGCATTTGAGAAAATGGCGTTTGAGACTTTCTGAATATGCGGAATTTTGAGCTCGTTTTCACGGAAAACTGTTGAGAGAACAAAAAAAAGAATAGAGCATGTTTGAGCAGATTTGCTGTTCGGCCCTATTCCCCGGCTTCGGCCCCTTCGCCATCCTGATTGAGGTTTTCTGGGTTTACTCAATCGCTTAAGGCGTATGCCGGGATAGTCCATAATTTTGCACTCACAGAAGTAATGTACAGATTTCCCTCCCCTCTTATATGTTTCTACCCTGTATCAATGTAGACTCAGTGGTTAGGCGGAAGAGCAGGCCCTATAGCCTGAGCCTCGCCATTAAAAAAAGACATTATTTATTATTATTATTATTATTATTATTATTATTATTATTATTATTATTATTAGAGCAATATGGCGTCTATGTCATCGTAAAAAGTTCGTTTGGTAATAACCCGCCCAAAAATTAAAAGAAAAAAATTTGGAGCCGTTTTTGTAATTTTTTTAAATTTCAAATCTTGCACTAAAACTACTAAAATTTTCAAAAAATGTACATGGCCTTAATGAAAGAACTATTTCTGGACAAGTTTCATTTGAAGGAATAACCTCTATCTCCAATTTTGTAGTTGGAGAATTCAAACTTTTGCAATTTTCGAAAATTCAGAGTTAACCGTGAAAATCGGACCTATGCCACCTTTATACGTGCATTTTACTATCTTCTTACAAGAAATTTACTAAAAATTTGGAGTTTTTTTCAGAAAATTTTGAAAATGTCCGGAGGTCTTCATGTAAAGTACCCCCAAATTTTAAAGAATGTTTTTCAAAATTTCAAAGCTTCAACTAGAGCCAGATGGAATGGGGTTTCTTCAATTTGGAAAACATCGTATACGTGATTTAGGCGCTACTAGTGTCCACAGAAGGACGAACAGGCAGAAGGAAGTTAAAAACAAAAAAAATTCGGCATCAGAGGACCTCAAAACGTATTTCCGTTGAAGTCTGGAAATCGATTTTCCGCAGCATTACATAACGTATGTATTACATACGTATGTACCTATATGAGAAAGTAAAAAGTACGTTGTCCCTCTTCCTCTAGCACATCCTCTTCGGCAAGTTCCTAATAATGAACCATCACATTGTAAGATCTGTGTCGTTTCATGCTTAGGTTGCATGCATGGTTGCACAACTCCCCACATAATCGAAAATATTTTATAATAGTGAGAGCCGGTTTCACCACCTTCGATTGTGTGTTTAACTTAGTTTATCGAGGAGTTCAATCGCGTTTAAGGTTCTCATGAGATAAACCACGTGATTTAAACGCTGTTACTGGAAGTTAAACTCACGTGGAGATAAACGCCTTTGGCAGTTTGCCGAGTGGAAATCAAAGCCAGAACCACTTGCACAGGTGTATATACCTGACACAGACATTACACATAAAATTATATACGGTATGTAATATTTCAATATAAAGTTTTATTCAACTTAGTTTTAATTAATTTATATGAATTGTTTAATTTTATTATGTATCAGTTTTCTGAATATTGGAAAATAAATTTGTCATTCGATGGAAGTGCAACCGTGTCTGTTGGGGCACCAGCTGCACCTGCCTAAGATCCTGAGCAGTTGCAATACAATTTAATCATGCAAGATACTTAATGCATGAAAAAATGTAGTGTTTTTGTTTAGACCATTTCTGTTCTTTAATATCCGTGAACTTGCCAGAGCATTGTAGACTGCAGCTGAAATCCAGCTGCAGCTGAACTATGAAGTAATCTTCCCCCCCCCCCAAAAAAAAAAAAAAAAAAAACAACCCTGAACTTCTCTGAACTGGAAAAATGTTTGTTCATTTTCCTGAAACTGACAGTCATTAAATAGGGATGACTATATGAAAATAAAAGTACACTTTGATATAAAATATTTTCTTTATTTAATATTTAAGGATTTGTAGCCTGAGACATTCATGCTACCTGTTCCCTGAATTGTAGCATTCACAATGGAAATATAATATATGCCCCACATGACTTACTAAATTACTGATAATTCTTATACAAACATACACTTGTTTGGATGAAAAAGACTGAAATCTTACTAATGAATGGGAAAATCATAATCACTGTACAAACTGTTTCTAAAAACCAATGAAAATACAAACTAGCTGCCAATTTTTTCCATTAATATTCACAGTTATCCAAAGATATTTCACACACGTTAATCAGTCTACACTTTTTGTCACAAATCCACATTACTACAGGAAATACTACACAGCAAGGTTGCAGAATAAGAGGCAACAGATGAGGATTGATTACAGAATTGGTACAGAAATGAAACTTCTTCAGTCAGACCACTGTAAACAGATTTCAAAACCCAGTTTACATTAAGAAATTAAGAGATTCAAATTGTTTAATGTATTTATTAACCCCAGCTAGGAATCAAATTCACTCTCCTGGTTTTATACCCAGAGGCTCTAACTACCTGAGCTTCCAAGGCAACTAACACTTCAAACATTTTTTGGGGGCCTGACATATTTTTCTACCCAATATGGTAATAAAGTATTGAAACAATTAAATTATAATATTAAGTTAATTTCATATAAAAAGACAAATTTATGAATGCCTTCAAAGGTTTTCTATTGATAGTAACTACATTGTTCACTTCAGTTTAAGAGTTGGATAAAACGATTTTTAGAATAAGTAGCATATATTTGTTTAATACATAAATTATAATTAGAAGCTTCAATATTTCAGGAGTTTTAACCTTCTATTGGTAATCTAAAACAAACAGACTACAGGAAGAACTGTAATTTTGCTGCTAATACTATAAGTCCTCCTAGAACTTGTAACTTTGCTATGCAACAATAAATCGCAAACATTTATACTGGAACACATTTAATTTAGGGCTTTACATTTCAAATGTAAAATTATATAATGTTATTTAAATATCAACTTCTACTGACAAATGACATGATATCTCTAGATAATGGAATTGTTTGGAAGAAATAATTGACATATACAATTAAATTAACTCAGAGACGTAGCTATGTTCTCAGGAACCTCAGTACAAAAAGTCCAAACGGGGCTTCTCATTTCCATGCTATATTTGTTGGGGGCAGAGTGTGCCCTCATTCAGGGTCCTTGATTTCGGGGACCCTGGTGATATGTACCAGTTGCACCATGCTAGTTATGTCCCTGAATTAACTAAATTTGTGGTCTTCTATTTTACAAAAATTTGGAAAAATGAACAAGCAATTTGAAGGGAGAAAAAAAAAAAAACCCTTATCTTATACATGGACATTTTTTCATGTAATTATGAACAATCATCAAAACTTTTAATTGCATCTTGCTTATAATTGTCTCTAAAAATCATGTTTAGTTAGAAAATAAAGGAAATCACTCTTATAGTCATTACCAAACTTCAATTATGAGATCATTACTGGATCTTTGGAAAAAATTTAAAACTGTAACCAACCAAAACTTGCTTCAAAAAGACTGGTTATAAATGACAATTATCAAAAGCAAATATTACCTTAATTTTGAAACTTTTAAAATTCAACAAAAATGTGATGCCTTAATGACAAAGTTGAAATATAAAGTACATTAAGTTGTATAACTTATAAACCCATCAAATACAAACAGCTCATTTATTTCAACATTACATTTAATGCATGCAGCTGCTGATAAAATTAAAGGAAATAACATTAATATTTATCTTTATTAAATTCTCACACCTTTTCTTCCTTTTAGAACATTCAAGTAAATCAATAGATTCTGTAGGTGGTCAATATGAGATAGAAGTTTTGAATGTAAGCATTATTTTTCAACATTTTCAATTGTTTTTTTGACTAGTTAAGCTATTAAGCAAAGTAATAATACATCCCTTCCATCCACATTATCAAAAAACAATTCAAAAACTATAAAAAACAACAGGTAAAAGCAAAAACTTATTCGTTTTTTGAGAAAAACAACACAAAAAATTTTCACATGAAAAATAAACACATCTTGAGAATAATGAGAATGAACCTCCCATTTAAAGTAATGATTTTCTTAAATGTAACCTTTTCACATGAAAAATAAACACATCTTGAGAATAATGAGAATGAACCTCCCATTTAAAGTAATGATTTTCTTAAATGTAACCTTATGCTTCATTAGCCGAGTTACGAAAAAATTAAATATCTTCAAAACTATCTGAAGTTACATTTATAATTTGCTAATTTCACATTCATCAGGTATTCATCAACAATGGTCTCCACACATTCTAACAACAAATAAGAACACTTGGTCCACAATAAATTATGTTTATCACAATGCTCAAAGACAAACATTTACAAGGCAGGGAACGAGTTGCATGAGGTTCCAGATAATGGACGAACAGAGGAGAGAGAAGGGACCATGAACCTGCATGGAAATGCGCAGATTGAGCTTAATAGCAGATTCAGGCCAAGACAAAAAATGGTATGTTCTTCTTTCAGAAGAGCTTTCCTTGTTTGTATCAAAATGGTAGATCTTAAAAAAAATCTCTCTGCACTCTTGATTCAACAAAATCTGTTTGGATGTAGAAAGCAGAATTCACTGAACCACATTTCAGGGTAAACAAGCAGGAACTGTGAATCTCTTCAAAATCAGAGCCATAACAAAATGTATTAATCCTTGCAGCAAAAACTTCCATGTCCATGGACAAAAAAATCTTGCACAGCAAGTTTCCAAACATGGAGGCAAGAAAATGAAAAGAGGAAAGAAAAGAAAGAAACCATTTGCTGCTTTCCAAAAGTATGCTTTCTTCAATGCTCAGCATGGCTCAGCATTCACACAAATAATTATGCCATTTGTAAAAAGAGATTCTCTTTGGAGAAATAGCTGCACAGCAGCTTTCATAGAAGGCCAACAAATGCCACGTGAACAATAGTTACACCTGGACAAATATATAAAAAGAAAAATACATAAAGGAAAACATACAACAAACAAAAACAAAATTAAACTTATTTGAGGTGTCCAGCACCTCCACTCAAATTAAAAAGGAGACTGCAATTAATGGTAAACTGCTTCAATGCATGAACTCCTAAATGTGAGGGTTGGCTTTGACGTTGGTGCAAACCAACAAGGAATGCTGATTAAGGGACTACAGTCCCTGGTAGTGAGGTGAAGGTTCCATGGATTGCCCATTAGAGGGACGTGATCTAGAAAAGGGGTTCCGAGAACTTGCATGGCGTCGCCGACTCCGTTCTTCTAAGATGCTCGATTCTCTGAAACAAAACCAAATTAGTTTCTCTGTAATTTACTTTTGTATCCAGTTATTAACTTGTTTAATATTAATTATTTATTAATATTTGATTATTTTTAAAATTATTAGAGCTTATTTTATTGATGGAAAAGAAATCATTAGTCAAAAGCCAGAATCAATTCAACAGATGTTTTAAATTAATTTCAATTACAAACAACCATATTTAGACTTCCATCAATTCAAGTATAGAAGAGCAAAAAAAGCAATTGAATACTAAATTCAACTGAAAATGTTTCTTTGGGAACAAGATCTTATTATTAATCTGTACTTGACAGAGTGGGTTGATGTTATTCTCGTGGGGTTCCTCCATAAAATTATCCTGGCCAGACAGAGTCACTTGTGTTAACGGGATTTCTCTGTCTGGTCACAGATCAGGATTTTGGCATGTCGAAATGTGTTTCTTTTCTGACAGTCTAAAGGTGAGGGAATAAATCATTGTCACCAGACAGGTTGTCTGGAGAGGCCTCACAAATTGCATCATAAACAGATTTTCGGAGTTATAGGGAATTCAGCCTCGCAACCCTAGTTTTTAATTTCTCGTACATATGTACACAGTAATATACACAGTATAGTGAAAGTTATGTAATGCTGCACGAAAACTGCGAATTTTCAACAGAAAACAATTCACAGCCAAGCCCTGACAATGAGAAAGTGAATAAATCTAGTTGCTAAATTAAGAGAAAAAATCCTCTAACACGTGGTGTAGCCGGAATCCCTGCTTGATGGGTCCTCACCGAAAAACTAATTGAAAGAAAAACCCATGTGTCTGTAAACACCACTAGGATGAGGCAAAACCATGCATAGGATTTTTTCCAAATTTAAGATACTAGAGTCCATCTGGCTCTGGTTCTTTTTCTGTCCCCTTCTGCTATTTTGCTTCTCAAACTTCTTCATTTCTTTGGCAAGCAGTATCCCAGCTTTTCATAGTTTCCCCTTCTTCATTACTTGACACAGACTGTAAAAAAAACTGCGTCTTGTTGGCTTATCTTATGAATATCTATGAAAGAAATTTTAGAAGTCCAGTCTGTTCATTCGCTTTCCTCTTCCTAATGGTAAACAGAAGGTTTGGGATTTATGTAATAGATAATTTATTCATATCTCATTCATATATATGAATAATTAATATATAATATATTAATTATTCATAAAAATTTTTATATTTTAATTAGATTTACGTGTACATGTATTATTTGGATATTTGTGTCATTTATAATTATTATTCACATGAGTTAATCACATTACAATTGTCTTACAATAACTACAAATCAAATAACATGAGAGAATGTCTGTGCATGTATTGAGGACCTGGTGCATTGCTACCAGAACACCAAGTTGCCAACACATTTGTGATTGCAGACCATTGGCTTCAAGCAGAAGCTTGGCAGTGTGCATCTCTCATTGATGTTAGTCAATCAATCAGAATAAAGATGGCTCACCACCTTTTTCCTTTCAGCCTTTATGTGAAGATGCCTGATGCAAGAAGATAGTTGTTTTTGATATCTATGGTTCACCGTAGTGAACCATAGATTGCAATTGAAATTCTTCACAAATCAGTTACATTCATTGTACATGCAAATTGAGAGAACCAGTAGTACATGACATGCGAGTCAAAATGTTACTAATTTGAAAAGAATTAAAACTTTCCTGTTCTATACAAGTCCAATGGCAGTCTCAGCATCTACCTAACCCCCTTTCCCCATCTCACTCTCGTTATTTTCTGAACCACCAACTTTCCCAACATACATCCCAACAAGAGGACATTTCATTCAGAGTGCCAGAGTTGTCATGAAGATGCAACAGGGGATAGCATGGCTTCTTCCCTACTACACACTTGCCCTTGAGTTCAGACAAAGATCTACTTAATCTAAGTAGATTGACCAGGAGTGCTGAACAATTATTCTGAAGGGTCAGTGTCACAAACAGACCCCTCAACCACCAGGATATGCATTCCCTCCAACACAGAGTTCAGCATAAAGGGGGCAAAGAGGGGGGGGGGAGAAAAGTAAAAAGATGAAGGAATAATAATAATAATAATAATAATAATAATAATAATAATAATAAAAATAAAAAGGGGGGGATATAATACATGGACAAAAACAAGTGATGAAATGGTAGAGACCTCTCTGCATCCCCCGGACAGGATGTGCAATCTCTGGTAAAAAGCTTGAAAAATTTTGAAAATATAAAACATAATTACGTTGATGTATCCAAGAAAAACAAAGTAATGAGTATTCCAATTATTTTTAAAAAGTAAGGTCTACAGGTAAATAGACACTTAATTTTAAGCTCTATAAAATTGTTCTTTGAAATCACTATTGAATTAAAACAGTTTTTAACTTATTTTTGAAAGTGCACGTAACAAATATTAAATAGCTATTTGTCTATACTCTCTTTTCTTGGCTCTCAAGACCAGATAAGCTTTTACATGTAGAAAAATTTTCCTATTATGAGCCCTTCCACATCAAATCACACAAGAGTTGACACCATTTTTTAAAAAATTTATGATATTTTTTTCTTAAATCTGGACATCAAAAAAAGAGACATATGTTTTTATTTGTCTGAAAATTGATTATTTGTGTAGTTATGCTTATATTAAATTTTGGAATTTACACAGTTTTCAAACTACGATCAATTGTCATGTGAAATGTACATTAAATTAAAAATTCCTGGTTTGTTTTGTTTAATTCTCTAAAAAGTGTATTTTTTTTTTTTAAAAAAAAATTTTATAATTTAATTTTTATAAAAAAAAAAAAGTGGCACTGCACACAAACAATTCTAAAAATTCAATTGTAAGTATGAGGGCGTGCTCTCCCTGCCCATGCACTAATGACTTGCTCGGTCACTTGGTGACCTAAGTGCTGAAAAATTGTAAGAAGAATGACTGTCTGCCTGATTTGGGTTTCCAGAAATATTAATACCTTAAATGTTCACTCTCCCCCCAGAAAGGATGGGTGCTAGCAAAATGAATTTAACTATTGCTTTTCCTCATGTCAGCAAAATGAATTTTACTGCTGGGTCCCTTTGCATCTTAGGGATGGGGTGCCCTCCTGACCTTGCTCAGAAAATGCAACAGACCACTTCTCAAGGGACACAAGTAAAATTTTCTGAACATCAGTTGCAATAATGCATCTTCTAAACTGAAGAGTGCTAGGATTTGTACTGTGAATCGTGTACAGTGTGCAACATGAGTGGCAGTCACCATGCAAGATACTACGACTCATGAAAATTGGATTGAGGTGCGCAGAAGCCCCTTGCACACTTCTTGGGATCAACCGCTGTTCAGTAATCTGTTCTGCCTATCCTGTTCATGAGCCGCCATTCAATATTACAGGACTTGGAAATAGTCTGCCATTCTTTTCTTTGCATTACCTAGGGTTCTCATTGAATTTGATGTTTGTTTTGATGACAAAAAATTCATTGAACAATGAATTAATTTTATATTTTTTGTCTACTTTTTTCTTTTTTAATGTGACCTCTTTCTAAATACTAATACCTGTCAATAGCATATTTTAATTTTTAGTGATAAGTTGTCATTATATCAAATCCCACTGTCTTAATACTTTCTTGTTTGTCTTAACGTTTAAATTACATTTCTGTCATTCTGTGATCTTCTCTCAATTGCTCCCATGGTTTTCAATTGACACCAAAATTCAACAAGCTTCACTAGAAATTCAGGACAAAAGAGTAGAAGGTCTCTGAAGCCTACATGTGGCTTCCATTTACTGATTATTTTTCCTTGGTATAAGTAGTAGTTAATTAGTGTTTAGTGCAATTTCAAGCTGACAAATTTTAATTAGTTAATTTTTAATTCCGCTGAAATATGTTGGTTGAAAGATTCCTTTATTGCTGACCGGTTGGATGTTCCTGATTCTTCATATAATGAAAATAAAATCTTCACAACTAGTTATCTGCACTTTGCAAAGTTACTTTTAGTTACTCTATATGTTTCATTAATTGATCTTCTGATTTTTGTGTATGTGCTTCTTTAATAAAATTATTTTGTTTGCGTTGATACTGATTCAGTTTTGATTTCTCTTCCTCCATATTACTATTCTTTATTTTTCAGAAAAATATTACTACTTACTATTATATCATACTATTATAAACAGACACGCAACGCGGCTTACATGCAAGTGGAAATCAGAGACATCTTTGTGGGTGGCAGCGAGATAATTCGCTGGCTTAAGCACAATGCGCATGTGTCAAGCATGGACACAACATGCTACTGTACTATGCTCACTATCGGGCCTTTTATCAGAATTCAGTGTGAAGCGAGGCAGGACCCAGGCGTACCTATCCTGAGCGGTGCAAGTGGGTGCGTGTCTGCAGGAAGACAAGAGACAAATTGCATAACGCATGGATTGTTAAAAATCACTTGAAATGGAAAGATGGTTCCTGGTATGATGATGAAATGTTCATTATACATTTCCAGATGAATAATTCTTACACAATAATAACATTGCAAGAGTCATTTAATTTTGCTATTATTATGAAATGTATTAAACTAGTACACATTTATCAAGGTAGGCAGTGCCTACCTTGCCTACCCCAAGGATCCGCCATTGTTAATATTTATAGAATTGAAAGAAGGAAGAGTGCTAAGAACTTACGAATCCAATGAAGCCCTTCGCTATTTGCCACATGAAACAGGAAAAGGGGAAAAGTACAATACAAAAGATAGTTGGATTTAAGGTATAAATTCAGGGAATAGAAAATTGTGCTACAACAGAAGAACAAAAATAAAAAAAGAGGAAATTCTTTCAGTTTACTTCTAGAAAGGAAAATGTACAGTAAATATTGTTTTGCTTCTTTAAATCTCTTCAAAACTTCAGGAAAAATAATACTTAATTCATGAGATTGGATAATAAAATTTAGGACTAATTATTAGAATGTGCAGCAGTTAGAAATATTAAGAAAACCATCCTACCAGAACCGAATATACAGGTTGTCCAGGGAGGACAAGTTGAAAATTCGAAAATAAGCTCTTACGATAATTTTAAGCACATTTTGTCTAATAAACCACTTGCATGTTCTAAATGGCTGAGCTGCAAGGGGCACTCAAAAGTCGGTTTGAAAAAATCATTTCTAGGCAAAAATTTGCATTGCAGAACCATAGAAACCCTCCAGACTGTAAATTGTTCATTATTTACAAAAGAAATGAATATATTTGTTCAGAAAGAAAAATTAACACACAAAGAAAAAAAAGCACCCGATTTACACAATTCAATTGCTTTCTTATTCGTGATAATATTTCCTTTCTGAATGAATATATTCATTTCTAATAAACAATTTACACGTTTCTGGAGTGTTTCTATGCTTCTGCAAAATAAATAAATAAATAATATATATATATATATATATATATATATATATATATATATATATATATATATATTTATATATTTATATATTTATATATGATAAATCTTCTATATTTTGTATCTGAGCATTCTTTCTATATTTTTTTTCACTCAATACTCAAATCTTATTTCACTTTCTTGTTACCAGATATCTGCGTTTTAAATGGGATTACTAATTACAGTAAAACCCATTTATAAGAGACTTGGGGGAATGGAATTTTGTCTCTTATAAGTGGGAACTCTTGTAAGTGGGAAATGGGTTTTTAACATGTTTAATGAACTGTTACCATATTTTCAGTGGATTAGTATGATTTTTACACTATTATAAATTTGAGAAAATGAATTACTTGACACCAGAGCCCATTTATCCAGATCTTATGAATGAACTTTATGACATCATTTAAAGTACATGTGCTCATAAATGCTTTATGTGAACAAATCACCTCTAATGTAAATATTGACGATGTGAGAGAGAGATCAAAAAATTACATTGTGTAATTCAAAAAATTACATTTGTGTAATTTTTGAAAAAACAAAATAGAGCAAAATGGTGTTATGTCATCTTATAGAGTACATTTAGCACTCTTACTGCCAAAAGTTAAAAGAAAGAATTTGGAGCCTTTTTGAGAAAATCTTGTTTTTGTTATTTTTTTAATAGACACAATATTGTATGAAAACTAATTTTTTTTTAAAAAGTGCATAACATTAATGAAACAAATAATTATGGAGAAAAATTTTTATTTGAAGGCCAAATCTATCTTGTTTGAAATTGTAGGAAAACACAGAAAAAATTGCACTTTTGCAATTTTCAAAAAATTCAGAGTTAACAGCAAAAATCCGAACTTCGCCACTTCTACAAGTGTATTTCACTTTATTCTAACAAGAACATTAAGGAAAAAAGATGGAGCCATCTTTGAGAAAATTTTTGAGAATTTCTCAGGGGTTTCATGTAATGAACTCCCAAAAATTAATGAACTTTTCAAAATCTCAGAGCTTCGAGTAGAGCCAGATCGACCAGGGAATATTCATTTTGGAAAAAAATGTACAATGTAAATGTACAATGTACCACTTTGACGAAATTGCCAAGTCACCTACAAGAAAATCCAACGCTTTGTCTCTTACAAGCAAGAAGAAATGCATGGCCGAAAATAAACGCATTGTTTATATACAACTGACCTTGGTATTGTGAATTTTGTCTCTTATATGCGAGTATCTCTTATACTGGGGTCTCTTACAGCGGGGTTTTGCTGTAACCATTAACAAAAAGTATGCAGTTGCATGAACTTCTCAGTTTTAATGATAATACAGTCGAGTACTGAGTTTAGGTGAAGTAAACAAACATTTATTGATGTTTGAAAAGTCACTCTAGCAGAAAGAAAATTTCTTGTAACTTTACATGACCAGCTGAGGAAAATCCATTGACTAATTCAACCAAATTGTGTTTTATAACCTTGGATTTTTGAACTTCCACTCCAGAAGATCACTTTTAATTTTCCAGAACTTTGTGGCCTGCACATCATTAGTTTAAAGTATAAAATATACAAGATCCAGTTGATTGAGCATAGGTATATTTTAGTACTGGTTATAATTTATAATTATAAGAATTTATTTTATTTATATTATAAGTATTTATTATTATATTTCAGCACTTTTAATATGAGAGTTATGAAAAACCAGGCTTCCACTACACATTTTTATAATTTAGCGACTCACCCAAAAAATGGCACCAGTCCTATTAGCACTTCTTTATCTGGATTGGCAGCAAGTTCAGCACTTGTCTGAACCAAGTGATTTACTACACAGCGTAAGTAGTGCTGGAGACGTCGACGACGTTCTTCAACAAATCTAGCATCCTGTAAACAAAAATCATGAAATTTCAATTTGAAGATCTTTTGCACATCTTTAACAGGATCAAACATCAAGTTAACTGTGATTCCGTAAATTACTTCACAGACTAGTGCTTCCTTTCCTGTTGAGCTCTTAAATTAATTATTTTAACATTCTGTGGTAACTTCTAGTGACATTCACAATGTCCCAGCTACATCCCTCTGAAAACATTACTACACCCTTCTGAAAAATATTTCTACTCAAGCAATCCTAGAAAATTTGTAACAAACAACTTGATCTTCTACAAACTGGACACTCCAGCTATCAGCAGCTACCCACATGTCAGTTAATAAATAGAAATACAGCTCCAAACACCAAATCGGCACATCTACTGGAAACGAGAACTTCTCCAGCAAAATGATCTGTTACATAAACTACTCTTTGGTTAACATTATGACCTTTTTTTTTTTATTTTTTATTTCCCTAACTAATGACTTATATAGAGCTTTGTCCTTCCACTCACTTAGCTCCTCCCAGTGGGTGGTGATCTCTGTAAAAATTAATGTATCGTCAAAAAGGGTTACTTGGCCCTTCCCTGTGGTATTTCTTGTCCTAGATTGATTGGTTAATAATGATTTCAGGTGCACCAACTTCCAGGGTCATTAGTCCTTTAAGTGTAATCTTTTTTTATCGGGAGGTGGCTGTGATTTCCCCCCTGCTAGATGGCGATATCCGGCGCTGACCTACCATTGGCTAGCGGGGTTTTCCCCAACCAGGTATCTCCCACCAGCAGGACATCACCCCAGTTGGGACAAGCTCTAAGCTTCCAGCCGGTCTCCCGGCATGTGTGGTTGTGTGGTTCCTGTTAGTGGAAGGAGACACAATAGGACAAGGAAGAGGTAGAAAAGATTGAATGTGGTATGTGGCCTGTTTGTTAGGGTACTACTCCGGCTTTCGGTACAGCCCTACAGTATTACATTGTTTAATGTTCACACAGTACATGACCTGGAGAAATCACTATTGCTTCATGCATCATGTTGCTTGAAATCACTGTTGCTTCATGAATCTCATGTAGCATGTTTGCTCCAGTCTTTTTTATTACAGGACAGAATAATACCACAGCAGCAAAATCTTTATAATACAATAATACTGGTTCCCAGAGGGAGGAATCACACTTTGCCAGAAAATGTATATACCAACACAAATGTTTCACACTTCAAGCATATGTTTCAATTCTAAACAAATATTTCTTATTGCAAATGAAATAAACAAGAACATATTTAAGAATATTACAAAATTATTATAAAAAAGATAAAAATCAAAACACTTTTTTTCATTTTTATTAATTTATTTACACACAAAGGAAACTATCTAAAATGAAAATTACACAGCTATAATGCGACAAGCAGTCATGGGTCTATACTACACCTTATCAGCTGCATAAGAAACCCTCATCACAAAATAAGACGAGGTGCAATCAAGAAAGAATATGCATTTAACTTTGTTCCCGAATGCCTTCTGACTGCTCAGACGATGTACCAGTCACCAGTGGCACTTTTAGAGAAGTACGCTTCCTGCTGTTATGGTATAGAACAAATACTTTCAGAAGAAGAATTTAGCATTCATTACATCTTGAGTTTATAAGTCCTTCTAGCCTTATGTAAAATCCCATTGAATTAACTAGTTTAAATGTTGAGAAGAAGATATTTCCAAGATGTTGCCACGAATTTTAGCTGGCAAGGACAGAACAAATTTAGGGCCAATTCAGACAGAATTTCAACTTCAGGAGTTATATTAATACAAAAATATTGACAATTTTGCCATATTTTATTGTTCATATTCAAAAATTTATTCCAGAGATCTGGAATGTGTTTTAATAACTTTTAATTTTTTTTAATTCTTTATTTAATGTTATTTAATTATGATATTTTAACAGGCAGAATTGCTCACAATTGAAAACATCTTCACTTAGAGAAAATTAAACAGATTTGTCAATAATGAAAAGCGCAAGTAAAACAAAGATATAATATTCAAAATCATTCATACAAAGACACAGTCACAATACGTCACAATAGTCACCTTATTTCCTATAGTCTTCTTTGGAGGGAAGTCGAAAGTGCTCACAACAGCATCCTGTTTCTTTAATTCTTTGTGAAGAGAGTAAAACTGAGCATAACGTCGATAAATGTTCCATTCATCATCTCTAATCCGGATGAATACCTGAGAAAAATATAAAACAAATAATTTTCACCATTTTGAAATCCCCAAAATACGGGGATTCATGCACAAACAGACTAAACACAATATGCATTCTTTTTTAAACACCCAAAAATTATTTTACTACAGTTCATGATTCTGTTAGAGCTATTAACATGCCTAGTGATGTTGAGTGTTATTACTGCAGAGACCAAAAGCTCAAAATCAAAAGTGAAGTCGATACCTTTAATTTGGATAAGGCAGTAATAACACTAACATTTCACAGCATTTTGTCAATCATCATAAAATCTCACCATTTATGTGAAAATTTATGACATTACTGTGATTGTAATCAAATGAATTCTGTTACTGCAGCATGTTAATACAATGAGGAAAGTGGTGCCTCCACACCTTTACACCAGCAGTAAATATGATTACCAGATAAAAGTTTTGTTGGAATGCCAGGAAAATGATGGTAATTTACCTAACATCCCTTTTTCTAACTGTACTACTAATAATATTACAATTAAAAATAAATATCTCTCAAACTACAAAAACAACTGGTGGTTCCTTCACACCAAACTAGTTTCACTACAACAACATATACTTTCTCATATTTAACTTTTGCAATTTTAAAAAATTCAGAGATTTCAACAAACGAGACCCGCATTTTTCTTTTAAGAATCCTTTTTTGGTCCATGGAAAAAAATTGAAGTGTATTTTGAGAGCCAGTGGGGAAATTTGGAGCGATTTTTGATTACAGAACTATTTCAAAATTGTCTAAATTTCGTTGAAAATTATCCAACAAATATGCATTTTTCAAAAAATTGTACATAACCATTTTGAAAGGTCAGTTTTTTAAAAAGATTTTAACACATCTTGTTTCCAAATTAATAGTTTTGCAATTTAATTTTTTACTAGAACCAAGTTGTTTACCGTACTTTGATACAAACTAAGAGACATTTTAAAGACAAAATTGAGAACCATTTTTGAGAAAATAATTGTATAAAAATTACTTAAATTTCACAGAAACTTACACAAAAACTACACATACTTGTCATACAACATGCACACCCATATGTCGTCGACAGACAGGCAGAGGAACGTGATAGGCAGGCGAATCAACAGAGGAGGGAGGGAGCAATGGACAGTGGGAGAGAAGGATAGAGGGACAGACATACAGTGGGAGAGATGGACAGAGCAATTGACAGGCAGAGGGCCTAATGGATGCATCGAAGACACAGACAGACAAGACAGACACAGACAGACAGACACAGACAGACAGAGACAGACAGACACAGACAGACAGAGACAGACAGAGACAGACAGACACAGACAGACAGACACAGACAGACAGACACAGACAGACAGACACAGACAGACACAGACAGACACAGACACACAGACACAGACAGACAGAGACAGACACAGACAGACAGACACAGACAGACAGACAGACAGACAGACAGACAAGACACACAGACACAGACACAGACAGACAGACAGACAGACAGACACAGACAGACAGACAGACAGACAGACAAACAGACAGACAGACAGACGGTCAGAGAGATGGACGGCCGGCCGAATGGTCAGACGGACGGTCGAATGGTCAGACGGACAGATGGTCGGACAGTCGAGGTTATTCGAATTTGTAATAGCAATAATAATTTAAATGAAATTTACTTTTATATTGCAATTCAATCCTTTGTCTTTTAGGCAACCAAACTATTGTGAAGTGTACGAAAATGTATCAAACAAAATGTAAAAGCATTATAAAGTAATGGAAAACTATAAATGTTATACACAATAATTTGTAATAATTAGGGAACGGATTTTCATGTAAATACATGTTTTGATAGAAACAAGGTACCTGCTTTGAATCTGTTTTCTAGAGTTTTTTAGACATTCTGAATGAATTGAAATCATTTTTATTTTACATATTTTTACATATTTTAGTATAAGTACATATTTTCACATATTTTACCTTTTTACCACTATTTTTTAAAATATTTTGTTAAATTCGAATTTTACTTGCAAAAAATCAAATAAGAATTTCCCGGGAATCTGTTTTTCTGATAAACGAGCAATGTGACACTGCACGTTTATGTCCTCCTGAGCTTCGCTCCGACTGACCCTCTGCCCTTGCTTCTCAGAAACCGCATAGGATGAGTGAATGGTCAAGAAGCAAAAGTGTAAGCAATCACATGCTTTCTCGTGTTCCATTCAACCCACGCGCGACACAATATTAATTGGACAAACCTTGTTTAGATTGTCAGTCTTATCGTGCTCCCTGCGCCTCACCTAGATACCTCTCTGCCTCAGAAATGCGAAAATCGGAACCTATCAGTATTAGCTCTCCACTACAACTGGTCACGTACAACCGGCTCTTTGTAAAACTACAGACTGTACTTTCAAGTATTTTAAGTTTCATATGACAATCTTATTGAGTGGTGTGGACTGGTACGAGACAATGCAAAAAATCGAAGCAACATCCAAAGAGTTAGTGGCTAGATACATCCGCGAGTTTCCTAATGAAACCTTCAGAATTAACTCGAGTATATTGTACTGCGCATGCTGTGAGAAAAATGTTTCAACTTTCCAACGGTTGTAAGTCACGCAGCACATCGCTACAGTAAAACACAGAGAAAACATAGAAAGAAAATTGAAGCTTCAGCAAACATTCCTGACATCTTCACCTGATGTTCAATCAAGTAAGTCAGTTTTCTTTACCGATTTGTGTCATGTATTGGTTAGAGCCGATATTTCCATTTACAAAGTCAGCGACCCTGAGTTCAAGAGCTTCTTAGAAAAATACACTGACAAACAAATTCCGGATGAAAGCACATTCAGAAAAATATTACATAAAAGCTATTTATTTGGAAACTCTGACTAAACTTTGAGAGGAAATAAAAAAACTAGTAAGGTCTGGGTTTCAATTGATGAAACTACTGACGAGAAGGAAGATATATTGCAAATATTATTGTAGGAAAGATGTGCCCTGAATCTCCTTCAACACCATTTCTATTAAATTGCGAAGTTTTAGAAAAATGCAACCACGCTACAATTGCCAGATTTTTCAATGACTCTACGAGTCTGCTATGGCCTAGTGGTATCATGCATGAAAACGTGTTGTTTTTTTTTTTAACTGATGCTGCTCCTTACAAGGTGAAAGCGGGGAAGGCATTAAAAGTGTTCTACCCAAAGATGATTCATCTTACGTGCGTAGTACATAGAGCTCTTCACCAAGTGGCAGAAACTGTTTGACATCAATTTCCTGATGTCGATACTTTGATATCGACTGTTAAAAAAGTATTTTTGAATGCACCAACCAGAGTTAAAATGTTTAAAGACAGTTATCCTGAACCGAATTTGCCTCCATAGCTGGTAATTGCAAGATGGGGCACGTGGTTAGAAGCAGCTAAATATTGTGAAAAATTTTAGCCAATAAAAGATATTCTTTTGAAGCTGGACTCCGAGTCATCTGAGCACCACAAAAAGCAAAATCTTTGATTTATGATTCTAGTCTGAGATACAATTTGGCTTTCATTTCTGCAAATGCAATTTTTTAGTAAATGCTATCTCAAAGCTCGAGTCTCAGAACATGCCATTAGCTGCTAGTATTGAAGTTATTAACTGTGCATTGGCAAAATTAAAAAGACATAACAGGTGAAAGCACAGAAAAAATGAAAAAGAAATTACAAGGTTCGTTGGAGAAAAATCCAGGGTGAAAATCCTTGCCAACATTCTCAGCGGAGGAAAAGACACCTTAACACTGGAACTAGAACTGAACCCAACGGACATAACAGCGTTCAAATACGTTCCAATTTCTTCTGTAGATGTGGAACGTTCCGTCAGCTGCTACAAATCTATTTTGAGAGCTGATCAACGACATTTTTTCTTTAAAAACTTGAAAATGCATGTTGTATCTAACAATTTTAAACTCTAACTTCAATTTTTATTTTATATATTTTTAATTTTTTCCTACATATTTTTGAAAAAATAAATACATGTATATGTACATATTTTGATTTTTTTATTACAATAAAATCCGTTCCCTAGTAATAATAAAAATGCAGAGTAATGAAAAAGTTAGATATTATAAAGTGTAAATGTACAATGTAATCTGAACATTGTATCTAAGCATTGGCCTTCACAGTCACTTATGACTAAGTAGTTAAAGCATTTTTTAAAAAATTTTTTTTTGAAGCAAACTGAATAGTATATTTTTGAATGACTCAACTACTGTCACTACCTGGGTGAAGTGGCTTTACATGTCAAAAATCAAAATAACAAAAAATCATGTCAAAATAATCTGAATATACACGGAAAATGTCAGAAACAAGAGAGAGGACACTGTGAGAATTGATGGGTACACACTCAATAACCATGTCTTTAAAAACAAGAACAATAATCTACAGAACAATATAAATGACCTGCCTCCTCCGCAAACAGCATGAAATTGCATCACTTTTGACATAACACATTTTTGCATTACAGCTACAAATTGCCAGGGCTTTAATAAGTGTGTGATCTTTTGAAATAAAGATTCTGCCCAACACTAATGATTATTTTCTCTTTGGTTAATAACTGGCAGAATTTCTTACCTGATACACATGATGAACATCTGAAGAACCCCCAGTAAGAAAAGCAGAAGGAATCCAGATATTGACAAGAGCTCGAGCTGCAGCACCCAGTGAACTGGCATCGTAATCAGATGTCACACTAACATCATCATCCGATGTCTGTACATCATCAGGAAGGGGCCCTCGAAGATCTACCAATTCCTCCCGGAGTCTGCGTAATTGGGCATCCTTCAGCTGTAGTAACCTATGCAGGCGCTCGTTGAACTCCATCAGCTCTCCATGCATCTCTGCCACCTACAGCAAGCCAAGCCAAAAGAAATGCAGGTATAAGTTGTGCTAGAACACAATATGCAATGTAGCTTCTGCCAACCCTATCTCATCCAACCATCTGAAAGATGGTATGTTATTACACAAAGAAATTTCATTGTAATGAACAGTGACATAACAAAAATTTCAGCATTAGAGAAATATTCTCAGTACCTGTCATTACTAATTTACTCATTTTAAACTAAAATTTCAATTTATGTTTTAAAAATATAATTGAAATCCATGTTATCTTACATTAAATAGTACTATGCTTATTATATTGTTATTGTTATATATTAAATAGTACTATTCTTATTATATATATTATTATTTAAATAATTCTACCAAGGTAGCCATTTACCTTACAGGAATGTGATTGGTCAAGTGACTTACATCTTCCAATGGAAGAAATAATGCTACTGATTTCAATGCATGGTTTATCAACAACCAAGGATTGATACTTCTTATATCTTGATTGTATCAATCAAATTCGAATCTTATCAATTAAAAGCACAGACCTTTTGAAAAAGAGTCCAGAGCATTGTATAATGTTAAATATGAAAAATTTGAATAAAAAAATTTCCTGAAAAATCATGAATACCCTCCTGCAATTACTGTATATAATTATTTCCTGTTCCTTTCATCCAATAAGCATTAAGCTTTGTAAATTGATGTAATGCCGATCCGTAGAAATTATACTAGGTGTTCTGAACAACTGACTTTCATAAAATAGTAATTTGTTGCTTCATTGTTGACGCAACATGTCTCTTAACCCTTGTTGGGCATTGAGCGATTTCTTCTGGAGTAATCCTCTGTTACCGAGTAATTACTATACTTAATTACTATATTTGTCAAGTCTCGTCACGTCGCAGTCAGTTAGTGCCTTTTATCCCTTTCTTAATAGTTCAATCAAAATTATTGAAAATTTTGACTTATAATGAATGTATTATATAATATTTTATATTGTATTGCATTGATTGTACAGGCAAATTCTCAAATTTAAACGGTCAACATCATAACACTTGTACGCTTACACTAGCTCCATATTTCCCCTTTCATGTGCCAAGGCACAAGCACTCATTCTTGCCATCATTCCTCAAGCACCATATTTCCCATTTCATGAGCTGAGGCACAAGCAATGCTTGCCACACGCCAGTAGTGCAGGCCTTGTTTACTAATACAATAAAACTTCACTTATACATTTTTCAGGAGACTGAAGAGAAAAAATGAAAAACTGAAATTGAGAAAAACGCATAACTGAAATTTAATGAGCTATGAGCAAAACAAAAACTCAATATTTTTACATTGGCATGTTCCACTCTTGACCAATGTTACTTTTGATTTATTTAGTCAAAACTAGGTAAAAATTGTATGTAACATATGGGGAGAAGTACCATCTGCACATGTTTTCTTGAGCTCCAAAATCTCTACTCAACATTTAACAATAAATAATTGAATGATGAAATAATGTTTCAAATGACGCACAGTTGAGAACTATTGAAAACTAGACATTTTCGCTTGCAACTATAGAAAAAAAAACGTAGATTTTATTTTATTTTTGTATTGCTAACAAAATAGTACCTCTCCATCCCGACTCTACTCCTACCACTACTAGCACAAGGTGAAGCTAATTTATGTCCGGAAGTAAACCAAGGGGTATCTCAGTCTTTGCTCAACGGATCGCAAAAACAGGACAAAAACCTGATTGAGTCCGGAAGCTAAAGTACATTACTTGTTACTTAGAAGACAAACGGACCAAGCATAAGCACGCCCAGTGGAAAAAATAGCATTGATATTCACACTTTATGTCGCCAGCCATGTGTCACAAGAGCACTGCGTTGACGCATGTCACCCAATGCTGTGTCAATGTCTGCACACACAAGTTGCTTGACGCCATAGATTAATACTGTATCTTATGCAAAACGCCTATGAGTGGTCTCGGCAACATGCATTAAGCCCACAGCTCAAGCTACAACGTAAGTCATGATAACACGAGTTTTCTATAATAATATGCATTCTTTAATAATAGTATGCGTTCTTTTGACATGCAATGGCAAAAGCGCTCATATGCTGTTTCACATAAGATATAAGATTAATCTACGATGCACATTATGTGATGTGTGTGCAGGCATCGATGCAACTGATGTCATCAGTGTTAGGCGACACGTATTAACGCATAGCTCATGTGGCAAGGCCAAATCATCATTACAAGTCTTTGGTTCCCTGGAGTTTCAATATTTCCTTTAAATTCGACAAATTTGTATTGTGTAATATTAATGAACATTATACACCACTACACGGGACAACACTAGTGTCCCTATTTGTTAATCCTGTAGTTTTATCAAAAATTCCAAAGTAGAGAGTTGACATGCCCTGCCTACTGGTGAAATTAAACAATCTGAATGCTGAATTCAACACAAAAATTCTATGGGGCCCGCTATGATATTGTAAATGTTCTCACTTATTGGTCACCTAGGTCGGTTTGGACATTTTACGGTCTTAAATCGGCTTTCATTATGAACCTGTAAATGCAAAAGACGTATAAACATAATACGTATACCTGAAATAATTTAGCATGAGAATTATAGGAATGTTTCTGAGACTTACAACAAACAATGTATAAATGTGAAAAACCTATAAATACAAAACCTATAAACAGAGTTTCACTGCATATGTTGAATAAAATCACATGTTTTCTTTTTCCATCTGTTTTTCAACATGAAAGACCACACAATTCTAAAATAATATAAGTTAAAACTCTCACCTGAATTAGTTTTTTTTCATATTCACGCGCTTCGTGGTGATAATCAGGTGCAAGAATTTCTCCGGGACGCGTCTGCTGTATAGCTTGAAGGCTTGCAAGGGCTTCATGGGCTTGCTGACCATCTCGTTTTAAGAGTTGTACAGCGCCTACGTACTTACGCAACTGGTGCTTTAGCAATTCATTCTCCCTGTAAAGAAAATATACCACTGTACTTTAACACCATCTAAGCTAAACACAAAATGACCTTGACATATTTTTCAAGAGACAGAGCAAGGAAAAATAATTTGTTGAGGTCTGACTTGCAGAATTGGAAAGGATCATGTTTATTTAGTCGAAGTGTAAGGTCCTCCCTAATTCAGTTCCAGAGGGGCTGTTTAATGAAAACAGTACAGTTTAATCAAAATTTTAAAGGGAAATCATTACAATTTAAAAGAACGATGTATTGTTATAATAAAATTGACTGAAGAACTGCAAGACAATATGTGCAAAAGAAAGAAAAAAGGAAAACTCAAGATGCAAGAAAAAACAGATAGTGAAGAAATATCACAAAATTGATGAATTTTTTTATAATAGAATGCACATTACCTACCGAGTAAGTGCCTGGGTGCGTGCATCCAATCTCTGCATACGCTCTGCTTGCGAACGTTGGGAAGCCTCTGCTTCAGCTTGCAAATGAGTGGTGCGCTCTTCAGCTTGTTCAAGCAGCCTACGCAGTGACCTCACTTCTGCTTGCAGCTCCTCTTTGCGAGCCAACACAGTTAGTAATGCATCTCGCATCTCTCCTGAACAGAATAAATGTATATACGGAATGTTTAAATTGGAGGTTGCAAACAAATATTTTTAAGAAGAAAAACCAATATTCTTTTACCAAAAATAAATAAACAAAATAATATTAAATAATTTTTAAAGCTTCAATTTCCCTACATTCAATACCAGTGTGAAATTTTCACAAGTTTTTGATAATTTTAAATGATAACTTCATCAAGGACAGCGGTCTGAAATAACTAAATAATTTAATACCTTTGTAGAAATGAAAAATTAATTTTTCATTTTCAGATGATCAGTAAAAGAACTTGGATGTATTATACTTTACTATAATTGGAGGAAGTTACTTAGTATCTTGACAATTTATTAGCAAATCAGAAAAATGGGGGAATGTCATCAACTACCTACCACTCAAGGAGCCAACAACATCCATAGGGCTGTTCTGCGCAATGGCACTGCTCTCTTGTGGTGAAAAGTCAACACAATTACTCTGCAGCAATTTTTGTGTTGCCAACAGAGCAGCTGCAGCACATTCTGTGTCCTGAAAGGAGAACTGATTATTATCATATGTTTATCTGATGAAAGACAAATAAGAGTTCAAAGTCCAAGGTCTATAAAAAGGTTGATGAATCCCATCCCAATTCTAAAATTCATGATCAGTCAGTCCAACACAAACAATTTTCTTTTAAAACCCTTAACATTGTCTATACGACAAAACATATCAAAATAATTTTAAATATTTTACAGTGCAACTTTCTACATTTTTGTTTTAACAGCCAAAAGAGCCTCTACAAAAGGCTCTCTTCCAGATCCAGAAAATTCCACAATATTCGGAAAATTCCAAATGATCTGATTAAGTACATTTACAACTCTGATGGACAAGAGCTATTTTTGTAACTTTACTATCTTTTCATAGAAAATTTACTCATTCAGTCTTACTTCATTGTCTCATCCATAAAGAATGTAATCAAATATATTTGTTACTATATAAATAAGACGATGAAATAAAAGCTTTCTTTTTGGAGAATGTCATAAATCTCAATAACATAAAACGAATAGTTTTTGCAGAATTTCTTATTAAATTTTATGCAAATTATAAAAATAATTCTCAAAAACGAATAAAGTTTGCTTCAATTTAATATTCAAGGATAGAACAATGGACACTTAAAAGAATGGCAAAGGTCTCATTTTTGTTAAATACTGAAATTTTGGAAATTGCAAATTTTGAAATATCTTTTTAAAATATAATTCAAGAAAGTATGTGCTGTTGTAACACCACTAGTTACAACATTTGTGTTCATGGTTATTAAAACAAACCATAAAACATTTTCACTAATGTGTAAATAAACTAGGAGAAAAAAGATCATACTGTACAACATTAGAGTATTAGCTTTAATGCAAAGCAAAAAAGTAGCTACTGAGATTCAGTCTTTTTGTCTCATTTGCCCAATAATGCCCAACGAGGATTTGTCAGAACACTGATGAAAGCGATCATTCCATGAAGGGAACTCTACTATGTTTACTTCAGAAGCTTTCTACACATGAAAATAAATAAGGATAAGAAAAGTATCTAGTAACCTTTTAAATGCCTATCTTACACTTTTAAATGCCTATTTCTACACTTTTTCCATCCTATAAATCCGCAGCTTAGTGACAAATATAGAAGTCTGCTGATGAACAGTAATTAGCATTCTGATTTTCTTTAGCATCTTTCATCAGATTGCAAATTATTCCTCCAAGATCAGATATTTACGCTTTCAATGATTCTACACTATAAAAAAAAAAAAAGATTTAAAAAATCTTACCAATGTGCAATATTACTTGCAAACCAATCTTCCAGATCTCACTTATTTTAGCTAAGGATCAACGAAAATATGTAACTATTTAGTACTAATAAGTTCTGACTAAACACACCAAATTCTTTATCTAAGGTGTTATTCACCAAAAGGTGTAGATATTGAATGGTAGACATGGATGTATGGACCCAGACAGACGGACCCAGACGGATGGATGGGAGACGAACGGACAAGGACCCAGACGACTGACCTGAACAGACAGACCCAGAGGAATGGACGGGCGGACAAGAACGAACAGATGGACAGGCACAGATGGACGGGCAGAAGGTCAGACACGGACGGACGGACAAGACACACAGACAGACAAGCAGAGGACAGGCGAACGAACGGACAGGCCAACGGACAGGCCAACGGACAGGCCAACGGACAGGCCACGGAAGGCAACGACAGGCAACGGACAGGCAACGGACAGGCAACGGACAGGCAACGGACAGGCAACGGACAGGCAAACGGACAGGCAAACGGACAGGCAAACGGACAGGCAAACGGACAGGCAAACGGACAGGCAAACGGACAGTCAGGCAGATGGGCGGACATTTTGAAGGAAAAACGAAAACAACAACAACAACACTTTTTCGGTATCAGGGGATCCCAAAATGTGTATTTCCATTGAAATCCTGAAATCCATTTTCTGCAGCATTACATAACTTCCTGTATACTATGTAAATTACTCCAAAAAAATTCACATATTGTGACATACCAATATGTCACTGAATATTGTACAACATTTATTATAAATGGCGTCAATTAAGGGGATAAATTATGTGAATATGCTAGCATAGCAACGGTAAGCGAGCCGTCTCAAGGTCAACATATTCATGCAGTGACAATCTCGGAGACGGCTAGTTAATTCTGTATAGAATTCAGGATTGGCCGGTAGCAATGACAGTCGTGAAGACGGCTAGTTTGTTTTGCAAGAAATTTAGGGATTGGCTAGGTACGAAGTGTTATCTGCAAATAAACAATCGAAAAATGGACCGAGCTTTGCAGGGTTGAAAGAATACGAGTGACATTCATTCTGACTGATGTCGTGCTCATGAATGGATCGTGCTCCAATTAATGTTAGGAGTTTTTTTTCTTTGGGGACTTGTAAGCATCTACTAGGGAATGGATATTGAGAACATCAAAATTTGAACACTAAGTGTGACAGTGGAGCTTAAAATATTTCATGTGAACGAGTTGGAGGGACATTGAGGGCTTGGGCGAAGTTGTCAGTGATTGGACTGGAATGTTAGCAGCAAATAGTTTATTGATCTGATGAATGGTGATTGAAGTGGTCGTCCGAGAAAAGAAGAGAGAATATGGTGTCTGGACCTGAGGATGGCGGCGTCGGAGATGGATAAAGATGGTCCAAAAGCGCGCAAAGACATAAGGTTGGAACGGTCATGACAAACGTTTAATTTTATATTAGGTAAATTTATACAATTTAAAATTGTTTTAAATTGTTTAATAAATTTCCATGTTTTTGTGAAATGAATATATGATTTTTCATTGAGCCAATTCTAGCAATGAAGTAGCAAGATAGAAAGATATTTGCTTTTCAGGTTCCTCGACTCAGGTAGTTTGTTTTAAATATATTCAGTTTATTTCAATATATACAATAAAGTAAAAATAGGTGTGCTATAGTGACATCTGGTGCAGCTCAGCATAATATTCAACAACACTGCACGATAAAAATTCGGCGCCTTTAAAGGAAATATTGTAACTCCAGGGAATTAAAGATATATAATGACATTTAGACCAGTCACATGAGTGTTCTAATGATGCGTGTCACCTCACATCGATGACAACTGCATCGACGCATGTCGATGCCTGCACACACAAGTCGCTTAATGTGCATCATTGATTAACACTGCATCTTATGCGACACAGCAAAGGAGAGCACTCTTGGTGACTTGCGTTGTTGCTCCTGTGAGACTGGCTTAAAGGACTGGATGCATTAAGTGCGAATATCAGTGCTATCTTTTCCACCGGTAATGGATGTGCCTAGCACGCAAGTAATTTACTTCAGCTTTCAGTCTCAATCAGGTTTTTGTCCAATTTCTCTGATCCATTGAGCAAATACTGAGATAGCCCCTTGTTTTGCTTCTGGACATAAATGTAGCTTCATTATGCACACAGTATGTTGAGCTCACCTTTTGCTAGTGATGGTAGGAATAGAGCCAGGGTGGACTGTTACTATTTTTTTGTTAGCAATGCAAAAAAAGGAATCTGCAGTTAATTTACCATTGCAAATCAGTTTTCTAAAATTCAAGACTGAAAACGTCTAGCTTTCAAAAGTTACTAACTTTGTTTTTTTTTTGAAAATTTTATTTATCATTCAACTTTTTATGGTTAAAATATTAGGAAGAAATTCTGAGGCTCAAGAAAACATGCGCAAATGGTACTTCTCCCCCTCACAACACAGAGTTTTTTTCGTTCTTTGATTAAATAAATCAAAAGTAACATGGGTAGCAGTTCAAAAATGGAACATGCCAATGTAAAAATACTGAGTTTTTGTTTTGCTCATAATATTCAATTTCAGTTATGCTTCTTTCTCACTTATACATTTTCCCCCCTTCAGTTCCCTGAAAACGTATAATGAAGTTTTACTGTACTACCAGCTGGCAGCATCACATAGCATTACCATTCATCCATCTACTGTTGTGTCTTGTGCACCATCACAGTTAATCAGTGTGTGAACTGAATATCATATCTACAAAAGGATTGGAAGAATATTTTTCTAAGAGTTAATTTTAATCTTCTAAACCTCCAATGTCATTATGGCCTTGATACACCAAAGAATTCGTTAATTAGTTTTTCCACCTACTTTTTGATTGAGGTTACACTCTTCTTTTTCATGATACATCTAAACAAAGGGAACAAACCTCTGAGTAGCTTGGCACTGAGAGGGAGTCCTCCTCTGAATATGCTTCCTCAGACACCAGTGTAACAGGGATGAGTTCACCAACACTGACATTTGTCACTGGAGTAAGAGTCTGGGCACCAACCTTCGCACCTGCAGATGCCCTGCATCAGGATTTCATGAGAGAAACAATGTTTCTGGCATTGAACACACTCCTACATCAGCAGAAAAATCAAGCTAATTTAGGCATCTACAAAAAATGTTTCTATCTTGCAGCAATCCATTTCGCTGCATCATGGAATAAATAAACATAAAATTATCGCGATAAAGATATGCACTCACCTCGCATCTACTCGGAGGGCAGCCTCCAAGCGATGTGCAAGGGCAGGTGAGGTGCTGAGAGGTAGGTGACCAGGGCGTGCTCTTTGCACATCAGCACTCACTACCCTGGGCACAGCTTCATCCATGCTGCCTGCATCAGACCCATCACCAGAGGGAGAAGCTTCTTGGGCTGATGGGGTACCAATTGGTGGGCTGCCCACAGCAGATCCATCATCATCACCAAATGATATTATTTGAGGTTGCACACGACGTCGGCGCTTCTGCTCATTCCGCCGCTTTCCCGAGGATTCTAGCAAAAAATAATTGGAATTTATTTTCAACTCCCAAGAGATAAATATGAGTTGAAGAGAACTGAAGACAGTACACATACAAAGAATGTAAACTACACAAAATGCTCAGTAAATATGGTTCATCATATAAAATAAAAAAAAAAAAATAAAAGAAGAAGAAGAAGAAGAAGAAGACAGAAAGAAAGAAGAAAGAAATTAATGAAGAAAGAAGAAAATGAAAGAGAAAAAAAAAGAAGAAAATGAAGGAGAAAAGACAAAAAGAAAGAAGAAAAAAGATACTGAAACTAATAAAAAGAAACCGAAACAAAAGGAAATCGAATAGATGACGCGCTTCTTTCAATCTTCTATGATTCAAAGAATGAATGGTAAAATAAAACCTACCAAGTCCCTTACTAGCTGGAATGACTGGTTCTGGGCAGAGTGCTGGAGCAGCCTCACCTTCCGGAGCTGCACATGCTTCCTGATTCAGCTGAGGGTTGTCTATGCTGATAGCAAATAAAATGGAACCTAAACCTGCAAAATGGGACATGTCACAATTACATATTTTTTATTTTCTCTTGGTTTCCACAACCTATATCTTTCCATAAATGAGCAACATAGAGGACTGCTTGAAAGTTACTTTTGCAATATTTACCCATTTTAATTTACAAATATTCATTTCAAAATGTTCCCTACACAAAGTTAACGCAAATAAGTCAATTATTTCAATAATAATTAAAAAAAAGAAGCTTCATTACAATTCCAACTATTGTTTTTGTAATTCATGCAGAAAAATAACTATGTGATCAAAAGTATCTGGACACCTGGCTGAAATGGATGTACAAGTTCATGGCGCCCTCCATAAGTAATGCTGGAAGTCAATATGGCGTTGGCCCACCCTTAGCCTTGATGTCAGCGTTCACTCTGTGATGAGCCACATGGCCATAAGTGAAGGAGGAAAACGCCACATTGGGAAAGAGAGTGCTCCGAGGAAAAAATGTTGACAATTCTGGACACAACTTTTCCAAGAGCACTTTCAAAAACCCCCAAATTGTATACATACGGGGCGCACAAGGCAACAAGGATCTGAGATCTCTGTGCCGTGCGCTTCGCCGCCAATTGCCGTTCAAGCCTTCGACCCCCACCCCCACCGAAACCATCATGAACCAGGACACAGCAGCAGGATAATTGCAGGCTGAGATTGGTGCTATGGTAAGCAGCTAACGCCATCACGAGCACCCCCTCTCCCTCCCACCCCTTTCCCCTCTCAAAAACGGCATCAACAATTTTGTTTCAATTTTCACCACGGATAGAGTTAAGGACGTTCAAGAGTGAAGGTCACATGTTCATCGAAAATTTTTATCTTTAAAAATTGCAACCTCTCTACAACTACAATTATGATAAAATTCTTTTGTTGGTGAAATGTGTTCATGAAAAACAAACCTTTAGATAATATTATTATCAATTTTTCAAAAATATAAGATTTTTTCGAAATTTTGTGTCAAATGTTGACGTTTTAAAACAATTTTCCTGAAAAACAGCACAATTTTTATTTCAATTTGTAATATTTTTAAAAAATCTGCATCTCCTTACAACTTCAATTGTGAAGATACATTTTTAATGAAATATGTTCATTAAAAACAGACCTTCCAATGAAGTCATGTTGAATTTTTCAAAAATTTGAGTATTTTTTGTGAAATTTGGCATCAAACATAGTTGCACGTTTCAAATTTCCTGCAGTTCATGAACATAATTTGACAGGTTTTGGGAAGCTATTATTCTTAAAAAAGAAAGTAGATTGGTGGAGGGTAATAAAATTAACTTTGAACTAACAAATTACTTCTTTACTTCAAGAAATTTTGATCGCTGATTATGGTAAGTTTTATTTGTAAAAGTTTGAAATTATTACTGTTCCTGGCTATCAAAATACACGCTGATTTGCACCAGACACTTCTTTGAATGTCAGGTGTTTAGATTATATTAACAGTAGTTCAATACTTTATATGAAAGAAAAATTGAAAAATTTGAGTACCATAAATTTGTACCAACATTTTAACTTTAATTTCATATTACTATCTGTGCTGCTTTGGGGAAGCAGTGATGGAAATAGGGTTAACTCATATTTCCTGACACGCAACCTCGTTAAGATCTCCGCATGTTCATTTTCTTCGTGCTCCCTGTCAATTCGGACACTGTCACTCTTAACCTCCATATAAGCTATAAGCAAAGATAACTTCGACTGTGCTCTTCTACAAAAGAAGTTTAAATTCCCTTTAAATATTATGGACATGATAACATGGTTGCTTCGATCAGAAAAATAGCAAAGTGGTACCGCGGATGTCATTAAAAAGTGGGTGGCGGGCAACACTAACTGAAATTCAAACAAACTTACATGTATTGTAGTAATGTTCATAAATAATAATAACAATAACAACAAAACAACAAAATAATAATAATAATAATAATAATAATAATAATAATAATAATAAAAAAACTAATCGAAACTGAGCTATTGAGTTCCCAGTGAGACGTATGTTCCGCAAATATCTTGTCCATGCATATGCAACCCAAAGGCAATCGTATACCTGCTATGGGGTGCTGCTACCCATGTTACACCTATACAAGCACCAGTGTTTGAAGTTGTGTTATGCACGAGTCAAGAATTTCGCAATCCCGAGTTGAATTCTGCACTTTACTGAGTACGATGCTGTAAGTTAATTCGAGCTAAATGTTGGGAAAAATCTGAAAATAACAAAATGTCTCGGTTTCCAATTCAAATTCCCGTTTTTTCCAGGGTTTTTCAAAGTCCCGTTTTCTTTTCGGTTTTCAAGGATTCCAGGTTCGCTGGCCACCCTGGAACACCCGATTAATCTCGCCCCAAATTTTGAAAAAATTAATGATTGCTCAGAATTCCAAAACGCTCTCCGAGACCTCTCACTTCCAACTTCGACTTTTCTCATGTCGGTCGAAGTTACTTCAACTGTACCATGCTCCCAACCGAAACTCCCACACAATTCCGCATTCGTTTATATAAAAATGCCAAAAATTATAGATCAGCTTGCCCCTCCCTCTCCATTAATGACAATCAGTTAATTAAACAATTTTTATATGGACTTCTCTCTCATTTAACCAATGTTGTAAAGGAAGCAAATCCAAAATCATGTTTTGATGCGGCAAAATTTGCTGAAAATATATATTTCCAATCATTCTCTAAATCTCCCTCCCTATCAACAATTGACAAAACTTTAAAATCTATCAGTAACAGCATTAACAATTTATCCACTACATCCCCTTCATGCAATGTTTAGCAAAAAGCTGAGTTTTATAATTTGTTCCTTCTGCGCTGCCTGCATCGCACTAACTCCCCCTCCCCTCCCACTAACAAATTAACTTGTGCACATTGTGGATTAACCAAACCACTCCTCTCAAAATTGCAGAAGGAAAAATATTCAAAAACTCCCTTGCAGCCATTGCAGCAAAACAAATCACTCTACTGAACATTGCTGGCAAGCTCAAAAATCTCGAAAACAAATTATTTGCAACTTTTGCTTCAAACCGAATCATTCCGCCCGAGAATGCAGATCCCTCCTTGCTCTTCGCAATTCACCTCAACCTACGCAATTTCTCACTCCCACTCCACAGCTCTCAACACCCCCTGCCTCTTCTCCTCCTTCCTTATTACCCATATTCCAACCTCCCGTCAGCGGCCCAGCATGGAAGTTGCCAATTCAACAATCCCAAGGACCACAGATGAGACTCATTCACGAAACATTAATTCCTTCTCCCTGTATTCATGCTCAAGCCTTTAACAATGATATAACTACTTTCCTAGTAGATAGTGGAGCTCAAAGGTCAATCTTATTCATAGAATTCCTCCCTAATTCAATTAACTTGCAAACCACTCTGCATAATAACTTACAATCTGTAACAGGCCATAATCTTCTTATTCTCAGCGCAATTTCCACAACTATTAATTTCCCTTCTGTTCCTTTCTCTACTTCTCATGATTTTATTATTTGTCAACGACCCCTGCATATCCCGGTTCATGGAATAATTGGCACAGACTTTTTACTAGACAAACGAATGCTACTAGACTGCAGCAACACTGCCTTACACATCGGCACAGCAGTCTTGCCTCTGAGCACACCTACGCTACTTCAAAAGCAGACGCCAGACAATACGCGCCATGAACAAATAACAGACGACCTTCACTTCCCCGCAGTTGGCGCCCACCACACCCTTTCACCCGAAAACACGCCGCTCAATGCAGCCAGCCCGGTGCCAACTCCTGCTCCCCACCCCGCTGACCAATGTGACTAAGTAACACGACTTCTCCCTTGCTCAACTCCACGAAACTATCACTGTGCGGAGAATGCGCAGCGGAGAATGCGGAGAATGCGTACCTGATGGTAGGTGGCAGCACAATGCACCTAAGATGAAAAACATAGGTTTTTTTGGGGGGGGTCCGGATACTTTTGATCACAGTGTATGTATAAGAATGGTAGCTGATTGATAAGTTATTTCAGTACTACACATTTTGGAGTGATTCTAAGAGCTGATGAAAATATTTTCTTGAGATTTAAAATTCATGATAAAATATAATGAACTCTGGTTGATTTGACAGTAGATAATTCAACTAAATTTTAAATCTCTTCCTCAATAACCTGAATTCTTTATTTAAACCAGACAACCATACACAGACCTACAATTTCAATTTTTTCAGTTACAACTGAATTCTATCATATCACCTACAATCTATATAAAGAAAAACCATTAACAATGTTCTGAAAAATTCAAGTTGCATAAGAAAACTTTAAGAGACAGATTACCCGGGAAGATATCACAAAAATCTTTTTTTGAGGTAAAGATATTCATCAATAATTTCAATTTACATTTTAAATAATATAATTTTCAGGACATTGCCTCATGAAGCTGTCATTTAATTATTAAGAATAAAAGTTGAAATTGCTTCTTCACAAGGAATGATGACTTGAGATTAATAAATATATAACTTAAAGAGTAGGGAATTACACCACAACACATCATTCCTACAAAAACACTCTACTTCATCGACTTCAATGAAGAAAATAAAGGTATATAAAAATAAAAACACAATAGATGACAAGAAAAAAGCACAGCACAGAATGTGGTGAATTTGCTTAAATTAACGTGTGAAGCAACTTTCTATGTTCAGACCATTATTAATATACAGAATTGGGAAATTAGGTTTGCGTAATTCAACTTTTAGATCTAGTTTTTTTGGCATTTCCTATGGATTTAAATTAAAGAGTTCATTGCTCCATACATATAATTCTTTCCATTCTTTCATGATAGGATTCCTCCATGTATGTTATTTATGTTGCAGGTTTACCAGCAGCCATTGTAGGCAGAGTAGCACTCCGTTCAGGATCTTGTAGAAAAGCCCAGTCTTCATAGAACATTGCTACATGTTGTGGATTTGCCAAAAGACATTGCAGATATCGTTCAAGAGAGCGTTCATTGAGGGCTGCACGCAGCCATGCACGACCTCGACCAGTATCAGTCCATACTTGTTTCAGCAGCAGATATCGCTCTAATTCATGTCTAGTTAGATGCTCACGCACATAGTGCCAGAACACTGTAACATTGTAAAGAACATTACGATGAAGAACTCTTGCGTTTTACAAACTCATACATGTTGTTATACTTCTTATGAATATTATTGTACATAACAGCCATCCAGTCACATTATTTTTTAAGATCAATAATCTTGCATTTTTACACTTATAGTTCCTAGATTGTTTTCACTTTATTTCTGTGTTATTTCTTTATATTATTTCTTTAGACCTCTTTACCTAGATTTTAAAGCACTCCACGAAAAGGTAATAATACTTCTGAAAACAAAAATCTTTCTTTTAGTTACTATTTTCTAAGAAGATGTATATTATCCTTTAAGTATACAGAGAGTTTACTAAACAGCCGTTTCTATGTTCTATGTTTTTCAGTAGAATAATCACAGTTCGATAATCTGTCCTCGCATAATAATCTTCATAAGAATTTAGCACTTTTGAATATTACTTTAATCTTTTCCTAATATTATTAAAAGGGAAGATTTTTATTAAGAACTTTATGTCACAGAAAACTCATCTGTATGGTAATATTCTCACCTGATGTCTCTTGGGGAGATCCTCTACTGAAATTCAGGCTGTTTGATACAAGATCTGTCACATGCCTGCAACATCAGAAGGTAAAGTCAGTACACTTTATAATAATGTACAAAGGAGCTTTTAACATTTCTTTTCCAGAACCAAACACCATATTTCTATATAAACAATCCATACTTTCACTCCATGAAAAAGTTTCAAAACTAAGAATGGAAGACATTTCTACAGTGATGCTGACACCATATGAATACACAGGTGGTGTCAAGGCGAGGGATAGTTTGGTGAAAATAGAGTTTAATGCATAAATGGAGGCAGGTCGAATTAAAGCATAGGAAATGGTGGACAAGGAATATTACTGCGGCTCTAGGAACAAGTTACCACAAGTCCCCCTAGTACTCCAAGACTTTTGTTCTCACACATGCAGTGCTCCAGCTAGTGTGTGTTTTGGTTAACCCTCTTGATCTACTAATAACAGCAATTTAATTCGATACTTGGACAGAATTAAAGTGCTTTTACAAGAAAAATTTTGCAACTTCAGTTCCTTACATCCTTCACAAAACCACATTGTCATGACAGTCAAGAACACTTTAGATTTAAAAAACCACCTTTCTCATTCTTCTTCAAAAGCAGGTTTAATTACCTTAATTCCTCTTAGCTTGTACTTTTATTTTTTTATTTACTTTACGTCAAAAAAACAGTTAAAAACTGCGTATGACGTGCTATGGGGAAAAGTGAATTGTGTGACATTTTTTAAATTCTGTGATCCCTACACTAAGTCATATACTACTTAAATTTTGAATTTTTTTAAAGGGAGAAAAAAAAACAACAAAAAACTCCCATGTAATAAATATATCTTCAAGGATAAATAAGCAGCAAATTTTGAATGGGAAAAAGGAAAAAAAAAAACAAAAAAAACTCCCATGTAATAAAATCTATTTTCAAAGATAAATAAGCAAGAAGTTTTGGCTCTTATTACTTCCTGCCGCGACAACATGGAAACGATAATTTGAATAATTGTATTTCCCACTGAATTCTAGAAGACGTGCACAGAAAATGAAGTTACATTTATATTTACATTTATGTCCAGAAGCAAAACAAGGGGCCATCTCAGCATTTGCTCAATGGATCAGGGAAACTGGACGAAAAACCTGACCGAGATGGGGGTCATTGACCCGGAAGCTGTAGTACAATAGTTGTTACAGGTTGTTTATACTCATTTATACAGTCAAAATGGTAAATAATGCATTATGTATCATTGGTAAAATTAATGTTACTTTTCTTGTGATGCTCAGTATAGTCTCTAATTGTATAGAAACAGTTATGCAGCAGAAACGATTTCACTTGGGATTTAAACTTTTCTATTGAATTTAATCGTTTAATGTCATCTGGCAAAGTGTTGTAAAATAATGTACATGTATTGTATGTGAATTTTTTGTAATGAGCTGTTGATACTGTCACCTGATGAATATGATTTCTACGTCGAGTGTTATAGTAATAGACTTGGCATTTTCTGAAAAATATTCCGCCTTGAGCAAGTCATTTTTACAAAACCACTGATTGGTAAATAAAAGACACGGTAATGGTAGAATTCCTAGATTAATGAAGAGGGCTTACATGAATCACATGGGTGGGATTTGGTTATTATTCGTACAATTCGTTTTGTAATCTAAAAGTCTGGGAGCTATAACATGTATTTCCCAGAATATTATGCCATATCTCAGGCGGGAATGAACATTCGCGAAGTATACACAATGAGCAGTATGAAGGCTGACTGAATTTGCAAGAATTCTGACGCGTAGCATAATGAACTTAATTTTGTGTTCAATTCATTTAAATGGAGCTTCCATTTGAGGTTTGACTGAATTGAGAGACCTAAAAATTTTGTTGCCTTAACATCAGTCAATGGCACACCGTTCATTTTCAATGGAGTACAGAATTGTTTATTTGAAATGGAAAACTGCATTAAAACCGTTTTCTTTTCATTTACTATTAATTTGTTATTTTGGAACCAATTTGAAACATCTGATATTGTACTATTTACTGTTTCTTTATTGCAAAGGATGTTCAGTATCATCCGCAAAGAGAACCGTTCTTCCGTTGAATCGTCGAGGCATATCGTTTATGTAAAGTAGGAACAGAATAGGGCCTAAAATCGATCCTTGAGGAACTCCACTGCAACGGGCAAAGAGTCGGAAAGGTGCGTACGTAATGTTCCATCATTCCAGTAAGGTATTTCAACTCTCTGAGATCGTTGTTTAAGATACGAACATAACCAATGTAGAGCAATACCATTAATTCCATATGAAGGTAATTTGGAAAGTAAAATGTCATGATCAATGACGTCAAAAGCTTTTGAGAGATCTAAAAATAATCCAATGTACAATTATAAGTATTAACATGAACCCTGTCTGTGAAAGAAGGTCATCTGCAAACTATCAGCCAATACTGAGGCTCCAAGAACAAACGCAAGTTAGTAGAAGAACTTGAGGAAGTTAGCTTATTTTGTTCCTCTGGGCTACCATCGTTTCTACCATGCATTACCAGTTCAAGCAGGGCAAGTAGCAGAGTATGATCAAATTGAAGATGATAATGTTGATACTTCTACATTGGGGAAGAAAGATAGAAGCTGTGTTTTGGGCAGTGACTCGTATTCAGTAAGCCTTTGATTATACAAAAAATGTCTTGCTTTGGTACTCTACATTGTTCTTATTATTGCTCTGCTACCAATGCATCTTTGGAAGCATAGGGGTAAAAATGGCACGTTTTTTTCAATAACAGGCATGTAAATTACTAATCTTAAAATCTATATTCATGAATGTTTAAGGGATGAACAGCAGAGCCACAAAATATTTCAAACCAATCCATTCATTTAACCTTATCACCCGATACCTCAAAACTATGAAAGATCACTTCTACCCCTTGGCTTCTCAATCACTCACATGTCACACTTATGCTTAAATGTTTAGAAAGCACTTTGGTCACTTGAGTAAAGCAAAACTAAATAATTCTGATATTAAATTAAGTAAATTTGTAATTTGTTTCAAAAGGGAAATGACACAGTGTCTCAATTCATATCGTATTCAGCATTGAAGTTTACAATGGTAACTGTATATTGCACAAATTTGTGTTGCTAGGTGTCTATAATAATAACAACAAATTGCTGAATAATTTTGCACAAAGTGTTAGCCTTGAGGCCCCTTCTCAAATGTCTGATAACTCTGCAGTGCAGCCAGTTTCTGTGCAGCTGACCTGAGAGTGGAGCCGCTCTTGGAAGCAGAGAGTGGGCGAGAACGAAGGCCGTGGGCTAGGGCTTCCTCCATGCAGGAGCACAGCTCAACTACTCGCCCATCGGCCTCAGTCGCCAGCTCGGCGCGACCCCCAAAGCGCACCTGGCACTCCTTGACGGCCTCCAGAAGGCCGGCCAGGAGGCGCTGACGCTCTCGGGCGCGCTCCTGCCCCGCTTCTGGCACAGCCGCGACCTGCGACATCTCCTGCTCTACGCAAAGCATACATCCGCGTTAAGATCATACATCTAAAGCCCGGGTTTTGGAAAACCAAAAGCGCGTGTGACATATAAACAGTCTAGTGGTTCTGTCACTCACTGAGTATGACACTTTATGTTACGGGCGGTGGCAAAGTCGACAGCGCACTGCTCGCACTGACTGCTCGTTTGTGGTCTGACCCTGGACGTCAGCATCGTCACATGTTGCGAGTATCAGGAACTGATAAATAACGGAGGGTGTCCTTCGCGTATCCAATGACTTTTCCCCCAGTCAAGCCTTCTGTTTTGCATCAATATCCCATTGATTGTGAGTTATAAGCGCCAGGTGTTGCTTGCAAGAGTTTACTATTCTTGTGTGATGTGACAAATGTACCACTAGAGACGCTACTGTCGAATTTCGCAGGCCCAATGAGATTTCATAAATTTGTTCATATATAGTTAATACCATGTAACACTATGTCAAAACCTTTGTTAATATCTATCTGCAATCGTTAATACTATGCCAAAGCCATATTTATCGAAGGCTTTGACAATGCACATTGGGCGCTTTCCCGTATTATTATTATTATTATTATTATTATTATTATTATTATTATTATGATTATTGTTGTTGTTAATTTGTCCACTTGACAACCAAAATATTACATTAAAAATTACGGTAATGAATTGGATGAGCTTAATTAATATTCTGGGAATCGAAGAGAAATGTTTTCAGTGGTGTCTGTCAACAAAGACTTGTGCTTAATGTCAATGACAGCCAGGGCCGGATTTAAGGGTGACCAGAGTGGGCGGCAGCCCACGCGCCCTCACCAACTGATATATTGAAATAGATTTTGTCTTTTAACAAAAATCTTACGATGATATTTTTAATATACTAACAAATTCATTTCTGCGTTTTTTTGCAACATTTTCATAATGTTTTTTACATTACAAAAGAGGAAATATTGTATACTTATATTTAATATTTATATAATATTGGCTGTATTGGAATTTTCCTTCCTATAAAATAAGGAAGCGGCACCCTCTCCGAAAATAAACAACTCGTTAAAATATATTTAATGAAAGGGAATTTTAAGGAAGGGGTAAAGCAAAGTTATTATTTCTGAACAATTTTTTAAAGTGCTAGGTGTTTCATGATTCATATTGAAGATAATGGAAATTTAGTCAGGTAATATTCACCTAAAACATACAAACGGTATTAAAAAATTATTTGTTAATATTATTATATTATTGCAAAATTTGTTTGAAATCGATCCTATTCATATTGATCTTATTATAAAAGTGTCTCGAGAATTATAGAAATGTGTCAAGATTAGTGTCTCGAAGCGTTGGTCGTGGATGCCACTTTTGTCTTCGAGTATAATTTGGCGATAGAAGCGCCCAAAGTAGTATTTCCCACAAAGCACAATTATCGAATTTTATCTCAGAATTTACACGACGTATTGTGTTCTCTTTGCTGCGCTCAACTGTACTTACATCTGGTCAGCATCTGGTTGCGTTGCGTTTCTGCCTGGTTGGTGGTATTTTCTTTTGATTGTAAGTTTTATGTGAACTATGTCGTCCACAGATTTTTACATACGTTACTACGTAGGCCACAAGGGGAAATTTGGCCACGAATTTTTAGAATTTGAATTTCGACCGGATGGTAAACTGCGTTACGCCAATAACTCCAATTACAAGAATGATACCATGATCCGCAAAGAGGCGTATGTTCATCACTGTGTTATGGAAGAACTGAAGCGTATAATTCACGATTCTGAAATTATGCAAGAAGATGATTCTTTGTGGCCGCAGCCTGACCGTGTCGGCAGACAGGAACTTGAAATAGTTATCGGAGACGAGCATATTTCATTCACAACATCAAAAACCGGCTCTCTTGTGGATGTGAACCAGTCAAGAGATCCGGAAGGATTGCGGTGTTTTTACTACTTAGTGCAGGACTTGAAGTGCCTAGTGTTTTCTCTCATTGGTCTTCATTTTAAAATCAAGCCAATCTAAACATTTTTATTATCAGTTTGTCTTCACAAGTTATGAATGTGAACGTGTTGTATTGCCTTTTGCAACTAATTTAAAACAAGTTTTCATGTAATGTAAGGTGTTTTCTCAAAATATACCTTTGTCACTCGGCCTTTTATTTTTGTATTTACTACCAATGTTTCTTTTGTTGTTACCTTCAGGGCTTGCTGAGTGTTGAGTTAATTAAATAGTTTATGTAGAATATCGGAAGAGAAATTTATTTAGTCAAGCAATTGACTCGCTTTTCTTGTTCAAATTCTGTTAATTATGAGAGTTTTCAACTTTGGTGACCCAACATAGAACAACCTTAAATGCAGCCAGCACAAAATAGCTGCCACATTTTTATGCCAGAAAATTCATGGTGGTGAATTGCTGCAATCTTCACCTTCCTCACAGTACTCTGATAAAGTATAGTTAATATTAATGTTCTTTTGGCTTTGCATTAAAGAAAAAATTGTTTAGAAGAAATAATTTCTGGAGTTTTGGCCCCAATATTTTTTTAAAATGAAATAAAACTGTGGTAAAATGTCCATATTGCAGTCTATTCCTTCAAGCAATTGAAATTGTATGAATCAAGTACTATTGTATCTATATTGTTTTCTTCAAAATTAATTTCTTCTTTAATTTTAAAATGACCTTTGAAGATACAAATTCAAAGAACGAGTAGAGATCTGTTTTAAACGTAATTTTAATGATTAAATTGTTTACTGAGGCCTTGGTCCACTTGGTTTCATATTTCTTGATGTTTTGTCTGCAACTGAAGCTTTTCTTCAAAATTAATTTCTTCTTTAATTTTAAAAGTTCTTGGCAATGGGGTGATGGTTACTGGACTATCCAGTGATTCAACATTAACAGAGATCAGAGGTGAAAATTTCGAAGTAGGACTTCAAGGGAACCTTTGCCTATAAGTCCAGTAAAAATGAAATTGATGCTGGCTGTGAGAGCACACAAGTTGTTTGATAAATAATATTGAAAAAATTGTTTTCAATAGTTTTTAGGAATTCAATTTGTTTAGGTCTAACAAATTTTATAAATACATGATTACAAAAGTTAATTGTTTACACAATGTGTCAACTTTGTGTAAGGCATTAGTTTTAATAAGAGAACCATTAGATAAGGAAGCCAACCTTTTGGCATTTGAAATGAAGTTGAAAGGTCCTGAATTATATTGGCATTAGACTTCAGAAAATGCCAGAAATGTTTTTAACTTCTCACAAGTTTTCAATGAAAAACCCAGTTTTGTCCTGTATATTTCCAAATGCACTTCACTAATTCATTAGTAAACACAATTTTTTTGGAGTAAAATTCTTTAGTTTTGCAAATTTCCTTTTCTTGTACTCTCTTTCCCAATATGAAGCATATGTAAATAGGGCTGAACCTCTAAGGTATATGTTGAAATAAAATTGAAGCATTAAAAGTGGGTTTGGATTGTGAAAACTGGAACATTGGCAGTATTTTTTGGTAGAGAAAAATGAACTGCATTATGATAACCTTCAAAATGATTAAAAATGGTTTTCGTAAATCGAAAACATAAAAGAAAATTAAAATTAATTGTTGAAGGTCCACATTTTATTGGAAAAACTTAAGTTATTTGTAATTTGGAAAACACAACACTGGAAATTTATGATGGAAATTCTAGTATTATCTCATTTACATTCATGGGTAATACCAACAACTGTTAGTTGTTAAGTCAATGTATCTCCTGTAAATAAACCCATTTCACATATTTATTATGGGGGAATGAGAATATATGTAAAATGAATACAATACGTTATCTTCTATGTATAGGAGAAAGTAAAAAAGGCTTCTGGAAACTACTGGAGTTCGTATGAAAGTAATGTGTACATATAGACCAATTTCAAAGCACTTGTCTATTTCACAATAGTATATTGAAATTTCTATAGCAACTTGTATCTAACTGGAGCTGAATTTCTGAGTAAGTATCCCACCTCAATCATTCTGCTAATGAACTTGAAATAATTACTCAAAGACAAAAACCAACATATCTTACAGTATTCATTTCATGATAAAAGGTAGCAAACTAAAGCAACATCAACTAAGTAAATAAAAGAAAGTCTGTAATTTAATTTTCTACCTCATAACTCACTTTGCAGGAAAGTAATTTCCCAAGCATTCATTCAGAATCTGTCACAAATAGATATCATCTAAATTCACTAGAATGAAATAAACTAAGCAGAATGTACCATTTTTGTATAGATATAATTAAAGACATGAATTTGAGGTGCTGCACTAATTTTTTTCACATTTAGAATATACAATTGAGTTTGTCTTGCAAAGACAATGTGAAATAAACACTTCTAATTAGTCACACCTTTTCTCAATGTCTTCACATTTTGCACCTTTTGTTTTAACATCTTATTTTTTATGTTCTTTTTCCAGTAATAATGAACACTGTTGAAATGACAGGACTTCCTTTTCCAACTTCCCCATTTCTCAGTAAATGTACCTGGAGAAAGGCTGCAGTATTTATTGGTAACTATTTTAAGGTTATCAGTGATTTCTTTGAAACTATACCAAATGATTCTTCAGCTGTTAAAAAAAAAGCCAAAGACTGTCTAAAAGGTAAATACGAACTGCAAGATTAACTTTCTATTGTGCATGGTTGCTATTTCTTGACAACACCAACATTGGAGTCCTGAGAATGATGCACAATTTTGATGTATGTGAAAAAAGCACCAGGGGGTAGTGGAAAGCAAAGATTGAATAGAGCTTAGCCAGAAACCATGATGTTGAGAATTCTGCAACAATGATTTAAATTACCAACAGCAAACTATATATGCAGCTCTTGTATCTGTTTATATTAAATATTCCTTTTTCTCTACATAGCATTTACTTGGTTTCTAGAGATCCAGCATCACTGAAAAAGTCATTGAAATGTTATTTCTTTCAATAGTTTTAAGAGCGACTTTAATAACAATGTATTCTGGAACTTGCTTAAGGCAAACTCTTCAATACGCGATTGAATTTGGTTTCCTTAAATGTGATGCAATTAGTTCGGGTACTGTTTGTATGAATACTTACATTTGAAATTTGAAGCTAATTTAAAACCTTATTTACCACAATTTTGCACTTATAATTCCTAGCTCTAGTTCTAATACAATCAACAATGTACAATAATACTTAGTATATTAATTGTCCTCCCAACATTTATAAAAATGTAAAAGCAAAACTTTTCAAAATCATTGTATCATTCTAGATCCCTCCAAGTCACATTTGAAAGAAATTACCTGAAATGACTACGATGGAAGACGGCGTCACAGTTGAACTGTCAACGGATCTCTTATTTTAATCGAAATATAACATGCCCAATAAATGTATCCCCTCCAATATTTAAGCGAGAAATTTCATGCTCAATGCAATTTACTCCTCAGTTGGAGATCTTCAAATGATGTCGTGCCCGTTTTAAAACCACGGGTAGTTGCTGAGTAATAACTCTGAAGATGAAAAGTTCCGGATGGTTCCGGATACTGGAGTTCGATGTGTGGCGCATTCCCATTCCATTCGTCTTCTTCCCGCGCTGTATCATCTTGCCAACTGAATAAAAATGTTTGTTTACCAATAATGGGTACTACCAACAGCAACAGCAGAGGTCGAGGAGGTGATTGGCAGTGATCGGTGAACACAGGTGATTGACAGATCGATAAGATGCGGTTATTATTTTTTTTATCGTGGACAGTCTTAAAAAGCTGAAAATCGTCTTTATTACTTGTGATATTCCATGTCTTCACTGCAGTTGCCTGATATGCGATTGACGCGTGATATTCAGTACAAAGATGCGAAGTGGCAGCGAAGTGTGCAAGATTACCATCATTAGCAGTGATCTCTCGTGCGTTTCAAAACAGACGATAATTTACCACATGAAAACAGACCGCAGAAAATCCCACTTGTGTTTTAAATTTTTCAGCTAATATTAAAGAAGGTTTACGACCATTCGATGTCAACGGCTGGATTTGATGGCAAATTCGCATTCTGATATGGATGGAAAACAGCCACATGAAGGCAATGTCAGTCAAAATTCAGTTTCCTGCTCTAGACCTCGGGGTTCACGGGTGGTCGTTGATGCTACTCATCCTCGATTTTTGTCCGAGGATGAAAAATCGCCAGAATCATCATCTACCGCTACCGAAGAAAATTTCTGTCAGCAGTGCAAGATGGTGTTTGGAGTTTCCACGGAAGCAATTCGAAATCATTTTCGAAAAATTGTGCATAACTCTTCTCTATTGTGTACGTATTGCGGCGGAAATGTCTACGAATACTATTTCGAAAATGAAAAAAAATATGCACATGATTGTAATTTCAAATCAAAGAAATAATTAGGTACTATACATTTGTGCCCAAATATTAAGCTTTTCTTTTGTAGTTTATTTGAATCTCATATTTTCTGATGTGCTGACAAAAATACATTTCAATACCACAACATGTTCCTCATAAGACATTAAGAAGGAAGAGTGAAATTCACTATCAGCAAAGTTTTGTTTATTTTGAATGCTGTGTGTATTAAAATACTCAATTATTCACTATCCAAAATTTTGGTTTTGTTACATGAATTTTGTGATTTTTCTGGTTCCTCACGCATTCATTGAAATGTAATAATATAATAACTTGATGTATGTTGGGCAAATAACCTATTTATGGTATTTTCTATTCCTTGTATGTAGGAACATGCTAGATACATTTTTTTAAAGGTTAATGGGTAAACATTTTCCCTGACCTGGAAGAGATTTAACATTTCATGGTGTGCTTTGCTAGGTCTACCTTATCGCAATAATGGGAAATGTAAATTGTTATGTGTGTGTTTGAGATTGGTGATGTTAGTTAATTAGTTTTGTGCATTTACATATTTGGATACATAATATTTATTGTTTTGTTAAATTTTATCATGATATTGTCTGTAAATATTTATAAAATAAAGATATTTTCATAATTCTTGATTTCTCTACTTTTTATGTAAATATTTTCCATTGTAGAATCTTGTAACAATGAAATGAAGAGAGCATTATCTCTTTTACATGCAAGCCATATTTGTAATTATCTAGGCAAATGGTGACAGGCAGATGTGTGTAAAAAGGTTTTATTCCCTTACTTCGATATAGCTAATGATAACTGATAATTTGATATTCATCTTTAACCTCTCTCAAAGAAAGCGCTACCTTTTTAATTAAAAGGTTCAACTGTGTAATTTTTATTCCTGCAAATGAAATCCAGGGGAGTCCGGAGCTTTCAGGATTAATCATCTGCCTAGAGCAGTATCAAATTCAGCGAAACGCTGTTCCTTCCGCAGTACTACTGTCGGTAGTAATAATAAAAAAAAATCGCACATGGATATAATTATTTATTTGCAAAGATTTTCAGATGGGATGAAATGATCGAAAAAAAAATGAAAAGAAAATATGAGATGTGTATGAAGAGAAGAATCTTTGTACTACATGAATTCTAGGATAGTAAACAACTTTACAGTAAAAACGTGACTACTACTATCCACTTCCATAAAATTTGAGTGCATTTAAAATTTAATAAAAATCTTGAATATTGATAGATTCAAGATATTTCTTTTATTCATACTATGCCAAATGGAGAGAAATGTCAACAGCATTGTAGCAGACATCAACAAATTTCAAAAGAAAAGATACCACCTCATCAATAAGGCTGCATTAATACTCAAGCTAATCAAGTTTAAATTCACAAGATATAGTTACGAGTGTCATGGCTTTGTGACTTATAGTTGCGGATGTGTTACAGATAAAAAGAAGATACTCTGAGGTCGAACATGTCAGAGAGTTTTTGGAAGTGTTCAAGTAAAAGAATAGAAAAAGAAGACTTTTAGGGAATGAATCTTTTAATTACTTCCTGCCCTCCTTGTTCATAGATACAGTTTGAGTTTAATATATTTCAATTTATGATGTATTTAATTTGTGGATGCCATTTTCTTTCAAGTAAATTATTTGTTTAGGTTAAAGGAATTAACAAACCATCAACATTCTATTTATACACAATTGTAATTTTTTTTACTTTAAAAATAAATAATATATTTGAAGTGAAAATAATTATAATAAAATTCAGAGATATTAAAAATGTACAGATAATGAGAAAAATTATAACTATGAAAATTTCTCCCCTAGTTATGACTTTAATCTGACATTGGAGGGTCAACTTAAGAGATAAGGGGAAGGATAATATCAAGTTTTTAGCCCCCATGACACTAGACATTAACTTATTGTTTCTAAAACACCTAAGAATTTATGCACCAAAGAATTTAAAATCCAGTCTTATCAGAAGTTGTAGCTAGCTTTTGTAAGGTATCATGGATGGTACTCAGCATCCTACCATAGATTAACACAAGTATTCATCCGTAAACCTACCAGCATGTAAACTACCGAATTTTCTGGGTCAGCTGGAGCGATTTCAATTTTATGATACATTTGTTAATTATACAATGATTGTACAATGATACAATTGTAAATGCAAATTGGAATTCACGAACCTCTTTTTCGGGTAAACATTTAAATATCAATGAATTCAAGTAACATCCAATCTATTTTAGGTTGTTTTCTGCAGTTTTTATATTAATGAGACTATGGAAGGCAAACAGTCGCTTGATCTGCACTTGATTTTCGAGACTCATTTCAAGATATTTCCCTTCATCCACGAAGTCTACGGAACTGTAGAGTCCTGTCGACTTCGTGACTTCACATCAAACGCGCACCAATGCGTTGCCAATAATTCGTCGTGAATACAGCTCATTGAACGGCATATTTACTCATAAATCCTTCAGAACACATGAGAATAGCGCAATAAACAATATTAATTGTGCTGGCATATTTTCAGAAAACATCAAAGTGGATTATTCAAAAAATAAATATAAAGTTTAATTTGTATCGGGAAATCTATTTCCTTACCAATTTGTTGTGGAATGAAAAGCGCTGGTAATGTTAAGTTGGATACTTGGGATTGTTTCGAGCGGGAATATGAATCGTGGAAAGAGGCCATACAAATACAAGTGATAACAAACGATTCGTTTCGGAATATTTCTACTTTAAAAAGTACACAATTATCTATCTCAACGTAAATAAAATGGGCTGTTATCGCAATGAGATTGATGATTCAAGTTTGGGAATACATAAGCTCTATGTTTCCGGCAATGTGTAAACCGGTTTACCTGATTATGTAATCTGAGCTACCTTCGGCCTCACGCTGCGGCGAGAAGCGTCTGCGCTCCTGGGGGAACGCTAGCTAGCCCTCCCCTCTCTCTACAACGCGCTGGAGTGTGAGAAACAATGTAGACGGGAACTGAGAAGTTTGACTCTGAATTTGCAAGAGTAGTTTACCTCAGAGAAGAATGGCAGATCCAACGATCCAGACATTTTGTTGTCATTGGCCAAATATAACTTACAGTTCAGTCAAGATAATGCGTGAATTTAATTCTACTTCCTACAATATCGTGTGTGTAATATCGTCATTTATCGGAATTTTGGGGGCTCTTTATCAGGTGCGGCTAGGACTACATATTATGATAGATGCTTCATGTTATTAGGGTGAAAATGGTTTCTGTGGAAGATACAACATGTATATTTTTTCCAAGTTATTAATATTTCAATTGCAGGTGCTTCCAAAAACTAGAGCTAAAATACCACATCGGTGGCAGAATTTTTCAGCACTTCGTGGCCGTCAGATAGTTATTTGGCTAGCAATAGCTGATTTTCTGGCTTCCATAGGTATTGCAATCCTTATATCATAAACTAATGATAATTGCAAATAAACAGCTTATATTTTGAATTGTTCAATAATTTTTAGGGGTATTTACAAGATCAACATTATGGCTCAACTTACAAAATATAGTGGAAGAATCTGATGATACTTCAAATGTTCTTATTTGTGCCATTACTTCAGTAAGAACACATTTTGAAAATAATCTTTCATGTGTATGAAGAAACTTGAAATTTTAGATTTTCTCTTTCTACATTTCTTCTTTTCTTTAGGCATGGATACAATATTTTTATACTGCTACCTGGTTGTGGACTCTGTGCTATGCTATTGATATGAGACTTGTTCTTAAGGAAAAAGAAGGACATCCAACATTTTATCATGCTGTAGCATGGACTGTGCCTGCCATTTTAACATCTCTTGGTTTGTTGGTTCTTTATTTTCCAGATGCAAAGTAAGTTTAACTGAAAATTGTATCTTCCTTTCTGACCGTTTCCAGAGATGTGAACTAATTAAGATTTGATCTCTCTTAGCTGCCACAGCTTGAACTCACTTTCAAGCGCACTGTTACACATTCTTCCAAATTACTTCGCTACATATGTTCCAATTGCTGTGGTAATGATAGCAAATCCAGTTCTCTATGTGAGCTCATCACAAGATGTAGAACGTTTGATATCTATGAGTTTCAATCAGTTCACCAGCAAAGAACGAGAATTGGTGGATGCCATTAAATTGAAGTTTTGTCTAATTAATTTTGTGTTTTATTTTTGTTGGTTGCCAAATATACTCAATGGCATTCTCCTATGGACTTTATGGTTTAATCTCCCAGAAAGTATAATAATTGGGTTGTGGTATATAATGGTGAGTGATGACCTAATATCTTTCTTTTATGTCAATTGAGACATATGTTTTAAAAATTATTAATTTTCTAGGCTGTAACAAATCCTCTACAAGCTCTGTGCAACAGTCTCGTATACAGACGTTGGTCAGGGACTGCTGACAAACTGTACATACCATGCCGAAGGCAGATTTCAACAACTGTACTTCCAGAATCTGATGACAGTCCTCCAGTGGACCCCTGGCCAAATAGTCCAGAAGTACATGAAAGGACACCCCTCCTTCAGAGTCATGAATACAATGCCACAACTTCAAGGAGTGTCAATGGAGTAGATCCAGTTGTTAATTAGAATAAATATAATAAATTATTTATAATTTTTAGATATAAAAGAAAAATTAAGTATACATGTTCATTTTGCATATTTGAAATACTAGTCATTTCCTTCAAATATATTAGTTTCAAGTATCAAAAAGTCATTTATGTAATAGCAACATTCAGAATTACATTCTATAAGGGGATGAAATTTAAATAGATCAGAAATCTCTAAATCTGTAAATTATAACTGAAGGTATCTTTGAGGAAAACAATATAATAGTTTAGGAACATCTTACATTAGAATCTTAGACATATTTAAACTCAGGACAAAATCAGTTTTCTGTTACGTATTTAAACCATTCATTTTGTACAAATTTTCAAGATTTTTATACCTGTTTTTATAGCAAATAAAATTTTCTAGGATTAATTTAATTTGATTTCTGTTGAAAGACTGCCAAAAATTCCTTTCCTTCCATTAGCTTGTCAATGCCTCTTTTGGCTCTGATAAGTTTTAAAATAGATGAAATTCAATTTGTCACTTCCAATCTTCCTGAGAGTAATTCCTTACAACTTACTTCATTCAGAAAATGCATATCAGCAAAGACGGATAATTCTTTTTACTACTATATCATGCATAAATTCCTTTTTGTAACACATTCATGATCCTATAAATAAATAGTGGACTTACATTACTAGTTGGACCCATGTGAACATTCCTTTAAAAATCCTTGTTTTAAAAGAGAAAATTGCTTCATACCGGAACCCAACTTCAATGAAACAGCCTCTGAAATGAGCTTTTCAACATGTGTGGGTAAGCAATCCAGTATCGCTACACATTTATTTCCAAGCAAAGACTCAGAACAGTGAGATTAAATTACATAGAATGTCAAATAGTGAATTAAATTTTATATAAATTTTAAAATTCTCCTTGTTTCTTTCCAACCTTGCTTTGTACAATGTCAAAATGAGCTAAACCTCCAAGAACGTAGTAACTCCAATTACGTATCCAGTTCATCCAGAGAACTGAAAATTTATATCAAATAGGGCTAATGTTCTGTACAGAATAAGTAAGGAAATCCAGTTATCTTTTTATATGTATTTCTTTCTTTGCTTGAAAAGAAACAAATTATTTACTGTAAAAAATGTTAAAAAAGGAGACAAAAATATTATTTTGCTATTGAACGAATCAGAATTATATGTCAAATATCACAAAATGTTAACTTCCCACATTAACCTGTAAGTAGTCTCATGGGAACTTTAAGCGTACCCAGGCCATCTGTGATAACTGTCAAATGAAATATAATTTTCCTACTCTTCTGAAATTTATGGTACCTTTCAGCAGCTTGTTCACCTTCCCTCCAAGAAAAGATAATTTGTTGTGCAATAAAGTGTTTAAAATAGAAAGCATACTTAATGGCGGGAAACTCCTGCAATCCATACGCGCATCCAGAGTCATCTGTGATATTACATAAAATTAAATTATTTGTGATGCTCGAGAACAACAAAACATAACATAAGAAAATATATGATCACTAAGGCCCGGAAGTTTATGGAAAATTGTATTTTTAATTATGAACTTTACAATATGCTAGTTATCAAAAGTCCACATAACACAATCAAATGAACAGAAATTGGGTGATAGTATAATGCATATTAGTGAATTTTGTGTTAATGCATCATATTTCCATTATATTTAAATTATTATTCATATTTTCTTTCTTTCTTGTTCTTAATGTGGCATATTTCTCTTGAAATTTCAAATAATATACATATTTGTCTCCTCAAACCGAAAAGAGTTCTTCACAAATGTGAATGTGAATGCTATTCATGAGAAATCGTGGGTACGTCTTCCGTTTGTTGCAGCAGTATTTATCTGAACTTTTTTAGGTGATATCATGGCGCTGGTACCCGGAAACAATTCTCCAATTAGGAAGGATGTGATACTTTATGATAAAGAATTTGTTGCATTGGAATTGATACTTTCATGATGATTCAGACAAAGTCATTATATTTTACTTCAAAAATTATCGCTGGAATACTAAGTAGAAACAAAAATGCAAAATTAATGGTTAAAATGAAACATTTTGTAATTGCTCATTAACACTTAAAACTGTTAAATGTTAGAGGACATTTCAGTTGTTCTGGCACATATTTTACAAATGTCAGAGTATATTTGCATGCATATTTCACATTTTGATTCTGCATTAACTTCCGAGCCTTAATGATCACCATTTGAATTATTTTGCATTGAAACCTTAAAATTCATTTATAAATTTTGGATTTTAAAAATTAACATTTATTCACGGAAATTGAATATCATGAAGAATGATCAACAATAATTGTTAGTAATATTAGAAAGAAATGATCGGAGATATCTAGTGACTACTAATGGTATTCACACAGAGGGAAAATGATACAAGTAGAAAGGGAACTATATTTCACTAACTTTTGGACATTTCAACATACTACAATAAAGCATTGAACTTCTTTCTGATTTCATCTTACTTTTTCATTAGTTCATTTTTTATTTTAACAAACAAAAAATTCTATGTCATGTAACAGTTTTTATGGAAATGTTATTCAGCAAAATCAATCTACAAAATCTTATTCTAGTATGTTACATTAATTCTTCATAATAGAGAGCTCACCACCACAAATAAACAATTTAAACATCCTCCTTTCATACTAAATATGCACACAAAATTCAACAAAACTGGTGATTTTCTTTTGGTTTAATTATACACTTTTCTCCACCAGAAATAGAATAAAGTACTCTACTAAAAAATAAATTAAAATATTATGCAGGTACTTTGTAAAATATACTTTATATAACTGAAGCACTTAATTGCCATTATCTCTTAAATAGGAGTGGGTTCTAATAAATAGTAAGGCTGGTATTCAATCAAAGTAGGATCTATATGCAGTTATTAGCATAATAACAATAAAGTAAATTTTAAAATTCAATTAATTTATGTTTCAATAATAGGGATATTTCAAATTTCAAGCACCAAAAAAACAAAACAAAAAGAACAACACATGGCATGTATCCTAAAAGTGCTATAAAATGATATGACATTTCTTATATTATACTTCACATTCCTGGCCCAAAGATGAAAATTCATAAATAACTCTAGAATCAACAATATGTAACACTCTTTTTGTCATCAAGCATAATTGAAGTGACTGAAAACACCTTACAGGGTCAGGAATAACTTGGAACCAATTGCTGGAATGATAGATAATTAAGATAATCACAGTGATGTAGTAAAAGCACTTCAAGAATCTATTTTGATTAATTTTAACTGTTTCCATTTAACAATTCACATGATATTCAAGGCTTTCCAGGACGGCTTTCTCTAAATCTGACATGCTATTTTCCAATTTTGTTACTTCATATGACTTCGTTTCAATAATTCCTGCAATCATTCAACATCTTTAAAAGTCTTGTTATGAAATACCAATTTGCAACAACTATATAATTGGTTAATTAAATTTTCTCTAATACAGACAGTTAAAGAAGGTAAGAATATAAATATATACAGGTTATATATATATACACCTTTCCATTATCACAATCATATAAACGTAATACACAGAACAGAATATGAAATCCATGAAATGAATTCAAAGATTTAAAAATATACTCGACATTAAGAAACTACTCAGAATAACATAACATTTCCCCCATTTTAAAAATATCACAATAACGGACCAACCCTTATTTTTCACAAAAAAGAATAGGATAAAATAGAATGAAAGTCATCAAGATTGCTCATCATCACTTCCCATTGTGAGGTTTGTAATATCCTTGACGATCATTTCTGCAACTTGCCATGCCATTTCTTCTTTTGCCTACAACATCATCAAAACAATAAAAGTCACTCACATAGTTGAAATTACTACCTGCTGCTCATAAAACACTATGAGTTGATCTTGTCCTCAACACTGAGTTCTATCATTCAAAGTGACATGTTTGTATTAAAAATCTTGTTTAATGGTAAATTATCTTAACAAATTAGTTTAATGACTCAGAAACAAAAATTGCCAAGTGAATTAGAGTCAAGATGGTTCTATGGTTCATTTTGTAATAGAGATAATATTCGACACAAATATCTGGCTGTTGAAGTGAAGCTTTTGAAACAACACAATAATTTTATTAAAAATTTTTGATAGAGATAAATTCAATATTGTCAGTTTTTGAAGATAGTTATGACTTATTGTCTATTTCTATTAACTCAGTGTTTTAGAAACTTCTATAACCTACAGACGTTTGCTTAAATTAACTTAAGTTATGTAAAAACTAACAATTACAGGAATTCTTTTAATAAACTTAAACCAATATCAGTTTCTGGCCTCTGAACATATATACCACGTTATTTCAAAAATGTTTATAAGTACAGCATTTTTAGACACTGCTGCTCCCGTTAATACAACACTGATAAAATTATCATAATAAGACGCAGAAGTCAGTAGACAGAAAATAACTCTGGAAAATACATTTTAATATCTGGAATAAACTGTGGGTATGAAAAGACATTAAAATATATGCACAAAGTAAAAAATAACAGAAATATAACAAAGTACTCAAATATTAATATTGTGGTTCTTATTTTTAAATTGTTTTGAATATTCTCAAAGAATGTGGCAACATTAAAAAAAAAAAAAAAATTATTCTTCATGTAATATGAATTTTCTCTTTACCTTATCTTCTTCCATGTTGACAAGTTTCTTCACAACCTTTGTTAATCGAGATTCTGAAAGAAGCAATTAGAACACACTTAAAATCTGAAATATCTAGCAAATCTTGTTATTTTCAGCTAAAACACATGTATGATATGATTATTAAACAAAAATAATTTTTTATCTACCTTCCTTCTTACTAGGCTCTTGTTCAACATCTCTTTCGAATCTTCCCAATGAATTTATTCTTCCAAAGCTTAGGCCACTGCAACAGAAAATAGGTGACCATTAATGAGAAAAATAATAAAAGCCAACAATTTTCAAAATTATCTACACATCTTGATGGTAAGAGGCATGTGCATGTCAAGAAATAATTAATAGAAAAATTTAATATTTTTATTATTTGAATAAAGTGAATGTTTCTCAATGGAATTCATAAATGAAAGAAATGAGCCAACTTTTGTTTCTTGTACAATCTTGATTGTATTTTGCTTCCAACGATCCCAGCAAAAATACTCCTCAATCTTGATCATTCCAAAACAATTATTTCATGCACTTAATGACCAGTAAGTCACTATAGTGACCATACGTACACAATGCATGGCCCACTAAAATACGCCTTTTTCAGAAGCAATATGACATCATCAAATGTATGCCTCGAATGGTAAAGATGTGCTTGAATTTCTCAAAATTGAAATTATTCTTACATGGAAATTAAAAAATATTGATGTGAACATGTCTATAAAGGGGTTTAATTGCACTCGTGGTAAATAACAAAACTAGCTCCTATCGTTGCTCATTTTATTGAACATATCACTCAGGCGATTATACCCTCTTTCTCCACTCGTTTCGTTCATTACTATAACCAATAAAATCCTTTACATATATTTAATACAAATTTTTAAAAAAATGCTTCAATTAAGATACTGCATGATAAATTCAGTTAAAGATTTTGTGAATAACAAATTAAAAACCAAAAACATGTTATTATTTCAAAACATCCATCTGTCCGTCTGTCTGGATGTGTGAACATCACTAGTGTGTACACTATGAGTACAATTTTTTCCAAACTGAATATGTCAATATGGTCTGAGTCAAAGCTGTGCAAGCTTGAAAAACATTTTGAATGAAAGTCATTTTGTCAATCTTGACCTGTATTATAAATATAATGTACAAAATCATGAGAGTAGGTCAATAAAAGTGTGTTTTTTTATTTTTTTATTTTTTTATTTTTACAATGCCAACACTTCGCCATTTATTTGGCCTACTTCATGGCATATTGTTCTTGTAGGTGATTGGAGAAACCCAAGTTGTTATCCATCTTTTACTCTTATAAGTCATTCCGTTGATCTTGACCTCCTATTATAAACATAATGTACAGAATCGTGAGGGTTATTATTGAGTTTATCTGTTATTGTTATTGTTGTTGTTGTTGTTGTTGTTGTTATTGTTATTATTATTGTTATTATTATTATTATTATTTTATTATTAAGTTTATCTGTTGAAATATTGCCCAATTTCCCTGCAACATTACAATACTTTCTCTTTACTACATAAAAGTAGTAAGGCAAGAAAGTAAAAAGAAAAGAGGAATTGAGGAATTTTATAATAAATCTCCAAAACAATTTGATTTCTAGACTTTGTCACTCTTCCTAGATTGTATCACATAAAATATAAAGTCATTAAAATTCCCCTGTATTGTAATGACTGCATTCTGAGTCTTATGAGACTCCACATAATTGTAACTAAATCTTGATATAGGTGACACATAAGTGAATTATTAATGAAGGCAAGCGATACAAAATAGTTTTGAATCATTTAAATGTTGTCAATATCAGATTAGGTATGTGGTGACTATATAACAGAAACATACTCTTCAATCGATTTGACAAAAGAGAAATACAAGATCTTAAAAGTTGACACATCTAAAAAAATTACTGTAATGCAGGACGAAATATAAGGTCTTATTTGAAGTAATGGAAACGTGGCTGAAAACTGAGCATGCTGTCACATATCGCATCCAAATACGCAATTTCTTAAAAAATGCAAGTCTTAAGAAGAAGAAGAAAAAAAAATTAATGTATTTCCAATTTTAAATTTCTATTCAATCGGAGCAATTAGTTTCCTCAGTGAATACAGATTCAATTCACCAGATGAAACCCAACTCAAATGGTTGAATTCATTTTATTTCAATTTTTTTAAATAATAAATGTTGGAAATGAAAAACCTGTTTACCATATCAAAATAAGACAACCTAAAGGCCAGTTTCACCAGCATAACTTAACAAGACATGAATAAACGAGTTGTTAAAATTTACATCTCTCTTAAGACTAGTATCGTTTAAGCAACTTTTCCCCGTCCTCAGTTAGTTAATGGTCTGTTAACTTTAATGGATGTGCAAAATGTGTAAATACTCCTGCACAAAAGGCAATCAATTGAAGACTCTTTGGTCAACATATACTAACTCACAGAAGAAAGATATGAGATTGTAGTGAAACATCAGTTTATTTGATTCCATTTGTGGAGGTTTGATTTTAATTTTTTTCAAAACATGTTTCTATTTATTTCTAACTTACTCAAAATTCTTTACGAAAGAGTAAAACACATTAATAAGAAAATAAGTACTATCAAAAGATGTTTAATTCTAAAAATAATATGTTATACTTTATGTAAATCAACTGTATCTCATATTATAAAAGCAATGCAATTCTGCAATGCAATGCAATCAATCAAAACTTCTCGCTGAACTATCGTGAGAACATTTCCGAAATAATAATAATAATAATAATAATAATAATAATAATAATAATAATAATAATAATAATAATATTGTATTGTTAATAGCTGATTTGTTAAGAATGGAAGTAGGGTTGTTTCTAAGTGTCTTTGGACTTGGTGTTGGCTATCTTCAGCTATCCTGACTTGGAAAAAATATCTTGAATTAAAGTTGCCAAATTTAGCAGCAAGATCCAAATCGACAATAAAACGTGGAGGCTCCCATTTAAAACTTTGAAATTACAGTTATCTACATTTTACTTATGAACATACAAATTGGATTTCTACCAAAACTTCCTAACCTTGTGTTAACTATTCCTAATGGATCTGCGATTGCATATTAACTTTAACAGAAGTTTAGCAAGCGTTAAAGTTTGGTGAAACACAATTTTTCTTAACAGACCGTTAAAAGCTCATAATGAATTGTGTTTGTGTTTACAAGCATTGGTGAAACCAGCCCTTAATCAATTAAGTTAATTTATTATTTAACTCTTTTTCTTTTACCTCTGTTGCCTTCTTTTCCATAAAGAATCAGGATCATATAACTGTCGGGAGTCTATGCTCATCTCTCGCTCATCAACATTGCGCAAGATCTTCCGTGGCGGAGCAGCAATGTCCTCCATGGCGAGAAGTGTGTTCTGGATAGATATGTTCAGGCCACTACTACATTCTGATCCTGAGGGCAGTTGTAATGCTTTTGCTATTCATTCTCTATGACAAATATTATATTACAATAAAAATTATGATTTTGAGGCAATTGTTCTTCATACCTGATTTTCGAGATTTAGACAGAAGTCCAGAACTTGACTGAATAGTGTTAATCAATTCTGATAGGTAATTAAAATAAAGTTGAGAAGTCAAGAATGTTGCCAAATAATTCTATGAATAAAATAAAACAAAATAATTACAACTATAATTCACAAGGAAACTAAAAGGGTAGCAAAAGAACGTCACGCAGAATTATACCTTCTCCAAATAATGAAGAACAACGTTCACTGGTTTTTTATAGCAGTCTGGTAATGGTCCTCCATCCCGGCAAATATTCTGTTCAACTTCCAACCGAATTTTGTCACTGAATCCCAGAGGACATGTAGCTTGCAGAGAAAAATATCTGGAAATGAAATGTAATGGTTTTAAGCAGGAAATGAAGTACAATATTGCTTTTCTTAACATAATCAAAGCAACAGAAAAGACTTACTTGTCATACAGAATTATTGCATCACTCTGAGCTTCTGATACATCGTAATTTCCTTTTCTACTCATCAAATGTTGATGAAAATTTTCAGCACTCATCCAAAATTCCAATAAATTTCATTACCTTCTTGCTCCATAAACTGTAATCAAAATAGCCATAAATAGAAAATCTTTTCATTTACAAAATTAAAAAATCAACATTCCATGGTAAGAACATCTATTTGATGCTTACAATGAAAATCACTTCTCAAAAAGTCATTGAAGTACCTAGAAATAAAAAAAAACACACTCCCTTGTTATAACAATGTTGTTTATATTATGACAAAACTCATGAAAGACATGCATTTATTTCAACTTACTCTTTTTCCATAACATGGAAGACAATGGTTTGACTTTCTGTGAAGCAATCTGAATCTACCAAACCATCCTCTTTGCAGATTGAATCAACTATTTTATTTCGAATGTCATCTGGCAGTCTTATGCGATACGGTGCATTACTGGCAATGTATTTCTTAAATATCCTCACAGCATCATTTAATGTTGCTTGTATCAATTTATTTGCACGAGATGGAGACAACAAATGTTCATCACTCACTGAACTTCGTACTGACCTAACATCATTAGATGATTTTGATATAATTGGTCCTTTGGTGTACAATGAACTACAAAGAGGAAGAGTTTCCAGTTTGGGACCATGTCGTGTTGAAATATTTGAACTACATGGATCTGTCCTTCCCTGTTCATTACACTCATCACCACTTCCTGAACGTTCACACGTATTAGATTGACAAGAAAATGAAACAACGTCACTTTCTTTTGATGACACTGAAACAGCACCAGGTGAGACATCTTTCTTGTCCAAACACAACTGAACATTCTTTTTAGTCAGAGAATCACTCAGCAGCAATGAAGAATGGAATGGAGATTCAAACACACTTCCAGCATCTCCAATACAGGAATCACTATCTGTCCCAAGAGAAACCTTATCTTGATCTTGATGAGATGATAATGAATTATTAGCTCCTCCCTCTAATTGGTCACTAGTAACTGGTACACACGACAACTTTCCAACAGATGACTCACTCCTAACTCTAGCTCCTGATGCTGCTTTGAAACTTTCTACATCCAGCCAAAATTTTATCAGTGCTATTGAGTCTCTTGCTTCAAGATATTGAATAAAATATCCCAATGCACCTTTGTCACATAGCACCTCAGACAGTGTCTTTGACAAGCGAGATTTTGAGGTAACTTTGGGAAGGCCTGTGGGACTCCCTTCAGATTCACCTGTCACAAATAATGCTCAAAATATTTCAAATTGTTAACTATACATGTACAATTTAATAAATTAACAGATGAAATAATTATTACCCAAGTCACCAACAGCCAACTCATCATCATGAAATCTTGATGTTTCTTCACTTCCACTTGAACAATTGGATGTTGAGGAGACTATGCCATTCGTTGTAGGGCTACCGGGAGGATTAACCTTCACAGGTGAAGTCGAATTGGATCTTTCTCTTGCTAGCTTCTCTTTTAAGCCTGCGGGGCACAATGTAAAGGGCACGGTAACAACACCAAGTAAAGAAGTAAGGTTAAGTATGAAAATACACATTATTACACTGTTAGATCATAGAACACCCTTTAATTTTACGAATACATTATGGAGAATGAATAATAACAACAAAATTTCTAAAATCTAACCAGTTTTCTTCCAAAATTGCAACATATTTCATCATATTAATATGACATTGACAGGCACAAGGGCAACAACCATTTCCGGCTCCAGAGTCTCATGTTGTGATCATCACACATCGACTTCTAATGACCAAAATCTCTCATACATTTGTTTACATTTATTTCCCAGACACAACATTACAATTTTCAAAAACAAAACGTTTTCCTTCATCGTATTAGCAAACGGGACTATTACGTTTGCCCGGCAGACAGGTTCCATAATTGAACTATCGATACGAGAATCATTGCCGATATCTCAGGTTTTGATCGATTGTAACTTTGTAAACATGTTATTGTTTATCTCAGCTGCTTCCTACTTAGCGAAACTTCACACATTCGCACACATTTCACTTCTTGGTACTGGAAATAGAGGTTTACAATTCGACATATCTCGACATTAACGCGAGATGTCAATTAGTATGACACTGCCACTCCCACAATTAATTGGTCTTTACAAGTTTTTGCACGCCTCATGCACTGAAAGTGTGACACAGGCAAGGAGGAGTGTTGGTCAGTATTTTAATTAATCAGATTTCAGTACTCGAACCAAATACTATACAGTCTCTATAGTATTCGCCCGAACTATTGCTTAAGATTCCATAGAACCAGCATAGAACATACAAAATAGCGACGTATTTTACGTAATGATGACGCCACTATTAGCAGTTTTCTTCAAGCGCTCACAATGTGGGAACGGCGAGACGTACGAGAAAACGTCCGTAAACTATGTACGAGAAAAATGTGCGCAAGAGACGAAAATTTGTCGGATTATTTTTCTCATTGGAATCTTTGGTGTAAAATTAAAAAGTTGTGATTACTTGATTATTGATACCAATGCGAATTTAATGTGGATTATTAATTAATTAAATTTCTTCGCCTGAAGGATAAGAACGATATTGCAAAAAATTACAACAAAATAATTTTGCTAACACTGTAAAACATAGGGAAATGAGAGTTAAAAAAACATTAATATAGCACCTTTCAATTCGCATTTGAAAAAAATATGCGAAACCGAGTTTTTCCGAATTTTATAAATTCAATGAGTTTTCAAAATTATTTTTTGGCTAAAATTGCATAATTTCTTCATTGAATGACTTGCATTGTTATCGGGAGATATCGTCAGAAAATGTCCTTTTCTGCCTACGAGAATATTTAATTTCAAAATTTTGAAGAAATACTTTCAGAGACAGAAATGTTTGAAATCTCTTTCAAAAGCTCTTTGCTCGCTCGTGGCTCATAGCGAGGTCGCTAGCCTTTCACCACTGAGGTCCGGGTTCGATTCCCGTCGAATCTCATGTGACATTTGTTCCAAAAAAACGAGTTTGGCTGCTTCACAAGGGCTAGTCCAACCCCCTGTGAAGAGTCCTAAACCCTACCCCTTTCCACAATCCTTCCCATTTCTGGCTACTGGGTAGTGACGCAGGAGCGCGAGGAAGGTTGCTCGTTCGCGGAGTCGGTACTCTTGACAACCGACAGACGAGTCGAGACATGACATACATAAAAATAAATATACACGAGATGATAATAATGGAGGATTACTCCGCGCTCAACGCTCAAGGGGTGAAGAGACGCGTTGCGTCGATAATGATATGATACAAAATTAAAGACGCAATACATTTTAAAAACAAAGAGCTTCCTGTCTGAGGATCTCTGTTTTTGGTTCTCTTTTCTTCGTCCCACTTCTCCGCCCATCTGATTGCTTGCAGTGGGCGTGCCCGCGTTATTCCATCACTCATGTCTGTTGATCTTGGCACCTCTAAACGACTGGGGGACCCTATGTTTCACATTTTGCAATACGATTTAATCATAATCTTGTTTCAACTTCCGAAAATAATTCAAAATTATGAAGGGAGATGCATCAACGTACACACGCGCGTGCTCACGGGGGTGTCAGACATGCCTTTTATTTTGCGACATATTACACCATATTGATATTATTAAACTTACAAAAAGCTTAAAGAAAACCGTTTGGAGCCGTATATGAGAAAATCTTGTTTAGCAATCTTTGGTAAATTGTTACGGTTTCATTGAATTGTTTGAAGATTCCTAATGTTTTGAAAAATCTGTACAATCTGTAAATTATTTAAATATCTAATTTTGAAGAAAAATCATTCACTTTATTTCAATAAGAAAGCTAGTGGTGCTAAACAGCACGTATTTCTCGCCCGTTTCTCTTACCGCAAAATTACTTGAAAAGTACTCAAATTTTCGAAAAATTGTACATGACCTTATTTTAAAATGTCTTATTATAGGGCCCTGATAACGAAAAAGTGGGTAAACCCAGTCGAAAAATTGAGAAAAAAATCCGTAACACGGAGTGTAGCCAGAATCCATGTTTTGTAAGTCCTTGATTCCGAAAAATCGAATGACGGCAAAACGTCTGTCTGTCATTCTGTCCGTCCGTCTGCGAACAACGCTAACGGCTAAACCGTTCAGCCGATTTTCTCGAAAATTGATATTCCACAATCGATTTGGCTGATGTCACGGCCCCTTGAGTTTGAAACCGATATTTTAATTTTGGGGGGTACTTTACAAGAAGCCTAGGACATCTTCCAAATTAAAAAAAAAGACTATCGTTTTTGATTAAATTTTGTTGTTTGATAGTGTAAAGAGCGCTTAAGAGAATGGTGTAGGTCTCTTATTCGTTGAAAAACCTGATTTTTAGAAAATTGCAAAAGTTCAAAATTTTTCCTCTCCTACTACAAGTATGAAGGTAGTGTTTTTTCCCTTAACGAAATCTGTTCCTTAAAGATAGGTTTTTAGAATAAGGTCTTGTACAACTTTTCGAAAATTTGAGTACTTTTCGCGTAATTTTGCGTGAAAATACTGGGGAGAAAGTACGTGCTGTTTTAATACCACTAGTTTCGCGCAGCATTACGTACGAACGTTCTCTCAGCTCCGAGAAAGTAAAATCATTAAGAAATCAAACTGTATGTTCAAGAATGTAGTCAATTATGTAAGAAGGGGTCCAAAAAATTTTGAACTTTTGCAATTTCCGAAAATTCAGAGGTTTGAATCAAAATCGAACTTGTGCCGCTTTTATAATCGTGCATTGCTCTTTTCGAACTAGATATTTTTAAAACAATAGATCCATTTTTGAGATAATTTTGAAAACGCTATTGAAGCTTCATTTAAAGTACCCCCAAAACTAAAAGTTCCTTTTCAAATTTGCAATGCGCGGCCAGAATAACCGGAGGAGAAACCATTTTGGAGAAAATCCATGATCAGTTTAGGTGCAAGTGTTACCCACACGGGCTGACAGATGGACAAGTATACGTTTTGCCGAAAATCACTTTTTCGGTATCAAAGGCCTAGAGAACAAATATTCTGACTACACCACGTCGAGAATACATCGTAGACTGTAATTTAGCACACACAAGAAAAAGTAATATCCAATTTTTCGGTATCAGGGCCTCACAAAAGAAGTTTTTCTATCGAAGAAGCGGCATTTTCCTCTGCAGCTATACTTTTTCTTTTCTTCATAATAGTATGTAAGGTAGTACCTAGTGGTGATACAAAATGGCACAAAATTTCTCGAACAAGTTTCCTTTTCTTTTGAGTCGTAACTACCTTTTTGATTTTGCCCCATCCCCATCTCAACTGCCAGCTATCGGCATCTATGGAGCCGGGCCTTCCGCGGTAACTACCCTTGAGACAAAACTCATCGAAGAGTTTCTCGAGAGTCCTCAAAAATCACACCGTTAGCCCTTAGGCTCAGCTCGGTGGTGAACCATTATACAAACGCCAGTGGTAGCTGGTGGACCCACCTCGGTGCTCGTAGGAACCATTGATCCAGATTGAGATCGCCAGTTGCTCAATTACACCTGGCAAATGGCACACGAATCTCACACGCAGAAACTGGCCAGAAGTTATACAGGAATTAAGATATTGATACGCAAGGGACTGAGAATGTCCCTAATCCCCAAACAAAATTGAAAACCTTAAAAAAGTCTCACCTTACATACACGTGTCTTCATGCGCGTTTCGAACCCACAACCATAGTGATAACGTACTTGACGCACTTGCCCCTAGCCTCTGCCTCGCGAAACTGCCAGATTTGGATGTCCTATTTGTAAACTGTTATAGTTAATTAAATAATTATAATTTAATAATAATAATAGAAAGAATTAATACGAACAAATTATGCTTTATGTTATAGTAAATAACAACCATTTTTATTAAGAAAATTTAATCCATTGGGACATTTTATTTGTAATAAAATATATGTCTATAACTAAAACTGTTTCTTTTAACAGTGATCCTTAAACTTAGGACTATATCATAGTTGTTAATGGATTTATTTGTTCATAATTTAAAAAGTAATATTTAAATTATACGCAGAAAAAGTAGGTATGTAAAAAACAATCACAACTGGTAAACACGTAATTCGTAGGAACAATTTGATTCAGTTTCAACTTGTATTTAAAGTCTATGTAAAAAAAAAAACTTTACAAAATTAAATTAAAAACTTTTTTTAAAGCACACTCAGTCCTTGTAAATAAAAGCTTCTTTCATTGCAATCTACGAGTAATAAAGTATTGAATGACAGTAGCAAGGCAGAGATGATGAAGCTGGCATGTTAGAGCGGGATTGGCAGGGCGGGGATGGCGAGGCGGGGACAACGGGATAGAGGTATCAGGGTAATAATGGCGTGGGGGGATGGCGGGGCGGAAATGACGGGGCGGGCATGGCGGAGCGGCGATGCCGGCAAAGTGTGAAACGGGAAGGTGCGGCCGGGATGGCGGGGCAAAGATGGCGGAGCAGGTATGGCGCCGCATGTTTTGCAGGGCAGGAATGGCGGTTGGGGGTGGTGAGATGGGGATGGCGGGTGGGGGCAGTACGGGTAGGAGTAGAGCGGAGCGGAGCAGAGCGTCGCGAGATGGAGGGCATGCAAATAAAATTACTTCCATTTTACACTATCGATTAGATACGATCCCTTTCAAAATGCTGAAAAATTGTAAAAATTGAATAGGGAGGAATAAAATTAAAAAATTTAAAAAATTAAAAAACTTCCGCGTCCCGGTGTTGCCATTCTCGGATTGCGACCTGATAACTCCTGAATGATTCTAGAAAAAGAAGTGCGTGAAATTTGAATCTGCAATTTCGAAGACCATCTAAAATTATGCGAAACTACGCATATTTTCAAAAAAACGTACATGATATTATTTAAAGATCTAATTTATAAAGCATATTGTATTTCATTCAGTAAACAATCTCATCAATATTGTAGTTTGGTGATGTTCATTTCTTACAATTTTTGAAAGAACGGAAGGTTTGCCGAAAATGAGGACCTTTGAAATTTTTATAACCGTAGTTTGCTCTAGTCCAGAAAAAAAGTAAATATTTGGAGCCACTTTTAAAAAACCTTGTTTTTAATATTGCCGAAATTCCAAACCAAATTACACGAAAACTTTCTAGATTTTTGAAAGATTTTAGATGACCTAATTTAAATATTTAATTTCGTAAAACAGATACCGTTAGCACAATTTTTCCAAAAATTGAACATGGCATTTTTTGAATATTTTAAAAATTGGAAAACGAAAACAATTTTGAATATTTGCAATTTTCAAAAATCAGTATTTCAACGAACATAAGGCATACACCATTCTCTTAAGCGACCTATGTGCTATCCGAGGTCGAAATTTTATTCAAAATTGTTGGTGACGTTTTTGGGAAAAAATTGTTTAAACAAAATTAAAAATTGCCTGTATTTCAGCAAACTTGGAAAAGTACTCAAATGTTCGAAAAATTGTACGTGACCTTATTATAAAATCTATCTTTAAGGAATATATTTTATTAAGTGAAAAAAACTTTATCTTTAACATTTTAGTTATAGAAAGACTCAGAAAAAAATTTAAACTTTTGAAGTTTTCGACAAATCAAGATTTCCAACAAACATAAGATCTTAAACGTCATTCACACTATCCAACAACAAAGTTTCATCAAAAACGTTGGAGCCATTTTTTTGAAAATTTTGAAAATGTCACAGGGGTTTCATGTAAAGTACCCCTCCCTTAAACTTAAAATATCGATTTCGAATTCAAGGAGCCGCGACGTCAGCCATATGGATAGGGAAATATCAGTTTTGGAGAAAATCGGCTGAAGCGTTTAGCCGCTAGCGTTGTTCTCAGACAGACGGAGAGAAATTTTGCCGTCAATCAATTTTTCGATATCGTATCAAGGACCCACAAAACAAAGATTCTGGATACACCACTTATTAGAGGAATTTTTTCTAAATTTATTCAATGGATATATCCATTTTTTCGTTACCAGGGCCCGTCAAAAAGGTTTTCTGCCGAAAATGCGCCGCTTTTCCCCGAAGCATTACATTACTTTGTCAATACTGCGTAAGCGGTAGCGAGAAAGTAAAAAATTCTCTATAATTAATACTGTAGTTGTAGGAAGGCGCTGAAAAAGTTTGAAATTTTGCAATTTTCGAACATTTAGAAAATTCAATTAAAATGAATCATGTTCCCTATGATAAGGGTTTTTTTGTTTAATCTGAGAAAAAAATAGACAAAAAAAATGGGGTCAGTTTTGAGAAAATTTTTCAAATGTTGAGGCTTCAAGTAAAGCAACTTCTAACATCAAAATATTCGTTTGAAGTTAAAGAGGCCGCGACATCAACCAGATCTAGGGGGGAATATCAATTTTGGTGAACATCATACTTACGGTTTAACCGCAAACGTTGTTCACAGACAGACTGGAGACGACAGACGTATTGCTGTAAACTAATTTTTCGGTGCCAACAACTCACAAAACGACTGCACAATTCTGACTCCACAATTTTCTGTATGCTATATTAAATAGCATAACCTTCCCACTTAATGTCGTGGTAACTAGGCTTATCCTAGGCATTTTAGGATCCTCTGGGTTCCCTAGACTTTCCCACGGGACCAAGAAGTTCATTTTTTGCATTTACTACCAGCAATGCTAAATTCCTTCATCTTAATTTAAAAATTGTGTGTAGAGCTTAACAGAGCTTCGAGATAGTCAGTAGATCGCCTTAAGACATGATCCCCAACGTCTTGTGGGCACTGACTATGGATCTTGGCAAATCCACAGAGGTTCCAACCACCACTGGTAGGATTCTGGCGTTGGGCACTCCATGAAGTTGAGCTGCCAGTGGAATGACTGGTTGGTACTTTACCACCTTTTCCTCCGCTGCTTTTAGGAGGCTAGACCCATCCTCGTGGCGGACAGTCACATCGACCACATGGACCCCTTCCCTGCTTTTTATTACCAAGTCAGGTTTGTGACTACCCGCTTCGGCAACGGAGAAATTGGCTTCCGTGGACATTACGGTGTCTGATTTACGGAGCATCTTCCCTTGCAAAAAGTTCTTTATCTCGTCTTGACACTTTATTCTTGCCGGCTTCGTAAAAATGCTCTGACCGAGTGCTTCGCGATTTCTACCGCTGTATTGCACTTCCTGCAGTATGCCTCCTCTCTGAACTTTCTTTTACTAAGAGTAGTTTTATTTGCAGTGGTATTTGATCTCATTTGGAGTGCAGAGATAAAAATACCAGGTTTCAAAAGATTATAATCTTTCAAAAAGGCATTTACAATCGGATCGCCTTTTTGAAAGATTGTATGCGCCTTAACCGATCTCCCCTGGGATCCGAGCTTCTCCCAGGCGGTTACCTCGTCATCGGCGCATTTCTTCTCATAAGACCTTAAATCTTGTTCAGTATAGGGACAGTTGAGTCTCAGTGTTATGGCGGTCTTTAATAACCGTTGGTAGAAACTCGGACAGGAGCTCAGCTATCTGCAATTAGGATCTGCAGACGTTTCTAATCGTAATGCCAGGTTCAACGCTACTCTAGGGACATGTTGGGCGAGTCGCAGCAATCCCAGCCCTCCATCTCTCTTGACCAGGTAAAATAAGTTATCTCCTGTACTCTTATGCAAATGTAGGAAATGTTTGCTGCCACTCTGATTTGACAGTCCGCTTCCCTGAGCATCGACATAGATGGCACCGATAAAACCATTTGATAGAGGTAATGTGACATTATGTAGGTATGAAGTAATTATAGAGGAAGTAATTTACTAGATATTGGAACAAGATATATAAGATTTTCTGTACCAGGGAACCAAAATAAGAGTTCCAAATAAATCCAAATAAAATGTTTTTTTTTTTTTTGCCGCGGCGTTGCAATGCTTTCTCTATTCTACGTAAGTAGTGAACGAGAAAGTAATTGTTTCGTTTCGAATGAAAAGCCCCGCATGCGCCCAGCTAATTCCAGTTTGTGACGTGTATTTTCACAAGAAGCATGCGATCCGGAAGCCCCAAGTGCCATCGCGACAGGCAACGAGTTTGACCTCTTTGTGGGCAGAGGAGGCAAAGCGGATGGTTGGGCATTGGATTCAACAGGGCGTAATCTTTTGCAATGGGTCGCAATTATACCCAAGCGCGCTTAGCAGATTTTTTAAGTTCTTCAAGCAAGAGCTGTAAGCGCTAAATATATTTTAAAATTGTTATTGTTAAAGTAATAAGCACATTAGGGGGCGAAAGGAAGTGGGAATCGGAAAAGTAAGGGCAGAGGTGTTGGCGCGGACGATCTTCTGTGGTGCTGTTTGTTTTCAGGTGCTGAGGAGGCCAAACACTGGAAGAAGAATGCATGACGCCCGCGCCAAATAAATAAATAGTTGAAAAACAAAAATTGGATAGATTAGCATGTACTCGGCTTCTAACGGCAGGTTTTTCCGATTTCAGGATTTTTCCTCAGCCGTATCTTATGGTCTTTTTTCCGCGGCATTGATGCGATGGAGAGACCATTTGGGGTGAATACCAGAATACGAAAGGTTAGAACGCGGTAGAATGTAGGTATTGTAATGGCTTAAAGGCCTTCAGTCTAGCCACTTAGCATCAAGTATTCTAATTTGTATGTAATAATTACCTATTAAATAAATAAATATATTTTAAAATATGTAATATGTTTAATAAATTATCATAAAATTGTTGCCTAGTATTTTAAAAATTATTTCGAGATTTCCACTTAATATGTTCGAGATTAAGTTTTAGGGTCGATAAATTTTTTTTTAAAAATTGTGGTTTTGAGTGATACTACATGGTTCCATGTCAGAACTCATCACATCAGCCACAGCCAAAAATAATGTGGCTGGCGGGAGCTACTACAGTGATAGGCGCAAGTATCATAAAATAAATTATTTTTGTTTCTCAGACTTGCCACTTCATCATTACAATATCTGAAAATGACTGACATTAAAATTTGAACTATTTTATCTAAACTTTTCGAAAGGTATTCATTATATCACTCCATCTATATGAAGTCATTTAGTTTTTATAATGTATCAATATTTAATTTTCACATTTTCACAAATGAAATACAGAGAAAGGAACTGTTAAATTCCTTGCTTCCATCGTAATGAATTCCTTGATTCCAAGTGTAAGTATAATAATTAAGTATTACACGCCGTTTCCTGTACAGTGGAGTTCATTGGAATATTTGTTTGGTGATTCTGTAGCGACAAAGACGGTATATTATTATCATCAGACAACTGGTTTTTGCTTTAATAGGCATTTCTAAAATCATAAATTATGATGTAGATATTTCTGGGTAGGTGGTGTTATGCTTTCACCTTCCGCGCTATTTTTTCTTGTGAGAGAATGAAATAGCTTCGCGGCAACGCCTTTCCAGCGTCGTCGACCGGAAGGCCTTACGATTCTAGTCACGACCGTGGAGGATTTTCGAGAGAGGAAAATTCTAGCGACCGAATTAGCTCTGGCCGTTAGATTTCCGTGGTTTCAGTGACCAATACTAGCTGAATGCCCGAGCATTATCCTAACACACGGGCCACGGTTCGCGTGCTATCTTACCATCCGCCTGTCTCCTATCCTCTCCCCTTCCATACATTCACACTTTTATGCATTACACATTAACATACGAGACCAGTTAGGCGTGTAGAGATTTTTCCGACTGGGGCGGTGACCACATGAGTGAGATACATGGACAGAAAAAAAACCCCTGCAAGTCGGTGGGTATATTGACGCCAGATCTCACGTTCCAGCGAGGGTGGAACACCGCCACCTCGAGAGATATGACATGCTCTACACTTACAGGACTAATGAACTAAGTATTCCAAAGGAAACACGCTCTCACGAAATCACACATCCCTTACGTGGGATTCAACAAACCCACCCATTTACCGCAAGTACCCCCGCAACCATTTAGATAGGCAAAGCTCACACCACCTACCGTCTGATTTGTCTTCTATTCTTATGTTACGTATACTTCCATACTTCTTGACAGAGTTAATGTCACAGACTATATAGATACCTTAAACGTCACAGATCTAAAAACTCGATGAATTTTCATACGTTAAAAATTGTACTATGCAATTCCTAAATAAAAAGAAGCTTTTAACATATTGTTTACTGGTTCTTTCATTCTCGAGCGTAGTATATAGAAAATAATATATTAAGAATTAAAATTAAATAATGGTAATAAATACAAAAAAATGTGTATTTTAAAAGTCTCCTGTCGGGTGTTCTTATGTGTACGGCCACTACCCACCCCAAAATACGGTGTTGGAAAACTTAATCCAAACGCTCCCGGAGAGTTGTTCTTTCCCGGAGAACATTCTTTCAGTGGATTTTTAAAGAAAAATAAACATTTTCGAGATCCTCTTGTATAACATAACATACCATTTTATAAATTTATATTATAATATAATTTTGTAACTTAAATTATCCTTGAAAAGGGGATTATCCCATTTGTATTACTGTATATACTAAAAATAAAATTATCATATCGGAAGATAATTTACTTCCAAGTGATCCAAGCCCTTTCCCGCATATTGTAAACAGCGGCTTCCGAGCGATCATTTCTAGTGATCCTTGCCATCGTCATCTGGGTGCTGTCAAGGGTCAAACAAGCATCACATTTAGCTGGTATGTGGCGACGTCCGAGGGGGTTCGTGCGACCACCACTAGATCGCAGTGGTAAAAAACGCAAAAACACGCCTTTGGAGGAATTTATTAGAATATTCTGGACGGGTCCGCAAACAAATCATCGTTTTCCCGCCAGGAGACCTAGACGCGTCGAATCACACCTCATTGTACTCTATTGGTGGACGGGAAGGGGACTAACCGTGGGAGAGAGAAGGATGCACGGACGGACGCAGGTTACTTGAGTACTATATAAAGATTAAATAATACACATACTACTACTGCAAGGATTAAGTACAACTAAATACTAGACAAGACGGAGACTAGACCATATTTTTATTTATTTATTTTTTTCTAAAACATTTGACAAAACTTCCTTGGGCATTCCTTATGTAAAAATCCCTTCCTGTTTTACCATCCGTGTTGTTATCCTGCATGTCATATGCAATATAGAGTTACGGAAAACCAGAACGGCGTTCATTAGATTCCATTTAGTAGATTTATTGGACTAACTCAATTTTCTTATTCCTCGAGAAGCCTCGATTACTCCTGTGATTTTTTTAAAAACCTTTATCTTCTCAAAATGAGGTCCATTTCCTTTGCTAAGCGGGATCCGCCGTGAGCGTGTGGCGGGCGGGCCAGAGGGCGGTCGCGCGCGCGCGGAGGGCAACGGCCGGCGGTGGGGGGGGTGGCGGTGGTGGCGGTGGTGGCGGGCGGCGCTGCGCGGGGCAGGGCGTTCCCCTGGCGGGAGGCGGAGGTCCAGTCGCCGGCCGGCCGCCGCCCAGGATGACCGCCTCCTCCGCCCGCGCCGCTCGCGCGCTCGCGCTCGCGCTCGCCCTCTGGCTGCGGGCCGTCGCCACCCGCGCCCACCCGCACCCGGCGCCCGACGTCACCTTCGACCAGCGACAGGTCGGAGACTACAACTTCAACGTCGACGTGCGGAACGTGGAGCTCGTCGCCATTCTCGGCAACTACGGGGTAAGTCGGTAGGCGGCGGTGAGGTCCTTCCGGTAGCTGTTTTCGCTTCCCTGCCAGCTGCACCTCGTACTTTAAACTTCTCGGCCAGCATTCTCTCTTCAACCTAAGTAAGATTCCTGAAATGTATAAGGATGAATTATAACGCAATCAGTTTTAGAATGTGGTGCATCAGCACTTCAACACCATCTTGGTAACAATTTGTTTCTTAAGACAAACCAACTCTCATTCGAATGCTAGGTAACATCCCATTTCGTCTGTGTCATCCCATTTCGACCGCCTTAACCCTTCATTCCAATTGTATCGCGTCTAAGCTATCTTCTTTTAATGTCGCATTTGCAGCTACACTGGCTGTCGGCTGAATTAATTTTCAGCAAGCAGCAGCAAGCAGACTGCGTAAAATTGTTTGTTCGTATACCAGTCTGTCAGTTTAGTATCTGACATCGAGGAAGAATGGACGAGAGGTTCGGATACGCTCGTGTACTTTCCCTTTCGACTCGCTCCTGGATGTAGAAGTGCCCGAAGGGGAGGGGGTCTTGAAAATGAGGACGCAGTATTCAGGTGCGTGGGTATAGTAGGACGGTTTTACGGGCCCCAAATCGCCAACGACTGTCACGTTGGTGCAGTTGGAAACATTATAAAATAATTAGTCAGAGATGGGTATTGTCTGCCTGGCCGAGAAATCCAAAATAATTTCCGCTAATCTCTGCAAAAGTGTAAAAGTAGCAGTCTGAAGTTATTTGCTTGAAGATTTCATAGTCGCGGTTTGTTCTGAAGAAGAATGTGTATTACTATAAAAATAAAATCCCGAAAACAAAATGAAAAGAATATACACTTGCTGCATTTGTTTAGCAGTTGTATTATAAAACTGCTGAACGACTACGTGATAACCGAATATCAAGGAAAAAACGGGGAAATTATAAAACCAAATATTCAACACGCGACGAAGAGTGAACAGTAGATAAATTTTAGTTGTTTTTAAGTTACAATTAAGTTTAAATCATTTAATTTTAGTCTATATACTATTATAAGGGATATTATACAAACCTTAAAATTTTCTTCTTGTAAATTAAGTAAAGGAAGTAATTAATAAGTAGTGTAAGAAATGAGATTAAAAGGGAAAATATATTTGAATGTTTCCAATTGGTCTGACAAGTGTAAGTCTATGTTTTCTAAATCAGAATTAATACGATGAACCTAAGGTAATTTGTTTTTCTTACATTACTGCAATAATTAATTACATTACATTATATCCCTTTAAAATCCAAAGTCCATGCCCTTCACCATCATAAAGTATAGAAAAAGGATCACAATTCCTTTTGAGTATAAAATGCATAACATTACAATTTAAATATTAATTATTATCATGTCTATATGAATTATTGACTCTGTATCATTTTAAAGATTATCGTGATGTAATATACGAATAAACTGTTTACTCTCAGACAATGCGAATTGTATTTTCTGTTGTGTTTTCTCTCTTAAATGTGCATTATAATAATTTTTGTAAAATTGTATTTGTCATATAAATAAATATTTATGACTGACAAAATATGAAAATGATAGTGACATTCGATAATATTAAAGATGTATGTGAAATTTCGAAAATTAAGTAAGATACTTATCATTTTATGTTGGCAGTATATGGCGAAATATATTGATTTATATGATTTTAGAAATCATCATTTGTATCATGAACATTTTGTGTCCTTGATATGTATCACTAACATCCGTTTAAATTATGAAATATTTAGCGATGATGTTCTTCAATGTGCATCGACAAGTGGTATCAATTAAAATTAATTTTTTCATGGTGTAAAAGCTTTCTTTGAAATGTCCTGTCTAAAAATCTAAATCTAATATCTAAACTTACAAAAGGACTAGAAGGAAATTAAAAATAAAGTTATGAAAATAATTTAGTTCATTTTCCTTCCATACTTATTAAAATAAACAGTGGCCATTATAAAAATGCATCCCGGAAGGTAACATAAAGCTTTGGACGACGCTTTCAATGGAGTTCGCAAAAATACAGGGGCCCCTGGACTGCAGGAAGAGACGGAGACTTCGACGCGCGCCAAGCGACGAACCGCGAGGGCGGTGCGAGCGTCGCGCCGGGGGGCCGGGATCGTTGACCGCGTGTGGCCACTGCGCGACACAGCGGGGGGCCTAACGGGGCCCAGGCGGCCCCTTCGCACTGGAAAAGACTTTTCGCCCCTCACGCGACACACGGGGATCTTCAAGTGAGACATTGCGCCTTCGCGACTTGATTACCAGGGATGGTTGTCAAATACTCAAAGGGATTGTTTGAACATAAAACATATTTCTTATAATATTAAAACATTGTGTGCTTTAACAAGTTTGAATATTATTGTTTACAATGTCTCAAGTACGGAGATTTTCTTTAAAAATTGCGAATATAATAATTGTGATTGTATTTTCTTCTTTGAAATTTTTTTTTCGTTCATTCACAAACTTAGTTTTGATTACTTTTAAATGACGTTGAATATTTTTAAATTAATGAAGTATCCCATCGTACCTATAATATCGTATTATTGGAAGAATTTTTACGTATAATTACCAGGAACTACAAAATTTTCTTTAAAAAGTAATAATTAAATGGGTAAGATGAAATAACGTGCATCGTGTGATTTCCTTTCACTCTAAGATCAAACGTTTCAGACACTCAAACCTTACGCGCGAAACGAACAATTATGCCGGAAAAGAAATGTGAGCGTGAGTGAAAATCTACGTCTGGGCATTGTAAGAAAACGGCACATCATTAATGAATAAGATAAGAAAATATTGGCACTTTTTTAAAGAATACTAATCAAAATAAAAATGAAACAATTAAATCAGTAACTAGAATTCACAGACTTTATTTGCGTTTTGACAAAAAACTTCCTTAGACAATTATTATATTTAATATTGATGTAACAAAGCTGCGAGTATTCACCATTTTTCACACTCTGATGAATAAAAACGTTTTAAAACTCGCTATTCCACTCAATGGCAGTTTCAGAATTAGTCAATCACTTCTTTTATTATTTACAGCATTTCATCTTACCTAAAAGAAGAGATGATAATGCTATTGCATACTTTTACTTCCTCGAGAGTCGTCGCCCTTGAAGATCCTCTACAAGTAGCCATAGATCGATTAGGAGAATATATGAAACTCTCTGAATGAAAAATATCACTAGCTTTCAGACATTAGTTATCTAGTTCAGTAAAAGAAATAATTTTAAAGCATGGAATATTACTTAAACATGAATAAGTTAAACGAGTGAGTTCGATCGATAAAATAAAACACTAAAGTTGGTTGAATTCACTTCAAATTTGACGACTCTTTACTAGGCTCCCGTTTGTCATCCAGACCATCTTCAAGTGTTGGCGCGCTCTGTTTCAGTCGTACGAGTACGAGGACTACGAAGACCCGGAGGACCCCGAGGAGCACAAGCCGGAGCGGCCGCTGGGGTCCAGCTCGACGACGGAGGCGGGCGACAGCGACCGCGCCAACGCCACCACCGCGCCGCCCCCCACCGCCTCGGAGGGCGAGGGGTCGGTGCAGGCGTTGCAGGCGGACGCGGGCAGCACTCCTGCCAGCCCCGCCGGCGACGCCTCATCGACACCGTCTCCCCACTCTACCGCGTCGTTCTCCCCGCCCTCGCAGAACCCCACAAACTCCCCGCCGCAAGCCTCCACGCCCGCCCTGCCCGGCCGCCGCAAGTGCAATCCGGGCTTCTTCCGGGACCGCCTGGGCCGCTGTCGGCGGGTGCCCGCCGCCACGCTCGACTTCCCGTGAGTGTCGCTGCTGCTCTGCTTCGCGCCACTTTTCGCACTGCGGCGCTCAAGTAGGCCTTCCAACCATCCCCTTTTTTAATTGGTTATTTAAGGTCATTAGCGACCACTATTGCTGTTAACGGTATGGTAACTATGGGTATGAAACGGTATGGTGATGATAAGGAGGACCCCGGAGTGAAAGGACAAACACAAATACAACCATGCCCGAGGCGGGACTCGAACCCGCGACCCTTCGGTCCGAGATCACTACGACACTACTGTCTTAGCGATCTCGGCCACCGGGCCGACAACCATCCCCTTGTTTTCTTGTTTCAAGTTGGGAATGTGCTGCTATTTAGTGAGCGCGTGGGTACTGATTTCGGGCGCGCCAAATACCGAGGTTATTAGTCTCTTAAATGTATTTCATTTTACATTCCTGGAGGTGACGATGTTCCTTCCTAGCTGGAATGTGAGATCCGGCGCGAACCTACATGTCGGATTGCGGGTTTCTTCCCTCCAGATAAATCCCCCAGCGCACCAGCATGAACAGACTCTAAAATCCCGACTGGTCTCCGGATGAGGTGTAGTGTAGTGCATGTAAATGAGTGTGTATGCGTGTGCGTTTGTATGTGGGAAGAGGGAGGGAAAAGGGTGAGAAAGGGAAGATCGCGCGATCATCCATAGACCGTTTTCTAAGATACTGCTCCGGCATTCTCCTGGTATTGATCAGAGAAATCACAGAAAGCTACCGATGAGAATGCTGCTAATTAGAAAAACTAAGCAAAAAATAATTCTTACAAGAACGCACATTTTTAGAGTTGTTTATTTATTATCCATGCAGTTAGCTTCTAAAACTTTATTGTGAGCTAAATAAAAGATGTGGCCCCTTAAAATAATGTTCTCAGATAAGATTTTAACAGCTCCTTTCCTTTTATCTTATCATTCAATTAAATGATGTGACCTCTAAAAGTGATTTACTCAGATACGGTTTCAACAGTTCTTTTCATTTTCATGCTACGCGTTCTTGGGCAGCTGCCAATTTACGCCAGCAAACCTCCATACTCGTAAGTCCTTGTTCCATCGTTACGGAAGATGGCAGTAATATTTATTGCACTATGAGATAATTTTTCCTTATTGTAAGACGTTTTCGAGAATTTATTGACAATGAAACAGCTATAAACGGAAGAAAAACAGAAATAACTACATTCTTATACATACAATAATAACCTGATGATTATTTTTGCACGTCTTACTCATGAATCCCTCGATCATAGAAATAATAGCTCACGAAGATACAAAAAAACACTGTAATAGTTGCTAGGATGGCGTGCGTAGATGTGAAAATATGCAGCATATGAGAGGCGGAAAATTAATTGTATTACGACTCTAAATTCATTCTTCAGTATCGTTTACATATTTCCAAGCCGGTCCCTACAAGTACCGGAATAGATTTTGTCTCAGTTGTCGAGAGAAACGCATTCTTGACAATCTTGATGACGGAGCAAAGTTATACAGTTAGACCTTGACTAATGAGGGTCCAATTTATGAGAATTTGAAGATACGAGCGCGGCCACTTCAATAAAAATCTAATCGATGCTATTTGACAACGGTGTAAATATTGTTGTAGAAAAGCGATAATCCAAATCGCCCTTCAGCCAAACGATCGACACACCAGTGCAGTACGTAGTAGATGATCCTCCAAGAAGATCGTCAAACTCATCTTCCTGCTAATAGTATTCAATCGAGTAAACTTTCATCCTTCTGTACGCCAAAAATTACTGCAAACTATTTACTGTTTTATGTGATATTTCACATGGATGCATTACAATACAATGTTTGCGGTAGTGCAGGTTATGATATTTATAGAAAACTCTCATTTACTTCTTCTTTTTAAAGTACAGTGGTTAATGTAAAAAAATCACTTTTTATGGCCTGGCCCTCATGGTGCTTGGCGGGACGTAACAGAGAGTAGCTGTTCTTCTCTACTTACGAGTGGTTTGAATTCAACTTACGAATGTTTTTTTGCGAGTCTGTATCTATCTCGTAAGTCGGGCCTAACTCATAGCACGTTGCGCACTTGTCTGCCACAGGTTCGGCTTCCGCGTGGCTCCGAAGCTGCGCAGAGAGAAGCTGAAGGAGCCGCCCGGGAGCTCCAGCTGAGCTCCTGGCAGCGCCGCGGGCCGCGAGCGGCCTTCAGACAGCCCACTGGCGCTGGGATAACTCCGCCGTCGCATAACCGATCGACGGCAGACTTGTCAAGCGCCGGCACAATGCTCCGGGGACTTTTGGGATTGTGTCTTCCGAGTCCATACTCCTCGTTCGTCGTCGTCGTCTCAGCGACATGTGGAGGATGGCGACCGAGGACAGCTCATCGACGTTTGCTCAATCGCTTTTAGGTTAAGAATTACGTTTTAAATGTTCGTACAATTCAATAAATATACGATGGTGTTGTTTATATTTGTTTTTGTTTCCAATGATTCCTCACATTCATCCCGACTTATTTAGTTGTTCCCAAGAAACCTTACGCAGAAAAAAAATGCATTTCATGACACGGAATTTCTTTGTAACGGGACCACACATTGCCAAACGCCACCTATTTTGTATAGGTGACAAACAAAAGTAAAAAATATTTTTTACCTATCAATTTACTTTAATTATCACCCGAAATTTCTTTTAGTATATGTCTATAATATTTCAATTTCTAAGCACAAATGTACTTTGATTACCGGAAATGGTAAACGTCTTTACAAAAATAAAGAATTTCTGCTTGAGGGCGATTAATATCTCCTCTCAAACAAAATAATACCTCTAAAGGAAAATTTAAAAAAAAAAAGTGATTTCCATATGCAAACCGGATCATCACGCGCGCGGGCGTGTGTTTCGTGTGCGTGTGTCTACATGCATTCGCGCGCGCGCATGTGTGTGACATTCTGCAGGCACTCCACGCACAACCAAACTGGTTTTAGTTACTTTTTCATTGTCAGGGGTTCGAGCTGAGTACTCGGTCAGCGCGGGAGTGGGCGGCTGGGGAGGGGGTGGGGCAGAGAAGTCACTCTGGCGGGCAGGTGGACGCGCGAGCTGAAGGAAAACGGGTGGGGCCGCGAGCGACTTCGAGGCGGCCTTCGCCCGGAGTAAAAAAGAAGTGAGTTGTTTCGCGCAACGTCTCGCCATACGACCGTCGCCGCCGCCCAAATGCTGTGGCTGGTCGTGTGGTTGGGAGCGGCTGCTCGGGTGCTCGCGAGACCTGCGAACGGCGAGGCAAATCCGTCCGCCTTCAACAGTGACCGTGCTGGCAACTACTCTTTTCGCATCTCTGTCGATCGCTTGGAAATTCAGAATGTTAATTTCAACGTGCACCTGGCTGTTTTTCTGGGTGGTCCCGCGGTAAGTAGACAAATTTAATGCAATAGTTCTAAATTTATGTGAATGCTCTATTTTATGTGAACGTAGGTTCGTATCACTTCCGTTTTAAAAGACCTTGTTTTCCTTGTACTATCTAATGTAAACATACATTCGACGGAAATCTCAAATAGAAGATGGATGGTTTTTCTGAACTTTGCAGTGTTACCAACTTCGTATATCGTTTATGTAATCTGTTTGGAGTCTGTATTCTTTACGTGACAGAGCAAAAGATTTTAATGGATTCAAATGATGTGATAAATAATATGTATTATCTAGAATAAAACTATTTCTACAATAACCCAATGACTACGTATGAATGGTCAAATATTTATTAACATTTACAAGGGTCAACATGTATGCAATAATTATATGCAAGGATTTTAAAGAGAACGTGATATTTCTATGCAATGTTATGTATGCAAAATTTTGAATTCCTGACATTAATGCTTAATTCTTAATTAATGCTTCTAATCTTTTACACATCTCAACTAAAAACAAGACAAAATTGTAAACGTGGATTATTATTAATTCAGTGCATCAGCTATCCCATCTCATAAAATACGCACAAATATTTTTTTATGATTGATTTCATAACTTTTCAGTGATATTGTCATGTACTGATAAGTATATAACCTATGCCTTATGAGTTTCACGTATTAATTTGTACAAAACTTTGCAATTTTACAAGATTTTAAAAATTACATTGAACAACTTGCAAAAAACCGTAGAATTAGTAACAGGAGAAGTCGTTTATGGTTTTCTTCTACGTACCCTCTATTCCATTTGATTATGAATTTCTAATTACATTATTTGTTATTATTTTACCTCGAAAGTTGATATATTTTCTCATTCATTTTTTAAATTATATTTTCTGTCAAATTCACATCTCTCACCAAATTTATTTTTCATTATGTAAAGATTACGTTTTTAAAATCTTTTCAAATTAACTGAAAAATACGATGTTGTGGTCATATAACATGCATTATTCGTTTCCTTGTGTATCTTCTCAAATTATGAATTTGAATGAAATAACAATCAAAGAAATTTTAACAAGTCAAAATCATTTTCTAACAATTGCATTCCAATGTTTAATTATATAATTAATTCATTATTGACCTAGTTTCATACATATATTACTTATACTGCTGATTTGTATGTCGTTCGTTTATGATTCTCAAACTGATACGACTGCTTTATCTTCAAGTAAAATTATTCTCCCACTGGTATTTACCTAATCTCTTTTTTTCTCCTGAACAGAAGTTCAGTCATTGCTCTCCATTTATACATCCAACAATAATAACAATAATCCATAAACATCCAACAATAATAAATAATAAATAAGATGAAAAAATTCACATATTCTTCAAAATATATGTATTCGCTTTTTTTAATACTTAAAACAAAGGCGATTATTGCAGTAAATGAATGTAAGCAATCTTTATTCACAGAAAGATGATTCTACACATGAGTTACAAAACAATCACTAATATTCCAGAGAGATCTCTATTCACAATATTAAAAACTTCCTACAAGGCAGTCCATTTCAATCTATTTATAAAAAAAATTGTAGTAAACACTTTTAAAATGAAAAATTGAGGAAAAGTTTGGACCGATATTTGTTTCAAAAATTATTTCATTTAACTTACAAAGAGCAAAATTGAAAACTATATTTGAAAGAAAAGAGTAACTATTTTTATAAAAATCCTTTCCAACTGGGAAGCTTTTGAAATTAATGCAATTTGTTAATTTTCTCCAATAAGAAAATTAAATACGTAACTTACACCTTGGAATTGAACGGATCGTTTTTTATTGTTAATACTACAATTAAGAATTGACGAAAGTGTTATAGCCACGACGAGTTTTGCGAAAGAGTTCAAGTGGCAGAGTGATCTATAATATTTTTAGAGTGGTGATGCAAGGAAGCTCTTTTTAAAATTGTAGCGTAGTGGTACTTATTTACTCAGTTTTTTTTTTTATAAAATTGTGAGAATTTACTTGGTATTTGTCTATGATCTTCGGTGTGTCAAACGTGGTCTTGGGTTAGTAGGTGTCAAAAAGCGAGGTTTCGTATTTGCTTGAGCCTTCCGTGAACTTTCCCTTTCGATGCGTCTCCAAAGGCTGCGTTGTTTTCGCGGGAGAAAGGGAGGAGTTCAAAGGCAACGGGAATCAGTCATCTGAATGGATCGTGCTGAGAAATTTCACGCGCCCCAGATCGCCGATAGTCGCCCCAAAGATGCAGTTTGAAAACACCCGGAGGTCAGTCACGCATGACTGCTCACTGCCGGTTCGAGTGCTTTCAAGCGAGTTTTATGGCCTCCATCGAGAATCGTGGAGAATTGGTCTGATTTTATTCCTGGTACTAGATGGAGAGTTAGTACGTAGAAAAATATTTCATGATACGTAAATAAAGGGATTTATTAAAATATCTGTTCTAATATAAAATAAATATGAAAAGAGATGTGAGAGAAAAAAACTTAAATAACACCTAGGAAACATTATGATTGTGAATACATTTTTTACACATCGATAGAAATAAAATGTTGATTATATTTCTTGCATTATTTGATTTTTCAAAGAATAAGAAATTCAAGAAATAAACGTAAAAAGTAAAAATTTACTTTTAATTCTTAAAATTGGAAATCGTATTTCTTTTATAATTCGTTAAAATACTCCCAGTAAGATATTATTAAAAACATTGAAACAAATAAATATTTGCAAATTTTTGTATTAATAATTCTCTTCAGCATACAAGTATGGGGAGACAATCCACTAGCCACAGCCGCCCCCATCTTCGCATTCGTAATTATGGATCGTGGCACATATGGTTAACGTGTAGGCAGCTGGAATTCCCCGGAGTTCGCGGAAGAGACAATTTCTGGAAACGAGCGCGGAGACTTGAATGCGCGTCAGGTGCGAAGCAGCGAGGGCGCGCGGCGCGGGCCCGGGACGTTGCCCGAACGGCCGCTCCGCGACGCAGCAGGACGCTTAACGGCGCTCACGCGGCGCCTGCGCAGAAAAGGGACTCTTCGCGCCTCTTGCGAACTCTGGGGAGGGATCGCTGCACTAATACACCGTTACCTCGCATTTCGATTTTTATTGCCCCAATGCTCACAAACACGCAGTTGGCATGAGCGGTATTTTAGGTACAGCGAGTTTTGTGCAAGGAGATTCCCAGTCTGGAGTGTACAACATACGTGTATTGCTTGCTGTAAAATATAGTCGGTTCTATATTTAACTGCAGAAAGTGAAATTTACTTTTTATACTTTAGATAACACATTGCGAGAAAAAGTCTAATTTCAATGGCTTTAATGGACTCTTTTATACTTTCAAGACTGCGTTCAGAATACAGATTCCAGTTTTTCTTTAGAAATACGTACTCGCATTTTATTTGCTAATATATACATTATAAAAGAAAGACACATGCTAATTGTTCCCAATTTGTTACTTAATCGTTTGTACATTAAATCATGAAAACAATATCAAGCTAGTGAAGATAAAATGACCATAATCAATTTAAAAAAAGTAGCTTAGTATTAACGTAAAATCTTTCCTTTGTTATTTCAGCACCATCCACCATCCGTTCCACCACCTTATCAACCTCCGCGGGAGCAACATGACCGGCCCGGGCGTCCTCCGATGACCATCGCAGCGCTGGGGCCCGGGGATTACGGGCGTTCCGCCACCCCGTTCGTTCTCGCGTACCCGCTGGCCCCGTGGACCGCCGGAGGCTGGAAGGGCGACGCGACATCGGGCAACTCACCACCGCTGGCGCCTCCGCCCCCGCAGCAGGCCACCGGCGACCTGCGACCGCAGGATCACAGCGTCCGCCCACCTCAGTCATACCCTCCACCATCCACGCCCTCGCAAACAATCACCTCCACCCCGCACCCGCTGTACGCTGCCTTCGACACGCGGCCGAAGGAGCTTACCACGATATTCCCCTCCGTACCCCGACCACGTCACGCGTTCGGAGAAACTCATTACCACTTCGCCCCCGCAATACCCGGATTTGGAAACTCACTCCGCGACATCGGAGACGCTCCAGACCTTGTAGGAGCGCGTCTCTCGGTCGGAGAAACTTACCACAAACGCGGTCCCCCGTTCCCTCAGCGAGTTCGAATAACTCAGATTCCACACAACCTCAGATACATGTTTCCAGGTTACCACTTCGCAGAGCGCGCGGAGATCACAGTGGACGCGACCCGGTGCTTTGGACGCGATGCATGAATCCATGTGCTATTATCTGCGTTTACGAAGACTGTTGCACACGTGAAATTAAAACCAACAGTGTTTAACTATACATATAAAATGCCCCAATCAGGGCATGCATCTCAAAAAATTTATCGCATTTTCTATTTAATTTTTCTTACCACCCCTACACACTGGCTAATAATAAGCTTCAACTCATATATCTTAGGAGGGTATTGGTTGTTGTGTTGATCTGCAATCAACCGCCTATGTACTATAAAGTAGTCTCTTTGATTTTAAAATACTTTCAGTTATTTTTAATTTTGGCCCATTTTGGAACTCTGTTGAATGTAATTTCATTCGTGGAATAGTCCTATTAAATACCACTAGTGCTTCGGAAATTCTCAAATAAATCCCCTCCTCGCTTCGCGAGAAGGGGATTTATCGACAATTTCCAAAGCACTCTTGGTATTACCTATGATAGTGTCCTTCGACAAGTCCATTGTATTGACTATTTCAGTCATTCTCCAGCTCTCTTCTTTGTTGTCATATCATTTAAATAGCCTTACTTGTTTTACCACCCTAAGTTAAGAATTAATATTACGATTTTAAAATTGTTAATATGTTACGTGCAATTCAATAAACTGTACACAGGTATATTATAGTACATGAAACTATTTAATTGTTTTTTTCCTTTCCTATCATACTAGTTTATTCTTTAGAAAAGGCTACTTCTGTTTAATAATTAATTAATAATAATAAATAAAATTGTTTAATTAATATTGTAGATTGTTGGAGCATTTAACATACAATAAAATAACATCACTACATTATTGCTCTAACACAATCAGAATAACACAACAGTTCAAAGAATGGAAATTACATTATTAACTGAAATTGATATTATTGCTCAAAAATATAGTGTATTAGATACTTGTATATTATCATTGTTCGGGGAATGTAATGAATTAACCCCTATCTGCCTAGCGTGCCCATATAGGCAGGCCATGCTGTACGAAGTTGTTGATAGTTCAAACTGTCGCCTCGTAAAATTGCAGAAATGCAATTAGAACTTCAAGTTGTTTTCCATCTCTTCCTAAAAGATGTCGCCATGTGCATTTCAACATTTTGAGAAAAAATGGTAATATTTTTTTAAAGTTATAAAATGGTGTAATGAAAATGTACAAAAAAGTCAGGCAGATAAGGGTTAATAATGCATTTTTACTGATCATTTTTAAACGGCCAAATCCAGTGCATAGACTACTAGATGTACAGGGACGCGTTGTGTATTGCATATCCTGCAGGGGCAAGCTGCATTATCAAACTGGTTTCGAGTTTTTTAATATCCAAGCATAGATTGTAAGTGCGTGAAAGTGTATGGCCTACATTAATTATGCATGATAAAAAAGTAATTGGGATATACATGATGTGGGCAATCTTTCACTTTTGACAACCAAATAATGTGCCATTTCTTCGGTACAGTGTTGCTCTTAAGCTTGGATGTGGCAGAGTCTGTACCAAACCGGATCTGCAAGGGTTGTGGGTTCTGGAAAGCAGCCAAGAGGGAGCTTTGATGTACGTTCGTCAAGGTTACGACCCGAATGGCGAAGTCAGAGGAAGAGTCGACTCGGGAAATAAAGTTGAATGCGACCAGAAGTAGGTCTTGAACTATAAAGCACACAGGGAGTTTTAAAAAGAGTTTGGCTAAAATACAAGATGTTTATTTGAATTATTTTGTACCATATATTAATCGACTGGATATTAATAAAAACTTCTGCGTGGATTCCTAACATGACATAATACTGAAATAACACTTATTGATTCCAATTCCCGCTGTTATTATGTCTCTCTCTCTCTCTCTCTCCATATTTTACCGAATATGTAATGCTGTACAAAAATAAGTTTGATTTTTTACTATATCCTTGGTTCCCTAAGATTATAACTAAAACGAATGTGCAATATATTCTCGTAGAATCGAGCTAGATGAGTCAGCAAACACAAAATGCAAAATATATTTAATACATACAAGCACTTTAATCGACTGGTAGATTCCTACAACACGTTGGAGCTCTTGCAAAATAAAATAAAAGCGTGCACGGTAATGAAGGAAGAGTCCGACAAATAAACAAGTGGCTTAACGAACGAGGAAGCAGCTAGCGCCGTGAGAATCGCGCAGCATTTCGACATTTTCGCCGAACGTCGAGGACCCGGAGCGGCGCGGGGCGGCGCGGTCCGGGCGCTGACCCCTGGCGCCAAGGAAGCTGTAAATATCGGGCCGCGGCCAGGGCGACCGGTGGCGCAAACGCGCGCGCCGCAAGGTCAAGGGAAACGCCGCCGCCGGCGGCTTTTTACGCGTCAACGCATTCCAGGGGCCGCGCGCTGGCCGCCGACCAAGTGTCAGTCGCGAGGCGGCGAGCGCCCCGCAGTGGGCCGCGACCAGAAGCAGGCGCACGCTAGCAATTGCTGTGGTCATTAAGGCAATCGCCGATATCAGCTTCAGGCAATCGCCGATATCAGCTTCACGGTCTAGGTATCTTAGTCTGTTTGGATTCGACAAGGTAAAGTTGACTCAATCATCTGGAATCTTTGAAGCTTTTGGGGAAAAAAATCTTTGCCTTTGGAAGTCGAATTAAGTGAAGTTTATTTGCAAACAACAACAATAACAACAACAAAAACAACAACAACTACTACTACTACTACTACTACTACTACTACTTTGGCAACCAAAACATGATATAGATTTCCATGCAACATTAAAAAGAAAATCCCGCTCCATCAAGTTTATATATTAATTCCATCTTTTTTACTTTTTTAAATGTCTCTAAAATGGATTATTCTTGCAGCTCTTTTAGGTTATTTTCATTTTGACTGATTGATTAGTGATTTAGGTAGTGTCAGCTGCAAAGATCACTAGTCCTATAAGTGTAGTGCGTGATTTCTTGTTCGAGAGGTGGCGGTGATCTTCCTCCGTAGGATGGTGAGATCCGGCGCCGACCTACCGTCGGCTGGAGGGGTTTTCTTCGACAGGTATCTTCTACCAGCGGGGCACCGCCCCAGACGGGACAAGCTCTACGCTCTCGACCGGTCTCCCGGAATATGTGGTAGTGTAGAGCATGTTAGTATAAGTGTGTGTAAGTAAAGGATAGGATAGGACAAGGACTGTGAAGGAAAAATCACATACGGCCAATGGCCGGTTTCTTAGTGTTCTGCTACGGTATTCGCCTGGTATTCATAAGAAAAACCACGCAAAACTACCGATCAGAGCAGCCGACCCCTAGACAGCTTCCTCCAGACAGCACCAAAACTCTCCCTAGCGTTGTAACTAGTGTCGAAAATCCTGCCACCGACGGGACTCGAACATAGGACCTCCCGGTCAGAGGCACTGGAGTGACATCAGTTGATGCCCTGGGCCACCTCTCCGGATTTATTTTGATTTCTTGCACGAAAACGTTTAATACTGCAGTTCGATTACTCTTTTATAAATGGTTTGAGATGAATATTCGACACTGAGGAAAGAATTGAACGTTGTTAGGAACGATTAGAAAAAAATCTTCCCTTTTTGGTCAGAGGAGTGATTTCAAATTTGCTTAAAATTAGTTAAAAAATATCAAACAACTTTTCAATTTATGGAGAAACTTAAATGGGTAAATTTGATTTCAAGGAGTTCATAGGAACACGAAAGGGTCTCCGCACCCCCCACGAGGTTTGCCTGTAGATACATAAAGGGGTGCAAGGTGGGTTTGAGCGCGGGAATTTCTTACGTAAACAATAAAAACAATCATTCATATAAATAAAAATGAAACAACATAAAATTAACACGTCCGGGTTTCATGAGTTTCTCAAGGTTTCTCTTTACTTTCAACATTTAGTAGTATTCTCAAGGTGAGAGATGCCTAAATGTCACTTGCTGACATATTTGCGTAATACATATAAGATGAAAAGATTAATTCGTTTCTATAAATCTATTTTTGATTCACCTAATTACATTGAAAACGGTACAATTAATGATTAATTATTACTCGTTTAGCACGATTAAAGGAAAAAGCAGGTTAAGTTGAAGTTGCTCTTCTTTATAATAATAATAATAATAATAATAATAATAATAATAATAATAATAATAATAATAATAATAATAAATATATCAAGCACAACACATTTAAATGTGGTAACGTCACATTCATTAAAATTGATTGAGTATGTATTTTTTTCTGCACGCGTCAACGTCTAAGATCATTATTCCTAAAAGTGTAGTGACTGTTTCTTCTCGGGATGTTTCCCTCCCGCGCCGTAACGTAAGATCGTTTAAATTTAATTTGAAGCGAATAACTGAACTCAAAATGCTGTCTCAAATTACACCAGAGATAAAATAAACTAGACGGAGAGAAGAACGGCAAACAATATAACGTAAAGTTTTTTTAAATAATGAAAAAATATAGTCATCAACATAAAATGTTAAATTCTGTTACATTACCACTTCTCAATTCATAACACTTTGTCTTGGGAGTTCAGTTTTGATCTGTTGCTCCTCATATTCTTATGACAGACGTGTACATCTACCACCTTTTATCCTGGAAACAGTTTATGACTCGTATTTATCAGGGTTTTTTTCGCAAAGAATTCATTTTTCTCTCTATTTCCGAAACGTGTATATTAAGGGAATAAACTGTTTTCATTTTTCTCTCTATTTCCGAAACGTGTATATTAAAGGAATAAACTGTTTCTAAGGGCGTCTTTAATCGCCCTGGCAGTAAGCGAAGGCGGTCGACTGCTTGACGGCTTGGCAGGAGAACAATCTCCAGCTGTGCTTTCACTCTGTTCTGCACTGGCTTGTACCGAACAACCTTGGATCTGCGTGGCATGTACAACTTGAACCCTTACCTACAAACCGGGTCGTAGTAATCTTTTCTTAAGTCTAGAAAATAATCGTCGTGGCGTTCTATTTCTTGTAACTTGCCATTTTGGATATGTTTGAATTTACATTTTATTTGCCAAATTTCCGTGGAGATTTCAATGCATTTTTCGTAAGAAACGAACTTTTTCTTGATTATTTTAATAGCTGTAATGAAAAATTCTAAGCAAAGCAAAAAATAACATGATGAACTGCTACATTTCCTTCACAAATGCTTAAATTGTATGTATTCATCTACGAATCCGTTATCTTTAAATTAAAGTTGGTAGCAAAACACGCTTAACGTTAAAAGCAAAATAGATTTTTCTTATTTCGTGTTGCAAAGTTCGTTGACTTTCCATCGAATTGGCAAAAATGCTGCTTCACACGGCGGAAGCCTGGACGGCACGCAGCTGCGGTCGCGCTGCCGACTAAAAACAACCATTTGGATAAGTGCGGTGCTGGGCATGTCTCATTGGCGCCGACGGCAAAATAAACCCGAGCAAGAAGCAACAAAACAAGAAATCTGACAACTGTGCATGTGCACCGTAATCTTGAACGTCTGACCTTCGCGTCCATTGAGGCTGGCCGCGAAGGAGGGAAGCCGAATCGGCCGGCACGGCGAGGCGGGCGGTGGGTCCAGCAGCGAGGTGCGGCGGCGGCGGCGGCGGGGCGGCCAGCCAGTTGCCAGTGGGACTGGAAGCCGGACGGCCACGATCCGCGCCGCCGCCGCCATGTCGAGACCTGCGCTCCTGCTGCTGCTGCTGCCGCTGCTTTTGGCCGATGTGTGGGCCGCGCCCCTCACCAAGTGAGTGCCCGCCCTGCGCACTTGCGCATGACCCACGCTAACCAAAGGCAGGACATTTATCACTACTGTAGCTGTTAGGGTTGTCATTTCAGGCGCAATGATTTACTGAGAAGTAACAAACCTGTGCCAACAATAGGCAATATTTTTACAAACTACTCTGTACATAATAGTCTATGTATATAATATGAAGTTATTTTAGCTCAAGTTCAGTTATCTTTTCACCCTTAGAGCTGGGGGGGATTAAGTATTTTATGGTATTTTATTGATCTCGAACAATACCCGAGCTTGTCTTGTGAAATATATTTTGCCCCATGTTCAGTGAGTGCAGAATTTATTTTAATTTTTATTAAATTTACACAAGAAATTCATATTTTAATATTTTCTATATCTATTTCTAAAAAATTAAAAATTTTAATTTATTTTACAGTGAAATTTATGTTTTTTTTCCTATCTTTACCAAAGTTTAAAACAAAATATTTACAACTGTTGTGAAGTTAAACAGTTAAAACAATTAAAATTTTTTAAATTTAATTTTATTACATTCTCAATCAACGTTACAAGGTACTTGAAGATTCAGTTACACCACATTTTATTTCATTTACTTCTCATGTTTGTTTAGCATTCTTATTTTCGTTATTCGGCTACTATTGATGAGTATAGTTTGAAGTAATATAAGGTATCTAAGTCATACCCACAGAAATGTACGAAGAATATAATTTATGTTTAGGGCGTGGGTGGGTGGGTAGGGTGGATGTGATTTCTGAATACAGAGATTCGACCATGTTGTCGTTTTGCTACAGCCATTTTATCACTGCTTCACTATCACCATAAATAAAATATCAAGATTAAAATGAAAATCGAAACCTGGCCTCGGTAGCATAAATAATTAAGACACTACTAGAACTCATTTCTAATGATTGACTTGATAATCAATGTATACTTAATTATATTCTTGCCACAATAAATAATTACGCTCAAACGAACCCTTATAATTTCCTTTTTAATTAATCAATTGTAGCGCTTCACAATAGCATATTTTGTATAACCTGATGATTACATTAAAAATAACAAGAGATCAGATACATTTCTTAAATGATGTTCTTGATGAATCTCATTCCGCAGTGAGAGGAAAAGCAATGTTGAAAGAGAGAGAGAGAGAGAGAGAGAGAGAGAGAGAAGAGAGACAGAGAGACGAAGACAGAGAAGAAAAGGGGGAGGAAGGGGGAGAGAGACAGACAGACAGAGGGGGAGGGAGAGAATGTGTCACTAATAGCGTACTCATATTTAAAAGAAAATTGGAAAATATTGATTTATTTGAAGTATAATCAGTTAAATTATTATTTATAAGGCCGAAATTCTTTAATTTTCAATTTAAAAACAATTAAAAATGAATTAGAATTTAATCAATGATCGGAAGTCTAAATCTCACAAGCTAAACACGCGAAAAATATTCTAAGAGCATTGCTTTCAGGTATTTGAAACAATATTGGACTCCTCTGTAACGCGTCTGTAAAAACAATGAAACCTTTTTCTATATTGTATAGTTAAAATATAAAAAATTCTTTATTCCAGTATTTTTGATAAAATATTGTATCTACTTTGTAATTTTGCACAAAAAATTAAAAGAAGAACTTAAATATACTTCGCACTGAAACGAGCCCCCTTTCTTTGTAGATACGATCAAAGGCAAGATGGCGAGTTTAACGTCCACGCCCACCTCGAAAACTTCGTGATCCTGCTGATCCCGGGGGGCGGCGGCGGGCTGCTGAACTTCGCCGCCAAGATCGCGCCGGGGGGCAAGCACCACGGGGGCAAGCACGCGGTGAAGGGGGCGGCGGAGGGGGGCGCGCGGCACCCGGCGGAGGAGGTCGCCTTGGCGCTGCCGGTGGGGCTCAAGTCCCCGCCCTACAAGGTGGACATCGACGCCGACCGGCGCGTGCCCATCGTCCTGTCCATCACCGCGCCTCGCGTCGCCAGCGAGGAGCAGCACGAGGTGGTGATCGCCGAGTCGCCCGCCGTCACCATCAGCAAGGCGCAGCCGCCGGCGCAGCCGCAGCCGCAGCTGGAGGCGGAGAAGCCCGCCCCCCGGCGCCCCCGCCGCCCCCGCCAAGCCCGAACCCCAACCCTCCGCCGACAAGCCCATTAGAAAACCGGCCGAAGCCCCCGCGGCGCCCGCCGCCGCCGCCACACCTGCAGCCGCCCCCCCGCGGCCCCGCGTCGCCGCCCAAGCAAGTGGCGCAGGAGGGCAGGTCGCGCGCCGCGCGCCTGGAGCTGCTGCGCACGGGGCTGGTGGCCTCCCCCGCGGGGCCCTGCGCGCCGCACGAGGTGCGCGACGGCCGCTGCGCGCGCGCCCTGCAGCCCGCCAGGTGCGTACCACAGCCACACCCACCCTCTCCGCACACCCCATTAGCATCGTCATTAACACTTTAGGTTTCCTAGTATGTCAACACTGAAAACGTCCTTCTTTCTATATTGCCTTCTATTAATATTTCTATCAATAATACACATTCCATTACATACATACATTTTTATTACAGTCTTCATTTCATCATTTTCAGTAACCCAAGCGTAATATCATAACAAGGTGGGCACGGCCAACCACGCCCATCTTTCGCACTCTCAGCATTTGCATCCTTAAAATCTCGTTCATTAATAAACACTCCTTTACCATCGTCATTTTTATACATTATTTTACAATGCTTATCCTTAATTTGAGCATTATTTACGTTAACCTTAGCATAATAACATGTCAAAATGCGTACGACCCTTTACGCCCAGCTTCCTACATTGCCATCGTACCTATTCCTTAAAACTTGATTAATTGATATACTCTTCTTTACCTTCGCCATTCCTATCGTCATTTTACTTCATTTATATTAATCTCTACATTATACCTAATATCTGAATCATCAATTGCGACGTAATTATCATTGTCGTTACTAGTATCATTTTACAAAACTTATTCGCAGCATGATTTTCGTTACGCTCAGCATAATGCCAAATCAAGGTCCGTAGGTCCGACGACGATAACATTGAAATAGTTAACATTGTATTTTTAACAGAGTTATCATCTGCATTTTTATCATTGCCATCATCATTTGAGGCGCTCCGGATAATAACGGCAGATCCGAACCGACCTCCCATTTTTAGTTAGAAGTACGACGGTAAACTCCTGCCATATACCTTTCATACGCTGAAATATCAAATGAATTGGGATATGGCAATAACCCTCAAATTCCTTCAATTTTTTTCAGAGTGAAACTGAACGTGAATGAGAACATAACGTCATTTTTCTCGAAACGAACTTCGGTTTGTGATTGCCGTTATTATTCTGATCGCCTTATTTATCTCAGTATAATTTAACCGCATTATAAAAACAGATTAAAACATTAATATTGGCATTATTATTACAAGGTACATCAACACATACATACAACACATACATTAATATTGGCAGCAATTCATATCTACCGTCTAATTATTATTTATTTATTGTTTGATTAATTCGTTTAAAGTAAAAAACAGTTAAAACTGTATGTGCGTATGGGGCAAAGGGCAATGTGCCTTCTATTTTTCCATTTCTTTCTCTCTTTAGACTCTTTTCATCAGTCTTTGAGATCCCCAACGCTATTATTGAAAGATTATCTGTGGTTGATTATTCAATCTGCTCTGGGGGAATACGTTAGAAGAGTAGACGGAAATGTATTTGCCTTACTATACTAATGATCTCCTAATAGAAAAGATACTAACCTACTCGTCTATTTAATATTTTTGAGTTTATTAGAAAACAATAATTTCTTTACTATTATTGTACTCAACATAAGTACCTCCGAAACCGCTACATTGTCAAAAATTGATAATTTACTAAATTGATGTGCTCGTACCTTGGTCATTAATATGGCTCATACCTTGGTCATTATTAATCACGTAAACTCTCATCCTATCGCCACTCCAAAGCAATAGTCAATATGTCACATTAACGTCCTTTTATCGAGAAATTTGTTATAAAATATTCACATGAGAGAATTATAGTAGTGGAATATTTCAGAAAATGTTACTGGAAGACTATTTGTTTACACAAATTTTCTTTGGATCCCCTACCCATGCTTCTTTCGTTGGTTTTTAGATACACTTGTAAATACGTCTTTAAATAGCACTCTAAATTATAAATATTAAAAAAAATGTTTATGTTAGTTTGAAATTTTCCTGGAATCCTACATTCTGAAATGCAACTTCTTCGCACTACTAATGCAATTTCTTCGCTTATTCAAAAGAATTAAGAAGATTTCTCTTCTAAAATAAAGTATTTGGGTTATTATTTTCTTCCAAGATCTTTTAGATTTGCTTTGTTCTTCAGTTTCATCATTTTGTTAATGTAGCAATTAAATCAAGAGAAAGAAAAGAAAAACTTTCATAAGAATATTTCCAAATCTGACTCATCTGTCTGCCAAAAAAGTTATCTCACAGTACTCCGTCTGTCCTCAATAATTACCACTGCATCGCATTACCAAGTGGAAGAACTTGATTTTGAGGTGCGGAAGCGCTTGTGAAAGCGATTCACATTTGATCCACCTGGCAGTCCCTTAATGCAAATGAGCGACAGGAGAATTAGGGCGAACGACACGGTATTCATGATGTTTTGATGACCCAATGAAAGAAGTCAGAAGGCGAATGTCAAAAAAGAATGAAGGGAAATAAATAACATGAACTAAGCATGAAGAAGATAGAATGTTATTACAGGAAGATACGGATGTTGCAGAAATCTTGAATTTAAAATATATCTCGATTCGATAGGCGACACCACTTGGTAGAGTCCAGTAAACTTAAATAAACGCAACGGATGTTGAGAAACTCCTAACATTAAATTATTTACCGACGTGCTATAAATCGAGAAGTGAAGTTGCCCACTTTCCTTAAAACAAAAGCCGACGGTGAAAGCTCTCACTGACGGTACTAAAAGCCACAAAGACATGCAGAAAATTATCCGTTTATTCTGTAGTAAAAAGGAAAGAATACTCAAATAAAACCACTAATCCAGAAAAAAGTAAAATGAATCAGTAAAAGCTCGTTCTCATCTGTAGAAGATTTAGATAAAATAAGTAAACCTATTTATTACTTGTTGGTCTTATATATATATTTTGCTAAAAACCATACTCTAAATTGAATACATAAAATAAAATTTTACTAAAATAAAACACTACATTTAAGTAAGTGATTTTTTTACACTCTCGTAATAAACATCTCATCAACGTAAAATATGAAATTAGGATGATAGTATTAATACAGCTCAACGAACTATATTTTATACACGGGATTGATGTCCAAGAGACTTTACAAACTTTGATCCAAATCTGCAATATTATTTGATTATTTTTCAGTAAGAATCATCTGGAATTTATTTATTAAAACATAACTTTTATTTTACTATCTTTGCAAACATGTGACGGTTTGTCAAATACGTGACCCGGTAGTCCATCTACCACGTACATTAATAATCTTGCCTTTCACTCACATATTCTTAGTACAAAACTTTCTACTTTACAGGGACATGACTTAGCGAAACTTTCTTGCTTTAGCTTACCCACTTCCATAAAGTATACTCCGCTTTAATATACACACGTTCATTACTGCAATATCAAAGGCGGAAGAAGAGAGATACGAATCAGTTTATCCGGAGAGGCTTTTATGAAAGCAAGCGTAATCATATGTTTTTCAGTATTTTTGACCCCTTCTAAATGAAAGGATCTGAAAATAGCTTGTAGCTTTCTCGCCAGGGTTAAAACAAAATTTAAAAACGATAAGGAAAGAAGGATTCGTTAAATAAGAATGTGGCAAATAATGTTTGGTGCGTAGCACGAGAAACTAAATGAGTAAATACCACAATCACTGATGCAAGCGAAAACTCTAAATCTTATTAGAATGGATCACAGAGCAGAGCTCGAATGCAAGTTTGTTTGCTGTTGAACTTTGTCACTCTCCCTTAGATTAGTATTAGTGGAAAATTATTACGTATCGGTTGGAGCATAAAATGATAAGTGTACGGTTGAAGAGGGAGTGTGGGTTAATGGCAGCGTGCTCGTTTGCACACGTTTTCGTAGAAAGTGTGCAATTAACCGTTCGTGCGGGAGGCGACATGGGAGCGCCCTGCCGGCCGCCCTGGTCACCTAAAAGAGTCGTGCGTGAAGTTAATGAGTGCCATCTTCAGAGCGAGACTACCCTAAGCGTGGAGGAATGGGCTAAGTGGCTTCAACCCATTTGCTAGAAATGTGCTCTTTCCCTCACAGCCTTTGCTTTCCCGTGTTTGGATTTTCGAATAAGAGCATCATTCTTATCTTGGCTGATATAACAAATTGTTTTAAAATTTAACCACAAGGCGTTATCACTAAAGTCACGTTTAATCTAAGAAAGAAATAAGATAAAATATCTAAAAACATTTAATTCGTTTAGTATTTATATTTTCAGAATATATTTTGACATTTTCGCTATTCAACATTCTACTCGTATCTGCTCAGACTTTTAGGCTGCAATTCAAGTGATTTAAGACGCAATTCATCACATCACATGCTTCCAAGTTTCATATGCTCAATTTTTGGACATGTAATAGTCATAAAATTTCCTTCTTACATTCCCCAATCGTTTTCATTTCTCCCTGAATAATATAAGCAAACTCGCTGCTTATAATTCTAATTGAAAATATTTCAGAACAATTGCTGAATTATTAACCGGACTAAAATACCCTGCATCTTATGCTCCACCCGAATGAACGTCGGTTCGGTTTCTCTTACTAAAGATCCTTCTTTGATACATAAACCATGAAGAGTAATATACCAAGCCTTTATAATATTTATCATTTCTATTTCAAAGAAATGAAGGAAATATTATAATTTTTCCTTAAATAATTGCTAACTGTAATAATTGCTACTGTAGTTTAGAAATGATTTCTTTTTTGTGAAGATGGAAAAAATCAGATTAATGAAAAATATGAACAAATATTGTCATTATTGATTATCCAGGAAGTGAACCAGGATTCATTTTGAAAGTAATAATTCTAAAATGGGATGTTCATGTAAATTCCATAAAATTAATGGAGGTGGGGTTTTAAGCTAATGGCTGCAGTCGAAGGAAGTATTTAACTGGTGCTGAGTGCGGTTAAATCTGACCCTGCAAGGCAGCTTCTCCTTCCGCACATCAACTCGACTGCGGCTCCTCCTGGAGTGCAACCATCGCGACAGGTCGGTGTCTTTCATCCCTTCCGAGTCGCCAACGAGATCAACAGGAGTACCGTAAGCCGAACGCCGGTCGCGCCGCTCGCCCGGAAAGGCGAATTTTTTCAAAAGTCACTAATGTCGAGCAGACCTTCCCGAAGGAACCGGTTACGGCGAACCGTTACGTACTTGCTCGTTCGCCGGTCATCCCGGGGTGATCTGCCTGGCGGGCGAGCCTCGCTCGACCCTCCGCTCACTCGGCGCGAGCTGCTGCACATGCCTCAGGGGCAACGCCCGCGGCTACTCCGCCCCTCCCACAGATATGGCGACTTTCCGGCTCTCCAACTGCACCCTCGCTCCGAATCCATCTTCTTATTTTTTTCTTCTTCTTTTTCATCATCAGAATCATTATCATCAAACCGGCTGAGTTTAGCTCAGAGCTCTCAGAGATTCTCCCGCATCGCCGCTGCCTCTGCAGCGACTCTCATCGGGAGGTCCTAGGCTTCGAGTCCTGACGGTGGCGGATTTCTGTTACTAGCTAGGTCGAATTCAGTCGCTGTCTGAATGGGAATTCTAGAGGCCGGCTGCTGTGATCGATAGTTATCCGTAGTTTTCGATTAATACGAATCGAATACAGAAGCAGTACCATAACAAACGGACAACGCGCGGTCTTTCCTTCCTCTTCCTTGATCAATCCTCTATCCTTATACACATACACTTACGTTCACTTCACTGCCGTACATGTCAGGAGACCAGGGGAAATCTTACGTCTGTGACTCTGCCCCGCTGGGGAGATATCTGGAAGAGGAGTTCCCTGCAAGCCGGCGTGTAGATCGGCACCGGATCTCACTATCAAGCGTGGGAGGAAGGCCACATTTCCCATCACAAAAAACTTTACCACACTAACGGGACTATTGACCATAACAGTTCACGGGCCCAGAATCAATCAGTCAATCTTCATCATCAACATTATCGCCTTGAAGTTATTCATCGTCAGTTAGAAGAAGTGTAATTTTATTTTCAGGGTTTATGAAGACGATATTTTGAGTTTTGAGGAATGTTAATCGTTAACTGAACTTTCAACAAAAATATTAAGCTCATAAAACATTTACTTCACAGAAAAAGTCAACAGGATTTTTTAATATTCGCATTAAGCGTTGTAAATTATTTTTCAAGGGTGATATATGAAATTTGATTTGTTTAATTTAGATTTTGTGATTAATACGATTGTTAGAAATACCAAATGATTGGTAAATTTTAAGTTGTTCAAGATTAAGAATATTTCTACTCATGATTCTTTCGGAGTATTTAACGAACTTGAATTATAAAAGTAGTGTAAAGTGATCGTTCTCAAACACGTTTGAACGGAAACTAATGGAATATAATTTTCTCTATATTGAATTTAGATTTTTTAAAAAAGCTAATATGTTTATGAGTGCATTTGCTAATTGTTACCTGCATATATATCATCATTATCACACTGCATATATATTTTGAGTCCTTCAATTAGTCAAAAAGATAGATTTGAGGAGGAAATATTTTACTCATGTCAATTTCACAATCCGAACCCAACACACTTCGCGTCAAATTGAGCGGAAAAAAGTCCCAGCCCGAAGAAAGTGGCCCACTGGGCCAAAAGCCCTCCCTCTGGAATTGGCCATAGCCGCTGGCGGGACACCTTAAGATTCAGTTGTCCTGGCATCTGATGAATAGCTATAAAACAGTTGTCATAAACATGACGTCTTCGGCAGTCATTGTGAAGCCTGCAGGCAGCGCCGCGGAACCAGAAGTAACTTTCTCTTCCCAAATACGGTTATACCGGACAAACGTCTGAGATAAAATATCTCATTACTTCGAACACTTTACAATGGTATGTGTAAAGATGGGAATCAAAGGAGACTTCCGATTAATGGGTGAAGACCTCTTTTATATTCAATTACTCTAAATCCAAGCCTTTCACATCTTAAGTAGATCGTCATTTATCATTCTAATATCTCACCCAGTATTTTCGAACTTAAAGTATGTTTATCATGAGCACATCTCGACATTTTTATGAAAACTTAGTAAAAAATGGAGTACGTCAACCAGCAATTTCAGAGATGTTTACTCCACAGATACAGGTTCAAATTATCTAGATCATGAATTAATACTGTCACTGTGAGGAATCATTCTGCCGATTTCTAAAGCGCGGATGTCAAAAATCACTTCACAAAAGTCTGTAGCGAGAAGTCTTCAGGTATGGCAATTTAATTTGATACAGTACTTGAAAAAAGTGTTCGTGTATACAATACAACTTTAAAAAATGTTTCTTTATTTTGATACCTATTAGTATTATCTGAGTGTCAGACCAAACCCAGGGTCTGGTATTCAGTAAGTACCAATGAACTTTAGCACAGATGGAAATTTGCAAATGGCAAAAATTTAAGTACTACGATTAAAATCTCGTGCAACGTCTGCTCTGACCGCAGGTAATTTATTTCTTTATTAATATCTTCATTCTGAGGTGACATATGCACTTCATTTGTGCTGCCGCAATATTAAAGAAATAAATCTACTTCAAGCCTTTTGTTTAGGTTGTTAAGTTGATGTATCAAGCCAGCGGTTTAAAGTAATAAATTGAATGCTGAAAAATATACGCTTACAAGTCTACTCTTCTATAAATAAATATTTATCACATTAAATATTATTCTAATAATGGGATCAGTAAAATAAAATTGACGTACTACCTTTAATAGTCACCTTTAATTGTTATCAGGGTTTTATTCTTAAACAAATCTTGTGGGCTACTTTGAAGGCTTTTATTTTATTTTTTATTTCCTCAGGCAAACATAACTGGTTTACGGGGATTATTTTAGTGTAAATAACAACTCAAAACACAAACATACAAAAGTAAATAACTAACAGCAATAATACATTTCAAACATTATTAAACTGCGATCATTCTTTAGATAAATAAAAATACGGGAAGCCCATCAGATCCTCAATATTGTTAGCTGTTTTTCAAATAAGTTTGTTTATTCCTTGCATTGATTATTCCTTTTTTGAAATATTACTGGGGGTCAGCAAATTGAATTAAATATTTGTCATAGGAAAATATATTTTTGATTCGAGAAGTATATTTTTGATGAACCAAGGTTGTTGTATCGTGAGAGATTCAAATTACACGAATATATGTATCACATCTTATTTGTAATAAACAAATCCTTTGGAAGTGCTAAATCCTTTAACTTTTTAAGAAATGTTACTGTTGCAAATACGTGATGAAAGTGTTGCTTTGATTTCAGGGTCACCAAGAACTTCGAAGACGCCGTGCTTCTGAAGGCTCTGCGATTCGGCCTGGCCCCTGCTAACTAATTTAAAGCCATTTCCTTCATCATTTTCTTTAGTGTACGCAAAGACTCATAGCAAAATATGTGCTCCGAGAACCGCAGTAACTGTGAACAGACGTCCTGTGAAGGTATCGTCCCAGAATTACAATGTACATATGATATTAAAAAACTCCTGCTTTCAATATCAAAACACCTCCGCGTGGTTGAGGCAGGATAATGGGGAAAAGAGAGTGTTTCTGCGAAGCACCCTCCATGGTACAAATGGATTCGGGAATTCTTTTTAGTTTCAGCGAGCCGCCGCGAATGCAGTTTTCAAAGAAATCTTAGAAAGAACGGGCTAGCTTTAAACATTCTTAGTATTTATGGAAATCTAATGTAAGTGCGAATATTTTATAAACGCAGTCAATTAAAAAAAGCTGTATTTAAATCGCTTCGAATAAAGCCACCTTTTTAATTTATCTATTTCTATATGAATTTTTTATTTAAACCCTCTCTGCTTTCCCTTTTTTCCAATTTATTATCCCGATCCTGACAAATATCGCCTAATTAAAAAATTGTAAATATTGAAAAAAATGAAAAAAATCACTACGCCTTAAGAGAGACCATTGCGCAACTTTCTTGTTTGACTGGTTCAGCGTCAGGTGTGTTCCACGCAAAGCTGAGGAAAAATGAAACATTTCTGTGTTCTAAGAAAGTTGTGATTCTTCCTTCACTTTTAACGTCAATCAATCTGCAAAAAAACCTGCAATTATTTTGCAATACAGATGTAGGTCAATCTTTTTTTCAACTCGAATACTTTTTCACATAAATCTTAAACTTACATTAATAAACCACACACACAGTGAATAAAACCTATATATCTTTGGTAAGGTTGTGATAAAAACAATTTTCAAATAGGTTGTACATTCCTTTTTAAACATAGCGAGAATACAATACAATTTTACTGCGATTTTTCGAAATTTCCTATGTAATGAAAGTTCGCCTTGAACACCCTGTTAATTATAAGCATACACATTACTCGAAACTAGAGCGCTCAAAAATTCAGTTCACTAAAAGTAACATTTCGCGACAAGAGAAAGGCACAGGAAGTGAATACAATGACTTTTCCGTTTTCCGTTCAAGACGAGGACATACAATGCAAGTCGTGCGTATAGAAAGCCTACGTGTGAGTGCCAGGACATGAGAGCATTTTTTACGAAAATTGAAATTGTATTTTTCCTTTAATATGAATTTATACTTAAGTAAAAATGACTTACCGATAATTACATATTCTTAGAACAATTAAATATATTGCACACAATAAACAGAACGCAAATTAGCAATTTTCTTCAGTGATGGATTTCAAAACAAAATTTAAAAACATAGTAAAACATCAGAGGTGACATGACAAAACGAGTTGCAGAGAAGTCTGCAATTGATGAATCGACGAATTGACGAGTATAACTAAGACCACTTATCTTTTCTTACGCAGCACATTCCGGATTCATCTTAAATAATGAACTTGGAAACCTTCTTTATTCCCGTGATTTGAATACTTCTAAGCGCGGATATCTTAAATAGGGTTCCTAGAAATAGATTAAATATGTCCCTGGCAGCGCCAAATTAATACCTTCCCAGCAGAAGATATCAATCTCTTTAGGGGGACTGGATCCCCGGCATCCATCCTCCCCCTGTCACAAACCACTCTGAAATAAACGCATCTGTAAGCTCCCTGTTTGTGTAAGAATGTTCTCAAGTCGAACTTCAATAAACAAGGTTTTTAGTATATTTTCTCTTATTCCGCGGCTCTTTGGTAACAATGCTTTATAGAATATCATTTTCAATGGAAACACTCTTTAATGAACATATATTTTGAATTTTAAGAAAAACTAATTTATCTGATTTGTCAACATGTGCACCCAATTCCAAAAATAAAGTGTGAGAGTTTCAAAAGATCTCAAAAGTTAAGGGAGAAAGAAATAATATTAAATCTGTTTCCAAATAATGGACTATTTCCATTTGTCCTACCCCTTCCTCGTGCCTTTGGTAGCGAACAGCAACCGGCCAGAAGCCTCTCCGCTGGCCGGCGCGCATCTCTGCAGGTGGCGTGCTGCGCCGCCAAGTCGATGGAGCACAGCAGTGCGTCACGCGGGGGGGGCCGAGCGCAACTTTTTGCTCCGGTCGGCCGTGACGGTTCCGCGCCCGGGGCTACCAGCGACCGCGGCCGAGGCGGCGGTGTTGGGGGGGCGGCGGCAGCGGATGTCGTGTGCCAGGAAGTAAGTCGGACTTCCCTCGGGGCCCGCTTGCCCGACATACCTGGTGCGAAGCGCCGCCATATGACCGGCTCGCACGTGCCACTGGTCGTCCAGGCCACTGGTTGCGGGGCGCGGCGGATTTAAATGACACCAAAAGCGCTTTTTTGTTGCTTCTTTTTTTTATTTCCTTTTATTTTGATAGTAAGAAGTGTTCGAGAGAAGAATGGCGCAACGATATTTCGGATCTACACAAAGAATGAAGATATTACAAATAGTTTCAATCGTTTGCTTTTTTATTATAATTTCTGTAAGAACTGGATTTTTTTCTTTGTCATTGTCTTTTTATTATTCAATGAACTGGAAATAAAGCAACTGAAAATGCCTCTATTTCCTCACTCATAGAAACACACACAACTCCATACTCACAGAAACTCTTATCATAGAACAGTGTTCAAAGGAGAAGAGTGGAAAAGAAGTAACTAGAAATGAATATGATAAGCTGAAAGTCATCTTAGAAGAGACAGGAAGCGGGATTGTTCTGCGGGATTCTGAATGATGGCGGTGATAACAAATAGATAATTGTGGATTTAGATATTAAAGTATGGATTAACGGGGAAGAGATTAAGGTGGGAGTCATGTGAAATGGACCGAGATAAGAAGGAATAATTTATTATTTCGTGTTTTTTAGCGCGTCAACTGCTAAGGTCATTAGTCCCGTTAGTGAAGTCAATGTTTTTATCGCGTGAGGTGGTGGTGTTGCTGGTGCCGCTGGTTGGTGAGGTCCCGCGCCGACTTACACGTTGTCTTGCGGGGTTCTCCCCATCCAGATATCTCCCATCAGCGGGGTACCGCCTCAACCGAGACAAGCTCTAAGCTCCCGACATGTTTGGAAGTGTAGTTCATGAGATGAAAGTGTGTAAGGGGTGAGGATAGGACAAGGAAGAGGAAAGAAAGATCGCGCACGGTCTTTGAAGTGGGGAAATTGAGGTCAGAAGTTTTATAGGATTAGAGGACATATATAGAAAACCGGAATAGAAATATTGCATGGGGGAGTCATGAGGAGTCAAAAATAGAGTCGGTAGCTTATGAATATTGTAAAATGTGACTTATTAATGTATTAAGTTTGTTATTAATTGTGACTTTACTGTAAGCTGTAAGGTATCTATCTTTTTTTAAAATACAAAACAATACAAGTATTCCACTCCCTGCCTACAAAATAGCTCGATTTCGCAGTATTAATATTCTTCTAATTGCCAAAAAGTTATGCATTTTGAGTCCATGGATAATATTTTTTGTTGATTTTCCGCCACGTGCGTCTTCCGGCTCATTCCTAAGCAATGTGAGCCGGTCCTGATAAAGGGGCGTCGGACGAAACGGGCCTGTTAGATTTGAACGTGGTGATGACGGCGAGATAAATCAAGGCGCGGAAGGTGATTCAGGCGCTGCCCGTAAGAGGATGCGGGGCGGATAACAGGAAATGGCCCGCGGGGGCTTCGCCTTTTACGGGGCTTCTTAGGTTTTAAATGTCCTGCTTCTCTCGTCGGGAAAGGAGGGGAAGTGTCGTAACATCCCAGGAACGTGGCGCCAATCACGATCAATTATCGGGCAGTTCTTTCGTGCATCGTTAGAAGGTGTTTGATGAAAAATAAATAATTAATTATTGACGAGAAATAATATGTCGAGAAAACACATGATGTATTTTTAATGCTTCTTAATATCTGACAAGGAACTTAATATTTTAAAACCCATTACCAGACTTCCGGGAATCAACATCCAAACTGAACCGAGACAACTATAAATAAGTAGTACGGAGCAAATTTGCAAATCGTCTGTAATTAAGGAGTCGTGTTGAACCTGACTAAGAAATTCGAGAAGCATTGTTTTCTATTACAGTTTTCAGACTCATCATAGTATCCTCAAAAGATCATAGAGAGCTGCGTAATTCTTGTGAGATCTACCACTGTTCAACAATTTCTTCCAAGCAACCCAAACTTCAGCTTGAATACAAAAGTGTGGGTCGTACTCGATTTATCGTTATTCGTTCAATTTATCGTTACTACAGTTTACTTGATAAACAGAGAATAACTTCTGTCCATAGAAAACTTAAATGAACTATAAAAATTCATATTATTCAAATAATATTACGTCAATTACTGAGCTGCAGTAAAATTTCGTGCAATCTTCTTATAGTTTAGCAGTACTACTATAATTCTCTTGAGGTTATTTTTTTTTTCTTTTTTGTAATAGATTCTTATCTGTATAGTAATACAAAATTTTGCATTATGGCGCATACAGCCGTCGTATTTCTTTACTGCCCAGCGTACGTGTTTTTCAAACGCCAAATGCACTTTGCAATTTTCTTCCTTTAGACAATTTGGGAATATTATTTCTTCAATGGACGTAGATATCCTAAACGAAACATTTAAGCAAGTTTTTGAATTCCTGCATATCAGATTCTATTTAGCCGAGATCATTAAAGGGGGGTTTTGGTTGGTTTTACAGTTCTAGGTGTTCTTGTCTGTGGTCCAGAAAGGGTGTAGTCACGACTTGCGTTGGTTCGGATCTTCTTAACAGTGCTTAGCTGCTACTTGCCTGTGGTTCAGTCGGAGGGAGAGGACAGTGTACAGCAAAAACTGTAGTAGTACAATTTACCAAATAACAATGATCATCACTAAAATTGCAAACATTCTGCAAGAGAACCTTAACAATGACTGCACTCACGGACGCGACGACAATGAGCCAGAATTGTGTGCACAAAATTATGTCGGACAATAACGGGTAAGATGTGACGTTCTGAATACAATTTTACCCAGCAAATCATTTTAACATTTCCTCGTTAGATCAAAGAACAAGTTAAGAACACAAAGCATGTGTTTTTCTCTAGAAATTCAAATTCAAAAACAACACTAAATTTTTGATTTAATTCTAACTGGTGGGATACTCCCTTCTAAAATATAATGTAATTGAAGTGAAACTCAATATAATATGCTTAGTTTTCTTATGAGTTTGTATAAATTTTATCACACGTTTCTTCCAAATAAAAGGTGGTATCGTACTTTCACTCAAAAATGGGTTAAGCCAAATAAAAAAAAAGAAGTTCTTCGATGTTTATTACTACCTCAGAGATTTAATAGATTGTGCTAAAGAAAAATGCCACACCAGTTCAATGCGCAGAATAATAGTGAAGTTTTCTTCTTATTTTACATCATCTCGTTCTTTCCAATCATGTTCCATAAAGTTTATTCAAAGATAATTTATGAATGCCATATTCACATAAATTTATTGCAAGGAATATACTCAGAATAAATATTATTTCAGTAATTACTTTCTATTTGTATTTTGATATTTTATGCCTACTACAGCTTCAATAATCCCTAATCGTCAGTTATCTCTTATCGAAAAATTCAAGTTTTGTGATACTATATAGGAGAACGTCTGCTATAGTGCCCTCTAGTTCCAGTTCTCTCATCCTGCAAAAAGTAATACGCATTAGAAAAAATAAGTATGATATTATATGTTTTAATCTCTTCAAAAATAATTTATTTTAGAAATTTTTTAAAAATTGAAAAATCAACATTTATTCGCATTACTAAATTCCCTTTGTGCAATCAAAAAATAATTTGAACTCTCCAGCGAGGAATTTGCAAGGTCCTGAGCTTTGTAAAACTATATTTAAAACAGGAGGTTGAAATTTTACCTTCAAAGAAAAAAACATAGTTACAACTTAAATGTTCTTAGAATCATATTTTCTCAATCTTATTCCGTAAGGGATAATTTAATAGTTTGTTACTGTACTGTTAACTTCATTCACTTCATTACTAAATAAAATAATTGATTTAATACCTTTACTAATAAATTATTTAAACTGGATAATAAGCTGCATTTAGAAATGAACATGGGACGGGAAATTAGGTAAAGAAAGGTTTTTAAACTAAGTTTTGAACATGGGTTTTATAAACACGTTAAAAATAATTTATTAAACATTTACCATTACATTCTCAGACACGTTTTACTCGTCAAACCTGTGTGAAAACAAAATTATGGAAGCTCATGAAAACGAGCCACCTTACGACACCAAGTAAATATTGTCCATTATTAGTGACGCTTCTGTCACACAAGAAACGAAGTTCTACACAACAGTCACTCTTTATATTTACAATCTTCTGAGCAGAGGGAGCAACCACTGTGAAAGAACCAGTTTACCCCTGAAACATGAAGTTGTCGTTAGTACTCATTCCACCAGCGCCTCGTCCACTCGGCCGGCCGGCAACATCCTCCAGTACTCACTTGATCTTCTTGGCTGGCTTGGGGGTGGTGGGGGCGTCGGCCGGGTCGCTCGGGGCCTTGTCGGGGGCGTCCTGAGCGCCCTCCACGCCGCCCTCCGGCCCGCCCCCCCGTCGTCGTCTCCACCGCGGAAGAGCTCTCTTCCGGCTTGGGCGGGGTCAGATCCTCTTCGACGAAGTCTCCGCCGCCGCCGCCGTCGCTCCCGCCGCTGGTGCCCCCGTAGTTGGAGAAGTCCACCAGATCCGCGAGGTTCAGCAGCATCTCGGCCGGCGCCACGGCGATGACCACGCCGTCGATGTGCAGCCGGTAGTTCTCCGTGCCGTTCTGTCGCTGGTCGTAGATGACGTCATCCTTCACGGCCGGAGCGGCTCGCGCCAGCTCGATCGCTAACAGCGCGGCCGCGAAGACGCGTAGGGTGTCCGCCCACGCGCCCATGGTCGTCGTTGAGCGTCGCTGGCCCGGCAACTTTCTCTGACAGGAAAGCCCGCGTGCTTCCTCGGCCCGGTCTAATGTTCGGCGTGCGGGATGTCGCGAGCGCTTCCCGGTTCAGACTGCGCTCCCGGTGTGCGGGCGACTGAGCTCGCCGGGATGTTCCCGGAGGTAGATTTTAAAAGAGGCCGCGAGTTGCGAGACGGCGTTGCCAAGCTAGCCAATAACGTCGCGCGCGCGGGTCCGCAAGATCGAGCGCGGCTGGCGGGGCCCAAGAGCAAAACAACGCGTCGAGGGCAACGGACTGGCCAGCTGAACGCCCGGCGGCGGCGGCGGAGGCGGTGGCGCCAGTCTCGCCGCCGCGCCGCCCCGCTCGCGACCGGCCCCCGAAGACGCCTCGCACCACCACTATCTCATTGGCCACCGCCCGCTTCCTGGACGGGGCAAAAGGACACGTACGAGCGTTGACCTACGCCAGCCGAACTGCAGGTGCCGTGCGGGTGACACGCCCATCCCGAACGAACACGCACTTGCACGCACGTCCGCCAGATACATATTTGCCGAACAAACTATTAGGAGCTGATCGGTATTTGTAGAAGAAGTAATTTGTCCGGACATCCAATGTTGGGTTCTACGTATTAACTAGATATTGACTTGCATGCCCTAACATTGACGACTATTGCACATCTAAATTCAATCACCACATCCAGATGTAATTGTCACTTTAATCGTTAATTCGGTATATTAATGAGACTCATGGATAAATGCTCAAAATCTTGATAGTGAATTTGCGTAGAGATCGCACACACTTATAAAGAGTAGATGTCTTCGGAAGTGGTTTTACTTTTTCTCCGAGCGATTGACCAGGAAAGAATGTTCATGTTTTATCTTAACTAATTTCTAATATTGGGAAAGTCTTCTCTAACTCTGGAACACATATATCGATGGAAATGTAAATTAAGGATTTTCTTGATCTTGAAAGGTTTTTTTCTTTTTTTCCTCAAAATCTTGTTAGTCTAATCGTCTGAATGTGAACAACCATAACTGATAAATTCATGTTTTCCGTAAATGCAATAGATATATGATCCAATTCATTTTGAAGCGCTTGGTTTAAGTAAGGTAACTACGGCAAATAACGTCATATTCAAGATGATATCCGACTTAACATAATAACATACGAGTAGTACAATATTAAGATAAAATCATCTATATAAATGAGACATCTAGAAACACGAAACGCTTAGCCTGAGGTACAAGGTAATAAAGAAGCCCAAGGCCAAATGACTGCCTTCTTGGTAAAATCTATAATAATGAATAACAACATTATCGATTTTCTTTCTTTAAGTAAACAATACTACAAAATAATTAAAAGGATTATAATGCATGCTCACTAACAAATTAGCTTAATGTTTCGTATTAAATGAAATTTACGAACGTTCGGAATTTTACTTTTGACATTACGAAATCAATTCAATAAATAACATATTTCAAAATAAACAAGTTACAAATGAAAATAACAGTGATGCCTTCATCTCAAACTTAAAATGCATGTTTTCCTCTGCCTGATTTTTCGATACCACTGTTGACTTGAGGTTTGAGGGTTTCCCCTAATAGTGTTTGTTAGAATATTTTTTAGTTAACTAAATATGCCATTAATTCCATGAAAAATTGTTGTCTCTATGTTAATAGCACGCGTGCAATTATACCTCCGCCGTGCAATTAAAACTCCACCCCTACCAAGCAGAATTAAAAAAGGAGAATTCAGAGAGGAGGTTTAATTAAGTACTATAATACATAATCGGCCAAGGTAATTCCAGTCGCCCATGAAACATGAACAAAAATGTATACAACAGATTACGAACCTACAACAACTACATATAAACAACGAATGAATAAAATTAAATTGGCGAAGTAAATGTTAAGCTAGCTGACTAATGGAAGAATATAAAATATTTAAAATGAATAAATTAAATGTTTTACATGTAAAACATGTGGTCTTAGCTTTACAAGTGTAAAAAATATAAACGTCAGTTGTGTTTACCCGTTATAAAAATACACTAACAAACCTGTGTCAGAAGTGACTAGGTGTGGTTTTTTTCCCCCCAATATTTACACTCGTACATGTATTCTCTCTCATATCTGTCTGAACTTTTCGTGGGAAGTAATGGTTTCATGACTTTGTAAGCTTCTTTTAATATTCCGTCCCGAATATGATTAATACCCTCCATTTGCAAACATTTCTTGCAAGTGCTACAAACAAAATGCAAGGCCCACTGAAGTCGGTCTTTTTCCGAAGCAATACGTCATCAAACGCATGCCTCGAATGGTAAAGATGAGATTGAATTTATCAAAATTTAAATTATTTGTAAAAGGAAACGAAAAAATATTGAACGTAAAATGTGGATAAAGGGGGTATAATTACACTCGTGGTAAATAAGAAAACTCACTCCTATCGTAGTTCGATTTCTTGAACAATACCACTCATGCAATTTTCCCCTTCTTTATCTAATCGTTTCATTAATTACTATAATTTATATGTCTATATAAGTTTGTCGCTTAAGCAAAAATAGAGCATCTACTACAGAGGCCGCTGTCTCATTTATTAATTCAAAAACTGTGAAAAAATAGAGAATTGTTGCAGAGCTGCAGCAAATAATTCAAAAATGAAATGCCGATGGTGGATTATAATTCCCGAGACCACAATTGACTATAGCGCCTTCGCAAATAAGAAAATAATGTTTTTATTTTTATTGTCCACAGATGAGCTGCTTTTTCTGCTAGATGCCCCTTGTCATTGTTAATCACTAGTTCATGAAGACTGCTATTATGTTTGTGAAATTTAGAATGAAAGAGACAATGTCAATGCAGGGATTCATTTATTGGGATTTTAAAAAAATTACAATGAAGCTCCAAATTATTTTAATTTGCCATAATGATCTCTTATAATACTCTTGATATCGTATTAATTGGTAATATTTTCCCCTGTGATTAAGAACTTGTAAGATGGATAAAAAAGCAAAAATTGTTAACGTCAAGTATTTCTTCTCTTAAGGGTGAGATTAGCTGTTCGTATTTTTCATTTATATTCGGGGTCACTTTTCGGTTTTGACCAACCTATGAGAAACCTACCAAGGCTTCAAGCGGTAATTACCGCTCCCCTGGAAACTCGCCGAATGCCCTTAAGCCCATCTCAGTCTTGTACCATTAGATATGTTCGAAGTACCTCGTTCAATCGCTGTCTGGAGGAGAATTCAAGCGGTCAGGTACTCTGATAGGTAGTTTTCCGTGGTGATCAACACCAAGCGAATGCCGAAGCAGTACCCTAGCATATGGGACAGGGTCCGCGCGCGATATTTCCTTCCTCTTCCTTGTCCTATCCTCACCCCTTACTTACACTAACATGCACTACACTACCACACATGCCATCCGGTCGGGAGCTTAGGGCTTGTTCCGGCTGGGACAGTGCCCCGCTGGTGGGAGATGCCTGGTTCAGGAAAACTCCATTGGCCGACAGGTAGGTCGGCGCTGGATACCACCATCTAGCGGGGGAACATCACCACCACTACCACCACCTCCCGAGGAAAAGCATGCACCACACTTAAGGGACTAATAGCCTTAGCAGAAACCAGCCCCGGAATCATCAATCAATCCGAGGTACCTCATGGACCGCTCTTGTTGCTTGAACTATGAACCTGGATCTAGGGAGCCACTTCTTCAATCAAGCACTCAGATCCCACTTACCATTCAGGGCAAGGGGTTACGGAAAGATTAGGGTATAGAAATGAACTGGAAATATACACCATAACATAAACACAACAAAAAACATCCACATCTTACTGATCGTGATCACAATACATCTGGCTACAAATTATTATTAACAACATTCATTTGTCTTGAAGATTTTTTTTTAATTTTTGAAAAAGCTGGAGTGCTATTTTCACCATGAGATGACAGTCCCAGTTCGTGGTGATGGGGCAGACCCATTTTACTTCCTCGCATACGTACGGAGTAATATACGTACGTAGTTTGTAGAAAGTTATGTGTTTCTGCGGAAAATGATTTCGAGATTTCAACAGAAATACACGTTTTGCGACCCCCTGATACCGAAAAAGATTTTTTTCAAAACGTTTGTCCGTCCGTCTATCTGCCGTCCGTGTGTGAACATCACTAACGCCTAAACCATAAGTACGATCTTTACCAAATTGAAGGAACTCCTGTCCATCTGGCTCTAGTTGAAGCTTTGAAATTCTGTAAACCTTCTTTAAAATGCGGGGGTACTTCGCATGAAGACTCCCAGACATTTTCAAAATTTTCTCAAAAACGGCTCTAAATTAAAAAAAACTCTTGTAAGAATAAAGTAAAATGCACTTATAACACTGTCATAGGTCCGATTTTCACGGTTAACTCCGAATTTTAGAAAATGACAAAATTTTGAATTTTTTTCGGCGTCTTGCTACAATTATAAATTGAAGATAGATGTGTTTCCTTCACATGAAATGTATGGCCCACAAATAGTTATTTCATTAAGGTCAGGTACATTTGTTTGAAAAGTTTGTGCAATAGAATAATATATGCAATTTTAAAAAATTGGAATCTTGGAAGTACAGTGCCCCAAGAAAGTCTCTCCAGAGTGGCACCTTGGTGCTTGCAACAAAAATTGTGTTAGTAACAGCGTGTAACAAAAGAAAACGTAAATACTGCACTCACCATAATCATAACAGATGCTGGAAGTTGTCCCCATCACTTGTTTCTCAGCGATCTGTTTGCTACCAGCATAAATGCAAATTTTAATAGGAGGCCCTGACTTGGCCCAATGCGGAGAAACTTTCCTGGCACGCTACATCAATCAGGAAGATGACATACATGTAAAAATGACATATGTTACTGTATTAATCTATGTAGAGCCACTATACAAGTACCATCCATTGCAAATCCATTGCTTTGGTCATCAAAGATTGGGTGGTAAACAAAAACAAACATATTCGAGACCATTGAAGAACCTATTACAATGTACAGAATGGAAGGTTGGGCTATTGTAGAGAAAAATAGTTAAACGATTGAAGCTGTAGAAATGAATTTCTTCCAGGGCATTCAGACTTGACCAATCACCAATAAAGAAATATGAGAAAGAACTGCCAAGAGAGACACTAATTTCCACTATATTGAAGGCAAACAGTTAATGTGGTATGGCCATATCAGTAGAATGGGAGTAGAAAGGATACCAAAAAATATTTTTCTTTACCAGCCAGAGGGAGAAAGTGGGGAAGACTGTGAACCGCTTGGATTCAGGGAATTAAAAGAGCAATGATGGAGAGGAACATAATCGGGAAGATGTCTAGGATAGGATGCTCTGGAGGTTGAAATGCAGGATGAGGCAGAAGTTTAGGGACCCCCACTTGATGATGAAGAATACATGTTTTATAAATGAGACATTTGTAATTCTGAGACGGTCAGAAATGATTTCTTTAATTAAAATTGGGAAGTCAGAAAGGTTACTTAAGAACATTGTTTTTTTTGGAAAATAATTCCTTTTCCTTGTTGTCCGGGAAGAGGAGTGGTTGTGAAGTGGAGTTTTAACGAATACAGACAATTCATAGAAATAGTACATGATGATGATGATTCACTATTCATTTATTACAACTTAACAGTACTTATATGTACTGTCACAGTCACTTATTATAGCTTATGGTATTAACATGATAATGAATAACGGGGAAGTAGAGTGCATTATATTTTTTCTCACTGAAAAAAAGTCACAGCTTTAGATGAAGTCCAATAAGTCATGACATCAACATAGATATTGTCATTAGTGGTAGACTTTTCCCAAGACTTCAATTTACTCCCTATCAATTCGAGCATTAGCAAAATTGTAGAATATAGGCTTTGTAAATAATCATATGATTTGGGAATCTTTCCTGAAATCATTTATAGATAAATAAATGCAAAATTATTGAAGCAAATGGATCACATGGCAGAATGAAATACGTTGTGATTCAAATGAAAGGTCAGACAAAATGCATTAGACGGGGTTGAGAAAAAGAAATGCTAACAGGAAAAGTGCAAAGAATGGAGTGTAATAACATCAGGTTTCAACGTTAAAGAAACAATTTTAATGGGTATGTGCCATATAAACAAAATTCTGGATTTTCATAGAGAAACTTGGCTAGTGAAGTGAAACTGTCAATAATAAGGCAGAAATGATCAAATTTAAATTTTTAATTTGAATTGTTTTTTCTATTATGTCAGTATTTATTAAGTTCATGTTATTCTTAAAAGAATGTATCCAGAAGGCTTAAAAAATATCTACCCCAAGCCCTTTATGCAAGGTTTGTTTCTTCCCTCCTCCTTCCTCAAAATTACTCATTTTGAAAGACTTAGGCAGTCAAGGTATATTTCTCTCAATAAGAGATGTTCAATTTAGAGACATGTTCTGTAATACCTATAATGTAAAAAAGTGTTGATTTGTCAATTTATCTTCAAAAGTGTGATTCTAAGTTAAAATATTATATAGAATGAAAGTTAACATTTTTTATTTGAAAACTGCCACAGCTTTGATTACCAGCCTTAACAATTTAGGCAAGTATTTAAGTTGCGTAAAATCATAATGTTCTTATTTATAACATGTGTTAAATTAAAAACTTACCTAAAGCTTTAGCAGTCAAATACCTGAGGTACATGGTTGGTGATCGTACCTAGAGATAGAATAAAACTGTAGTCTAGCTTCATTTTAAGTATTTGTTAAGTGTCATGAGATAAGCAGTAAGAAATTGTTATTTTGGTACTGGGATTTGAAGCAGATTTGTCAAGTACATGGTTAGCAGCCCTGTGTGTTTGAATCCTACAAAAGACAGGAGTGTTTCCAGTTGTGTTTTTTTGGAATGGGTAGGAATTCCCAGTCCCTCATATGACCAAACCCTGATCTTTTCCAAATAACTAAACCTTATCTGGTAACTTAGTGTGTTTTCCACAATAGGTCTAAGAGCTACTGTGGGATGGTGCTATTGAGGGAAATGCACACTAATCCCATAAAAAAGGAGAAGCACGAAAATAGCTAAAGGGCTGCTCTTTACCAACCTACTAATTATATATTATTGATCTGAGGAACCTTGTTAAGAAGGAGAAACAGTGGAATTATATTACTTGCCATTTAACAGCTTTAATATCAATAAGTAAAAGCAACAAACATTTTTCCCATTGCCACAAGCCTTTCATAGATATATGAATTAATAAAACAAGAAATGGATATTATGGAAATCACATTGATATGAGTATTATCCTGGAGGCATAAAAGCATTCATTTAAATATTACATCTAATATTTATCATTCCACCTTTTATCTACAATGATTACAATAGTTATTTTTCTACAATTGTATAAAATAACTTATATTTTGAATCTGATTTTTTTTCATCGCTTACCTTCATGGTTACATTGAAACAAAGCTTTGTCTGATTTTAAAATAGAAGGTCATGGGCAAGCAGTAAGGTTGGACAATTTCAAGGCATATGAAAGTCTGTTTTGGCTCTTTAAGATTGGCACTTTAACAGCAACAGTGAAAATGAAGTATTTTTGGCATAGTGACCTCACAACCTTTCTTTTATCTTTGAAAAGGAGTGTTTAATGAAGTCTTTATGTAATTAGTACCTTCTACAGTACATCTACTAGAGCACAAGTGCTACCGATAATGAAGCATCTTAAATCAACCATATGCATCTGCTATGTACACATTATCACAGTGTAGTATATAAAAGATCATGACACATTCAATGGAAAGGATATGAAGAATTAAATTAAAAAAATTTAAAAACGATTTTCCACAAAGAAAGGTTTTGGTAAAGGCATGACATATATCTTTCTCTAAAACATTTAAATGAAAAATTGAGACAATGGATGAACAAATGTTACATTAACATTGTGGGATCAATTTTGAAGACTTCCGATTATATTTTCTACAATGTGTAATCAGTCTAATTATTTTTACTGAAGAGGAAGGTGATGTAATAATATTTAGAAAATATCGACAAAGGATATGGTGGAGGACTAAAAACAAAATTTTATAGCATAGAAAACATATTTACAGAAAGAAAAGCTAACCTCAAAAATAGTCATGGGTTCACAAGTCAAATTTCAAAAGGAATTCATGTACATTAGAATGAATTATAATGGATGAAGATAGATAGAAATTGTATGAAGATTAGAAAAACATTAAGAAGTTAGAAGTATAATACAAAAAAAAAACCCAAAAAAAGTGAAAGTAATGATATATATAAACCAAAAATTGTGCATTTGGATTACTGGAGACAAAGCTGTGAACTGATGTTGACAGATGAAGAAAATAAACCAAAATGTAGAAGTGTAGGCATACTAATGCCACATTCATACAAGTAAAATTAAAAGTAAAAAGATATATTTACAAGTAAAAAGATGGCCAGATAGTTATTTCCCCTTAATATTTTACTTTTTTTCTTCACCATGCACATTAAATTAAATTAATTTAAATTAAGCTCATAGAATCCCTTTAGAGCAAAGGCCTCCTGAAAGTCAGGGATAGTTTCTGAGTAACCATCAGAGCAGCCATTTCTGATGTTTTGAGTTTGTTGTACCTGTCAATCTTAATCAAAATTTTGAACTTGCATTAGCTATAATACTATCAATAATTTTTTACAAAAAGATTAATAATTATCAATAATCCTTAAAATCATTAAAACTATACAAGCCTACATTATTATTTATTTAGTCTTTTGAAATTTAACTTAGTTTATTTGCATGTATTCAGTCCTATTTCACTTGAACTTCACTTCTCATTTATTACTCACTTTTATCACTCACAAATTTTTGCTCCTTTCTTTCCCACCATAATCTATCTTGTGATAGGCGTGTTCAGTGTGCCCCTGTTACACACTGTATTTCGCTAAACCATCATGTCTTCGGACTTCCCACACTCCTTCTGATTCAGTGGATACCACATGCTGGTGGCATGGACCCATCTAGCTGTTTTCATCCTGGCAACATCTCCTTCCACTTCCATTTCAATTTCATCACCATTGATTGAGCATGAGTTATTCCAGTAATTTTCTTATTGTTTCGTTTCTTATCTTTGGTTGGATCTGTATATGTAGAATTTTTCTTTCCACCCTTTTCTGACAGACAGCAATCTTCTTCTTTTTTTTTCTCTGCCAGTGCCCAGATTTGAGCTCCGTACAGCAATACTGGTAGAACACAACTAACCAATACAGTATTTTTTATCTCAATTTTTTAAGTTTTGTCTAGAAGTGTAAAGGATAATGTCCAAAATTTATTCCATGCCAAAGCAATTCGCCTTTCAATTTCTTCATCAAATCAAAAAATTTATTTACATATGTCATTTTTTCATTATCCACATTTACTTCTATCTCTTTGTGATTTGTCATCAACATAGTTTTACTAGAATTTATGGTTAGACTCACAGTTTTGCTGTGATTCCTTAAGTCTCTCAACATTGTCTCAAGTTCCTGGGCTGATTTTGTGAATAAAACAGTCATCCGCAAAATGCAGATGTGACAGTTTCCTTCCATTGATTTTGATCCCAAATTTATTTCCCCAATTTAAATTCCAGAACACTTCTTCCAAAACTGCAGAAAACAATTTTGGTGACATAGGATCTCCGTGTTTAACTCTTCTTGAAATTCTAAAATTTTCTCCCAGTTTTGAGTCTTCATTTTTGCCCAGTTGTTATTGTGCATTTCAGTGAAAATTTTAATATATTAGACTTGAATTTCTTGCAGCTGTAGTGCTTGAAGGGTCTAACAGTTTTCAACTGATTCAAATGTTTTGCTGTAGTTGATAAAGATGATGTACACCTACTAATTTAATTCTTCGACTTTTTCTGTTTCTTGATTGATGATGTAGGTGATTTGCTGCCAAGAATCCTGATCTAAATCTGGCTTGTTCTACTAGTGGGTTATCGTCTAAAATTTGGTGATTCTTCTGGTTAGAATTTTTGAAAATATTTTGTATATGTTTGAGATTAAGCTAATAGGTCTGTAGTTATTCAACTGTTTCTAGAGCCTTTTTTTATGTAGAAGTGTAATAATGCTAACTATCTACTGATCTGTATTTTTTTCTTCTTCAATAATTCTATTAAATATTTCCATTAGTAGTTTAGTTTATTCTTTAATGCACTGTTGAGCATTTTGTTTTAAATGCCATCTTCAATGGGAATCTTTCCTGGTTTCATATCTTCTATCGCGGATATTATCTTGCTGGGAATGATAGGGGGAACCTTTTCTTTGCAGTTTATTTCCAAGTAACTTTTTAAAGTTTCATAGTAATTTGTCTGCTTACTCGATTATATATCATCTTAGAATTTCTTTGCTTCATGTAATATCTTGTCCCTTTTCTGTTCTATGTTTCCGTTTGAATTTTTTTAATAATACCATCCTTTATATAAATTTAATATTCCTCCAACATTTTTTTTTTCTTAAAAGTTCCCTTCTGTTTTGAACAAGATTAAAAATTATTCTCTTACATCCCTGAAAATCATGCATTGATGTTAGGATAGTTTGTTTTGAATAATGAGGAATGTTCTGTAAATCTGTCTTTGCCATTGCCAAGTGCACTACATGGATTTGAAAATGGAACCCTATTTCTCCACTGCAGAATAATTCATTCTGTGGATGTCAAACCTATCTCAGCAATTAGATGTACGAACTATTAACTTTTCAGGATAATTATATTGGTGGTGGATTAAAATAGGAAAGTGACATTACACATATCATTATTATCTATTTTTATTAAACACTAATATAGTTATAAAATAAGAGTTATATATTGAGTTTTAACTCATTCAAGTATAAAACTCAGTTCTGATTTTGAACACAAATAACAGTTCTTAATAAAAACCCTCTGTAATATTGTACCCCATTGACAATATTTTGTGCATTATATTGAAAAGTTGAAATTATTATAATTGTTGATCTTCTTACAATGATTTATCATAAACATTAACAGGAAAAATTAGTAACTCTCCATTGCTCATGATTTTCCATGATTATGAGCCTGTATGTTTCAAGAAAATGTCGATCAAGTCAGGGATTTGTAACATTTCAAACATTTCTTAGTATTGTTTTTATGTATGGCAATGGTTTCCATCAGCAAGGCACTGAAAATGAAAATATTATCTTAATTGAGAACATGATACTCTAAATAAGTCCTTTAGTTGATAAACTTCTACATTTAAAAATTGTGCAAACGTCTTTAGTCTTTTCATAATTTTTCCAATGGATATCAAGTTTCAGTTTCTTTGAGCACCCATATTCAATGCACTACTGAGTCAAGAGAAGCCATTGCCTAACTAATTGATCTTTCTATAAGTAAATCCCTTCTGATTCTGAACACTTACTTGCCTAACCTACTTAGCTGATAAACATTAGCAGTTCACTGAAAAATAATTTTGAACTTTTTGCAATATTTTTTTATCAAAATAATATAAATAACCGCATGAATTTTTGATGTTTATACATTCACATCATGAATAACATAGGTAATAGATTATGTGTTGACTGCAATGTAAGTTTTAGAGAATGTGTACACATAGTCAAAATGTAAAATCTCAACGTTTCTTCTTTAAGCAGTGATAAAATGTCTAGGTTTATAAATTTTATTTACTTTCTCATCACAGAAAGTAAACACCTATATGCCATTCCTATGAGCTGTACTTTGCAGTCTACACTGCAGTCAAGATCATTGACTCATTTTTTTTTTTTGAGTATGTAGACAATCTGTTTGATGAAAAATGGAAAATAATAATCTATTATACAAACATGTATACATGATACTTTTTTACTTAATTTCCTGCAAAACTAATTAGAGGATGCATATATACTTCTGTTCAATATTCATTCTAATATACATACTGATATATCAGTGAATAGAGGCAGTCCTACACAATTACTCCAGTTCCAGCTGTATCCTTGTTCTAAATATATATCCCATTTAACTTCAAAGATGAGAATCTATGCCATCCTCACGGGCCTGCATGAGGATATTTTTAAAAAATTATTAAGAGGCCATTACATTACATTTCTACTTTTTTTAAGTTCTCATATTTGTTTAATATTTTATCTCAGGAAATTCAACCACTATATATCAATTAAAATAAGAATACAATTTAATGTTGGTACATGTCAACCAACATATTTTTATATTATATTTCTACACTATTTCATCTCCATTATGTTGACTTAACATCTTTTAAATATCAATTCTAGGTATCCTTATTTTAACTGAATTATAATTCTTTGGTAACTTTTAAAACACTCTAAGAAAGCCAACACTAAGGACATTATGAATATTTGTCACCTTTTTAATACTGAGAACTACAATGTATTTCATCACATACAATACTCTCAGTATTTTACAAACCATAACCTATCAGTCATCTGATTCTGCAATATCTGAAAGAAGCTTGAAGGCATGTTGAGAACAATAATACTTTGCTTCTACATATTAAAAATGTCCTACAACACTTCAAAATTTGTGTTGCAATATAAATCTCTTGAATTTGCACTTACTGTAACATCAAAAATACAAATAATGTGGCATTTTTTAAAAATTACAGTTAAATTATACTTTCAAATGATATACAGTACATGTTTAGCATATGTATTATCATTTTTCAAGTGAGACAGACACATATACATTAACTGCTTTTGTCCCAGTACTTTCAGAAACATTTTACAAAACAAAACACTAATTTGCCTTGAGACAATATATGTTTTAGGTTCTTTCATTTTCTTGTGAATTCAAAATTTTGTGACATTTATCTTCTGGGCCAGGGTCACAAAGATGCTAAATCCATCTTGTTCTTGCGGCGAAGATCCAACTTCATTTCAAGCCAAGCATATGGACCAATGGCTAATACAAGGGCACCAGCAAGTGCATAGAGTTTCACCCAGTTACAAATACCTGCGTGGACACCGAAGGCAACTGCCAATCCCACACAGCGGAAACAATGACACTGAGCAAGAGGTGCTTGCCACGAATCAGGATACAGGTCCATGATGAATGCTGTAAAGGAAGTAGAGAAAAATTGTGTAAATAAAATTTCCCATGTGGAATATCATTGTTTTGCGATCTTGAAATTGAAAACAAAGATTATGAAGGAATATGCTGACTTCTGATATCTTGTTATTAATGTTAAAAATATTATGACTTTTTACAAAACATGCATTAATACTTTATAATTTATTTTGTTAAATAATTTATTTTGTTAAATATTTCAACCTTTCTTTGGAGAATTTTCAAAAATTGTATCATTGGTCCAGGATTGTTAAAAGAGTTTGTTAAAATTTTAAAACTATTAGTAGCATTTCAATAACTTTATATTTTTCAATCGTCATGATCTCATTTTAATTCTAATTTCTAATTAACTTCAATGAAAATGTTCTACTTGCTCTTTTCTTATTACACCAATCTTTTCAAAAACTCCAAATGATCAAGCAGAAAGTTAATGTACTGAATGTTATTTGAGTATACAGCCAATAGCGAGTATACATGCAATACGTAAACCATTTCTATTTATGTTCTGCACCTTTCACTGTATACTAGAACAACACTCAATACATTAACTTTCTGTTCGCACATTTGGATTCTGAGAAAATATTGATGCAATAAGAAAAGAGCAAGAAGAAAGTTTTTCACCAAAGTTAGAAATTAGAATTAAAATAAGATTATTACAATATTTTCTTTACATAGTTGTCACAAGTTGCTATACATTTTAAGACCCTGATTCAATTCTAATTTCTTAGGAGAAAAATTTAAAAAAGAAAAAGAAAACATGTCACAGCTTTTGAAAAGAATACCCAGAAATTTTGTTACTTTCATAGAGATTTTTTCAAGATTATGCCTTAAGTATTTTGTTGAATTTGTAACCTAATCATTGAGAATCAGTCTTGTCTTAAGTGTTACTCTCAGGATTGTGATCATCTGCAGAAGTATCTGATGTAAAGGGAGAGGTCAAACTTATCTTTGTGTTTTCTTTCACAATGAATAGTGCAGGGATCATTACTCAAGAAGCAGTTTGTGAAAGATTTGGGATTTTAAAAATATTTTTCCTTGTTTCCCTTTTTACTAGAGTAATAATAAATAATAATGTGTTGAATAATGGTGGTTTTCTTATTAGATATTTAAAAACTAGGCAATTAGAGGGAAAACATTCCTTTAGGAATGAGTTTTTTATTCTGATTCTATACTCCATTACAGTTATATTCAAACTATCATTCACTTTCCAATATTGACTTAAAACAAAGACACCTCTGAAATACTTAGAGGGAGAAAAAATCACTTACAGAATGTCAGTGTTTCCCAAACAGCATTACAAACACCCCAAGCAGCAGCGATCACATAAAACAAAGCCGGATCATCTCCAGTAGGTTTCCATAACATCAGGACCAACAGTAGACATGCGTGGAAAACAAATCCAACCACTACAAAAAAAACAACACAATTGATGAGATTAAATGCATAAATAGGATCAAAGTAAGGCACACTCCTTAAAATAATTGAGTAGTTGACTTCATTAGAAATTTTAAGAAACAAACAATATACAAAATTTCCTTTGAAATATTTTTGTAATTGCTCTCAACTTTTTCTCATGTAATAAACAAGGTAGTTTCGTAGGTCAATAACTTCAATAGGTCAAGTGAAGTTGCTTGTTTTTAAAGGTTAATAACTAATTGAATACACTTGTAAGTTTTCAAGTTGCCTATATTTTAACATTCACTCTATATATTAGATTCTTACCAATGGCCAGACAACGACGTGCATGTTGTAGAAGGAGAGATAATGTGGCAGCTGCTAGAGATTGTAAAGCTCCAAGACTCAGGAAAGATAGACTTACATCTGGGAGACCCAGAGCACATAAAACATATGACTGAAACAGGGCAAAATTAATTTTAGTAATAAAATAATGAAGTAATTTAGGAGTTCCCTACTTCTTTTAACAGGCAACATAAACACCTTGATTGCAGTGTCTTACAATGTTGAATTACTTAACCAAATAACATAATGAAACTGATTGATTCTGAGTTACTGGTGTTGAACAGATAATTTGTTAAATCAAGTAAATCAAGAACATTTCTAAGAATATACCCTAAGAATGAAAGTAGGGGCAATAAAGAAACTACCAAAGCAACTGGTGTCAGCCAGGTCATCTTGTAATATGCTACATCTCTAAAAGCTTAGGTAGGAGAGGGTAAGAGAGGAGATGGGAGGGATTTGATACTCAGACTTTCAAAAGATAATATGGACAGAAGTTGGGAACGAATACTGCAGTACAAGAGATACATGCCTCGACCCCATCATTTATTAAAAGTATTAACTGTGATCCCAGTGACACAGAAGGATCACAAGGCTAGTTCTAAATATCATAATAGGAATGGACGGAATGATGTTCCAACAAAAATGCATAATTAGAAAATGTTAACTTCTTAATTTTTCTTATCATAAATCCTAAAATTGTGCTTCCACATTGGCTGCCCTTCTTGGCTAGTCAGCTGCTATCGGAAATAATATTTGGCCATCTATGAAACATCATTTATCTTCTATGATTTAATAATTCATAAATATTAATTTTTCCTGTTTGGTTGTATCAAAGGGTCTTGATGACTTGTGAAGAGGGGTGGAATATGAATGAATTGTAGTGTGATTTCCTGTGTTGTAGTGATGAAATGTAGTGTAATGGAGTTCAAAAAACCACTTGGATATTAAAATAGTTATATAGCCATGAACATTAAGAATGGTTGTTATACATTAGAAAATATATTTATGCAGTAAGAGTATTATAGAAATATAACAATAATAATAATTAATATATACATAATATCTTTAAATGTAAAGAATATAATTTAAATGTTCTGAAATGATATCTATCTATATGTCCGTCCGTTCGCCTGTTCGTTCGTATGTCTGTCCGCCAGTTTCTTCATTCGTCTGGTCGTCGGATTCTCCATTCGTCAGTTAGTCCGTTCCTAGGTTCATCTGCCCATTCGTCTGTCATCGTTCTCCGTCTGTTTCTCCGAAGGGGAGGGAACCATCGACCGCGGAGGTCACGGTTCTTTGTGAAGAATTCTAAATGGCCACCCAGGCCCTGAATTTCACGACGGATTCAAGGTGGAGTGAGTGAGTAGGTGGTTCGCCACCGACCTTTGGAAGGGATTGAGCGTGGGGTTTCGTTGGCCGGCATTCTATATGCAGCTGGCGGCGGATTTCAAATCCACACATAAAAGTCCAGACGGGGAGCATGAACCCCGCTGTCAGGGTCGCCTAGGTTCCGGCGGCACTAGAGTCCACTGCCTCAAGGTGAAGGAAGTTTGATTTGATTTAATTTGATTTTTTCGTGTTTACGGGCACGTCAACTGCTTTGGTCATTAGTCCCGTTAGTGTAGTGAATGTTTTTTCTCGGGAGATGGCGGTGATCTTCCCCCGCTGGATGGCGAGATCCGGCGCCGACCTACCGTCGGCTAGTGGGGTTTCCCCCTAAGGACCCTCCCACCAGCGGAGCAAGCTCTAAGCTCCTGACCGGTCTTCTGGAATGTGTGATTGTGTAGTGCATGTTAGTGTAAGTGTGTGTGTAAGGGGAGAGGATAGGGCAAGGAAGAGGAAGGACAGATCGCGCGCGGTCCATGGCCCTTTTTGTAAGGTACTGCTCCGGCATTCGCCTGGTGTTGATCGGAGAAACCACGGAAAACTACCGATCAGAGCAGCCGGCCTCTACAATTCTCCTCCAGACAGCGACTGAATTCGACCTAGCTGAAAAGCTAGTGCCGAAAATCCTGCCGCCGTCAGGACTCGAACCTAGGACCTCCCGGTCAGAGGCGCTGCAGTGAAGGAAGTGAGGAGGCGGATTGGAGGGGGGGCGATCCTTGCCCCCCAGTTGGGCATTTGGTTTCATTGTGGCAGTGGCCCGACACTCTGGACAAAGAGGAGAGACTTGTTCCGGCGCATTGTTTCTGTCACTGACCTGGAAAGCCAGAAGCTCTGAGCTGGCCTGAGGTTTGCGAGAGGGATAACTGCGTTCCGGTGGGGTTCGAATATCAATAGCCCAAAGCTTGCGTTTTGGCCGCAGAAGTGAGGATAAAGGTGTAAGTACCTAGGTGCCACACTCCGGGGATTTATCCTCCCGATAGCAAATAAACGAAGTGTGGGGTAGTAGCCCACGTTGGGATTACGTAGTCCATCCGTTTATCCATGCGTCTCTCTGTCCGTCCGATTGTTTTTCCGTTCGTCTGTTAGTCCGTTCCTCTGTTCATCGACTTGTCCGTCCGTCAGCTTATTCGTCTATTTGACCGCCCGTTTATCCATGCGTCAGCCCGTCCGAGTTTTTCCGTTCCTCTGTTCATCTGCTTGTCCGTCCGTCTGCTTATTCGTTTGCCTACTTGTCAGTCCGTTTATCCATGTTTTTTCCGTCGTCGTTAGTCCGTTCTTGTTCATCGCTTGCCGTCGTCTGCTTCTTTTGGCTTTCGTTTCTCTGTTCGTCTGCCTATCCAAGTGGGGCGGGGCGGGGCACCTGGCTGAAGTCGGCGTAGAGGAAGCCCTGCTCGAGGCCCGTGAAGGCGGCGAGCGGCGCGGCGAGGCGCAGGCGCGGGTCGCGCAGGGCCGCCGCCACCGCGCGCATCGCCGCCGCGCCCGCGCCGCGCTCCAGCGGGTCCTGGCGCTCCGCGGGCCGCAGCCGGTCCAGCAGCGCCGCCGACACGGCCAGCGCCATCACGGCGCAGCCCAGGAACACGGCGGCCAGCGTGGCGGCGGCGCGGCACGGCACCGCCTCCTCCTCCGACGGCTCCGCCTGCGCCCACACGCGCCTTTAGGACTCTGTCCGTAAAATCACACTACGATGCTGAGAAAAGTTTAGTAAGAAGTACACTAAATAATATATGGCCCTCTATTAACACCAGTTTTGTATAAAAAAAATTAAAAGAACACACGAGTTCTAATATAGAGCGATTTTTCTAAGGATGAGCCAAAGTGACAGCTAGTGCTGGCAACATAACTGAAGGTTCTGTGGTCGTCGTGCCATTGAGCCCAATGGACTCCCTTCCTGCATTTGTTCGTTTGCAGTTGGCTAACTTGTAAATGGCTTCAACGCTTCCTTTCGTGACGTCCTCGTCCGACAAAAATATAGTGCGCCGCGAGAAATAATTGAAATTAGGAAGTGCAGTGTTATGTGCTCTTCTGTAAAAATTCTTTTTTCCTTTATATATTACATTGAATTTACTTTTTGTGTGATAAATATGTTTATTTTAAAACCGAGACTTGAATACGAGATGCGTACCGATGCACGTGGTTCCGGCCTTTGTGATGTGTGGCGAGCTGTGATTGAGAGCTTTCTATTCGTGGCAGTTTTCTTTTACTGGTTGTGAGAGCATGTTAAGAGATTTTCCACATATGCAATTAAATTTAATTATTTACCGGACTCGCGTACGTGCATATACATCAGCGAAACTCTTAGACTTTTGAATAGGGATGTCTTCTCAGAAGCCATAACCAAACACTTTACGCAGGGGCTGAACAGCTGTCGCGGCGGAGGAATACTTCTCTGATATACATGTGATGTTCACTTGTTTTCGCGAACTGTCACATTGGCTCATCCTTAGGAAAATCGTTCTATAATTCATAGACTCCAATCATCATCACTTCACAGGATGAAGAATCAAAGTCGTACGTAGGATCAAAGGCGCATCGTATACTGCATTTCATCCGCTAAAATCCCTATTTGAGTAACTCCCGAGTGTGCGTGGTATCGTAGGCTTCCGCGGCCAGAGTCACGATCTGTCCGGGTGACGCCGCGTCGAAGGCTGGGGTGCCGACGTTTCGACCGACATATCGCCGCCCTCTTCAGGGCTGTAGAGGTTCAGCCCTGAAGAGCACCGCGATATGTCGGTCGAAACGTCGGCACCCCAGCCTTCGACGCTGCGTCACGCGGACAGCCCAGATCCCGAGTGTGCGTATGCTCGGATGTGCGGTTCCGTCAAAACGTTGTGCGATTTTCCTGCCCCCACGTTCATGTTATGATAATATGTCTTTCGTATGTCTTACGATACTTATTTCGTAAACAACGGTTATGGTTTACTAGTTCATTACTAACAAGAAACAAAACACTATAGTCATTAATCCTCTAGTGCTCCTTGTTACATACATGGAACCACATCTCTGGCCAACTCATTATGGCAGCATTTACACTAATTTGCAAATTGTATTTCTTCAATAGACGGAGACATCGTAAATGAAACATATAGGCAAGTTTTTTCATTCCTGAATGCTAGATGTCGATTTAGCCGTGATCGCAAGCCATTGTAGTACACTCCTGGTCAGTGTACACATGCCTAGCGTTGGTTCGAATCTTCATCTCAAACCGTTGAATCAATATAAAATAGCAAATTAGATACGTATTCTTTTTTTGAAACAACAACTAACTTGTAAACCATATGCTTTTGTAAGCACCACGGACTTTACTTGATCTTTATGCCCCTCACACGACTTCCAACCCCTCGGGACAAAAACATCTACATTACGCTCTAGATACATAATTAACTAACACCGTCCGGACAACAGTTAATTAAACCGCCCTTTTCAGGTAATAAATGTTGCGAATAACAATTTCTCTAATGGAGAAAAATACTGCTAAAATCAAGTTTTCGCCATCAAAACTGAATTCTCAAATGTCGTATTCGTTGAAATCTGCGCACAAACCTAGACTTCATAACATTCCATTCCACTCTGAGAGACAAAATGTTTCATTTTGTCGCGGCGGCGGATTAAATTAAACGCTATAACCAGAAAGTAAATCGAAAACCACAGGGAGGTCTTGGTACTTAACGAGACAACTCCAAGGAGTTCAGTTTCATTTGGTTAGCAAACGGTGCTTTCGCTTCTTTGGACCTGTGCCAGTTTTGTTCTCGGTCTCAGTAATTTTCGCAAGTCGCCTTGTGTACAAGATTGTCAGAGCTGGTGCAAACTAAGTTAATCAGGCGCAATCTTAGCAGCATGTAATAATTTCATTTGTAAGTTGTGAAACTAAAATTTTGATAATCTCGAAAACTGGAAATGAAATTACAGCAACACTGATATTTTATGGCTCAAATGATTTACTTCATGTAGGATGATGCAAATCTTATCTGACAGCATTAAATTAACTATAATTAGTAACGAATATAAGGCGAGATCAACGAGGACGCATGTTTAATAAACCTTCAAAAACGTTAAGTAACGTATGAAGAAATTACAAGTAGTTATTTACAATTTATATTTCAGGTTTGATGTAGCTATAGAAGCAAATTCCTGAAAAGGAAATGAAAAGTTGTATTTATGGAGAGAAAATCAAGTAAAGTTACTAGTTCAAAACGTTACTCGAAACATATTTTTAATAAACCAAACAAGGATTCAGAATCAAAATTATGATCACAAATAACAATGTTTGAAGAAAGAAAAAGGGGAAGCATCTAATTTACAAATACTTTATTTGTATTAAAACAGTAAGAATAACACACATAAGTGTAAATAACACGTGTTCCATTTTACATATTCAGTCTCTTTATGATTTCTGCGACATTTGTCAGTCTTTTTATAAATGCATGTGATAACAGGAGACCTTTACAGAATGTTCTTTAAATTTTGATTGAAAAACATTTATGATACATATTTATTTTTCATTTAAATTGGACCATATTTCTATTCGCAAATTACAAGTAGAATTGACACATATACAGTAATGGCTTTTTCCGATTTCTTTCCAACGGTTTAGTTCTTCTAAACATGTTTTTCGAATTTGGTGGCGGGAGTCCGAATTTATGAATCCCGAACGGGAAAACTGTTCTTAAAAAGCGGTCGTAATGTGGCAGATCGAGGTGATTACACGTAAGAATAATTCTCATGATATTTCCCATAAACCAATAACATCCATTTTCTCGTTGCTCAAATTCACACTGACAATTTAGCAGCCTCAATTACTATCGACTTTCAAAAGACGATCGCAAAGATTTTGAAAGACTTTTTTATTCTCGTGCCTGCTAGTACCATCCATAGCAAGGTCGCTTTTATGCAGTCCCTCTGACTGCATAAAATTGGATATCAGCCGTTAAATTTCAAAATATGTACTGTATCTGAACTGTTGAACACGGTAAAAACAGAAAAAATGGCTCACAGTTTCATTCCGCATTGGCTTAAATGAACAAGGAAAACCGTATACAATGCTATTTAAAAAAAAGTCTTAGACCTCAATAATACCCAATTCTGAATTGTAAATGAATATCTTCTCTGAAGAGGCAACAGCAAAAGTGTGGAGTTCTAATACAATATTATAAATAATTAAATGAAACAATTATCCACAAATAATTTAATTTTTCAAATCCGTACATGTTTCGCGGTATTAGTGATATCATCATTATCATCATCATCGTCTTCCCTATTCAAAGGAGGGTGTTTTCTTTTAAATGTTCTCTACGCTTTTGAACCTTGGCCAGATATTTGCCCTCTGATGATGGGAAGATACCACGAAGCATGTATAAATTTGAAGAAATAAAAATATTTCTGGCTTCTTTTCTTTCTTTATTTCAAGTCTATTATATCTGTCTGTACTAGCACAAAAGCTCCTGATGAGGCCAAGGCCTACCAGAGGCGTCCTGGCCTTCAGCCATGGGTCAAGGGATACGTATGGTTAGCATATAGACAGCGTTACGCCATATTCTGATCTCCTCACCCTCAGAAGCGAGCTTTCTCATCGTCACACAGCAACAGATACTGGGTCAAAGCAAGGAAAGCGCACACTACAATCTCCCCCGACGGGGAATCGAACCCGAGGTCGCATTATGGAAAGCGAGCACGCTGACCAGGTTTCCGTGTGGTTTATAGTTAATGATATAATTAGTATCATAATATTTTTAATTAACTATTTTTTCATAATCTACATGAAGAGCCGTTTCACCTCTCGTTTTGGCACAAACACTTTGAAAATGACGGATGCACGCAGTCTGTGGAGAGAAGCTGAGTTACCTCGGAGGCGTCGGCGTCGACGGCGGCGGCGGCGGCGGCGCCCGAGGGCCAGGGCGCGGCGGAGGAGGCGGCGAGCGACGGCGGCAGCGACGCCGCGGACGACAGCGCCAGCGACAGGTTGAGGGTGAGGGCGGCGGCGCCGGCCGCCCAGCTGCGCCCCGCCCACGGGCACGCCCAGCTGCCGCACACGCGCTCGCCCGACTCGTCCAGCGCGAACGTCGACGGCAGCGGCGCCTCCGGACCTGAGTGAATGAATGAATGAATGACTTATTTTATGTGGGGAGACTCAGGCCATGAAGCCTGCTCTGACCACAATTTTTTTTAAAAAATTTGCTGCGTCTACACCTTGACGCAACGCGTCTCCAAGCCCCTTAAGGGGCGTTGAGCGCTTTGCGCTGGGGAGTAAATCCTCCATTAATGTGCTTTTTCATTTTGGAGTAATCCTCCGTTAATTACTATATTTGCCAAGTCTCGTCACGTCGCAGTCAGTCAATGCCTTTTATCCCTTCGGCCAGGGGCTCGACGCCGTTAGATCCCGGGGTTCCTGGCCGGTCACCCAACCACGAACCCGCGAGTCTCGAATTCGCTTAACCTTCGTGACTTCACGGAGCGTAGTAAACGAATTCGGCTAGCGCCGCCGGCTATTTCGTTACGCTCCTTTCTCCTGCTAGAGGAGAAAGAAGGTATTACTTGGGCGACGAAAGAGCCAATTTGAATTTAGCTCAGAGGCTTCATTTAGGCTTGAGGATCTTTTACATGCAGTAAATCTACTAACATGGGACAGCCGGCTTTACTTCCCCTCCGAAGGGAAGGCGTACGAAGGATTTTTTCGCTCTTCGATCGGGTTTGAACCCGCGAGCTTGGGTACAACAGCCCGATACGCTAACCGTTACACCATCGCCGCCGCGTCACACTCTCACACCTCGGCCAAATACCGGCGACGCCCAAGAGCGAGGGAGTGTTGATTCCGGGGGGATCAACTAATTAGGGAGGATAGTTGGTCGCGTAAGTGTAGTGCATTTTATATATAGGGAAGTAGCGGTGTCCCTTCCTTTAGATTCGGCGTCGCCGTATAAGCGGGTTCCCCTCCATGTATCTCCCCAGCTGGGGCACACCCTAACCAGGACAAGATCTAAGATCACGACTGGTCTCCCGACTTGTGTAGAAGTGAAGTGCTTATAAGTACAAGAGTGAGAGCAAAGGGAGAATGTGACAAAGATGAGGTAGAAAAGATTGCGCGCGGTTCGCGGTCCGTATGTTAGGATACTGTTTAGACAATAGTCTGGTATTTAATGGAGAACCCACGGAAAACAACCGTGCAGAGTAGCCGGCCGCTAGAATTCTCCTCCAGTGGTTGAATTCGGCTCAATTATCTATTTAGTGCCTAACATTTGTCATCGTTGTGACTCCGACCCTGGCTCAAGGATGCTGTAGAGTGAACGGGTCGCTGAGTTGTTGCAGCGTCAGTGCACAAGAAACTGACACATCTCAAAAATCGTCATTTTTTAGTAAAATGAAGAATTATATTTCAAATAGTCTATTTTTACGGGGGAGACGTTTATAAAAATAGCTCAAAACAGCTTGAGTATAGAGCAGCACTGTGTCCTTGCGAAGTAAATGGCTAAGCTCTGATTAAATCAGTGCCTCTGGATAAGTCAATTTTTGAGTTGTGTCACTATTCTTGTGCATTGTCGATGTAGATCATTGCTTGACCGTATATTTCAAATATCAAGGTATGACGTACCAAATATATACAAGCTTGCAGTGAACAAAATAAAACAAAGACAGTTTGTAAGAAAATTGCGAAATGAGTTGCAAAAAGGTGAATTATTAGAAAGGAATATTATACATTGACGTCAACAAAAAAGTGAGGCATTTAATCAGTGAATTTGTGAAAAGAGACAATAGTTTAATGATAACCAACATTAAACATTTTGTTCATCTATATGAAAATATCTCAAATATCTTTTTTTACCGATTTCAAAACCAACTAGTTACACAATTTTTCGTCGTGAACGCTTTATTCATGTTTCTTCCAAAATTCAATTTCCTCGCCAATGTATCAGAATTTAAACAATTTTTCATTTGTCTTACAGGGTATTGTAATTCGTTGATAAATTGTTATTGTATTGATTTAGTATTTCGAAAATGGGGAATAAAGATATTATAATAAAGAATTAAGTAGTTTAGTACATTAACCGTGCAAACAACACAAGCGAGTAAACAATACACACGGAAAATAGAGAATAAATTGTTATTCTGAAGTAATAGGAGACGTTACCAGGAGGGAAACATATACGGTAGAACCTCGATTAATTGTGCATCGATTATCCGTGTTCCAGTTTCCAGATTAATCCACGTCACACCATGCTCACTATTCCGAAACAATACCAAAGGACGTGTTAATTCCAGACAGTTACAAAGAGAAAGGGATACGAGCGTATGCAGTATGTTGGACGTACGTTGCTTGGACTTTAGAGACAGAGACACTCATGTCTTCTTTTGAGAAAGTCAAACAATAGAAACAGTTGATCTCCTCCTGAACTTCTGCGAACAGAAAAATTTTGATTTCCACGAGGTCATGAATTTGAAAAAAATTAGAACTGAAGTAAGGAACATAATTTTAAACAGCAGGAAACAATGACTGATTACTTCGTTTATCAAGCCTTATTAAAAATATTCTTGTGATTATCAAATGTGAACATAATTAATAATCTCTGAAGATAAGAAATTGTGTGACGATATCATGACCATACGAAACCAAAAAGAAACCACGAAGAAATTTTATAACAAAAGAAACACGTCGCTCTGAATCAGAATATGAGAATTGAGTGAAGCTTCGGGACGTCGTTCTCTCCGAATCACTACCACTAAAATTCCAGGAAACGCTCCAATGAACGCAATCCAATGATTTATTTTCGGTTGAGAGCTTCCTATCTCCACCCTCCATTCATTTTTTATTCCATCGAAACGCTTTCAAGCAATGGACATTCGATATTTCAATGAGACGAATCGATTTTTCGATAACACTGAAAACTGGCCGTATTCACTTCGTTTTAATCACTCTGCAAAATCGTGACATATTGTCAGTAAACCGAAGTCTGACAGAACATTCTTCACGTCTTATCACTTTACATTTACCATCAGTGTGTCAGCAAGCGCAGTTGATAAAATAGAGAATTTTTGAGAATCAGTTGAATAAGTTCTTGAACAGCCTATTTTTGATTTCATCAAAACTGCAGAGATATATGCTTAATATTTTTAAAACTTGTCGCAAAAATCTTACTAGGCATAACTACTATTAAGGCATGGGAGCAAACTATCCTAAAACCACGGCGCATTCAAGTGTTGGTCGCGGATGCATTGGTTTCTATGATTTTCATTGCTTTTGATTTCTACGAATATAGCTGAATATTTGATGCATGTTTAAAAAGTCTCGTCCTCCTCCTAGGATTCACTACATTAAAAATTTCATTAATACTATCGAATTGTGTTTTGAAGATTGTCATGCCAGATAACAGAGAGAATGCTAGTCGTTATTTATGTTCCATTAAGTTTTTATTACATGTGCACAAATGGTAAGTCTTTTGATGAGAGTTCGACGTATCGTTAAAAAAATATCGGGTTAAAGGAAAGCGCCGAGAAATACGAGAACGGATTCGCTTGTATACTTTCCTCTATCAACAAACTATGGAGCGCCGTGAGCTAGCTGGTGTATGCAACCCTCCACACACTCGCGTATTGCAGGCAAAAATACATTCGCCTGGGGAACGGCAAAGTAAAGGACGGATTTGAGCGTCGAAGCAACGCCGAATTTACTAAAAACTACATATCTGGATCTACGATTAAAGTGAACAGGTCAATAACGATCGCATTGATAAGACCGTCTTAGACAATGGTAGAAAAATTAAAATAAAAATTACATTTTCTAAATTATGATTATTAAACAGCAAAATATAAGATTAAATTGTTAAAATTGACACTAAAGCGAGCCCTGTGCGGCAGAGGTTTTTATGAAATATTAAAATCGACGTGGAAAAATACGTTATTGGAATCTCGTGATAATAACTAGACTATATAACAAAATAAAATTAAGATAACATTAATTATGCGAGTTTTTTGGAAAAAATTACGTATTGCAATAAATGATAATAAATGTGATAAATTATACCTTTACTAACAACAGACCACTAAAAAGAACCAATTAATAGAGACAACAGATTTGGCTGCATGGATATAATGAAACTAACCCAACAAAATTATTAATTATGTTTAGTCTCAATAGAATCGAGGGAACCATAAATTGATTTCACATTTACTGAAGCCGCTATGTTGGATGATTTTGGAAGATGAAAAACGCGCGTAGTTGCATTGCAACTGCAAAGGGAAAGGACTTCCTTAAATAAACAGATGCGTTTAGTGCAAAGAAAATGTATTATATTAAGTGCAAATGTACGAAGTAAAATTGCTGAAAACACAATTCAGTGGAACAAAGTCCTGGGAAAATCACAAAAGAGGATAAATATTAGTGAATGAAGTATTAAAATATAAAATTATTCCTGCTATAAACCAAATTAACATGGCCAATAAATATAAGTTATATTTGTTAATTTGTCAGTCTGCAATACATTCATATTTGATGCTTGAATAATACATGAAATGAAACTGCAATAAATAGGAAAATGCAAATAGGACTCACATGAGTGCGAGCATACGAGTGAAGAGTAAGTGTTTTTGGAAGGAAATGTGGGATATTGCATTCTGCCACATCTGTATGATGTAGATAACTGAATCCTACTAACGAATGTAGTAATCTGAAAGAAGATGGTGAAATATGAAAACATCAAATCAAACAGATAACACCTCCAGCTTTCAATAGGTAAGAATGTGAACCTAGTTAAAGATCAAAACTGTTTTACTATCCTTGCAATGCCCCTACGCGAAAGGAATATTAGAATGATACCAGGCAGAGAAGCGAAAATCATAATTTTCGAGTAAGAACCCTGCGAACGAATCAATCATAAAAAGGTTTATTAAATACTGCACGATGCATCACACATTAATAACTAATATTTAAATAAAAACGAACACTTGAGCAACTATGGTGGTGAAATGTATAGTGTAACCTTCACAGGGGTCTAAACTGGTATTGGAAGAGTTGACTGCCTTGTTCAATTCCTTAAACTGTCAAACATCATTTGCAACATTACTTCTTCTAAGTAACTAAAGGGGTCGCAAAATGAGATGGCAATTGCAAAATGGGAAACATTCCTACACTATTGTTAAACTTGCATCTGTGACTAGGTAGTGAAATGTTAAATAATAATAATAATAATAATAATAATAATAATGAGAATAAATACTTATTATTATTATTATTATTATTATTATTATTATTATTATTATTATTATTATTATTATTATAACCGAGCGAAGTGGCTCAGTGCGTTGCGCGTTGACTTCGCAAACGCGAGGTCTGGGTTCGATCCCGGCTCAGCCATCCTGACCGGAGTATTTGTGATTTCCCTCGGTCATGGGCGAATACTGGTATGATTTAGAAAGGTCACGGTCACCTCCTATCACATCAAATTCATAATTCAAGGCTTAACAACCTCGTCTTACGAAAGGATACAGCTGAAAAGCTGTTCCTCGTAATTAAACATGCTCTCTCCAGGTTAGAATATGACTGGACTTCGGAAGAGAATGTGTAGCGTGGTCAATAATGGTCTATACGCTAATAATAATAATAATAATAATAATAATAAGAAGAAGAAGAAGAAGAAGAAGAAGAAGAAGAGAAGCAGAAGCAGAAGAAGAAGAAATACAGGAACCTGGGAAGGAACGTTGAAAATAAGCTCTTAAGACAATTTTAAGCATATTTTGTCTAATAAACTACTTGGATATTCTGAATGGCTGAGTGACAACAGGCATACAAACGTTAGCACTCAAAAGAAAAAATCTTTCTAGTCAAAAGTTTTTATTACAGAAGCATAGAAACCTCCGGACATGTGCTTTTTATTATTTACAAAAGAAATGGATATATTTGTCCAGAAAGAAAAATTAACTGAGAAATTTAAAGAAACAGTTGTGTAAATTTAGTGCTTTTTATTTCCGGCTTAATTTTTTTTTCTGGACAAATATATTCATTTCTTTTGTGAATAATAAAAAAAATTACATGTTTCCGGAGTGTTTCTATGCTTCTGCAATGCACATTTTTACTACAAAGCATTGTTTCAAAACAACTTTTGAGTGCTCATTACAGCTCAGCCATTCAGAATATCCAAGTAGTTTATTAGACAAAGTATGCTTAAAATTGTCTTAAGAGCTTATTTTCGACCGGGAGCGGTAGCTCAGTGCATCAACTGATGTCACTGCAGCGCCTCTGACCGGGAGGTTCTAGGTTCGAGTGCTGATGGCGACAGGATTTTCGACACTTGCTTTTGAGCTAGGACGAATTCAGTCGCTGTTTGGAGGAGAATTCTAACGGCCGGCTGCTCTGATCGTTTTCCGTGATCTCTTTGATCAACACCAGGCGAATGCCGGAGCAGTACCCTACCAAACGGGCCATGGACGCGCGATCTGTCCTTCCTCTTCCTTGTCCTCTCCTCTCCTTACACACACTTACACTAACATCCCTACACTACTACATATTCCGGGAGACCGGTCGGGAGCTTAGAGCTTGTCCGGCTGGGCGGTGCCCGCTGGTGGGAGAGTCTTGGTTAGGGAAACCCCACTAGCCGACGGTAGATCGGCGCCGCGTCTCCCGAGAAAAAACATGCACTACACTAACGGGACTAATGACCAAAGCAGTTGACGTGCCCGGAAACAAAAAAATCAAATCAAATTATTTTCGAATTCTCGACGTTTCCTCCCCGGACACGAGAAAATTGCCCAGCGTTGGCAGGGGCGCCGTGCGCGTGGGTGTCGGGGTGGGGTGGGGTGGGGAGCGTACCTGGCGGGAGGGCGTGGCGCAGCAGCAGCGCGGCGGCCACGCTGCCCAGCGCCAGCCCCGCGTCCTGCGCCGCCTGCAGCGCGCGCGCCAGCCGCCGCAGCTCCGCGTCGCGCCGCCGCGCCTCCTCGTCCGCGTCGTCCGGGTCGCCCGCGCGCAGCCACGACAGCTTCGCCGCCAGCGTGCACAGGCACGCCGTGCGCGCCACCTGCGCGCACACGCACACGTGCGCTCGCTCACCTCCCTCGCGCGGCGAAGGCGGCTAAGTACTGCAATGAAAACTCTCACAGGGGTCAAAAGAGGATTACAGTGAAGAAAGTTGTGCATTTATACTAGAATAGGATGTTGAGATGATAAATTATATTGCTCGTGGACACAACTCAAAAAATACGAAAATCGAGTTAATGCATTCTCCAGAATTGTAGAGTGGTCTACCTTCCAGCTACTATAGCAGCTTATTCTCGTATTCCACCAACAAAAGCGCAAAGGTGTGAAGGCAACAATGATGCATTTCGATATAAGATGAAAACTTCAAACTCATTTATCTCAACATCTGATTTTTTTAGTTGTGCCTTCATTGCAGCCCACGAACCATATTAGGGGTAAAAAAGAGGATTAACGTGAAGAAAGTTGTTCATTTACACTGTAATATAAGAATAGGATGTTGAGATGATAAATTATATTGCTCGTGGACACAACTCAAAAAATACGAATTTTGAGGTAATGCATTCTCCAGAATTGCAGAGTGGTCTACCTTCCAGATACTATAGCAGCTTATCTTATTCTCGTATTCCACCAACAAACGCGCAAAGGTGTGAAGGCAACAATGATGCATTTCGATATAAGGTGAAAACTTCAAACTCATTTATCTCAACATCTGATTTTTTTAGTTGTGTCTTCATTGTAGCCCACGAACAATATTATACTATGATGTTAGTTTTCCGGTAATTCCTGTAAACCTTTCAATAAAATAAAAATATAATTGTTTATTCGGGTGAGAACAAATTTATTACAAGTTGAGTTCATCAATTCTCATTAAACAAATTGAGTACATGTACACCTACCAACACCATACTTCCGAGATCGAGGGACCAAACTCGGTTATTTATGTTTTGTAATACCATACTGCCATATCGGCAAAATGCACGCAAACACAGGGACGAAAAACCGCTCTTAACGGCCGACATTCGTTCCACCCGAATTGCACGCTTCTTTTTGTAAAACGAATCCAAAGATTTAGCAAACGAGTGCACATACAGGGAGACTTCTCGATCCTCAAAAAACTCAATCGACAGTATGTTAAAAGGTTTTAAGGATTATAACGGCCGCCGTCCTTTAAGAACAATCGCAAAAATTAGTAGCAGCTAAAGATGGGTAATATATATTCTTGAAAATATTTTTTCTTTTATGATTTTTTCGTATAAGATGGAATAACGAAAAGTATTGAATGGCAAACTGCCGATAATACAAATAACGGACCCGGTTGATCGTAAATCTCTGCTATCACTTCGGTTTACAAACATTAACAACGTCCATCCTTATTTGCTCTATAAGGGTCTAATGATGGCATTACAACGTCAAAAAGAAAGAAAACAACGGTGGATGACGAAGAGGGAAGAAGTGCAATCTCTGCAGGTTTTCTTGAGCTTCGGAATCCGTATCATCGCTCTTTTACTATAGTAAGTTTAATAATAAAGGTAGCATTGAGGATTTTTGGAGAATATAAGTAAATATTCGTTCCTTTGTAATAAAAAAAGTATTTGTACTGGCGATTTAGCTACTGATTTTCTCTCGTATCCTTATTGTGTTCATGTGGCGAAAGCGACCCACTACCGTGAGACCATGGAGAACGATTAATTGATTCTCTTCACAAAATCGTTACATTCCTCAGAAACTCTCCTCAAGACAAGTCGACCTCAAGAAAACGCGAGCACATAGTAAATCTACAATTATGCCCAGAAGTAAAAAAAGGCTACCTCAGCAATTGCTCAATGGATCAAGGGCAATTGTTCTAAAAACCTGATTGAGTTGGGGCAGAAAACGGATCGCTTGGGGCGAAAAATCCTCAGAATGCCATGTCACGCTCATGGAATTGGGAGAAAAAAGCTAAAGGCCAGTTTCGCCAACATGCACTTAACGAGACGGTGGTAAACGATGTAATTAAGAATTAACGCATCTATTAATGCATGTTCCGTTTCACTACGAATATTGCAGCGTCGGTTAATTAACTGTCACTTAACTGTCATGTGTATGCAACATGTAGTACATTGAGGACAGTATACTGAAGACGATGATGAACGTAAGTTTACTCTCTGACGAGACAAACGAAAAATTTGTAAAACATGATTTTACTTGACTGTTACAGAGTTATGTCGTTGTTTTATCCCATGTTGTGAATAATTTCTAATATATTCAATTATTCTAAAAATAGTAAAACAAAAACAAATAATTCCAAAAGAAGTTAAATACTAAAAAAGGCTAAAATTTATTACGTAAATCAACAAATCTGTCACGGAAAGGCACCTATAGGGAAAGCAATGCTGCACTATGATTCTATAAACAGGTGCAAGAACATTTAAGAAAAAGAATATATTGTTTATCGCAGAATTGTTGTGAAGTGAAGTGTGGCCAGTTTCAACCAACGAAACCCCGGAAACTTTGTTTTTATTTACTTTATCGGCATTCATCACGAATAGAAAAATATATTTCGGATCTATGTTGCCAAATTATGCTGCAAGATCCGAATCTGCACTAAAACTCAAACGTACTCATTAAAACTTTCAAAGTAGTTAAGCTTTCTCCATTTTCTCACATGTTCCATCATAAATACTTCCTAATTAGGCGTTAACTGTTCCTAATAGAGCTGAAACCGGTCACTGATGTTAATGGAAATTTATCCATATGGACTCATAAGATGTGTAGCACTTGCCACCTGCTAGCCAACCGCTGTCGAAATTGGGTGGGTTTCCACATGTAGAAACATTACTACACACGTTTGTCCTCGTTTTGAACTTCACCGCCAATTTCTGTATGTGGGTCGATTGCCTCATCGAGGTCTGATGGTGATTCTAAAATACATTGCGTGATAACTCCTGGGTTTTTTCTTTTCCTCTTTTCAGTACAAAGGGTTACATATACGAAACTAGCTTTTAGGAGATCTACATATTTTCTTCATACGCATATCGTAGACATCTACGGTTTGGTCGATACAGTTCAAAAGCGTTCAGCTAAATTACGGTTTACCCATTGTTCTCTTCCGAAGTTCCTTTCTTCCCTAGTTTTCGTGAATGACGACGGTCTTCACATGTTATCTTGGGAACAGTGATACGTGGTTAAAAAAAAGAATAAAAGTTTATACTTTCTTGACCTTCTATTGATATTTCTCCTGTATATCGTTAGTGAATATGAAAAATTACATTCCTCCATCCAAACACATTCATTCCACAAACCATTTACGAAAATATTCAAAACATTGAAAATTTTCTTTAGTTAAGAAATTGTTATCTGATTTTATAGACGGTTGTTAATTTTATTAGTATAGGCAGCAACTTACAGTTTGTATATTGGTCATCAAATAAGAAATGCAATTCATTTATTTCCGAGTACTATTTACGTTCATAAGAGTTCTGCATTCTCTATTAGAATTTTTTTTTTATGAAAGACGGAAGTTTGAAAAGTATGGTATTCAAATATTAGCATATAAACAATAGTCACAGATTCGATGAATCGAAACGAAAGTATCAGGTGCTCAGGGACTTAGTTAATAAAACATTCATAACAAAACACAATCTTGTTTATCTCCTTTATGGAAATAAAAGTGAAACTTCTGCGCTACATCCAAAATAAAGCTGAACTCTACTCCAGCTGACGTATCGTAAAACTTTATCTGCTTCTTTTTCATCAACCTCTTACTAAAACCCACAATATCAAGAGCCATCTACAATATCTGGTCGTTTGTGTCGAATGGCGAAAGTATAGCTGCCCGTTGCTCTGGAGGTTTTCAGCGGCGCCGTCCACTAGCCACTGAAATTCACTCTGGTCGCCGCGAATGGATTCTGGAGGGGGGGAGGTAGAGTGTGGAGACGATGGGTGTTAGGGTGAGGCGAGGGGTGGCAGGGTGTGACGAGGGAAGGCGAAACCGTGCGAGGCGGTTGGGTGGGGCGGGCGGGCGAGGTGGGCCGGAGTGGGGCGGGGCAGGGCGGGCCGGGGCAGGACGGGGCGGGGCGAGGCGGGCGGCCGGGCCGGGGCAGGGCGGGTGAGGCGGGGAGGGGTGGGGCGGGCGGGCAGGGCGGGGCAGGGCGTGGCGGGGAGTGGCGGGGTGTGGCGGAGCGTGGCGGGACGTGGCGGGAGGGGTGGGGCAGGGAGGGCAGGGCGGGGCGGGCGGGCCGGGGCGGGTGGGGTGGGGCAGGGGCGGGGCGGGGCGGGGCGGGCGGGGCGGGGCGGGGTCCCCACTGGCCATATCGCATTTCGAGGAGCCCTGCGCCGGGCGTATCGGGGGCGTGGTCGCGGGACCCGGGGCGGCCGCCAAGTGTCGATATCCGGCTGAGATAGCCGCGAGAAGCGCCTTCGCAGCGGTTATCCGCGGCCTGCGAACAGCTTCCGGAAGCGAGAAGAAGGGCGGACGTGGACGCTTCTTCCAACGAGCGTTTGGCGGGGGGTGGGGGGGGGGCGGAGGAAGTCGCGCCTGCCAAGCGCCGGTGGAGAGCGCCGGCAAAAAGCGATCGTCGCTTCCATTCCGAGCCAGATACTGCCCGATAACGTCGTTGACTGCGACTTGCTCGGAGCTGTCCGCGACACGGGCGAAGGAAAGCGGAGAAAAGATCGCGATTTTGCAGAACGCCCAATGCTATATCTATCATAAGAAAAGAGATAGCCAGAGGTCGACGTGGTTTCTGGGAAAGTATGATGATTCACCCCGCCCCCGCGTGTCCAAATGCCTCGTGTGCCTGCTTCTAATCCAATGCAGCATAAATTGTTTAATCTACTACTCTAAAATTTGCTCAAAAATATACAAGTCATGCGAACTAATTAAAAATGAATTTAAAAGATAAAGTTAAATTTATACTTACAACACGAGGTTTATAAATATTTAATTTACTGTCTAACATTAAAATGAGTGGTAAATCCATTTAAATATACACTACATCTCTAAATTAACTGAAACGGATTTCAGTAAACAAACATCACGATCTCGTGCTAGAAAAAAGGTACCATCAGTTCCATTTCCGCACTTGGGCGATTAATGCGTAAACAAATTTTAAACGTGTTGTTGGAATTTGTTTGCGCGCGAGCGTCCGCGCGGGCTGGTCGAAACTCTTGTACCCGCAACGGCACAGCACCAAAACAATCGCCCACCCACGCGCGCCGTTTTACTTTCCACTTCCAACTTTGTTTACGCCGGTTCGCCCTCGTTCCGCGCCCACACAAAACATTAATGCCCGGTTCAATCCGTCGCTTTTGTTTCGGCCATTGTTTCCAGGCGCCCGCGCGGCTGCGCGCTCTGCTCTTCGGCGAAGCCCGTGCCGCGGCGCGGCGCGCGGCCCAGCGCGATCAGCCGCGCGCTCTAATCGAGACGTAAACGGACGGAAATTGGAGACGAGGGGACGGGGGAGCGGTGGGGCTTTCAGAAGAGGCCTGCGCCAGCAGCCCGGGCGCTGAGGAGCGAAATCTCGTTGAAAGGGACGACGCACACACGTTCGAAAGTCGCGAAAATAAATAAGAAAGTAAAATCTACTCCAAAAAAGCACCTGTTTTTTTTTTTTAAAAAAAAAGAGTGAAGTGGCCAGTGATTTACAGCCAAAAATGTTAAATATAAGTTCACTGTAAGTTCATATAGTGCAATTTTAACCAACTTTAACTTTCAGTTCATAACCAATCTAAATAATATAAAAAACGAAATCCACAAAGTAAAATTTTTTTCAGAAAATTACTTTGAAGAAAACGTCGAAAAACATTTGAAAATGGATAAAATACTATGTATTTTGAATTTATGAGAAAATATTACCGTAATATTTGAATACCATTATCCATTTTAAACAAAGATTGATATTGAAAAGTTGAAAAAAGCGAAACTTTGGACGTAGTTATTTTATTCACACAGTCTACTTTTTTTTCGTTGGTTTACTTCAAAAGCTGAAAAAATCTTTACATTTGTGATGCAATTTTGGCCCACTGTGTGAGCAGCTTACGATCCCCTGCCCACACGCGTGTGTTCAGGCGCGATTTAAAGCCCGGCTTTTGTCCGGCCGGCCATATAGTGCAATCGGGCTCACCCAGGGCCGCACCTAGCGGCAAAAACAACGGCCGGCGGCCGAGGAACCGCAGACGCGCGAGAGCAGCTCTCGGGGCCAAGTTCAAGTTCGACTGCCCCCTCCCCGCCCGGCCGCAGCCGCCATTGCCACCGCCGCGCCGCCACGCGCCGTTTCGATTTCACATAAAGCAGCGGCGGCGGCTCGTTCAAATCCCCAAATCCTATTTCCGGCCTCAAACGCGGCGCAGACCTGTATGCGCAAGTAATAAAATGCGAGCAATCCAAACCTCGGTACGAACAGCGGTGAAACGAACAGATCCAGCAGCGCTGGGGATGTTGGAGAACAAAACGCGTTGCTCCCTGCAGGTAATAGGCCTTGGGGCGCGGGCAGCACGGTTCGTCGACGCAATTGAGAAAACAAGCGTAAGCCGACTTTCGGGACCCGACGCGCTTCCAATATTTTAATGACATTCAACAACACACTCTGATGTAATGTGGCGATCTTTTCAGGCTGGTGAATAATCAACAAATGAGATTACTTGCACATTTCCATTCCCTGCTACATAAACATGTGCACGAGGCCCTTCTTTAAGTGGTTTAATGATAATTAAAAAAACGTGGATTTGGGTGTAGAGCATGCTTCATATACGCTTGTGTTAAGGTGGTGTATCGCCACAGAAACAAATCGGATGAAACTTCGTAAGTCTCAGTTCCTTTTCACAGAGCAAATAGGCTTACAGAGACTTTCATACCATGTTTGCGTTGAAAACGATTAAACTTTTGTATTTGTGAACAAGACTTATAAATGATATTTTTAAAATGGTATATTAAAATTGTAGGTCCATCACATTTTCAGCGCTAATAGAATGTTGATAGGATAAATCATACAAATAGCACTAATGATGAAATAATGACACGATATAGTTTTATAAAGGGTTAAAAATACCAAATACTCGAGTTAAAAATACGTATGTTATTATTTCTTGGGAACTATTCTATGCAACAGTATCTGGATAGCAAAGAATTTGAAAACAAACTACTTCATTGAAAATTGTTTTACACTAATATTGAATGCATAGCTTTATAACCAATTTTCAATTCAAAAGATTTATTCAATTGATATTTTTTAACAATCACTTTCAAATTTTAGCCCGGACTGTCCGAAGTTGCGCCTAATGGGATTGTAATGGAGCGGGAGCTGCGAGTGGCGCCAGGCAGTACTCACGGCGAGCGGGCCGAGCCAGGCGCCCATCACGAGGTAGGCGGGCACCAGCGCCGACGCCAGCGGCCACAGGTGCAGGCCGCAGAAGACGCACGCGTGCGCGTAGCCCAGCAGCAGCACGGGCGTGGAGCCCAGGCGGCGCACCAGCCACGGCGCCACCAGCGACCCCGCCGCGCCCGCGCAGAACATGGCGCTCAGTAGCAACGTGCCCGGCAGCCCGGCCCTGCGCGCCGCGCGGGTTGCGGGAAAACACACACACACACACACACAACACACACACACACACACCAACACACACACAAACACACAAAACACACACACACAAACACACACAAACACACACACAAACACACACACAAACACACACACAAACACACACACAAACACACACACACACACACTTTGATAAATTAAATAAAAAGCACGTGCGAAAACAAATGTACAAGCGCGTGTGTACAATTGATTGTACAGTGTTAAGGAAACATCGATAATCTTGAAATGATCGAAGTGGTTGGTAGTTAGTGATTCCGGGCGTGTCAACTAACGAGGTCGTTATTCCCGTAAGAGTGGTGCATGTTTTCCCCGAGGGGTGGCAGTGTTCTTCCCCCGCTGGATGGCGAGATCCGACGCCGACCTGTCGTATCTCCCATCAGTGTGCCATGCCCCAGGCGGGACAAACTCTAAGCTCTCGACCGGTCTCCCGGCATGAGTGTTAGTGTAGTGCTTGTCAGTGTAAGTGTGTGTAAGGGGAGAGGATAGGGCAAGGAAGAGGTAGGTCGCGCGGTTCGTGGCCGTTTGTTAGGGTACTGCTCCGGTATTCACTTGGTGTTGATCGGAGAAACCACGGAAAACTACTGATCAGAGCAGCCAGCCTCTAGAATTCTCCTCCAGACAGCGACTGAATACGACCTAGTGTCGAAAATCTTGCCCCTGCCGGGACTCGAACCTAGGACCTCCCGGTCAGAGGCACTGCAGTGGCATCAGTTGATGCACTGAGTACCCCGACAAGCTCTAAACTCCCGATACGTGTGGTAGCGCAGTGCGTGTAAGTGGAGAGGATAAAAAAGGATGAAGAAGGAAAGACTGCGCGCACTTCGCGCCCCGTTTGTCAGGGTACTTCTGCACTGGCATTCGTCTGGCACAGATCGAAGAAATTGCAGAAAACTACCGATCAAAGCAGTCGACCACTAAAATTCTCCTCCAGACAGTGATTGAATGTGACTCAATTAACCAGCTAGTATAAAAAATCCGGGATTGCCAGTACTCGAACCCTAGGAACTCCCAGTCAACATCATTGCAGAGCCATCACATACGGTTCCATGTCTTCGAATTTTGACATCTTAATAGAATTTGAGACAACATTCGCTGTCATTCAGAATATTCTGTAATACATTGTAATTTCATCGTTTGTTCCAAAGTACTATGTGTAACATTCTCTCGTTTTATCGTTGTAAAATATACACTACTTACGTAAATGAAAATTCAAGAAAATCATATGTTCAGTTTTTCCTCTTTCCTTTCTTTTGTAGAATCACATACTCGCAAATGGGCACACCAGACGCACAATATCAGGCAGAGTGACCGAGTTAAAATTAAGAATATAACTAGCAGTAACAAATTGCTCTTCAGTATAATGAAAGTGTCGTCTATACATAGAAATATAAATACGGAGAACTGAACACATGTCAATCGACGAAGCCAGTTGGTTAAAGTTTCCCAAGAAAATATTTCTCTTTATTTACCTGATAACACCCATTTTGCGAAATTGAGATTAGTCAACAAATGCAGTTAAATGTCAATAATCGTATTAGTGTGGATATTCCACAGAATCGCACGATTTCTGATGAATGAACCTAATTGCACAATTTCATTTGTTTTCCATTCATCAGAAAAATAACGATTTTAGAGAAGGAAGTGATAATATTCTGTGATATTATTAAGTGATATTATTGAATAAAATTAAATTTCAGTGGATGGAAGACAATCTTAAGACTGAGCAAAGATCGTTGACGACAAGTTCACTTAGAATATTAGAGCCATGGCCTTCCTAAATCATTTTTGAGAATGTTAAACACGGATTTACGTAATGCTGAGTAAATAACAATAACCAATAAGAAGTACATATCGCGAATAATTTATCGGACATTTTTTCCGCTTTGAGCAATGAGATACAGAACTGCAACTAATAGGAATAAAACAATTTTCAGTTTTCAATGTTTTAAATCGTATTAATTTGATTGAGAGGGGTTCAGTTTTTCTCATATATTATCGGTTTATGTGCACTTAAATGCACACATTCACCTATGGAACAACATTCCCCAATGGACTATTTTAATGCAGAAGATCTAATTTTGTTCAACGCTGCAATGACTGCAAAAACATAGTAGCTGCTGCCTTTTATATCGGGCTTAACTGTGTTCCTGGAACAGACGAATCGCACGCACAGCATTTCCACGAAACGGGCCGGGCCGGAGCGGGGCGAGCCGGAGTGGGGCGGGGCAGAGTGGGGCGGGGCAGAGTGGGGCAGAGTGGGGCGGGGCGGGACGGGATGGAACGGGGCGGACCGGGGGCCGGGCGATTCGGAGCCACGCGTCAAAAGGGCAAAACCACTCCCAACGGTCAGCGGAACTGACGCTGTCAGCCGGCCGGCCGACCGCTCTCTGTCAGCGGCAGCAGCCGACCCCAGACCCCGTCCAGGGCAAGGGCAGCGCCGAGCGGGGCAGAGCAGGGCAGGCGAGGCAACCTCGTTAGCACATTCAGCATCCTCGTACGCACAAGCAGCAGGGGCTTCGGCCCCGACGCACCCCCACAGACTCACGGCCAGCCCCGCCCCGCCCCACCCCGCGCCGGGCACAAAGAGCGCCGCCCTTGCGCCCTCTCCAAATTAGGCGCAATTTAGTAGGGGCCCATCTGCCCGCGCCACGTTATGCCATTACGCCGCCAACGGCTCCTAACGAAGCTCCCCGGAACGCCCCACCCCCGCAACGACACGCGCCGCCCGCCGCCCGCTTTGCAAGAAAGCCGCGCGAACGGCCCAAGCCAGTTTATGGACCTCCCTTTTGTGGAAGCGGAAGGTATTTCGTCACTCTAATTAGAAAACATGGCGACCCAAATTTTATCGGAGTTGCGGCGTCTTGAGATTAAATTTACTAACAAATTTCCTCTCGGAAGAATTCATTATAAAGATGCGCTACAAGAATGCGTAAATTATGTTGGGAGGCGTAAAGTAAGAAGTTTGTAAATTGTTTCAAGAAAGTAGATTTTTTTCGGGGAAAGAAGTTGTGATAAATGTTAGCATATTTTTTAAGAAAAATATTTTGCTGTTCATCTTGCCGAGGAGAAATTTTCATATTCAAAGCCATTGGGACGAGGTTCTCTACGTTGCAATCAATCAATAGCAGTGAGCTTATCAAGGAATGCATTAAGCTTTAAAAGATTGAATATATATTAATGAACATTTCGGAAACTCTTGTGTACAATATTGTTTCCTAATTACGATACTGAAAGTAGTAAATGTTTGCCTGTATTCAATGAAACATAGCATTTGATTATTTAATAAACAAATGTCATAATTCTAATATCTGCGACACAATTAACGTGAATTGAAATGAAGTAATTAATTTGAATTGCATTTGAAAGCGTTTAAACTTTCATTGCGCTGTTTAGAATACTAAGCTACTGAACTATTACACAACGAATTTAGCACCAAATAAAAGTGTTTTAACAGATGACGTTTCGTTCGGAATTTACAATGCATTTGAATTGAAAATCAACACAGAATCATTTTGTAAATGAATGAGTGATTATCCTCAGTAAGTAAATTCATAATATAAGTTTAAAGTATTAAAAGGTTTGATATTCGAAGTTAGCGAACTAGCAACGAAAGAGATTAAGTGAACAATACCTATGGGAGTAGGTATGGGAATACGGATAGTGGAATATTTACAATTTTGGTTGATGCACACATGTGGACAGGGAGACATAACACAATGAAACCGAAATCTCATTTTGTTACAAAATTAGACTTAAAACAGTGTGCTTCTCAGTCATCGAAATGCCATTCACCAACAATACATATTTTATTCATAAAGTACTAGATTCGAAAAGGAGATCGGAAAGAATTGGAGTTCACAAAATGAGGCACACAGGACTGACTGTGCCAAACCCCTTCTCCGCGCGCACACACCACACGCACGCACTCACACACACACACACACACACACACACACACACACACGCCCTTGGATGTGATGTAATGTGATAAAATAAAGCAATACAGGCATAATTTATGTCAATAACTATTTATTTTGAAAACAAATGCGGAAACAAAAAAAATCGGTTGTTATGTGGGCCGCTAATCGGAAACATAACATGATTACAAAGAGCTAAAATGATAACAAACGCTAACTCGGAAACATAACATTGATTACAAAGAGCTATTTATTTAAAAAAATGATAACAAACGCTAACTCGGAAACATAACATTGATTACAAAGAGCTATTTGTTTTGAAATAATGAAAACAAACGCTAACTCGGAATCATAACACTGATTACAAAGAGCTATTTATTTTGAAAAAATGCAGCAACAAAAAGTGTGGTTATTGGAAACACCACATAGAGCACAAAGAAAACCGCCTGAAGGTGTGGAGGAGGGGGCGTGTGGCGCTCTCACCCCCACGCGGAGGCGGCGGCCTGCAGCGCGAGCAGCGGCAGCAGCGCGGCCGAGGCGGCGGCGTGGCCCAGGCAGAGCGCCGCCAGGCGCCGCAGCCCGCCGGGTGGGCGGGGCCGCGAGCGCCGCCGGCGCACGGCGGCGATGAGGCGGCGCACCGACGACGCGCCGCCCGACGACGACAGCGAGTCGCGCCGCGGGCAGCCGCCGCCGTAGGCGGAGCCGCGCACGTGGCCCGCCCCCACCAGGCTGTGCGCCGCCACGGCCGAGCGCGACGAGCGCGAGCTCACGGGCGACGCGCCCGCCATCTGCTGCAGCGCGCGGCACGCACGCTCCTGCCGAACGCACGCACAAGCGCATTCAGCATGTGCTTGCGCCCCCCGTTGGTGAGGGGCCCCAATATATATATATATATATATATATATATATATATATATATATATATATGGGGCTCTCATCCGCAACATTTAGATACCGGAACGCTCCCAAATTATTGATGTAATAGATACAGTTATATATTTATTACATAATTTAATAATATATTCCCAAGGTACCGGAACGCCGTTCCGTCGCGTTCCGCCAGAAATCAATCCCTGTATGTACACACACACACACACACATATATATATATATATATATATATATATATATATATATATATATACGCACGCGCGAATTGTGATTTAAAACACTCTTCAGAACTGTATATTGGTCTACCTTCCAGCAGCAACAGCAGCATGTCATACAGTCCAGTATTCCATCCACAAATGGCAGACGTGTGAATGCAAGAATGATGCATTTCAATACGAGTTGAAAACTGCAAACTCATTTATCTCAACCCCTGATTTTTTCAGTTATGCAACTATTGCAGCCAACGAACGATCGCTTGCGAACGATTCCAGTAACCTACGTCTGTCCATGCGTCCATTAGAAGATTCTAAGAAATTTCTCCAAAAACATGATTTCGCGTTTAAGGGGATAATGGAATAACTATCGTTTTATGGGATAATTTTGTTATTTTTATTAGCGAAGTTTGTACACATGTTAATTTTGAAAAGCAACAAGTGGCAAAAAATCTCTCGTACAATTTTCGGTATTTTCGAAATTTTCCGCACTACGAAAAAATACTAGCAAATGCGCCTCGGGCAAAACAAACCATTTTCTTTAGAGTTGAATCTACTCAATGGCGAAGATGTTATCAAAGAAAATGCTTTAGTGGTACAGTACAAAATCGAAGATACTGCTTTCATCGATTTTTAATTATCTCGGTACAACGTGCCCTTACTACTTCGTGTTTGCGAATACCTTTTCATTGCGAAGGGAATTCTTTTATTTACAGGGCTTCGTTCTATTGCCTCGCGGGAAAGAAACCTAATAAACCGCATCCGCTTGCTGAGCCCGCCGGCGCGGCGAGCACGGCGCAGTTTGAGGGGTGGGGGGCGCACTCGCCGCGCAGTCGGAAAATGCAGGGCTTCCCCAGATGGGCCATAAAACGATAATGAGTCAACATTCAAATTATAATGCGTGCTACATCTTTAGAGCCTATTATGAAAGTTCAGTGTTAATGGCATCATACTTAGGCCATACTGGTTCAAGGTTAATGTGCTCGTTACGTTACGTAGAGGAAATATTCTTGCCAAAGACATGTCCAACAAAACTAAAATTAATTTAAATCGTCTAACATGAAATTCTCTCTCGTCTAGATAATTGTTTCATCACTGTAGCAATTTTATGCAAATTAACACGTATGAACATAGATTTACACACACACACATATATATATATATATATATATATATATATATATATATATATATACACACATATGTGTGTGTGTGTGTGTGTGTGTAGTAATATAGTTAAAATGCATATGCATATTCACAAATGTGACACAATATAGTATTTGGTCAAAGCATACTATACAGATCATTAATAAATAATAATTAAAAGTATCTAATTATTTACTTCTGCCAGGATTCAATATTAAAGTGCATTTGTTTCTGGATATTATTTAGAGTTTTATTATTGATTGTATAAAAAGTCCATGCCAAACTATCAAATTGAGCACATAAAATAATTACATCAACTAGTTAATTTCTCTAAATATGGCATGTTTCGTATCTGTTATATATTCCAATGGCCTCAACTTTCTCCTCCACTCATCAAAGCGTTAGTTCAAATGAAGTTCATACGTGCAAACAGCTTGGACATTCTGTTATGCAGTTACCAAGGGAACAATAGTCTAAGCTTTGGGCTGCGCCCGCAGTCCCGAACAGACGGAGTTCGCGGATATCCCTTACGGCAGTATGAGCAAAGGGACGCAGAGTATTTGACTAGCGCATTGCGTAGAGAACGGTCGAGAGCCACGACACACGAAATTTCTATTACAGAATGAGTAACGCGCCAGAAAGGTCCACAAACTGACGATGGAGGAGATCTGAGAGCACAAAGTGAAAAACAAATGATAATAAACACGTTTTCTATTTAAAAACGTAAACTTTCGTTGCAGCATTTCAATATTTTATCTATACTTCGTAAAAAGTATACGAGAAATTTAAAAGAAAATGCGTGAGAAATGCTGATAATATAAGAATGTTACATGCAAAGAAAAATCATGAAACTTCGCCATTGAGCACTTTTTGCATCAAAACGTCATTTGCTAGAATTTTGGGTGTTTTTAACTTTGAGTTCAGATGTAAAATAAATATTTTGTTTCCGCTGCCACTCTTTTAACTCTCGGACTCTGGGTTAAGGCGAATTTATTTTTTCTTTCCTTTGAATCTTTCTGACCTTTGGAATCATGTGATTTTAGTACCTCCCTACAAAAGTAGTTTTAAAATATTCTTCCGATCCTAAATAAAGATTTTAACGTGGTTAACAATTCAAGCTTGGCTGTAAGAGAACACCGGTGCATCCATGAAGCAATTACGCACAGCGACAATTTCGAATTGTTTAATGAACATGCGATAGGCGTTGAAAGATGAAACTATCACTTAGCATTGGGAAAAGTTCTAATAACAAAAGTTCTAAATCAAGTTGTCCAAATTGTGGCTCGCCAAAGGTAATAAGTTAAAATCTAAAAGTCTTTTGCATTCACCCATCCTGTCCGCAATCAACATTCCCTTAATGTAAAAATAGATTAAGTTTCGATTTAAGTTTTTTTTCTCTGTAGATTCAGAAACACACAATCACCCTAATGTGTTTCACTACATTATGTAAGGTAAGGCCTGGTATCACGCATGGTTCCCCCCCCCGTTTCAGAGCAGCCGGGAAAACTGTTGAGAACAATACGCGGAAGTCAGCTGTGGATCTCTCGAGTAATGGAAACATGACCCGCAACCATGTTAAAGGTTTTAGTTGTGCCCCTTGAGACCTTGCAAGTTGGACACTCTGTCCTTAATGATGGAACTCTAACTTCTTATCCAAACAAAGATATAGGGAAACTAGTTATGCTTCAGAATGGCACAGATTTTCTCACAATCGTTTTCTAACCCCTTTAGCGTAAACTACCTTTACGGTGTTGCCCCATTCTCTTCCCAGTTGCTACCTATCGGTGCTGGAAAGACATTTTTCACATTTTCTAAATTGTTTGGATCCATAGTAGTAGAATTTAAATATGGCTTCAGGAATATTACAGAAGAGTAAAACATGGTCCTATATGAAAATTTGCATTGACAAATTTGGAGTCATTCCTGAGAAAGTGTTGTTTGGGCGATTCTGAAAATGCACAAATTTGAGCTCCTTTTCACAGAAAAGTTTTGAGTTTTCGAGAAACTTCACAGGAAATCATTTAAAGCCTTTTTGCTCACAAATGTAATAATGCATAATAATGGTCAATTAACTGCCTGGCATGTATAAAAATCCATATTTGTGTATTTTTAAATCAAAAGAATACATAAAAATGACATTTCTGTAATGTTATTTAGTTCATTTAGCACTCTCCAAATAAAAAATCAAAGAAAAAAAGGGGCCAATTAGAAAATAGTTTTTTTAATTGCCTTTTTTACAAAAAAAAGTTCGCGAAAATTACTCATATTATGAAAAAAATTGTACATTTCGTTTAAAGATCTAATTCTGAAGAATATATTGCATTTAAAGAATAATCCAGAGCGATTGGTAATGTCAAGTTTCAAAGCCGCCTTACATTTTAGACGCTTGTACTGTCCACCAGTAAACAGACAGACGCATGGTCGCATGGACAGACATTTTGCTGTAATTTCTATTCAAGGACCTACAACACGTGAATCTTGATCACACGTGTTAGAGGAAATAATTTACTACAAAGAGGAACAAAAAGTATCCTCTTTTTTGGGGACCTACAAGACGAATTTGTCTGCCGAATTTTTCGCTGCAGCATACCACAACTATGTCTATTCTGCCTATGTAGTATAGACATTTCCTCAGCCGAACCTTATGGTCTCTTTTCCGCGGCATTGATGCGATGAAAAGACCATTTGGGATGAATACCAGAATTCGAAAGGTTAGAACGCGGTAGAATGTAGGTATTGTAAAGGCTTAAGGCCTTCGGCCTAGCCACTTAGCATAACGTTCTCTAATTTGTATGTAATAATTACCTATTAAATAAAAAAATAGAAATGAGCAGGGGTGAGGTCCTCACCTCGAGCAGGAAGTCGTCCCAGCAGGCGGCGGCGGCGGCGTGGGCGTGCGCGTGCGCGCCGGTGCAGTGCTGGGGCGGGCCGCTGCGCGTGTGCTGCAGGGCCAGCTGCCGGCCCGCGCTCTGCTCCACCGCCGCCGACAGCGCGTGCAGGTTGGGCAGCGACCCCATCGCCAGCCGGCGCCCTCACGCCGGCCCCGGCCCCGGCCCCCTCACAGCGCCAGGCGCCGCCCGCTCACCTGCGCGCACAACGCACCACACAATGGCAACAATCCTTTTCATGAAGCCACGGGCCTCTCGCTGGCGGAGTGATTGATTGATTTTTTTGTGTTTCCGGGCGCGTCAACTGCTTCAGTCATTAGTCCCGTTAGTGTAGAGCATGTTTTTTTCTCGGAAGATGGCGGTGATCTTCCCCGCTGGGATGGCGAGATCCGGCGCCGACCTACCGTCGGCTAGTGGGGTTTCCTCTAACCAGGACTCTCCCACTAGCGGGGCATCGCCCCATCGGGACAAGCTCTAAGTTCCCGACCGGTCTCCCGGAATATGTGTTAGTGTAGTGCATGTTAGTGTAAGTGGTTGTGTGTAAGAGGAAAGGATAGGACAAGGAAGAGGAAGGAAAGATCGCGCGCGGTCCGTGGCCCGTTTGATACGGTACTGCTCCGGCATTCGCCTGGTGTTGATCGGAGAAACCACGGAAAACTACCGATCAGAGCAGCCGGCAACTAGAATTCTCCTCCAGACAGCGTCTGAATTTGACCCAGCTGAAAGGTAGTGTCGAAAATCCTGCCTCGAACGAACCTAGAATCTTCCGGTCAGAGGCGCTGCAGTGACATCAGTTGATGCACTGAGCTACCGCTACCGGCCTCTCTCTCTCGCGGAGGGACGCGGGACACGCCCCCTCCAATACGTTCAAGTACATCGAGTGGTTTCAATTTAATCTAATTGTTTTCTAAAGTTTACTCCCGGCGTTGTATCGGGAGCGGTGGCTCAGTGCATCAACTGATGTTACTGCAGCGCCTCTCACCGGGAGATTCTAGGTTCGTTCGAGGCAGGATTTTCGACTCTAGCTTTTTAGCTAGGTCGAATTCAGTCGCTGTCTGGAGGAAAATTTTAAGACCAGCTGCTCTGTTCGGTAGTCTTCCGTGGTTTCTGCGATCAACACCAGGCGAATGCTGGAGCAATACCCTAACAAACGGGCCACGGATCGTGCGCGATCTTTCCTACCTCTTCCTTGTCCCATCATCACCTCTTACACACACACTTACAATAACATGCACTACACTACCACACAAGTCGGGAGATCGATCGGGGACTTAGAACTTGTCCTGTCTGGGTCGATGCCCAGCTGGTGGGAGATGCCTGGTTGGGTAAAACCACGTTAGCCGACGGTAGGTCGGCGCCGGATCTGGCCATCCAGCGGGGGAAGACCATCGCCTCCTCCCGAGCAAAAACATGCACTACCCTTACGGGACTAATTACCGAAGTAGTTGACGCACCCAGAATCACTAACATTCAATCAATCATTCAGGCACAATGAGATGGGCATACGACAAAAATCGTTTTAATGAAGCCACGGACCTTTTTCTGGCGGTGGGACGTAGGGCACGCCCCCTCCAATTCGTTCAAATACATCGAGTTGTTTCAATTTAATCTAATTGTTTTCTAAAGTTTATTCTCGGCGTAGTGACATTCACGTTGACTAAACGCGGAAGCGTACTTTTCATTTGGTGTGCCCCCTTCCCCCAATTTTACAATGTGTGTGTGTGCGCACGAGCGTGTTGGGCAGGAGTGATAATTTTTGAGTTCAACAATAGAGTATCTCCACGGTGGTAGTTTGCGATGATGTAATAAGTGAATTTTACGTCTCCTCAAACAATTTAAATGAAGTTTATTTATTTATTTTTATTTATTTTACGTCAAAAACAGTTAAAAACTGCGTGGCTTCTAGTACTCTATGCGTATTTAGAATACTACCAATTTCCATGCTTCGAAAATAATATAATACTTCCTGTTTAGAACTCCGAGAGTTTCGTCGATAAAAAAATCTGTCCTTTTTTGACTACTCATTCTCATAATTAAACAAATTTAAATAGTTTCGATTTTCGCCTCTATTTTGGCAGTTCAACCGTAATTATAATTTTTAAAAAAAGTAAAGCCATTCTCAAATTATACTTGAGTAAACAAAATACAAAAATTTACACAGACTTATTGAAATGCTAATATTAAAAAATACTATAATGCATTATGTTACGAGTATTTAAAGTTCTAATATTTAGGAGTAGATCGCTTTACAATAAAACTCCAGCTTTAATAATGAAGGTGTAAGACAGGTACTTTGTGTATACTAGAATACAAGAAGGTAAGGATTATTGTTTAGATATGAAAAGTGGCAAGAAATGAGCGCGATTGTTAATGAAGTGAAAAGTAATACTGACACACAAAATTCGCAAAAGCGTAAAGGAATTTCACTACAGACATCTGTAATTATCGTTCAGTGTCATTTGCCCCTTGCACATTTATCCTAATGTTGAAATGTCAGCGCAATGGTGAAAAATAAATGGCGGTCCTAATGTGTACGTAAGAATAAAGTGCAACTTCTAAAAGGTGCAAGAAACATCCATAGGTTTTTATGCTGTGTGAAATTGCTACTTCCTTTGCATCCGATTACAGATAAAAAATGTAATTTCTCTCTGCAATTTCGAACAATGTACTCGTAATGTGGCATCACTGAGATCCGCGTTCAGCCGAGTTCTATAAATCGATTGATTAGTGATTCTGGGCGCGTCAACTGCTGAGATCTGCGGCGACCTACGTCGGACTGCGGGGATTTTCCCCAACCAGATATTTCTCCCCAGCGGGGCACCGCCCCAGTTGGGACAAGCTATAAACTCCTGACTGGTCTCTCGGCATGTGTGGTAGTGTAGTGCACGTAATGTGTGTGTTGAGGATAGAACATAGAAAAGGAAGGAAAGATCGTGCGCGATCTATGGCCCGTTTGTGAGGGTATTACTCCAGCATTTGGCTCGTGATTGGGGAAACCACGCAAAACTACCAATCAGAGCAGCTGGCCGCGAGAATTCTCCTTCATACGACTGAATTCGACCTACCCATGTAGCTAGTGTCGAAAATCCTGCCACAGTCAGGACTCAAACCCAATCACTTCCCTGCCAGACGCACTGCAGTGTTATCAGTTGATACTCTGAGCCACATTTGCCAGTCTGTAAATTGAAAATTATAATACATTGTTCGTAATGACATTGAGAAAAATGAAAATTGTAAAACTAATTACATATTTGTTTAATCTCTCAAAGTGTATCTACTTTTGCAAAGGATAGACGAAGCAACTGATCAACCAATTTTATTGTCAATATGCGTACAAATTTTCTACACAAAACGCAGCACTCAATTGTGAATAGGCTGAGTGGGCAAGGAAGTTTTAAAACTTTGAATTGAAGACAGATCAAACATACAAAAAATCTTTTATATATTTTCGCAATTAATAATCTTTCTGGGTGAATAAAAGGATTAGGAGAACGCCGCATTAGAGAATAAACGTGAAGACATTACACGCTTGGTAACGAAGCACGGTTTCAACTACGTCCTTTGCCTATCGTAATAATTACATCCCGCAAAACGTGTCTCCTAACTGAGTGGCATTTCGTTCTAGGGCTTCGCAAATTACAGGCTGAGGCTAAATAAATAGGTCCTTATGGAAATAGTTAAGATTCGAATCCCTCATTAGATATACATCCTGGGAGATGCACTTGCACTACCGAGAAAATCAACACTGGGCGCAAGTAATTGCGAGAGAACAACTCAAGCCAACTCTAGAATTCTGGGATCCCTACCCTAAGTCATATACGAGTTGTATTCTGCATACAGAAAGAAATGATGGTTTTTGTCAAGAATTGTTAATGAAATATTCGCTCCGATGTAATAAAATTATTTTCAAGGAAGAGAATATGGCCTAAAATCGATTCCTGCGAGACTCCATGTGCAACTAGTAAAGAATAAGAAAGGTGTGTACATAATGTTCCACATTCCAGTAAGGTATTTCTACTCTCTGAGATCGTTGATTAAAGTATGAACATAACCAATCTAGAGCAATACCACGAATTCTATACGCAGGTCATTTTGAAAGTAATATGTTATGATCAATGAATTCCAGTAGGTCTTGAGCTTTTCGTCGAAAAGATCTAAAAATGTTTCAATAGGTGCTTTGTTTTGATCCATGGATGAGGCGACATCTTTAAGGAAAGAAAATATGGCTGTTTCCGTAGATTTTGATTTTCGAAATTAAGGTTGGCAATCTGAATACGTGTCGCGTTTAATGAGAAAGGTTTCTATTTGTACGTAAAAATGTCCCTCTAATATTTCTGAAAAACTGACAGAAGGGAAATTGACCGATAATTTTGAATGTGGGAAAATAATACTAGAGAGATATTCTTCCAGTAAAGAGCATAGCTCTGTACCTGGTATTGTACTCTTTCGTGTATGTTCAATCTTTCACCTTCCCCATTCATAATTGCTTGCCCATAACGTAGTCATGTGTGAGAACACTCTCGCAGTTTCGAGCTGAACACAGAATACAATCACCAACAATCGCATTTCAGCAAGGAACACCATGTACTGGTGGAGACTCAGAAATTGAACCTTTTTCTCCGATTGTGAATATACTCCCCGCAACAGAAAGACGTTAGAATGTTGCATTTCAGCAAGCGCATTTACTGTGACGGTCTCCTATATTAGTTACACTTCACAATTAGCGCACAGTTATTCGTCATACTATACATTACATCTCAATTGAAATCAAAAGAAATAGTTGCTACACTAAATTACTTTTTCTATGTTTTACAATTTTTGAAAGTCTATAAAGATGTAATAGAAAATTTTAGAACTAATAAATTGTTTACAAAACTAATTTAAAATACGATAACCCTTTCAATTAACTTGACACTTATACATTTTAGAATCTCCAACAAAATAATATATGGAACTCCATGAAACATATTTCCTGGAGGTGCGACGGCTGAAGACGGTGACAAAGAGTAGCGTCTTTCAGCGCAGCGTCCCAAGAATACTCCGAAAAAGAAAACGAAAAGGGGATACGCGCAGCCAGAGGACTGTAAGGAAATGACTAGTCATCAACTGTGCTTAAAAAGTGTACTATGATACTTTTTATTGCGACCCTCGAAACCTCTCGAAGGAACTCGCCTCCATCAATCTTGAAGTTTTGCTCCAAGAGGAACCGCGTTAGGTGGCGCAGCATACTTTTTGCGCCTAGGGTTTCGTCAAAATGATGAGGGCAAAAGGAACTTTTCATCCTTTTAAATCAGTACTGCAAATAACCAATAAAATAAATGAAGTCGTAGGCTTCCGCGGCCAGAGTGAATATTACATTCTTGGCTGTCCGGGTGACGCCGCGTTAAGTTACAGCCAAGAATGTAAACCAATAAAATAGGTTCATAGAAAAACACAATTAAATCAATTCTATTGTATGATTTTCACACGAGAAAGTATTTAATAGCAGTGTTTTTCAAACTGTTGAAGAGTCGGGAAAGAATATAAATAAGGGGACCTGTGGTAATCCGTTATATGAAATATTCCACTACACGTTTATTGGAAAAAAGTGATTATTTTCAACTGTATGCCCTAGATTCTAGAAGTTTGTAACATTTATTGTGACACAGCTTGAACTTCATTTTTCACTTTCATATTAAATTTTAAAAATGCCAATGGGGTTAGTAGAATGAATTATTAAGCTCGTTTACAGAAAATATACGTTTCATTTAAAATCATGTACTTTTTCTATTGACCTTTCAGACTGACACAAAATCAGACACTACTGTCCCACGAGAACTATCACTATTGGGATATACGGGAACAATTACAATATTCGCGTAATTTCACTGCGTTGGGTTTCCTTACTGAGTATTCATTCAAAGATAACGCTTGTCCTCGCGAGGAAGGGAGATAAATCGGACACATGCTGGAATCCATCAAATTGTTTTTTCTTCTCCAACTCACAGTTAAAGGAATCAGAAGAAAGCACGAAACTTTCTTGAGAAACTTTCTTTCCAGAACTCAAAGGTATACAAAGTTTCTTTAAAGATGTAACAAATTACATGACGGTTTTAAGTTCTCACGACGTTTCACGCTTTGATTTATTTCCAACAAGGTGCTTTGACAATAATAGATTTCAACGGACTTGAAAGACTTGTACAAAATACACCGTTAAAATTGGGATCTTCGGAGCTTGTAAACCACCTACATTCAGACCTTTCTTACCATTTACGAAATTATATTTGCTTATATAAACGCTGGTTTGATTAGAGGACGAATTTTCCGTAAGGTCTTAAAACAGAAATTGGCGTCTGCAGGGATGTATGTCCGTAAGGAAGAATAGATTTATGAGTATTTAATAATTGGCCAACTTAAGAAAGAAATGAAGTCGTAAACAGTAACAACACAAGCAATTTCATTTTAATGGCTTAGAAGCTTCGTTTCTGTGTAATGGGAGATCGGTGTCAGAAAACGAATTCGATGCGACTAGCATGGCGCCGCTAAGCCCGCAAACTTTAAATTACGGAAATTTTAAATGAAAAGTTAAATAATGAAAGAGACTGAGAAACGAATGAGAAGTTGTGGAGTGAAAAAATATATACTGCCTTCCCCGCATTCTTCCGTAGACTTGAGAATGATGTGTAATTGAGTAAGAAATTTTACCCTCATAAGCACAAAAGATTCACAATTGACAGTTTTCTGTAGTAGTAGCAGTAATAATAATAATAATAATAATAATAATAATAATAATAATAATAATAATGGGATAATCAAATAATAATTAGGTGGATACGTGCAAAACTTCCGTACTTGGTAAATAGTTTTAAACAAGAAAAGAAGTAGCAGGCTGGAACCCAACTTCCAAAGTTTATGTCAACTTGTGCATCGAATTGGGAATACACAAAAAAATGTAATATAACATTCATTATTAAAAACGTGTCCATAGAGACACGATAACTCGATTTCAGGGGCCTAAAAGTCATCGTTTCAGGGTTATGCACAATGGTAATGTGTAGTACACTGAAAATTGTGTTGCAAGTTGTACGTTCACCTCATTTTCCTCGTAAACCAGAATTTGCAAATTTCTGTTGTTTTCGTCTTAAATCTTTGCGATGCAAAACTAAGAGAAATTCCCTTTCCAGTATTAAGCATTCGCGGAATTTTGAGTAAGTGGTTTCTTATAAAAGTCTTGTCTCCCCATTGCGAATTATTTATAGATGACAATAATTTATGCATGTATTTGGCATTTTAGGGTCGGATTAATCCAACTTTCTCCAGCTACCAGTGTATCCAGGCCCGGGCTCTGTTTTTATTTATTAGCCACGCCTGCAGGAGTCATGCGGCGAGCGTCACGTACTCCCATCGCAGTATCTAGCGTACTTGGCCTGCCTGAGCTTTTCTATCTATACAGAGCTAATAGAGATGATTGAATTAGATTTATTTTTGCCCCGATCGAACCCTGGATTGCAAAACGGAAAGCTAAATCTAGCACGCTGTACATGAGTCCCCTAGAGGCTCTGGGATGATTCTACTACTAGTATCACTACAACTACCATAACCGCTACCACCACTACTACTAATGCTACTACTACTACTACTACTACTACTACTACTACTACTACTACTACTACTACTACTACTACTACTACTACTACTACTGCTCCTACTACTACTACCACTACTACTACTGATAATAATAATAATAATAATAATAATAATAATAATAATAATAATAATAATAATAATAATTATTATTATTCAAGGATTAAGACAATTCTAGAATTCTTTAGAAATCGTATTCGAGGAAATCAAGAATTCGTTTCACCCCTCATTCTCATCTGATTACGGAAGGAATAAAAATGCTAGATAAAATGACTGTTGAAAGAGAACTATGTCGTAGTGACACGCATAATATTCCTTTTTTCACAAGAACTACATTAATTCCGTCAATTTCGGTGGGAGAGACCGAAATAAAGTTGTTCTTTCAAAATTGACACTTAAAAGTTATTATTAATAACCACGAACCGTTTTAAATATATCATGATCATTCCACACCATGTGGTGCATAGACTGACAGACAATTTATTAAGTTTAATTCGGCTTGTCCTATATGTCATCAAGTCGGAATATTTATTTGTCGAACACGAAACCTTTCGCATTGTGTAATTATTGAGAATGAAGAGGGGTCATACTTCATGTTCGCGTCAAACAGTATTGACGGATTTTGCCTCACCGTCGCGCGCCACGGTGACGGAGTCATCGCAGCCTACGCCTACGTCGCAGATCACAGCTGATACCGTACGCGCTCTCTTACAAACGGCCCAACAACCAGAGACGCCGAATTTCGACCTAGAAGGCGCCTGGGACTGGTAATGTTTCAATCACAGAATCATATGATCTAGGGGACAAAGATCGTGTTTTTCAACGTACTGTGGATTTGTACACGTAAGCTTCCGCGGTTCGTGTCGATGACTTCTTGGATATCCGGGTGAAGCCGCGTAGTGGGCTGAGAGGCCGACGTTTCGCCTGACATGTCCTCAATGCCCTGAGCAAGCCTACGACATGTCAGGCGAAACATCGGCCTCTCAGCCCACTACCCGGACAGCCAAGAAGTCACCGTACTGTGGATTTGCTCAATTCTGCTAGCTGTGACGATTACGATGATAAATATCACAACACAGACGATGATTATGATGGAAAATAATAGGTAAGAGAATGAGATATGTGAGAAATACGAAACTCGCGATTTCTTTTTGGATATCACAGATTTGACATGGTATGTTTGTTATGGTCTCAACAATTCGGGATAAAAAAACGAGCTCTGGTCGTGGAGGAAGTGTGGACGCGAGGCCTCACCTCCTGGGCGCGTCGGCCGGCGGCAGCAGCGCGTCCGCGGCGCCCGCGTGCGCTGTGGGGCACCGCCCACACGAGCTCCACGCCCCCGTCGGGGGTCGCCAACAATTCATAGTGCGCTGGGCGGCGGACGGGCAGCCACATGTACTGCGAGCCGCGGGCGGTGCCGGGGGCGGGGGCGCGGGCCGGGGCGGTCACGGGCGACCGCGACGCCCCGTGCGTCTCAACGCTGCCCGCCGCGCCCCGGGTCGCGCCGCCGCCTCCTCTGCCTCTGGCGCGGCCGCGTGACGTCACGCTCCCGTTGCTATGGAGACGCGCCTGCCGACAGAAAGCACAACATATTCCCGCTGGTTATTTCAGTCTTTCCGCCGTCAGCGGGTAATAACGAGTTTGTTTTTGTGTAAATTGCCACCGGAGAGCGATATGTAAACTAACTGAAAAGCGCGTTCCAAAGGCTCCTATTTGCATACGCGGCATATGCGGGAGGGTTATCATAAGAGTTCAGTTCTTCTTTTCAGTTTTCAGAAAGGACACATCCCCCGTTCATCTCCATTCATGGGAGCCGGAAAATCACAAAGATACTCCTATGGAGAGTACATCATTAGTAACACGTCACTGTGCATTTACAAAGACTTCGTTTCGAGGGCATTAAAATACTCTGCTTTACCTATTGTTAGCGTTTATAATTAAAGAATATATATATATATATATTTGCGACCCACCCCTCCGCCGGCTAGCTCAGAATGGGTTTTCAAGGTGGGCGCAAAATAAAAAAATACAATTAGAATAGCGGGGATCAGGGTCATGTGGGCCGTTGTGGATTGAATGCATTTACACAGAAACTCAAGTCAAATCACTTTCCACTTACTTAAGTATATTCCAGTTGTAAATTCCTAGTTGCAACTTTACAATTAGCTAAGTTTTTCTTGAAAGAAAAGATTGATTCTATTGTTTACAGAATATCGGTATAAAGAACCTGTACTAATACTTTCTTTCCGAAACAAATTATTCCTTCTAATATCTACAAATTGTTCAAGTTGGCACGACCTTACTGTGTCTTTTCACGGCGTAGAAATCTACGGCGTCGACTCTTCCAGTCGCTCGGTGTCCTTGTCCTTGCAGCTCGGTCGGGAGCAAAGCCGCCCCTCTGCAGAACCGTTGTTCAACTCACGATGTGGCCTCCGTCTCGTTTTCCGTTGATACTCTTTTCGTATTCTTTTATAGAATGTAACTAGCTTTTAATTCCATATTTAAAAGAATCTACAATACGACAACTGAGTCTATCGTATAAGAAGAGTAAATATAAAATAAAAAAACTGCAAAGAAAAGAAATGAATGGCCTCGTTAGTTTCATGCTATTCACCTCCTCTCTCTTACAAAGATTTTAAATGCGTCACTTATACTTTCATCCTTTTCCTGATGAATTGTTTTAATGCCTTGTAATATGATAATTACCTCCTCGAATGTCTTGAAGAGTTTTTATCGTAGATGCAGTCCTGAAGTCCGTAGCAGTACGCGGTGCCGCCTTCTCGTGATCGGTAGGTCCTCACTCCCCAGCTGTTACTTCAGAAAAGAAAGCTTTCTTTCTCCCGACTCTCGGTGTCGCATACTCTACCGAGACGCTCCCTTACGGATATAGTTCGTAGTTTTCATTTTCGGATTGTATTCATGCGCGTTGGCGCGCGTTCAAACAGCTCATCTTATTCTTGAATATTGATGTGCTCCGTTTTCCGAGACCTCGGCAAACGGATGGTCACATAACCCCTTCTTTCGAAAAAAAAGATTTTGTGGAATTTGATTTCATATGCCGAAAAAATCTTTTAACCAAACTTGATGCTCTTCCTTTCTTCTGTCTTGATTCTGGAATGTCGAGCTATCTTGTTTCTTCCTTCTCCTTCTTCTTCTTTCTTACTTTCTTGTTTTGTGGATTTTGAAATGTGCAGTGGAAATTGTACTTTCCGATTGTATTCCCACTTTCATCTAGTGTGCTTTCGCAGCACGGAAGAAATATTTCAATGTGCATGGCGAAATTAGGAATAAATCTGGCGTAATAATTGACGCAACCTAACAAACTTTTAAGTTGTTTCGTGTTTTTTGGCGGTGCAATTTTATCTATCTCTCGCATCTTTTCCATATTCATTTTGACTCCGTTAACTGTCACATCATAACCCAGGAACTTAACTTGTTTAGTGCAGAAATTACTTTTCTCCAAATTCAGTTGTAAATTATTTTCAATTAGACGTTTCAACAAAATATCTAGCTTGTTCATGTGTTCTTCAAATGTCTTCGAATACACGAGCACGTCATCAATATAGATAAAAGCATCGCTAGACATCTCTCTGTCAATGATATTGTCTAAACATTGCACAAGAGCAGATGCACTGTTCTTGAGTCCAAATGGCATTCTTTTGAAAACATACGAAATTCCCCGGTGAATAAATCCTGTATATTGTCTACATTCAGGTGCTATCGCTATCTGCCAATACGATGCAGTGAAGTCGGTTGAACTCAACCACTTGATGCCGGATAATTGATTAGTTAAATCCTCTACACGCAACGGTCTGTCTCTGTACGGTAAGGTAACTTGATTCAATCGCCTTGCATCTAAACACAACCTTATCTTCCCATTACTCTTTTCTACGAGCACTATCGGATTTAGATAAGAGGTTTTGGACTTCATGATGATATCATCTTTGACCATGGTAGCAATGAGCTTATCCACCTCTTCCTTATGTTTTTCTGGAATGACATATTGGTAACCCGTGAATGGTGTTTTATCTGTTAATTCTATTTCGAATTGAAAATCCTTTACTGGATTCTTGTTTTGCAAAACACCTTTTGATTCCTAAGTAATACTTCAGTTAACTGTTTTTCTGATATGCATTGAGATTATCGTTTCTCTGCACACTCGAACGAATTTGTAGGTTCACATCTTCTTCCTCCAAACAATTAGCCTCCCAATAATTCCATGTGAACGAATCAAATTCGAGATCCTGCTGATTATTCGGTTTCAAAGTTAAAGTATTGTTCTCTAAGTTGATAACAACTCCGTGTTGTTTCATGAAATCGACTCCCAGTATGAGTGGATATAAAAGTTCTGACGCTACAAGACACACAACTTGATACTTATTCTTGCCTATCTCTATTTCCAAATAAACTTGTCTTGTTATTGGTTTTGATTTTTCCGATTCGCACCTATCAGAAAAGATTTCACGAGCGGCAATGTAGGTACCTCCACTCCTTTGTTCTTTAATTCATGCAACAAACTTTCAGCTATGACGGAAGTTGCACAACCTGTGTCTACTAATACCGAAGTATCAACACCCTCACATTTAACTTTAATTCTCGGACACTGCCTCCTGGATCCGATCTGCATTTGTTCTTCTTCGTTCCACGGTTCATCATCAAATGAGATTAATTCGATTGATAATATCGCCACCTCTTCTTCACTAGATTGTTCTATTTGGTTTGCGGCGGGATGGCGTGTCGAAACAAACCTTTCTAATTTTCCGACTCATGTCCGCGAGATGTACTTGGTCCTGTATTTCTGGGTTGGAAAACTCCTCTATCAATAGAATTTTTCTATTTCTATCCCTAGACGAGGTCCTGTCTTGTCTAGCATAAGTTTGTTTTTCTTGGTAATGTTTCGGTTTGTAAGTTTCTCCTGTTTCTGGTTTGCTTACATTATGTTGTTGCTGCCTGCTATCTTGACCATTTACCGGACCATTAGCATTTGCCCTTGCTTTCTGTAACCTTTCATTATACACGAAAGTGGCATCATACAATCCTAGCTGCGTTATTAATTTTTCAGTGGACATTGGTAAGAGATTTTTAAGCAAATTTTGCGTCGAGGAAGGAAAATGACGTATTAATAAACAGACAATTTCTTCATCCGGTATCGTCGGAGTACATAATTTGAAACAAGCTAATTTTTCCGTTGCATATTCCTGCATGGACATCGTACCCTTCTTCCACGTACCATACATTACGTTAACTTTAAAATTGATTTGAGTTTCGTTATTCCAATATCTCGAATAAAATTTTTCTTTGAGTTCGGCCATAGTTTTGGGAAACTCTCCTAAACTATCTGCCCAGATTCGTGCATTACCCTGCAACATCTGATAAACGATTCGAGTTTTCTTACTGTCCGGAACACAATTTAAAGAAAAGAAATTATCTACCTCTTTCATAAATACACATGGATTTTCATCTCCCGCTGCACTGAAATTAGGAGTACACGGTAATGAAACATACGTGGGCTGAACACTTCCTCCACTCGATGGTAAATTTTCTAATTGATTTTTCAGTTCTATTACTTCATTCTTATATGCATTAATTTGATGTTGTAGAACGCCATCCTGTTCAGAAAGAGCCTTTATTCCACTATCTAATTTATTAGCTTGAACCTGAACTTGTTCAGTAACTAATTTCTGGAACTTTTCTACTCCTTGCTCTACCTCAATCTGCCTGTCGGATACGGCGGTTATAAGATCCGATTGTGCTTCGATCCTAGTTTCAAATTCTTTCGTTACTTGATCAACCTTTTCTTCTAATTCAAGTCCCAGCTCCGTGAATTTTTTCTCTAAGTTCTCATGTTCCTGTGCTAATTCTTGTTGAACCTCGCTCTTAAATTCGACCTTCCACTGCTCCGCTAATTCAGTAAACTGTGCTTTTAAATTTTCTTCTAACTTCCTATTATTTTCTTCTAATTTCGTGTCGAATTCCGTGAATTTTGTTTCCAATGCACTTATTGCCGAATTATTTTCCTCTAATTTGGTTTCCAAAGTAGCCTTGTTCTCCTCTAGTTTAGTTTCCAAAGTAACTTTGTTCTCCTCTAGTTTAGTTTCCAAAGTAACTTTGTTCTCCTCTAGTTTAGTTTCCAAAGTAACTTTGTTCTCCTCTAGTTTAGTTTCCAAAGTAACCCTAATTTTTTATGGTTTCCTCTGTTTTTTCCCTCCTGCATGACTAACCTCACATCTAATTGTTGCATAAATTGACCTATTAACCGTTGCATCATTGAATTAGCCCTCTCGAGGTTTCGTTCTTCCTCATCCTGATCTCGTGTTGGCGTTGGCTGTGATTCTGTCGGCGACGTCTCGCTAGTTTCTCCTGCCGTTCCTAGTTCTACTCCTGTCGTTTCCTCCCGCTAGTTTCTCCTGCCGTTCCTATTTCTTTTTCTGCCATTTTGAATCTATTAACTGCCTAGAATCAATCAATTCTTTTCCCAGACACCATACACCTCTCACAAAATATTTCACACAGAAATACCAGACACAATTTGAAACTGATAAAACTCTCATATAATAAATATCCTTTTCGAAAAAAAAACCACTCCTGAAATAACACACTTTTACTCAACACACTTGTATTCTGCAACCTGGTCAGAAATTTTAGTGAACTGTGATTCAATTGTACTAGTAATTTTGGTTCCACCAAATTTTTGTCTCAGTTTTTTCAAATCGAGTTTTGGTAAATGCATCCAATAATCGAGCCCGCTTTATGCGCCAGTTGCGACCCACCCCTCCGCCGGCTAGCTCAGAATGGGTTTTCAAGGTGGGCGCAAAATAAAAAAATACAATTAGAATAGCGGGGATCAGGGTCATGTGGGCCGTTGTGGATTGAATGCATTTACACAGAAACTCAAGTCAAATCACTTTCCACTTACTTAAGTATATTCTAATTAAATTGCTGTTACAGTCAATGAACATAAAACACTTTACATATACAAAATTTTGTCTTGCTGAAAAAAAGAAACAACTTACACTCTCAATAATTAACTACACTATTTCCTTTCTCTCATTTAAATCAATTTCACAGAATACTTAAAACTTTGCCTAATCATTCCAGTTGTAAATTCCCTAGTTGCAACTTTACAATTAGCTAAGTTTTTCTTGAAAGAAAAGATTGATTCTATTGTTTACAGAATATCGGTATAAAGAACCTGTACTAATACTTTCTTTCCGAAACAAATTATTCCTTCTAATATCTACAAATTGTTCAAGTTGGCACGACCTTACTGTGTCTTTTCACGGCGTAGAAATCTACGGCGTCGACTCTTCCAGTCGCTCGGTGTCCTTGTCCTTGCAGCTCGGTCGGGAGCAAAGCCGCCCCTCTGCAGAACCGTTGTTCAACTCACGATGTGGCCTCCGTCTCGTTTTCCGTTGATACTCTTTTCGTATTCTTTTATAGAATGTAACTAGCTTTTAATTCCATATTTAAAAGAATCTACAATACGACAACTGAGTCTATCGTATAAGAAGAGTAAATATAAAATAAAAAAAACTGCAAAGAAAAGAAATGAATGGCCTCGTTAGTTTCATGCTATTCACACTCCTCTCTCTTACAAAGATTTTAAATGCATCACTTATACTTTCATCCTTTTCCTGATGAATTGTTTTAATGCCTTGTAATATGATAATTACCTCCTCGAATGTCTTGAAGAGTTTTATCGTAGATGCAGTCCTGAAGTCCGTAGCAGTACGCGGTGCCGCCTTCTCGTGATCGGTAGGTCCTCACTCTCCAGCTGTTACTTCAGAAAGAAAGCTTTCTTTCTCCGACTCTCGGTGTCGCATACTCTACCGAGACGCTCCTTACGGATATAGTTCGTAGTTTTCATTTTCGGATTGTATTCATGCGCGTTGGCGCGCGTTCAAACAACTCATCTTATTCTTGAATATTGATGTGCTCCGTTTTCGAGACCTCGGCAAACGGATGGTCAAATATATATATATATATATATATATATATATATATATATATATATATATCCTTAAAATTTAGCAATTACTGTAAATGAAATGGTGCTATATTTATTTACAAAAATTTTAACTCATGTACAAGTGTAATTGCTATGCGATTGAAACAATGCGAATGTGTCTGTCCAGGAAAAAATAATATATGCAAAAGTCGAATGTGATTGTGTCTTATAATTAGGAGGCGGATTTTAATGACCTAAAACATCGCCAAACATGATCAATAAAACCCTATTAAAATGTTTTTAAAATGTCCTAATAACAAAGAAAATTGATGTAAAAATGAGATCAAAACCGGTTTGGATGAACAACTCAAGCTGTTAATGATGTAATCCAGGCTTCTTCTATTCGTCCAAGTAAACTCAGCTTTCAAAATTTTGGTTTGGACTGTTCTTTTCCAGAAAATCTCTGTCTGTAGTTATCGCTAGATCGGCTGAACCGGCAATGGCGCTGAAAGGCGTTACAGGAACCTTAGATTACATACAATGCCCGACGTTACAACTTCTGAGCGAAGAAATCAAATAGGCTAGCAGGTATAGGTACTCAAAAATACTGTGGAGCTCGTAGTAAATATCGTTGCATCTCGTAAATATTATTGGAAGCAAATACCATTATAATGACATTAAAATCGACAAAATCAGCCAAAAATGCATTAAAAATGGCGAGAAAAGGTACAAAATGACTTTTTACTCGAAAACGAAAAATGCCCAAAAAAATGAATTATAAAATGGGTCATTACCGTTTGTCATAACATAAAATGAATTTCTATATTCAACGGCATTTTTCTAAAGTGAAAAGAACAAAATAGTCCTCAGTGTATATTTTTCGTCCAAGATATAAGCGTGGAGACAATAATTTGAGGGTGTTCCGCATCAATATTTTCAACCCATTCCTTTGAGGCCTACCCCCAATTCAGATTTAGGATTTCTTCCAGCTGGCCTCCTGTGTGGCTTTAACTCGTAGCTCTTGGGTGCGACTCACTTTCTCCGCCAAATGACGGTCGCACTTCTGTCACACATGTCAGAATTGTCTTGATCGGTAGATCGTGAGATGTCCTCAGCAAGAGGTATTACTGCAGGCATTCAATCCTGCCAGGCACAGCCAAACTTCTTTTACTTAACACAAGCAACACAATGCATAATGAGTATATTCTCAGTTTATGAAATTTTATGTTCAAAACTCACATTTTGTTAAGAATCCATGTGGAAATCAATAGGCTTACTGGATTTATGGTCTTAAATCTAGGACGAAGTATTTTCGGTTGATGGGCAAAGTCTGTTTAAGTCTGTCATTTGCAAATGTATTCTGATATCTTATAATAGAGACTTATTAATTTTTGTGATCAAGTTCATTTGAATCAATAAAGTGAAAATTAAAGTGCCGGATTGAAACTAATTTTTTTAAATTGTAAACTATTATCCGTGAGTGCATTCTTAATTTGTTAGTTTATTAAGCCTAAACTACGCCGCAGAATGTTTCATGAATTTTACAGTAGCGTGTAATCTAAAAACTCGAAAACACATCTCTGTAAAAAAATCTATTCTTAATACAAGTAGAGATAACAGGTAAAATTCGTTCCGTACATCACCTCTTTGCTGAGTGCGTATATCGAGAGACGAAACGAAGCAATGCAGAGAACAAATTTCGAAGGCAGCTCCTCCACTCGACGTCCAGGAGTGTCGCATCTGTTGCGCTGCGCCACTGGAGGGCGCTTCCGCGGCACACAACCGAATTCGGCAGCGCCTCCTCCGCGCGCCCTTCGATTGTCTTGTTTACACGCCCCCGCTCGCCTCTTCGCCCGTCGCCCGGTGCGCGACACCCGACCTCGCCCTCGCCCGGGTGCCGATTTTATTTTATTTACTCGGGGGCTTTGTGGCGGCCGGGACGCGGCGCCGTGCCGCGTCGCAGCCGGCATATATTACGCCAGGTCGCTGGCGCCGCCGCCGCCGCCGCCGCCGCCACAGCAGCAGGCGACACGAGGGCGCTGAGCAAATATTCAGGAGCAGGCGACTGCTGCTGCGGCGGTGCCTGGGTCGTGCTGGGGTAGGCGGCGAAGGAGGGCGTGTAAGGGCAGAGGTGAGGCAAAGAGGGCGCCGACAGCCGGAAAGGGAGGCGACATGGAAACAGGACGAAAGGGACCTAAGGTGTTGGCTGAGACGGAGAACAGAAGGAAGGTAGAGGGGTCGAAGGTCGGAAAGGTTCCGCTGGAAAACAAGGCCGGGGTGGGGGTGGGGGCATAGTGAGGGGCGGGGTGAGGGCCCGAGTGAGAGGTGAGGAAAAGGGTGGGGGGGGCTGGGGTGAAGTTCGGATCAGAGGGGCACGGTGGCTGAGGGACCGGGTGAGGTGTGAGGGGCAGAGTGAAGGGCGAGGGTGAAGTGGGTCAGAAGGGTACGGTGAGGGGAGGGGGAGGGACCGGGTGAGAGGTGAGGTGTGAGGGGCAGAGTGAAGGGCGCAGTGAAGTGTTGATCACAGAGGCACAGTGGGGGGGTGAAGGACCAGGTGAGGATCACGGTGAGAGGTGAGGTGTGAAGGGCGGGGTGCGGAAAGGGGCTTGCGCGGGGCCGACGTGTCGTGTCGTGTGGTGTCGCGGGCGCCGCCCCCTGACCCCGCGCCTGCTCACGCGCTTCGGCTGCTCTGGCGCTCGCCACCCGAGCGTGCGCCGCCCGAGTGCTGTGCAATGTGTCGAGGAGATCAATCGTCGGAAAGCGATGCGTCGTATTTAATGCAAGCGCGTCCTCATCTTTAATGCACTCGCAGCGTGTTTTCATCGGCCTCTACAAAACCACTGAATAAATGACGTCAAGTGAATGCAATGGAACAGTGGTCACAATTGATGATGAGACTCAACGAAGGTCAACATCACGAGAATTTCGTTTTTTAACTTTTTTTTATTTTTAATTTCCTTGCGAAATTCGGAGGTTGTCCGTCATACGCCATTTTTCGCTTACTTACATGAAAGTCTTCCAAATGCTTTTCATCCATTGGAAAATAGTAATTTTCTGCAAATGCTATGTATGCATTTGCAGACACGTTCCATGCACTCTCTTTCTTATGAATTCACCCATTACTTCACATTACGTTTATGCTTTTTCAAGTGTCTCATAACGTGCAATTTTTTCTATGAATATTGATGAAACTTGGACTCATAACAACTCAAAATGTTAGTTACTAGCAAAATAAAGATTCAGAATGGGACATTTAGAGTAGGACGGTTGCTTACCTCTGAAAACTGATATGTTGAGACAAATTTAATTTGAAAGTTAATTATTAATTTGAAAGTTTACTTGTTTTAATTTTTATATTAAGCATTTTAAAATAATATACGACCAAATCATGAACTGGAATTCTATAATACAATTATGTTTTTAAAAATTGATCTATCGCCGCTTTCAGAGCTCAGACCATGAAATATGCGATTAAGTCTTTAAAGAGGAAATTGCGTTTACATGTTGTAATTGTAGATAATGTTCTTCTGCGAAAATTTGTCTGAGATTTTTCTACTTCATATTTTGAAGACATATTTTTAAGTAATGCAGATAATCTCGGAATTTAATAAGAATAGATATAGGAATTTTAGGCTCTATTTGTTTTTCATTAAAATGAACCGAATTTTTAAGAATAATAATCAATCTTGAAATGCAAAGTACATAAATTTGGAATTGTATAGCTCCATTCTCAAGTAGTATGTTAGTAGTTTCATTCTATTTACAAACCAAAGGTCATTTTGAATGTGAAAATGGTAAAAAGTACAAAACCTTGTCAAAATGTAATTTCCAAACTATATCATTCGAAAATTTTAAATTTAATAGCTTAAATTAAAGGGGCAATTTTCGACATTTTATAACTGTATATAAAAGATTTGAAGATAAATAAATACATTGGTTTCACGTGAAAATTCTCCAGGGCCCGGAATAAAAAATGTAACGAAGTACCACAGCCCCAAAACAACTTAGCCAACGTTTGATAAATGAATGTGAATCATTTTATGTTACTCTCCGACCATGCACCCTAATATTATATCATAGAAATAGGTGTCATAATAATAGCTCATGTGCCTAAACAGAGTACATTGGAATGTCGATAATCCGAATTAATTGGAACCCCTTCTGGATTATCAAATTATCAAACTTTTCGAAATAAAGAAATAAAAGCGTTTGAGATGACTCCAATGTAAAATAAAAATGTTAAAATCGTTAACAATCGTTAAAATCGTGCACTCTGATCAGTGACACACCCAAGAGGGTGGAGAGCTCATGGAGTTTCAACGCCCCCTGAAGCCAACGATGCCATTCAAACATATAGCTTTTACTGTTTTTTCTAATCTAACTAAAGTTATTCAATGTATCAATTATTTACGTTATAAATATTAACTATAATTGAAAAAAGAAAAATACTTTTATGTACACAAGGGAAAAATTGTTTACAAGAATCATTAAATCGACTGGACACTATACCTGAAGCCCTGAGTGCACCTCTGACAGTTGCAGAAGTGAAGCTGTTGAATAAAACCATTAACGTAGGAAAATGTTTACGTTTTAATGACAATTGTCGATATAATCAACAGTTTTCATAAAATTATAAAGTTGTTTGGACGATTTTAAATAAATACGAAGATACAGAATTCATCCGATTTTTTCAACCTGGAATCGAACCCGGATTGCCACCTGCCCGGATTTTTCACGTTACAATGATTAACGCTCCAGGCTCCTGCCCATAAGTCCCGTTCTCAGTTGCAAGTTGAAAGCCACGAGCTGCAGAGGGGCCCCTGCAGTGACCTCAGTGGCGCGAGATCATAGCGTCCGTTACGCCAGGCGGATCGCTGCTGAGCCGCGGAATCGTACGGAGATTAGCGACGGCCGATGGAGCCCTCTGCAGCCACACTCCGCCGTTCCGCCAGCTTAAACTCGCTTGCGTCCGCTAGGGGACAGGCCCGAGTTCAGCTTGCTCCACACCCCTATCGATAATTTGCAAGACAAGTTCATTTCACGCCACTGCAAAGAGGCTTAGATGGCGTGACACATACAACACTAGTATTGGGCGATGGGAGATTCAATGTGTCCTTAAATATTGGGATTCTTCAAGAGACTCGCGGAATTTCATTACCGTTCCTATTCTGCAATACTTTTAGGATCGAAATTCACTAAAACTAAAGAGCGGCTATTGATTTTACCTACTAGTTCACATACTGAATCCGCAAAGAAAGGATATGCACGAAAAACAATTATTTTCAAGCGTTAGATTTGGTAGAATCACACACTTGACACATTTGCATGTGACCCCTGAATCAATTCTTGACAAGATGATTTTGGTATTCCTGTAATAATATTTGGTTTATCTAATAAAGAAACTTTCTCTAAAGAATATTACAAACATTTTCAGTGACAGTTAACAAACATGTAATCAGCTTTTCGACGACGAAGTTAAAACAATCTTTTTTATAGAAAAAGTAAACATTTAAAAAAAATATTACGAATTTACAAGTTAGAACGAATTGTCGAATTCTTGGCTATCATTTTCGCAGTACACAAAAATATTCCAGAAGCTGTAGCCGCAATTAATGATAAAGAGCAATAAGCCAGCATCGCGATTCAATCTCACTCAGACGAAACGCTTGTGTTGCTCTTGGTAACGCCATAACGGTTCCCTTTACACTAAATAATCAAGGGCACGCTTTATTCGAGAGAAAATCAATTTTACATTTTTCAAGATTGTCTCTATTCAATTTTCAATAATAAGCAGAATGTATACAGATATAGGCCTTGTTTGTGGTAAATTAAGCGTTTTGCTGATTGCGCCATCATGCAATCTCATTAAAAATTGTAGAGCCGTATTCCCACAATACTCGGGTATCTGGCCCCAGCTGTAGAATAAATGTTAATCTAAACTTTTGTTCACCGACGCAATCTCAGAGAGTCGTTTGTAAGGAATCCTTGGTATTGAACCGCGCGGCGAAGTTGCTCGCGCAAGGAACTCCAGTGAAGCGGCTACAGCGTATTGTTGGGGCGAATCCAGAAAAGTGATTCAGGGAGCCGAGAGGTTATGAGGAAAATTCAAATTTGAAGCATGAAATACATACTTCGAACTAATCTCCATACAGCCAGTTTCAATTAACTGAGTATTACTATTTATGACATCTTATCTCATGAAAATTAAATGCTATGAAATTTAGCAATTATTTATTGATTTCTCGAGTATGGAAAGTTGTGCGGCTTTAATCAATAAAGAAGTTGATTCAAAATATTATCTCATTAACTGCCATGGTCCCCACCTGGGAATTTTAGACCTCTTCCATTGTTTCTTGACATTGTGCAATATAATTTGCAAATTGTATTTCTTCAATAGACGGAGACATCGTAAATGAAACATATATGCAAGTTTTTTCATTCCTGAATGCCAGATGTCGATTTAGCCGTGATTGCCAAAGCATTGTATACTCCTGGTAGCTTAGCTGCTATATGTCTGCGGTTAAATCGGGGAGAGGCCGGTGTAAAGCAAACAGTGGTTGTCCCGTAACCGAAATTCACGGGACATATGCAACTAAGGTCTAACGGTTTTCCTTCTACTTATAGCAAATGCTCATATAACCACCGTTTGGCGTTTTGGAGCGCTCTAGTAGTATAATTCAGTACAATAACAATTGATTAGCACTAAAAATTGAAAAAACATGCTGCCATAGAGATTCGACAATGACTGTGCACGCACGAACGTGACGACAATAACCGAGCGCTATGCTAAAATTAATTTGGCAGTTAATAGGTTAAAAAACTGTGGCCCGCATCAGCAGAAACGCTGTTGACGAATGTGCGGATATTGTGCGAATATCCCGCAGCAGCAGAACATTTTATATTGTACAAAAGCTGTTTATATACCAAGAATACAAAAAATATGGTATTTTCTGAAACGGTGCACGTGAATAGTATGATCATCATTACAGATTCTTGCCTCGTCGCATGACATCGCATGCCGTAAGCAGCGACGTATTGAGTGTACGAATATACATGAAATATCAAGAAGGAGAAATTGAGGATTAACATATCAAACATTTGCATTTTCTGTCAAAATCGAAATAGTTTAATTGTTTGTTTTTTTTCGAACACCTAGGTGTTTAACGAAACCATAGATACCTCTCATATGGCTGGAAGTTCAATTGTTTTCTTTCAATTTCTGCGCGCGTAGTAAATTAGTTATTCTTAAGCCATTTAAAGATATTTAAATAGCTCAAAACAAAACATTCGAAGAGAACACAAGTGTTGGGAGGGAGGAATCGAGAAGCGAAAATCAACAAGGCAAGGCCAAACTGCAGAGGGAAGGAAAAGGGAGGAACAATTGATGAAAAATGAAGAAAGAGCAAGAGTTACAGCGAAGAAAAAAAAAAAAAAGATATCTGAAATTTTAAGTAGTTTGCACAGAAAGGGAAATAGGATCCTTTCTATCGGAGTCAGATTAAATGTCTGGGAGTACCCTGGCAATGGACATTTAAAAAACCTTTACAATGTGTAATGAGTCACTAAAACTGTAGGGGAAACAATAATATATATAAAAGTTTTTCTGATGGAAATTCTCCGTTTTCCGGCGCACAATTACATTACTTTCTCTTCTAACGAAGAAATTTTTAAGGCGAGAAAGTTAAACATTCACTACCTATTATACACAATTATGAGGATGAATTTTGAATTACAATTGATTAAGAATTTTTTAATATTTTAACCATTCTATCAAAAACCAATTAATACACGAAGCAGTAATAATGAAAATTAAGGAAATTAAAACTTTTTTCATATAACATTTCATTTTAATTAACATTCGCAAGGGTGATGAAATTTCAAAGAGAATTGACATTTGATAAATTTTTATTATATATGCCTTTAAAAACTGTTCTTTCATCCCTACGTTCTCTTCATTTAAATTTTTGCGGGGCCCTTAAGCATTCGGTCATTCTCCTTTAACGCAGGACTGTACCAAGTACCATGTGATCCCCATCGTATGTTTTTTGCTGATTCAAACTGCATTTGAAAGAATTAAATGGACGAAGATGCGCTGTAACAACCACAAACCCAACAACTCTTTATTGTAGATAAAACTTAAAATTATATGTATTACAATTATCATGTGTATTGTATTATATTATTGTACGTTAAATTTGTATGAAATGTCAATGTATAATTAAATCTTTTTTTACAACTTAAGATGCACCACCCACAATTCGACCCTTCGGATTGACAAGGTTCCAAACAACAAAATCGAAGAAAATAAATTCTTAGTGTGACAAGGTTACATCTGACTTCTGCTGCAGTAGAACATACACGTGCTGCAAGTATAATATACATATGCTACAAGTAGAACATAAACGTGCTGCAATCTGTTGTCAACAAATAGCTACTGCAAAAAATCACTACTCTACGTAGACAGATGGCTGAATAATGGGATAGTGAAACATTGACATCAATTTACTCGAAACGACTGATATGTTATTTCGAACCTTGCCATTCCTAACGGTCGAATTTCGAATTCCGATCTAATTTGCGAATCCTTTTATCCTTTTCACTTTCGCGCCTTACTACGTACTATAAGGTACTTACTGCGTACTAGTACGTAGAGGTTAAACAATTTATAAAAAAATTCTCGATACCGGCTTCAAATTATTTCTTTAATTTTTTCTACGGGTAGAGGAAAGGATGACTGAAAAAATTACGCAGGTCCCATTTTCGTCGAACACTCTGAAATTTCGAATACCGCAAAAGCTAGAAATACTGCGAGAAAGTATGTGCTGTTGAAGCACCATGAGTTCTAGGCCGCTCCGTTCTACACTTTGCGGATTCGGTGGTATAACGGTCAGCGTACCGGACTGTTGTACCCGAGTTTGCGGGTTCAAACCCGATCGAAGCCGCGGGCGAAAAAATCCTTCGGAGGGGAAGTAAAGCCGGCTGTCCCATGTTAGTAGATTTACTGCATGTAAAAGATCCTCAAGCCTAAAAGAAGCCTCTGAGCAAAATTGAGATCCGCCTGTTTCGTCGCCCAAGATAATACCTCCTTTCTCCGCTAGGTGGTGAAAGGAGCGTACCGAAATTTGCGTGGTTAGACGGAAGAGCGGGCCTGATGGCCCGAGTCTCGTCACGTAAAATAAGGCATTAACTAACACTTTCGGGGCGGCCCCCGTCGCCTGCAGCCGCGTGCTTCGCTGCGCGCGGTCGGGCGCGTGTTCTACGAGCGGTCGCCGCCGAGTGCCTTCCCGCAGAGGCTGCGCGTCGTGGAGCGCGGACGCGAGCGCGTGCTGACCCACATGCCGGGGTCACCGCGCACCCGCGAGCGCGTGCGCGTGCGCCCCTATCGACCGGGCGAGCGACCGAGCGCGCCGCTCCGGGAAACCCGCCTCCGCACGGCAGGGCAGTCAACTGCATGGGGCCGCCTGCGGTAGCAACGCAGGTGTCTCTTCAGCGTTTCATACGTTGATGGGTGGTTCCAGTCCCGGCGGGGCAGCATTTTTGATACTAGCTAGATCGGGGGTGTCCAACTTGAAGGCGTCAACTTTACTCAACTAATATAACTTCAGTCAACTAACAACTTCACTCAACTAAACACTCACTAACAACTTCAGTCAACTAAAATAATATGGTTGCGGGCCTTATTTTCATTACTCGGGTGATCTACATCTGTCATTCTCAAATCGTTGATAACAGCACTTTGCCCGGCTGCTCTCAAACGAGGAAGAGGGAGTGGATCCATGCGTGATATCAGACCGTACCATGCATAACGCCGTAAAACACATAGGGACGACTTTGAATTTCGGAATTTACTAGAAAAAGTCCTGAAATCCAAAGTTAACATTTTTACATTGAGGAGGAGTTGACCCTTGCAGGGCGTATACGCTAGGTAGACACATAATGTTCTCGCCCGACATGTGTGTAAGAGACTTTCCCTTTTGACTAATAATCTTTCGCAAGTAATAATAAATGGCACCTCGGGCCACTAGTTGGACAACCCTGAGCTAGATAGTGCAGTGTATCCACAGACATCGCAAGTTTACGTGACAAAACCCTCTGTCACGCGAATTACATCCGGGCGCCCCCTCCCCTCCCCACACGTGCAGCCAGCCATGCGGATCTCTGCTATACAGAAATGCTTGGGCATTGGGGTGTTGATTCTCGTCGCCCCTACCCCTAAGCAACCCTACAGATCCACAAAGGCGTATTCCCGTGGGTCCCCTCTCAAGGCCGGAGAAGCCACCCACTTCAACCCTTGTTCTCGATGATGGTCAGTTTTTATCACCCTGACAACCCACATTAAGAAAACCCAGTAGCCCTCAGCTCTCTAATCCCTCAGGTCGTGCCATAAGTCCATAAGTCGATCAGGCAGCTGGTGCCCCTTCCGATCTCTACCCAGGACGGTCGTGGGCGCACAAAGGCGGACAATTGAAAGCTCCAGAAAGTAGATCAATAGGGGAGGGATCGCCGTGGAACTATCCACTTACAAACAATAGTAGAAGATTCTGGGAAACGAAAGAACAGCCCATAATATGCCACATATCACGCATGTGGCCGAGAAAAGGTTTCTTTTAGAAGGGGTGGGTAATAGCATGGCGAGAGAGCTACAGACAGAGAGAAGAAACTTCACTAGAGATCAGAGACTGGAATGATGTCGAGACTCGAAGTAAGCACTAGAGATGAGTCGCTCAATAACACCATGAGAGACCGAAAACTTCTGACTAAATTCGTGTCGGAGACTTGGTGACTGCTCGACGAAAACATTCGTTCGGCAATGTATGACTGGTCATTACATGCTAGTCTGAACAGTCCGAGCACCTGCCTAAGGAAACGGTGACGGACAAGTCATACCGACGTCCGAAAGGCACCTGCAGAGGTGCGCGGCTTGCTACATCGACCGCATTGACACGGGGAGGTGACGTTTGACGGCCTCCCGGCGCACATTTGCAATCGTCAACCTCGCCGCGAGAGTGGTCGCGCGTCGCTGCCAACCGCCTTCACGTCAGTAACGCGAGGACGAGGCAGCTTCCTTGCCGAGCGCGCGCCCCTTCTCATCCGAGCGTCGTCGCTGAGACTGCGCAACCAGGACGGCACCAGAAACGGCCCGCGAACTGGTAATTCTCCTGAAGTGAGGTAACGCCGGAATAATTATTGGGTACTGCTCATATCCATGGACTGATCAATATTCTCAGACAGAGAAAATGAATCTGATAAGTAGTAATCTTGCTATTGTAACGACTTGTTCCATTTTAAATAAATTTGTTCCCGCCACTTCGACGGGTTACACTTAAAATTACAACTCTAGTGTATTATTTCAAGTAGAAGGTAAACAAATTGCATCCCTTCGACCTAGAGCAGTCCACCCTCGAGGTTCTCAACTCCAAAACCGGATTAAAAGATTGTATGCGCTCGGCGCCCATTAATTAAAAATTTAGTGTTTGGCCTGCCATTCATTATGTGCGAAGGGTACTCCGTGTGTGACAGTAGCCCCTTTGTGATGGCTAGTCACCAGGTCATTACAATAGTTAAGTCGAGTTCATTCGCAGAATGGAAAATTCTAGAGAAAAGCTGATCTGGTTGGGAATTTCTCGTAGTTTTCCATCAATACAAGACAAACGCCGGAGCATTATCCTAACGAACGGGCGTTGGACCGCTCACGATCTTTCCTTCTTAAACCCTATCCCTCCACTCCCCTTACACACATACACACTAACACTTCCACGCACTACACTACCACACTTGACGAGAGACCAAACAGGAGCTTGCCGCTTGTCCGGATAGGGCGGAGCCCGGCTTGGGAAGATATCAGGAGGGGGCGACCCCGGAAACTGACGCTCGGCCCAGGGAATGCACGCGCCGCGCGACACTGGACAGATATTACTTTTCAAAAGGATGAAGAAAAACAAAGGAAACGTGGTAGAAGAATGCCAAGAAATCAAAACAGGAAACACAATAAGTATCATCACCACCAAGCAGGGGCAGGGCTAGGAGAGCGTGTATTGAACGTTATTGTGATTGAAAAAGGAAATTGGATTAAAACAAATTAGCTTGCATCGAGTAAATTACATTATTAGGTTTATCAAAAGACATATCACATTTATCATTACACTGAAGTTTGTGATCGTTACAAAATTATGACAAAATTTCCTACCTTAATCTTACCATAAATATGAATTGACAGTAAAACTTAACACTCCTGTCAATGATTTAAATTCTAGTGAAAGTCCTGCTCACTCAGTGTAATAATAATAATAATAATAATAATAATAATAATAATAACAATAATAATAATAGTAATTTCCTCTCAAGAGGTAAGTAGATATTCGAAAGAGGATGAGTAACCATAAGTTGGATGGAGAGTACGACCAACTGAGGAGTCTGGCGGAATCGAGAAATCATGCAAGGATGGCAGACGTATGAATGGAATTATCTAAGGTCAATGACTCGATGTGTATGAACAACGTGGATTGCATAAAAGCTTATAATTTAACGCAATTATAAATTCAGTAACATGAATGTATTCAGTTTACATTTTTGAAATGGTATGTTGCTAAAAGATAAATGTTTTTCAACAATGGTCTGCGTGTACCGGAACCTAATGTTTTTTGAGTACTTCAATAACAGACACAATTGAAGAAAATTGTAAATGAAGAGAAAAGATATGATGAGACATGAAAGTGAAAGGAAATGAGAAAAAATGAATGAAAAAGTAGAGTTAGGGAATACAAAAACGACGGGGTGAAAGAAAATTTAATAATTTCTGATTTCAGGCTTCAATTTCCGCTTTACTGTTAACTCAATCGACCTGACGAAGTTTAATGAAGTGTTGTTTTCTCCAAGCTGGGTCAAATTTACTTCATACCAATAAGTATTCAACCGTTCCGGAAATGTGAATCAACGCATTTAATAACAGAATATGCAACTGAACATCAATTACGCCCAATCTACAAAATTGCAATAAACGAACGCAGCAATTTCCTTTCAAATGCCAAACGAATTTGGGGACTACTGAAACCATTCAATAATGATTCGTATTTCCCCTCGGATATGAAGACAGTCGTCATTGATATTTACGTACTTATTCTGCACAAATATTAGTAATTTATTATTCCAGATGAGAATAGTTATTTAAGAAATAAGTATAGTAAGACATTATAATTTGAATATCGTGCAACGTTTTAACCACTTGTAAAAATTACGACGAATTCTAATTTTAGATTAAATTTCACTGATGTTGAGTAAGTTAATAGGATTATTAGCAACGTGCGTAAACACTTTACCTTTCAATTACTAAATTTGTCTTTGTTAATAGTGGGTCATGAATTATTAGAATACCCAAATACTTCTAATAACTTTATTGTAGAACTGACCATAGCTTTGTAAAGTTTGACCTTAGATAACCAAAGTGGATGCATTTTATTGTCTTATGTATTTTTACTTTCTCCTATACGTATTATATACGGAGTAATACACGTAGATAAAGGTACGTAATACTGCGGAAAATTGATTGCGAGATTTCAGCGGAAATAGACTTTAAGGGGTCATTTGATACACAGAAAGTGTTTTTCTCCTCTTTTTTCAGAATTTCCGTCCCTCTGAACAACAATAGCGCCTAAAATATTAGTAGGAATTTTGTCAAAATATTTTCCGCTCAATCTGAACTGGCTGGAAGCCCTGAGAAAAAAAAAATCTTTAAATTTTGGGAACTTTACACGAAGCCCTTGGAACATTTTCAAATTTTCCTAAAAAAGGCACCAATTTTTCTTTAAATGTCATGTAAGAATGGAACGAATTTCACCGTTAACTCTCCAGTGGGAACATCTGCCTGACAGGTAGTAACAGTTTCTTTTGTTATCACTGGGAACGGTATAAGTACACCAAGCGTCTTCACCCTTCTCTTGGGCTTCGGTACGCTCATAATTTGCAAGGAGAGACGGACATTACATCTCTGGCGTGCAATCTTTTTTATGCAAACCCTCATTTTTTGAAATTAGCGATATCTCATTAGAAGGTGTTCCCACATTTGTAGGTTTTGATATCTGCTTTTCATGCACATGTTCCTATAGATACATTTTTTGACATCTGCTTCTCAACTAGATTTAATTATTCATTTGCTTTGAACTACATACTACTGAAATAATTTCCAGTCAAGAGTTTTGCGGATATTCTTATTAACTACTTTAAAAATGTTGACTTTGGTTGCCTATAGAAAGTCTGACAATGACTATCCCAATGGATAAAAAAACATTGTTTTTTGTGAAAGTTAGTAAAATTCACAAATACATGTTTGAATAAAGTATTATTTAATAAGAATACACTCATATCTTTAATTTAATGTACATTTTTTACAATATTAGTAAGTTAGTAGCAGTTTTCACGTAATTTTGAGTAAAATATGACAAATATTAAAACAATAAAAATAAAATTTTCTCAACAACTCTTAAATGTTTTCTATAATTTTTGGAACGGATAATGGTAAATGCACTAAATAGCATTACAACAATGCCATTTTGATGAAAAATTTTCAAATTCTCAAAAACTCACTTTTCTGTAAACCCTCAAACTATTTTCCCAAAAAACAACACCAAATTATTTCTTCATAATTTGGTATGGATTGAGCTAAATGCGCTGAATAACACATCAACACCATGTTGATGTATTATTTCGATTATTCAAACATTACACAAATTTTTTAGACTCTTGTTTTTCGACACGTATTTTTTTAATCTCCCATAACGTTTATAGTTATTTTACAGTATTTCTTTACACATTATTGGCTTTGTGAGTTAAAGTGCTTCAAATGATTTCTGATGAAGTTTTTCGAAAATTCAAATATTGTCTGTGACAATGGGCTTAAATTTCATTTTCAGAAACGCTCAAACTATTGGCTGGCTTCAAAATATTCAATGAAAATTTTCATATAGATCCAGATTTTACTCTTCTTTAATACTCCAAAAACCGTATTTTAATGCTACTATTTCGAAACTAAAAGCTAGAAAATACGTGGAAAAAAAAGTTTAGCCAATAATAGATGGCAGCAGGGAAGAATAAGACAAAAACGAAAAGCTAGCCTAAATGTACGAGAATAAGAAACTAATTAGTACGAGAAAATCTATGGCACTGTGTAGCACTAATTTATTTTATTACATTTGCTTTCGCAAGAAATAGAAACAAATGTGCCGTTTTAGTCAAGTAAAATATATTCAGGCCTCGCCACAAGGAGCGCATTCGAGAATAATTAAAAAAATTATTTACTCACAGGTGTCACTAAAACACCGTTATTAACTATTAAGATACATCCGCAACCTTCTCAATAAAATAAAAGCAATATTTTTGATCCTATATAACATTGCCAAAGCACAGACGCTTGGTCTCCGATGAAACATCAGCAGCAACTATTGATCTTCCAGAGGTTGAATATTCCTCTTTGAAATGTTTTCCCCGTGAAGTACACGGTAGTGAAATACTGCTGGGAAGCCGAAATTTGCAAGTCGTGAAAGCGGAGGAACTTGGGCTGGAGCACTGGGGCATCTTGCGGCTGCCGACAATCTCCAAAATCCGCCGCCGCTGGTCAGCGGGGAGTGACGACCCCGACGGCTGCTCCACTTCGACCTAAGTCCGTCGCTCCCGAGGCAACTTCGCCGGTCCTCGCTCTCCCCTCCCACGCCGCGGTACAGTAGTCCGAAATGCCACCAGACGCGCTTGTGTGGTTTCTAGGAAGCGTGCGGCCACAAGACAAAAAATACGCGCAAAAATGAAAACATCAGAACTGAAAATCAACATGTCCAGTTCCTCGCTATTTTTCCAAGGTTTGTGTTTATTTTCGTTGTGAGAAATATTTACATGTACCTTGCAGAGACATTTCCTATTTCCACACAGAATGAATTAAATTACAAAAGACTCCTCTTCCTCCAATATCCTCTTTTGGCTAGATTAATTTAAAATTGTAATTTTTCTCTAAACAATTCAACTGTATCTTTGTAATGCTTCCACGAGTTGCAAATTAGTGTAGGTGAACAAATATATTATAATGAACAGTAAACTTGCGTTAAAAAAGTTACCCCATCGTGTTGTATTAACTGGTTTTATCCAACCATATTTACTTTCAGTTATGCGCGCAATTCGTCACATTTGGAACCATTGTGAAGCGCTGACCAGCCCGTCCGCCTGCCCGCCGTGTAGTCAATTTCAGCGAGACTATAGCAAGAGCCGGCGGCCGGGTGTTGGTGGAAGTTGGTGGGCTGTATCAACGACCGCCCTGCCTTTGAGCTCGCGCCGCCCCCGCTTCGAAGGCCCCGCGCCAAGGAGCAGCCTCGCCTCAGGGCGCCGCGCCGCGGCTGGTGACAAGCGGCCTGGTGATAAGCCAGCCCTCGCAAAGCAGCCACAGCCGAAGCGCCGCTGCGTCGCCCTTCCCAGGAAAAGGTGCAGGGCGGAAGGTACACAGGCAGAACTTCGTGGAAACGGAGTTTGGGCACGATCGATAATGTAAATTACGTCTCAAAACATATTTGTATCGGGTGCTGTATTTTGTTTAGAGAAAGAAAACGAGTAGTTTCTTGCAGCGTTCGTTATAGGGTACCCCCAGATAAAATAGTAAAAAGTTTCCCTAAACCAAATGACGTACGAGTAGTTATACTATAACTCTAATACAAAAATAATATTTTTGACGTTTCTTAGCCCTCGCTCCATCACCCACAACCCTTTACAGCCACAAACCTGTTTTGTTCGTCAACTTTACACCATTTTATCTGATTGAAAAAATATGAAAAATAATAAAATAATTTATACTACTAGAAAAATATTTTTTAATATTTTTTCACCCTCAAATCCAAACGCAAAAAATATTTTTGAAAAAATAATGAAAAATAATTATTCCTGTGTCTTAGAACCCTGGAACAGGCTCCAAAAAAATCCAAAAAGTTCCTCTCAAAACACAAATTATTGTGTTTTTTTTCATATTTTCCAACTGCTGGGCTGTAGTTAAAAAATAAAAACAATTTTTATCGTTTTCCAGCCTTTAAATCACATTGACTTTAAATATACTGCAACAGTTCTGGGCGTTTATGTTAGTGTTTATTATACATTTGTATACTTTGTTGTAGCACCTAGTAGTGTTTTGACTTTGGAATGTAGGTACAAATTATCTTCTTTTTAAAGCTTTCAAATCCTATGTATAAGTACATCATATGCTAAGGAAGGAGTATGTTTTTGGAATATTACTGGGTGTTTTTTATATTAGAATTATAGTGTAGCTACTCATACATCATTTTTTTAGGGAACATTTTTACCATCTCATCCGGGGGTACCCTTTTGATAGTGATTGTATTCTTATAGTATCGCATTAGAGGGAAAACTTAAATGACGGATTTGACACAAGTATATTTTTTCACTCCCGTTTAGAAGTTTATGTTATCCAACGCCTACTCGTTCTTTCCAGTTACCAGCGCAATTGTGCGAGACACATGGCGCACCGGTGCGCGTGAGTACTATAGGAAAGATATCGCGACTCATAAATTGATCAAGAAACAATATCACATCGCCTTGAGATTTGCCAGACTGAAAAAATTGTGTAATGGGTTGTTAAATTTTCAGTAGCTGTCCTGTCAGAACAGGCTACAGACGGTACCCACACACAGGCACAGACAGAAAATTTGTAAATCGACACAGAAAATCAGCAGCATCAGACTGAGTTCCAAACTATTACTTGAGTTGCACTCACAGGCAACTCAAGCACGACACTACGCTCACAGCTACCAGGTCATCGTAGTCTGCAGAAAGCTCTTGAGGGGAAAGGATGAGTCCGCAGGATCTCAGGAAGCTCACGTAAAAAGAAGTGATAGATTCGCATCATAGCATTCATTTCCGATACACACAAGAAATAAGAGTATACACATATAATATATATAAACAGATTGTTGGTACATTGTGGGATTATATAGTTAATTAGAATCTCCCATATTTGAGGAGTAACTTGATCGTCGCATAAATCTGAGTAAATGTAGAGGGAGGATGAGAGTGTGATAAGATTTTTGCCCTCTACGTTTTAAAATGCTTCAAAATGTATCCATTACGAAAGAAAGGAAAGGACCACCTGAAGATGCAATGGCAAGATTTAATAAATATTGTAGGAAGAAAAGAACCCGAATAAATTATAAAATTAAGATGCTCTGGCTGCCATACAGAGTGGTTCTGGCTCGCTAGTAAACTGTTGAAGCGAAATTGAGATACATGTATCGTATTTTATTAGCCATTGGGTTAATTCAAAGGATTAAAAGCCTATCGGTTATTTTAAAGTATTACAATGAAAATGCCTTTGCAGGCCGTTCGGAATTTCTCGTATCTTTCGAAATTCTCGAACTTTCTATATGTAAAAATCTTATCTAATCTAATGTACTGATAGGAGAAAGAGCAAATATGACGTGAGAAGACATGCTTATAGCCTCGAGCGCGCACAGTACAGTGAAAACAAAACCGGGGACGTAAGAAGGTTATTTCATGTTGAAAATCGTTCCAAAGCAAATAATTTTCCTTAACAGCAATTACTGGAAACTAATGCCCAGGAAAGGGAACGCTTCACAAAATTTATTTCTCTGCAAAACGTGGAGAAATACAGATGGGAGGAACGTTAAAGGAAGAAATTCTCCGAAAAGCTAAATGTTTCATTCCGAGAGGTCAGGGCGTTGGCGTACTCAGGCTCAGGGGGAGTCATAAAAGTGGTGTAGCAAATCTTAACGGAAATAAGTAACTGATAACGAAGAATCGTTAATGTAAAATGGTCGACAATATTACGCAAAGAGATACATGAGGAACAAACAGGTTATAAAGGCTCAAGGAACATTTCGGAGATGCCAAAGGAAAACGAATACGCGAATTACTCAACTCCAAAATGTTACTAACGTGGCTTAAAGAAAAAAGATTGTTCATTGGAAGAAAACGTGAGCGCAAGCGAATGCAATTACTGACAGAGAAAGAGGGGCCATACCAATAGTTTTGGGATATAATGACTACATTCCGATGCCAACAAAAAATAACAGGCTACGTAAATCTGAATATTTTATAAAAGCGGTCCTATGTTCGACTAGCAACATAATAACAATGTATCCATTATCGCGGTAAACTGTTCAGTAATGGTTTAACCTAACACAGGGACCACATGATTTGAATTTGCAGGAATTAGAAAATGCATTTTATATCGTGAAATGAGACATCGGTAATATATTGCAACCAAAAGTAGATGCCACGTTTTCACACCGAAAAAAAACTTGAGGAGAAAGGAGCCAGAGAAAGATCTATCGTTGGCGAGATCCCCAATGACGCTGATGCCAAAGTAACGTATGACGAGTGGCTTTTTAACCCTGTCCAATAAATTACAGGAGATTCCTGAAATGCTCTTCCACATAATCCTTCCCGGAATAGAGACGATATATCCATGACAAACGACTTCTAATGCTCCAGTATTCATCTTCACGCCATCTTCCAGGAACCTCCGAAAAACAGCGAAGCCCGCGCGCGCGCCCCGGCTGCGTAACTCTGCCCCAGAGAGCAGCGCGCTGCGGTTCCCGGCCGCGGCCGCAGCGTCGCGCGATTGCCGGCCAGCGCTCTCGTTGCGCGCTCCCGCGGGATGACGCCGGGGGGAAATAATTCATGGACGCGGCGGGACGGCCGAGCTGGAGCGAGAGGGCGGTAGGAAGTAGGCGGCAAAGCATGGAGTTGGGTCGCTTCTGGCTGAACAAAAAAAGGGGAAACGAGAGAGAACGGAAACGGAGAAAAACATAGGCGTGGAAACATGGAGCGATAAAAGGATCGACGAAAATGTGGCGAGACGAAGTAGCAGAAACATAGCTTTTTCGTATAAATGGAGAATAGGAGAGGAGAGAGAGAGAAGGAAGGGATGCGAAGAAAATTTTGTCTTTGTGAAAAGTTCGCTTAGAAGCAGTGAGGAGGAAGAGGAAAGCGAATGACCGGGCAATAGAAAAGAGAGACCGAAATGTTGGTATATGAAACCTTGAGAATGCCTTGAGAGTGGTGGGGAATACAGTTTAGGAGGTTGGTTGGTTGGTTTTTTCGTGTTTCCGGGCGCGTCAACTACGTTGGTCGTTAGTCCCGTTAGTGTAGTGCATGTTTGTTCCGGGAATGGCGGTGATCTTCCCCCAAGCGAATGACCGGGAAGCTAGTGTAGTGGCGGGTCCGGCGCCGACCTACCGTCGGCTAGTGGGTTTCCCTAACCAGGACTCTCCCACCAGCAAGGCCCGCCCCAGCCAAGACAAGCTAGTGTAGTGCATGTTAGTGTAAGTGTGTGTGTGTGTATGGGGAGAGGATAGGACAAGGAAGAGCAAGGAAAGATCGCGTCGGTCCGTGGCCCGTTTGTTAGGGTACTGCTCCAGCATTCGCCTGGTGTTGTTTGAGAAACCACGGAAAACTACCGATCAGAGCAGCCGGCCGTTAGAATTCTCCTCCTGACAGCGACTGAATTCGACCTAGCTGAAAAGCTAGTGTCGAAAACCCTGCCGCCGTTAGGACTCGAACCAAGACCTCCCGGTCAGAGGCGCTGTAGTGACATCAGTTGATGCACTGAGCTACCGCTCCCAGTAGTTTAGGAGGAGGATGAGAAAAAGTCAAAGAAAGGAGAAATGAATCATGAGACGCAGTGATGAGATTCATCACAAGATAGAGGTAATACGTGGTGGCGACAGGACGGAAGTAGAGATGGAAGAATAACGTGGCGTCGGAAAGGCAGGGAGGGGGGCGAGAAATGATGTAGCAGGATGCAAGCAGGCGCAGTTGGGTTGGGTGAGAGGCCACAGCACTTACGATTCCTCGGAGCAGTTCCCCCCAGCCCCACCCCGCGCCCGCGTCAGAGGAGCGGCGCAAAAAACCTCCGAGAGAAAGACGCGAGCGAGCGCCGTCCGCTCGGGAGCGTTCCAGGCCACGGCCTCCGCGATGGGGCTCTGAGTCTTCATACATTTCTTAGATTTGAACCCAGACACGCTTTTATAGATGGCAAAGTAAATATTTATGAAGCTGTTGTTCAGTCATTTTTCAAAGGGTGAGGCAACAGAGACAATCTAATGCGCCTTGGAAATAATTTCCCCAAAGAAAACAATGCACGAGAACAGAGTACCGAAGAAAATATCTTCTCAAGATGCACGTAAAATAAAACTGAATACAATGACGAATCAAGGGTGGAAAGAGAAATTACTGAAGTAATATTTCAAATGCATGTTTTTTACTTCGTTCTTTGAGATTATTCAAATCAAAAATTCATTACATGCCTTTAAAATCTAACAAAAGTAGATAACATAATATTTTAGCTGTGCACGGTCACTCAAATTAAGATTTGCGCTAATGAGATGTGACGAAAAGAGATATTTCACTCAAGATATATTTAAAATTTGCATGACTAAATCCGTCCCATCATAAACAATATCGTGCTTAAATATTGGGTCGGAACATCAAAGTTTGCCACAAAATAGCATATTACCTACCCGAACAATTTAACCGGCAATAGAAATTCACTTTAATTACAGTGCCTCAGGGTGCAAAGAACTAGCATGTCAGAGAGAAACATTTTCAATTAAAACGGGACAAAATTATCCGAAAAGTAGACAGCGCGCAGACTCCAGTTCATTGGTTTATTGATTTTACTGTCCATCTAAATCCGACAGTAAATACACCCAAAAAGTATGTTTTCAACTTCCTGATTGTGGTACATTTCCTGTTTTGTGAACGAGATACCTAATGTCACTTTGAAGGGAGAAAGAAATACTGCTTGCAAAAATGTTCAATGGGAAAACGCAACATGACCATGTTTTGTGAAGAAAAAAACAACTCTGTCTTCAAAAGGTAACAAAGTGGAAATTGAATTGCGACAGATCCAACATCTTGAACCTTATTTCTTAAAGTCCAGAGCTCTTCAAAGTTGCCCGCATACACGGGAGAGATGAAAGCTTTTTTTATCTTGTTTCGCCAAATTGGCCAGCGGATATATTGCCTCTCCAACAATGGCAGTCGTGGAGAGGTTCGAATTCCAAACCCTCCGAGGGCCGTAAACATAACGAAAAGTCAGTTCTCTCAAACTGCGCCACTTTCTACATCGATGCGCCATTGGAAAGAAATTTTCAAGCTACGATCCATAGAATAGGATCAGGTAGCATTTATGCGGATAAATTCTCTCTTCTAACAAAGTTTTAATAATGCGACATCAAAAATCGTAGCCCTGCCATGTAGTGATACAGTGGTACACACAACATGATACAGTGAAAATCACAAACTTTGTAAAAATGTGAAACTGTTCGGAGTAAATAACATTTTAGTTGCTATCATCCCCTCTTATCCACGCTGTATGAACAATTGAGCTTTTTTCAGAGACGTACCTTCGTGAAACACATTTATTTAGGAAGGGAAAGTATTCACATTCAGGCCTGCAGTTCAAGATAGGAACGCTTTTCGGATACCGTTTAACATATAAGAAACGCAATTTTTGAACACCATATTTGGCAACACTATGGATAAGCCTCACAAGAATATATTAATACGGAAAACTAGAAAACAAATAGTAATAAAGATTCCTAACTTTAGAAATAAACTCTTCAATTAATAACAGAATTTCTTGACACGTCGTTGCTTTTCCGGATTACTGTTGTAAGAAAATCCTGTTTGGTACAGGAAAGCGCGATTTAATTTTCCCGCCACTTCTTTTGTTCGCTATTAATCTGACATTCAAATTACATCAAGAAATTGTTTATGTGTCTGCATTTTTTAATTTATGAAAATGGATTTTATAAGCTCTATATTATTCCATAAAAATAAATAACTCCGACCATGAAATAACGGTGCATACTGCCAAGCATCATTTGTGCAATGTCAGAGACAATGATTTATTCCATCTAGAAAGTGTTTTTTTTAACCGATTTACCTTACGATCTCAATTTTTGATTCTTTAAATTACATGCGTATTTCGGAAATGCGTTTGCAATGTGCAATATGTAAATTATAAACCTGGACAGAGAATGTTTGTATCCAAGATAATTCCTTTAAAATAATGTTGGGGTTAAAAGTAATCATTTAGCTTGGGGCAATTAATTATAATAATTTCTTCGGCGCCGACCTGGATGGCCGAGGTGGCTAAGAGCGAGTACCGACTCAGCGCTTCGGTCCGAAGGGTCGCGGGTTCGAGTCCCGCCTTGGGCATGGTTGTTTGTCCCTTGTCTTTGTATGTATGTGTTGTCGCGGAGGGCCTCGCGTTCTGCTGACCCCAGATCAGAGGAGCCTGCAAGTGAGTTGGTGTCTAGTGTATGGTCGAATATGCGTCCCATAGGGACGCAAAGGGTAACCGGCTGTCGGCTGGATAAAAACCCTAGAAAGAAGAAGAATTTCTTCGGACATTAAAGTACTACATAAAAAATATGCAATGGATGCAATAATGGTCACTTTTATCACACTGTTAAGAACTTGAAAATAAAAGAGTAGAAACTTTGGTGGTATTACACCCAGCAGTGCTGTCAGTGCTTTTGGGAGACCTGCGGGCCTGTCCTTTCGGTCAGTTCCGTTCCGCATCGCGGCGCGGAGCTCGGGTGGGCTCGCGACAAAGCGCGCCTCGGCTGCGCACAGGGGATTTGCGCTGCGTGTCCATTAAGTGCGCGCCCGCCCCTTCCCCCGCCCCCGACGCCGCGAGTGGGGGAGGGGGGCAGGACCTCTGGGGCGAGGGCTCCTTGTGCACAGGGCATGCGCGCCTCATCAATAATAATTTCCTCCATTTGTATTCACAATCTCTCTTTTGCAGTTGCAATGAAATATTTTCACTTTCTCGCATATTAGAATAGAGAGGGTTATGTCATGTTGCAGAGTAAACGTCGATCATTTTTATTCCTATATGTAGTAAATTACTTCCTCTAATTTAAGCCGGGAAGGGATCCACCTGCTCGATGTAAAATGTCCGCCACGACGAGTCTAGCCACCTAAAAGCAGCGTAGGAAAAGGTGGTAAAATACCAACCAGTGGCAGCCCAATTTCATGGCGTGCCCAATACCAGAATCATACTAGTGGTGGTTGGAACCTCTAGGGCTATGCCAAGATCCACAGTCAGTGCCCTCAAGATATTGGGGATCATGTCAGGAGGCGGTCTACTGACTATCTCGTTAATCGCTCTCAGAAGCTCTATTAAGCTCCACACCTAATTTGTAAATTACTATGGAGCAATTTAGTATTGCTGGTAGTAAATGTAGAAAAGGAACTTCTTGGTCCCATGTGGAAGTCTAGGGAACCCAGGGATTCCAAAATGCCTAGGATTTACTTAATTATCACAACTTTAAGTGGGAAGTGCATGTTATTTAATGTAGAATATAAAAAAATTGAGAAGACAGAATTGTTTGGGTCCTTGATACCGAAAAATTGGCTTACGGCAAAACGTCTGTCCCTCAATCTGTCTGCGAATAACGCTAGCGGGTAAGTAGAATGTTCACTAGAACTGATAATCTCCGAATGATCTGGCTGATGACGCCGCCACATGAGTTTGAAACCGATATTTTAATATTATGGGTGAGTTTACAAAGAATCTCAAACAAATTTCAATTTTTTCTCAAAAATGGCTCCAAATTTTTGGATTCGTTTTTTTACAGGGTAGAGCAAAGCACGCTTATTGGCTTATGTCTAATTTCTCCAAATTTTTGAAAATTGCATACAAGTTCAATATTTTTTTCGGACAAATGAAATATTGGATGTAGATACTTCTATCTTAACGAAATCTGTTCTCAAAATTATTTAAATGTGGTTATGTCCATTTTTTCAACCTAGAGTAGTTTTCGCGTAATTTGCGTAAAATAAAGAAATTTAACACATAAGATTCTTTAAAAATTTGTTCTTTATTTTTTCCCGTATAGAGCAAAATACACTTCAAAAGTAGGGAGGTCTCATTTTTGTTGAATTCTCTCAATTTTAAAATATCGCAAAACTTCAAAGTAATGCATATGTGCAGCACCCTACTTTGTTATTAAAAAGTTAGGGAATAGTCGGGTAAATCGGGAAATTTGCTTGTTTAACTTTGTAAACATTACAGAAAAATTGTTTAATATATTGTGAAGATCCATCATCAAGAGGTGGCTGTTAGCTTTTATTATGTGAAAATATATCATAAAAATTGTAATTTTTATCAATTTATAGCTACTAAAGAAGGTATTTTCCTATGTACCCTCACTTTCTGAATGATCTAGCTACTTCAGATTGACTATCTAAGAAAGTATTAAAAAAACCTCCAATGCTTCTGTCGCAAATGATTAAAATAAAATGTTTATTGATCATATTCTAGGTGTAAAGAAATGGAACTTAGCTTAGAAATAGGCTTCCTCTAGTACAAAGTATAAAGCGTATTTTACTTTGCAAAAAAAGCTTTCAAAGTCGTAGAATATCGCGAAGATTTCGACGAAAATAAACAAATCCTTTCATTGACAGAAAGTCGCATCTCTACTAGAATGAGAAGGGACAGTATGCTTTTATCAAGAATTTCCTTGCTTCTACAAAAACAAAAAACAACGCAGTTCATGTCACACTATGATGACTGAAGTCCTATCGAAAAATAATGCTCTTTCTGTTCCATTCAATTCACTATTTGTTGCTGGCTTCATCTTTTTTGAAGTTCGCACTATATCAGAAGGCAAGTGGTGGTAAGGTCAGTCCATTGCCAACGGAATGCCAAGACTGAGAACGATTCAAAGCCGTCCTCCCAGCACTCGAGGAAAAATATCAAGACTGCGCCAGAAAACTGCCGAATCGACAACGACCTGCATCAACTTTCCATCGGACCCGTCCCGACGCATTCGGCGAGGAAGGTTAACGAGATCTCTCGCAACTCGAACGACCAGCGACTCCACAGAGCGACGCGCCTTTTCGTTTCGAAGTTGACCTTAATTCCAAAGAGCGCGAAGGAAGGTTGTATTCAAATTAAGACCACGCAATACCAAAACATGTTACACCAGACACATGAGTGAATACGATTTTACCTAGTAATTTTCTTTAAGCGCAACATTTATTTTATTGAGAATTTTATAACGAGTCTTTTAAACTTATTGAGAAATTATAACGACGTATTATGGCCAATTCATACATCGAGAAAACAACCAGTACAGTAGAGTAGTAAAAAGTCTTCGAAGAATCGTGAAAATCAACGGATAAGAATTGTGATATAACAAACACGTCCATCTTAGTGAACCAGTTTCGTGCCAGAAAGATCACGAAGGTTCTGACGGAGGATACAATAAAATGTCAATTTCAAGCACCTGAGTGAAGTAATCTCGAAAAATTCCAGCAAGTATTTTTTTTATTTTAAAAAGAAGTGACACCAAAACGTTTTCGATGTTTTATTTTTTTCAACTAAAAGTAATGCATATTAATTTAAATATGTTTAAATGGGTGTATTCTAATTTTTAGCAAAATAATTTGCATACCAAATCCAATTTAAGTGATTTGGATATTAAAGATATGATTACGAACATTTTCGCAATCATATCTTTAATAGGCTGAGATTGAGGCAAGAGGTTTTAACGTAGTTGAACGGGACCAAGACAGCCAAACAATACCGAAACTTACTCAAATGCACCATATTTTACAACAGAGATATCGGGACCAAATTTCCTTTTCTTAAACGAATTTATGCTCTTTTGAAACACATTGGAACGAAAGAGAGAAAATGGTCTCATCACAGAAACCATTCGCTATTCTCAGGTCTTGTATCCATCTACCCTATCAAAAATAGAACGCACGCAATGGAGAATTTTAGAGCACCCTGAAGCAATGAGTGTCAACACGGAGCCGGAGAGCCACCCGATATCGCGCAGTCGTAACCTGTGCATCAATTTGAAGACAGGTATCGTAAAATTTTTCATTCTGCCCTGTATTTTTGAATATATTGTACTGAAGATGAAGAATTCTTACTTTGATGTTTGTATATTCCTTCATTTGTTGAAATAAAGAAATATCTACAGTTTTGTATTAAGAAAGAACCGTTGATAATAACTTTGAAGTTAAAGAAAAACACAAACAAAACAACACTTAATTGCTGCTGAAGAGAATGCTACCCTCTATGGATAACTCGCTCCTATTTAATATTCTGATCACAAAATATCCTTGGTGCAAAAAAAATGTGACACATCAAAAAACTAGTCTTTTTTATTCAACTGAACAAATAAGTTTGCAAAAATGTACATCGTTACTAAAAAAAGTTCCATAAAGATAGCCGGTAAGTGCATTAAAACACTTTGGATTCGACCTTGAAATAAAACCATGCTTAAGATGATACTCTTCTAGAGGAATGACAATTTTTATGATGAGTCACTAATCTTGTGCACTGACGATATGAATTTTTTAAGTGTATTAAAAAAGACATTTTATGGTGACTCCCTCAATAATTGAAAAATAGTATTATAAAACACCGAAGGGAAAAAATTGTGATGTGGAAAGTAAATTCTATACAACAAATTATCAAAGGTAATTCCACGAGTGGTTTGAAAATTTTAAACTTTTTCGAATGAAATTTTAAAAATTAAAATTAACTTTTTTATTAAAATATTTTAAAATTTATATATTTTAGAAATATTTTATCTATATACAATCTTTAAAGTTCGAAGGAAACATGTTTTGTTCGCTTATTTTTAAGAAAGATGTGGAATTTGAAGCGCTACTATCTATACTACTACTAGCTATACTCTTAATTTATTAATAATTGAAGAATGGAGTTCCTTATTTATTTGGAGATATGTCTTGAATGAAAATGTGTTGGAGTGTCCTGTAATTTTTATTATTTCTTGCTCTTGTATACCAACTTGGAGCATTTCAGAAACTGCAGTTGAACGACAAGAACGATTAGTTATTTTCTGTTTTTTGTGTCAAATCCAACTTTAGCTGCGTACGTTTTTGTCCGCGTAGACAACTGATTTTCCTCAACGGGGCAGTTCTTGTGCCAAATACCAGACTTTTGGTAGGAAGGGTTAGGTGTGACAAAAATCTATCAGTTTTAATGTTACCTGTGCGTTTTTCTGACTAACGTTTTCTTACCGGACATCTAGAAGGCGACTCTTCATTTGGTGTCAACCATTTCGTCTCTGTAAGCTTTCCATGAGCCATCCATTTTCTTTGACAAGTCTTGGAAAATACGGGATTATAGGCTATTCCACCGGTTTCTTTACCATCACGGCCTAATTTCGTTTGGAAATAATAGATTAAACATTTTGGCGCTTCTCCACCACGCCATGCTAATTCTAGTGAGGCGGCAAGAAAGAACTTTATTTGCAACCCTTCTGGCGTATTTTCTTCACACGTATCAATCATTAATCGGTACTCTTGAGATTTAAGAGCTACTGCACTAACCTTTCGTTTCTCCGGAATGTTTTGTAGTAACTTTCTCTTTGCATTTCTAGCCTCTAGCGACTTGAAATTCCATATCTGTAAGGGGGTTAATATTTCTATTGAATTCTTTGAAATTTCTCTTGTATCATTTTCGCAGTCACGTTCCATAGCGTTTTCACGGAACATTCTTTATATTCTTCACCAACCACTTTTCTCATATTCATGCTCCAATCTTTGAAGATATTTGATATTTCCTGATTTGTATTACTCGCGGTTAATTTATATTTCCTTTCCTCACAAAATTCCTCAAACTGATTCCAAATATATTTCCTGTTGTTGAGTGTGTTATTTGGTTTGGATTTATAAATAATTTCCTCTATTTCGTCATTCGACGTCGAACCAAACTTTTCCTGCAACATTTTGCTCTCAAACAATTTCAAACAAAAAATACACACCCGACCATGGAATAAAAATAATAGCAAAATTACATATCCTCTATCTATAAACAAAACAAGGCGCAAAATTTAACACCTCCTTGGAGGTGATAATCAATAACTGATAAATATGCCTGGTAAAGTCGTCTCTAATTGGCTGGTAGGGTCCCAGTTCTTGTACGCTATTGGCTGAAATTTCATGAGCGGAATAGTCTGCATAAAGTCACATAATTTTAATTTTATTTTATTATACTTTTCAGCCCTGATATTATTTTATATTGGTATTTTTACGAGTACGTGAACAATTTCATGCACATTGCCGAATGAAGAAAGTAAATCTCAATAAACTGATATGTTGCTGAAAGGAAGTATTTCGTTTTTATTTTAATTATATTCAAGTATCCAACCCTCAGATGAAGGAGCTACCTCCACGAGGGTAAATCGGCGGGGCATATTCACATCTAGTGAAAGGAGCAGGTCATGCGAAAGAGCTCGACCCGCCCCTACGGAGGCATGCCGCGCCCCGCCCCGCCCGGTCGAAGGCGGCGACAACGCGTCTCGTCGCTGGAGGCGCGGCGCGGCGTCGCGAGTGAGAAATCGCCCATCGTTGCTCGAGCGCGGCGGCGGCGTCGCGTCTCACGCAGGCGAAGAAATGACAGATTGCCAAAGTGCGCAACAGTTCCCCGACTGAAGCGGCGCGGCGCCGCAGCTGGGGCGTTTGTACGCCCCCCCCCCTCCGCGCCGCCCCGCCCGGCCGCCCGCGCCCGCCCCGCGCCCGCCCCGCCCGGCCGCCCCGCCCGCCCCGCGCCCGCCCGCGCCCGCCCGCGCCCGCCCGCGCCCGCCCGCGCCCGCCCCGCCCGCCCGCGCCCCGCCCCCGCGCCGCCCGCGCCCGCCCGCGCCGCCCCGCGCCTGCCCCGCCCCGCCCCGGCCCCGTCCGCCCGCCCGCCCCGCCCGTCCCGGCCCCGTCCCGCCCCGCCCCGCCCCGCCCGGCCCACCCCGCCCGGCCCGGCCCCCCCGCCCGGCCCGGCCCCACCCGCCCGGCCCGGCCCCACCCGCCCGGCCCGGCCCACCCCGCCCGGCCCGGCCCCACCCCGCCCGGCACCACTCCGCCCCGCCCTGCCCCGCCCCGCTCCGCCTCGCCCCGCCTCGCCCGGCCCGTCGCGCCCCGCCCGGACCCGCCCGCCCGGTCCCACCAGGCCCCTCCCCGCCCTGCCCCACGGGATCGCTGCGCTTCGACGCCTTCCGCTCCTGGAATTTTCTAATATCGCGTGTCATTTCCGGTGAGCCTCCCGCCCCCTCCTGATGCCTTTTCGCCCTGTCGCGCCGCCGACGGTGAGTCCGGCGGGTGAGGCGACCCCGCCGCGCCCCGCCACGGATATCGAATCACCCGGGCCTGCGGAGGGGCGGGAATTTACTGCCACCGGAAGCGCCGGCGAAAATAGAGACGCGGCGTGGCACGGCGCGGCGGGGCGCGGTGTGGCGGCGGGCGAGGTAAAGTGATGCGCCCCCGGGCGGCGCGGAAGAGGGTTACGAAGCGCCGGCTCGGAGGTGAAACCTCCGCGTCGCAACTATTTGCTTGTATTTCAATGCCAGAGACGCGAGGTACGTTTCGGCTTTTCTGTGCAAACATTTACTCCACGGTGCAACCAAAGGAAAGTGCAATTTAAATTCCGACAGATTAGTTTAAGGTGGCGCCTCCGACACTTTAAACAGTTTTGATAGTATTTTCATATTTATTAATTTTTTAGTTTTTTTTCATAGATTAGAAGGTTTCGAAAAATGGCCATTTCCCACCATCCGACCGATCCGCTATGAATGAACATTTCGCTTGCCCCAAACGATGTACCGGAAGGGGTCTATTATAATTTTTTTTCTTGCATCACATTCTCCATGATTCTACCTATCCCCACGAATTTATTTCTCTAAAATATAAAAATAATAATGTTATCGAAAGATACCAAAAAGTGACCAGTCTCCCCACCCGCTCCAGCCTACAGAGATGCGACGAATGACATTTTGCTTGTCGGAACCCATGTACAAGGAAAGGATTAACCGTAGGTGATGGTCAGGGAGACGCACATACACAGGTTATCCGATTACTCTGTGAGGATTCCAGTAACGTACTCTTCACTACTGCAGTACAAACGGAATGGCGGGCAGTGATTCATGAAATGGAAGGACAGTCATTAGTGGTAAACGATTGAATGAGAGTTTGTCTTGACACTCACCGACTTCGGCATTGCAACTTCAACTACAGTATTTTCTGGCAAACTACATTCGTTGATGAAACCCCATGTGCTACAATTTTTTCAAACAAGTTTCTTATCCTTTTATCTCAACGGAGCTCGAAGGATACAAGTAATAAGATGGGAAAGATACTGTAATAATGTGTTCTGTTCGGAGGTCGAAAAAATTCCATTTCCGCTCTCTAGAATATGCTAAAACCATTACTTAACATTCGCTTGTTTCGGCGATGAGTTCGGGATTTGCATGATAAACGTTTGAAAGCTTACTAGGTGAAGGTAAGTCAAAATAATTGTTGATTCCACCTTCGTTTATCAAAGAAAAAGAAAACGTTTGACTGCCACGTGATACTCGTTTTCAGTTTTCAGGTTAGTGTTTTTTTGGGGGGGGTGCATGGTCTAAACTAATTATAAGAGTGACCAAGCAAATACTGGATCCACTTTCATGATGTTATATTTACAAACGTAGACTAATTTTTTACAAAAAAAAAGCTTTTTAAATTTTTCTCTGAACGTGGAATAATTAATAACGCTATTCTTTGTACAAAATAATACTCTTAATATTCATGCCCCAACAGATGCCACGCATTTTCTTACAATTTTAATATAACCCTCGACGTTAATTAAATTAATTAAACTCTGACGTAAAGAATTAAATAAATTGCCAAGATTAGGAAAAATAGATTGGATAATCACCGCTACACTTGATTTCGATAGATTATAAATTAAATTGATGTCAGTTCAGCAAATCTCTGAAAAAAAGCGACTCACTAGGGAAAAAAGGAAATATCCCAATTAAAAATCAACAATAAGCTACTCTATTCAGATGATAAGACCAAAGCTATTGCAGATCATTTTCAAAACGTCTTTAGACAATATCCTTCTACAATATTACAACATATCAAACAAATATAATTTTTTATGAAGCAGCCATTAATTATAGCCGGAACTAACTAAAATAAACTTTATTTCACCATTTGAGCAGCCAGTATAGTAAAACATTTAAAACAACGTATTCAAAAAAATCACCACGTATTGTTGGAATCAACAACAAGATGCTTAAAAATCTCAACAATGCCTCTGTAGCAGAACTAACTGCAATATTTAATCCCATCTTACCATTTAATTATTTCTCTTCTGCCTGGAAGACTGCAATAGTCCTTCCTATTCAGAAGCTAGGAAAAGATCCTCGTCGACCTGAACATTACAAACCAGTAACTCTTCTATCCTCAATTACAAAAATCTTTGAGAGGCTTCTTCTAAAGAGACTTAAAAAATGGCTTATAGATACGGAATCAATACCAGATATTCAATTTGGTTTCAGACCAAATCACTCCTACACACACCAGCCATTAAGGGTTACCGAATATATTGCATAGAGCTTCCAAGAGAAAAAAAACATACTCAAGCCGCATTTCTGAATATTGCTCAAGCATATGATAGAATTTGGCATACCGGTCTGTTATTTAAAATAATTCAACTAGAAATCCCTGAGAATCATTAAAGGCTTTGTCACTGATAGAAAATTTAAGGTCAAAATTAATCACTCATTTTCTACTTCTGATAATATCACATCCGGAGTTCTGTAGAGCTCTGCTCTCTCGCGTATTTTATTTAATATCTTTGTGAGAGACATACCAAAATTACCTAAAGTGGAAACTGCTCTTTTTGCTAACGATGCGGGACTGTACTCAGCAAGTACAGATATTAAATTGGCGTACAAAAGAGTTCAGAATAATCTTAATACTCTAACGCAATGGACAAAAATATGGAGAATTGCAATCAATACCTAGAAATGCCAGACTAAAATATACACCCTAAGGAGACAAAAAAATCCTCCCTATCTTCAAACTGATAACAATGAAATACCTTGGAAAAGTGTACCGATAAAGTATCTCGGAGTACTGTTAGACGAGAATAGTTCCTGGAAATATCAAGTTCACGCAAAAATCAACAATGCTATGTCAAAATATGAAAACTTTACCGTTCATAAACCAACACTCAACGCTTCATATCAAATGCCAGATTCCATTACAAAAAAATCTATTATCCTACCCACACTAACTTATGCTTGCTCGCTGTGGGAAACGCAGCTCTTTCCACCATACAAAAATTCAAATAGCCCAAAATAAAGTCCTTCAATTAAAGCTCCGTGGTTAATACCTAACCATCAAATTCACAGAGTACTCCAAATCGATACTGTTCCAGAACATATAAAAAGTAGCAAATAATTTCTCTTCTTGCATTTTTCATCTCATCGCGCTCACACATTCCATCCAGGCCGAACAACAAATATCCCGTCGAATCAAATCCAAATTTCCCAAACATACGCTACACTTCCCTAAACTAATGATTTCATGTAGAATCCTTCCCTTTTCCCTTCCCATTGCTCGACAGGACAAATTCTAACACTTTATTCCCCCAAATCACAAATGTAATAGCATCGAAAACAAAACTAATTAAAAATGAACCAGAGTAATTTCATCTCAATGTGTCAAGGAATGCCCAAATCCAAAAAACATTAGCATGTAAAACTGAAATTCCGTGAAAGACCTGAAGTCGAACGAGAAGAAATAAATTAACAACCTAATGTTTTTTATTTTTCTTTCGCCAATATTTCTTTATCTGATTTTTATTTGAGGACAAAAAGTTCGTTAATGCAAAACGTAAAAGTTGACGAGATATTGTACAGTATTCACCGCAAGTACCTCGCAAGAAAGTGCACAATGAGACAAAGTCAATTGATTTTGAAAGGGGAAAGGCAGGCTACCACGGCACCTGATGTGACGTGTCATTGCTACCAAGACTTCACAATTCGAACGGCGTACCTTGATAGTTTCAGCGCAATCGAGGGAATGTTATATTTCGAAATATTAAATGTATTAACTCCACAAGAGCTTATTGCAAGGTTAATCTTAGGGGCCATTCTACTTCTGCGAGATCCGCCAAGCACGAAGTCCCCAATGAAATAAAGATTAACATTTAGAGTTAGCACATTCCTGCACTACGCTCATATGGCGTTAATTCATTTTGTCTGCAAATATTGAAGTACATGAACAGACACGTCCTATCCTTTATTATTTATACCAATTCTAAAATGCATGTTGACAATATTTCCCTTCCTTCTTTTGAGATTCTGGTCTCGTGTTATTGCACTGTGCTTTAACAGCCTTTCCGTGTCCTACGCCAATGGTGTTTGGCGCGTGCGGCATCGGAGGGGTCGACGGCGCTGGGGCCGAGATGACGGAAGCACTTGCTACAGCCCGCGGCGCCGCCCCGCGCCGCCCCGGAAGGCGGTGTGGATGGCGGCTGCTGAGGAGGCCTTGGCCGCCCGGGGCCGCGCGATCCGATCTGCCCAGGGGCGGACTCCGGGCGAGGCCACTGCCACCGCCCCCCCCCCCCCCGCCCCCGCCCCACCCACCACCTTCCAACGCACGCTCGCGGCAAGGCTGCCGCTGTTATCCCCTCCTCCCTGCTTCCTTGTTGTCCTCAACTGGAATATCTGCTATTGGAAATTCTTGCCATAAGTGTCAGTTTTACCGAGTTTGATCAACAACTCGGAAACGGCAGAAAACTTTCTCCAATGGATATAGAATACCTTTTCTCTCAACGACCCAGACGGAGGGAGGACAAACGTTGTTACTTGATGTAATTTTAATTCCTTGTACGGAAACACCAAACTTACCATACCAACGTACAGAATAGACTACCTACTGGATTGTTTATTATTTCTTCCGGATGTATGACATGTTCGCTCGTATTCAACACATCTTAAAAAATGAATTTCATATCTATGTTGATATCAGATTCATTAAGACTAGCAAGATCAATTTTTATTGATATTAAATTTAATGTATCAATAATTAATCTTGGAATCTCCCACAATCAACAACGAACCCAAACGTTTAAAAATAACCATATAATATGTTTGTTATCCAATAATAATATAATAATAGTAATTATTTAAATGTGTCAATTAGCTGACTAAAAAGGGAATATGACACATATATTAAATGCAATCTATTAGATAGTGCATCAATAAAGTACCTGGTATATCATAACTCTTATACAGTTGTTCTCAACCGGCACTTCATCGAATAGAGGAGATATGACCGATTGCTATGTACACCTATTTGGAAAAGGAGATTTCGTTAAACGAGAAATAGTAACGAGTTATTGAGCAGCTAAAATATGGCACCTTCTGATATTAGTTTGTAATGGTTCCACAAACACCTGCGAATTTCGAGGGAGGATCAATTCCGTTAGCGTAGCCGCCTCCCGTTCTGGAGATAGGGTGGAATGGGACAGTGGTTTCACCAAGAACTCTTCTCCCCATATTTCACTGACCCCTCCCGCAATGGAGCTACAAAGCGACGAGATAAAAAGGAACTTCATTTCTTTTTGAACGCAGTATAACGTTTCCGAGTTTCATTCATCTTCCGAGAACAGTGAACTTCTACGTAACTTGTTGACATTGGGAAACATTTCAAGTCCAAAGTGCCAGTATCCGCCGACCTAGATCCTAGATTCCGCGGAACACGTGACCCGCCTGCAATTCCAATCGGGCGGCCGGCGCTGAGCGAGTGGAGATTGATTGCCCGCCCCTCGTAAAGAGGTCTCGTTGCCCGCCTGCTCGAGCGCTCCAAAGGGCGACGCACAATAGCGGGCGACGTGTGGCAGAGAGGATGCGCCGGCCCGCCCAATGGCTTGGCAGCGGTTGCGCGCTCTTGCAATCGCCCGCCCTCAACAAAAAGCGAAGTGGGCTGCGTGGGAGAGGTTTGTGGCATCCCTTTGCGACCATAGGCGTGTCTTGCAGTACGTGCCTGGAATGTTGATTTTCCAAAGTAAGTGCTATTTACGTCGTCTGTTGTACCCACCGCTGCTCTAGTATGCTTGAGGGGTTTCTGAAGATTATGTACTGTTACTGATTCTGATTTTGTTTAGCCACTGGATTTCTTACTGATTCGTTTCTGACTTCGACATTTTTACCACAAAACGTTATATTATTAAATTAAATTCTTTTAAAGTAAAGTGTTACTTTATTGTAAAGTTCGTTCAACTCAGTAACTTCACACACTCGGTAATGTAAAGTTAAATGTTCATTTTTTAATTCGATTCAACTTCAAACGACAGTAGGATGAACAGGTAGGATGAACATATTTATCGCACTGGACTCATGGTCAAGAAGGTTCTCCCATTATACCTTGGAGATCATCGTCTGAAATTCATTCATATTCATAACAATCTTTTGACTAATTCCTAACAATTCATAACAATCTGGTGTAAAGATCTTTTTTTATACCAAACCCCCGAACTGATTCAAAAGGCACTGGCATTGAGAAGTTCAACAGAACGGTAGATTATATTCGTTGATGAAGGTAGAACTCGCCTTTTGTCTTCTACGAAGTAAATTATGAAACCTTATAGGATGTTTTGCCAACTGCGATGCAACAATGCTGAAGTGTTTTTATTTTTGGAACTATTTATTGCGGGTATTTCTCTCCTTCGGCCGTGCGGGTTACCCGCTCCTCTCAGTCAGAGTTGCCCACCGTAGCCTGAACGCGCGCTGAATTACAGGGTTCGCTACGCCGACCGATCAAAGCGAGTGAAACCAACTCTAGCAAGTTAGAACTGAGGCGCAAAACGTGATGTCCAACCGCACAACACATTACAAAGTTATTGTCAAACTACTCCATTATAATGCACAGAGATAAACATCAGCAAAGTTTCGGCACATTCGAGTTTACCTTTACGACAGTTACTACGTGACCAATACAAGTACATTAGCTAGCTAAAGAGGTGACATTAATGCTATGATACTGTATATTTACCTTAAATTTGATGTCAAATTTCAAAGAAAGTAGTGCTAATTCCATGCCCGTAGTTAGAATTCTTAACGTTGCGCCTAATCCTCCCCTTTCAGTTCCACTTCTTTTATTTTTACTTTAATTCAAATGCTGTTATTCCCTTTTAATCATGGTTGGTTCTTCGTTACGGTTTGCCTTACCCAACTACCGTCTAGCAGCGTCTAGAATCCCCATGGGGCATTAATATTAACATCAGATATTTATAAGATTTTTCAGTTCAGGAGAAATCATGACATTACGACAAAATTAAAACCTAGTATCTTGTCACATTTCTACAATTCATTGCTTCCAAGAAAATTATTATTATTATTATTATTATTATTATTATTATTATTATTATTATTATTATTATTATTATTTGTATCATCATCATCGTCATAGTACATGGTTTTACAAACCATAAACTATAAAATAAAAACTTTATTACTTTTTGAGATGAATTCATGGTGCACCAAGAAACGTTTTTAATTGTTCAGAGTAAAACGGGATTGACAAAAATGAATTCGTATTCACTCAGCCTTTGTGAACCTTCAAACCCACAAACATTTATAACACACATTAAAAAAAGCAGGGGAGGCCTTATAAGCTTCACACTCTTTGGATGTTTGTTCCAATGTCTGTTTTTCATTATATTGATGAAAGAACTCATCAAAAACAGAATTTCTAGGAAATACAGCATCAAATATTTTTTAACAGAGATAAAAACTGTATGAAACAATACTTTTCCTGGAAAATATAATTTGAAATTCATGTCCCGTGAGAACGAATAATGAAACTTTCGCTTTTTACACTGAAACACCAGTAAATACATTTTAAACTCATGAGCCTAACCCACGGAAAATATCGTCGATACACAAGTGATATATCTAAAAATTGTCGTTTTGCAGGAGAATGAGTTTATTCTGAGAGGCGGTTAAAGAAAAAATGTTTTTCTTACAAGGCGGCCAAAGATGTTTCTATCTAAAAAACGACTTTCTTGCGAAGGTTTTACTAGTAAAAAATGTACTATTTTCCAAATACTTAACTTACAAGCTATGGATTATGACATGTCACTTTTCTCGTGCACCGAAGGTATATGTAGGTAAAGGCATAATTCACGATACCTTGCAAAAAATCAATAATCCGGCGACGTTTTGCGTCGTAGCACACCAGCAATAACGCGCGCACAGAGGGACTTTTATAGCCATCTTGAAAGCGAGGTGCTCGTTTGTGAGACGGGAGGCCGTGCGCGGAGCGGGCGGCGGAGTGGAAGGGAGTGGAGGGCGGAGGGCGGTGTGGAGGGCGGTGGCTGGCGACGGCGCCGCGCCGCGCACAGGGCAAAGGGCCGGGCGATTGGGGGGCAAAGGGCGGCGAGGCTTGCGTAATCGGGGCGACGGCTCACCGCGCGCGTCTGCACACGCGCCCGCCCCTGACATTGACCTCCGCGGGGCGGTCGGGGCGGCGTCACCCCTTCGGGGGCGGTCCTCGAGCGAGCCCCTCGAGAGTCGTTGACGGCGGGCGGGCCGATTGTCGACGGGATACGAGAAGGGGCTCGGAGTGGTGGAGAGGGCACGGAGTGGGCGGGTAGGCATCAGGTGTGCTCCTTGGAAAAACGACAAAAGGATGGAAAGGAACGCTTTAGGGAGGGTGGGAGGACAGGTGAGGACGTGGAGATGGTAGCGACAGGAGCGTAATATCAGCGAGTCCAGAGGACGCCATGTCTGTGATGGAAGAGCTGCGCAACTATACATGGGACTTAATATTCATTTGACCTGGGAGCTGAACGAACGGAAAAGCTCAGTACAAGTAAACTCTTTGGCGTGTCACACGAGCGTTGCGTTGACGCGCGTTAAGTAACTTATGCGAAAAGACATATATGAACGTTTTGGCCGTTCCGCATAAGAGACAGTTTTAATTTACAACGCGTCTTACATAACGCGCGTCATCACAACGCTGGTGTGACGCACACCTTAGGTGAAGGGTTACAGAAGAGATTTTGTTGGAAAAGAAGAAAAGTCGGTTGTTCGCTGAGGGAATACAAAGCAAAGAAATAACGTCACGAGGGAGCTGATAAACATACCATGTGAGGAAACAAGCAGAGACGATCTCTTTCACCTGTCGGCCCGAAAAATGAAATTTGAACATCTCCACGACCCGTGTTCCCGTGAGCTATCTGGCCTCCGTCCCTGTCAATGCAAGAGAAGTTCCGGTAGTGGTAGCTCAGTGCATCAACTGATGTCACTGCAGCGCCTCTGACCGGGAGGTCCTAGGTTCAAGTCCCACGGCGGCAGGATTTTCGACACTGGCTTTTCAGCTAGGTCGAATCAGTCGCTGTCCGGAGGAGAATTCTAGCGGCCGGCTGCTCTGATCGGTAGTTTTCCGTGGTTTCTCCGATCAACACCAGGCAAATGCCGGAGCAGTACCCTACCAAACGGGCCACGGACTGCGCGCGATCTGCCCTTCCTCTTCCTTGTCGTATCCTCTCCCCTTACACACACACTTACACTAACATACACTACACTACCGGCTGGGGCGGTGCCCCGCTGGTGGGAGAGTCCTGGTTAGGGGGAACCCCACTAGCCGACGGTAGGTCGGCGCCTGATCTCGCCATGCGGCGGGGAAGATCATCGCCATCTCTCGAGAAAAACATGCACTACACTAACGGGGATAATGACCAAAGCAGTTGATGCGCCCGGAAACACGAAAAAATCAATCAATCAAGCAAGCAAGAAAAGTCCAGACTGAGAAGTCTCCGGAGGGCTTCGAGTACGACACTCGACCTCCACGAGCCATGCCCGCGCATCACCGATGTCCCAACGACGCGGATCGGGACACCTCCTCCTCCACCCATCCATTTGAAATTCCCCTGGAACCAATCAACAGGCGTCACTCGCCCGCCGGGGGACCCGCATCGACCGACTACTGCGGTGGCGAAGACGAGCGGACAAAGACGGAGAGTGCGCAAACACGGAGCTCATTGCCTGTCGAGGGGCTTGCGAACACGGCCATTCATTTACCAGTCCGTACATCACAGGGGAGCGGAGAGAGACCCGATTCTAGTAGGATAACTGCGCGGAGACAAAAGCGCCGATTGAGCGAGGTTAGACATGTTACCGAAAGCGTGCACAACATATTTTCTTTGATTTCCTTGCAACAAAAGAATCTTAATATGTTCGTTCCTTCTGTTTGTTTCTAGTTTACTTTATTTGCGTGAAGGTGAAAAAATAAATAAAGAACATTTATAAATTATATCAGAGTTCGGTCCCCTCCCACATGGAATTACGGCAAATATTCCAAATTATTTATCTTGATGCTGTTTCTTCGCGTTAAGTCACAATTTACCGAATTAAATTCACTTAAAAAATCTATGTTTAATACTTCCTCAAAATACTTATTTTTTCCGTCATGAAACTGCCAATTACTTTTGTCTCTTTCAGTTTTGTTAACTAGCTAACATTTCCTCGAGAACAACAGTTCAAAACTTTGTGGCAATAACTGTCATACTAACAAATTTCTTTGTTAAAAATGCCACACATTTACTAATAAAAATAAAACAAGTACAATTAATGTTTCGTTTTGGTAAACCTTTTTCAAGGCTTCTGTTATTTCCTAGGTTTAATGCCATAGTGATGATTATCACGCGCGAAATATTTACACGCAAAAGGAAGACTTTCAAAAAGCATCATACCTTTCCGCAGCAACCCCATTTTATTACGAAATATAATTCTTCTTTTACGAATTTATTATCTCTCCGCGGTCATTCCGTCAACACTGAAAATCGATTCATCAAAACTGCACTGCTGTATCTAATATTTACAATGAACGGAATATTGTGTAAAGGCATTCATTTTTTAACTCTTTTATTTCTAAAAGACTGTCCGTTCTGAGTTTTCAGGTTCCTTCATTTTGTTATGCTTTGGACGCCTTTCGACCCATTTCGTACCGATGCGCACCGGCCCGCACTCTATGAAGGTCGATCCGAGGCCGCGCCTCTACGCTTTGCATTGCCACGGCCCCGTCTCGACAAGACTCATTTTGTGGAAGTCTTTTCTGAAATCATTTCTCCCGGCATCTTTCAAAGGTTCGTCTTCTATTCAATTTAATTTCCTTCAAGCTCCTCATTCTACGAGTATAACACAGGAAAATTAAGGCACAAAAAGGCAATATCCAAACAATTACTTGTCAATACGGATCCTTCATGCAAACTATGTACGCTTGAATTATCACACGAGTTCATATAGAGAAAGTTTCATTAACAATTTATAATATGATCAATAAATTAATATTAAATATGTAGCAAAGAAATGAGATAGAAATTAATTATTTTTGAAGGCCAGAGTGATAAGCAGGAGGAACAAAACATTCCTGTATGAAACAATTTCACAATTGAAATCCCCTTGTCGTTATAATGTACATACTAATGTTTCAATTTAAATTTTGTGCATATTTATTAAACGGGAATATTTTAATCAGAGTGACAAAGCATATTTCAAAAACCAAACCACGATTCCAGCCACGAATCATATTTCTTTTATGAACAAAACAAGACCTGCACATTACAGTCAATAAAATTAAAAACAATCTTGAAGGTCTACACAGAAACACACTTCAGTGATTCCAGGCACTAATACTATGAAGTGAGAGGTAGTTGAAGTAATTCGTAATAGGTACCGTGTCATTCTCGCCGGTCACGCCTGGGGAGTGCAGTAAGGAGGCAATTTGTGGTTTCCTGTGCATTTGCTTTGGATTAAAATTTCCCACGCTACTAAGCACTTGCATCTGTACATTATACTTAAAATGTCGCGAAACGAAATGAAACCAGAACAAATTAATCATCAGTTCTTTGAGAAAACATGTTTATAGAAAGGTCGAACCTAAATATCAAGCTTAATAATATACTATACTTTTTATATTATAATATAAAAGAAAACAAGGAACATTATTCATAAATCCTCCCCTTACAATTCCATTAAATAAAAAACAAGTAATTTACGCACCATCAGGAACCCTCGAATTTATAAAAATACGAGAAAATTGTTTCCAAAGGAAAAATAATTAGTCCACAAAACATTAAGAGACCGAAGTTTAAAAAAATCTGCCACAATGCAAGCGCTAAGAAGCAAAATTAAATCGACTTAGAACGCTTGCGTTTCTCCAATTCCTTCGCGGGGACACACCAAGCGCCGATTTGCATTCCGCTCTTTATTCTCGGAGGTTTTAATAAGACTCGTTTCGCCGACAGCGAGCGCCAAGGAATTTACGATGGCTCGTCATTAATCCTCTCGGCGAAAAAAACAGCGCGGCCCTTTGCGCGAGCAAAGCGTCGCGGCAACGAGGGAATGGCGGCGGCGACGCCCTCTTCGCCTCATAACCAGGTGGCGCTTATTACACATTAAATGCCTTCCGCAAGTTTAATCAGGAACCGCCCCGCGGCCGCCCGTTCGATTTTACCCCCCAGAGCCCCATTAGCGGAATCCGCCGCCTACCCCAAAGCGCCTGCGCCGTGGCCTCTTTGCGACATTTCGGCAGCTCTTGGATATTTAGAGCCAGTATTCAAGGGACATGAGTTTTGTATCTCAACATCTGAAGGGGAAGAATAAGAATAAAATACAGATGAAAGAGAAAATTGCACATGGTTCTTGAACGTTGAAAAAACTGTTTAGATATCGAGACTGGAAAACCTGTAGATCGAAAACATGTTGTAAGATATTGTTATTTTTCCTCATCAGTGAAAGTGGGCTCTTTATTTTTTCTTTTACCCATTAATTATTTGAGTGCGAGTTCCCAGCCACATTAAATTTGCTCGGCGAAACAAATTTGAATTGCAAAATATCGAACATCTCAAAACATCTGACACTTTATTATAAACCGGAAAAAGATATCGACTTAGTTATATGTGCTACCCAAATGGGTATCCACCCATTACGAGATATTAGTATTTGAGAATTGTCAGATGACATAAAATATTTGGACTAAAAACTGTACAAAAAGGATTAATTTCAAACAAACGATAATACAGACCAAAAGGCGATGTTTTAATTACGTACATTTTCTTGTGATAAAGAACGAAGAAACACAATCTGATATTCTTCTGAGAACTTTACATACTTTACAAACATGTCTATTGTTGTTTAGCGTTTGATGGTGTGTCAGATTATTAATTAAACAATGTACGTAAAGTACTCTCACACGATAGAGAACTTTCTCTCACCATTATTTTCGAGCCCTATTTTCCACGCAGTCACCTGCACTGAGAATGCAAGAATCAACGTTCTAGATCCACTGTACTTGTAAATACTGTTTAAACTACAATGTAACTACGCAATGTGCTCTGTTCTAGAACATCTCTTCAATCATTTTTATTTTTTTTTCCTCTTCCTAACCTGACCTGCTTATCTACATCCTTTTTATTAACTATACTTTTAGAAAGAAGAAATTATCGTTTCCATGTTGTCGCGGCAGGAAGTATTATTACGAAGGACAACATGGATAAGAGCCAAAATTTATAGCCTTTTTATCCTTGAAAATATATTTTATTACATGGGAGCTCTTTTTTTTCTCAAAATTTAAGTAATATATGAATTAGTGTTGGGATCACAGACTTTTGAAAATGTGCACACAATTCACTTTTCCCCATAGCACGTCATACGGAGTTTTAACTGTTTTTTTGACGTAAAATAAATAAATAAATAAAACTACACAATTTGTTGTCCTATGAGAACATTGACATTGATGTACACATCTCACGCCAATAAAATATTACCAAGAACATTTGCATTAAGAATGTTGCAATCCACTACACCTTCTATGAAAGTGAAATATTTACGAAAGTAGGTAATTTTCTGTATGTTCGAATAAATACCATAAACAAAGACAAAACAAAAGGAGTGGATTAAAAACGCATTCGAAGCACAGTTTAATTGGTAAGTGACCTCCGTATGGCATCGTGGCGGTCATTACCGACGAGCAGTTAGGAACAGCAAGAGCTGCTGCATCCGGATGTGAGTAAATGAAGGTCCGTCGCCCCCGCCTGTTGAGCGGTGTTTTATACGATGCCCATCTAACATACGCTGTCTTGGCCTCCACCCAATTTCCTTGCATCTCCGCCGTCGGGTAGAGGAGCAGTTTCCGACGTAGCCACGGCAAGTGAGCTGCAGTGGACCGAGTGGCGAAAAGACTCCAAAGCGCCCAGAGATATTTTCGGCCATTCCCAAGTGAGCAATGAAACAGATTAAACTAGAGGTACTACAACAGCACATACTTTCTCGCAATATTACAATGTTATTGTTACGTACGACGTGACACCTATATATGTTTCATTAATTTCAAATCGAAATTATGCAAAAACTATTAACTTTTAGAAAAAAATATACATGACCGTGAGCAAATTTTGTACAACAGACTTTGTCTGAGGGAAAATCTCTGTCTTCAATTTTGTAGTTTTGGATATTTTTTTGCAATTTTCGAAAAAACAAGCAAAACCCACAAATAAAACAAGCACCATATTTTTGAACGTCCCTTATAACATATGTGGAGAAAATTTAAAGAAAAAAATTGCAGGGTATTTTGAGAAAAAAAATTCAATTCAAAAAAATTTCAAGCGCAAATTACTTCAAGCCTACTGTTATTTTAAAAATTATACTTGACTTTTTTTAAAGAGCTAATTTTTTACAACTGACTTTGCCTGAGATCTCTTATTTTGTAGTTTCAAAAATCTGTTTGCAATTTTCGAAAAAAACGAACGATACCCGATGGGACCAGCACCATATTTTTACCGTCCCTTATTACATAAGTGGAAAAAATTTAAAGAAAACATTTTGAGCGGTTGTTGAGAAAAAAATCGTATATTTCAAGCGCAAATTACGCAAAAACTACTAGTGTTTTCAACAAATTGTACATGACCTTTTTTAAAGAGCTAGTTTTATACAACCGACTTTGTATGAGGCAAAAATATCTACCTTCAATTTTGAAGGTTTTTTTGTTGTTGTTGTTTTGCAATTTTCGAAAAATTAGGTATTTGAACGAAAATGAGACCTACACCATTCTCTTAAACGTCCTTCAACAACGTATTCAACAACCAAATTTAATAAAAAATATTGGTGCCTTTTTTTGAAAATTTTGAAAATGTTAGAGGGACGTTATGTAAAATACCCCCCAAAATTAAAATATCGGTTTCAAATTCCAGGGGTCGCGACATTGGATAGAACGATTGTGGAGCGTCAATTTTGGACAAAATCCACTGAACTGTTTATGCGATAGCGTTGTGCACAGCCGGACAGACAAACGTTTTGTACGGAGATTCACATCAAGATTAACAAAAAGGAACAATCAGTAAATTGCGGGAGAAATGACCTAACTATGCCTAAGAATATCTATAAATAACACCATATTAGAGCCAGAATAATAAGAACACTAATCGGTTTCTCTTTTTTTCTATTAATTCGTATGACTGATTCCTATTTGCGCAAAAACGTAAACAACGGGATAATTAATACTAACAGTTTTGTCTGGTCCTTCTAGAGTTAAGAGCATGGGTTAGAACGATTAATCTTGCTCTTGCTGCTACGCATGGCTCTCCGTTCATTTGGGCCCAGTGCGTGGCGCGGGACCGGAAGCCCCTGATTGAAGGTGGGGGGGGGGCGGTGGCCCAGGCGGCGGCCTCGCCCCCGGGCCCCTGGCCACTCGGCGCGCGCATGTTCCGTTCCCGCGGCGCGGCGGTCGCAGCCTTGGAGGCGGGCGAGGGCGAGTCCGAGGACCAGGGCGCGGGCGGCGTGGCCTCGCTCTGGACCTTGCTGACCCAGGGCGGCGGAACTGGGACATAGAGCCGGAACTAATAGGACACAATAATCCATCCATGTACTCTAACCGTAATGAAACAAAAGGAAGCAGTGTCCAAAAACGTACTTCACTGCTACACCAGTTAAATGCAATTTGTGCGATCTTTATTGTTAGGGAGAAATGTGGCTGGCTGACAGGCTCCCCTGCAGTCCGATTCAAGGCTTTCGTGCAAAGGGTTGGTGTATTCGATTATCGTGGGAATGAATATTCTATCTTAGCAGAACTTTGTAGAACGGCAAAAGGACTTACGGGGTTAGCCCATATTTCAAGGAACCGGCTTTTTGTGATCGTTCATCAAATGGGATAAGATATGGAATTACATTAGTGGCAGGAAGGAGCCTGCTCGGGGAAGCGCAAGAAACATTTTGAATACACACGCATTCTGATGGGATGTTTTTCCTACATACCTTTTATAGTAATAATTAGTTTGGGCATAAAGGCAGAGTCAAGAATGATTACATTATCTCAACACATGAATCCTAATAAATCAGCTATGTTTACAGGAAGCGATACGTAAACCGTATGAGAGCAATGCCACGGCAGTCCCACCGCAAGTGCCGCCGCCGCCGTCGTCGTCACAGGGTCTGCCGGCCTCTGGCGCCTTCCTTTCCGGCCCTCTGTTTATCGAGCGCGCCTCCCGCTGGCCCGCCGCTCGCCGCCTGTCGTGACCAACTGTCAGGGCCGGACGGCGTCGCCGCGCCGGTCTCGGAGGCAGTGGCTACTCAGTCCGCTTCGCGAGGCGGTCCATGCATCTCAAATGCAATTCATGAGTTGTCGATGTTTACACAGCACTCACTCACAGTGTTGTAGGTGAAGTTTTTTCTTAAATTTTTATATATTCAATCGCGACACGTTTTTTTGCCACTTATTGCACGTTACGATACACGTGTCCCAGCCAAAGTGTCTTCCCAATCCTTTCTAAACTGTTCAAAATTCTGAAATGAGGTATTCATAACGAAATAGTAAGTAACAGAGCAAGCGCTTGGACGTCTAGAAATTATTCGTCAATCATCATACTCTCATTTATTGATACATTGAACTTTAAAAAAATTAAACGGAACTACATATATTTTGTACATCCATTGCAACCGTAATGACAAGGGGAGCGCAATGACAGCGAATAATTTAATCCAAACGCCATGTGCTTGAACCGCGGCAATATTCTTTTAGAATGTTCCGATGAGGCCACGACCTTGCGAAACGTGAACTCTGGCGTCGGACAGCTGTTTCTTTCATTGTAGCAAAGCCGCTGCAATGCCTCGCGGTGTTTGCGAACAGGTCCAAATTTGAGATGAAATAGGACGGAAGAAGGACAATAAATGTACATTTTTCTAACGCAAATTAACGGTATTGCAATTCAGTTATAATTAATTGTGTAGGAATGTTAGGGCACAAGAGTATATTTTACAAATTGTTATTGCGTTCTTGTTGCATTAATCTCCTCGCAGTCCTTCTTGTCGGTCGATAGGCCGATGACGAAACATTATCATACCCCTGCGTGTGTACTCTTGAATGGGAAACCCTACCCCCCGTGTGCAATATCAGATCGTTTTATTCTTTTAAATACTAATCAAGATGCTCCATCTATCTGATCATCATTATCACCAGGGGTATCTAAAATACAACAAAATGTTGATATTTATAAAGTGACTGTGCAATTCGTATCCCTTTCCTTGACACTTCCTTTCTTTGGCACTCCACCGGTTAAGATTCGATGAGAAGAGATGCAATCGGGATCCATCGTACAGAAGTAGCATCATAGTAATACATAATTCAGCATTTAATATTACATGTAATATTGGACTAACATTGCACTTGGTAATTTGAATTTACAGCAATTTAAAGTAAATAAAACAATTATTGTGGGCTAACCCCATTACACATAAAATCGACTCACAATAAAAACAGCAAAACAGGGATATAATTGTATTTGCGCTTGGAGTCGGACATAAATCCTCATCCTGCATGTGAGGACGCGTGCGCAAAAATCTCACATTGCCGCAATAGCACATACACCGGCTTGCTTTCTTCATATATTTATTACTTCGTATTCGGGTGCGTCAACTGCTATACGCATTAGTCCCCTAAGTGAAGTGCATATTATATCCCAGGAAAAGGCGGCGTTCCTCTCAGCTGTAATGTGACATCCGACGCCGGCCTACACGACGGTGGGGCACCGCCCCAGCTGGGCAGGCTATAAGCTCCCGATTGATCTCCCGAAATATACGGTAATGAGCATGTATGCGCGCGCGCGTGCGTGCGTGTGTGTGTGTGTGTACAGGGGGAGTGAAGGGTATTTGGATAAGGAAATAATGATCGCGTGTGGTTCTTGGCCAGCCTGCCTGGATCCGCCAAGAATTGATCGGGGATTTCGAAAAACTACGGAACAGAACAGCGGCCGCTAGAATTCTCCTCCAGATAGCCGCCGTATTCGACGCAGCTATCTAACCAGTCTCCACAACCCGCAACCGACGGGACTCGAACCTTAGGACCTCCCTGTCAACGATGCCGCAGAAACTAGAAAGAAGTGGAAGAGGAGAAGAAGACGCATGATTTTCCAACCTTCCTCTCACTGCAACACCTGAGTGTAAGGCTACGCTCACACTGCAGCCGAAATATCTGTCGCTCGCTACCGGACGACTGCGAGCGAAATCGTCCGACTTATTTCATTCGAAATGCACCCGAACAACAGAAATCGGCCGAATATTCCCGAAGTTCCGCAGTTCTTTGTTTGAAACATTTGCGAGAGGCACGCTCAAGTCCATCTACATATGTTGGAAGTAGCCTGGATATTACAGATGGCCTTGACTCTACAACTGATTTCGGACGAATGAACCGACAAAATTAAACGAAGCAGATCTTCGTCCGACAGCCGACGTTTCCGGACGCCGTCGGAAGAGGACGTTCGGTTGATTGATTGATTTTTTCGTGTTTCCGGGCGCGTCAACTGCTTTGATCGTTAGTCCCGTTAGTGAAGTGCATGTTTTTTCTCGGTGATCTTCCCCGCTGGATGGCGAGATCCGGCGCCGACCTACCGTCGGCTAGTGTGGTTTCCCTAACCAGGACTCTCCCACCAGCGGGGCACCGCCCAGTGACAAGCTCTAAGCTCCCGACCGGACTCCAGGAATATGTGGTAGTGTGGTGCATGTTAGTGTAAGTGTGTGTGTAAGAGGAGAGGATAGGACAAGGAAGAGGAAGGACAGATCGCGCGCGGTCCTTGGCCCGTTTGGTAGGGTACTGCTCCGGCATTCGTCTGGACGTTGATCGAGAAACCACGGAAAACTACCGATCAGAGCAGCCGGCCGCTAGAATTCTCCTCCAGACAGCGACTGAATTCGACCTAGTTGAAAAGCTAGTGTCGAAAATCCTGCCGCCGTGGGGAGTGGGAACCTAGGACCTCCCGGACAGAAGCGCTGCAGTGACATCAGTTGATGCACTGAGCTTCCGCTACCGGTAGGACGTTCGCTTTCCAGTTACTAGCACATGTTTGAACGATTCGGGCACATCTGTCGGGAACGTCCGACCGAAATTTTGGCTAGAATCGGTTCCACTGCGATCGCCGCCTAAGTCTAGATCCGCGCAGAAGATCGGCCCGAGAGGCTAGGCGGCGTTCGTCACGGAGCATAAAGCAGGCGAGCGTGTTCCTCCCGAAAAGCCCGCGGCGCGCCAGGCGGCCTCGCCGGCCGCGGGCAGGGGTGCGCGGCGCCCGCGGCCCCGGAGGGTTCCCACCGCGCCGCTTGAGAATGCACTTAATTGACGACTTATAAAATATGCATAATCGCGCCGGGAGAACCTCCTCCCTCGCCGCTGCCGAAAGCGCCGGCCCGCCGCCCACGCCCGCCTGGAGGACGGAGGCGCTCGCCGCGGTTTCTTCCTACGCCTGCCTCGGGGCTCTGAGGATTTTGGTTTAATTAGTCTGCCATCCTCATAACGATGCAAAAAAAATTTATTAGAGAATTAAAATTAAACAAAAAAGAAAACACTTAAAAAGCGAGACACAATCATTGAATATTAGATTTCGAATAACAACAAAATAATTAAAACAGATACATTTTCTATTAATATGTTATTTAAAGCAAGGATAAGCTGTGGTGCCCACACTTAAACCCTGATGATATTCAAATGATGAAACTAATAAACATGAATTTTATTAACTTATTGGAAGAAAAAACTAACCTGTTTCCTGTAAGGAACAACTCACATTACAATAAGTTGGAATAATTATTCTCAAGACAATGTAGGGATTCATTAGCAATAACCTTATATGCAAAATTACTTTGGATAACAAGATGTTACACAAGAGAAGAAATGGATATACACACGGCTGCTGGGGAGCACACAGAACGAATTTAGAACTAGAACGTTTGAACGTGCGAACAGACCGCAAGAAATAGTTGCGGTTGGCTTCATGCCAATATTATAAATATTGCATATACATATATATATATATATATATATATATATATATTTATGCAATTATATATTATGTTGACATTGATAAAAAATAAAACGTAATCATGAAAAATGTTTAACCTTTTTCTGAACTAGATTTTTAACTTATTTTTTTATCGTTTGCCTACGACCAAAACAGGGGCCATTTTGGGCGGACTTGAAGATTAAATTGTTTATACGCATGTTAAATAAATTTCATGTGAAAGAACGGTTTTAATTTTCACCGAGAAGCAATTTCCCTTAATCTTTGCATGACTGCAAACGACAGCATAAAATGTACAATACTTTAAACTGCTATGAAATTCTAGTATTTTTTTGTTACTATCATTATGAAATCTCTTCACCTATAAAAGAGGGTTTTTTCACAAGTGAAGGTTGAATAGCAAAGGAAGGAAAAGTCAGCACACTTCTCACTAAAAACATTGTCATTAATTACTGCTGTGTTCAACGAAAAACGTACATTAATTGTCGCGAATCAGTCATTACTTTGAATTTCCTGTATTAAAAGACCTTCATGAAATAAAAGACAAATGTTTCAAAATATATCAAAGAAACTGCAGGCTGCTTGCTGGTAGACGCAGTTTGATAATTTCTAGAATGAATTTCTGCAACATTCAGCATTTCTGCAGATATTCCGAGGCGAAATAATTTATCTTATGACGAGCACTAATTAAACAGTTTATGTCTGAAGAAATGTAATGTTGTTCAATGTTTTTTTGGAAACACATTGTGCGTCCATGCCCACTAAAAGAATGCCTTCTTTACTCATAAAAATTGGAAGAACAAACTAAGAGGTAAAGCAGCTGCAAGCAGTAAGATTACACCCCAGGAAAGAAAATTGATACTGGAAAAACACAATTGGTGCAGTATTCACTCTAGGCGAATATTTAACAGCATACTCCCAATGCTATCGCTGATCCAACGTAACATTTGATCGTTGTCAAGGTGTACATTAGGAACCAAATCTTGTTCTAAATTTCAAGGGGGTTTCATAAACTGGCAATGTGAGTGATTTTCTACCGTCAATGCAGCGTTATACCATAACTGCTCCTTATAACGCGTTCGATAAAATCCCTAAAAATCGATCTTTATAAAACGTCCGCCATTCATGGGACCTCTCTGTCCTCAGCTAGGCCACAGAACCAGAGGCAAAATAATGGCTCTTATATCGGGCGCCAATTAAACCGGGCACATCTCAAGAAATTCAATATCCTTGACCAGGCTCTCGACGAACCGATAACGCCAACCCTCGGCAATGTGACCCACGGGTGAGACGTCATTGTCGAAGAGCGTCATTGGCGTGCAGGCAAAATTTTAATTAAATAAGGGGTCGCGCGTAATTAATTATCCTTGCTCCGGACCTCAAATTAATTGCGGGGGGAGCGGTATAATGGAGGGAGATATGCGCTGTTCCCGCCGAAGCAGAATCCGCGCCCAATTAACGCGCCGGCAGCACGCGAGGGTACGCGCGCCGTGCAGCTGCCCCACTCGGCGCCAGCGGATAAGCGCACGGCCCTCGGCCCCACCTGCAGCTTGCACTCGCTGCGCACAACCTCCGATGTAGTCGCAGCGAAATTACACAAGACGAGATACTTACTCGTAGAACCCACCGATGGGGAAGCGAACAACATTGGATGGACTACGTATCTGAGACACGAAGTTTAATCTTACGTTTCGTGGAAGTAAAAACGATTTTGTATTTCGTTATCTTACAAATGTAATTTTAGTTTACTAAAAATGAGTTTAGATACAATAAAGATGAAAACGATAACTAGATTATTCAAACGCAAAAAGAAAGTTTGCACTCTAAGAATTTAAAAAAACAACAGAAATTTGTTGAAAAAAATGTTTACATTGTCAGAAATAAAATGTTTACATTGTCAGAAATAGCCGCGAGAAACATTTGTTATAATTGTAACATACGGCGATGGTGTAGGTATACCAAGCTTAGCAGGCTGGCTATCCAGTATCATCAACTGAATTGTCAAAGTGCTTCGGATAAGATTTTTTACAGAGAGCAAAAGGGCACTACTGTATGTGAAAGAAATTGGTGTCTATTTGGACTCCAAAGCTCCAATCCATCTATTCTAAGGTTTAAAAAAGAACTGTACAGAGAGAAAACAAAAGTGAAACAATAGTAAGATGTACTTTTTAATAAAGATTACTCTCTAGATTTGTCGGCCACTAAATTCATGTAAAAATACTCTGTTCTACTTACAGACTTCAAAGCTCTAAATCATAAACATTCTAGCGTAAAATAAGGTCACCGATAAAACTTTTCTAGATTACTTGAAAAAGGAATATCTGAGTGTAGGAAAATATACATTTTAAATATTATTTACCTCCACCCAACTTTTCTTTTCCAAAGAGATTAAAATGTGTCCCAACAACATTTTGATTGCAAGCATTTCTCGGAATAACCAACCGACTTGAGCGAGCTTCTTGAATTTACACCGGCAGCGTTTTGGCGCGACGCCGCATTCGGAAGCGCGAGTCGACTGGCGCAGGAGCGACGAGGAAATGTGGGATGCTGCCAGCGCATCTGCGTGGCCTCGCCCGAGGAACCTGTTCCACTGGAGGCAACGCGCCCGGCGCTGAGGCTGGGGACGGCAAAAAGTATCGATATTTTTGAGACATCGATATTTTCCACCAGAAACATCAATACATTAAACTCGGTATTTTGCTTCGATGTTTTCTTCACAACGAAATATTGTGAAGGCAACAAAATACCGATGTTTTTTTAAATTTTTAATAAAGAAATATCGACGTTTTGCGTCATCCTCATTACCACGCTGAATATTTCGCCTGTGCAATCTGAGGAAGTTTGGGAGCGTATGTTATCAGTGGGCGTGTCATTGCCTGAATCGATAGTAGCGTAAGACGAAATAGCCCTCAAACGTTTTGACAAGTCGTGAATCAGACTCACTCCACTCAATCCAGGGAAGTCCTACAGTAACATTACACAGTGCTGTAAATAAAACTGGATAGGAAAATAGCAAGTTTATTAGTCTATATTTAAAACATCAATGTTTCTTCGTCGATGTTTTCATCGACATCGAAAACCCTTCAGCGATGTATCGATACATGGATGTATCTGTAAAATTTGCCACCACTAGCTGGGGCTCGTGCGACCGCGCCGCTCGGCTTTCGCCACGCGACACCCTCTAACACTCGACGCTGTATCGCGGCTTTGCATTCCATGCTTTTCGTGATTCTATGAAGACACCTGTCATCAATCACGTACCTACTCGTATATCCTAACTATTCCACTCGTGAAATTAAAACCCAATAGTGTTTAATGATATAAACAAATTGCCCTAATTAGGGCGGTGTATCTAAAAAAGTTTATCGCTTTTTCTATCCGATTTTTCTTACCGCACCTCCCAACAGGCCAATCATAAACTGAGACTCATCTATCTTAGAAGACGGTACACATCGACCGCTATGCCTTTGCTCAATGAACCGCGTTTGTGCAATAACATAACCTCTTTGATTTTAATATAGCTTTCAGTTATTTTCATAATTTGACGCATTTTGTAACTCTGTTGGACGTAATTTCATTTCTCGGATAAATCCCCTCCTCGCTTCGCGAGTTCATCGACAATTTCCAAAGCACTCGTGGTATTTACCTACGATAAGTTTTACGTCAGATCGAACTTAACACAAAATGGACGACTCCCTTTAGATGACCTATTTAATTATAACAATAAAATAAATTAGTTGAGTGTCGTCGCCGACGCTCAAAGTTGTTTCAAAAGTATTTTCATAGGTTGGACATTTCGAAACGTTGTGCATAGCATTGTTCAAATAAGTTCTTACAGTATCTGATGTTGATATTGATATTTATTTAGACAAAAACAGTACAAAAGTATGTGACATATGAGGAGAAAATCATTTGCGCACGCTTTCTTGAGTTTCAGAATCCCTTCCGAACAATTTAACTATTAATAGTTGAAAGATGGAATAATAATAATAATAATAATAATAATAATAATAATAATAATAATAATAAATTAAAAACGAGAATTAACATTTCAAAAACTAGATATTTTCGTTTCCGAGTTATAGAAAACTTATTTGTAACGATAAACGAACTGCAGATTTGATTTTTCTGTATTGCTAACAAAATAGAAACTCAACATAAGCTCTACTACCACTACAACAAAATGTGCGCATATGAAGCTACATTGAACGTAGTGAAACTACATATCTGGCATTAATTCCAAAAAGATAATGTTAATTCCTGTTCAAAACTTCCGAATAGCCCATTGCTTTGCACTGATTCAAACTGGTAATATTGCAATGACAAAATTATAATCGCCCTAAAAGAATACTTGCAAGTAGGATGATGCTAAAAGTTAGAAATTAGTACAGCAACATTTCCAATAAGAAAAATTCACATAAAAGATCAGCAGGAATTGGAAATGACATAGCAAAATTCTAATTCAACGCCCAGAAATTCGGATAGCGATTACTTAGAGAAGTTTTGTAGGATGTAGATGAGGTGTTGCTTCAAAGAAGAAATAATGAAAGGCATCTTTGACAACTTATTTTTTGTTAATAAAAGAGATATTCAGAGGTAGAGACAAATTTTAGAATAATAAATCTAAGTTGACAGAGATGGTTTCTGTTCATCATTGGAGATGATCTGATGAAATAATTGAAGTAATCTTTGTTAATTCAGATTATTTCAGAGTCGGCTTAGACGACTTTGCCGACATTATCAGTCTGTAAGTAATATAAATAAAATTCAAAATAATACATAGTACAAATATATAATAAAAATAAAATACAAAATAAATATTATTTATATCATTTGCAGATTGACAATATCGGCAGATCTGTTTAAAGCCGACTATCTGAGCAATTCTAAGTGGAGAAACATGATTTCAATTATTACATACTTTAATAATGTCCAAACACCCCATCAGCATTCCCACATTTTAGATATGATCGACAACATTGCGAAATTTTAATTGAACATGCAGAAATCCGAAGAGCGCTTACTTAGAGATGATCCCCTCCGAGGCGGCTCTCGGCAACCCTTAAGCGCTTGCGAGGGTCGTACCACGCGACAAGAGAGGCGCCCCGCGGGGCCACTCCGCGCTTCACCGTCACACCTCCGCGCCGCGGCCGCTCTCCGCTCCCCCGTCCTGCCCCGCCCGTCCCGCCTCGCGGCGCTGACCCATCCAGCCCGCCTTCCTGCCGCTCCCGCCTCGCTCCGCCGCGCGCGCTCACCCAACCGCTTCCCTGCCGCTCCTCACGGCGCTGACCCACCAGCCCACTTCCTGCCGCTCCCGCCCCAACCCGCGGCGCAGACCCATCCAGCCCGCTTCCTGGCCTCCCGCCTCGCTCCGCCTCGCGGCGCTGCCCATCCAGCCCGCTTCCTAACACTTCCCGCCCCGCCCCACCACGCATGCGGCTACCCTCCCGCCCGCCCGCCCACGGCGCTGACCCACCAGCCCGCTTCCCTGCGGCACCCGCCCCGCCCGCGGCGCTGACCCACCAGCCCACTTACCTTCCGCTCCCCCCCGCCCCGCCCCGCCCCACGGCGCTGATCCACCCAGCCCGCTTCCCTGCCGCTCTCCGCCCAGCGCCCTCGCCCTTCGCCCGCACACCGAGGCGAAACTCTAGGTCGGTCGTAGGCGGATTTTACACACTAGCCAGATAGGTGGGTCGAATTCAGCCGCTGTCTTGCATTACACTCCTCTGATCATTATTTTTTTCTGGTTTCTGCGAACAATACCAACCGAATGCCACGCCAAGAAACGGAACACAGACCGCGCGCTATCCTTCCTTCCTCAACCTTATTCCCACTTCTTCCCTTTAACACACATATGCACTACAGCATTACACATAACAGGAGAGCAGTCTGGGCTTTAGAGCTTTCCCAGCTGGTGCGGTCCGCTGAAGAGCGATGCCTGGAAAAGGGAAACGCTACTAGTCAACGCCTTGGCTGGTTATCTCACGTTCCAGCGTGAGACGAACACTTCTCCAGGTATAACAAGCTCTACATTTACGGAAATAAGAACCTACGTAAGTAGTTGGAGGGCTCGGAATCAATACTCCGGACATCGAAACGCGAAAAAAGACGTTCAGCGAAAAACAATCTAGTGACACGAAGCGAGGAAGGATAAATCAGTTCAATGACCAATCGCATCCAAAACAAGACTATAAATCTATAAAATTTAACATGTACTAACCACAGTATTTGACACCTCGCAAAAAGTAACATAATGTTTGGTAATTTTCGTGAATGTGAGTGTAAAAATGCAATAAACATAAATGACATTCGGTCACTTTGGAAACATGCATTGAAAATAGTCGTGAGTTGATGAAAAATTTCACATTATTATTATTATTATTATTATTATTATTATTATTATTTTTTTATTCATGTTTATGAATAAAATTTTGACGTTTGTCAAGCATTGAAAATTTGAAAAGCGTTGAAAATTTGACGTTTGTCAAGCATTTTTGTTGTTTGAATCCCAGCTTGAGAATGGACAAAAACATGCAATGCAGTTTCGGATCATTTTGGCCCACTGTGCGTCGCTGCGCCCGTCGGCTCCGCAGGGTGTAACTCAGCGCGTCGCGACGCTTCGTCGTCGGCGCCTCGCTTCTCCTCGCGTCGCATCGACCCGCCGGGCGGGCGAGCGCGCGGCGGGGCGGGGACGTGGCGGGGAGGGGGCGGGGGCGGGGCGGGCGATGGGGGAGGGTGTGGGAGCGCGCCCGAGGAAAATGGAGAATGCGGCCGCCGCATTAGGCGCCGTGTGCGGTGACGCCGCGCCTCTCATCTGCCGCCGCCGCCTCCGGCGTCGCGTCGCGTCGCGTCGCGTCACGTGGCGCTCTTTGGCGGAAGCCAATGCGTTCGATTCCGAAGCGTCCGGTTTCCCCCGATGTAGCACTCGCTCGCCACGAGAGAAAGAGCTCACGTAACGGAAGGCACGGCGCAACTTTTTTAAACCAATTATTTGTTTTCGCGTAGTTTTATGAGAGTCAGAGGAAAGGGTAATCAAACTGCGAACAGTAGAGCGAGTTCGCACCAGAACAATGTGCAAGTACACAATCATCGCTCGCAACCTACTACATTGCTCACTCTAACCGTTACTAATTTAAACACGCAATATAATACAAAATTGCAGGCACCTAAATATTACATAAGGCCAAGCTTTTTTCCAATTAAAAATTTTTACAAGCAAAATATTTAAGGGTTTCGGTAGAAGACACCTTTCCGATTTACGATATTAATTTTTTATTTAGTAAAGACCGCAATAAGTTTGCTTTATATACCGTGCTTTTGATCGAGGCGCTTTTTCACAGAGTGTGTCAGAAATTCTTTTAAAACCTGTCTCGCATGTACACAGGCGGACAAAAGTATTCAGACGTAAATTGCAGGTGAATTGGACTGTCAATTTTGACTGATCCATAGATGACAATTGGATGTGCGAAGATACGGGCCCCGTGTAGAAAGACGTTGGCTATGCCAATGCCATGCCAATGCCAATAAAGCGTGGATCAGCAGCAGAAAACTTATCAATGGATGTGAGGTGGCTGTTCCGTACATAAGGCGTACAGACCTTATGTCCAGGAAAGGTAGGAAAATGCCAGTGGAAGATAAAAAAGTTATTGTGCCTCTGCATACCCGGGGAAAATCATATGCTGAAATAGTAAAGGTGGAAAAAGGGAGCCGGAAAACAAGTTTTAGTATCGTATCGTTAAGAGATGGAAAGAAGAGAAAACGTACGTTAGTCATCCACGGGAGGGGCGTCCGCAGAAATTGATGAATAGGGACAATGGGCACATAGTGAGAATGGTGAAAAAAATCCGGAAAAGAGCCTCTACAATAGCAGAAAAGCAGCATTGGTACCGATATCACCATTCGAACGTTTCGCAGACACTTGAACAGTGCGAGGTACCACGCCAGAGTTCCATGGCGCAAACCGTTCGTAAATAAAATTAATGCAAGAAAGCTTATTGTCTTTGCGGAGGAATTTGTCAACAAGGATATGACATTTTGGGACAAGATTCTCTGGAGTGATGAATGCAAATTTAATTTGGTACAACTTAGATGGCCGCAGTTTAATATGTCGCAAAGCGAACACAGAATGATAGCCCAAGAACATGGTAGCAACCGTCAAACACGGAGGTGGCAGTTTGATGGTGTGGGGATGCATGTCCTTCATGAGTGTCGGGGAGGGTATCATAGATAGATTTGTGTGTCTTCATATTCTGAAACGAAATCTGAAAAACTGTTGCAAAAGTTAAATCTGGGTCGAGATTTTTATTTCTAGCAAGACAATGAAGCATACGACGGAAATTATCAAACAGTGAATTCTATACAATATGCCACATCGTCTCTTTGACATGTTTTTCACACAAAAAAAAAGAATGAAATAAATATTTGGAGTTTTCAACACACTTAAATGCTTATTTCTATTTATGTCTTCTCTTGTCTGAATGAATTGAATGAACTTTTGTCCCCCTCTGTATGCTACCACTCACTGCGCGACAAGGTGCAGGTACAGCAACTGCGTCAACAGGGTTACTAAGCAGAGGTATGAGTGTAAGAGGAAAGGAAGTTGTCTCTGCAATTCTAGTTATCTCTCTTCAGAAAAAGAGATCTAGGAAACTAAGATTACGCACGTGTGACTTCCTAGAAAAGCGTTGAAGAACAAAGATTCATTCATCTCTGACCATATTTTTGTCGTGCAAGTGCAGAATATAGTTTTGTTGAGGACGTTCGTATAGTGTTCGAAAAGCACGAATTTCTACGTGAGTGCACTGAAATATAACGTTAAATTAGAAGATTCATTAGAGACAATAGTGTATTAGAACATTTCATGAATCTATTATTTCTCAAAGCATATTTTAAACGAAATATTATACCAATGTTATAAATATGTAATTATTGTTATATTGGACATTCTAAAGAATTTTATGCTAAAAACCGTAAGAAGAATCAAAAGTGCATTTCCAATTAAAAACTGATATTATTTTTATATTAGAAAATTCAGTTCTTACAACGAAACATTTAATAGGCTCCCACTTATACTTTTAATAAATAGAGAGAAAGAAAATATTTTTCCGGGCGCATTTCCATTTCCATTTTCATATCTGTTTTCGTCAGTACGCGCCCCTTGCCGGAATCGTCGCCAAGCGCCCTCGGTTCATGTTCCCTTCACCACCCGCTCGTGAGCTCGCGTCCCTTCCTTCGAACTCATTAACCGCTTCGAGGAACGATCTCCGACCTTTCCAGGGATTCGCCTAGACAGCAGGGGCCCTGATGAAGAGCGCCGTCGGGGTTGGGGTTGGGGTGGGGGGACGGAACTGCTGGGTGTAGGGCAGCCGCGAGCGTGAGCGGGGCCGAAGAGGTAAGGACGAGGCGAGAGGGCAAAGCGGGAGCGGGTGGGGTGAGGGCGGGGCGGAGGAGGCTCTCGGCTAAAGCCGTCCGACTCGCAAGGGCCCTCCAGCGCCGCCACTCTCTGCCCTCCCCGCCCCGCCCCACCTTCTCGCCCTTTCACGCCGCGCCCCGTGGGAGAAGCGCGGTCCGCGCGAGGGTAAAATGGCCCTGGATCCGTCTAAAATAACTGTTAGGTCTTTGTAACAAGTTTCACTGTCCCGCGGGCGCGCTAATTAAAATGTATGACGGGTGGAGCGGCCGAAAAGCAACGCCAATCGCCTGCGGCAAAAAGAGGTCGAGTTCCGGCTACGCTCTTCGCGGAACGGCGTCGCGACGCTCGCAGCGGACGCCGCAGGCGCCGCCGGCGCCGGCGCCGCACCGCAGCGAAAACAGCGTCCTGTTTTGTCGCTACACGTCTTCCAAGTTTGCAATGGTCTGCGACATTTCAAGTTACCGAATCACAGCAAGAAGCATTATTAGGACATGGACATTTCAGATATTATGTTTTACCATTTAGACATAAAGAACAGTCCTTCGCCTTTATTTATTTACGAGTATAAAAAGAACGAACAAACGCTGACACTAACTTAATTAAAATGAAGGAAAAAAAAAGAATTAAGAAAGAAAAAAGAAATCGAAAGACAGCAACTGCGATTTTTTTTATTGTTTATAGTGGCGCGCCTTAGAGAATTATAGATTCTTTCTTAATTCTGTAAGAACTCAGTAAAAAAAATAACTGCAATAAAAATTCATATTAGATTCAACGTATTAATTACAGAACTAATGACTTTCGTTTTACGAAGACACCAACAAAAACAAGCAAACGCAAGGACATTTTCTAGTATTGGGGTTAACGAATAGACTCATTCTGTTTACAAGTCATTTTAGATTATACCTCTATTTACAACCCAACAGCAAAGCTTCTAAATACCCCCCAGAAGCACTTTGTCGAGTTGGTAATGTTTTACAAGATTTCTTAATAATTACTTCTGGTTTACACATATACAACTGCAATTAAGTCAACGGTACAAAACAACATCAGGTATAGGAAAAACGTCTACCTCCTAATCGTCCTCACAAATTTAGAAAAGTAACTATCTTGAACTTGTAGAATTCACTAGGTATCGTTTAAGTCCTAATGAATCAAGTTTCATCGTTACGTGTGGAAGGTCACGCTGAGTGTGCAAGGTCTCGCATGCCGCTGAAGGCTGCTTCAAGAGCAAACGAGGCAATGGGTTTCACTCGGGGAAAAGTATCTGAAAGAAACGTAGAACGGGGCAGGCCACCGCGAATAATTCTGCGACGTGAGAGCGGAAAAGAGGACGGAAATTGAAAGAGAAGTTTGAGAAGTATAAACTGAAAAGTAAAAAGGAAATTACTTTGTAGCAGAAGTACTATCTGAATAGTTAAAAAAGAAACAAAGAGAAAGGCTTTTGGCGGGAAGGACTGAAAGAGAGAGACCCTACGCCGCAAACGGAAGCTTGGCAGTTGAAGACAAATGTCAACCAGATAAAATCACAAGTATCTAATAGATCAAGAACTGTAAAGAGCAATTAAATTACTCATGAATAAAGATAGAATATTCACAAAGAGAAAATTAATCATAAAAAAGTCGTAATGGAGAATAGGTGTTTACTTGACGAGTATACGTTATTACGTTTTAAAACTAGGAGATTTACACATTCAAGCGGCGAAACTGCAGAATCATTTCGCACCAAAAACTTTTCAAATGAAACGCGCTAAGCACACGACCACTGAAGAAACTGTATGTAATGTTAAACTCTAATATACAGCGCCAGATTACTGAACAGGCTGAGTAGGCTGCTGCCTGGGGCGCGCAATTTTTGGGGGCGAACGAGTTTCAGCGGATTCAAAATTTCATAAGGCAAACTTTTGAATGTTTTTAATATAAATATTCCTTTTCATATTTGTAACAAAAGAAAGTGTTAATTAATCATATATATATATATATATATATATATATATATATATATATATATTGTATATTTATTAAATAATATCGCGGGGAATTTTTATACGTATACAATATCGATCAATTATCAATTATTTATACGTTTATAATATTTGCGTCAGTCACAAATATCGTACACTATTTGTTTAATCAAAATATTATTAATAGCTTAAATATTTAAAAAAAAAATAATTGGGCGCTACAACATTTGGCTGCCTAGAGCGCACATAAGTCAAAGTCAGGCACTGCTAATATATCGTCTAGGGAAGACCATTCGGGAGTTTTGAAGGATGGAGCGTGAATAAAAATGCATGTATCCTAATATTTTAGCATAAAATACAAAACAGTTATTTGTTGTTAACTAGTTTACGCTGAAAACGTACTGAGTCTGAAACTGCCCATTAAAGATTTCATGTTCGAATTACATCGAAGGCACGAATGTGCCTTTCATGAGCTCACAGCCAGGAGCCCACAATTATGGCAGTTTGAAATGTTTGATCCCGAAGCACTTCTTAGGAATCACTAAGCAAAGGCAAGAAAAATCTACAATGATAATCCCCAATATTCATATTATTCATATTTACTTTAACATGAGATCGAACCGGTGAATTATTTCAAACATAAATCAGTCCATATTATGTAGTTTTTTGACCGGAATTTCAGAACCGAGAAAACGGCGAGCTTTTTGGGGGTTGGAATTCCACAGGAGAATGTTCCCATGCAGCTCACGAGGTTCCGCAGTTCCGCCCGCAGCGCCGCGCCACTGTCGCGGGACGCCTCCGGCGTGGGTGTCCCAGAGCATTCCAAGTGGGCGGGGCCACGGTGGGCGTCGCTGACGGCAACGGCGCGCAGGTGCGGCCGGCCGGCCGCGCGCCACGGCGGCGGGAGAGGAGTTGCGAAAGCGCCTTTTAATAACGAGACTGACCCGGAGGCCTCGCTGCGGCGTCGAGACGACGTCGTCGCCGCCCGGAAGTCATCTGGCCGTTCACGCAGCGAGGACACCGGCTACGCAGCCCCGCCACGGCGGCCCATCTTCCGCCTCTGTGGTTCACCTTCCTCGCACAGTCATTGGCACTTCACGACCGCCCGAATATTCCATGTGAACGGCGTCACAAAAAAAAACAGCTTTCCAGGAAGAAGCTGAAATGCCAAACATTTTAAAGATTTTTAGCATTATCTTCATAGACATCGCATTTAGACAGTGGCGCACCCAAGAGACATTGCTTCCCCCCAGAAGCCAATGATGCATATTAAGAAAGAATATAGCGTTTGCTAATTTTATGTACTTAACGCAAATGTAGAGTTATAAATATAAACTATATCAACAAATAAAAATACACTTCATATTCAGCGTTAATGAAAAAATTCTTTATAACAAAATACCAATTCCGTTGTACACTATATCTCTATATCTGACGCCCCCATACACACACACAAACCAAAAAAGTGCCTCTGCATTTAGAAAGTAGTAGAACACTGATTTCTAGCCACAATATATTTAATTTTCAGAAATTGTTCATCTCATTTTAGGGAAATTTTCTAATGTATGAAGGGTCTAAATGTTAAACAACACTCATGATATTAAATATAAACATTCGGAGTTAAAAAAGAAAAGTAATAAATTATTATAACGATTGACATATGAAACATTCGTTTTCATTCAGTTTCAAAATGTTCAAATAAGTCTGCAGATAAACAAACGACAATTACACAGGTGTTTTTGACCTAATTATAACACCAGCTATTCTTTGAAACCATTGTATTGTTAGGACTGTGTGATGCGTCAGTTGTTGCATAATACATATGTCCAAATCAATCTGACATATATTGTCCAAATATGAAAAGTAGGTATTTAGAAGTTTGTACTTATAATACGTACGTAAATAGCATACCGAAATGTTCCGAAATTTTCATAAAAAACGGAGTTGAGGAGGTATGTTTATGCGAAGAAGAAGAAATACGATAATTTTGTTTTTTGTACGTTTCTTTGGTGGATGTTGGCTTTTTTTGCTGCTACTGGGATAGAACTGCGTTGGGATACGTGTTCTTGTCGTTATGTACATTACAAACAACATAATGCGATTAGTTACGACATTTATGTGGAAGGATTCCGCACTTCTTCACACCCAACTGTCAATCCCTTAAAATACATTAATTGTGATGTAGTACAGAAGCGGGGAATCCGTGCGCAAATATTGTGGGTCGACGAGCCGCCAATGAATTCGCAGGTAGTGCGCTTTTATTATTATTATTATTATTATTATTATTATTATTATTATTATTATTATTATTATTATTATTATTTTATTTTTACAGATCATACATAATTCAGTACATATAACACTTTACATATGTATTGATGGCTTATATTCTAAATTACCTAAAATTAAACTAAAAACTAATTCGGGTGAGGAAATCTTTTCTAGACACCTCTAAAAACAATCTATTTCGGCAAATTTGGTTAGGAATGCCTGGTATGGATATCTATTTTCTAATCTGGTTCTATGAGGTTTTCCGGAGTCTAAAATTGTCTAGGTGTGGAATTTGAGGTATGGAGTGATAGAACTGGATTGAGTGGAACTGGATGTCATATGGTGTTGTATGGAATCAATTTGAAATTCTTTGTGGAGCTGTGAGTTTAAGACAAACCAAGGAGCATTTGTGATAGTTCTAAGAAACTGGTTTTGGACTATTTGGAGCGTATTTAGGTTTGTTCTTGCAACGGAGATCCAAACTGGACAGGCATAAAAGGAGGAGTGGTCTAATGATACTTTTATAGATGGATGATACTTTTATAGATTGACTAGTGAGAACCCGTCAAAATTTGACGGTGAGATCTGAGATAAATGTTAACTACTGTACCCAGACTAATGTTCACAATATATAGCATTGTTTGGATCTTGAGGGTATAACGAAGATATTCTGTAATAAGTTCCCAAAATGTTGAACACGTGTGGCCCATGACCAGATGGCAATGCAATATCGGCACAAAATATATAGCACGATTATACTGAAGGATATTATTTCTAAAGTTTTTTGATGTGTCATCATCTCCTATAAACAACTGTTTGATTTCTTCTGGCATATTGCTCGAAGGTATACTAATTTTCCTATTTAAGCAACACAGAGTAAATCGTTTGCAGAATTTCTTTCACATGGAAAGTACAAAGCAGAACAAAACTGACATTTCATAGACAATGACCGAATAAAAAACGAAATGACCTCACTATTACGACACCTACGCTGACTTTCTCTTTCCCCGCGTTCTGTTAATGTACGTTTGCGTCTTTTGGGGCGCGTGGACAACGATTCGGAATTCGACATAATATGTAAACAACTTCACTAAAGTATTACAACCGAGCAAAACCCACTGTGCGAACGTTCTCTACAAAATACACCACAGAAGCAAATACATGCAAACTGTCAACACCACAATGCAATTATTACACTGAAACAAAACCTTGACGAATTGTAAACAAATCTCAACAATCAAACAAAACATCAAGCAGCGTGGACTCACATCTATGGACTCATGTATATCGATTTTGAAACTGCCACCCTTTGAAAGAAAACAATTGACTATTGATAAGCGTACTATTAAAGAATGATTTAATTAATTAATTTACACCGTAAATGTTGGTGAATCAGCACAAACAATATCTGATAACACATCTAGGGATCATATTTTTTCATTTAAAAGAAAAAATACAACAATCGGTTCAGTAGAAGCTCTAAACGAAGCCATGGCAGAATACCTTATTTTTTTAAATATATAGATACTTTTATAGATGGACGGTAGTGCGCTGCCTGGAACCACTGCGAGAGGTCGTTTGGCGACGATTCCATTCAGCGGTGCCAATCCCGAACCAGCTTCCCAGCGGCGGTGGCGGCTGCTGTTTACAGCTCGGAAAACGCGCCGAGTCCCTCGGCTCGGGGCGTCTCTTGCGGCCGACCGCGCAAAAATAACCTTTGTTACGACCCTCGCGCCTCGGCGTTACCCTCGCGTAACGCCTAAAACACGCTATCACGCGAGCCATTTTCACGCCGCAGATCCACGGCGTCGAACAACTATACTACAGGTTCGACAAAATAGCCATGCGGTGCCTGCTTGCTTGGATTGGCGGCGCGGCAATTTCTCGCCCAGACGGGGAGCGAGGGGAATGAAGAAAAAAATATTAAAAAACGTTTAAGGGGAACCGGTGACCCTAAAGAGGTTTTGTCACGTCTCCTGCACTCGCTAGTGACACCTGGCAGCATACAAACTCCATCTCAGAAAAACACGCTAAGAGTCACTTCTCTATCGTTTCCTCTCCCTCCATGCTTCCGCGATATATAATCACAAACCTACGCCAATAGCAATCAGTTTCCGGGCAAATCAACAACACTCCCGTAACATTCCCTTCTGGTTTCCAGGATTCAAATTCAAGTGAAATTGGTAGAGGACAAATTGGTATTGCAGCACGTTTTGTCGGAGTTCGTGCGAATTCTCCCACCACATTCCATTCAATCAATTGGCCCATTACCATAATCACTCGCCGTTAAGCGATTCACCTACTGCTGTCCATCATTGTTTTCCCATCAAGTGTCACGCGACTAGCAAACCGTTTTGTAGTTCTGATTGCGGAAGTATTTCATCCTCCTGCCTCCTGTGCAGTACATGACAAATTGCAACTGCACTTCTCGTTTGGACAGAATACAGAGGGGAATATTTACTGATTTTTCTCTATTGAAATAAAAGTATTCTGATATTCTTTCTCTTGTTAAAAAATCCTTAAACGTATTAAAAAATATTTCTCTGGCCTTTTTTCAAAGTTCCATGACAATATTTTTATACTTTTGTAACCAGCAAATCAAGATATTCTTTACAAAAGCAATAATTTCACAAGAACCCTTTCCACACCAGTCAAATTCTTGAACCTTCTGTGTTCCTAGATAAACACATCGATTTCTTTTTCATCTCTTTGAATTCAGAAAATGCTTTCCGTGTCCATAAAACGAAAATAAATATTTCTTCCAGAAACATTTCTATTTCCTTTAGTCTTGATCTATTTAAGCGGTCAGACTGCTCTTCTACCTCTGGGAGCGGGGTTTGATTCCCGTTCGGTCCAGTGGAATTTGTCGGGGATAAAGAGGGTTTGCGACAGGTTTCCTCGTTTTTGTCTCGTTCCTCCACCTTTCATTCCATCTTCAAGCTATTACTCACATAACTGTCATATTTAAACACAAATTCAGTATTGGAAAGATCCGAGGACTATTGCGATCTGGCTTCAGGTCCATTGTGCCAAATTCCCGAAACTCACGTCACTAAAATGATGATATATATCTTATCAAATAATACTGAATTGCATTTTGTATTCTCCGCCAAATGTTTAAATATTCTATAATTTTCTTTCTTTGTCCTTCTACTAGCTATTTCTATCAATTTGGGGACAAACAGTGTATCTATCTTCAGTGTATCAGAGGATGTCGTTGGATCTGTTCTTCAAAAATGAAAGCACGTTCCACAAACAGATCGGATTCGAAACGACCTACACCAACTATCCGACTAGTGTTCGTGACCTAACATTTATGAGTAAGGTCATCGAGCTTTCAAAACACTTGGTAAATCAACGAGTGGACGAGGACTACGAAGTGAGCAGAATACTCGTTACTGGACGTAATTGGCTAAAACTATTTATAATTGCTAATCATGCTCGGCTTTTCCGTTGAATTCGCACAACAGGATAAAATGATGCACTGAAAGCTAATCGAAAGCTGCCACGCCAATGCAGTTCAGAACAAAGACCAGAGAAAAAAGAATTAGGATCGTCGAAGGTAAGGCACACGTGACACGCATTAATATTTAAAACAACGGAAAAGGTAAACAAATAAAAACCAATAAACGTTTTAGGATCAAAACAAAGTATCACATAAAATTAATCAACTATATTATTGTAACTAAAATGGAATGTTTACACATATTGCACCAGATATACGAGTACATCATTGTCAGGGAATAGCTAGCCATTATGCAGCAATAGTTGAAAGAAAATCAACCAATTGGAATGAAATTTAGACATTTATTCTATATTACCAGAAAATAAACGTTCCGGGTAAAATTAAGACAGAATCCACAAACACCAGTATCTTTTAAGAACGAGACGCAGAATTCTTGTTCCGAAGTTTAGAAAAATAAAACTTCATCTACGAGTCGAGTTCACATTACCGACTTAAACTATTGCTGTTGTGTGACAGATACGAAGAAATTTCCATGCGACTGAAGTTCTCACTTCATCATAGCAATATTAAAAGAAAATAAACTAAGAGTAGATTGGCAGGTCTGGCGAAACATACTTTTGGGAGGTATACGGAGCAAATAAATAAATATAATGTGTAATAAAAAGCATATATGTAAATACCTTAAATAATGTAGAGAAGATTAATATGAATTTGTATACAACAATATGTCTCGAGAAGACTCTTTTTAAATCTTAGGCAACTCAAGGTTAACAGATACAAATGCCATACCAACAAAGGTGCGTGACAGAAGGAAGTTTCTGAAGGCAAGTGGGGGGCATAGATACACTAACAGATATATAAACGTATCATTTTACCCGCACATGGAAGCTATATTAAAGGCTGGCACGGAATGCACCAATGTGGATTTCTTCGGCGATGACAGCTTTATAGCTACGTTGAAAACACGAATCACGTGCCTGCTACAGCATAGGAGAACGTAACATCGAACTGTTCCGGAGCAGGACGGGTGGCACACGGTGAAGAGGCTGCTCGGCTCGGAAATGCCTTTATCCGGCACTTTGATGCTGTGGGTGACCTCCACTTAGCCTTGTAGCCCACTACACCGTCGAAACTTTGGCACGAATGCGATGGTGCTGTCCGGCGCGTACCCTGAGATGTTGCCTTCATCGCGAGGCTTTTGAACACGTGCTCTAAAATCGGTTTGTGGCACCAAATGTCTGTGACCCAAATGTACTTGTGTCACAAAAAAAGTTGATCTTGGATTTTAGTATTTCAAGACCTTCACATTTACGTCTCAAAGTCCGTCTGTCCTCCCCTCTTCCGCGTGGTTCGGCCTATCACCAAATTGTCATTATCCATGCCAGCGCCCTTCGGTACGGCCGTCGTCTTCAGAAAATACAATACAAAATACAATAGTTTTCTAATCACTTGATGCGAAATATGTAAATTATGTTACTGCTCACTGACCAATTGTTTTCAAATGGCATACATCAAACTAGACGGCGGATCCTTTCGCGAAATATCCTAAGTCCCCAGGCGCAAAATTGCCCCTTTCAATATCGATGTGTCGTAAATGTAAAATATTGTTTGACGTAATGTTTGGTCGGCCGTCCGATGAAAGTGGTTCTCTCCAGGCAAACGAGACGATACATCCTGTAAAATCAGCTAGTAAAGTAAGATTTTTATCTTATTGAATTATTTTGTCATTCACGCTGTTCTTCAGCCACTCTTTTATGTGTATAATAAAATAAAAAAAAACAAATAAATAAAAAAAAATCAAAATTGCCACATGTGAAACTCCATATTCAAGAAAATGTCAATGTCTCTATGCTCCACATTCACCGTATACTTGCTTTTCCCTGACCTCTATTTTAGAAACAATCTATAATACCTAAGAAAATAAATACCTCAGGAACCCATCTCGCCCATTCCCTCGAGGACCGCGCTCAAGTCAGAAGGGCGATGTAATTGGAAATCTGATACAGAAGGAGGCCTGCGGTCATGGCTGTTGCCCATCATTACAGCGTTTCGTATGCATTCTGAGCGGCCAATGTTTCTCCTTTTAGGTTCACATTACAATGACTCGAAGCTTCATTTGACACATCTTTGACTCCGGTTTGCTTTAGCTGGTTCCGTAACAACTGAAAGCAATGTTTTTTTTTGTTGTAGTTTCATCATACATATCTTTTTCAGCTATCACAGAAAATACTGTTACGAAGAAGACGTGATAAATGAGCTGTAATTTTACCGATTTGCGTAATTATTTATTTTACGTGAACTTAGAAAAAAGGTGAATAAATTATTCGATGTTTGCTAATCCAAAAACATAAAACAACTAATTTGGTGCCCGCCTTTGGATTTGCGTTTTTACAAATTAATAGGTGTCCGGCAGCGCTCCCACGAGACTTTTATTTGATTCCGATTGGCCGCTCCTCAGGGCCCGCGCATCGCTCGCAGTTTCAATAGACCTCATCTACGGGGGAACGGGAAGGGGAAGGTGCCCGTGAAATCGGCTCAGACCCCGCCCCGCCCCTCGGCTTCCGCCCGAGACGTTCGGCAAGTGGCTCCGACTGCATGAAAAGCTCCTTCGATTTGCATTATCATCGGCTCCCCCACGATTTCCGAGCCGAGCAGCCCCCGCCCTACCCTGCCCTGCCCTGCCACGCCCCTCCTAGCCCCTCCCCTCCCCCCCCCCCCCCCCCCCGCCCCGCCCCCCCCCCCGCCCCGCCCGCCCGCCCGCACCGGACCGCCCCGCCCATCCCGCCCGCCCGCCCCGCCCCGCAGGACAGGTGGGATGGGAGGGGCCCGCAGCGCGGAGCAGGCGACCGCACCGGTCGCGGCAGCGCAGATTGCGGAACGATCCGAGGAAAGGTAACAAGTTTTCAGGTTTTTTAACAGGTGGAAGGGGGAGTATTGGCTTTTAAAATGCGATCGAGCTAATTCGCACCCAATAAAATAATATTTTACATCAAAAGAAATCACATGAGTTAAAGAAATATAGTATTTCCATGGCTGTCGAGGAAGAGAATATGGAACCAGATAACGAAAGACGCTTCTGCATGAAAAACATAATAAACATTTTAAGTACTTGTATATTACATTACTTTTTGTTGAGGAAAGAAGGCTATATGAAACAAAGGCCTTTATTGTTTTGTTTATTTACTTTTTTGAAAATAAAATGTATTACGTACATTATTTACTAAATTATATTTACTGTAGTTGATACTATATATGGGCAAATATTGAATTTCTATCAAATTATAGACCGAACCGCATATAAAATATAATTTCTATTTCTGCATGAGACGCAGACTCTTCCTCTTTCTCTTCAATAGATACTTTTAAATACACCTACGACAATAAGTTAAATACAGACTACAAACCAGTGACAAAAAGATACGGCACAATATTTATTTGTTGACAATTTTTCCAGCCACACCGGCAACGGCTTTTATGCACGGCAAGAAGCAGCAACTTTCTACATCCTTTGCGTGAGGATATCGACGAGGCCGAAGGGCTATCTGCCAGTCATCTCCACCGCTTAAAAACGCCTCGGGGCGGGAGGGCTACGAGCGGGCGGGCGGCGCGTTGGCGGCGGCGGCGCGCGCGTCGTTACGCCGAGATAAACAGTTTCGCGTCGCCGTATAATAGCAGCGTCGGCCTCCGGTTTGTTGACTCGGCTCGGATCTCGTTATGTCGCTAATTACGCGGCCCGTGGCGCGCGCGGCGGCGAGGGCGAAGACGGCGGCGCCACGCGCTGCGCTCCGCCGCGGGGGCGGGGCCTGCGGGCGGGGGCACTTAAGCTTTTTTCTTTCACCAGCAAGCGATGGCTGTATTTAATTGGCAAATATCGCGGAGGTGATGGTGGAATTCCTCAGGTTTTAACAAATTACAGATAAAAATCAAGTTACAGACATAGAATATAATTTAAGCAGGAAAGGTAACTGTGTGAACGTTGAGGAAAGGTTTAAAGGAATTGTTTTTAATATTTAAATATTGATGCCGCTTAAGGCCTTCATAAACCTGCAATTTCATCACAGAACGGGACTTTTTTCTGGATGTACTGGAATATATCAATCAAAAAACATAAAAATATTTAATCGTAATGAAATGACCAATAAATGGAACATATTCAACATATCGAAATGACTTGCTGTCTAAAGACATTCACGGCCATTTTCCTATACACATTTCTCTTGTACTTCCGCCTTTTCAATATCATAGCTTTACTGGCTTGACCTTGTATTCTGTGCTCGACAGTGAATGATTGATTGGTGTTACGATAAAAATCTTATAGCTACCAAATTTTTGGGGTATTGCAATTTTTTTTATCAATAACCGAAGCTTTTCTTTTTGTTCACAGAACAATGAGAATGAGTCATTTCAGGTGTAAGATGTTTCTCATATTAGCAATAAATAATAAATTTATTATGTAGCATCAGATGATTAGTTTCCGCAGAAAGTGTTTTGTGTAATTTCGCAATTTTGTCGGAACCTCTAAGTCACCAAAACATGCGAGACTCGCTGAGCTGCTGTCGACACGAGAAGTTCTACGTGTACCTTCAAATGAGCCCTGCAGATTCGGAACTTCAGTCGCCATAAATGTTGATAGACCCACATCGTGTTCCGATTGATAAAAATAATTCTGCAGCAGCGTCTTATGTAAACTATTTCAAATATTCGCAGGTTGTGACTTCAAATGTCCATGAATTCCCAGTTTTCTTATTTTATTCTTAATTTTAATCAGTTTCTTTGCTAAGGAGGATCACTTCTGAACATTTGAAAATGTTCTTTCTTGCATCACCTTAATGGGCATGTTTATGAGATAGTTACGTACACAAGTCATTTTGCCATATTTTTTGCCTAATAATGTTAGAACAGAAATGCCTAGAAATGTTAGAGCTATCAGTAGATATGTTGATTAAGTAATTGGATTTAGACTTCACTATTGATACTGGATTTCAGTAATGAAGGGATAAACATTCTTAAAAATCTACCACTTGCAATATTGCCTACAATTTTGCGATAGCTAGCAGAAATAGGATATAAAGGTTTTTGAAATAATTTCGTCATAAATTTATTTTTCGATGAGATTGTTCCTTCAAAGTGATCTACCGTAGGTACCTTCGAATTGTCGAATCAAGCAGTTCATCAATACACTTGGATTTCCTTGCAAGATAACTAACAATTATGTAAAAGTTACAACACTAAGTAGGTATGATGGTTGCCTATGTCGCGCCAGAGGTGACTATCTCATGCTCTTGTACAGGAGTCCCTTTACGTTCGTAAAAACAGGTAGTAAATTAAAGAACACATCAAATTAAGTGGAAAAAATGAAAACCATTACGCGTATGTTCCTCATAAGTTTTACTCAATCGTGTCTTGAAAAGTGCGCAAAACTTTTCAGCCATTGTAAGTGAACTTCGTATATGAGCTAGTTTAACTCACTGCAGGACTTCGCTGTCGAATGGTCAGTCAAATGGGAAATCTTCACAAATTGTTTTTACCAAGATTTTACTCACAAAGTTTTCGCGGGTAGTGTGTGAGACACTGCTGCGCTGCTTCGCATAAATAAATATCGTGATATTAATCGTATTTTCGGCGAAAGTCATTATAACGACAACACTAAGAGTCTGAAAAAATGCTGTGCTACCTTACACATACTGCACCGAGTCCTATAGTAATTTAAAACAACGCCCAAATAAGAATGACTGGCAATGTTGAACCTATTCACGACAAGTTTGGTGGTCGACCAAGACGTATGGCTGGAGACTGGGAAGAACTGGGCAGAAAATAGTAGTGTTTGGTGCATTTTTACATCTGACAGAATTTATCCATTATTACTCATTATAACATCATTAAATTATACTGCCGTGAAAGTGCTAAAAGCGCAAATCTAATCTCTCCAGACATGTAAAACAAACATGATATAAATTGAGTAACTGATACATTCAAAGTAACAGATATTCTCTGCTATACGCAGAAGAGATAAATTACAATCCGAAAATAAGATACGTTGAAGAGAATTATAATTACGCATATCGACAAGGAGACCCGTAAAATACAAATGATGAAATGTAATTGTGATGTGAGCAATTCACTCTGAATTGTACACGGGGTGTACTCAATAATAAATACGTTCTAAGAGTAAATAATGCTCATGGAATGCTAATCAACATGAGTGATATCTTACCAAAGAAAAGAGACGACCAAAAACACACGAACGATGTCTAAAAAATATACTGAATTTCTAACTACCATGTTTCCCAGCTCGCAATTAGACGATGAAGCAAGATCAAAGTTTCAAGGGCCAGCAAAGTTTACAGAGCGCGTCGTATGCGCGGAGTTCCAGCAATGCTGAGCTCGCGACGCAAGTTGTTTGCGACAAAAAAAAAAGTCAGCGGAATAGCGAAGAGGCGCCGTGGGTGCGGGCGAGGGCGAGGGCGAATCCAGCACGGCCTCTCGCGACCCTGACCTGCTCGCGCGCCACTGGCTTCCCGCGTCGGGTCGCCTGTTTTCAACGCGGCAGGGCACCACGTAAGCCCCGGCGGCGGGGGCAGGGGCGGCGGCGGGGTGGCGGCGGTGGGGGCGACGGCGGGGGCCGCTGCGGGAGCGGCGGCGGGGGCGGCGGCAGGGGCGGCTGAGGACGCCGGCGGGGGCGGTGGCGGAGGTGGCGGCGGGGGCGTGGGCGACGGTGGGGGCGGCGAGGGTGCCGGCGGCAGGGGTGGCGGCAGGGACGGCGACAGAGGAGGCGACAGAGGAGCTGCGGGGGGGGGGGCAGCGACGGCCAGCCACCGCAGTGTAGTGGGGCGCGTCGTAATCGCAGAAGCGACGATAGTGTCATTGATTGTCGAGGGTTATAACTGCTGTCAGTGTTAATACTCGCTTTTTTTATGTAGAAACTTTTCTAGTTTGCTGCCAAATGGTACATATACTACAGTTTTTCGCAACACTGCGCAACTTTTCGCATGATCCGATTTAAATTTTGGAAAGCGCTAGTGCCGCACTGAATGCAAAGATCGAACACCATTGAAGATTGCCATGCGGTCTTTACCGTCTTAGTTTATTATTGCACATAACACATTCAAATACCTCTCTATTCGGTAATAACGTTAAATAAGAATAGTTTGTATTGATAATGTACTGTTATGACTTCTGTATTGTTATCAGAAGCTTCCTATTGAAAATATATTATTTCTGATTAATAATTCTGTGATGCGAATAGAAAATTTGTACCAACTTGGAGACGTATTACACTTCAAATGAATCTTCCAAAAAAAAAGTTTAGAACATAACAGTAAATAAAGATACGAGCGACGGTGAGAGGGGGAGGACGTCATATATTGTAAATACTAGATATTGGGTTAAACATAAATACTACATTTTCCATCTTTTAAATACCTTTTAAGTTTCTTTAACCAGTTATTTCAATTAACTCTTCCTCTAAATTTGGCTGACACGGACAATATTTTAAAATATTTACCACACTTGCCGATGTATAAGACGCACCTTTTTCCTTCACAAACTCACCAAATAACAGGATGCGTCTTATACAACGGATGGGAATTTTTGTAACTGTTTGAATGTTTAGTATATAGCATTACAGAAATCAAATTTCGTACACTGAAAAAAAAGAAAAATTGTATTTTTACAAAATTGATTATTACAGAAGTTAAAAGTATTGTAAGAAGAAAGAATACTGAAAATTTCGTTGGGTCAACGTCATGGTATAGACGATTTATGAAAAGGCACGATCTTGCCATGCGTATTAGAAAAATATCATGAAAACTCCCGGCAGAATGCGGAAAAAATATCATTGCTTTTCATAGGTCTAATTCCCATTTCTTTCATAAATTTAACATTCAAGTATAAAATTTAACATCAAATAATTAAATCCTTCTTGAAAATAGGGCTGCGTCTTATACACCGGCATATACGGTACATATTTTTTTATCAACTGATTGTGTTAAAAACTTCCCTTTATTTTACAAGAAACGTACGTTACTTATAAAAAATCTAATACAAAATGGTCTCTGCCAATTCTAATCCCCCCACATACACGCAACTCAGGCGTGGAAAATCCCAGAAACCAATCTCAGCGGCGAGATCCTCAACTTGAGATTAGGAATGTTGGCATGTGCCCGGAGTCGAGGTCGGCGGCGCCGTCGGAATGAGAGCGTCAGGTGCAGGCGCCTGGCAGCAGCCGCCGAGGCGAGGGTGGCGAGCGGAGATCGGATGCGGCGCGGATCGGAGAGGAGGGGCGGGGCGAGGCAGGTCAGGCCGTGATAGGACGGGGCGGAGCAGGGGATAGTAGGTTGGTGGGCGGGGCGGGCCGTGGCGGAGCGGACCTGCCCGCGGCCCGGGGGCGTCGGAAGGGCGGGCGAGGGGGATGTCTATGCCGCTGGCAGGCGAGTGGCCGCTCGGAAATTCATGACCCTGCCGCTGCCCCCTCTGCAGGCCGCCTCGGCCAAGTTTCTCGCTTAATACCGGCGTTGCGGCTACCTGACAGCGCACATTATCTACAGTTTGTGCATTTGATATGATGTAGAACATACGGAACCGCGTATGCGAGACTACAATAATATGTATCATGGGACTCCACAAGGGATGTCATGACATTTTACTCAGCAATATCCAAATATGCACGGTTAATAAGGCAATAGAATTCACTAGCTACTGCAGTTCCCATCTAAGCCATTTGGAAAGGCACTCTTCTCTGAGAATGTATTTTTTGTCCCCTTCCTGGGGCTCTTTCCAGCTTCAGGGGATGTCGTTTTCGACTATCTGCGCCATTAACTCACTACGTCCCTCATGGGAACACATATTAACCTTCACACTAGACACACTTGCGGGCTCCTCGGTCTGTGGTCAGCAGACTCCCAAGGCCATCTGCGACAACACACATACGGAAGGACAAGGGACAAATAACCATGCCCACGGCAGGACTCGAACCCGCGAACATTATACGCTGTAGCCACTTCGGCCGTCCAGGTCGGCAATATAAAAATAATATTATCACCTGTTATATACTAGCATTCAAGTTGCATATCATATTCTGTACTTAGAAGAGAAACCGCACCGAATGTCCCGAATATACCCGATGCGTATGGAGGAGAATCAATATAATGAGTTACGTATAAATTTTGCTCTTGGTTGAATCTTCGTCCTTTTATCTTTAAAATATCTGGCGTTTCGAATGTTTACGGGGCATAGCTTAGGAACCCCCATGAGTGTTAGGGTCTATTATATCAGGCAAGAAACACTTGAGGAGTGTTAAGGTTAACCAGTCAAACCCTGAATATAATACGGAATAGCCGTGATAAATAATAGGGTTACACCAGGCGATGAAGGCGTGTTAAATTAATTTCCTTAAAGCGGCGCGTTTGGGACTAAAAGCGGCGTTGTTAGCATCGCCGTGCGCGTTAACTCTTTTAACACGCCCCAAAGCAACCGAACAGATCTCTGATAAAATCTCAGTCAATTTACAACGAAGGTGTAGGAAGAGTTAAAACGCAATTTACGATTTTCAAGTGTAAGGATGAGAACTCCGCACCTTTCACATCAGATCTCGTCGCTAATAAATCCGTTGCAAACCGTTGTTACATCGAGAGAGAGAGAGAGAGAGAGAGAGAGAGAGAGAGAGAGAGAGAGAGAGAGGAGAGACGGGAGGTATAGAAGAGACGGGAGTGAGAGAGTAGAGGCGGAAGACAGAGAGAGAGAATAGGGACCAAGGAGAGACAAAGTAGAGAGGAAGAATGGAGCCGGGGGCGAGAGAGAATGGCGATGGGGGCGAGAAAGGGAGGAGAAGACAGAGAATAGAGACCAAGGAGAGACAAAGTAGAGAGGAAGAATGGAGCCGGGGCGAGAGAGAATGGCGATGGGGGCGAGAAGAGAGGAGAAGACAAAAGGAGAATAGAGACCAAGGAGAGACAAAGTAGAGAGGAAGAATGGAGCCGGGGCGAGAGAGAATGGCGATGGGGGCGAAAAAGAGAGGAGAAGACAGAGAGAGGAATAGGGACCAGGGAGAGACAAAGTAGAGAGGAAGAATGGAGCCGGGGCGAGAGAGAATGGCGATGGTGGCGAGAAAGGGTGGAGAAGACGGAGAGAGAGAATAGGGACCAAGGAGAGACAAAGTAGAGAGGAAGAATGGAGCCGGGGCGAGAGAGAATGGCGATGGGGGCGAGAACGGGTGAGAAGACGCAGAGAGAGGGTGAAGTCGGGTGAGGAAAGGTGCCATTGAAGAACAGAGAGCAGGCAAGAAAGGCTCGGGCCGCGGGAGATAAGGTGAGGTCAGGGGAGCGGATGTGTCGGAGAGAGGAATGCAAGCGCCCGGGAGAGAGGAGTTGGGAGGGGGCGACGGGGAGCAGGAAATGGCTCGGAATAAGGTCGTTTAATGGGCGTCGCGCGGCGATACGGGCGCCGGCAGGAAGGGCGCGCTTTTCTGGAGCTTTTCGCGAAAATGTACGACGCGATGGCATCTCCGCCGCCTTGTCTGGCCGATTGCGCATCGCTCGCTCGTAAAGCAGGGGGAGGGGAGGCCCAATGAAGTTTCGGTTGGAAAATCTCGAGCCGCCATCGCACGCTCCGTTAGCGAGAGTGAAGGCGGATACCCGGGCGCGCACTATTAAAGCGCGCCTGCAAGCGTTATCGGATGACAGAAAAGCTAACCCGAAAAGAAGGGGTATTAGACATCTCAGCGCTGACAACATTATTTTATGAACAGAAAATCCCAGGGAACATGTAAAATACAATAAAAATAACTAATTTCTTCAATGTAAGGGATTCGACAACCAAACGCCGTTACACAGTTCATTCAAAATGGAGAAGTTTCAATTCCAGTGCGACGTTCATGGTACGTAAACATCAATTACAAAAATGGTTATGAAAATTGTTTGCTCCGTACTACTCTAAGTAAAGGAAAACGTACGAGTCCTCAGTGTCGTACAATCCAATAGATGAAAAAATTACCAAAGACGCGAGTACCATAAAATGAATATTTATGGCAAAACAGTCGTGTCTAAGAACAATCGGAAGATCTGAATTGCTGCAATGTATCCTGCGCTTCATCTTCGCCTCTTCTGTGTACAACTTTTCTCTTATGTAAGTTGAAAACCAGAGCTTAAACTTGATTTGATCTGTATTGTTTGCAAACTTCGCCTCTTGGACAAAAATAAAATATTCTTCGTGGAAATGTCTTAAGAAATTTGAAAATTACTTTCGTTGAAAACTTCTTCGGAGTTTTAAAAGTTTAGAAATACCGAATAATGTGGATACTGTATTTGTTAATTAATAAGAGTGTTCGGAGAATAGTCAGCAATAGGTTGAGATGCAACTGTTTCCACTGCTGTCTTTGAGCGAAAAGTCCTAGCGTTCGAGTCCTGATGTTGCCAGTTTTTCGACGCTCGGTCTGTAGCTAAGGCGAATTCCGCCGATGTCTGGAAGATAATTCTAGTGATCGACTGCTCTGGTTGGTAGTTTTCCGTATTTTTCCTACCAATTCCAGGCGAATGCCGAAGCTATATCTTAACAAACGGGTCACAGATTAATGCGTGATCTTTCTTTCTCATCATAGGCCCCTCCTCCCTGCATACATGAGTGGTAGCGCTGTAGTCAGTATTTTTAACATTTGCATGCCAAGTGTGGGCATGTGTATGTGTGTGTGTGTGAACAATGGACCCCAGCGTGATTCTTTTACTTTATCATAGTTAGGTACGAAGTTTCGATTTCATCGTTTAGCATTTTTATTATTAGAACATTTCTTAAACCTAAGAGATAGTTTAAGGTTTCAATGCCTAAATTTACAATATACAATCGTAAACAATACAATTGTAAATCAAAACCGAAGTTATGCGTAATGGCTTCGTCGTCAATTCCGTAGTTCTCTTACAGTCATGCCGATCCGTAAACACGGTAAATCGTATTTTGGAAACTGTTGATGTAGAAAAGAGCTAAGCGTATGGAGCAATTTCAATGTTGAGCTAGTCCTTCGAAGACAACAAAAAATAGCAATATCTGTTTCTTTCAATCTCTTTCGCACAAAATATTTTTATAGAAGGGGAGTGGATTTTGCTGACATTGCTTCGCCTGTTATTGGATTCACTGTCATTCACTAAGCCAGATGATTACAAGCATGCCTGCGACTTGAATTCACGCTTCGCCGCTGTTTAGCAGAAACCATTTGCCAAGACTTTGATTGATTGTTAGTGATTCCAAACGCGTCAACTACGGAGGTCATTACTCCCGTAAGTATACTGCGTGTTTTTGCTCGGGAGGTGGCGATAATCTTCCCCCGCTGGTTGGCGAGATCCGGCGCCGACCCCCGTCACAAGCGGGGTTTTCCCCAACCACGTATCTTCCACCAGTGGGGCATCGCCCCTCCCGGGGCAAGATCTAAGCCCCCGACAGGTCTCCCAACATGTGTGGTAGAGAAGAAGACGTAAGTGTAAGTGCCAAGACTACGACGTGATATGACGGCGATACGAGCACGATTGCGCTTCATGGTATTGAATTCAAGCCCTTTATCAGGAAGACCGTTTGACGTCTTACTTAGGTCTTTTTACTGCGGGGCGGTGGCGTTGCCGACACCCGCCATTTGCTCCTCGTTTACGGCTGCTTTCATGACTCCCCGCCGGGAGCGCATGAGCGCACTTTGTAAATAATAAAGCGGTCGGGCTCGCGGGGGAGCGATGCCGGGGAAAGACACGCCTGGAGGGCCGCCTCGCCGCGTGGAACGGCGCTCCAGGGCGGCGCGACGGCGTACGCCGGCCCAAAATGGGGTTCAAGGCGCGCCGACGAGAAGAAAAATAAAGGCAAGACCTGTTACCTCAATGCCCTTACAAATACTCCAAGGTCAATGGAAAGGTGTGGGCCATGGAGCCCGTCGGTGGCAGGCAAGCAGTCACTTTTGAAATGGGCCGAATAACAAGCCCTTGAGAAAAAAAGTCTTCAACGTGTGCGTGTCACACCAATTCCGAATCGGCAAGCGTAAAGCCTTAACGTCGGAGAGATTGGGAGGTTGTGGGTTTGATATCGTCAAGAGTCAGTAATCCATTTGAAGCATGATTACGTCAATGAATTTGCGTCGCCAACCGAATGGAATGAGAAGTTAAAGCATTGGTTTCCGTGTTTTGCTGATCACTTCCAGGCTAATGCCGGAGCATCACTGCCTATAACAAACCACGGACCGCGCGCAATCTTTTCTTAGCCATGAGCATCATTACATCATTTCCCACAATTCGGACGTCGGGCCATGGACTTATACGTTCTGACATAACCCACCCCGTCACAACCGGTAGTCCCTGCAATAGCGCGTACTAATGCGAAGAAAAAACAAAACACAAAAATCTTGCATCTTATAGGGTTTTACGAATGTTAGTCGGGATGCGCTGGAACGCTGCTTTGGTAACGTACTGTTTTTTTAAGGTTTGCTAGTACTCAAACAAAATCAAACAGAAGTTCTACTAGTGGGAAAGTTTACGAGTGCACTCTTGGGGCGTGAATATGAGAAATATTATCACAAATGACATTCGCACATCACATGCCGTGATTAAAAACACTAAAAGTGGCGAATATGATAAAAATGAAAATATTCGTATCATGTTTTAATTTTTATTTACACTCGTCAACTAAGTAAACTTTTTGACGCATAAATGTTTGCTTCCAAATCGCATTTAGAATGTTATGCGGGCTTCTGCTCTCCCTTTGAACTTTGAACTCCTACACTGCGTGTAGCTGGAGGGTGGCGACGCGGCGTCGGCGGATGTGGAGGTGGAGGTGGAGTTGGAGTTGGAGGTGGAGTTGGAGGTGGAGTTGGTGGTGGAGTTGGGGGGAGTTGGAGTTGGAGGTGGAGTTGGAGTTGGAGTTGGAGGTGGAGTTGGAGTTGGAGTTGGAGTTGGAGTTGGAGGTGGAGGTGGAGTTGGAGTGGAGTTGGAGTGGAGTTGGAGTTGGAGTTGGAGTTGGAGTTGGAGTTGGAGTTGGAGGTGGAGTTGGAGGTGGAGTTGGAGTTGGAGGTGGAGGTAGAGTTGGAGGTAGAGTTGGAGGTAGAGTTGGAGGTGGAGTAGAGTTGGAGGTGGAGATAGAGTTGGAGTTGGAGTTGGAGTTGGAGTTGGAGTTGGAGGTGGAGGTGGAGTTGGAGGTGGAGTTGGAGGTGGAGTTGGAGGTGGAGTTGGAGGTGGAGTTGGAGGTGGAGTTGGAGGTGGAGTTGGAGGTGGAGTGGAGTTGAAGTTGGAGTTGAAGTTGGAGTTGGAGGTGGAGTTGGAGGTGGCGTTGGAGGAGGTGGAGGAGGAGGAAGGCGGGAACTGCGGGGGCGGACGCCTGCCAGCCGGGCGGCCGCTGGAGAGAAGGGGAGGCCTTGGACTGATCAGGGAACGGCGCAGCTCAGCTCAAGTGTGACCCGCACGCGCTCCGTCGCCCTCGGCCGTCACCGCCGCCGCGACCCACCGCAGCTCCCACCCTTCACGAAATTTCGCCTTGGAAGCAATTTACGAAGACTCTTCAGCTTATCTGTACAATGGTCGCTTCCCCGCCCCCCGACCGTTTCCGCGATATAGGGAATCGATACTTCATCGAGCGTTTCGGGGCCACGGGGTCCCACTCGCCCAGCTCACATCGGTCGTCGCCACCGGCGGCGAGGATGCGGGGCCAAGGGGGAAAGGGCGGGGAGCGGAAGGATGTGCGGGAAAGCATTAAGAGGCGGCGAGCGCCGGAAGGAGACCGCGAGGAGCGGCGGAATGCGGTGGACGTCGAGGAACATGGCGAAGGGGACTTATCGATGTCGTCGCGTGGTCAGAGAGCGGCAAGGTTGCAGAACAGAGCGGTAGATTGTATCAGAAACTATTCAATCTGACACCGGTAGAATAATGATGATAACATTGTTAGAGTTAAGGAAAAAGTCGTCAGACACAATACCACATGCGCAACTCTTGATTGAGTCTTAAAGGTATTATTTACATAATTCCACACTAAATTTATTAACGAAGTGCAACAATAAATACCACGAAAGGTAGTAATTTACCTGCAATTATTATTAGCTACTTCGTTGCCTTCAGATTGAACGAACGTCACAGCCTTCAACAAGCTTTCGAGGGAAAACACTCAGTGAGATGGGTTGAGTTTCGCGTGCCGCCGCATAGCACAATTACGTTCGCAGTTAGGGCGAAAATCATGTAATAAGCACCGGAGTCCGCAACAAGGCGCGGGCGGACTCAGGTGGCCTTGCTCTAACACGCTCTGCATGGAGTGACTCGACTGCTGATTGGAAGTGTAAGTTCAAAAGGAAGTAGTGAACCAAATGTACCCTGCTATCGTATCCTATGCAGTTTTACGATATCTCGGCAAATAGGAAAGGATTCTATAATTGAGTTGCATATGCCAATAGTTTGCCTACTATTATTACAAATTTATTAAAAGGGGACAATGACTTTTGAAGTAGTTATGAAACTTCCATGATACTAGTATTCATGACCTTACGAGCGTTGTCAACTGGAAATGATTATTTATTTATACCAACAACTGAAACACTTTTACTTTGAATTTACTTATTACAATTATTGATATAGAATATAAAATTGATGATATTGATCTAGAATATAGATTGATGATATAGAATTTATGTAGAAGATAAAATAAATTAAGTAACCGGAAGTACTTGTACTGCCAATGTTAAAGTGAGGATTTTTGATGCACCTTTTATCACAAACTATTAAAGGAAGAGATTTAAAATGTTCACAGCATGTACTACATTGTGTTTTTCTTAACACTTTAACACAGGGAAATATGAATTTTAAAACAGGCTTTAGGTAATACCTTTTAAACTAAATTGTTTTTCTTAGATTTTTTAAAAATAATTTTGATTTCTGACAAACTACTAGTGTTTGTTAAATGCCTGTGTTAAAATTAAGGTTGAACCACTAGTAATTAGCTGTGAAGGATTGGTACATCTACCACCGAGTTTTTGGAGAAAATGTTTCTTGAATATAAAAATATGTAACTTACGGGAAATGGCTTCTAAAAATTCATAACCACAAAAATGCTCAAATAACCAGCTGTTACCGCTTTGTAGCGCTCTAGTAGTATCAGTTAGCAACAAAACAATGGATTAGCACTAAAAGTTGCAAACACAGGCCACCAGGTATCTCCAACAATGCCTGCGATCTTGGCCCCGACAACAATGAGCGAGTGCTAGACGTGGATTTTAATTTTCCACGGGGAAGAACAGAGCGCTACTGTTCTCTTCGTGACTTCAGCAGAGACAGTGCATTGTCTTGTGACATAACCATATTTCGCCACCCTGTCAATTGCTTCATCAGTCAGTCGGCCTCGTTTCCCAATAGTTATCCATCACTTTGTTTTGTAGTACCAAGTGTTTACTTGAATTTTCTCAGTCTCATTCCCATTCACTTTTCAATGTGGCTTATACATTCACATTTTTGTACAGTAACATCTGTACCATATGATTTAAATTCCCCCATACCTTTGAACCCTTTAGAACCATCAGCAAGATAATATACGTATTAAACACCGTATCTTGAAAGTCAAACCGGTTGCGGTAGCTCAGTGCATCAACTGATTCCACTGCAGCGCCTCTGACCGGAAGGTCCTAGGTTCGAGTCCTGACGGCGGCAGGATTTTCGACACTAGCTTTTCAGCTAGGTCCAATTTAGTCGCTACCTGGAGGAGAATTCTAGCGACCGGCTGCTCGGATTGGTAGTTTTCCGTGGTTTCTCCGATCAACACCAGGCGAATGCTGGAACAGTACCCTACCAAACGGGCCACTCCTCTTCCTTGTCATATCCTCTTACACACACACACACACACACATTACACTAACATGCATTACATTACACACATATTCCGGGAGACCGGTCGGGAGCTTAGAGATTGTTCCGACTGGGGCGGTGCCCCGCTGATGGGAGAGTCCTGGTTAGGGGGAAGCCCCACTAGCCGACGGTAGGTCGATGCCGGATCTCGCCATCCAGCGGGGGAAACTCACCACCATCTACCGAGAAAAAACTTGCACTACACTAACGGGACTAATGAACGTAGCCGTTGATGCGCCCGGAAACACGAAAAAATCAATCAATCAATAGAAAGTCAAACTGTCGAACCATGTCCACATCCAGTGCACGCGTTTATAAAAATAAAATTATCTCAACTTCTGAAGTGTGTAAACCAAAAATGTAAATTGCAATACGAAGAGCAAGACTGAAATTTCCTTTTTATTTAAGAAACAAAAATCTATATTTTTGAGGGGTGGACCCCCTTCTCCCCTTAAAATGTCATAAAATGAACAAGATGATACATAAAGGAAAATCGATATGAAAATAAGTATTTGAATACTATTTAAAAAACACAAAATTCCTCGAAAAGCAAGAAAAGTACAGAAAAGTGATCGTCCAGCCTGGAATCCCCAGAAATCAACAGTAGTGAATCATGTCAAAAGATCCTACATTGTGTACTCAACAGCGAACATTCAAACATCAAAACATTGTGTCTCAAAAGAGAATTTAAAAGCCTTTCACAAGCCCCTCGTATTCATGCAAAAGTACACAAACCGAGGCCAGAAGAAAGAAATACGATGCGGAAGCTCAGAGCTAACAGAAGCGAACGAAAAATGAGATTATCCAACAACAAAGTCGCGTTTGGAATCCTGAAAATAGAATGGAGCTTTGAAATTCCACATTTAAGTATGCTACCCCCATGAATGACTAAACGCTATCAAAACAATATCACATTTATGTGGTTTATTTAAGACCGCTTTATTCATTCACGGACTTGAACGTCCGCTCCCCCGCATCAATCACTCATTGCTATACTGCCAATCTACATATCACGGTACACTCCCGAATTAAATATATTTCGGTACACCACTATATCCCGTACAACCTTTATTTACCGGGATGGATGATAATGAATGATATAGCAGTTCAAATGTGATATTTGGTGTTATGAATTGTAAACCCTGCCATAATCATGATATCTTATGCGCGTCCGGCGACTGCCTTTACCGTAAAGCAGGAAGCCGCTTTACCGTCAGGAATGCAACATTTCACACTTACAGGATGGTTCAGAATAAATGTTAAAAACTTGTAGAGAACATAGGCTGGTCAAAGATAACTACTTATTGGCAATGAACATATCGTAAAAAATCACATGTATCGACGTTACCCATGTGATATTTGCCCCTGATTGGAACGCAACTTATCGTGCACAGATGATTGGCAGTTCCTCGCTCTGACGCAGTCAAATGGAATACGTATACCTACGTAAAATTTACTGCAAATAAGCTGTATAGCGTCAGTACAATAAACGATGCTTTCCGCACATGCAGTGAACAACGTTTAATGCATCATGGTAAGTTTAAATGAAAAATGCAAGGTTCTGTTTTTACCATTTAACCCGTTTGCTCTATTATGAAAAAAGGTTCATGTTATATATCCATACTTGCACGATAATGTGTAATCAAAGGATTCATTCAGAAAGCGCTCGTATATCAGTAAATATATGTAGGTTAAGATTCTTTTCAGAGAACTAGAAAAATGCTGCTTGCCGCAACAATTGAATCTAATTTTAAACTCGCTAAATGTTCCAATCAGACGTTTGCGAAAAGGCCCATTATGAGCCGGGAAGATCTCACAATAAAGGCCAAGGAGCGCCACTGGCTGCCGCGCGTCAACGCCGAACTCCCTGGCCTTATCCAGCGGCGGCGGCGGCGTTGGCAGCCCATCAGCGGCGGCGCATCTCGCAAGCGGCGCGGCGCGCACCCGCGCGGAATGCGCTCCGCAGCCACGGCGCTGGCTGCTGTCGCCGGCCCCGCCACGCCCCGTCAAGCCACGCCCCCCCCCCCTCCACCGACCGCCGAGCCCCTCTCCTCCGTTGAGCCTCTCACAAACCACCTCCTCCCACCCGCCCTCCCCGCCACGTCCCGGTCCGTCCCGCCTCGCCCCGCCACACTTCGCCTCGCCCCTTGCCTCCCCTTTCCGAGCTTCTCACAAAAAACGTTCCTCCCCACCGTCCCCGCCGCGTCCCGGTACGTCCCGCCCGCCCCGCCACACTCCGCAGAGCCCCTCTCCTCTCATTCCGCCCGATCCGAGCCTCTCACAAACCACGCTCTTTCCCACCCGCTACGCCCCTCACCACTCCGTCCTTTCCCTTCAAGTCACGCTCTCTCCGTCCCGCCTCGCCACGCCCATCTCCTCCCTGTTCCGACCCGCCCAGCCACGCTCTAGTCCGCCTTGCCTCGGCACGCCCCGACACACTCCACTAAGCTCCTCTCCTCTCCGTTCCAACCCGCGAAGCCACTATCTGTCCCGCCCCGCCCAGTCCCTCTCCCACTCGACCCGCCCCGCCAAACCCAGCTCCTCCCCGCCACGCTACGCTCTGCTCCGCCCGGGACGTCCCACCACGCCCAGGTCCGCCACGCGCCCAGCCACGCTCCAAGCCAGTCTCGACCCCGCCTCGCCCCTCCATGCCGCTTGTGGGGTTTCCCCTTCGACGCACCTACTCCACCCACCGTCCGCAGGGCGTACCATTCAGTAGCATTCATCTCAGGAAACACACGCAAGGAAGGAGCCAACACCTGGTACTCAGCTGAACAATTATGAATTAATTGGTGGAAATGTGGGTGATATTATGACGTATGATCACAAGGCTAACACGCTCTTGACTACGATTCGATTCGATAACATCCGACTCCGTGTAATGCGGATATCGCCGCAGCCGACTGAGTCAACTCGGCGAGTGATATTTCGCGGCAAAACAATTTCAATAATATATATTAGGATATAGTATTGAAAATGTTTTCTAATTGTAGTCACTAATACGATCCTCTTGTCTTCCTGTGTATATTTTCTGAGCTCAGGAATTTGCAAACCTAGTTTGGGAACTAATGGTGCAACAGAATGTCACAGATTTTCTCGTACTAATTAGGTTTCTAATCCGCTTAGTCTACACAAACTTTTCGGTATTGTCCCATCGTCTCTCCAGCTGTTATCTATAGGTGGTGCCTAAAAGACATTTTTTCTTCAGATTTGCTCAAATTTTTGGATACTTGTAGAAGTACTGAGAATATTATAGAAGAGTGAAACATAGTCCTGTATGTTTTTTTTTAATGGAGGCGTTCTTGAGAAAATGCCGGTGAGCGTCTCTGTTACTGCTCATAGAAATAAAAAAATAGCATTCCATGCAATTCAGTACATTTAGTACTACCCGTTCCCAAAGTTTAAAGAAAAAATATAGAGTCGTTTTAGAAAACAAAATTTAATTTTAAAATTGCCTTTATTCCATACAAAATCTCCCGATAATACTCATATCCGGAAAATATTGTGCATGACCTCATTTAAAGATCAAATTTTGAAGATTAGATTTCATTTAGAAGAAAAATGTCGATCTTCAATATTCTAGTCGTAGGAAGAGGCGGAAAATACTTTAAATTTTCGCAATTTTCAGAAAATCAGAGAGTTCAACGAAAATCAGGCCTGCACAGTTTTTATGCGCGTACTTTCCTCTATCAGATAAGAAAAAAACAATCTAAAAATTTGGAGTCGTTTTTGAGGCTTCATGTAAAGTACTCGCAAATATTAAAATTAACGTTTCAGATTCAAGGGGCGGTGAAATCTACCATATCGATCGACGAACATTAATTTTGGTGAAAATCCTGCTTAGGGTTTAGATGCTCGCGTCGATCACAGACAAACAAATGGACAGGCGTTTTGCTGTAAACCAATTTTTCGGTGTCAAGGACCCATAAATATTTGCGCACTGCTCAAGAACAACAAATAAAATACTCTCGTACAACACTACAATAAATTAAATATTTTGAAGAAAACATTCTTCACGAATACTACAATAGCATAGCACAGTATTATATTCTATTATATAACCAATAGTTCTTTATATACCAAGATTATCAGAAAAGTTGCTGTTCCACATCGCAACACTTGAATACGGAATATTTAATACCGAGCGGCATCTTTTCTTCGAGCCTTACTGTCGCATGAGCTCAGCTATACCGTACGCAGGACACAGTATGAGAATTAGTCGATTCGTCTAGTGTGAGAATAGGAGGAATAGCACAAATATTTTTGTTTTGCAGAAAACGGCGACTCTGTTTCATTGTTCTTGTATTTTCCCAGATATCCAAAGAAATCCCAGATATCCCAGAATATCTAAAGAAACCAATCACCTCTCAGATGGCTTGAGACTTCATAGTTTTCTTTCGATTTCTGCGCTCATTGGAAATTAGTAATATAGAATATACATTAGGATGCATGAACTCGGGAAACTACATGAATGCATATCCAGGGCCTCTGAGGCTTTACACAATTCGCTCTAGAAAAATGCACATAATAATTTTTTTTTACTCTTAATAATTTCAATAAAAGTAACTCTTAATGTTAAACAAAATTGTTTATTTAAATAACTATTAAAATTAATAGAATGATTGCCTATTTACTGTTGTTTGCCTATTTATTAAATTGTTATCAGAGCTGATAAGACTCCTGTGGGCCAACGTGCAGGACGTTTTAATGCACCTACTATCGATGAAGTTGCTGTTGTTGTAGTTGGAGAAATTTTGGAGTCACGTGATTTTGTTTTACATCGTCAAAATAATCAATTACAACGTATTAAGGAAACACATCGCTCATACGATGCACTGCAATATCCCATTATATTTTGCCAAGGTGAAGATGGCTACGATTTCTCAATCAAGATGATAAATTCCATTACAGGTTCTGAAATCAACAAAAAAGTTAGTTCAATGAACTATTATACATACCGCCTAATGATAAGAGAAAATGAAGATAATCACATCTTGAAGTGCCGGCAATTATGTCACAGATATGTTGTTGATATGTATGTAAAAATTGAAATGGAGAGATTAACATTCTTCAGGTTGAATCAGACCAAACTTCGATCTGAAGAGTATATTCACCTTCGAGATGGAATTAATTGTGATGGAAATGCAGAAAATGTTGGCCGGATGACTATTCTTCCAGCTACCTACATCGGAAGTCCTCGGCATATGCATGAATATGCTCAAGATGCCATGTCCTATGTTAGGTATTATGGCACAACAGATTTGTTCATTACATTTACATGCAATCCACAATGGATAGAAATTAAACAAGCGTTATTCCCTGGCCAATCACCTATTGATCGTCATGACATTACAGCAAGAGTCTTCAGGCAAAAGTTGAAATCTTTAATGGATTTAATTTTGAAACATTGTGTGTTTGGTGAGACACGCTGCTGGATGTATTCGGTAGAGTGGCAGAAACGTTGATTGCCGCATGCACATATTTTGATTTGGTTGGTTGAAGAAATTAGGCCAAATGAAGTTGACGAAGTCATATCAGCTGAAATCCCTAATGAACCACTAGATCCTGGCATGAAGTAGCTATCCAAAACATGATACATGGTCCATGTGGAACACTTAATCAAAATGCACCGTGTATGGTAGGTAGATGGTAAATGTTCAAAGCGCTATCCACGGACATTAATATCGGAAACAATTACTGGAAATGATGGTTAACCACTGTATCGTCGGCGATCACTAGCAGACAATGGAAGATCAACAATTGTCAAAGTAAATCAACAAGATATTGAAATAGATAATCGTTGGATTGTTCCATATTCACCGATCTTATCAAAAACTTTCAAAGCACACATCAATGTTGAATCTCGCCATTCAGTAAAATCTATCAAGTACATATGTAAATACGTAACCAAATGAAGTGATATGGCTGTGATTGGATTTGGCGCAGATAATTTAAATGATGAAGTAACCCAATATCCCAATCTTTGAATACATTCAAATAAAACTTCCACTGTTGAACGAAGTACAAAAGTTGTATTTGATTCTCTTATGAAAGTAATAAATAAAAAAAAAGGCAAAATTCCTTAAAATAAATTGCTCTTTCTCTTGCTTCGTCAGGCACTTCAGCAACTTTGCTTGAAGGTGGTCGAACAGCCCATTCAGCTCTAAAATTGCCATTGAATATGCAAAACAACGAAACTCCAACCTGCAACATTTCCAAAAATTCTGCAATGGCAAAGGTTTTGTAGCAATGTAAACTAATAGTGTAGGATGAATGCACGATGGCGCATAAAAAATCTTTAGAGGCTTTAGATAGAACCTTCAAAGATCTACGGAACAACCAAAACCAATTTGGTGGCGCAATGATTTTATTAGCAGGAGATTTTCGGCAAACATTGCCAGTGGTTCCACGTTCAACGTAAGCTGATGAACTGAATGCATGTTTTAAGTCCACCAATTTGTGGAAAGATGTCAAGGTATTGCATTTAAGCAAGAATATGCGCGTTATGTTGCAAAATGATCAATCTGGAGACATATTCTCTAAACAACCCATTGATATTGGTAATGGCAAATTTTCTGTAGACGTGCTGACTGGCTGCATCACCTTTCCTGAGGGTTTTTGCCAGTTAACTCAATCAAAAGCTGAACTCATTCAAAAAGTGTTTCCAAATGTTGCTCAAAATTACTTATTTCATGATTGGTTGAGCGAACGAGCTGTACTGGCTGCCAAAACACTGATGTAGTAAATGATTTAAATTTCAAAATTCAAGATTACATTCCTGGCGAAATGAGGACATATAAATCAGTTGATACGGCAACTAATGAAGATGATGTCGTGAACTATCCACCGGAATTTTTAAACTCACTAGATTTGCCACAATTGCCGCCTCACAATCTTCAATTAAAGGTTGGATCTGTAGTTATAATGTTGAGAAATATTAACCAACCGCGACTTTGTAACGGCACACGATTAGTGATAAAAAAATTACTGAATAACGTAATAGAAGCAATCATATTGAAAGGAAAGTATAAAGGAGAAGTCGTTTTGATACCACGCATCCCAATGATTCTGACTGACGTACCATTCGAGTTTAAACGACTGCAGTTTCCAGTACGGCTTGCTTTCGCTATGACTATAAACATATCCCAGGGGCAGTCATTAAGTGTTTAAGGTATTAATCTAGAAAACCCATGTTTCTCGCATGGTCAATTGTATGTTGCCTGTTCCCGTGTTGGAAAACCATCGATTCTATTTGTTTACGCGCCAGGTAATAAAACAAAAAATATCGTGTACCATAAAGTACTACAATAAAAAACTTAATTTACAATAAGTAAAAATAAAATGAAATATAATAAGTAGGTATCATAATAAGAAATGTGAAATTGTAATTTTTATTGTGATTTTTTATTGACTATTAAAAGAATTTTAGGTGTTCTATAATTTTTATTAACTTTCTTTTTTTGTCTTACAAGCTGACCCGGCGTCCCGAATAGCAGAATAAGTATTAAACAAACTAAAAAATTAAAGAATTGATTGTTTGGCGATACAAAGTTCGCCGGATCAGCTAGTTTTTAAGATAAAATCACTAATGTAGATTCACTTGAAACAACGAACTTGACATAATTCATTCATTTTCTATCATTTTACAGTGCATCTCCCTTTCAATCTCATTTAAAATCATGTGACAGAGCGCATTCTCGTACAATTCACCCATCCGTATATGATTCGTAAGTTTATTCCTATGTAACTGACCTGTTCATCATCCATATCTACAATTACGATCTCTAACATGTGTGCCACTAACGATATCTTCAGTGAGACCACATCACACATCCAGCAAATTTATTATTACTCCCAAACATTCGTTGGGATCGATGCAATCATGACACTCCTTCGGGGAACTAGTATTACACCATGAATATTTAATATTACAAAAATATAGAAATTAATTCAGCAATGCAAGCATGGCTAGTATTCACAGCAAAATACATTTCAGAGTTGTGAATAACAGAGTAGTGCAAAGGTGGCGAATCTCAAGTGACAAATTCCCCATTTCACGCAATGAGATGGACCAGGCTTCTGTGAAACTGAGAGCCGCGCGTCTCTTGGCGCTTCACCTTCTCATGTAACATTGCTTTTAGGGACGACCGCGCCGAGGACGACCCACTTGCGAACATCCATATTTCACAAAGCTCAGAAACACTTTGTTGCACTCCGCTCATAATCCAATTAACAAAGACCGCAGCCCACGCCGCGCCAACTCCAGCGCCCTTCCAAACTACGAAGCACATCTGCTCACATGGAGGAAATGAATATTACCGCCCACCGCGGAGGGGAGGGTGGGAGGGGGGAGGGTGGAAGGCGCGCGGCACGGCGCGGCGTGTGTAGGCAAATCCTGCAGAGCGGGTCGCGGCCACAACCCGCAGACGCCGACGCCGCCCCATCGGCAGCGGTCAATTCTCATTACCAATTAAGCACAATCGATGGTTGCAACCGCGTCATATCCGGAAGGCCTCGCGAGGGAGGGCGCAGCAAATGTCATCGCGGCGAAGAGGGTTCGCTATTTCGGGACGCTTGCAACGACCTCTGTTGGCAGCACTCGCCCGTGGGCGTTGCGGCCCCTTCACTCCTCGCCTCTTCTTCCGAAAACGAGCCATCTGACGACCAGAAAGTGAAGTATATAATCTGTGAGTTACGCAATCGAAGAATCGCAATGTTTACGAGTATTCTCAGAAATTCATTTTGTATTTTTATTTGAAGAGTGCTTGAAAATGTGGACTTGACTTGTCCACTCAAGGAAAAAAGAAGAAAAAAAAAAGGTTTCCAAATAAATTCTCCTTAAAATGTATCTCCACTTCACAATGTATAACAAAATACGCAGAAGCTCTTAATTGAAGCTTACCGATGAAGTAAAATCACTCCGCGTTTCTTCATTACTTTCTCAATTCCCAGTACATGGACTTTTATTTCGACACTGTTATCTCCAATGCGATATTGACAAGCACTCGGTTCGAATGGCATTCAGGTTGGCACATTAGCTTTCGAAAGCTAGTTCCCGGATTACACCTGTATGAAGGGGATGGATCTTACAATAATTGAAAATCTTCAACAGTGCCTTATCTCGCTTGTGGCATGTAAAATACACCTGGCTATGTAGTACCTGAACAAACTAAAATCCAACGATATTCCAATCTAATTACACCCCTCATCCGCTCATCCAGCAAACGACCCAAGTAACAGATGGAGAAATAGGACATGTCGAAAACAGATGGTAGGATAGGGAGTCCGAAAACTGTAACTAAAGTAATTCCAACAATTCAATCCCTGTCGGGAGCATGTCAATGGCAAGGACACCACAGTCTGAGTTTTAGACAAATAGAAGCATTACAATGCGTAATTATTAAATTATTTTTACTGGTTTGCCTACAACATACTTATGTAGTAAAGAGAAAGTATTGAAAATTCTGTACCGGAAAGCGTCACTTTTTCATCAAAAATTCATGCTGTGCCATCATGAAATCGGAAAAGTGGATACATCTTGTTGCTGTATGTAGTAAATTACTGCCTCTAAATCTTTAGGGGAATATGCTCCGGAAATCAGACACTGTGGTGTCCACGGAAGCCACTTTCTCCGTTGTCGAAGGGGTTAGACTCAAACCTGACCTGATAATAAAAAAACCGGGAGGGGGTCCGTGTGGTCGATGTGACTGTCCGCCACGAGGATGGGTCTAACCTTCTAAAAGCAGGGGAGGAAAAAGTGGGAAAGTACCAACCAGTCAAAAGTACAGTACCAAAGTATCCTGGCAGCCCAATTTCATGGAGTGCCCAACGCCAGAATCCTGCCTGTGGTGGTTGGAACCTCTGAGGCTATGCCTCGATCAACAGTCAGTGCCCTCAAGACGTTGGGGATCATGACTCGAAGCTATTTACTGTCTAGTTAATTGCTCTCAGAAGCTCTATTCAGCTCTACACACAATTTGTAAATTATGATGCAGGAATTTATCATTGCTGGCAGTAAATGCAGAAAATGAACTTCTTGGCCCCGTGGGGAAGACTAGGGAACCCAGGGGATCCGACAATGCCTAGAATATACCTAGTTACCACGACATTAAGTGGGAAGTGTATGCTATTTAATGCTGCATATAGAAAATTGTGTAGACAGAATCCACATTTTGTGGGCTCTAGTTACCGAAACACTAGATGACGACAAAAGGTGTTTCTTCGTTCAGTCTGGCCGTCTGGCCGGCCGCCCGCCTGCCAATCTGTTCGTGTGCAGTCAACGCCTGCACCAGAACTATTCAAACTCTATTCAAACTTCAATTCTATTCAAACTCTTCATCGATCGGGCCTAAATCGAGGCTCTGCGAATTTGAAATTGATATTTTGCCTTTTGGGAGTGTTTTACATGAAGCCTCAATATTTTCAATTTTTCTCGAAAATGACTCCAAATTCTTGGATTCTTTTTTTCTTAGGAGAGCAAGGGACTTCTAAAATGGCGGAGGCCTCATTGAACTATCAATTTTCAAACATTGTGAAAATTTCAAATATTTTCGGTGTCTTCCTACTACTACTGTATTGAAGATAGGATTTTTTCTCCATAAAATCTTTTCTTCTAAGACATGCCTTTAAATAATGTACAGGTTTTCCAATACATAAGAAGTTTTCGCTAAATTTGGCGTGAAATGTGGGCAATTTTTAGAAAAAATCACAAATTAAAAATAAATCCACTCGTTTTAAATTCTTACGTTGTAGTTCTAGTCTTTACTAATAGGCGATACTCAAATAACTCAGTAACTAAGTTACTATAGAAACAAAACTGAAAAAGGTATAAAATATAGCCATAATCTGGATTTCTATGAATACATTTCTACTACTTGTATCCACGCGAAGACTAGAGTTTTCTAGTAAAACTATCAACGACAAATAAAAACGAATATTCACTGGTTAACATGCGAAGGGATGATTTCACTGGATTTAATTCAATTTCGCTGAAATGATTTCGTTGCTTAAGGGAACAGAAGAAACAACTGAATTACTTCAGTGTTCAGCTCCAAGCCAATCTCAAACTTCTACACATAAATTAAATTCTGGACGATATTTCATTATTCATCTCTAAATATCGTTTTGCCACCAGCAATTTATAAGGAACGCCGGAAAGAAGAGCGTATCTTCGCGTAGCATTAGCTTTTACCCTTGAATGGCGAGCGATTCCCCGGCGCGCACAGTTAGCGCCCCGAGGCGACGGCAATTTGCAAGCGCTGCCTGCAAACTCCCGACCTGAGGCCGCGCTGCCCTCACATTACGGCAGCGCGTGATGACAGGGCAGCGCACGCGAGCGCCGACGCACGCGACCCGACGAGGCGTCTTCCGGGCGACGCGCTTCCTGCTCCCCACGCCCCACGCACTTCCACGCACTACAATGGGACGCGATTTTTATTCACGCAAGAAAAAAAAATGAGTCCAAACGACGCAGGGGCGCAACCAGGATTTTTCTATTGGGGAGGGGGTTGTACGTGTAATGTCCAGTCGACATGTTTTATCAGGAATTTTTCGTTTTCGAGGAATTTAATTTTTTTATTGATATACATATATTTATTTGTAACGAATTTACCTGAGATAAAATTTTGTATTTAATGAAAAACACCAACCATTTTCCAACAGCAAATCGTATAAATTATTCTTGTGAATATCGGCTTCGGGAAAATAAATCCCCATGGGCTCCCCCCTATGAGTGCCCAGCCGGAAGAGGTGTCTCAGGGCATCAACTGATGTCTCTACTCTGAACGGGAGGTCCTAGATTCGAGTTCCGACGGAGACAGGATTTTCGACACTAGCTAGAAGCTAGGTTGAGTTCTCAACCTGTTCGACGCTGTCTACAAGAGAATTCCAGCAGCAGGCTGCTCTGACCGGTTGTTTTCCCTGGTTACTCTGATTACTATCAGGCGAATGTCGGAGCGGTACCATGACAAACGGGTCACGGACCGCGCGCGAACTTTCCTTCCTCTTCCTTGTCTATAGTCCTTGTATACTAACATGCACTACACCACCACATATGCCAGGAGACCGGTCGGGATCTTCGAACTTGCCCAGCTGGTGGGAGATACCTGGTTAGGGAAAACCCCGCTAGCTGACGGTAGGTCTGCGCCGTTTTCCACTATTTAGCGGAAGATCACCGCCACCTCCGGACAAAAAACATTCGCTATCATTACGGGACCAACGACCCCGTGTGGACATGAATGTCCATTGCGAGGATATCGTGGTCAACTTCGTTCTGTACTCTTCGTAAGAAGGTAGCCAGTTGAATAGGACAAATAGCATTTTATAATCGATCGTTCTTGCTTCCGCAGTCTCGGAGGACGACCGCGCTCCTTAACGCACGAGAAATCTATACGTAGGTCTCTATCAAGAATTCGATCTGTCCATACCGTTCATTATCGACTGTTCTCAGCAGTGTTGACCGAGGGTGCTTTGTGCGCAGTTTGCAGGTAGTTTCGATGAGTTTCCCCTATGAGAAACACCATGAGCTATCTTACAAAGAAGACAATAATTGAATGGAAAACTTGATTTTAGTAACAAAAACAATTGTAAACAGAACATTTAAAATCTTACATTACTTTCGTGCTAGCGTGGTTGCACAGCTATGCTGCGGTTTGCAATGGGCCTAGTGGAAACGAAGTTTAATTAATTTTTCGTCGTAGAGCAGGCCGTACTACTTCGTTCACATACTTCATTTATTCTCTCAATTGAATGTGGAATAAATAGTGCGTTTAAGATATTTAATAGAAACACAGATAAACGGTGTCGAGAGATCCAGTGACGCCTCCATCATTCGTTATCCATTGTTGTCTTTTCGTACGCCAATGCGGTCACATCACGCTAGGCCTAACATCGGTATCATTCGCTATCAATAAAAGCAGAGCAAGAACATTTTCAGTCATAGCGGTTCGGTGCTCTGATCTCGACGCCGAAAACGATCGGAACTGATGTCGTTGTGTCCGACTATAATGATCAGTTGGTGTTTTACAAGTACTCGGAAAGGTACTTGAAGCTTGTAGAAAGGTATTGTAGGCTAATCCTCTCTAAGTTTTAAAATATATTTTAAACCATGTTTTCCAAATCATAACAGATGTATGTGAAATTCCGCGAAATACATGAAATGTGTAGCTTTCTATTTTAGACAACTTTAAACTTTTTTAATTTAAATAAAAATTTATTAATGATCAACTGATATGAATAAAATCAGTTATATGTGTTAAAGTTTTGAGTTGTCTAAAATAGAGAAGCATCATATTTCGTATAATACGTACAAGAAACTTCCTGTTCATAATATTCTTTTGATAATTTAATCCATACTTGCTGGCAAAGAAGCATATCAAAGATATGCTGCAGACTTAAGGGTAAACCGTGATATTTCCTCTTAGTCCGCCGAAGATTGCAATTTATTGAGTGCAATGAACGTCAAAGTTTAGTAAACTACAATTTATGTAAGTTGAAAGAGCATTTTAAGATATCACGTTGCATAATGAATAAAGGATTAAAGAATTACGACAATAATAGTTTAATAAATGTCACAGGAGCGTCTGGTACTTTGAAACCATTCCTTTAATCCACCAAACTTTAGTAATAGCATTTTCATTCAGACAGAATTCGCTTTCCAGAGTGTCTCAGCACAAAACAATGCACTTCGTGCCTTAGAACAACGCTCAGACAATCTCTTCGTCAGCAAATTTCCACACCTTGTCCACAGCGGCAGGGCATTTCGACGCCTTTCAATGACGGTATGCTTTCGAGCAGACCACGGCGCGTTTTTGGCTGCACTCCAACTCCGCAGTCAGAGTGGGGAAGCAATGGGAACCCAGATTACGGCAGCGGACTGGGTTTGGATTCACTCCCCGGCAGTGGCTTCATTCGATCCAAATTAGCTGCTTCCGAAATTCCGCTGCTGCAGGGGCTTGAGATGAGGATTTCTCGTAACCGCGCACTGTGCTAGTTCCTTTCCCATTCAAATCCGATCGGTTATCGGAAAAGACCATCCAGTGGTGCAAGTCACGGGGAAGGGACGTGGCCTCTGACCCTTTTGCCGTTCAAAGCAAAATAATTAAGGTGTGATATGACCTTCATATGAGAGATGGCGGTCATGACTTTCTCGGGCTGTGAAATTTAACTACGCCAATGTTATTTGTACATGCGTCTTACTGCCGAACTTACTAAGACCATAATTTTCGCAAATAAATCATTGCACAAGGAAATTCATTGTCCGACTTGGCACAGCCGTGACGTACTACATAGTACAGCGGATCGATACCAATCCATGCCCCTAATGCAGTTGGGTTTAGAGCTCCGGTTTGACGGGGAACCGTAAAGGCATGCAGCAAAAGCAGCAGACGTAAGCTGCTCGCTGAGAGCGCTTGCAATATGGTTAGAATCCGTAGTTTGGACCACGCAATTAGCATAACGTTGTACTATCAATTTTTGCGACGGAGTAACGACAGAAAATTCCAGCCTTATGTTACGAATTATGAACTCTCGTTGCTGAGGTTGAATATTTGTCACGGACTTTTTGGAGTTGTCTAAACTTAGGACCTGTTTACATGTTTTACATATACTTACTGACAAAGATAACTGAAAACCGTGCATAATTAGCGGATAAGATAGTAGTCGGGGGTTTTGAGAACACTGTCATCTTTTCGTTCCAAAACCATTCCAAAGTATCTACAGAGCATCAAAAAACTATGAAGTGAGGATAAAATGAAAATTAATAGGAGAATATGTGACTGTGTTCCGTTGTCATAATGAAAGACATTGATATGATTTTTAAACCAGAAACAATAATGTAATTAACCCCTAGACTCATTAACGCCTGTAAAGGAAAAGATTGTGCAAAGTCAAAAATTATTCGGGAATACTAACGAGGAAGTTTTAAATGAATAGGATATTGAAAACACAGTTTCGTGAGTCATCTCTGCGGAAAATCAAACAGAACATGCCCCAGAAAAATATTCTGACTTGATACATTGAATGAACAAGTAACATTTTGGAGATTTGCAAATATTGATATAATAGTGGCTTCCAGTAGTAAAAGCTGCTCAACTATTCAGCATCATTTTAAAAATTCTAATAAAACAATTATATAAAAGAAATATGATGTCAAGAACCCTATGAATCGGTTTCTGTAAAGAATTTCACCACAGTTAGATTTTTGCATATTTATTAAGCGTTTAAGTAATGTTGCAACAATGATTGTTAAATTGAAGTGAACCGTTTTACAGTTCTGTAATCACTTTTAAAACGCTCATTTATCGCTATTTTTACACATTTTTGAATACAACAAATATTGAAAGAAAATTCTAAATTATGTCGTTTTGAATGGAAGATTCTGAACATAAACTTCGTTTGCCCAGACGGATCTGCGTGGAATCTTCTTAAAAAATGTTACTTTTCCACTCACTAGAAGATTACTTAACTATTCCTTTGTCCGAATCCACCATAACCTGGAGAAAAATTAATGACAGTCCTTGGAACACATATGACGAAGAGTGAGACTCTCGCCATCGCAATTAGTGAACAATGCCACTCCATCCAATTGGTGGGAAGCTTGATTTCATTAGCTCATCAGACCTACCAACATGGTATTCTCAGGCAGCTTCCGCTCAATAAAGCTACGCACGTCATTAAGAGCGCTAACACTGTGTATCACTCATTACCTTTAATGAACACAGTCCGATGCATAATCAAGTCAATAAAATTCACTTTTTACTGGGAATGTACCCTTTCACAGTACCTCAAAGAGGAACTTATGTTGGTGATCCATTACCTGCACGGCATGTTCAGGTAAAACATGAAGGTAAACTAGCCTATTTGGTTACGGCTGGACTCCGACAAAAAACATAATGTTCGCATGCAGTTCGCCTATCTTTATTGACAAAAAACAGCCGTTAATACAATCCTCCCGCACAGACGCAACTTATTCAACTAGATTTCCGGTGCCAATTCCATTAGACCTACGGCTTTATTCCGCCCAACAAAACAAATTAAACAGCTTTCACAGTACTTTGTTCTGTGCAACGAGCATTCCCGTAACGAGCCGGCCCCAACACGGCCATTGCAATCGCGCTGTTCACTAGTCTGAAAGGCACGTGAAAAAAACAAACAAATTGCAGGGTCAAATCTGAACTATTATATTACACAATTACGATTACTGACAGAAAAAATAAACGCTTTGCGAGACGAATCCGTTAACTGAAAATGATGAACTAATGCAATCTTTTTGTAGTAATCGAGTTATCCGCGTCCGTCCTTCCGTCACTCACGGTTAGGTCACTTCCGGTTCACTAATCGAGGCAATTAAGATGGCATTTGACGCGCATCGGTCTCCTGGCGGGGAACTTAACATCTTTTGAGGATCCTTCCAGAAGATTCTAAGAAATTTCTCATAAAACGTATTTTTGTTTCATAAGCAACTAAAACAAGTTTTGGATGACTTACGGTGCCTACAGAAGAGATCAATAGCTTATTCGATTCCTCTCGATTCTTTGCATGTTGCCCGGAGAAACAAACAAATCAGGGAGATTTTTTTGATATGTGAAGGAAATGATACATTTAAAAAGAACGCCGGCCTGGATAGCCGAGGTCGTTAAGGCTAAGAGCTATAGCTCTCTCGGCTCGAAAGTTTCCGGGTTCGAATCCCGCCTCGAGCATGGATGTGTGTGTTCGTGTTGTCTTTACGTGTTCTTCCTACAGTTAAAACAATCACAGTGATCGCTGTATGATCAAGTTGATAAAAAGCGTCCTTAAACAAATATTAAAAAGAAAACAATTAGTAAAATTGTATTATTTCAGAAAATATAACAAACAAGGTTTGTAATGTCAATGAAGTACTCATTTATTTATCGATAACAAAAGTGCAAGCAGCATCGTCAGGAAGATAAACATAATAAATATTCATAATATGTTTTAATACAGTCACGAGTGCATTGGTGAAACGTTACAAATTACTACATCCTCTTTCTAGCATTTACACGCATCGTTACGACTTAATTCATCAGGTGACAATTAAACCTAATTTTGTAAAGAAACAAGAAATTAAACAAGTATTTTAATCGGCACTTTTTCTGTCTATTTCTGATAATAGACGAGCCGGTCAACTGTAATATGATTAACATGTATTATGTTCTCGCTGTTTTTATTTTATTTAAACTTGCGAAGCACAAATAAAACTTTTTAACATAAAAATACCCGCCACAGTTGCAACGCTATGCTAGTTTTTTGCGCATCTCCCATAATATAAATTAGAATAAATTCATCGTGAATTGTCAAAAGAAAAAAATCTAGTCAAAAGACGATAACGCGTAAAATAATATTACATTCTTAAACATAAAGAGGATTACAGAAAAATTGGTGGCAAAAGCAATTGCAATTACATTCCTAATGACCAAGCAAAGTGGCCAGCAAAAATATTCAAATATAGCCTACACTTAAAAGGTTACGATATATTCTAGCATTTAATGTTTATATTTTTAATACGAACAAGTTCTAGTATATGTGCTTAAAGAATGGAAAACATGAATCGTTAAAGACAATTTATTGTCTCGACATTGTTTATTATTCTAAAAATAACATGAAAAACTATGTTCACAGACGTTTAAACCCGCGAATGGCAGGTGCATATAGCCCCAATCATTGAACCGGGTTGTTGATTATGTTGCGAGATATTCTTTCGGTCACGTGATGGCATTGCCACTGCAAAACGTGAGATGAGAAGATTCTCTCATGGTGTGGCTGAGGGAATTTGGAACCTTTCATTTCGTCCACAGCGGAGGAATTCTTTGGAACAACCATTCAAACGTTTGTAGATTTGGGAGAGAGCACGCGTATGTGTATATGGATTACATATTACGAAAGCGGAATCAACATGTTATATGAACAATTGATGCTTCGTATTTTATTATTTCCTTTACTATGACACTACTCTCTGTTGCCTAACGCTGTTCAAATTCATACACTATTAACTATTAGCATACCGTGAATATTTGTAAGCATATCAGAAAAACAAGGTTATAACATTTTGGTTCGAACTCTCTTTTGTCAGAACTACGACATACTAAAACAGTATTCCAGTCATACTCGTAAAAACATTCTGTGAACCAAATTATGTAGTTCTACTTACATTTTTACTTATACACTTCCGAGTTTTAAAATGATCTGTAAAATTTATAGCCTACATCGACACCTTCCATTTAAACATTTTAAAATTTATTATATGACCCAAAATAAAGAAGAAAGCTAGCGAAGCTTTAACAGCACGTACTTTTTCGTAATATTGGTAATGGTTACATAAAATAATGTTGCAACTTCTATGCCAGTAACACTTCAGCCTTCACTTGAAAAGCGCAAAAGATATAATTGAAGATTATGCAAAAACTACTTACATGTAAAAAATGTACACTAAATAATATAAAGATCTAATATTGAGAAATAGATTAAAGAAGACTAGCTTCAATATTGAAGATGTATCACGGGTAAAATACAGAACCACAGGTGTATCACAGGCTGAACGTAAATCACATCAAAAAATAAATTTGAAATTCCAGAATATTTAATGAAAACGTTAAATCAATGAAAGTTCAAAATAAAATAAAAAAGAGCTTGTTTTTGAAAATCTCGAAAATGTCTAAGGGGCTTCATGTAAAAAATCCCGACCCCCGCAAAAAAATAAAGGCTTCAAATTCACGGGCCTCGACATAATTCAGATCGATCTAAATATAACCATTTTGGTGAAAATCCTCCGTGCAATTTAGGTTCAAGTGTGTTCACAGAGAGACGGAAGGACAGACGTTTAAAAAAAACTCTTCTTCGCTATTAGAGATTCCAAAAACGTGAATTTCCGTCAAAATCTCAACATCCTTTTTTTCAGCATTGCATAACTTTTTACAGAGAAAGTAAAAATAATTATCTGTCATGGTTCTTGCGGTAACCCTTGCAAACACGACAAATGCCATGCGCGCCTTAGTGTTGTTTTTTTTTTCGGAGCACCGTGTGGCGCACGCGTGTGCGCTGGACGGGCCCCGCCCGCACCGGGCCTCGAACCCGGCGCGCTCGCCTCCAAGGCCGCGTGATCAGTGATGTATAACGCGTGCCTTTCCAAGCGGCCTTGGTCGCCGGCGGCGGATGGTCGCGGGGGCGGCGGGTGGAGCGCGCGCGCGCCCCGTCAGGCGCGACCGTTGCAAAAGCGAGCGCTGCGCTGGCTCGCAGCCCGGCCCCGCCCCCTCCGCCACTTCATCGCCGTGAGCCTCGGCATACGCCTCCTCCGCATTTATCGACTTCGCTTCCGCGCCGATCGGGACTGGCTCTCAAATTTATTTTTCTCATCCACGGGAACTGCTCAATTATTGAGTCAGTTGTAGATCCCGCCTTCGAAAAAAAATTCTCTTTTAGTGGCGAAAACAAAGAAAAATGAACAAATGCCTGAAAATGAGTAGCGCATTTGGGAGAAAGTATTCGTAATTGAATCTTTTAACTGTGGAACGTAGACAATCATATATATATATATATATATATATATATATATATATATATATATATATATATATATATATATTCAGAAACAAATAATAGTGCAATGTAGCCACAAAATTACAAAAGAACAAAATATGAGCAACTAGCACACATACACTACAAAATATGCTGTTTGTGATTGCTTTCAATAAACATAGAAAGCAAGAAAAATTTGCAAAAGACACTTTCATACTCCCACATGAAGACGAATGCCTGTGCGTGTACTACATAATAGAACTTTCTGTATTCGTATGAATCTAACTCAATTTTAGATTTTCCCCAAGGATCACAACGTTGTATCAATTCTGTTATTTGCAAATTACAATTAGCCTATTTCACGTAATTGTCACGCCATCGTTAAATGCAATTACAATTTATACTCATTCGTATGTAGAGAACAACAGCATTATACTTTCTGTATTTAATGCACCAAGGAATGATTGAAGTTTTGTACGCCATTGACATTAAACTTCATAAGTTTGCTCCCGCTGGAAGGGCAATTATCTCCTCCCCGGATGCATAAAATAGATTACAGAAGCAAAATGCAGAATTTTGTTTTGCTATGAAGAATTTAGTACGCGCAAGAGCAATCCGTTTGGCTACCACACGTTATGCTTGTACTTCTCTTTACCATCGTGCAACGTGCTACCATCGTGCCTCGTGCAGAAAATGTGCGCCCTAGATCATTAAAAATCTGTTTTCGGGCTTGAGTTATGATTTTTCAGCCGTAGTCAACAAAACGAAACTTTTATAAACTGCTACCTTTTGGAGTTTCAAGAGTTCTGTAGGCATCCCTCAGTACCATGGTGACTAGAAAACGCAGATTCTCTAATTGTACTTATGTAAACATTACTTGACTAATTAATATTGTATGTCGTACGTGTCAACGTGTGAACCTCTTTCTGTTTGTTAAATAACGCTTAACAATGTTACAATATTTACATGTCGACGAATGGATGATATACAAATGGAAAGAGAAACGTATTTTTGCTGACCAAGGAGTCGAACGGATTTGTTTGTGGCACCATTGGTTGCTAATGTTGTGTAAACGTACACACATGCACTACAGAAATTACTGTATTTTTTAATAATATTTTAAACATTCTTTTCATTTTTACAATGTTTACCCACGCACAGAATCAGGTGTGTTAATTCAAAGCATAATTAAAAGCCCGGTCTTGGGAAGACGTGTTCCAATATGAGGCTATTTTTACCCGACTCCAACTAATTATTATTATTATTATTATTATTATTATTATTATTATTATTATTATTATTATTTAGTAAGGTAAAGCAGTTCAAACAATTAGTCATCATTTTTTCGCTCACATTCACTCAGAAATTTTGTTTTGGGTGCTTTCCGTTAAATTAGGTGCTTATAGCAGTATTCTTCTTACTCGAAGATAAAAGTACTTTACTTCTGAAAATGCGCAGCATTCCATTCTTATTACTAGGAATGAACATAAAACCGTTTTAAAGTGTGAACCGTATTCAAGTAATTCCTTCGTTTAAAATGAGCTTCATATTGTAGGTAAACCTTATTAACTGGGGGTAACCTTCGTAATGTGGGTTAACCTGAGGCTACTTTAAGACTGTTAGATCCTAATTAGGTAGACACTCATTACTGTAACTATTCATTTTGCGCAAATATTACTTCCGCGCACCGCCCTGCTCCCACCGCTTCCACCAGCACGGCAGCCACCGCCGACGTCGCCGCTCCCGCTACCACCACCGCGCCCTTTCGCCAGCGTCGCCGTGGCCTTACGTAAGGCGAGAGTGACGCGTCGCGTTCCCGGGCAGCTGCCTCCCGCCCACAGGGGGCGCAGCCGTGGGAAAAAGCGCGCGTGCAGAGAAAAGCGCCCTTCCGATCGCGGTCGCGCGTCTGGAAGTCGCGCTTCGGGAAAGTGCTGGAAGCTACGAATGCGTCGTGCGGTAGACTCTTCTCCGATTTCAATAGAATGACTTCCCTAGGTTCGAGTCCTGACGGCGGCAGGATTTTCGACACTAGATTTTCAGCTGGGTCGAATTCAACCGCTGTCTGGAGGAGAATTCTAGAGGCCGGCTGCTGTGATCGGTAGTTTTCCGTGGTTTCTCCGATCAACGCCAGGCGAATGCCGGAGCAGTACCCTAACCAAAGGGCCACGGACCGCGCGCGATCTGTCCTTCCTCTTCCTTGTCCTATCCTCTCCCATTACACGCACACTTACACTAACATGTGACCCTTACAGTGGCAACGAGATACGCGTGAAGGGAGGTACTGTGCATGGGCAGTACAGTCATCCATCGCTGTTCAAAAACATCAATGCGAGCTAGGAACTATACTCGCCCAGAAATTTGTTGTGTCTGCCTGTAGTAATTTGCCTCATTTGTTGTTTTTTTTTTGTGTGTGTTTTCTTACACGAAGTGTAAATGCAAATTTTACGGGCCGCGGCTGCCTGTTGAAATGTTATGAATTAGATATTTTTAAGGCAGCATTCGGTGCAACCATCTCGTGCGTCACCGAGTGTACAGATTGCGCGCAATAACTTTCCGCACGGGAATCCTTTTTTCGGATTCAGTGAGACAAGATAGATTCTGCTCCGAATCTCTACTGGCTGGACTCACCATTTTTCTATTCCCTACCGTTCGTGCTGTTCACACAATGTTTATTGAAATCTACTCAGATGGAAAATGGAATTTCAGTTGTGCAACATTGCGTGCAACAGCAACGCGACTTTGTGTAGATTACCAAACAAAGTCTTGAATAAAGTCACACAAAACTTCGAAAACAATCACGCCGGATAATGTATCTCTGTAATGTATCACTCTGGATAACACAGCCAGAGAAGTACACGTAGATAAATTGACGTACGAAATACAAGATGGAAGAACGGCAATTGTCTCACAGGACAGAATATCTTGCAGGTTATTAATCACTCGCACATCAACACCTCTGCTTTGGCGAGTCATCGCGAGGTGCTCCATTACTACGTTTTTAGGAATAAAAACTTGATTACCGCATTTATGACTTACAGCAAAACACAAGAGATTATCTTCAATAGCAGCATAACGCTATTTGTGAGGGGTTTTGCTCCAGGAAACTCGTGATGTTGGATGCAGCACTGCATCGGTCAATTAAGAACTCCGAATGGTGATGTTAAAAAGAACGTTATAGCGACTGGGTGGCACTTCACTTCACTGTTCGTTTTTCGCTTTTGAGACTGCGCTTTTAATTTCAATCTATTCACGTGGATTAGAGGAAGCAATTCGAGACTCGTTTTCTGGGGGAGTCTCACTTTGTTTTAGCCTCTCTTTCCAGCATCGTTCCATCATTAATTCACGATCAATCACTGTTGAAGTCAAAACTGAAATTTGTAAGAAACAGCTAAATAGATCCCGGAAATTTGACAAAATGCCTTTTTATTATAGTTACGATTTTATGACTTTTTTACGAGTGGGATCACTTAATTGTACTTCTGGAGTTGTTTTAACAGATTATTATTTCGCCTTTTTGTTTCCTATTTTCGCTTCTGATGCGTATTTTTGGGTATTTCTTACTTATTTTTGTCTTTTTCGTCATTATTTTGCTTTTTTCTATCCTTACACCTATCTCGATGAAACTGAAAACAAACTATCTACAAACCTGTACAACATGAAGGCACGGTCGTGTTTTGTCTTTCTGAGAAAGCAGAAGCTCTAGGACCAGGAAACGTTAAAAATCTAAATGAAGAAGGAAGATGTTAGCCGACATTGATTTTTATTGATGCTGACAGGATTTGTTAGTTCACAGGGAATCCTATTCTACTTTTGAATATGGACTTCGAATCCCTTTTGAGGTCAGAACTCTTTGTATATGATATATCCTTCTACACAAGAGCGAAAAATAAAAAAATAACATTCCCTTTTCACTGATGTCATTTCAAGATTCAAAAGGGAATTCACAATAGCATTTCGAAGAGACAGCGTCGCGAATAAACAAATTCGCAGTATCGTACCGAGTGATGATATGGAATCAAGATTTCAAAGAAAAGATTGTTTCCTTACACGTAAGTGCTAATGTATATTTTTGATTTATAATAACAATGTGAATTATTTTAATTACCCATTTTACAACAATTTCTTTTAAATGTGATTTATCATTCTTTGCTTGTCTTTTTGCATCCTTAGTTTAGCCAAAATAAGTACCTTTTTGCCTGCATATTTTAGGTAAAATATTCGTAAATGACTGAACGACCGGGCTCTAATGATAAAGAACCGATGCCACTGTAAAATTAGAGTAGTTTTACAGACTTCAATGAAATGCATAAAGGACGTTTTGAGAATGAGATTCCCACGAACATGACTTCAACAACAAAGAACTACACAAACAGACTTCAACGACAGCAACAAACATTATCAATTCCAGTTTGCAATAACATTGATTTGCTCGCTAACTACGAATACTGTTTTCGTGTGCTGGGCCAAGGATTTCGATGATTGTTGCTCGCTCAAGTACCCTTCTGAAACAAATTACTGTGTGCAAGTGAAATGACATGATCATTTTTTAATATCCTTTGTCAACTGAAGACTGAAATCTCTTTCAGCAATGAAGATATTTTCTGTCTTCTCTTGCGCGTGGGGAGAGCCGCCTTATGGATGCGCTCGCCGTCTTGATTTTGCGGTGGAGTAATTAGCTGAATCTTCAGGTAATCACTTCAAAGGAGTACTAGCAACTCTAAGATGATAAGGTATCTGCGATGCGAGGCGAAGGCAGAGTTTAAGGACTTCGCAGCTTCATCCGCACTGTCTCGCCTCCCAATCAAATCTGTTACATCACGTGCGTGAATGAGGAAACCGTTGCATTCTGCAAGTACTCTACCATCTTTGAAATAGATCTATGGGTCTTCACAATCTTCGGTGCTAGGCCATCATCATCATCGTCATCATCCTTGGGCATTTTTTACGTCAACCCAATTGTTCGGATATCCGCTAACGCATCCTGCCCTCGGTTAATATCACTGCCTTCTAGAGTCCCTTGACTCGAGCTTCCACTGCGTAACACCACTGTCGCTCGTAAGCCCGTTGCAGTCGAGAACCTCCTCCTTCCAGTGTGGCTCATAAGACTGTGGCGGCGCTTGAACCCTGTTGCAACAAGTAGGCAGGTTTGATGGCGCCTTGTGAGCCCATGACGGGGCTTACTCTCCCCCTTACACAGGTATCACATTATTCACTTACATTGATTGATTGATTGATTTTTGTCGTGTTTACGGGCGCGTCAACTGCTTCGGTCATTAGTCCCGTTAGTGTAGTGCATGTTTTTCCCGGGAGATGGCGGTGATCTTCCCCCGCTCGATGGCGAGATCCGGCGCCGACCTACCGTCGGCAAGTGGGGTTCCCCCTAACCAGGACTCTCCCACCAGTGGGCCACCGCCCCAGCCGGGACAAGCTCTAAGCTTCCGACGGTCTCCCGGAATATGTGGTAGTGTAGTGCATGTTAGTGTAAGTGTGTGTGTAAGGGGAGAGGATAGGACAAGGAAGAGGAAGGAAAGATCGCGCGCGGTTCTTGGCCAGTTTGGTAGGGAACTGCTCCGGCATTCGCCTGGTGTTGATCGGAGAAACCACGGAAAACTACCGATCAGAGCAGCCGGCTGCTAGGATTCTCCTCCAGACAGCGACTGAATTCGACCTAGTTTAGAAGCTAGTGTTGAAAATTCTGCAGCCGTCCGGACTCGAACCTAGGACCTCCCGGTCAGGGGCGCTGCTGTGACATCACTTGATGCACTGAGCTACCGCTCCCGGTTGCATCACTTACATGTATACACCATTCACACAGAGAGAGGTCTGGAAAGAAATCAGGCATTCAAGGTGATAAATGACGGTTAGTATAAGCCCTTCCATGTCACAACATTAAAGCAAAAAATCCACACGCAAGGAAGGATTCGAACTCGCAGACCCGTATCTCCCGGCTGCCGCTGTAACTGCTAAGCTTCGGGACAAGGCTCGCTTAGGTATTTATATGATTGCCTATTAAGAATTCTGCCTTTATTATAAGAAGGCAAAGGCTAAAAACCTGCTGCATTTTGAGAATGGTTTTCCCCTTCCTCCTCCTCCTCCTCCTCCTAGAAGGTACACCAATGGACTAGAGTAGAGAGCACACCGATGCCCACCCTGAGGCGATTTGTCCTTTCGCATCACTCAATGACGGCAGGCGTGTATCGTGCATACATGTCTACCTGCGTAATTACCTTTCTGATGTAAATATTTATGCTGCGGTTTTGCTTTTTGTTTGAAACGTCGGTGGAACGAGTTAAGCTCCCAGGCCGTTTACATGAAAACGAAATGTTGCGCGGGTCAGCGTATATGTTTACGTCAGCTCAGCTCTAAACGGTTCACTGGTTAGAGGATGGAGGCGGAACTAATTTGAGTTTACACCAGCTCACTCTAGATAATAACATGACAATAACAATAATGACAACAGTAATATTGCATGAGATACAAAGCGCGTTGATGATAGAATAACAATTAGGCAGCCCAATGTAACCAACGCTAATTAATAATTATTTAATCATTGCTTCCCACGTATTTGGCTCATCAGAATTGTCGTTGCAATCATCGAGCTTTAGAATTACAAAGTTTAATTACCTTCAAAAGTTTATAAATATAAACTTTGCAAAACGTCCGCAATGACATTCAATTTAATTTTGTTAAGCGTTTTTTTCACAAAAGTCACTTCTTCTGAAATTCGAAATTTTTTAAACATGTTGAAACTACTTCCGTAGACGAGTCCAAGAAAATTTATATCACTCAGATTACTGGATTGTTTTTTCTTCAAAGTCTCTTCGTTCTACCGCGACGTAAGAAAGGGAACTGAAGCACAAAAGCATAAGGATAGTGAATGATATCAAACAAACACATTATGAGCTAGAGGTGCTACAGAACGGCACGGACTTTCTCGTAGTAAAATTTCTAATATCCTTGGTGTGGACTGGCACGAGGTCACCAATTGTTCAGGGATACCTAGTCAGCCTCGATTATCGAAAAAAGAAGTGCCCACGTGGTCATCACCAATTTCCATCAATTTTTTGATGCCGGGTCCCAAATGTGTCAAATAATATTTTATGAAGTTGTAGCTCCCTATGTTTTTATTTTAATTTATATTCCCCAAACGATTCAAACTCGAGGTCCCGCGAGTTTGAAAAATGTATTAGTAATTTTGGGAGTACTTTACATGAAGTCTCAACACTTTCAATTATTTGGTGCAGTATTTTACATGACGACTCATCAACATATTCAACATTTTCTCAAAGATGGCTCTATGTTTGTATTAAGCTTTCTCCTTGTATAGCTTAAAGAACGCTTAAAAGAATGACGCGTCTCTTTATCGTTGAAATCACTGATTTTTCGAAAATTGTTCAAAAGTTTTCAAACGCGTCTTCTTACAACTGTAAAATTGAAGGTAGAGATTTTTCCTCAATGAAATCTGTTGTTCCAAGATACGCCTTGATGTAGGTCATGTACACATTTTCGAAAATATAAGCAGTTTTGCGTACTTTTCCTTTAAATATAGGCAATTGCTTTAGTATGACTTTAAGAAATGGGAATCACTTATTAGTACTTCTGGAGTTGTTTTAGAAGATTTTCATTTTATATTTTTTGCCTAATTTAACTTCTGGAGAATGTTATTTGCCATTTTTCTTATTTTTGCCTTTTTTCTGCCTTTCACATCATTATTTGTTTTCTCCTGCCATCGATCTTGATCAAGCTGAATATAGACTAGCAATCCTTGAAAACACGAAGACACGGTCGTATTTTGTCTTTCTGGAGAAGCAGAGAGTGTGTTAAAAATCTAAATGAAAAAGAAGATAATATCAGTAAATATTTTAAAAATTTTTTTCATTGTGTCCACAGGTTTCTTCGCTCACGAAGAATCCCATCCTACTTTTCAGTATGGCCTCCGATTCCTTTTGAGGATAAGCTCCCCATATATGATACATACTTCTCGGTTGAGGATTACATAAGTGCGAAGAACGAAAAATATAATTCCGTTTTTGATGATGCAATTTCAAGATTCAAAAGAGAGTCCACAACAGCATTTCGCAGAGACAGCATCGCGAGCAAAACAAATTCATAGTCATAATACCGGTTGATGAAGTGAAATCAAGGCTTTGCAAAGAAAAGATGGTTTCCTTACACGTTAAATTTTAATGTAAATTTTAGAGTTAGAATAAAAATGTGAATCATTTTAATTTAATAATTAAAATGCCGTGCGCGAAATGGCGTGCCGTGCGCGAAACGCGGTTTGTCGTGCTTGTTTTCCGTGTGCGAAACAGCTATTTTTTTCACAGTGTGCGGAACATCTGTAACGATTCCCAATTGTCTTTCGTTTTGATGATGTCATTGTTTATTATTTACAAACAATAGTGTTACGACGCCGACTGGAATCCATTTCCTTTGGTACAAGAAGGTAAAATATGACTTCAGAAAGTGATTCGAAGATATATTTTGAAGAAACGGTGCCGAAGGATTTTGCTGAAGTGGCAAATAATATAAAAATAAGTTTCTGCTGAGAAATGAGGAATATTCACCTCAGTATACAATGAATTTAAAAAAAAGGTGCAACGAAGGAAAAATAACTTCTGATGAAGAAGATATAATTTTAATTTATTTAGATGATCTGAGGGAGAATTTACTTTGAGTGCACTGCGTTTCGCTCACGGCGTATTAAAAAATAGTATCCGCAACTCGCAAGGGCGCGAGGTTATTCTCGCACTCGTCCCTACACTCGGACGACAAACTCGTCTCGTGCGTGAATCACCTTGTTCGTGCCTTTGTGACGTAAATTACTACTTTACAATAATTCCTTTCAAAGGTGATTTGTCATCGTTTAATTGTCTTTTTGCACCCCTAATTTAGCTAGGGCTCTACTCGTTAGAAAAAGTACATTTTGAAGATCCTAGAATGTTTGGTTTTACTAGCCAAAACTGGCGTTAAGTGTAAGTTAGAGACAACTTGAAGCCGCCATTGCCAAGGCAGTGGGTTATATTTAATCGATTGATTGATTGATTTTTTCGTGTTTTCGGGCGCGTCAGCTGCTTCGGTCATTCGTCCCGTTAGTGTAGTGCATGTTTTTTCTCGGGAGATGGCGGTGATCTTCCCCAGCTGGATAGTGAGATCCGGCACCGACCTACCGTCGGCTAGTGGGGTTTCTCCCTAACCAAAACTCTCCCACCAGCGGGGCACCACCCCAGCCGGGACAAGCTCCAAACTCCCGACCGGTCTCCCAGAATATGTGATAGTGTGGTGCATGTTAGTGTAAGTGTGTGTGTAAGGGGAGAGGATAGGACAAGGAAGAGGAAGGACAGATCGCGCGCGGTCCGTGGCCCGTTTGGTAGGGTACTGCTCCGGCATTCGCCTGGTGTTGATCGGAGAAACCACGGAAAACTACCGATCAGAGCAGGCGGCCGCTAGAATTCTCCACCAGACAGCGACTGAATTCGACCTAGCTGAAAAGCTAAAGTCGAAAATCTTGCCGCCATCAGGACTCGAACCTAGAACCTCCCGGTCTGGGTTATATTTAACGAACCAAAGTCCACTTTAAGCCATTTTCTATTTAAGCCGATTTTTTGCATTTCTCTATGGTAAACGTCATTTCTATTATCAATTCCAGGGTCAGAATTTGAATAGAAACCCTATTTGAACTTCTACTCATATAAGATATTGTTTATCAGATGTGACTGTTTAGGGATTCCCATGTTACTTTCAGCTTATAATTGCTGTCCAACCGTTCATTTGGAAACCAGAATGATATCCTAAAAGGCTTTCGAATCTAGATGAAGAAACCACAGACTTGGAAACACAGAAGAAGATTGCCAACCGTGGCCGGTATTGCACAGCAATCTTAAACGACAGTGGTGTTGCTAGTTCACAATCTTGCACACGAAATGATAACAGAAATGACAATTACCATACACCAATGTACAAGCCAGTTTAATGTGTAAATGACTTAAAATGTGATTTTGTTGGTTAAATACAACCCGTCCTTATGGCAACTTTTCTCAAACATGGAGCACTGAATGTCATGGCAAATAATTTTTACTATTCCAGGGATTTCAAAATGCACTCTTTCCGAGGAAATATGTTTTAAATCATTTCATAAAAGTACTTTTCTTCATAAAATTATAATACTGAAAGCACACGAAACATACCAATGTGATGTCGTGTTGTAACTCAACAAACGTTTTGACTGAATGACAGAAAAATAATAAAATAAAACAACAGAGCCATTGGTGTACAAGAATTCTCTTGATTTTGTTCAATGGAAACTTCAATAAAATTGCCTAACCTTCATTAGTTGCCATAAATACAGGATCAAAGAAAAAACTGGATATAGAAGAAGATTTCAAATATAGACAATTTGTTAAAATAAATTTTGTTTCCAAATTCTCTGAATTATTTGAAATTCTCAAGGCACCAATCGAATTTGAGTCAACTAGTACAAAGTAGTGATTCTCGCTAGTACAAGCCATTGTGCTGCTTTCATACCATCATTCTTTGGTCATAGCCCCTTCGGTGATAATGTCGATAAATCTAATTCTTGCACAAGAAATGATAATAGATATGACAATTACCACAGACTAATCCAGAAAAGATCAGCTTAAAATGGAAAAGTGATTGAATGTAGTTGGTTACATATAACTTGCTGCCAAGGCTTTCAACATTAACTCTAACATTTGAGTCATTAGACGTCAGTGATGACAAGTAAAAATCGCTATTCTAGGGTCTTTAAACGTGCTCTTTCCAATATGATATATTTTAACCTATTGTATAAAAGTACATTTTTGTTAACGAGGGTTAAAAGTACACAGATTCAGGGCTTTTTTCAAATATCGTCAATTTACAATTAATTTTTACAATTATCATTAGAGCTAGACGGTTGAAATTTTGAATTTACAATCAGTGTTGTGTTGTGATATTACGTATTCAATTTCGATTTTCTTATTTCAGTATTGAGAAAACCATACAATAATAATCTCTGGTATTCTTTTTGAAGTATTAAATTTTGCATTGCATCACTTCGAAGTCCATAGCCTTCATAAGTTACTCATAGTGTCATTGAAGATCTCAATAACATTATACAAATGAGTACCGAATTGCCAAAATTATTCGTATTCTTACCTCTCCTCTCCCCGAAGAATGATCACTTATCTACTGAGTTAATTATTTTTGCATTACGTCGCTTCCGCTTTAGCCTAATTTTCAGAATATGTACTCAAAATTTTTAACAATTATGTTCCTATCCAATTGCTAAGACGGTGTCTCACATTCACGAGCCAAACTGGGATTATTTTGTGCGAAATAAAAGCTAAAGATGAAAATTTAAAAAGACGATAAAAACACAACACAATTGAGTCAGTATTATTTTTATCTGTTAGAAATATATACTCTTTTCAAACTAACCCACACTCATATAAATTAACCGGAGAGAATGAAAATAGAAAATGTTATTTCTATAAAAATGAAATAACGAATATTCGTAATGGATACTATTAAAATTCAAATAATGACTGAATAAATTGAAATTAAATTTTTAATTTGGGTTAAAAAGAATATTGTACTTAAATCCGAGCTCTTTTGAGGAAAAAATTAAGATATAGTTGAATTAAAAACAATTAGGCAACTTGAGGACTTTCTTGTAAAAATATTTACGTCTTTCAAGATTTCTGGGCATTCTGGTCGGAAATGAGACGAAAATATCAGCAAGAGAAAATTTCTCCCAGGAAATGTGTGCATTTCCAGCTGAAGAAGAAAACTTAATATTCAAGGAGAAAAGGTCAGCTTCCTGTTGATAATTAAATATCAACTTCTGATGAACCGTAAATAACAGAAATTGAAAAACACAATATATTTATTTTTAAACTAACTCTACTTGTGTGTTGTGACAATGTTAATACAAATGTTAATATACAATTTAATTTCAGTGTTCAAAGGAAATATTTCGCATCGATAGTCAACTATACTAAGGAAAGATAACATTGATTTATTGCGAATAGCGCTGAAATTAATGCTAACAGTGAGGTTATTTATTCTCGTTAGGGCACAGTCGGACTTCAATCCTGATTTTGGGATCCAGTAAACAGTGATGAAATATGTACAATATCAAACATTTAATAAAAACAGAAAAAACACAATTTCTAATCGGGACAATCTAATTAGATCGCGGTAAAACCAAGAGTGAATAAAATGAACTTGAAACAATTTATGTGACCTTTCAAATAACATAATTTTTACATTTACTAGATGCCTACGCAGATTCTCTTGATCCGATTAGTTTTAACATGGAAAAGTAGTTAACGAATTTCTTGCACTTTTTTAAACGAAAGGTATTTTATGTCAAATCAACATAGCTGCGTCAAAACAAATCAGTAACAGTCGCAGAAACTGCAGAAGTACATTTACAGTTACAAATTCGCTTGGCAGCGCTGCACTCAATCAGGGGAATGAGAGGGAGGGGCAAACTGCGAAAACAGTTTCGACAGGTCCCACACCGCACCGCGCGCGCTGAGTGGTCCTCTCGTCGGAATAATTTCCCGTTGACACTAGAGGGCGCGGGCCGCGACAGGGGGGCAGCTGCGGGAAGCGATCCGTCGCCCACGCGAGAGCAACAAGTCCTCGCGGGCGCGAGGGGGCGGGAGGGAGGGCGGAGCACTGGCTGGCGGGCGGGCGGGCGTGCCCGCGGGGGGGGGGCGCACGCCGCTGGAAAGGAGCATCGGCCGAGCACGCGCACGCCCCCGCGCCCGAGGTCACGGCCCGCGTCCTTACCTCCCCCCGCCGTTCCCCCCGCTCCCGCTGCCGACGCGTGCGCTGAAGCACCCCTTCCCCGCTGCGGTTACCATTAATTTCCCCCCGGAATCGCGGTGCGCTCACAGCTGGCGCAATTAAACCCCGCAAACACACTCACCTGCGCGCGCTCGCCCCCCCCCCCACTCTCTCACGAACGCGCGAGTAGAAAACCGTCAGACTTTTATTGTTGACCCCGCGGCGGCGCTGCGCTGCGCTATCTGAATATTTTAACAGCGAGATCCCTCCGTCACTTTCACTCGTTTAAATATTTTACGGAACAGAAAAGGGGAGGTTTCTAGATGGAACTGTTTCTTTTTTTTTTTTGTTGCAATAAACACACACAAAAAAAAAGATAAGGCTGATGGGATTCGAAGTTTGGTAGGTTCGCGTGGGCTGGAAGCTGTTTGATGTGGACACGAGCGCGATATTCCGCAGCGGGCGGAGGCTGTGCAGGGGCGCGGGGCGAGCGCTGGCTGGCCGGTCGGCCGGCGCGGCGTGGCCGTGGCCGCTCCATCGATTCGCCCGCCCTCCCCCTCGGCGCGCCGCCACCCCCGCCGTCTGTTTACCGGTGGACGTCTCTGTTTGGCGTGAGTCTCTGCGCGCCACTCGCGCGTCCCTAGGACAAACCGGGGCGCCGGGCGAGGGTGGCGGGCGTTGGGCGCACGACCACTCCGCCGCGCGCGTTTGCGCGGATGAGCCGCCCCCCGAGGGGCGGGCGACCTGCGATTAGAGCGCGCGGGCGATAGCGTCTCCATGAGGACGGCGCCTGAGCGCGATACGCCGCGGCCCCCGCGCCGCCCACAGTGGATGCGCTCGCTGCGGTGGCGGCGGCGGGGGCGGGGGCGGGGGCGGCGGAGGGCGCTGCGGGAGGACGTGCCGCAGCGGAGGCGCCCGCCCGCGCCCTTCCCCTCCGCTCGCCGCCCCCGCTCGCCGAGGAAAACAATGCGCTCGCCGACGGCATGGGCGCCCGATCGCGCGTGCACAGGCCAATAAACGTTTCAATGTGCGGTGTTTTAAAACAATATTTACAAAAGGCCGTCACATTAACACCTTTCAATCGCACGAGTTTAAAACGGAAACCGATTGTTGTATCGCGAGTGCAGATCTCCCGAATTCCTAAGCAGCAACAAACGCTTGTTCGCAATATAATCGCATGAGAACTATCAGCTGTTCTTGCCGCGAACTCGAGATGAACATCGTAACACCACAAAATTCGCGACCACGCGCGCGGGTTTGTGTACCGTGGCCCGGGGCCTTACCTGCAGTGGAGAGGCGGAGCGGTGCGGGGGCGCCGGGGCGCGAGGCGTCGGCTGGCGTCGCAGCGACGCCGACGGCGGGGCGACGGCGACGGCGTCCGCGGGGCGTGGAGCGCGGGGGGCGTGCGTCCGGCGGCGCGCTCGGGCCCGCACTACGCCGCACCACGCCGGGGCGGTCGCCGCTGGCTCGCGGGGTGCGAGGCTCCGAGGTGGGTCGGGGACGGTGCGCACGCCTGCGCGCTGCTGCCGCTGCTCCTCCGGGCGGGGTCCAGTGGGGGCCTGTAGGGGCGGGGCTGGGCGGGCGCGATCCGGCACCTGACTCCGCCGCTCCCGCTCCCGCCCCCGCCCCCGCGGCCCCGCCTCCGCTCGCGGCGGTCGATACTAGGGGGCTGCGGGCGGCCGCCGGCAGATGGTGCGGCGCCCGGGTCGCGCGCTGCGCCCGCTCCCGCTCCAGTTCCCGTCCCCGCTCGAGCGCGCGCGCGCGCGCCACCCCGCGCGCCGAGAATGAACTTTAATTGCAATTAGCCTTCAGTCATTCCCCGACAATTAGTCAACAAATTGACGCAGTGCGGCCCCCGCCGCGCATTGGGAATGAACGTTCAAACGGCGCGGCGGCGCGCGGCGGCCGGCTTCCGCGTGCCGCAAGTGCGCGCCCGCCCTCCGCCGCCGCTCGCGCTGCTTCGCGGTTCCAATGTGTGGCACATGCCATTCGGGGGAGGGGCGTGGGGAGTTGCTGCGCGTCGAGAATGTAAAGGGAAGCCAGAGCCATTGTCTCATTCGTGCGAGGGGGAAAAAGGCCTCTAAAACCAAAATGATTGTCGCGGGGCCTCTTCAGCGCCGACATATGCAGTCATTCAGATCATGAAGTGGTTGGTTCTGTTTTGTATATTTATTAACCATAACATGAACGGTCGAGTTTTCATTTAGATATGAGTCATTTCCAAAGGCTTGATGTGGATTCAATTCTCTCCCGTTTCTTTAATAATGTTGTAGATAACAGAATGGATTTGGCAAGGTGTTTTGCAGATGCCTGGCCTCTGTGGTTGAGGTTGTAACGAAACGTATTTACTTAATGAAAATGAATTGTCACGAAGTGCAAATATATGATCCCATTGAGATGCGATCCCTGCTGTTATCCAGTTGCACCGACTGAGAAACATGTTGTACCGACTGAGGAAATTGTTAGCGTACAGCGTGTGTCATTCCATTTGATTCATCTTCAACTTTCATTACAATTGTGCCGCATTCTCCAACGTTGAAGCAGCTGCAAACACGAATTTCCCACTCTTAAGCATCCGTGGCACGCAGACGTCGCAAGAACACGTCTAAGGGTGTAGTCATCTCTTACGCGAAGACCTTGAACAAGTCAAGTGCAAGCCGTGTACAAAACGTGCGGCGGTCGGGTCCGAAGATCTACGCTATTAATCTCAAGGCCGGCGAAAACGACGCGGATAAGTACAGTGCGGGGCGCGTCGCCAATTGGGCGATCTGCGCCCAGGCGGCGCGCACAGGGTGGCCAGGCAGCAGCGGCGCCGCGCCTGTTCGCGCAGGTAACCGGGGCCGGATCGCGTCGCCGCGCGTTTCGCGACGGCGCTCCCTCGCCCAGCGACGCCACCTCCCTGGCATTTTCCCCAGATTTCTTTTATTGATTGATTTTTTAGTGTTTCCAGCCGCGTCAACTGCTTTGGTCATTAGTCCCGTTCGTGTAGTGCATGTTTTTTCTCGGGAGATGGCGGTGATCTTCCCCCGCATGATAGCGAGATCCGGCGCCGACCTACCGTCGGCTAGTGGGGTTTCCCCCCAACTAGGACTCTCCCACCAGTGCGGCGCCGCCCCAGTCGGAACAAGCTCTAAGCTTCCGACCGGTCTCCCGGAATATGTGGTAGTGTAGTGCATGTTAGTGTAAGTGTGTGCGTGTAAGGGGAGAGGATAGGACAAGGAAGAGGAAGGACAGATCGCGCGCGGTCCGTGGCCCGTTTGGTAGGGTACTGCTCCGGCATTCGGCTGGTGTTGATCGGAGAAACCACGGAAAACTACCGATCAGAGCAGCCGGCCGCTAGAATTCTCCTCCAAGCAGCGACTGAATTCGACCTAGCTGAAAAGCTAGTGTCGAAAATCCTGCCGCCGTCAGGACTAGAACCTAGGACCTCCCGGTGAGGCGCTGCAGTGACATCAGTTGATGCACTGAACTACCGCTCCCTGTTTTTTTATTATTATTATTTTTATTATTTAAGGTCGCATCAACATCTAGGTTATTAGCGACCACTATTGGAGTTAACGGTGAACATGTAACAGTCAAGAGGAAACGATATGGTGATGATGATGATGATGATGATAACGGGTGAAAGGACGAACACAAATACAACCATGCCCGAGGCGGGACTCGAACCCGCGACCCTTCGGTCCGAGATCACTACGACACTACTGCCTTAGCGATCTCTGTAACCGGATCGGCTGGAGATGTTTTAAATGAAGGTTTTAGAGCAGTAACAAAATAAGCCACCCCAAACACAGCAAGCCTCCCGCTGTACTAAATATTAATAACTCGAACTTAGTGAAAGTGTCGTTTATCTTGTTGCTATTTATACAGTGCATATTGTATGAAGCACTTGTGGGCAGTTACAAAATATACAACACTTTGACCACCATTGGGATACTAACATTTACAAATAACGTGAGGCTGTCAGTGACATATTTTATTACTGCCCCAAGCCGTACGTTTGAATCAGATCAATGGAACTGAGAAACACTATGTTATACTTCAGGCACTGTTCGAACCAAATCAGCGAAGCTTCTCATAAAAATATAAGTTATGGATAGAGGATATAACTAGGATGCCAAGGCGTCATTCAGTGAGTCAATTCAGTGAGAACACCGACGAATAAAGTCGGAAAATTCTTCGAAAACAAAACTATATACTTTTGGACTTAGTTATTAATAAAGATTAGTTGACGTTAAATAAAAAATCTAATATATACAAATCTTTAGTATCATGTAAATAAACTTTTGCAGAGAAAATCAAGCCTGTCTTGCCCAAGCTCAATGGTGAACACGATTCTAGTATTAAAACTCAGACTTCAATCATCTTATTTTGTCCCTCCGGCTGACGAAATAAATTACACTCAATTGTTGATTCATAGTAGAATATTTCTAGCATAGTTACTGCCAAATGCAAACTGGTTATTCCTTAGTCAATCTTTAATTTGTTCAATAAAACAAATATCAATACCACAAGTTAGAAAACAGAGGATCTATTGTTTTTTTATTTCTACTTGAAAGCATTTACAACGGAAACTAAACAGAAAGTGAGTCAAAAATAAATTGCATATATTCCGTTTCCTCTGAAAGAAAAAGCCTTGCTATCCCGTTTTTTCATTTATTTGACATAGATGGTGAATACATCGCTCAGTTGAAATAACTCTACATATGTTTGATGGCTTAATACTAACTTAAATTAAAACTTCAAACTAATACAAGGGTTGAGGTTACCCATGGGGATCCTCTAGTCGGGATCTAGATCAGAGAATTTTTTGAGAAAAATGTGGAATGGAAACTTATTTTGTATTCGGGTCCTATGTGATGGGTTTATCCCGTTCACTAAGGCCATCAAAAGCGCCAGCAAGCGCCAGCAAAAGTAATGAACAATTAATATTTAGATAAAGTTATATGCAGTGCAGTGAAGTGAAGTGAAGTGAAGTGAAGTGATTTCATTTGAAGTGATGTGAGGGTTCCTTCGTCTATGTATACATGCGTATATGTTTGTATGTATGTATATTTGTGTAATATGTAAGTTTATTCATTTATTGTTAGATTTTTATTTTTTTATTATTATGTTATTTGTAATTGCTATTTTGCATTCTGCCACCGGGCATCATCTGCCCAATTGTAGAATAAATTTCTATCTATCTTGGCAGAAGGAGACGACGCGACGCGCGCCTCCGTTCGCCCAGTCGATGACCCCTCCGGCGTGGCACAGCGCAGCTCCTCTGGGCGCAGCTGTCCATGCCACGAGCTTTATTGCGGTTGTAAACGTACGTATACATTTGCACGGTTAGTTGGCTTTAGAAATATGTGTTCACAGCGGTTGGTTTTCAAGATACGAATGAAAATGGGGAAAAATACTCTTCGGAAACTATTCACTGGTGGGCAGATATCGTTTCAAAACCACGAGTGAAAATAGCGTGAAATGTAGTACGCGTGCATTGACAAAGTAAATTAGATGGCTTTAATGATGACTAAACAGTTTGGTGAAAAGGCTAATAATGAAATGTGGGGAAATGCAATAATTCAGATATATTTAGTTACATGCAGAATACGTTTATATATCAGGGTGACCAGCGATCTGGCTTTTTGGAATTCAAAGCCTTTTCCCGGTTTTTCAGGTCTGAGAATATAAATTTTTCAGATTCTGTTTCGCACATTACAACACATTTTTTCTGTTTATTACTTAACTGCACTATGTTACCCACATACTTTTCTTTCGCAATCGAATACTAGAATTTTGTTCAAAAAGAGTTTTAAAGAAAACTGGATTTTTTTGTTTTGTTTTTCTAGGATGCATATGATACTGATTAATATTCGGAAAATTAGAAAGCATTTTTCAGCCGGAAAATCGATCTATGAACTAATATCAACGCAGGGTTTGGAGAACAGTTTTCCTTAGATCGGTTTCGGAAAATGTCAGTCCTACCGTGACACTTTTGAATTTTTAGAATGAATAAATCTTCATATCTGCTTAAAACATCCAAGATATCTTAATGTTTGGAATTTTGAAGATTACATAATCGATTTTGCAGTAAAATTTTAAAACGTTTTCAGTAAGAGTATTAATGGTATTAATAGTTTTCTCACCGATTCCCAGTGAAATTCTGATTGGCGATTTCCTGATGTATTTTTTTCAAAACAGATTTTATTTTTTATGCTTGTTTCAATGGATAGAAAATATTTAATCATCTGATTTTATCTATGTTTTAATTTCCGTTTGATTTTTAAAATAATAAAATATTTAAATGTTTTCGAACATTCCGACTGCTTTTGGTCTGGTCTAGATCATTATCTGTTATCTCAAATGAACACAATGGCCATTTAAGAAGTTTCTCAATTTGTTAATTTTAAGGATTAACTTAGGAACATGTGACAACAATAAACGAGAAATCATTTTGATTGATTTTTCACATGCTCACAAAACGCACATTTCCACGTTCTATTTACGATTCACCAAGGACGTTTCGCTTGACGATTATCAAAATATTTCTTAAAATTTGAACCACCTGTACACCCTGCCAAATTTGAACCACCTGTACAAAATTGATAACCAGAAATGATCACTCCCGTACAATAGAAACTATTCTGCTTCGAAAAATGAGCTACAGATTTGATATTAGATTCCTGTAGTCAAAATAACCAACCCCCACTACTCTCGCATCTAGCGAAATGAGAGCTCAGGAAATCGCGCGCGGATATTTATAAAGGCTTCAAACAATGTTTACATTGTTTCTTTTCATAGAGTATTAAATTAAAATTTAGGTGTAGATAAATAAGAAGAGTATTTTAACGATGTTAATGAAGAAAAACCTACATAACGGTGTGCTGAACGCAGTCCAGAGCGCGAGTAGGCCTACTCGTGCTATGAACGGCCGCGCGAATGACGAAATGTTAGCAAGGGAGATGATTTTGATGCTTAACTTTTTAGTACTGGCTTTTAAAAAAACATGCATCCAGATCAAGCCGTTTAAAAAACGTTGATGGCTTCTGGACGTTGTTCACTTCGTAACCCGATACAGAATTTCGAAGGCGGTATCCCTGAAGATTTTAGAAGAAATAAAACCGCATCTGGAGTATCCTTCAAATAGCAATAAGCCTCTAACACCCACGCAGCAGTACTAGATAACTTTAAGTTTCTGTGCTACAGAACATTTTCATCTGGAGGTTGGCGATTGCAATGGAATATAGACAATCTACCTACGTTCTACCTATACATGCTGAGGAGTTTGATGTTGTGTGATGCGCCAGTCAAGAACTATGCAAATCCTCAAGCATACATTTGGCACTTCTCATACATATGTCGATTTTCACTTGCCATTATCATGTATCTAAGTTGAATCAAACACTTCACTGAATACGATGCTGTATGTAAATTTGTGCTAAATGATGGGGATAAATCCGAAAATAATCCAGGTTTTCAAATCAAATCACCGGTCTTTTCCAGGTTCTTCCAGGTGTATTCAAATTCTCGTTTTTGAAGGATTCCAGGTTCGCTGGCCTCCCTGTACATGTCATTTTCATTTTCAACTTGTCAATATCATTTTCTAAATGAATTGTTGGTAAACATTTGCAATTACACGTAATATGACTTTAATTATACTTTATGTATAATTAAAAGCTCAAAAAGATAATGTTGCAATTCTATGTTAGCTCTAAAAGAATGGTCCAAATTTGGATACTATATACACCGAGAGAGATTTATTGCTATTTTGAAAAGGCTCTAAAATAACTGAGCAAAAGGAAAATTTGTCATACAAATTGTTTATTTGTAAACGTAGAACTAGGCAGGGCCATAAAATGAAATCCAAGCGAAAGAGGCATTCAGTGCTCAAACCCCAAACCCCGTTAACAAGCGTGAGTTCGTAATCCAATCAGGAAAGGTTAATTACTTGGCTAACGGAGACGCCGCATCCAAGGCACATGCGTTTCACCCTGAGAAAGATCGCAGAGCAAGAATGGCGGCCGAAACGTTGGCACCTGTGCCAACCTGTGCCACCTGCGCTGCGGCGCGGAAGCCTACGCTCTCATACGAGCTCCATACTGGTAGATACTTGACTGTTCGGAAGACGCCGCGTATTATGCATTGTTGCCAACAATTTGTCATATTGCGACCTTCCACAGGGAGAAATGCATTTTGTTTTGGCGAAGATCGCGGCATGACGTCCGAAACTTTGGCACCTGTACCTACGACGCGGCGTTTCCCGGGCAGCCACCTAGTTTACTGACTGCGGCCGCGGAAGCCTACGCTCTCATACGAGCTCTATACTGGTAGATACTTGACAGCTTGGGAGACGCCGTGTACTATGCATTGTTGCCAACATTTCGCCTGTCATACTGCGAACCTTCTTCAGGGCGAAATGCATTTCGCCTTGGCGAAGGTCGCGGCATGACGTCCGAAACGTTGGCACTTGTGCCTAGGACGCGAGGTCTCGCGGAGAGCCAAGTAATTGCTGTCTCCGGCCGCGGAAGCCTACGATCTTATGATTCAGGAAAGGGTTCGTAAACGAAGTGCAGCGGAAATTCATATTTTGCGCGGAATGTCTCGTGAGTGGATGCCGCCACCTATCCTCTCTGCATGTGTGCTTGCGTTCCTATAAGGCCGCTGCTACGAACGCACGACACTGCTGAGGTCACTCGACCCTGGAGCCGACCTCGCAGCGACCGGCTTCGCCATCTCGCCTGGGCTGCCGGGACTTCCGCGGTACAGCCGCAGCAGTTACAATACATGCAACTGTCTAAAATCAAGTCCTTACAAGTGCAGGTTCCATATTTGTATCATTTTAAAACCATTCACGTTAATATTCAACATGATCCGCGTGGCTCGAATCTTACGCTGTACTTACATTACATAGCCTTTACATTGACAAAAACGCTAAAACATTTATTTTTTACAAATTTTCAATACCTTTGCAAATTTCAGTAATTGCAATTTAATATATTACGTATTCTCAATGACTGGGAGTTAGCTCCAGTTGAGTTTTTATGATTCTTGTTTAAAAAATCTGGTAGAATTCAAATGTGATTTATGTACTAATGAAACATGACAGTTTAAAATGAATTATGTCAAAAACGCCTTCGCAAGAAGAAAAACACTATATTCAAAATAACGCAATTATTGGACACATTTAATTGATTGATTGATTAGTGATTCCGGCGCATCAACGTCTAAGGTCATTAGTCCTATAAGTGTAGGGCATGTTATCTCCTCGGAGGCGGTGGTTATCTTCCCGCTGGGTGATAAGATCCGACGACGACGTATCGTTGGCTAGCGGGTTTCCAAACAGGTATTTCTCACCAGCGGGCACCGCCTGCCGGGACAAGCTAAGCTCCCAATCAGCTTCTCAACATGTGTGGTAGTGTAGTGCATGAAAATCTAAGGGTGAGGATAGGATAAAGAAGTGGAAGGAAAGATAGCGCGCGGTCCGAGTCCGTTTCTAATTCCGAGCCCGTTCACTGCTCCGTCATTCGCCTGGCACTGATCGGGAAACCACAGAGAAATACGATTCAGAGCAGCCGACCGCTAGAATTCTCCATAGCGACTGAATTCGACTTCACTATCTAGCTGTGGTCGAAAATTCTGCCACCGCCGGAACCCGAACCAAGAACCTCCGGTCAGAGACACTGCAGTGGAATCAGCTGATGCCCTGAGCCACCTCTACCGGTGACAACACATTTAAAATATTCATTTACGAACAAATAAGTAATTGTAAAATGTTCGTCTCAAAATCATGTTCGATTTGTTAAAAAATTCGTCTCAAAACTTCGCGAATCTGGAAAATTTTCGTTACGGGTTCTCGAATTAATGAAAGTGACATCTCCCAAAATTACTGCCAAGAACTACTCTTCCAAATTCGCAGGAATTAGCAGTTTTAAACTTCATTGCACGAATAACATACGAAATACATATACCCAGTTTCCTACTCGTATGTACTAACATTTATTAGAATATGACGTGAAAGTCATTAAAATTTAACGCATGACATTTAAATCTACCTGTGTTGTCTCTCGGATAAATGGCGACAAACAACGTGTATTATTATATGAAATGTTTTTCTCCATTGACAATGCAGCATTAGTCATTCAGCAAACCGTGACAATAGCATTTCACTATGACAATAGTATATCTTCTTCCGGATTTCCTGGCACGGCAAACTTCCTCTCTATCATTCGTTACAATAGTGCTCGCACGGGCTACAAATGGACCCCAACTATAAAATTCAGACAATAGGCTAGCTATGAATGGTTGGTTACACTTTAGTGAGCGCGAGTATCCAATGCTAATGGCGATTCTCCTTCAGTTTATTGAAAACAAGATGTTTGTGTGACTTTTCATCTTTTTTCTTCTCAATTGCTGAGCGCAATTGAGAAAGCATGTAGTCCGCATCGATGGTATAGTTTACTAATAATTGTACAAGCAAGAGTTGTACATCCAATACATTTATTTCCTTCGTAATGACTACATAACTTCCTGTTCATTGTATATTAGAAGAAACCAAACCCTGGCTACCATATTTCCATGAGAGTTACAGAAATAATGAAATATAAGCCCTAAAACCTAGAAACGCTTTTGGAAAAAATGAAACAAACTCCTTCCCCGTTACAGTTGCGCCGGTAAGATCCGACATACAAGCGACTGACGATTGTGAAGACTGACGACAGTGAATTATCATTCACATTGAGTTTCACCGAAAACGGAAAATATCGATATCATACATCTGACATGGGGCTATGCCAGAATCTGATGACAAGTCGAAGATCCTTTTAAAAAATCCTTAAAAATATACGTAACTTTCTTGACATAATAGTGAGGATACGAAAAAAATCTACTGAAAATTCTATTAGTACTATGTAATTTTAGAATGCAAGAACTGTTATTTCTGAATCACAGCTGTTTCTGAATCATTCTTGTTGAATAAAAGGGTCTCTGTTCCTTTTTCTTCGAGCACATTTATATAAATTCAAAGAAGGGATGACATAATAAAGTAAAATACTAAAATAAATCCAATGACATAAATTACATTTCCATCTTTCAATCACAGAACATTTTACGTAAATTTGAGTAAAGTTGTATAATTGTATTACGGAGGTTGACATAACTGCGGTATAACTTGCAGACGCTTGTCGCGGAACATTGCTCAAGCGATTGTGCGGCAAGAGAGCTTGCTTCGACGACCACGCCGAATCGATTACATAAAACTTGAAGACCTCCAAGGTATTAAAAACCGGTACTGGACGTCGCATTTTAACCTTCAATGTAATGGACCAACTTATCCACAAAATAAACCAATACAAATCTATCACAGAAGGTACATGTATCACATTATATCCGACACGTCTGTCATTATATCCGATAGCTCCGTATGTTTTGACTATCGTTCAGAGACTTATTAAGGAATGAACTTGCAACTCGTAGCTCGGGCAAATGATATTCTTTAAGAAAACTAGTGACACATCCTCAGATGCTGGTAGTGCAGATTGACGATAAAGTATAATTAAACGAAGATACAATATATTTAAGTGAACGTTTAGGGAGCGACTAACCACTCATACTATATTTCGACGACGGCCGACCTGTAGGATAGCGGCGCTAACATTCCATTTCGGGGTGTGGGACTGTACGTCACATTCATGAGGAATTTGTGGACAAAGCTAGTTGGCGACGGGTTTTCTTGGGATTTACCTTTGGGATTTCTCCCGACTCCCACTCCACCATTGCTTCGTTTACATTCAGCGCTATTTCTACTCAAAATAAATACCTCTTTCCTGCAAATCTCGTGTCCAAACAATAATAAACAATAAAAAACGAAGATTGAGGTTGTTATAATTGATATTATTATTGTTATTATTATTATTATTATTATTATTATTATTATTATTATTATTATGTATCACCATCATTTCCATTAGTGGGTGCAGATTACACGAAACCCCGGGGCTCACAATGTGTCGATCCGGTCTTGCTTCCGTTCGGCGCCGATGACAGTTGGCAACAGCGTTCAGTCACCATGGCAACACGCCAGCTAGTGATTATACCGGATTTGCCCGGATTTCCGCAACTGGTTACACGGTCACCTTTCGTCGACGGTCATTAATGCCAGGCACCATCCCCAGTTCTAATCGTACTATGCTATTATTTCCCTCTTTTGTTTCTAAGCACATTGTTCAAGTCAATCAAAACGTTTCTATTATCAGGAGTTGTTAAATGCAAGTTACGTAATAGGGTATTTATACTGCGCGCGAAATTCGCCGTTTTATAGATGAAGTAGTTCAAAACGAATAATGACTTGTTTTGAAATCAAATAAATGTACTACCGTTGACACATCCAATTGTGCATCACAAAACACTACGGACAAAAAATATTTTTTCAAATGTCCATCACATACTATTTCAACTTTACTTACCTGACTGGCGAAATGGGTGCAAAGCAAACGTGTATAATGCACGGTATAATAATAGGGAGCTATACAAAAAGCCAAGACACATATGTACAATGCTGATAAAAAGAGAAATACAAAAACAAGAAATGGAAAAGCCCAAGGCCTACAGAGATACCGAGCACGTATAAGAAGAAACCGTTGAGAAACCAATGTGGGTTTGGCCAGCTTCCTAACCGCATGAACGGTCTCTTAGCAGAGACAGAGAAGCAAGGTAATATTTTCATAGAAATAACAAAAACCACATTATAACCACTCAATTTACTCAGAAATAGGTATCACTAATGTTCTATGATATCCATAAAAACCCGAGCAGATTATTAAGCCAGCCACATAAGCGCTAGAATGTGCAAATCAATTAACACACGACATCGAATATTTGTAGTCTTAACCAAACAAAATGTGTATACTCAACTAAATAATGTATAACAACTGGAAGATCATCGAATTCATAACCAACCACGACCGTAGCACTCTTAGAAAACCTTAATAAGCCACACTGCTTGAAGAACAATATACCACCTCTGCCTCTTCTAATTCCTACAAGAATGGTACACTGATAGCTTTGTATCGCACGAGCTGGCTCCGTTATACCGGCGCAAGGGCGAGTCTGCGAGTCTTAAGCGAGAAATAAGAATACGAAGGGTTCGAAAACAGAGAACACAGGGTATTGGACCAAGCCAGGAAACCAATTTTCTTTTCTTCCTCTTCTTATTGTCCTTCCCCTTCCCTCCCCTGTCTCTCTCTCTCTCTCTCTCTCTCTCTCTCTCTCTTCGCCACCGTCTTCTTTATCTCCTCTGCCATTTTCTACACGGTCTCCGTCGTCTTCGTCTTCTCCTTGTGCATGTCTTCTTGTTGTTCCTTTCGGTCTTAACTTCCTTCCATATTACTACGTAATAAACATTAAGTTAAGAAACATCAGCGAAATCGACAATTTTTCAACAGAAAAACTTGTTTTGTGGGTCTCTGAGAGCGAAGAGGTGGTTAATTCTTGCTCATTTAAGTAGTTGCTTCACTTTGTCTACCTTTTTTGTCTCATTCTTTTGCTTCGTCTCTGTCTTCTGCTTCGTTTCTTTCTTCTGCTTCGTCTTTCTTCTCCCTCTTTTACTTCTTTTTTTCTTCTTACTCTTCGGTTTCCTGGCTAATATTAATGTCGCGTAATAACCACAAAGGTTGCTGCGACAAAGAGCATGTTAACGGATAAAAGTCAAGCAGGTTGCGACCAGTCGGGGCACTTGACTCCAGTTATGGTGAACTTCTGGGGACTAACATGTTTGATTCACTATGTCAGAGGATCAAAATTGAATAGAATTTCCACACAATGATTGATTTTTTTAAATATAGAAATACACAAAAAAGTCATTAACAGCACGAACTGAAAAGTTTAATATCTTTATTTGTCCTTAAAAAATCAATTATTTTCAATTGTTTGCTTCGTTCATTTTTCTTTAGTAATTTCTCTAGATCCTTATCCAGAGTGCGTGCTCTCTCCATACTTCATTCTGAATTGTCCTCTGTCTCTAAGTATCGTAATGCAGTCTTGATCTTTTTAAATGCCTCTTGCACTGTTAGAACACCGTCCCACTCTCCGAAGACGATTTTACTAGCCAAATAAAATATAAGATCCAATTAATTTCCAGAACTTATTTCCTACGTTCACTATATCCGAGGTTCAGGTTCACTATAATCGAATCTTGTGATGCTTATTTGTAATGTAAGTGAAAGGGGACTAGTGACTTAAATTGACTATAACCGGAGTCAACTGTACGCGTCTAAATGTATTACATCAATTTTGTTGGTGTCATGAGCTCTCTAACAGTATTTCAATTTCTTTAGATTTTGATGTAAGAAGAGGGAAATCTCTTTGTCATTTACATATATAAAATACAATCCGTGAATCATATGAATTATTTAGTTACACATGCCCAGTAACCCCCGTTTATTGGAGATAAATCTGCTAGAGAAACTATGTATTTCCAATTGATTGTATCGCAAGTGACATGATGGTCCTAGTGACAAGAGAAGTGCTTGAATATTCACAGTGCGAAAATCTTCGTACCTCCCAGAGTAAATGAAGTAAACTGAAAATCTGAATTAGTAATACCTTTACAGCAAAGAAAATTTTTAAAAGAGAACGACAGCACAAGTTAAAATATTTAGCAAAATCTGAAATTTATAATTTAAAAAAATTGAAAAAAATTTCGAATCTAAGAATATCATTGAAGGTTGGCGTAAAATCTCAATTAACTGTTATTGAGATTTTTCGACATTTTGTTATTGTGAGACTGCGTGAACAAAAATCAAAAGAATTTCCGTCTACCATTTGATGAGTCATGTCTGTCGTTAATTTATTTCATTTTGCCACGTCTTAAGTTCTTAATTTGCCTTGTTATTCTTTATTCTTTGATCTTTCAGGGTCAAATACATGCATTCTACGAGAAACCTTTCTTATAAGATAATATCCCATGGTAACCTAACGGCCATGTAGCAACCTCGCAAGAACCACAAAATAGTTCTTTTCACCTCCGGAATATACAGCATTCACGTGCACTTGGAAGGAATCAATTCACGTTGAATTTTAACACATATAAGGGACTTCTCTCTCCTAGTGCTCGTGCCAGTCAGTTTCAATTGCTCAAAAACCTTCCTCCGCGGTTAAATGAGACCTGATAAGGGAACGTTCACGGTCAGATGTAATGATCAATACAATGCGATCGACTGACCACGTCATTTACCACTCGCGGCTAAAACAACGCCTTCAACGGTAGCCTTGCTCTACTTTACAGGCATGTGCGTACCCCACATCGTGTGCCATTCTTAGAACGTTTTCTGTGGAGCAGGAATCATATGTTCTGCCAGAGACAGTGATTGTCATGTGTAAAGATATTTTTTTAAATATGAACTATTGTAATATCTTTTTTTCCGATGACACACAATAGGGTTGCGATGTTTTAGCTCAAAAACAAATATTTACAAAGGACACTAAACATAAAAAGATTTGTCTCATTGGTACGAATACTGCTTCGCAGATACAGAAGGAATACTAGATTCTTGAGGAAGACCTTGTCACACCAGCCGCCGCGGCCGCCACGCAGCGTGCTGGGCAAAGGCGTCATGTCATGTATGTCGTAATCATTACTTGGCAGTTGCCATTGAAAAAAATACCTGCATCGAAACGGAATCAAGCAACGTGCATAGTCATTCGAAATGATCTAGATATCCAACGAAGGAGTATACAAGTGTACGATTCAAGAGTGACTGATTCAATTTACCATTTTCTACTCCTCCAACGACCAACTCTCGCACTCAAGAACAAATCGTTCCCTGGCCAGAGAGCTGGCGTAGGCAGCGGAAGGCGATCTCCCGCACATATTTGCTGACGCAGTTTACGGCTCGCATGACCCCGCTGTTGCGCTGCCCCGTTCACTTGTCGGGGAGAGGGGGTCGCCTTGCCCGAATTCGAGCACTTGCTGCAACGACCCGCAAGGCGGTCGCCGGCAGCTGATGGCTCCCGCGCGCCCGACCTCCCCGCCACGTCACACCACACCGCTTATCCGTGCAGGCCGATCGCTATCGCGCACAATGTCTCGTGGGCCTCTATTGTGTGCAGTGAAAGGCACTCCCGAGACACTTCCTACTCGTGGAGACCCTTTCGAGGCAGCGCGTAGGGGCAACTATCATAGTACATCTCGCTACGAGTGAATAATATTCTGATAATTAACAAACACTATAAGGTTTTCCTACTCTTTATCCAACGAGAGACAGAGAGAGATGGCTCAGGGCATCTAATGATGTCACTGCAATCCCTCTGGTTCGAGTCCCGACGGTGGCAGGATTTGCGACACTAGCTTGTCAGCTAGGTTAAATTCAATCGCTGTCTAGAGGAGAATTCTAGAAGCCGGCTGTTCTGATCGTTAGTTGCCAATGTTTCCCCGATCTACACCAGGTGAATGCCGGAGCAGTACTCTAGCATCGGACCATGGGCCGCGCGCGATCTTTCCTACTTCTTCCTTGTCCTATCTTCTCACCATACACTAACATGCACTACACTACCACACATGCCGGGAGACCGGTCGTGAGGTTAGAGCTTGTCCCGGTTGGGGCATCGCCCTGCTGGTGGGAGATGCCTGGTTGGGGAAAACCCCGCTAGCCGACGGTAGGTTGGCGCCATGATCTCGCCATCCAGCGGGGAAAATACCACAGCCACATTACGACCACAGCCCGAGCAAAATATGCACTACACTTACGGGACTAATGACCCAAGTTGTTGACGCGCCCGAAATCACTAACAATCAATCAGTCATCCATCCAACGAGAGAACGAAGTGGATGTAAACATTGCCACGTGGCTAGGCAGTCGCTGACTGGCTGCAAGTCCGCGATATACATTCTTCCTCGGACATTTTTAAGTACACGCGTAAGAAAAGTTACGTAAAAAACAAGTAAATGCCGGTGCCCCACTGGTGGGACAGTCCTGGTTAGGGGGAAACCCCACTAGTCGACGGTAGGTCGGCGCCGGATCTCGCCATCCAGCGGGGAAAGTTCACCGCCATCTCCCGAGAACAAACATGCACTACACTAACGGGACTAATGACCAAAGCAGTTGACGCGCCCGGAAACACGAAAAACTCAATCAACCAAGTAAATGCACGTAATATAAATAGCAAATCATATGTAAACGTTTCAAATAAATGTAAATTTACATTATATGATATGTGTTACTTCAAGCGAGAGGAGTAGACTAAGTTTTTATTCCCAGCGAAGTAGTTTTGATGTAATGGTGGGCCGCGTAGCACTGTGCCCATAGCATATATACACCCTATATATATTTTACGTGATATGTATTGAAACTGTTTGAGTTATGCAAAATGAATAAGCGTAAAAGAAACTCACATTAGTGTCAAGTTTATTTTTAAATTGTGGGTATGTGATTATGTAAGTGGCGCGGAAGTAGAGTGTATTCGGTGTAGTCCATTTTTCTTTAAAATATCATTTCTGAACAATCATTTCCATTGCCGTCAACGTCTCAAATTGTAAAACATTCGCGAGAAAAGCCGACGGAATACGGCCCAACAACGGCTATTTAAAACGCATTCAATTCATTGCCAATAAGAATTCGGCATTTGCAATCGAAAGATGATATAACCAATGTCAGGTTTAGAATGAACGACTTTTTTTCTTGTATGTATCGAATAAAATGATAGATTAGTGCAGTCATGCACCATGTTTTGGTTCACATGTAATACAAATCACTGTGACCGGTGATATGCAAAAGTATCGTGTCATCCAATCCACAATTTTTATAATAACGTTAGAAATAATATGCTGAATGAATGCATTACGAGTGCTACGATCTCTATCCCGAATTGTCAAGCAGACATCCGTTTCTCTTGCGCATCCTGCACATTGCGATAGAAAGGACTTGTGCAACATGTGGATGAATTCGAGATCGCCAACAGACAGCTCTGTAGGGATGGTAAAAAACATCGATATTTTTTACCATCCCTGCCCTACGAAAAATCGCAGGGCAGGCCTACAAAATCGAACTTTTACCATTCAATGTTAAATGTATTATCACTCAACAAACTTAACGCAGCTCGCAATCAAATTACACTTATTTTTATATTTTGCATTCTCAGACTGAATTATTTCTTTACAATTGTTAAGTAAAAGTTATATTTCCCCCAAAGTCCATTACATTTAGCTTTCATTACATTTCTTACATTACGTACTCATCTCGGACTGAAGAAAGAAAGAAAAAAATAGGAATTCTTGAGTTAGGATGGATGCTGGCAAATCCATTGCTCTTTGCATGCAAAAACCCTACTCATCTATTTTTTCAGGTACCCTCTTTGCGTTGATGACCTCCAGTTTAAGCTGCCTTAATGCCGCGCGCTTTCTTTCGGAAGCAGGCAGACAGCGAGCGGCGACGCACAGGGGAGAAAGGCAGCCGGGCAGGGCAGCGCAGCGCAGGGCGACGCTGCGGAAAACTTCGTCTCGGCGCCGCAGCTCTGGGACGGCGCGGATTAAACGACGGGAAACGAATGAGGCCGCAACTCTGTGGTGGGCGGAACTACCGAATTTTGTGCCTCGACCAACTCTGCCTGTTCCAGTCGCTACGAGAAACCTGCGAACACTGTCCCCTGGTCCCTCCTATGAATCGCGCACAGAGCTCCGAGCGGAAAGTTTTGGGCCGGTGATGCTAATATTGTTTCACTAGGACATTCGTCCTTCATTTCTTATCCGTATCCATATGACATCAAGGTTTTCAAAAATAATAATTTCAATTGTGTTGAAATACCTTTGCAAATAAGATAGATTTAAGTTTATTTATTGGTATTATTGTTTATATTTTTACGGTATTCAATATTCATTCTGGTCAGAAACAAAATTAATATTTATCGTTCTAAAATTATTATATTTAGAGTTATTTAAATTTCTTGGCTTTAGCGTTTAAAAGACGCCACATGAATTACACAAGTTTTTGTATATATACGAGTACTTCTACTGTACTAAAACATACGTATTAAAACTAAAGTACTAAAATTCAAGATACTGTTAATAATAAGAGTATTTTGCTACGTTTCTCTACATATGGTTTTCAAATATCTATGCATGGACTTTGGCAAGACAATGTATCGTGAACTGCCCACGCTTCTCAGAATAACCAAGCATGGGGGTGGTCGTTATGAGTGCGGCCAAGTATGGCCGTTATGCTCTGGCAAGTTTCTTAGTTATTAATTAGTCTCAACGATCATACGAGCTTGTCCCTTCTAACTTTCCTCATCACCCTATCAAAAAATTAATGAATAATTTATCGACTTGTGGAACTGCGGTTGCCGACCCTTCGGATGCGATCGAACTTCATATCCGGACATTTTTCTCTCTGTAATGAACAATGCATTTTTCACATTTCACCACATTCTAGATCCTTAAATTTCGTACCTGAACTAATAAAAATATTCTCAGCAACAGATTGACATACGAAACTCTTATCTTCTATTCCAGAGTTTTGTAATGTATTATTTTACTGCAGTACATTTTTGAAAGAAGATATTCGTTACGAGAACTTTATTGTGTGAAAAAAAAAAAAAAAAAGACCACAGTATAATTTCACATTTAAGTATTATTTAAAATAATATTGTTACTGCGTAGAAAACGATGTCAGGTGCATATCAATATAGGTCCTACAATAGCTCGTACTAATATTATTTGTTACAGTAGCAAATTTCGAAAATTTAGACAGTTCAACAAAACTTGGACCTGCGCGGACGTATGTTAATGTTAGATTTATTGGAATTTTCATATTTTTTGAAAATATTTCTTGGGATATATATTTGATTTACATTTAAGGCATTTGGAATACAATTTGCGTAAGTCCAGAAATGACTCCTATATAGAATAGTCTTATAAGTGTTATAATCTCTAGAATGATGCTTCTGAGGATTTGTGAGTGAAGTTCATTGTTGAACTATTTGTCTTCACTATGCAGCATTTTACATGCCCACTGAAGCAGCTAATTATTATTTCCGAAAATACGATCAGCAAGGTCCACTCTCCTCGTTTGGGTTTGATGTTCTAATACACTAGATAATAATTAATATTAGCAGAAGAGAGAGTTCAAAATAAAATTAACTTCAATTCACTTCTAAAATTCAAAACATTTTATAAATCATTAATTTACAATAATATATCATTGTGGATCGCAATAAAACTATTGATGGCCACAAAGTGAATTGGCTAGAGATACGACGGCTACGATATGAAAAATATTTTAATGTTCACTTAAATACAAGACAACATTCAATCTATATTTTGTGATTTAAAAAATTAAATTGGCAAACAAATGTAGAGAAAGACCAGCGCAACATTTACCAGAGCATGAGTTTCTCTTCACTCGGTGTGACGTTTGAAGAGGGCACCTGCCATCTCAAGCTAAACCACACCACTAGGCGCGCACACTACCCCGGGTGGTCCGGTGCCAAGGAAGCCTGTAAGTCAATCCAGACCAATTTCCTATTACATTCAGCTGACGTACCCACTTTCAGAACATCATATAATGGGGAAGGACGATGAATGAAGGGCGATTGATGAGGTTCGGGAGCTCTGAAATGGCTATCTTACCACGAGTGCTTGATGAAAACATCCACGTATAACGCTGACCGGTAGGTCCTAGGTTCGAGTCCTGATGGCGGCAGGATTTTCGACACTAGCTTTTCAGCTAGGTCGAATTCAGTGCTGTCTGGAGGAGAATTCTAGTGGTCGGCTGCTCTAATCGGTAGTTTTCCGTGGCTTCTGCGATCAACACTAGGCGAATGCCGGAGCAGTACCCTACTAATCGGGCCACGGACCGCGCGCGATCTGTCCTTCCTCTTCCTTGTCCTATCCTCTCCCCCTTAGACACACACTTACACTAACATGCACTACACTACCACGTATTCCGGGAGACCGGTCGGGAGCTTAGAGCTTGTCCCGGCGGCCGCAATGGTGGAGAGTCCTGGTTAGGGAAACCCTACTAGCCGACGGTAGGTCGTCGCCGGATCTCGCCATCCAGCGGGAGAAATTCACCGCCATCTCCCGAGAAAAAACATGCAATACACTAACGGGACTAATGACCAAAGCAGTTGACGTATCCGGAAACAAGAAAAAATCAATCAATCAGTCCACGTATAACGCGTGTTTCTAAACCACAGCCTCCGTACATAGGTCACTGCCTCTACCCACTACGCTTCATCGGGCGGCTAAAACAGTTGCAATGTTTGTTTAAAAATTTAGTAATTGTGCGGATGATTGCACAATTAGGAGAGTGACGTTTAGAAAACGACTACATGCGTTCTTAGATTTGCAGTTTACTAATTCTCCGGTTCAGATAACGTATTCATAGAAAATATGAATTGAAATTCTATCAATGAACAACATCATGACGGCAATGGAACACATTATGATGTCAGTTTTATTTAGTATGCTCTTTATAGATTTTTTTCATCTATGTATTCAGTGTTTTTTATTTCAAAATGTATACACCTTACAGTATACTGCAAGGTCTATTTGTGTTTACACAAAATAATTAATAAACAATTCCAGAATTGTTTCTCGAGTAAATAAAATTTGTAGTCCATAAATAGTTCTCTCAATAAGGCCATGTAGATTTTTTAAACAATTTTAGTAGTTTTCGTGTAATAGTGCATGCAATATTTGCAGTTTTAAAAGATTACAAAAAGATTTTCTTAAAAACGGTAGCAAATGTTTTCTTTAAATTTTCGATAGTGTTAGTGCCAAACAAACCCTATACAATGACATAAACGCCATATTGCTCTATTCTTTTTTCCAAAAATTAAAAATTTTTTTAGTGCATGCAATATTTGCAGTTTTAAAAGATTACAAAATGTCTCTCACGTCGGAAATATTTACACGAGAGGCGATTTCTTTACTTTATTAGATTTATGAGTGCTTTAAATAATTATAATTTCAAATAAAGTTTCTCGAAAACTCAACAGTTTTCTGTAAAAATAGCTTAAAATTCCGCATTTTCAGAAACGCTCAAACGCCAAAAAGACTGCAATTTTTTCTTCGCACTTTTTAATGGATGGTGCTAATTGCACTTTTAATATGACGTAAAGTTAATTTTGGTGTATTCTTTTGTTTTTTCAAAAATTACACAAATTAAATTTTTTTGAAATATCTATCACGCCATTATATGCACATTTCCATCGATTTTTATATATTATTAATTTTAGTGGAAGTATTTCAAATGATTCTAAATGAAGTTTTTGAAAACTCAATAGATTCTTGTGAAAAAAACTTCAAATTTATCATATTTAATAAATTTAAATGAGTAAAACTACAAATTTCAAAAATATTTCTTTGAGCCATAATAGATGGAAGCAGGCACGGAGGGACAAGACTGTAGGTACAGTACCAGTCCACACAAGTATATTAGACAACTTTACTACGAGAAAGTTTGTGCCATTCTGTAGCACCTATTGTTCATTTTGTAAAATTAACATTAGATGTAAGGGCGTGCGAAATTTATATTCAGGATAGTAACTAGAACGAAATTACTGAAATTCCTGACATGAAGTGGACAACATGGCTCAGTGAGGCTATCTTTCTTCCTCTGACTTAGTTAAAAGAAAGTAGCGTAAGATCAAACAGAAAAGTGTTAACCCAAAACTCAATTTTCATAGCGACCAAACCATCATACGTAGCAGAATATTTATGTTCATGGTCGGGTTGTAGTTCAACCTTTGTAATACAAGGCACACGTGAGCGGGATGATGTTTTACAACATAAAGCAATATGCAAAGAAAACTTCAAATTGCTGCACGATATAACTTTACGTAACGGTATTTCACACTTTCACAGTGGACCAGTTGGAATATAACTACTCGAACGTGCGGTTTGTCCCATTACTTTTCAAGGAGACATGTATTTAATGACTTTACTCTATCGGCTGAAAAACATTTAATATCCTTTTTTTTTATTTTTATTTAACAGTGAGCTGATTATACAACGCTCAGCCATGTGGCTTTTCAGTTGTTTGTAGCGAGCATTTTCAGACGAAAATATGCGAAGGGTGGCTACGGCCACCTCCCATTAAACATAGATTGTTGTAGTGCGAATGATAAAGCGGATGAATACATATTGTTGACTATTGATGGGAGGACTATTTATTTTATTATCTTATGTCGGCCAGTTTCCCGGAGGAAGATGTGGAAGGAGTCGGTTGCGGAGACGAGTTTCTATGGGATATTCTTTACCTATGTTGTAGTGGAAGCACCGGTAACTGAGGGTAGATTTTGGAAGAATGATGCTGAAAGTTTAATAATGTAAGTTAGGACGGGCTCTATGGTTAGGTCTTTGTGAAGGTTAGTGTTGCTTATAAACCAGGGTGCATTAACTGCAGTTCTGAGGAACCTATTTTGGAATATTTGGATTTTATTTATAGTTGTAGGGGCGGCATTGCACCAGACTGGACAAGCGTACGTGATTAATGGACGTAAAATGGCTTTGTATATAAGGAGAGCAGAATGGAGCTTTAATGATGAGTGTCGGTTGATTACTGGTTTGAGAATACCTAGGCGTCTATTAGCTTCGTTTACCTTGGAGGTGATGTGGTCTTTCCAAGTCAATCTGGTGTCCATTAGGACACCTAGGTAACGGACTGGGGCGGTTGAGGAGCACCATGGTATTAATGCCGAGTCAAATTTTAGTGGGGTGGGAAGGCTGGAAATCGTAGCGTGAAAACTTTGGATGAGGATTTGTTTGGATTTATCTTGATTTTCCAGTTTCTGCACCATGTTTCAATAGTTGTGAGGTGTGTCTGAATTAAGTTCCTTGTGGTATTGAGATATTGGTCAGAAGCAAAATGACAGTATCGTCTGCAAAAGGGCAGTGTGTACATTAGGGTGCGTTGGAATGTCAGAAATGAATATATTAAAGAGGACTGGTGACAACGGGAACCTTGTGGAACTCCTGCTGAACTGTTTCTTGGTGAAGAGAAGGTTGAGCCCACTTGTACAATAAATGTGCGATCATTAATGAAATTGAATATGGTGTTGATTAAATATTTTGGTATACCTAGTTTCCTTAGTTTATATATGATTCCTTCGTACCAGACCCTGTCAATGCTTGAGCGACATCGAGGAATACTGCTAATAAATGATGGCCAGATTGAAATGCTTCGTGAATATTTTCAGTTAAACGCAGTAGTTGGTGGCTTGTGGAATGACTTGAGGAGAGCCAAACTGAAAGGGAGGAATAATGTTGTTATGATGTATAACTTTACGTAGTCTCTTTAGTAGTAATTTTTCTAAAATTTTTGACAAAATGGGAATGAGACTGATGGGCCTGTAACTAGTAGGGTTGGCATGGTTTTGTTGGGTTTGGTACAGAGATTATTACTGAATGTTTCCAGGAACTGGAAATATCCTGTCCTTAGCACCGAGTTATATATGTTGGTTAGAAATGCTAAGGCACTTCTTGGGACATTTTCAAAACAATGGAGTTGATGCGATCATGACCTGGTGATTTCCTTGCCGGTAAGTTTTTAATGGTATGATATACTTCTTGGGAGTTATAAAGGAATCGGTCTTGGTGTGTCGAAATTAGGGAGCTATTAAATTCAATGACTTCATTATGAAATTCTTCCGTATGTTGTGAGTTTGGAAGGTTGAGGCAAAGTAATCAGCGAGCATTTCGGCTTTCTCTTTCTCGCTATGTGCTGTCATGTTGCCATTTTTCAAGATTGGAATGTTTGATTTGGTTCCTAACAACCTGCGTGTAGCTTTCCACAAGGAGCCATCGTGGGGTTTGGTCTGCAACGTATTTTTGTATTTCTCAAGGTGGAATGAGGCTAATGCGTTGCGGACAAGTCTGATTAGGTGGTTGTATTCTGATTTTAAGTGAGGTAATCTATGTTTAGTCCAAAGACGTCTTACTTTGTTCTTTCTTGTTATCAGTTTTGGATGTCTTCCGGGAGTTGGGGTGGTTTAGAGCACGAGTGGTCTGTAAGTGCTTGGGAAGAATTTTGGATGGAATTAATAATAGCGTTGGTCAGAATGAAGGTGGATTCATCTATTTCCGTTTGCGTTGTTAACTGTTTAATAGGTGGGATATATGATGCGAGATGTAGTTGAAACTTTTTCCAGTTAACTTTGTGGGTATTTAAACTTGGTGGACTATTTATAATTGGTCGAGTTGTGCTGGCTGTTAAAATAACCGGATTATGATCCGAATCCAGCTCTGAAATAGAGAAGGGAACTAGTGGAATATTTGAATTAGTAATGGCTATATCAAGGATGTCAGGGGATGCAATTCGAATTGTATGGAAAGTGCGTGGGTTCGACCGGAGCAATAACTTTTAAATTGTAATTTTGACAGAGATTGTGTAAATATATTCCGTCTGGAGAATTGGTTTTGCAACCCCATGACGTGTGTTTTTCATTCAGGTCGCCCAGCAAAATACAGGAAATATTTGAAGAAAAGTGTCCAAAATGTGACCTATTGAGGATTTGTTCGGTGGTTTGTATGCCGAGATAACTATTAAGTCGCCACTCATGAGGGAAACCTTTGCTGATATTGTTTCTACACCTGGTGTAAAGGGCAAGAAACTGGGGCAACTACTAATGTTAGTTTTGATCAGGATCATAACTCCGCCGGCTGGAGTATTGTTGGGGCGATCCGCTCTGTAGCACTTATAACCTGGAATGCGTAGTGTTTTAGTAGAAACAAGATGGGTCTCAGTAATACAAGCTATGTCTATTTTATGTGATATTAAAAAGTGAATTAGAGCATGTCTTTTAGGTACTATACCGTTACTGTTCCAATTTAGAATCGTTAGATTGTTAAGGCGCGTAGACTGTCCATTGTTGCAGTTATTGTTAAATGATGCTATTATAGAATTTTTTATTGAATTGACAATTGATGGCATGAAGGACTGGATTAACTGATTTATGAAATTGCTTATTTGCTGGGTTAAATAATTGACAAGATCGAAATTATTATTATTATTATTATTATTATTATTATTATTATTATTATTGTTATTATTATTATTATAGTTGTTATTTTGGTTGAGAGGATGTGTAGAATTGGGAGGATGTGGATGTGAAGTATTTTGACTGAAGTGCGGTATATGAGAAGTTGCTGGAAGAGGAGGAAAATGATTTGTTTGGGGTTGAAGGTTTTATTTGGTAATGGGTTGACTTTGTTAGTATTTTCTGAGTTGAATGTATTAGAATTTCCCGATTTGGCTGATTTAAATTCTAATACTTTAGTATAGTGAGCACAAGCATTAGACCGTGCATTGGCTCTGTGACCTTCTGTATTGCAATTCGCACATTTTGGAATGAAATTACTCGCCACTTTACAGTCTTTGGTATAATGATTCCCAGTACATTTGGCACATATAATATTGCGTGTGCAGTAGTTCTTTGTATGATAATAGCCCTGACACCGCGCGCATTGGATGGGCCCAGGCCGACGTTTTCGATCTTCCACACGCACGACTGCATGGCAAAGTCGATTTAGTTTATAAACGTCTTTCCAATTGTTTTCTTTAGTTAATACTACTGCAACGACGGGAATTGCAGTCCTTCTTTGTTGGAAGTCTTGTCACTTAACTACGGGATAATTTTGTTTTAGTTCATCTAAATGTCACTTTCTTTTAGCACTGATTTCAGAAATACCGTAAATGTAATCATGTCAGTTACATCATAAACAAATATTGGTGGAACGTTAATTGGTGATTCTGGTTCATTGAAATCAGTTAAGCTTTAGAATCATTTTTCACTGGCACTGCGTAAACGGTTCATTTGCATTTTTTTGGCAGGAATAGATAGTTTTCGTTATTTTCAAGTGATCTCTTTGAAGTCTGTCCATTTAATTGTTCATTGGTGTTGATTTCAATATTTTCTACGTTAGGCGATGAAGAGAAACCGTGCAACGAGGGGTAGAGACTAGCGGACGCTACACCTTGCGGCATTGCTTCGTTACCTTGTGCTTGTGACCCACTTCCTTCAGATACTTCATACGTTGACGATAGCATTTGGGGTTGAGATTGATGTGGGTAAGGCTGATGAAAACTCACATCATATGGGACAGATGTGCTAGAAAGCTGGGATGAATCCATGTATTCTTCAGATGAGTATTCAGTGAGGCCATTGCCGACACGGATGGCCTCACCGATAAGTTGTGATGTTGACTCAATTTTGTTATCGCCTGCGGCGATAACACTGGAGACACTGCCTATATCACTATTAACTCTAAGTAATTGAATTATTCCTTAATATTCGATGCACTTATGCGCCGACTAGAACATCAGCTGACGCATCAAAGTTCGTAGAACACTGCACTCGGCTAGAGGTCGGTAACGGCACTGCGGAGCACGTCCGAACGCGACAGCGGCTGAGCGAAGAGTGGATTTAATATCCTGTCAACACCCTCTACAATTCAAGAATACGGGCGAACAAATCCCATTCAACGCGTCAGAGTCCCAATTTTGTGTTATTTATTCTTGAAAGGGCCAAAACACGTACGTTGTTAATTTCCGGAAACGAAGAGTAATGGTACATTAACATCACAGAAAGAAGATGTAACTCACACGCAATAATCTTCGCATCATCTCGCCACCGTTAAACGAGAATAATATCTGCATAGTGTGCAGAGAGAATGCATCAGGTACATAATAAAGGAAATTAACAATCCTCATGGTCGTAAACGGAGCAGTAATGGATTTGTGGTCGCCAACTGTGATGTGAAGCTCTTACCCTACGTCAAGCAAAAACTTCATTTCCATACTCACATTCTGATGGAATACGCCCCGACTTTAACACAGGCGGTTTTACTTTTTTCTTTTTTTCTCCCAAGTGATTTTCTTATGTGAAATCAAAATCTTACCACAAGGACAACTCTCTATTGCGATGCATTGCACAAATTTAATCAAATTATGGTTATTACAAATAATTACTTACAATAAAAATAAGAGCTTATATTCAACATGTTAATATTATTGGTATTTTAGCTTTTCATTCCAAACGTTTATCATTTCTTCCACTTTTGATAATTGTAATTTAAAATCAACACGGGTTTCGAAAAGTATAAATATAATGGCGATTAAACGATTACTACTATGTACTTTCATTGCAATCATACTAATTATGTATAAAAGGAAATTGAATATGGACTCATTTAAGCAATTTACAAAGTCAGTGAAGGTCGGAATAGACAGACCAATAAATATTTTGAAATACTCTGCCATATCTCAGGCTGTACGCGTATCAAATTTAATCTTTCATGAGACCACTTATTAAAAGTAAATTATTTTGTTCGAAAATGTCCTAGCTAACTGGGCTCTTCGGATGGTAAAATCATTAATTTATTACGTGAAACGATAAAAAGAAATTTCATCCTTTAGTGTATGGACTAGTTGTTCTACAGAACAAGGGCGAGCAAGAATTTTGTATCGTCTCTCCAATGTTTAGTTGATGTTTAGGTACCGTAGGGTCCTATTATTAACCGAATAAAAAGCTGGTCCCATTCAAACCATACCTTACTATTTATCATTTAAGATGTTCATGAACGAACAAATAAATTTGGAAACCTAGATGGCGGATTCACTCTTACATCCTTTGTCCGATCATATTGAAGACATTAATTAGAAAATTGACAGAAACAATACGATTATTCGCAATTGTCTCAATTAGAGCGATCGTTCGAAAATTTCGCACATATATGAAAGGTTCGGTTGTAAAACATGATAACCCACGTAGAAACGCCTTAGAGATATAAACAAGAATTTATGCTGTAAGACGTTTAAATGGGGCACATAAACGACAACAGCCCGGAGACAAATATGTACCATAATTCGATTCGAGATTAGAGATTCGAGATTCTCAGTGTATGGCCAGCAGATGGAAGCGTACGAAAATTTTAATATCACAAAAACAATAATTTTGTTGGTTACTATCTTTTATTCTCTGGCCTTTCATATTCATTCAGTAATTTCGTATTTTAAACCTGGATAACTCAAGTCACTTGAAATGTTCTCTCCTCTCATTGTATCATAGGATCGTGGTATTGACGATTTTGGATTAAGCGCCATCTTTAAGCATTAACTTTCAGTGTACTTGAAATAAATGCATTTGTGACAGATTGTACACATTTTGAGTTTTCCAATTACGAGAGACATGATTTGCAATAATGATTTAAGACTTCACTTCCACTCCCCTAGCGTATTTCTTATTACAACCGATCGAATTTGATGAGTATATTTGCTACAAAAGCAACATAAGCAAACAACCCCCTAAAAGTGAATAATCCGTCTGTCTCCACTATCCACTGCGTCCCTAATCATCTTGAATGTTGGAGCTACACAGCTAGTTCTAATTCAGCCGCTGTGTGGAGGAAAATTCTAGGGGCCGGCTGCTCTAATAGGTAGTTTCCCTTGGTTTCAACATAACGTGAACGCCGGAGAAAAATCCCTAACAAACGGACAACGGAACGCGCACGATCTGTCTTGTCCTATCCCCATCTCTTACTTAGAAATACACTTACATGTTCTATACTTTAACATACATGACGGTAGCGGATTGTTTCTCCCGACTGGAGCAATGCCTCACTGGTGGGAGATACCTGGCTAGGGAAACCCCGAAATCGTAGTACGGGTAGGTCGGAGTCGGATCTCGCCATCCAGTAAGGGAAGATCACCGCCTCTTCCCGCGATTAAAAAGCACACACGACATTTACGGAATCACTTATCAATCAATGATCATTAACCATTCTGTGAATTGTCCCCAAAACTCTCAACACAATCTCTTTTCCATTACCGACTATCCTGAGGTTTTCCAATTACTTCAAGCTTCCCCCAGTATATCTACGCCAGGGACCGATCTCCATCTGCAACGTGCAGACAAATAGGGGCCCAATGAAACGACACTTGGCGCCCAGCGCGGACGGCGGGGCGAGGCTGCCAGCACGAGGAGGGGCCTCGCCGCGCCGCGCGGCACAATCACCGCCGGGGGCTGTTCCGGCCTGGCTGGCCTTCACGACGCCGGCCCCCGCCGCCACGCCCCCGCCGCAACGGCGCGAACAAGTGTGTGAGCACGTGGGGAGTGGCGCGGCGCGACCGTCCCCGTCGCCACCACGCGGCCGCAAACTCAGCCGCAGCCGCCGCCGCCGCCGCCGCCGCCGCCCCGCATACCGCGGTCGCCACCGGAATTCGAAGGCGGGCGCCGGGGCCACGCTCAAGACTGCTCAAGCCCCCTCGATGCGACAAGAGGCACACTTCAGTGAGGCGAAGCTGAGAAAATGCTATATGTGCATCTCAATATCCATTTTCATATGCATATTATACTACGTAGGCCCTCGCGGTTTGGCTCATTGGTTGATTGATTTTTCGTGTTTCCGGGCGCGTCAACTGCTTTAGTCATTATTCCCGTTAGTGTAGTGCATGTTTTTCTTGGGATATGGCGGTGATTTTCCCTCGCTTGAAGGCGAGATCCGGCGCCGACCTACCGTCGGATAATGGGATTTCCCGATAACCAGGACTCTCCCACCAGCGGGCACCGCCCCAGCCGGGACAGGCTCTAAGCTCCGACCGGTCTCCCGGAATATGTAGTAGTGCAGTGCATGTTGGTGTAAGTGAGTGTGTAAGGCGAGAGGATAGGACAAGGAAGGGAAGGACAGATCGCGCGCGGTCCGTGGCCCGTTTGGTAGGGTACTGCTCCGGCATTCGCCTGGTGTTGATCGGAGAAACCACGGAAACTATCGATAAGAGCAGCCGGCCGCTAAAATTATCCTCCTGACAGCGACTGAATTCGACCTGGCTGAAAAGCTAGTGTCGAAAATTCTGCCGCCGCCAGGACTCGAACCTAGGACCTCCCGGTCAGAGGCGCTGCAGTTGCATCAGTTGATGCCGATGAACTACCGCTCCCGGTAGCTCATTGGTCAGCCTGCTCGCTTTTAGTGACGCGACCACGGTTTCGATTCCCTGTCGGGCAAGATTATAATGTGCGTTTTCCTTATTCTGACCCAGTATATGTTGCTGTGTGACGATGAGAAAACTCACTTCTCAGGTTCAGAAAACCAGAATACAGCATATAGATGTCTTCGTGCTAACCACACGTACCCCCTTAACCCACGGCCGGGACGCTGCTGGTAGACCATACGACCCTTAGAAATGAGACGGTCCAACTGACAAAATCGAAGAAAATAGTTTGTTAGTGTAACAAGATACTGTCAAACTTCCACTCCAAGTACCATATTCTCCCTCTCCAGTATGTATACAAATAGCTACTGAAAAAATTAATACTGTAGGTAGACAGATCATTAAATAATAAGTTAACAAAACTTCGACATCTATTGTACTCGAAACTACTGAAACGTTAGTTGAAATCTTGCCAAAGTGTGGATTGTTAGGTTTATTAATACACGTCCAAACACTAATAAATATCAGTGTAGTACCTTCCAGAATAACAATCGAGTCAAGCTTAAAACACAAGACGCTCGCGCGTCGCAAGAAAGAGAAGATAGCCTTTACCCCTCCTTCTCCACCCCTGCATCACTATTTGCCTGGAGGCGTAGGCGCCGCATCGTACGCCGCGATTACGCAAGAGTTATGGAATTACGTAAAAGTTGTTCTTATCGAGGAGTGCAGCCGTTTTAAAGCTTGTTTTTCCGGGTGCCAACTTCCACTTTGCGAACCCAATAGGGGTGTGAGGCTCTGATCTTGGGGAGGGACGAAAACGCTATTAGGAAACAGAAGGAGTGGTGGACCTCGAAGCCATACGAAGCGCAACGTGTATGTATGTTTGTGTGTGTATGTGAAAGGGGGCGGAGTATACCGGGGAAGCTGAGCGCGTTAAAACCCACCACAAGCGTGTGAAGCCGGAAGCCCAATCTTATATGATACATTTCTTCGAAAGAAAATGATATACGTACAAATGACAAATGATATACATACCTTAATATCTCTTTTTAAACTTGTTGGTGCAAATTGTGTTATAACGTCACGAGAACCTTACCGCCATTTTCGCAAGAAAAAGTAAACTCAGTGTATTGCTCCTAAAAGGAGAGGCGACCTGCAGGAACCTTTAGATTTTCCTATTTGAAATGCTTAACAAATAAACTATCAAGAATGCCAAATTACAAACACACCACAGATATTTCTAAACTCGCATTTAATACGAGAGCCCGAATTCATAGTAATCTGACCTGGTCCAAAACTACAGAATTATATTGTTGCTCGATTTCCAGGGTCGAGTACACTTCAAAACATCGCAGCCACACGGACGCTCAGTAATTGACATCCAAGTGAGTTGTCTCTATAGTCAACGCTTCTACCGCAACGCAGCGTCAGACATTCTCGAGCGTTTTCTGAAGAAATGAAAAGAATCAGAAGATCAGCTGTAATATCCGAAGTTTCTTTTAATGCGAACAGCTGGACTACAGCATATGGAGGACGCAGTGGATGACAAAAGAACGCTGTATTTGACTACTGTCCTGTCATGCCTTGTCATGGTAAAATAGTGTCAATAAGACGTTACCAGCTCGTAAATGTGCCCCGTGACAAGCTGGGCGCTACGTCTGGCAATCAACAGGGATCACGCAGCACATAGTTGAAATTCATGGAATAAGTTTCTATTAATCCAGCAAAGCAGAGGGCGTTGCAAATCTCATTATAAGTCGGGTGTATCAATAGTCAGTGATAACTCTAGTCTCAAAGCATCTAAATGAGAGCACTTTGAGAGCACTTTGCGCTCACTTTGAGGTTTCTCGACCATTGACACAAGAACCCAAAGAGAGAATTCTTAAACTTATCTGGACTTTCTGCAATGTTACATTGTGAAAAGAAGTAACATTTTAAATTGAAGCTGTGCATTTGAAGGAGTGAGTTATCGAATATCATTTCACATCAAATAGGAATCAAATGACTAAGAACAGAAGTAAAGCATCCTTATCTCAATGTCCAATTGCCACGTTTTCAGAATTTTCAAAGAAAATGTTGATGAGCAACAATTTGCAAAGATTAACACGTATAAACGTTCGATTGTTCCGTGAAGAAAGAAAAATTCAATCCTACTTAATGAAATATTTAAAACCTGTTTCCATGTAAAATGTAATTATATCGTAATAAATCAGGAGGTATACGTTCTGCAACGTTCAAGCAGTGTTCATTGATCTGCAATAACGTGGTGAAATTAACGTTTATATTTCCCTTGTGTTACACTAACCTCTCTCTCTTCAGATTGAATAACAGAAAAAAATACCATGCTATACTAACTGACTTCTATAGACTAAGGTCAGTGACGGCTCGTGTATGTTTCCTAAGCGAAGGAAAGATGCCAATTGCATAAAGAATTCCAAATTCAACATACAACAAATTAGATTACAAGTGGCGACTTGCGATGGAATAAGCGCGGAAGATCTATCAGTTCGGTTTTCCGGTGGTTGCCAGCAGCCCATATTATAAGTTAACACCTGCCTGCTTTTTTGCCTGAGAGTGACCTTCTGGTCTGATGATCCTTTCCTAGCAGAGTGATACGTGATTCACAGTCGATGGCGCGTTTTCTGTTTCAAAAGGAAGCCAAAAGGTATCAATTCAAGGGAGGAGATTCTCCCCTTCTGCCTTACAGCTCAATTTAGAAAAGTTTTCTCTTTTCGCGACAGAAGGGCTATGAGATATGGACGATTAACACACGAGAGGAGAAAAGTCTGCGTGTTTCTCCCCGCGACTTCTTTGATTCCAAAGCGACTTCGATTGATTGCGATCGTTTTCATGCCGCTTAAAAGTGCGCGCAGGTTAAAACTCGGCCTAAATAAATTTTCTTATAGTTACCAACTCAAATATTCTAGGTACATTTTCTCTCAAACATCAAAACATTCGGTAATTACATCCACACGAGGGTGTAATTAATGTTCGGGTGGATGGATGTAATGGATGTAAGTAATGTTCGAGCTTCTGTTACACATTTACAAATTAATATTTTCGAAATTATTTAAAACCTATTTAAAATATATGAAAGAAAAATTACTAGCCTTCAAGGAATATGTGATAGAAATGCTACCATTGCATTCCGTTCCGCGAGACAGCAGCTGAATTTCTGTGAATTACGTCTCATTTTGGAACATGATTTAGGTGTATGAAAAGCAGTTATAACTGTCAAATTTGTGCTGATATGAGCTTGAAAATATTTAATTTCGCAGCAAATGTTCTACAATTTGTAGTGAGTTTTACAAAAAATTATGACTGAGATGTGTTGATTCGGAAAGAATTTGTGGATAAATAGTATTACATAACCATTACTAAGGGTGAGAAGTTAGTGCAGTTTTAGCACCACTAGTTTCCATAATGATATATTTTCCTCATTCTCTGACATTTCATGACCTTTCCTGGTTGTAAACTATAGGAAAGACTTCAAGTCACAAACTAGCCTAAAGAAAACTTCCAATTACTAGAAGGAATATTACACGAGATTGGACATCAAAATCGCATTATATGGGCATTTCGATCATTTTTTCTCGTTGAGATTGCAGAAAAAGACTTACATTAATTTTCCCTATGTGCATTGAATGACTAAACATCTAATTTTCAATGGAACATTAAATAAGTAATACTTTTGGCCACCATTCATAGCTTGAAAATAATATGAAATATTACTCATACAAAATATGCAACAATATTACTTCATCAGGTGCCATCAAAAAGACTCAAACCATCATTTTCTGTCCAGTACACAAATTCGATGTTGGCTGCATTTATTGGTGCATAATCTCGAACTATGTATTGTACCACTTCATGAACTTAGTGTGATGAACAACGGTAGCGGTAGCTCAGTGCATCAACTGATGTCACTGCAGCGCCTCTGACCGGGAGGTCCTAGGTTCGAGTCCTGACGGGGGCAGGATTTTCGACACTAGCTTTTCAGCTAGGTCGAATTCACTCGCTGTCTGGAGGAGAATTCTAGCGGCCGGTTGCTTTGATCGGTAGTTTTCCGTAGTTTCTCCGATCAACACCAGGCGAATGCCGGAGCAGTACCCTACCAAACGGGCCACGGACCGCGCGCGATCTGTCCTATCCTCTTCCTTGTCCTATCCTCTTCCTTGTCCTATCCTCCCTTACACACACACACTTACACTAACGTGCACTACACTACCACGTATTCCGGGAGACCGGTCGAGAGCTTAGAGCTTGTCCCGACTGGGCGTTGCCCCGCTGGTGGGAGAGTCCTGATTAGGGAAACCACACTAGCCGACGGTAGATCGGCGCCGGATCTCGCCATCCAGCGGGGGAAGATCACCGCCATCTCCCGAGAAAAAAAACATGCGCTACACTAATGGGACTAATGACCGAAGCAGTTGACGCGCCCGGAAACACGAAAAAATCAATCAATCAATAACGAACTGTGGAACGACTGGAACATCCTGCATTGATATAAGAAAACTCTGCCTTGAAAAGATGACGTTTATATACGGAGCGTAGTGCTATCAATGGTTGGAAACTGCGATGCCGGTCTGAACAGATACGAGATAGAAAAACTCAATGAGAGGTCATAAATAGGAAATCAGAAGCCAGCCTTTACTATCTTTAGGAAAATATTTCTTTACTACAAACAATCAATAGAAGTGCCAGATCAGTAGAATTGTTTGCAAAATCTAAATATTCCAACAAGCATTTGAAAGTTCTCCACACGCAATTAGAACTCGTATGTGTTTGTCGTAATGAAGTGCACGTTAGTGCTACTTGACAGTCAGTACAGTGATTGCTTCTCAATTACTGTATGTTTGTATAGTATAGCATTAACATGACTCACGGTTTGTACGGTCGAAGTCGATGCGTCACTTTCCGCTTCATCCTTCACGGTATCTGGGGCGGATGCAGGTCGAATATCCCCATCATCTTCAATTTTTTTACCAAGGAAAGGATAATCCCCCACTGGGAGCTTTCGTTTCTGGAAAACTCTCCTCGAAATTTTCTTGTGTCTTCGAGATGGATTTTGTTTTGAAGTATTCCGTCACAATTTTCACTCTCATAGGTACGTCAAAACTTTCCATTTTAGCTCCGAATCTAAAACGCACAATATAATTTTAAAAATTATGTTTTACATTCTCAATACATGGTCAAGATCATATTCCAGACAGTTGTCTACTTTTATGTCCTACAAAATCTTTTCTATCAAATAATAATTTTTAAACCTAAAATCTTTTTCAAGTACCAGACCGAAATTGAATGCAAAATTCATCTGGATTTTTGAAGTTTTCTGATAGGTTTTGGCCACAGTGACATCCAGTCGTATCTCGTTTAGGTTTATAACATCGAATTGTTTTACAAGTGCATTTCAAAATTTAATTTTATCTTAATATAAGATTTATTATTTTTTCATGTATTGCATATTCTTCGTAAGTCTTTGTACAAACCATTTACAAACCTGAAAAATACATTTTGTAAAGACACTCACTACAATTCAAATAAGCATCCGGTCTCGGTCTAAAATCGGACTTTCAAGGGACACAATGGTTTTATTACCAGTAAAGACATTCATTAATCTTATCGGGGGATATCCTGAGGTACTTGATCTTTGATGTACAAAAAAATTTTCCGATCGTTTTAATTATATTTCTTTTTTGTATGACCTTACAGACCACCAACACTAGCCGAGTGACCCAAATATTTTACCTCGTCGACAAAAGAAGGATATTTACAGAACGGATGCAGTAGGTCTGTGATCTCTTCATCTGGACGTAACTTCTCTTATAACTCAAAGGGTGAAAGGTAATGACAAGCTAAAGAGGGGAAGTGCCGCTCGCAACGACCCTATGGAAATCATTAATGAGCCAGGGCGATTATCTCGCATTGTGTAGGGTAATGTAACGAATGAAGGCAATCAATACTGGTGGGAATCAGAAACAGCTTCAAAATGGCCCTCTGTGAACGGACCACAATTCTCTTTGATGCAAATGAGCATTAAAATACTTCAGCTGAGAGTTCATGAACGGTAGCAATAATGACGCATATGTTAGCGATATCCGAAACCCAAATTGTAGAATTCACATTTCACGTACGTGCTGCTTACTTTACAATAATTTTGTTTCTATTGTTGTGTGTGTGTGTGTGTGTGTGTATGTGTGTATGTGTTATAAAGTGGTTAAGTTTTTTTACCACTTATTGCTATGAAGCGTAGTTTGATATTTTCCAATCCAGAATTTTCAACCACAAATATAAATATCAAAGTAGTACTTTGTTGACCGACAATTGAATAACGTTACATATTACATTTTCTGTAAATGATGCGCAGATTGTTGGTTTTCAAAGAAGAACATAGAAAGAACTAGTGGTACAACAGAATGGCACATTCTTTCTCGCACTTGTTTGTTGTTTTTTGTCTTTTTTGCCAAGTTTAGTTTTACGGTTTTGTCTCTTCATCTTGACAGCTACCACCTATCGCCACCCAAATATTTTTTCACCTTTGCTCAATTTTTTGATTTCTTAATGGCAGAAACGAAACTTTAAAAATAACGAAATAACGAAACTTTAAAAATATAATAGAAGATTAAAACTTCATTCTAAACAGAAATTTTTGTTGAATTTACATGAATTTCAAAACAATTATTTTCCCAGAAACGATTTCAAATATTTTCTTTAAATTTTCTCGTTTTTATCAAAGAATTGTAAAAAATTGTTTCAGACCCATTTCCGGCGAAGTCTCTTATCAAAATTTGCAACAGTTAACATTCCAAAACTAGAAATTTTAAGATAGTTATTTTTTCTTAAATTATATTCTAAATAGCTGATCTTTAAAAAAGTTCATGAACAATTTTTTGGAAAAAGGAGTAGTTTTCGCTCAATTTCTGCTTGAAGTTATGCAAATTTTCAAAAGACTTTTCTAAAAATCCGCTCCAATATTTTCTTCGATTCTTTATCAAGCATATAACAAAGGGCGCAACGCTTAATACAAATGCGCAGGTGTTATTGTCGTAGAACACTGAATTTTCGGAAATTGCAAATTTAGAAACAATGCAAGAAAGTATGTTCTGTGAAGCAGCATTGTTTTTTTATAATGTATATGACTATAAAAAATGTTTATAACGCTCTCCTGAATAAAATACATCAACTTATAAGATAGTTACTTTGGCCGTTAAATAAATGTCATCATTCCTTGGACACTGAATTTTTCACTCATTGTTATTCATTTAACGGAGTAATAATTTTCGTGTGCAAATTATTTAATATCTTAAACACCGTACAAGGAACCTATATGCACTTATTTTAGATAACCTCCGTCTTCCTCTTTGCTATAGACAATCATCACTCACACATATATCCTTTCTCCCGACTTTTTCTCTATCTTTCTAAAATATTACACCGGGAGCGGGAGCTCAGAGCATCAACTGATGTCACTGCAGCGCCTCTGACCGGGCGGTCCTAGGTTCGAGTCCCGACGGCTGCAGGATTTTAGACTTTTCAGCTAGGTCGAATTCAGTCGCTGTCTGGAGAAGAATTCTAGCTGCCGGTTGCTCTGATCGGTGGTTTTCCGTGGTTTCTCCGATGACCACCAGGCGAATGCCGGAGCAGTACCCTAACAAACGGGCCATGGACCGCACGCGATCTCTTCTTCCTCTTCCTTGTCATATCTTCCCCACTTACACTAACATGCACTACACTACCATATATTCCGGGAGACCGGTCGGGAGCTAAGAGCTTGTTCCGGCTGGGGCGGTGCCCCGCTGGTGGGAAAGTCCTGCTTAGGGGAAACCCCGTTAGCCATGGTTAGGTCGGCGCCGGATCTCGCCATCCAGCGGGGAAGATCACCTCCATCTCCCGATAAAAAACATGCACTACACTAACGGGACTAATGACCAAAGCAGTTGCCCCCCCCCGGAAACACGAAAAAAACAATCAAATAATATCAATATTTTCCGTTTTCTCTTAGTACTGTGCAACTGCTTGTTCTCTTGAACGGTGGCTTCTTGGGACAAGGCCGGGACCGTCCGCGAGGCGCAGGGATGGGGCGGGAGCGATAATGAGGGCGGTGCGAATCAAGAGAGTCGGCGGTAACACGAACGTTGCGCCCGTTTATGAGTTACTTCACCGCGACTCAGCGGCCCGGAACCAGAGGGCGGCCTTACCGTAACCTCCCGACATCGCCAATGTTTTCGCCTTGCACCACCCCCCTCGCTGTCATCAGCAAGAAGTAGTTATCGTTGTTATCGTTCGCGTTTTCTTCTTTGCTGCTCTACCGTTCCTTCGCTCATTCCCCCCCTACTGAAAGGTACGAGGAACTTTGCACCAACGGCACTTGTAATTTCCGAAGTTTCGCGAATTGTATCGTAATTAAGAAACTTCAGGGGTTTATTTGTTCTGTATAGTATGGTTCCAAACGGAAGATTCGAAGCGAGAGCAGACGTAATGAATTGCTCGAATGAGTGGCGTTTTAAGGGATTATATTGATGTAAATGACACAGTTTGTGAATAAACATGATGTGGAACAATATTAGAGCGCACGCTCAACATAAATATGAGGAGGAATGGCGAAAGTGAGGAAGATGGAGAGAGAGAGGAGAGAGAGAGAGAGAGAGAGGGGGAGGGAGAATAAAATAGGAAAGGGGTTGAAAGCATAGAAAACAACACGAAGAAAATAATTATTGGATAGTTGTACAAAATGTGTTGAGGCGGAAGAGCAGGCCCTATGGCCTGAGCCTCGCCATTAATAAAGACATTATTATTATTATTATTATTATTATTATTATTATTATTATTATTATTATTAAAAGTAAGACAACTGCTGTAAGAAAAATGCGGTTATCGAATTCAGATATTTATTCTCAATGAATTAAAAACTATTAAATAATAAATACCTACTAAATTATGTTTTTTTCTAGATATCCAAATAGATTGTAAGGGTTGAATTTTTATCAAGGGAAAGGATGGAAGATAAGGTATTAAGCACCAAAAGACCTTTTGACCATATTGCTCCGTCTTCACACTACATTTACTACACCAAAAAACGGTGCGAAAGAAGAAGCCTTTTTATAATGTCTATCTAATTTCTTTCGTCATTTCTCTTCTTGTCAACGCTCCTAACTTCTACTCGCAATTTGGATACAAATGTTTTTACCAAGATAATTTTTGTATTCAGATTCAATCACGTTAATCAAATATTGCAAACATAAAATTAGATAACTTTACAGGTACTTTTGTAACGTGTGTGGAAACAACAGGAAAATTTATATGATAATGGTATTAACTTTCGAAGAATTTCTCTACTTCATGGAAATTTTCTTTCAGGAAAGAATACCTACATTATCTCTACTAATAAGGAAGTAATATACTTCTACTACAGAAAACTTCCTCCCCAATAAATTGAAAGTATATTCACTCGCAGCATCTCGAAAGTGCATGCTCCTAACTTTATCACTTCGTGAATTACTCTTTTACGTAACTTTCTAGTTCATCTTCTTCGCCAGTAGAGAAGTTTTCGTGTAACCATCTCAACAAATTTGATGCTTTAAAAATATCTAACAATTACGCACACAACACAGTAAGCTGATGTTTCCAAAAACAATCCCGGAAGGGCGTAACTAGACGAAACTTTCTCCTCTGTCGTTACTCTTTTGTCATTGATTGTCTCTTTTCCTGCATCTATTCGGCAATTACGCCTTTCAAGAATACTGCAATATGCAGCATTCAAGCTGTCACACCAAAACAAAGCATTCAAAAACAGATGAAGTCTTCTACAGACCCCCCATTCATCGAAGAGTGAGAAATATATGAAATGAAAACATTTTGTAGTACTCAGACACACTACTATTTTTATTTAAAATCATTATCTTTAGTTTAACTTTAATTTTTGTGAAGAGGGGAAGAACATGCGAATGGTTAGAGCATATTGTAACAATATTGGAATAGTATTCCACTAATAGTGAGGATATCTACACAGTCTGTCCGAGTTCTGTTGGAAAACGCCAAAAACGCCAATGACGTTTTGATTTTTATATTTTTATTAAAAAAAAATACTCCTCATTTAACTCAACTTTCTGCTAACAACGATTTAAAAATTGTTCAAAGCATTTACTGTAGTCATTTTTCAGGATTGCGTGTAAGACCGCAGTCGAACTTTCAAGAACGTCTTTTATGGTGTTCTGATGCCTTCCTTTCATCGCCATCTTCAATTTTGGAAGCAGCCAATAGTCACAGGATGCAAGATCTGGCAAATAACCTATATGTTCAAGCACAAAGATGCATTTCTTACCCACAAAATCGCGGACTTTCTTAGACTTGTGGGTCGGGGCATTGCCATGCAGAAACTACCAAAAGCCTCGTTCTCGGTATTCAGTCCGCACTCACTTAATCCTGACCAAATTCGGTTTAAGACATTTATTTATTTATTATTTATTTATTTTACGTCAAAAAAAACAGTTAAAAACTGGGTATGACGTGCTATGGGGAAAAGTGAATTGTGTGCACATTTTCAAAATTCTGTGATCCCTACACTAAGTCATATACTACTTAAATTTTGAATTTTGAATTTTGAAAGGAGAAAAACAACAAAACTCCCATGTAATAAAATCTATTTTCAAGGATAAACAAGCAATCAATTTTGAATTTTGAAAGGGAGAAAAAAAACTCCCATGTAATAAAATCTATTTTAATTTCTAATTTAAATATCTAATTTAAATATCTATTTTAAAATCTAATTTAAATATCTATTTTAAAATCTAATTTAAATAATATTCTGAGTGTATTGTTTGATCTTCCGGCACAAACACTGTATAAATGGTACGGTTGGAATCGCAAAAAGTTGTTAGCAATGATATCACTTTTTTCTGCATGCGAACTTCCGTCGTTTTTTTCTCTTTTTCGGGCTCAAACATTCCACACTTTGCCGCATTGTTAGTGGTTCATATTGAAAGCACCATGTCTCGTCACTTGTCTCAGTTTCTTACAAAATTTGGGTCTCTTTCAGCTGTTTCAGACATGTCTGCTTGAAATCGGAAACTGCACTCGACGTTGGCTTGCTGCTCCACAGCCATTGTACAACGAGCCTCAAGACAGTGCTGTTCCTTTCGCGTTCTGACGCACGATTTATTGCAAATTTATTATTGGAGTTGCAAACTTATGAGCGGCAATAGTAGAAATTTAAAGCTTTATAACGATTTCATTTGCAAATAGATAGGGCGGCGGTATAAATTTAAAAAAAAATGGGTCACACCAGAACTCGGACATACTGTATACTTTCTGCTGTGGAACCAGCTTACTAGGTGGCACAGAGCATCCATTGCTGTCACTACTGGCCTCTAGGATCGTCATCGAGCTCCGACGGTGGCAGAATTTTCAACAGTAGCTAGAAACCTAGGTCGAATTGAACCCCATCGGGAGGACAATTCTGGGGAACTCTGATCGGTAGTAACCCGTTGTTTCTTCTATCCACACTTGGCGAATGCTGGAGCAGTACCCTACCAAACGGGCCACGGAACGCGCGTAATCTTTCCTCCCTCTGGCTAGTCCTATCCGTTCTCCTCGCACACACACATGAATTACTACATGTCTAGTGACCAGCCGGAAACTTAAGAGATTCTCCGGGCTGGGGCGGTACCCCGCAGGTGGGAGATATCAGATTGTCGGACAACCCCGCAAGCCGCCATTGGATCGGCGACGGATCTCACCATCACCGCCACCTCCCGTGAATAAAAAATTGCACTTCACTTACAGGGCTAATAATCTTAGGAGGTGACGCACCCGAAAACAAGACTTTCTGATTGATTGAATTTTTCGTGTTTCCGGGCGCGTCAACTGCTTTGGCCATTATTCTCGTTAGTGTAGTGCATGCTTTTTTTCGGGAGATGGCGGTGATCTTTCACTCGCTGGATGGTGAGATCCGGCGCCGACATACCGTCGGCTAGTGGATTTCCCTAACCAGGACTCTCCCACCAGCGAGGCACCGCCCTAGCCGGGAAGAGCTCTAAGCTCCTGACCGGTCTCCCGGAATATGTGATAGTGTGGTGCATGTTAGTGTAAGTGTGTGTGTAAGGAGAGGATAGGACAAGGAAGAGGAAGGACAGATCGCGCGCGGTCCTGGCCCATTTGTAGGGTACTGCTCCGGCATTCGTGTGGTGTTGATCGGAGAAACCACGGAAAAGAATCTATCAGAGCAACCGGCCGCTTGAATTCTCCTCCAGACAGCGACTGCATTTGACCTAACTCGAAAGCTAGTGCCGAAAATCCTGCCGCCGTCATGACTCGAACCTAGGACCTCCCGGTCAGAGGCGGTGCAGTGACATCAGTTGATGCATTGCGCTATCCACACTTGGCGATCTGTCGAAAACAATAAGTGAATCAATCTACGGAAGGGCCGTGATCCACCGACGCTTGGCGGGCAGTGTGGGCGTGGGCGGGGTGAGGCGGCCTAGCGCGGGGCGCTGCTTCGCAGGACCAGCCGACCGGCCGCAACGGACGAGTAGTGAGTGGGCCGTGGCGGACCGCGCATTTGCTGAATCACACTCGTTAGCGCGCGCGTGAAACAGACGCGACGCGATGGTCGGTGCGTGCGTCACGTGCTAACGGCGGAAGGATCGGAGCCGCACTTGCCGCCGCTGCGACGCACACGGGCGCTGGTCGGTGCGTGCGTCACGTGCTGACGGTTACGCTCCTTTCACCAATCATGGGAGAAAGGAGGTATTACTTGGGCGACGAAACAGGCGATCAGAGGCATCATTTAGGCTTGAGGATCTTTTACATGCAGTAAATGTACTAACATAGGACAGCCGGCTTTACTTCCTCCGAAGGAAGGCGTGCGAAGGATTTTTCGCCCTTCGCACGGGTTTGAACCCGCAAATTTGGGTATAGCAGTCCGATACGCTAACCGCTACATCGACGCCGACTTGGTGAAGGCCGACACGATTCCCAATAGTACATATGAGACAAATGAAGGGAAACAATAAGAATGTTTAAATTACATTTCTGTTTTCCGCTAAAGATTAGTCAGCGATCAAAAAAGAAAACATATCGATTAGAGAATAATGACAGCTTCTATTTTGTTCAACTTTTAGAGTCCATTCGTTTAATTGTCAAAGTAAACGAGATGAAAGTAAACTACGTATTACATTAATCTACATACACTAACTGTATTACAGAGTAGTAATAAAGAGATAATAAAACAGCCCACCTAAGAATTTGTCAACATTAAAAACGGGTTTTTCGATCGAAAATTCGATATCGGTTGGTTGAGATACTTTCCCTCTACTTGTTAGTATAGGGAGGAAAAGTAATCTACTGGGAATGGTACTACAAGGTATACCGAAACTTTTCCTCCTCTTGGAGGAATTACTTACCAATCACTCAGATGTTTGAAAAAACTGCATGACATCAATTACAGATATACTATTGAATGAGTTTATGCAGAAAACATTCGACCCATAAAAATCACTTCGCTTAAAAATTCCTTGGAAAGTTGGGACATATCAGAACATTTCGGTAGCAAGGATGCATGCTTAAAATTAAATATGCATGGATGTCACTGCAGAAAACTTACAAAAGTTATTTGAATTCTTTTCAATTGAAGTAAGTCAAATAACTTGCTGAATATACGTTTTTGGACCACTATGTACTTCAATGAAAACTATGTGAGAAGTACATGCATGGGGCATTCGTAAAAAAAGGCTTCAGTAATGAATCAACGTCTATGAGTAAGCTTCCTCACACACAAGAGATGAGACTAGTGATTTCGCTCTTACATTTATTTCCGGATAAAATATATCCTAATATAATAACTACTTGGTAAAATTAATCTCCGAATATATTTTTTAAAAATATCTTAAACAATCGAACATGATAAGCATCCATATCTTATTAATTCAATTTAATGCATTTATATTGGGTTACAGTCTTATAGAGGTGGTGCTTACTAAATAGCCTTCTATCCTATACTTACAATGTATTCTTAATTCTAAAGTTATTGATTGATTTTTCGTGTTTCCGGGCGTGTCAACTGCTTTGGTCATTAGTCCCGTTAGTGTAGTGCATGTTGTTGTTTTTTTCGCGTGAGATGGCGGTGATCTTTCCCCGCTGGATGGCGAGATCCGGCGCCGACCTACCGTCGGCTAGTGGGGTTCTCCTAACCAGGTCTCTCTCACCAGCGGAGCACCGCCCCAGCCTGACAAACCCTAAGCTCCCGACCGGTCTCCTGGAATATGTGGTAGTATAGTGCATGTGTGTGTGTGTAAGGGGAGAGGATAGGACAAGGAAGAGGAAGGAAAGATCGCGCGCGGTCCGTGGCCCGTTTGGTAGGGTACTGCTCCGGCATTCGCCTGGTGTTGATCGGAGAAACCACGGAAAACTACCGATCAGAGCAGCCGGCCACTAGAATTCTCCTCCAGACAGCGACTTAATTCGACCTAGCTGAAAAGCTAGTGTCGAAAATCCTGCCGCCGTCAGGACTCAACCTAGGACCTCCCGGTCAGAGGCGCTGCAGTGACATCAGTTGATCCACTGACCTACCGCTCCCGGTCTAAAGTTATATCTGCTACATAATTCTACATATATACATTTTTACATTGACTGATAGTCGCGAAACTTAAAAAAATAATAAAATTAAATAAAAACAAATGAATAAAATACACAAACACACAAAACACCTCGCGAATGACCACACAAAACATCCAAACCTGCACCTTTCCCATCTCTTCCACTTGTTTCAAGAGCAATGCTCTCCAACGTCTCACAGAGGTTATCTTTTAACAGTGACGGTGACTATTAACGAGCGCGGGCTTTAAGCGGCGGCGCGCGTCGTTCACAGGACAACCGGATGACATCAGCGGCGTAACGACGCCTCGCTACAACGCGGAACAGCGCGACCGGCGCGAAGCCAGCGCCTCAAATAGCTGTGAGGAGGTTTTGCTTAATTTCCAGCCGGGACGCGTAGTGCCTTCTCAGGCAAGTACGCGACGCACATCACGGTGTAGATGCCGCCGGGTGTCGTCTGCACGATGCTGGGAATGTCTCGCAGATCCCAGAAATGGCCTTGACGGGTCTACGCCTACTTTCGTTTACCAACAAATTCTAAAGTGTACATCATACATAATTGTTTTCGTTGACTTTCGGAATAAAGCCGGAATTACGAAACTAAAGCTTTAATGACACTTGCTATATTGAATCTCCATCGCACATCGGAGATATACGAGTATGCTTGAAATACGAAGAATGAAAGTATTGATAATCCGTATCTACATTGTAAAATTGGAATATCAGTCTGTGATTTAAAAACAACTGTCTTTTTATAATTTCTTGTACTTATCATTTCCTGCCACTATATCCACACTCGTTAGTATGATATAAAAAATTAGTTTTTTAAAACAATTTTGTTTATTTTTTTACTGGTCTGGCTGTCGGTTTTTCTGTCGGTCGGTGCGTCTGACCGGAATCATTTCTAGAACAGCTAAGCCGAGGACGATGGAGTTTTCTTTCACGGAGCATACCTTATGCTACTTTTGTTCAGATTATTATTTTCTATTATGTAAAGAAGAACGTTTGTTTATGAATACCTTTGTTCTTTTATACAAATTAATACTTTTATTCCAATCTTAATGAAACTTTCTACAAGTGACCTCACCAAAAACTAAAAAAATACTGTGAAAATGAAATTTAGAAAAAAACGTTGTGCATCTCTTTCGTACCCCTTAAGCAATGTTTAAATTATCTCTTTCTATTTTTCGCTAATACGATATCTCAAAAACAGAGGAGATCCACTAAAATGAATTAATTTTTTCTGAAACCCATAAAATATTCTACTAAATGCATTTTGAATAATTTAAGAACAATTAGATCTTGAGTTATTGGGTGTGAAAATTGTCAAGTTTGCAGGAAGTATGAAACAATACATGTTAATAGCTGTATGTACAACGAAGATCGTAGCAGACACGGTGGGGCGAGCGAGGTCCGGGCTAGGCGACAGGGCGATGAGAGGCAGTATAGTACGAGCCAGTACGGGTCAGGGTGAGATCGGGAGGGACGAAAAAGGTACGGGGCAGCCTGTCAGGGTAGGAATTCATTAAACACGAACGTACCCGTGCCAGAACTCTCGCATCTTCAACCCCACCCTCTTCCCAATTTTTCCATTTTCATATTAAGCCTGTAATACATATTTTTCTTCAAGACCCTCTTATCCTCCGTCACTTGTTCTGTATGTCTCCTTGTAATTGATAACAATACTATACACACCCTTGTCAATACAAAATATTCCTTTTTTACTTTATTGCCGTGCAGAGAAGTACACCCGTGTAATTCAATCGCGTAGAATATCAAGTAGTTTAATTTCACATCAGTTGCAGATTCTGCAGGCTCTGAACAGGAGGGGTAGAATCGAGAAACGTCGAACCACTAAACTGCTAATAGAATGTCCAAGAAGATCTTATCCTGTAGAATACGGAGTGAGGAACCTTCCTTTGAGGCCTGTAACATCAAATTTTTAGTTTTTAAATCCCTAAAATGCTTCGTTTATGAGTTATTTCACGATATAGATTAAAAAATTCTAACTAATATGGCGGGTTGCATTTAACATGAATATTTAGATGCGTTTTTTTAAACAAAACCTTCATATTTTTAAAGTTAACGTGCAATTCGTCACGTCTTGAAATGATCTTTCTTTAGATATCTCATCTATAAAGACTGGTAGCGGTGAGAGCCTCAAAAAGTATGTATACTACTGAAATAATGTAGGAGACGATAGAATGATTCTCTCCTTTTCCTGAATATCATGATTGTGATTAACGAATATCCATCAACACAACAATACTACACTCTCTATTTCACATAAAGGGGAAACCAATATCTGAATTATGTAGTGAAATATCTATCTTCCGCTGGAATAATTTTAATCGTGGTATCGACGATCCCAAACTGGAAGTATTAAAAGCCAAAAGTCGCGTATACACAGTCTGTACGTTTTCTGCATGAATTCTGTATGAATCGCCCCAAAACGCCGCTAGGGGGTCTACAGGGTAACAACTGAATTGCGCCGTCCGAGTACTTTCAGTGGCGGTATTTCTATACGTACGTTAGGCTATATGATCTTTATTAAGTATTAATTAATCATGAGGAGCATAGAGAAGAAATATAGGAAGGCATGAATGAGGAAGGAGGCAGTTTATTACAATTTCACATCATACAAACGCACCTTGGCACACCTAACCACAAAATCGAAATGACCATAGCATCGGGTTAGTGAACGATTCTGCCGCTGGCGGCTCTTGAGTCAAACTGTAAGCTTTCTGCAAGAAAAGTTATTAGCATGCTCCAAAGTTTTCATGCAGAAATCGTGCAGACTGGACTGCACGTTTTCTGCACGAAAACTGGATCATGTACACTGGGCTTAAATTAACTTTGTCAACACCTTTTACTAGTTACGAGATGAGTTATTTTCTTTTAAGTCGGTAATACGCAGTATTGTTTTTAAGAAACAAAACGTTCAAAGATAGGTTTAATAAATAATAAAATAAATAATCGATAATGTGATACTTCAAAAAAAAATAATTTAATTTAACGACAATTTTTAACCAAAAAACCTTGGCAATTATGAATTTCTTATTGTTCAAAGTAATAAGAATTAATTAAACATATTATTTAATATTTTAATGAATGTTTTTTCCGTATTCGTCATAACAAGTAATACAGCGCCATGTAAGTAAAATGACACCAGTTCCCGAATTTAACCGGTTCCAACCTCAGCCCAAGAGAGCAAGATCTCCGACCGGCCACGCCGCGACAAAACAAGTACTCCACAAAAAGCTCTTGGTATTATGGAAGCCGCGAGGCGCGGGGGCAGGGGTGGCAGCCGTGGCATACCTCGGCGGGCGGATGGGCCGGGCGGCCGCTGGCCAGCTGAGCGCGCGCTCGGGAGGGGAAAACCGGTCGGAGGAATCGGGGCGGCTGGCGGCCGGGGGGCCGCCTGGCGATGCGCCGCAGGCGGAGCGCGGCGAGGCTCCGCGCCGCGCCGCGTCGCGTCGGTCGGGCCGGGGAAAGGTCTGGGACGATTCCTGCAGCCGCCGCCGGCAATGTGGGAGTATCACGGTGTCTTTGTCCTGTGATTTGGGTGGACATAAGTGGTCGATATTCATCTCAGGATTCTTAAAAGTCGACCATGCTTCAATTTTATCTTACTTTTGAAAGTTATTCCCGTTTTTCTCAAACCTCAATCAGGATGGTGGCTTAGGGCCGAACAGCATTATGGTATAGAAATGGAAGAGAAGAGAAAAATGAGAGAAGGGAATCATAAATGAAAATGAAGTAGAAAATACGAACGAGAATTAAGAAAGGAGAGAGACTAAAGGGGGGACAAACTGTACATTTATGACTGGGAGTGCAAAGCAAGGGGCCATCCCGGCGTACGCCTTAAGCAATTACTTGGATGTGCAAACAAATCTACTGAAACAACGAAGTCTTATGGCATACTGTTTCACATAACGTAAACAGAAGTAATAAAATGATGTTTCAAAATAACTCTATTTAATGTGAGTAATAATGACTGCTGAAAGTATAAGACGCAGATACTGTCCTTAGTCTCACTGTCAACAAAATAAATACTGTTGTTGGAAGATTCTTTTAGTTGGCAACAGAAACATGACCGACGCATTTCATAGACAAAGAACTTGGAACTTCAATATGAAGTATTCCTAATACATGAACGAGGACCTTTCCAGCATGTATCCTCCTTGCTTGTATTGCGCTGAAACAAACTTCTGGAACCAATTCAACCGGGTTGCGCTTTCCACGAGCAAACATCGTGCAGAAAATGACATTTCTTTAATAGAATCACACAAGAAGCGTCCTGTACCCACCGAAGTGTGCAAAATGTCGGAAGTAGAAATGTCCAAGCATATCGTAACAATTTTGCCCCCTGAGAACCACCACTGGCCTCCACCGTGCGCCGAGCACCGACCAGGCAAGTCTTCGGATGGAAAACCCGTCCGCGGCGCCGCCGCCTCGGGTCCGGTGCTTCCAGGAGGAAGACCAGCGGCGGCGGCGGCGACCTGCGTCTGTGGCGAGAGATTCGTTCGGAAGCTCGACGGGAAATTCCCGTGCAAGGCTATTAATCCCGTTCGTGCGAAGGAGAGAAAAAAACGGGACGAAATCTTTCCTCGTTGGTGGCCAACATGGAACTGTTTTATTCGGTGGTCCACCTTGGAGATGACAAACGTCCCTCAGCCTGTGCCGGCCGATACACCGGGACGAGGCACGCGCGAAGTGAGTGTGTGTGGCAACGGCGAGGGCAGAGTTCTCCAGCGAAGTCGTAAAGGCTGACGTGATAAACTACATCGCTGGTATCTCGCCTGATGACCTCCCACGGCAAAATGGCGTGGGGTGGTCCTGGACGCCCTAACACACAAACTGTTCACTGAAACAGGTCGATGACATTACGTTTACTAATATTATCACTCAGTACTACAAATAGATCAGTTTAATATTAAAAATCAACAGGTGAATAATGCCACGTACGTGTATTTCTACAAAAGAAAACGATTCGATACACTTTTTCTGAAGAATTATTATTGTACGTGGTTCACAGAGGACCCTCCATATGATCGAGGAATAAATGACTAACGTCAAAAATAATTATTCTACGTTATATTTGTCTAAAAGTGGGTTCCATGTTACTACAACATTCTATTTTGTCAATTACAGATAGATTTGGGAATGAAAATCTATAACGATAGTCCTCTACAAGAACAAGTTCTAATGATTTAGAAATGTCAACTCGCGAACGGGAGAAAGACTCTTAACGATCACGGAAGAAGTTTCCACGTCCTTCGTACGTGCCTATACCCGATTGACATTCACTCAAACCAACAGAGGAAATCGAATTGCGCAGACCAGCGTGAAACCGAAATTCGACTTTATCCAATCAAACACGGTCAGTCCGTTTTCCCCTTCCCTCGTGGCCGACAATGACGACGAGAAAACTGCGCCGACAGAAGCACAAAAAACACCGTCATCGAGAGGAAGGAAAGACGTGACGTCACTCCTCGAGGCGGAAGCACTTTTCCGCACACGCACACGCACGGCCGGCGGCTCACGCAGCGACCGGACCTCGGCGGCGACTGGGCGATTAACCCACCGGGCGAGGCAAGGTCTTCCCCGGCTTGACGCGTGTGCAGGTGGCGCGAGTGGGTGGGGTGGGTCGGCGGGCGGGAGTTTCGCTTTCGCGCACCGCCACCGCCGCCGCCGGGGGTGGGGGTGGGGGCCGAAGACGCGGTGGAGGCGCTGCTGGTAGAGGGCGCGCGCCGCCCAAGGCCGGGAAGGCCCCCGCGACGAGCGGCGGCTGGCTGGCCGGCCGGCGCGAGAGACGAAGGCAGTCGCGCCGCGCTCGTCGACGCGACCAGCTGCACCCAGCGCAGGGAGCCGCATCCGCTCCCGACACCCGCCACCGGCCCACCGCTGCCGCCAACCCCTGCACCTACAGTTCGACGCCGCCGCCGCACTCCGCACCCGCAAGGTACGTCCCCGCACTCACATGCACGCCGGCCAACGTGGCACGGGTGGAATGGAACACCTGAATACAGTATACACGTTTGTGACCGTTTTGTGCACTCTATTCTAGAGTCTATTCATCAGTTGTGTTGAGGCAACAAAGCAAATCTCACAGTCGATTGACTGCAATGAGAAGTCGAGCATGGTTGAATTACCCCGTGTAACTGGAACCAATTACCGGCTTCAACTTGTAGTTGTTCATTACTGAGTGAAATAATGACTGACGTCACATAATTGTTATTTCGCCTTATATCGATTGTTCGATACTTAGGTGAACGCATTTGTAGAAGTTCTTTGTTAGCACTGTTGTCGGAAACATACAGTAGATGAATCATAGACAAAAATGGAACCACCGATTTGATTTGCATATCGTGCCGCGGCCCTGCAAAGAGCTTAGGAGTGTGCTGAGAACGAAGACGAGCGTAGGAAGAGGTGCTACGTGTGGCTTTCCGAGCGAAGGAACTCTTTGAGAAGCGCGCCCTGCAGAGCGACTCCATTTTTTCCTGCCGGCAGTGGCTTACCGCCAACGCAGACTTAAGTGAATTGCTAAGTCGTGTTCGGCCGGAGTTGGCGAAAAGAAAAGCCCGCATGCGCCAAGCGGCCTTCGAAGCGGGCAATGATCGATGGCACACAGTACGCTCTGTTCTCAGATTCCAGCCGTTCTCTCGAGAAGCTTCAGTGGAGTTCGCTACTTGCATGTGATATAAACAATGCGTTGGAAATTGGCAAGTTTTTTACTATCAAAACGAGTTGAATTTTCAATGATTTGTTAAAAAGTAAAGCCGCAAGCAAATACATCAATGTTTGGAAAAATATTTTTTCGCATCATTATCTTAATAAAAACGAAAAACTCAATCACCGTGTTATTGAAGAAGCACTGTAAAGCGAATAATTTTTTACGCCATAAACCCTTCCGGGGTACTTATTTCTTTAATAATCAACGATTATGAATTAATTATATCAATACTTCTTAAAGTTATTGTAGACTTATTCATCATTCTCCTTACATAGGAAAGTTGTTTGCTATTTCAATATCATAGCAACCACTGTACGACCAATTATTTGAGAATTATGAAAACATTCATTATTAATCAACAAATAAATAAAATCTGTCAAAATACAAATACTGCAAGTTTCATAAACTTTGTTTGGAAAATCAGCAACTTCCAACTCGAGTTCTCCCAAATTGGTCGAATTAAACGTAATCATTATCTAAAAAATATTGTGTGTGTATGTATATATATATATATATATATATATGTATATATATGTATATATATATATATGTATATATATAGAGAGGGAGAGAGAGAGAGAGAGAGAGAGAGGGAGGGAGGGAGAATCGTTTAGAAATGTCAAAACAAACACCGGTAACATGATAACGACTTCAGAGAAAGCTTTTGATTGATAAATTTGCTATTATCGCCAGCTCGGTACGCTGGAGTTACTTCGCCGTTAAGGTTGTCAACCATGTATTTGATTCGGCAAATGTTTTGTTCACAAAATACTGTTTCTGTTCATAAAATAATTACAGTGGTTACTGCTATCTCAAGTTACAAACTCAGCATCTTCAACAAAAAACAGCTGTTTTCTTTTCCATGACGTTGTTGTGGCAACAAACTTGTCACTTATTTTAATTCATTGTTTTTTTATAGTTTACGTGAAGATTCAAACATATTTTGAGACTTTTTCACCAGAGGCTATTTACAAGCAAAACTCTCATCTTATTTACCGGTACAGTTTTGGGGAATTCATTTTGATTCTCTGATGAAGCTGTAAACTACATTATTCCTTACACACCTTAATATTTTTTAATGATCTCTTCAGGATTTATTATATTTACAGCATTCCAGTCCATCTGAATGCTTATATTACATCTTATTGTACTGGATAGATATTGTGTGAAATGCATTGTTTCCTCATTCGTGAGCGGTTTCTTGTCAAGTGTAAATAGAGCGAGAAAGATGATTACTCCAGATCAACAAGAAGAATGTAGCAATATGGAGAATGGGGGGAGGAGCAATACGTTACTACACTTGCCGTTCAAACAAAGCACAAACAGAGAAATAATTTTTTGGATCATTAAACACAGAAAAATTTTCTTCAAGGTTTCCTTGAAACAGTTTTAGAGATCTTACTAAAAGAAATAAACATAGCTATATAAATACCTCTAGGTGTAAGTAAATAAAACTCTTTAATTGAGCAGTAAATAAATATGAAGACATAAATTATCTTAAATCATTGAAAACTATTAGATACCGCTAAGGAAAAAGTTCAGAATGGAAGACAGGAGGCCCCTGCAAAGTATCAGACCCAGTCAGTACACGTGGTGGAGCTGTCCTCTCCTTAATTAAATGAGGGAGAGGGGACACATAGGCAAAAGAGCACTCTTCTATTAAATTTCCGGCTCAGTGATCAGGAAGTTGGGAAATTCAGTAAAGAAAGGAGGAAGACAAGTGAATTATTACTAACTTAAATCTACGAAGAAGGAGACGAACAAAGGCGCCACGAACCGGAGTAAAGCACACAGAGCTGTAAAATTCGAAGTCAGTGGAGGAGAATGAAGAGAGTGAAATTAAATATAATTAAATCAAAATGTGGAGTATTTCCAAGTTGGGCAGCGGATAATTTAACATTGAAAAATCTGCATGTTGAAGAACACGGGTAGGTTTCTTCATTATGGTCTACAGTTTCTTTCATTGAAAGATACGGAGTTGTCTGACACATTTAAATTTACGTGCTTCACAAACCGGTTCACTGGGGGACTACCCAATCTTATTCTGGGTTGACTTTTTTTAACCGTCTTTCCTTGTTGACGAGTAACGGAGAGGTCAGGTTGGGTTCTCGACTCTCACTCGGGGAAAGATCTGCATGTGACTGGCAAGAGGCCAAACAGACCAGAAACACACTCTCCTCTCGTCTACGTGCCTGACGAATTCTAATGATTGTTATAGGCAGAATGATGTCATGAGCTCTAGATAATATATTGCTGATCATGGTAGTGAGTGAAATCTCCACGCATACATCACATTACTTCAAGAAAACACATGTGAATATTTACAATGCAGAATGCAAAATCAACGCGTGAATTGTTTCCACATGAAAATATTGCCTATAAGCGCCAAGCGTAGGTTCCTTTATTCTTGAAAGATATTTCCACACAATCGAGATCAAACGTTGGGGTAGTCTTTCTGTCGATTTACATCACTATCGCCAGAGATCAAAGGAGGTGGCAATATTTACACAAAAAATCCCAAATTACATATTGGTGCACACTTTCTTAAAGATCTGAAAATATATTTTAATATTCTGAAACACATTGTACTTTCTACACCATACGCAAGTTCACTGGTATCTCGTTCCTGACTTTTTTTCAGTTCGAAAAAAAATTTAAATGTAATACTGATTGAAAACATAAAACAAAGATGGATTATTTCAAGTCCGAGTACTACACTTTAATCATGTTGCACGTAAATAATGAAAACATAGAAGATTAAATCTAAAGGTCTCCAAATGCATGTACGTTAGGCGCTATGATACTAACCCGGCAAACAACCAGTTTGTTGCCGCCGCTTTCCTTTCTTAACACATTAAACCTCACGTGAGCGGAAGATTAAAAAACAAGGGATGGTCAGAATGTAACAAATTTGCAAATGTGTTTGTCATTCCCGTCAGACCTAGACCATTGTCAATCTAAATAATTTTGAAGCTGAAATTTCCTAGACAGCAGAATGTGTCAACGAAAACCATTGAGTTATGAACACAAGGAGATATCATGACGTCACAAACTTGAAGCCATATTAGTGAGTCCAGAAAGCTTGTAGCATAGACAAACTGCGTGTGAATGCTATGTAGCTAGTAGCAAGGCTTGTGTTGTTTAGCATAATTTTTAAAATTTAAAAGTCTTGTTCAGAATAGCTAGCTTTTAGTAACCGTTCGTTATGGTTACTCGTGTGGCTAACGACCATACAAACCGTACGGGAAAACCGGAAATTACTTTCCACAAGTAAGTAGTTACTCCATGTAATTAGTAACTTTGTAAGTTATTCGTTAATTTTCGTAAATTTTTTCTTAAAGGTTTCCTGTAGGCCCAAAGCGAAGAGCATTGTGGATTAAAGCTGTACGAAGAAACAATGTGCAGCCTAGCAAATACAGTAGGTTGTGTTCGGCTCATTTCCAAGAACACAATTTTGATAGAACTTCTTTATCGTGTGTACGTTTGCGGGAACTCGCAGTTCCATCAAAGCCGGCCTACATAGCCCTACATCACAAGCAGCTAATGACATAGTATTGTTAGGCATGTTGTTACAGAAGGTATTGGTTTGACAGACGTGTTTTGGACCCACCAATATGACGAACTGGCTTGACTTACTGAACACGGAAGAGGATGGTAACGGCACCTTCATGTATTCATCGGTCCATGGCGAAAACTAACATTTCGTGGTGTCCGTGAAAAAATATCCCGGAATTCGGACACGTGAACTTACGCGAATGAAAGCAAGGTTTCGAAGGACGAAGTGACGAGAAAAAATCGTGAGACATTTGGGCAGTGAAGGATTTTTATCTCTCGCATTGATTATTATGAACATGTAGATAAGAGTCGCAGTTGCTGAAGCCAATATCCTAGGGAATCACTTTCGGCATACGAATTCCACAATCCTCTCTCTTTATAAAATAAGCAAACGAAAGATGATGCTTTTTTTCTCTTTATAAGGAACCCTGCGCACAAAATCTCGTAAGAGTGCTACTGCGGGAGAAGGCATAATCCCTAGCCCTGCATCAAAAATATAATTTCTCAGTTTGTGGTAAAGGGAAAACTCATGCAACCCGCTCACAACCATCAAGCAGAATTCGAAACGACGCATTTTGAAGATAAAAATCCCCCTTAAAATCAGAATTTCGTGTCTACTCACGTCACGACTTACGTTCCTTGTTAAATGGTCTACACAATGAAAATATTTTGGGCATTCTATTACATTTACGGAGGGTACCCTCACTTCGTAGCACAGATTTTCAGAAACGTTTGAAGTCGATTTCCAGCGTGAGGCTACTTTCTCTTTTAAAACAAAGCCGATTCACCAATTGCGGAATGTTCGGACAGATCAACCTGGCATGTGCTAACTCCCGGAAGATATACACGAAGGCAGATTTATTCCATCCCATTCCGTTGGCCCCAACAAAAGTGATGTGCGTCCCGCGGCGATGGGCGACGGCAAGGCTTCGAGCCCGGCGCCATGCCAATGGAATGTAAACGGGGTATGCGAGCAATCTGGAGGGGCAGGCTGCCGAATCGCCGGCACAGGGCGGTCGGGCGCGTGTCGTCTCGGGGCCGCCGTGCCGGCCGCGAAATTGCACCGTGTCTCGGCGCTGGCCGCGGCGTTCGCTGCGCTGCCCTCTGTTTGTTCCGGCGCGCGGGAGGGGAGGGGAGGGGCGAGAGGGGGCCGACGGCCCTTCCCCGCCGCTCCCCGCCGACTCCACTCCCTTGAGTGCTTCCTTCGCGGAACTGGCGCTCTCGGCGACGGGCAAGGGCGACGCGAAGAGGCCGGAGCGAGGCAGGAGGAGGAGGGAAGGGGCGGGGAGGGGCGTGGCGGGCGGGCGAAGCGTCGAGAGCGCCGTCGCGCTGACCCGCTGGGCTCGCACTACGTTTCGCAGAACGCTCCCGCCGCGCCCTTCACCCCTCCATTATAACGTTCATCACGGCGCATTTAATTGTTCCCGGGAAAACCGTAACCCGCTCGACTCGGGGATTAACTCCTACTTCAAAACACAACGGAACAAGCTTTTCAGCGTTAATACGAGAGCTGTATAGTTTTACCCGCGCTCGCGTGTGATGCGCCAGATTTCAACAGAAGCATCTAGCCTGATTTTCGGAACCTGCTCTCGCGTGTTCTTACGTAAATTCGAGTCAAACGCGGCTCTGAACGTTCAGGTAGCAGATACACCCGGCGCTAGAATCTCAAGAAGCAACCCGGCTTCTTCTTGCTCCAGCCGAGGAGGAAAAAGAAGCAGCATGTTTGGATGACGACGAAGAACGCGCGATGAGTTGCCATTTCGGCGCGGCGCGCAGGCCATGCTGCACGTGGGGCTCATGTTGCGAGTGGCCGTACGCCCTCAAACGCGCGAAGTTCACTTACGAATGTTGTTTCTTTACAAAAATACATTAGCAGCTGTAAAAATACGAATACTGTAAAATTGCTCGAATAAATAAGGAAAGGAAGGCTCGCGGTAAAGTTTGATTGATTGATTGATTGATTTTTTCGTGTTTCCGGGCGCGTCAACTGCTTCGGTCATTAGTCCCGTTAGTGTAGTGCATGCTTTTCTCGGGAGATGGCGGTGATCTTCCCTCGCTGGATGGCGAGATCCGGCGCCGACCTACCGTCAGCTAGTGGGGTTTCTTCCTAATCAGGACTCTGCCACCAGCGGGGCACCGCCCCAGCCGAGACAAGCTCAAAGCTCCGGACCGAACTCCCGGAATATGTAGTAGTGCATGTTAGTGTAAGTGTGTGTGTAAGGGAAGAGGATAGAACAAGGAAGAGGAAGGACAGATCGCGCGCGGTCCGTGGCCCGTTTGGTAGGATACTGCTCCGGCATTCGCCTGGTGTTGATCGGAGAAACCACGGAAAACTACCGATCAGAGCAGCCGGCCGCTAGAATTCTCCTCCAGACAGCGACTGAATTCCTGCCGCCGTCAGGACTCGAACCTAGGACCTCCCGGTCAGAGACGCTGCAGTGACATCAGTTGATGCACTGAGCTAGCGCTACCGGTCCGCGGTAAAGTAAAAATCTCCCTCATTAAATATACATTTTTTCTGAAAGAAGTGTAATTTAAAAAAACGTCACTCGGTTTTGCATGGTGAGTGTTGTTTAACGAGAAGATACGAGAGACATTAAATATTTCACACTAATGATTCCCACCAACCCAGAAGAGGCGAAGAAGGAAGGCAATTACTAAAACTCAATCTCCGGATCTTAATGGAAAAGTGATAACGACATTGTGACCTATTCACTTTATATTGAACTTAATTACCATATAAAGAATAACAATTTCTAACCATGTAAACGTGCAATTAAATGGCCTAAGTATACTATATAAGCATTTATTTGACGAAAGCATTACATTATTTCGTAGTAACTGCATTAGTAATTTGAAATCACTTAATTCGCGTTATTTTCTTGTCATTCAAATCTGGTATCATCTTGTAGCGTAGGAGCGAAGCTTCTCTTTAGCTATAAAATATCGCAATTGTATACGTCTGTTTATTATTTTATATGTCTGTTTACGTATTCTGAAACACGACAAAAATATTGTCAACATAAACTAAGCATCTCCGTCACGCGCGACAGAATTTCCATCCACTCAACGAGCCCCACGTCGGCTGCCAGTCAACCTCTGAAGCGGCAGCACACAGCGCATTCAGCCACACGCGTGGAGGCGCTGCACGTGAGCCCATTGCCGGGCGCCTCAGGTAACGCGCAGCCAGGGAGCGGTCGGCCGGTCCGTTCCGCAACGCGCGAGCTACGCGTGCGCGACGCCGGCCGCTTGCCAAACGCACGACGCCACGCGACCGCCCGTCTGCTCAGCCGCCCCAAAGGCAAACGGCATCCACAAATCAAAGCAATCAATCAATCAATGATGCCTTGGTTTCCGTGGCGAGGCTCGGGCCACGAGACCTGCTCTTCCGCCTGACCACGCTCGTTTCACCGTTTGGCAGAAAAACTTGGCATATCACCGTTTGGCATATCACTCGGGCGACGAAACAGGTGATTTGAATTTTGCTCAGAGGCTTCGTTTAGGCTTGAGTGTCTTTTACATGCAGTAAAATCTACAACATGGCACAGTCGGCTTTACTTCACCTCCGAAGGAAGGCGTACGAAAGATTTTTTTGCCTTTAAACCCACAGCTTGATCGGGTTTGAACTCGGTATCTTGGGTATAACAGCCCGATACGGTAACCTTTACACCACCGGAGCTACGAATCAAATCACTTTGGCTATCTACTTAATCAAACTTTGCGAAACTGAGATCACTTTTCGCTTGGTGAATACTCAAATTTAAATGGAAATCATAGTTCACTAGTATTTTTACAAAATGGATACATTTGTGTACAACATTCGTATCGTTACATCATATTACAATTCTATATTGGTAACCAAACTTAGCCCAAAGAATACGTTTGATAATTCACCAATAAGATATACTTATTTCGTTTAATAACTATTATTGGAGAATTAATAAATGAATTTACGCCGTAGATGGCTGCGGCGGCTACCGACCTGGAAAAGGGCAGTAGTAAAAACAATTTTCGTTTTCTGATTGGGTGAAAATTTGAATGTCCTCATCCCATGTATCGTTCAAATAAATTACAAATTTCACAATTAAACGGAAAATACCAATTATGTTGCCCAATATACTTCAAGAAGAAAGAATTGTAGGTTTACGTTATTTCAAAAACTTAATTATTGACGATACGGTGAAATATCGAATGCTTTGCAACACTGCGCTCTTAATTATAAAATATACCAAATTTTCAGCTCAAGTGATTTGAGACTCCCGGAATTACGATGTAATGAAGCAATATGACAATGAAAAAAAAACAACAAACACTTAATGGAAGAGAAAAAATGTTTTGCTTGCACGTAAAATCATGTTCGTACATACACAAAATGGAAGCAGAACTCTTTCGGGGTATGTTGACATTACGCACCATCAAAATGTACTTAAAACAACAAAAACACTTGAAAACAGGAAATGAAAACAAGGCATATTTAATTTCTCATTGATTAATTTTCGTCAACCGTAGAAAAGTGTCAACCGTTCGGTTGCAGCGTCGTTTCTGTTCATTGTGCTCCCGCCCGACCGCCGTTCGCGTCATGCCACTCCCCATTTCATCAAAAGTTTTCTAATAATAGATTCTTTACAGTTTCCGTAGAAAATCACATCTCCAACCCCCGAAAAATAATAGCAGGCCTTCCACAAGGTTCACCACTCTCACCCACACTATTCAACATATACACAGCTGACATACCCACTACAATACACACCCAATTAGCACAATTCGCCGACGATACCGCAATCTACAAATCCAGCCACTCACTTAAGACCATTACCGATAGGATACAAAATCACTTCAATGAAATAGACCAGTGGTCAACATTGTGGAAAATCAAACTCAACCCAACTAAATCAACTGCCAAAATATTCTCACTAAGACCATTTTCTCTCCCACCACCATTACACATTAATAAACACACAATTCCACGGACACCAAAAAACCAACCAGTAAAATACCTCGGGATGAATTTCGACACAAGACTCAACTGGAAAACACACATAACACTAAAACAACAACAAGCAAAAATAAAAATAGCTCAACTAAAATGCCTTTTCAACTCCAAAAGTCGGCTATCCCTAACAAATGCCATTACAATTTATAAAGCAATAGCCATTAATGCTCTACGCATGTCCCATCTGGACCAATGCATCTATTTCTAACATTAATAAACTCCAAATTGTACAAAATAGATTCCTCAGATTAGCAACACATGCCCCATGGTTCATCTCTAACGCCCAACTTCATAAAGAACTGAATATATCACCGATCATCAAACATATTGCCCATCTTTCCAATAAAACCGAGCCGTCCACTACAACCTGGCCACTATAATTGACTTCCTACTAGAATCAAGAATAGATTTCCTGCCGAAGCGTTCTTGAACATTTTCTCTTCTAATTGTCCACAGTAGGGGCTCTTGTAGTTTCCTACACCTATAGTAAGGTAGTTTAGTTTTAAGTTTTTAGTATTAAGTTTAGCATAAGTAACAATGTAAGCCAGCAAAGGCACATGAGATAGTAATTAGCACTGATCTGTGTAATTTCCAATCACTCAATAAATAAATTTAAAAAAAAAAGGCCACTCCCCGCGGGCGTCTTCGGAGCAAAGGAAGACGCGCTGGCCGAGTGGCGCTACCCACATCGCCGCGCCGGGACGCGCCCCTTGGACGGTGATCCACCAGCTGTGCACCTGCGCGATTCAACCCGTGCGACCGGCCCATCCCGCACGGGGCTCGCAATCTCTGGCACACACTCCCGTTCACGCGCCATTCAAACGCAAGAGCACGATAAACCAATAATGCGTATAATGCTGTTTTTATGCGCTTGGGAGTTTTGTTAACATCTCCATATAGCTTTAGTATTTCAATTGGGTTTGATTTGATAAATGATTGTAAGATAAAACATCGAATCAAGGATTCATCAATTAAACAATGTTATGAATCATAAATACTAAACACACTATATTCTCTCAGAAAATACGACATTTTGAAATAAATTTGTTGCAGCATACAATACTTTCTCTATATTACGTAAGTTGTATGCGAGAATGTAAAAAATAAGTTAAAAGACGGAAATGTTCGCTTTTATTACTTATAAAGACTATAGTAAAACCTTAAAGCTGAATATATTCTAAGCCGTGGAGTTTATCAAGGAGACAAATTTCACCTCTACAATAATTCATATGCAAACTAGAGGAAAACTTCCGCAAAATAGGCGAATCTTATGGGAGAGTAATTGTCGGCCGAAAGCTGAGAAATCTTAGGTACGCAGATAAAATGGTTGTAAAAGCAGTCTTCAATAAAATAACTGAATGAAGTGTTTCAGGAATGCATTGAAACTGGCCTCACGATGAATTTAACAAAGACAAAAATTATGACCCATGACGCTCTTTCGTTCAAAATTGAAGACACTACCACAGATTTCCTTAGTAAACATTCATCATTAAGACAGATAGTATCTTGAACATATAAGCAAGAAAAAGAACTGGAATAGATGGCGATAGTTTATAGACAAGGATAACGTAGTGCAGAGATGAGTGGAAAGCAATTTTAAATAGGATTGAGAGTGCATTAAATCTTTAGGGTGTTTGGCTATAATTCAATTAGCCATTTCAGCGGCATAACTTTTGTTTTATGAGTTAAAAACCCAAGACATTAGCGCAATTAATTTCCGTGCCAGAATTTTGGCAAAACGTCGAGTTCTAAAAGTAATATTCCTGGAAAATGACGATTACTTGATAATATATTATTCATTTACCTCTTTGCACGAAGAATGCTGCACCAAGAATAAGGCCGGAGAATATTCATTGAAAGCAACTTTCACCCGCGTCGAATGCCAGGAAGATGCCAGTGATGCGGCTCTCTCTCCAGCCTGCAGCGAGCGCCTGCCAGCGCCTGCTGGCTTAAGTGCGATTTTTCTAACCATGCGTCTGGCAGATATCAGTTGTTGACGGTTTCATCCAATCGGGAGCTTAAATGTCACCACAGTGACGTCACTATGGTGACGTTCAAGCTCTCGATTGGATGAAACCGTCAACGGCTGATATCTGCCAGACGCACGGTTAGAAAAAAATCTCACTATAGGTGCAGAGCGCGTCTGGGGCGGGGCGAGTTTCGTCCGGCGCCGTGGCGCAGCGAGCGGGGACGGCTCGGAAGCGAGTCGCTAGGGACCGGGACTTGGCAGGCGTCGCGGGAAGCCATCACAGAAACACGTCTCCACGGGGCGCGACGCGAGGCGGAGCCCAGTGAGTCGGAACGGGGACGGGGGGGAGAGGCGGGGGGAGGGGGGGGGGGGGGGGGAACAGGGGGGACAGGCATGGCAGAGATGGTAGGAGACGAGGAGCAGAGAAGCGAATGAAGGAACGATGAGTCACACGGCTCCCATTCATGCCAGCAGCCGGACCCGAAGCGTCCTTCTCAGCCTGCTCCCTGCGGCGCAGGGGACGCCCGCACTCCTCACCCACGCTCGCACTCCCCGCCCCATCTACCACCGCACCATCCAAACAACCCACATTACACATCATACACATCTAGGTAGCCTTGTTCTAATGAAGCCAGAAATTTCACTACTCTGTGTCTATACGACGCACAAAGAAATACAATATTCTACAATTCTTGATTCCCTTTATGGGCTTTCGATTTCGATGGAAATTCCACTAAAACGTAGAGCATTTTGTGGAGCAAAATTTAAGATGCTTTTTCTCAGCTCACTTTCGTCTATTACATGAAGCAGGTTTTTTTAACACGATTAATTTTGTTTCGATTTTAATGACATTTCGAACAACTGAACTTCAAAACAAGAGAAAAGTCATCGTCTGCCCTAAAAAAATGCCACCCTTTTTCCCACACTTCAAACCAGAATCTAAGTGTGCATTCTTTCATTTCTCGAACAAGATGATGAAATCGACCGTACTGCAACCAAAATTGCGGAAATGGCATAAAATTTCTTACTAAGTAGTACATTATTATTTATTCTAATAGCGTTATTACCTTCAGAGTAACTGAAGTCAAATTTGTAAGTCAGGTCCGAAGGAGCAAAGCAGGGTTTGGCGGTCGAGGAGTGTGTGCGGGTCGGTGAAGGAAGGACCGAGCCACGCCAGAATGCCTGGCGAGCGGGCGGGCTTTTATGGGGCGGAGCGGTGCCGGACAAATGGGGGCGTTCTGGGATGTAAATAAAATTACTTCTGTTTTACTTACATATACTTACAGTAGATATAATTCGTTCCCAGATTGTGATAAATAAATGTCATGGCAACGCGGGATCGCTTCGTCTCGAAAATAAATAAATATAAATTCAAAAGAAATGTGAAATGAACTAAGGTGAAATGGAACGCATAATTTGTACACCATGTATTTTCGAAAACTAACATTTCTCCACTTTCCTCCGTCTCAAATTTGTCACAATTATTGTGTTAGTCATTAGGCTATCCCGTAACTGAAATATTTGTTTTAAAACAGCTTCTTTTCCTGACGGTTTCACTACATTCAACAACGGTTACCAAGACAATGAATGCATTATTTAGTGGTATGAAAAAACCGTAAACTTTCTAGATTTCTCGTAAATTTGTAAATAATTCATTAAATTAATTTAAGTTTTATGAATTATATAATAATTGACGAATAATACGAGGCAAATAAATGGATATGCATTACCAAGTTAGAAAGCACTGTAACGAAATAATTAGCCCTAAATCATTAGAAAGCGTAACATACAAAGGCATATTTTAAATTAAAAGAATTAACACTTTTGTGAATCAGCAAACTTGTCTTAGTCTCAAAAGAAGTTAAAACAAACAGATAAAGAGAGCCTTCAATTGTTTGCAGTAAACAGAAGACGCCGAGGAACTTTTGGAAGTGCCTCCTACTCCCACAAGAAACCACTATTTATTCAAAGAAGTTATATAAAAACCACGTGACTGAACAAAATAAATAAAATTACATTATTCAACGCATTTAATTTTTATGTTACAACTTTCCCGATACATTAGGATAAATTTTAAACCAAAACAATTCCTTATTTTAATATTTCATTACAATCTTCTTTCATGAGATAATAAAAAATCCTTTTCTTTGTAAATACATCGTGTACCTCAGTTGCCCAAGTACCAAAGCAGATAATGAAATGCATGTTTTGAACTAAAATATTTTTAGAATTCATTTAGCAAGAACCAATAACGGTTAGTTCCGCATGTTTATCTACTAAATCGTTGTGATCATTTAATGCAAAATTTGACATGTCATTCGAAATACAACTAAGTATGAGGAAACGGGATTTGTCGGTAAACTGGAGCTCAAGAAAACGTGCGCAAATTATACTTCCACATATCAAATAGTTTTTACTTTAAAAATTCTAAAGAACATATACATTAAGCAAAAAATTTAACAACGAAAACATTACATTGAAATAAAATGAATTAAAATTAAATGTACAGAGAATAATGCAATAAAACTAATATTTTAGTCTCTGAGCTCAAAAATTCTTGAAATCTTTTATAATTAACAGAGAATTGTCGCTTTTCCTTTTCATTTGTTCACGTTTCATTTGAAGAATGTTATATAAATGTATCACAATTAATAAACATTATTTGTTAATGCAGTAAGTATTTGGCCATTATTTCCAATCGAAGTAACGAGCCTTGATTCATTGTTGGGCGACAGCGACGGGGCAGGCTGCATCCAGTTGCAATGGGCAACCGAGAGTGACGGGTCATGAGCAGCGTTTCCTAGAAGCGGCTCCCGCGCAGCACCGCCAATCACAGCGCCAGGCGACGAAGCAAATCATTCCCTGGAGCTCCAATGACAGCTTCGTCACCTGCACGCCTGACGAGCGACGGGCAACGCGCGGCGCCCGGTAGAGCGAATGCGAGGGCGGAGGCACAGCAACGCGTGCAGCTTTGAAGGCAGGGGAGAGCAAAGAGCGAGGAAGGGCATCAGCGGGAAGCAGGGGGGGGCGGCTGGGTCGCGAAGGGGGGTGCGAGTGGAAGCTGGGAAAAGCGAGACGCACAGCCCGTGGATTTTCGAGTAAGCGACTATTGATTCCGGGCGTATCAACCGCTTCAATCTGTATTCCTTACCGAAGTGCATACTACACCTCGAGAGGTGGCGGTGTTCGTTCTTCGATGGAACGTGACATATCCAGCGCCGACCTACACAACAGCTTGCTGGGATTTGCTCTCCAGGTATGATCCCCAACACCGCCTCAGCCGAGACAAGCTCTAAGCTTCCGGCAAGCATGGTACTGCAATGCACATAAATATCTATGTGTGTGTGTTTATGTGTGTATGTGTAAGGGGAGTGAAGAGGAACAAGATGGTGGGAAAATCGTGCGCGGCCCTTGCCCCGTTTGTTAAGGTACCGCTCCTGAATTCGACTGGTATTGATCGGAGAAATCACGGAAAACCACCGATCAGAGTAGCCGGCCGCTAGAACTTCCCTTCAGACAGCGAATTCGAGCGAGCAACGTCGACAGCCCGCCAACCTCTCTGGAACCCTTGGACCTGGCGGCGGGTGGTCGAGAATAACGCGGCGGGAGTGGCACGGCGGGATAAGAAGGGCGGCGCCGCGAGATACGGCGCGCGGGGGGTGGGGCGCGGCGGGGGCGGGGGCGGAGGCGGGGTTTCCACGTCGATACCGCTCGGGGGCCAACTACAAACAGTCCGTTTGCGGCGCTTCCCGCGGCGGCGCGCATTGTTCGCGGCGGGAGCGCTGTCGGTTGCACGGAATTATTCTCGACGCAGCGGCAGTTCCGGCAGCGCCGCGCCGCGCCGGGTCGACTGTTGAGCAGGGGGGCGAAGCCGGAGGAGGAGGAGGAGGAGGAGGAGGTTATCTGCAGAGCTGTACCTGCGCAGCGCCCAGGTCGCGCAGTCAAAGTGGAAAACACATGCTCGAATTCACACGCGGCGGATTCTAGTGGGAAATGTTCCGAGGAAGTTCCTGGAAGCAACACATATCCTGTAAAACCACCATTACAACGTTGAGAATACGATTAGTGCTTACATGACTGATTTCGGATGACAGAAACGAATAAGAGTGAAGATCAACAAGTATTACTTACATGAAAAAATGAAACCGGGAAAATGAATTTTGTGAACGCAAACTTGTCTGTCAGTTTTAGTAACTGTCATTTTATTATTTACCTAAGTATCATTACTAGGGTCCGGATTTTAATGACATAAAAATCAGCGAAATATGCAAGTATTTATGATCTTTAACCTACAAAAATATGACCTAAAAATATGACGTTATAAAAGTTAATTTTTTTTTAAATTCCTGTTGATATTTTAGGTGTAACATAAATACAAAATTCACTAAAGAACAGATTGTGAGTATGGTACATATGGTTTGCAGTATTTGGAACTAACTAGAATTAAAAAAAGCTTTGTGTCTATAAAACAAATAATCCTGTTTCAAATAATGGTTGTATAATTAGTGGTATAATTGTTGAGTTTATTTGTGATAATATCACCTGATACATTGTCATGCGAGACACATTTTCAAGCTTTTTATTCTTGTGTCCTTAAAAATATGACGTATGTATGCATTTGGGGTAAAATTGGACCAAAATATGACCTTTTACTAAAAACGGTGTAAATATGACTTAATATGCACAATAAAAATACGTTTTTCTAATCCACAATACCTGGATTTGTGCACAAATTGTTATAAAATTCACCCGAAGGTTCAGAAGAAATATATAACTTGTCATTAAAATCCGGGCCCTAATCATTACATACGACATTACTGCAGCTTCAATCAGTTCTATTATCCATCCCACGATATCCCGCGCCAAATCCGTTCAGGGACGAAATTGGATTAACACAGTTGCTGCGCGCGTAGCAGCGCCGAGCCGATCAACCCAAGCCGCGAGTTGCGACATTCTTGCGAGGCGCAAGTTCACTCGGCGCCGGCCGACCGTGGTGCGGAGGCCGTGCCGGCCGTTGCCTCTGAGTGGGCGGGCGAGGGCGGGGATACAGGCGGGGGGGGCGGGGCGGGGACGCGTCGCCGGGAAGAGCCCCCAGGAGCGTCTTTCCCACGACCTCCGCCAACGGCACTATGCCGTAACTCCCTCGGCCCCCCCCCTCCCCGCGCCCCGCCCTGCCCGCCGCCACCGCACCGGCTCGCTTCCGCGCACGACGCGCTTCCACGCGTCGCGGCCCAAAACACCTTCACTCCCCGGCGCTTGAGTGCGTCTAACAGCCGAATCGGACTTTGGTTTTATCATTAGAGGTTGCTGTTACTGCTACTTCGAGTGCAGACTCAGAAACCCTCCTCGAAAAAATGGAAGATTGGTATTTCTGCTTTTATTCAGTTTAAAATGATCAACCATTTCCGGTGACCGAAATCGCACAAGTACGACGATTTTAACGGTGATAGTCTGTCTTCGTAAATTCTAACGGGGTAGAAGTGCGAACATTAGGCTGCACATTTAAATCACAATGGTGTACATTAAAACTATCCTTGAAATATGGCATACTCTATCTTCCAGACAGCGTTAGCCACATCGATCACATTATTTGTTTTATCCAAGAGTTGTTACTTCATGCTCGTCGATTAATTAACCACAATCAATAAGTGATTGCACCCTACAAGTGGGTTTCCCAACAATGACAATCGCACGCGAAATGTAAGTGTCGGTCTAAGTGAGTACGCAAGGGCATGCGGCGTTGGAGGTATCGGGGGCCACGAGAAAATTCTTGGGGAGAACGCCTGAGAGGCCTTAGCTGCCGGCTTCGAGATGGGAGACCGTCAACGCTGGGAAAGCAATACACGCACACTCTGAACAACCGTAGGCCTTGGCGGGCCACGCGCTTTCAAGGGAAGCCTATAAACTCCCGCCCACGCAGCCAAATCACAGTGAGCGAACCTGCTCTTTTTCTCGGAAATTTCTTGCGAAAGTAGGATCCTGTATTTTTAAAAAAATCTCTCCTTTTTCATTCATATTCTTTATCTTTCTCATCTTCTCTTTAAAGACCAACAAATGTCGAAGTGAACGAGTATTTGCTAGAATTAGCAATTGCCTGCATGAAATGTAAACGTCTTTAGGTCTTAAAAATGGCGACTTTGCGCCATCAAATACGATAACCCAAAGCACACCAATCATTATGAATAAAATCCCTGCGTTGTTAAAGGATTTATTGTTTATTACAGGTAACCGTCCAAAGGAAATAAGAAGCGAGAATTTTGCAAACCTCCCGGAGAAACAATACTATGTGTTTACAGTTTTCGCACGTAATTCCGCACTTTATCCTGTGAACAGATAACCATTAAATAAAATTCACAGCTATTACAAACACGTGACTTCCTTAGTTTCGCTATAGGGTTTCACATTGTTCCAAACATACAGAAATTACAATTTCATTATAAGCTCTCAAATTGTCATTAAGTGACAATTATTACTTTCAGCGTTTCTTTAACGAAAATTGAACAATTCTGTTCAATTTTTATCAAGAATATCGTTAATAACTTCATAACGGCCTTTTAAAAAATAAATGACTGTACCTCTTTAATTCGCATTCGTAACTCTCCTTCAAGATGTCCATTTCCAATCACGCTGCGCGCGGGAGCTTCTGACCGACCGCCCGACGTTGGGGGAAAGCCACACGTGAGCCATGCCATGTCGACATGGCGTGGCGCGGCGGCGGGCGCGTTGGCCAAACGGCCGAGATACCTTATCGATGGGTCCGGAACGCCGCGCCGCGCCGGCGGGCGGTTTCCTCAGCCGCGGGGAGGGCGCTGGCGCGGAACCGACCACGGCGCGCCGGCCGGACGGGTGGATGGACGGCTGCGGAGGCAGGGTGGCGAGAAGCGAGACGAAAAGCAGGACGAAGAGGAACGGGACGCATAGCGGGAAGGGGGGGGACGAGGGAAGGACGGTGGAGCAGCACGGTGGAGCGAGACGGTGGAGCGGGACGGTGGAGCGGGACGGGAGTGGGACAGTGAGCGGGAAGGGATGCAGGATAGGGAGGCTTGGGTAGAAGGCGAGGCGTGGCGGGCGGGGCCGGGGAGGCGTGACGGGAAGGAGGGCGGCGCGGTGCAGCGAAGGGCGCGGTCGGCGGACGCCGCGAGAGTGGGCGTGAGGGTTGCGCGACGGCGATGGCGAAAGTTCCTCGGAGCGGGGTGGTGATAGGCCGTGTAGCCAAGCGGGTCGAAGAGGTCGCCAAGGGTGCGAAAAAGAAGGTATGGATAACAAATTAGAGAGAAAAACACTAAGAAATCATTTTAAAGATATGAAAAAAGTGCAAGAGGTTAAGCAAGCAAAATAAAATCAAAAGACTATTTCATAAGAGAGGAAGGTGAGACATGAAAAAAAGGCAATAAAGGAATAGTCACAAGAACATAATGTCGTGACTGCGACAATATATATATATATATATATATATATATATATATATATATATATATATATATATATATATATATAGAGAGAGAGAGAGAGAGAGAGAGAGAGAGAGAGAGAGAGATATCAGCGTTCCAAAAAATGTAGCCTTTTTAAAATCTACAAGTAACACGGGAGCGACCGATGTCGAGAAATGCGAAACTTAAGAATGTGATCGCACAGTTTACGGAACTACCTCGCTCGGCAACGGGTGCAGAACAGGTCTGAGAACGCTGGTGGGCGGATTGCGTACGAGGAATGGGAACGTGGACCGTGCACCAAGGGGTGACGGGAGAAGCGGGAAGGCAACGGCCAGGACCGGTGGGCGGCGGCGTGTGTGGCGCACGGGGGAGGGCGTGCTCTCGGACGCAGGTGCGGGTGGGGCTCGTGTAATGCCAAGGATCGGGCTCGCTCGCCGTATCCAGAAGGCGGCACCGTTAGCGGCCAACCTTGGGTTGCTGCAGCCCGCGCCGTCTCATGTCGCTACGGGGAATGCTACACGTGCGAAATATTTTCAGATAACGAAGCAGAAACTAACAGCATCTTTTTTTTACGGCGGAAACACAAATATATTATTATTATTATTATTATTATTATTTTATTATTATGAAGCTCGTAAAATATATTTTTAGAAGGTCACTGTAAGTTTTTACTTCTAACGTGTTATTAGAGTTAATCTAATAGAAGCTATTTCTGGTGAAAACAAGATGTAAACTTCTGCGCAGTCGTGACCTTAACTCTCAGTTTTTCTTCCTGTTGGTACCACAAAGAAAAACCGCACGACTGCTGTTGCAACGGACAATTGAAATGAAAGGTGTTTAATCGCCCAATAAAACGGTAAAGTTTCAACTGTCTAATGTTTTTGCACAGACGTGCTTTTCTTAGCAGAATAACGAAACTCAACCTTGCTTTACGTTCCATTAATCGTCCCTCGCATCGTGCATTTCCTCTTCAGCAGCGTGGACAAAGTTCGTAGAGTCCGCTGCCCTCTTTTGAGTTTAAATAAAATAAACAAGACAAGCAGTATATTTAGGTCAGGCAAAGGCCAGGCCAGGTAAAAAATTGAGGTGCGGGAGGTAGAAATTGATACGGTGGCGAAGGCAGAGTCAATGGAGTCGAAGACAGTTGTGGTAGCACACGTGACTTAAAACCTTCATTACTGGGTTCTACTTAACAACGATCTCGATGACTCCTGAAACAGAGGACAGTTTCTAAATTGTGTAATGCTCGAATAATGATGGAGATAATTTATCAATGTCAACGCCCTATTATTACAAGATTATTCCCTGATTTTCATTTTATTTGAATACTCCAGGAGGTAGAGACAAATGTTCCCTTCGTCCTTGCCTCCCCGCCGTTGCCTTCGCTGCAATCTCTTTTGTCTCCGGACTCGTCGCAACCGCGAGTGTGCCCCGCCCCGGTGACTTCGTCGCAGATTGGGAGGAACTGCACCGAGCATCCTCCTAAATCGCGGCCTTGATGCCAACCCGTGACCACCGACGCTCGCCTTCGAGGTGCGCGCCGACCTTGTGGCCTTCAGGCGGAGACGGCTTCTTTGTGGATGTCGTCGGCGAATTTGCCGCGCTTTGGGGGAGTCGCAGCTAAATGAACTAGACACCACAGGAAAACAGTTTCTTCTTTAGGACATCCAGACAAAAGAGAGGATGCATTCTGTAGTAGGTTTCACAAGATAGTATTTGATTGAAACACTGTATTTCGTAACTTAGAAACCTCCTCGCACGAAAAAGTTGAATTTTTAAAGCTCAGCACACAAATGTCATAACATAAATTACGCATAACCTACTTAAGATATTTTAATAATTGAAACCTACGTATAAGAAAAATTCAGAAAGGGAATTTACTTATTTTAATACGTACTGTTTACAGGCTGACGAAACTAATGGATAGACGCCAAAATATCGTTCTTTTTCTTTTAAACAAAATGATTCATTATATTCCGCAGCATTGTTGCGAGATCAAATACATACGTAAATGCAACAATCCAACGGTCGTTAGCATCTTGGCCCAAAGTATCAAGTGATTTTAGTGCAGTGCCTCTGATCGGATGGTCTTAGGGTTCGAGTTCCAATGGTGGCAGGATTTTCGACACTAGCTACATAGCTAGGTCGAATTCAGCCAATGACCAGGGTAGAATTCTAGCAGCCGGGTGCTCTGATCGGTAGTTTTCCAAATTTAACGGTGGTTTGTTCGACCAACACTAGTCGAATGTCCTAGCAGTATCCTAACAAATGAACCACAGACGGCGGGCGATCTTTCCTTCTACCCTTCTCCTATATTTGCCCATTCCTCGTACACATATGCGATACACTACTACACTTGTCGGGAGACCAGTCAGGAACTTAGAGCTTGTCCCGGCTGGGGCGGTGTCCCGCTGGTGGGGGAGGTACCTGGTCGGAGAAAACCCAGCAAGCCGATCTTCGCCAACCCGCGATAAAAAAATACATTCACTACATTTACGGAACTAATGACCTTAGAAGTTGACGCGTCAGGAATCATTTATCAATGTATCACTCAATCGATGTATAAGAGAACAGTACCACGATAACTAAATGAAACCGAGAGCGGTAGCTCAGTGCATCAACTGATCGTCACTGCAGCGCCTCTGACCGGGAGGTCCTAGATTCGAGTCCTGATAGAGGCCGGGTTTTCGACACTAGCTTTCGAGTTAGGTCGAATGCAGTCGCTGTCTGGAGGAGAATTCTAGCGTCCGACCGCTCTGATCGGTAGTTTTCCGTGGTTTCTCCGAACAACACCACGCGAATGCCGGAGCAGTACCCTACCAAACGGGCCACGGACCGCGCGCGATCTGTCCTTCCTCTTCTTTGTCCTATCCTTTCCCTTACAAACACTTACACTAACATGCACTACACTACCACATATTCCGGGAGACTGGTCGGTAGCTTAGAGCTTGTCCCGGCTGAGGCAGTGCCCGCTGATGGAAAAGTCCTGGTTAGGGAACTCCACTAGCCGACGGTATGTCGGCGCCGGATCTCGCCATCCAGCTGGGAAGACCACCGCCATCTCCCGAGAAACATACATGCACTACACTAACGGGACTAATGACCAAAGCAGTTGACGCGCCCGGAAACACGAAAAAAACAAACCAAACCAAACCAAACCAAAACTAAAAGAACACATGCAGATGAGCGGAGTGCTTCGCCAATGAAGAGTGCGAGTGGCATCCCTGACGTGCCAGGACGCAACGGGCCCTCCGTTTGCGAGCGGCTGTATCACCGCGGGCGCCGCCGGAGCTCTTTCTCCGTCAGGGCTACTTTTTTTTTTCTTTTTTTTTTCGGGGAGCGTCCGCTCGCCACGCCGCGCCGCCTTGTCTAATCCACTCGGCTACGCCATCCTGCGGCCTCAGCCTAGTGGTAGTCGGAGGCGGGCAAAAGTCTTTGTTCCACACGGGCGCGCGGCGCGACTCGTCGTTTGAGTAGAAGGCCGACTTATTTTCTTTTATTCGCACGTTTTTAGCGCTTCATCCTCTCTCTCTGTTGCGACGCATCTGTTTGCCAGGGGACTAATACGAGTCTTTTCACATTTCACGTCGTTGGGGCAAAAAGGGACGGAGGATATGAGCAAAATATTCGAGATTACCAGCAGATGCGAGTTGTGATACATGTCGCCTCTGATATGCTCTCACTACATCCAAGGAAAGTCTTAAAAAAAAGTGACCATGAAACATTACAAAGACGCGGCTGGTGTCGAACGATTGACATTTATGTTCACAACATTCCTGGGATTGACGTTTAGCAAAGATAGATCGCAATCTTACATCTCTTTCCAGGTATCCACCGAGTCACTCGGTGATAAATGAAAATCAAGGACAGGAAAAAATCACGGGCACTTCTACGAATGAAGTCGGATAGTAACAACTAGCATTACAAAAAGGCAACAAAACTAATTTATTTTTATAAGTGACCAAGCACTTAATTCGCCCTACGTACTGGAATGAAGATTTAAACCAATATGTCAGTCAGCTTTCTTGAGAAATCAGATTGCTCTGCGAGATAGTGAAGGGAGGAATTTAACGGATCTAGTCGTATGTTTGGATTTTCCCTGGAGCTTAACTCATTGAAAACACGATTGTCTTAGTCATTAGCGTTTATGATACACGTTCTCAAAAAAATCCCATTCCGTGCACGGTGTAATCGTCAGACCGGACGGATGACGGCGTGACTGCCAGACACTTAGCCAGAGTGAGTTATTCACGATGAGTTCCCAACAAGGAAGGCGAGAAACGTACACTTTACATTATGTAATATAAATGCGATCCGTTGAACTAAGTTTTATGCTAGTGTTTTGATTTGTTATTCTGCTCGACTCCGACTAAAACGTGGATGAGTAACACAGCATATACTGACATATTCTTATCATTCAATAAAGAGTGTTTAACAATGTGTTAGAGTTTAATGAAGTAAGGGTCGCACGCATTGCTGAATCAAACCAACACTTACACAGACAGCTAATAAGCTCACGCTTGACAAGATGTTATTCTGAATCAATATTTCTCAATTTTTATTTCTTATTTTCATATGTACTGCACTGCAATATGGGTTTCAAAAACACGTTCGTTTATAATTACATCTCACTCTGCTTTTCTCATCCTTCTCCTTTCAATGAGCAGTTAACAACCATACGTATCATATTTAAAATCATATTCTTGAATGGGAACCATTGAAGTGTGAGAACGCTAGAGGAGAGATCACTGAGAATAAGGATTGGTCATTAAAAATTTTAATGGTGAATTAAAGGAACAAATTGTTCTGGGATTCTGTCGTATTCTATACAAAAAAAATTAGAATATTTTCATTATAAACTCATGTGCAAATAATGTCAAATTATCCATAACTTTATTCGTATTATTTTTATTACATTTAGAATTCTCAATGTCTGGAAATAATTCACCGCGTTTGATTCTGTATTGTGAATATATATACATTAGCAAATAAGAGTGAAAACACTTAATACCAAAAGTGTGTGTGCCATAAATAAAAGGGACAACAGGGAGGAATTTTTGCAGGAATGAAATAAAAAATAAGAATTTCGAAATGTGCATACAGCGAAATTGCAATTCCTTTCTAAACAAGAGAGTGCATTTTGTTCCTCCTGTTAATGCAGTAGGCAACGCGTTTGACAGCAATGTGGCACGCTCCGATTTCATCTCGGAAATTACCGCAATAAACCCACTTTCCTAGCAGCATTCTACCTTCCACTTTCTTTGCACAATTTTCTCGAACAACTACTACAAAAGGCGGCGTGCGCGCGCGCCAGTGCCTCGCGGTGCACACGAGCCATTTGCACCTCGCGTTCTTTCTCCTTCGCCGCTAAATACCCCAGAGGTCGCGCGCCCGCTTTCGCGCCCAACGCCCCCCGACCCGAGCACGGTGCGTTGGGGAAAGGGGAAGGAGCCTGCGAGATTTACAGACCAGCAGTGACGGCTCGTCAGGTAAAGAAAGTGAACTGCAACTTCACTTTCATTTCAACATATACCAAAATTATTTTGTGAATATGTTAGATGAATCGTGGTATAGCTTCTTATATGTCTGAACAATATGAGTTATTATATACGTAATTCTCACGTCAGAAACTATCTTTATATTGTGAATATTCTGTCTTAAGATTGGGGTGAGTATTTTTTGAGGACTTCATTATAAGTTTTTTTGGTAGAAGTTTGTGGTATATCATGCGAAATTGTAGAGCTTATAAAGTGTGGTGACCTCACGAGTTTTCAGGAAGTGAATCTATTCGCGTTCGACCTTAGAGCTAAAAATAGGCTCCAACGGTTTTCGGATATACCGTGTAATATAGGAGAAACGCAATACTTTAACACATTATTTGGCAGCATGATGGAGAACTGCTTACATGCTCAATGCGTCAAGGTCCAGGTAGTCGAATACCGGTTGGAGTTTTAAAAAAAGAAACCATTAACATTTTTTTCTTTATTAACCCCGTTGAATTATAAGTAACTTCAGTCAAAACTCTTTAATTGATAGTGTAGTTATTTCCTTCGAATTTCCCCTCAAAAACTCTAAATAGATATATATTACGCCAGGCTTATGTAATCCGAAATTTCTGCACATACAAGCATGGTGGTTGAGCACATTCGTAACACCTTGATGTTTTGAACCACAAATCACGATATATTCGACGCTCCGATCTTTTAACATAGTCTTAAACGTGTTAGTGTACTGACTTTACGCTTTATACTTACATAAAGTCGTTAAAAGCAAAAATACGACGTCTCAGATTCTTATTAGCTGTGCCCCCGTGTGGTTAACATGTGATATTCCTTTAACTTCCTCTGTAATGAATGTGGTTTAGAGTTTATCGTGCTAGTGTCAAAAAAAATTTTAGTCATCTTGGTATATTGACATTGACAAAGGGAAATACGTATAAGATCCAAGAGATATCAATGTAACCTGGAATTATTGCGTCCATATAATAGGGCCTTTGCATCCATGTCCATATTCTTCATTAGCGTAAAACCTTAAGCTGCGGTTTGCTAGCCACACCATCATTAGTATAAGATTAAGCTTACAGCTTTGCACACTGGACTGAAGCATTAGACCGTATCTCACGCGCAATGTTCGTCGTTACGATTCTAATGTGTTAAAACAACTTAATAACTTGTCACCAAACCACAGAAATCTGAGGTCCATTCAATATCACGTCTAAAACAAAATAGCTAAACCCTTTTTCCGATTTTCATTATTCCTTCCTTCCCAAACAGGAAAAGAAATTCAATACATACTCGTCTGACGCAAATGCGTCTGTCAGAACGCGAGCTACCAGGCAAGTTGACAGCAAACCGGTGCGTCAGACGTAGAGTTCCGCCGAGGACGGAGGACTCACCTGCAGGTGGCTGCTGCAAAGGGTGAGCAAAGGCGATGCGGGCCGTAGCTCCTCGTTGGGTGTCGGGGCCGAAGGGGGCGTCAGGGGGGGGGCGGGGTCGGGGGCGGCGGGCAGGGGGCGGCGAGGTGGGGCGGGCCGTAGCTCCACGTTGGGCGTCGGGGGCTTCAGGGACGACGGGGTGTCGGGGCGACACGGGCGTCGGTGGCGGCGGGGGTGGTGGGGGCGGGCCGTAGCTCCTCCACGGGAGTCGGGGCCAACGGGGGCGCCAGAGGGACGGGGTGTCGGGGACAATGTGCCGTCGGGGGCGGTGGGGGGCGGGCCGTAGCTCCTCGTTGGGCGGCGGGACGTCAGGGTGACGGGGTGTCGGGGCGATGCGGGCGACGGGAGTGGTGGAGGCGGACCGTAGCTCCTGGTTGGGCGTCGGGGGCGACGCGGGCGTCGGTGGCGGTGGGGGCGGGCCGTAGCTCCTCGTCGGGCGGCGGGGGCGTCGTGCGGAAGGGGTGGCGCGCGAGACCACTTTATTGCTCTTGTTTGTCGTGGGAAACGGCGCCGCCGGGGAAGCGCAACCTTCGCCGGAGGACGCGCGCCGCCGCGGCTCAAGTCAACCAGCAGCCCCTCCGCGGTGCGGCGCTGAGCAAGCCACGAAAGATCAATGTGTGTTCATTTTTCAGTCTTCATTATTCCATAAATGATGCGAAATGTCAAAACCTACCATGTCGCTGACATTTACTACACCTTACATGACTTACTAGATAATTTCAAGCTATAATTGCAAGAATAATGGCAATTCAATACGAACTTTCACATCACCTTAACACATTTTTATAAATGTCCGTATTACAGTAATTCCTTGCCGGAACCGACATTTTCTTCGTGTTAAGAGAGTTCGTGCTAAGAAGGGTTTACTGTTCTTTGCGCCAATAATATTTTCAAATCAATAATATATAAATATATTTGTGGGAAAGCTCGACCATTGAAAAAAGTGAGTGCGTCTGTTAATAAAGAAAATCAAGAATTAACAAATATAGGAAACATGTAAACACAAACATAAAACACGTATAAGAAATTATTCTTATAAAAAATTAATAACTCAACGCATCTTTCATTTTTACTGCACAAATCAATGTGTTCTTCTCCAATGACTCACTTTTTTTCGAGCAAAGAAAAATACAAGGTTGCTCATTAAAATATATGTTTATTTTATTCTTTAACATAAGAATGCAAATTGTTCGAATAACTACGATCCTGTATGATATGCATGTGTTGGCAATAAAAGAGCGACACTCTGTTTCCTTCTCTCAGAAACACTAATAAAAGCGGCATAAACAAAGAAAAGCTGGGAGTTAGCATTCATGCATCCGAGAATATATTTTCTCACAAGAACTTGAAGTGGCAAGAATAGCGTGAGAGTGTGTGGCGGTGTAAGTGTGAGAATGAGTAAAAAGCTAGAGGGGGTTTCAAAGTAATGTATTTGAAAACGTCAACTTGTTTGTTTTGAAAAAATCTTAATATTTGTACTACATAGAGTCCTGGTTAGGGGGAAACCCCACTAGCCGACGGTAGGTCGGCACCGGATCTCGCCATCCAGCGGGGGAAAGATCACTGCCATCTCCCGAGAAAAATATGCATTATACTAACGGGACTAATGACCGAAGCAGTTGACGCGCCCGGAAACACGAAAAATCCATCAATCAATCAATCAATATGAATCACGACTCAGTAAAAAAAAACTTGGAAATTCTTACAATTAAATCTGGCGTTTATGATGTAATTGATGGGCACACATTACGGAAGAACATCGTCTGGAGGTCCAGAAAAGCAAATCCAAAAAGACTCCTCGTTCTTTTTTAAGAGAATGGTCATCGTCAACTGCCACCCATAGTCAATACAATGGCGAGAGGTTTCTAATTTATCAGCGTTGCTCACTTGGTTTCCTTTGTTTCCAAGCTTCTTCAAGGCCTCATTCGCGTTTCGCGTGTAATTGTGCGGACGAACGGGTTCAGCGAGCAGGTCAGTGGTTCATTAGCACTGTATGGCGAGAACGAGCGGGAAACCTTCACTTACAATTATGAGTTAATATGTTCTGTGAATACTTTTTTCCTCATTAGCTTCTACTCGCACAGTGTTTATATTTGACTGCAGTGCATGAACGCATGTCATTAAAAAGCGACACTTACTACGCTGGAGACAGCACAATACAAGAAAAGTTCTGATGACAGGAAAGATAAATACATTTTGCGGTTAAGTTTGCAATCTGAAACCTTAGTTTCCTTCACAAAACAGGAAAGTGAAATGTAAGTCATGAATCATGCCTCTGTACATAATGAATATTACCTAATCAAGGTTAATTCGTTTTGTACGTTTAACTGAAAGCGATTCGTATCATAATGGTTTAAAGAACCTATCTTCATTATCTAAAGGCAGTATAAAAAATTATATTTTTCAATCATTACATCTTTTTCGAATACAGCAAACCTACAGGATTCTTAGCAAACTTCCGTTAATTCCTACACATGTATTAATTCAACATTCTTTCTTTCTCCTGCTTACCTGTTAAAATAATGTTTTTCCATTTTAATAACGATTAAATGAGTTGTCTAAAGGATTACACATACAAAATAGTCTGATAAACATCTCTTTTACCAAGCATAAAAGCAGTAGCACCACCCGATGCTCCTGTGTTAGAATAAACCACAATACGTTAGAATAATTTAGTCTGCATAAAAAAGACCGAATCCGTAATTACTCAAATTGTCATTCGTTAAGTCAAAACAGTCCCTCTCGAAGTTAACGAAGACCCGGGATATAATACAAATAAGCCATTACATTAAAAAATTCGCACAGCGTTGTTTGAAGACATGAAATGTTTCCGGTCTACAACGACAATCAAAACAACATTATGTACACTCGTAAGTGATGCATTCAATGTCAGGAAGCAATTCTAGAGGTCATAAAATGCATTCAAGCACGGGTAAGTCATGAGTCATGGGTCGTTCCATACCTCCGTTTTCTTGCTTTCCTTCCAAGAAAGTGACCTCGCAGCGGCAAAGACACAACTGTGATTTTTCCCCTTTTGTAATGAATATCCTGAATTTTTTCCAAAGCACTTTCCGTAACATTACTACACCACACAAACAGGACATGGGTTTTGTAATTGTGGATGTTTTTGTGAACTTCACGAAAACGTCATTAATACGAAACCTCATGCAACGAGAACCTCATGCAACGAAAAGAAAACCTTTTAGTAATGACTGATTAAGACAAATTTTATACATTCTTATTTGGCCTCGAACGAACAATTCGCTCTTTTTAAATAATTGTTCTAAAAGTGGTAACAGCTTCATCCTGAAACTAATCATCGAACAGAGCATACAATATATGGGAAGAGGGAATTTGAGATGCACATTGTTGATCAAAGCACTACGAGACTCATAATATTTCACGCCCAATAATGAACAACAAAATCTTTTATAAAAATATTGTCATTAAATTAATCATGTAAAGTATCATTTCAAAATAGTAAACTGGATATTCATTTCCAGAAACAACTACAAATTTTTTTACGAAATTTAAAATAAAAAAAAAAAAAAAGGGAAAAATTAACCTTTCCAAGGAAGTTGATATTTCATAAATAAGAGACTTACTCCGAAGGAAGAGGGACGGAGCGGAAGGGAGCCAGCGGGCAACTCGAGCGGCCGCGTCCTTCCGAGCCGGAGCCGCGTCGCCGAGGAAACGGCTTCGCGCGCGTGGCGGATGCGCGGACATGACGAACACGTCCGCCGGCGAGTGGGCCTCCGCCCCGCCCCGCGCCGGGTGAACGCCAACCAGAGCGACAAGGCAACCCGGGATGAGTAGGGTTCCGGGCGCGTCAGCCACTTCGGTCATCAGCCCCGTGAGTGTAAGGCGCGCAACAGACGACACCGAGGAATGCGTTGCGAGAAATGCGCCACGTGAAATGTGGAAAATCGAAACAAGGGACGCTTATCGACCCCCACACTTCAGAAAGTTTTCTCGTTCGCCTCTGCGGAGCCAAAAGAATTCCTCGCTCGAGTCGGTCAGCGAGGAATTTTTCTCCTGTCACTAATATTTTAGTCACTTTTTTTTAGTGTCAATATTTAACTGTCAGTCACACCTCCCTCTTGGTGCTTTATATAAAACAAATGCCAAGATAAAAATAAATATCTTACACCCAGTTTATATTAATCTTGCACAGTCATATTTTATTGGAGTGATTAACACTAAGTGACAAATGTAAAGGAAGTGTTTATCACCAAAATAAGATGAATATATGAGGAGGCATCAATTCCGCCCCACATAGATTGACCGAGTTTGAATCGATTCTTAACAGCTAATACAGTCCAGATTGTAAAAAATATCCAATGTATTGAGGTCTGTATTTTCCGTACACTATCATCCCCGTTTACGTCTATCGCAAATTAACTGTTTTTTTACAGAGGAGTACAAATAGTGCACCAATATTTTACAACAAAAAAGACACAACATGGACTCTGTAACTCAGAGTTGTGACTCCTTTTTCATATATTTTGCCTGAAATTGTCTACTGACAAAAATAATTACGCAGATGTGCTTTTATCAGTGTTAAAATAATAGCATTGTCGGGGAGCTAGAGTAAACTACACACTACGAGGCGATTACAGAAAACAGACTCGACCCCTTGAACCAACGGCTCCTAACTCGCATGGATTTGCTTGTTTCTTCCTTATGCTTCGTCGTGAAAGGTCTGTGTGGTCCAATGTAACGGTTCTGCAAAGAACCTGCCTCAGTGTCGGTGCCCCGTGCAAGTCCTTTTTTTTCGCTAATGTACAGAGTAACAGGCATCAGGAAAAGTGATGATGAGAGGAAATCGATTTTACCACAACGTGAATAGTCGACATTAATTGTTCATATAAGAAACACAGTCTGTGATGGCTGAGGGGTAACATCGTTTCGTCTGGTACGTCGGTATTTATAGGGTGCCCTTCGCGACGGCGGCGATTTTCCGCCACTTGTTTGATTGCTGGATCGACTTCTGCCACTTCGTGTAGAATTCTGCCCTGGTTTCTCCGACCAACACCCGGAGAATGCCAGAGCAATACCCGCGATCATTCCTTCTTCAGCCTTGCCCCTCCTCTCACCTTACATACAAGCACTTCACATGTCGGCAGTTCACAGGTTTTTCCGGCGGGGACGATGGTGAGGGAGAGAACCCATAAGCCGAGGGGGTGGGGTCTTTCTTTCCATCCGGAGAAAAACACCTCCATCTCCCAGGATGTAACATGCATTATACTTACTGGACAAATGCTTTTAGTAGTTGACGCGTCCAGAATCTATCTATACTCACTCAGTTTTAATATTTAGAATACGTATGTATTTGGGCGTTATTGGGTCGGTAGTCCGACTTCGCCGGCCAGCTACCGGTGTCCCCCTTGCCTGGGCCTAGTTAAATTCCCATGCATGGAGGTAAGAGCGTCATGAGGCGAACATGACGTATTCTCTTCACCATAACTAGCAAGATCCGCCTGCGTGAGCTTTTCTTCGTCACACAGCTACAGAAACCGGGACGATTTTAAAGGAGAGCCACAATTCTATCTTTGCCTCGACCGTGAATCCAACCCGGGACCACAGCACGGGAAGCTAGTACGCTGTCCATGAGCCATCCCAAAGGCTAGATTTAGAATATACATTTTTTTACTCATTAAACTTTATTAATTGAATCAACTCCATTTAGCGCATCCCACGCTGCCGCGAATCCGCGCCGCCGCGTGGCCGCTGAAGGCGAACCAGAACGGGCGCAGGCGGCGTGGCCGCTGAAGGCGAACCAGAACGGGCGCAGGCGGAGCGGAGGGAAGCCAGGCGAGGCGGCGATCGGGGGCGGCGGATGGCAGTCGTGTGCTGTTCGTGCGGGCGGGGAGCGGGAAAAAAAATGACGCACTTCAATGCCGCTGCGGCTGACCACGCACGAGCAACGCGAGTGAAAGGAACAGGAGGAAACCAGCGGACGGAAAGGAGCAGGGCCAGGCCGGCGCGGCTGAGTATGAGCCTGTTCAACGGACCCGTGCCGCTTTCAGAATGTAAACTATGTTTACGGCTAAAGGGCAAAATTGTAATAAAAACGCTCTTGAAACTTTGAGGGTGAAGTTCAGATTTTTTCAATAAAAATTAAATTGATACGGAAAGAAATTTTGTTTTAAAAGTTACACATGAACAACTCCCTCTCCAGAATTATCTCCACTATTATTTTAATCAGAGATCGTAACTGTAACGATACTCGAAAAAAAAACAAAGCACAATTAAAGTACGAGAACTAAGTTTATTATATACCTTACCCGTCTCGTGGACAAGGGATTCCACCATTTTGCCAAAACACACTGACCTCGAAACACACAATGTGCGAAAATTAAGATAAATATCATAATTTGGCATTCACAAAGATATGCTTTGGCCAAATCAGATTAATAAAAGATGGTTATTTCTCGTCCTTCGTCTTATTTAGAATGCACACTTCTTCTCTACCTGCCAGAAAGCAGCAAACATTGGGTCCGCGCTAGTGGCCTAATAAGGCCTGCAGTGCCGTGCCTCGGGGTGGGCCGAGGAAGGCAGGTGGCAGGAAGCGAGAGCGCCGTGGCAGCCGCGGGGAGGGGGGGGAGGCATCCGCGGGACGTTGCGTGTCGCTCGCCTTGCCTCACTCTCCCGCGCGAATGTGGCAGCCTGCCCCCACGCCCCGGGGAGTCCCCTGGCATCGAGGCGACGCCCGTGCGCTAAGCCGTTCCACTTCGCTCTGCCCAAGAGAGCCCTTTTCCACAAGAGGGGGTTTCCCAACGAGTTGATGACCAGTTTCAAATTCGCTAGGGATATGACGCCCAGAAGGAAGATACACTTATTTAGTAAGCAGGATTTTCCAAAAAAAAAAAAAATCTTGAAATACACACAGTGACGCCGTAAAAAGACGAAAGCGATTGGGTGACGATGCAAAAATGCGATTGATTGGTGTTTTGGGGCACGTCATCTGATAAGGTCATTAGTCCTGTAGTGCATGTTTTATCGTGGGAAATGGCGATGATCTTCTCGCTGGATGGCGAGATCCGAAGCGGACCTACAAGTCGGCGTGCGGGGTTTTCTCCAACCAGGTGTCTCCCACCAGCAAGGCACCGTTCCAGCGGGGACAAGCTCCAACATCCCGAACGGTCTCCCCACAAGTGTGGTAGTGTAGCGATGATAGGACAAGGAAGAGGAAGGAAAGATCGCGCGCGGTCCGTGACCCATATGTTGAAATAGTGCTCTGGCATTCACCTGGTGTTGATCAGAGAAACCACGGAAAACTACCGATCAGGGCAGCTGGCCGCCAGAATTCTCCTCCAAATAGCGGCAGAATTCGACGTAGATTGTGTCGAAAATTCTGCCGCCAGTAGATCTCTACCCGTAGGACCTACTCCTGTCAAAGGTACTGCAGTGACATCAATCGACTCAACCTAAGCCGATACAAAAGCGTTGAGATGAAAAAGAAATCACACTGTCAAGACGGCATGAATAGGTGCATGATACAGAAGCCACTGGATTTGATTAAGAAAGGCACAGCAAACTGCAAGCAGTCAGAGACGATTTCTCTTGCGCGTTCTCACCTACATGCAAGACACAAGGAAAATACTCCTCAAACTCGCGAAGATCATGCAAGTATCTTTAATGTTCCAGACGTACAATGACCCAATGACTTTCATGTCTTTCGTGTTGTATCATCGGAACCCGAGTCACGACTTTCAAGAGAAAATGTCCTTGTCTTGCGAGGGTTTTAAATCCGAAGACCCATCCGTTCGCATACATGTTTAATGTCATTCCACACTACATTGTGATCGACCTAGAACCAAATGCAATTTTGCAATACACAGAGTAGAAATATTAGCATTGCTCATATTTTACAAGCAATTATAAGCATACAGTAATTTTATAACGCCATCTTAAATGGTCAAGTCAGGATGTCATAATTGTATTATTGGAACCTTGCAACCGAGCAGCCAATAGTAGAAGTGTTGGTTGGATTGACGACACCGGATCGTTAACTCAACGAAAGAAATCAATTATCCTTCCAATAAGCTATAATGCACATATTGATTTCTTGTCTTATATTTCCTTGAGTTCATTTATTAAGTAGCATATTGTTGGAAATTAAAATTATCAGGAAGATAGTTTCGTATTGCAATATTCACATCACGACTCAATGTCTCATGGTTCTCCTTATTGAAACCTTGACATGTTTACCCACCAAGATTGGTGTATCCCTTTAAGTCACGTATCTCTTCGTGCGATCCTATGAAGGAAAACAAAAATACTGATTTCTTGTCTCATACGCTTCAGAATAAAGGCAAATAAAAATACTACTGCAAGGTAGAATTGAATTTTGTGGAGGAAAATATTTGCTCACGGCTGAGGGCAGATGCAGCAGTGCTTTAGCGGTGAAGGTAATCATCATAAAAATGTGCTACTTCATGTCGGCCGCACGCAACAAGAGTCAGAACGGAATTAGTTTCGTACCCGTGTAGTTTGCACATAAACTCTTTATTACATGTCACAAATAACTCAAAAGCCCATTGCAATTCATATAATTATCATGCATTAATACAATTAGAACCTTGCAAGATTAAATGCCTAGCTCGTACTTCTTGTGCCTGTTTACGTTACAAAACGCACTTTAATTTGGTTTGAAGTAACATTTAAAGTTACAGTAATTTTTATGGCCAGAAAAATATAAAAACAACAATATGCTATTTTCGAATACTTTTCTTATGAAAGAGAATAAAAACCTAAAGAAACCACATTTATTATGAACTGGTTGAAGGAGTTTACACAAGACTAAATGGCACTTTTAAAGGTCACAGTAAACACAAAAATGTGCTCCAACCAGTTGGAGAATTTTTTACCTCACCCGCTGTCCAGTTTCGGTGGTTGTGGACCAAGCTCTCCTGTGGCTACACCAATCACACCTTCGGTGCGCCGCCGTCTGTCACTCGCCGCCATCCCGCACTGGGTAGGCCAGCGGGTGAGTGGGTGGACGAGTAGGAGGGCGGCGCTCGCGAACGCGGCGCGCAATTACACGCGCGCAACCGGAAGCACGTGGAGTGCATTCCTCACATTTCCCCCGTGGAACTGGATTATTCAACAGATCCCAGAAATTTTAATTATAACTACGATAAACTAGTCGGGGCGCCGCGCCGGGCTGGGCCGGGCTGGGCTCCGGTGGCGGAGGTGGCGGCGCCGAGAGGTAGTATGCACCCCCGTGAATCACGGGGGCGGCTCCCGCTGAAGGCGCGGGGCAACTTCGCCAACTTGTCTCTGTAACTAAAGATAGCGACGAGCAGCGGTGTAACTAAAAGAGCAGAGGGGATGGTTGCTCCATGAAACACCGTATTTTTTTTTAAATTTTAAACTAAACTTTATGATAGTTCACGCGATCGACTCACACTTGTATCTCTGGTAGGTATCTGTATTAACATTGACAAAATAATAACCATTTGTGAGAACTCGATAAGGCTACCGTTGCCCGGGTCGATTTATTAAAGTACAACCTTTCTATATAACGGTGGAATATCTCTCGTGAAAGGTTAGTTTCTACATAATGTCCAGGCAATTAAAAATCGATTTACTGACATCCCTCCCCCGACATATCCTGATATTGAAGGATATTTTAATTGGCTTCTAAAATTGCTGGAAAATTTTGATTATCATATTTGCCACCAGGGAGCGACACAATAAAGGCATCCATAATATTTACCCACGCCTGGAAGGCGTTCCCCACAACGCGAATATGAGATCAGAGTAGCTGAGTGTGGCGCCACCGGCGGGTATTTTCACGTTAAAAAGTTTAATTTGTAAGTCACAAGTATATAGTAAACGTACTTTTTAAACATAATACCATTACCCGGCTCGATCATTTCCGGGCGCAAACCCATAAAAGTTTCATGAAAAAGTATTGTGTTAGGAGCCATATCAATTAGGTTTAATTATCGTCTTTTCTAGATTGTTTACAGGGAATCCGCTAAAAATTGTGCCAATCAACATGTCTTGATGAGAGGAATCAAATGAATTATTGATAATCTCTTCTTGTGCCAAAACCGCACCAACACTACCTTTTCGTTCATTACTTAAAAAAATACGTTCTTAATACTACAGAATTTTCTGGATAGATCCAAAGAAAAGAAAAAGTTCATTTCACTATTAGGAAACGGAGACGCGTTGCGGGATTTTGTCTCAACTCGTCGACCGGAAGAGATCTAAGCGAGAGTGGGGGAAAATGGACGGAGGTTACTCAATTACAACATAATGATTAGGATGTTAATTGTCCGAGGTTTCAGTTTTATCGGATAATTTTCCACGGTTTTTTTACATGCCGGAGATGGCCACTCTGAATTTTACGCCCTACAAAAGTCCATACATCTCAGTCGGGACCACTAGGTCGAATTCAGTCGCTGTCTGAAGGAGAATTCTAGCGGCCGGTAGCTCTGATTGGTAGTTTTCCGTGGTTTCTCCGGTCAACACCAGGCGAATGCCGGAGCAGTACCCTACCGAACGACTCACGGACCGCGCGCGATCTGTCCTTCCTCTTCCTTGTCCTATCCTCTCCCCTTACACACTCACACTTACACTAACATGCACTACACTACCACATATTCCGGGAGACCGGTCGGGAGCTTAGAGCTTGTCCCCCGGTGCCCCGCTGGTGGAAGAGTCCTGGTTAGGGGGAAACCCCACTAGCCGACGGTAGGTCGGCGTCGGATCTCGCCATCCAGCGGAGGAAGATCACCGCTATCTCCCGAGAAAAAAACCTGCACTACACTAAAGGGACTAATGACCAAAGCCGTTGACGTGCCCGGAAACACGAAAAAATCAATCAATCAAAAAATCAGTCGGGACCGAATCTGCGCTCTGGGGTAGAAAGCAGTGCATTAACCACTCACCAAGAGAGCTTCGCCCGCTTATGATACGTTTGTGATACTTTACTTCTTGTGGAAAATGTACATACACTTCCCAGAGCGTACCATGTTCCACAAGTTTTACTAGCGTTAATGCGGAACAGAGAAAGCAGTATTTTCGTCCGAGCCAAAAGCCCTGGGAATAACATGAGATCGCGGTTGCACCACGGAACAAAGGCGACTTTCCGCCCTGACCTTCGCTGACACCTGCAGTCACTTGCAGCAGCTGTCCGCATTTTTACATGCACGCCTCAGGACTGACATTAAAGGCGCAAATGGAGCTACAAAGGAAACAGAGGGGTAAAAAGATAAGAAATTGCACTCTCTAAATGTCCTTTGAATGTCAGGTTTACGTAACTTCCTATTTAGTAGATCGCCTAAAGAAATGCAGCATGAAAATTTCCAGGCAACCGAGCAAACAAAATCAATATTCTGTGGCAAGTGAGCCACTTTTTTTCCAATTTATTTATCTGAAATATAACTGCTCAGACCACTCCTTAAATGAACATTCTTTCATAAAATATTTGCTACTTCCAATTTTGATGTGTTGATTTTCAATATAAATTAATTTAACTAATTTACTACAGTATACTTATAAAAGTAGAAGATTCATCGTCTCGCACATCGACATATGAGCATTACAGAAAATACGAGAATGAACACCTCATGGCATTGAAGCAAGCGTAATGAATCATGCCGAGCGCTACAGTACATGTAAAACAAAGTCAAGCAACCGAAATCCCAGTTTGGAACTCCAGAGGCAATTTTAACGCCCGTTTGAGCATTGACAGAAAATCAACCCACCAGCCGCCCTCGGCATTTCCGACCCAAATTCGACGCGTTACTGACCCGGCTGGCGTATTGCAGCACGACAGTTATAGCCGCTCGGTGAATTGCTGTATGGCGCCTTATAGCCACTTCGCGACGTCTCGTGGCGCTTTCTCGCGCTGTGTACGAATTCCTCGGCAATAGCGGCCAAGGCTGCGGTTGCGGAGTCGTTGACCTTGCTCTCTGGCCGGCGAGCAGCACAGCGCCGGCGATCACGACGCGTCCCTCGCAACGCCACGATGCCCGGCCGCAGGGCCCTCGCGAGGCCTCGTGCCGTCCCACCGGCAAGGCTGACTCAGGGCAGATTCTTCCCACTTATCCCTTGATCATTAATATCCATGCAGTTAAATGGCTTCCAAATGACACTCCTGTTACATATCTTGGATTTCAAATAAATACCCAATTAACCTGGGGAAACCACATAACAGCAAAAAAAAACCCGCAAAAACTCGCATATTTTTAAGGAATATTTTATGTCACACGTTGGTAGCCTTCACACTACTTTTAAGGCCTCAGACCACATTCCACACATTAAAGTAATTGTGAAACCCGTTGTTAAGAGCAGTTGACACACAAATGACAGCTTACTCGAACAAGCTACAAACGTTTATGTCTATGCTACGAGACGTTGAAGTATCCGGTTAAAATATTACAAAAATACTCAATTGCTTTAGCCATCACAACTGAATGAATAAACATTTCTAACAGAAAATATTTATACGCGAATGTTTTCTGTCGTATGTTTTATATTCTTTACACAATAGCCAATAGTGGCACACGAAGGGGAAGAACGAATGCGTCAGAGTTTCGAAATTCAGCCTCGGTGGCTATGAATTGTCTCAGGCAATCAATTAGCCGTTGCTCCAAATTTTGAGTTATTATTTCTCAGGACTTTTCTATTTATATTTAGATAAATGGAAGTCAACCAGATCACCGAATGTTTAACTTCATTGATTGATTTGATTGACTTGATTGATTCGGAAAGATCTCGAAGTTCGTATGCCAGGAAGTTGAAGCAGACGTGAAGGAGTAAAAATTTTGATTCACTCGAGGTCTCAGCATTATACAAAAATAACAAAGAATGTAATGCTAACCTTTAAGAAAAATCAATGAAAACATTTTTTATTGAAGCTAACACACTTTGTTTCACGTACAACGTACTGTGATGCAGATGTAAAATTGCGTTCTACTTATCTTCAATGTATTATTTATTGTAATGGTCCGGCCATGCCTTTAAATGGGTCTGTGATGTTGATGAGTAGGTAATGTTGAAGATACGATATGAATGATGATTAAGCATGGTGCAACGACAGACGTGAGAAAGAGGAGAACCCAGAGAAACCCTGCGGAAATCCACTTTATCTGCAAATTTTACATGGATCAACCAAGATTTGAACTTCAGTATCAGCGGTGCAAGGCTAGCAGTCTGACCGCTAACCATTGGATCACCTTGTGTTTAGGGCTGTCATAAATGGTATCGTTAGATATCTTGCTCGGGGAAGGACTGTTTACCCAAGTGCTTTGTTCTCTCTCTTCGTGCGAATTGGTACATCGCTGATTTATTCAGATTTCCCGACACCTCTGCGGCTATGGTCATTAGTTCCGTTAGTGTAGTGAATGTTTTATCCCGGAGGTGGTGTGGTGGTGTTTCTCCCCTGCTGGATGCTGAGATTCGGCGCCAACTTACACGAAGGCTTGCGGGAGGTTTCCCCCCGCCAGAAACCTCCCCCAAGCGCTCCAGACGGATGAACCTCTACACTCCCGACTGGTCTCCCGACATGTGTGTGTAGTACATGCACATGTACGCGCCTAGATCGCGCGCTGTCCATGGCCTGTTTTTTAGGGTACTGCTCCTCCATTCGCCTGGTGTTGATCATATAAACCACAGAAAAGTACCTATCAGAACTGCCAGCCCCTAGAATTCTCCTATATACTTGGGATTTTATAACCTGGCACTTGACGTACACCAGCTGTTAACGATTTCGTTCAATCGGGAGCTTAAACGTCACCAGTGAGGTCACTGTGATGACGTTTTAGCTCTCGATTGGATGACTCCAAAACAGCTGATTTACGTCAAGTGCCGGGTTATAAAAACCCAAGTATAAACAACGACTGAATTCGACCTACCCATGCAGCTAGTCGAAAATCCGCCACCGTCTGAACTGGAACCTCAGGTTGATTGATTGATTGATTGATTGATTTTTTCATGTTTCCGGGCGCGTCAACTGCTTTGGTCATTAGTCCCGTGAGTGTAGTGCATGTTTTTCTCGGGAGATGGTGGTGATCTTCCCCCGCTGGATGGCGAGATCCGGCGCCGACCTACCGTCGGCTAGTGGGGTTTCCCCCTAACCAGGACTCTCCTACCAGCGGGGCACCGCCCCAGCCGGGACAAGCTCTAAGCTCCCGACCGGTCTCTCGAATTATGTGGTAGTGTAGTGCATGTTAGTGTAAGTGAGTCTGTAAGGGAAGAGGATAGGACAAGGAAGAGGAAGGACAGATCGCGCGCGGTCCGTGGCCCGTTTGGTAGGGTACTGCTCCGGCATTCGCCTGGTGTTGATCGGAGAAACCACGGAAAACTCCCGATCAGAGCAGCCGGCCGCTAGAATTCTCCTCCAGAGAGCGACTGAATTCGACCTAGCTGAAAAGCTAGTGTCGAAAAACAGGAACCTCAGGTCTTCCCGGTCAATGTCGCTGCGGAGTCAGCGGCAATGCTCGCTGGGTTCAAGTCGGTGCATTGCGAGGGGGAGCTCTGTGCCGCGGAATGCGCGCGGCGCGGCGCGCCCGGGGAGACGACAGCGGCGGCGGCGGCGAGACCTGAGCCTCCGGGGAGGCGGCAGCGCCTCTGTGCGCGTCGGCGAGGAACAAAACCGAGCTGACGGCCGTAATGGCTCCCAGCAATTAGGCCGGCCAAGCGCTAAACGCGTCCGCTTTGTGCTTCATCGTGCTCTGCTGCGATAGATGGCTGCCGGCGCGCTGCGCTGCGCGAGGTTCCTGGACGCCCAGATGAACGAGCTCAACACAAAGCCCCAATGCGCATCCCTTGTTACAGCTGCGCGAACGCTCCTGCAGTTAGGGCACGTGTTGACTGTTCTGCTGCCGGCGCGCACAGCCACGACACACGACACCTCCGTTTCTCTACACGTACAAGCACACAAAGCCAGAGGCGTGAATTGTAACAAGAAGGAGGCCTTCAGAATCATCGTGCTCACTGCTGCATTTATAAGCATAAGCTCAAGTCGATGCAATTATGAAAAGCTGTAATTCGATTCGAACTAAGAATGATTACGTTCCTGAGTATATGCTAGTCGTATTTTTCCAGAACGTACGTTATTGTGACTAGAAATCGATTACAATGGAATATTTCAACATGGGGATCGGTAAAATAATTTGTTTTAGTAATACCTTACACAGTACGTTTACAATAAACATACGATAACAAGAGACATGTTAAAATACCTTCTCATTATTTATTAGATGCCAACAATAAGTAGCCTTGTAGCAATACGGTGCATCCGATATATTCAGTGTCATCTTAAATGAATGAAAAATAAATTCCACTTTTGATGGGTGATTTCATCACAAGCTATCAGTAGATGTCAATAAGTATACATCTGTGGAAGTCCCGGCTGTTGCTTTTTCATTTAATTAACTAAATATTGTAAAACACAAAACGTGCAAAACACACTTTTTGTATAGTCTGGTAAAAAGGTCAAAACAGATAATTTCAATAAAATTGTCATTCCCATAAATTATTATATTCTGACGTATTCAATGAAATCACAAGCTTTGAACTCAAATGAATTTAATTTAGTGTTCTATTTAATTATCTGTATCTCCAATAAACCGAGCAATAAAATATGCCCGGCAGGCATTCAGAGACTTCATACACGAACGACATTCATTCAATTCACAGGGAGAAATCAATAACAAAGCTGTTGCTACAGTTGATGCACATGTGTATCGCGCACGTTTATGCACATCATTTTCGTAGCTAGTATGTAATTACTTACACTGCGGTATATTTATTACCGTTGAATTAGAAATCGCAATCGTATAATCGATACAAACATACTGTTCGGTACCGCCATCTCGAAGTTATGATGTCTAAAATCAGAACCAAAAGAATCATCAGAATCAAACGAACTTCAGTTCAGTACGTTTTCACTAATGAGAAATAGTATACCACCCAATTGAATAAAACAATTATTCTTTATTTCTGCATAAAATATCACTCGAATTTCGATTACTTGTAATTCTGTAAGAGAGAAACAAGACAACAAAAATTATCAGTAATAACTTTTTAACAATACTTCTAAAAAGGCGAACTAACTACGTACATCCTTTTCACTAAGGGAAGGACCTTCAATCAGTTCTCTCAGTATACTTAATGTCACCAATGTACTCTACGATGAATCAAAATATTTCCATAAAAGTGACGGAAGCGGTTGTGGTCGCCCTTATGATGATTTGAAAATAAAATTTATGGCCATTGAATGAGGAATCGCAGAAGCAGGAAGGATCATGACGGTCGCACATCATTCTGGAAAGCTAAAGACAAGATTACAGTGTCGCCTCCGACACTTGAAACAGCTTTAAAAGTATTTTTTCTTTCATTATTAGATATTATTTTATCTTGATTAGGATACAATAAAAATATCAGTTTACCACTAGCTGACAGATACACATTTGGTGACATCTCGCTGTCCCAAAAAGGTGGATCAGAAACAGACAATACTATTATTTGTTCTCATGCATCCTATCCACGGTTACATCTGTACCTGTTTACTATCAATTTTAATATAATAATAATAATAATAATAATAATAATAATAATAATGTTCTCGTAAGATACAAGAAATTGTCAACCGTCAGCAGGCCTAGACGCTTTAATTACCACCTTGTTTGAGCGAAATCGTGCACCGGAAGGACTCTAAACAAGAGTGACGGACGGACGGAAGAACGGACGAGTAGATGGACGGAAGGATAAACAGACGGACACACGCAGGTTTCCCGATTACTGTATGCAGGATAAACCTATAAATTCAGAGTGAGAACATCACAGATTCTCCAGACCCCGCAGGTTACCCGATTACTGTATGCATGATAAACATATTTATAGTGAGAACGTCACAGATTCTCCAGACCCTCGTCGAACAGTGGGAATCGCCAACCACGTGGCGGTAAGCGGGGCTGCATACACCCTACTTCCTTGAACAACATACGAGCATGCTTCATTACGCACACCGCCTTCCCAGAACGGCGAGGCAATCCAGTCGCGGAGACTAAACCTGGACACCGCGTCGCCTTGGCGCCCACATCCGCGCAACAAGGGGCGTTTGTGTGGCGTAAGGGGGCGTGGTGATCACGACACTGTCGAGTGTCGACCCAGCGACTAGGAGGGAGTGGTTGGGAGAGGCAGGCTGTCACCATGGCTTTCAGAAAGGGGAAGCACCATGCTGCATTTTTACCGGAATATCCAATTAATGACTAATGAATTTCCTTGCATTTGTATAAAAAGCATTTTACACATTTTTCCTTAAAAAGTGTTTCCTTATCTCGTTGGACCATTTATAATGATTAGTTTACCACTGTACTCACGTACTAGAAAATGACTTAGTGAAACATGAAAGTTCTGAAAATACCAGTATTTCACATCATTAATACAACTTTCTCATACGAAGAAAGTGCAGTGAAGATACCATCTAAAATTATAATGGAAGTTAAACATGTTCCAGCTTTCTTTCTTTATTTGTATTATATTTTTATTGTATTGCCGTACAAGTTACAATTACTAACTCTAAATGAAGGCAAAAGGCAAACCTTGTCTATTTAAAATGCAGTTTTACGAATCTGCACAACATCGATTCAATAACATATATCTTATTCAGCCATTTCACCAAAAAATAAAACCATGGAATGCATGCCGTTTCTAATGAAATCAAATCAAGGGAAATAAACGACGTGGAAGAAGTTATTGAATAAATAAATTAATTCTCGTCAACAAATTAAATAATTCAATTTTTCATCAACCAAATTTCTCCGTAACAACCGCCATTCGCCAATGACGCACTGCAGTTACCTAAACCACAGACTAACTAGTTCTTCCAAGAGCGTCTTATTCTTTCGCGGCCAAGGAAAGCGCGAATGACGTCACGAGGCCCTTAAATGGGGTGCGTGTAACCCGCGAACGAAGAAAAGTCTCCTCGAGAACCGGTCTTCCCGCGATCGCAGGAGGCGCGCGGGTGCAAGCGCGCGTGCGTCAAGCGGCCGCCTGGCCTGCCTCCTGGACCACGCGGCCGCCCGCGGATGACGCGGTTTCTCGGCGCGTGACGTCACGAGCAGGTGCGCCCCGCCGCGCTCCGCTGGAGGAACCGGTCGCGCCGCGCGGCGGCGGGGCGGCGAAGGTGGCGGCGGGGCGGGGGCGGCGGCGGCGGGGGCAGCGAAGGTGTCGGCGGGGCGGCGGCGGGGCGGCGGCGGGGCGGCGGCGGGGGCGGCGAAGGCAGCGGAAAGGCGGCGCCAACGGAGGCGGCGGCGAATGTGGCGGCGGGGCGGGGGCGGCGAGGGCGGCGAGGGCGGCGGCGGGGCGGCGAAGGCAGCGGCAAAGGCGGCGGCAGACGTGGCGACGGCGGCGGCGACGGCGGCGGCGAGGGCGGCGGCGGGAGCGGCGGGGCGGGGCGGCGGCGGCGAGGCGGCGGCGGGGGCGGCGGGAGCGGTGGCGGCGGGGGCGGGGGTGGCGGCGGCTGCTGTGGCGGCGGCGACGCCCCGCGCAAGCAGAAAGAGCAGCCGCCTCCTCTTTCCCAGAGGGGCTTCACGGTGAAAAGGAATCCCCAAGACATTCTCTTTTCGCTAACAGACTGTTCTACGTCTTACATACGAAAGATGCAAAATGAATTTTGGTTCTTTAGAACTCGCCCACATCGCCCAAATGTAGTTATACTTGGTTGTTCGTAACGTGGTGGATGACATTAGGTCATTTTTACACCTCCCGCCTTATAAAACAAATATTTTGAATTAATTCGCGAACGTCCTTCTTAACGGGGTTCATGGCCTCAAATACGTGCCCTTCACTGTTATAAAGATTTATTTTATAAGGCAGGAGGTGTAAAAATGACCTAATGTCATCCGCCACGTTAGGAAAACCCAAGTATAATAGTAATTTTCGTTGAAATGGTTGCTGTAGTATGAAAGGTTTGGATGTGAAACAACTCAGAGACGGGAAATGCAAACGTTGGAATTGTGAATTTAATTTCTGAAAGGCATGTGTGTAATTTATCAGAAAATAGAAAAAATATCTTCAAACGTTCAAAAGCAATACCCCGGAGCAAAGCAACACTGAGAATTAAACATTAATCGAACAGTATGACAATGAAATACAGTATTATTTCATTGGAATCTTGCGTTTTTATGGTATATATTTTTTCTTGTTTCAATTTTCGCCTTATGTACACATACGAAAAACAATTCAATGAACATCAAGAAATCTTTGATAATTTTTTCCTCTTTCAGATTCGAGATGTCGCGGTTCCATTGTAAAAACTGTTCAATAATTTAGAGGTCAACCACAAGACGTTTCGATTTATAGTCCTTGCAATACAAAGCATTCGTTGAATCTTATCATTGTGATATTCCTCAAAAAACACAAAGTGTCACCAAGCTCGTTAGAAAGGCAAACAGAATAACGTGCCTCGCCAAAAGGCGACACCTGAATGTTTCTCCTTCTCCTCCAGCTGGTAGAACCGTGGGCGAGTCAGGGAAGGGAGTTCCTTCCCAATTAGAAGCGACTGAGCGGCAGGCACGGGGAATGGGGCGGCGACTGTCGTCGCCAGAGGGAACTTCGATGAAAGGTCGCACGAGTCGCAAAGAGAGGGGGGGGGAGTAGCGACGAGATGAATGTTGACGAGAAAAGGAGGCGGGGAAGCCGACATCAAAAAGGAAGTTCCATACGGCCATCGATTCCCGCTTTCCGGGAGAACGAGGCGACCTTGCAGAGAGATTTCCTCTGCTTTCTGCACGCTGGCTGCGACGAACGCGCGCTCTTTCTCTCCGCCGTCGATTTCCTCGCGACCCAAAAGGACTCCGCTACGTGACCTCGTCTCCTACGAAAAGCGCAAAGTAATTTCATTACGCGACCCACAGCATCGGGAAGTTGCATTGTGTTGCGGTTTGCAAAGGGTGCGAACAAGCGCAGTTCGCTTTACTGCTTCTCAAATACTTTCAGGATAATGTCGAAGTTTTGAGAGGGTTTCCGTCAACACATTTTATTTTTATATCCGTTATAAACTAAGAAAATGTTGACAAATAGTAAACACATAAAAAAGATGAAATTGTAAGAATTTAAAAATCAGTAATAACTCTTTAAGGACCCCAATTGCTGAACAAAATATTTCGTTGTAATGGCGTTCTCATCATTACCCACGAAAAACCCTCTTTGAGCACTGCGTAATACCAAGTAATTACCCACGAATTCAAATATGTTTTTCAAGGACTGGCTTACAATAATTTCACAGAAATGGTAAAGAGTGACAAAATGATGACATTAAGTACTAAGGAATTACGAAAAAATGAAAAATGCGTAACCCAGTTCTCACATATCCTTTCGGAAACAATGCAAAAAATTTCACGAATGTCATAAATCGACGGAACAGTGTTATTCTTACAATGCCGCCGACAGCAGCATTAATGCACCAAACACATGCGTTATGTTTCCAGTGGACGATGCAATTTCATTCCTAAGTATCCTAGTCCGGGAAAACAAATATTGGTTGCAGAACATTTAAAATAAGATAATGCGCTGTAAATATTCCATTTATTAGATATGGAATTCTCGACGATGACATTTCTTGATTTGATATTTCTTCTGACTTTCTCAATACATACTTCATAATCTCAAATGAATACATTGTTTTCATATAGACTTTTCCGAACTCACATTAATTCCCTTTTTTCCTAAAAACGTGGCACGTCTCAGAACACAGATTACTCATGGGCCCCCGTTGGCACTATTAGAGGTTCTTCTCGACATACACATTACTACACTCGAGTGCGTCGATTATCCACTTCCACGGCACTTCCAAATCACCAATTTTTGGTCCTGCTGAGTCAGCACTGCCCTAGCCATCTTAATCACATTCGCTGTCTGTTACAACTGATTTATTTCAGAAAAAATAAGGTAATTGTACTGTTTCTCGTAGTTTTATTATTATTATTATTATTATTTTATTTAAGGTCGCATCAACATCTAGGTCATTAGCGATCGCTTTTGTTGTTAACGTTATGGTAACTGTGAAGATGAAACGATATGGTGATGATAAGGACGAACACAAATACAACCATGCCCGAGATCCAGTCGACCCCGCAACCATTGGGCCCGAGATCGCTACGACACTACTGCCTTCGCGATCTCGGCCACCAGATGAGCTCTCGTAGTTCTTACTGATCAAATTCTTCAATAAAAGTCTTTATTGATATATATATATATATATATATATATATATATATATATATATATATATATATATATATATAACAGGCTTCTCTGCCAGAAATTTCAGTCTTATTTCAGGACCCAAAGGGAGGAGAGGGGCGCAGGGTCTGGGTTAGGGCTCATGAGCTGGACGAGAGGACGGGGAGAGCTGACTGGACGTATGGAATGAATATGATGGCTGGGCGGGGGTGGGCGGGAGTGAGTTGGGAGGCGGGGGGGGCGTGGAAGGGGAATGACCGGGGTATGGGGTGTGAGGCGAGCGCAGGGACTGGGCTCAGAGAACGCAAGAGACTGGGTGCGGGGGCGGGGCGCAGGGGTTGGCCTGCGCGTGCAGTCCACCCGGTTGCTCCCAGGCGCGGGCCTGACCCGCTGGCCCACTTGCGCGCCACGCGGAACGCAGTACGCCGCCCGCGCGCAGAACACACGACCGACGCCGTCCACGCACTGCAGAGAACCACGGAAGGACGGCGGTAATTGTTAGATGATAGAGGAAGCAAAGAATGTCCACAATGACAAAAAATACAGCAGTTTAGATGGTTTCTGTGACGTGCAACGTGTCTTTTTTCAACGGAATGACGGACAACGTCGAAACTAATGTTGTTTCTTGCAGTATAGATGTATGACAATGAGATGAAAGTTTTTGCACGATTAATAATTCTTTTGGCTTCATAATGAACATACGAAGAAGAAATGTTGAGAATTTAAATGTCGGAAATATCTTTAATAAATTAACAATATCTCAAGGTTACATCTACTTACAGAGATAATATGATTTCTGAAGATACCATACGAAACACGGCCAATTAACACCGAGACGGATAAGCAGATCGCCAAGGTCTGAAATTTCTCGAAGTTAGTCCACTACAATATATTTTCTCACGCAATTAAACATGTTTCCATACTAGTATTTCCTCAACATATCTGCTTCTCCTATTAATTTCTTAAATTAGAACAATAAAAATAATATTCACCAAAATATCTGTTGGCTTGTTGAATACAGTACACGTACAGCTGCAGCGCTTGAATGCAGATAGAACATGCTCTGTAATGCTGACCCACTGAAACGATAACCTCATGCAGCCAGTCATTCGCGAAAGTCTTTTAGCACCTGATCATTAGACTCTGACCGTCCATCCAAATAACACCTCAACTCACAGATCGAGATTATGATCGACACATTAGAGAATTTTAAAATCGATGATACAAAATATGTCAAAAAATCATTGATGAAATTTTTATTATCAGTTTTTATTATCAGTATTTTTATCCCCAAAGATGTTACATTGCGATATTCGTCTTTAAGTGTGCGACAAAGCACAAACCGTGAAAATTCGACCAAGAAGTAAAATAATGAGTTGCTAGAATAGCTCACATTAAAAGGGAAATGAAATCAAAATTATTATTGCAAGTGTATTCCCTTTCGTTGTTTTCGGGTTAATAAAAACTCATAGAGGCATTTTTCGAAAAAAAAATCGTCAATGAATAATTATTTTAAAAATTATATGATAATTATTCAAAACTACTTCTAAGTGAATATTTCAGAAATTAGAATTGAACTGTAATACCTTATAAAGCGAAGTCAGTTTTAGCGTTAGCCAGTTTCAGTTAAGATATCCGTTACGATGTGTACCGTAAGGTCCATTACGGTCGGCACCACATCTAACGAACTACCGAAATAAAATACTCTTATCAAAACTCTGTGGTAAGAGTCTGCGTCGCTGCAAGGGCAAAAGAATGAGCTGCCCAACAGACGTCAGCGCCACACACAAAACGCCCCATCATTAGCGTACTGCGTTTTTCTTCGGGTCGCCCTCAGTCCAGTCCTTTGCGGAAAGGAAGTTTCCTGCTCCTTGTCCTGTGTTCGCGTCTTTTCCCACAATGTCGCGACTCGCGCTTGCAGCCCGCCGCCGCCGCCACTTAATGTCTTTCCATCTCTTGGGCGAGCACGAACAGGGCCAGAGACAGGCTGAGGACGCGCGCTCGACCGAAACGATCCCCCGTCATAACGCTCCGCGCCGGGCCGGGCTCCCCTTTCGGGGCCCATTGCGGCGAGACGCTCGCAGCGAATATTTTGCGCGCTCACATCCACGATGGCCGAGGAGCTAAGAGCGTGTACCAACTCAGCACGTCGGTCCAAAGGGTCGCGGGTTGGGCATGGTTGATTGTCCATTGTCTCTAATGAATGTACCGGGAGCGGTAGCTCAGTGCATCAACTGATGTCACTGCAGCGCCTCTGACCGGGAAGTCCTAGGTTCGAGTCCTGACGGCGGCAGGCTTTTCGACACTAGCTTTTCAGCTAGGTCGAATTCAGTTGCTGTCTGGAGGAGAAGTCTAGCGGCCGGCTGCTCTGATCGGTATTTTTCCCTGGTTTCTCCGATCAACACCAGGCGAATGCCGGAGCAGTTCTCTACCAAATGGGCCACGAACCGCGCGCGATCTTTCCTTCCTCTTCCTTGTTATATCCTCTCCCCTTACACAAACACTTACACTAACATGCACTACACTACCACGTATTCCGGGAGACCGGTCGGGAGCGTAGAGCTTGTCCGGCTGGGCGATGCCCCGCTGGTGGAGAGTCCTGGTTGGGAAAACCCCACTAGCCGACGGTAGGTCGGCGCCGGATCTCGCCATCCAGCGGGGGAGATCACCGCCATGTCCTGGGAAAACATGCACTACACTAACGGGACTAATGACCAAAGCAGTTGACGTGCCCGGAAACACCAATCAATCAATATAATGAATGTGTTGTCGCGGAGGGCATCGCGATCTGCTGACGTCAGGTCAGAGGGGCCCGCACGTGTGTTGGTGTCTAGTGCAATTGCGTCCCATCGAAACGCAATGGGTAACTGGCTGTCAACTGGTAAAATCCTTAGTAAAAAAAACACAACCATCCGGTCGACACACTGTACCTTCACATAAAATCAAACATCCATTTTGTTTATTGTGTTTACTGAAGTAGATTCAATGAACACAAAATGTATGTTTGCTGCAATTTGAATTAAATTCAAATGAAATTCCGAAAGTATATTTTACGAGTATAAAAATAAACCTTTCGTTCAAACAGTTAATGAAAACCTCCTGAAACACACATTTCCTCCTTTAAATCATACATATGAAATATTATCCTTTCCATATATATTTTATTAAAACGACGAAAAAGTCATCAATATACTCAAACAAAGTATAACTTTTTTCGATGTTAATTATAATATGTAATATACAATTTTAATGTAATATATAATTATATTATAATATATAATACAATAATATTGCGATATTAATTACAATTTGTATTAATTTTTCCTTCCAGTGCAGTCTAATAAAATACAAACATCTTGTACATCTCCATCGGCACTACAGAGTATAATATTATTTTAATTCGAAACGTATTTAGACAAGAAGTAAATATCATTCCTAAATTGCCGACTTGGCAGACTGCATTAAAATGTTGCAGCTAACCAGGTCAAAGATTGTTTCATTCATTACTACAATTAAAAACCACTATAATTTAAATTACTAGATTATTACGCTTGTCTTCGCGCTGTGTGTTATACCGAATGACTTTCCTTACTAGAGACTTCGGCAGCAGTAGTGAATACGCTCTCTACAAGTGCGCAGTCACCACTTTATGAGCATGTCATTTGCCTCTCATATATGCAGATTCATGAGGACCATCCTCCGAGTTTTTTCACCGACGAATCCAATGCTCGAAGATACAAGAGATCCATTGGCGACTTCTTGGTTTAATATTTCTCTTAAGTGCACACTAGCTACAAGCAGCACACCACGATCCCACTTTACTATCATCCATTTACGAATTATTCTCGCAACCTTAAACAAAGTCTGGGCAAACACGCGGAAACGCGTTTCCAAAGTCGTACAGAAAAAGTATTCGTCGTGTAAAGGAGAATCGAGGATCACGAACAGTGACAGTACAGCGAATAACAGCAATGCGCAACACGCCGTTGGGCCCTAGGAAGGCCACACCCTTCGAGGAAGGATCTTAGGGATTTTGTCTCTGCGTCGCGGGCTTCGAGTACCACTGGGTACAAGTGAATCGGATCTTTTGTCAAAATTACCTCAAATTAATGATTGAATTTATTCAGTTTGCGGTAAAACATTCATTTTGATGCAAACAAACGTCAATTTATACAGAATAATCTGTACACCAACAACATAAGGATATTTAATATAATAATATACTCGTATATAAATATCTATATTAAATATTTCATTACACTTAAAAAAAATTTTTAGAAACATGTGTTTATTAAGTTAACTTCATGCCATGAAACAGTAAAAACAAATTGAAACTCCATTAAATAATCAACGCAATTGTTTGGTGTATCGATATTAACGCAGGGTTGCTTTTTAGGTCGACAAATAACTTTAAAAATTAGTTGAGAAAATGGAATCGATTCTAAGTACCAACATTGTTTCAAGATTTGAGCGTCTCTTATGTTTGCGGACATGTACCACGATGCGGACACGGAAAATCAAGCATTCAATGAAAGTAATAGTGAGACCCTGAGCGACTGGATTGCGTAGCGCACGGCGTGCGAGTATTACGAAGGTAATGCGATAGCCAAGCCACACCCTCCGCAAAGCCAGCCCGCACTGTCCTCTGGAACACCTGTGTGCCTAGCAGATATCCCTGAAATGCACTCAGCCGATTAATGAGTGGTTATGAAATCGGTTTCACGTTCACACTGTACAGTCGACCATGCGAACACAAAATATGATGGACAGTATTTGAAGTAGTTTTAAGAAGTGTTAATGGAGCATCAGATTTTTATCATGTGCATGTTACTCAGATTTTTAAAGGCTAAGATACAAATAATTCATGTGGATAATTGGCTCAAACAGGGTTGCTACTCATTTCCTAAAACAAATTTCCCGGACTTTCTCCGGTTTTCCAAAGCATTATAAATATTTTTCGCTTACAAGATTTGTAGAGCCTTTCACTTTATTTAAAGAAAATATTAAAGCAAGCCTGAAACTTATTTGTCAGCTCTCTGATTTCGCCGTGAACAAGCACAAATTTTTAAAAATCAAGAAATAGAAACTGCACAAAAAATAATGCTGCACTATTTTTAAGAAATAATATTTAGTTTTATAACCATCTCAAAATGTTTCCTGACTTCTTACGATTCTTCCATAAATTTCTTCACTTTTCCAGAGTAGTGAAATTCCCTGATTTTCCCGGATTTCCAGAAAATAACCACTCGGTAAAAACAAGTCTTTCCATCGAATTAAACCAATAATAACCCAAATAAGAGCAAGAAAGCCGCACTTTAATCGTCCCCATTTATGACGAGACACAAAAATTACTTCAATGTATTCTTTTTTAGAAAAAAGTAGCTATTACATTTTATTATATTACATTTTCTATATAATAATCTATATAATATAATTAGAAAATAAGTAGCTATTAAATATTATACTTTTGTTACACTGTGGTAATATGTAACCAGAGGTAACACATGCGAATATACTTTTTAATATCAATAACAAAAAAATAATAAGAGATAAAGAAAATAAAAATCTGTTTGAAAGGGCAGAGAGGGTGAGTAAAATTAAAAAGTTGGCTAGTAAAACATACCTCACCCTAACGATATATGCACATCACTAAAGGAAATAAACTCATAATACCTAAATTCACCATAAAGCAATGTTTGTTGTGTGCGGTGCAGTCCATCTCATTTCAGCAGTTTGTTCCGCAAGCAATGCTGCTAACAGTGGATAAAAGGGAAAGATAATAATATACGGAACTGCCGTAAAATGAAACAAAAACCACGAAGAGAGTGATTGGAACGGGCATGTATACTAATGGCCTTACCGCAAGATACTACTCGTACTAGAGCGTAACTCATGAAGTAATTGTAGGCAAAGCGCTGGAGAAGGCTGTGGACTTTTAAGTGGTACCATCAAAGTATCATAACCTCACCAGTAGCACTTCGGGAGAATCTTGTTGCTTTGTGTATTTTACTGTTATCCGAAATTTATGTTTTGAAATTCTTAACATGCCAAGAGTTTCCGGGAAATATTATTTACTGGAGAATTGATTTGCGCTTCTGATCATGTGCTGTATACAATGAATACTGTATCCGGATGAACGTCGGAGCTCTTGCGAAACGTCACAGTTCTTTTTTTTTATTAATTATCTGATGTTCCCGTGCACCTTAACTGCTATTGTCAATAGTTCCGTTAGTGTCGCAGTCCGTTAGTTACGCGGGAAATGGCGGTGTTCCTTCCCCGCTGGATGGTAAGATCTAACACAGGCCTACACGTGAACTTACGGGGGATTTCCTCTCTAGATATCTCCCACTAATGGGACACCGCCCCGGTCGGAACTATCTCTAAGCTCTCTCATCCAGGATAGTGCAGTACATGTATGTACGTGCAAGTAAGGGAAAAAGAGAGAAAAAAGAGTAGGAAGGAAAGATCGCGAACGGTCCATGGCCCATTTGTTATGGTACAGCTCGGCCTTTCTCTAATGATCAGAGGAACCACGGAAAATTACCTATCTCAGCAGCTGGCCGTTCTAATACTACGGGCAGCAACTGATTTTGACCTAGATATTTAGCTGGTGTCAAAAATCCGCCACCGCTGCGACTCGAACCTCGGAACTCCCAATCAGAGTCGCTGCAGAGCCATCATGGTAATACTGACTCTGAGCTAAAAACAGTCGGTAGTTGTTTTTTCGGTAGATGAGGCAAGCTATTTAACACATTTACGCACAATAGCTGCTGTCTTTACTACATAACATACTATATTAACATCAACGAGAAAATAAATAGAAAATGTGGTTGGTGTTGACTGATTGGGTAAGTTAACTCCTCATTGAAAATAAAGACAATACAGTGTTAAGATAAGCATAATATTCGTAAGTTTGTCCTCAATTCAAGACTGGCATAACCATGACTCTTCGAAAGGTTTTCAAACGCCTTCAGATGCCCGTTCTATAAACAGAATTGAGGCAATCTAAACCGACGACCTTGGCCACAAAACGACGATGGTCTGCCACTTACACCGTCACTGGACCAGTGAATACGCCTGATCGCTCACTGTCACGGCGTGCGAAGCTCGGCGAATCGCAGGGCCACTCAAGGGGAACCCCCCAACACCACACCACCCTCGGGGATTCCCCGATCGCTTTCTAAAGCGCGACTCGAAATGCCACCACAAAGCCCAGGGGAAAGCGAGAGCGACGACAGCAATTTCGAGCAAATGCAGGTTTGAAATCTGTAGCCTTAAAAAACGTCTATAATGTTCACAGATGTCACAAAGGAAGGTATTGTCAGCTGAAGCAATTTTACTTTGGAGATTTTTCGAAATCGCGATCATGTTTAGGACTTGGTGGGGGGTAGGAATGATAAAGTCAGGTTCGATACTTCGCAATCTTTTTCTATACTTAAAAAATACTATTTCTTAAGGGACTAAAAGTTAAGTTATCGTCATTTCAGCGTTCTAGAAATATTGGCCCCCGAAATCTTTTTTTGAGCGGTACCTCCCCCTTAAACTTCTTCCCTTGCTCCCCAAAGGACGAAGGAAAAGGCGGCCGAGGCCACCAGACACAGCAGGGGCGGCAGACCGCAGGAAAAGGTAGCGAAACGGATGTCGCGGGGCCCGGAAGGGAGGAGGCCCTCTCCACGGTGCGCTGCGCAAACGAAGGTTTCGCCGCCGTCCTTAACCCTGAACCGCGTTAGAGCGGTGGCAACTAAAAGCGAGTACTTTTACTTTTACCGCGGCGAGAGCGGCATGACGCGCGCGGGGGCGGCGACGGAGGGCAGCGGAGCGCGGAGCGGCAAGCTCTGTTCTGGCCCGCCGCCCCGCCCCGCTCAGCCGGTTGCGTCAGCACGCCTCGAACCGCTCTTCCACTCGGTTCGGTTACGGGAGTATCAAGCTTATCTTGTTTGGTTTGGTTTGGTTTTTTCGTGTTTTCGGGCACGTCAACGGCTTTGGTCATTAGTCCCGTTAGTGTAGTGCATGTTTTTTCTCGGGAGATGGCGGTTATCTTCCCCGCTGAATGGCGAGATCCGGCGCCGACCTATCGTCGGCTACTGGGGTTTCCCTAACCAGGACTTTCCCACCAGCGGGGCACCGCCCCAGCCGGGACAAGCTCTAAGCTCCCGACCGGTCTCCCGGATTATGTGGTAGTGTAGTGCATGTTAGTGTAAGTCTGTGTGTGTGTGTAAGTGTAAGAGCAGAGGATAGGACAACCAAGAGGAAGGTTTGGTAGGGTACTGCTCCGGCATTCGCCTGGTGTTGATCGGAGAAACCACGGAAAACTACCGATCAGAGCAGCCGGCCGCTAGAATTCTCCTCCAGACAGCGACTGAATTCGACCTAGCTGAGAAGCTAGTGTCGAAAATCCTGCCGCCGTGGGGAGTGGGAACCTAGGACCTCCCGGTCAGAGGCGCTGCAGTGACATCAGTTGATGCACTGAGCTACCGCTCCCGGTCTGTCCGCTGATCTGAACCGAGAGCATCCGGGCGCACCGCTGACCGCCACCAGGGGTTGTATATCGCGAACCGTGATGCGCGATGAAACATTTACTATCGTGGAGTGACGATAGGTTTGATCAATCGCCCTGTCATAGGTTCGACAGTCCGCAACGTCCAAAGCGAGTCACTTTGAGGCACATGGATAGCGAGCGCGTCAATCCCTCAGAGGGAGGAGGCGGAAGTTGCAAATGTACTTGCAGAGGCTTCTCATCCAAAACGACAACATCCGCCGTATCCTCGGCCTTCAATTGTATTGAAATTAGCTAAATAAAGCAGCTCGCGATAAAATCGCCGCTGAAAATGCTTCAGTTAAATTATTTTTATCAAATATTTATCAATAATTTAAACAATTCAATAATTGTCTGGAAAACATAACCACATAAATATAAACTGTCATTAAGTAGAGGTGAACTTCCTTTATTCGGGTTTAGATTTTCAAGGATCCAATTATCCTGGGTTTGTTTATAATGAAAATTATAGAAATAATAATTTAAAAGACAACGTCAGAGTTCGGTCTCTAACCTGAAACTGCGGAATACAATTGATTTAATCAAATGATTTAGGAATGGATTCCGATTTGATTGCATGAAATGTGGACCGAAATTATAAAAGAAATACTGAATAAAAAACAAAATAATTAAATAACATACTACAAACACATTTTTAATATATGTTAAATTGACATGAATGACTTGACATGTACATTGTAAATTATAATATTATTGAATTTTACATATATCTTCTTAGTTTACGTTCTAATTAATTAAATTGAACCTTTATAAATATCTAGTTTATTCGGGATTTTCAATTTACCGTGAATCCCGTTTCCTGTCAATACCCCGGATAATGAAAATTCAGCGTAATCTACACAAGAACCAACATCAATATTTTGAGATGAGCTCTTTAAAATAATGTCATTTCAGAGAAGCCTTTACGCATGCTTAAAAATCTGCAACGTGCCTAGCACATAAGTATTTCGTTTAGTATTTTCTAGGGATAAAATACTAATTGCTCCGATTGCAAAGTTGCGTGATACATTAACACAACATACAATTACCCCCAAAACAGTCGTACCTCGGATTTAATTCCAAGTTTTGTATTTGTCAAAAATATCCTTCTGAATCGCACGAGGGCTAGAGCAATCTGATGAAAAGAAGGCGTCTCGAAAACTAAAACATGCACCAAAAGATGTCCCCCGAACATTAGTTCCGCCTCATTACAAGCGCTTCAGTGGGTGAGTGTACCGTCAGCGAGGTTGTTCAGGGGCGAAACCCCATTAAGCGGACGAAAGACTGGGTCCGAGTGGGAACGGTCGAGAGAGCAGGTGCGTGACGCACGCGAAAGAGACGGTATGTGCTCAATCTCCAAATTTTCTTGGCTCCAATAGTTAACAGGGATGAAGCAGTTACTTTCTGATGGTTATCTAATTATTGGAAACTAAGTTCAAATACAATAAATGAAATTTCTTTGACAGTAGTGCAATAAAACTACATTTAAAATATCACTGAGGGTAAATTCCATAAATCAAGTAGTAGTAAAAAGTTCAATTAATATGCGTCCATTATTCACAAGAAACATATTACATGAACTTGATTTGAAATACGAACGCGATGGAAAATAAAACATACTCATAATTAAATGGTAATTAATTGGTAAAATTACGTAATTAAATGGTAACACATTCCAGTTCAAAGTAGCTCGTTTCACTCTTTTCATAAGTGAGAAATCCTTCTGTCAATTTCTAATACATTTAACATGTTTCGTTTTTTATATAATATAAAGCCTATCCAATTCCTATTTCAAACAGAATTCTCGTTGGTATCTGTCATAGTGCACCCAAACGAACTAAAGGGTTTCTGGATAGTAATAATATTGTTACTTTATACTAGATTCGAGTGCAAAATCGCAGTTTCTCCTGTATGCATTCTATGCGTTAATATCAATATCTCCCTGAAAAATGAAAAGAATCTTTTTCGTGTATTCATCACAGGGTGGAGGCTTGAATTTGCACATACAATTCAAGGATCAATAGTTGAAATTATTTCATCCCAAAATGTGAGCGTAAAAGCCTAATGCTTTCCCGGGAGCCTTAATAAAAGAAAGTACACATAGTTTTCAACTCATGTAAACATTTTTTGTCAAACCACCTTCCCACTCAAGTTACACTGTATGCGTGAATATAACACATGTTGAGATGCGTGTTTCCGATGTCGGACGACTCATCTCAAGGCCGACAGGTAGAACCGTTTATCTTAATGACATGACGTAATGTGCATGCGAAGAAAGAGATGGAATCACATTGGACTGGGTCATTGTCAAAAGAGGAAGTCTCACGGCAGGAGCTGCACTCGGCATGAAGAGGCGGAGAGATATCGCCAGAGTATCTGTCGAGGAAGTTCAAATTACGTTTTAAAAATCGCGTGCGTTTGCAATCATTCCCAAACCCATGAAGATTGTGAATCTAAACCTGCCTCACCTACGTTTATGACTGCCAATCAATAGAAATCACAGACATAAGACCTCAATCACAATCTTTCATATAAATTCGACCACGCGCACTCAGGCTTCCGCCTCAAAACATCGAATTTCTGGCATTCCACTTGACGACAATATCCACTCGTTAGCATGGCACGCCCACAGAGAATGATGTAATCGACATGCATTAATGTTCGCGTGAACAAGTATATTCACTCTTCGAGAAGACTCTAATTATCAGACACAGGAAGGAAACTTGTTTGTATGTTAAATGCTTCTACTCGTTCCACTCTGCGCAAGTAATTGTGTTCGTTATGATCATTAGAGATGACATAAATATTATTTCCTGGCAAAACCGTGTAGGAATGAAGCCTTGACTTAGCGCAAAATCATAATGCCTGCGACTTCACGCGTATCCAACGTGCTCACCGGGAACATAACGGATGATCTTTGTAAAACGCAATGAAAAAAAATCTAATATTGTTTGTGTCTTGAATGTATAACAGAATTTTCTGCAAATTCATACCTTCACAAACACGATAATAAGGCACCACTCATGTCGCATTTTGGATTTCTTTCGATTAATTGTAATACACAACTTGCAATGTGTTTCTTCCAATTGCAAGTTCAGGAATGAATTTGAAAATATATCTTAAGATGAAAAGCTTCGACTCTTTTTATCAAAACGGTAGATTTTGGCATTTATTTTTTAAAAATCTCGAAAATAACAATGTTTCACATCATCAAACAAATAACGCCAAAATTAAATATTAGGCAGTCACAAATGTACAATTTATTTAAACGCTTATATTTAAACACGTGCCTGTTTTTCAGTCAGAAATGCTTTACATCATTTGACATTCATGGATTCAATTTAACTTCCTTAACATTGCATGCGATAACCTAAAATTAACGAATACTTCTTTCCGCAGATGCTGCCGGTTCTGGAGAAGCTGCGATGGCTCTACCAGCCGTACGTGCTGGGAGTCGTGTCGGTGGGCTACGTGCTGGGCGAGCTGGGCCACTACCTCATCGGCGTCACCAGCAAAGAAATGGCCATCGACCTCCACTTCGGAGACATCACCTGCCAGTTCAACAGCTCCGAGTTCTCGGTGGAGGAACTGCCTGTCAAGTGCCCCGAAGCCAATAACTCTGATGTGTACGTTGCCCTGCACTTGTATCGATTTTTTCTCGTGCATACCTTTCTATGTGACTTAAGTGTGTGTGTGTGTGTGTGTTGTGTGTGTGTATGTATGTATGTGTGTGTAGAGAGAGAGATGAGTGGAAGTGTGTGTATATATAGAATGTAGACTAGAAGTGTTGCAGTCGGGAGCATCTCTCAAACACACACCAATAGAAAATTATTGAGATAAGATAAATTTTTAAATGACGGTGAAATGAGAGGCAAATAAGAGAATAATTAAGAATTGTATTAACTTACTGATAGTTTAACTACAAAAGATACTGCAGTGGCAACAAAGATAAAATCTTTAACATAAAGATGACACGAGAGTACGTTGCATTTTCACTTACCAAAGTCACTCAATGGGGTCGAACACTTAAGGATCAAACAAGCTTCCTCTGAAACAAGATAAAGAACGTGTGAAAAAAAGTACAGGCAAATATCATTTTTGTCAATTCAACCATTTTCATCTTTTAAACATATATCATGTAATACTCTCTAAAATATCTTAATTTCACGTGTGAAAATCGCATTATTACGACTCACGATTTGCAAATGAATGTTCGGTGTCATACAAATCACAAATAATAATATAAAGAATGTGAGACATTTTTATCTCTTTGTAGTGCTTCCAGGAAATTAATAAGTTTAATTAAAGGGGAACAATAAAAAGATAAGTTACATCCTCTTACATCAAGCCTTCTGCTGTTGGTAAATTGTTAATATATTTATTTTGGCCGATGTGTGTCTTATCTTGACTCCTCAGGCCCCTCAAAAACAAGCAAGGCATATAGTAACAAGATAAGTCACACTTTCACTAAATTCAAGATATATTATCCAAAGCTCTTCAATTCTTTACGTTATTCTGACTTCATTCTGACTTTACACTTCTTGTAGAAAATGAAACCTGAATCAATCCCACAAAGACACTGACCTACACCCAGCGCTGAATGGCCCTACAATGCGTCTTGTGATTGCAGATGTGAATCGCTGGCTTTGAACGGGACGCCGTATTGCGAGTGGAACTACAACGGGCTGGGGCTGGACTACCAGGTGCTGGCCGGCCCCTGCTTCATCGCCGTGTTTACGGTGGCCGGCGTCATCATGGGCATCGTTGCCGACCGCTACAACCGCGTGCGCTGCCTCGCCGTGTGCACGTTGGTCTTCTCGATCGCCATCGTGCTGACAGGCTCCGTCAAGGAGTACTGGCAACTGGTGCTCCTCCGTATCATCATGGCTGCTGGGTAAGGGCGACTTCCACGCTTTAAAACACGGGCATGATCCAGAGGTACAGATTGTTTGGGAGAAGGATGTTTCAAAGGCAAATATGAAGTAGTGTACGCTTAAGTTTTCTTGGTATTCCACAGCGAGAGGTGAACAGGGACTAGGGAGCTCGTGTATCAAGAAAACTTGCGCGAACAATGATTAGTTGAGATTATTGTTCATGTCTCTTTTGAGTTATCGAGTAGTAACAAGATCACAGTTCGAAAAATAACAGTAAAATCCCTTCAAAGCTCAATGAAATTTAGATTTTGAAAAGAAACAATTTAGTTTAAAAAACACAAAACATGATTTCTCCAATTTCATTTTATTGATTTGTAATACTAATGTAGAATATCTAAAGACTTTGACATCTTTTAAAGTACACACTTATCGAAAGATTAGAAATATTTTATAATTTCTTTAAAACTGTACTACCATGGGATTACTTAAGGAATTAAAAATATTCTTTATTTTCTCTTCCTGTACATTGCTCCTACTTCAATACACTTCGTTGGATAGCTTCTGCGGACTTATTTTCCTTGACTTGTACTTATCTTTGCCGTACGACAAAAACAAGATCCTGTAGGGGAACATTTTCAGACATTCAAGAAGTATTGGAAATGGCAGATAATAAGCAAAGCATTCAACAAAAGTATGAAGTGTAGTTAGCTAATATACAATGAAATGACCAAGGCAACAATCTGTAGTTACTGTACCATCTCCTTTCATTCATCCATTGTCACATATTTATAGGTTCAAGCATCCATGTCGTAAACAATATTTACAATTCCATAGTTCGTTATCTCTCTATGAAATTGAAACAATTAGCGGCTAAGTTATCGATCTAGACGTTCAAAAGTTACTGTCTTTCGTAAACGGTACTAGTTGTTTAGAACTAAGAAAAGTAACCAGAATACTTCTCGAATTTCAGTCTACTCTTTTGCATTCTACTTCATTGGAAATTTTACATTCGTTTCAAGGATCTGAACGACACCAACAAAATGCTCCTTTTATTATGCAGAACTACAGAATTCTTTTCTCTTTGCCCCGTCTCTTTCAGCGGGCAGTGAATTGATGTGGCCTTAATTTTGCAGGGAGTCCGGCTGCAATCCGCTGGCGACGGGCGTGCTCTCGGACATCTTCCCCGAAGAGAAGCGCGGCCTCGTCATGTCCATCTTCAACTGGGGCATCTACGGCGGCTACGGCATTGCCTTCCCTGTGGGGCGCTACATTCCCAGACTCAACGCCTGGGACCTGGTGAGTCCGTCTGGTGCCGAACGACCTGCTTGCGACAGACTCCTCCTACGCACGCTCAGGCTACGGGACAGGACTACTTCAATAAATGAACAATTAGTGCCAAATTCTTCACATAGAATTCCTGGGGAAAAAGAACCAACTAAAAATATACGTCTTAGGACCATTCACAATATTTATTCGTTTTGGTTTAAAGGCCCTTCAACGAACAAGGTCACTGAGGTCTGTAAATGATACCTGTAATGATGATGGGAAAATGCTGGAATGAATGTTGGAAGAAACAGGAGAACCCCGAGAAAATTTATTGAGAGTCTACTCCGCCCATTACAAATCCAACTTTATTGGCCGGGGATCGAACCCACACACATCGGTGGAATGCGAATGCGCAAGCCATTGCGTCATAAGCACCCTATTAGTAAAAAAACGTAATAAATTGATCAAATTTATATTGCAGTCGCACAACAGACGTTAATCGTAACACTGTAAAATGATTGTCTATGTTGAAGAACTTTTAGGCAAGGTTTTCACCAATCGTTTATTCATTCACGAAAAATCTATTACTCAACCCTTTGGAATGACGAGATTCCAACTGACAAAATCGAAGAAAATAAATTGTTAATGTAATAATGTCTATCTGATTTTTGCTACTAGTAGAACATACTCGTGCAACATTCTGTGGACAAATAGGTACTGTAAAAAAATTTCTATGTAGGTGGGGAGATTATTGAATAGTATGTTAACAAAACTTCGACATCAATTTACTCGAAACGACTGAAATGTTAGTTGGATTGATTAGTAATTCCAGGTATGTCAACTGCTAAGGTCATTAGTCCCGTTAGAGTAGTGCATGCTTTTTTATCGCGGGAGGCGGCGGTGATCTTCCCTCACTGGCTGGCGAGACCCGGCGCCCACCTACGTCCACTGGCGGGGATTTTCCCCAACCAGGAATCCCCCACCAGCGAGGCACCGCCCCCAAACGGGACAACCTTTAAACTCCCCACAAGTGAAATACAGTCGACTCCTGTTATAGTGAACTTGTGGGGACTAACATGTTTGGTTCACTATATCCGAGGTTCACTATATCCGTTGATGTCAAAATTCAACGGAATTTCTCCATAATAATTGATTTTATACAGCAACAATCATTTACAGCACGAACTGAAAATTCAATATATTTATTTGTATGTAAAAAAATTATTTTCAATTGTGTGCTTCGTACATTTTTCATTGGATCTTTCTCCTGAGTTCGTGCTCTCTCGTCTGCCTCTAAGTATGGTAAAGCAGTCATGGCACCTTTCAATGCCTCTTGCACTGTTGGAACACCGTTCCACTCTCCGAAGTCCCTTTTATTCTTGCTTAATTCATTTCCAGGATCCAATTTATTTCCAGGATTTATTTCCTAAGTTCACTATAGCAGAGGTTCAGGTTCACTATAGCCGAATCTTCTTATGCTTATTTGTAATGTAAGTGAAACGGGACAAATGACCAAGTTCACCAAGACAAATGACCAAGTTCACCAAGTTCAACATATGTTCAACAAATGTTCACAAATGACCAAGACACAAGTTCACCAGGACCAATGACCAAGTTCACCAAGACAAATGACCAATGACCAAGTTCACTATAACCGAGTGTTCACTATAACCGAGTGTTCACTATAACCGAGTGTTCACTATAACCGAGTGTTCACTATAACCGAGTGTTCACTATAACCGAGTGTTCACTATAACCGAGTGTTCACTATAACCGAGTGTTCACTATAACCGAGTGTTCACTATAACCGAGTGTTCACTATAACCGAGTGTTCACTATAACCGAGTGTTCACTATAACCGAGTGTTCACTATAACCGAGTGTTCACTATAACCGAGTGTTCACTATAACCGAGTGTTCACTATAACCGAGTGTTCACTATAACCGAGTGTTCACTATAACCGGAGTCAACTGTATTAGTTAGAATTTCATTCCAACGTGTCCTGTATGGCCGTGCGCCTTCCAAACGCACCAACCCGACCACCTGTTCTCGCCCCCGCAGGGCTGGCGCGTGTGCTACTACGGCGCGGGCATCATCGCGCTCATCGTGGCGGTGATCACGGGGCTGACGCTGCGCGAGCCCGAGCGCCAGACCATCGGCGAGGAGACGGCCAACGCGGCGGCGGCGGCGGCGGCGCCGGCGGGCGACGGCGGCGAGAACGCCCGAGCGCCAGACCATCGGCGAGGGGAAGGTGCTGCTGCAGCCGCGCCTCATCCTGCTCTGCCTCGCCGCCTCCGTGCGGCACACCGGTAAGCACGCTCAACAAGCTTTCCGTGGTAATATGCGCAGGCAGTTGGCATTTTAGGGTCGGATGAACCCGACTTTCGCCAGCTAATGTTGTTTTCAGGCCTGGACTCTGTTTTTGTTATTCACGCATGGCGGTGAGGCAAACATGGCGAACACAATGTAATCCCATCACCGTATCTAGCAAACTGGGTCGGCCTGACCTTTTTTTTCGTCAAAGAGCTACAGAAACTCAGACGATTATAATAATAATAATAATAATAATAATAATAATAATAATAATAATAATAATAATAATAATAGCAGATCAAGCAGTTGATGCTGATTGACATGAAATATATAAGCCACACAAAAAAAATTCGTGGAAATACAAAGTATTCCATTGGCAATATATAAAAAAATAAACAAGGTACAAATCAACAAAGACCTAGGCATATCAGTTATGAAGATAAAAAGAGGAAGAATGAAGCGCAAATCGGAAGCAGTTGTAATAGCAGCCCAAGATCAGGTATTGAAGTCATAGTATTAAGATAATCTCAACATTTCCCAAGATGATAAATTCTGTATTTGTCCGGAATAAGTAGAAACCGCGGATCACATCGTCTCAGCTTGTTCAATTCCAGCAAATTCCACATGTATGAAAAGACACGATAGAAGTGAAGTGACCTCTAACACTCTCCAAGTTCCAAATACATGCTGAAAATTGTACGAACCTCGTCAAAGTCTGTGATTTGGGGGGGGGGGGGCTGTTTACGTCATTGTATGATCAACGGTATTTTACTGATCGTACAATAGCAGCAAACAACCTGGATAATGTTGATCAGGATTTGGAGGAAAATCATATCTACTTCTAATTGAAGCTGTGCCATGAGATCTGAACATCGTAACCAAGGAGGCAGAGAAACGTCATAAACACAAAAGTATGGAAATCGAGATCACCCATATGTGAGAATGGCTCAGGGATTTGTTCCGTAAAATCTATGTCAGATCTTGTCTACACTCCAAATCATTCAAAAGTCTGGAAGGGGTAAGATAACGTCCCGTATCATAGCAACAGCCCGTATTTTGCGCCCAGAATTGTAGAATTCACCTAGTCACTAAATTTGCTCCTTAAAAAGCTGATAGAAACTTAAAGTATATTTTATATTTAACCGACAGATAACATGTTAATAGTAAATAATTTGGGGTAATAGTAACTAGTTGAATGTAGCGTCGCCGACGCTGCAAACTGTTTTAAAAGTATTTTAATGTGTTGAATTTTTTTCATACATTTCTTTCATGCGTAGCTTTGCTCAAATATGAATGTAAGTTTTTACCGTAGCTGGCATTCGAATGAATCGTAGAAGCTGATAATGTTATACTCCCCTTCAAAAATTCCCGACATCCAATGGCCTTATATGTTATCGGCGGGATACAAACCATACGGGATATGTGTAAAATACACAATATACAGAGCGAGTCGTTTTACGTGTAAAAAGTAAATACATTTCTACTGTTAACAATAAGTAGTTTCTTTACAAAAGGCACAAGGGATCCTCTGAATATTCGCCGACAATCTCCTGTGTAGTACTGAAGTGATTCTCGCCACAACGACATAAGAACATTCATACCTTCGTGCAGAATATGTTGGTGTGTGTATGTGTGAAAGCGAGAGAGAGAGAGAGAGAATACATTCAAAGTGACTCAGTGTATATAATAATCAAATTTAATCAAAATAATATAAATATCAAAATTTAAAATAAAGATTTTCTTCTTTCGCAAGTGTAATACATTTTCAGTAAGAATAAAATAATAGAATCAAGAAATATAACTTATTCTTTTTTCTGTGCTCTAGGGGGCATGTGCCTGGCGTATAACTGCGACCTCTACTACGAGTACTACTTCCCGGACTACGACCTTGGCTGGTGGCTGTTCGCTATCACCATTGTCGTGGGCAGCGTGGGAGTGGTTTTCGGCGGCGTGCTGTCCGACAAGTTTGTGGCTAGTATGGGAATCCGTTCGCGCGTTGCCGTGCTCGTCATCAGCCAGGTGAGTCCACAACTCCACAAACTCAACATTAAATGTCTATGACGCCTTTCAGAACTTTATTCCAAGTTCGCAATCCAACACGTTTCATAGGCTACAATTCTACGTACAACAGATTCCCTTAAATGTTCATATGGCTTTCCTCGGCCGAAACGTAGCGTAAATACATTACTTCAAACAAAAAACAGAATTTATTTGTATTCGGTACTCTCTAGAGGTGAGTCATCATATCAAATTTATACACATGGAATTCAATATCCAGCTTATTATTTTTTATTTGTGCTCTCCAAATTTGACCGCGTTTTCAAAAACACACTTTTGAAGATAACACTTTGTCTAGTGACCATGATGTCTAACAGCTGCCATCAGTAGCTGTGGCTTCAGAAAACACGAGGTTCCTCGGTATTTTAGATAGAATGAAGATTTCGGTCATAACATACGCGATGTAGGTAATCAAAATCTTTTGTCTTTCTCATTTGAATTTATAAATCAATGCTGAATGGCACCTTTAGAGTGAGATAAAATGTTCACATCCCCCAGAAAAACGTAGGTATTTGTTTGAAACCATTTTGACAAAAGGTTGCTAATGTAAACCGTTGATTCCGCAAGGATTACAGAAGCATTTTCACCTCAGGTGAAATAAAGCGATTCTTTAGCGCAGTAAGAAGAATGAATATAGACGCTCTTTAATCACAGTTAAAAAGTAAAATCATATACAAACAAGGGCGTTCATCACAATTAACTTTTCATTTAATAAAAATAGTTATTAATGATACGAGTGGTGATATTTTGCGAAGTGGAAATGTTGCTTCACGAGGCCGATAGGCCGAGGAAATACATCCTCTCAGGAAAATAAAATCACTTTTACGATACCACACTATATTTAGACAGTCTTAGTGATTTTCCTTTTACTTTAATTCAAGTATACTAATCACTTAACTGAGTACCACTTACCATTAAGATCAGTAGCTGATCAGACGAAAGTATTTTGTTTTCTTTGTTGCATTCACAGTTTTATCTGAACATAGACACTTTTAGAACTAGTGCTAAAACTTGAACTTTTAACGCGCTGTGCCTGCCCCAAAAGTAACAGCTTTTACTGGCGACTGCCTAAAGAAGACTTTACAAAGTGCGATGTGATCATCTACAGATCTATTTTTATCAAAATCCCTCATGAAAGTACCCTAAATACGGTTTTCACATACCAGTCTTTTTTGTTTCAGCTTATTGCCACTCCTTTCGCTTTTGGAAGTGTGTACTTCGGACCACTCGGCGCTATGATTACCCTGGGAATATCCATCTTTTTTGGTAAGTGATATCATATTTTTAAATTAAATTGTTATCCTTGCAAGTTGAAAAACCACAATCAGATGAAAATAACGTTTTGCATTCTTCCACAGCTGAAATGTGGTTTGGAATTGTATTTGCGATCCTTGTGGAAATTGTACCATTGTCAGTTCGATCAACAACTGTAGGCATATTCTTATTCGTAATGAACAACGTAGGAGGCAATCTCCCTATTCTCGTCGAACCTGTTTCAAAAGCAATTGGCTACAGAGAGGCATTATACATCTTCTACGCTGGAGCGTATCTTGTCAGTAAGTAACGATAATGTGAATGAATATGCATCAATAAAGTTGCTTTAAATTATTTAGCTCAATGAGAAAACCCTTTTTTTTTTTTTTTTTCAAATCGACTTACGATCGACTTCCGACTTGGTTTTCTGTCTTCATACAATAAAAATAAACTTTTTTCTTTACAGGTTCTGGAATGTTTCTAATCACAATGTTCATGATGGGACCTGGACCGAAAGACAAGGAAAAAGACAAGCCATCTCTGGATGCTGGTCACGACAACGTTGGTTTCACGCTCGAACAGATCGCTAACGGCAACGGCGTTGTCAACGGCATCAGCGCGATGGAAAGCAGCAGACTGTGAAAGGCTCAAAGGACATCTGCCTGTACGCACGATCTAATAACAAGGCTGCCAGCTCTGGAGAACTGAGTCGATGGATTTTCGATGTGTGTTCGCGAGTCGTCTTGCAACACTTACGGGAATCCTCAGGCACTGACGTTCTCCATCATCGCGCCTCGAGCTACACAAATCGGGCATACGGAATGAGAGTCATTGAGTTTCGAAAGACACTTTCGTGTTTCGCACGAGCTCATTCGCGGCCCGATTGAGGCGAGAATGTGACTAATGTGTTCAGAAGACTGCGTTTGAGAAGAGCAGGCCGCAGGTTCTGCAGATTTCTCTAAACTTATAGCCCACGATGAAAAGGTTGAGCCTTTTTTCATTTTGTGGAATGTACAATATTCCTAATGTTAATATATCTTTCAATTCTTAAGAATGAAGCGAAAGATACTGCTGTACATAATTATTGTTCGTAATGCTAGTTAGATTGTATTAGGATTTTGAAACTTTCATGACGAGCTCCAATGGTAGCACAGAATAGGATATTTCGCAATCCACGTCCACAAGTCAGGGTATTAGAGGCAGGTCACACAAACGAGATAGCATAGGTTTTTACGAAAATCGAACATTCCAAATGTTCAGTATAATTCATAACATTTATTTTATCTATTCTCTTAACTCGAAAAAAATTGACTGTTTTGTAGACTGAATCTAGTGAAACAATCCTTTCAAGATTTAACTTTCAAGCTCAAAGCAATCGAATATACATTACTGTTAACTGTGTGACAATTTGTACTTTGCGAAGTACAAAACACAATATTGTATTACAACTGTCAAATAAATGTCAAAAAGACTAGAAACAATTACTCTCTTGTCTTAATTCATCATTTGCCCACAATCTTCCTCTGCAAACCTTTACCCTCTCAACAGTTACAACGCACAGAAAATATTTAGAGAAGTATTGACAAAATGACAATCATAATGCTACCTATTATCTACTCTCCAGATATAGACAATAATGACATTTTTGCTATTTCTATGTATCGATTCCGGTTTGGAAATAAATAATTCACGTCAAGTCGTTAGGTGAAATTCTTTAAACCTTAATCAACTGACAAATCACTCTACACACAAAACACTGAACGAGCCAACTAAGGGTTAAAGGCACTAAAAAGTTTGAAGGAAATAGCTATAGTATGTAATATTTGTTCAAGTAGTTTAATACGTACGTAGTGACTACTTCAAGGACATTAATTGGAATCGTTTTATTACTGTGAAATGAGTTGTTTGTATTCTGATCCGAGCTACAGAACTTTTGCAATTCAAAGCTGTGAAATTATCTGAAGGAAAATCGCTAAGAGGTACGCGGTTTAGAAATATTTGCGTTAGAAATGTCCTTCACTTGATCGACTAGCACGGAGATCCTCCACTTTATCGACTTAATTAACATCCTGCACGCCATCGACTTGCTTGAGATCCTCCATCTAGTAGACATCTGCAGAGATCAACGACTTAGAATATACTACATAGACTGGCTGAGGCGGCGCCATCTTTGCAGCAAATTGAATGACGAGCCGCCATGTTTTAAACAGTCAAACCCGGTCGGAGCCGGGGTGGTTGCACGTAGAAAGCCTATAGCAATGAGTTTCACTAGTAACAAATCATTTAAAAATTGTCGGAAGTTAACGAATTGAGAAATTAAAAAAAATTAATTACTTCCTTAACCGGGCGTTGTAATAAATAAAAACGAAACAAATAAGCGAACAAATAAAAACAAAACCTTGCACGACTGCTGATATTAACCTACAATACTTACAGCAAACGATGTCATGTTGGTGAGAATGAAGGAAGAGGGTTTGAAAGAAATGTACATAATTGTTTTCAGTAAACACTTTAATATTCTACTGTCCTTTGAATTGTATTAGTTTTGTAAACATTTGTCTTACATGTTTTCCCCTTATGTCGAAGGATTTTGTCTTGCACAAGTGGTTCATTCTGCCACTCAAATGTTTGAGAATCAGTTTCACTAATGAAACATTGTGAGATTCTTCTCCAAATTCTGTTGCAGTCATTATATGGTCACTCTGTACAAATAAAGAATGCCCTACAAGTTGCAAAATTTGAGTTTGAAATTTCAATACGACATTCTTTGGACATTTGAGTAGCAAATGTTCCTCGCTTCTAAAAAACTTCTCCGCAACCTGTAGAAGCCTAACAACATTATCAGAAGGGTTTATTAAACTATCTTTCACATCTCTTATTTTAATTAAACCCCTTTTCTCAGCAGTTTTTGGTGCAAATAATAAGAGATGAAGCCAGAAGACGCCTTTGGCTATTTGTTCGATACATAAACTTCTCCTCAAAGTGAGAAGAACACAAGTAACTTGCTGATGTAGGCGCCCATTTATCCCTTCTCATATTTACAACCCATCGTTTCGTAAGTTCCTTGTTCTTCAATGGGAATCTACAATAATTAAATACAACAATTAGTGGTATCAGATTTTTATGGCATGTGTACATCAAAGACAAAAGTAGAAAACAGTTCAATGACTTCAGCACTTACTTGCAAAACGAAATGTTTGTGGTTTGATTACTCCTGTTTGTGCAGTTATACGCCGAACAAACTGAAGGCATTATGCTCCAGTCACTATTACAATTATAATAAATGTGATCGAAAAGTAAAACGACACACGAAGAGCGCCTGGTATCACAAACACGTTCAGTATCACAGTATCGCACGGTGTAACATGCCCGACTCACCAATGTTTTGACTGTAGAAAACATGGCGGCCCCTAGTACTGAGAGCGTCCACCAAGCGCGCTGAAACCACAGACTCAGCCACTCTATGTAGTATATTCTATCTCGTTGGCAGAGATCGATTTGCTCAAGATTGCACTTGATCGATTTGTTAAGATTCTCCATTAATATAATATTAAACTCCTTTAATATTATATTAAACTATTAGTGGCCTGCAACAGCAAAATTCCTCTGGATAAAATCCCACGAAATGGTTTTCCAAAAATGCAAACTGTTCCAGAACATATAAAATATTCTCTTTAATTCTACAATAAATTCACAATAAATCTACAAGCTCTTTTCATAGGAATCTATTGATTTCTCGAAAACCTTCATTGGAAGTCATTTGAAGCACTTCCACTCTCAAATGTAATAATTTATTCAACTCGATGGAAATGCGCAAATTAATAGCGTGAGAGATATTTGAAAATTCTTATATTTGTGTATTTTTTGAAAAAACAAAATGATACACTAAAATAAACTTCACGTCATGTTAGACAGTTCAATAAGCACTATCTATTGTAAAACTATGAAGAAAAATTGAGCCATTTTTGAGAAAATGAAGTTTGAGCGTTTCTGAAAATGCGGAATTTTGAGCTCATTTCCACAGAAAACTGCTGTGTTTTAAAGAAACTTTATTTGACATTATTTAAATCACATGTACTCATAAATCTAATAAAGTAAAGAAATCGCCTAAAATAAGTATTACCGACGTGAGAGGCAAGTAAAAAAATACACTTTTGTAATTGAACAATAACAAAAGAATAGAGCAATATGACGTTTATGCCATCGTATAGGGTTCGTTTGGCACTAACAGAACTAAAAAAGTAAAGAAAAAAAATGTTTGAGCTGTTTTCGAGAAAATCTTGTTTTTGTATTTTTTTAAAATTGCTAATATTGCGGGCACTATTGCACGAAAACTACTAAAATTTACAAAAACATCTACATAACCTTAATGAAAAAACTATTTATGGACAACAAATTTCATTTGAGGGTAAAGTCTCTATCTTCAATATTGCAGTTGTAAAAAGTTGCCGAAAAAAATTCATACCTTTACAATTTGCGAAACTTCAGAGGTAATCCTGAAAATCGGACCTATGCCACCTTTACAAGTGTATTTAACTCTGTTCTTACAAGAAATTTAGAGAAAAAATTTGGAGCCGTTTTGAGAAAATGTTGAAAATGTTCCTAGGGCTTCATATAAAGTCCCCCAAAAACTTCATGAACATTTTTTAAATCGCAGAGATTCAACTCACGCAAGTACGAGAGTGGTTTCTTCAATTTGGAAAAAACCCTACGCATGGTTTAGGCGCTAGGTTTGTTCGGTTACGGTAGTAAAAATAATCAATTGTTCCGACGGGACACAAGCAGCAATCGCTCTTTTGAATCCATTGTTGTATGCTGAGATTTTAACATTGATTTTCTGGTCGAATCTTGAGAGAAAGAACTGTTTCTCAATTTAATTAATTTCTTCAATTAAGACATTACACTTAATGTACCTACACGGATCACACAAAATTCGATGAAGGCAATTGATCAAATTATAATTAACAAATCTACTACTCGATATGAAGTTGAAACAAAAGATTTAGGATACAGTGACCACGATGCACAAATTCTTACCATTATAAGAAATGCGATCACCGACACAATAAATAATACACGTATGACTAGATTGTTTACTAAAAGTTAAATTAAATTATTCATTGATTACTTGATGCAGGAGTCATGGGAAGCCGTTTATAATACTGTTGATACAAACGACAAATATAATTCTTTTTTCAACTCTTTCATTTCATTTTAACACTTGCTTTCCTCTTCAAAAAAGAATTAAATATTTCACGGAAAAGCAATTCTTGTACAACACAAAAGATTAGAACATCTTGTAAAAACAAGCGAAGTTTTTCTTTCATGTCTAAACGCCATAACGTATCTCAAGATTTTCTTATCTACTTTGAAAAATACAAATCATTGTTACGAAAAGTCATAAGGCAGGCTAAAATCATGAAATCCGATCAGGATATTTTGAACTCAAATAACAAAACAAAAGCAATGTGGAATATAATAAAAAATACGACCAAATCAACTAGAAACCCTGTAGAGAATGTTGTTTTAAAATATAACGATATAAATGTGTACGATCCGGCAACAGTGGCTAGTCTCTTTAACCAATACTTTTCGAGAATTGCTGCCGATCTCACTAAGGGTCTTCAGACACAAAATTCAAAAACAGACAGTTCACCCACAATTTTAGACACGATGTTCGTTTCCGAAACTTCTTCCTATGAAATTCTGAAAATAATCGGTAAACTAAAAAATAAATATTCAAAATCAACGGAAACAGCTATATTTTCTTTTCTTAAAGATGTCGCCTCATCATTGGATCAAAACGAGGCACCTATTGGATTATTTTTAGATCTCTCAAAAGCTTTTGAAGTCATTGATCATGACATTTTACATTCAAAATTACCTTCATATGGAATCCGTGGTATTGCTCTGCATTGGTTATGTTCGTACCTTAAACAACGATGTCAGAGAGTGGAAATACCTTACTGGAATGATGGGGCATTATGTACGCAGCTTTCCGACTCTTTGCCCATTGCACGTGGAGTTCCTCAAGGATCGATTTTAGGCCCTATTCTATTCCTACTTGACAAAAAATTCACATACAATACATGTACATTATTTTACAACACTTTGCCAGATGACATTAAACGATTAAATTCGATAGAAAAGTTTAAATCCTAAGTGAAATCGTTTGTGCTGCATAACTATTTCTATACAATTAGAGACTATACTGAGCATCACAAGAAAAGTAACATTAATTTTAACAATGATACATAATGCATTATTTACCATTGAACTGTATAAATGTGTGTAAACAGCCTGTAACAAGTATGGTATTGCAGCTTCTGAGTCAATGACCCCATCTCGATCAGGTTTTTCGCCCAGTTTCCCTGATCCATTGAACAAATGCTGTGATGGCCCCTTGTTTTGCTTCTGGACATAAATGTAACTTCATTTTCTGTGCACGTCTTCTAGAATTCAGTGGGAAATACAATTATTCAAGTTATCGGACAACATGGATAAGAGCCCAAAATGTATTGCTTTTTATCCTTGAAAATAGATTTTATTACATGGGTTTTTTCAAAATTCAAGTAGTATATGACTTAGTGTAAGGATCACAGAATTTTGAAAATGTGCACACAATTCACTTTTCCCCATAGCACGTCATACGCAGTTTTAACTGTTTTTTGACGTAAAATAAATAAATAAATACCGACCTCATAGATAGATCATGCTTGTCGACTTGGACAAACCATACGAAGACTATATTTTGAGCAGAAGGCTACGTGTGATTAAATTCTTTTAAAGAAAATGTAGGAATTTTTCTCCATTTCTTGAGCAAATCCTGAATTACTTTCAAGCAACTATTAGAAGAACTTCTCATTTGTTGAAATTTGGAACTGTCCGAAAAATTAGTCTCTACCTTAGTGACATGATTTTTCAGCGCCACCTCTGCCGACTTGAATAATTTTTAGATTTGGATGTTGCTTTAGAAATTTCTCCGTATGACAAATTCTGCCACATTCACGCGCGCACACACACAAGTGAAAACTGACTACATGCATTTACGTTATTTATTATATATAAATTATATTGTGTTAATTATTATCTGATGACATGATATTAAACAATTGATTCTCACGTTTAAATTCAAATGAAAATATTTTCTGGTTCATAACTATTTCTACGAGCATATAGTACAATGAGAAGCTAACTGAAGGTCAAAAACGAAAATAATGGTGTTAATGCATTAGTTACCAGAATAGTGTAACACTAAAGGGTACCTGTAGCGACTAGGCTTTTGTAATACAATCAATGACCCTCAACGCGACCAGATGTTTCGTCCATTTCACTTGACCCATAGAGCAAACGCAGAATTAATCCCTTTATTTTGCTACCGGACAGTAAATATGCATTCACTATCTGCGTACGTCTTCTTAGAAGTGCTGGTTCCGCTAGATGCATGTGAAGTGAGATATTTACTTATTTTGAAAATCAGTTTCAAATAAAGTCCGCAGCTCGTTTGCCGATGCAAATACTTTCTATTACACGGGCATGAATACTTGTTATCGAAGGTTGCCACACACACAATCTACACTTTACTACTTTTATTCACAATTCAGCCACGTTTGAAGTAGAGAGAGGGTAGGGATTCAGGAACTAAAGAAAACGTGCATAGATTGCATTTTCCCCCGAAACAAAACACAGTTTTTAACTTGAAATATGTAAATGAAAATAAATAAACACGAAAATAAAATAAATATTTTCTTACTTTTAAAGGACTCCGGTATTATCATTAAATGCCTTTGAAATGCCAAAAACAATCAGTCTGCGAATATGAAAGTCCTGAGTATATTCTGAGAATATATTGTTTGAACATTTTTCAACAAAGGCGATTTTTGGTTGACAATCGATGGCTCGATGTATATTACATTTCTTGAAAATTCGCAAATAATTATGCATTGGAAGAAGCAGTTTTAACGTTACGCAAATGCAGGTTAATGTAATTGCGTTATGTTAATGTAATTTTGTGTGTGTGTGTGTGTGTGTGTGTGTGTATGTGTGTGTGTATGTGTGTGTGTATGGTGTGTGTATGTGTGTGTGTGTGTGTGTGTGTGTGTGTGTGTGTGTGTGTGTGTGTGTGTGTGTGTGTGTGTGTGTATCATGGGTACACTAGTTTAATTGTAAAGGGCTCCGATATTTTATTCAAATACTTTAAAATACTATAAAATAACAGTCTTCGAATATAGGATTAGTTTCATAATATCTGTGACAATTCATTACCACTTAAAGCGTTCTTGTGGATTTATCAAAATATGAAATATAAAATTTTCGCTTTAAAAATTAATCTCAGAATAATTTAAATTTTGAGGGTGAACACGAGAAATATTTAATAAAAAAGAGAACAATGTAGATATTTATTTAAAAAAACAATATTTTCAAAAACTAAAACGTATAATATTTTTTATTATACTATCTACATTTTTAAACGCATTGATTTCGTTCACTTAAAAAAATGAAAATTAAAAACAAAAAATCGAGGGACACAAACATTTCAAAAAAGTAAAAAGTTTCAGACATCGGGCCCCCCCTAAAATCTGTATTTTTATAACAATCTCGATGCCGAGTTTTTCACATGATACCGATAATCTTTATTCTTTCAATGAACGACAAATATCGTATTGTTACTACTCAAGCCTATTCATTAATGCTATTCCAGTGTTTTGCATTAACGGACCCCGATGCAAAAATACACACAAGACCGCCCTATCGACTGATACACGTACTAAATCGTAATACCACCAGAATCCGCTAGGTTACGCGTATTGCAATCGACAGTGATACATCGACGGTCGCTTTCAATCGAATGAATTCTGAACAGCTGATGAAGTGAACTGAACAGTGAACATTTCATGGTACGTTTTAAACCTGAGGATGCATGACGTGCAGTTTGTTTTTGTGAACATTTTTAAACTGAAAAATTAATAGTATTGCAGTCTGTGTGTTATTTGTTTACTTCTAGATTGTAAAATCTTCGGGAGAAAAACATTGAACAAGAATCAAGTTGTGGTTCAGGTTATGACGGTGTGGAAACAGTTTAATTAGATATAGAAGACGATGTTATCTGTGCCAAGAGTACAATTGCAGATGTGTACAACTCTTATTCGTGGATACACAAAGCTGTCATGCGTACATTTAACGAAGCATGTTCGCGTTCAGCAAGTATTGTTCCCTTTGTCACGACATCAAAGTACGAAATCGGACGAAGCATTCAAGGAGAAAGTTTATGTCGGTGAACTGACAGTTCCTATGAGAGGCGTGAAACTATTTTCCTTAATTACTAGCGTAAGTGGACTTGTAGCGCAGCCCTTCCTTATCCAACGAGCCACCGAAATTGGATCGCATGCACTCGTCGTGGCTGCCTATGGGTTTATAGGATTTTTCACATTTGTCACTCCGATTCTGCTGCATTTAGTAACTAGACAGTATGTTACCGAAATAGAATATGACAGCAAAACGGGGTGTTACACTGCATCGACGATCAGTTTATTTCTTCGAAGGAAATCAATAACTTTTACTCCTAATGATGTAGTTGTGCCTGATATCCCACGAGTGTTTACGACTTTTGTAGCTAAAGGCGCGCCTCTATTCGTTGAACCATCAATTTTTAAGGATATTTCTCATTATGGGAAAATAATGGGCTACGATAAACCTCTCGATTTCAAAATGGGAAATATTGAGGCTCAGAATGTAAAAAAATGAGAATGGTTTGTCGTGTTTTAGTCGAGACTACAGTATTTAAACATGCCTGGATCGTAGGATCAAGAATGTTTAAACAAAATAATTTTGCTGTGACCAGTGTAGGAATGTTTTGTTTGCAATAAAATGTGTCTGAACATGTTTATTTTTTATTGAATTCCCGGCGTTTTCCTATCCTGATTTCAAATAAATATTTTATAATACATAAAAAGGCTTCAGTTAACTACGATTTAAAACTCTGAACGTCAGATCGCGGCAAAAAAAAATTTAAAAAAACTATCTTCATAGATTGCTTTTCGAATGGTTACTTCAATTACAAGCTCAAGTCGGTTACCTGCCCAAGCGAAAGTATCGAATGTCATTTAGAGTTCTCAAGTCTGTAAACTAAAGTATGTTATATTCGGTGCAATACGTATGTAATTAATGGCGCATATTCGCGTCACTCGCTTCTTGGCTCATGGGCAGTTTTAAAAGCCTTGGCGTCATGTGATAGAAATTAAGTTCGTCCTCGCCAATGCCCTTTCCTGAGCGGGCTCACTGCATACATTGCAGAGCAGCAAGCTGACGTTTTGGAATAGCCGATATTGATTCTATTTCCAACAAAAAGTAAATTCAATGATAAGTACTAATCGTTTTGTAATGCATGGTGCTTATCTCACACTTTACCCTTACTGAAGTACATCGCATGTATTTCTACCGGTAGTATAACAAACAAGACCGCACTGCAGTGCCAGTTTCAACTGCATGTTGCGTGTTGCCTGCATTTGAGTAACAACGTGATGCATGCAAAGCAGTCTATACACGCAGTTGACTAGTGTGATGATTGACCGACTTGAAAAGGTATTGCCAATTTGCTTGTTCAAGTTTAGACCATTCGTGACATTGACTATGCACGAGTCATCATTTTAGTTACATGCATTTTATTCATCTGAACAAAGATAATTAATTTCTTATTTTATCCACAGAAAAGTAAGGAGGGTTTTTTGCAAATATGACCTCAGAAAAAAAACTTGTATTAGGTATTGATATTGGAACAACTTCCATCAAAGTTTGTGTAGTAGATCTTCACTCCAAGCAAGTACTTTCAAAACAGTCCAAAGATACTCAAGCAAATGTACCCAGCGAATTAGGATATGAAGGTAACAAACAAGATGTACCCAAAATAATTTCTGCCCTGAACAGTTGTGTTTCTCGTTTACCTAAAGATCAACTAAAAGAGGTAAGTTTTAAAACAACATTTAGGGCATTGGTTACATAGAAAGTCTAGTTTTATTGAATTGCTGAGTCTGATTTAATTAAACACAGGTGATACACATAGGAATATGTGGTCAAATGCACGGCGTGATGCTATGGTGCAATGAGGAGGGCAACACTGCTTGGGAATGTGCTGAAACGTACACTGGTTGTCGATTTGATGTTGCTGCTTCTAAAGTATCTGCTCTTTACACTTGGCAAGATTCTCGCTGTGAACCCGCATTTCTTTCCACACTCCCAGAACCATGTTCTCATTTGAAAATTGTGTCTGGCTATGGCTGTGCCACACTCTTCTGGATAGCAAAACATAAGTAAGTATCAAAATTTAAAATATTGAAATAATTTTGTAACTTTGAAATAATATTTATTAATCTTTTTCAACAGGCCAGAGAAATTTGAAAGATTTAATTGTGTTGGCACAATTCAAGATTTTGCTGTGACAATGTTGTGTAATCTGAAGAGACCAATAATGTCCGTTCAAAATGCATCAATGTGGGGTTACTTCAATACAACTTCCTCAGAATGGAACATGGACATTCTTCGTGAATCTGGATTCCCTACTCATTTACTTCCAGAAATTGTAAAATCAGGTGAAAATGCTGGAGTTTTGGCCCAATCTTGGTATGGCATTCCAGCTGGCACCACTGTTGGTAAGAGTCCAGTATCTTTTGCATGTTTATTTCATTTGAGTTCCAAAGAAAACAATAATGTTGATCAATTAAAACAGGTGCAGCTTTGGGTGATCTTCCTTGCTCAGTATTAGCTACTCTTGAAAAAGAAACTGATGCAGTTCTCAACATTTCAACATCTGCTCAACTTGCGTTTGTAATGCCTCCTAATTTTGAGCCAGTTAAAAAAGAAGGTAATGTAGGTTTCACTAACCAAGTTGTGGATAATTTTCAAAAATAATTAATAACGTGTAAGTGCCTTTTTTTTTTCAGGAAAAGAAACTGTAATTTACTTCCCTTATTTTGGTGGGAGATATCTTGCAGTAGCAGCTGCTCTAAATGGTGGAAATGCATTAGCAACATTTGTTAAAACCTTACAACAATGGTGTCTTGAACTTGGTTTCAGTGTTCCTCAGTGTAAGTTCATAAAAAAACACTTGTAAGTGCAAAAATTGTCATTCTTTATTATTGTTACCTGCTAATGTAATTGCAGCAAAAATATGGGATAAAGTTTTGGTTCTTGGAGCAGACGATTCAGCTGTATCATCCCTACAGATAGAACCAACATTGATTGGGGAACGACATGCCCCTGTCCAGAATGCTTCTGTATCTAATATTGATCTGGGAAATTTAGGACTTGGTCAAGTGTTCCGAGCTCTCTGTAGTGGAATCATACATAATCTCCACAGGTATAATGCTGATGCAAATTTTAATTAAATTTCAGTCACTACTTCTATTTGGGAGAAATTTGATTAGCTCTGAAACTACTACTATTTTTTTTTTTGTTCCTTTCATACCAAATAGAAGTATATTTGTGCTGTAATAAACTATCTAATAAGTAAGGTAAATAATATGCAGATTCTGAAATTGATACTGTATTTCATATTTCAGTATGATGCAAAGGGACATACTGGTGGATTCACATATAAATAGAATTCTTGGAGTAGGCTCAGCTTTAACAAGAAATAAAGTCCTTCAAGCAGAAGTGAAAAGTTGGTATCAGCTTCCCATTGACTTCGTTTCTGGAGGAGATGCTGCAGTTGGTGCAGCTCTATCAGTAAATCATGGATATTAGTAGTAATAAGGTTGAGGTAACCATCTTTTTTTTAAAAAATTACAGTGGTATTGAATATCACAAGAGCCATTTAACATTACTCAAGTTTTAATTTTCTATGTAGAAACATTATTGCCAAAAAATACAATGCGCACAAAGTGTAGGATGTCAAATTTCACAGCAACCTATAGACTGATAAGCAATGCTCACATCCCTACTTTTAAAGTAGGTACCATTCTTGCTAAATGCTCATATCTCAAGTCCAATGCCAAACAGCTAGATTTCAACAGCAGTACAATTTTTAAGCTTCTTGTCATCTGAGATGTTTCAAATACTTGCCAAATGCTGTATAAACATTTTAAATCTTGCCATTATATTATTACATTTGTTGTTGTTATTATTATTATTATTATTCCTTTTTTAATTGAAAAATGTCATATTTCTACAAGATATTATGTATTGAATTATTTTCCTGTTCCTGAACTTTTACAAACAATGCAATTAAATTGCATTTATTTTTAGGGGTGAATGTAGTGTTCAAAATGGAAAAAATAAAAAATTCAATAAACTTCAATACAAATTTTGTTTGTAAATTTGTTACTTTTCATCTGCAAGTTTTAAAACTTCATTAACTTCTGACAACTCATTCTTTCTTTCTTTCATTTTGTCTGAGACAGATTTATCTGAGTTATTTTCCCAACTTTCCATCACAAATATTAAGATATGAATATTTTTAGTTTCTGTTCAATTACTATATTCATAATAAAATTTGTATGGTATTAACTCTATACCCCTATAATCCAGGAGGTCAAATAAGCGAGGAGTATATTAATAAAAAGCAAACAAAATTATACATGACAGATTACCTTAATCAGGAAGAGAGTATCAACTACAATAAATTTAATTCATTTTTAACCAGGAACACAGTTAAGGGTCTAAAAAGCCTAACTCTAATTAAAATTAGTGATGCTACAGAATGGCACTACTTTCTTGTACTGGTTAGTTTCCTATTTTCATGAGTCAAAGCTAGCTTTTGTTTTTGTTCCCATCCTCTTTCAAGCTGCACTGGGGACATATCCAGTAAAGAGCACCTTCATGCTATCCAAATGTCAAATAGATATAGCTCAACTTTATTCTTGGTATCCCTTGGCCCCATCTCAGTGCTTGTACCATCCAGTTCCTCAATTCAGTGGCTTGTCTCTTAATACTCCCCACACCACGTACTCATCTTCAAATATTCATGCCTTACACAATTTTGAACTCGCAGCCTTAATGTCAACATATTAAGTGGTGATCAACATGTGATGTCCAAAGCCCATCTCAAGAGGCTGAATCACTTCACTTGAAATCACTGCCAAATCACTTGATTTGTAAATGTTTTATAGTTACATATCACAATAAATTTATCAACTAATAATGCATCTAAAACTAAGCTTTTAATGCTTAACCAACTTTTGATGTGTTTGTAGCATTGAATCTCTGTATCTGCATGACTATTTGTTTCCATGGCAGTAATGCAATGTTACTGTATTGTTAAAATCTATCAACTCATTCGCTCTTTAACCCGGGAGTGCTTGCAATAGATCTGTGAGATCCAAACCACAGCATTTTTATGTTCCTGAATTATTGCGATGCATTAGTTGTCTGATATTTTATGTATTCCTTCATTGTACTTTTCTAAGATCGCCTGGCCTTTTATTTTTATGCTTTTGCTGAATCATTTCCTGTGAGCATGTTCAAACTTGATCACTGCACAGCATGATATTTGTCATTTATGTTGGGTGCAATGGCACAAGCGCAATGTTAGCTCCTGGCCTAAGAGGTTTATTTTCAGTCGTGATTATGACAACTGCCTATTCAGAAAATGTAATAATTTGCCTAACTTACAATCCATTGTCACAATTTCTTACAAAAGAGAAAGCTGTGAAGGAAACATATGTAAGGAAATGAAAAAAATGGGAACCTGGCAAAATAGAAAAAAACAAAGACTTTCTAAATATTTTTGTGCAAAAGTAAAATGTATATTTGTTTAGAACATGGCAAAATAATTGGAGGAACTTGTATTTAATATCATTTAATAGGATAATATGATGTTTAATGATTTTTGCACATACTTTGCCAATTTTTACCTTTGTCATCATGACTTGCTGAGTCAAAAATTCTGCAGTGCGAGATTCATTAACAATTGCATTGGGGAACATGTACAAACTGAAAAAATATGGATTTCAGAAAATGGACCTTCAGATCATTCGCATTCACAAAAGGTTGCATCTAAATCTCAAAGATACACAGTGGGCACTCCGAGGTTAATGAACAATTTTTTCAAAAATTAATTAACATTATACAAAATGCAGTAGAACGTGGTCTTTACATTATGTAAAGACAAACATGTTAACAATTTTTTTTAACTTTAGTTTTCAAAACTAAAGTTAACAACTACACTTTTTTTAAAGTTTAATTTATTTTCATGTAAAATTTATAATCAGGAAATAGTGTTTTATCAAAAATGTACATTTTTTTCAATCCCATAATAGTGGAATTGAAATAGGACTTTACGAGTAAAACCTGGTTCTGTATGCAAATATTTGTTAAAAAATTTGGAGCAGTTTTTTTTTATTTTCAGAGAAAAGTTTTAAGTTTTCATGAAACTTTGTGAAAAATCATTTGAAACACATGTACTGACAAATGCAATAAATTATCAAAAAATATAGAGTTTAAAAATTAATGATTTGAGTGATTAAAAAAAATGTATATTACTATAATTTTTGCAAAATAAAAAGATAACATCATAATTCTGTTGATGGTTATTCAGTGCGTTTAGTTTTATCTGCACAAAAATTTTAAAGCAAATGTTTGGAGCTGTTTTGAGAAAATAAGGTTTTTAATATTTTTTTAAATGTCCACATTTTGCCAAAATTACAAAAAACTACTAATGTTCGCAAAAATGTGTATCAGTCGTTAATTATTAAAGATCTTGTGGATAACAAATGACATTTGAATAAAAAATATCTTTCTTCAATAATTTACTTGCTTGAGGAGGTTCCAAAAAATTTCAAACTTGTGCAATTTTCAAAAATCAAAAGTATGCCATCATTTTAATTGAAATTCTCTTAATTCTTAACAATAAATTTAAAAAATTTGGAACTGTTTTTGGGAAAATTTTGAAAATGTCCCAGGAGCCCCTTGAGAAGTACTCCCAAAATTTAAAGATTTTTTTTCAAAATCACTTAGCTTCAAATACGAAGAGACTAAGGAATATTCCGTTTGAAAAAATTCTCAAAAAATGTATTAGGCATAAGTGTTAGTCATTCAGGCAGAAGGGCATTTTGGAAAATCACTTTTTAAGTATCAGGGGACCCAAAACTTGTATTTAAATGTAAAATCTCAACATCAATTTTCCACGGCAGAACATTTTCTCTTATACTTTTAATATTATTCCGTACATATAATATATGAAAGTTAAATGACACTGAATGTTATGTAATCAGTTTCTCTTTGTATCTTTTGGCAGTTAAAAGAAAATAAATGAAACTGTCAAAATTTCATAATATTGGATAAAAGATCTTAAGCTCTCCTTGCATGTTCTTCCTTCATGTATTCACTTGATGAACTTCCCCCTGAAACATCCAACACAACGAAATTTTGCATTCAGTTATTAATCTCTACATCTGCAGATACGTAGAGAGAGTTAATTAACTGTCTCCTTGCAATTGAAAAGAATATTTAAATAATATTCAAATATATATATTTTAAGATCTGTTTCAAGATCTGAGAATTCTGGATTAAATGTAAATAAAAGTTATTAGAGGGTAACTGCAGCTACTAAGTACTAGGAGTGAAGGGAGAGCATATTAGCAATTCCCAGTAACAAAGGCTTCTGAATGGCTTGCATTTGATCTCAATTACAAATAAACTGAAATTGTGGTATTAGATGTTCCTCAGAAATGCCTTTATAAGCCAATGCTATTGACAAAAAAAAGAAAAAGAAAAATGAAAACTAGCCATTCATAGTAGAAAACTGTTTTGTAGAGTTCAGAAAATGCAATAATCTAACGACAAACATGGTTTAATAACATATTTCCAAATGCGTTTTGGGAATTTTTTCCCCCATTATCAGTGTTTCTACAACAAAGTCCAAGTAGCAACAATTAAACAAATGTTTCAGAACTAGAAAAGAAAATGAAGTTCTGATTCTGAAGAATATGTTTAGTCTGCACAACTTATAGATTTAGTTGTGGGCCACAAATAATCAGAAAAACATTTTCCCAAAACAAGTTTGTTTAATATACAAATATGTACAAATAAATAAATGAATTGAGCAAATACACTACACGTGCAGTTAGATTATTTATTTTATTTAATTTAAATGTGGTTTTAATGAGGTCCTGTCATGAAAACTAAAGGAGGTTTCTAATTTTTGCTATATTCAAGAAGATGAAGAACATGTTTGTATCTCAGTAGTTGACATTTAAGTAGAATGTTCATGAAATGGTGTACAAAGAAGTCAAGAAAATAAAAAGGTCCAAAGACTCTCATCATCCAGATGAAGTAGGAAACAATTATTCATATCTTGCGCAAAACAAACACATTTGAAAATGTTATCAAAATTCTGCTGGAAAAAATTGATAACACTACTTGATGAGAACCAGGAAAGAAATGCTTTGAAAATTATATATAGGATAAGAGAGTCTCCAGACTTTTTCTCTTTTTTTGTGTGTGTTTGTGGGCATAATTTAATTATAAATTAATTAAATTATTTATCATTAATTTAAAAAATTACACAAGGGAATGTGAGTAAAGAATCTTCCTTCTGCCAGAGGACTTTTCTTTGTGAATGACAGTTAGGTAAACAATGGTGATTCCGTAAGAATTTGCATATTGTATTTGTTAAAAATGAAAATTCCACAAAGATATTTTTCTTAAAAAAATATAGCTTGCTCAAAATATCCTGTTACTGTGTCATGTGGAAACAAATAATAAATATCACTACTTCTTAATTAGCTATATTATATCACATTAAATTATTTTATAACAATTTTTGCTCCACCTTTGAAACGGTACCAACACTCGTTCCAATAAATTACATTTACCCTAGTTAGATCTATTTTAAACTATTACTAATAGGTGCTGTAATTGAATGTGTTGGAATTTAGAGAAAACCAGTTTTCCTTCAGAAGCTTGGATAATTATCATGTTGATTATTAAATATTCGTTTTACAAAAGGAATTTCAAACTAGTCTAACAAGATACGCTAGTTTTAACAAATTTCGAGTCCTCGCGGTAACGTGGCCCGAGTACCCTTTTGGCCAACGTTTGTTCCATACCAATAATCCTTTCAACCAAATATTCAAATCTTGAAATACATTATTCTATTGTATATTAATTACTATGATAATGCAAAAACAGATCACATATAAATACAAAAGAAATTATAAATCGGGCTTACTTTCCGTTGAATCTGAATAGGGTTATTAATGAGCTACTCCTTGCACAACTTAAAGAACAAACTTTTTCGAATGAGCAATTTGTGTAAATTTGCAAAGTATTTCTATAGCGTCACTTTAAACACGCACTAATCCAACCGCCTACGAGAATCAGTGTTGACCACAAAAAGAGGAAAAAATGGAAGATCAAAGAAGGGTCTTTATTTTACTTTCTTATACCACTTACAAAGTATCAGGGGCGCCCAGAGACAACAGCGGGCCTGGGGTAGTGGTCCCGGGTAGCGGGCCATGGGGTCCCCTTATTTCAAACAAAAGTTCATCTCATTTATTATTATTATTATTATTATTATTATTAGTAGTAGTAGTAGTAGTAGTAGTAGTAGTAGTAGTAGTAGTAGTAGTATTTTTTTATTGTTGTTGTTAATTTTAATTGTTGTTAATATACATATATTTTAAAGTGGGTGATGTGATATTTCAAATACAGTTAAATATTTGGCTGAAATGCAGTTTGTAACACGATTCGTTCACGCGCGCGGACCCCGAAAATAAACGGAGAGAACGTGTATTGAGGGGGAACCCCCGTGAAGGGGTTTCTTTGTTTAGGAAGGTAGACACGTGACTTTTAGTAGAGGGCAGCACCGTCGCCTCAGTGGCAAGCGGCAGGCTGCTACAAGCCGTGAGCTTAAGGATAAAACACGACATAAGTGTCGATTTTCTTTTAAAACGTGATCATTCTTCGTTGGAGGTTCAAAAACGGTTTTTGTTTTTTTAGGTACACTTTCTCGCAGTGAATGCTCTTTTTTTTTCTAAATAAAGTTGTATTTGCACGTTAACCAAGTTGTGTCTGATAGTGGACTGGGGCAAAGGGGGCCAGGAGAGACAGAGTAAGCTTTTTTAAATGCCCTACTGTTCCCAAAAATCAGAAATGTAAAAGTATAGCACCCTCGGAACAAAGAGGACAAACGATTTCTGTTTTGAAGCGAAATAATTTATAGAAATATTTCAAGTCAATAGTAAGTTACAGATTCCGCTCATCGTAATTCGCAATTCACACGTCTAAAAAACATTTTCGTCCTGTCATTCTCAGATGTTTCACGTGATAACATATGTTGATTTTCCACATTTTTGCAATAATATAAACAACCCACTAAAAACATAGCGCTCTATAAGTAAATTGTCATTTACTTGCATTTCCTGAACGTGTTGTAAAAACACAGCATTATAGTATGTATGAGTCACTACAATTTTGTGGATCTTCAAGATTCTATTTGTGTAAAATCTAAGCCATTTTCTTCAAGACTGTGTAAAAGCAAAGCCCAAGTGTTACGTAGTTCACCAAATCAACTGTTTTCTTCTGCCACCAGGGTTATTAAGTCATATCCCAATTGTATTGCAAGAAATCGCAACAAATGTTCAATAAAACTTGCCAAGCAAAAGATATTGAGAAAAAACTTTTTATAAAAAATGATAACATTAAAACCATTGGGATAACAAGTAATATTTTAAGCGCGTGCCTTGAATATTGAAATTCAGTCATCAAAATTTGAATTCAGCACAAGAAACCGCAAACTTAAAAAAAATGTGATTAAAAGTGCGAGATTTATATTTTTAAATAACTATATGACAATTAATACATTGAAAAAGTAATAGTTACACTATATTAAATTCTGATTAACTCAGTGTTGAAAGTTCCTTGACTCCGTGAAAAATTACAAACTTTTCGGGGCATTTATGAACTTTCTGGATTTTTTCCGAACAATTATTAAAGTTTAATGTACGTAATATTTCCCTCAATGATAATAATTAGTACTACAATTTTCTTAAATATTCTAAGAGCCGACAGTTTGTAAAAATTTACGGAAGGAGCCACTTTTACCCGAATAGCACAGGGACACCAAATTCGAAAAACACTTTCCTGCCAAACGCCATTCTTCCCCATACGTCATATACAGTGTTTACTGTTTTTTTGTCCAAGTAAATCAAATCAATCAATTGTTGTGACGTCATTCTGGACATCTATATAGGACGTTTGAGAGTAGAGAGTTTAGAGAGTTCGTGCATCCTCGAACGTAAAAGTACTATCGATCTTTTGCGCATGTGTAGTTCAAGTTCGGCGGCGCTAGCCGAATTCGTTTACTACGCTCCGTGAAGTCACGAAGGTTAAGCGAATTCGAGACTCGCGGGTTCTTGGTTGGGTGACCGGCCAGGAACCCCGGGATCTAACGGCGTCGAGCCCCCAGCCGAAGGGATAAAAGGCACTGACTGACTGCGACGTGACGAGACTTGGCAAATATAATAATTATTCAGTGTAATAATTACACAGTAACGGAGGATTTCTCCAGAAATAAAGCACATTAATGAAGGACTACCCCCCAGTGCAAAGCGCTCAACGCCCCTTAAGGGGCTTGGAGACGCGTTGCGTCAAGGTGGAGATGTAAGTTTCGTATCAGAGTTTGTGCATGCCACAGCGGGCAACACTATCCATCTTTTACGCATGCGCAGATGCACTATAGTGATGCGAAACTTGAACTGCGCATGAGCAGAAAATCGATAGCCGATCCGATGGCCAAGATCGTTAAGGCATCACTGAAAAAAAGAATCCCATAAATCGCAACAAGGTTTCAATAGTTACACAAAACCTTCCTACGCGAAACGAAGACCTTGTTGCTTTATGCTTACGACAGCATCTAAGATAAAAGTCAACCTTGCTGGACCAACCGGCCTGTGATTTCTGAGAGAATGATGTTCCTTCATAAACGGACCTGTTTGCCTCATCAAGCCTAATCATGTTGCAGAGCAGTAGCTGGCCACAACAGCCAGGTACCTTGTCAGATTAATTACGTATTGAAAATATATATTTAAAAACTTTCAAAATCTGTTAACACACACACACACGCATATATATATATATATATATATATATATATATATATGTGACATACCGATATGTCACGTTAAAATAAACTAACATTTATTTGTAGACAATATGGTGGAACATGCATTACGAAATATCACGAGAGCTAGAGCTTAGCAACGACCGTGAATAAACAATGTAGTTTTTGTTTTTTCTAAATGCATTAAGAGATGGCTTGGTGCCGAAAGTAGAAAATGTGGGATTGGGCGAAGAAGTTTAGACGCTACACCAAAATATAACAAACGTATGGATTGGCTGGGTGAGAGAAGGACGGTCAAATGTTAGGAAAAAAATGAAGGTAGTTTAATACGAAGTCTTCGAGGATGAATCATGCAGGAAGATTTCATTCTGCTCGAAACGCGCTTCTGAACTGATCGTATGTTCGTGAGAGGGAACGAGTACAATCGAGATAGAATTAGGTTATCAGTGAAATTTTAAGGACAGTGAATGATATTGCAGATATTTTGATGTGGAAGCAATATTGATGTATAAATTGGAACTTTGTCGGGAGTGGTAATCGAGTTCGGGACTATGTCATAGGACGTAATCGGACTGATAATTTTGATAGTTGGAGACCAGCTTGGATAGGGGCAGAAGAGGATTTCTTGGAACTTTGGACTACGGCAAGATCGCAAGATATTTCGACTGAGAAGTCTACGAGGACATCAACGAAGAAAGATAAGTTAACCGCGGTATAAAGTGTAAATTGAAAGATATCTTGATCAAAGGCCTAAAAAAACTGTAAATTCACTAAATTGTTTGCTAAAAGCGTAAAAATAAACTTTGTTGAATTTTGTTCTTTAGAAAAGAAAGTGATCTTTCATTTAGTCAATCCAAACAGTAATGAACTAGGAATAGAAACATTCTATTTCAGATTCCCAGCTGCGCTGTATAGTCGGCGGATCCTATAATCCATTATAGAGGTAATAAGGATTATAATATATCGTGACCCATTGACCCAGCAAGCCGGACGCTAAGATCTTTAGCAGATATAAATGTAGAGAGAGGAAAATTTTGGTATATCTCAATATATATATATATATATATATATATATATATATATATATATATATATATATATATATATAATTATTCGTTACGTGCAATACAGTAGTCGCCCTCTTCGCCTCCACCCTCTTCGATATTTTGATAAGATTTTCTGATTCCTCGCCACTCCGTATGGATGGCAGATTGAGTTATTGGTTACAGAGTAAGTAGCAACGATTATGAACTTCGTTAGGACGGAGCCGATTCGCCAAGATTATAAATTTGAGAACGGTAAATAGAAAAACAAAAAATATGTAATTACATAAAAATCCGGTCTCTAGAGATCACAATTAGCGCCTCCCTAACCCATTCTTATGACCTTTTTCAAATTAAAGAAACCCCTGTTCATCTGGCTATAGTTGAAGCTTTGAAATTTTGAAAATCATTCTTTAAAATTTGGGGGTACTTTACAAGAAGACACGCGGACATTTTCAAAATTTTCTTATAATTGGCTCAAAATTTTCTTTTTGTAAAACAAATTGAAAGCAAAACGTCCGTCCGTCCGTTCGTCCGTCTGGTGCACGTGAACAACATTAGCGCCTAAACTATATGCATAGGATTTTTTCCGTATTGAAGAAACCCCTGTTATTTTTGCGCGAGCTGAAGCTCTGCGATTCTGAAAAACATTCATTAATTTTGAAGGTACTTTATATGAAGTCCTAGGAACATTTTCAACATTTTCTCAAAAAATGGCACCAATTTTTTTCTTTAAATTTCTCGTAAGAATAAAGTAAAATACACTTATAAAGGTGGCACAAGTCCGATTTTCAGGATTAACTCTGCATTTTCGAACACTGTAAAAGTGTGCATTTTTTCGGCAACTTCTTACAACTACAATATTGAAGATACTTTACCTTCAAATTAAATTTGTTTTCCATGAAGAGTTCTTTGATTAAGGGAACGTAGACTTATTTATAAACATTTATGTTTGACATAAACGCCATATTACTCTATTCTTTTGTTTTTTCAAAAATTACAAAAATGTAATATTTTTGACTTGTCTCTCACGTCGGTAGTATCTACATTACAGGCGATTACTTCACAGTATTATATTTATGAGTACATATGCTTAAAATAATGTAAAATAAATTTTCTGGAAAACTCAACTGTTTTCTGTGAAAATGAGCTCAAAATTCCGCATTTTCAGAAACGCTGAAACGCCATTTTCTAAAAAATCGCTACCGTTTTTTCTTCAAACTTCCAACGGATAGTTCTAATGTCACCAAGACGTTAAGTTCATTTTGGTGTATTCTTTTGTTGTTTTTTTCAAAAATTATTCAGATGTAATTTTTTTTTCAAATATCTCTCAGGCCGTTAATATGAATATTTCAATGGATTTGTATACATTACTGCATTTGTGAGTGGACGTTCTTCAAATTACTTCAAATCACATTTTTCAAAAACTCAATAGATTCCTGTGAAAGAGAGCTTCAAATTTCGGATTTTACAGTAACGTTTAACGCCATTTGCTTAAAGACGGCTCCAAAAAGTTTTCAATAATAATTGCTATTTAGGACAAGGTTGTAGCCTTCTTTAATATTCTTAAAATAATATTTCGGTTCTATTTGCGAACTGAAAAATGGAAAAAATTCAATAAAATGTTCTTTGGGCGGCGATAGATGGCAGCTGACGAGGAGGAAATGCAAGACTGTACAATATCAAATCAACTCCAAGGAAATTAGAAAACTTTACGACGAGAAAGGCTGTGCCTTTCTGTTGCACTTCTAGTTACTTTCTCGTATAAGTACTAATATATATACGGACTAATATATATAGTATATAGAGTTATGTAATGCTGAGCGAAAAAACGGCGATTTTCGACACAAAAAATTCATTGCCAGGTCCTGATAACGAAAAAGTGGATAAATCCAGTTGCTAAATTAAGTAAAGAAAAGTCCTCTAACACGTGGTAGCCAGAATTCCTTTTTTGTGGGTCCTTGATGCTGAAAAAACAATTGAAAGCAAAACGTCTGTCCGTCCGTCTGTCTATCCATCCGTCCGTCCGTCCGCCTGTCCGTCCGTCGCCTGTCCGTCCGTCTGACTGGTGTATGTGAACAAACCTAACACCGAAACATCGTTAATAATTACATTAATGGCGATTTGTTCCCATTGTAGTATTAATGAGTAAATGTGCTTTAAATAATGTCATATAAAGTTTGTCGACTCAACAGTTTTCTGTGAAAATTAACTCAAAATTTCGCATTTTCAGAAACGCTCAAGTGCTATTTTCTAAAAAACGGCTCCAATTTTTTTCTTCTCACTTTTCTAATGGATAGTGCTTATTGCACTGCTTAATATGATGTAAAGTTCATTTTGCTGCATTCACATGTTTTTGTTTTTTAATTACACAAATGTATTTTTTTAAATATCTGTCACGCCATTAATTTTCACATTTTTATCGATTTGTATACATTATTGCATTTGTGAGTAGAAGCGCTTTAAATGAAGATTTTCGAAAACTCAATTTCTGTGAAAAAGAGCTTCGAATTTCGTATTTACAATAATGCTTAATCGCCATTTTCTTAAAAATGGCTTCTAATTTTTAAATGAAAAATTCTGTCTAGGACGAGATTTTTTCTTCTTGATTATTCTTGAAGTAATATTTTGGTTCTACTATTAGGAAAGGAAAAAGTTGAGAAAATGTCAAAAAATGTACTTTGGGCGGCAATAGATGGTAGCTGGGAAGAGCTCGGGGCAAGCCCGTAAAGCCAATCCACACCAAGGAAAATAGAAAATGTTACTACGAGAAAGTCTGTGCAATTCTGTAGCACCTATAGTTAGCTTTATTCTAATGGACTACAATACTAAGCTAGTGACTGATAACTCAAGAAAACCTTGTGGTGATAATACTTTTTCGGAATTACAAGCTAGTTGACTTTCTGAGGATAATAGACTGCTCTACTGCACAAAAAGGCGAGGTTGTGAGCGAGTCTTGCGAATAGAATTGATTCACAACACATATAATGCTCATTTATGTCGGCGAGTTTGAATCTAGAATTCATGCATGTTTTAAACACCCGCGTTTTGGTCTTGGAATGTGGGAAGAAGGGAAGTGCGTGCGTATGCGCAAGTGTAGTGGAAGTGGAGGAAGTGAAGATTGGTGAAGGACGAAGGACGCAATGTTATAAAGCAGTGGGAGTAAACAAAAAAGGAAGCATATGTGTCATGAATGTTACTATTTAGCTTGCACACGTAGCATTTGCAACATCTGCATATTAGTTCAGATAACTGCTCCGACATGGGAAATGCTGATACGAAACTAAATTTTCGAAAAGCTGTCGTACAATTGACATCAAAGACCCAAGTAATTCTTATAACTTCTTTTTCTTTCAATTTAATAACGTTTTCACGATTTGCTTTGAAGTTAACGCGCTATTCCTTGCAAGTGTGTGGTGAATAATGATGCTTCCTTTTGTTTGATAGCCAATTGATGCAAGTGATGACAGCTTCTGGGATCAGTTTTGGTCAGAAAATGTTAATAATGTTCAAGATGTTTTTACTCTGGTACCAGCACCAGAAATAAGAGCATTGCGAGAAGAAGCTCCATCCAATCTTGCTACATTGTGTTACAAAGCAGTTGAAAAGTTAGTGAAAGCAGTTGACAACAGTTGCAGAACTCAACACGAACAACAAACTGGTTTGTGATTGAAAGCTAAATAGCATTCAGAAACATTTGTTATATTATTTATGTTGTTGATTCAGTATTTTTGCACCAATGAAATTATTATTCAATACCTTTCGCAAAAGTTATTTACACTAATTTTTTCTTGATTTTCTTCTTAGTTCTGAACTGCGTGAGACTTTTGACACGTCTTTTACCATACATTTTTGAAGACCCAGATTGGAGAGGTTTCTTTTGGTCAAGTTTACCGGGACAGTCAGAAGATGATGGTGAAGATCAATCTATGCCTTTGGCACAGTCATTAATTAATGCTATTTGTGTATGTAGTTTTGCAGTGATCATGTAATTATTATTTATGATGTGAGGCAGAAATATTAAATATAACTTTTGGATCAGGATTTGCTTTTCTGCCCGGACTTCACAGTTGCTGGAAGCAGAAAAGTTGGACCAGTAAGTATATATTTTTCATTATAAATAGAATTGAGTTTGGAACATTTGATAAAATTAAGTACATTTTCAGGACAAGGCAGAAGATCTTCAAGCTATTGATAGCTGTGAATATATATGGGAGTCGGGGGTAGGATTTGCCCAGTCTCCTCCTCGATATCCACATTTGGATGTAAACAGAACTGAATTGCTTAAATTACTTTTAACTTGTTTTAGTGAAACCATGTACCAGCCGCCTGTTGGTAAGTGAATAATTCAATTATAAATGGAAATTTATTAATTCTGTAATTTAGCATGACTTCATTTTTTGAATTCACAGATATCCACACATCACCTAATCGATGGATTCAGTACTATACTTCAGCAGAGAATCGTCATGCCCTTCCAATGTTCACTTCATTATTAAACACAGTTTGTGCTTATGATCCAGTGGGACTTGGTGTCCCATACAATCATTTATTGTTTTCTGATTCCCTTGAACCCTTAGTAGACACAGCTCTGCAGATTCTTATAGTTACTTTGGATCATGATACAAGTGGCGGTGGCGGCGGTGGTGGTGGAAGTGGTGGTGGTGGGGCAACAGAAGGTGAAGAAGTAAGTTTATATTAATTTTTCTTGTTCATAAAAGTTTTTGTCGGTAAGAATTTGTTTGAATGTTGATGTTATTTTTTTATGTATTTTGATGTCTTCAATTCGATTCCTTTTTTCAGGTTTCTGTTCCAGACAATTTGTTTATTAATTATTTATCTAGAATTCACCGAGATGAAGATTTTCATTTTGTGTTAAGAGGTTTCACCAGACTTCTAAATAACCCTCTTGTGCAAACTTATTTACCCAATTCAACTAAGAAGGTTCAGTTTCATCAAGAACTCCTTGTCTTCTTCTGGAAGATGTGTGATTATAACAAGGTATAAAAGATATTCTATTCCATTCCATTCCATTCCATTCGTCTTTGAAACAGTAGCATTCATCTCATTAAACATGTATAGGGAATTTATGAACAATAACTAAAATAATTATTTATGTCAGGGTTATTCAGGGAAGCAATGTGATTATAACAACATGATTTGTTGCCTAAAAATTATTCACCAGTGGTACCTTATTGTCTTCCAGAAATTAATGTCTTTTCTTTTCCTTTTTCAGAAATTTTTGTATTATGTTCTGAAAAGCAGTGATGTTCTTGAAATCCTTGTGCCTATTTTGTACCATCTAAATGATTCCAGAGCTGATCAGTGTAAGTTTTTATTGGATAGTACTTTATGGAGCTTATATTTCGAGCATCAATTTAATTATTTTAATTTGTTTTGATAGCTCGAGTTGGTCTAATGCACATAGGAGTATTTATTTTGTTGCTGTTGAGTGGAGAGCGTAATTTTGGTGTCCGTCTGAATAAACCTTATACTGCCACTATTCCTATGGACATTCCAGTTTTCACTGGTAAGTGCTGTGATGTTATTAGATAATTATAATTGATTACCTTTTCAATATGAAAGGTCTATGGAGGACCTTAAATGAAAATTTTGAAGTGGAAGCAAACACTGACAATGTAAATGGAATGGAAGACATCGTGTTTGGATTTTATATCTGCAAGCAATATAAAAAATAATGGTAATATCTAGGATTTGCATAAATAAATTTTTTTGAATTTGATGCACTTTCCTTGAGTTAATTAGTTACATTTTTTGCTGTAAGTTAAATGGTTCTGATTGATGATACCTTGTGCAAGAAAAGTCATGGTACTTTTGGAAGCAAGCAACAGCAATTTGTTCTAAATGTATTTTAATACCTTTCAAAAATATTCAGACAATATAAATAAAAAGATAATAATAAAAACAAACAAACAAAAATAGATGCTTTTGACAATATTTAACCATAATAGAATAATGTAATCTTTTACTAATTTCTGTAACAAGTATCTTTCATGTAATTTTAATGTTAATGTACAGTCTGTTTTTGTATCCATAATCATAGTACCATCTTGTAGGAATGGAAAATGTAAAATATTGTATTTATTTAGTCGCTAGTAACGTAGATGAATTAAAATTAAATTAAAAATATATACAAAGTTTGAAAGGACATTTGTCGTAATAAAATCAAATTACTAAGAGTAAGTGAAAATGTCAGTATTTATTTGACAATTATTTTACTGCAATGTATGTGACATTTCAGTCTAAGTTGAAGTTACTTCTTTGCACAGAATCAAAGTATACATATTAAAAAACAGCAAGAATAATGTATTGTTGCTTGTCTACTTAAGCCTTTTGATGTAAGAAATCCATTTTAGTAACCATGAACATTGTAGTGTGTAAGTTACGCTGAGGAACACAAAAGCCATTGTTAGGAGTTTTATTTTCAATTTCAATTATAATTTTAAATGTTCATTACAATGATTTTTTGTATGTCATTGTCATGTTGCAGAAATGTTTGTTAATATTGCCAAAATGACATGTCTCTACATTACTTGAATTGCCACAAAGCATATCAAATTAGATCAGTGATTATATAAAGTTGCCAGTTAGTAGTTTTTAATTTTCTTGTAGATAAGAGTTAATACTTATTTTGTTGGATACTTGTATTTTTTTAATTACAAATTGTATGAAGTTAAGAGATAGAGTAATAATCATTATGTGAATCAGTTGTTGAAAGTGAAAGACAGTTGTTATGGTTGGACTTGTCAATGGGATAATTATGAATTCCTTATAATTCATAATTAAGAGCAGAGCAGTTGTTCAACATATTTCAGTTTGTTAATAGAGATTGCAAAAGGAGAGGGACCCAGAACACACCCAAGGTATTCATACAATTATTGGGATTCCATGAACCCCCTGTAACCTTTTATAACACTTTTTTTTTTTTCAATCAATTGTTTGTCAAAATTACTGTGGTACTTTTTACTTTCTTGTATATGCACATATATACAGAGTAATATACGTTGTATAGAGAAAGTTTTGTGATGTTGCTGAAAATTGATTTTGAGATTTCAACAGAAATACGTGTCTGGGTAGTAGTACAGATTCCACTGTCCATTTCTCATGTTACCTCCAAATTTTTGAAAGTTGCAAAAGTTTGAAATTTTTTAGTAATACTAAATAATGTGTCATAAATACCACTTCAATGTACTCTTTTGTTTTTTCAAAATTTACCAAAATGTTAATTTTTCTGAAATATCTCTCACATCATAAATATTTACATTACCAGCAATTTTTATAAATTATTGCATTTGTGAGTACAATTGCTTTAAATAATTTCTGATAAAGTTTCTCAAAAACATAATGGGTTTGGTTGATAATGAGCTTTAAAATGCCCTTTTTCAGAAACGCTCAAACGTCATTTTCTCAAAAACGGCTTCAATTTTTCCTACAAAAATTACCATATAAGATGACATTGTACTCTTCTATAGTATTCGTAAAGACTTGATTCCGATCTACTGTTATGGGACTGAAAAATAGAGATGAAGTGAAAAAAATGTAGTTTGGGTGGAGATAGATGGCACCTAGGAAGAGGATGGGGCAAAACTGAAAAGCTAGCCCAGACCAAATAAATTAGGAAACAAACTAGTACAGGAAAGTCTGTGCCATTCTGTAACACCACTACTTTCCCACATACTACATACGTAGTATAGAGAAAGTTATGTAATGCTGCAATGAAAAACTGAGTTTTCAGCAGAATAATTGTATATTGTGGTCCCTGATACTGAAAAAATGGGTAATTCCTGTTCCTGTATGTGGCAAATTACTTCCTCTAATGTTTTGTGTAATTTAAAATTCACATTTGATGGGTCCTTGGTACCGAAAAATTGGTCGACAGCAAAATGGCCAACCATTTGTCTGTTTATGAACAACAATAGCGGCTAAACCATAAACAGAATTATCACCCAAATTGATATTCCCCGATTGATCTGACTAATGTCGTGGACTCTTTAATTTGTGACAGATGTTTTAATTTGGGAGGGGTGTACTTTAAATGAAGCATCAAGGACATTTTCAAACTTTTCTCAAAAATGGCTCCACATTTTTTATTAAACTTCGTCTTTAGCATAAGAGACATTTACAAAACTGGCATAGAACTCAGTTTTGTTGAAATATCGGAAATTTCAAAAATTGCAAAAGTTCAAAATTTTTTTGGCATCTTCCTTCAGTATTGAATGTAGAGATTTTCCCCTGAATAAATCCTATTCTTCAAAATTATATTTTTGAATGAGGACATGTACGCCTTTTTTCAAAATGTGAATTATGTTGTGTAACTTGGAGTGAAATAGAAGCAATATTTTTACTTTGTTAATTTAATGCTCATTAATTTTCAATGTGGAAGAATCTACTGCCACTAACGAGACTTTGCATTGGAATTTCGACTTAGATTTTAGCTTAAAAATTTTTAATGATACTGTAAAGTTGATGGAGATATTCATAGTGTTTTGAGTTAGGGTAAGTTTTGTTCAGGTAGAAACCGTCCTGTTAAAGTAATTTTTAAAAATCTAGATTTTGTTATCTCGTTACTAAAGGGCAGGAATAAATATGCTGGTTCTTCTAAGATTAATTGTGATTTAACGTTATTTCAATGAAGACATCTCAAGAAATTGAGAGAAGAGTCGGATTTTATTAACAAAAATGGTTGAGTGAAAACCATCAAATACATCAATGGACAGCGAAAAATTGTGGACCTAGTCGTTCTGAGAGGATGAAATTCAAAGGCAAAAAACATCTAACTCAGGACAATTTGAAAATGTTCTACCAAATTGTTGTAGGATTGAGAACCAAAATTAGAGAGATTGAAAAATTTAGCTATCTACAAGAAGATTATGACATAATTGAGGTTACCGAGATGTGGTTGGTACCAGAGATTTTCAACTCTGAATTTAATTTTGAAAGAGTTTATAATTTATTGAAATGATCGAAATTGTATTAATAGCGTGTTTAGAAGAGGTGGTGGTGTTATCATTGCATTGAAAAGCCTGAATCACAGTTTGTTGATTGAAGGTTCCAGTATTGTAGAACACCTTTTTGTTCATGTGTGTTTCAAAAATATTGAAGCTATAGTTTCAAACCTTTATTTCCCACCTTTATCTACAGATGAAATAGTTTTATCACATTTTTCTAGATTAGACACCATGAATTTCAAGGGACCAAAATAATCTGAGTTTGTTATAAAAATGTGAGTGATCCGAGTATTGTGAACATCCGTATTATCATAATCCCTTGCCAGGACCTAAGTTTTGTTTGTGCTACAGTGAAATTTGTGTTAAGCAAGTTCGTGCTAATGAGGATTTACTGTAATTTATAAAAACGTATATTTCTGTGGTCATGGGATAAATGTTCTTAGGACAAAAATCTTAGTTTGGAGAAAAGAAGGGTTAAATTATTAAGCCCTTCGGTATATTGAGACAATTAAGCTATATTTCCCAATGCTTTTTTGTCGGTAAGGAACATGAATTCAGTCATTTTAGTAAAATAAAGTATAGACACTTAACTTGTAGTTCTAGTACTTAACTCCCTTAATCCAATTTTGCAAAAAATTGACTTAAGAACTTTTACCCCATGACCACAGATTTATTGAATAAGGTGCATACTTTTCTTTTTCATTTACATGATTATGGTTTGCTTTATTGACGATTATATATTAATGTCATTTATAGGCACTCATGCTGATCTTTTGATTGTGGTTTTCCACAAAATTATAACTACTGGTCATCAACGTCTGCAACCTCTTTTTGATTGTCTTCTTACTATTCTTGTCAATGGTGAGTCTCTTCATGATTTTGAATTATTATTTTTCAAGCTTGTACAAGTAAGGAATTAATGCTTATAGCAAATTTGAAGCATAATGTTAATGTATGAACATATTGCATTAAACCAGAAGTTGCTAGTATGTAGTATCTTGTGTGAGGTGAATGTTATTATATCATGCAGATGACGAAAAGAACAACAACTTATGAAGTGAAGAAAAATGAATTCTAACAATGTCATGACACTGTGGAGAAACATGTGACTAAGACCATTAATATTAATAGAGCTATTATTTTCTGAGCAAAGATATTAACTTTATGCATATGTTAATGAATCTGAAAAATTTCCTTTATTATAGTGCTTTGAAGTAAAAGGTTTAAGGTTCATTGTAATAATGAAGGGTCAATATTTACCAGTTGAAGAGAGTTGGTGATATGATAAACAACACATTGTAGACAATAGCTATTTTAGAAAACATTGCCTAAGCAAGCCAAAATGTTAGGATCCCCAAATTATGCCAAAGAATATAAATAATTTTTAATGAACTGAATCTTATAAAAGTTTTAATTTTTAATATAATGAGCGAATTTTTATTTCAAATAATGAGTTTTCAATCATTTCAAAATATTTTATTTTAATGCATCACCAAACCTTTGTTAAGTTGGATACGGCCCCCAAACTAGTCACAAGTCTAGGGTCCCGTATGACTGTAGCGTCAGTGATTTTATAACCTTATGACCCCGTTACAGGTTTGTTTACTAATGTACACATTTTATGGTCACTTTTCTAGTTTCTCCATACTTGAAAACCCTGTCAATGGTTGCCAGTACAAAATTGCTGCATTTACTGGAAGCTTTCAGCACCCCATGGTTTTTATTTTCATCCCCAACAAATCATCATTTGGTTTTCTTTCTGCTTGAAATTTTCAATAATATCATCCAGTACCAATTTGATGGTGAGTTGAACATATGAAGAAATTTGGAAATTGATTAATTAAAAATAACTCTTTTTATTTTTATTTTCCCAGGAAATTCTAATTTGGTGTATACAATTATTCGAAAAAGGCAGGTATTTCATTCTTTGGCCAATCTACCGTCTGATTATGGTACAATCACAAAATCTCTCACTAAACGAACGAGACGTCATTTACCAAGTGCTACCTCAACAGAAAATGTTAGGGACTTACCGAGTATGGAAGGATCTCATCCAGCATTGCCTGCTGAACCAGGAACTCTCAAAGCCACTCTACCAGATACCCCAGGTAAAGTATTTGTTTTTCAACACACAAATATCACTTATACACAATTTTGCGCATGTTCTCCATGAGTATCTAAGTTAAAATTGTAAAGAAACCTCGTAATGTTTAACCCTTTGTTTCCTGAACCAAGAAAAATTAGTTTGTCATATCAGAAATTGGTAATAATACTCAAATGGATGAATGAGCACGTGAAATATTTCATATTTTTATTTCTGCATCTCAGAACTTTTTTTGCTGAATATTTTACTTTCTCACTACGGAGTAGAGAGAAAGTTATGTAATCCTGCATGAAAAAACAGCTAATTTTTGGCAGGAAAACTCTTAATATAGGGCTCTGGAAACAAAAAAGTGGATAAATCCAGTTGCAAAATACAGAGAAAAAACGTATACTTTAACACGTGGTGTAGCCAGAATTCATGTTTTGTAGGTCCTTGATACCGAAAAATCGGCTGTCGGCTGAACGTCTGTGAACAATGCTAGCCGCTAAACCATTCAGCCAATTATCTCCAAAATTCGTCAATCGAACTGGCCTCTTTAATTTGAAACCAATATTTTAATTTGAAGGGGTAGTTTACATGAAGCCCCTGGGATATTTTCAGAATTTTCAAAAAAATGGCTCCATTTTTTTTCATTAAATTGTGTTGTTGGAAATTGTGAAGGACATTTAAGTTAATATGTGCAGGTCTAATTTTTTTAAACTCTTATTTTTGAAAATTTCAAAAATTCAAAATTTTGTTTGGTGTCTTCCTACAACTACAATTATGGAGATAGAGATTTTTCTTACTAAAATCTGTTCCTTAAAGATAGATTTTGAAATAAGGTCATGTACAATTTTTCGAAAATTTGAGTATTTTTCTCGTAATTTTCTGTGAAAGTACGGGTGAGAAAGTATGTGCTGTTGAGGACCACTAGTTTTATAATCTTATTATGCATATTTTCTGAGCATATCAGGAATACCTCTGTGTGAATACATTTTTTATTTCAATCCTTCATTATGTCACTGTCATATTGCACTTCAAACACAAAACTAAGCAGTTATTTTACTTGAGAACATACTGGAGCAACTGATGTTACATGGTATATTTAATGAATAAAGTTAGTTTAAGTAGTACATTATGAAACAATGATGTAATGAAGAGTATTAATACAAGAGCATGATTTTCCAACAAAAGGATTTATTATTTATTTATTTTTACATCAAAAAGACAGTTAAAACTGTGTATGACGTGTACTATATGAGCAAGGAATGAGTGAGTATTGTAAACTTCACACGAGTGCATTAATACCTATTGCATCGACTTCTTCAGTAGTTTTCTACGACTTATGGTAACTTTTATAAGTTTATCTTGTACACTGAATAGTTTTGTGGCAGTTGACAGGCAGAATTCAGCCAAGGCCACCTAGCGAAGAGCTTGCTACCCTGTCTGACTAACGCAGGTGACTTTGGTTTACTGTGCCAGTCAAATAGGATCATACTAAAATTATGATCCAATTTACTTTAAATAATATTCCACTTAAAAAAATATTAATAATAAAATAAATTTAAATTGAATGGCATAATATAATATTAAATGCAATTTTAATGTGCACAATCGAACAAAACATTTACTAGAACAGTTCCTAATGATTAATTAAGTGTCAATACTTGATTTGTAAACTTTTCTATGGTTGGTCAACAACCTGTATCATAACAAGAATCATTATGCGATGGGTTGCAGCCATCATATGACAGGATATGATTATACAATGGGAATATAAACACAATTTTTATTTATTAAACAAATTATTATTAATTGGTTAGCACATATTTTATAACATTTTATAATACTGGATTTAGAAAAATAAACTCTGAACAGTACCAGAGAAAAAGAATAAACAATTTAAAATTATTTTAGCTGTTACTCTCTTCTTGATGTAATTGATGTGAAAACCATGGATACATTTTCTATGCAGTGCAACAGCGCATTTAATAAATGTTTTCGTTATGGTTGATTCACACATTGCGTATTGTGTTTTGTTCAGGAAAGAAATGAACTGACTAACTTTGCCAAATCAAGAACCCAAAGATATTGTGTGCTATGAGTAGTTTTAGAGGGTCAGATTTTCATTTTGGGAAACTATAGCTCTCCAGAGTTTTTATACACACCCTTCTTCAAAATTCTAATGGATCTAAAGTAACAGTTTTTTCAGCTGCTCTTGATCTGTAAAAGTACAAAGCTTTCTGCAATACCACTACTATTAAAGACTTCTCAGAAAAGTGGCCCACCACCATTTCTTTGAGCAAACACTGGATCTGAAAGCAGATACATTCCTTCTGCCCCACCCATGTTCAAATTACATGGTTTCTCCATAAGTGGCTCACTACTTAATAATGTGACTCCATGGAAAGTGGGGGTATGCCTTTGCAATTTGACAAAATGGTAACAATGGAGTTTTCATTTGACCTAAAATCTATTTTTTGACTTTCTAGTTCCCACAAATCTCTGACTTATCATTACTTGCTGTTGAAATAGGACTAGTATCATAAACTCATAATATATCTTAGTGTTGTGACTGTATCACCAATTCTGAATTGATGTTCAATGTTCGTCCTCTATCTTCATCCCCCACTATCTTCATCTGTATCATTAAGAATATTCAGGGGGTCTATGAAGACATTCATACTATCAGGTGACTTCAGATTCAGTTTTTTCTAGCTCATAGAAATATTCAGGTATTTCCTTAGCATTAAAGTTTTTTAAAAACTAAGAAGGCCAATTACATAGAAATGATATTATATGTGCTTAGTGTTGTGAAAACATAACATGCAAATGTAGAAAGCTATGAATTCAATATAGTGAAAAACTGACATAAAAAGAAAAAAAATACATTTTATTTGACATGAGCATAAATCCTCAACAAAATGTAATTGACACTTCACTTCTTGACACATTCAGTACTTATTGACAATCTTCTAAAGGGCAAATTATTATACTCTCACGTTCTTTTATCTTTACGGAATATTTAACACTAACAACAACAATAACAAAAAGAAGAAGATAATTATTCTGCTTGTTTTTTTTTTTTTTGCATTGCTGGAAAGTAGTTTTTAGTGTGCAGTGTTGCAAAAAACTCAGTTTGGGTTTTATTTGAGTTAATTGTTTAACAATGCTTGTTCTTTAAAAACTACCAAGCCATCAGGTAGCTAAACTTATCAGTTATTTATGAAATAATTTCATTGGAAAAAATGTTGGTTTACATTGTTATATTTTTTTTACATTCAAGATTCAGACGAATTCCATGTTTGCCAGCAGCTTGAAAAGACAAATTACAGTACAATCACAAGCTTCATCAACCAATCTCTGAGAATTTTGTGGCCAAATGGTGAAGAGAAGAGCGATGAGAGGGTGCTTCTAATGGTAACTGATACTGCATCATACATGATTAAAGCATTTACAGTGAAAAAAAAAACAAACCTTTTTCCTAGTATGACACATGTGCCATGCTGTGCATATGCATTGCACAGAGTAGCAGAGAGACTTCAGTCCAAATGTCAACAAAGCTAACAACCAGATCAAGAAGATATTTTGCAAGGCTCTACAAAGAATTTCTATGTACAAGGAGAAGATGGAAGACCTTCCTTTGCCCCCATATTATTACTTGATGGCGGACCTAGTTAGATGCTGCTATATTCTATGCAAAACACCCGGACAAGGTTAAAGAGGTGCTGGATGAGGATGTGCTGCTTTCATAAAGAAAGCCAAGAAAATGCTGAGCAATAGAAGACTCCAAGAAGAACTTGTATTTAATGAAGCACATTTGGTTGTTTTTTTAACCAAACTGTAAGAAGATGGACAGTTCAAGGGAAAGGGGAATAGTAGGAGTAAGGGGTAGTGGAATAGTAGTTTGTAGATATACTTGCTATAATTCACGAGGAAGGTGCTAAATTGGTGGCAGCTCAAGGTGAGATGGATGAAGCAATTAGGATTAAAACAAGTAAAGAGTTTGGAAAGAATCTAGGACTTCATACTTTACAGACAGTGGATAAACATTTGGAAGGAAATAGTGATCCTCTTCCAGATAATGTTTTGAGCACAAAGTTGTCAAAATATAAGTTCACACACATAACATTATATGATGTGGAAAAATCATCTATGTACAAAACAACATTGTATGATAGAAGACACTCCCTAACAATAGATTACCAGAACAAAATTCTTGGTTCTCTCTGTGCCCTTAATGCAAAATAAAATTTGCAGTAGATACTAATCTGTTTTTAATTTGCCTATTCCCTGTTTTTCTAGGTGGGTAAAAGATGTAATGTCATTATAAAATAAATTTTTGTAATCAAATGCTACATATCTTTACAATTTCTGTGCATATTCCAACATTTTTGTGGCATATTTGCATGCATATTTCAAAGTTAAAAGCTTGCGTAAACTTCCCAGTTCTACATTTTTACTTTAAGGTGATTGCTCCAAGGGCTGCTAAACTGCTACCTATAATTTCAAATCATGTATCAAAAATACATTTTTTACTCAAAGTTAATTTCTAATCATTAACAAATGTTACTTCATTTTATTCCTCTTTTCTTATCTACATGTTGCTGATGAAAAAACTGAGGTAGTTCCATTTAAAAATATAATAAGAGATGAATGAATTTCTCCAAACATAAAAGTATTAGGAGTAGTATTATTTTTATGAGAAAATGAAAGTATTCCACATTTTTATGAGAAAATGAAAAACTCATTGTGCAATTGTCAGCTCAATTAATTAAGTACAAAAAATAGTTGTTAAACTAAGAGTAAAACTGACATAAATCACCTTTAATGTAGTAGCATTCAATGTAAAAAATAATGAGGGCTTTGTTTTCTGAACTAACTCTGCTAGACTATTTTAATGATTTTTAGGCTTTAATATATTTATTTTAATTCTTTGAGAAGCTTATCTCATTCGATCCTTTTTATCCTATTTCTTTTGCAGGTATTGATAAAATGACTGAAAAAGAATCAGCTCACCCGTCACCTCATCAACTGAGTGAACTTACAATTTCTGGTCAGACTAATGGCATTAAGAACAGTGAAACTTCACTTGTGCAAGCCTCTGCCACACAGAGTGTGCCTGCATCAAACATTGAGAACCCAAGACAAGGTGATGGAGAAGAAATTGCTAAATCCAAGAGTGCAGTAAGTTGGCTAGATTTTATTTATGAAAAATGAAGCAGAAGTAGTTTTTATATTCCATTGTGAGAAAAAACAATGTTGCTAAAATTAGAAAGTTAATGTTGATTTAAATGCTAAGGTGTCGACAAACATTGTTGGACAATTATACTTTTAGTATAAAGTAGACTCTGTGTTAAAGTTGTTATACTGTACTCTTTATTTTCTTTACAGCCAGTTACACCTGGCTCACCAACACCTTCAATTCACTCAACAGCAAGCACCCGCTCAGGTAGAAAACACTCTGAGTCATCGACAAGTGGTGGAGGAGGAATTCCTAGATCTGTTTCACAGGTAACACCTGCTTTTATCTTTTGTTCAAATTTATATCCGGCTTGGAGAATACTAGTATTGAAACATTTTTCTTGGTATTTTTTTAAATGAAATATATCAGAGTGTTCTGTTTGAATTAGAATGAAATTTTAACAGATGATGAAATGCTGCATTTAGACAAAAGTCAATGAAAGAATAAGCTTGAAGGTTGTTTATTTCCAATATTATGAATGTAGCTGTGTCAGCTGGGGCTAAGAAGAGTAATTTATTTTGGAGATCTGAATTTATGTTTCACATATGAAAAGAAGATTCCACTGGGATTTGTATATAGAAGCAATTATATTGAATCAAAAGAAGAGTTAAAATAGTTCTTTAATGCGGAGGCAGGTTGTGAGAATGTATTATCTCGTACCTAATAATGTTTTTCATGAATCAGTTTTTTTATTCTTCATAAAATACTGTAAAGTTTGTTCTATTTAATTATATTAGTTGTAAACTAACAACCATTGCCCCATCCTATTCTTAATACTTTATAATATATAAAGTATATTTATTCCTTTCAATAATGAACCTTTGTAATATGTTTATGTTGCATAGCATGGTCTTGAACAGATTTTATTTTGTAATCAGTTCTGCTTTACAAACCACAACCTAAGTTTCTGGAATAAAAATTAATTTTTGTTTGTTTCTGTTTTTACCTGCATTTTCTGGCTTTATTTTGTTTTATGTTTGCTTGGATTGCCTTTGCCCCTTCCCTGTGCGGTAGCGTCAGAGCATCCGGCTGACTGATGCTAATTCTCTCGGCCAGGGAAGCGGATCAGGACAGTGGATACCTACTTCTGAATGGGTGAATTCTTGGAAGACCAAATTACCGTTGCAAACAATTATGAGGCTTCTTCAGGTGCTTGTGCCACAAGTGGAAAAGATATGCATTGATAAGTGAGTTAAGCATATTTGAACAGTAGTTAGATTCTTATATATTCAGTTTTAAATTTGCTTGTAATTTTTGTTATGTTTTTGCACAGGGGATTGACTGATGAAAGTGAAATTTTAAAGTTTCTTCAACATGGTACCCTTGTGGGTCTTTTGCCAGTCCCTCACCCAATCTTAATCAGAAAATACCAAGCCAATACTGGTACTACCACATGGTTTAGAACTTACATGTGGGGAGTTATCTACTTGAGGTAAGATTTTCTGCGTTTTTTTATTGACAACTACAGTAAAACCCTGTTTTTACGTTCCTGCATTTTATGTTTTCCTGCCTTTTACATAATTTTTCTTTGGTCCCATCATAAAGCTTATATTTACTATGCATTCTCTTCCCACAATTTACAATTTGAAATGAAGAATGCTTCCTGTCTTTTATGTCATATTTTTCTCTTAATTTTTTCCTTTTTTGTATACATGTGTATTATATGGAGAAGTATACATAGTGGAGAGAAAGTTATGTAAAGCTGTGACAAAAAACGGTGATTTTTCCTCAGAAAAACTCATACAGAAAAAGTCGATAATTCGTGCTCCAACATGTAGTCAATTAATACATATGTGCTATTACATATATGTTGCTAATACATATATGAAGCAAACTCGCAAAGCCTCACGTTCATTCAGATCAATCGGGCAATATCAATTTTGGAGAAAATTGGCTGAGTGGTTTTGGTGCTAGCGTTGACCATGAATGGACAAATGCTTTTTGTCATCAATTGATTGTGGGTTTCAAGGATCCACAAAACACAGATTCTGGCTACATCATGTGTTAGAGAAAGTAATTTACTCTATACAGGAACATGATTTATCCACTTTTTCATTACTAGGTCCCGTCAATATGAGTCTTCTGTGGAAAATTTGCTGTTTTCAGCGTATGATGGTTATACTTTCTCTTTTCATGAAGTAAGGGTGAGAAAGTAAAAACAGAGCCACCATTGAAGTAAATAATCACCTAGCCTACCTTTTTTAACTTTCCTGCATTTTACGGTTTTTTCTATCAATCCTCTGAAAAGTATAAAAAAGGGGTTTTACTGTAAATGATATTTAATTTTGTGTATGGGGGTGGGGGTGGGTGTGCATGCATATGCATGTGTGCATAAGTAGAAATGGTTTATGGTTCATTCCATGTAAAGTTGTCTAATAATGGAGAAGTGTCCACATGGCTATCTTGGATATTCATGAAATTATACTTGCCAAGTTGCTTGTGTCACAAAAGAACTTTAATGAAGTTGTAGTTCATAGGTGGAAGTTTTTGACGTATAGCAGTTTATAGCTCATGCAGCATTGTACAGAATAATTGTAAGATTTTCTGAAATTTGGGATATTATATTTCTTTCCTTATTATGGCTAAACAAATAAAACTGAGCTTACTTGTACAACTATTTTTGCTCTGTTCAACGGAATTAAAATTAACTATGCCTTTATTAATAAATAGAGGGTAAATTACAGCAAAGTTTCCCCCCAAAAATTGGAGGTTTTGAATTACTTCCACAATACTCCAACATTGAATTACTTCCACAATAGTCACGTAAGGAAAATGAGACTAGTACACAATATATCAATATTGTGTAGATTCTAAATGCAAAATTTTAACCTCCTGGGTCTTACTGTAATTCCCTTTCTTTATGTTACCTCTACCTTACAAATTAGGGATAAAGTTGCTTTTGACAAAAGGTCCCAAAATAGGGTATTTTTAACCAATATCTACAGAAAAGCTCCTTTCAGAAATGCTTTCACGTTCTCATTAGAAAGAGCAGGTTTTGAAGCTTTTAAAAATGTTGATATGATTATTCATTGGAGGCATACGATGTTAAAATGTAGTAGAAAGTGCAGCAATGTTCACCAAAAAAAAATGAGCATGTTGAAATACAACCCGTTATATATCGTACAACATTGTTTTCGAATACGACATTTCAATCTCCTAGTTCATACCATTAGCACGATAACTTAATATATAATGTTGCTGTTTTTTATTGAAAATTCAACATTTTCAACCTACTATTCAGAAATTCTAAACTAATACTCAGATTTTCAACCTACTATTACAGAAAAGTACATGTATGACATAGAGATAAAGAGAGACAGTGCCTACTTTGTCCCCTCTCTTGCTACACCATTGTAACAAATCCTGTCCTTCATGCTTCTAAGGAACTATTTTCTACTTCAACATTTTTACCATTTGCTTTATCATAGTTTTAGAACAGTTTGTTTTTAATGTGTTCATTTCAGAATCTAGCTATTAATAATAAAGAAACTAATTGTGTATAGTTCTACTTCATTCACCCTCAGATTGTTTTTAATAAAGAGTTAAAAAATGAATTGGATGCATAATTTTTCTCAGCTCCTTTGAAACTTTAAAATAATTAGTCATTGAGAATGAAAGAGTTTATTATTTGTGTAAAGATTTAGTCTAAAATGCCTATTGCTTAAGTGTATTTTTGTTGGGATTTTAATTTTTCAATATGAAAGAATTCTATTATTGTTTTTTGATTTTGTTATTTTAAATGTTTGATTACTTTTCTCTTTTATAAGTTATGCTCTTATTCCAGGAACGTGGACCCTCCAATTTGGTATGACACTGACGTCAAATTATTTGAAATTCAGAGAGTGTGAAGTGATTTCGTTACACTTAGGAGCTTGAATAATTTGTTTTCCTACTTTTCACTCCTCAAATGATTGAAAATTATTGTGAGAGTGAACCTGAACATTCCTGCTAGCATTTCGTTTTCTTTACAAGTGTTTCAGTAAGTACTCTATTGAACAGAAATATCTTTTGAGTGTGTATCTTATAATTTTACTTTGAGAACAGGGATTACACAGTATTTTATTACAATAGAATGTGATGTTGAACATCTATTTTACATAATTTATGAAAAATGTTTTTATATTTATTGCAAATGTAAGTTGTAATGTGTGTGATGTAGTGGCACTCTTTCTGTGATTTGTTTGTTTATTGAAGGTGTGTGTTGTTTGCCTTGTATTGAATGAAAAAATGTATTGAACAATGTTTGATGTAGCTATATATTTAACTAATGTTGCTTTTGTCTGTACATCTATATAAAAATGTAGTTACCATGTTTCCATAAGAAATATGCCACCCAAAAGTACTTCTGATATCTACTTGAATTTTGTCTTACTAAACATTTAAAGCCTGTTCTCCTTCATCCTAATCCTTGTCAATATTTTGCGTTATCAACATTTTCAGTAAAGTAATTTTGTGCCTTAACCTTTCTGCATCATATGGGTCTTTTTCGACCTGATGCCTGATTTGCATTCATTGTACTCTTTTGTACTAGAATTATGAGTTTTCTTGACATAAATTTTAACTGTTACTACTAATTACTAGCTAATGTAATTACTCCTTAGCCAGTAAGTATGTATTGAAGTTTTTGAGAAACAAGAAAAAAAGTGTGCACATAAGTTTTTCGAGTCCATTTTGTTCATCCCTGTTGGGCATGGGAAGAAGCCAAAGCTCCTTTATTGAGATGTATTGTAATTTTTGTGTTGAATCATAAGTTTCAACTTGCTCTTTACACAATCGTATTTCTATACTTTTTGGTTAATTTAGACGTTAATCATTGTTCTTATCCATGTCTCGTCCTTTACAATTGAGAATTAACAAGTTGAAAGGAATCAAAGAATGTGTCCCATTTATTAAAGGAAGAAATTGTGAAAAGCAATAAATAAGTCAGATGAATTTGGTACCTATTCATTATTCCTTGAATGTGTGAGAACCAATTTATGAAGAGTAATTTAAAAATGAAGGCTGGGATCTCAAGATGACTTGGATGTGGAAGAACAAGACAAGTTCTTTCAAAACTTATCAAAAGAACAATTTTCACGGTTTTTCAGAACCTGCACATTACAGAAGACATCAGTGGGGAAAAGAAAAGAAAGAAGGGAAGGGGAAAAAAGGGGGGGAAGATAAACAAATCATCATGCATGTTTGTAACCAGGTACACCATTTTCCCAGCATCCTGTAGTGTTCACTGTCACAAAGATACAATTTGGTTTTCTTAATTTTTTTATGTTGTGGGGTCAAAAGATTTTCCCTTCTCGATCAGGTTTGTGCCCAGTTTCCGTGATTTTTTAATCAAATGCTGAGTTGACCCATTGTTTTACTTTAGTTTTTGTTACACAAGAGTGAATATTTTATTAAGAATATGTGCTAAAAACGCTTGTTGCTGAATTATGCATAATTCAACTTAATTTGTTTATTAGCTAGGATGAGCATCCCAGAGCTCAAGAAAATGTGCACAGATTGCACTTCTCCACATAGTATGCCACACACAAGTTTTTAACTGTTTTCTTGACATTAAATAAGTAAAAGCACATAAGGAAATTGTTTCTTTTTAAACTATATTTCCATGTTTCTAAACATAATTAAATCCCAAAGGGGTCTTTTGGACCCAAATGTCTTGTGTGATGAAAAACTGAACAACACAGCAGGATTGGGAGAGGTGGCTCAGTGCATCAACTGATGCCACTGCAGTGCCTCTGGCCAGGAGGTCCTATGTACGGGTCCCATTAATGGCAACATGCTGGGAGACTGGTCAGGAGCTTGTCCTAGCTGGGGCAGTGTCCCGTGGTGAGAGATACATGGTTATTCATTTTTTTTAACCAAATACATTATCCACAGGAAAACAAATTTTATTTTGAAATATTTGGAGACTATGTGGTATCTGTGATTTCAATTCTAGATCATCTGTAGTTTCTTTTCACATTCTTTTATTACACATTTTTGCCAATGTCATTGATATTGGAATTTTATGCCTTTGTAAAATGACTAAAATGTTTTCTTTAATTAATTCTGCTCAGAATTTAACTTAATTAATTACATTCTGTGCATTCAAATTGTTAAAACGGACATATATGGAGCTTCAACATTCTAAAGGAAGATGGATTGTGCAGGGGGAAAAAATAGTAGAAGGTAATACCACAAAGTTTTAAACATTTTTAATGAACCACCCACTTTTATTGGAATATAAAAACTATTTCGTTTGAATATGTGTTTTGCAATGCAGTGTAGAGAACTTTTTGAATTAACTCTTCTCTCAAACATACCAAAATTGGTTTGTGTACATGAGGAAAAATTGATATTTGCTATTGATCTGTATCATGAAGTTACAATATTAAATTGATCTCAATAAGTCAACTTTGGCTTCATATTTTAAAAATAATTCTCATCAAAAGGTATTTTTCTCAAAGAAAAAAGATGTATCTCAGTAGGTTTTAAATGTTAAACAAGTTATGTAGGAAGCAGTCAAAAATAGGTTTATTTAAAATGACCAATGAAAAGTTTGTAAAACACTGGGTACATATTTTGAGACATGATTCCTAATAACAAAAGAACATTTTCATGGACGTGTATGTCTTGTTACCAAAATTTGATTTTTGTTTCAATTTAGTTTCATTTAAAATGAAATCTGAATTTGGTTGTAAGAAGTACATTATTCAGAAATCAAATCGTGACCCACTTACTAAGAAATTATGTCTGTAAGCATTTTGTCCTTTTAAAAAACTTTGGAAAATTTAGCTTGCTCTGACATTTGAAAAAAATTGTGCCTTTATGCTCATTGGTCGGTACTTTTTGTTCACAGCTTCAGTACTATCCCATTTTCTAGTCATAAATCAAAAAGTTTTTAAAGGAAACAATTTTTTCTCTACTTTTGAAACTGCAAATAATACATTTTGAAACAAAAAGAAAATACATCTTTGTTTCAGATTTTACAGATAATTTAAATTTAATTTATCTTGTGTTCTAAACAGCTTCAATTTTATGGCATTAATGTTGGGACTTTTTGAATGATATGGAAACAATATTAGTTAATGTAATAATGTTTGTGTTCTTTCCTTATGTACACAAATTATAAATTGACATATTTTGTATAAATATTTTAAGATACTATCATTTTATCAAATGTTTTTCTTTTTTTAAAAAATTAAAGTATTATTTTATAATTAATAATTTATTTTTTTTAAGTTTGAAGTAATGTTTTAAAAATAATTTGTATTTTAAAAATTTAACAAGAAACAAAAAAATTTGACCATTGATAAAAAGAATAAACCATTAAAAATGGATTGGAATATAGATGAATTAAGAAGAAGGTATCTACAGAATGTCAACACTTGATCAACCATCCCCGAAATAATCAGGCATATATGACTCAGTGTAAAAGAATACCAAACTATTGAAGCATCATTTTCAAACTGAAACCATATAAATGTAATTCTAGAACATGTTACAGAGACAGATCTAGAAATTTTGTGTACAATTACAGAACACATTCCATATTAAGATATAACACATTCTGTATGAAGGTTAAAATATTGGTCTAATCATGAAATGCAATGTGATTATAATTTCTTGAACATTTAATATATATTGGAACACTATCGTATTTGAATCGATAGTGTTACAAAACATATTAGTGAAGTATATAAGACAACACACATTAGTATGTTTAATGTCATGAATTATATTATCAGATATTGGTTTGGAAGAAAAATGAATTTCTGTTAACAAATAATTTCTCCAGAGAATTTATATTCTATACAGGCCTAGACTTTAAAAAACTTTGATGAGTGACCCAGTGAAAAAGAGTGTTTGTCTACTTGGATCTGCCTCTGTGAGATCAAAACAATGAAGAAAATAAGTCTGTTTGCTATATAAGTTAAGGAAGAAAGGTAATTAAAACACAAGCATTCTACTTAATATTATTTATGCAATATTTTAAAATTTTTTTTAGGTTTATGGTCAGATGTTGGATTTTTAATTCTTTCTTATATTGTGTACATGAGTAGTATATAAATGTGCACATTTCACTGCAATAATATGATAAAGATTATTTGGCAGACATTCTGAATATAGACATTTGCCATATAACATAATTATATAAGCATCTATCCGTAAACATTTATGCAAGGCTTGAATGAAACAGTTATCCATCCATCACTTTTATTCAAAGATAATCTTTCTTTATAAAGGTAACATAAATTGTAGGTATTAACAAAATTTATTTTTTTTAATTTTTCTTCATAGTTACATGTTTTAAACTAAACAGACAGCACTTTTATGTTTTGTTTCATTTAAACATCAAAAATTATAACTTTTCCTTTCAATTGGAAGCATCCAATTTGTTCATGGTATATGGCAGATATCAAAGTTAATACCCTCTTATAAAGTAACATTGATCTTTCAGTCATATAGACAAAATGAACACAGATTAGTCTATTTAATATCAGCATTGTCTCCTGCATTGTCGTGTTGCCTTGTGGCAAGCATGTGTGTTGTGAAATAAAAATATAAAAAAACAAACTAAAATACTAACCTTGTCAAGAAAAAAAAACCCAACAATTTCTTTGAACTAAACGCATTTTATATTGAGAAAACAAAACAAAAGAGGAAAGAGCAAAACTTGAGGTAATATTAAAAATTCATTTATCAACCAGCCTCCTTTTGATATCATTTTTACAATTTAAATAAGAAAATGTAATAATGAGTATTGTCTAGCCAGAAAAAGGCATTCAAACTTATTACAACAAAATATTAACATATAACAATAAATGTGTTAATGGATGATTTGCTTTCTCAGCCATGGAGTTATTTCCCAGTTTGGGACATTAAGTTCTTGACTCATTTAATTTTTCATCGATAATTATGGTCTGTGTAATTACATTTTGAAAGTATTATGAGGATGATAGAAAAAATATATCCAACAGATTATTTTTAACACAGTAAATTAGAATCATGAGTACATTTTGAAATATATAATAAAAACCAGGATAAGAACTATTCAGTCATCGCATTTTTTGTCCCTGAAATGTAATATTATCAAGTCTTGCGTCCCACTTCATGTTTTGAGTAACTAAAGTTTTAAGAGAAAAATGAAAAATCTTTCAGAAAAAGCATTAAAAAACAGAAATTTCAAGCATGTATTTTTATCATTAATGTTCTTCAACGTTTCATAAACAATTTTCATGCATCATTGCCATAGATGTAATTTTTAATGCATCAGAATTTCTTTAGCTGTAATTCTAAGGTAGCAGTCATACAGTAGTTATTATCTACTGTCAATTACTTTAAGTAAGAAACTTATGAGTTTATTTAATAAATGATTGTATTTAATTACTGCCTTTATTTTTGTTTAGACAGATCTTATCTTTGTCTAAGCGTCTGAATATTTCTTAATTATCTGAAAAACGTTTCCAAAATTCTGATCTTAAACTCTGTGCAGAACTAAAACACTGTTGTTACGTACATTTGCCAGTTAATATATTTATAATTTCATTAAGTTCTTACCGATTTTAATGTAGTTCTTACTCTATTGGCAAATTGTTTTGTATTATTTAATTAAATAATAAAATACAATTTGCTGATAATGAAAAACTGTTTTATAGTTCTAAAGTAACCAAAAATAAAACTATTAAAAATGGGAAATGGGTGGGTAGGGGAACAGAGACTTATGACATATATCTGGAGATTTCATGCAACATAAAACTTAAAAGAGACAGGAAAAAAAGCACATACTTTTTCAATCAATAAAATATTTTGACCATGAGTTTGTGAGTGAATATTTACATAATTATATATGTTTTATGAAATTCTGCAAGATGATTCATTGTTCTTTCAATACATTTCTGTACTATATTTACACAATTTTACAAAACTGGACAAAACAGCTCAATGTCTCAGAGGACATCCAAACATTAAAAAGTGGATAAACATTTTTAAAATTTCTGAAGTCATTATTTACTCTACTCATTGCAACAATTAACAATTCCACAATATTCAGTTTTGTACTACTGGTCTTGTGAATTTTGTATGTAAGAAGTAATTAATGTATTTTAATACTGAAAAATTGTATTATGTTCAAATTAAAAAATTTCCAAATTAAATTTCCAAAAAATGATATAATACATAAATATTTTATAAAAAGTACATGAAAAAGCATGTCATTCAAGTTTCAAATTTAAAATTGTTTTGATTATATTTTCTGCATCAATTATCGACAGATCTGAAAGGCAATGAAAATTTGTGCATGTTTTGGGAATCCAATGCAAAAGCTTCTGATCTCTGTGTCCATGTTGTTTTGACCAAAGACATAATTTACCAATTAAAACAATGGTAAAACATTTAATGTCACTTTTGATTTTTTAAATATATTTAAATATATCAGTCTATGGAACAATGAAGCTAGCATTAGTTTTATGCGAATTGAAGAACAATGTCCTTCATTCAATGACCTTTTCTTTACAGTCTCTAGTTTCACTTTCATGTAAGATCAATATCTTCAATATATATTATTTATGGCACATGAGTTTCTGCTAAGTCAATATCTTTCCAGCACCATATTGTTCAACAAACACTTCACCAAAATTTCACAGCTTTATAGAAAATTAATATCGACATTATAAAGTTCATAGTCATTGAAACAACTAATTTTACATTGACATATTATGAGACAACTTTATCATATGATGGTGGAGGTGACTCTTCATTTCCTTGCATTAACTGATTGTTTGGGTGTGTCTGTTGTGGCATAAGGATTGCAGTATGGTACGGAGGAGGATCAAGATCTGGAGATCGTGGTGGAACAGCCATAGGGTAAAAAAAGAGAGGATTTGGTTGATTGATGAATTGGTCGAGCCCTATGTCTTCAGTGGAGACCACTACTAATTGATCATTACTGTGACATTGCCCTCGTTGTGTTGTAACTGTAGAATGTGATGCTTGAGATGTTATTGATGTAGTTAGAAGGATATGACCTCGGGTTACCTTGGAACGGCAACGTGAGAGAATGCAGGCAGCCAGTAAAAAGACAAACAGGAGGAAACTGATTACCACCATGTAATTTATAAGTAAGTTCTGCATTTCTGTTAAGTCAACATTTTTCTGTTTCCAGCACCTTATTGTTCAACAAACACTTCACCAAAATTTCACAGCTTTATAGAAAATTAATATAGACATTATAAAGTTCATAATTTTACATTGACAAATTATGAAACAACTTTGTCATATGATGGTGGAGGTGACTCTTCATTGGCTTGCATTGTCTGATTGTTAGAATGTGTCTGTTGTGGCAGAAGGATTGCAATATGGTATGGAGGAGGTGGTGGTTCTGGAGCTGTAACTGGAGATTGTGGCGGACCAGCAACAGGACTAAAAATGAGAGGATTTGGTTGATTAATGATTTGGTTGAGCCCTATGTCTTCAGTGGAGACAACTTCTAGCTGGTCAGTACTGTGGCCTTGCCCCTGTTGCGATGATACTGTAGAATGTGGTGCTTGAGATGTTACAGCAGCTGCCAGGAGGTCACGGGTTGCTTTGGAACGGCAAAGCGAGACAGTGCAGGCAGCCAGTAGAAAGACAATCAGGAGGGCACAGAAAACCAGCACCTCCAATCCAGTACCCTGAATGAGAAACTTAAGTTACTGAAATAGAGGGTCTTATCAAAGAGCTGTATTCTACACTATTGTAAACAGGTTATTAAGTTTCAGTATTCAAAATTTTTGTTACACTAAAGCTCTTTGAAAAGAAAGAGTGAAGCAAACATAATTGTAAATGTAGAATGATTGTACTAATCTACTTTGTGTGAGAACATATTACTGGTAGTTTTTCTCAACTTTATCCTTCAACAATGGGATATGAGTAGTTAAAATTCTACCTATGTTGCAATGAGTTTGCGTCGCAAGTAATTATACAATTGATAATTACTCTATGGTGCTTGATATATAGTCGTTTTCAGGTTGGCAAAAATATACTCATTATCAAAATTTTTTAATTTCATGATTGACATTTTATTTTATTTTTCTTTCCAACTTAAACGATAAGGAAAATACCATAGTCACATGTACTTGTTAAAGGATCAAGAATATCTAAATAAATTCATTGAAACAGTAAATGCATTATGCTGAACATTCCCTCATGTATCTTTAATTTATTAAATTTCAACTATGTTACTTTTCTGATGTAAATTTTTGGGCAGAATTTGTTTATTGAAGCACTGACTCTAAAAATATATAATAGAAAAATTAGTCATACTCAAAGTCCAAAGTAACTGTATTGGGAGTAATTTTGTGCTTTCAAATTCATAATAGTTAACTACTTACACCACACCAACACACACCATGAATACTAGTGGTACAATGTTGTACGATGAGAAGATAATTATTTGTTATGATGAAGTGATAACAAATGATTATCTCTAAATAAATAATTCTCACTTAATCAGAACAAATCATTATCTTCTTACTGCCCAACATTCTACCATTAGAAGTCATAGAGTGGTGAAGATGTTTGTATGTTCCTCACTTCCTGTGAGGTGCCTAATATTCAAGAACGTGTGCACATAATTTAATTATATATAAATATATATATATATATACACACACACACACACACACATACACACATACATACATACATACATACATACATACACACGTACACACACACTTTGTTGGTGGTTGAAAGCTTTGAGGATGGAAATATATTATCCGGAACGTCGGCAAACAACCATGTTGCAAATTCTTTTTATTTCTACCAACCAAGCACCGTTAACCTGCCTTCAATGATTCATTATATCGTTCTTTCTCCCCCCATAATTTGATGCTGGTGATGTTCATGATTCTATATGAATTTGGTCATGTCACCAAAGAATGACACTTTACTACACTATTTTTTAATACAAATTGTCAGAATTTTTAGATTTTTTGTGTACTTTAAAACAATTGACAATACTCATACATGACTTTTTCAAAATTATGAGAGCCCTTCTTACAAATAAGATCTGTAATTGAATCTTTTCTATTTCTGCCTTATTTATCTATGCTGTGTGCAAAATATAAAACATGAGAGTGGTTAATTTTCATTCTTTGACTTTCTTTCTAATCTTCATTTTTTGAGACTTATAAATTCAAAATTTTGAATACTGAATGCTAGAGTATTTTAATGAAAGATTATCCTCAGCAATATATGAACTATCTTGTCATGGCAACAGTGGTTGATGTTAATGTAAGAAATAATTTTAATTTATTCAAATCATAAATTGTGACTGTGGGTCAAAAAAGTTATCAGCATATGTGATTGATGTTGATCTTCTTTTACTTTTCACTGGGTGTAAAATGAACTTTATTTAATTGATGCAGAATCTCACCTGATGATCAAAGTAGAATTTTGCTCCCGCCACAAAGACTGTAGCCAGAGCAAATGATGCCCACATGCCACCTTTGAGGCGGCTGACAGGCAACAACTGTGGTTGTGGAGCATTGTGGGCCACATTATCATTGCCACTGCCATCTAAGGGCAGATCAAGAAACACACTGCTGTCTAGTTCAACTGCATGTGGACCACTAGAGCGAACTGAGACTCCAGGAGGGCTTGTCAGTCCATTACTGCAAACAAAAATAGTAAAGTATTGATAAAAGTAATAGGTAGCTAGCAATAAAAATTAACTTCTAGAGAATGATTAACTTCAAAAGATAAAAATGAAAAATATTTTGAAATAGTATTTTTCTTTAAAAATTAGGGGAAGTTGTAATTTCAACAATTTTAAGTAAATTGTAAATTATATGAACTAATATATTATCACTCTCATTATTATTGTAATGGGCCTTACATTGATCAAGTCTAATGAAAAAAGAAGGCTAAAGAAAAAAGCCAAGAGACGAATGGGATAATTAATAAAATTGTAGATTTAAAGCAAGATTAGTGTTTTAATATAGGCTAGTTTTAAGAAATTAAATAATGGACATCAAATGTCTTAGTGGAAGAAAATTGCTGCCTCAATTCAATGGAACACAAATATGGAGATATTTTCAGGCTTAGTTAGCTTTTGTTCAATCTTCAAACAGTATGAATAGTATGTGGCGACTTGGTTGTCCGGGAGACGCCGCGTCCTAAGCACAGGTGCCAAAGTTTACGCCGCCACTTTCCGATCTTCATTAGGTCGAAATGCGATTTTCGCCCTCAGGAAGGTCGCAGAATGGCGGTCGAAGCTTTGATACCTCTCGCTAGGATACGGCGTAGTCCATAGCTACTGGCTGGCCACGGAAGCCTACGCTCTCAGGGTGAATATGTATCTGTTTCATTACGTTTGGAATGTAGGTAAAGTGTATTTATTAAAAAAATATAAAATAGTAACAATTTCAAAGGGAAATTAAAGATCCATGGATGTCTGAATTCTGCTACCACAAAAACATTTTGAATAGTCATTGGTATTTCCAATAATGGCAATGTAGAGAATTTCCAAAGAACTTTTGAATTATATTAATTGATTGATAATCAAAAACAGAAAAAACTGTAGTATGTGACATGGGGGAGAAATATGATCAGCACGTGTTTTCTTGAGCTCCTACATCCCTACCCCACCCTTTGGTATACAAAGTTGTATGATGAATAAAATAATCCAGTAAAGTATGTAATTTATTTATTGATTTAACGTCAAAAAAGCACTTAAAAACTGTGTATGACGTGCTATGGGGAAAAGTGAATTGTGTGCACATGTTCAAAATTCTGTGATTCCTACACTGAGTTATATACTACTTAAAATTGGAGGGAAAAAAAGAGCTCCCATGTAATAAAATCTATTTTCAAGGATAAAAAGGCAATAAATTTTGGCTCTTATCCATGTTGTCCTTCGGAATAATACTTCCTGCCGCGACAACATGGAAACGATAATTTGAATAATTGTATTTCCCACTGAATTCTAGAAGACGTTCACAGAAAATGAAGTTACATTTATGTCCAGAAGCAAAACAAGGGGCCATCTCAGCATTTGCTCAATGGATCAGGGAAACTGGACGAAAAACCTGATCGAGATGGGGGTTATTGACCCGGAGGTTGCAATACAATGATTCATGATAAATATCATTCAGTAATATTTTATTACGTGGTTAAAATACACTACGAGAGTAATGATTTCTATCTCGCCTGATAAGCGAAGACAATATCAAATTTACAATTATGCGGGAGGGCAGTGTTAGTTGTAGAATGTTTGCGCTACAACAAAAAATATTGCTATTTAAATTTGTTTGGTTTATGTACTATGCGTATACTAGTTTAGCGTGGTGCCTCCCGCGGATATTTCGTGTTAAAAAGGTTTATTTGTGCAAGTCCACAATTAAAATAAATTTTAAACACACTACAGTTGCCCGGCTCGTCCAATTTCGGGCCTAAGAAGTTGTATGAAAAATTATGAAGTAAATTACAGTTACTGCAAATTTTGCATTAGTGCAAAGGGTGCCCCGGGATAAGATGGTAAAAAGTTCCCCTAAACCAAATTACGTATCAGTGGTTACATTATAATTCTAACATAAAAATAAAATTTTTGAAAGGTTTCTTAGGCCCGTCCCACCACGCACACCCCTCTACAGCCAAAAACGTGTTTTTTAATTTTATTTTTTTCGGCAACTTAACACTGTTTTATGACTGAAAAAAATATGATAAATAAAACAATTTATACTATCAGAAAAATATTTTTTGATATTTTCTCAAACCAAAATTAAAACAAAAAATAATAAAAAATAATTTTTATTGTGTCTTAAAATCATGGAACAGGCTCGAAAAAATCTCAAACGTTCGTCGTGAAACATAAATTGTGATTTTTTTCAGATTTTTTCGATCGCAGGGCTGCAGTTAAAAAAAATCCCTGCCTTTAAATTACCGACTTTAAATATACTTTGAAAATGAATACAACGTTCTGTGTATTTATTTTAGTGTTTATTATGCATTTGAATACATTGTTGTAGCACTTAGTAATATTTTGGTTTTGGAATTTAGTTACAAATTATCATTTTTTAATCTTACTATTTTCTTTGCGTAAGTATATCAAACTCTATGGAAAGACTATAATTTTTGGCAGTTTATGAGAAAATAATTCGATCACAGTTGAAGGATAGATGGGGGACATGTGGGAAATAATGGGGAACTGGTTGAACCCGGATTTGTCAGACCTGTTTATGTGTCTTATAACACCGGCCCTGGCACGAAAATGTCTTAAAACTTCATCTCGGAACATTTGTGAACTTTTTCAGATTTTTTAAACTTCTGAGCCATAGTAAAAAAAAAAAACGTTTTTTGTAGTTGACTGTCCGGTAGACGCCGCGTTCTAGGCACCTGCGACCTTCCTCCAGGAGTAAGGTCACGGAATGGCGTCTGAAACGTCGGTAACTCTGCCTATCCGGACAGCTAAATAGTTGCTGACTCCAGCAGCAGAAGCCTATGCTGTCACATCTGTAGATGTTTCAGACTAGAGAAAAAGTTGTCTTTTCCTTATCTAAGTATTTATTCTTGTATACGTATAAATAAGAATATACAATCGGAACTCTGCGAAAACTTTTTCTTTTGTAAAAAATAATTGTATGAAAACTGAAAATTGATTTAATGTATCACTCCCCCGAAATGTGTTTTACAGAATTAGAGATCCGGTACTGTGCGAGAAAACCCATTCCAATATTGCTGAGCATTGAGATTAAAATAACAGAAAATAAAATAGTTCTTTCAATTTTATCGTGAAAGATCATTTCGGTATTTTCCTTCAATTAATTTTACATTGATTTCGTCTTCTCATTTCTGTCTACCCATGCTATGGAGAGGGGCACCCAAAAGAACTAAATATGCAAAATTGTAAAAAAGGACGATCATAAAAGTCGTATTTTGTAGAATACTGCCTAAGAACATAATCCGGATCGAACCTTTCCCCTTGATTTCCCCATGTCATCCTTCACATGCACCTGAACTGTACCTAATCATTTTCCCATTTGCAATCTACCCGACCTCCACAACACGTCATCTTCAGAATTCACTTGTCCTAAAACACGCCGTGTCCCCATGAGACACGCAAACCTTATGTAAAAGGCTTAAGAGACCTTCACGCTTCCGAGTTATTCGCGATTATAATGTGAGTTGCAATAATCTTTTTTTGTATGTTATAATATGCAAACTTTTTTTTCTTCTGAAATCTTTTCGATGGAGGATGGGGTGTAATTCTCTATCCACCAGTATCACACTTTCAAGGTTTTATGTCGATGGATTTTTGTTAACTGCCAAAAACTATAGTCTTTCTTTGGCGTATGATATACTTATGCAAAGGAATAGAAAGATTAAAAAATGATAACTAAATTCCAAAATCAAATCCAGAAAAATTTGTGATTCAAGAGGAACGTTTGTGATTTCAGATAAAATAGTGGTGTTGCCGAAAAAAATTAAAATAAAAAAACACGTTTTTGGATCTAGAGGGGTATGAGTGGTGGGATGGGGGCAAAGAAATCTTTCTAAAATTTTATTTTTATGTTAGAAATTATCATGTAACCGCTCATACGTATTTGATTTGGGGGAACTTTTTACCATCTTATCCGGGGTACCATTTTGTTTCATTACACAATTAGGTTTAATTTCCTTCAATGTGGTTAATCGAGTGGTAATTAATGATTCATAAAACGACGGAAAGATAGTACCACCTATAGTAATTTAGAATGCTTCATCACTGCACTAATATGTGATACCTTTTAGGAGTATTGAAACCACAAAAACACGTTTTTCTGCAATTCTTCCAGAATATCCTAATGTAAAGTGTACCAGCTAATAATTGTTTCATTTGATATGTCTTGTCGAGAGGAATATAACGAACTATTGAGTATATAATGGGTGCCGTACGTCGCACAATATGCATTTCAGTAGCTTAAAAAAAGTTTTAAGAGAAATTTCTTAGAACCTTGTGGATCTAACCTTCTGGATGAACCTTAGGATCCAAATAAGTAATTTTTTTTAAAAAAATAAGAAAGAACGTGCATATGTTGACGTGCATATAATGAAAGAACGTGAATAGGTTGTTAGTCAACGTTTCTACCTGCAAGTCACTATACTAACGTCTAAACGATGACAAAACGTTAGTTCCAAGCCGAGGACAGCTGGGCGTTGAGAGGCATTTATTTCCACGATTTTAGTCATCTCGAAAGACTTGGGAAGGGAATCGGGGCGGCCTTTCCAAAGACTATGCGACTGTTACTATGTGACAGTCTGCGAGCGATGTTGTGTGTATGGAATATCTTTATTACAAGATATACCACGGTAGTAAAATTTCGGAAATAAAATAATTTCGTGGAAAACGTGTGTAAGCAACAGTGCTTGTTGCAAAGTGCTGGAATGCGATCACCGTATTTCCGAATAAGAACAAGAATTATCCACCTTTTCGGTATCAGGGACCTACAATTGAAAATTTTCTGCCGAAAAATCACTTTTTCTCTGCAGTATTACATAACTTTCTCTATACTGAATGCGAGAATCTAAAAATACAGAGGAAAGGGAGATAATACATATCCACAATACTTACTGCGCTTGCCTGTGATTCAAATCCCACATCTCGTGAACTCATGAGATTTTTGATAAGAGCACCCGCAGCCGACCTTGTCATGAGCTTCTGAGATTCGGTCGGTGGCTGAACTTGCTGCGGTATGCATTACAATCATATCTATTAAGTTTCTAAACTGTGAACCTGTAGCACGCCCCCAGAGAAAACAAGCCTTCAGAAGAGAGAAACTAAGTTCGGAACAGACCATCTCGAGATGTACGTAAATACAACGAAAATATTATCTTTACAATTTCCAAATGTAAATATTGTGCGTTCAAATGGAAAGGGTAGTGGCGTTTCCAACCTATACTTTGATGTTGCGCCCCTGCTGTTTTATGATATAATAGTAAACTTAATTTTTTACGTTCTCGCCATACTAAACACTTAGTAATTGTGTCACTTAGTAATTGTGTAAAGTATTGTAATTGTGCGGCGGAAATCGGCGATTTTTCGATAGAAAATCTCTTATTGTCGGGTTTTGGTAACGAAAAATTGGATAAATCTTATTCCTGTATGTATTATTTCATTTTAGTTGAAATTCCTTACTTTTGGAAAATTGTAAAAGTTACCTTTTTCTGTGTCTTCCTACAACTACAATATTGAAGATAGAGATATTTTACTGAATGAAATCTGTTTTCAAAGATATTCAAATAAAGCCATTAACACTTTTTCGAAAGTATAAGATCTTTAAAAAGATCATGTACAATTTTTTAACGAGTAGTTTTTGCGTAATTTCTGCCTGAAGTTAATACAATTTATAAAAGAAATTCTCAGGTTCCAAATTGTTTCTTTAATTTTTTCTACAGATAGAGCAAAGAACGCTTTAAAAAGGCACAGGTCTCATTTTCATTGGACTCTCTGAATTTTCGCCAAGCGGAAAAGTTATAAATAATGTGAGAAAGTATGTGCCATTGAAGGACCACTAATTGACATTTTATACCTGATGGATGCGGGACTGGGGAGTAAATTTGTATCCAGAAGTTGCACACTTTACACGTTTTTGTCCTATTGTGTCTAAAATCGTAATCTAAGCTTAACCTAATTTATACTTTCGAAAAACATCGATTGATTAAAGTCTACGTTTCTCTAACATCGATGTTTCTGCTCGATTTTTTATGTTTCCAATGTTTTGTTTGTGAATGAAAAAGGTTGCATAATCACAATTTTGTAAAAGTCAAACTATATGAAATAATAATTGATTACACCATTGTGAGATTATGCGTTGGAAAGAAGCGAACGCCAATACCTTCATCGAACAGATTATCTCTTCTCCGGGGGATGACCTGATGTCCTGGTTCGCCTTTCCCTATATTTCGCTGGCGGAGATGCGGAGAACATACGTGCGGTAAGCGTAAGGCCTCCCTATTTTTTCACGCTTCCTTCTACCCCCAACTGGGGAAACACCGAGAATTGCGGCCGATTCCGAGAAAAGTGTCTTTTACTATGTTTTGTCCGAGTGTTCGGTATTTTCTTACACCCCTCCCCCACACACACACTTAAAGTTTTGCAAACATTTCTGCATCCTCGTGTTTGTACTGGAATTGATATGAATTTGTTGTTTTACGCTCTGCTTATTCGTAATGCCGATATTCGCATTCTTGAATCTAACATTGATCGATTCAAAAGTGTTTCCTCTGATGAGGGGCACCTAGCAGCCCTTCTCTCTCCCTCTCTCTTTCCCTCTCTCTCCCTCTCTCTTTCCCTCTCTCTTTCCCTCTTCTTTCCCTCTTCTTTCCCTCTCTCCCTCTCTCTTTCCCTCTCTCTCCCTCTCTTCCCCTCTCTCTCCATCTCTTCCCCTCTCCATCTCTTCCCCTCTCCCTCACCTCTCTCTGTCCTCTCCTTCATCTCCCTCTTTTCCCCTCTCTCTCCCCTCTCTCTCTCTCTCCTCTCTCTCTCTCTCTCTCTCTCTCACACACACACACACACACGTCCTCCTGACTTGATTGTTCTCTCCCTTGCCTTCACTCCTGCCTGTTGCTCAAGCCACGAACAGCCGCTCTTTGCTCCTCTTGCAGCATTGTGACGAATCCTTTACCCAGTTGTCAACTATCATGCATATGCGTGCCCCCTGCAACGATTGTGATCGGAATTCCAGACGGTGGCGAATTTTCGACATTCAATATTCGAATTCAGCCGCTACCTGGAGGACAATTCTAGCGTTCGGCTGCTCTCATCTGTAGTTTTCTTTGGTTTCTCTAACGAATACCGTACTGAACTCGAGCAAACAGCAGATCACGCGCGATATTTCCTTCCTTATCTTTGCCCCTCCTCTCCCCTTACACACACGTTTACACTTTCATTACCACTCGGGTGACCAGTCACCAACGTGTGATCCGGCTGGGACGGAGCTCCGCTTTGGGAGATACCTCTCTGTCAGTTATTTACCTGGGGGAACGAAGTAGCCGAACCCCCGATCCGAACGAAACCCCCCGAACCGAATCCGCAAGCTGACGAGTAGGTTGGCGCTGGATTTCACGTTCTAGCGTGTGAGGAGCATCGCCTCCTCTCGCGATATAACATGCACTGCACCTAAGGAACTAATGACCATAGCAGTTGTTGCGCGCGGAAACAAACTAATCAATCACACCGTGTCCAGCTAATGTCACCGTTTTAGAAGCATTGTGCGAGAGCGAGCGAGGCGACACTCTCCTGTAGGCAGAGGGCAATCAACTGTGCAGGGGTCTGTGCTGCAGAGTAAACTTTTCGGAAACTACAAGAAGCCGCGCCTACTTAATATCTACACAGTCGGTCATCCGAGCTCGCAAATCGCTTTATGTTCTGTCACTCCATCATCGGTGGATTGAAACTGGAAAAGAATATTTGGAGGTGGAACCCCGCGAGCCGACGTGTGGGATGGCGCCGGATCTCAGGTTTCAGTGAGAGAAGAATACCACCTCCTCCCGCGATATAACATGCACTCCACCTTTGGGACTAATGACCACAGCAGGTGTCACGCCCGGTAACACTCAATCAATCAATCAATCAATCATTCACTCATTCGTAGGCGTTCCAAGGTTTGATTGATTGATTGTTAGTGATTCCGGGCGCGTCAACGGCTAAGGTCATTATTCCCGTAAGTAGTACATGTTTTTCCCACGGGAGATGGTGGTGATCTTCCCTCGCTGGATGACGAGATCCGAGGTCGACCTTATCGTCAGCTAGCGGAGTTTTCCTCAACCAGGTATCTCCCATCAGCTGGACACCGCCACAGTCGGGACGAACTGTAAGTTTCCAACCGGTTTCCTGGCATGTATGGTAGTGTAGAGCATATTAGTGTAAGAGTGTGTAAGTAAGGGGTGAGGATAGGACAAGGAAGAAGAAGGAAATATCGCGCGCGGCCGGCGGCCCGTTTGTTAGGGTACTGCTCCGGCATTCGCCTGTTGATCGGAGAAACCACGGAAAACTCCCGATCAGAGCAGCCGGCCGCTAGAATTCTCCTCCAGACAGCAGCGACTGAATTCGACCTAGCTGAAAAGCTAGTGTCGAAAATCCTGCCACCGTCGGGACTCGAACCGAGGACCTCCCCGTCAGAGGCACTGCAGTGACAATTGCCGATGCCCTGGGGCACCTCCCCCGGTCCACGGTGGGAGACGCTGTGCGCGGGGCGAGCGCGGCGCCGCTCACCGAGGCGGGGGCAAGCGCTGTGCAGCGGTTGCGGCGTCGCGCCCCTGCGCGCGGAGCCCTGGCACGCCACGAGCTGAAAGCGGGCACGGGCGTCACCATGGGCTTGTCCCGCGAGCGCCGGCGCCCCCCCGCGCCCCAAGGACGCTGGCACGCGGTGGCGCCCAAACCGGTTCCGCGGCACGGGGCTCGCCGGGCGGCCCGGGCGGGGGCGGGCGCCCGGTGCGCGCAGGCGGCGCAGCCTCACGGGGCTCGTCGCGCCCCGCCACGCAGCGCCGGGCTGCGCCGCGCGCTCCTCTCCCACTCGCGAGCCCTGCAATCAGCGAGCGTGCATGGATGAGCATGTGTTTAGCGCCCCTGTCGGATACGGGGTTCCAATATCTTTTTAACAAACCTGTGTATTGTTTTATACAAATTTTAAAATACAGTAAACCCTCATGAACACGAATTCCAAAGGACAGAAATAATCGAAGTTCGTGTCGTAAAAATTCACGTTATTCGAGTATTATAAATGTCCATATTACCGTAATCCGTTGCTAGGACCGAGGTTTCGTTCGTGTTACGGCGAAATTCGTGTTAAGCGAGTTCGTGCTAACGAAGGTTTACTGTATTTAAATATTTTTTATCCACTTTGGTGATCTAAAGTAAAAATATACGAAATTGAAATGTTTCACCATAAGAGTTATTAGGACACACGTGTTCCAACAATCCATGGTCTCCTGAAACTGTTATTGTTGATAAAGTTATAAAAACAATAACTTGATTAAACTATATAGATTTACGAAATCCTTGGTTTCCGTTTGTTCATCTGCTTGCCTGTCCGACCTTCCCTCCGTCTGTCCGTTCGTCAGTCTGCATGTCTGTCAGCCTGCCCGTCTGCTCGTGTATTTGACTACCCGTTTGCCCGTCTATCCGTTTGTCCATCTGTCTGTCCGTCCGGCGTTAGATTTCTTCTGGTTTGGGGCAAATGATGTTATTCGACACGTTTTGTTCTAGTGGTGGGGAACTCGCCTTTTATCCAAACCTTCGAGAATTATCGATTATTAAGAGACTTTTTTTGGGAGGGTAATACCTTACACGCGTTTTGAGCAAGTTTTCAGGCACTTCAGGAAATGGTCAATCGCTCATTTAATATTTTTCAATAAAACGTATCGATTGGCACTAATGTAAGCTCATTTTTTGGATGGGAGTCAAGGAACCTACAGTCATGGGCGTACAGTTGTGTTCAACCTGCCTCTCGAAATTTCCTAAACGCTAAAAGCTTTCCTAAATGCTAAAAGGAAATAGTTTATTGTTCACTGACCAGAGGGATCTGGAGGTTTCCTATAACACCCCTCCCCCAAACATACTGAAAAAATTCTTGGTATGCCTACAATGGTGAAACGCTGCGAATTACTATCCTGCCAATTCAGCACGTGAATCGTTAGAACATAATTTATAAGGCGATAGTTTAACTTAACTGTCCAATGAAATATACCATTTTAAAGAAAGTACTTTTATCGATAGTTTTAATTTAACTCTCTGTGCCCGAAGATAATCGAGTCGGACAACAAAATTGTGTTTACAATTTCTTTTTATTATGAACTTGTTTCACATAAAAAATAAAATGACAGTGTCTCGCTAAGATAGGTTATTAAGATAAGCAAAATAATGAAAAACAATTTCTACACACCTCGTGGTTCATGGTCTTGGATATATTTGTAGTAGTCATTCCTCTAGGGCAATGTCATAAATTCTCATAGTTTGGTCTGCTTTACCAAAACTCTCAACAGTAACGACAATTATTCACTAACTAACTAAATTATAAACTATATAAATAACATAAACAAGTAAAAATACTTTTAAATTTAGCACAATTGCAACATTTTTTAATTGTAAACATCAAGTACTCTAGACACTAAGCCTGTAGGACCTTCCTCCCTGTCATAAAGAAATTCCTGTTTCCGCCGCTGATTACTTACTCATTACATCTTAGACGAACGTACTATTCAATATACATTATTGCGAGTCGTACATTTTATTCGAATCGAAAAAACATTTTGTGTCCCTGATTTAGCAATGGCCAATAAAAAAACTTAAATTGTTGGTTAAATTTAAGTAATCGGCATGGACTTCTTTGGATTATTGGTTCATTGGATTTACAACAATGAGGCATCGACATTTGTTTTTCCTTTATTTTCTTGCCGTCGGTCATGAGTCTTTCGAGGGGGGAGTATACAGGTTATGCCACTAGATGAACAACGAATTAACCTCAGACAAATGTGGATCTCAGTATAATCCTTCAACCAAACAATATTAGTAACCTGCAACCAAATGATATTAGTATCCCTAAAAATGATCAGCACATCTGATTTTCAAGATTATTTCTTAGATTTCTCTTGTTAATCTATTCAGCTTCCGGAAGTTAAGTTAACAAAATAATTGTTCTCACCAAGGCCTCATATACTTCGACTAACTCATTAAGTCCGTAGACATTTCGTCAGCTGTAACGCTGTCATCCAATCGGGAGTTTGAACGTCACTATAGTGACGTTTTAGCTCCCGTTTGGATGACATCATCTCAGCTGACGAAATGTAAGCGAACTTAATGTTTTAATTGAAATATAATTGGCAAGCCGCAACTCTGTGAATTCTGATGTAAAGACGATTGGAGTTTGCTGGGCAACAGCTTAACTTAGCACTTCTTGTCTCAAAGTGTGCGACTTCTTTCATAATTTACACGTTACCTGAGTTATGGACCAATATTCATTTCCTGCCTTGCGATATACGGAAGAAACTGCCGTGTCATTCCTCTGCCTAATGCCGCTTTTAATGCATTTCCCTTAATGAGGCCCGGTAAACATGACACTTCCTCTTCATAAGGGTCAATGACTTTCGAATGTAGACCTTAAAGGGGTGCCTTTAAACACCGTGTTAAATCTTTAAATGCCAAGAAACCGTACAAAGAATTTTTTTTAAATTTATAAATCGATATCAAAATTAGTATTGTATAATATTGTGTGCAGGAAAGCATTTCGCAATGTTAAAGTAGGCGAAAGTCAGTCATTTGAAATTAAAAGAAACAGTTGCAGACTGGGAGACTGAACACGTGACTATTTTCTGGAATGCGCTTATTCGAAGTGAGCGAAAAAGGATGACAGAAATTGATGCCTTCAAGTCGCCATCGGTTTCCCGAGAGTTATATTTCACTGTTATATTTCAATAAGGTTGCTCATTCGCTCAATTGCTCATTCTACAACTGAGCTCTTAGGAAATCTGGAAACGTAGAGTGGTAGGTGCCATATGCAATTTATCAACCATACAATTAATTTTGTATTGAGGCTTTAGCTTAGGTTATTTTTAGACAATATTAGATAATCGTTCCTTTCTCACAAAGTGAATAAATAACTTAGGGAACACGAATGTTTTAAAAAGATTCCGTTGACTAAATCTTAAGGCCGCAGAAAACATTTCTCCAAAAAGGAAAAATATTATACCTGAGAATATAAACTACAGAAAAATTAAAGGATATGCATAAAATCGAAAAACGCAACGGTTAAAAAAAATTGTTTATTGTAATAAATCTTGGATTATTAAGTATATGTTTGATACAAATTAGTTTGTTATGTTTTGTTCTTCATTGTCACATTAATTGAACCGAGATTAAAAAATAAAGCTTAAAATCTTCGTTTTTCTTTTCATTAGTTAGTTTTGTAAGGAATTTTTAAATAACACTTATTAACTATTTTAGAATTTTAATAACGTTCAGCAGTAACTAGTACTCAGCAATAAAAGTACACTTTGTATATTAAATAATTCTAGAATTTCTTAATATCCCTAAAAATTTTTCAGGTAGTTTATAAGAATTAGTATTGTGTCTCGCGTATAACAGTTCATGCACAGGAGCCAAGTAGGTGTTACGTTCGTTTCACATTTTAACAGATCTGATCTACGAGGTATGCAATCCGCTGGGCGTACCTGTATTTTTCGAAAGAGATTGCAGTTCGTCAGAGAAAAACTACAAGTGGCGGTAGAACTGAAATTACTCAAGGTGTTACGTTCGTTTCACATTTTAACAGATCTGATCTGCGAGTCGTTTCTTATATGTGCCAACACGTATTGAAATCGATCTTATTTTTATTCGATTAGGAGAAGTTTGCTATTTTCTGGTGATAATTTCGTAGTCTGACATTCATTGTCTTCCTAGGCTCATTATTTTTCGTCAAATACATAGTAGTTATTAAAATGGCCCAATTGCTGGGATTAACTGGGATTAATTACGAATTATATTACTGGAATTAATTACTATGTTATAACTCAATGAAGATTTTTCCGGCTCTCATGCTTTCCGGCTCTCAACAAAAACTTTACAAATGAGGTGTCAAATGCAAAATTTTACAGAGATGTGACGAATCACACACGCAATTACACACCTCACAGAATGTTTTTATGAGTATTATATTTGAACACAGGCGTAGACAGGAGGAAATGCAATCCTACTTAAGCGTTTGCATCTTGCCATCGGCTGTGCATAATTCGAAAATAAAACGTTCTAAGACCTTACAGCCTGATTTTCGAGGCCGAAAATCCAGGTACGTTCTTCATGCCATAATCTACACAATGCGATATTTTGGGACCTTCTATCGCATTATTGGGAGTTTGGCTCTTCTTGATACTCTGACTCAGTAGTAAGGGTTGGGTGTGCAGTAAATTTATTTTTCTTAATCTACACTACGCTAAGTTATTTTATACTTTTTCATCTCACTAGTAGAGAGAAAGTATTGCATTGCTGCGGGGAAAATGGGCGATTTTTCGACAGTAAAACTCGTATTGTGGGATAAATTCTACATTTAGCAAGTTGCTTCCTTTAACATGTTGTGTATTCAAAGCCTATGTTTTGTGGGTCCTTGATACTGAAAAATCTATTGACAACAAAACATCTTGTCAGTCTCTGTCTGTCTGCCTGCCTGTCTGCCTCTCTGTCTGTCTGTCCATCTATCCATCCATCCATTCATCCATCCATCCATCCATCCATCCATCCATCCATCCATCCATCCATCCATCCATCCATCCATCCATCCATCCATCCGTCTGTGGTCAACGCAGGCGTCTAAACCCTTCAGAAGTTCTTCTCTAAAATTGATATTCCCTGAACGATCTGAATGAACTCAAGTCACTACGAGTTTGAAACGTCTATTTTTTTTTTTTTGGGGTGTACTTTATACGAAACCTTTTCAAATTATTTTTCATGAATTATAAATTTCAAATTAGGGGCCCTTTTCTCGAAACATTTTCAAATTTAAAAAGGGCTCCACATTTTTTTCATTAAACTTTGTCCTCGGTACCCTTAAAAACTGACGCAGGTCTCGTTTTCGCTGAACTCTCTGAATTTTCGAAAATTGCAAAAGTTAGAAACAATATGAGAAAGTAGGTGCTCTGGAAAGGGGAGCGGTATTTTACATCAGAGTGTTCTTGCACGGGCACGATTGGTTTTTTCATGCCGTGTCTTTTGTTGACATTCGCTCGGTTAGTACGTTCTAAAACATTGTTTATTATCACAATTAAATAGAAATAAGTGCAAACGTTTTCTCACAAGCGATGCATTTTATTGAATGTTTGTGAAGAGACATTTCATGTTATCAATTGTGACTCAAATGAATGGAGGAAAAACCGTCAGGTATAAATTGATTTATTATCATAAGTCTTTAAAAATTCATAGGGGGGGGTAACGATGTGCCTCAGCACAGTTTTTTCCGCTGTCTTTGTTTAGGTAAGGAGTTACAGTTTCATTGTTTGGAATTTTATTATTAGACACTTTCTTAAGTGATAGTTTCATTTTCAACCCTTCAGATGTTTGCAAAACAATGGAAACCGTCGCCATGTGTAATCGCTTCATGGAAAAAAAACAGAGTTCTCTTAAATTCAGACATGTCTGTAAACACATTGCAATCTTATTTCAGTATCTGACGACGGAGAGAACAGTTGAGGAGCAACTAATCAAAACGCATATTGTCCACTGGTGGAAAAAGTTTGGAGTTTTTATATGAAACCGTTTAGTTTTTAATCCGCTCTACACGCTCCGGCTTTCAGATTTCTTCAAAATGCATTTTAACACATTAAATGAAATGCGTTTTGAAGAAATCTGATGGCAGGAGCGTATTAAAAACTACACGATTTCGACTCAAACTCAATTTTTTCCACCAGTAGACAATATGCGTTTTGATTAGTTGCTTCTCAGTTGAGCATTCGGAACAACATAGTGAATGTTTAATAACTAGTTCTTCCAAAAAGAAAATAGTTGTATCAACTATACGATTTCGACTCAACTTTTTTCCAAAAAGAACTTGGCTATGTGTTCCCGTGAAAAGGAACACAAGAATAGAAAATACACGTAGCATGAGTTCTTAAACATTTCAATCTTTCCTCAAATTATTTTGCTCTCAATTTATTCTGGGGTCCTCTGTTGAACACACACACACACGCACGCACGCACACACGCACACACGCACACACGCACCGCACACGCACACACGCACACACGCACACACGCGCACACGCGCACACGCACGCACACACACACACACACACACACACATACACACACCATTGGTATTCTCCGGGCAGTAGAATGGCATTGGTATGCGACTGGTAGACGTTATTGTTCTTTAAATATGTAACCACAACATGTTATGTTATATAACTGTAAATGAAATACCTACGAAAAATATTTTTTGAGTATTAATTAAACTAATATCAGATCTAAATGTCACGGAAAAATCGTAATATCTTCGGGCATTTAACAAATTTTACAATTAACCCAACTTAAAACAAAAAGTAACGTTAAACATTTCTTAATGTTGGCACGAATTATCAATGAAAAATGAGGATTTATTAATGAGGATTATCAACGTAAAGATTCTGAAATCACAAGCATGAATTTTTTTAGAAAATCAATTTATTCCTTCAGAAGAAAGATACGACATGTTTACTCACAGAATTTTCAATTTTAAACTCATTGTTCAAGTTCTGTTGAGTCGAAGAGTAATAAGGACGATTGAAGAGAATGAAAAATTGATTAAATTGAATCTAATGATATTTTCTAGGTAAATTATTTTAACATCATTTAAGCTCATTTCCAAGAGCATTTTGAAAAAACACCAACAACACTTTATTCTCTTTATGTGACTTTATCTGTTGATTGTAGTCTTTACAATTCAATGAGTATAAATAAAATACATTCTTGACAACTGGGATACCATGTAGATCTTGGGCTATGTTTGACCCATATAATATATATATATATATATATATATATATATATATTATATAAGCTAGGCTTGCCAATAAAATTTAAAAAAACTCAGGGCAAACATAAATATACTCGCAAACTAAATAGAGTCGGTTGATATTTGCATAGTCTCTCATTGAAGCTTGCCGCTTATGAATACTTTTGTGTCAATCAGTCATTAAAGAACTTTTAAATTATCGAATCCAAATTCGAAAGGTAAGCATGTGAAAATGACACATTTTTTTGTAGTATATGTGAGAAAAATATTTAAGTTATACTGTGTTACACAAGCTCAAATGTGTCATGTATGATACGTTGGTTAATCGATAAGTTGGTTTTGCGGAGATTATGTTCACAGTGTTAGGTATTAATAGTAATAATTTAAAGCGAAGGATAGAGACAATTTAGCCTTTAGTTTAGTGGGCAAGATTTTCTGCCTGGTTCTTTTCCTGACGACTTTATTCTCTTAAGACAAGCCACGTATTTATATGTCACCTGCATATTCAACTTAAAACTTTCCAAATTGCGCAGTCGAAAATGACTCTCCACCAAAGCACGATTATATACGCTAGAAGATTACGTTGAAATTAAACCTAAACGTCAGCAGGCAATTACAAAATACAAAATAATTGTGTTCACTCAACGTGATCATGAAGTTTTGCGGGTCACTGGCGTGTATGTTAATACATATTGATCAGGTTCTTTTTTTTTAATCTTGTTGTGAGACGGACGTAATGACTGCGTCGCGTAGTTTGACCATCTCTGCTGCTTTGCTGTTTATCCTGCGACACCTGGAGGAGATCCAGGGCTCTAGGGCAGAACACGTCCCTGAATCCGAGGAGGAGGGGGCACAGAGACTCGGCGTCCTCAAGCTTCAACAGGTGGATCGTAGACAAACCACGTCACACGGCCCAAAACTGGCGACTAGTGGCTCCCTACGTAACTCTCGCAGAATCTTCAATGAAAAAAACGATACTCGCGAGAGATATCGACTGTAGAGTTGCGTCGTGAATTTCATTGGTGGGAAGCGACGTAAGATTACACGTCGCTTCGAGATTTTTATCATCACAGGTGTTTAATTATTCTCTGGTGATTATATTTTAAATTATATTAATTTTGACGAACAAAAAAGGAGAAAAATATGCGAATACAAGACAACAAGGATAATATATTTTCCTTTAAGAATGCAGTTTCAGAGCATTATTTCCTGATTTTAATGTCATGGCAGGGATATGTATCATTAATGCGTTTAAAGTGAGAATTATTCATTTGTAAAGTAAAAGAAAGGCGAGATGCAAGCGTTAATCACAAGAAAATGCGATGCAACAAACAGAATCTTCAGTCAGATAGAAACCTTTACTAAAATTTTCACTTTATTTGAATGATCTATATTCTCATTAGGAAGATTGTTCAGAGGATCATATAAAAGGCATCATAAACCATCTGTCAAAGTCACGTTAGAAACAGGAAGCAGCTGTATAAGAAATGTTTTGTTACACATTGCTGGCTTTATAAACATTAATTTTGGCGTGTTCATCCTATTATTGAACGGACCTTGAGAGAGCGTTTGGTTCATCTACGTCGCCAGCAACAATGCATGAAACGTTATTTAAAGAAACGAGAAAACTTCGCGCCATGTTCCACGGGGACGCCCGACGCTGAGGGGGTCACTTGAGACTCTCGGCTCCAATTCCACCTGGAGACGCTACCCTCGGGCTGGAAAGCGCCAGCCTGATACTCGCCTGCAGAAGCTATCCTACGGTCGGCCGCTGGGCAGCGACGAGACGGACGGACGGAAGGCGTCGGGACACTGCACTACGTTGCGGCAGCGGGGGCGTCGACGGATGCGACGGCGGCGGCGGTGTCGGCGGCGACGGCGGTGCCTCCGAGGTCATGGGTTCCTCCGGGCTTAGGATAGCCTTCCGGGGCCGCCTCACTGGCCGGGGATGGTTCGCCCTGCGCCTTCCGCGGGGCCGCGACGCCAATCGCGGGCGCGACGTCGCTGCGACCCGGTGGCCATCTTGCTGCCTCGCGACGGCGCCCCGCGCACGCGCCGCCGCCGGCGGGGGGAGGCGTATTTTGGTTGCGGCCGGCGCAGCGGACGCTGGCTCCGCCGCGCAGCGCCGCGCCCCGCCCGCGGCCCCACACGCCGCGCCGCGCCGCACCCGTTGCCCTGCACTGGGCCCAAACGCGCTTCTGGGGGGTTCCGAGCGACGGGAAGGCCAGGGAGACACGGGAGGCGTGCTTTAGAGGGGGAATTTTACCATCCGTGCGGACAGGGCAGTCAAACGTACAGATGATGACAAACGTGCAAGTGATGACTTGTACGAATCATTCGTTCAGCTTTCCAACCTCACCGTACTTGAATCTTCTTATCGCCAGATTCAAGTTGGCAAAGTACCTTTCTCTCACTTTTACCAGGACAACAGATTCATTCGCCAAGTATCTTGCGCGGGATCTCTTTTTTTCTCGAAAAGTGAGACACGATAGAAATAGAGTTTCAAACAATTTAAGTTTACAATTTAATTTTATTCGTTCATGTATTTATCCGTGAATATTATGTGTTATCAAATCGATAATTTTTTTGACTATCGAAGAATTTCTGTAAAACAACATCGCGTTTTGAGAGAAAATACATCCTTACTTGAATTCGGTTCAGGAAGGATTGAAGTTTTTAAATTTATATATTTGTTTTTATTTAATAAACAAACAAGAATTTGAAACCATATCGGGCGGTTTCCTACCTAGCAGCAATTCCCTACCTAGCAATTCCCCACCCTTCCTTACTTTATTTCACAACAAAACCAGTTAAAAACTGTGAATGACGTACTATGAGGAGAAGTGTATTCTGTGCACGTTGTTTTAAATTCTGGGGTCCCTCCCCTAACCCATATACAAGTTGAATTATGAAAACATATGGAAATGAGCGTTTGGGGCAAGAATTGATAAGAAAATATTCGCTCCCGTGTAATAAAACCTGTTAAAGGCAAATCACCTATAAATTTGGGCTATATCGTACCCTTTTGCAAAGGAATAAACTTACTGCCGCGAGAACACAGAGAACGCTAATTTGAATAATAATATTTTCCGCTGAACTCTAGAAATCGTGCACAGATAGTGAAGTTATCTTTGGGGTTAACAGTCATCATTCACTGAAGAAGCAAAGGAAGGGACAAAGTAGGACACCATCCCATCTATGGCGACAATTTTGTGACTTCACAATTTTATTTAGTCTGTGTGGCAGGTTGTGTACTCAGTCATTTCAGTTCACGTTATGTTCGCTTCAACTATTGAAAAAGCTTCCAATTTTGTACACACTTCTTGTTCATTTTTTTAAATATTAAAACGCCTTGTTTTTTCTGAAGCGATTGGTGTCAAAAACCAATACGGGTTGGACTTTTGGAGAATAATGAGAATCCCAGCAAGTTAAAAATATGAGTTATATGTTTGTGAGAGATGTCCAGGAAAGCCAATAACAAATAGGCCAAATAACAATTTTCGTTTGGAACAACGGTTCAATTGTGGCAAAATAAAATTTCGGTCTTGAGGATCTCCACGTGTATCACTGCCATGAGATTCTTTGAACTGCGGCGTCTTCAAAAATAAGCAACTGTGTTAATATTGAATCCACGAATTCAGTGTCCTACAACTCCGTTGCAACTCGCAGTGTTTTCAAATATGAAACGATATGTTTACTCACCTCTGCGTAGAACTGCTAACTGAACCTCGTATCACCGTTACACACTGAATATCGGCCTTGGAGTGATGTCAGGTAAAATATGTCAAAATATTTCTCTCTTCTCAACGCTCGACTCATTTATGAGATAACCTATGAGGGGACTGAAGGCACATTCCGCATTTGTGGACAAGCGACAGTTCAAATTTTTTCACTCCGAAAATTTGGAGGTGTAACGTTTGAAGAAGTTTTGCAACAATTAGGTTAAACGAAAAAAATAAAATTTCTTGACTAAAGAAATTAAAAATATGAAATTGAAGTAGTGCTGCACGATTAATGTAAGAATGGGATAGGATCAACAACATACAAATACATTCGACATATGACAAAGCTAGAGGTCTTTATGGATGCAGCATTTTATAAGACTGATAGCCGCTATTCGGAGCTTATAAATATTAAGAATAATTTGCTTTCATGAAGCCACTACAGCGACATATGACGAATACAAATTACATTTTCATTTAATGGTTTTATAGTTTCAAACTCGACTTGCTGAATCCAAGCTGCTGAGTATGACACCTTTCTTCTACTATTCTGTGTTTATTTATTTTGAATTTTAAATAAAGTTATCAAAATAATGAAAATAATTGGTTACAATTGGATATAATGAATTAGTTAAAATTGGGCATAATGAATACAATTTAAATTGGAACTATTTATGAATACAATCATATTAATCCTGTATTCTGTGCCACACCTTTCGTTGGTTGATGTTTTTAACAGCTCGTTGACAAGTTCTCAGAGCTTGTCAAGCTCGCTGAAAAATGAAAACACTTGTAGGTTGCAATTAGCAATAGCATATTGCCAGAGTAAAAGTGGGATAGCAATGAGAAAAGTATAGATCCTCTCTTGACGAAGTCATCTTAGTCAACAGAAATGTATTTATATACTGATAGCAGGCTTTCGACGGTTTTGTCTCAGTGACCTGCGACACTGTTTCTCCTCTCTTTCTACCTTCTTTAAAGGTAAAACCGTCAAGCCGAAAGCAGCTGTTAATAAATAAATAATTTCAAAAGACAATCATGTCTGTTATTTAGAGCTGTCCTGGATTATGTCATCGCAGATCTTTGTCATTTAACTGTTTGAGTTGAGAAATTACACATCCGTGTAACATTTATTTTACGGACAGATGAACGCCACATTTTACGCTGACATATTTGTTAACTTTAGTGGCGAAAGTTTCGTTTTCAATAAAAAATATAACATTTTAATAATAAAACCTAAATTACATGAAATTATATACTTCCCAAAATTGAATAAGTTTGAGTTCAACTTGAAAGTCCGATCATTTTTTAAATTTTATTCTTTATTTATTTATGTTAGAATTTCCCCGTTTTAAATGTTCAAGATTTCGATAATGCAGAGTTATTAGTTGTCCTACGTCCACTCAGAATGTCATTTTCGTCCACTGTGTTGCCCGCTGTCGTTCGTCAGCCCTCACCGCTTCCAAGCCTGCCGCGCAGCTCGCTACTGCGTTGCTTATTGATTGCGACGGCCACGCAAGTTCCTGGCGCTGCCACCGGCCACGCAGGCGCTCGCGTCGCTCTACCACCAACGTTCGTTGCTCGCGTCCGCCGCCGGGCCGGGGGGGGCCCGCGCCGGTTAGCTTGGGCCAGAGGAGTGGGTGGCGGGTTACGCTACCTATATGGGCGCCGCCATTTTGTTGCTAGTGGCGCGCTCGTGCCCGTCCCTATCGACCGTGTGGCTGGCTGGGATCATTACTTCGCTCGTCCGCAAGACACTTCTGAAGGTTCTTAAGGGCATTGTTAATTAAATTAAAAGCAAAATTCGACATAATATTCAGCATTTACCTTTCGATTCCATTGTACTCTTCTGATAAACGTTTAAATAAAAATGAATCCAGAGGCATGAACAGAGCAAAAGGGGTAGCCGCCGTTTGTTGGGGGGATTTCTTGGGTTCCGAAAAGTAGCTCGATATTTTTTTCCGGAGGCTCTTGGGGCGAGTGTAGTGCGCCCATCTGTCAACAGCTGTCAATACGCTATCACCAGGGCTTTGCCCGTCAGTCTTGTCCCAAAATTACGCCACCCTTCTACCAGCCACCCATAAATCTGTAGGAGGTGTAGGCACGCTGCACTCCCCCAACGCGGAAAGAATCCGCACAACCCTCACCCCTCAGACGCTTTTCCCGTTTACCTTTTCATTCGTTGTTTTATGAAGCCCGCTTTTCTCCGTATTTTTCGTTCAAACGCGGAGAAATGCAACCGATAATACGAGGCGGAACGAGGAGAAAAGTTGCGAGGATAAGTCGCTTCGAAAATTCCACGGCTGGCCGATTCTGTTTTTAACGCGGATTGCGCGGCCACCGGATACGACGTGTTCGTCGTTGCAGCATTTCTTGTTCCTGCGGAGGCCGGGCGCCAGGATAGCCGAGGAGGTGGCGGCGCGCAGGAGCTCAACCGCCGCGTCGCCGTTGTTGCCGTGCCTCAGGGCCCGTGCCATTAGATGTGGGCGTGGCCTCATGATTGGGTAGGGCCAGTGTGATACGTATTCCTTTTTAAATGAGGTCAGAATATTTGGTGTATGGTCAATTTTAAGGTTTAAATGTGCTTCCACAAGACCCCAATAAATTGGGCCATGTTTTTGTACATGTTTCTAACATTTATAAAATAAATGTAAGTGAATATACTATTTATATGAAGATGAAATTGGATATTATATTTATATTCTATTTAAGATAGTAAATTAGAGACGTAATATTTGTCCATGTGGACTGAATTCTTGGAATTATGGAAGGGTGTAGCTAGGATGGTGCAACCTATGCCAGACACCATTGCTTCGGAAGTCAAGGGCCCTGACAGGGCATCGGCCGACCCGCAATAAAGATGCTAATGGCCATGAGGGACCCCATTTGGACTTTCTGCACCGGGTCTATCGAGAACGAGTACGAGAATGACGAATGAGAACCCCTTTGATATTATGCCATGTCCACGAAGTTACTGACTTCGTGGCCATGTCTCGTGAACTGAAGTCTCTTCACAGATTCATTTTTCAAATAATCTCCTCCGTTATTTTCAATTTAAAATGTAAACAAAACAACTGTTTAATATGAGTCCTACATAAACAATACTTCGAAGAGCTGTGAATAGTTTTCTGTTACTTATGATTTTAACAGTTCTTTCCATTCTCATTCTAAATCTGCGTATTTTTATCATCTGATCTCACTCCATGGGATGATCTAAATTTTAAATGCGATTGGTAGTTTAAAAAAATTCTGTGAGCTACCACATCCCAAGGAAATGGGGAGGGAAAAGACTGGGCTTTCACCTAGGCCCAGGATGGAAGTAAGATGTGGGCCTCGTCGATTATTACATAAGCAAGCTAAGTACATATGGAGGCTCCCAAAAAAATGTTTAACAATTTTTTTCATTGCTGTGAATTGTTATTATGTATGTAGTGTATTATTCTAATAATAATTTGTTATATTGCAAAGATTACTGATTTATTTTTATGAAGATTATGATTACTCATGTTCAATACTCGTATTTCAAAATTATTTTTGAAGTCCCATTGTTTGGTCATACCTAGGACCATTTAAAGTAGATTATTAATATGGCCCTGCGTAGGCCTTTGAAGTCCGGCTACTACTGTCACATCTCGATTCTATTATAGAATCGTAGTGGGCGTAGTAAGTGACGTCACGAATGTTCACGTTCACATTTCTATCACGTGTTAGTAAATTTACATTCAGAATTTAGACTCAGTCACTTTTTTTCATTCCAGAGTAGATATGAAATAGATTCTGTTCATCAAGTACATCCTATATATCCTTTAATCTAATTTATTTTCCTCATTTTAGAGGCTGTTCGAGAAGATATTGAGGTGTCCTAACGCGACCGAGTATATTAAGATCACGCATTAATTTAGTTCGGCGACTGATTATATAATGACTTCATGACGACCGTAAGCTGTTCGTAAGGTTTGCGACAGCATTTTGAAAATAATCAGGAGATAAATGCATAACATTTACAAACTGCTGGTAAGTTAACTGACTAAAACGTTTCACACACGTGTTTTGTGAAGGAAAGGGAACAAGAAGTTACCTAAAGTCACCCATTAACTAAGCATTATTCAGAAAAATGACAGTCACGGCAGGGAGCAAGCGTATTTTTTTCATGCTGGAAAATGGTGTGGAAATGAAATGTATGTCAGGGGAATCCAGATATGTATAAACTAGTAAAATATGGCATCGCCGACGCTGTAAACTGTTTTAAAGTTTCGTGTTGAAAATTTCTTTAATAGTTTATTTATTTCATTCCTAGCTTTGTTCAAATATGTTACTTCAGTATTTGGCATTGGATCTACCAATCAATTGTAGTAGTTGATAATGTTATACTCCTGTTCAAAACTTCCCAACACCAAAATGGCCTTGTATGTTACCTCCATACTGGATATGAACTGGTAATATTGCAGTTTCAAAATTATAATCGCCGTAACAAATAATTGCAGGTATTGATTATGCGAATGGTTAGATTTCAGTACAGCTACTTTTTTTGCTAATATGCACAAAAATGATTTGCATGAGCACAAATGCTGAATGCAAAAATGCAGATCATTCCCAATTAGTTCCGAAAATTCTGACGCAACATCTTTTACAACGACATTTGATTCTTCTCCGGATTTGCTTTACACTTCCATATTTTTCTTCCCTAATTTTTGAAACGATTAAAACTCCACAAATTCAGTGTAATTTGCGTTCCGTTGCTGCAATTACTCTATTAATAGTTTTGAATGCGAATCTATATAAACAATAAAAAGGGACTGTTTTGAATATTTATGTGGAAAAGGTGTTAGTTAAATTTAATAATAATTTGTGGGTCACATTCTTCGGAAAATCGGTATTTGCACACTTAAGAACGTAAAAGAGAGAAGACCAACGTAAGAACTTTCGTTCATACTCCAGCATTTTTCACAGTTGTGTTTTCTCCGCATTCACTTGAAATTCTTGAAACTTGCTAAGCTTTCGCAAATTTGTAGGCTTTCGCAAATTTAGTTAAAAAATACGATAATACGAATGGAAATTAAAATGAAATCTGCGGCGCGATTCACTGATAATTTAATTGTTTACTTACAGATATCAACATCAGTGTTGTTAACGTCGTGAAAGAAAAATATGGCGTATAGAGTGATAATTGCCTTTGGGTACTGGAGTTTAATCAATGCCATCTTCATAGATATACAGTATTTAAGTGGCATTGGTTTAATTCCCGGCATACTCACTATGTTCGCAACGCCAAAACACGAAAAACACGTTTCTGGAAATGTCTTTGAAACTTATAGCCGGATCCGAAAATGAGTTATCTGTTCCCCATCAGGAGACCAAGACGCGTCGAAAGACACCTCAAATGTCTCGAATGGTGCACGGGAAGTGGTCTAGCCTGAGTGACGGATCCGCACACACCCACATACGCACACTCGGAGTTACTAAAATACTGTATGGCGATAATATATTCCTGAAACAATTTTCATTGCTCACTGGGCAGAACAGAAAAAAGTGAAATTGCAAGGAAGTAGTAATGAAGAGTTCTTAGAAAGGAGAAAACATTCTGCCAGCGTTTTTTTACAATCATTTGAAGAATATAATTATTGCGGTTTATCTTGTAAGAATAATTCTTTCTATAAAATTAAATAATTTATTTTTTAAGAATGCAATAATTATCATAGTCAAAGAATACGTTGTATATTTTATATTTAATTAGTTTTCGTTAGACTCATTATGACTTATTGAAAATGTTTCCAGTCATTGGACGGCTAGATAGTTCATTGCATTACAAGACCACGTACGGATTGAGTGCCTTCGCCAATCTCATCGTGATGATTCCATTACACAAGGTATTTCAGTTTCTTAATAGGCATACACAGTGTTCCATGAGGAATAAGAAATATTTTAAGAGGCTTGTTATGTAAAACGCACACATGAAAAAGCAAAATTGTTTCTAATATTTTACTTACGTAGTAACTTCATGCTTATTTTAACTGCTTACAATTGAGTTTCACTAATCACGCCTTTCAGCTCGTCGGATGCTTCTTCAACTTCACGGATGCCTTGTGCACACTGCCTGAGGGAGGCAGTCAAGTAAAAAAGAACAATCTTCAATTCCAGGAACCGAAGAAAAGAAAGACATCAGACCTTCCCGCTTGTACCACGAAGAAAACTTGTATAAAGCGTGTCCCTTGGAAAAAAAGCATGCGGATTTAAAGGTTGTTTTTTCCGCTCATTAAACTTCCTTTTGGAGTCTCCTCGAGGCCTCACCCTCCCCTCCTCTCTGGACCCGTCCTCGCGTGCAACGATCTCCATCGGTTGAAAAAAGAAGGCGCACTTCCCCCATTCGCCCTCGCCGTTATCCCGCTCGCGCGTCTCGTCCCGGGGCCGAGCCCGCATCTCTTTCTCGACTGGGAGGTCGCCGGCTCGCAGCACAGCGAAGGAGGTCGTTCCTCCAACGCGTCGCGTACGACTTGCCTGCCGACCGAGCAAGCGCGCGCGCGCTCGAGCGAGTATGCAAATACGATTTTTCCTTCACATATGTCGCCGGCGCCCTGCACGAAGATGCGCGGCAGACGCCTTCTTTTTTACCCGTTTATCGGCGACGAGCGCGTCCCGAGTGGCGCTCAGTATGCTAAAGTAGAGCAGTCGGTGCCCGGCGCGCATGCCACCCGAGCAGGTGGGGGCCCTGGCTGGCCCCGCAGCGGGCGGTGGCGCGGGCGGCGTGGCAGTGCCCTCTCATGGCGGCCATCTGGGGCACGCGGCGCCAAATTCGAACACGCCGCGTTCACCCTCGCCGAACGGAAACGGGCAGGGGAGCAGCGGGACATTAAACTGAGAAGTCGTGAAGGACTTGTGTTAATCAATCTGCGCTTTCAGAGTTTCTTTTTCTCTTGTGCAGAGTTGACAAAAAATGTTTGTTGCAAAGTTTCTTAAATTCAATTGTGCAGCGTTGGGTTGATTACGTTATAATATACTCATGTTTCTCTGAATGTATTGTTTCATGTTATGCAATTATTAATCCTCATTTAATTAACTTATCTAATAAATATAGTTTTAGCATATTACTATGGTTTAATATAGTCCCACACATGGGGCCAGAATTGTTCGCGGAGGAACTGAGCTCTATTTGTACATGGAATATTTAGAGATTCAAAGTCGTTAGCTTTCTTCAGTTGGTTAGTTTCAAGTTGCGCCTATGAGCAACATTTTTCGGTCCACCTCCGGAGGTTGTGCCGCTTTGAGTGCTCTTGCAGGGTGTGGTCCAAACAAAGTCGGAGGTAAAGGTGCTGGCTGGCTGGGAAGAATTGAAAGGTCGGTGGAGATGGAGGTGTCGCTAAGAATGTCGAAACGGCGCTGGCGGTGGAGATGGTGGCAGCGTGAAAGGAAGTATGGCACAGTCGAAAGCCTTTGCTTTTATTGTGAGCATTTGGACCTGGAACATGTACCTCTCCCCAATTTTTCACACACCCTACAAAAATTTAGGACTCCACAGTTCATGGGATGACGTCAAGCTTTAAAATGAAAATGGAAAGACGCGTGAAAACCTCCATAAATTTTCTGTCCATGTTAAAAAATAAAAGAATATATATATATATATATATATATATATATATATATATATATATATATATATAGAGAGAGAGAGAGAGAGAGAGAGAGAGAGAAAGAGAGAGAAAAGAGACAAAGAGAGACGGGAGGGGAGGGTGCGTTTGAAGAACGCAAGCTAGCGGTAATCTGAATTTATATCCGAAATTGTTCGTGAAATAAAAGGTCATTATTTATGCCAACTCCATTGCTTTTTAGCTGAAATCCACGAGTCAACATTGCATTACTAATACATTAATACTATGTTTTGATCTCGTCAAATGACCTTTCACACAACACAGTATTTTGTAACTTATACAACGTGCCATTACTTATTTTTCTTGTTATACGAATTTATTTTATTTCTTGTAACAATATACATTTTTTGTGTACATGTGTCGTAATCAATATACCGTATTTCCTCCGTGAATAACTTGTCAAGGTGATAATAGTACCATTTTCCTGACAAGAATATAATGAGTTGGACCCTGTAATGGCTGTCACAATAACCGCACTCAGATGACCAAGGTCGTGGAGAAGTCGCGGAGCACAACGGTGTGAGCTGTCGGCTTCGTGCTGCTCTCTCTGAGCTCCGTCCAGGAACAGCGAATGTGTCCCCGGGCGGTTATGAATCGCAAACGCCCGGTTCGATGCCGTGAAACATTTATTAGCGGTATGTTACAACCTCGTCTGGCGAAGCGCCTCTACCTGCGACTATTTTTACTCGGTCCACAACGCGGCGGGTAAGCCTCTCGCCTTTTGCGGCGACCGAGCCTGTTGTGGGCGCAGAAAGCGCAGGATTAAAAACTTCAAGACTTCAGAGTATCTGCGCAGTCTAGCGATATCTACGCGCTCGAGAGAGGACAAAGATGAAATGAAATCAGAAAAGAATAAATTGTTAACATCTTTTATTTGTCATGCCATATTAAACACGTTTTACTGTTCGAGAATGATTAAAAAATCATAATTGCATTACTAGGTTTTACAATACATGATTTACGATTACGAACAGTATAGAATTATTTACCTTGACTTAGCACAATACCATGTTTTTACATTTGTTATTACAATTACAGCTTTGTTTAATTGATATATTTATATCAGACCACATGAAAAAATATGAAAAAAATTGCAGAGAATTGTTAAATGAATATGGTATCAAAGCGATACCAAAAATACTAATTTGGGTTGGAATTCCGACTGGGTATGGTTGTTTATCTATGTGTCGTGGCAAAATGGTCTTCCCCCCTTCTTCCACATGCATAATCTTTCTCCCCTTCTCCCATCATTTTGGCCTGCTTTTGTGACGTGGGAGTCTGTATTATGAGCCAGGATAGCGCATGGGCGGGCCATTCGCCAGTACCTGCCCTCCCGCCGGTCGAAGTTTGTGACTGGCGGCACCAGATTGCGTTCCGTACGGGCCACCGAAGAACGCTACCTCAGAGCGGCTATTGTCATTCCACTGGCTGTTCACCCATATGAAGCCCACGCTTGGCAAAAACAGTGGCCTTAGGGTCACTTGCTAGGGCAGAACCGGACACACAGGTTGTCTCCAGGACTAGTACTTCAACTTCAGTTCCGGGAACACTAGGTTCGTATTGATTACTAGTGCGCGACAACGGCTAAGATCAGTCCCGTAAGTGTAGTGCATGTTTTTTTCTCTTGGGAGATGACTGTGATCTTGCCCCGCTGGATGGAGAGATCTGGCGCAGGCCTACCGTCGGCTGGCGGGATTTTCCCCAACCAGGTATCTCCCACCAGAGGGGCATCGCCCATCTGGGATAAGCTCGAAGCTCCCGACTGATCTCCCGGTCTGTGTGGTAGTGTAGTGAATGTTGGTAGTGTAGTGTGCCTATGTGGTAGTGTAGTGGGCCCGTTTGTTTGGGTTGCTCCGACATTCGCCTGGTGTTTAACGGAGAAACCATGGAAAAATACCGATCAGAGCAGCCGGCCGCTAGAATTCTCCTCCAGATTGCGACAGAACTCGACCTAGTTATTTGGCTAATGTCGAAAATCCTGCCACCATCGGGACTCTAACCTAGAACCTCCCGCTCAGAGGCACTGCAGTGACATCAATTGATGCCCTGAGTCACCTCTCCCGGTCTAGGTTCGTAGAGGGGGTGCGATGGGTCACTCGGAGAGGGGAGAGGGGTGAAAGGAAGTGGCCCTCGCCATGCTCCGGGCATTTTCCGGGTCACGAAACTTTCTTGATGTTTCCGTGTACGTCAACGGTATAGTCATTTATACTGTTAGATTAGTGAATGTTACACCCGTGAGGAAGCGGTGTTCCTCCTCCGCTGGATGGAGAAATTCGGCGCCGGTCTACATGCCGGTTCGTGGAAGATTCCCCTCACCAGGCATCTTTCCCAGCGACGCACCGCCCCGGCCGGGACAAGCCCTAATCTCTTGACTGATCTCCTGTCATCTATGGTGGTATGGTCATAGACTAAATCTTTACTCTATGGTGTGGTGCTTGTAAACGTAAGGGGAGAGGATAGTCCAAGGAAGAGGAAGAAAGATCGCGCTTGGGTCATGGACAAGCCACGACGCCCTGAATTCCCCGCTTCTTGGGTAGGGCTGATGCAAGGCTGCGCTAGAGGCGGTTTCCACACCGAAAGCACGGGTCCGTTGACAACTTCGGTAATGGAGTGAGGGAACCAAGGTAAGTGCCATTGTCGCCACGCCCGGAGGTTAAGGATGGAAACACTTAGGGCGCGGCACAACGCGGCAGATTCAGTAGCGCATACAAGGCACGAAGCGACGCGAACTGGCGCGAATGATGAAAAAAATGGCGCAGTCCGAAGCCCGAGATTTATGACTGTAGGAAAATATGTATTTAAATGGAAGATATTTTGTCGTAAGCGAAGAGAATGGATGGATGAAGTATGTTCAGGGAGATAGGATCATGGAGAATATCACCACCTACTTCACACAATAATTAGCCATAATAAAAAAATATCAGACATTACAAGAAAAAAACGACGATTCAGTCAATTTAAATATATTAGAAGCAGACGTTTCGGCCTAAATTGTAAGGCCCTCTTCAGTGTCTGAAAAGTAAACATCAACCAATCAGTTACAATCTTACATATTACATTAATATTATTAGTATAAAACAAAAACAATGAGATAAGGACGTGGTACCTGTAAATTTCCTAGGTTATGTTACACCATAATGTCGAGATATAATATAAAACCAGGCACTTGATCTTGAACAATGGTGGTCTAAAGGACCATATTGGAAAGGCATTGAGGAATGCAATTGATTACCTTGGAAGATTTAAATTGACTGGAATCATAGTTTTTTTCTTGTAATGTTTGATTTATCCAGTGAATCCTGACTTATTTATTAAAAATATCAGGTTTATATGAATAGAAATAGGTTAGAAAATGTAGTAGTTTTAAGTATATAAAATGTCTACTAGAAGAATCCATGGCCTGAGCAATATCTTCCCACATCTTGGCAATCTGTGTTCTGATGGGTTTGTGCTTACTCTGTGAAATTGGCGGCCTCGAAAACACTTCGTTAATTAATAGTTCCCAATCTATGATCTCCTGCTGGCGGGTTCAAATAGCGGATGGTTCGGGCAGTTCGCGTGAAGAAAACGAAACTAGTGTTCCAAATCGCGCCACGCCGCTTGGTATGTGCTCGTGCTCATAGACACGCATTAAGTTGTTCATGCTGCGTCTATTCCTGTGTGTTTCTACCCTAACCCAGCCTCTGTCAGCGGGTGGAAGTGTCTACAGTCCATTTTACACTCTTATTTTTTTCATCTGCACAGGAAAGTGACGGACACGATGGGATGTGATTTGTACAGAAAAGTAACGCATGCTTCATTTTTCGGTGCAGATTTCAACCAGTTTGACTACCGCGCTTTTGGCATCACTTTCCGGAAATGTTTTGTCGTTTGCTATGCTTGTGGTGAGATTTGTTCCTTTGGGCAGTTTTGTGAGCGTTCTATGTTGAAATGTTGTGAAGTGATTAGTGTGGTGAAAAATTAAACTTACTGTGTTCGAATGTCGTGTCGTTTCTAATATTTCATGTATGTGTTTCTCTTTGTTTTCATCTAACAGTAAAGTATTTTGCATCTCTTTCGGAATTCAATTTCATAATATTAGTAAAAATCGGGCTTTTATGGAATTAGAATATCTGATTTTGCTTCAGTAAATGTAACTTATTTGGATATCGTATAACCGCTGTTCAACTGTTTGATCTTCATGCGTGTGGCGGCGTTCAGAAGAAATATATCACGTTTATATCACACAATTCCTTGAAAATATAAATATCACGATTACATGTAGAAAACAAAAAGTCCTCTGTAAACTCTGGATCTCGTACATCAAGTTTCGATACAGTACCACATAGTAAATTTGTCGTCTATTTCCTTTGCAGAAAAATATGAAAACAAGTGTCAAACGGGCTTAAAGCAAGGATTCCCATGCTTTTTCTCTCATCGACTCCTTTGAAATGAATGGTTCACTTCATCAGCTTTTTCCTTGAAATATGCAGAAAGCAACGTATTCTTAGTCCAATTAATGACACATTAATGACTTGTAGATAATTTAGGTCTAGTCAAAGAACATGAAAATAGTTATGGAAAAATATCTGTTATGTTTAATAATTTTTTCTAGTATCAAAAAAGTTTTTTAGAAGCATAATCAGACTGATTTCATTAAGTCGGATTTCCACTCATATGATGAAATTAAATTCCAAAAGAGAAGCAAATGTGTACTTTATTGTTAAATGAAAACAAGAGAAAGATATGAAATATCCGAAAACAAATAATTATCGACTTCATTTCTTTTTGTAATCAATAGCATCTTAATTATACCGATTAGTCGCCGGTGGACCCCCAAATGAACCCTTTATCATCAATGACTCCCTTAAAAAAATCTTCGACCTCGTTGGAAAGCCCTGGAAAGCCTCAGGTGACAGTAACGACCAAGTAAATAACTACCCGACCCATGGTTTCTCCAAGTCTCGAAAGAGATAACAAATGAAAACCATACGGACATAAGAAAATACACAGGACAAATTGTGGAATCTTTCAAGGACTGTTAAAAACTACGTTTGTCGGCATGGGACACATTGAAACATCCTGAGGCAACGTGGAAAAAGGGAACAAGTTTATTGTCATTTCTGACAAAATGATTGAATGAAAACTAAATGGTGGCATAGATTATGTGATAATTTATTTCGTTTTGAGATAAAAATACACGCTTTAACATTCTTTATAGTTTTTCTTTATTTTTCTACAAATAAAGAAATGAAACATTTAATCATAGTTCTCCACGAAAAGAATCTTCTTCAAAAGTTTGGTAGAACACTGAATTTTGAAGTATCACCTCACGAACACAGTTTGCTTTTTTGCGGTCTTCATCCTTGAAATGCGAATAAACAAAATGTCTCAAACTGATTTGCAAGAAAATTGCACACACCACTGAGTGTCGTGCTCTTTAAGACCTCTTTAAGAAAGTCAGCTATGCACGATTCCAAACTCTGGGCACTGGCTCGTGCTCCCAGGGCGGTTGAGTTTACTAATCACAAACAACGTTGTCGGAGGCAAGGAAATGACTGAATTTGATTGAAGGCCACTCTTGACTGCCCGAAATTTCGGTGTATCTTAAGGTGAATTACTGATCTCACATTACATAAAACGAGAAAAAGAGGGGATCAGAAATCATGGAAAAGTAACACGGAGATTCTGTCTTAAATCATTTTTAGCGGTATTATCAAAAGCAGTGGTCAATCCGAGGTCGTCGCACTTTTGAGTGCCACTGGGTTGGCAACCTGAGCTCTTCACGGGCGGGGGCTCCATGCCGGCCACGTCTGGATCTCCTGGAAGAGGGCTAGTCCCGGGCTCTGGGTAGCAGACACCTGCCGGTGGGCCAACAGCTTGTAGTCTTCGGCCAACAAACCCTCCTTTTCACCGCACTCAATCAGCTTCTTCAACGCTTCCATTTGTGGCCGCACTGGCAGAGAATCTGTGAAATAGGACCGGTAAGATTATAAGCATTCATATATTCTGAAACATTGGGGACATTTTAATTAACAATGACCCAGAAGAACGAGTACGGAAAGCACGTTTTAATGGCTGATGAAGATTTAATGTTAAAAGGGAAAAGAAAAGGAGGATAAAAAGTATTTCGAAGACCTTCTAGGTAAAAACAACTTTCATAAATAATGTATTTTGAATAAAAAGATTTAATCCGTTAATTCCTTGCCCCCAAAATGGGGCAGTTAACTTTATTTCTTTGTTTTTTTATCTCAAATACTTATTTTGCGGCCGATCTGGGTAACCGAGATCGCTAAGGCAAGTAGTACTGTGGCGATCTCCGATCAAAGGATCGAGAGTTCGAATCCCGTCTCGGGCATTGTTGTGTATGTTGTATATGTGTAATGTGCTTGTGTTTCCCCTGTGATTGGCGTCAGGAAGGGCATCCTTAAAACCATCGCCAAATCAGTATAAAAATCAAGTGTGCGAAAAATTAATAAAAATGATCCCGTGCCGATCCCTTAGAATCGGGAAAAGGCAAGGAAACTTTTATTTCGAATTTTATTTCTTCAACAGTCGGAAACATCCAATCAAGCATATAAACAAGTTTTGGCATTCCTGAATAATAAACGTCGATTTACCTGAGACCGCTAAAGCATTGTATGCTCCTAGCCAGGGTGTATTAATGACTTGCATCGGTTCGAATCTTTTTGTCAAATCGTACTTAGCCTCTGTATTCAGTAGTTATGTCGGAGGGACAGGCCGGTGTAGAGCAAACGCTTGTTGATCCGCATCGAAGTTGACGGCGCATATGCAGTTTGAAACGCTCTTGTTGATTGATTGATTTTTTCGTGTTTCCGGGCGCGTCAACTGCTTTGGTCATTAGTCCCGTTAGTGTAGTGCATGTCTTTTCTCGGGAGATGGCTGTGATCTTCTCCCCCTAGATGGCGAGACCCGGCGCCGGCCTACCGTCGGCTAGTGAGGTTTTCCCCTAACCAGGACTCTCCCACCAGCGGGGCACCGCCCTAGCCGGGACAAGCTCTAAGCTCCCGACCGGTCTCCCGGAATATGTGGTAGTGTAGTGCATGTTGGTGTAGGTGTGTGTGTAAAGGGGGAGAGGATAGGACAAGGAAGAGCAAGGACAGATCGCGCGCGGTCCATGGCCCGTTTGGTAGGGTACTGCTCCGGCATTCGCCTAGTGCTGATCGGAGAAACCACGGAAAACTACTGATCAGAGCAGTCGGCTGCTAGAATTCTCCTCCAGACAGCGACTGAATTCGACCAAGCTGAAAAGCTAGTGTGGAAAATCCTGCCGCCGTCAGGACTCGAGCCTAGGACCTCCCGGTCAGACGAAGCGCTCTAGTGGTGTAATGTAGCGACATAACAATGGTATAGCACTAAAAGTTGCAAAATCATGCTATCGGAGAGTCCTAACAATGATCTGCGCGCACGGACGCGACGACAATGGGCGAGCGCTATGTGTACAAAATTATGTTGGGCGTCAATAACTTTGCAAAATTCAATATGTTTGTGACAAAGTCAACTTCAACATCCAGTCCTATATAGTGCGTGATTCATCGTACGTTTCTTTTCCCACTCTCATAGATTGCAGATGGTTTTGACGAAGACCAAAGCCATTTACAAAATGCTGTGCGTAAACAGCAGATAGCTGGAGATATTCCGCGTGAAACATTTTGAAATTGTGAAATATTTCCCCACGTTCATGCGAGTATTATATATCAAACAAAAATAATTTATTGTAGTCATTTATTTCTAATGAATTTTGCATTTACTTTATATCGTCTTGAATAAATATTGAGAGTTAAGAACTATAGAAAATCACTGCATAAATCTCGCAAATTGACACAATTCTCCAAAAAAGTAACGAAGTACTCTGTGCATGTGTGAACTGATTGGGCAGTGATAATAAATCTTTAAGATCTTGAAATCAGAATAATAAAATATTGACTTAATGAGGAATAGGATTCAAAACAGGAAGAGAAAATGTCCTTTTACTTTCTCGCTATGGAGTAGGGAGAAAGTTGCATAATGCTGCGCGTAAAAAAACATTTCGGAAAAAAACTTTATTACAGGGTCCTGGTAATGAAAAAGTGGGTGAATTCAGTTGCTAAATCGAGAAAAAATCCTCTAACACATAGTGTAGCCAGAATCCATGTTCTGTGGGGCACTGATACCGAAAAATGGAAAGACGGCAAAACGTCTTCCTTCTGTCTCTCCTGCGTGAACAACGCTAGCGGCTATACCGTGTCTCCAAAAAATGGATATCCCCCAATTGATCTGGCTGATGTCGCGGCCCCTTGAATTTGTAACCGATTTTAATTTTGGGAGTCCTTTACATGATGCCCCTGAGACATTTTAAAAAAAAAAAAAAAAAATCCATCGATTTTGAATAATTGTGTTGTGGATAGTGTGAAGGACGTGAGAATGGTGCAGGTTTCATGTTCGTTGATAACCCTGATGGGAGAAAGAATGTGCTCTTGTAGCTCCACTAGTTACATGTAAAATGCCGATTGGATGCTTATGTGTCCTACCAGTAAATCGAAGTATTGTTTGTGCCATTAACACAAACTTTTCTTTTGTGCAAAAGTTTTTCCAATATATGAATCAGAATCTATTTGAGTTTTGAAATTTCAGAAAATGAGAGGTACAACTCCTTCGTTTTAGCATCATCATCTGGTAGAAAATACACAAGATTGTGGGGATTCCACAAGTGCGCAAACAACAGTCTGTCCTTGAAGTAAGCTGAAAAAAAGCCTCTTTGCTTGTCCACTGGCTCTACCTCTTCTGAAGGAGTCAGTCATGGTTGCGTAAACAAATCAACACACTGCGGAACTGTTTATTTTCATTATGCATGGTTCTCTTTCCACTTAGCAGAAATTATTCGTAGTGAAACTAACTTCGCAGACAACACAATCTGCCAGCAATGAACAGAGTCTAAACAACGGGAGCATTATTTCATTCACGAAAGTATCATATCTCTGGCCCTTGATCATGTCATTGGCTCTTCCCTCACTGTTTTATGTAAGAGATCTGTATTTGTGGCAATGAACCTTTGGTTGTTGTTTAAGGAATGTACCAACTTATTTTCATAACTTCCCTAAAGAGTTAAGTATTGGGTGAATTTTCGGGATTTATCTCTGAAATCACAACAATGTTACTTCTACGAAGTTCACGGTAATAACTAGTAAAAAAGACCATTACAAATCTCATATTAATCACGGACCTCTCCAATAGGAACTTGAAGTACCCTCAAAATTTGAAGATGTCTTTTTAAAATCGATTAGCGTTGAGACGGGCCAGATCGATTGGGAAATTTTCATTTTGAAAGAAATCTTACGATTAGTTTGGCACTAGTGTTCACTGACAGACGGAAACTGGTGGGCTAGAGAATGGCACAGACTTTTTCATACTCGTTAATTTCTCAATAACTTTAGCCCCACCCTCTTCTCAACAGTTACTTATCAGAATCTAAAAGATATTTTTTCACATTTTCTCAATTTTTGGGCTTCTTAAAAGTAGAACTGAAATATAATGTTGAGAATATTATAGAAGAATAAAACATGGTCCTGTACAAGTATGCAATATTGTATGCAAATCTTCCTTGCAAAATTTGGAGGCGTTTTTGTGAAATGCCTTTTGACCGTTTCTGAAAATTTGCAATTTCTAGCTAATTTTTAAAGCAAACTTTTTGTCTTTTCAAGAAATCGTGTAAATCATTTAAAGAATTTGTACACATAAATGCAATACTGTACAAAAATCAGCGCAAAATGACGCGAGATATATTTAAAAGATTTGCGTTGTGTACTTTTTGAAAAATCAGAAAAATGCATCACAATGGCGCTTAAGTGATGCATTATCCATTGAAAAAGTTTAAAGAAAAAAATTGGAGCCGGTTTGAAAAAAAATTGATTATAATATTCTCTGTATTTCACACAAAATTACACGAAAATTATTAATATTTTTAAAAAAATGTACACAGTAGTACCCCGGTATTCCGAAGTAATTGGGGGTGTGGGGTGTTCGGATTCGTAAATGTTCGGATTATCCGAAAAAAATGTATCGTACATATAAAAAACATCTATAGGATTACCGAGACGATGCAACGTAGCGTGCGATGAGAAAATGGCAACGTAGCGTAGTGATAAGAGGAAGTGGCAATGTTGAAAGCAACTGAATACAGTATTGCTCGCGCAAGTTTTCTTGATACACGAGCTCCCTAGTTCTCGTCCGACAGTTAATAGCACGGCCCGTTGAAGTACTTAGGTTCAACTCGGAACGGCTGGTACCAATTTACAATGCTGGCCACAACCATCTCGTACTTTCAAAACGATCGTAACATTTCTGGTGGCACGCTTTGGCGCGATAAGTTCATACCCACAGTTGGTACGCCCGTTTAAGCCGTGACGTAGCAGAGCCTTCCTCTCCCCGCACCCTCCTCTGTGGAATATCAAGAAAACTTGCGCGTATGGTACGTACATAACCAAACGCATTCGGACGTAGTTGCTACATTGTTTAGAAGAGTTGAAGCACGTTTGTATCACTGCTGTTAGCGAGCATTCTATGTACAGTATTCAGAATTGGGTTGACTTACACTATGTTCATGCTTTTTCATTCAAACGTTAAGTTAATACAAATCATATGTTTTTGTGTACGTTTTCTTCCATTCCGAATTTTGTTCGGATTATCCGAAATTTCGGGTTTGTGTGGGGTTCCCAAATAGCAGGGTTCTACTACAGTTCATTAATTAAAGAACCAATTGTGGAGAACAAATTTCATTTGAAGAAAAAATCTCTATCTTTAATGTAGTTAGTTATACAAGGGGATACAAAAATTTCAAACTTTTGCATTTTTTTAATATATTTATACATTTATTTGCAGTACGACTTACCTCCGAAATTTCCGATAAGCATGATACCCACACTCTTCTTGTTATATCCCCTGGTATGAGCGCCCTGGTGTAGCCATCCTGCGCCTTCATACACGTTGCCATCTCCTCCTATCAGAAATCTACAAAATGCAAAAATAATTTGATTAATATCGGAAAATATGTAAGACACACATACAACTTCGTACATATTTAAAACTATTTTTTCTACTACCACTGTATAAAGCTGACTGCAACCAGTTACACAATGATACAGGTTCTTGACCAATAACAGAAGTTTACAAACCAAGTATTGACACTTAATTTATCATTGAGAATCGTTCTAGTAAACGTTTCGTTCGACTGTGTACATTAAAATTGCATTTTATATTATATTATGCTTGTAGTTTTAATTTCTTTTATTATTGGTATTTTTTCGTGGAATATTCTTTAAAATAAATTGGATCGTATTTTCACTTTGATCCTATTTGACTAGGGCAGTACTCCCTCGCAGGAGGACTGGTAACCACAGCCACCTGCGAGGGTAAGGTTAGGTGGCCTTGGCTGAATCCTACATGTCAACTGGCACGAAACGATTCAGTGTAAAAGTTTAACGTATAAAAGTCGTAGAAAAGGTAACGTATAAAGCTCGATGTAATGGGTAATTAATTAATTAATACACTCATGTGAAGTTTACGATACTCGCTCGTATCGTAATATCACACTCGTGTATTAATACCCATCATTACATCATCCATTCATACTGTACTATTTCGAAATAACTTTTTTCCTCTTCCTCAAAAAAAAAAAAAAAAAAAAAAAAAAGGAAAATTTTTTTTTTTAAACTCCTTAAGTAAATTATTTTCCTGTTTTCTACTTTTCGACTAGAATTTTGGATTTTTAGAAAACATAGCTTCCCAAGACAATGTTTCCGCAACATTCTACAATATACCCCGAAACAGTATTGTGCGAAGATATTGTTTCAGTTCTGAGACCCATTTGGCTGATTTGATCCTTGATATAAAACTAGTGGTTCTACATAAACGCACGCAATTTCTGGCATTATTATTTGTTACGGAATATTATAATACCGCAATTTCTGTCCGTATTAACAACTCAGCCATCACTTGTAAAACTTATTACTAATCGTAGCGCGTTAGATGCGAAAAAGTAATTCTTTTAAAGCTAATACATCAACACAAATTTAACTATCCAATACTGCTAGCGTAGAGTAAAGATGTACCTCTTTAGTCTATGCTGCTAGAAACGTCGCCCAACAAAGACAAGGAATTCTGGTAAATTCAAACAGCTGAGTCGCAGTGTTGCCATTGTCGTCTTGCAAACTGAAGGTAAAGAGTGGAAAGAAGAAGGGAAAAGAAGTGAGAGAACAAGTAGAGAAGGAGGATAATAAAGAGAGATGGAGGAGGAGGACGAGGAGAAGAAGAAGAAGAAGAAGAAGAAGAAGAAAAAAAAAAAAAATTAAAATTTCGACTGAACCCAATAGTGTGTTCGTTATTCACTTCCAATGTAAAATATATTCTACACAATATTTCTCGCTTATGAATCCCCGGTTACAGTGAGGTTCCGACGACAGCTCGTTGCCGAAGAGAAGTAATGCATGGTTAAGTAGTCCCTGTGTGTGTGTGTGTGTGTGTGTGTGTGTGTGTGTGTGCGTGTGCGGTGGGGTGTGTGTGTGTGTGTGTGTGTGTGTGTGTGTGTGTGTGTGTGCGTGTGCGTGTGTGTGTGTGTGTGTGCGCGCGCGCGTATATGTATATATATGTACATATATATTTGCATTTCAAATGCCGTGCAAGTTCTTGAGTGGGAAATGAAAATGCTCTGATGACTTCAAATGAAATTTGAAGAATTTATTCACTCAGTCCAAAATAGTTTAACGCATCATGTGATACGTTCATTGAAAGGAAGTCTGTCGAAAAAATATGGAAGGGGAATTAGAATGCCGAAGCACTGAGTCCACGAGTATTCTTCAGCGGTGAATGAGGGAGACGGGGAAGGAGTGAAAGATGAAAGTCTCCATACTTCCTGGAAATCTACCGACCTACCAATGAATAGGACTTGGGTATAGATGGCAATAACTAATAAGAATTACCTAGAAATAATGTATTTACGACTAACTGCCCTTCAAAGTTATCTAAAAACATTTTCACAAATAGTGATGTTTACATACCGAAATTTCTTTATCAGTTCAGCCAGTAACGAGTTAATGAATAAAACATTTTAATACATTTAAGAAATACACTGAGTTTAGAGTCTAAAGTCATCTCATTATTATTATTATTATTATTATTATTATTATTATTATTATTATTATTATTATTATTATTATTATTATTATTATTATTATGCAACTGCAGCGTTACAATTCATACTTATCTTTCTTGGCATTAAATTTTGAATTTAAGTAAGAAAAAAGTACGACAATGATAAAACAACGACGTATTCTACAATAAGAAAAGCTCCAAAATGACCTTTCAATTTGAAAATTACGAAAAGTTACTAATAAATAAATTTGAAAACTCTCAACTCGTCATGAAATACGAATATCAATAAGAAAGTGTAACAATACCAAAGCGAAAGAAGAACGGGAAAAAGAGATGCAAAATCATTCAAATGCCAGTTGTACTCATGGCACATGCGCATTGAGAGATTGAGCTAAAACAAATCGGTAGCGTCTGAACAGTAGAAATTTATAGATTCGCGTGTAGTCTGCGAGAGTATTCCCACACAGAAGCCGAGACGACATTCCTCTTACTTGCAAAACGCGTTGCAACGTAAACCTTGATCGGGGGCATTGACACCGCATCTTTTCTCCAGGATGATGCCGATGAACGGTTAGTCAAGCACGTAACCGAACCTGATCTAGGAGCATTGTCACCAACTTCATTTATTAGTCTAGTATTTTTCATCGGCGACTTTAACGCGGATTACCTGAATAGTTGCAGGTGCCTAAATTTTTCACCGCATCCGCATTGCCCGAAAATACGAATGAGCTTATCACTTAAAACACGCATACAACTAAGACACTCATGGCTCACTTGATATGGAACAGAAAGTTTACAAAGCTCACAAATCTCAATAACACGTGTCGTTTAAAATTGCAGAATACTGACCCAAAACTATTGAATTTATTTTAACGAAATATGATTGTTCATTTCTCCATTTTATAACACTTTGTACATTTATCTCAGGCGTGCCGGAGTGATTTGCTTTGCGTGACGCTCTGTGACGTAAGGGAATGCACGAACAACTCATCGGCAAAGGCATCAGCATCAGCTGGCTTGGCCGTGGCCGGTCGCTGACTCAGCGGGGCTGGGCCCACAGCGCCGGCACGTTCGAGGTGAAGTCCCGGCCAGGCCCCGCTCGCACTCGCATCCGCCCAGGCCTGCCTCTCTTCCCGCGCTCTGCGCCAGGGGTGGCCAGCTGCCTCAGCGGTAGGAACCTCGATCTTTGGTTTGGAAGGAGCCGCGCGTAATTTTTAATGTTAAACAAACTAATGTTTAAGACATGTTAATAAAAGATAAAAGGCTGAGCAACAGTTATTTACACACTAAATCATTCGTTAATTGTTTACGAAACACCTCAAAACGTTGAAATGACAGGATTTTATTAATGTGAGCTTTTTTAACTGTTAAATTTTGTTGCTAGTGTCTTGAAAACTGAAAGGTGGCTAGAGGAAGGTCACAGTACGACAGTCGAAAAGTTGGCAATTATGCCTGGGGTCGCAGCGTCTACCCGACAGCTTCTATTAACTTCGGCCGCGGAAGATACGCTTTTATTAGAAACGTGGCTCGTTAATGAAGTTTGCACAAGTTCAGTTACAAATGTTAATTTTTTACAAGAGCAGGAGGCTTAGATATAATAAACCTTTGTTGAATACAATGACTCGTTCGAATAGATCGCCTTCAAAATGGAAATGTCTCTTTGCCCAGAATTGCTTATTCTTCAGAGTCGCCAGTACGATTTCTGAATGGGCCGCTTGCGGCTTGCGAGCTGCGCTGTGGTCACCCCTGGTATAAACCGTTATCCTAGTCACCCTCTCCCGACGCTTCCGTGATGCATCTGAACTTCATGGGTTTCTCATGAACTTCATCATAGGCGATATTTAATGTCATCAGTAATAGCAAACGCCAGAACTAAAGAATCGTCATACTACCGTATTAAACGGAATAATTAGGTGAGTAATTAATAAACAATTTTTTTGTAGTTGACGCATGGAGGACATAAAGCTAAAGATGAAAGCAAGTTTTCTGAAAATTATTGCTCAATGTACCGTTAATGTTGGAATGAAATAATAGCATTGCAATCCACTTAAACTTTTACCGTAGATGTACAGAAGATATGGACATATCATGGTCTTCTAATGTATATTCAAATTGTGCAGATGAGATCCACCTAAGTTATAATTTTTCTATGGATTGTACTATATTTTATTTACAGTTGCAAAACGTTACTAATAGATACAGTTCTTCTGAGATTATAACTTTTTAATGCAGGATTTGTCATTTTTTAAAAATATGAAACAAGATTTACGAGTAAGTGCTTAGAGGGCCGAATCTTATGAGGCCATAAGCAGGATCCACTAAGGGATTTTCTAAGAATATTGGAATTTTGAAATCAATATGCAAGGTAAAAACCTATTATCTTTCACATTTCAAAATTCAATAATAAAAAAATATAAAAATTATTTCACTCATGAATACCCTTGTTTAAAAAACCATTGGGGGACCAATCAAGAGGGATGCTAAGCAAATGCTTAAACTGCTTTAATCCACCCCTCAGTGCGAGCTCGTTTTTAAATGTGAAATTCTGAAAACAACTAGAAGAAATCTCTTAACTTCTTTAGATCGGAAACTTACGAAGGTCCGATGTCGTCCCAACCGTTGTTGTTCATGTGATCCGCCTCGATACTACGAACGCGGTCTGTACACTGTTCCATACTGGTGCATTTTGGGGTGGCCGTGTGCTGGATAATGACGTACGGCAGTGGAATCACCATATAATCGATTCTCTTCGGAACTCTGCCTCCCCATTTCTCACGTGATATTACCCCTGGGCAGATATTCTCTTCTGCAAAATAAAATGAGGCACAATTAGACAAAACACAGAAGTGAAACATAAGTAAATTTCGTTTAATTATGAGGAAAACGGTTCAATAATAGAAATGAAAATATTGATCGTATTTGGTGAGTACAAGTATTTAGAATATATTTCATTTAACTATTCATTTATTATTTTACAAAATACGTGTACAAATATAATGCAAGTTGTACAAACAAAGTGAACTACAATTATTATAATCAAAAAATCAGACGAAAACACAAATTTAATTAAAAGAATCCCTTACCAATACTTTAGCCGTAAATTTGTTAGATAATACTTTAGAAACAAGACGTCTTAAAAAATTCAAGCTTTGGGATTTGCCTCACAGATTTTGAAGTGTAATTATACGTGTATGAACTATGTAAATGAAGAGATACTTTTTCAATCATTGTAATTATCAATTCAACAAATTTACTTATTGTTCTGATCTATGAACAGATTGTAAATAAATCTTTAATAAAAAAATTAAACGAATCTGACTGAGAATTACGAAATTGCATAGACTTTCATCTCACTGTAGTATATCAGTAAATGCGGTTTGTTCCTTTGCTTTGTTTCCTGAGACAACAGGAAACAAGACGGTAGACCGCAGAGGCAAAATCTTTTCTTATAATCAAGAGTAAAGAAAAAAAACATTTCTCAGCATAAAAATGAAATGAATAAAAGTTAATTAGCAATCAAAATAGCTATATTTATTACCTAATTTTGTACATTTTAAAAATGTTGTGTTATTATTATATTATATATTATTAGTTATGTGTGACTCTATGCAAAACACTGTCCGGAAGCAATTTAATAACGTGGGAGACTGAAATTTACTTTTAAAGCGTTCCGCCTGAAGGGAATAGTACTTTGCTGTCCAGATTCAAGGAGCCATTATTTTAATTATTTTTTGTATCCGAAAATTAGTCGAAAAAATCGTTTTATTGAGCTGTATAAAAAATATGTCACGTGTTAATGTACTTACGGCCACAGACTGCAGCAATGAAGCTGATAGCGAGCAAGGCTGAGAAGAGAGTTGGACAGTCAGCAGGACGCGCCATGCCGTCTTTCGTCTTCGCAATTCTGTGCTGGAGTGAGTCAAGCAGTGCGGTCTGCGGCGACCATCCGCACTAAACGAGCCGCGGTACGGGGTTCCCCGGGCAAAGCGTGGGGAATTTGACGAGTAACGTCACAATTGAGTTTTTGCAGAGCGTAGCGCAAAACATAAGTAAGAAACGGAGTTTCACATGAATACATATTATTATAGGAATAAGATACCTGCATTCAGTAATATATTTTGGAGTTTACAAGACATTCTGAACAAATTAGAACAATTTTCATTTTCCATATTTTGCTATTATTTTACATATTTTGGTATTATTATTATTATTATTATTATTATTATTATTATTATTATATTTTACGCAAAACTACACGTTTCTTACATATTTCGTGACATTTTAATATGTTTATAATTGAAACAGATCAATTCAGATGTAATATGTCTTACAGGAAATATCTTTCTTCCAGGACTGTATGTAATGCTACTGCGCTTCTACAGTATGACTATCGGAACTTCACCGTAAATTGTCAAACGTACCCCCTCCCCCAGCTTCTTGGAAACTGCTTTCTCGGAATATAGAATGAGCGGATGCTTGTAAAGCAGAAATAATTTCAACCACCCATCTACTTACTCATGTTTCATGAAGCCCATGCTAACCTGATCGAAAACTAATAGATATTTTGTAGAGATCATAGAGTTATTGCTTTATTAGATTTGGAGGGGGTATGTTCCCTTTAACTTCCCACTCCCTGCGGGAACTATTACTGGCTACACGGTACGACTGCTCACTTGAGCACTAGCTACTCGCAAACAACATTGCATGTTCAATGAAGGTATTTTATATTTCGAATAAAACTTTTATATGTGGTTAAAACTAGTGTACAATTACGTCTGTAGAGGGGGAATTATCTTCAAGCCGTTCTGAATCCACGTTAAGATCTTATCGACGACGTTCTGGGTTCGGAAAATGCTTGTGTAGCCCAATTTTAAACATTTAAGTGAAATTTTATTTTACATATTTTCTATTTTTTCTTAAATATTTTGGGTATATATATATATATATATATATATATATATATATATATATATTGTAATGGGTTGCGCGCCTCTTTTTTGGCGGCGGCGGCGTGCGTCCGTGTCGTCGTGTCCGTACACCGGCCTAGCCCGAGCCCACCGTTGTGCGGCCACTTGTAATACTCTCTACAAGCCCGGCACGTTTTACTGCTACTTTTAATAGATTGCCCTGCTCTAGCCCTTCTTATGAACAAACACTAGCCTCGCGTTGGGTTGCCACATATAATAACCTTCCCATTCTCCTACTCACAATTGCCCGTCTGCTAGCTTACCTGGCCTTTTGACTCACCTGGGCGTGGTCTGCGGTGCGTCTGTACAGACGCGAGCAAGGTACTGCGCTCACGTGCGTGGATCAGTTCTAGTGCTACGTGAATGATTACGAAAACATATTGATTTTACAAATCATGACCCCAAAGATGGCCATGAAATTTATTCATATTGCCTCCTTTCTCATATTCCCTTTCAATTTACAATATTTAGTGCTGTAATAGCACTGGTGCCTCTGACTGCACACATCAACATAACCCAGCAACAAAGAACAACAACAAATAAATATTCCTTTTCCCACAATACACGATACATGGATATATCTCTCTAATTAAACCCCAGAATGCATTCTGTCGAGATTTACGTATTAAAATCTATTAATACATGACTTGGTCTTCGACAGAGCGTTCTTCAATTCGAAAAAAAAAAAAACAAAAAAAAACAAAAAACAAATGTCAAAATACTTTTGCTCACGTATGATGCTGCTTCCGCGACGAATCCGCGTGTCTGGTGTGATTATCCACGCCCAACAGCGCCTCCCGTTGTCGCCACCAGTTCCGGAACACTCGCGTACGCATCACTGTTCACTCAACCTGTCGGAATTCACGCTGCCATCTTTTTTCATAAACCTTTCAAGTTATTAGAAAATCTCTGAATCCCGAATCGAATTCCGCGCCTCTAATTGTAAATGCAACGTCGCGCTCCCCACCGTTGCAAAATTTCTCATACTGCCACGCTCATTACCGTTTGCTCTCGCAAGTCCAACGGGCGTTGCCGAATTTCACAGTAATTCCGAAAATCCCCCCCCTTTTTTTTATGAAATTCCTTTTCACGAACTGTTAAACAATGTACATAAAGTATTCCCAGTTACCATTTCGAATTATGTCCATTACTTCCGCACTTTACAAAATTTTCAAACATCGCCTACGCGAACACACGTCCTGCCTTCACCAAGTCCAGGCACGTTCTGCAAATCTTTTCCAACTTAGCATTGTTATTCTTGCTTCAACACTTTTCCCGATCGCTCGATAACTGGCGATCGCGTCACCTTGGTTCTCTCAAAATATTTAATTTCTAACGTTTTCCGAAACACTTTATTTCCGTTTTAGTTTTAATAAAATTCTCCCGGAAAATTTTCCTTTTCCGTTTTTGAATGGAAAGGAACACTTTCCCGATCGCTCGATAAGTTTGAATAATTTATCTGTTTTATTAAAATGTTGATACTTCCCGTCAAGATATTTAAATGGGATAAATTTTGCATGATGCAGCTAATTTTCTTCTTTTGCCCCGAAAGTCTGAATTTGATATCTTATCGCGTTCTCTTGCAGTATTCGAAAAACCCTCTTCTTTATAAGCGTTTCATCGCTCCAACAATGGACTCCATTAATATTTTCCTTAACACAAATATACGAAATACGAAAATTTCAATAACTTCTTATTGCCTGACGCGATTTTACTGGGATAACTTTTAAAATGTTCCTAAATCAAAGCCGGATCTAATGTCTATGGTCCAAACTTGCACAAGTATCGGGTTCGCTTTATTTTCTTCCTCAATCGGTTTTATTTTTTACTATGGCGTCTTTGCTGTAAATGTTTTCGAACTGTTCATCATCCAAACGCACACCATCGGGGATCGTGTAAATCATTACAATATGTATTTTTTTTTTTATTGCAAAAATTTATTCCCTAGTTAACCCCGGTGGTCGTGTGAAATGCAAACGACTTTTAGCACGTTTCGTTCAAAATGGAAGTAGTTCTGATCAGTGACGGCAGAGCGTGCTGCTAACGCTGAATCCTCATGATGTCTAATGCCAATGCCACCTTCAGTAAGGCATTGTTCATGCCCTTACTTCGCATTTGTTCGATTAGAGCTATACACCAATGCTCTGCATGTAATACAACTATACACACAGATTATTGTTGTTATTGTAATTATTATTATTATTATTATTATTATTATTATTATTATTATTATTATTTATTAACATTCCAAATAATTATATACATAGTATGTATTACATACGGAACAGTGCCATCAACAAGATGTAGTATCATGGGAATATGTCAAGAACCTAGACCATGGAGCTATATATACATGGAGATGGTATTCCTACATTACATTACTACTACCATAGAGTAAAGATGTAGTCTATGCTACTACTTAGTCTTTAGTCTATGCTACTACTAATCGCGCACTTTTTCTTGATACTCCACAGCGGGGTGTGCGGGGGAGAGGCGGGTTCTGTCTACGCCACGGCAGTGCAGGGCTGTCAACTTTATTGACAGAAAACGGCGTAATAACTCGTCGTGGACTAGATAGCTATGAGAAACAACGGAAGATTTTTTAAATTCTGATGACATAATTAATAGTTATAGAAATTACTGAGTAACAAGAAGGAACATTGTTCGCACAGGTTGATAGAAATAGAGACCGAAGACTATGAGAAGTCCGCATTGGAAAGGAAGAAGGTGAGCAGCACTGCAAACTGAGCTGTGACGTTCCGAGTGGAGCTCATATTTTCTACCGTTAGTTATGTATAATTAACATGAAACTACTATTCATTTGCTGATTTCTTTTCACAATACTGGGTTCTCCTGATTATACAACTTTGGAAAATATTCACATTACATTCAAAGATTTCTGTAGGAAAAAGGGTACAAGTTAGTAAATATTCTCAGAGTACAATTTGGCAGAATTCTCAGGTAATTCAATTGATCAATAACATCAGGCAAATTTCTTAAATGTGGAAACCAATAGTCGGTTCTTAAAATTAAGATTAACAAGTGCTATGAATTATTGAAGGCTTGTCATTTAAAGGATATATAAAATGTTAATATAATCAAATTAATGAATGATAAATTGATTTTCATTATAGCTTAGCAAATTTTAACCTTAGAAATGAAAATTGAAACATTTCATACCTTCAATAACTTCATTATCTATAAACAAAAGTCATTTAGAAGATGGGTATAAAGGTAACATAAAAAAGCAAACATATAAGTGAAAAATAATTCCCTTTATTTGTATTGTTATTTATTTGAAGGATACAACATTTCCACCAAACCTATTTGAAGTTCAATAAATTTTATCCACTTTGATAATTTAAAGTCAAATTGTACAAAATCAAAATGAGCTTCCCAAGTCCTTTTAGAACATACTAAAAATCCTAACAGTTCATGGCGTACTATTAACTATTTTGAGTGTCAGCCTACATTTGCCTGAGTGAGGAGTAAACTGTGTCAATTTTGAAAAAAAATTATACATTTGAATTTTAACAAAGAGGATAAAACAATGTTCGTATTGTAACATCTTATACGATAACACTTTATTTGTTATCAAACTAGACCTAACAGCCTAATTTGATAATTTCTAATATTGTATTGCATTAAGATGTCTTACAACACAAGAAACTAAAATACTGCTCAAAAGATGAAACTTTTCATTAAGTCTGCATTTCTAACTCTTTTTAGAAAGATATATTCTATTACTTGAAGTTAATATTTGATGAGACTGAAAGAATGTTATTAGAATATATTTTCAACCCATTCATTCAAAATCAACACTACTTCACATACTTTCATTCACACATCATTTTACATACCTGGTTCAGACATCAAAAATTAACTTCAAATAACTGAAAAATTTCTTCCTTTTAATAAAAAAAATTAGAATTATATAATAATTACTAAAAAGAATTTACACAGGAAGTTAACATGTGCAGACATAATGATGTGACTGGTTATATCTTCTGAGAAGTATACCTACAAAACCTACTGATAAGGAGGGCAAAATGCTATATTACTTCTGGGAAGCAAGCAAAGACCATCCCGGCATCTACCAGATAAAACCTTGTCAGGATGGTGGCTTAAGGCCAAACACACACAAGACAATTAAACATGCAATAATAATAATAATAATAATAATAATAATAATAATAATAATAATAATAATAATAATAAAAGATAAAGACTACTTATCATGCAATATATAATATAAAATACTACTACATATTCTATAGAATAAAATTAAATTTGTTACATTGTATACAAGAAATACACAGTTAGGACTTTTAAACTTTTTTCTCAACCCCCCCGCTGCTCTTCACCTTCATAAGACTAACATTTGTTACACTACAACTCCCATCACCAACAAACCATTACAGTCCCACATGCTTTCTAACTACTTCAAGTACACTATATTTTCAGAGAGAATTAAGAGTACATTCAGTTCAACTAATACATATAAACAGCTAGTCACAAGGAAAAGTAAATATAAATAAAAATATTTTGTAAACATGAAGTGGTACCACAGACCGTCTCCCCCAACAAAAAAAAACCCACATTTGCACACACAAACATATGTTTTGAGTTTTTAGTAGTTTTTTCAGTTCTAATGCAGCACATATGTTCCTTTCTGAACATCATATATTTACAAAGTATTCGCTATTGGTCATTATTTGACACTATTTCAATAGTCACTATTTGAAATTCATCTGGATGTTGAAAGAGAAGTTGTGTCCTTGTTGATGTTAAAGATCTGAAGTATAAAAATTTACATACATCTTATTTCATAAACGTTTGTTGAAAATTAAATTCTGATATAAAATATATTTCAAAAGCCAAAATCAGCTTAAAAACAATTAAGATTCAACATTTCATCTTAAATACAACAATTTACTTGCCATGATGGTGTAACACAGATTTGCAGCTTGCAACTCTGCACCTGAGAAGAATAAAAATTGTCAAATCTTTTTCAAATCAATGAAATATACTGCATTGAAGATGTAATGATACTGACCATAACTCTCTTAAGTAGAGACACCAGAGGGCCGGAATGGGAACAGCGAGGGGAATATCATCATCATCATCATCATCAGAGTCATCCTGGATATTTACAATGACAGAAATCTCTGAAGCATCGTGCCTAACTTCTACTCTCCAATCTTCTTCTATAATTTTCTCTGTGTGTGCCACATAATTTTTCCAGCTAAAGCAGAATAAAGGAGTACTTTATATTAACAACTTCCTGCAAAAAGAAAAAAAAAATCCAAGGCAATATTTTGCTTTTCATTTTAAGTCACTTACTTCTCCACAGAAACCTGGTTTAATGCTTGCTTCCATTTTCTTGTCACTGCTTGGTGGTCAAAAGTGGTGCCACGATGTCTCTGGTAGTATCTTTTGCATTGGCTCCATACCAACTCAATGGGATTGTAGTGGCAATGGTACGGGGGTAGTCTCAGCACTTGATGACCAGCTTCTTCAATAATTTCATCCACAACATATCTGCACCCACATACACTGATATGATTTTTCAACGACAACATTGGCAATCACATCATCCTGCAAAAAATAAAACTGCCTTATTGTATGTTTAATTCAACAAAACTTATGCTTATTTCAAGAGTACCTTTTCTGAACACAAACTTCAGAAGCTTTCAAAAGAAGACTCTTAAAAGTATGCTCAGGCATAAATGGTATATTGTGCTCACGAAGAAACTCCTGCAGTTCACTCTTCCTCCACTTGGATGATGGCCTTTTCACTTTCTAGAAAATTAGAAATGACAAAAGGATGTTTATTTCAATTTTATTCAAAAATTGCATTTCTTTTTATACTCTCTTTAAATTAATATAAAAGAAAGATAAATAATAGATAAATAAAAGAAATGCATTATTGGCAATCTAGTTCTCTAAGAGATATTATTTTTACTGATTTAACTAAAATCACTGAACACAATTTAATATAATAAATTTTGTATTTCACCTTTTTTTGTGAAGTAAATAATTGTTGAAATAACCTCTTTTACCACTGACTAGTTGCAAACCTGTTTCATAATCAGTTATTTTTATGAAGGATTAAATGTATTCTTTGAAAGAATAAGTTTTACATTTCTAAAAGAACACTTCTTGAAATGTCACTCACCAGCACAGAATGAACAGGTGCATTGTCCATTACAATAACTGATGGTTCTGGCAAACGAGGTAGTAATTCCTCTTTCATCCACTTTTGGAACATTTCTGCTGTCATAGTTCCATGGTACTCATCTACTTCTTTTGTCTTCGAGGGAAACAATAGTTCTGCATCCTGAATGAAACCATTTGCTCCTCCTGCATGTAATACTATATACCTTTTACCTTCATCTAAATTTTTGCTACAGCAGCTCTTCTTACTTTTATCTTGCCATGACCGAGAGGCGTAACCTAAAGGATAGATTATTAAAAGCAATTACTAAAAAATGTAGCAAAATAAAATCATATTAAACCACTATGATGGTGCTTCAAACTGGACACAATATTCATGACACTCATAAGTCATTACACTCACTGAAATAACTACAATTTCACAAATGATGCATTTCATTTCATGCAAATCATGCCTTCTTGATTCACTTATGACTTTCTATACTATACTATAAAGACTTTCTACTTTTTAATGCTACAAAAATTTTTAGATTTTTTGCTTGCCTTTTTTCATTCATGCAAATCATGCCTTCTTGATTCACTTATATTTTCAATGCTACAAAAATCTGATCTTGCAACAACAATATCATTTCTTTCCATTAGTGACCTCATGTTGTCTGTCTTTTCCATTCAAAACCCATGGTACGAAGCAGGTAAGACAAAGTAGTTCTCCCCCCAGTAAACCCTATATCTCTATCATGTTTGACTGCAGTCAAAATTGAGTTCAGAGTAACACTTTCACCTGAGAAAAATGTTGTATTTACAAAAAAAACATAGGAAGTTGCTTACATGCAAATATAAGTAAATTACTTACCATTCTCATACATTGAATAAATAATGCGCCTAATTAAGCCCTGTCCAAAATCATCCACTTCACATGTTTTCTTCCTTCTATTCCTGGACGCTTTCTTTTGGAGTCAGTGCAGTATCAGGTCTTGTTTCCAAAGTCTGTGACAGTAAATTTAACATTATCCAAGACAATTTCACCTGATACTTTTATTACAATTTTACTTACTTTTGAACAATGTGAGTTTTCAAATTCAATGCATAGGCAGCCTGGTCAATAACTGAAGAAGTTTCTATATTGCCTCGCATCATCAGCTCTTCTACATATCTTGCAATAAAAAAGATGTCTTCTTGGCGTTGATGCTGCGTCACTTCTCCCTTCTCGGTGGACTCATTGCTAAAGTTACTCAGAAATTATTAATATTTCTAATAAACTACATTAAATATTATTACAAAAATAAATATCTTCTATAATAAATAAAGTAATTAAAATGCAAGTAATTATAAATTAAATATATTATAAATAGATATTATTAATGTTATTAAACTGTAAATTTAACTTATTATTAGTTTCTATTAATGTTATATCTAATAACACGGTGAATTAAATATAATATAAAAAATATTATAAATATAAAATAAATAATGGAAATATCCGAAATATGTGGAGAGAAATCGTTCACGTCTGCTCTCGGCTGTGTCAACGATCTCACAAAGGTTCAGCAGGCGCAGAAGGGACGGGACCCCCGTGGGGGTAACGCAGGCAAAATTACACAAAAAAGGGTCATAAACAAGCAAGGTCCTTGAAACTCTGACAAAAGGCCCGCCCTGGACTCGCCAAGAAAAGGAAAGTCCCGTTAGCTGAACCACTGAATTTCTGCAACGAACTCTCCACATTCGAACTGAACGCAGTTCACGTAAATTATTAACTTTTAAAAATAGTAATCTTGAACCTAGTTTCAGAGTATTTCAACATCATTTTATTACTATAATACAATATTTTTCATTGAACTTTCTCCTTTGTCGGATTGACAATACATTAGGTTGTTCCACGGCTCCAAGACACGTTAGCCAACGTTCGTGAAATGAAAGCGAATCATTTCTGCATATTAATAACCGACCACGCCCCCAGACGAAATCCTTGCGGTTTGGCGACAGTGGCTGTCAAAAAAACCGGTCACATGACTGAACGGTCTGTACCAACCTCTGCCTTGTTCTGCAAGGAAAGCCAGTCCGCCATATTGGTGTATCAAAAACACGTCTCTCAAACACGATAATAAATGGATAGTACCCATTATTCAATTGAATTTAATAATCTTTGGACTATTGAAGAGTTAACTAAAAAAGAGAAGGTTCATTACAAATTGTGGAGTATTTTCAGTGCGTGAAAATCAAAATAACCTCAAGCTTAAAACGTCAAGAATATTACATTACTAAATGTGCTTCTTCTGACTTTGAAATTTCATGATTTCCCACAGAATAATATGCAAATACATAAAACTTAACACTGCTAACATTCTGAAGGAGCATGTGATGAACAAAATTATTACGAAATGAATTTTAGAATTATTGTTGACACAATATTCTAAGTCTGGCAACCATACCAACTATATGATTAAAAAAAGCACATTGGTTACATTTTTATTTCACCATTTCCTTACATAAACATTAAGTACACTCATCTCAAGTCAAAAGAGTAGGTCCTAAAGTTTGGTGTTTGTAGATGGGTCTGTAATACAATAGATGTCAAAATGTACAAAGCTTTCGGGTTTCTTTGTAGAAGACGTCAAAAATAATAATGTTAGTTATCGTTATGACATCGTCAGTAAATAATTATCCCTAAACAATTTACTTCTCTTAGGTGTGGTAGAATAGCTGTTAAAATCGTTGGAACTGCGAGTTTCCACAAACGTGTGTATCATAAAGAAATTCTAACAAAATCCCCTTCTTGGAAATGAACTGAGCATGATCTAGGCTGCCAGTTGTCTTTTCGCACAACTCTAATCCACAGGGGTGTAGTGTCCAGCTGACTTGGTATTGTCTTAATTAATTTAATCTGAGGATCAAAAAATTACCAAAGAAATAGTTCCGTTTAACTAAAATATTGTAAGCAAAATAATATAAATAATTAATAAATTATAGAACGATTTCAGTCTTCGTCAACGCTCACCCTTCAAATTTGAAACCATGGGTTTACCACAGGGCCACCCCCTACCCTTTTTAATGTGTTCGTATCTGACCTCCCGAAATTCCACAACATACAAAAGGCGCAATTCGGCAATTTCTACGGCAATTATCCTAGTCGGATATTCTCTAATTAAGAGTGTTTCTGCAAGTCGTGGATTTGAAAGACGTAACACAGTTTGTTTGTTTATTTATTTATTTATTTATTTATTTATTTATTTATTTATTTATTTTTATTTATTTATTTATTTATTTATTTATTTATTTATTTATTTATTTATTTATTTATTTATTTATTTATTTATTTATTTATTTATTTATTTATTTATTTATTTATTTATTTATTTATTTATTTATTTATTTATTTATTTATTTATTTATTTATTTATTTATTTATTTAACGTCAAAAAAGCAGTTAAAACTGCGTATGATGTGCTATGGGGAAAAGTGAATTGTGTGCACATTTTCAAAATTCTGTGATCCCTACCCTAAAGTCATATACTACTTAAATTTTGGAGGGAAAAAAAGGGAAAAAAAAAAGTTCTGGGGAGAATTGTAGTGCGCATGCACCGGCATCAAATGACGGGATTTCGATTGTCGGGTCCCGTCAGTCTTCCTGTTTTGTCGTCTACGACACCCTTACACCAATGATCTAACAGACGATAGGTTGCATCTTGCGCTTATTTGGACGTTTGCGTCGTAATTCTCCGAACAGCCACATAGAGCGCCAAAGCCTGTTCTAAAACTGACGGGGCAAGCACCGGAGCTACCTACTGGAGGATTCGCATACTACAATTTCAGTTTCATTTTACTCTCTTCTTACAAGAAATTTAAAGAAAAATTTTGGAGCAGTCTTTTGAAAATGTCCGGGAAGCTTCATGTTCAGTACCCCCAAATTTTAAAAAAATGTTTTCGAAAATTCCAAAGCTTCAACTAGAGCCAGATCGACAGGATATTCTTCAATTTGGGAAAGATCGTACGGATGGTTTAGGCGCTAGTAGAGTTCACAGACAGACGGACGGGCGGTCAGACAGACAGACGGACAGACAGACGGACGGACAGACGTTTTGAAAAAAACTTTTTCGGTATCTGTGGACCCCAAAACGTGTATTTCCATTGAAATCTCGAAATCCATTTTCCGCAGCATTACATCACTTTCTCAATACTACGCATTTACGTATATACTCTGTATATACGTGGAATACTCCATATATACGTATGCATACGAGAAAGTAACTTGTGGTGCTAAAGAATGGCACAGAATTTATCGTACTAGTTAGTTTCCTTCTTTTGATTTGGTTAAGTCTAGCTTTATGCCCCATCTTATTGCTAGCTACCAGCTGTCGCCGCCCAAACATAATTCTTTTTTGAAACACGAATTGATAGATTGATTTTTTCGTGTTTCCGGGCGCGTCAACTTCTTTGGGCATTAGTCTCGTTAGTGTAGTGCATGTTTTTCTCGGGAGGTGGCGGTGATCTTCCCCCGCTGGATGGCGAGATCCGGCGCCGACCTACCGTCAGCTAGTGGGGCTTCCCCCTAACCAGGACTCTCCCACTAGCGGGGCACCGCCCCAGCCGGGACAGGCTCTAAGCTCCCGACCGGTCTCCCGGAATATGTGGTTGTGTAGTGCATGTTAGTGTGTGTGTGTGTGTGAGTGTGTGTGTGTGTGTGTGTGTAAGAGGAGAGGAAAGGACAAGGAAGAGGAAGGACAGATCGCGCGCGGTCCGTGGTCCATTTGGTAGGGTACTGCTCCGGCATTCGCCTGGTGTTGATCGGAGAAACCACGGAAAACTACCGACCAGAGCAGCCGGCCGCTAGAATTCTTTTCCAGACAGCGCCTGAATTCGACCTAGCTGGAAAGCTAGTGTCGAAAATCCTGCCGCCGTCGGGTCTCGAACCTAGGACCTCCCGGACAAAGGCGCTGTCTTGACATTCCATGTTCCAAAAATCATTCTCCTTTTCTTTTGCTTAGGTCGTTGTATAGAGGTTTTACTATTCCGAGGCTTAGTTGAACATTTCGCAGTTTAACTGTCTAGGCAAATAAAGGTCAAAATATTGCAAAAGACGTGGGTTTCTATGGTGCATAAACGCAGAGGATACACCATAGCAACGCGAGTTCGTCCTGCGACGTGGGTTTCTATCGTGGATACGCAGAGGGTACACCATAGCAACGCGAGGTCGTCCAGAGACATGGGTTTCTATGGTGCAGATATGCAGAGGGTACACCGTAGCAACGCGAAAAAAACAAGGGGAGAAAAAACACAGCGAGCTTTGAAGGGTGGATCAGATTGGGAATAAGGGCATTCCGACTCGTGTCGTGGTGGTGAGCGGATTGTTTGTGCGGTTTGTTCTGAGATTAATTAATAAGTCGGGAGAGTGAACATTGAACTTGAACTTAGAATTTTACAACTGGAATTGTAAAATTTAGTGTTGTACCATTGCAAACTGGATTGTACAAATTTTCGCGGTGAAGTTACAAAACTTGACTTAGAAAATTTACCAGTGAATTGTGAATTACCAGGTTAGGTGATAGAAAATAATATTAGAAGGATATTATTCCGACTAGGAAAAGGTAATCAATTTGAAATAGGTGTCCACCTGAGGGTGCAAGATAAAGAGTACAGGCAGTGTTTGTAAAGTGATTGGAGGAAGTTTCGATTTGGTCGCTGATCATCGTGGACTTCAACAAGAAGGAACACTGATTTACTCCCCGCGGCGACATCGAACAACGTGCGCACGAAGAGGCAAGAAAGGATAAAAGGTTCTATAACGCTGTTATTGCAATAAGGAGAAAAAATGGTCATGACCTAACTATATATTGTAATATTTGATAATAGTTAACAACTTTTGGCATGCATAATAAATTATAATTAATAGTTTGAAAGAAAGCGAAGTCTCATTTGCTATTACGTGCAATCCTAAAGTAGACATTTTAGAATTGGTAAATCCCGAGTTTAGGGTGGCACGGTTCCTTTGATTCACTGATTCGGTTCATTTGAAGAGAATCGACTCCACGAACTGAATCCTTGTTTATACGTAGTAGTTGCATGTAGTTAAGTTCATGATGTTACAGCAATAAATATAATTATTTAAAATAAAGGTAGATTGGGAGAATAGCTACCCCCCTGCTCCAAAACCCCCTGTACGTATAAAAATCTCCGTAGCAACGTACTCTCCTTAAGTGAACTGATTATTCGTATTTTTCACGCTACAAATTTAATTTTATAACCTACACAATTCTTTAACCAACGCATTTTTTTCACCAAGTGGTCCGCGACGTGCTACCGCACGTCGCTACCCGACGGATCCAACGTGCTACGTTCGCGAGGGCCTTCCGGTCCTCGCCTCGAGACCTGGTTCGCGCCTCCGCTGTCGCTCCGGCGCTCACGTTGTCTTATATACTCCCTCACTTTTAAGAGAATTTATTTTAAAGGGAACACTCACTTTTAAGAAAATGCACACCTTCCATCTGAGTAGACACACAAACCTATTTGAAGAAGACTTGAAATACGAAAATACACACAATTCCACGCCAACAAATTATCAGGTGACTTCTTCTCATTTAACATTGAACATAAATAATTCAGTTGTTATAGTGAACCGCGCAACTATAAACATAGGAATCGCGAGAAATAATGAATCATAAAAGGAACCAAAGGAACCGTGCCACCCTAAACCCGGGATCAACCTTTAGAATTATTTTCAGAATCCTCGCAACTCCGTATGGATGACAGATGGAGTAATTGGTTGCGGAGTAAGTAGCAACAATTATTTCATAAGAACCCGTCGACGGGGAGATTGACATTTATTTGTAATATATCTGAAGCTAGTAATCGATAATCAGGAATTCAAGTGTAACCTTTTCCTGGAGCCCAAATTGTTTATAAATTCGGAAATTGGTTATGATAAACATTATTATTAGTAAATTAAATAATAAAAAACGTTTCAATATATTACGAACAATGTGCACTGACGCTCGTTTCACGTTCATGCGCGTCTATGGACGCTTCGTCCCTGCAGAAGATGTTACACTGCTATGGAGATTACCTGATTCGAATGAAATGCTGTTTACATCGGGTTTCAATCCAAAATGTGTCGTGCGGTAGCTATTATTCTGATTGAGTAACTCCTGGCGCGTCAAGTGCTACCATCATCAGTCCCGTAAGCGTAGTGTTTCCTCGGAAGGTAGCGATGATCTTCCCCCGCTGGAGGGTGAGATCCGGCCCCGACCTACCCGTCGGCTTACGGGGTTTCCCCCAACCATGTATTTCCCGCCAGTGAGGTATTGCCCCAGCCGGGACGAGCTCTAAGCTCCCGACCGGTCTCCCGGTATGTGTGGTAGTGTAGTGCATGCAAGTGTAAGTGTAATTGTGTGTAAATAAGGAGTGAAGATAGGGCAGGGGAAAGGATCCGTGGCCCGTTTGTTAGGGTACTGCTCCGACATTTGCCTGATGTTGATCGGAGGAACTACGGAAAACTACCGATCAGAGCAGCCGACCGCTACAATTCTACTCCAGACAGCGGCTGAATTCGATTTGGCTATTTAACTAGCATAAAAATCTTGCCACCGTGGGAACTCAAACCCAGGACTTCCCAGTCAGAGACACTGTAGTGACAACAATTGATGCCCTGAACCACCTGCACTGGTATTATTCTGAAGTTAGAATTAGTTATTAACACATTTTATCGTCCACGCGAACTTCGGCTTCTTATGTGAATGTCTCGACAGCGATAGATATAATTCCAAAGTTTTGTTCATCACCGTTATTCCGTCCACGCAGAAACTTTCTTGGGTGGCATAGTAGGGGAGTAGTCGAAGTAAAGTTTGATACAACATTTTATTAACAAGGGAAGTTATATCTTATTTATTACA